>JALGPY010000008.1:17395358-22195358 GCA_023055425.1 Linanthus parryae
GGCAAATTCTCCATTTCTCTCTCTCTCTCTCTGCTAAATGAGCTCTTTCTTTTTTCTCTCTCCCTGTTTGCTTTGCTTTGCTTTGTTGTGCTTTTACCTTGCTCCGGTGCTGCTCTATTTGTAAGGGGAAACTAGAGATTCAAGAGAAGACTTGGGAAGTTAATGAGACAGACATGTATTGTATTTTATTAAAGGAGATAGTGGAAAGAACATGTAATGATTTTTTTCAATTAGTTGCCAATTGCTGCAATAATTATTTGATTTTCTGAGTGTTTATACAAAACAAGCATTATTCATAGGGAGTAAAAAATGCAAGAAATCCAAAGAACAGTTAGGTGCGTATGAATGGGTATTAGACACTTTCATCCTTCAAGTTTGATCCAAAGACACTTTCACACATTCTAGTTTGGGAAATGATACTTTCACTCATTTCGTGTCATAAATTTCAGGATACCTACACTCCTTAACCTAATAATCAGGGGTGGAAGTCTTTCGCCGGTAGTAACTTTTGGATCAGTTTGTCCCTCTTAGTGTATGGAATGATGTATTCAGGAAGTGTAAATATATCCCGAAGTACGCTACACTAAAGGTGCAAGAGTGCCATTTCTTTTCTTTTTCCTAACTATTTCTTTTCCTTTTGTGCGACTGAGTCGGCCATTCGTACAAAAGGCTCTGTATTGTATTTTATTAAAGGAGATAGTTGAAAGAACATGTAATGTTTGGTTCTTTCAATCAGTGAGCAATTGCTTCAATAATAAGTTGACTTTCTGAGTGTTTATACAAAACAATCATTATTCTTACGGAACGAAAAAATGCATGAAATCCAAAGAATAGTTAGGTGCGTATGAATGGGTAATAGACACTTTCACCCCTTCAAGTTTAATCCATTGACACTTTCACCCCTTCTAGTTTGTGAAATGATACTTTTACTCCTTTTGTGTGATAAATTTCAGGACATCTACACTCTTTAACCTATTATTCAGGGGTGGAAGTCTTTCACTGATAGTAACGTTTGGATCAGTTTTTCCCTCTTAGTGGATGGAATGATGCAGTCAAGAGGTGTATGTATCCTCGTGAAATATGCCACACCAAAGGTGCGAAAGTGTCATTTCTTTTCTTTTCGCCTTGAAGGTGCATTTCCCAAACTTAGAGGGGTGGAAATATCTTTTCTCCCGTAGGAAAACTTCTGTTCCTATCCTATTCACACGTACATAATCATGGAAATGTGTAGGATCTAAGGGAAGTAGAAGATTGGCTAAAGGAGAGATAGACTTGCGCGTCGGGAATGGAGCAAGAGTTGCTGCATTAACCGTAGGCGTTTATGAGTTGTCTTTTCCCTCTGAACTTATTTTAGAATTAAATAATTGCTATCATGTGTCTGCTATATATGAGCAGAAGCATTATTTCTATTTCTTGTTTGGACAAGAAATGTTTTACTATTTCAATCAAGGAAAAATGTTGCTCCATTTATTTTGATAATATGCACTATTGTAGTGCGCATTTGTCTAATGAATTATATATCCTTGATCTAAATAATTCCGTCTATAATATAAATACCAAGAGGATTAAAACTATTGATTTATATCCCACTTATCTATGGCACTGTCGCTAAGTCATATAAACGAGAAACGCATCTCTAGACTCTGTAAGGATGGATTCCTAGACTCATTTGATTATGAATCATATGGAACATGTGAATCTTGTTTATTAGGAAAAATGACAAAGTCCCATTTCAATAATAAAGGTGAGAGGACCAGTGAGTTATTAAAATTCATACATAGTGATGTGTGTGGGCCGTTTCCCACGCCTGCCAGAGGTGTTTACCTTTACTTCATTACATTTACTGATGACTTCAGTAGATATGGATTTGTATACCTTATGAAGGCAAAATCCGAATCATTTGAATTGTTCAAAGAATTCCATAATGAAGTAGAGAATCAACTTTGCAAGAGAATCAATGCTCTATGATCGGATTGTGGAGGAGAATACTTGAGTCAAGATTTTGACGACTATCTTAGAGAATGTGGGATTGTATCCCAACTCACTCCACTCGGAACGCCACAGTGGAATGGCATGTCCGAGAGGAGGAATCGTACCCTGTTGGACATGGTGCGGTCTATGATGTGTCAAACAGATGTTAAGATATCGTTTTGGGGACATGCTCTATTGACTGCATCTTTTACCATTAATCGTGTTCCATCCAAATCGATCATGAAGACACCATATGAGATATGGACTGGGAGGCGTCCCATAGTGTCGCTTATGAAGATCTGGAGTTGCGACGTCTAATGCGTTTACAAACAGACAAGCTCTGACCCAAGGCGGATAAGTGTAAGTTTGTGCGATATTCTATGGAAACGAAATGATATTATTTCTACAATCCAACCGAGAACAAAGTGTTTGTTGCTCGGACCGGTGTGTTTCTAGAAAGAGAATTCGTCTCTAAAGAAGCTAGTGGGAGGGTTGTAGAATTTGAATAAATTCAATAGCCACAAAACATTGATCCTACGATGGAGCATGAGCAGGAACCACAAACTGTTGTGGAGCAATCTGTTCAAGTAACACAAGAACTCCGTAGTTCGAGTAGGGTACAGGAACCAGAGAGGTATGAACTTCTCGTGACTGAGCCCGGTGACACTACTCATGGATGATGAGCCTACTACCTATGGAGAGGTGAAAGGGCCAGACTCAAATAAGTGGCTTGAAGCCATGAGATCTGAAATGGAATTCATGTATACCAACAAAGTATGGACTTTGGTGGAACCACCCGAAGGGGCTCGGCCCATATGGTACAAGTGGGTCTTCAAGAAGAAGACAGACATGGATGGCAATATAGTTGCCTACAAGGGGCGATTGGTGCTAAAAGGGTACATGCAGATTCATGGTATTCACTGTGATGAAACTTTTTCCCCAGTCGCAATGACCAAATTCATTCAAATCCTACTTGCTATTGCATCTTATCACGCCTATGAGATTTGTCATATGGATGTCAAAACAACGTTTCTGTATGGAAACCTCCTTGAGGATGTGTACATGACACAGCCAGAGGGTTTTGAGGATCCAGAGCATGCCAACAAAAGCTTCTACGAGTTGGAACCGACGTTCAGATGGCGCAGTCAAAGAGTTTGGCTTCATCAAAAACGAAGATGAACATTGTGTTTACAAGAAGGTTAGTGGGAGTGATGTTTTATTTCTGATCTTGTATGTGGATGACATACTACTCATTGGAAACAACATTCCTACCTTGAAATCTGTTAAAGATTGGCTAGGAAAGTGTTTCGCAATGAAGGACTTAGGGGATGCAACTTATATACTTGGTATCACGATCTATAGGGATAGATCTAGGAAGTTGCTCGGCCTAAGCCAAATTATATATATAGACAATGTGTTGAAATGGTTCAACATGCAAGAATCGAAGAAATGATTCTTGCCCATGTCGCATGGAGTCACCCTTTCGAATGCTGACTGTCCCTCCAATCAGATTGAGAAGGATGATAACTCCATTTTCGGAGTTATTTTATTCCTTATTTTGCTACGTTTTGCGTGCTCAACATGGAGAATTTGTCTTCTTTTGAGTGAATTATGCTATTATTTGTGAAAATGAGTTCTTGTGCTATTATTGTTGAATCCGGGCGTTTCTTGTGTAATTTCGAGCTTTTATTGTGATATGATCGCGGGTTGTGTTTTCTTGTTGTGATTCGCAGGAAAATAGGGCTTGGAGGATCATGCGGGAGATGGAAACGAACTTCGGAAAGGAGGAACGCAAATGAGAAGTCAAAGAAATCAAAGAAGAGCCAAAAGAAGATGGAATGAAGTTCTCTTCGTGCGAAGAGATTTCTCTTCGTGCGAAGAGAAAAAGAGTTAGAATATTTTGAAGCTGCAAAAAGTCTTCCCAGAAACAACATCTGCCCCTTTATGAGAAGGTCTTCGCACGAAGGGGAAAATGTCTTCGTGCGAAGAGGGTGCTGTCAGGAGCGTTTTGGCGGGGTTTTTCTGTAATTTTTGCAAACTTTGTCATAACTTTATGGAAACGTATTAAGGAGTCCTAGGTCGTGATTCTAAGGTATCAGAGCACTTTTTGGAGACTAGAGACGTTGGAGAAGAAGATTTGGAGCTATGAGAAGATCAAGGAAGCTTGTAATAATTCGTTTGACTTCTAAAACTCCGTTTCTTCGCTACTTTTGTTATTTGATCACGAAACTTTGTATGTGAATCATGTTTTTGCGTAACTAAACACTTTTCTCAGGGTATCTCGTAGGGAACTAGGGTTGATCACGATATTTTTGATTTATGGATTTGATTTCATGCGTTTGGCTTAATTGATGTACTTTTTTTTATCTAGCTATGTGTATTTTATGTGTTTAATTCATCTGTGCTATCAGCACACATATTGATAGGATTGAGCTAGGTTATGAATGTTGGAGACATCGATATTCATTTCCCGGAAAATTGAAATACACACTAGCCGTATCTAGGGTTGAGAAATCTTGCTAGTTAGCTAAGAACAAAGAGTAGATTAATGATCTTAATGCATACTTCAACTTGTTTAGGCTACAGACATCGGCCTTGCTAGTTTAAGTATTGGTGTTGGTTGAGACATCTTCAACACATTCATGCTCGTTTAGCTAGAGTAATAAATCATCGTGTTAACAAAACATAAATCCAATATCGCGAGAAATACCTAGTGACCCGTAGAGATATCCTGATTTTGTCAAAACTTGAGAAAAACTCGTAATATTTTATCTTTATTAATCGTGAAGTAATTCATCAGATTAATTGCGATTTTGTCTTTAAATTTTAGTAGGATCAATAGAACAAAACAACTGCGCCTTGGCCACACAAAGAACAATTTAATAGCTAATTTACAACGAAGTCTCTTGGGTTCGACAACCCGGATTTTCGGAATTTATTACTACACACGACAGCTGTACACTTGCAGTTGGAGCGTGTCAAGTTTTTGTCGCCGTTGCAGGGGACTTCAAATAAATTAGTTATTATTTTTCTCTTTAGGGATTTACTTTTTCATTTTATACCCGTTACTCATCTATTTTCTGTGTGTGATTTGTGTTTTGAGGTTTGATTTACTTGGTGCATGTCCCGTTCTATAGACGAGACTTTGCATCCAGTACTTGAGGATCCATAATCGTTATTGCGTGCAGAACGTAGAGACAAGAGGAAAGCAAATTCAGTTCAGATGGACGAGCAAACTAGAGCTGAGTTTGAGAGGTTCCGCAAGGGCTTGCTAGATGCGGAAGCAGCTAGAGCTGCAGCTGTGGAAGATGCAGCAAATCGAGCAAGGGAGACTGAGGAGCTCAGAGCTCAGTTGACCGAGATGCAGGGTGCAATGGCACGCTTGAACCCTCCAAATCCACAACAACTTCCTGGTGCGGGGGTAGTTGATAGAAACAATGGAGGATTTAATGGTAGAAACAATGGTGGTAATGGGAATAATGGGGGAAATAATCGGAACGATAATGGTCAGAATGCCGCAGAGCAAGTTAACAATGATGAGGAGGATGAGCGTCCTTTGGTGGATTACTTCAGAACTACACCGGAGTGGTATCAACCCACTATTGTGAGGCCTCAGATTAACGTCGCGCATTTCGAAATACGCCAAACATTGATCAAACATGGTTCATGATGAGTGCTTATTCACTGGAGCCCAAAGTGATGATCCGCATCAACACTTGCTCAATTTCGAGCAGACTACCTCCACTATGTATGATCAGAGAGTTCCACTCGAGACGATAAAGCTCATGCTTTTTCCATTCTCCTTATCGGGAAAGGCAAAGACATGGCTTATGGAACTTCCAGCAGGCAGTATCGTTATATGGGCAGATTGTTGCAAGGAATTTCTCAGGAAGTATCTTCCGCCATCCAAGGTTGCTCAACAGATGGCTAATATAACAAAATTTGCACAACAGGAAGATGATTCTCTAGGAGACACGTGGAGACTGTTCAACCAGCTCCTTCGCAGATGCCCCACACACGGAGAGCCATGGTACAAACTTCTGCACTATTTTTATAATGCCCTAGACAGAGAGACTGCAAATGAAATGGATATGATGGCTCAGGGCAATTTTATGGGCCTGGGATTACAAAGATGTCGAGATCTGCTGGATAATGTAGCAAAACGTGAGTCCAAGAGGTCTTAGACTCGTAGAAACTCGAAATCAGATGGGACATTGGTTAGTAAGATTGAGTCCATGGTGGAACAAAAATTTGAACATCAGATGGCAGTGATGACTTCGGCTTTCAGTAATATGAATCCATCGGCACAAGTGAAGTCAGTGGGAGAAATGGTGGCAGATGCAAATCAGGGATATGCAGATGGTATGGAAGATGTGAACTACATGGGTCAACCAAGACAGAAGTAATGGTCCAACACTTATCATCAAAACAACCGCAACCACCCCAACTTCAGTTGTGCCAATCCGAACAGTGGATTATATGCGCCGGGTCAAAGGCCAAATGTTCCATACCAAGCTCAAAGACAGGTTCCACAACAGCAGGCCCCACAATCAGAAGAACAAGATACAAACGCGTTGTTGAGGAAACTGTTAGCTAGCAATGATAAAATTGAGAGCAAGATTGTCGCGATGGAAGCCACGATGAAGAGCCATGAGAAACAAATTGGCCAGATAGCCAATCAAAATACTCGATTGCCACCGGGTATGTTACCTTCTAACACAATCACTCCACCTGAGCAATTGAAGGCTATCACTACTCGTAGTGGGACCACCACTAAGGATCCTCCATATCCTACCCACGCGCGAGCGTAGGCGACCAAGGCCACCGAAAAAGCATTGGATGAAGAAATTCCCGTGCCTACCGTCATTCCTCAATCAAAGGACACGAGTAGGAAGTCGGAGGAGAAGGCTAAGCCAAAGGAGTATTATAGTGTGCGTGTGCCATACCCACAAAGATTGAAGAGTCAAGAGGATGCCAAGCACTTCAAGAAGTTTGTAGATATCTTCAAGAAGTTACACATCAATATCCCCTTTGCGGAAGTAATTTCACAAATGCCCAAATACGCAAAATTTCTCAAGGACCTCCTCTCTAATAGGAGGCGCATGGATGATTTTGAAACCGTGACTCTGAATGAGGAGTGTAGCGTCGTTGTCCTCATGGGGTGGTGAATCATTTCCATCATGTTTTTCATTCACCTCAACTTGGGGTATTTGTTGAGGAACAACAGTTTCTTGAGAATGATATGATGGTATGACATCCACTCTAATTCCATCAAGTTCAACTTTCCGTGACTCACTACTCCCACTAACCTCGCCATTCACCAAGAACTTGGCATTTGCAGTTTCAACAATTCTCAAACTATGATTAGGACAGTAAAATCTATACATTTTTTTTTAACTTTAATGGATAACCAATAAAGTATCCAGAAATCGTTCTTGAATCTAACTTTATTTCATGTGGATTGTAGATTCGAGCCTCAGCTGGACAACCCCAAACATGCATATGCCTTAAACTAGGTTTCCATCCAGTCCACAACTCGTAAGGAGTAGTTAGAATAGCTTTGCTAGGAACCCGATTCAAGATATACATAGCGGTTTTAAAAGCTTCACTCCACAGTGAAATGGGTACATATGAATTACTTAACATACTCCTAACCATATCCATAAGAGTTCGGTTACGCCTTTCAGCAACACCATTTTGCTGAGGCTAACCTGGCATTGTGTATTGAGCACAAATGCCCCGCTTCTCTAGGAATTTAACAAATGGGCCGGGATGTTGTCCCGACTCATCATATCTACCATAATATTCACCGCCTTTATCTGATCTAACAACTTTAACTTTCCTATACAATTGTCTCTCGACTTCCGTAATGTACACCTCAAGGATGTCAGCAGCGTGAGACTTTTCATGGAGTAGATAAAGATAACCATAACGCGATAGATCATCGATAAAGGTAATGCAATACTTTTCACCAGTTAAACATGGAATAGGGATTTCACAAATATCCGTGTGAATGATCTCAAGAAGTTCTTTACTTCTTGTGGCACCTTTCTTGCTGTGTTTGGTTTGCTTTCCCTTAATGCAATCCACATACATCTCAAAGTCACTGAAGTCTAGATTCTCCAAAATTCCAGATTTCACTGACCTTTGAATCCTTTCTTTGGAAATATGTCCCAAACGTCTATGCCACAAGGTAGAAGAACTTTCATTTGTAAAACTACGTTTCACACCACGATTCGAATCCATAACCATTAATGATTGTTCAAACTCACGATTCAAGAAAATTCTATATAAACCATCACATAAAATTCCAGAACCAACAATATTAGATTTAAACATCAAACCGAGTTTTTTGACAACCAAATAAAGCAGAATATCCAAACAAATCTAGCTTAGACAATGATACAAGATTCCTAGAAATCGAAGGTACATAAAAAGTGTTATAAAGATCTAACTTATGACCCGTATCTAAGACCAAACGATAAGTGCCGATGAGAACGACATCAGCCTTGAGACGGTTCCCCATGTAAATGATCTTTTCACTTTCCTCTGGTTTCCGGGTTGTAAGGAATCCCTGCATTGAATTCGTGATGTGAGTAGAGGCACCAGAATCTAACCACCAAGAATTTGAAGGAACTTCAGCAAGGTTTGATTCGTAACATACAAAAGAAAGTTGCATACCTTTCTTTTCGAACCAAGCCTCACGCTTGTCACAGTCCTTCTTTAATGTCCCTTCTTTCCACAAAAGTAACACTTGACATTGTGAACATTCCCGTTATCCTGGTGTGCACAAGAGATTCCGGCGGGGAGACCTCCGTGTACACCGTAAGTAGAGGATCAGAGATGGCACAGGAAGAGTTGGGTTGTGTGTAGGGAGAGAGTAAGGCAGTAGTAATGTCTGAGAGAGAGACAGAGGTTTGGCAGAGCTTTCGCGTATGGCTAGTGCGTTCTCTTTTGTATGGAAAGGTTAACGTCCTATATATAGCAGGGAACGTGACCGTTGTAGTGTGGTTAATGCGCCCATTAATGGCGTCTTAATTAGCTTAACCACAACGGCACGTTCATTTGAGTATATAGGGACCGTTACAGCACGTTATGCGCGAATACCGGAACCGTTATGAGGTTGACCGGGTTTGACAGGATTGACCGGGTTTATGGAGCTCGTGCCATAAATCTCTCAAAAGCAGTTACTAAAGGTCGCGTGCGGGCTTGGCTCGCACGCGACAGGACTTACTCTAGCCTCTAAACCACTAAGTCCCTACAAGTCCCGTGCAGTGGTATGCGAGGGCTCTGTCTCGCAGCCCCCACATCGATCAGCTCGGCTGGTGATCCAGTGTGTGTGGAGCACAATATGGTGTGCTGGATGGTTGCCACGTGGCCAAGATCTGTCAGCTCAGAAAGCACTATCTACATTAGCCCCCTTTCTGCGCGTGAAGACTCATATCTGTATAGACTTCCTTGCGCAGAAACCAACATACGCGTCGCCGCCACGCACCAATTCAAACACGAGTAAATTCAGCCCCTGTGCGTGCCATTATGACCTAAAACCCCTAGAGTCGTGCCGTCTGGCCTTTAGGGTTTTAGGCGTGACGTCAGCTTGCCCTGTGATTGCGCGATTCGACGGTGACGGTTGCGATTCGACTACTGAAAGGACGCAACCCTTCATTGTTTTTGGATAAATACTTTGTACTCTCCATTGTTGCAAAGCATCACTTCTTTTCTCTTAAAGTGAATGATACCCGGAAGTCTTCGAGAGCAGATTCAGATAATCAATCACCAGTTCAGAACTGCAAATCGTCTTCTTCAACTGTGTGTATCCAAGCAGGCTTCGCGAAAACAAGGTTGGCCTTGTTCAATTTCGATTTAAAATACTAGTGTATGCTTCGAACTGCGTTGGATCTGCAAATCCATTATCTCTGCAAACAATTCCAATCCCTAATTTCTGAAATTGATACCAGAAACTGTTCATCTTTCTTCCCATAGATCTTGAATTTCGACATTCAAACTGAAGTGTGGCATATTTCTCCCCCCTTTTTTTCTTGCTCTTCCGCAGGAATGGCCAAGACAAAAGGAACTAGACCCACCAAGGAGGACGAAGAGATACCTGATCTTCCGCAAGCCTTATGGCGAAAAGCCCCCTATCTGGGCAAAGACTTCTACCACGCGAGGATTAAGGCAAAGAAACTGCCTGCTTCTGTCCCCAATGAGAGATTGCTAACACTGACTCCTCCAGTTAACTCAGCCTTGCTCGAGTTGATTGGCTCCGAGGACGTGGTTCGATTGGGAATCGAAAATGGGTACTTCCCCTATGCTGCGATTTCCACGCAGGCTTTTGTCCAGAAATTGGACTATATGGATGAGTGGATTGACCATGTGTTGACCGATCATGCCACGACTCTGAACGAGACCGGCGTATACTTCGCCGTTCGTGCTATGAAGGGTGCTGCCGTGAAGCTGGACCAGTCCATGCTTCTAAACTTTCTTTCCCGCTACTCGCCTGCGACTCACACTTTTCACTTTGCTGAGTTCGAGGCCGCCCCCACACTCGAGGACGTGCACATGTTGTACGATCTGTCTCCCATGGGTGAGGTGGACCCTTTGAGTCCTTTGAGGACGGATGCGGAGATCGCTTTGTATACGCAGATGGAGGAGTGCCTATCAGAGGTAAAGAAAATCTCCACCCGGTGGACCACTACCAAAGCCCTTCCCAACTGGCAGTTGGTTGATACGTCTGCGAAGAATACTTGGAACAAATGGGTGTAGTACTTCTTCCGTGACTACGCGAACAGCAGCATTACCAAGAAGCTTCTGAGTCAGGACCCAGAGGCCAAGAATTATGTGGAGGGTAAAGGCTATCACTTTACCCTTTGTGCTTTCCTCTGTGCCTGGTTGTCGAGGTACTTAATCGATGGCCACCCGCATGATGGGGTCTTCTATCACGTTGTGCCGCTTGCTGTGAAGCTGGCGCTTGGCCAGAGAGTCGCACTCGGACCCTTGGTTTTGGGCACGCTGTACTATAGACTGGATCAGCTAGTTGTGGCCATGAAAGAATCGCGTGGCCGCCTCGACATACTGACTTTCGTCAACATTGCCTTCTTGACGATGTGGGTTTTTGAGCGATGGCCGTCCTATGCCCCAACTGCTTCTAAGCCCAACAAGTGGTGTCCCCCAGGCGAGGTGGAGGAGCGTAACAGTGGCAGAGCTGCAAGGTGGTTCGGAGCAAACAATACCAAGTGCGTTTGGAGTCTGATATGCGACAACCGGAAAGAGTTCGTAGCTAGGCCCTATGCCGCGCGTATTGAGAGCGTGCGATGGTTTCCAAAGCTGTACCCTTCTAAGGGCGTTGACTTCTCAGAAGAGCTCCTCTTTGAAGAGGGGTCGCATTTCCATGAACGCTATCGCGAATTCTTTTGCTGGTGCCTGCGAGGTTCCCTTCCTGCTCTCGCAGAGCATATTCGTGAGCTCGCACCAAGGTATGAGAGGATTACTGTGGATGTTGACCCCACTCGAGTTTCTCCCCAGTTCGGCTTTGATGCAGTGGCACCCTCAATCTGGCCACAGTCCATTATCAGAGGTTGCTATAAGCGCTTGCTGACAAAGGAGTGCAAAACAGTCTTTATGAACAATCTTCCTTTTGAGCAGCCTGCAGGTAACCGCGATGGCGGTTGTTCCAAGAACTGGCTCGCATACTGGATCGCCCAGCAGACGAGAATTGAGACACAGTCGGCCCCCCAGCCAAGTAGAGCTCCCTTGATCAAAAGAAACTCTTTTCCGTTTCGTCCCAATTGCAGTCTGGACGAGTCTGAATATGGTTGCTACTCATTGTTGGATCATGAGAACCATCTGTGCCCTAACATCATTCTGGATGAAAAGCTCGCCGCGGTTAGGAAAGGCGACTCGCATGTTGTCAGATATAGCGAGACTTTCGCTAAGGTAAGCAACTTCTTTTGCATGCATTTAACTCCTTGATTTTCTCATATTGACATCTTTATTCCACACTGCTTGCTGTAGTGCCATGTGCGGAGGTTCGCATCAGGTGATCGTTCCAAGTCGCTGGTCAACACCATTGTTACCACAAGAAGACAGGGACAGTCGTTCCTGCTAGCATCAAGGATGGATCCTGAGGTCGAAACCAGGATTCGCGCAGTCATGAACGCTTTTGCTGACTCGCTGATAGATAATGCTCCGGCCTCGTCTCCACCCAGAGATAATCCGTCTCCTCCAGCGACTGCCGCGCCAAGAGCGAAGAGGCCCAGGCAAAAGGGAATTACAATTTCTTCCCCTAGAAGTGCTCCAACTTCCCCTCCAGCGAGGTCCCTTTCTGCCAAGGACAAAGGCAAAGGTCGCATGCCTAGTAGAGCGCGGAAGGAGCTCGCAGTCGAGACCTTCGTTCCATTCAACCAGGAGGAAGAAGAGGAGAGGCAGGAGCCAAGAGAAGGTGATGAAGAAGAAGAAGAAAGAGCAAATGTGATACATGAGGAAGAGTCAGGAGGTACCTCCATCGCGTTTCCCTTCTCATTATTGTAATTCTTTTTCAACTCGATCTTGAACCAATCGTTTCATCGCAGATGATGATGATGATGAGATCATCGATGGCCTTTTGGCCAAGAGACAAAAGAGGGATGCTCATTCTAGCATTCCAGACGAACCCATAAGCGAGGACGTTCTTGCCGAGTCCAGGAAGACAGCCGGGGAAGCTGCTGAAAGGAGAAGGCAGCGAGAAGAGGAGGAGCTTGAGCGTGTGAGACAGCGGAGCCTCGAAGAGCAACATGTTGACGACTTAGTGCGTCCAGCTGACGAGGAAGATGTGCTTCCCGAAGAGGTGGCTCCTCAAGCAGAAGAGGAGGATGTGGCTCCAGAAGAGGATGCAGCAGCTTTGGAGCAAGCCCAAGCGGATTTTGAAGAAATCGCAGGCGGTAATAAAGGTGAGATTTTTAATCTCGCAGTAACTTATCGAGACGTTATTGTTGGTGCATTAGAGCATGGTGTGTCAAAATCTGACATTCGCCGTTGGCTAGTAGGCAAGTGCGGTGAATCCTCAGGTAATCACTTGATCGATATGCATGAACTAGACTTAACAACTCGAATCATAGTCATGACTAGTTTCTTCGCGTCCCAGGTCACGCTCATTTTAAAGACATGCTTAATGAGGACACACTAATAGGGCATGGTTCCACGTCTTTAGTGTATGACGGAGATACTGCAATCCCACCTTTGCGTGGAGGTGCTTGCTCTTAGCTTTAGCAAAGATAGTAAAATAACGTACAATACGAGTTACCTCATACTATCGCATTTTGTATCGCAGGCGATGCTGATGAACCTGTGGTGGAGCAAAGAAGTCAGCCTTCTGCGTCCTATGTTCCGATCCCAAGTTCCCATACCGAGAAGCCCGTCGCAGCTGCTGAATACGCAGGAGAGCCTCTTGAGGACATCATCGAACTTTCTGATGATGCCGAAGCTGACGTTGTGCTAATGGAGGAAGATGCCCATGCTGGCACTGAGGAAGTACGAACAAGTACTGTTGATGCTCCCGCATCTGAAAGTGTCCCTCGCCAAGCAACTTCGGCTGCCACTATGCCTCCAGCAATGACTGAGTCGGCGACGCCACTTCCTGCGTGGAGCTTTTGGGGCTCGCAGGTCGGGGCTGCGATCGCAACTGGTGCGGCTTATACTCTTCCTCCTAACTATGAGGGATTAGAGCTCGCAGCTGACAGGAGGGCTATGGAACGAGGACAGTCCTCAACCACTCCTGCCACTCGCATTCCTTCTCTTCGTGAGATCCTTGAAGGAACTGGTAAGTCGTGGTTTGCTGTTTGCATCCCGCATTATTCATTCGCGAGTTTGATAGCATAACTTAGCTTTGACATTGCTTTAGGTTTGAAGCAAGCCGATGTGGAATGGCTAGTTCGGATGCGCCTCACCTACCCCCAATCATTTGCGAGATCTCTGGAGATAGGGCCCTTTGACAGAAGGTTGTTTCTTACCGAGGCCATTTGGATTTTGGAGCAGCTGTCTGCGGCCACGCCTGCGACCATTTCTGCTCAGAGTGCCGAATTGCTTTTTGGCATGTGCCAAAATCTTCTGACTAAAGTTCAAGGCAGGCTGGGTTTCAAGTTTCTTATGAAAAGAGTTACTTTGATTCGCGCAGCCGTAACTTTGAAACTCGGCCACCAAAACCTCGCAGCTGAGAAGCAGAAGGTGGAGCAGCAAAAGCAAAAGGTTGAAGAGGCTTTAAAGCTCTATCATGAAATGAATGCCAAGTGCGAGCAATTGAAGCAGGAAGTGGAGCAGGTAGAGAATCTGAGCCGTCAGTTCACCCCTCATGACTCCTTGATCAAGAATTTACTTTGACTTTTGAATTGGAAAAGCAGCAAACAAATAGCTGGAACATTAATGTAATGCTGAAACATTAATGTAATGTTGCTAGGGTTTCTCCCCCCTTTTTTTTAACAAAAGAATCGACATGCCCGTTTTGCCCTTTCCGGGATTTGATGGAATATCTCTGTGCATATCCAATTATGACATCAGCAATTGATATTCTGCTTGATTTTCGCGCTAATTTCTCATAAGATAAGCTCGCTTTCCTTGGGAAGTCCATCCGAATCATGACCATCCGTCATTAATTAGGATACGCAACTGAATCGTCGTAGCCTTTAGTAGAGGTAATTGATTGTTACCGCTTTTCAAGGCGTAAGTGATTGACCTTACCCTCTTTTCGAATTATGCTGACTCATCTTGGCAACTGAAGAGTCTCCACAAGGTCATATAAACCCTGTCTTTGCCATTTGGATTCTTCATCCCAAAAAAAAATGTGCTTTGCCGTGAGTCCTTACGACTACTGGCTTCAACGCTTGTCTTTCGTTGATTCATGGCAACTCCAAGTTGTGAATCCTGAGTTCGCGCTTTGTGCTATAGAAATAGTTTCCAAGATCCGCTTTATGAGGCTTATTGATCTTTATAACCATCATAAAGAAGATGGAGATGATATCTCATGTGTGTTCGAAGAATTTTCTTCGTCTATTATGTTTGCAGGTCATGTTTCCGGCCGCCTCCTGGTGAGGTGCAGCGCCGTAGTGACCGTGCTACCGACTCGTAATGAACGGCGGAATTCTCCTCCAGCATCCCTGGAGGAGGATTTCTTGCCTCTTCGTTCTTGAACTCAGGAGGCTCGCCAATGCCCTTGTCTATCAGGACAAGGAATCCAGCACCAGAGGAATGACTGCTTCCCCTGTTTTGCGCGACTACATACGTCGGAACAGGTGGTTCCTCTGGTACATATCTTGATCAGACAGGGGCCTCGTCAGATCCTGAGATCCTTGGACGTAGAATCTCCCAGATCTTGCTGCTAGGGATGTAGCGCATGGCGAGTTGATCTCTTCGCAGAAGCATCCTACTTGCTACAGATCTTTGGCCGCAGATCTGCGTGTTGCATAGCCGGTGTTAGGACCGTTGGGCTCATCCTTTCTCAGTTAGGATTCCCTCGATGCGTTACTTCTGGGTTGTAAGTTACTTTTCGAATGCATTGTAAGCCATGTCGGCTGCGTAGTTAGATTTGAGCTTTTTCGCTTGTAAGCTGTTATCTAGACAGATAAATTATAAGTCTTTTTGACTCATAATGATAAATGGCTTTTGTATTATCTGCTGCCTCGTTACACAAAATACAATTTCGCATGCGTATCGACATATTTCGCCTTTGGAGTGCTATGAACACTTTGTGCTGTTTTTAGATCGCTCGAGATCGTGCTTTCGCAGCTGTGCCATTTTGGCAGATGGGCTTGTGATTTGCTTTCAAATTCAAATGCAAGTGCTATCACATCAGATAGAACTTTCTAGATCACTTAAGATCATTTTGCACGATGTTGCTATCACAACAGATAGACTTAAGGACGAATTTTAAATCGCATTTGTATAACGCTGCTATCACAGCAGATAGGCTTTGGAAGATCTTTTAAGATCATGCTCGCATATGTTGCTATCGTGACAGATAGGCTTTGGAAGATCAATTAAGATCATTTTTCGCATGAGTTGCTATCGTAGCAGATAGGCTTAGAAGATCAATTAAGATCGCATTTGCATAGGCTGCTATCGTAACAGATAGGCTTAGAAGATCAATTAAGTTCGCATTTGCATGGGCTGCTATCGTGACAGATAGGCTTAGAGGATCAATTAAGATCGCATTCGCATGGGCTGCTATCGTGACAGATAGGCTTAGAGGATCAATTAAGATCGCGTTTCGCATAGGCTGCTATCGTAACAGATAGGCTTAGAAGATCAATTAAGATCGTAGTTCGCACATATTGCTATTGTGGCGGATAGCCCATTGTTAACAGTAATAACCAACTAAATGAAGCAACATTAACAACTAGAAATATGAAGTCTCATTTGGGAGAATCCTTTTATTATAGTGCTCTCATATGGGGGAGATGAGCTTAAAATTCTCTCATATGGGAGAGAAGATTGTGTGAATCATAGCCATATGAGGCAACGTTATAATAAAACGCATAAAATGAGAGAAGTAAAGGATAGTACTTCTTAATCCAGCGCATGTTGACTGAGCTTGGGGTTGATGTCATTCCGTGCAACCTCCATATGCTGCAGTAACCACTGTCGAAGACTTCTGTGACTTCGAAGGGTCCTTCCCAATTGGCTGCGAACTTTGGGTGAGCCGCTTCTCGCATGCAATGGTCAGATGCGCGCAGGACCAAATCTCCAACTGCGAAATCTCTTCGCTGGACCGTCTTATAGTAAGCACGAGCGATCCTTTCTTGATACCGCTTGTTGGTCCTTTTAGCTTGCTCTCGCTTTTCCTCCAGCAAGACTAAGTCATGATCGCGTTGATTGTCGTATAACGCGTGGAAGGCCAATCTCGCCGAATTGACTCTCACCTCCGCAGGTACCACGGCCTCAGCTCCATAGCATAGGAGGAATGGTGAGACCCCCGTGGGTGTCCTTGGAGAAGTCCGGTAAGCCCACAGGGCTATGCTTAGTGAATCAGCCCACTTCTTGTGGTCATCTGCGACCATCTTGCTCAAAATCCTCAACAGCGTTTTGTTGGTCGCTTCGGCTTGCCCGTTCCCTTTCGGGTAGTAGGGGTGGAACATATTTGCCTGATATTGTACTCTGCTAGCTTTGCAGCCATCTGGCGATTAACAAAGGGAGTACCATTATCTGAAAGGATAGTGTTGGGTATTCCGAACCTGCATATGATGTTTTCTTGGATGAAGTTGACCACAGCTAGCGCATTTGCCGTCTTCAGTGGTATCGCCTCCACCCATTTGGTGAATAGCTCAGTTGCGGTGAGAATAAAATGATTCCCATGCGAAGTTGGTCGGATGGGACCAATGAAATCCAACGCCCATGTGTGAAATGGCCATGGCGTTCCCAATGCATGTAGATCCACAGCAGGAGCGTGCACTAGGTTTCCTTTGAATTGACACTCCTGGCAGCGTCGTACTTTGGTGCGGCAATCAGCTTCCATCGTGGGCCAGAAATATCCAATTGAGAGGAGCTGCCTGCATAATTTCGCACCTCCTTGGTGTTCCACCTGATGAGAAAGGTCCATGACTTCTTGTGCTTCCTTGCCATCTAGACATCGTAGCAAGTTGCCCTCATGGCCTCTTTGCCAAAGCAAGTTCTCTTGCACCACATATCGAGATGCTTTCCTTTTCAGCTTCTCCGCTTCTTTTCTCGATTCGGGTACGGTGCCCTGGGTGAGAAAATCGAAGAGTGGTTTCCTCCAATCCGCATCATCGTCGGTTAGAGCGATGAGTAAGGAATCTTTAATCAGTGCGCAACTTTCGCAGTTTCCCTGTATTAGGGCTGCGGCTGTTGACATGTCTGGCCAGTGAATGCCATATCTCTGAGCCTTTCGATAGATTGACACCTCGCTTTCTCCGCAAGCATGTTGGTGAATCTTCTCTAACAGCAGCTGTCCCTCTTGCTCGGAGACGCATCGCATGAGTATCCCGCCAGGGCCCTTGTAGTAAAGTGTGTTGTCATGTATGCAATACCCCTTTGTGAGTGCCCAGCTTTCGCTGCTTGTGCCTTCTGCAATAGCTCGTTAAATTGCTTTTCTCCAGTCTGTATCATCCATGTGTTCATCGTCGCACGCGTCTTCTGTCAACGCCGACGATGTTCGCACTTCGAAGGAGATCCTTGCGGGACATTTGTCTGTACTAACCTTGGATCCCAAGGTGGCCAAAGCATCTGCATGCCTATTGTCTGCTCGGGGTTTGTGCTCGTACCTGACGTCGCAGAATTGCTGCACCAGCTTTTGTACCAGAGTCCGGTAGGACAGAAGATTAATCTCCTTCAAACCGTACTCGCCCGAGGCTTGTTTGACGATTACCTTGGAGTCTCCCATGACCGTCAGATTGCTTACTTCCAGAGCTTTCGCTGCACGAAGTCCCGCGATGAGAGCCTCATACTCTGCCTCGTTGTTGGTGACTGCGAAGTCGAGCTTTGCGGACATCTGTATGACCTCCCCATCTGGCTTGGTCAAGACTATCCCAATGCCTCCGCATTTCCTTGTTGACGAACCGTCGAAATGGAGCGTCCAATAGTGTACATCGATTGCGTATATCTCAGGTCCCTCGAATTCTTCTTCGATCACGGGCTCGTGGCTGTTGTCGGGGAACTGTGCCAACAAATCTGCTACCGCCTGCGACTTGATCGCTCGCGGCCTAACGCATGTGATATCATACTGGGAAATGGTCATATACCATTTTGCCAGTCTTCCTCCAGGAGTAGTGTGAGTTAGCAGATATCGTATGGGATCACTTTTTGTAACCACCACCACTTTGTGCGACGCAAAGTAGTGTCTCAACTTCTCTATTATGAAGAATAAGGCAAGGCAATGACGCTCAATGTCTGTGTACCTTGATTCTGCGGGCTGCACAATGCGAGAGATGTAGTAGATGGGCCTTTCCTGACCTTCGTACTCCTGAGCCAAAAGTGCTCCTATGGATTTCCTGGTCGACGTCAGATACAGTAAAAGCGGTGACCCCAACTGAGGTGCGATCATTATTTTTGAAGACGTCAGCAATTCCTTCAGCTTCCCGAACGCAGCTTCGTGCTCCGGGGTCCAGTTGTATGCGACATCTTTTTTGAGAAGATTACTAAAGCAGAAAGTAATCTCGGCAATCGCTGGGATGAACCTTCGCAGATATGATAATTTCCCCAAGAATGTCTTCAAGGTACTCTGGTCGTGCGGCGGAGTCATGCCGGTTATGGAGGATACTTTCGCAGGGTCAGGCTCGATTCCTTGACGATGTACTACGCATCCCAAGAATTTCCCTGATGTTACCCCGAATGCGCATTTCATAGGGTTCATCTTCAGCTGAAAGCGTCTGCATCTGTTGAACACCTTCCGTAAATCTGCCAGGTGATCTGCCTCCTGCTTGGACTTAACCACGAGGTCATCCACATAAAACTCCACTTCCTTGTGCATCATGTCGTGGAATAAAGCCATCATGGCCCGCTGGTAGGTTGCACCTGCGTTTTTGAGACCGAAGGGCATCACCGTGTAGTTGAACACTCCCACTGGGGTGATGAATGCAGTTTTCCGTGCATCTTCAGGGTCCATCTTGATCTGGTTGTACCCGCTGAAGCCGTCCATGAAACTGAACATGCGATGACCCGCTGTCGAATCGATAAGCAAATCAATGTTGGGGAGCGGAAAATCGTCCTTGGGGCAGAAGCGATTGAGATCTCGGAAGTCCACGCAGATGCGAAGCTGTCCGTTCTTCTTTACCACTGGCACAATGTTGGCCAGCCATGTGGGATGATGATTCGGCTCTATGAACTTGGCATCCAGGAGTTTGACAATCTCGTGTTTGATCTTCACGTTAAGCTCCGGCCTGAAGCTTCTTGTGCTCTGCTTTATCGGCTTAGAGCCCGGGATGATGTCTAAACGATGCATAGTGATGCTTGTGTCCAGTCCGGGCATCTCATCATATTCCCATGCGAACACGTCTTTGTACTCAGTCAGGAGCTGCAGTAATCCTTGCTCCTCCTCGCTTGTGAGGTCCGCACTTAGAAAGACTGGCCTCTTCTTTTCCTCGTCCGGGCTGAGGAACACTTCTTTTAGCTCTTGCTTCTATGGTCTGGGTCTGTCTTCCATGCATTCGGGTGCTTCTTTGAGCTTCTCATCTGGAGTGCTCTGCATTGGCTTTTATGTTACCGCAATCTGCTCGATTTGGTAGATTTGCTCAGGGATATCCCCATGCCCGTGTGAGGACATCCCCGCGCACCTTCATATGCGATAGCACTTCTTCCCGTTGGCGTAGAAACTCTCTATCTCTTTGCCTTCAGGGTCATGCTTTGCTATTCTCTTCAGAGTGTATACGCTCTTTCGTTGGTAAGCGATTCGCGGCGCCTCTTCGCGTGTGGGCGGCTTTTCCTTGGCATCCTCCCTTGTCACCATCACTCCCGCAGGTGACTGACCCTTGATATCTTCCCAAAGAGGTAAAGGAGTAGGGTTGAACGGCCCCGGTGTTTGCTCGTCCGCCATCTCGGTGAACCACACCGCCACGCTGAGATGTGCTTCATCCATGTTGAATGGATTCGTTGAAGCCGGTATTTCGACTATTCTGTCTTTCCAGATGGCTTTCATGACTTGGTGAGCTGTTGAAGGGACCGCGTCAAAGCGATGAATCCAGGCTCGTCCTATGATCATGTGATACGTAGTGTTCGCATCTATGACATAGAACTTCGCTGAGCACTTGATTTTGCCGATCTGAACGCCCAGGAGGATCCATCCAATCGTCATTCTAGAGTCTCTTCCAAATCCCATCAGCGGAGATGGACGCCTGACAATCTTGTGCTCGGGGATCCCTGCTAGCTTCAGTGTGTGGAGCGAAACGACGTTGACCGCTGCTCCTCCATCGACGAATGCTCTTTTGAACTCGACGCCATTGATGATGGCTGTCACATACAGAGGCCTCTGGTGGCTCGCATCTGTCTTTTTGTCGCTGGCGGAAAAGGTCATAATCTTTTCTGTAGAGCGAGACGCCCTGATGACTTTCCCGTTGGAGACTACAAGGTCCTCCTCGTAGTCCTCTGCTATCCTCAGGATCGCTTTCGTCATTTCCGTCCGGCACTTCTCGGAGAAGTTCATTTCGTCGAAGAATCTGCAAAAGCCGTGCGACCCCTTCATGCGGTCGGCACGTTCATCCTCTGTGTCTACGCTGTAGTCCTCGTCATCATGAAATTCGGCAATGATGGGCAGGCCATCCTCTGCGACTTCTTCCAGATCCACAATCGAGATCATGGAGACCTCTTTGCATTTTGAGTCTTGCTCCGCATGGGCAGGAAGTGGATTGCGCACATCCTTCCTGTGATCGCTGACGATCAGCTCGCCGTTCTTCATCTTCTGGTTGAATACAATCTTGAGCTTCTTACATTCCGCTGTGGGATGCATGACCTTGCCGTGGTACTCGCACCACTTCGGGTCCCTCACCATCTCCTTGGAGGGTGTCTTCTCGAGCGGCGGTAGGACACCGTCCTTGCGCCACTGTCTGCAGAGGTCGCTTGCTTCCTCCACCGAACATGGCAGAGGTGGTACGTCGAAGTTCACAACCTTCGCCTGCTTCTGGGGTGAAACTGTATTGACCTCAGCTTCACGTCCCCTCTTATAACTGAATCTCCCGATTTTGTAGGTAGTACCGCTCGAGGATCGTTCCGGAGCGTTTTTCTTTTTCTGTCTCTCCACTATAGGCTCGATGTTCTTCGTGCATTCGATGAGCTTTGAAAATGTAGGTGTTTGCAGGTTGATGAGCATACCTTTGTATTCGTCTCGCATGCACTGCAGGCATATCTCTACAAGCCGGCTTTCAAGCATCGGATCTTTGCATTCCAAGGACTTCGGCCTGAACTTTTTGATGAAAGTTATCCCGTCCTCCTCGCGCTTCTGATACATCCGCGAGAGGTGGATCATTGTCACCTTTTCTTCCATCTGGAAGAACTTGGTATAGAACTTCTGGACCATGTCGTCCCAAGTCTTCACGGATCCGGCCTCCAGCGTTCGGTACCACTTGTACGCTACGTTCCCCAAGGATTTTGGGAACTCTCGCATAAGCAGCTTGGGATCGGCTCCGTATGGTCCCATGACATCGATGAAACGCATGACATGCTCATGAGCATTCCCGTTGACATCCTCGAACTTGTCCCATTTAGGAGCCTTATACCCTACCGGGTTAGGCATGAGATAGATCTCCCGTGGGATGGGTGGATCGTTGTCTAGCTTCGGGATGATGGTATCCGCGAATGATTGGTGAGCCAGAATAGTGTCCATGCGCTTCTGCAGAGACGTCATACATTCTGGGATGCTTCCCTCGGTAACAGGAGGAGGGGTCGCCGCAGGCGGAGGCGATACGTATGCCTCCGGAGGATTGGGGACATATTGGCCGTTCGCATTGCCCCGAATGTTCGTTGGAGGAGGCAAGGGATACTGCGAAGCCGGGTTAGATACCAAAGCCGGAGGCTGAGGAGTATGAGCAGCGAGAGGCAACATCTGAGCTGTTGACCCCTGAATTGAAGGTAGCTGCGTAGTCGCCGGTGGAGTCTGCAGATTAGGGTTGGGAGGTGTGGTTGACACTCCCAGTCCTGGAGCGGCAGGGGCTCCTCCTCCTTGAGAGACGGCGGTGGCTGGTGAAGGGTTTGGCGCAAGAGTGCCCAGAACGGCCAGGAACCATTCTAGCTGCGCAGACTGAGCTTTGAGAGCTTTCGCCTGACCTTGGACGGTGGCGTCCAGGGATTCTAGCGTCCGTGCCTCGCCGGGGGTCGTAGGAGTACGGCGGGTCTCCTCTCCTGAGGCAGCTTCGGTGGAAGGCGATTTGTTGCTGATATCATCCTCCTGAGACATGGTTGCTTTTGTTGGTAAGTTCACGTCGGGTTCACCAAAATGTGCACAAGAGATTCCGGCGGGGAGACCTCCGTGTACACCGTAAGTAGAGGATCAGAGATGGCACATGAAGAGTTGGGTTGTGTGTAGGGAGAGAGTAAGGCAGTAGTAATGTCTGAGAGAGAGACAGAGGTTTGGCAGAGCTTCCTCGTATGGCTAGTGCGTTCTCTTTTGTATGGAAAGGTTAACGTCCTATATATAGCAGGGAACGTGACCGTTGTAGTGTGGTTAATGCGCCCATTAATGGCGGCTTAATTAGCTTAACCACAACGGCACGTTCGTCCGAGTATATAGGGACCGTTACAGCACGTTATGCGCGAATACCGGAACCGTTATGAGGTTGACCGGGTTTGACCGGATTGACCGGGTTTATGGAGCTCGTGCCATAAATCTCTCAAAAGAAGTTACTAAAGGTCGCGCACGCGACAGGACTTACTCTAGCCTCCAAACCACTAAGTCCCTACAATTCCCGTGCAGTGGTATGCGAGGGCTCTGTCTCGCAGCCCCCACATGGATCAGCTCGGCTGGTGATCCAGTGTGTGTGGAGCACAATATGGTGTGCTGGATGGTTGCCACATGGCCAAGATCTGTCAGCTCAGAAAGCACTATCTACACCTGGCTACTTCCTCCAGGCCCTTTTCCTTTCTTTGGTGCTGGTCCCTTTCCTTTCTTCACACTACTTGATTTTCTCTTCTTACTCTCATGAGTAACAGCCAAGGCAACATGATGTCCTTCCTGCTTTAATCTCAGCTCCTCTTGAATGCACATACTAGTCAGCTCATTCAAATTCCACTTATCCTTCAGTGCATTATAAGTGATTTTGAATGGGCCAAACTTTGCAGGGAGTGAGTTCAGCACAAATGTAACCAGGAAGGGCTCATCAATTTTCATGCCTAGTGCTGCGAGTTTTGCAGCCTTATCAGCCATGTTCAGGATGTGATCCTGAATTCCCTTATCTCCAACATATTTCATGATGGTCAATTCACACATGAGTGTGCTTGCTAGAGACTTGTCAGCCGCTTTAAAGCGCTCCTTAATAGTCTCTAACAGCTCCTTGGCACTTTCAACCTGAGGAAGGGAAGTCTTGATGTTATTCGCCACAATCATGCAAATAAACATCATACTCAGCCTATTTGACCTTTCCCAGACTTTCATAAGGCTAACCTCATCATCAGTGCTAGCACTAGTGATTTTCGCAGGTTTATCCTTAAGCAGTGCCACGTCAAGATCCATGACACCCAAGTTGAATTGAACGTGTTCATACCATTCAGAGAAATTAGACCCGTGAAATTGCGGAATACCGGTAGCTTGTGAGTACAGTGAAACCGGAACATTAATTGTAAAAATGCAACAATTCTAAATAAGATATCATAATATACAATGCTCATAATAAGATCAAGAGTCATAATAAGATGAACCAACGACATCACTACAATTTCTCCTTTGGGCGAGATTGTAGCACATCTATTGTTCACTCATATATAGGTGTAGTCGTTATACCTATGTAGGTCTAACATAATTCAAATCACTTAAACAACCAGTCATGTCACCTTTGGACATCCAATCCTAATTGCCAAGTGAAACAAGTTATATTACCCTACCCAGTTCATGATTATTTGACCATGACTATCCTTTGGGCTAGCCATAATCTTCTAACCAAGACTGCCATCGAGAATACTATTTTCCGTTATGTCGCCTCAAACAACAAATTTTATGTAATTTCGTATTCACGAAACCAACTAGCATTGGTCACTTTGGCAACTACAACACCAGTTAATCTCATGAATACAAAACTAACAAACCGTATTCTCTAAAACCTTTAATTTGAGTTTCACCTTTTATTTGCAAAATGCGAGTGTCTAATAATTTAATTGCAGACTTTAACATTACTGTAAGGGCATCTCCAACCCCATGGGGGGAGGGGGAGGGGGAAGGGGAAAATCGTATAAAAATACGATTCATGTCCAACCCCATGGGGGAAGGGGAGGGGGAGGGGTGCTATGGGGATAAAGTTTGCCTTGAGTGAGGGATGGTTAGGGGGGATTTTCCCATGGACATCCCCTCCCCCTCCCGCTACATGGAATGATTAATTAATTGATTATTTGATAATTTTAATTACACATACTAATATTTGTGTTATATTATGTATTTTATTATTATGATTAATATTTTTTTTTTTAAAAATTAATAATGTATTCACAATTTTTGGAAATTATATTTACGAAAAGTCATCGTTAACTTATTTTTTTTTAAATTTAATCCTTTCAACTAACGAAAGAACTTGTAATCGTTGTTAGGTTGGTTTATTTCAATTTGTGTGTTTTATCGCTCTACTCGTTGCATTTTTGTATTAGTGTTTAATTTTAGTTCTTGTAATAACGACTTTTCCGTACTTGTAATCATTATATTTTTGAATAAAAGTTTTGTTTGTTAATATTATTTCAATTATTATTAGTATTATTGTCATTGTTATTATTATAACATTTTTTGTGTGTATGTCTGTGTGTGTGTATATATCTACACATTGGCAAACAATTTTTCATTTACTTTTCTTGGTATTAATAATTCATTTTTAAATTATTAAATAAATATTACAAATTATTTTTTTGAGTGGGGGAAAGAAATGGGTTGGAGACGATTAGTAGTTTGGCGGAAGGGGAGAGGGAGGGGGAGGGAGAAATGGTAGGCCCGTGGGGGGATGGGAAGGGGGAGGGGGAGGTGTGGGGAGGGGAAAAAAGCAATGGGTTGGAGATGCTCTAATATGAACTTTTATGACACTTCATTTTGCAAACACTCAACAAACACACTGTTAGTTCTACACTATGTCAAAACCATAACATTAACTATATGTGATTGACCCAACAGAAACAATGGCACTTTGAGAACAAGAAAAGAAGACCAACAGATTAAAGTTTGGACATATTCTCTTGACGTAGGAGATACACATAGCAGACATACATTACGCCATTAACAAGACCTTTCCTCTTTAAAGTACGTCAATGGCTATACAGTTTGCATCATGAATCAAACCCTCATACTTCATTCTTAACATAGAGAATTAAATAATGACACCAAACTTTTACATTCCACATGCAATCAAGGCACAGAATAGAGAAGTAATGCTCAAACTTTAGACTTTTGACCACAAAATTTACATGGTGGTCAAGTAGTCAATTTAGAATATTTGGTCACAAGTAGTCAATTTAGAAACGGCAGAGACTAAAAAAAGATTGACTGAAAACTAACTGCTCACAAAGTGGACATCGTCGGAACAACGGCCAGGGTCGGCGAATCACAATGACGACAAACACATAATACGGCATGTTTTTCAATTAATTCCAAAACAGAATTGATTTCAAAACTAGGGCTCTGATACCAAATATAAGCTGTAATTGAACTACAACGCGAAAAACCCTAATGCAAAGAACGTGAAATCAATTCGTCTCAAGAACAATCAAACACTGTAATAACAGAAAAGCGTACCGTTCGCTATGGAATTGAAGAAACCTTTGATCCTTTCCTGCTTTGGCTGAAATCGCAGTACCTCATCTTGATTGGAACTGTGATTGACGGACTCTCCTTCTTCTCTCTGTCTCCCTCAGTAATACACAACTGTTTTCTGTGATTGATGGAACAGATGTTGATTTCTCTAATCAACTGTTAGAGGAGGAGTTGTGTCTCTTTTTATGGAGGAGAGAAGAGGGCCACGTTCATCTCTAATACCCACTATCAGAAAACCACCAACCATCATGGCCTTAATTATCTGATAGTGGGTTAATGAAATAATTTAATAAATTACATAAATAGGTATATATAATTATCAGCTTTAATATTTAATAGTAGAGTCCAACTATAATAAAAACACTTAGGTTAGTGGACCAAATAATAAGCACGTGAGTTTACATCGAGTTGAGAGAGATTAGTGAGAGATATCTTTGAGCGGATGTGTGAGGTTAGGGTTTCATGGTTGTAGGCCATGAGGAGGAGAGTGCGGCGTCGACATGGTCCGCGGATTGAGCCGTCTCTCCCCTGCGATGTATTACCTCATTGATATAGTGAAATTCTCCTCCTCCCGTGGATGTAGGCGGTTTGGCCGAACCACATTAAATTCTTGTGTTGTCGTTTTTCTTCTCCTATATGGCGTGTGTTGAGTGTGTGATCGTGCGGCGTTGTTTTTGCTTCCGTTGCGGCGGGAATTCGGGTTGACGAGTAATTCCCCAACAATGTAAACATTCCAAATTGCTTGCTGATACACAACAATAAATCTATGCCGCCTAACCAAATGGCTAGGATTCTTAATACATGAGTTTTTCTGGAAAATATCCTTATCGTCCCATCATATTTCCTGTGAAGAGACCACCCCTAACCCATCAAAACATATAACTAGCACCCAGTGCAACTATTATATTATACTAGCCGTTACCCCGCGTGTTGCGCGGATTATACTATACTAGCCGTTACCCCGCGTGTTGCGCGGGGCCGGCGAGGACGTAATATGTTATTTCTCTATTGAAGAAATTATAATTTTCTCTTTTCATGTAGATAGAAATGCCCATTGTTTTTCTTTTGTAGTTCGTGTTTTTACATTTGCTATTGTTCTAAAGGTAGTCCCTCAGTACCATTTTTTGGCGAAAAATCTCTTATATTCATGTCAAATTTTTGCTGGAATAAAATATTTGAAAGAAGTACGTGTTACCGAGACAAAGTCATGCATTACAGAATAACCAAAACTTTTAATTTTTATATAATGTTATATGAAGATAAGTTCTTGAACTATCTCCCTCCTAACTTTGGTTTTGGAAAAAGCTCTATCTGTCAAAATTCTATGGTGGTTCGTGAAAGTTATATTTTCAGACTAAGATTTATTCTCAAAATAGTATGATTGTCTTCAAATCAACCATATAAAAATTTAAATGGAGAACATCTAAAGATGGTTTGAAAGGATGTGAAGGAAAAGAGGTGCTGGTACTACACAAAAAAGGATTAGTGTATCATGTAAAATGCACGTTGTGCATCTAGAGTAAGGATATATAGAAAGTATAAGTTTGATTACCCTGTAAAAAAAAAGACAAGTATTAAGTTAAATAAGAAATGCACTGAAAAGTTTTGTAAACTTCTATAATATGCTAAAATATGTCAAAGTGATTAACACACACACAAAAAAAAATGTAATTTGTTTGTTGTGAAAAACACAATACAAATACACGTAGAGTCCTTTTGCTATAAGAGTGGCTAAAGGAATCCAAAATCTGTCAATTCTTGATGGCAATTGTCTCAGTCATTCTTCAGATAGAGACACGTCGAAAGTTAATGACTTTCAATAATCAAATACTTGTATGACCCTCACGTTTCCAAGAAGCTAATACCACCTATTGCAGTCGTCTGCCATATAAATGCATTGTTGTATGCCAAATTTCAGAGTTACGTCGTGTTTTGTCATTCTTCCCTAAAAGAGCAATGGTCACATTTCTTTGTAGAACCTATGTAATTTAGTTTGACTATGACAGTTTATCCCATATTCTCAAAGTGAGGAACTGATACAATGTGACATTTATCGCCCAAGTAAGAATATTGAAAGAATTACTTGTTTTTGGGCAATAAGAAGAATACGTATGAACCTCATACGCCCATATTATTTATTAAGCTCATTGTGATGCAACAATATATAATTAACTATAAAAATTTAAAAATATTATACCGATAAAATTAAATTGTTGGTCATTTTCTTGCATCCAACAATGAACTTTTTACAATTAGAATTAACAATTTAGAGATATTGACTAACATTACAACATTAAAATGGGGAGTAATTGCTCATGAGTTACGAATATTAAAAGTAGCAGTAGAATTGTAATGACAAAGCAATATGTGGGTATATGTCAATTTTTATTGGTTGTTTATGTGAAAATGACATGTAGGATAACACATGTCACATTTATAATGATTCTTAAAATACAAATGGCGTTTGGTTTCATCTTAGGACATTTATACTTTATATATTATTATAACATATACTCTTTCCAACTGTTTGAAAAAAAATTGATTCGTATGTTATAATTGCCTCTATACCATATTCAAATATACGACCTTACATTGTCGCCGGCCAATAATCATCCATTCGTGGAGTAATCCACTTGTCTAATTTAAGAGATTCACTTGTTTTCATTTCATAAAAAAAGTTGACAGATGCTATTTCAATTGTCATTTCTTTCACACAAAAAAATGCAGTGTATGTAAAAAGAGTGATAGCTCAGTGGTAGAGGTTTTCAAGTATCTGCATGAGGAACCAGGGTCCAAAACCGGCTACTTGATGTAATTCTAAAAAAAATTGTCATTTCTATTAATACATAGAAAATCAAACCAGAAACTGAAAACAGACATAATTATCAAGTTCTATATTGTTGACATTATTATAACTATACTATCACACAATTTTATAATAATTGTTTGTTTTTTAGAAGCAAATGAGAATAACTTGTTGCTGTATAACAAATATTTTTACCCAATTATATAGTAAATTTTTACACTCTTAATGAAAATTTCTTTTATTACATAATTGAAAATAATGTATCAAGTAGATTAGGTACATGTTAATTCCATGTTGTATGTACGACTGTTGACGGAATGATATGGTTATTGATATTTGACCACCTATAAAAACATAATATAGCATAATTTATAGTAGGGTTTACGTATATGTATGAACTCATATAGCATAATTTATAGATGGATATGAATAATAATAGTTTATAGATATTCAAGAATTTGAATTTTATAGACCTAAAATATATACATATAAATAATTATATACATATATATACATATATTTATAAGGTTAACATGGGTATAGTACACCCAATGATAAGTGGCATGTTGAATTTCACCTTAATCGTCCTTCTAAATTTTAATTTATAGATATATAGGACATAACATGAGATTCTTACAATTATATATTATTATTTTTTTGAAAATTACAATTATATATTATACGAATACATATATTTATTTTACAATTCATAACTACATTTAGAATAAAAATATAGATAAATTAGATGTCACGACAAATTTTTATTTAGTCATTAGATGTCTAATAAAGTTTGTAACTCCTTTCAAATTTATATCTGAAAATTAAATGCAAATGCAAGTTTTATATGGATGAGTCATTCATTACATGTTATAATTCTATTGGACTACATATGACCTATGATGACATGGGTAGACACATATCTTTATTACAATAACAATGAATTGCCATGTGGCGATTTCATGTTCAATCTCAGGACTTTTTTGCTTTTATATATTATATAAGATTATTTTTTTTGAAAATTACAATTATATATTATACGAATACATATTTTTATTTTACAATACATAACTACATTTAGAAAAAAAATATAGATAAATTAGATGTCACGACCAATTTTTATTTAGTCATTAGATGTCTAATAAAGTTTGTACTTTCAAATTTATATCTGAAAATTATATGCAAATGCAAGTTTTATATGGATGAGTCATTCATTACATGTTACTAGTCGTTATCCCGCGCATTGCGCGGGGATAATGTGTTCATGATATACTGATTACTCTTGGCAATAATATTACTTGGCTCCACTCGCAATTCATGCCATAAATGTAACTTTATGTGACCTTTCCAGCATGGTACGTAATTATGATCATTATTCATAAAGGTTTGTTCGATTTTATTTTTTTATTCTGGAAAAATTATTGCATGGTGTTCATGATCATTATTCTTTAAATGTTATAAACCCTTAAAATTGAAAAAATAAAAATAAACTGCATTACATATGTTCTTGGTCAGCGATTTCAAAACAAATTTGTTGTTTCTGGAAAAATACTGCATGGTGTTCATGATCATTATTCTTTAAATGTTATAAACCCTTAATATTGAAAAAAATAAAAATAAACTGCATTACGTATGTTCTTGGTCAGCGTTTTCAAAATAGTTTGGAAATAGCGAAGGAATTAAAACGGGAATTTTGAATACAAAAAAAAAAACACAATATCAATGTTTGCCCGAAAATTTACAAAATATGATACTTTTTGGAACGCGCGCGTTGAAGTAGATATTTTAGCATTGAAACCTTAACCTGACATCAATTTCAGAAGTGTAGTGATATGAGGTTTCAAAGCTCTAACCTCACCTTCAACTCAAGGTTTTTTTAAAAACATCACTCATTGACTTTTTCTGAATAAACTACCACATTATAATTTTGGTACGGAACAAATCTAGTTTTGGTATCTATCTATTTTGAAAATGAGTAATTTTGGTAAAATAAAAATGCTGATTGGCACATTTACTGCCTTGGTAGTTGAATACCAAGAAAACTATGAACTTGGTTAGGAAAAAGGTGTCCGTATAGTTCAAAAAAGTTAAAAATGGGACGCGTTATAATGAATTCCGATTTATAATTAGGGTTATTCAAAAGTAAAAGAAAATTATCTTGCACAGACAATGTGTATCTAATAACTGTAGGCATTCATTGAATACTGAGTCATGTACATTAGATCAAAGACGTATTGCCTCGAAAGCTATAAGTGCATAGACAGTTCCAACTCTCACCAAGTATAAAAAAAACATTAAACTTTTGCAAATTGTTATCACTGGAAGTTGTCAAATAGATTGCGTAACTTGGTATTTGTTTTAGTTTTTTCTTAAATGGTGTACACACAAATTTATGCAATAGAAACAAATGCGAGAAATTCGGTGTCAAATATATTTTATTGATGAAATTAAGTGTAGCAGATTACAATCTCTGATAATAAATTTCTAAACAGAAATTAAATCCCCTGATTCTTCTCCTTGAACTTCGAACGAGGGCCTTGCAGCTTGATCTCGGATCGAACGGATGAGCGGCCTTCGATTTTGACGAAGAACGCGATGAAGATCTCGAAGAACACAAACACCGAACGAGGGCTTTAGAGGCTTGATCTCGGATCGGGCGGATGAATATCTTCGATGTTGATGAAGAACCGGATGAACGCCTTGAAGAACACGAAGAACTGCTTGAAGATCTTCGAGTGTCTTGAAGAACGCGGATGGAGATCATCAACGGCTTGAAGAACTTGATGATGATCTTCGAAGAACTCGATGAAGAACTTCGAAGGGCTTGATGATGATCTTGATGATGGATGAACTCGTCAGGGCTACAGCAGCTTGATCTTCAGAGCTCTCTCCTTCTCGCAAGATGTAATTGTGTGCGTAGGATCTTCGAGGTCTCGAAGATCGTTGATGATCTTGTGGATGGACGAACTCTTCAGGGCTTTAGCAGCTTGATCTTCAGAGCTCTCTCCTTGCAAGATGTAATTGTATGTCCCATATGCCTGAGGTGATCCCTTTATATAGGCATGGGCTGGCTTATTGGCCAAGGTAGAAAATAAATATAATTATTTATTTATTTATTTATTTTCTGCATCAATTTGACAAGTGGCGCAACACTATTGGCCGAGCTTGCTAGTCTTGATAGCTGCATGATTTTGACAAGTGGCGCAATGTGATTGGCCTTACTTGTTGACTTGTAGCCATGTCATGTAGTGATGTGGCGTCTCCATAAGCAGTCCTTGCTTGTAAATAAGGTTTTGTCTCATTTACAATTTAGTCCTCTTTTAATTATTACTTAGGAGTAGCAATTTGGCATCGAGTGCTATTTGATCCCACCATTTAATTAGGCGATAAAAGACACATGGCACTATTTAATTGGCCGCAAATTTTGTGTGTCTACAAATGCCCCCCGAGACTTGTTTGCCGACTTTTAAACTTGTTGGCGTGACAAGTATCGAAACCCAATAATTTTTTTAAACTTCAATGTTGAGATCTCTTTTTGATTAGCTTGAGTCACTTGATTTTTTTTTTTTTTACTTGATCCATTTGATTTTTTCACATGATGGAATTGAAGTGAATAAAGATGGACAGTTAGCTATCCAACTTCATGAGACCCTTCCTGACTCTTCCCTCCAAAATGTCTATGCTAGTTGAGGCGGTGTCTCTTTTTTTTCTATTGGGCCTTTTTTCCTTGGGCTTGAAATTATTTTAATCACGAAAGAGAACTACTTGCCGCCCCATGTCCGTCTATAAAAGAGGGTATTCTCTTGTTTAGAAGCAGTGATCGTGGTGCTTTGGATTACCACAAATACTCTTCTCTCTTTTTTTTTTTTTTTCTTTTTTTTAAATCTTCTTCTCTTCTAATTCTTTGTTTCTCCTTGCAGGAAACTGTGGCTAGGGCACCTTTGTTTTGGTTCTCTGGCGCTGCTAACCAATGAACTTGTCACCTAATCTTCTTGCCGCCTCCTCCAAAGTCAAAGTACTAGACTGTCTAGCGGCAGCCTAAATTTTCCTAAAATTTTCCTTTGACGCTATTTTTTGGATTGAGGCGTATTACCACCGTTGCCGGCTTGCCGCCATGGCGTGAAACAACCTCTATTTATTCTTGCTTAAGAGTCACGGTCTTGTTGATACGACTCCAATGCTAGAGTCATGGCCCGTGGTGATCTTTAGCTCAGTGTTATTGCTCACTTCGACGTTATTGATAACCATCCTCGCCGATGATATGGTTGCTCCTTTCGCGGTCCACGCTTTTTCTTTCACGATGGAGTGATTATTGCAACTTTGCACGATCTCTGAGCTTTGATCAGTCAATGCGCCGTTTTATTTGCGGTGGAGCTCGCTGGGTTTCAAATATTGCGTAGCTTCAAAAAAAATCAGATAGTTTTTTTTTTTCTTTACTTGTTTGACGCCCAAGTCAAAATCTAATGGCATTGTGTGATAGTGCCCAACTGAAACTACCCTTTTCTTTTTTCATAAAAGTGTCCAAGTAAGACTCATTTTTCTTTAAGACGTGTATATGAAGCAAAACCTTGTCTCCATTGATTAGAGTCCTTGACCGAGATGGATCATGATTGTGGTTTCGCCTTATATAAGCCGTGTAGGAGCATCAACCTTCAGTCTAAACATCGAGCTCGGATAACGACGTCGAACGCCTATTGCTGGCTTGCTGCAGGTTAGTTTTTTTCTTTTCTTCGCCGCCTTTATTTTCTGAAGTATTTCCTCTGCATTTTTTTTTTCTTTTTGAATTGAAATCCCTACTAATTACTTGCGAATAGCCACTGTAATTAGCAGAAGAATTCGATTATACAGCCCCCGTCTATCATGGAGAAACTTTATTGCCCATGTTGCACATGAGCTTTAGCTATGAAACAAGTCTCACACCTAGTGCTTGCCACTTTTGCTTTGTTATTTTCTTTCTTTTAAAACAAAACAATGATGATCTATCTAGGAGTAGACCGCTAGGTGTAAACCCATATACACAACATACATCCTCCTAGTAAGCATTCTGTAGGATATGGGGATGCACTTAATGCAGTATGTTTAATTACAATGTCATTCCTTTTGATTTAAATAATGTAACATTTTTTCGGCTGAAACACGTAACTGACTTTAATCTGCTTCAAATTTATGATTTTTTCTTTTGCTCATACTTTTCAGGTCTTCGTCCAAACCCCTTACAGTTGTCAATTACTTGGTTCATGCTTCTCAGCGGGTTTGCACAGTGTTCAACGGCTCGGTCCGGCACCTGCTTCTTCGTAAGGGTGTATGTAGTGTTCAACGACTCGGTCCGGCACCTGCATCTTCGCGAGGGTGTTCATGGTGTTCAATGCCTCGGTCCGACACCTGTATCTTCACAAGGGTTTTCGCAGTGTTCAACGGGTCGGTCCGGCACTTGTTCTCTATGAGAGCCGTGTTAACACCGGAATCAACCGACTCCACACTAGCGTTAAACTTGTGTTAGAACCGTGTTAATACCGGAACAAACCGAGTTCACACTTGATCAACTTGCGCTAGAGCCGTGTTAACACCGGAATAAACCGACTCCACACTCGTTCAACTTGCGCTAGAGGCGTGTTAATACCGGAATAAACCGACTCCACACTGTGTCGTCACCATGGTGGTTTTTCAAGGAATCTTTGCTTCACCGCCTTAACGTCTATTTAAGCTCCTGTGCCTCCAAGAAAAGAATCTGCCATGAAGACTGTTGAAGAAAGGAGTCGCGTCCAAATGAAGGAACCACCATGTAGCCTGTTCAAGCAAAGTACCCGCCATGAAGTCCACTCAGCAAAGGAACTGCGTCCAAGTGAAGGAACCGCCATGAAGTTCACTCAAGCAAAGGTACTGCGTCCAACCAAAGGAACCACCATGAAGCCCGTTCAAGCGAAGGAATCGCCACGAAGTTCGTCCAAGCGAAGGAACTTCCATGAAGCCCGTTCAAGCAAAGGAACTGTTCCCAAGCGAAGGAACTACCATGAACCCCGTTCAAGCAAAGGAACCGTGCCCAAGCGAAGGAACTGCCAGGAAGCCCGTTCAAGCAAAGGAACCGCGCCCAAGCAAAGGAACTGCCATGAAGCTCATTCAAGCAAAGGAACCCTCATGAAGTCTGTACAAGAGAAGGAATCGCCACGAAGTTTTACCAAGCGAAGAACCGCCATGAAGCCCGTTCAAGCAAAGGAACCTTGCCCAAGCGAAGGAACTGCCACGAAGACCAACTAAGCAAAGGAACCGCCATGATGTCGTTCAAGCGAAGGAACTGCGTTCAAATCCAACACTTTTGCTTAATAGGAGAATGGGTTGTTTTTGGTGGTTACGACTGCACTCAAGGTGATGCCTCAAGTTGCCTACGTACCCTTTTGAGGATCAAGTCGAACGTAGTTCAATTTTGGTGCATTCACAGTTTATACTCTTGTGTGCAAGGAGTAGCGAAGCGGTTTATGCTCATGCCTTAGGAGCTGTAAAGCAGTTTATGCTCATACTAAAGGAGCGGTGGTGCGGTTTATGCTCCTGCCAGAGCTGTGAAGCAGTTTATGCTCGTGCTACAGGAGCAGTAAAGCAGTTTATGCTCGTACTAAAGGAGCGGTGGTGCGGTTTATGCTCGTGCCAGAGCTGTGAAGCAGTTTATGCTCGTGCTACAGGAGCGGTAAAGCAGTTTATGCTCGTACTAAAGGAGCGGTGAAGCATTTTATGCTCATGCCTTAGGAGCGGTAGACAATCTTCTCATGTGAAGATCGAGAAAGTTTAGGCTCTTATCCAGGAGCTATGGGCAATCTTCATATGCGAAGATCGAAAAAGTTTATGCTCTTATCCAGGAGCTGTGACCAATCTTCATGTGAGAAGATGGAGAAAGTTTAGGCTCTTTTCCAGGAGCGGTAGACAATCTTCATATGCGAAGATTGAGAAAGTTTAGGCTCTTATCCAGGAGCTGTAGACAATCTTCATATGCGAAGATCGAGAAAGTTTAGGCTCTTATCCAGGAGCTTTGACCAATCTTCATATGAGAAGACGGAGAAAGTTTAGGCTCTTTTCCAGGAGCGTTCTGGTATCAATTTGTTGATTTTGGAGAAGTGAATTCCATGCCCTTCATATAACCTCGTTCCATCTTTGATTTGCCGTAAATCTTTCTTGGCCATTGAACTAAAGAAAGAATTAGTGTCTTCACACTTGATTTCTTTCTCTTCTGTGGTTGGGTCACTTTAACTTCACTTGGAGAAGCCATCTGTAGCTTCATGCCTTGGAGGACTCCATCTTGAGCTTGCTCATGATTTGACTTGTCTGGAGAGAGCTTCGTTGGCTGGGCTTTCTTCATTTTCCATACCTTCTCAACCTCACGCATCTTTGAGTCATTACATGAACATGTATGACGATGATTATATAGTGTTGACTTACTTTGACGTTGGACCCACCTCTTCTTTTGAGTAACTGGCATCCTTCTTTCGTCCTCGCGTTTGTTTAACTTCGTCTTTACGCAACGACTGCCCCCATTTTGAGAAGAGCCTCTTTGTACATGACTTTGTTGCTTTCCTCCCTTCTTGACACCAATAGGTGATTCCCCTAGCATCATTTTGCATGAGTTCTTTGCTACTCGCCATTCGAAGGGTTCAACCGAGATGGAGGTGACATTTGTTGTGGAAGATCCAATTTCTTCTTCCAACAAGACCTTCCCTTCCATGACAAGTTGCATGATCTTATCCTTGAGTATGAAGCACTTCGTGGTAGGATGACCAAGGATACGATGGTACTTGCAGTACTTGGGATCGTTTACCTTGTCAGCTTCTTCAGGTCGTTTTGACTCCAAAGGCTCGAGGATCTTTTGTTCCACCAATTGTTCGAGCATTGAAGGAACTTCATCATCGGCAAACGGATACACCTTTGACTGCAATTCTTTGAGTGTAGGTCGTGATGGTGTCTTTTGTGCATTAGAATTGACCATATAATTCTTCTTTCCCATATCCGATAGCTTTATTGGCGCGGTGGTGACAACCATGGACTCTTGATTGGCAGCCTTAAGCGTGAACTTCCCGCATTTATGATAATCTTGTTTGCCTCCATCTTTCCATGCTTCAAAAGGAGGTGGTCCTTGGCTTCCACTTGACGCGATGCTGAGTTTCATGTCATGAGCGCGAGTGGCAAGTTCTTTGAAGGAAGTTGGCCTTATTCCTTGAAGTATGTATCGCAGACCCCAATTCATGCCTTGGATGCACATCTCAATAGCCGAACCTTCTGAGAGTCTATCCTTGCAGTTAAAGCTCAATTTCCTCCAACGGTTGATGTAGTCAATGGCCTTCTCGTATTTATTTTGGCGAGTGTTAGTCAACTCGGTCATGCTAACGGTCCGCCTTGTGCTGTAGAAACGGTTGAGAAACTCCTGCTCCATCTGCCCCCAGCTATCGATGGACCTCGGATCAAGCTGACCATACCACTCGAAGGTGTCATCTTTAAGGGTCCTCACAAACTTCTTTACGAGAAGGTCTCCATCGGTTCCAGCGTTGTTACATGTCTCGACGAAGTGGGCAACATGCTGCCTAGGGTTTCCTTTTCCCGAGAATTGCTGAAACTTAGGAGGATTGTAACCATCAGGCATGATTAACTTCTCGATTCTCTCCGTGTAAGGCTTGGTATAGGACTTAGATGAACTCAACAGTACCCCATGCCTCCCATTCATGGTGTTCATGATGATCTCTTGTAGTTGATCGAGAGGAATGATGTCATTGGCTGACAATTGCACACTTGGACGCGCTTCTTGTCCATTATCCGTCGTTCTAGCTTCTGGTGTGACCTTGGGAGCATGTTCATGTTGGAATAGATGCCCTAGAGGCAATCATAGATTTAGTATGAACAATGTTTTGGCTAGAATATTCATTTATTATTTATGGCGATATTTAATATAATGAAGTCCTTAGATAAATTGTGTCATTTATCTTAAGTGTCCCTAGTCCATTATATTGATTAATAGGACAATCAAATATAGACTAGTATGTGGGTAGATTGATATGGAGATATCAAGTCTAACACATGGGTATGCATTAGGAGTAATGGCATACTGGATTGACCCACGACGAAAAGGATACATTAGATTATGTGAAGTCACAATCGCTTTTCGTAGTGCTAATATTATTGCAATCCTTGGACTTGAAGTCACTAGATACTCTAGTTGTGAAATATTGCGCTTTGATGTTATCAAACGTTACACCGTAACTGGGTAATCATAAAGGTGGCTATCGGGCGTGGTAGGAAGCAAGCTTAGAGATCGTAGTGATGTAGATAGGATTTGTCCCTCCCACATAATGGGGGTAAATATCCACGGCCACTCGAGGGATGAGGCTTATTGAATGTCTGGCCAGACTCAGATAAATTAATATAGAGATATTAATGTTATCTGCAAGCATAAGCATATTCCCAGGATCGAGGAACTATGGATTGGATATACGAGTGTGACTATTTATGTCTCGTGTCCAATCCGGATATGGAGACAAAGGGATAATGCAATGTGACATACTGGGCACAAAGGTTTGTCGGGATCACTGACTATTTCTATTGGTTGGGTTGCATGGATGTGTTGCTAGACACCGCTCCATGTTAGTAATAGTTACTACCAACTATATAGAAACCTATGGGGTCACACGTCAAATAGAGTAGAGCTAGATTTGGGATTAATTAATATGGATTAATTAATAGAAGGATCATTGTGCAACACCTTGCAAACTTAGTAGGACTAATTTGCAAGGAAGGGAATAGTTCTAGTCCTACTAGAACAAGAAAAACTCTTTTATGGAAACAACAAGGAGTTGTTGGAGTATATAAAGGAGGCTCTAGCTTCCTTCCCACTACATGAGTTATTATTAGACATAACACATAAAGAGTGGGAGAGAGCAAAAAGAGAGAGCAAGACAAAAGAGCTAGGGCCGAAACCCTAGCCCTCCCGTCCGCCCCTCAACCCGACGGTAAAGAGAGGCCGCCCCCTCCCTTGTGCCTTGGTGATTTGTTGCTTTGATCTTCATCCCTCTTCCTCCGGGTTCAAGCTAGCACTTGTGGATAAGGAAGAATCTAGATCTCACCTCTAGATGTGGATCAACCGTAGAGACGAGGACATCATTCTTCGTGTGATCTCACAAATCAAAAGGTACACATCTTCTATGTCCTTAATCATGTTATGATGTCTCTTCCTGTGATCCTTGGTGGGCTTTGGGTAGGATTAATTTTTGTTATTCCGCTGCGTTACCTACGTCAAAACCCAACAGTGGTATCAGAGCCACAGGTCGTAGAGCATAACATGATATTATGTGTTTACGATTTCAGTTCATACACCGTATTATTGTTTATTACGCGAAAACTGAAAATTGGCATAGTAGATGCAATATTGAATTTGATTCAATCAAACAAGACCCAATTTAACATTGGATGTTAGAATTGGTGAGTTTAATCACATAGGATGTGAATAATTGGGTTCTTGAAAAATTAGGGTTCATGGGCACATGATTGAAAAGGGGTTTTCAATTATGGAAACAAAATTATGGAAATAAATCCATATGGAAACAACCTTGCTTGGGCAACAAGGAAGGAGGAAGGGGACTAGGGCCGAAACCCTAGCCGCCCGCCCCTCCCTTGCGCGCCAAGCAAGGCCGCAGCCCCCTAGGCGTGCGGCGGTCCTAGGGTTCGGGCCACTTGTTGGCTTGGACCCTTTGGACCGTTGTGAAACCCTAGTTACCCAATTTTATTAAAATTAAACAAGCGCGTTAAAAAATTGGTTTTAACCGTATTATGTGCTTTATTGCATGGTGGATGGATATGGCCTAGGATTGTGGATGTTTATTGTTTTGTGGTTTGGTTTACGGCCTGCGAGCTGATCAAATTAATGTAATAATTAATTAAGTTTTACGGCCTGCGAGTCGCTCTTTTTCTCCTCGATATGTGAGGCTTTTGTTATTTATTTATTCTAGACGTTAGGCTAGAATTAGAAATATTTAGATGATAGCCAAGAACATGGAGAAGAAGACCGGAGAACCAAAGGAGCCAAAAGACATCCCTAGGCGCGCAGCTATGGTGGAGCACATGGAGATGAGCTCGGCACTTTAGGGTAATTAGATATTATCATTGGCTTGATAATATCATTAGTCTAGAGGCCATATCCATGCCACGTTTTTTTTATTTTGTGGATGTTTATTATTCATGCCTTGTTATTTATTTTGTGTGTATGGTGCTACAAGCAAAACGATAACAAGATAATAATAAACAAGGTAGGTCTTTTATTGTGGATGGCCCAATCCAAATAAGTAGACCATGTTGATAAAGATCAACCAAACAAATTAAAAGAAATCCCTCAACTAAATATTGCGTTTTGCCTTCTCTTGCCAAAACACCCTTCATGATCATGGCCTATTAAAATTCGGGCTTGCCAAAGCAAGGCGATTTTAATTTTTCATGATGTGTTGCGGACGACGCAAGCTAGTAATGCGTGTATGTTGAAAGCAAGAGGTTGGACGCAACTAGGCAAGAGTCAATTGGATTGATGAGCTTAGAGGCATGACAATTAGGAGTTATCCAATTGGATAAAGAATAAAAGGAATTTATTCACCTAATTGGACCAAGAGTTGCATGGGATGCAATTGGAATTGTTCCTACCCAAATAACCAATTCTTGGGTGACTTGCCAAAGCAAGCTCAAGAAGAAGTGAAAAAGGGATCTTGGACCCACTAGAAAGTATAAAGATATTTTCCGCTTTAATAGAGAGGGCTATTAATCCGAGAAAAATAGTGGGAGCTATATTTAATGATCTAGCCATTGTTAAATATAGTTAAATTGTTCAAAATACTAAATTGCATATTTCTCGTTTTTGTAGAATTCCAAATGGCAAACAACAACGCATCGAGTTCATCCCTACGATCTGTCCTTGAGAAGGATAAATTGTCTGGAACGAATTTCCTTGACTGGTACAGAAACTTGAGGATTGTCCTCAAGCAAGAAAAGAAGCTGTACGTCTTGGACACTCCAATTCCAGACCCACCACAAGATGAGTCTCTATTAGCGGAAGTAAGGGCACGTCAGAAACATATTGATGATTCTAATGACGTGACTTGCCTCATGCTTTGTACCATGACTGGTGAGCTTCAGAAGCAACACGAGGACATGGAAGCCTATGATATGATCAGACACTTGAAACAATTGTTTCAGGAACAGGCAAGGCATGAGCGCTATGAGGTGTCTAAAGCGTTGTTCAAAAGCAGTCTTGCAGAGGGGAATCCAGTAGGCCCTCATGTACTCCGAATGATCGGGTACATAGAGAACCTTGAGAGACTGGGGTTCCCACTCGGCCAGGACTTGGCGACTGATCTAGTCTTGCAATCGTTGCCTGACAGTTATAATCAGTTCATTATGAACTATAATATGAATGAGATCAACAAGTCTTTGCCAGACCTATTGAACATGCTAAAGACAGCTGAGCAAAGCATCAATAAAGGCAAGGGCAAGGCCATAATGATGGTACACAAGAAGAAGGGCAAGTCAGTTGCATCTACTTCAAAAGGAAAACGCAAGAAAGTTGCGAAATCCAAGGATGCCCTAAAGCCTAGTGGAGCTGTGGCTAAAGGTGAATGTCACTACTGCAGCCAGCCGGGTCACTGGAGGAGGAATTGCCCTAAATATCTGGAGGATAAGAAGCTTGGAATAGTGATTCCACCACCACCAGGTATTTATGTTATAGACATCAATCTCTCTATTTCATCATCCTGGGTATTGGATACCGGATGTGGTTCTCACATTTGTCGTAATGTGCAGGATTTGAAAAGAAGTAGAAGATTGCGAAAAGGGGAGATAGACTTGCGCGTCGGGAATGGAGCAAAGGTTTCTGCATTAGCTGTAGGCGTTTATGAGCTATCTTTGCCTTCTGGACTTATTTTAGAATTAGACAATTGCTTTTATGTGCCTGCTATGAGCAGAAACATTATTTCCGTTTCTTGTTTGGACGAGAAAGGTTTTTCTATTTCAATAAAGGACAAGTGTTGCTCCATTTATTTTGATAGTATGCACTATTGTAGTGCGCATTTGTCTAATGGATTGTATATCCTTGATCTAAATAATCCAATCTATAACATAAATACTAAAAGGATTAAAACTAATGATTTAAATCCTACATATCTATGGCACTGTCGTTTAGGCCATATAAATGAGAAACGCATATCTAGACTCCATAAGGATGGACTTCTAGACTCATTTGATTTGGAATCATATGAGACATGTGAATCTTGTTTATTGGGAAAAATGACAAAGTCCCCTTTCAATAAGAAAGGCGAGCGGACTGGTGAGTTATTGGCACTCATACATACTGATGTATGCGGGCCATTCCCCACGCCTGCCAGAGGTGGTTATACCTACTTCATCACATTTACTGATGATTTCAGTAGATATGGATTTGTATACCTTATGAAGGCCAAATCCGAATCCTTTGAATTGTTCAAAGAATTCAAGAGTGAAGTAGAGAAGCAACTTGGCAAGAGTATTAAAGCTCTACGATCGGATCGTGGAGGAGAATACTTAAGCCAAGAGTTTGATGAGTATCTTAGAGAGTGTGGGATAGTATCCCAGCTCACTCCACCCGGAACACCACAATGGAATGGTGTATCTGAGAGGAGGAATCGCACTCTATTAGATATGGTGCGATCTATGATGTCTCAAACAGATCTTCCGATATCCTTTTGGGGACATGCTCTAATGACGGCAGCTTTTACCATTAACCGTGTTCCATCCAAATCAGTCATGAAGACGCCATATGAGATATGGACTGGGAAGCGTCCCATAGTGTCGTTTATGAAGATTTGGGGCTGCGACGTCTATGTAAAGCGTTTACAAACAGACAAGCTCGGGCCTAAAGCGGATAAGTGTAAGTTTGTGGGATATCCTAAAGAGACTAAAGGATATTATTTCTATAACCCTACCGAGAACAAAGTGTTTGTTGCTCGGACCGGCGTGTTTCTAGAAAGAGAACTAGTCTCTAAAGAAGCAAGTGGGAGGGTTGTAGAACTTGAAGAAATTCATGAACCACAAACCACTGAACCAATAATGGAACATGAACAGGAACCACAAGAAGTTGTGGAAGAACCTGTTCAGGTAACACAGGAACTCCGTAGATCAGGAAGAGTGCGTCATGAGCCAGAGAGGTATGGACTTCTCGTGACTGAGCCCGATGACGTACCACTCATGGATGATGAGCCTGCAAACTATGGAGAAGCCATGAGTGGCCTAGACTCTAAGAAGTGGCTAGAAGCCATGAGATCCGAAATGGATTCCATGTATACCAACAAAGTATGGACTTTGGTGGAACCACCCGCAGGGGCTCGACCCATAGGGTGCAAGTGGGTCTTCAAGAAAAAGACCGACATGGATGGCAAGGTAGTTGCCTATAAGGGCCGATTGGTGGCCAAAGGTTATAGACAAATTCATGGTATTGACTATGATGAGACCTTTTCACCAGTCGCCATGACTAAATCCATTCGAATCTTACTTGCTATTGCAGCATACTACGACTATGAGATTTGGCAAATGGATGTCAAAACAGCGTTCCTTTATGGGAACCTCCTTGAGGATGTGTACATGACACAACCAGAGGGTTTTGAGGATCCAGAGAATGCCAATAAAGTCTGTAAGCTGCAAAGGTCCATTTATGGATTAAAACAAGCTTCTAGGAGCTGGAATCGACGTTTTGATGACGCGGTCAAAGAGTTTGGCTTCATCAAGAACGAAGATGAGCCTTGTGTTTACAAGAAGGTTAGTGGGAGCTCTATAGTATTTCTGGTCTTTTATGTGGATGACATACTAATCATTGGCAATGATATTCCTACTCTGCAATCTGTTAAAGATTGGCTAGGAAAGTGCTTTGCGATGAAAGACTTAGGAGACGCAGCCTATATACTGGGTATAAAGATCTATAGAGATAGATCTAAAAGGTTGCTTGGCCTAAGTCAGATTACATATATTGACAAGGTGTTGAAGAGGTTCAACATGCAAGATTCCAAGAAGGGATTCTTGCCCATGTCACATGGAGTCACTCTTTCCAAGAATGACTGTCCCTCCAACGAGATGGAGAAGGACCGCATGAGCATGATACCCTATGCTTCGGCCATAGGATCCATCATGTACGCCATGCTATGTACTAGACCAGACGTGTCATACGCGTTGAGTATGGTGAGCAGATACCAGTCCAATCCGGGTGAGAGTCACTGGATTGCTGTCAAGAACATCCTAAAGTACTTGAGAAGAACTAAGGATGTATTCTTGATATTTGGAGGAATGGAAGAGCTAAGTGTAAAGGGTTACACTGACGCAAGCTTCCAAACCGACAAGGATGATTACAGATCGCAGTCTGGATACGTGTTTTGCCTGAATGGAGGAGCTGTGAGCTGGAAGAGTTCCAAGCAAGGCACAGTTGCTGATTCTACAACAGAAGCTGAGTACATTGCTGCTGCGGAAGCAGCAAAAGAGGCAGTATGGATAAAGAAGTTTATCACTGAGCTCGGTGTGGTCCCTAGCATAGTGGATCCCGTAGAGTTGTACTGTGACAACTCTGGGGCAATCGCACAGGCGAAGGAACCAAGATCGCACCAAAATTCAAAGCATGTACTTAGGAGATTCCATCTTATTCGTGATATGATCGATCGAGGAGATGTGAAGATATGCAAGATTCCGACAGATGACAACGTGTCGGATCCGCTCACGAAACCTCTTGCGCAGCGAAAGCATGAAGGGCACGCCAGATCTATAGGCATACGAGATGCGCCAGATTGGCTCTAGTGCAAGTGGGAGACTGTTGGAATAGATGCCCTAGAGGCAATCATAGATTTAGTATGAACAATGTTTTGGCTAGAATATTCATTTATTATTTATGGCGATATTTAATATAATGAAGTCCTTAGATAAATTGTGTCATTTATCTTAAATGTCCCTAGTCCATTATATTGATTAATAGGACAATCAAACATAGACTAGTATGTGGGTAGATTGATATGGAGATATCAAGTCTAACACATGGGTATGCATTAGGAGTAATGGCATATTGGATTGACCCACGACGAAAAGGATACATTAGATTATGTGAAGTCACAATCGCTTTTCGTAGTGCTAATATTATTGCAATCCTTGGACTTGAAGTCACTAGATACTCTAGTTGTGAAATATTGCGCTTTGATGTTATCAAACGTTACACCGTAACTGGGTAATCATAAAGGTGGCTATCGGGCGTGGTAGGAAGCAAGCTTAGAGATCGTAGTGATGTAGATAGGATTTGTCCCTCCCACATAATGGGGGTAAATATCCACGGCCACTCGAGGGATGAGGCTTATTGAATGTCTGGCCAGACTCAGATAAATTAATATAGAGATATTAATGTTATCTGCAAGCATAAGCATATTCCCAGGATCGAGGAACTATGGATTGGATATACGAGTGTGACTATTTATGTCTCGTGTCCAATCCGGATATGGAGACAAAGGGATAATGCAATGTGACATACTGGGCACAAAGGTTTGTCGGGATCACTGACTATTTCTATTGGTTGGGTTGCATGGATGTGTTGCTAGACACCGCTCCATGTTAGTAATAGTTACTACCAACTATATAGAAACCTATGGGGTCACACGTCAAATAGAGTAGAGCTAGATTTGGGATTAATTAATATGGATTAATTAATAGAAGGATCATTGTGCAACACCTTGCATACTTAGTAGGACTAATTTGCAAGGAAGGGAATAGTTCTAGTCCTACTAGAACAAGAAAAACTCTTTTATGGAAACAACAAGGAGTTGTTGGAGTATATAAAGGAGGCTCTAGCTTCCTTCCCACTACATGAGTTATTATTAGACATAACACATAAAGAGTGGGAGAGAGCAAAAAGAGAGAGCAAGACAAAAGAGCTAGGGCCGAAACCCTAGCCCTCCCGTCCGCCCCTCAACCCGACGGCAAAGAGAGGCCGCCCCCTCCCTTGTGCCTTGGTGATTTGTTGCTTTGATCTTCATCCCTCTTCCTCCGGGTTCAAGCTAGCACTTGTGGAGAAGGAAGCATCTAGATCTCACCTCTAGACGTGGATCAACCGTAGAGACGAGGACATCATTCTTCGTGTGATCTCACAAATCAAAAGGTACACATCTTCTATGTCCTTAATCATGTTATGATGTCTCTTCCTGTGATCCTTGGTGGGCTTTGAGTAGGATTAATTTTTGTTATTCCGCTGCGTTACCTACGTCAAAACCCAACAGTTCAAACACTTGACTTGCTTCTTCATGGGTGTCGAGTTTTGCAATCAGCTTTGCGAGTTGAACGTCACGAACTTCAACAATTTTCTTTAATTCTTCAAGGCCCTTGGTTAGGTTCGCTACTTGTTCTTCAAGAGGGACCGCACTAGTCGTCATGACGTGCATGCTGATATCATCATCATGATCACATGTTGGATTATGCTGACTACCCTTAGTGCCGGACTTAGAGTTGCTTTCGCATCTTTCCTCCCAAAACTTGTTGCCAGTTGAAGACTCCTGAGGGGTGGGCACATGTGATTGTGACTTCCTCAAGGCAGCACCATCTTCCTTGCCCCCGGAAGTTGACATAGCCTTAGACATACTGCGAGTTACTGGACGAGGGACTTGGATTCCGGAGTTGGTTTATGAAGTTGAAGACTTGGCGTCTCCAACCTTCAGTGATGGAAGTTCGTTATCCTTCGTAGGAGACATCAGGAACACTTGTACTTGAGGAGAAGAGATGAGGGGCAGAGATGTCCCACTGGGCGTGCCAAAATTTGTACACACAAATTTATGTAATGGAAACAAATGCGAGAAATTCGGTGTCAAATATATTTTATTGATGAAATTAAGTGTAGCAGATTACAATCTCTGATAATAAATTTCTAAAAAGAAATTAAATCCCCTGATTCTTTTCCTTGAACTTCGAACGAGGGCCTTGCAGCTTGATCTCAGATCGAACGGATGAGCGGCCTTCGATTTTGACGAAGAACGCGATGAAGGTCTCGAAGAACACAAACACCGAACGAGGGCTTTAGAGGCTTGATCTCGGATCGGGCGGATGAATATCTTCGATGTTGATGAAGAACCGGATGAACGCCTTGAAGAACACGAAGAACTGCTTGAATATCTTCGAGTGTCTTGAAGAACGCGGATGGAGATCATCAACGGCTTGAAGAACTTGATGATGATCTTCGAAGAACTCGATGAAGAACTTCGAAGGGCTTGATGATGATCTTGATGATGGATGAACTCGTCAGGGCTACAGCAGCTTGATCTTCAGAGCTCTCTCCTTCTCGCAAGATGTAATTGTGTGGGTAGGATCTTCGAGGTCTCGAAGATCGTTGATGATCTTGTGGATGGACGAACTCTTCAGGGCTTTCGCAGCTTGATCTTCAGAGCTCTCTCCTTGCAAGATGTAATTGTATGTCCCATATGCCTGAGGTGATCCCTTTATATAGGCATGGGCTGGCTTATTGGCCAAGGTAGAAAATAAATATAATTATTTATTTATTTATTTATTTTCTGCATCAATTTGACAAGTGGCGCAACACTATTGGCCGAGCTTGCTAGTCTTGATAGCTGCATGATTTTGACAAGTGGCACAATGTGATTGGCCTTACTTGTTGACTTGTAGCCATGTCATGTAGTGATGTGGCGTCTCCATAAGCAGTCCTTGCTTGTAAATAAGGTTTTGTCTCATTTACAATTTAGTCATCTTTTAATTATTACCACTCCGTTTCTTCTCTTTCTCCCCCTTTCTATTTTGGTACGTTTTCTTTCTTTCTCCCCCTTTCCTCTTTTGGTATGTTTAAGGATGGTCATTGACAATTTTGCCCTTTCAATTACCCCACCTCTCTTTTCCATATACCCCACCCACCCACTTTGTTTCTCTTCAGTACATTAATCACCACCTCCCATTTCACTTCTTCATTTAAGATAGAATAGAGAGAGAGAGAGAGAGAGAGAGGAGAGAAAGAGTCACGGGAGAGAGAGAGGAGAGAAAGAGTCATTGGAGAGAGAGAGGAGATGCAGGGGACGAAGAAGAAGGGGAGGAGACGAAGGGGACGGCAGAGATGCGATGAGGGTTTTGTGCTCGACGGCGATCTCCACGTCGGCGAGAAAGAAGGGGACGAAGAAGGGGACCGATGAGGGTTTCTTCCACGACGGCGATCTCCACGGCGGCGCTGCTGGTGGATCTCGGCGGCGGTCGATTGCAGCGGCGGCGATGACCAAGGTAGCTTCTGATCTCTCTATCTCTTCTTCGTTTTGGCCTTTTCTTTTCTCTGATCTTTCTCCTTCTTGTGTTGATTTCTCTGTAGATCTGCTGGAGAAAGATGGAGGAGCAGATCACTTTTTCATCCTCCTCTTCTTCTTCTTCTTCTTCTTCTTCTTCTTCTTCTTCTTCTTCTTCTTCTTCTTCTTCTTCTTCTTCTTCTTCTTCTTCTTCTTCTTCTTCTTCTATTTTTTTTTTCAATTTGTAATATTTTCCTTTTTTATGAAATTAGACTCTTGGTCTGTAAATTTGTTGTTGGATCTGGTAGTTGATGATGTTGGTAGTTGTTTGGATGATGTTGGTAGAGGTCTGTTGACTGATGGTGGTGGTTGTGATTGTGGTTGTGGTTGAGGGAAAGAAGGAGAGAGGACAGGGGACAGAGAGGACAGAGGACAGAGGGGTAACAGGGTCATTTGACCCCTTTTCTTAATTGCAGCGCTTTCTCCAGGGGGGAGAAAGAGAAGAAACAGAGTGGTACTTAGGAGTAGCAATTTGGCATCGAGTGCTATTTGATCCCACCATTTAATTAGGCGATAAAAGACATGTGACACTATTTAATTGGCAGCAAATTTTGTGTGTCTACAAATGGCTACAATACAAATATGTCAAATACAATTTCATACATAAAATGGTAAAGTGAACACTAAAAATTATTTGTGATATAGTTGCGTCAAATTACGAATTAATTATTAGTTATTAATTATCATCGGTTCTTAAGAAAGACTAATAATTTAAATTATCTTCCAGTTCCTCTCATAAAGGGCGTATTCATATTTTTCTATCTTCAAATAAACTGCATGTTATTCTAATGAAACTCACAACCTACAAATTCATTGATTTGAGCAATTGTAACCCGGTAAAGGTTACTAATATCGGGATCACTGGTGTAAAGATTAAGATTTTGGAATATTTGCTGTCCTATGGGGCTCGCAAAGCCGTTTCAACCATTCCATAAGCCCCCAACACTCCTCCGAAGTATGTTTACTTATATTTGTTTTTACATGAGATAAAAGAGCTTTGGAAGGGAATATTTTGAGAGAAGTTGGAAAATTTTGACATCTAGTAGTCAACTGAAGTGTCCGATCAAATTTGAGCAGAGTTGTAGGAATCATGTTAATTCGCGGAATATGAAATACCTTTAGCCTAAAACAGTGTGTAGCAAACAATTAAAATCTTCTTTAAACGCAACTACCAGTGCACCTTCGGGTCCTTATTTCAGAAAAGGTTTGTCAGAAAGCATATTGCATTCTTTCAACAGTTACTTCTAGCAGCATGGTTCCTGTTCTCGTCCATATAAACCGACAAATGTGAAATTAGAAAATTCTCATGACTTGAGATTGAATTTTTACATCGTAGAAAGCAAATCAAATGAAAGTGATATAGAGAAAAGTTAGTGCAATGCATGGTAGAAGCAGTACATGAAATTTATGTCTCGTCATTTTAATAGAAGGAATATAATGTGTATTCCTGTTGTAATTTATGACAATCGCAGCAAATCAATTATTGGGCTAGTGCAAAGATGGTAAGAGCAGTAACACAAAGAAGCATATCTCCCACCTTCATAGGAAACAACTTGTATACAAACAATACGAATCGTTAAGCAGCTAATCAAAAATAGTTTAGTCGCTAAACATAGAAACGGAAAGAAAAATTCACCTGATGCGATTATGCTTTGATCAAAGGAGCATATATGGAAGCCATTAGTTGATGCAGCAATCCATTGAAATGTTTCAACTGTCTTTTAAACTTTTACTTTTGCACTTCGGGAAGTTGCTGCAGCAATCTGCAATCCATTGAAATGTTTCAACAGTCTTTTAAACTTTTACTCTTGCACTTCGGGAATACTCTTCAGTCTTCAAAAGTTTCATGTGGTCCAAATGATTTGAAGGGTGGAAACATTTTAATGGATAAATATATCACGCAAAAAGTCAGAGTTTGGAAGACTCAATTGGGTGATGTTCATTGAATAAGTAGCTTTGAAATATTCAAACTCAGTTGAACTGGTGCATTGTATATATATGAATTAGTTATCAAATGCATGGAACATACAAAAATTATCTTGAATAAATAAGAATCTGAATCTTGGGTTAAGAGAAGTGTCATAGTATTAAATTTCTTGGAAAGGGGGAGACCAGCTATGAAGATGACATGGCATCAAAGTGCCACATGGCAAAAATTAGTTGGCACACATACAATGTGTCTTTGCCACATGGTGTTCGTAAATGACAAATGGCATTTAAATAAAACTTTTCAAATAACACGTGGCGGAAAGAGAAGGCAATTCCCTTGCTTTTATATATATAAAGATAATTCTATTGGACTACATGGGATTAGATTTGCTACGGTTTCAATCTATGCAGTTGACGTGCAATTACAATAGGACCGCTCAAATCATGCCACGTTTCGGAACTCAAAGACACCAATAAACATCCTCACGCGCACTACTGGTCGGTTACTACTCTTCTTCTTCTTCTTTTTAATCACTCTCTCTCTCTCTCCTCAAATCTACAGGAGTTCTCAATCTATAGAGCCAATATCCAACTCTGTCTTCACATCACCACCGCCACCAATTACCAGAAAATTATCGTCGTCCCGCCACCCAGATCAACAAAGTCCGGACTGAGAGGGAACCTCAATCTCCATTAAAGGGAGCTTCCAGATGGGTTTTCGTTTTTGGATGATAGGTGACAGAGAATTGATTAGTCATCTGAGAAACGCATGATCATTGACATACAAATTACTAGTGCTATCGAACACTGTACACATGCAGATTCACAATTTTGTATCCCTTGGTCATAGAGCTCGACTGGTCATAGAGCTTGATTTTTTTTGGACACTCATAGAGCTTGATTGATTTTGAGGAAAGGGAGAATGAATAAAAATGAATTTAATAACTTGATAAGATCAGTGGCGGAGCCAGGAATTGACGAGTGGGGTGGCACAGTTCATAATTTCACACAACTAACACGACAATTCAAAAGTTTAATTTATTTGTTTATTATTATTTTTTAATATTTTTTTTGCGACAACGACAATTCAAAAGTGAAAATATGTCATATATTTAGTGAACACATTTTCTACTTACAAAAGTGCTTGTATTTTATATACAAGCCAAGCTTACACCGAATTCACATTTAGCTTACAAAAGGACTTGTATTCTATACAAGTTAAGCCTACATCTCAAAATATTTGCACATCTTACTATGATGCTACAAAGTTCACAAACATACCCTACGCGGCTTCATTGCTTGGAACCCTCGAATGATAGTATCATTATCGATTCCATCAAAAATTTCTTTCTCAATGTAAACGATTAGACTATCATTCATCCATAGATCACCCATCCTATTCCTCAAATTATTCTTCACAATATTCATTGCCGAGAAAGATCTTTCAACCGAAGCCGTTGCCACCGGCAAGATCAATGCCAATTTGAGAAGTGTGTAAACCAACGGAAACACAACGTCTCTACCCGTCTCAACCATTTTTTGAGCAAGATCTCCAATACCATTTAAATCCATCATGTGAGGAGAAGAGAGGATATCCGTCCGGTAAACATTAAGTTGGTCGCTAAGCCTCAAAAGTTCTTTTTTTGGAAACTCAAGAGGATAGAATTCGGCAAAGCGAACCAATTTTTGATGGTCAAAGTTAGCAAATGATCGTGAAGGACACAAGCAAGCCGCACAAATAAGTAACTTCGTACTTTTTTCGGAAAATCTATTGTTCAACTCATTCAATTGTGTGTCTAGGACCGTGTATAATACCTCGACTTTATAATGGTGGTTGTTGGAAATTTGTGGAGCTCCTCTTCTTGCTCTTCCAAGTGGGACATATTCATCATCCATAGAAAGAACACCAATTTGATACTTCCCACAAAAAGATCCGACTTCTTCAAGTAGAGGTTCCCATTCCTTATCACGCATCTTTTGAAGATTGTCCTTGGCAACTTGAACCAAATTCATCGCATTAACAATATCTTGATCTTTTCTTTGTAATGCTTGCGACAAATCACTTGTCATCCCTAAGATTTTCCTCATTAGATGAAGGAGGAAAACAAACTCAAAGTGTTTCAATATGTATACCAACCTCTTCGCTTCATTCCTTTGTGAACCGTCATCCCCATCTACGCCGATCATCTCAAGTACTTGAATTATCGCCGGAAACATATTGATTAAGCTAATCAAATCTATTATTCAACCTTTTCTCCTTCACTTACACTATGCAAAACAATATCCATGTGTTGTGGCCGATTCATCAAATCTATGCACTTACTTCTAGCTTGGTTGTGAGGACTATTAGGGCCTCCTTCATGCTTATCAAATTTACTAGGGCACTTCCAATTCTTGAAGCCTTGAACAACAAACTCGCTATTTGATAAGTCACCACCAAAGAGATAGCAACTTAAACAATAAGCACGATCTTTCTTCACACTATACTCCAACCAATGAGGATACTTGTCGTACCAATCTTTGTTGAAGCGCCTCTTCTTATCCCCAAAATTTGATTGGGGGAATTTCTTCAAAGAAGGTTGTGTAGGTCCATCTCTTATGTATGCTCGACGAACATTCTCAATATCGTTAGGATGGTAAGCCCTTATTGGAGGTCTCAATCCGGGATCCGGTTCAACAATTTTAGAGTTGAGAACTTGACTAGAGGTCGGAGCATCCTCATCCATGCTAAGTGGAGATTGACTTGAGGTTGGAGCATTCTCGTCAATAGTTGGGGGATTTGGACTTGAAATTATAACACTTTCTTCAACTCTTTGTTTCTTACCAAAGAATTTCTCAATACCTAAGAACAACAAAAATCATATACAATTCAAATATTCAATTCTAGGCCAATTCAAAGTCGAATGATGTAATTAACAACTAGATAAGTTCATAATGATCAAAAGCATAGCCCCAATTTAAAATGCCTAAAACATGCCAAGAACCCTAATTTTTCTGGAATTTTTTTACAATTCCTATTGCAAATCAATACATCAGTAACTTTATAGATTAATCAAGGCATCAATCAAAGGGAATCAACCAAAATCGATTGATTCCCCTTGCAGCCATTGAAGCCGAACCAGAGGGACAAGAGACAGAGAGAACAGAGAAGTGAGAAGCAGCGTACGGACCTGTGGGCTTCCGCTTCTCCTTCGCCTTCTTCATCTGCGCGACGGCCGACGGGAGAATGAAATCAACGGCGCCGGCGACGAGGAGAAGAAGGACGGCGTTTCGTCGATTGTCCGTCCGTCGTCCGTGGCGTACTGGTGTTCGTCGTCTGTGCGTCGCTCGCTCTGAGCCTCTGACTTCGGTGGATAAGCGTGAGAGAGAATAAATGAATATGATTAAAAAATATTACATTACTATTTATATTTGGGGTCGATTTGTTATTTAAACCAACTTCAGGGGGGCACGAATTAAATTTTTCTGGGGTGCACTTTTGTCATTAAAGAAGGGTGTAGCTGAAAAAACCCATACATATAGGGGGTATAGTAGTACAAAATGAAAAGTTCAGGGGTGCACTTGCACCCCCGTGCCTTCATGTCCCTCCGCCTCTGGATAAGATGATGAGTGAAAAGGCGCGTGGGTGATCTTTTTCCATTTTTAGTGGTATTTTGTTTTCCTTTGAATTTTAAAACGTGGCACGATATAGGACATTGGATTTCAACCGTACATCAACCGGACTAATTGCCACCGTAGCAAATCCGATCCCGGACTACATATGATCTATGATGACATGGGTAGACACATATCTTTATTTCAATAACAATGAACCGCCAAGTGGCGATTTCATGTTCAATCTCAAGACTTTTCTGCTTTTATATATTATTATATAAGATAAGATGGGTTTCTAATTACATAGATCTCAATAGTCACCTCATGTAACTACAACAAGATTATTTTACTCTTCACTGATAAGTGTAGTTTTGAAGAGACAATCACCTCCATCACCACAAGGCATCGATGGGTGAAGGCGGGTAGAGTGCTCCGCTTCCAACTTAAACAAAATTTCTCACTGAAGAATCCGATGCAAATGTAAATCGAAAAAAAAAAAAAAAAAAAAAAAAAAAAAAAAAAAAAAAGTGTCATATAAGACTCCTTGTACAAGGTTGAGGGCCATGTATGTAAGTTTCTTTTTGCTGGCATGATGTCCCTCCGTTGTCAATCGGAGTACTTTTAGTTGTCATACTTTTAGTTGTTGACGTTTTGCCTTAGTGTGTGTTTGTTGTGTCTGTTGTACGGCTGCAAAAGTTAAGTACCATGAAGTCTGTAAATAAATAATACCAGTTTGTCCCAGCTGTTTCTTCTCAATTTGACTTTTGTCATTATTCACTGGGTCACTTTGACCGGTGATTTGAATAGCAAACTAATGTAATTTTTTGATAATTTTTTCATGGTGTTGTAGAGTAAAAGTTGCTCTATAATATGGTGAAAAAATCATCAAAAAATCGTATTATTTTGCTATCCAAATCACCCGGTCAAAGTGACCCAGATACGAGTCAAAAAAGTATTTTGTTGTTTATGACACATAGCAGTACTTTTTTAAGGCACACGTAGCAATTACATACGTAGAATTCAGACGTGCTCAACAAAAGATAGCAATAAATAGATAGAAACATAGATATAGAAGAAAAAAATAAACCCAACGGAGGGTTATCACTCAGTTAAACACGGTCACAAGGGTACACAAGATTTGGAATCACATAGAAAACGACAGGAAAAAACTAAAAAACATGCACACGCGAGCAAGCGGCAGGCACTTCACTTTCTCAAAGGACCGCGTGAAGTCTCTTGTGGGTTAGTAATGTTACCCACAAACCTTAATTTTTTCCCGCCATTAGGGTTGTTTTAACGACTTGGGTCTTGAAGTTGTAGTAGTTGATACCGGTGTAAACTCCGTCGTCCATCTTGTTGATGTAAAGCTTCCCATCTGTATACGTGTCCCGCTGCATATAATAGAAAGGAACATCGCACGTACCTTTTGTTGCAATGACATGAACCGTTACGGTTGAACGAGGGGGGATATTGATGTGGTCGGACAACTCTGTGGTCTCGTATCCTTTCATGTCAGTGCCCCACTCGTAACGTCCCATAAACTCGTCAGTAAAGTCGACCTTTCCATCCACAATCGACGGAATGCTGGTCTCGATCGTGGTCGGAGTGGCCAACTTGAGTGTAACAATGGAATTCCACGTTCTAGTGGTTTCCTTTGTGAATGTTTGTATCAGATCAACGGCTTTATCGACGACGAGGGGGTTACTGTACTGTTTTCTGACCATTATGACATCAGATTGATTGTAGATTCTTGCATCCTCGAGGCGGAAATTGACATCGTAGACGCTCCTGGAAACTACCGGCTCTTCAACCCTCATGATTGTCTCTTTTACCATGGTTACGGCATAAGCCGTGAGATAGTAGTTCATTTCCGCATCTGGCTGTGTCGGCCTCTGGCAAAAATATCCATTTGATCTGCTCTGTATCGCCACCTCGTTGTCTCCATGGCCTTTGAATAGGGAAAACCAAATGCCTTCTGTGTATGAGACAGGTACGCCAAAAACATACGTGTCTCTACCGAATCTCCAGCAACCTTCGTTGCCCCGAAAGCGTGCTACGAGACGGACAGTCGCATCGGGGGCGTAGGTGACGTAGATTGAATCGATGGGAATTGTTTTATCGCTGGAAATGAATGTAAAACGGATGTCGCTCTGATGAAAGCGAAGGTACAGGCCATCATCGCCCTTGAACACGACTTGCTTGGGCAATATCACAAGAGACTCCCAATCGATGATATGAAAGGGATCTTTACTTGGTGCGACGGGTGGATTTGCGTCTGCCTTTAGACACGAATGGTACGTGGGATCGTGACTCCCAATAGAAACAGGAACATATTGGGTGTCTTGGACATGGCGCAGTATTAACTGTGATCTGCCGTACACAGACCCCTTGCGCGATAGCTCAAACAGGGTGCAGGACCAGTTGAATGGGTCCTCCACGGGCTCGGCGGCTGTGGCGGTGATCCACCCCGTGCTTTCATATCTCCTCCTCCAATATTTATTATTGTAGCAACAACGGATGTTGAACAGACCCCTATAGGCTCCGTTCCTCACCGGCTCCGCTTCAAACTTGGTGTAGATGCTTACAACTTCCGCTCCGCTGAACTCCACATGCCCGTGGAGTACAACATCTTCTTCTCCTTGTACATAGCGCAAGTACTTTCCGTTATACTGTGACAAAAGGGCAAAGTACCTTGGCAAATTCTCCATTTCTCTCTCTCTCTCTCTGCTAAATGATATCTTTTTTTTTCTTCTCTGTTTGCTTTGCTTTGTTTGCTTTTACCTTGCTCCAGTGCTGCTCTATTTATAAGGGGTAACTAAAGATCGAAGAGAAGACTTGAGGAAGATAGTGAGATAACCATGAATGAGAAGACTTGAGGAAGATAGTGAGATAATAATGAATTGTATTATATGTAAGGAAGTAGTGGAAAGAACATGTAATGTTTTTCCTTTCAATTATTGGGCAACAATTGCTTCATAATTTTTTTTGAAATAAACAATTGCTTCATAATTAGTTGACTTTCTAAGTGTTTATACAAAACAAGGGAACAAAAAAATGCATGAAATCAAAACAACAGTTAGGTCCGTATGAATGGGTAAAAGACACTTTCACCCCTTGAAGTTTGATACAAAGACACTTTCACACATTCTAGTCTGGGAAAGGACACTTTCACTCATTTGGAGTGATAAATTTCAAGACTCTTACACTCCTTAACCTACTAGCCCGGGGGCGGAAATTTTTCACTGGTAGTAGTTTTCGGGACAACTTTTCCCTCTTAGTGTATGGGATGCTGCAGTCAGGAAGTATAACTATCCTGAAGTACGCCACAACACTAAAGGTGTGAAAGTGATTTCTTTTCTTTTTGCCATGAAGTTGCATTTCCCTAACTCGAAGGGGTGAAAGTGCCTTTTCTCCCTTATGAAAACTTCTCGTGCTATTCACACGTACCTAATTATCCGTTGAACTTGGTTCCGTGACTTGACATTTCGACTCGATAAGTAGTACTTCCTATGTTTTCTCTGTTTCTTCTTAGTTCACTTTTTTTATCCGTAATCTTGTTACTTTGACCCGATGATTTCGATAGCAAAACAATGCAACTTTTTGGTAATTTTTTTTCATAGTTTTGTAGAGCAAAGTTTACTCTACAACATCATAAAAAAATTACAAAATTTTTGCATCGTATTGCTAATTAAATTACTGGATCAAAGTGACCTGGTGAATAGTGTCAAAAGTCAAACTAAGAAGAAACAGAAGAAACAGAGGAAGAATCGCTTATGTCCTGTATTGGTTTCAATCTGTTTCAATTTCAATTATGTTTTCCAATACTTATACCTTCCTCACCGCTGAACTCCACATGTCCGTGCAGTACGACACATCTTCTTCGTGTATGTAGCGCAATTATTTGTTGGTGGAGAGCGATTCCAGCACAAACACCTTCGCAAATTCTCCATCTCTCCCCAACTATATGATTTCTTTCCTTTTCTTCTCTCTCTGCTTAAATTAGTTGTGCTTTTGCCTTGCTCTAGTACTGCTCAATTTAATTTGGGCTTAATTACTTAATGCATACCCTCAGTTTATCGAAACTATCACATTGCAATCCCCAGTTCTAGAACTAGTTGATTGCATCCCCTATTTGCACAAAATACATCAATGTGCAACTGAGAACGAAATTTCATCGCAAAATTAACGTACTCAAAGGGCATTATCTGAAACAATGTAATGCGATTGTATCATAGACGATGTGAATTTTATGAAAATAACTTCATTGTGTTTGAATTTGATGATTGAATTTCGTTTCCAGTTTGACATTGACTTTTTTTACAAATGAAGGATACAATCAACTAATTCTAGAACTGGGGTTGTAATATGAGAGTTTCGAAAAACTAGGGTATGCATTAAGTAATTAAGCCAATTTGTAAGGGAAATTAGAGATGCAAGGGAAGACTTTTGGAAGATAATGATAAAGTACTTTGTACCGTATTCAAAGAGATTAGTGGGACGAACATGTAATGTTTTTTCTTTCAATTATTTGATGAATACTTCAATAATTATTTGATTAAGTCTTTAAGAATGAATGAAATCTAAAGAATGAGTTAGGTGCATCTGAACATGTATAGATGTTTCAGTTTTGAGCACTCTGATGAGCTGACTTTAGGTGCTTCAAAGAAATTTGTACATATTTCGGCTCAGACGTGCAACGAAGAACTTCTATTCCAATCACATTCATGGGTACTTACTCATTTAAATTTTCAAAATCTTTGTTTATATTTAAAAGAAAACTGACCGAGTGGTAGCGAGGTAGGGGTATTACCACTTAATATTAAATATTGAAGAGACAAATAAACCTCTATCAAATTAATGAGTAACATAAAGCGGAGAACATAGATTGATCAACGAACCTATTATCATAGTACACCAATCACATTCATGGGTACTTACTCATTTAAATTTTCAAAATCTTTGTTTATATTTAAAAGAAAACTGGCCGAGTGGTAGCCAGGTAGGGGTATTACCCCGTATTATTAAATATCGAAGAGACAAATAAACCTCTATTAAATTAATGAGTAACATAAAGCGGAGAACATAGATTGATCAACGAACCTATTATCATAGTACAGGGTGTGATTGCAAGACGTGAAGTCATCCTCTTTTTGTTGATATTTTCAGTAGAAGAAAGGAACCGGTCTCCATGTTTTGAGGTACTGACTTCGGACCTAATAGTAATAACAAACGAAGTGATACGGGATATCTTATCAATATTATTTAGTTTTTTGTTATTTATTAGTTAATGAGTTATTTAGTTGATAAGGAAAAGTATCAAAATAATAAGAATTGATAGATCGTTGAAGAAATTGAGAGAGATTGATAAGGAAGAGAAGACAAGAATTGAAGAAATTAGGAGAAGGTGAAATAAATAAATATTAAATTAAACTAATTAAATAAGTAAACTAACTAACTGACTATTAACTAAATAACTAAATAATATTAATATGATCCCGTATCACAATGTGGACAACTAATTCCTTGTTATTTAAAATCAATGTCATTATAGTTTATTCATTCCGAAGAAATTTAACAGCATTTCAATCATAGTTCATTAGTGTCAGAAAAGAAAATTTTATTAACTTGAATGAACCGATTAGAGTCAAAACCTAGCTTAGATGCAACGCCATGGAAGAAGAGAGAGAGAGAGAAAGAGAAAGTGTACGGAAGAAGAGGGAAAAGTGAAAATATGCCTCGCGACTTTGTTACAATGGAAAAGAGAGAAAATGAGCATTTTAGACACGGCTAATCCAACTCATCAGCCAGCTGGACCAATAGCAAGCAAGATCAGTAGCTAATGAGTTTATTAAGTAAAACGACGTCATCCTATTATGGACCGATGAGAAAATATAAATAATCAGCAACGGACATGATTAGATTGAATCATCCAACCGAAAGATTGTCTTTATACTTCAGTTCATGTCATTACTTTAGCTGCAATTGTAATTGGGTAAAAGACACTGACCACCCCTGGGTTTAGGGAAAAAACCACAGACCACCCCTGGGTTTTGGATAAAGACACTCTGCACCTTTTTTTGGATGGAGGTGATGGTGGACTAACAGAGCAGGCGAAAAGACTATTTTACCATCATAATTTCTAAAAAAGACCTATATTCTCCTTTCTCATCTTTTCAAACCCTCATCCATTTCTCTGTCTCATCTCATCTATTTTTTTTTTTTTTCGAACCCGTAATACCAATGTGTACTATCTGTGCTCATATCTGGTCTCTCTCGCTTCCCTTCCCAGAGCCGATTGCATCCATCTCCACCTCCACCTCCACCTCCGCCTCCCCAATCGAAAAGCTGACCACCATCACCTCCATCTCCAAAACCCTCAAGCCGAGCACGAGCTCCTCTTCTCTCTCTCTCTCTCCCCGACGGAGGCGACTGTTAACAAGGCGGCGGCCTTTAGGGCTTAAGGTCTCCCATCACCAGTGTCATCTCCAAAACCCTCAAGCCGGCGTTTTGCTTCTCTCCTGATTCCGTTTTCTCCTTTGCACTCTCGGTCTCTGCCGGTTTTTTCAGATCTGCCATTGCCACCGTCTTTCCACCGACCCCCTGTTGAATCGACCTCGAACCCGGCTGGAATCGGTTTGAAACCCTTCAAGGGTGCTGCGGCTGAAGAATTTGGATATCTATACGAACAGCTTCGTGTAAGTGATTCTCCTCCCATATCGAAACCACATGAATCGGTTTGATCCCTCTAGTTCAAACCCAAACCAACCATCAGAAACCCAAAAACAAACAAACGGAGAAACCGATTCAACTCAGAAATCCATCATCTTGTTCCAATCGGTGAAACCTAGAAGTCGATTTAGGGATGAAATCTTCGAATTGATTGGGTAAAGATGATAAATTTCTGGGTTGTACACCGACCCACAACAACGCCGCCGCCGAGGCCCTCTTCTACGCCTTCCACCAAGCAAGCAAACCCATATTCATCATGTAGAGGTATTACTCTCTCTCTCTCCATTAGCAGCACTAAATCTCAACACCTCAGTTTGAATTTGATGTTTTTGAGGTGTTTGTTCGTGTTGTAATGGGTTTCATTCATCTTTGTTGTATTGGGTTTCATTCATCTGGAAATAAAATCTTGTGAGTTTGATATTCTTGGTGGTCTTGGCCTGTTCTTGGTGTTCATATTGGAATGTTGTGGGTATGTTCTTGGTGTTCTTGATGTCATGGGTAAAAAAAATGGGCAAAAAAATGTCAAAAATATAATCAAGGGCAAAATGGTCTGAAAAAAGTCTATCTCCCACTATTCTAACAGAACCTAACAGAAGGGTGGTCATTGTCCACAGAATATTCCGTTAAATGGGTGGGGAGTGTCTTTATCCAAAACCCAGGGGTGGTCTGTGGGTTTTTCCCTAAACCCAGGGGTGGTCAGTGTCTTTTACCCATTGTAATTTAGACCAACCAGAAAATAAATTAGTTGAACTAATTTATAATTTAGTATATCCCGCTCAATACACCCCCTCAAGTTGAAGGCGGTGGCTCCACAAAACCTTTTTTTTGTTTCCCAACCGGCTTCGCCCCGTAATCCGGTCCGACCCGGTCGTCTGCCCTGGTATGGCTGGTGAGTCTCCCAATGATAATTTTCTGCATACACGAAGTGTAATACCCCGTATTTAATTTAGGGGTTATTTGGTCATTTTGAGAAAATATTTGAAAATTTCAAGAAATTTAATTTCAAACTTATTAATGATCTTTTGTTAGTTTTAACGTATAAGTGTGTCATTTGACATCTATGATGATATATACTTTTATTTTGGGGTTATTTTGTAGTTCTTAAAACTTGAAAAATGTTATATGAAACTTATTTTGTATACTTGGGAGGTACTTGTAGTTTTCTAAAAGTGATTTATACAAAATGTTTTATTTGAAATAATTTGGAGATTTTACAATTTATGAAAGTTATCTTTTCTAGTGTTACCTATTAACTGGAAATTATATTTTCACCCCTCAACTTTTAGTTTTCACAAAAAAACCTCTCATTTACTAATTTTACATTTATATCCCCAACTAGCTTGTAGGGAGACTTATGACTTCTCTTCAAGTCCCCCTCCACTATCTTTGGTCAATTCATCTAAGTTATGGAGATGATCTTTTTTACAAGCATCTCCTATTTTCTCTAATAATACACCAACTCTCACTACTACCTACCCTCATGTATGGCATTACCATGTGGGTTCCTTCACCACCAACCTCCACCATCAACTTCACTTCTTTCATTCTCATTTTCCCTCATCTTTTTCTCTTCAAGAGCATCCACACATGCTCTCTTCTCTCTCCCCAAATTTTATCCCGTTTTTGGGTGTTGACCTCACAAAAACACCATCAAAAACTCATTCTCTACTCTTCCAACCATGAAAAACTTGATTCCAAGCTTGGGGTAACCATGGAGGGGAGTTATTCCACCATTCTACTCATGGATTGAAGCCAAATTTCACCATTTTTCTCCAATTTCTTGAATCTTGGGGTAAATCTTCCTTCTAGTCTTGAATTCATACATGCATGTTCATGTTTTTCTTTTATTGATGATATTTCATCTTAGATTTCTACTTTCCATGCTTGATTCTTCATTTTCATGGTTTGATCAAGAGTTAAACTTCCAAATTTTGACTATTTCATGAAACTCACACTAGAACCCACATGCATGTTGTGAATGCCTTCTTATTTGCATTTGCATGTCAAGAACACTTAGATAATTTGTGTCAAGAGCATTTAAAAATCTTATTTAATGCCTAAAATGGTGTTATTTGGGTGAAAATCAAGTCTCCATAAGTTGCACGTACATTATCTCTATATTTTGTCTATGTGGAATTTTTAAATCTTACATATTCTGAAACTAGACTCAAATATGGTCATTTAGAAAAAAAAAATCAACTTCATAGCCTTTTGATTTGGGAGATAAGCTCATTCTAAGTTGTATGTTTTTTGAAAATCCATTTCTAGACTACTCTTGCCATTTTTGTTAAAAACTCCATTTTCAGAAATCTATGGCATCTCATCTTTTTGTGATTAAATTAGACACATATGGTATTCATTCTGGAGAAGATGGGCATCTTTCCTATTATCCAAGTAGTAGTAATTGTTCTTCAAATTTCAAACTTTCTTCCAATCTTGTCTCTGCATAGCAGTGTTTGTTATTTTTGTAACTTGAGTTTTATCATAGCTATGCATGATTTTCTTGGTGTTTCTGAAAGTAGACACATTTAGGTTCATCATGAATTAATTTCAAAATTTCAGGAGATGATTCGATATGGTAAATATAGCTCCAAAGTCAGAGCTACAATTCTGTCCAGAATTGTAGTTTCACATTTTTTAGAAAACTTGAATTTTTGAACTTCTAGGTGTTTTGTTGGACTTGTTTTGATAATTAAACATCATTATATGTGCATTAGTGAAATTTAGGACTATGTACATGTAGGTTTGCATTTTTATTATGCATGTGTAAATTGGTTATAACGAGTACGTCATACATGTGATTGTAGACATCGACCTCGTAGGAGAGAGCGGTTTTCGTCGGAGTGCTAGGCTTAGTTTCTTTCTTTTGATTTTGCTTCATCTCAGTGGTAAGTACATATGTACGACCTTTTCATATCAAAATGTGCGTATGTGTTTGACGTTTCAAATGAATGCTTGTTATATGAAAAAGTATGAGAATGCATGTTTTCCACTCGAATGTTGTTAAACTATTTTATTCATCTCCTTTGAGAACTCTCGGAAATTACTTGTGAAATGTTGATATTCTGATTCTGATTATGTGAAAGAGAAAAAAATAAAATACCTCTAATAGACTTAGGACGATGTACAGAGTACTGTTATTAATGGGAGGCGTCAAGCGATCCTCCATTTTCTTATGGCTAAGACCATTGATGAAATGCTTCTTATTATTGGATAGAACGTTAATGTTCACAAATCCGCCCCCGATGAGCCAAAAGGTATCAAGATATTGAGGCCAAGGGGTTTATAGAGCTATAGAGTGCTACTTATACTTGTAAGGGTCACTACGGTATAGGGGTGTCGACACTTAAGGCCTTTTAGCTAATGTTATGAGCGGGGTTGACGAATGGGCTCCCTTAACGCTCGGGTGAAATAGGGTTTGATAGACCCTAGAAGGAACCCTTAGTGATTATTTCGTGATCCCTCTGTTTACATCGATCATGCTGGTGGCTCTGGACGCGCCTCAGCTAAATTAAACTGTTGATTGAAGTCGAAATTAAAAATTGACTACTTTATTGATGTTGTTTGTGGCTCTGGATTGCCCTAATCTATTGAAATGATTTGAAATGCTTTGGCTACTCGTGAACTAATTCATTCTCTTACATGAACTTTTTTACCCTTGATATGTTACCAACTACTCATGGTTTCTCAATATTATTAAATTGAGAGGTTTTGTTACTCGGTTACTTCCAGTTGTTCCAAATTCTCCAACATGATAGTTTTACTGTTTAAATCTTTTGATTTGTTTCAACTCATGCTTCCGTGCCACTCGTTGTTTTACATGTCGTAGTATGTATTCACTCAGTTTTTACTGATCATTCCTTCAAAACTGCGTCGGCTTTTGCCATTTTAAAACTGCAGGTCGTCAATCAAGTTTGGGGAATGGGAACGCGGATCGAGACGAAGAAGTTTAGCTTAAGTCAGATCACTTAGTATGTAATAACTGCATTTCTTAAGCTTATGTTACATCAGTTTATTTCATATTTAATTGTTTAGTAGTTGATAGATGTACTCATAATTGCTAAACTATAAATGTTAAGCTCGACCAGGAATACACCGAAAGTCGTAATTTCTTATTCTATTTCTAAATTAAAGATAAAAATAATTATGGAATGATTAGTGCTAATCACTAGTTTAAGTGTTAATTAGTTCTAATTACTAGTTTAAGTGTTAATTAGTGCTAATCACTAGTTTAAGTGTTAATTAAGTATTGTTTATGCATCTTGTGATATGTGGCTTGCTAAATGCTTGACATGACTAAATTACATGTTTATTCACCACGGTGGTTGATGATAAGCATTTAGATTTAGCCGAATGAATGAGTGACACACAGGCAGACATGTGTCACGACATCTGCGACTTTCCTTGCATGCGTGACACGTAGGGGGGTTACGTGTCATGCTCTAAGGCCATCCTTATCCATGTGTGACACACACGCGACATGTATCGTCGTGTGGCACAACTTTCATTGCATGTGCGCCACGTGTCCCTGTGACTCGTCGCGATCTGATTGGTCGCTGAATTCTATAAATAGGGTCCAGTGCTATAGTTATTTCTCATTCTATATTCGATTCAACTACCGATAAGTGAGATAGAGAGATATTGGGAATATTCCGAGATAAAAGATTTGGAGATACTCGTATCATTTCAATGCTGTTATCATGAAGCTGATATAAAGGTAGGGGAAATATAGTTTTCACGTCTACTGTAATTACGGTATATACATGATTATATGCTTATATGTTGATTGTTAAGTTATTGTTTGTTATTCGCATGATGTCTAAAGCATGATAATTATGTGATTCGCGATGTTACAGTTTAATTGATTATTATATTTCTACGCCAGTGGTTAGGCGGTACCTACTGGGCTTTTTGCTCACCCTAAAATATCTACAGGTACCGGAGCGATCGGAGACTTTAGACGGGCTAGACTTATAGCGTTTTCGAATTAATTGTAATATGTGTCAAGATTCTTTTATTCGATTATTGTAAACGATATTGCTCAATTGAATAGGAAAATGACATTTTTGTTCGAAACTAAAAAGAGTTGTCTATTTCTAAGCTTCCGCTATTTTCATTTAAAAAGCGAAACGGTTCGTATTTCTGTCGCGGCCTAAAAATGACGCGTTTTACTCTGATAAATTCGTAGTCAACGTAAAGCGAAAGAAAAGGTACGGGTCGTGACATAGTAGATCACACACGATTTGTTTTAGATTGTACTTATTATCGATATTTTGTAATGTACTTTAACCGAAATGTAAACTTAATAGTTAATAATATACTTTTGGTTATCGATTGTCGCGTTAACCCTGAGCCGAGATCCCGGGTTGTTTCACAAAGACTCGAATCCGAGACATGTTTAAGCGGAACCAAGTTTCTTACCACAACACCTTTAACTTGGTAAGAATATCAGTTAATTTCTCTTCACTTGGTACTTGTCGCAAAACTTCACCTTGTTGAACCATATCCCTAATTGTATGACAGTCCAACTCAATATGCTTGGTCCAACCACGAAAAATAGGGTTATTGACAATCTAAATGGCAGAGATGCCGTCAGAGAACATGTGAGGAATGCTAGTGATGGGGGCATGAAGAACCTGAAAAAGAGATAGAATCCCTTTTACTTCACAAATTAAATGAGCTAAACTCCTGTATTTAGCTTCAGGTGAATTTTACCACAACTTTCTGGTTTTCAGACCTCCATGACAACAAAGCAGATCCCAAAAACACCAAATAACCATGTAGATCTCATGGTGTCCAAGCAACTACCGCAGTCTCCAATGAGAGAGCTTGTGAAGTGAAAAGTTGATGACATGTCTTGTATTTCATAAATACAATAGCTTACCAATCAACCTTCTATATACACTAGCTGACTCTTCATTCAAATAATCGCACATAAATTGACTAAGCTTACAAGCATGTACCATAGGGTTGTGTGCCACTTTACACTGAACATAAACCCATTATGTGAATGAATTTTCAAAAGAAAGTTGTGTTGACTCAAGAAATACCCTTGATCCATCATGTGAACTTCAAAGCCAATAAAATAGGCAACATCTCCCGGATCCTTAAGCTTGAACTCAGCATCCAAAGCTTGCATGAACATGTTCAATGTTGCAATATCATTTCCTGCTAGAAAAATATCATCCACATATACTAACAAGATCATGAGCAATGAGCCAGACTCTTCACAAACAAAGTATAGTCTAGCTTTCACTGCACAAAACCAAACTTTAAAACAGTGTGGAAAGTTCGACAAACCACTGTCTTGAGGCATGTTTCAATACACACAGAGATTTTTACAGTCTGCACACCAATGGACCCTGACCAGGTAGAGAGACAGTTGCAGTATACTGCACTTTATAACCTTCTGGAAACTTCATGTACACTTGTTCATTGAGATCTCCATGCAGAAAAGCATTATTAACATACATATGAAGAATTGTTCAACTCCTGTGAATGGAAAGAGCTAAAAAGAACTGTAAATGTCACCAATATAGTCACTAGATAAAAGGTTTCAAAGTAGTTCAAGCCCTCAGTACGTGGAAACCCTTTTCTACTAACCCTGCTTTGTACATCTCAATCGGGCCATCTGCCTTAAAGTGATATTGTATACCCATTTACACCCAACTGGAGAATGAGCTGATGGTAGATGTGTAAGAGTCCAAGAATGATTTCCCTCAAGTGCTTTGATATCTATATGCATAGCTTTAACCCATTCTAGGTCATGTGAAGCTTGCTTGTAACTTGTGGGTTCTGTGAGAGCACAAACAACATTAAGGGTGACTGAGCCACAAGCTGAGAGAGCTTTGTACCTTGCAGGACCAAGAACATAATCCTACAAGTGTACTGGTGGTCTACTCACTCTACTACTTTGTCTCACTAAAACTGGATGAACCCAAACTTCTCTATAGTTTCTAGGTGGCCCGGCATTAGAAGGGGCAACTGAGACTGGATCAGTTACGGGAATTGTAGAAGAAGTGAACCTCTCCAGTATCTGTGACATTTCTAGGAAAACTGCAAGTCTAAAAAATGTTGTGGTTGTCAACACCATCTTTAGAAAATAGAAAAACATCCTCTTGAAAAACCACATTCCTAGAGATGTTGAAAGAGTGTGTAGATAGAACATACACCTTGTATCATTTAACACAAAAACATAGCCAACAAATACACCCCTCACAGCTTTAGGATCAAACTTGGTTCTGGATTAAGAGAGCGCGGAGGAAAAAAAAATAAGAAACCCAAAAAAATTTAACTGAGAATAGTTAGGCAAAGTCCCTGAAAGCAATTCATAAGGTGATTTTCTTTGGTTTTTGGAGAAGGCAGCCTAGTAAACACACAATCCCCCATAATCTAACTAGCACACCTGACCGAAATATGAGAGCCTTTGCAACATTCAAATGATGTTGATGCTTCCTTTTCAAAATAGAATTATGTTTAGGTGTGTCACCACAACTAAGTTCATGAAATATTCAATTCTTTAAATAGAGTTCATGCAATTGGCAAGGTTTTCAAACCCGTGGGTTAGCATAAACCCATAGAGGGTGGGTAGACTCGACTCGTGACCCGTGACTCGAGACTCGCCCGGGTCACATTTTACTTCAAATCTTCAATTTTACGTGCACATGACTTTTCACCTATGAAAAATAGAATTTTTGAATCGTTGATGATTAAATGCTACAATTGTATTTATGTATATAAAATTATTTGAGTTTAGCAAGCTTTAAATTTAAATTTAGAATTAAGCCCTATTCATTTGCTTACTTATTGATTCATTTATATTTATTCCTAGCATCGCGCCAGTTATTTGAAGTAAAGGAGTAACTTAAATTTACTAAGCTAAATTCCGTATACAATTTCTTAAACTAGTCCCTCAAAAAATAGAAAATAAACTTGCATATAATCTTAATAAGTGTGGTTCTATTGATATTTACACAGTCATCGATGTGGTTAACGAAATATTGGCCGTTATAGTTCATATCTTAATATTGTGATAATTTCAATGGTTCACCAGTGTTCACAATAAGTTGACTCGGTAAACCCGCGGGTCAACTCGCAGGTCTACGGGTTTGAGGGATTTGCTGCGGTTTGTCAGCTACCGGGTTTTCGAGCGGGTCAACCTGATTGCCCATGTAGACTCGTAAACTCGTTAAACCCGCGGGTCAATCCGCGGGTTTGAAAACCTTGGTAAATGGAGCTCAGGTGCATTATATGTTCTAAACTTCTTTATCTTGGTATGAAACTGTGTCTCCACCATATTATAGAAACCATGGATAATGCCATCCACTTCTGTCTTAAAAATTTATAAAATAAATCCATGTCATTCTAGTAGCATCATCTACTAGAGTTAAGATATACCTATGACCAAAGCAAGTAGGTACTTTATATGGACCCCATGTGTCACTATGAACTAAAATTCAAAGGCTTTTGTAGACATATGTCCATGAGATACAAATGATAAATTCTTATGCTTAGCTATATGGATACATTACAATGTAAGATCGTGTGTGTAGATGAAATACAGATACGGGTCACGTATGAAAATATCTACTTATTTATTTGGTTATTGGTTTATTATTTGTTTAATTATTATTGTTATTTAGTATTTATATTGTTAGCTCGTAGGGTAGCCCCCTTGGGTTAGGGTTAGGTTTACCCGTTTATCTATTTAAGCATTGTAATCTCTCCCAGTTAATCAATCAAGAAGAATATTAAAAAGTGTTTAGTGTTTTTTTTTCGTTTGTAAGGTTAAAAACCCTCGTGTGTGTGCCCGATCGTTACTAGAGGGTAACAATTGGAGCTTTCATTGATAGTCGAACTCAAGAACAATTGGTGCTTTCGTTTCTCGAAATTCATCACAGATATACCCTCCTCAACAACCCTGTTAACAACGAATTTGCAGAATTAGTGGCTTAGGTACGGAAATCAGCTGCGCGATACCGAGCGTACGAGCAAGAACTGCAGCAACCCCGACAGGACAACAACCACCACCTGGGTTCCGCCGCCGCCATCACATGAGCAGCCGCTGCCTCCACCTACTCCCAAACCCACTCCAGCAATCGCCAAGATGCCCAACCTGTTTCAGAATGCCAAAGTTTTCGTCGCCAACACACCGCAGAAACAAAAACAAACCATGAAGACAACCCTCCATCACACCCACGAAGCAACCATCAACACAAACCATTTTGTTTCTCACATGTGGGTCTCACCCAGTAACAGTACCCATTGCCCCATCAAATCAACTCCAGTTGACACTTTGATTCTCTATTTCTGATCCTACACTAGAGCCGACCAAATGCACTCTCGTCGCCCCAGGAATCGGCCGAACCACTAGAGGATCCCGGCGACAACAAACAGTCTGACAGAGAACGCCTGGCCGAATTCCACAACCGGACAGACCTTCACCGCTTTCCATCACGTTGCCACCGTTCCAAGTTCGGTTCAAACCACAAGCTTCCTCCGACGAACTCCGCCATCCTCCACCGTCGTATTTGCCATATCCGGCTCCACAACCCGCGGAACCACCGCTGCCGACCGAGAATCACAGCCACCGCCTACAACAATGGGCGGCACCTTCTTCAGGGTCGTTGCCTCCACAACCCCTTGCTAGGATTGAACAAAAAATTGGGCTAATCTTTTCAATTGCAACAAGTGTTAGTTTTGGCCTTACTGTAGATTTGGGCTGTCGGACATCTAATATGGGTCAGCCACTTTATATAAGCTATACCACGTTCGACCACCATTTGTCTCACGTTATATTCTCCAGCTCGTGCAACACCAATTCGATCCGGGTAAACACGCCCAAAAATATTCGTGGGGACTTCACATTCACCTTGAGGACAAGGTGGTTTTCAAGCGTGGGGGAGTTGATACGGTTCACGTATCAAAATATCTACTTATTTATTTGGTTATTGGTTTATTGTTTGTTTAATTATTATTGTTGTTTAGTATTTATTTAGTTATCTCATAGGGTAGGCCCATTAGGTTAGGGTTAGGTTTATCCATTTATCTGTTTAAGCATTGTAATCTCTCCCAGTTAATCAATCAATAAGAATATTAAAAAGTGTTTAGTGTTTTATTTTCCTGTGTAGGGTTAAAAACCCTTGTGTGTGTGCCCAATCGTTACTAGGGGTAACAATTGGTGCCTTCATTGAGAGCGGCGGTCAGATCTTCTCTATGTCGCTCACATTCTCAAGCTCTTTCGCCATGAAGGAACTTGTAATCACGGATTTTTTGTCCGCCTTCAACAACCCCGTCAATGAAGAATGGGTAGAGTTTGGAGTCGTGATATGCCAGCTCGCCGCCCGCCAAAGTGAATACGATCTTCAACTCATAGCGATCGCAACAACCTAGCAACAGCCCAGGCGCTGCCCAAGAAACCACTACAAGAAACCGGCCTGAACTCACTGTTCCGAAGGGATTTCCACAGCAGCCATAAGAAACCCGCCAGCAGAGGCAGCCCCGCCACAAGAACCGGCGTCGTCTGCTCAAATTTATGGCGCTGTTGCAACCTCCGGCGAGGCCGACGTTGTCGTCCACCCAGCAAGCCTCCACAACTCTTCTTGTGCGCCACGAAGTTCCCCAAGCTCCACTGTCCAGACCACCGCCATCGCCGCCCCAAAATACGGTTGGGCCACCGCCGCAAAAGGTCCTTTCGTTGCCCCCACGCCGCCGAGAGAAGGCCACTCCTCCGGCGACCTCAACCCAGCCGACGCTGCGTCCACCAGCCCCAATTGACCAGTGATGGCCGCCAACAACCACACACGACCTGCGATCTCATCCAGGCCGGACGAGATTCGTGCGCAGTCCTGTTTTGTCACCTTGTGTAGGGTTTTGATCATGGATACGCAGCGGAATAAAAAATAATTTATCCGATCAAGACCCTCCAAATATCATAGGAAGAGAATTCATAATAGTAAAGGAATCATACAAGTACCTTTTGGTTCTCCTTTGATGACTTCAAACGCGAAAAGTATCACGTATCTACGGTTGATCCATGCCTAGGATTGAGATCTAGATCCTTGAAGTCCTTTTTGCTAGTTAGGAATGATGGAGGATGAAGAAGAAATCACGCAAAACGGAGCATGAAGGTGGGCGGGTCCTCTTTTGTGGTCGATGGGTAAGGGGCGGTCCCAAGGGGGGTTCGGCCCTCCTTTTGGACTTGCTCTCTCTCATTGCTTTATTTTCTCCTACTCTAAGTATGTAGATGTGTGGAGAAAATAAGGTAGAAGTGTTCTTTATATAGTCAAACAACTCCTTGTCCTACTACATAAAGAACCCTTCTCCTAATCCTACTCATGTAAGGATTAGTCCCTTTTGCAAACTTGTCCTAATCATGTCCATACATGGATTAGTTCTCTTTGAAAATTAGTCCTAATCATGTCTCAATATGAAATATTCTACCTTGGCAAATCCTAATCATGTCTATACATGGATTAGTCCAGCTTGCATACTAGTCCTACTAAGTTAGCAAGTTGTTGTGTTTTGATCCTTCTAATTAATTAGTCATATTAATTAATTCCCAAGTCTAGTTCAATCCATACTGCGTGTGACCCCGTAGGTTTGTACTTAGTTGGTAGTAACTATTTACTAACATGGAGCGGCCTCTAGCAAGACACCACGCTACTCAACTAATAGAAATAGTCATCCGACAAACCTTGTGCAAGTATTGTCTCATCCCTTTGTCTCAATATCTTGATTGGACACGAGACATACGAGTCACACTCGTATATCCAATCCATAGTTCCTCGATCCTGGGAATAGCCTTATCCATGCAGATAACATCAATATCCCATATTGATTTATCTGAGTCTGGCTAGACATTTTATAAGAACTATCCCTCGTGTGGCCTAGGATATTTGCTCCCGTTATGTGGGAGGGAAAAATTCTATGTACATCACTACGATCTCTACGCTTGCTTCATATTGTGCCCGATTTGCGCCTTTATGACTACCAGTCACGGTGTAGCGTTTGACGCTATCAAAACACAATACTCCACAATTAGATGATCTAGTGACTTCAAGTCTAAGGATGACAATACAGTTGTCACCGCGAGAAGCACTCGTGACTTTACATAACCTGTATGTAGCCTTCTCGGAGATGAGTCAATTCAGTATGCCATTACACCTAATGCATACCTATGTGTTGGATCGTGATATCTATATCAATCCAACCCCATACTAGTCTATAGTTGATTGTCCCGCTAATCAATATAATTGACTAGTGATATTTAAGAATATAACATTTATATTCTAAGGACTTCAATCATGTTAACATATCTTTATATTGATAGCATAATGGATCGTAAATCCATAAATGCAACAAGAATTAGATTGCCTATAGGGCATATTTCCAACACCTTGGTGGTTCCCCTTTCCAATCAATTACACCACCAGCCACCGCCATCATCCACGGCGCACCACCAACCTTCCCCGATGACCTCAAGCATCCATGGCCGCCGCCGCCTCCCTCTGCTAGGGATGGACTTCACGCTGGCCTGAAAATTCTCCCTCGGGCCTCTAATCCAACTTTGGGCCTGAGTCTTCCTTTGGGCTCATTTCTCATTTTGGGTTTAATGACCAACTTGGGACCTAATTCAGTTACTGGTTGGGTCATATGCATCAATTGGTTTCACTCCAAAGCACTCCGTGTTTGTATCTACTATTTTGACCCACTTTGAGGACACGATGGTTTTCAAGCATGGGAGAGTTGATACGGGTCATGTATCAAAATATCTACTTATTTATTTGGTTATTAGTTTATTCGTGATTTAATTATTATTGTTATTTAGTATTTATTTAGTTAGCTCGTAAGGTACGCCTGTTAGGTTAGGGTTAGGTTCCACTTATCTATTTAAGCATTGTAATCTCTCTTAGTTAATCAACCAAAAAGAATATTAAAAATGTGTTTAGTGTTTTATTTTCGTGTATAGGGTTAAAACCCCTTGTGTGAGTGCCCGATCGTTACCAGGGGTAACAAATACCTTCTAGCTTAGTTGACAACATAAAGCTCGTATCAAAAGATGGATAAACAAGTCTTTGGTGACATAAAACTTCATTGCCATGTCTAGATACTTCAAAAATTCTTTGTTGAATGATGCCCGGGAATTCAAGAACATAGAGACATCCAACCCTCTTACCAATATCACTCTCTTTTTCAGAACACATTCACCAGCTTGACAAACAAAAACATATTTATGAACATTAGTAAGTTGGGATAAAGAGATGAGATTAAACTGAAATGTAGGAATACACACATTATGGAATGCCAAATCATCAGGCAACTATCACATATTCGCCAAACAGAATACAACCATTATCTGGTGCATCTATGGTTCCATAAACAAATTCGAGCTTATTCTTTACTTCTAGAGCAACAAGTATCGACATATACCATGAATAATTATTTTCACATATGAGAGGAATAGAGAAAAGAACGTTACCAGGACTTTGTCCATGATGCAGATAGAAAGGAGAGTGTGGACTCAACCATCATCGCTCCTGAACCAGATGCCAGAGAGATCGGAAAAATAAATATTTGATGAAAAAACAAATTTGAGATGACAACTTCACAGAACCAGATGACACATAACTTCAATCAAAGAAAATAAATTGCTGGAAACAATCAGCAGCCTCGTAACCAAGCTCTGATACCAATTAACTTGAATGAACCAATTAGGATAAAAACCTAGCTTAGATGCAACGCCATCGAAGAATATAGATAAAGAAAAGTTTTAGGGAATAAGATGGAAAAATGAAATACTCCTCAAATTTTTTTTATAACGGAAAAGAGAGAAAATGAGCCTTTTATACAGGACTAGTCCAACTCACCAGTCACCTGAACCAATAGCAAGCAAGATCAGCGGCTAATGAGTTTACTAAGTAAAATGAGTTTTCTTATTAACTACTGTCGATCAACTATAAAGAATCAACAACGGCCATGATGAGATTGAATTATCCAATCGAACAGTTGTTGCTTCACTTTAGTTCATGTCACTACTTTGCCTGAAATTGTAATTAGTCCGAGCGAAAAGTGAACTAGTTGAACTAATATTTAATATCCCGCTCAATACTTACGAACATTACAAGATTTACTAATTCTGGTTATGTATCGTCTGTCAAATATTTCATGAATGACAACGTTAAATTCATTTGCAAGTAAAAAAGTGTGTGAAACATAGAGACTGCTCCACTTCCATTAAACAAAATTACCTCACTAAAGAGTCATGTTTACAGGTGTTAGTGACAAGGAATGACCACTATATGAATGTGTACAAGGAACCACAATGTTACCGTGAGGTAACTGCTTGATCTCTGGAACCGACGGGAGAGAGGGATGAGAGAGAGAAGGAAAAAGTTTTAGGGTTAAGGAAATTTTCTCATAAAAATCATAAGAAAATTTACACCCTTTTATATCTAGACCCTGACGGTTCGACCTAAAACCTAACCCGAGCAAAAGAACCGTATAGAAAATCCCGGGTATAGCTAGCACTCTACGACTTCACTTAATTAATGTTTCTGACAACCCAACTTGGGTTACACGTAATCTTTGAGAAACACCGGTTGTACCACGATACGTCTCGGTTTGCTACTTGGTAACTCCGCAGGATCATCTCCATCACTCGCGTCATCCGTAACCTGTGGATTGGTACTCGTATCAACTCCCCCGGTGTCGAAAAGCAGCTTGTCCTCAAGCCGTAACTCCGGAAAAGCCTCCTGAATCTCACGTGTCGGTTCCCACGTAGGTGACGAGCCATCTGACCACGACACTAGCCATTGTTCCTGTTCTGTACCCGCAACCAGAACAACCCGAGACTGAGTCGCTACCGTAGGGACCGATATGGGGCGGCCCTTAAAGAACTGGGTGGGCAATGTGCCCTGTGGGGTGCCGGAACTGGATGGAATGAACGGCCGAAGTAAAGAGACATGAAACACGTCATGAATCCAACAACCAACCGGTAGCTCTAACCGGTAAGAAACGGGGCCAATGCGCTCGAGTACCGCGAAGGGACCATAATAACGACGGGCGAGTTTGGCTGCCAATGGGCGAGCCAGAGATCTCTGACGGTACGGTTGAAGGCGCAGCAAAACCAAATCGCCAACAGCAAAAGAAACCTTGGGACGATGCTTGTTAGCCTGTTCACTCATTCTCTGACGCATCTTCTGCATGTGACGTTTCAGATCACGTAACAAATCAGCCCGCTCAACCAGCAACTCTTCAACGGTAGGGGACTTACTCGGAAAAACCACGGCCGTAAAGAGAGAAGGTGGCTCACGGCCATATAAGGCCCGAAATGGCGACATATTAATACTGGTATGGTGACTGCAATTCATGGCGAGCTCGGCCCAGGGTAGTAAGGTGACCCAATGGTTAGGACGCTCAGACACAAAGGCACGCAAGTACTGTTCCAACTTCGGTTCATGACCTCTGTCTGACCATCTGTCTGCAGATGATAAGCTGTACTAAAATTTAGCTTGGTGCCACTGAGTTTCAACAACTCACGCCAAAACGTGCTCATAAAAATGGGGTCGCGATCAGATACTAACTGTTCCGGAAAGCCATGGTGTTTAACCACCACCTCAACAAACACTTTGGCAACTCGTACCGCATCAAAATTCTTCGGCAAGCGCCCAAAGTGGACATACTTGGAGAGACGGTCTACAACCACCAGAACTGTCGTGAAACCGTTGGACGTGGGGAGTCCCGTGACAAAATCTAAGGATGCAGCCGCCCAAACTCTATATGGAATCGGCAGGGGTTGCAGCAACCCACCAGGCTTCTGCGTGGAATATTTTGTTGTTTGACACACGAGACAAGAAGAAACAAAATGGTGCACATCAGCAAGCATATCAGGCAAGTAGAAAGTGGCTGCGAAACGACGATAGGTCCGATCAATACCCGGGTGGCCTGCAGTCTGAGAACTGGGGAACTCCTGTAATAATAACTCACGAACGGCAGAAGCACGGCCCACGCAAATACGAGTTTTATAATACAAGATACCATCTATGAAAGTAAAATGAGTCGGGGGTGTACCTGGCTGAACAGCTCGAACCAGAGCCTGTAAATCCTCTAACTGAGATGTCTCACGACGTAGCGTATCCAGCAGGAAAGGTTGCGGCTGTATGGCTGAAGCGAATAAAGAGGCAGCATCCATATCATCCTCTCGGCATGACAACGCATCAGCTGCGGAATTGGTCGTGCCCGACTTGTACTCGATGCAGAACTGAAATCCCATAAGCTTCCGGATATAAAACTGCTGGTCAGGTGTCTGAATGACCTGAGACAAGAGCTCTTTCAGGCTACGCTGATCACTACGGATAACAAACTCACGACCCAGTAAATACTGTCGCCACTTCTGAACCGACTCGACCACGGCATAAAGCTCCTTGTGGTACGTAGATGCCGCACGTAAACGTGGTCCGAGCTTTTTGCTGAAAAACGCCAGCGGGTGGCCCTGTTGAATGAGAACAGCACCAATGCCTGCGTCGGACGCATCAGTCTCAATAATAAAGGTGTCCTCAAAGTCGGGCAGGCGCAAGTTGGGTGCAGATGACATGGCGGCTTTGAGCGCCGCAAAACTCTGCTCAGCCGAATCAGACCACGCAAAAGCATCCTTCCGGAGAAGGTCAGTCGATGGAGCTGCAATGGAGGCATAATCACGAATAAAGCGGCGGTAATACCATGTCAACCCCAAAAAACCACGCAACTGTTTGACAGTGGTAGGCGTGGGCCAAGCAATCATGGCGTGGATCTTCTGAGAATCCGCACGTACCTCGCCTTCGGTAATGATGTGACCCAGGTATTCCACACGAGTCTGGCTAAAGGAGCACTTGGAAAACTTCACATAGAAATGGTGGTCGGCTAAGAGTGTCAGATCCTGGTGAAGATGCTGAGCATGCAAGTCCAGAGTCGTGCTGTAGATCAGAATATCGTCAAAAAACACAATAACAAATGAACGGAGATAGGGACGGAATACCCGATTCATTGCCGCCTGAAAGGTGGATGGTGCGTTTGTCAGGCCAAACGGCATGACTAATAACTCAAAGTGGCCATCGTGTGTGCGGAATGCTGTTTTCTCAATATCGTCGGAGTGCATCCGAATATGATGGTAGCCAGAATGTAGATCCAACTTCGTGAAAAATCTGGCGGACCCCAACTCATCAAACAGCTCATCGGTAGTGGGAATGGGAAAATGGTCCGGAACAGTAGACGCGTTCAACGCCCGATAGTCGACACAAAACCTGTAAGTCCCATCTTTCTTGCGCACTAAGAGTACCGGTGATGAAAACGCACTGCTGCTCGGCTGAATGATGCCCTGATCAAGCATGTCACGCACCAAACGTTCAATCTCAAATTTCTCGAAATATGGATAGCGATAGGGGCGGACATTAACCGGTTTACTACCTGGCTGAAGATGAATACGATGGTCCCATTGGCGCGACGGGGGCAACCCAGTCGGAACCGTAAAAACTGAACAATGTTGTTGAAGTACCCCAAGAATCTCTGACGGTAATTCGAACAGAAAGGATTCAATCTCACTATATGAAATAGGCTCGGCTATGATGGGGCCCGGAGTGAGCTCAAAAAGCTCCATGTCTTATCGTGGGAACTCTAGTGCAGTCAAGGAGTGAAAAGAGATGGATTTCGGACCCTGCTCAGAACCTGTCAATACTAACTGCTTACCTTCCCACATGAACTCCATCGTGAGCTTGCTGTAATCATGTGAGACTTTACCAAGCGTATGTAACCATTGAACTCCCAAAACAGCATCAATGCCATGGATCGCGAGGACGTATAAGTCGACCTCAAATTCCGTACCCTGAATGGTGAACGGTGTTTTGGGGCAAAAATAAGCACAACGAAGAGATTCTCCTTTTCCCACATATACACAAAAAGGTGAGACGGGATGCAACAATAACGATAAGTGCTCTGCCACTGCGGGGTGTATGAAATTGTGGGTGCTGCCTCCATCAATGAGAACCTGCAATTACACACCCGCAATGATACCAGACAAAGTGAGCGAGGATGCGGGTTACCTGATAACGAATGAAGGTGGGAGAAATTGTCCAGGATCAATCCTGCATCATCATCCGCTGGAGGTGGCGTATCCGTGGCAATGTCCACATTATCCGTGCGTAACAATTGAAATTTCGGCTTACACTTGTGACTGCGGAAGAATTTTTCGTCGCAACTGAAACAAAGACCCAAACGTTGGCGTTCATCACGCTCGGCCGTTGTAAATGGCTTGACGGGGGGTCGGGCCGAGGCCGGTGAGGATGCTGTCGGGATAGTCGTGGGGCTGCGGTGGCCGTGACCGTGGCGCGGTTTGTGGGGGCGGTCCAGGACCGTTTCGGAACATACGACTGTATCAATTCTTCTTGGCCGGGAGAGAGCTCTCGGGCCAATGCAAATGCCTCCGGTAGGGTCGCCGGATTACGTAAATTTAACTCACGTTGCACTGGTTGTTTAAGGCCAACTTTAAAGAGTGAAACAAGTACAAACTCGTCCACACCCGAGACTTTATTGAGAAGCTTTTCGAATTCTTCTTGATATGCCATAACAGTGGTGTGTTGTTGAAGCTTTGATAACATACCCAAGTAGTCGGCGTAATGCCCTGGATCGAAGCGTTGTTTGACGGCGCGTAAAAAATCCATCCATGTGCCCTCCAGATTATTTGATTGGTAGTATCGAAACCATTCCGACGCCGGGTTATCGATAAGCATCGCGACCACTTGAATTCGTTCCGTATCCGCCATTTTGTAGTAGTTGAAGTACTTTTGGATGCGGAAAATCCATCCGACGGGATCATCCCCGTTAAAACGTGGTGAGTCAATCCTCATCTTAGGGTTGGTATCACCGGTACCGCCTGTAGTGACGACGGACGGAGGTGGCTGCCAAGCCATGAGCTGGGTGTGCGTGCCAGAGGTGGAGGCAGACGCGGTCGTGCGAGCCGGCGGTGGCAGCGGGGCCAAGGACAGCGTGAAGGGTGTCCGATTAAGCAACTGTCGAAGAGAATCACGAATCTCAGCTTGTTCGGTATCCCGTTTGCGATCTCTTTCTTCTTGCTCTGCTTTGACTTTGGCGGTCTCTGCATCGCGGATCTTATCGCGATTGTGCATATCCTGCTGGATTGTGTTGAAGGCGGCGACAATGGCGGCCGGAGACAACGGAGGAGTCGTCGCCGTTGTGGTTGCTGCGGTCTCAACCATGGTGAGGAGAACCCGCGCGGAGTTCAGTGTTCGCCGCGGGAACGTCCGACGAACGTCAATGGAAGCACCAAGTTGTTACCGTGAGGTAACTGCTTGATCTCTGGAACCGACGGGAGAGAGGGAAGAGAGAGAGAAGGACAAAGTTTTAGGGTTAGGGAATTTTTCTCATAAAAATCATAAGAAAATTTACACCCTTTTATATCTAGACCCTGACGGTTCGACCTAAAACCTAACCCGAGCAAAAGAACCGTATAGAAAATCCCGGGTATAGCTAGCACTCTACGACTTCACTTAATTAATGTATCTGACAACCCAAAAAAAAAAACAAAGTCTGCAAAATTAACATAAACAACGTCTGAACGCTACTAAACAAAATAACTAACGCTTCAACTTGGGTTGCACGTAATCTTTGAGAAACGCCGGTTGTACCACGGTACGTCTCGGTCTGCTGCTTGGTAACTCTGCAGGATCATCTCCATCACTCGCGTCATCCGTAACCTGTGGACTGGTACTTGTGTCACACAAGTACGAGTATCCAAATGTCCGAGTGATGAACTAGAGAGATTAATGGTGATGGGGGTGTAGTTACTAAGAAGGGAGATATCTTGTTATTGTGATCTCATGACAGTAACACCGAACCTCTATGAAGAGGGTGATCCCATTATATATATAGAATCGGTACCCAATGGTAATGAAGGGGTTATGGCTTTAATCACGCCCCTTACTAAGTGGTCAAGGCGGATATCTCGGAAGATCATTGCCATTAACACGGAATTTGCGTATGTAACGGTTAAACCTTCTCTGTAGTTAACGTATACGGGTCGCAAATGGGCGGCAACGTTTGCGACAAACCCTATTCAAGCCTCCAAGGCACTAAGTACTCCAGTCCTTGTGCAAGATCATCATATGCGAAGGGCATGTCTCATAGTTCCATATGCTGACATGACATGATCTGGTGTGCAAGGCACATCTTGAGAGCTCCCGGTTGGTTCACATAACTGCAGACTAGGACTATGCTTTGGACTATCTACAAGTCCGGATGCAGATGTAAGAAAAATCATCGGATTCGGGTGTCACAAGATTCCTTATACAAGGTTGAGGGTCATGCATCCTTCTTATTGTAGCCTTAGGTTTGAATGGCTCTGAATGTACCACGGGCAATCCCTTCATGCTTGTATGAGTTTGACTCGAAGTAATTATTGTATAATGCAGCAGAAATCTTACGTCTCTCCATTATTCTTCCAATTTTGTGACCGATATCAAACGATTCACACGTTTGCGTTTTCAAGAAAGTTGATGTCCTAATGGTTAAAGAGCACCACGTGGTGCTGGTACTCTAATAGAGCAATAAAAAAATTGTGTTACAGGGCCGTCCTTCCCTTTAGGCCAAGTTAGGTTCTGCCTAGGGCCTCACTAGGGAGATGGGCCTCAAAATAATAAAACTTGGGGGGAGTGTTGTGTAGTAATAACATTTTTTTTTATTATAAACAGCACTAACAACTCTTTTTTTTAGGAGAAATGCAGAATATCATTAAAACAAATGTAGCAAAATACAGATAACTACAAATGCCTTAGTGACAAACATAACATAGATAAAAGAAAAACAAACTTGAAAATAAGCAAAGCTCAACAGTCTTCTTGTCCCACTGCCATTGACCGGCTTGACATGATGTCGCTGATCGGAGGACACTGCAGAACAGGTAACGGAGAAAATCATGACTTGAGTACTCTTTTTCTCCTTCAACTTGAGTTCCAGAATAAGACACGAATAGGTGGGATGGGTGAGTTCAAAATGAACAGAGGCTTGAACTGAATCAGCCAGAAAAACAGACATGACGTCTGTAGTTGGTGAATTACTGCGAAGCCAAGGGTGCCTTACGGCAGATAGGAGACTGGATGCTCCGTTTGTGGAGTTGTTTGTTACTCTACTACATCGTGATAAAGAAATAGAGAAAAACCAACTAGAGAACAAATTCCCGCCTATCATGGAAACAAACTGACGGTTGATCTGGAGAAACCAAAAGGCATGACAACCCATCGCCCCTCCATTTATTAAGAAGACTTGACAAACATGTTGAACTTCGGGGGACAAATTACTAGCTGTTTGAACTGGTAGAGACTGTCCCATGTCCCTACAGTTCCAGCTATTAACCTTCATGGTTGTCGCGGATATTGTTGTGGAACAATCTCCGTAAATCCCTCAGAACTATCACCCAACTTCTGATGTATTAGGTTGACGCATGGTGCTGAAAGACGCATGGTGCTGAAAGGCCACGTGCTGCAGGTTCTCGCTTTATTAATTTGTCTCGAAAGGGTGGAACTTCCATAAGAAACTTCCGCTTCCTCGCTATGAAAATATTTGTCAAGTGCACATCATGATGACGAGATCCGAGACAGTTAACAAGAGAGCCCGCACCCTTGTGACTTGTGCAATGGCGCTTCCAACTTCGAAGTTGCTGCACTCGAAACCAACTACGGGGATGACCCTTAGTTCCTAGCAATGAATCATAAAAACAGGGCCTATCTAGTACATTTTGAAAGAAAACACGGTAGACAAATTGGAACCAGAGGGGTGAACATCAGAAAGAGAAGTACAAAAATTAACATGATGGGTTGCCTCTCTTGTTGAGGTCAAATTTCCTTGAAAGAAACTATTTTTTGTTGCACCAATTGAGATGTTCCACTGTGCTTTTCTAGACAAAACCAGCAAATTCTTATTCTTCTTTGCACGCCGAAATTGCAACATAGAATCATTGTCTCCATAAGAGGCAGATTGAGCAGCCTTGACCGACGAACGACGCACATACATCACTTTGTTGGTTCGTCTGTTGATGTAGGGGACCAAATCAGCTTGGTTGAGAGTGTTTGGTGCTGGGGAGCCTAACATAGACCGAATTTTGACACAAACTTTTGCCATATTCGCCGACGGGGGAGTGCGAAAACGGATGGCCAAGATTTCCTCTCTTGGGAAGGAAACTCGCTTGTTGCTATGTAAGGGCGGTGGGTGGAGTGGCCGCTTAGGAGTGGCTCGCCGTCGAAAGCTTTTCGATCTTCCTCCTTCCCAATCCGTAGGTTGCGTTGGCAGTCCCTCCGAATCAACTCGTTGGTTGATAAGAAAAGTCTTGTTCTGGTCCTGTTTGACCTTTACGATGGAGGGATTGTGCAGTTTTATCCTCGCCGGAGCTTTGCCGGCGTTAGTTGGTGCTCCTGAACCCTCCAAAAAAACTCTTGCTTTCTTTAGGGAAGATGTAGATCGGGCAGTTGTGCCCCTGTGGCTGGTGGAAATTTGCAGAAAATCCTTCACCGGAAAGTTGTCGCCGCTCGTCGGAGTTTGTATTCCCTCTAGGAAAACACGCCGTTTCTTTGAGGAAACCTTAGATCGGCCAAACCTGGACGTTGTGGCGAGGAAAATTTTGTGTTTCTCCATCGCCGGAGTAACGCCGACGATTGTCGGCGTTAACTGTCCGACTTCCCTCCCTCTTGATGCCTCTGGAAAAGGGTGGTGATGACTACTGGCCGCAGTTCTGCGCGGGTAGGATCCCGAGAGAGAGGATTGAGAAGAGAGGTCGGGGTTGTCGGAATGGGTCGCCTGAAAATTTCCTCTCTCTAAGGTAGAGAGAGGTGAGAGCGTTTCACCCATCTAAATTTAAAACCACCAATAACAACTCTTTGTATTCATAAATTTGATACCACCCTACTACACATTCACTAGGTCACATGCCTCATTGATCTAATATACCTATATTGGAAACAAAAGAACTAGATTATCATCATATATTTTTATTTTGCAAAAGGTGATTGGAAATTCGGGAATTTATAAATACTGTACCACAGGCGAACCAAATATGTAGTACTCGGCTTTGGAGTTCGTAGTTAGTGTTGGAATTAAGTTTGGTCTATTGGTTTCACGTTGGGCATATGTTCGTTTCGAATAACAAACTTTCTTATGCTCAACAATGCTCAACTAAAAAACTATGTCTAATAAAGAATGTTACATTTTTAACTTACAGAAGGTATTACTTCAAATATTAAGGCCTTAAAGGGATGTGATAAATGTAAAAATGAATTAGAGGCTTAAAATTTTGTTTTTGCCTTGGGCTCCAAACGGCCCTGGTTACAATTAACAGTTGCAACTTCTTCCACGAAAATTGACGCACAAATTCAATGCACATGCTCTCAGTCAATCCCTAGGGTTTGATCAGAGGAGGCCGTTTCACACGACCACGTGGCCATTGAGGAAGAAAGAGACAATGGTAGATTTAGAAGACAAAACTTTCAATGCCTGTGCTCACAGCCAACTAGCTGGTCTAAACACAAAAAAACAGGGCACACTTTGTTATTTCACTTAGTTATGGTACTAGGAAAGCAACACCACGTATGTCTAGAAAAAGGCAACAATGGTTCGTACCACTCTGTCTCTACTCTTTGTCCATATCTTGATTTTTTGACTCGTATCTGGATCACTTTGATCGGGTGATTTGAATAGCGAAACGATGCGATTTTTTGATATTTTTTTCACCGTATTATGGAGAACATTTTATTCTACAACACCATAAAAAATTATGAAAAAACTACATTATTTTGCTATACAAATTAACGGATCAAATTGACACAGTGGATAGTGATAAAAGTCAAGATAAGAACAAAGAGTAGAGTGAGCCATTATTAGATTGGAAATTACAAAGATAGAAAAAAACACACACACAAGCAAGCAGAAACTTTATGTTCCCAAAGGAGCGTAAGGCTCGAGTGAAGTCTCTTTAGGTGTTTGTAGTTATGTTACCCGCAGGGAACATACTAAACGTTTCTGTCTTTTTTCACTCTTTAATTTCATCATGTGGATATTTTCGATTGGTGATATGATTATAGAAAGATCCTGAAATAAATAGTTACCAACAACCAATATTTTGACAATATGAGGTGTAATAAAATGTGAACAAAAAATGGTGAAGTATAGCGGCCCACTGCCCAAAAAACTTAATTATTTTCGTCATTTGGAATAGTTTTAACGACTTCGGTCTTGAAGTTGTAGTAGTTGATACCAGTAAAAACCCCGTCATCCTTCTTGACGATGAGAACCTTCCCATCGGTGAGTGTGTCTCGTTGCATATAGGAGAAAGGAACGTCGCATGTACCTTTTGTGGCAATTACATGAACCGTTACGGTGGAACGAGGGGGAATATTGATGTGGTCGGAAAATTCTGTGGTCTCAGATCCTTTCATGTCAGTTCCCCACTCGTAGCGCCCCGCAAACTCATCACTTACGTCGACCTCTCCATCCACAATCGACGGAATGCTCGTCTCCATCGTGGTCGGGGTTCGCGCCTTGAGTGTAACACTGGAATTCCACGTTCTAGTGGTTTCCTTTGTGAATGTTTGGATCGGATGAATGACTTGATCGACGTCGAGGGAGTTACTAAACAGTTTCCTTGCCATTATGACATCAGACTGGTTGTAGATTCTTGCATTCTCGAAGCGGAAATTGACATTGTAGACGCTCCTCGAGACAACAGGCTCTTCAACCCTCAGGATTGCTGCTTCCACCATGGTAAAGGCAGTAGCATCGAGATAGTTGTGCAAGTCATTTGCACTAACGCCCTGGCAAAAACGTTGACTGACTTTGCCCTGTATCGCCACCTCGTTGTCGCCATGGCTTTTGACTAGCCAAAACAAGTCCTTTTTATCGTCGGGCTCCATATCACCGGTCAGCATGGAAACAACATTCGAGTCAGCACGGACGTACCAAAAATAGTTGTTGCTGGGTACTCTGACACGGATAGTACCATCGCGGGTGTAGAGGATTTCATATGAATGGAGGGGCAATGAAACGTCAGAGGTACTCTGGAATCTGAAATAGTTCTTATAACCGCAAAGGGTTAGTCCCTTATCGTCCTTGAACACCACTAGCTTGGGCAATATCACGAAAGACTCCCAATCGATGATATAAAAGCAGCCGGTGGTGTTGGAATCTTGATGATTTGCGTCAGCCTTTAAGCACGACCGGTACGTGGGATCGGCACTCCCAATAGAAACAGGAACATATCGGTTGTGTTGGACATGGCGCAGTGTTAGCACTGATTTGCCATTCCCAGACAGCTTGACCGACGGCTGGAACAAGGTGCATGACCACTTGAATTGGTCCTCCACTGGCTCGGCAGCTGAGGCGGTGATCCAGCCCGTGCTTTCTTCTCTCCTCGTCCAGTATCTGTTATTGTAGCAACACCGGATGTTGAACAGACCGGTATAGCCTTCATTCTTCGCCGGCTCCAGTTCAAACTTGGTGTAGAGGCTTATAACTTCCTCCCCACTCAACTCGACATGGCCGTGGAGTACAACATCCTCGTGTACGTAGCGCACGTATTTGTCGTTGAAGAGTGATTCCAGAGCAAAATACCTGGGCAGATTATCCATTTCTTTCTCTTTCTCTCTCTCTTGGCTAAATGATCTCTTCCTTTCTTTTTTCTTCTCTCTTTGCTTTTTTGCTTTGTTGTGCTTTCACCTTGCTCCGCTGCTACAATATTTGTAAGGGAAACTAGATATCCAGGGGAAGACTTTAGAAAAGTAATAAGACAATTATGTATTGTATTTTATTTTAAGGAGATGGTGGGATAATTATTGGGCCACTACTACTTCCTTCCTTCTTAATTTGATTTTAGAGTATTCACACATAACAAACAATCATTCATACACAATTTAAAATGAATGAACCCCAAAGAAGAGTTAGGTGCATATGAACAGGTATAGATGCATTTTTTATGCACTCTGATGAGCTGATTTTAGGTGCTTCAAGGAAATTCTTATGTATAAAACATATTTTTCACGCTCATACGAGCAAGGAAAATGCATAGCACTAAGGAGTCTCAGAAGAGAGAGTCGAGCTCCTAATCAGCAAAATGCATAGCACTAAGTAGTACATTAAGCCTTACCCATTACTTTAATTTAAAAAAAAAATTGCCTCCCCAATAGGCTTGTTAGCCTGCAAGGTCGAATCTAATGAATAAGGACTTAGATTTACCTCTTCTTGAAGATTTGAAGGCTGAAGGACCAAAATGAAATGTGAAAGTTATTGTTCATTTGGTATTTCCTTTACCAAATGAACAGTACTATCATCATTGAGCAGATGTCGTTGGATCAGAAAGAGAAGAGCTTCAGCAGCTGTTGGATAGTAACGTTCAGATCTTTCAAAGTTCTAGTGGAACGGTGGCGTTTAGCTTAGCCGTTAAGTTCACATTTGTTTTGTTTTAAGCTTTCAATTAGTAGTTAATTAGCTCATTTGATGACTCATCCTCTCAGACACATGGCGTGCTCTGATTGGCTGCTTCATTAGCGAATGATGCATTTTCTGTTATTTTCTTTTTCTTTTATTTTCGTTTCTGATTTGGGATATTAGGGTTTGTAACTCCACATTTTAGAATTTGATATTGAATCTCAATTCGAGAAAATTTCCTTCTCCTCTCTTAAATTCAATATGGTATCAGAGCTCACGGTTTGGTTTCTTCATCGTCATTGCTGGGGTTGCTCTTGGTAGCGCCGATCTAGTTGTTCTTCCGTCATGGTTTTACCTGAAGCAGAGCACTCTTCTTCTGGTTCTGGATCTCGCACCATTGATGGATCTTCTCCGTATTTTCTCCACAATTCAGATTCACCTGGTATGATCTTAGTCTCTCAAGTCCTTAACGGTGATAATTTCAATTTGTGGTACTGATCCATGATTATAGCTCTCGAAGCTAAGAATAAGTTAGATTTTGTTAATGGTGTGATTGTGGGGCCTGATCGGACTTCTGAGATTTATTCCTTGTGGAAACGTTGTGATCGAATGGTCATATCTTGGTTGTTGAACTCTGTTAGCAAAGAAATTGTCTCTAGTGTTATCTATTATTCTACAGCTAAAGATATTTGGTTTGATATTGTTGAGAGATTTTCTCAAAAGAACTTGCCTAAGATTTTTCAGCTCAGTAGTGCTATTGTTAATCTTAGGCAAGGTAACCTTAGTGTTACTGCCTATTATACTAGGCTTAAATCCTTGTGGGATGAACTTGAGAACTACACAGAGATGCCTAGATGCACTTGTGGAGCTCTTCACTCTTGTACTTGTAGTGTTCTGGAGATGATTCATAACAAAGTTCAACAAGAACAGGTTATGCAATTTTTGATGGGGCTTAATTCTGGTTACTCTTAATTTAGAGACCAAGTCTTGCTCATGGATCCTCTACCAAGTCTCAATAGAGTTTTTGCTAAGATAGTTCAGCAAGAAATGCAGGGAGCTATTTCTGTGACTGCATCTGTTTCTATGCCTTCTATGGCAATGTACTCTTCTCCTTTTCATAAGGGTCATTCTTATGGTGGACCACCTCATGGAGATTCTGATATTCAACCTAATATGTCTGCTAAGTCTAACTTACTGTAGGGTTTTGATTCATGGATCGCGCAAACGGAAGCATAATCAAACAATAGCCATGCAAAACCCTCCAAGGATCACAAGTCTAGATGCATAACGATAGTGAAGGTAAGAAATCATAAACACACCTTTGGGTTCTCCTTGATGACTTCAAACGCGAATAGTGTCACGTTCTCTATAGTTGATCCACGCCTAGAGTTGATCCTAGATCTCCAATCTCCTTGGTGCTAGCCCGGAATGAGAGGAGGGTGAAGGAATCACGCAAAACGAGGCAAAAGAAGGGGCTCGGCCCTCTTTTGGCGTCGGGGACGAGGGGCGGCGGCAAGGGTGGCGTCGGCCTCCTTGTTGCTTGCTCTCTCTCTCCTTTGTTCTCTCCCACTCTTGTTATGTTCTCTTTAGAGCATAAGTTATGAGGAAGAAAGGAAGGAGGGTCCTTTATATAGTCCAACAACTCCTTGTTAACTACCTAAAGGACTTATTCTAGTCCTACTAGAATTCAATTTAGTCCCTTCCTTGCAAATTAGTCCCTACTAAGTTTGCAAGGGTTTGCAAAGTGATCCTTCTAATTAACTAATCCAATTAATTAATTCCCAAATCTAGTACAACTCTATATAGCGTGTGACCCCATAGGTTCTATCTAGTTGGTAGCAACTCTTTGCTAATATGGAGCGGTTTCTAGCAAAACATCCATTCTAGCCAACTAATAGGGTTCGATTCCTTCTCTCGGACACGCCATTCCATTGTGGCGTTCCGGGTGGAGTGAGTTGGGATACGATCCCACACTCTCTAAGATAGTCGTCAAACTCTTGGCTCAAGTACTCTCCTCCACGATCCGATCGTAGAGCCTTGATACTTTTGCCAAGTTGCTTCTCTACTTCATTCTTGAATTCTTTGAACACTTCAAAGGATTCGGATTTTGCCCTCATAAGGTACACAAATCCATATCTACTGTAATCATCAGTAAACGTTATGAAGTAGACATGACCACCCCTGGCAGGCGTGGCAAATGGCCCACACACATCGGTATGTATGAGCGCCAATTGCTCACTAGTCCTCTCACCTTTCTTATTGAAAGGGGACTTTGTCATTTTTCCCAATAAACAAGCCTCACATGTCTCATATGATTCAAAATCAAATGAGTCTAGTAATCCATCCTTATGGAGTCTAGATACACGTTTCTCATTTATGTGGCCTAAACGACAATGCCATAAATAAGCAGGATTTAAATCATTTATTTTAATCCGCTTGGTATTAATGTTGTAGACAGGATTGCTTAGATCAAGGACATAAAGTCCATTAAATAATTGCGCACTAAAATAGTGAATATTATTCAAATAAAAGGAACAACAATTGTTCTTTATTGAAATAATAAAACCTTCCTTGTCCAAACAAGAAATAGAAATAATGTTTCTGCTCATAGCAGGCACAAAGTAGCAATTATTTAATTCTAAAACTAATCCTGAAGGCAGAGATAGCTCGCACACGCCTATGGCCAACGCAGCAACCTTTGCTCCATTCCCAACGCGCAGATCTACCTCCCCTTTAGCCAATCTTTTACTTCTCTTTAGATCCTGCATATTTCGACAAATATGAGATCCACATCCAGTATCTAATACCCATGATGTAGAGACAGTTAAATTGACATCTACAACAAAAATACCTGGTGGTGGTGGAATCACTATTCCAAGCCTCTTGTCCTCCAGATATTTTGGGCAGTTCCTTCTCCAGTGTCCAGGTTGACTGCAGTAGTGACACTCACCCTTAGTCACGACCTTGGCAATGCCACCAACAGGCTTAAGGGCTTGTTCCTTGGACTTGGCAACTGACTTGCCTTTGCCATTGGAGGGAGATGCAAACTTTTTGCCCTTTCCTTTATGCACCATCATAATGGCCTTGCCCTTACCCTTGTTGATGCTCTGTTCAGCCGTCCTCAACATGTTGAGCAAGTCTGGCAGTGGTTTAACGATCTCGTTCATGTTATAGTTCATAATGAACTGTCCATAACTCTCGGGCAACGATTGCAACACGAGATCGGTTGCCAACTCTTGGCCGACCGGGAACCCAAGCCGGGCGAGATTCTCCAAGTACCCGATCATTCGGATTACATGGGGTCCCACCGGGTTCCCTTCTGCCAGATGACATTTGAACAGTGCCTTTGAGACCTCATACCTCTCTACCCTCGCCTGCTCTTGGAAGAGCTGCTTTAGATGTTCGATCATATCGACAGCATTCATGTTCTCATGTTGCTTCTGAAGCTCAGAGGTCATGGTACAAAGCATTAGGCAGGCCGCATCATTAGCGTCATCAACACGCTTCTGATACGCCTTTAAGGCAGCAGGTGTCTGATTCTCTGGACCTTCTGGAACTTGCTCCTCTATTGCGTACAGTTTCTTCTCTTGTTTGAGAACAATTCTCAAGTTTCTGTACCAATCAAGAAAGTTGGTTCCAGAGAGCTTGTCCTTCTCAAGGACAGATCGTAGGGAATGTTGTGAACTCGATGAGTTGTTTGCCATTTGGAATTCTACAAAAGGAAAATACGCAAGTTTTAGTATTTGTGAATTTTTTGACTATATTTAATAATGGCTAGTTTATTAAATATAGCTCCCACTATTTTTCTACGGATTAATAACCCTCAAGATATTAATGCGGAAAATATCCTTATATTTTCTAGTGGGCCAAGATCCATCTCTTTCATCTCCTTATGAGCTTGATTTGGCAAGTCACCCATAATTCGACTACTTCTTAGGTAGGAACAATTCCAATTGCATCCCATATGCAACTCTTGGTTCAATTGGGCAAATAACTCCTTATTTATCCATCCATATGGATAATCCCAATTGATTGCCTCTAGGTTTCTTAATCAAATTAATAGCCTAGTTGTGCTCAACCTCTTATCTAAACAATTGCACATTGTTACGTGCCATCGCATTCCATCATTATGAACCAAGTCGCCATGCTTTGGCACGCACGAACTTGATAAATAATGATGATAATGAGTGTTTAAATAACGAGAAGGCAAGAACACAATATTTAAAATTTGAGGGATTTTCAATTTTAATTATTTTGTTGATCAATATCAACTAATCTATCTATTTGAGTTTGGGCACAACTCCAAATAATAGATCCGGGTTGTCTAATTATCTTATTATCCTAATTGCATGCATCATCCATACAACAACCACACAAATAATAAGACAATAAATAAACAACCACAAAACAAAAATTAAACGTGATGTGGATATGGCCTTTTCTAGACTAAGATAATTCCAAGCCAATGGAATTATCTATGAACCCTAAGCAAACACATCTCCATGCGTCTTGGTCTTTTGGTCCATCCTTCATAGTCATGTGGTATGCTCCATGCTCCATGCTCCATCTTTTGTGGCTTCTTTGACTTTGGGCTTCTTTTCTTCAATCTTGGCTAACAATCTACTTTATCTAGCACTAGCTAATTTCTATACTAAATAAAATAAATCTCACAAGTTGAGAAAAAAATGGCACGCAGGCCATAAAACCCTAATTAATTATTACAATTAATTGATCAGCTCGCAGGCCGTAAAACCAAACCACAAAATTAAACATCCACATCAAACCACATCCTAAAGCCATATCCAATCACCATGCGAATTGCACATAAACAGTTAAAATCCAATTTTAACGCGCTTGGTCAATTTTAATTGATTTTAGGATTTCTAGGGTTAAAACGGTCCATGGGCCCAACAATCCAATTGCCCGGGCCCAAACTAAGTGAACCATAAGGCCCTAGGGCCGGCCCGGCCCAAAACCCGCAAGCTAGGCCCGCGGGTTAGGGCCGCCCGGCCCCTTAGGGCGCCAATCTTGGGCGGCAAGCAAGGGGGCGGTCCCCTAGGGGGCCGAACCTCCTTGTGGAGGTTGTTTCCAAAACAACCTCCTTGCTTGGAGCCCAAGTTTGGTTGTTTCCTTGTTTTGGGAGAACTCCTTCTTCCCCAAGGATGCCCAAACCCTAGATCTAAGATCCTAAAATTTCTCAAACTCACCAATTCATGCATCTAATGCAAAAATTGGATCTTGTTATGGGTAATTGTTGACAAATTGCATCCCATGCTTTTTGTCTTGTTTTACGCGATAAACAACAATTTAAGGTGTAAAACAACAAGAATGTAACACATAAACTACGTTTATGCTCTATGACCTGTGGCTCTGATACCACTGTAGGGTTTTGATTCATGGATCGCGCAAACGGAAGAATAATCAAACAATAGCCATGCAAAACCCTCCAAGGATCACAAGTCTAGATGCATAACGATAGTGAAGGTAAGAAATCATAAACACACCTTTGGGTTCTCCTTGATGACTTCAAACGCGAATAGTGTCACGTTCTCTATAGTTGATCCACGCCTAGAGTTGATCCTAGATCTCCAATCTCCTTGGTGCTAGCCCGGAATGAGAGGAGGGTGAAGGAATCACGCAAAACGAGGCAAAAGAAGGGGCTCGGCCCTCTTTTGGCGTCGGGGACGAGGGGCGGCGGCAAGGGTGGCGTCGGCCTCCTTGTTGCTTGCTCTCTCTCTCCTTTGTTCTCTCCCACTCTTGTTATGTTCTCTTTAGAGCATAAGTTATGAGGAAGAAAGGAAGGAGGGTCCTTTATATAGTCCAACAACTCCTTGTTAACTACCTAAAGGACTTATTCTAGTCCTACTAGAATTCAATTTAGTCCCTTCCTTGCAAATTAGTCCCTACTAAGTTTGCAAGGGTTTGCAAAGTGATCCTTCTAATTAATTAATCCAATTAATTAATTCCCAAATCTAGTACAACTCTATATAGCGTGTGACCCCATAGGTTCTATCTAGTTGGTAGCAACTCTTTGCTAATATGGAGCGGTTTCTAGCAAAACATCCATTCTAGCCAACTAATAGAATAGTCATCTAGACAACCTTGTACAAGTAATTGTCTCATCCCTTTGCCTCCATATCCGGATTGGACACGAGACATACAAGTCACACTCGTATATCCAATCCCTAGTTTCTCGATCCATGGAATAGCCTTATTCATGCAAATAACATCAATATCCCATATATTGATTTATTTGAGAATGGCCAGACATTCTATAAGCACTATCCTTCGAGTGGCCTAGGATATTTACTCCCGTTATGTGGGAGGGGCAAATCCCCTCTCTACGTCCACTACGATCTCTAAGCTTGCTTCTCATTGCATCCAGTACACGCCTTTATAACTACCCAGTTACGGTGTAGCGTTTAACGCTACCAAGATCACAATGATCCACAACTAGAATATCTAGTGACTTCAAGTCTAAGGATGACAATACCATTGTACCCGAGAAGCACTTGTGACTTAACATAACATGTATGTAGCCTTCTCGGTGATGGGTCAATCCAGTGCAACATTCCGTAATGCACACCTATGTGTTGGATCATGATATCTCCATATCAATCCAACCCCATACTAGTCTATAGATGATTGTCCCATTTAATCATTATACTTGACTAGGGATATTTAAGATAAACAACACGATTGTAAATCTAAGGACTTCATTATATTAAATATCCAATAAATAATAAATGAATTTTCTAGCCATATACAAATTCATACTAAACTAGATTGCCTCTAGGGCATCTATTCCAACACTTACTTGTCACCATTGTGGGGGGGGGGGGGGGGGGGGGGGGACGGGTCAGCCATTTCCGGGCGTCGCAACTTATAGAGCCAATTCACCGATACCCTCCTTTCTCACCTAGCGAGATGGTGGCCACAAAACACAATGTGACAAGTTAAGATCACAAGCTCTTTTCTCAACTTAAAGCTAAATGCTGGATGTTGCATGGTTATCATGCTAATTTTAAGAGAAAGCATAAATCACAAGCTCACAATGTGACAAGTGAAGCTCATTCTGGTGATGAATGTGGCAAAAGTGGCTTTCCTTTCACACAGAGTCAATGTCAACAGATGATGCAGTATATTAGTACAGAGATGCAGCACTCTTCTTCTCTGTCTCCTGGTACAATGAGTGATACAGGTTCGGTTTCTCCTTCTCACAGCAATCACTCTATGGAGAGTCCTATTCACCAATACCAAAAGGGGGATTCTATTTACAATCAACACTTTATGGGAAGTGTAATGCACTCTTTTAGCTTCACTAGTTCTCTCATAAGGAACAATAGTGTCAAAGAAGTTTGGATCATTGACAGTGGAGCTATTTATCATATGTGCTCTTCTCTAAGTGTTTTGATGAATCATGTTGAAATGACAGAGGTTTCTGTTTGTTTACCTAATGGGAAGAAGCTTAAGGTCTCTCATACATGTTCAGTTCAGGTCACTCCTACTCTGCAGTTGCAAGGAGTTTTATATATACCTGAGTTCCAGCTTAATCTGGTGTCTATGACTTAATTGGCAAAGCAGCAGAGTTGTGTGTTTCTGTGTGATGCAGAAAAGTGTCAGATTCTTCATGCTGATACTCAAGTTGTTCTGGGAGAAGGAAACAAATCAAATGGTTTGTATCTTTTAGAAACAAGCAACACAACAGTGTGTCAAGTGACTGGAATGGTTGCTGCTTCAAATGAAGTTTGGCATAAAAGGCTTGGTCATCTATCTGATGTCAAGCTGAAATGGATGTAGAAGGAACTAAACACTGACAATGTAGTAGACAACTCCTTGTGTGAATTATGTGCTCAAGCAAAACAAAGGAAGCTTCCATATCCCAGTATTGGTAAAATGGAATATCTTCCCTTTGCTCTCATTCACTGTGATATTTGGGGGCCATACAAGACTCCTACCTATGTTGATTATAGATACTTTCTTACCCTTGTAGATGATGCTACAAGGATGACATGAGTGTACCTTCTTATTCATAAGTCTGAAGCACAAACTGTTACTCCTCAGTTCTATCAATTGATAGAAACTCAGTTTAAGGCAAAGATTAAGAAGTTCAGAAATGACAATGCTAAAGAACTAGCATTAGTGGATGTTATGCTATCAAAAGGGATTGTGCATCAGTTACTCAGTGGTTGAGAGAAAGCATCTGGATTTGCTTAATGTTGGCAGAGCTTTAATGTTCCAATCTTCTTTACCTCAAAAGTTTTGGGGTGATAGCATTTTAACTGATGCTTACTTTATTAACAGGGTACCTACAAGTTTTCTGAAAAGGCAAGTCTCCTTATGAATGTCTACATGGAATTTCTCCAGATTATGACTCTCTCAGAGTTTTTGGGTGTTTGTGCTACAGCGCTACTCTCATGCAAGGTAGAACCAAGTTTGAACCAAGGTTTGTTCCTCGTGTGTTTCTTGGGTATGTTTTTGGAATGAAAGGGTACATGATTTATAATTCAAAGGAATGCGGTTTCTTGGTTTCTAGAAATGTGATATTTCATGAGAATGTGTTTCCATTTGCTACCTCATCATCTATTTTACCTAGACTTGCAGATGATATTGTGATACCTACACCCTGTGAAAACACTCTTAATTATGGCAATGATGTACTGGGAGCTGCAGAAACTGAAAACAGTACAATTGTTCTTACCCAGCCAGCACAGACTTCACAGCCTAGAAGAAGTGCTAGGGAAACGAGAGCTCCAAACTATTTAAGAGATTATATTACTAGTAAGCCTAGAATGGTGTCAGCTTGCCTATCTCCAGTGATCTTTGATCCCTCACCAGGTAACACTTCTGTATACGCACAATGCTTGAGTTCTATAAGTGCTATCTATGAACCTACTACCTATTAGGAGGCTTGTAAAGAGTCAAAGTGTGTCAAGGCAATGCAGACAGAGCTGGAGGCTCTTGAGCTTAATGACACTTGGAAAATTACTGTTTTACTCCCAGGACATGATCATGTTGGGTGAAAATGGGTATACAAGGTTAAACTTAACTCTAATGGGACAGTTGAGAGATATAAAGCTAGACTTGTTGCTAAAGGGTACACTCAAACTGAAGGGATAGATTATAATGAGACTTTCTCTCCAGTTGCTAAGTTACCAAACTTGAAATGTCTATTAGCTCTTGCAGCCATTCAAGGGTGGCATCTACTGCAGCTTGATGTTAATAATGCTTTCCTACATGGAGAGCTAGAAGAAAAGGTTTACATGGAATTACCTTCCGAGTACAATCTTCCTTCTAATTTTTCACCTCAAGGAAATGGTAAAGTGGTGTGTCATCTACATAAGTCTCTTTATGGTCTGAAACAGGCATCAAGACAATGGTATAGCAAGTTCTCAGCTACTCTTATTGATCTAGGTTTTGCACAATGCAAGACTGACTACACTCTCTTTGTGGAGAAGTCATATGATTCCTTCATTTACATCTTAGTTTATGTAGATGATATAGTCCTAGGAGGGACTCATTTGTCACAGCTTCATGATCTCAAGACTGCTTTGAATGACAAATTTCAGCTGAAAGATTTGGGGTATCTCATATATTTTCTTGGTTTTGAAATAGCAAGAACTGATCATGGCATTAGCTTGTGTCAGAGAAAGTTTGCAATATATATTTCGGAGGAATTTGGGTATAGAAAGTGCAAGCCAACTTCAGTTCGTGTGGATCCTCTTTTGAAGCTCACAGTTGCAGCTGGTGATACTATTTCTAGTAAAGACAGTATGAAGTATAGAAAATTGGTGGGGAAATTGCTGTACTTATGTAATTTACGGCCATATATGTGTTTTGTTGTTCACAAGCTGTCTCAATACATCTCTAAACCTACATCTCTTCATCTCAAAGTTGCACACCATGTCTTGAGATATTTGAGTAATGCACCTTCTCAAGGTATTTTCTTTGCAGCCACTTCATCTCTTGAACTTGTGGGGTATTCTGATGCAGACTGGGCAGGTTGTTTGGATACAAGAAAGTCTACTTCTGGTTTCTTGATTTACATAGGAGATTCTTTGGTGTCTTGGAAGTCAAAGAAGCAAACAATCATCTCAAGGAGTTCAACAGAGTCAGAATACAGAGCACTTGCCACAGTCTCTTGTAAAATTCAGTGATTTCTATATCTTCTTTCTGATTTTGGAGTTTCTTTGGCCAAATCTCCTGTGTTTTATGTGACAGCAACTCAGCTCTTCAATTATCTGCAAATTCTGTGTTTCATGATAAGACTAAGCATACTGACATTGATTATCACTTAGTCAGAGATCTTGTGCAAAAGGGGGTATTCTCTTTAAGGTATGTGCATACTTCTCATCAACTAGCAGATATTCTCACTAAGGCACTGCATCTAGCTATTTCTGGTTTCCTGCTATCCAAGTTGGGAGTTAGGCTTGTGCACTCAACAACTTGAGGGAGGGCCTTGAAGATTTGAAGGCTGAAGGACCAAATGAAATGAGAAAGTTACTGTTCATTTGGTATTTCATTTACCAAATGAACAGTACTCTCATCATTGAGCAGATGCCGTTGGATCAGAAAGGGAAGAGCTTCAGCAACCATTGGATAGCAACGTTTAGTTCTTTCAAAGTTCTAGTGGAACGGTGGCGTTTAGGAGAAACTAGCAGGATTATGGCTAATTCACCACGAGTAGAGCTGCTACGAAGAGCCTATTGTGCAGAAATTTGCTCATCAGCACAGAGCTGCAAGAATCCTGTCGTCTACCATATTAATAGGCAGCACATGCATTGCACGTGGGAAGCATGACAATGGCGTATGCAACTAAGAGGTTGTGGGGGCACTTAACTTTGAAAATTGCAATTCGCTATGTGTTTTGTGAAAAAGTCAAGTTAGAAATTACATGATAATGAAAAAAGACAAAACATTATATCTCGATTTCTGCTAAAAAAACCGGACAATACCAATCCGACTTTTTATAACCAGTCGCACATTTTTTTTTTTGAGCAAACAGTCGCACATTTAGTTTCAAATGACATGTGGGGAGATGGGATTTAAAATTATTAATAGGATTTGGATTTGTATCAAATCGAATTCAATATCCGTATCCAAATATTGGATTTAACTCCAAATCCAGCCTCGAATCTATGGTCGTCCAAACAGATCGTAAGACCAAATTCATGGCCCAAACCCAAATCCACTCCCACCATTAACATCCAACCAGTGGGTTTGAGTCCAAATCGAAAGCCAGGCCCAAACTATTTGTCCAGTTCAACAGAGAGCCCATTCAATCCAAAGGAAGCACTAAGTTTTCTGAAACTGCGAAAACGAAAAGAAATGGCGGGCGAAGACACTTGAGTACCCAAATTCGAACTTCTCTCTCTCAGACGTCGTGAGTGGCGATGATGATGGTGAGCAGGGTCGAGGACTCGGTGTGTGCTAAGATGAAGGAGCTCCGCCTGGTATGCGGAAGAGAGGTTCCGATTCAGCAGCAGCGCATCGACGCCGGCGTCTCCTCCTTCAGAAAGTCGCTGGAATCAACCAAGTCCAAGGCATCGCACACCGTTCTAAATCAAGGTAATTAGCGTTACCAATAATACTAGCTAGGTTTTGATTTTCCGTTGGCTGGTTCGAAGATCCGAGCCTTTTTCCGGTCAGTACCCCCAAATTTGATGTTTATGGCTCGACCTAGGGTTTCGAGTTTCGAGTTTGTGTGTGTGTATGATGGAAATGGTTAGTACTCGATTGAATTCAATAGGTAAGTGTTTGATTTCAGGATTTAGGTTCGGCTTGTTTTGGACTTTTTGTCACCTTCACTTGCCTGTAATTAGAAAACCACTCTTATAAGTCTATGTTTGAGTTATGAATGACAAAATTCAACAAAGGAAATCAACAGGACGTGTGGGGTTCTAAGAAGAAGAATGAAAGAGTACATCTACACGAATATAGGAGCAAGGAAAATCATAGTTCACGACATCTACATAGTTGTTGAAGTTTTGTTAGTATTACCATGCATTATAGTGCCCTCTGGTTGGTAACTGGTTTGAAGTTCTACAATGGTGCATTTATAAGTTATAAATCAATGTGGTAAAATATAAATGAAAAGAAATGACAAACCAACAAGCAAGCAGAAGAGGAGATAAAACAAAAATCAGATGCCTATGTGAGCATATACTGAATTATGACTATCGACTTTTAACATGGCATACTTTGGCTACCCCTTTCCATTAAAGGCTATGAGCAGAAATATGGCATTACTTTCTTTCAGCAATAATTCTCCTATTAATAGGTCCACGATGATCATGTTCTTCAATAGTCCCTTCTCCTCTCAATGTAGCCTGAAGAAAGGAAACGGTTCACACTGGTTGCATATTCAGTTCATTCACCATTCATGAAGACGGTTTTTGTTCATTTCATTGGTACTGGAACTTTCCATGTTCCCAAGTTTAGCACACCCAATCATATCCAGAACCATATGTTGGATTCTATCGAGTTCAATGTCATTCCAATTCAGCTCCAAACAAACATAGCCTGTACTTTTGTGCGGGGCTGGGATGGTATAGCCTTTCCAAGTTTTACGATTTTCTACATATACGTAGGTTCCACGTTTTCTGGGTGCATGATTGTATTTTTAATTAGAGTTATCTGAATTTCGATACCCTTATGTCAAACCAGTTGGCGGTTCTGGGTTCCCAAACAGGTCAGTTAGCTCAGCTCGCCTAACAGATCCGCATTCGAATTTACTTCTCTCCGCTTGCCAATGAATTTCAGTACCAAATGCCGTAAACCACCTCACGTGGTAGGCCTACTCAACGTGCAAATCCCAAAAGGTCCACAATATCCAAAAGTTTCACACTCATTTTAAGGTGCTGCACAATGCAGAGCTTTCATGTCTTCCTTCCTTAAAAATAACTTATAAGATCCTGTTTCTGTGATAAACATGGTTGCATCAATATAGTTGTCACTCAAATGCTCCGAGTTGAAGCTGTTCCTAAATTGAAAGAGAGTGCATACCCACTTACCCCAAGGTAAGTCACTCGCCTTAATTGTATAGATGCTGCAAATGACAACGAAGATATTTCATCCTCGTGCCACCAATCAGAAGAGAAAACTTTAAAAGAAGCTCTTGTAGAAGAGAAAGACCACAAATTAGAGAAGTTCCAGTACTTAATTAACTTCGACTCCAAGAAGAGACAGGAACTTCTTCGAGTAGCCTCCTCAACTTTCTCAAAATACTGGTCACCGAGACCAGTTCCCTCCGGCCCAGAAGTGTTTAAAATTTCAATACCTATGTATGAACCAAAACACACGGGATATTGTCTAAGAAATGTGAGAAATTGAACCTCCTGCCGGTTTCAGCCTAAGATGTGTGAGAGATCGATCCTTTTTAAGAGAAACTCCAATATTTCAGGTTCTCCACCGGTATCCCCCTTCCAAATGACGCCTACTAGGAATTTAGAATACAATACTATACATACACGAATTAGAAATCTTGATCTGTCAACAGAGTGAATAATGTGAGCGTGTGATGATATACTGAAAAGAGAAGGTGCGAAAGTGATTGACACAATCACATGCAGCATCTGTGGTCACAAGCACTAAGAGGAAGCCATCCACATAATCTAGCAGATACTTGGCTTGGTGAAGGGAAAAGAAGCTTGGAGCTTTCACTCTGGTATTGTTTCCGCAACAGGCCATTGTTGTCATCAGAATAGGGATTGCTGTGGCGAAGAGTGACAAATATGAATTCAGCAGTAGAGTGTTAAAAGAAAATATGCTAAATGCACTTCCTGATTTTTCATCGAGAACTTGCTGGAGGTATGCAGTTCATTTGGTCAATTTCGATTCCACAAAAAAGAATATAGTTCTGGCCTCCTATTTTCTTGATGATGTTTCTTCATAGGACCAACAATTGGAAAGTATGAAGATAGAATTCAATCCACCAGGGCTCTAAAATTTTGTGATTGGTCTAGCCACATTGGGAAGTTAGAACTCTGTAAAGTGTAGGGAATGAAATGACTTACTTGGGGGCATTGAATTAGATCATTCATGTACCGAAATTTATTAGAAACACAAGAATTTGAAGACATTGACTGTACAATGAATGAAATACCTTTTGCATAGGAAGATTAGAAATTCAAGTCAAAATTATTTTCAATGCATACAAAAGCTAAAAGATGTAGTTTTCTCAAGGTGGAATCTAATTAGGATAAATACATTTCATAGATATCTTGGGAAGATTTAATAGGCATGCACATGCTACATGTATGTCACTTATGACAAATGTCATGAGGATAATGCTCTCAAAATCACTCATGGCGAAAAAAAGGGTCTCATTTTCTTGCTTAACGTTGCAGGTATCTGGGCACTTGATTTCTCTTGAGCCATATTGGTGAATAGTTCTTTTGATTTCATGGCTAGAATCTGGCAATCTGCTAAACGTTGCTACTGAATTGAGTTCGCATTGATGAAAGACGGCACAGAAGCATTTGGCATCATAAATCAGTGTGGATAATTTATTCCAACTCCACATATAGTTAACAAGAAGCTGGGATTAGATACAAGGATTCATTCTAATGAGCCTACTGGTATGAAATAGTTAGATAGAATCCACTGGTACCCCGTGAAGAGTGGCCATCAGAAGATCACAATCTTCATTTGGAAAAGTAGACAGGGGAAGTTTGTTTTCCAGTTAGAAAAAGTTGGTTCAAAAGAAAATTATGACATGCTTGTGCATTGCTACTCATCTGAATTCTTTATTACTTTCAGTGGTTATGATAAAAGCAAGGTCATCGAGATCCACCTTTTCTGAATGGTAGGCCAGTTTATTGACCTGCAGCAGATTAAGTTGCATACTATAGCAGCTTTACACTGGATAATATGAAAGAGTTATAACGACAGGATTTTTAGAGTTAAGCTTGAGATATGCTTAAAAGTACACAACCGCCATATTATAGAGGCTGGATGGTGTTAGCATGATGAGGTTTTTATAGTTCAGGAGAATATGGACTGCGCCAGGAGCAGACAGACCTGAGACTTGTAGCATAGATTGTTTGTCTGGAATTAATTCTACGCATATCATACTGACTGTGGTGGATCTGATACTTTTGACGGGAACAATGGAAGGATAGGAGTAAGTACCACATGGAGAGAATATTTCATACATGGAGCAGTTGATTGTTCATAATAACATATGTTTTCCGAATGCAAACAAATATTAGCATTTTTAGATTAACTGGAAATGTAGGAGCGTCATTTCGTCTCTGCTGTTGTTAGTGATACAGTGAGTCTATGAAGTACAGGCGTGGGCTCTTGTGTGGTGCCAGAGAGGGGGTGAGGTGGGGTGCGGCAAGTTTATGCACACACATATGTATGTTATTTTGTCAAATATTCATTTACATGCCAAAGTAGAAGCAACAACAGCAATTGTCCAAATTATATATAAAACAAATGCATCAAGCATTCTACAAAATGGATAATAGACATCAAACATTAACAATTCACAAAATAGGCACATTAACTTTCAGATATGTCAGAATGAAGTTGCTGCACCCACCAGAGCACTCAAGTGCACCCGGTGGTGCAGGGAGCGCGGTCTCCCAGAAGTACCTGTGCTTCCCAGCAGTGAGCTAGTTAAGTCTCAAAGCAGGTCAGATCGTGTTTCCAGACCCTGGTCAGAGTGTGCAATGGTATAACCGTAGCTTGATGCATGCTGCCTAAACTAGTAATTTTAAGAAGAGACGTGAATTTGATTTTAGCAAGTGACTTAGGTTTCTAAGTCTTACCTTGTTTGTTTGTTGGAATGTGTTATCTAATCTTCTATCTTCCCATGGATTCAGGTTTCAGACTTCTGTTACCAGGGAGATATGTAAGGACTTATTTATTTTCAGTGTTGAACATGTTCTCAAACTTCTCTCTTGATATTTTCAGCAAAGATCGGAAAGCTAAAAGCCGAGTTGAGAGAGGTGGAAGATAATTTGGTGAAAGCTTTATCAGGTATTTGCCATTCTTACTTTCTTAGTGTCCTACTGTCCTTTACTTGATTAGTGTAAAAAGTCGTTTGAAAAGTAGGATAAGTATTAGTACCTGGTTAGGCTATTTCTATAAGCATCCCGTGAATGTGCATGACAAACATATTCCATGGTACAGAATTTCATGTTCCATGTTCATTCCTTGTGCAAGATAACTGCAGTTGATGGAACAATTTCTCAAGTTTGGAGTAAAACAACTTTCCAAATCTCTTTTTGAAGTACCTTTTCTTGTTATTTCACTTCCTTTTTCCATGGGACTGTTGAGAATGTCTTTATAACAATCTTGTTAATTAGTCTATTTGAACCTCAATTGTACAAAGAAATCTATTCTTAGCATCTGTACAATTATAGCAAGCCCTAGTTTCACAGGCAAGGAGACCCAATATTGAATCCAAGCTAACTGTGGTTGGCTAATTTGTAGCAAAGACTCGTAAAGAAGCCAAGATTATTGCGATAACAGAATCCAAATCTGCTGCAAGAGCGAGAGTAGAGGAGCTTAAAAGAATTGTGGAAGAACAAAATGCAAGGAAGAATGAGTACGCAGAGATAATATCACAGCAATCTGAAGGTAATTCAGGCCTTATTTGCTCTACTTCATATTTTACTTGAATCAAGCATCGAAGTTATTTTTGCAATTTCGTTATTCTGAAAGTGATTCATCTTAATCTAAACCAGAATATCTTGTGTTTATTTGGAATGTCAAAGAAGGCATATGACTGAGGTGTGAGTGCAAATAAAAAAAAAAAAAAACTGCAAGTTGTAAGATGCAATTTAGAGGCTGTTGTGAAATTGAAAAAATCTGTTTGCAAGTAATGAAAGACCTTGTTGATCCGATACTGGGTCCTACAGATTTCCATCTCATGTTGTACCATTAATGGAAGCCTGATGTTTGTTGAATATATTTCTCTTCACTTTGTCTTTCAAACTGATATCTTGAGTTCAAGTTCAGTTAAATTTGTATTTTGTGACTTCTGTGGTATCACTGCCGAAGCACAAATCATGCTCTCTGTTTCTCAGGCCTTCATATATAGCCAGATTAACTGTCAGCGGTTATCCCTTCTCATTGTCAGTGTTCTATTTCATTTCTACAAGTTTCCATGTCAGCTGTGTTCTCCTCTCGTGCTGTATACCTATCAAGTAACCTGCAATAGCTAAACTCATGAACATAGTTTATTACTTTATTGTATTTGATATGGCTTACCTTCTACTTCTCTTCTGTGTTATCAACTACCGTGAAAGCCCTGTTAGCATGTGAAGATAAGTGCAAGCAGAATAATGAGGATATACAAGAGATAGAAGAGCCTATATCTTGGTACAATCGGATCCTTGGTTTCCGAATAGAATGTGGGCACGGTATGTTCTTCTGTACTTGCAAAATAATACTATAGTCTTTTCATCAGGATATGCTATTTTCCTCCCTTTCCTTAGGCGCATGTCATTCCCTTGTCAATCCATGTTGTGCTCGCTTTTCTTGTTTTAGGCGTAGTAATATGTTGTTTCTGATCAACTGGTTTCTCTTCAAAAACTTTTCACAAGTATATACTATCCATGTTGAGTACTTATTGTTTGACTGACATACAGACTCTCTTAATCATTGAAACACACATTAATTTCACTTGCCACATTGTAGTGTGTTGATTTTGAGTTTCCTTGCTCGTTCAGGAGTGAAATTCATATACACGAACATCAACTCGAAAAATCCTGAAGAGGAGTACACCTTCAGTGTGCGCCATGACAATGATGTATACACTTGTAAGGAGCGATTTTCTGACCTTCTAAGATAAAGGCATTCTTATTGACGAGTGATAACAGTTTGGCTTTCCTTGCGTTTTCTTAATTTGATCATTAGTGCTGGAGTGCGAGCCACATTTGAATGACACCAAAGAGTTGATCCATGAGTTGAACAGAAGCAACGGTCTATTCAAATTTGTTAGAACTATGAGGGAGAAGTTCAAGGAAGCTGCAACACACGGTATTGCTCCATCCTTTTTCATATAGCTCCTTTGTTTGCTATGTCTAAGTTTGATGGAAAACTCATACAGCTGCAACACTTGGTATTACTGTGAGTTCTTATTTTTCCGAGTTCTGTGTCGTTTGATGTTTTGCAGGAATTTTTCCTCAGCTTACATCAAATGATCAGTACTCTTCTGTTATCTCTGCGTCTGCACCAGTTTCAAGTGAGAATAGAAATGAAACTCCGCCTCCAGTACAAAACAAACGCCTACCAGAAGAAACAAACCGACCATCCAAAAAAACTCTCCATGGTAAAGTAGAGAAGTCAGGGCTCTTGTCTCCTGCTGGATCTGCCGCATCTCTTCGCCGGTCTCCACGTTTGAAGGTATTGACTACGGACAACTAATGTTGAGAAAATGAAACAATGGCCGAGTTAGAGTTTTCTGAAAGAATTAAAAAAACATTGTTTTAAGTTAGTTCTACAGGTTTACTGTCATTCTGAAGCAGTGCTTTTTTTTACTTATTCCTTCTGAAGAAATTTGATAGCGCCTCATTGAACTTAATTTAATACTTATTTCCAACTCAATGCGTTGCGTTTCTCGTGGATTAGTGTCAGAAGAACATCAACTACTTGGTGTTCTTATGAGACGATGATAATAATTACTGATTCAACTTACATTCATCGTTCACCGAAGACTTCTCTGCTTCTTTTTGAACGTAGTGACCCTAAATTAATTTGCAGGTTAAAAAATGAGAGTGAATCCGAGATTACTGCTCCGCTTCCAACTTAACAGAAATCTCCGCACTGAAGAGTCCCGATGCAAATGCAAGGTAAATCATCATGTATTTGGGGTGTCATTAGATTTCTTCTACAAGGTTGAGGGTCACATATCATCCTTCTTCTTACTGTAGTGTCAGAATCTCTCTGATTGTACCATTGGAATTACCACTATATGCTTGTATGAGTTGACTCGGTTTAGTTATTCTGTAATTATTATTGTGCTTTGATGATGTTGCATAGCTCGTATTTGATTTGGAACGAGTTGTTAGTTTGGGCTGGACGAGGCTTTGGCCATAGATTGCAACGAAGTTCATGTAATAACACAAATTCACCACCATGATCCGTACAAATTACCACGTGCAAGCACATGCTCAATAAATAAAGGAAAGCAAAGCGCATTTTTTTTTTTAAATTTCACTCATCATTCATGGTACTACAGAAGCAACACAAGAGTACATTGGTTTGGAAATTACAATGAGAAAGGAGAGAAAGCTCTAGTGAAGTCTCTCAATCAGGGGTTGAAGTTATGTTACCCACAGATGTTAATTTTTCTTGGCCATTGGGGTAGTTTTAACGACTTCGGCTACGATATTGTAGTAGTCGATGCTGGTGTAAACCCCGTCGTCCATCTTGTTGATGTAAACCTTACCATCTATACGTGTGTCCCGCTGCATATAAGAGAAAGGGACGTCACACTTGGCTCTCGTTGCAATGACATGAACCGGTGGAACGAGCAGGGACATTGATTTGGTCGGACAGCTCCATGGTCTGTGATCCTTTGATGTCGATTCCCCACTCGTATCGCCCCTCAAATTCATCACTAAAACGAACATGAACTCCGTCCACAATCGTGGAATGCTCGTCTCGATAATGGTTGGGGTTCCCAACTTGAGTGTAACACTAGAATTCCACTTTCTAGTGGTTTCCTTTGTGAAAGTTTGTGTCAGATGAACGGCTTCATCGACGTCGAGCGGGTTAGACAAGTGTTTTCTTACCAATATGACATCAGATTGGTTGTAGATTCTCGCGTGCTCGAGGCGGAAATCGACACCGTATACGCTCCTCGAAACAACAGGCTCTTCAACCCTCATGATAGCAGCTTTTTTTGCCATGGAAAAGGCACCAGCATCAATATAGTCGCCATCTACAGCTGTAGACCTCTGACAAAAATGTGAACTATTGGTCTGTATCGCCACCTCATTGTCGCCATGGCCTTTGATAAGCCAAAATCTGTCACTGTCGTCGCCGGGGTTCACGTCAGAGCTCAAATGAGTAGTAATAGAATTGTAATCGCCAAAGTACCATATAAACTTGCGGTGGTTGGCGGGTACTCTGATCCGAACACGCCCATCGCGGGTGTAGAGGACTTCAAATGAACCAAGGATCATTGGAGCATCTCTGGCGTCGAATCTGAATTCGTTGTTGAACGAACCCTTTAGGGTTTCGTTGAGAGAGACGAAAGATAGAGAGGCGGAAGAGAAAGAAAACCCAGCGTATTGATTGATCGCTGAAACGTTACAAGACACAGCTTTATATAGCTGTGATCTAACGGTAGAAATCGTACAACCTAAATCCAACGGCAGGAAATCAATTAGGGTTCGTACAAACAGTGAAATGACGATAATACCCTTAAGGGTTTACATTAATAACAAGTAAATGGACAGGGTCTTCATATGGGCTTTGACTTGAACTCTTTGGGCTTCATGTTGAGTGTCTAGCTGAAACATTGGGCTTGTTTTGAGCAAGTCCGTTAATACGGCCCCTTAAACTGTTGGTGGATGTTGAACCAGCAGTTTATCGCGAAAGAACTGGAATTGATTTGGTTGGAGAGACTTGGTGAAGACGTCCGCTACTTGATCTGCACTAGAAAGATAAGAAACAGTGAGATGTTTGAGAATATAATGGTAGTCTATTTCAATATGTTTCGTACGTGCGTGAAAAATATGATTGTTAGTTAAAGCAATTGCAGAGATATTATCGGTATGTAATAAAGGTGGTTCTGGTAAATAAGTATGAAGATCATGATAAATTTGACGAAACCAAGACAAGTCAGCTGCAGCCGTGGCTAAAGCACGATATTCAGCTTCGGTGGATGATCGTGAGACAGTGGATTGCTTTTTAGCAGTCCAGTGGACTGGGTTTGGGGCCAAAAAGACGACAAGCCCAGTCGTACTTCGACGATCTGATGGGTCACCGGCCCAATCAGCGTCAGAAAATATTTGAAGTGGTAAATGACCCTTTTTATAAAAAAGCCCAAATGTTTTTGTACTCTGTAGATATCGTAAAACCCGTTTTGCACCGCTAAGATGAGTGTCTGTTGGGGCATGCATAAATTGACAAAGGTGGTTTACGGAAAATGCAATGTCAGGTCGCGTAAAAGTTAAGTACTGTAATGCACCCAATAACTGTCTGTAGACAGTGGGATCGGGAAGAGAAATGCCTTGATGTATATGATATTTAATACCCCCAGCAAGAGGAGTAGATCTAGATTTGCAATGAGACATATTAAAACGTTGGAGAAAATCAGAAATGTATTTTTCTTGAGTAATGGAAATGCCAGCAGATGTGCGTTTGATTTGAAGGCCCAAAAAATATGTTAAAGGGCCTAGATTTGTCATTTGAAACTCAGTACCCAGTTTTTTAACAAATCAGAAATGTACGATAAATCATTACCAGTCACAATAATATCGTCGACATACAGTCGTAATGAGGTTAACCAATTATTATGATGACGAACAAATAGGGAGCAGTCTGCAAATGATGCAACAAAGCCGAGAGAAGATAAATAAGAAGTGAATCGCTCAAACAAGGCCCGTGGGGCCTGTTTGAGCCCATATATGGACTTATGAAGGAGGCAAACATGTGTAGGAAATTTTGAATTGATAAACCCAGTAGGCTGTTTCACATACACAGTTTCACGCAAGTAACCATGTAAAAATGCATATTTAACGTCTAACTATTGAAGAGGCCAGTTGAAAGTTGCAGCTAATGCCAAAACGGTACGAACAGTGGCATGTTTTACGAAGAGACTAAAAGTTTTGTCATAGTCTAAGCCAGGGGTTTGGTGAAAACCCTTGGCAGCTAAACGAGATTTATAGCAAAAAATTGTGCCATCTGGGTTAAATTTGGTACGAAAGACCCATTTATTACCTATAATGTTTGCCTTTGGAGGAGGTTGTACCAAAGTCCACGTGTCTTGCTGTGAGAGGCAGTCAACCTTAGTAGCCATGGCTTGACGCCACTGAGTAAATTTGACAGCCTCTGTAAAACAAGTAGGATCAGTGTGTGTTGTGTGTGTTTGTGAAGTAGCAGAAAACCCAGCAGGAGTAGTAGCAGAAAAACCAATAGGAGAGTTTGGAGATGCATAATACACCAACTTTCTTTTACTTATACCGGATTTGCTGCGAGTTTGCATTGGATGTGTTGAAGTGATGACTGGAGGGGGAGGGGGGGGGGAATCATCATAGGGTCACCTGTATTTGCCATTCCAGAGCTGAGAGAGGATGACTGTGCACCAGAACCAGTGGCAACAGGTGTAGTATTTGAATGGGGTAGTGTAGTATCTGGTATAGGGGTGCCACGTGGACTGGGAACAAAAGTTCTCCTAACTGCAGCTGGATGCATAGGATCATTTCCCTCAGACATAGGTGAATCTGGTAACAAACCAGAAAAGGGCTCAGGTGGAACCTGAGTTTGTGTCGAAGGGACAGCGGTGGATTCAGGACCTGAAACAGAAACAGCATCGTGTGAGAGTGGTGAAGAGTGTGCAGTAGTAGAAGCAAAGGGAAAATGAAATTCATCAAAGAGTACATCCCTACTAATATAAAATTTGTGAAATTGAGCATCATAACAAAGGTAACCCTTATAACCAGAGGCATATCCCAAGAAAATGCATTTCTTTGTTTTGGGATCAAGTTTAGAGTGGTTGTAATTAGTCAATCTAGGATAGCAACAGCAACCAAACACTTTTAATTGATTGTAATCTGGTTTAGTTTTAAATAAAATTTCATAAGGAGATTTGTTATTAGTGTTAGAACTTGGCATGCGATTAATTAAATAAATTGCTATAGCAACTGCATGATACCAAAACTTTTCAGGAAGAGAAGCTGTGTGTAACAAAATAATGGCAGTCTCAATAATGGGACGATGTTTTCTTTCAGCCACCCCATTTTGTTGAGGTGTGTAAGGACATGATTTTGATGTTGAATACCATGTTCTTGCAAAAAAAAATTGAAATGTGTAAGCAACAAATTCAACACCACCATCTGATCTCAAGATTTTATTAGAGTAGCCAAGTAATTTTTCAACAAATAACTTGAAAGTTGCAAAAGTAGATGAAACTTAAGATTTTAATTTTAATGGAAATAGCCATGTAAACCTAGACAGATCATCAATAAATAGAACATAATATTTAAAACCATCATAAGAAAGTGTGGAAGCAGGTCCCCATACATCACTTTGAAGAAGATGAAGGGGTGCAGTAACATGAGACTAAGACAAATTATAAGGCAATCTTGTCATCTTACCAGCCAAACAGGATTCACATAAAGTATCAGTATGATTTGCAGATAATTTAACCGAAGAAGAAATACATTTAACACATTTAAATAAAATAGAGTCTGAAGGATGTCCCAGTCTGGAGTGCCACAAATGTGATTTAACTCGTTGACCTAAAAAAGCTTGTGGACTGCACGAAGAAGACTCAGAAGATAGAGGATAGAGGCCATTTTTACTGGGTCCCTGAAAAAGGATTTGACCCGTAGATTTGTCCTGAACATAAAAGTAATCTCTATCAAATATAAATCTGGCGTTATGATCAGAACAGAACTTATGCACAGAAAGCAAGTTGACAGAAAGACTAGGAACATGTAGTGTATCAGATAAAGTGTAAGAACAATTTGAAGTTGAGAGAAAGGCAGTACCAAAATGATGGATGGGGAGAGAGGAACCGTTACCGACGGTGACTGAATCAGTGCCTTTGTAGGGTTCTGTTAGAGAGAGATTGTTGAAGTCTGCTGTCATATGGTTGGATGCGCCAGTGTCCGTGAGCCAGAGATCAGAGGTGGGTGGCTGTGATAGTGAAGAAGTATAAGCAGTCATTGCAGAAATGTGTTCGGGCGGATGTTTGCCCTGATATGCATAATCCATCCGATGATAACAGTCAATTGCGGAGTGATAGTCATACTCGCAAATTTGGCATGTGATAGGACCCGAACTGTAACGACCCGAACCTCCTCTGCCCCGGTTATTGGACCGACCCGAACCGCGACCCGAACCATAACCCGATCCGCCTCCAGATCCGAAACCATTTCCATAACCCGACCCGAGTCCAGATGCAGATCCATAGTTAGGGTTGGATCCAGAACCGTACCCGGAAGGCGAACGACCCCCTCGAGAATCAGATCGGCCACCGCCACCACCTTGGTGACCGAAATGACCGCCACCTCGCTGACCGGTAGGGTTTCGACAGCCACAACGGCTGCCACCACGCTGGAGGTAGAAGGCGGTAGGATGAGGGATATCGGAAAGAGGAGCTTGAGAGGCATGCATTTGTTCTTCAGCCTTCAAGAGGACATGGAGTTCTTCAAAGGGGATCGGGGCCGAGTGAACACGCAGAGAGGATCGGAAGGAGTTGTACTCCGACGGAAGGCCATTTAGAGCATATAGGAGAAGATCCTCATCGGCGGTATAAACTCCGGCAACAGCAAGTTTGTCCCGGATGGTTTTGAGCTTTTGCATGTACCGATCCACCGAATCAGACCCCTTTCTGAGAGTATGAAACTCCGATTTGAGGGTAATTACATTAGATCTGGTTAGGGATGCATAGCGTCTCTCGAGAACAAGCCAGGCCTCGCGAGAGGTTTGTGAACCAATCACAAGAGTGAGTGCTTCTTGGACAGCGTAGCGTTGAGTATAGTTAACACGACCTGATCTTGAAGCTGACATGCCGTAAACGCCGGATTTATAACCTGAGAACCGTCGGAAGACAAAATTGTTGAAGATGGACAAGGAAAAGAGCCATCTAAGTAGCCGTATAGTGTATGTGTGCGAAAAATAGATGAAATCTGATGCTTCCATAAGACATAATTGGAAGAATCAAGTTAAAGGGGAGCGAATTGTGTATGTTAGAGAGGAGATAGATCGGTTGTAAGGCCTGAGAGGTATTGGCAAGAGCCATGAGAAGGCTCTGATACCATGAACGAACCCTTTATGGTTTCGTTGAGAGAGACGAAAGACAGAGAGGCGGAAGAGAAAGAAAACCCAGTGTATTGATTGATCGCTGAAACGTTACAAGACACACCTTTATATAGCTGTGATCTAACGGTAGAAATCGTACAACCTAAAACCAACGGCAGGAAATCAATTAGGGTTCGTACAAACAGTGAAAGGACGATAGTACCCTTAAGGGTTTACATTAATAACAAGTAAATGGACCGGGTCTTCATATGGGATTTGACTTGAACTCTTTGGGCTTCATGTTGAGTGTCTAGCTGAAACATTGGGCTTGTTTTGAGCAAGTCCGTTAATAGTTTCGAGTGCGAAGGCTGAGTCCGTCATCACCCTTGAACACCACTAGCTTGGGCAATATCATGAAAGATCCCCAATCGACGATAGAAAATGCGGCGGTGTTGGAATCTTCATGACTTGATAGGGGCTAATTTGGGTCTGCCTTCAAGCACGACAGGTACGTGGGATCGCTACTCCCAATAGAAACATGAACATATCGACTGTGTTGGACGTGCCATAATCTTAGCATCGTTGATTTGCCACGTTTGAAACCTCCATCGATGGCTGGAACATCGTGCAGGACCACTTGAATTGGTCTTCTTCTGGCTCGGCCGCTGCGGCGGTGATCCACCCTTTGTTTTTTTCTCTCCTCGCCCAGTATCTGTTATTGTAGCAACATCGTATGTTGTACAAACCCGCATAGGCTCTATTCTTCGCTGGCTCCAGTTCGAACTTGGTGTAGAGGCTTATAACTTCCTCCCCACTGAACTCCACATGCCCGTGGAGTACAACGTCTTCGTGTACATAACGCAAGTATTTTTTGTTGGAGAGTGATTCAAGGGCAAAGTACCTCGGCAAATTCTCCATTTCTCTCTCTATCTCTCAGCTAATTAAATGAGCTCGTTCTTTTTCTTCTCTCTTTGCTTTGTTGTGCTTTTACCTTGCTCCAGTCAGTGGCGGAGCCCGGATTTTGGTGAAGGGGGGCACAATTTTTTTTTGAAGGAGAGGGTATAGATTTTTAATGAATAAAAATTATGCTAGTGTAATAAATACTATATTTTTTTTAATTCTAAAAAAAAAATACTATGATTTTTTTGTTTATTTATGAAAAATTAAATGTGTAATTGTGTATATTCAATAGGTGGTGCTTTTTTATTAAAAAAACATGTTTTTGCCAAGAAGTAAAACGCGTTTTTTTTCCAAAAATATATGCTTTTGTCAAGAATCGAACTCAAGACCTATGCTTTGCAAACTAAACTCCTAACTACTAGACCAAAGTACCAACTATGTCATATATGGGGGACACACGTATATATTCAATACTGACACAACTAAAAAAGACTAAAAATATAGGCGTATCCTGGTATTTCCGGGGGAGTCAGGGGGCATGTGCCCCCCGTGCCCTACATGGCTCCCCCTGGCTCCAGTGCTCCTCTATTTGTAAGGGAAACGAGAGTTTTAGGGGGAGACTTTAGGATGATGATAATGAGACAAACATGTATTGTAATGTGTCATAGCAACTATTGGGCCACTACTTCACCTATAATTGGATTTTGCAATGTTCACAAACAACAAACATCATTAAAAAGGAATTAAAAATGTGTGAAGTCCGAAGAGATAGGTCAGATGAACGAACATGTATAGATGCTTTTTTTAAGCACCTTGATGAGTTGACTTGAAGTGTTCCAAAAAATATATACTCCAATATGAAGAAATATTTGTTCCTGTCTCATACTGTACCACCCTTTCTCTGTAATTTGTTCTCAAATTTCTTTTTGGTACGGGTGATGATTCCCTTGGCTTTAGTCCCTAAAGATATGACACTACGTCCACCCCGAATCCTTCGCCGTAGGATGAAGTACTGCTTCTAGATACCACTTATTTGATTGACGCTCTTAGGAGGGTGTTGCAACACTTAAGGTCTAGAATGTATGATTGTGGTCGCTGGTCTACCCGGGTACTGTGGAATCAAATAAAACGATTACTATGTTTGGGAACGGTTATATTTAAGCCACGTTCTGAACCGGTCTTGCCACACATGAAAGATTTAAATTGGAAACTTTTAATGTATCGGAAATTTCATTGGAACATCGTGGTAAACAGATTTGTTACGTGAAAGTCAATCAATACTTGTTAACGTTGTTGATTTGTTCTTGAAATCATTTGTTATACTCATACTCTGTTACTCTAATTTTATTCACGTGACCCTGTAGCCTTTCGTAACATCTCATGTTTTTACATGCTAAGGTATAACTCACTCAGCATTTCTTCCTGACTTTCGAAAAACTGTGGTCTTTGTTTCATTCCTCCGCAGGTCTAGGAGCTGGGATTATGGAGTAGCGGGATTCGAGACCCACGTAGATTGTCACACATCATTACTTTACGATGAGAAAACTAGTTTAAAATCATTATCCTAATGTTGTAGCATGTATTGTATCCTAAATACGATAATGTAATAACTTTTTATGTAAATTTTATGGGATGTAATGTTCTCAATTTACGCTATTCGAGTAGCACTCTCCCGGTCTCTACCAAGCTGGATATGCGGAGTGTTACAGGTGGTATCAGAGCAGTTCGTTCCAATAAGGGATTAAAACCATCTGTAGGGTAACCGAAAATGAACATAGGGAAATATAAAATACGGAAAGCCGGGTAATTGGGGGCTTGATCTTTTATAGACTCCTCCATGATAAGCTTCTACGTATTACCCGAGATTACTCTATTTCGTGTTTGGGCTGTAGTGCCGTTTCGGACGTGTGGTCGTCCTCTCTACCTGGTGATTCTTCTTAGTATATCTCGACGAGATATATTATGTGACTGATTGATATTGTCTATTACTTGGTCGTGAAATGCTCCTCCTGTATAGGACTTTAGTTGTGAAAGTACATACACGTACTTGGTTTGTGTGAAAGTTAATGTGTGTTACTTGTACAAGCGCTTGTTTCTCTGAATTCAGGTCGGACTGGGATGGCGATCCCATGTACCGTACCAGGTCGAGGAACTAAGGGCGGACTAGAGTGACGACCTCATGTACCGTACCGGTGGACCTCGTTGCATGTCTTTGTGTTTCGCTGAATTAGTAATTTGCTAAATATTATAGCGTTAGTGGCGAATTTAATACCCGAGGCCCTAGTTTCTTGTTTCAACTTCGAGGACGAAGCTCTCTTTAAGGGGGGAAGGATGTAACACCTCGTATTTTTCTAAGTATAATTGACATCTCTTTTTTATAAAGTTCAAAATATATTGCTTGCGGGGAGGTAGTTGTATTTTAGATGATATTAATTAGATGATAGTTGTGGTGGTAGTTGTATTTGACAAGAACAATAAAGCCTAGAAGGTAAATATAATTAAGTGAACAAAAAAAATTAGTTTCTCCCATTCTCCAACGGCTTGAGTTTTGTGTATTTCAACACATTCTCTCTCCCTCTCTCCCCGTCACTTTCTCCCTCTCTCTCTCTCTCATTCTCTCTCTCTCCCTCTCTATTCCTCCCCTTATTATCTTTCGGCAACACAACCACCCGACACCACCACACCACAACCACCACCCCCTCTCTCTCTCCTCCCCCTCCATCTCACCGCCTCTGTCTCTCTCTCACCATCCTCTGTTTTTGCCGAGAGAAACCCACCAGCCGCCACCATCACCTCCGGAACATCACCACCACCAAAACCACCACCAACTCCAACCCCACTCCACCTCACTGCCTCTCTCCCCTATCTCTGTCCTCTGTTCAGCAACAGAAGCAGCAGCAGCAGCGGCAACAATGGCCGCCGCCGCCGAGAAAACCCACCGGCGAAGAAACGACCACCACCACTGCCATCTCCCCCTTTCCCCTTGACACGATTTCTTACGTGTATACGCAAGTGCACGGTCAAGTAGTAAAAGTGGAGTATTTTACGACTCCGAGTATCGAACCCAAGGGAAATAGACGACTACTAGCTAAGTAAGAATCAATTTGAAGATACCTAAGTAACTGGTAAGAAGTGGTTTGAGTTTGAATGTTCGTCGCCAACAAACAAGCGACTGAATAAAATGAACGTAGAGACAATATTTCTGTGTTTTTCAATTAAAAGAATTTAACCAAAGTTTGGAGAAAACTAGGCGATCTATGAATCACCTAGGGTCTTTAGACAGTTCCGAAATTCGTATTGAAACACGTTACGCACTAACTGATTATGCCGGGTAATTGCACTTACAATCTTCTGTCGATCTCATGTAATTTTACGTAACAGTTTACTTTGGGTCCTGTCGGTCCACCTCCATCTACCGTTACGTTCTAGCTGGCTAGTCAACTTCGTTCACCGGGTCCTGTCGGTCCACCGATTCACTCTCCTAACTAGTTCAACCGAATCTACCCACACATGACTACTCCTATTCACCTCGCCTATCGGTCTCAATGATTCGGGAATAAAAACATGATCTTATTCGTAACCGGGTTAAGTCTATGTCGAGCACCCACCTGGTTCACTAACAACTCCGGTTCGCGACTCCCTTGTTGCTAAGAATTAAGCCTAGATCATGATTTCTAATCAATTAGTTTGTAACATTAAGCTATGAATTCAACTAGTTCATCATCTTCATCTAACATGGTCATTCCATTCATCACTAACACGTGTCAATAGCCTTAGCTTACGGATTCACAATACAAGATGAAGAATAATAAACATTAATTGGATCAGACGCATGAATCAATCAGCGAAATCCGGAAAATAAGTCTAAGTCATAACCCTAGGCTCTCCATAGAGCCTAACAAAGAAATTAGCTACTCATTGTTATGCCAAAATTACAAGTATTCTCCATAGAATGATAAAGAGAGGGTAAGAGAAGAATCAAACATGAAATCGCCAAAGCTTTGGCGAATCCGTGCAATCCCCAAGCTCCTAGGTACTCTCCAATGGCTCCCGTACGTGAATACCCTGCTACTAGGTCTTCTCTGCCCGTATTTTACTAGATGGGCACGTTTTTTAATGTTATTTGGTCGAAATTGCACTTCAGCCCCTCCAGTTTGTAATTTTCGGACAGAATTGTTTGCTGATCTTGCGCGGGCTGTATCTCCCTCATACGGACTCGTATTTGGGCCTAACATATATCGTTGGAAAGCTACGGATGTATAATTTCCAATGCCGCAGGCCTTGCTCCAAAATTCTTTGTAGATTTTCCTGAGCATCGAAAGAGTGCAGACTGATCCTGTGTGACTTTTCCAACTTTTCTTCGTTTGCGCGTCTCATTTTCTCCTCTTCATCTAGCTCCATTCCAAGCATATCCAAGCACCTCATAAGCTCCATTGCACCTCTTTAACCTGAGATACACAAAACTAAACAACCCGTGCAATTATCATAGCAAATATGAGAGAAAACATGCACAAATAAGCTAGAAACACAACTTTTCACTCTTAGGCTTAGGAATAGTCAAATTCACATATTTGTGCAAATATAACATATGAATCATGTGAAATAAGACTAATACAAGTACTAAGAAAGTATAATAATAACTCCTAAAAGAGAGTTATCAAATACCCCCACACTTACCTTTTGCTCGTCTCGAGTAAAACCACTATTTACTAGCCGACTCAAGACGCAAACGACACAAGACTCGACAATGCAACAATATGATGCAAATGCAAACTACGACTCGATCCTCCACAAACACATATATACACAAAACATACATTTTATCTTTTTGGTTGAGATCGGGCAATCTCCATTGGCTTAAACCGATTATCATGAAGTGATGAGAATCCTAGGAACAAAGCATGAGTTGAAACTAAACTCGACAACGAGACTCTCCCCTAGTTAGTATAGAAAGCCTAACTTTACCAAGTAAAAGAGTACACTACCTCTTCGCGTGTGCCACGAAATAAGAGACTATGCTAGGCAAAGCCACATCCAAGGCCCGAGCTCCTAATCCGCTAACGGTTTTCACATGATGAGGCTTAGGGACATATGGATAATCTCGTCGAAATCAAGTCCTAAGTGTCACATTCTCACATCAAATCCCACATCTCACACACCCTCACCACGATGATAGAAACCAAAACCCGAAGCTCACCACCTCCGGCCCTCAATTCCCTCAAACCCCGGTACACTAGTGATCTCCGTGGCCATCGTCGTTTGTCGTGCACGAAACGTGAACCGTCGTCGTCAAAGTAGATCCACCACTCGTGTCAATTCAATTCCAACTCACTTTATTTCATCTCTCCTTTTTTTATTTTTCTCTCATTTTTTTATTTATTTTCTGTTTTTTTTTTCTTTCTTTTTCTTTTCTTTTTTTCTTTCACAATTCTCTCAAAATACCATCAAAATCCAACAATAGTATCCGAGTGGTCTTCAAATACTAATCAAATATGCTAGGAGAAGGAAACACGTAAATCGATGAATGAATATCATATAAAAATATCATCTCCTCCTAACTCAATCAAAGTCCATGTCAAGTACAAGCCGTGAAATCAATGAAGTACATGTGTGGGAGTGGAGTCGTCGCAAGCTCACACTCAATGTCCGGAGTCAAAAGTCGACACCCCCACACTCGAATGTCACCATATCCCCTCTCAAGTAGTCCCGAAGCTGAATGTATCTCGTGCCTAATCCAACCGATCCTCCTACACCAACGTAATCGAAACCGGTACCTAGCACGATCCACCAATTAAGTTCACCCAACCCAATTCCGTGCGTATTAGATTCACGCACTCACGGCTCTCCACAACTGTGTCCATGATGTAATGGCATGGATCACCGCCACACCGAAGTGCGCAAGCCTACTCACTCACCCTCGCATTCCCTCGTACATAGTCAATGTAGTGAAAGCGAGATGTAGAACTCAACGAAATGTATAATCACTCCCTCATCGAACCCCCTCAACTACACAACCCCGTCGTGACGCACTAAAGTGGTGATTCTAATCAATTTGTGGTGAAGGCCAAGAATCGTCACCCTAGGTCCGAAGGCTAGCAAAGAATCCAAGGTTCAAATTGGGGCGTCTAATGGTCCTACAAGGTGAGTTCTAAAAGCAGTGAGTGCTCTAATACATGTCCTCGCACAGCTGTTTCGTGTGCCACTACGAGGCGGGTTGGCGACTACCTAAGACATACACATGGATGTTCGGCTTGTTTAGCTCACACCTAGCTCAGCTCTTGTAAGAAAATAGGCACACACTTTGAGTTTGAAAATCACGTAAGTGTTAGAAATAGGTAGGCACTCCCGTAAAGAAAGTCTCTCTATACTTACTAGGGGGGACTCACGTCGTCACTCTCGATCGCAAATCATGCCCTATGCCTAAAATCCTCACACTTCGCGATTTATCAAATTTTAGCCTCTTTTGATTGCCCTTTTCTCAAAATTTTATCTTTTTAATATTTTTTTTTAAATTTTATACTTTTAAATTTTTTTGATTTTTTCCATATAGTTCCTACACTACATGCAAGCCGACACGAACGAAACTACACAAGACATTCGACAGGGTAGGTAGACTCAAATAAGAAAACGTGCAATATTAAACACAAACAAGTATATACACGACTAACAAATCACAATACGATATGCTATCACAATATCACGACACGAACCACATAAATAGACACAATACGACACGAACAACTATATGCAGACATGGCGATGCAACACTGACTGGCTAGTCAATAGCTAAAAATCCCCCCACACTTGAGCGCTTCGTTGTCCTCAACGAATTTAGAGATCAACCAAGAAGACTCGGCATTCAAATGCGAGGGGCGGTGATTCTACTCGGGGTCAAAGTCATGGCACAAGAAGGTAGCTACAATAAATTTAGAGATAATTCAATCTACCTGCACGTGACAAGTTGTGTATACCGAATTAAGCAAGTACTCAAGTATTCCTTAGAATTCTAACAGCTAATTCCAGCGGCGACTATGCACCGTGACCAAGTTATCGAAATAAAATCCTAGAGCAAGTACGATGTGCCTAAACGATAAATAAAGAGAGAGAAAAGAGTGCTCACAACCGACACAAGGTCGGGGACGAAATCCGATAGGTGGTGACTGAGGTAGCAAGAACAATCCCCAAGCAAACATTGTGCGCATCAATGCAAGCTCCCTTGCGGTCGAGTGTGCGGAACACACCGGGGTCGATTGATCAGTTGATGCTGACGAAAAAGAAGGAATGAAGAATCCCCGAGCTCGTGATGTGAGCTCCCAGAACGGTCAAGTGCGCTGTAGCGCACCGGGGTCGATGTCTTCGTCAAAGTCTTTATAGTCCCCACAAGCCAAACTTTTATCTTGAGGTCAAGTTTTAAAAGTGGAGTATTTTACGACTCCGAGTATCGAACCCAAGGGAAATAGACGACTACTAGCTAATTAAGAATCAATTAGAAGATACCTAATTAACCGGTAAGAAGTGGTTTGAGTTTGAATGTTCGTCGCCCACAAACAAGCGACTGAATAAAATGAATGTAGAGACAATATTTTTGTATTTTTCAATTAAAATAATTTAACCAAAGTATGGAGAAAACTAGGCGATCTATGAATCACCTAGGGTCTTTAGAGAGTTCCGGAATTTGTATTGAAACACGTTACGCACTAACTGATTATGCCGGGTAATAGCACTTACAATCTTCTGCGATCTCATGTAATTTTACGTAACAGTTTACTTTGGGTCCTGTCGGTCCACCTCCATCTACCGTTACGTTCTAGCTGGCTAGTCAACTTCGTTCACCGGGTCCTGTCGGTCCACCGATTCACTCACCTAACTAGTTCAACCGAATCTACCCACACATGACTACTCCTATTCACCTCGCCTATCGGTCTCAATGATTCGGGAATAAAAACATGATCTTATTCGTAACCGGGTTAACTCTCTGTCGAGCACCCACCTAGTTCACTAACAACTCCGGTTCGCGACTCCCTTGTTGCTAAGAATTAAGCCTAGATCATGATTTCTAATCAATTAGTTTGTAACATTAAGCTATGAATTCAACTAGTTCATCATCTTCATCTAACATGGCCATTCCATTCATCACTAACACGTGTCAATAGCCTTAGCTTACAGGATTCACAATACAAGATGAAGAATAATAAACATTAATTGGATCAGACGCATGAATCAATCAGCAAAATCCGGAAAATAAGTCTAAGTCATAACCCTATGCTCTCCATAGAGCGTAACAAAGAAATTAGCTACTCATTGTTATGCCAAAATCACAAGTATTCTCCATAGAATGATAAAGAGAGGGTAAGAGAAGAATCAAACGATGAAATCGCCAAAGCTTTGGCGAATCCGTGCAATCCCCAAGCTCTTAGGTACTCTCCAATGGCTCCCGTACGCGAATACCCTGCTACTAGGTCTTCTCTGCCCGTATTTTACTAGATGGGCACGATTTTTAATGTTATTTGGTCGAAATTGCACTTCAGCCCCTCCAGTTTGTAATTTTCGGACAGAATTGTTTGCTGATCTTGCGCGGGCTGTATCTCCCTCATACGGACTCTTCTTCGGGCCTACTGTATATCGTTGGAAAGCTACGGATGTCTACTTTCCAATGCCGCAGGCCTTGCTCCAAAATTATTTGTAGATTTTCCTGAGCATCGAAAAGAGTGCAGGCTGGTCCTGTGTGACTTTTCCACCTTTTCTTCGTTTGCGCGTCTCATTTTCTCCTTTTCATCTAGCTCCATTCCAAGCATATCCAAGCACCTCATAAGCTCCATTGCACCTCTTTAACCTGAGATACACAACACTAAACAACCCGTGCAATTATCATAGCAAATATGAGAGAAAATATGCACAAATAAGCTAGAAACACAACTTTTCACTCTTAGGCTTAGGAATAGTCAAATTCACATATTTGTGCAAATATAACATATAAATCATGTGAAATAAGACTAATACAAGTATTAAGAAAGTATAATAATAACTCCTAAAAGAGATTTATCACCCCTGCTCTCTCTCCTTATTTCCCCCTCTCTGCCTTGCTCGACAAAGCCACCAAAAGTGGAAACAGCAGCAACAATATCATAAGAGCCACCATGCCGCCGCCGTTCCACCATGGATTTCGGCGAGCTTCGAGCCCATCGCAACCGGAGGCACCCATCCCCGTTTCTTCATCCCAAAAACCTCCTGTAGGTCCGAACAAGCTAGAGGAGGCCTCAACCGAGGCCAGGAACAGCCGCAGATGCCCCGTCGAGCTACACCTCCCGTGACACTTTCAGCGTCTCGACGCGTTCTATTTCTTGACCGTTTCTCGCAAAATTTGGTATGGGTATGCTATAAATCTTCTCCCGAGTTGTTTTATGTAATCAAAATCGTGTATTGCATGCTACAATCCAAGTTTAGATTAACTAGATTAGTATTTCATGTAAGGCGGTTAAAGTGTCTTTTATATAAGCTGGGTGTAAGGTGGATAAGTGTCTTTAATAATTTGTTAGGGGAGGTTGTTGACATTTAGGGATCTGGTTTGTGAGTATGTAGTGGGATCTTGCTATCTTTTAACATAACTTGAGCGGTTCTATTTGTCTTTTACATAAACTCTATACTTTTCTGTAAAAATGAAAATGGAAATTTTGGAATAAAAAATATTTTCTGAAAATACTAGTTTTCGTCCTCATCGTATAATTGTGATCCGGGTATTGAAATAAGTTCCCGACTTGTTCGTTAGAAAATAAACAAGAAATATTTTATTAAAAACTAAGTTAATGTTTGTATGCATATAAAATAAAGTTGTTTCAATAAAATGTTAGTGCCACTTTCGTTTGTATAAAAAGCTCAAAATTTATTAACTTCGTGAACAAGAATATTCGTTTAACTAAATATTGTGAATATAAAAATATTCTCTTGAGTTAAAATAACGCTTCCCGGATAAAGATTATATTTAGTATCGCGAGTGGTCGTAATTATAACATCAACATCACTTGATAAATATCTCTTCAATTTTTGGATATCAAAATTTATCCTTAAAATACTTCTTGTATATTTATAAGTATAATACTCGAGACGGGTTCCATTTGGGGGATTTAAACCTAGTCTAGCAACATAGTCGAGCGTCAAAGTACATTATTTAGAAGCATCATTGTTGTGATTATAAATTGGTAATTGTAGGCGACATGTTCGCAAACAAGGACTACGACCAATCGAATGAGCTTTATGTGACAATTGCTATTGGATCAGGTGAGTTTTACATGCTTAGCCTTGCGTGCCAGCTTACTTCGTGTCCACTACTTGTTTAATTGAAAAATAGTTGTCGTATTTTAACCCCTACTTGATAGATGTGTTTGATTGTTTTAAAATCTTTGAAATATTTTTTGATCTTGAAATACTTGTCACACTTGATCTGAAATCAGTAATAACGTAATTCTATACGAGCCAATTATGTTACTTATATTGGGTGATGATTCCCTAGGCTTAGTCCCTAAAGAGATAATCGGGTTCGATCCCCCGGAGTTACTTATATTGGGTGATGATTCCCTGGGCGTAGTCCCTAAAGAGATAATCAGGTTCGATCCCCGGAGTTACTTATATTGGGTGATGATTCCCTGGGCTTAGTCCCTAAAGAGATAATCGGGTTCGATCCCCGGAGTTACTTATATTGGGTGATGATTCCCTGGGCTTAGTCCCTAAAGAGATAATCGGGTTCGATCCCCGGAGTTACTTATATTGTGTGATGATTCCCTGGGCGCAGTCCCTAAAGAGATATTCGAGTTCGATCCCCGGAGTAAAGTTAAATGATTCGCAAGTACCGGAACCAGTTATGTTACTTATTACAGGTGATGATTCCCTGAGTTTCGGTCCCTAAAGATATGGCACTACGTGCACCCCGACTCCTTCGCCGTAGGCTGGAGTACTGCTTGTATATACCACTCCTTTGATTGACGCTCTAAGGAGGGTGTTGCAACACTTAAGGTCTAGAATATGTGATTGAGGTCACTAGTCTACCTGGGTACTGTGGGATCAATGATAATACGGTTACTATGTTTGGGAACGATTATATTTAAGCCAAGTCTTGAACAGGTCTTGCCACACATGAAAGATTTAAATTGGAAACTATTAACGTATTTCATTGGAACATCGTGGTAAACGGATTTGTTACGTGAAAATCAATCAATACTTGTTAACGTTGTTGCTTTGTTCTTGAAATCTGTTTTTATACTCGTACTCTGTTACTTTAATTTTATTTAACATGTGACCTGTAGCCTTTTGTAATATTTCATGTTTTTACATGCTAAGGTGTAACTCACTCAGTAGTTCTTGCTGACTTTCGAAAAACTGCGGTCTTTGTTTCATTCCCCCGCAGGTCTAGGAGCTGGGATTATGGAGTAGGGGGATTCGAGACCCACGTAGATTGTCACACATCATCACTTTACGATGAGAACACTAGTTTAAAATCATTATCTAATGTTGTAGCATGTATTGTAGCCTAAATGTGATAATGTAATAACTTTTTATTTTAACTTTCATGGGATGTAATGTTCCTGATTTCCGCTATTCGAGTAGCACTGTCCCGGTTTCGACCGAGCCTGATGTGATAATGGACCTGCCCAATAACATGGAGCAAGGAGCTAAGGATGTGCATGATAAAATAGGATCTAAAGATGAGCTTGTTTTACCAGCTGGTCCAATAACCCGTTCAAGAGCTAAAATGTTCAATCAAGCTATTAGTGGACTACTTAGCAAAATGAAGACTCAAGACGTTCAAATCAGCATGCAAGGAAGTCAAATCACATTGATTCAAGCTGAATGATTTTTAACAAATGAGAAAAGTGTCCAATTGTACTCTTTTTCCCTAATCAAGTTTTTATCCCACTGGGTTTTTCTTGATAAGGTTTTTAACGAGGAAATTGTGTCACTTTCATCAAATTCCATTTGTTAAATCCATTCCAAGGCTGGTCCATAACTCAACCATGAAGATTGACGAGCTCAAGAAGGAATAAATGCAGTCCAACTTCATATTTCAAAGTTAGTCAAGCTTGGTTAATGATGTCTAGTTCCAAGTAGCTTTAATTATCCTTTGAACAACCTTTCATTTTCAGTTTCTTTTCTCTATAAGTTGTAATGAGCTGAATGGTTTGAATTAGTCAATGAAGTTATCTATTTTCAGAAATCTCTTTTTGAGTTTCTCATTGTTGGTGAGTTTATCCAACACAACCTGATCTTTGGAGAGATTTGAAGATCGCAGCTCCCTTTGGTGAGATGCTAAAGGTCTGACCGGTTTATCAAAGGAACTTACACATTCCTTTGTGGCGCCATTCACTCCACCATCCTTGTTTTACAAGGAATATCCCGTTATCAATATTCTAAGTGCAGATCCGTGGGCTGGGATCCTATCAGAGTCGGATACGTGGAGTGTTACAGAAGGCCTTTAACCATCACTCCCCTGAAGTTTGTTTCTTAAGCGAGACAAAGCACAATTATGTGTTTATGAATAAAAAGAACTGCAATGGTGAGATGGTAAATAGTTTCTGGGTAGATTCAGCTGGCATTTCAGGTATCTTGGGTGTTATGTGGAGCAATAATGTGAGTGCCTCTCTTGTTAAGTTTTGTACCTTCTTTGTTCATGTTCATATTATATTGGATGAAAAATGCCCTTGTGATGCAGTTTTTGTTTGTTTGAGTACTGATGATGCAAAGAGAAAGTGCCAATTAGTCTTCCTATCAACTTATCTTAGAATTTTCTCAATCAGATGCTTCATATGGGGGGATTTTAATGATATAAGTAGCCCAAATGAGAAAAGAGGCGGTAATTTCAGAAAGGTCGGTTCTTGTTTCATGTTGTTTCATTTTATATCTCACAATGGGCTAATCGACTTAGGGTTCTACGGATACCCTTTCACCTGGTGGAATAAGAGGAGAAATGGATGTTGCATCGAGGAGAGAATTGATAGATGTCTTGCCTCTGCTGATTGGCTTAAAATTTTGGGACATTCAATTTTGCATCATGTTTATGCAGCTGGTTCTGATCATAGCATGTTAATTCTTGATACAAACCCAGTTAACAGAGCGAAGAAGGAATATATGGTAGCCTTCTTGCCAACTTGGAGGAGTTACAAAAAATGGAGATGGAATTAGAAAATTTGTTGCATAGGAGGAAGAATTGTGGAAAGGAAAGGCGAGAGAGAAATGGCTTTGACACGAATTCTTACGTGTATGCGCAAGTGCACGGTCAAGTAATATAGGGTAATATTTCAACCCCGAGTTATCGATCCCACGAGGACAAGCTTGAGATTATTTAATTAAGCGATTAGTTTAGCGTACTGTAACTGGGAGGAAGAGATTGTGATTTAAAAATTTTTCACCCTCAAACAAGTGACTAGAATGAAATAAACAAACTAAACTACTATTTTTGTATTTTTTATATAATGACAACAGTATGGAGAAACTAGGCAATCTCTTCCTTTCTCCGTATGCGCGAATGATGTATTTTTTTGTCCCTAGGTCGTTCTTCAATCATAACCCGCAGAAGTCTTCAGTAATTGTACAATAGCTCCCTGAAATCTGCTCCTGACTTCGTCGGGCCATAACTTCTTCGTCCGAACTCGGATTGAGCTCCGTAACCTATCATTGGAAAGCTCTTTGAGTCTAATTTCATTTGGCACTAGTCTCACTCCAAAATTCATTGTAGAACTCCATATATGATCAAACTAGTGTAGACTGGTCATCCAAGCTCCTCCAATTCGGCTTCTCTTGACTCCACTTGAGCTCCCGTTGTTTCTGAAGTTTGTTTCATGCTTCCTATCAATCGATTAGCATCCGTTCCTTCAAAGACAACATGAACAAACATACCAAGCGATATTTGATAAATAACAAAGAAATATGCATAGAAATGCCCGGACTAACAATAAAAGGCATATGAAGCAACAAGTCACTACCAGAAAAGTGGCTTATGCCCACAGAATTTTTCTCCACATTAGACTAATGTGGCTACCGATCTCATTTTCCGCGTGTGCAACCCGTTGCAATACAATTTTACAATAGCCACATTTAACGGTTGAACCCGTAGGGAAAGGTTTCCTTTTGCCACGGCCAAAAACCTATCTGTGGCGAAATAGTTTTCCCCGCGTTTAAGAACGTGGTCACACAAAAAATTCTCTTTACAGTATATTTAATAAAAAAATTATCATTTATTTAAGACCCTTGGATCTCTTGATTTTGAAACCACCATTTGATCTCAATATTCAGCCGGATCGATCATTCAACTTTCATTCCCTTCGTATCTTCTTCTATCTCGTATCTTCCGATTCTCTGGTTCTGCGTCTCCTATCGGCTGCGACCAAAGAAGAAGAACCCACCATTACCCTCGCCATCGTCGTCTTAGCCGCCACCGGCACAAGTTCAGTGAATCTTGTTGCGAAGGCCCGCCAACGATTTCCTCTCATGCTCGCTCGATAGATTCCGCTCTCTCACTCGTGGAAGCGTCTACCAACACTTGCAGAGGTGAATGTCTTTCTTCATTCGAGTAATGAATCGATAGATCTGTTAAAGGGAGCCACCGAGTCATACCTTTTTGAACTCTAGGGTTCACACAGGTTCGGAGTTTGATTCTTCGGTCTAGTCAGTATATGTATCTAAAACATTCAGTTTGGGGTTAATTTTACACAATCTTTGTCTTATTCACCCATTTAAGTTATTATGATTGCAATGTAGTTTGAAGTCGATGTCCCCAATTTCTACCATTGCTTTCACTAGTGATAAAACAACTCATATTCGCTAAAATTGGGCTCAAATCACTCTCCAAATACATATTAATATGTGGTAAATGCTAAATTATAGCTCCTAAAAGGCGCAATCAAACTCCCCACACTTACTCTGTGCTCGTCTCGAGCAACAATGATGCTCAAAACCCCCACACTTGAGACATTGCATACATACCACAACCAAACCAATGCATACCCCACCACTTTGAATACTTCACTTTCCGCTATCCAACACGACTCACGACTCAATACACAAAGACACGACTATGCAAACTACATGATATGTACAATGCAACTCAAGTATGAACAATGCAAGGATTTAAAGAACATATATTTTTATTTTTATTTTAGTTAGAGATTGGGCAACCTCAAAGAACAAACCGGCATGTCATAAGGTTCTCACATCCCCTAGAAGATTATATATATTTGGTAATCGGTAAAACTTGCGGCCAGTTTCGTTAGACATAACGGGCACGAACACAAAATAAGTTGCTTCCGCACACTCATCAAACGTATCCCTAGCACTTATCATCCGAGCTATTTATCCATGGGTTTCAATTGTTGACGGTTTGGGACGGGTAGGATAGGATATTTAGAAGCGTAGTCCTAGACGTCATGATATATCTCTCAAAAACCCATTCTCACACTCCCTCACCAAACTCCAAGGAACCCCACCGAACTAACTACTCCGGCCCTCATTCCCTCAATCGTGGTGCAACGCCGTTCTCGCGGCCACAAATGTGAATAAGTGATCAAACTCATAGCTAATCTCCTCGGTCTTCATGAAGTTTAATTTCCGGCTCCATATTCCATTTCAGTTTCAATTTCCTTTTTTTCTCTTTTTTTTTTCAATTTCAATTTAACCAAATAAGCACATTGAGCCACCAATACGATAGTAATATCCAAGGAGATCAAATATCAAGATAGATAACATGGGGATGGAATGTGTCAAATCAACTATGTAATCAATATATGTTGACACCCCCACACTCAATGTAAAGCATCTCTCGAACCCGGTAGTCAATGTAACACGTGCTAATTCCAACCAATCCTCCTGGATACGTGTTTTGCCTGAATGGAGGTAAGGAAGAGCTAAGTGTAATTGGTTACACTAATGCGATCTTCCAAACGACAAAGATGACTACAGATCGCAGTCTGGATACGTGTTTTGCCTGAATGGAGGAGTTGTAAGCTGGAAGAGTTCCAAGCAAGGGACAGTTGCTAATTCTACAACAGAAGCCGAGTACATTGCTGCTGTGGAAACAGCAAAAGAGGTAGTTTGGATAAAGAAGTTTATCACTGAGCTCGGTGTGGTCCCTAGCATCGTGGATCCCATAGAGTTGTATTGTGACAACTCTGGGGCGATCGCACAAGCCAATGAACCAAGATCACACCAGAAATCAAAGCATGTACTTAGGAGATTCCATCTTATTCGTGATATGATCGATCGAGGAGATGTGAATATGTGTAAGATTCCAACGGATGATAATCTATCAGATCCGCTCACAAAACCACTTGTGCAGCGAAAGCATGAAGGGCACGCGAGATCTACAGGCAGACGAGATGCACCAGATTGGCTCTAGTGCACGTGGGAGACTGTTGGAATAGGTGCCCTAGAGGAAATATATATTTAGTATGAACAATGTTTTTGGCTAGAATATTCATTTATTATTTACTGTGATATTTAATATAATGAATTCCTTAGATACAATGTGTTGTTTATCTTAAATATCCATAGTCCATTATATTGGTTAACATGACGATCAAATATAGACTAGTATGTGTGTAGATTGATATGGAGATATCAAGTCTAACACATGGGTATGCATTAGAAGTAATGGCATACTGGATTGACCCACGACGAGAGGGATACATTAGATTATGTTAAAGTCACAATCGCTTCTCGTAGTGCTAATATAATTGCAATCTTTAGACTTGAAGTCACTAGATACTCTAGTTGTGGAATTTCATGCTTTGGTGTTATCAAGCGTTACACCGTAACTGGGTAACTATAAAAGTAGCTATCCGGCATGATAGGAAGCAAGCTTAGAGATCGTAGTGATGTAGAGAGGATTTGTCCCTCCCACATAATGGGAGAAAATATCCACGGCCACTCGAGGGATGATGCTTATTGAATGTTTGGCCAGACTCAGATAAATCAATATGGAGATATTGATGTTATCTGCTTACATAAGCATATTCCCAGGATCGAGGAACTATGAATTGGATATACGAGTGTGACTATTTATGTCTCGTGTCCAATACGGATATGGAGACAAAGTGATAATGCAATATGAGATATTGGGAACAAAGTTTTTTCGGGATCACTGACTTATTTCTATTAGTTGGGTTGCATGGATGTGTTGCTAGACACTGCTCCACGTTAGTAATAAGTTACTACCAACTAAGTAGAAACCTATGGGGTCACACGTCAAATAGAGTTGAACTAGATTTGGGATTAATTAATATGATTAATTATTTAGAACGATCACTTTGCAACACCTTGCAAACTTAGTAGGACTAATATGCAAGGAAGGGACTAATCCAAGTTCATGTAGCACTAGGAAGGGCCTTTATGTAGTTAACAAGGAGTTGTTGGACTATATAAAGGATGCTCTAGCTTCCTTCCCACAACCAATGCTCATAACATAAGTGAGTGGGAGAGAAAGCAAAAGAGAGAGCAAGAGACAAGCTAGGAGGCCGAACCCCCTAGCCGTCCCCTACCCGTCGGCCACCAAGAGAGAGGCCGAACCTCTCTTTGGTTCCTCGTTGCTTGATTCGTTCTTCCCTCTTCCTCCGGTCCAAGCTAGCACTAGGAGAAGGAAGAATCTAGATCTCACCTCTAGACGTGGATCAACCGTAGAGACGAGGACATTATTCTTCGTGTGATCTCCCAAATCAAAAGGTAGACATCTTCTATGTCCTTCATCATGTTATGAATGTCTCTTCCTGTGATCCTTGGTGGGCTTTGAGTAGGAATTAAATTTTTGTTATTCTGCTGCGTTACCTACGTCAAAACCCAACATATATGCACTTATGGAGAAAGTGGGTTTTCACCAAAACTGGATTCAGCTTGTAAGACAATGCATATCTACTATGAAGTACAGAGTACACATTAATGGAGAATCTAAAGGAGAAGTTCACCCCCAAAGAGGTCTCAGACAGGGGGATCCTATCTTGAATGGTACTATACAAGGGGTTCAATTGAAGCCTCAATGTCAGAGTCTCAGCCACCTCCTCTTTGCTGATGACTCCCTAATATTTCTGCTAGCCTCTAAAAGAGAAACCCAAAACTTCATAATAATTTTGCAAAGCTTTGAAAGAGCGAGTGGGATGAGTACCAACCTCCAAAAATCAGGTATTCTCTTTTCACCAAATATTGATCCCCGGATGAAAAATGAAATTTCAGAGTTTCTTGAAGCCCCTGAGCTAAATCCCCACGAGTTTTACCTGGGAATCCCAGCACTTTGGGGGAGAGCTTTATGCAAACAGTATGAGTATGTGTATCAAAAGGTTTTAAAGAAGATGAAGGGCTGGAAGAGCCAAGCTTTAAACATTTCAGGAAGAGAAGCCCTCATCAAGGCTGTGGCCTTGGCTATTCCCTCATATGCTATGTAAGTGGTCCTACTACCAAAGTATCTTTGCAAGAAGATCACAAGTCTTATTAGGAACTTCTGGTGGAGTGGCCAAGCTGAAAATAGAAAGATTTTGGTGGTTTAAATGGGAAAAAGTCTCTCTTCCAAAATCCCAAGGAGGAGTGGGGATTAGAGATATTCAAGATTTAAACTATGCTCTCCTAGAAAGATCGGCTTGGAGATTGATTCTAATATCTGGGAAACAAAAAATATGAAAAGAGCTTCAGCACATGGAAAGGCATCCTAGCAGGAAGGGATCTGATAAAGTCAGAAGCAGTATGACAAATAGGTGATGGAAAACCAGTTGATGTTTTTAAAGACAAGTGGCTCCCAAAGCATGTGAGACAAACCCCTACTAGGATCCCACAAATGGAAAATGTCAACATGAAAGTTTGCTCACTGATAAATGTTGTGTCAAGGAACTGGAAGGAAAGACAACTTGAGTTTTGGTTCCAATCTGATGACAGTGCTGCTATCAAAGAGATACCCCTCAAATGGACTACTTCAACAGACACTCTGACATGGCCTTGGACAAAAAAGGTGGTTATGAAGTTAAATCACGGCGTCCAAACTGCTAAAAGATACATTGAAGGCAAGACTAAAACTCATGTGAGTCAAAATTCAGCTTCTACTTCCGTGGTGGCACCTAGTAACTTCTGGAATTGGCTTTGGAATTGCAAACTTATTCCAAAAGTTAAGTTTTTCTCATGGAGATTTTTCAACAGTGCCCTTGCTACAAAGCTTAACTTTCACAAAAGATTGGCTAATCAGTCCCCACTTTGTGATCTATGTGAAAATAGTATTGAGGATGAAGATCATTTATTCTCAATCTGCTCCTGGACTAGAGCAGTTTGGTTTGGTAGTCAAGGCCTTCTATCTTCCACAATGGATACTGATAGAATGGGAACATAGCCAACAGAAAAAGAGGATGCAGTTCCATATGGAAAATATCCTTATGATCTTGTGGCATATCTGGCTGGGGAGAAATGAAAAGGTTTTCAATGGTAGATGTCCTAATCCACATGAAGTTTGTCTTAAAATTAATCTCTTGTGGAAGGATTGGTGCAGCATCTCTCTTCTTGAAAAAGTGCGTTACCATTATGTGCGCCCATGTGGGGTGCACAATGCAATTATCCTAAACTTATGGGTTTAGGTGAGACAAGCTCAAACCTTATGGGGTTAGTAGCAAGGACAAACCCTAGGGGGTAATGTTGCAATTGGGTATAAGTCTGTCTATATAAGGAGACAGCCTCCTATTATTTAATACACACTACTGTAGAGATCATGTGCTGATCATAATACAGTAAACCCTAGACTCTCTCTCTAACTAGCCTCCATTTGTGGAACTTGGTGTGGATAAGAGCTTTCGTCCTAGTGATTCGAGCCAGACTGTGGGAGCGAGAAGGGCACGTGAAAGCAAGCATCCTACGATCATCCGCTGTGCATAGGAGCTAAGGAAGACAAGGTAAACACATGAATCTTCCGCTATAATTCATGTTGTAGATCTGTATGTGATAGATCATGTTCGTCCTTCATTGGTATCAAAGCCTTAGGCTTGTTTTTCGTGCCTCGTTATGCATTCCTGAATCAGTTAAAAAAATCGAGTTTTTGAAATTTCATAATCAGTTAGTGAAACCTATATGGTTAGATAGGGTTTTTCACGAGGATTCCAGAAATATAAATTTTGTAATTTTTGGACGAACAGAGAATTATTTATGAATATTTTAAGATTCGGAACTGTGTAAATCTGGACTGTTAGATCTGAGCAGTAAAAAGATTTTTTCAAAACATGTTAAATTGAGTTTTGAACACATAATCGGGATCAGGGTGAAAAGACGATTCCAACGATATAAGGATCGCCGGAATTGGAGGCCGGGAAGGCGGCGCGTGGGCTTCACGCGCCACCGACGCCGCCTCTACGCGCGGCCACGCGCCGCCACGCGCCGCACGCGCCAAAGGGCTGGCGCCGGCTGCTGACGTGGCCCTAGGGCTGACGTGGCAGATGACGTGGCGACGACGTGGCATCCACGGGGCTGCTGACGTCGCATGGTGACGTGGAGGGTGACGTGGCTGCTGACGTCAGCACATGGCTGACGTGGCTTGCCACGTGGCAAGCTGACGTGGCACTCGTCCGACGTCAGCGCGTGACGGAGGCGGACTCGCCCACGCGCGGCGGCGCGTGTGGGCGCGTGAGACCTCCTCCGGCCACTATTTTTCGCCAAATTTTTTTCTACATGCTCATAATTAAATTTCCTATTTTCTGGGATTTTTTCATATTTTTTGGAAAAACATAATTTTTTATTATTTTCCAGATTAATTAATTAGTGTTTAGCACACTTCCCGAGGCAGTTAGACGTCCTTAAACACACTGTTTTGAGCCCAAATTTTTTCTGGAGACTTAGGACATTTTCCCCTACCTTATGAGATAGGAGGTGAGATCCTAGGTAGTTGGGAGCAATTTCCGATCTTATTAGTTGATTGTTTTATTGCTTATTAATTTCCAGTAATTATTCTTTAATTATGGAAATTTCCAGAAAATTACAGTATGTTTATTTTATTATTATACATGCTGTTGTGGGTTGAATGGATGTGTTCGATGCATGGATGTGGCTTAGATGGTTTTATATTTGTTTTTGGTTTTGAATATGTAATCAATTAAAATACGGCATGCGTGTCGTGCCTCTCTACATACTCTATTGTCTTCTCTTCTCATCTAAATCGCCTATTAGAGGTTACTTCTTATTAGAAATAAGATAGTTAGTGAAGATTGAAGAATAGAAGCTTCAAGAGAGGTGGCCAAACCAAAAGCTATGGCGCGAGGTGCATGGAGCAAAGAGACGAACAGGGAAGCTTCAAGGAGCACTCGAGATTGGCGAGATCCATGACGCGAGAAGTTCAAGACTTGCTCAAGACGTACTCTCAATAGTGGGAGTGCACCTTAGGGGCCACATCCATTGCATATTTATTTATGCTTGTGCTTGTTTTATGTTATAACTGCGTGTGATTGGATATAACTGTATAACCTCGCATGCGAAGGAACTAAAAACAAAAGAGCTCACATGATTATACATGATTGAAACTAATAGGGAATCATATGTGACGATATTTGATTCCTAGAATTGCTACTAGGTTTTGGTGGAGTCCTTATGATGAACTATGAAATTTTAATCATGTATCATTTTATTTCGGAGCTAAGTAAATGCTAGTATTAATTTCCTATGCAATGTCTCAAGATCAATCGTGTCTAAATCGAAACTGTAAAGGCTAAAATAGTGACAATAAACGATATGACAAGTCATCGTACTATGTAACCAAATCGATGGACATAGTTTGTCGAACTACCTACAAGTATGGTCGAACCTGTGATGAATAGTTGTCACAGCAGCACATGAACATTATCTTTAGGCTAACCAATAAGTGGGAGGCAGTCAAGATAAATGTCATAGAGCGTGCTATGCCAAGGTGGGGAAATGACCTCATCAGCAAGTTCAAGACCACTTTGAGATTCAAAGATTGTAGGAATGGGCCAAAGAAGAATTTTGGATCCACCTTAGCCATTTGCCTCATTAAAAAATTGTGAGTAGTGACTCATAAATCCCACCTTAAAACTAGCATGTTTAAGTTATCCGATTAGCAATTTGTTGCTATCTCTGCCACGTTTCATGAAAGTGCTATGAAAACGTTATGTGACACAATTTGAGAGTGTCAAGATGTTTGGATGAGGCCAAACATCACTCCGTTCTAGGATCTAAGCAATATATGATTGCTAAGTATACTAGTTCAGCATACTTTTGAAGTCTAAGTAATATATGATTGCTAAAGGCTGTGAATGAAGTATGATCGGCAGATTTAGTCCCTTCCCCGGTATTAGGACCGTGAGGAACAGGTGGGGGCAAGGATAAGGGAATGAGGGCGCGATATTGGTACATGACCAATAGCCCAAGACTGGCCAATGCAAAGGAGGAAAAGGATGTTTCCCTAAGATTAGAAGGCCAGACCTGGCACTAACTTCTCGTCTAAAGGATCCATGAGATGATCTTTGATGGAATAGCCACCAAAATTTGTTTTGGTTACAGTTTCACTTTGGAATTGGTCATGTTATGTATAGTTATGCACTCTTGATTTCTAGCAAGAATAACGCCTCGGGATCTTTTGATATCACCACTAGGGTTGTGCCTTAAGATTCTGATATGTGGCGCGCTAGATTGAGACACACTATGTCAGGAAAGGATGTTTAGGCTAGCTAAGGTAGGCCTGCTTGGAATATGCCCAAAGTACCCTTACCTGTGTGTGATTCTTGCCTTATACGAAAGGCGAAAGGCAAGCTATCCAGTAAAGCAGTAAGGATTATTGAGTCTTTACATATTTTTCATTCTTATATATTTGTGTTCCATTAAAAGTCAAAGCTAAAGACATGGTGCTTACTGTTCCATCACATTCGTAGATTATTGTATGCATCTCAACTATGTGTGCTTGGGCCACATAAGTCTGAGGCACAAGGGTGCTTCAGACAGGTATCTACAAAAGGTAGAAAACCGTCTGGATAAAAGGATATGTCCTTGGCCAGAATGAGACTGCGAGTGTCTATCTTAGCAAGAGCTATGTGATGGAGAGTAGTTAGGTAGTTGGCTATTCCCATGCCCCGCAGCAGATTGCTGTGGTGGATAGGAGGAATAGGATACAGCCTGAAGATGGTTTGATGTATGATAATTCCTGCAAAGTAAATGTTCCCTATCTTGAGGGGACACTTTGTTAAACGGCTGTCGATGTACTCAACCAAATACCCACCAAATCTGTAGCCACTACGCCCTACGATATGTGGACCAAAAGGCAACCTATACAAGGTCACCCTAGGCCATAGGGATCGGCAGATTATGAGCTAACTAAATTTTCCTAGTCAGGGAGAAGCACGTGGAGATGGCATTCTCTACGAGGAAGAGGAACCACTAGATGACACTCAATTCACCACTACTCTAGAGGAATTTGTTCCTATAGACATTGAGAACAGTGGGAGTGCCTTACCTAGTGAGCAGCCTATTGTATATGACGATAATGCTGAAGGAGAACCCTCTTTGCGTAGGAACGCTCGTTGGAGTGTACCCCGTCGACGATTTGACAACGAAGGGGAGGCCATGGTGGTCACCACGCAAGAAAATGATGAACCTAGGATATCGCCCCAGGATGTTTCATCACCTGACAAGAAGGAATTTAGACCCTAGATGGAAGAAATGTATCTTCATGGAGTAACATTTCTTCCCATACTATTCGGAGTACTCTAGGGGGATGCGTATTCGAAACACAACAGCCAATTAGTAGTGTAACGCAAATGGATTCACAAGATATATGTTTTCTCTTAGGAGATGCCCATAGTTAAGGGAGTGTTCGTAGAGATGATGATCTCAGCGAGCATGGAGGAACCGCTAGAATATACCATGTTCCTTAGTCCATTATGGGGAATTAGTCCCTCATGGATCCTTTGGACAGTAGGAGTGACTTTCTAAGCGAGGTGCCCATCCATAGGGGTGAGAGGAAATTATGACCCTCCTATGCAAAAGAATTGCTCATAGGAGCATGCCCCATCGACTGGTTGAGATCGAAGGGATGATCTTAAGGATTACCTTGCATAAACGATAGGATAGAATACTATGCCTTATCGTTCCCTAATTATGAGGAATGAAAAGTAGCCTTTACAGGAAAAGTTAGAGTCTGTGAAGGACCAACCAAGTTTAAGGCTAGGTTGACTTTTCCGACTGGATATCAGACTATTGGAAATAAGTGAATTTCCAAGGTCAGTCAGGGTGACACAGACGGAAGCATAGTAAGGCATACGACTTGCATATATATCGGTAATAGTTGTGATGATGGAAATAAGGCTCCATTCTCGATAAACGTGACGACTGAATTTCTCAATAGAGAAATCAGAGAGGTGATCTGTATGACTCGACCACAGGGTTTCGAGATGTATGATCAAATGCAAAAATAGGTGCAAGCTAATTAAGTCCATGTATGATCTTAATTAGTCCTCTAAGTCAGCAGTATTTTATCAATGGATGAAAAACCGCTGCATATCACTCTCATTAGTAGAGAGTAGATGATTACGTCACTTATTATCGATGACACACTATTTTCCAGGAGCTTCTAAGGACTATTTCACATCCACTATAGGGTGGTTATCCTTTCGATTTGTGATGAAGGATATTAGTAGGGCGAGATGCATTCTCGTTCGTTCAAAGGGACTTCTTATATTGACGCATAAGGCGGACAACAAGAAGATACTTTGAACGATTCCATGTTATGGACCCGAGGCCATGTGATACTCCTATAGCTTGCTGCAAGACTTTATGAGCCTAAATATGTGCCCTAGAAGACACCATACTAGGTTGACCAAATAACCAAAGTGCCCGATGCAGTGAGTCTGCTATATACTATGGTATATAATGAGACCCCACAAACCTTATGCAATCGGAAGAGTGGATTTCAGGAAATCTAACTTGAGACACTGGATTGAAACCAAAAGGATACTCTGTACGAAGGACCACGTGCTATGACTATCGGAGATGATGCTTCGACTAGCCAGCTATGCATGCTGACTAGGGTGGGGACCTAGATACACGTGGATCCGACTCAGGATATAGTCCATGCTAGATGACATCGCATGGAACTGCAGCATAAGTGTTGCACAATCGTATTAGACCGCTCCATCATGGAAGCGAAGCACCATTGCCTGTTCCGTCACCGGACAGAAATATGTTTGGATAAGAAGGTTTCTGATAAGCTTATGAGCTGTCAACCAACCTGTAGTGCTAGCAAACGGCTACAGTACTCTTGATAAAGCCAAACATATAGAAAAGGGTACTGTTTCACAAAAGGTGAAATAACTACCTGAAGAGTAATCTTGGAGTAGATCGACTACGGGCCAAAATGTAGGCACCTCCCATTCCTAAACCACATAAGAATCGTCTTTGTGGATTGCTTTAGAGAATTGGGACTCGGTAGTCGATCACTGGCAATATGATTGATGAGCATATGTGACGTCGATAACTGGATTTTAATTGGATTTGTTATGCTGCATGTTGTTATGATACGTGCATGATACGTTTACATATCCTGTACTAGCATAGAACATGTCGCATGGACACTAGGTTGTCTCCCTCACACGAGCAACCGCCTTTACGATATCCTGGATAGTCTAGGTGAGTAGAAGATGAGAGAGAATCCCGATAAGCGCTAGAAGCCTATGATATGATGACTCCTGTCATGTGAGGCGCATGGCCTATGACAAGAGCTGGACATCTATCAATAGTGCAAGACCCTTTCAGACGGATTCATATGTCGCATTGGAATAAGTTCCAAGATGAGATTGGTTTATGGCCATTCGAGCATGGTTACTACCCCGAACCATGTATAGTCTGCGTAGAGAAAGCCAGATGAGAGAACTGATTTTGATTGCATATGTGCAACGCTCAGTACTCGGGTTAACAGTCATATGGGTTGTTGGACTTACATCTGTATAGTGGTCCCTATGGGATAGGACATGTGCTCTGATTAGAGTCCAAACACTATGGTGCACATCTTATGAGATAACGCGTGCTGATAAGTGACATGAGGTGGCGAGTAGAACTAGTCCCTTAGATTCCTCGCCGTGTGAGCCTCGTCGATCATATAAGAATGATTGACACTGTATACCCTTAGTACTTTTATCCATGTCGTGGAAAGACGGTTCGGTGGTGCTACTTTAGCGTGACACCTCACGGCTATGAATGATTCGGCCTACCAGGACATTGCTAGGAAAGCAGCTGACTCCGAATCAAATCGACAATGGATGGAAAGGAAGATTCTAATTGCATCGCTCTTTATCATATTCATTGGGCCCACCTACAAGATCTTATGGGATCATGCAGGATATGAATGTAATAAAGGAGATATATACTCATTGATGCACGACCTTCGGGACAAGGTAGGTGCTCATGGTCTATGAGATGACAATTGACAGAATCTGGGGGATACGAGAGAGATATATATACGTATTGCATTATTACTTGAGGTTGAGTGCGCCTGCTGCTAGCTCGTCTCGTATGAGTTTAGAGTATGGAACTCCCGAAATGCAGGTTCTCTCATAGTCACACACCAAGGCCACATAACACTTTGGCAGATGATAATAGTTGGAGATTGATGGAGACTAGAACTACTGTATTTGTGCAACCCCACTGTGCGAGTGGGAGATGTTAGCATTATGTGCGCCCATGTGGCGTGCACAATGCAATTATCCTAAACTTATGGGTTTAGGTGAGACAAGCTCAAACCTTATGGGGTTAGTAGCAAGGACAAACCCTAGGGGGTAATGTTGCAATTGGGTATAAGTCTGTCTATATAAGGAGACAGCCTCTATTATTTAATACACACTACTGTAGAGATCATGTGCTGATCATAATACAGTAAACCCTAGACTCTCTCTCTAACTAGCCTCCATTGGTGGAACTTGGTGTGGATTAGAGCTTTCGTCCTAGAGATTCGAGCCAGACTGTGGGAGCGAGAAGGGCACGTGAAAGCAAGCATCCTACGATCATCCGCTGTGCATAGAAGCTAAGGAAGACAAGGTAAACACATGAATCTTCCGCTATAATTCATGTTGTAGATCTGTATGTGATAGATCATGTTCGTCCTTCAAAGTGGTTTCACAAAATGTGCATTTGTCAAAATCCAGAATTTGGCAAAAACCCCTTCCACACAGCTTCAAAATGAATGTAGATGCCTCATGGAATCATTTAACTCATACAGCAGTTATTGGATGGTTGGGAAGAGATCACAATGGTGTAGTGGTGGATTCAAGGTGGGCCAAGATCAAGACAAGCTCTGCTCTTCTAGCTGAAGCTGAAGCAATCAGATTTGCTTGCAGCACCATGGGGAGAAAACTGGGTTATTATTGAAGGGGATAATATAGTGGTGATCAGTCCCCTGAATAGTATGAAATGTTCATACTGGGAAATAGATCATGTGATACAAGATGCTAAGGTCTTGACTCAGTTTAGAAAGGTCAAATTTAGATCGGTTAGTAGAACAGCAAATCAAGCTGTGGATAGCCATCTTAAAATTGTGGGGGATAGGAACATTGTATGTCCTGATACCTCTGTGTCTTTTGAACCTTCTTTGATGGCTAGGATAGACAACAACCAATGCAAACTTTATTATTTCATTTAGTTATGTTACTACACAAGCAACACGACGACACGAAGGTAATGAAATTACAAAGAGAAATAACAAAAGACACACACAAAAGCACGCAAGCAGGCACTTCACTTTCTCAAAGGAGCGTAAGCTCGATTGAAGTCTCTTGACGGTTTGTTGTACTCGTGTTACCCACAAACCTTAATTTGTTTTGGCCATTGGGATAGTTTTAACGACTTGGGCTTTGAAATTGTAGTAGTTGATGCCTGTGTAAACTCCGTCGTCCATCTTGTTGATGGTAACCCATGCTATTGTGAATGCGTTCCGCTGCATATAATAGAAAGGAACTTCGCACGTACCTCTTGTTGCAATGACATGAACCGTTATGGTGGAACGAGCAGGGACATTGATGTGGTTGGAAAACTCTGTGGTCTCGGATCCTTTCATGTCAGTTCCCCACTCGTAGCGTCCCACAAACTCTTCAGTAAAGTCGACCTTTCCATCCACAATCGACGGAATGCTCGTTTCGATTGTGGTCGGAGTGGCCAACTTGAGTGTAACAATGGAATTCCACGTTCTAGTGGTTTCCTTTGTGAAAGTTTGTATTAGATGAACGACTTCATCGACGTCGAGGGGGTTACTGAACTGTTTTCTAACCATTATGACATTCGATTGGTTGTAAATTCTCGCGTCCTCGAGGCGGAAATTGACATCATAGACGCTCCTGGAAACTACCGGCTCTTCAACCCTCATGATTGCCTCTTTGTTTGCCATGTTAGCGGCATCAGCCCTGAGACTGTAGTTGTTGTTTGCATCTGGCTGTGTCGGCCTCTGGCAAAAAGATCCGTTTGATATGCTCCGTATCGCCACCTCGTTGTCCCCATGGCCTTTGAATAGCGAAAACAAACCGGTGTATACGTAATAGCCAGGTTCGGAAGGTGAGGCAGCAACATACGGAGTAGAAATGTTCCAGGAAAGTGGAGTGCCCCGAACGCGTGCTACGATACGGACATACCCATTGGGGGTGTAGAGGACTTCATGTGAATCGACGGGAAATGTTTTATCACTGGAAATGAATGATAAACACCCGTCGCTCTGATGAAAGCGAAGGTAGAGACCATCATCGCCCTTGAATGTGACTCTCTTGGGCAATATCACAAATGACTCCCAATCGACGATATGAAAGGGGTTCACGATGTTGGGATCTTCACCACTTGGTGCGACGGGTTGATTTGCGTCTGCCTTTAGACACGACTGGTACGTGGGATCGTCACTCCCAATAGAAACAGGAACATATAGGCTGTCTTGGACATGGCGCAGTATTAACTGTGATCTACCGTTCAACCTCGTGACCGATAGCTCAAAGAGGGTGCAGGACCAGTTGAATCGGTCCTCCACTGGCTCAGCGGCTGTGGCGGTGATCCACCCCGTGCTTTCTTCTCTCTTCCTCCAGTATTTATTATTGTAGCAACAACGGATGTTGAACAAACCCCTATAAGCTCCACTCCTCACTGGCTCCAGTTCATACTTGGTGTAGATGCTTATAACTTCCTCCCCGCTGAACTCCACATGGCCGTGGAGTACAACATTCTCGTGTACATAACGCAAGTACTTGCTATTGGAGAGTGACTCAAGGGCAAAGTACCTTGGCAAATTCTCCATTTCTCTCTCTCTCTCTCTCTCTGCTAAATGAGCTCTTTCTTTTTTTTCTCTCTCCCTGTTTGTTTTGCTTGGCTTTGTTGTGCTTTTACATTGCTCCAGTGCTGCTCTATTTGTAAGGGGAAACTAGAGATTCAAGAGAAGACTTGGGAAGTTAGTGAGACAGACATGTATTGTATTTTATTGAAGGAGATAGTGGAAAGAACATGTAATGATTTTTTTCTTCTTCTATCAATTAGTTGCCAAATGCTGCAATAATTATTTGATTTTCTCAGTGTTTACACAAAACAAGCATTATTCATAGGGAGTAAAAAATGCATGAAATCCAAAGAACAGTTAGGTGCGTATGAATGGGTATTAGACACTTTCATCCTTCAAGTTGGATCCAAACACACATTCTAGTTTGGGAAAGGATATTTTCACTCATCCGTGTCATAAATTTCAGGACACTTACACTCCTTAACCTAGTAATCAGGGGTGGAAGTCTTTCGCCAGTAGTAACTTTTGGATCAGTTTTTCTCTCTTTGTGTATGGAATGATGTATTCAAGAAGTGTAACTATATCCCGAAGTACGCCACACTAAAGGTGTGAGAGTGCCATTTCTTTTCTTTTTGCAGGAAGTTGCATTTCCCAAACTTGAAGGGGTGAATATGTCTTTTCTCCCAAATGAAAATTTCTGCTTCTATTCACACGTACCTAACCAACCTTTGGATTTCATTGTACATCTTTATTTTAAACTCGTTTTCTTTCCCTTTGAAAAAAAACTCCTTTTCGTGTTCACATGTACCTACATTTCCTTTGAAATTCACCGAACATGTATATTTATTTTAACTTTTATGGAAATCATAACCCAAATATTTGTTATGAATTTAGGTGATCCAAACCTCAGATCGAAATTGGGAAAGGAATAAGACGAAGCAAGCAAGGGATAAAAGTTACTTGCCTTTCGAACGAAAGGATGGGATAATTTGCACGAATGATTCGTGCGACTGAGTCGGCCATTCGTAAAAAGGCTCTGTATTGTATTTTATTCAAGGAGATAGTTGAAAGAACATGTAATGTTTGTTTCTTTCAATTAGTGGGCAATTGCTTCAATAATAAGTTGACTTTCTGAGTGTTTATACAAAACAATCATTATTCTTACGGAACGAAAAAAAATGCATGAAATCCAAAGAATAGTTAGGTGCGCATGAATGGGTAATAGACACTTTCACCCCTTCAAGTTTAATCCAAAGACACTTTCACCCCTTCTAGTTTGTGAAATGATACTTCTACTCCTTTTGTGCGATAAATTTCAGGACATCTACACTCTTTAACCTATTATTCAGGGGTGGAAGTCTTTCACTGATAGTAACGTTTTGATCAGTTTTTCCCTCTTAGTGTGTGGAATGATGCAATCGAGAGGTGTATGTATCCTCGTGAAGTATGCCACACCAAAGGTGCGAAAGTGTCATTTCTTTTCTTTTCGCCTGGAAGGTGCATTTGCCAAACTTAAAGGTGTGGAAATATTTTTTCTCCTGCAGGAAAACTTCTGTTCCTATCATATTCACACGTACATAATCATGGAAATGTGCAAGATTTAAAGAGAAGTAGAAGATTGACTAAAGGAGAGATAGACTTGTGCGTTGGGAATGGAGCAAGAGTTGCTGCATTAGTCGTAGGCGTTTATGAGTTGTCTTTTCCTTCTGAACTTATTTTAGAATTAGACAATTGCTATTATGTGTCTGCTATGAGCAGAAGCTTTATTTCTATTTCTTATTTGGACAAGAAAGGTTTTACTATTTCAATAAAGGACAAATGTTGCTCCATTTATTTTGATAATATGCACTATTGTAGTGCACATTTGTCTAATGGATTATATATCCTTGATCTTAATAATTCCGTCTATAACATAAATACCAAGAGGATTAAAACTATTGATTTAAATCATACTTATCTATGGCACTGTCGTTTAAGCCATATAAACGAGAAATGCATCTCTAGACTCCATAAGGATGGATTCCTAGACTCATTTAATTATGAATCATATGGGACATCTGAATCTTGTTTATTAGAAAATATGACAAAGTCTCAGTTCAATAAGAAATGTGAGAGGACTAGTGAGTTATTAAAATTCATACATACTGATGTGTGTGGGCCGTTTTCCACGCCTTCCAGATGTGGTTACCTTTACTTCATTACATGTACTGATGACTTCAGTAGAAATGGATTTGTATACCTTATGAAGGCCAAATCCGAATCCATTGATTTTTTCAAAGAATTCAAGAATGAAGTAGAGAAGCAACTTGCATGGCAAGAGCATCAATGCTCTATGATCGGATTGTGGAGGAGAATACTTGAGTCAAAAGTTTGAAGACTATCTTAGAGAATGTAGGATTGTATCCCAACTCACTCCACTCGGAACACCACAGTGGAATGGTGTGTCTGAGAGGAGGAAGCGCACCCTGATGGACATGGTGCGGTATATGATGTGTCAAACAGATATTCCGATATCGTTTTGGGGACATGCTCTATTGACTGCATCTTTTACCGTTAATCGTGTTCCATCCAAATCGGTCATGAAGACACCATATGAGATATGGACTGGAAGGTGTCCCATAGTGTCGCTTATGAAGATTTGGGGTTGCGACGTCTAAAGCGTTTACAAACAGACAAACTCGGACCCAAGGCGGATAAGTGTAAGTTTGTGCGATATCTTAAGGAAACGAAATGATATTATTTCTACAATCCAACCGAGAACAAAGTATTTGTTGCTCAGACCGGTGTGTTTCTAGAAAGAGAGTTCGTCTCTAAAGAAGCCAGTGGGAGGGCTGTAGAATTTGAAGAAATCAATAGCCACAAAACATTGATCCTACGATGGAGCATTAGCAGGAACCACAAACAGTTGTGGAGCAATCTTTTCAAGTAAAACAAGAACTCCGTAGGTCGAGTAGGGTACGTCAGGAGCCAGAGAGGTATGAACTTCTTGTAACTGAGCCCGGTGACACTACTCATGGATGTTGAGCCTACTACCTATGGAGAGGCGAAAGGGCCAGACTCAAATAAGTGGCTTGAAGCCATGAGATCTGAAATGGAATCCATGTATACCAACATAGTATGGACTATGGTGGAACCACCCGAAGGGACTCGGCCCATAGGGTGCAAGTGGGTCTTCAAGAAGAAGACCGACATGGATGGCAATAAAGTTGCGTACAAGGGACGATTGGTGCTAAAAGGGTACATGCAGATTCATGGTATTCACTATGATGAAACTTTTCCCCAGTCGCAATGACCAAATTCATTCAAATCCTACTTGCTATTGCAGCTTATCACAACTATGAGATTTAGCATATGGATGTCAAAACAACGTTTCTGTATGGAAACCTCCTTGAGGATGTGTACATGACACAACCAGAGGGTTTTGAGGATCCAGGGCATGCCAAAAAAGTATGTAAGTTGCGATGATCCATTTATGGATTGAAGCAAGCTTCTACGAGTTGGAACCGACGTTCTGATGGCTCGGTCAAAGAGTTTGGCTTCATCAAAAACGAAGATGAACATTGTGTTTACAAGAAGGTTAGTGGGAGTGTTGTTTTGTTTCTGGTCTTGTATGTGGATGACATACTACTCATTGGAAACGACATTCCTACCTTGCAATATGTTAAAGATTGGCTAGGAAAGTGTTTCGTAATTAAGGACTTAGGGGATGCAGCTTATATACTTGGTATCAAGATCTATAGGGATAGATCTAGGAAGCTGCTCGGCCTAAGCCAAAGTACATATATAGACAAGGTGTTGAAATGGTTCAACATGAAAGAATCGAAGAAAGGATTCTTGCCCATGCATGGAGTCACCATTTCGGATGCTGACTGTCCCTCCAATTAGATTGAGAAGGACCGCATGAATAGAGTTCCCTATGCGTCAGCCATAGGATCCATCATGTACGCCATGTTGTGTACTAGACCAGATGTGTCATACGCAATGATTATGGCAAGAATATATATTTCCAATCCGGGTGAGAGTCACTTGATTGTTTCAAGAATATCCTTAAGTACTTGAGAAGAACTAATGATGCATTCTTGATATTTGGAGGTGAGGAAGAACTCAGTGTAATTTTATACACTGACGAGAGATTCCAGACCGACAAGGATGACTACTGGTGCTGATTCCACAACTGAGGCTCAGTACACTGCGGCAGGCGAAGCAAAGGAGGCTGTTTGGAGAAAGAAGTTTATCACCGAGCTTGGTGTGGTTCATAGCATAGTGGATCCCATTTCGTTGTATTGTGACAACACTGGGGAAATCTCACAAGCCAATGAAATCATGTCACACCAGAATTCCAAGCATGTACTTAGGAGATTCCATCTCATTCGAGAAATCATTGATCGAGGAGATGTGAAGATATGCAAGATTCCAACAGATGAGAATCTTTCAGATCCACTCACGAAGCCGCTCGTTCAGCGAAAGCATGAAGTGCACACTAGATCTATAGGCATACAAGAAGCACCTGATTGACTCTAGTGCAAGTGGGAGACTGTTGGAATAGGTTCCCTAGAGGAAATCTGGATTTAGTATGAACATTGTTTGACTAGAATATTCATTTATTATTTATGGAGATATTTAATATAATAAAGTCCTAAGATTACAATGTGTTGTGTATCTTTAATATCCCTAGTCCCTTATATTGATTAATAGGACGATCACAATAGACTAGTATGTGGGTAGAATATCAAGTCTAACACGAGGGTATGCATTAAGGGTAATGACATACTTGATTGACCCACAACGAGAAGACTACATTAGATTGTGTCAAAGTAAAAAGTGCTTCTCGTAGTGCTAATGGTATTGTATTTCTTAGACTTGAAGTCACTAGATACTCTAGTTGTGAAATATCATGCTTTGATGTTATCAAACGTTGCGATTTAACCAGGTAACTATAAAGATAGTAATTGAGCATAATAGGAAGCAAGCTGAGAGATGGTAGTGATGTAGAGAGGATTTGTCCCTCCCACATAATTGGAGAAAATATCCACGGGCCACTCGAGGGATGGTTCTTATAGAATGTCTGGCCAGAATCAGATAAATCAATATGTGATATTGATGTTATCTGCGTGGATAAGCATATTCCCAGAATCGAGAAACTGTGGATTGGATATACGAGTGTGATAACTATGTCTCGTGTCCAATCCGGATAAGGAGACAAGGGATAATACAATACGGTAACATTAGGCACAAGATTTGTTGGATCACTGACTATTTCTATTAGTTGGGTGACATAGATGTGTTGCTAGACACCGCTCTATGTTCGTAATAGTTGCTACCAACTAAGTAGAAACATATGGGGTCACACACCATATGGATTAAACTGGATTTAGGCATTAATTAGTAGGGCTAATTAATTAAGAAGATCTAAACGCAATGACTATCAAAGTTAGTAGGACTAATTTACAAGGTGGACTAATCCGTGCATGGACAAGATTAGTATTAGGGTCAATATGTAGTTAATGAGGAGTTATTAACTATATAAATGAATCTTATCTTATTATTTCTCCAACACAATTCATTAGTGTGACAACATAACAAAGCAAGGAGAGAGACCAAGCAGGAGGCCGAAGCCCCCTACCTGTCCGCCCCTAGGTGCCGTCGGCCAATTGTTGACGTGGCTCTGCTGCTCCATTTTGCGTGATTCTGCCTCCTTCTTCCGTTGCTAGCACTTTTAGAATAGATTCCCTAGAGGCAATCGTATATTTAGTATGAACATTGTTTGGCTAGAATATTCATTTATTATATATTGTGATATTTAATATAATGAAGTCCTTAGATACAATGTGTTGTTTATCTTAAATATCCCTAGTCCACTATATTGATTAATCAGGACGATCAAATATAGACTAGCATGTGGGTTGATTGATATGGAGATATCATGTCTAACACATGGGTATGCATTAGGAGTATTGGCATACTAGATTGACCCACAACGAGAAGGATACATTAGTTTATGTTAAAGTCACAATCGCTTCTCGTAGTGCTAATATAATTACAATCCTTAGACTTGAAGTCACTAGATACTCTAGTTGTGGAATATCGTGCTTTGATGTTATCAAACATTACACCGTAACTGGGTAATCATAAAGGTAGTTATCAGGCATGATAGGAAGCAAGCTTAGAGATCGTAGTGATGTAGATAGGATTTGTCCCTCCCACATAATGGGAGTAAATATCCACGGCCACTCGAGGGATAAGGCTTATTGAATGTCTGGCCAGACTCAGATAAATTAATATGGAGATATTTATGTTATCTGTTCGCATAAGTATATTCTCAGGATCGAGGAACTATGAATTGGATATACGAGTGTGACTATTTATGTCTCGTTTCAAATCCAGATATAGAGACAAAGGGAAATTGAAATATAAGATATTGGGCACAAGAGGTTTGTCGGGATCACTGACTATTTCTATTAGTTGGGTGGCATGGATGTGTTGCTAGACACCGCTCCATGTTAGTAATAAGTTACTACCAACTAAGTAGAAACCTATGGGGTCACACGTCAAATAGAGTAGAACTAGATTTGGGATTGATTAATATGATTAATTAATAAGAAGGATCATTATGCAGCACCTTGCAAACTTAGTAGGACTAATTTGCAAGTAAGGGACTAATCCAAGTTCATGGAGAACTAGGAAGGACCTTTATGGAAACAACAAGGAGTTGTTGGAGTATATAAAGGAAGCTCTAGCTTCCTTCCCACTAAGTGAATGTTATTAGACATAACACAAGAGAGTGGGAGAGAGAAAAAGAGAGAGCAAGACAAGACCTAGAGGCGCACACCCCTAGGCCGTCCTCCCCCCTTCCCGTCGGCGCCAAAGAGGAGGCCGAAGCCCTCCTTTTGTCACCTTGTTGTTTGATTACTACTTCCCTCTTCCTCCGGTTCAAGCTAGCACTTGTTGAAGGAAGAATCTAGATCTCACCTCTAGACGTGGATCAACCGTAGAGACGAGGACATCATTCTTCGTGTGATCTATCAAACCAAAAGGTACATAATACTATGTCCCTTGTCATGTTATGATATCTCCTCCTGACGATCCGTGGTGGGCTTTAGTAGGATTAAATTTTGTTATTCCGCTGCGTTACCTACGTCAAAACCCAACAGTGCTATCATAGCCACATGTCGTAGAGCATAACATGATTTTATATGTTACGATTTCAGTTTATACACCGCATTATTGTTATTACGCGAAAACTGAAAATAATTGGCATAGTAGATGCAAATTGAATTTGATTCAATATAAACAAGATCTAATTTAACATTGGATGTTAGAATCGGTGAGTTTAATCACATAGGATGTGAATAATTGGGTTGTTGAAAATTAGAGTTCATGGGTACATAGTTGAAAAGGGAGTTTTTCAATTATGGAAACAAAGTTATGGAAACATCCATAAGGAAACAACCATGCTTGGGCAACAAGGAAGGAGGGAAGGAGGCTGGGGCCAAAACCCTAGCTGTCCGCCCCCTTCCTTGCGCGCCAAGCAAAGTCCGCGGGCCACATGGGGCGGCCGGCTTTGGGCCGGGCCTAGTGGCGGGCGGCGGTCCTTGGGGTTCGGCCTAGGCTTAGGTTGGACCCCTTGGACCGTTGTAACCCTAATTACCCAATCTAATTAAAATTGAACAAGCGCGTTAAAAAAATGGTTTTAACTGTATTATGTGCTTTGTTGCATGGTGGATGGATATGGTCTAGGATTGTGGATGTTTATTGCTTCGTGGTTTGGTTTACGGCCTGCGAGCTGATCAAATTAATGTAATAATTAATTAGGTTTTACGGCCTGCGAGTCGTCTTTTCTCCTCGACATGTGAGGCTTTTATTATTTATTTATTCTAGATGTTAGGCTAGAATTAGAAATATTTAGATGATAGCCAAAGCATGGAGAAGAAGACCGAAGAACCAAATGAGCCAAAAGACAAAGAAGACACCCCCTAGGCGTGCGGCTATGGTGGAGCACATGGAGTTGAGCTTGTCACTTTAGGGAAATTGGATATTATCATTGGCTTGATAATATCATTAGTCTAGGGGCCATTTCCATGCCACATTTTTTTATTTTATTTTTGTGGATGTTTATTATTTATGTCTTGTTATTTAATTTTTGTGTGTATGGCGATACTAGCAAAACGTTAACAAGATAATAATAAACAAGGTTGATCTTCTATTGTGGATTGCCAATCCAAATAAGTAGACCGTGTTGATTTGATCAACCAAACAAATTAAGAAAGAAAATCCCTCAATTAAATATTGCGTTTTGCCTTCTCTTGCCAAAACACACTTCATGATCAGGGTTCATTAAAATTCGGGCTTGCCAAAGCAAGACGATTTTAATTTACCATGGTGTGTTGCGGACGACACAAGCTAGTAATGTGTGTATGTTGAAGCAAGAGGTTGGACGCAACTGGGTAAGATTCAATTGGATTGATAAACCTCGAGGCATGACAATTAGTAGTTAACCATGGGATAAAGAATAAAGAGTTAGTCACCTAATTAGACCAAGAGTTGCATGGGATACAATTGGAATGGTTCCTACCTAAATAACCTATTCTTGGGTGACTTGCCAAAGCAAGCTCAAGAAGAAGTGAAAAAGAGATATTGGACCTACTAAAAAATATTATGATATTTTCCGCATTAATGGTGAGGGCTATTAATCTGAGAAAAATAGTGGGAGCTATATTTGATGATCTAGCTATTGTTAGGTATAGTTAAATTGTTCAAAATATTAAAATTGCACATTTCTCGTTTTGTAGAATTCCAAATGGAAAACAACAACGCATCGACTACATCCCTACGATCTGTCCTTGAGAAGGATAAACTGTCTGGAACGAATTTCCTTGACTTGTACAGAAACTTAAGGATTGTCCTTAAGCAAGAAAAGAAGTTGTACGTCTTGGACACTCTGTTCTAGCGGATGTGAGGGCACGTCAGAAACATATTGATGATTCTAATGACGTGACTTGCCTCATGCTTTGCACCATGACTCCTGAGCTTCAGAAGCAGCATGAGAATATGGAAGCCTATGATATGATCATACACTTGAAACAATTGTTTCAGGAACAGGCAAGGCATGAGCGCTATGAGGTGTCTAAAAGCATTATTCAAGAGTAGTCTTGCAGGGGGAATCCAGTAGGACCTCACGTACTCCGAATGATCGGGTACATCGAGAACCGTGAGAGACTGGGATTCCCACTGGGCCAAGACTTGGCTACTGATCTTGTCTTGCAATCGTTGCCTGACAGTTATAATCAGTTCATCATGAATTATAATATGAACGAGATCAGTAAGACTCTGCCAGACTTGTTGAACATGCTAAAGACAGCGGAACAGAGCGTTAACAAAGGCAAGGGCAAGGCCATAATGATGGTGCATAAGAAGAAGGGCAAAGGAGTTTCCTCTACTTCCAAAGGAAAGCGCAAGAAAGTTGCGAAATCTAAGGAAGCCCTAAAGCCTAGTGGAGGCGTGGCTAAAGGTGAGTTCACTACTGCAGCCAGCCCGGTCACTGGAGGAGGACTTGTCCTAAATATCTGGAAGATAAGAAGCTTGGAATAGTGATTCCACCACCACCAGGTATTTATGTTACAGACGTCAATCTTTATATTTCTTCATCTTGGGTATTAGATACTGGATGTGGTTCTCACATTTGTCGAAATGTGAAGGATTCGAAAAGAAGTAGAAGATTGAGTAAAGGGGCGATAGATCTGCGCATCGGGAATGGAGCAAGAGTTGCTGCATTAGCTGTAGGCGTTTATGAGCTATCTTTGCCTTCTGAACTTAGACAATTTCTTTTATGTGCCTGCTATGAGCAGAAACATTATTTCCATTTCTTGTTTGGACGAGAAGGGTTTTTCTATTTCAATAAAGGACAAGTGTTGCTCCATTTATTTTGATAGTATGCACTATTGTAGTGCGCATTTGTCTAATGGATTGTATATCCTTGATCTAAATAGTCCAATCTATAACATAAATACTAAAAGGATTTAAGCTAATGATTTAAATCTTACATATCAATGGCACGGTCGTTTAGGCCATATAAATGAGAAAAGCATATCTAGACTCCATAAGGATGGACTTCTAGACTCATTTGATTTGGAATCATATGAGACATGTGAATCTTGTTTATTAGGAAAAATGACAAAGTCCCCTTTCAATAATAAAGGTGAAATGACTAGTGAGTTATTGGCACTCATACATACCGATGTGTGTGGACCATTCCCCACGCCTGCCAGAGGTGGTTATACCTACTTCATCACATTCACTGATGATTTCAGTAGATATGGATTTGTATACCTTATGAAGGCCAAATCTGAATCATTTGAATTGTTCAAAGAATTCAAGAATGAAGTAGAGAAGAAACTTGGTAAAAGTATTAAAGCTCTGCGATCAGATCGTGGAGGAGAATACTTAAGCCAATATTTTGATAAGTATCTTAGAGAGTGTGGGATAGTATCCCATCTCACTCCACTCGGAACGCCACAATGGAATGGCGTGTCCGAGAGGAGGAATCGCACGTTATTAGATATGGTGTGATCTATGATGTATCAAACAGATCTTCCGATATTCTTTTGGGGACATGCTCTAATGACCGCAGCTTTTACCATTAACCGCGTTCCATCCAAATCAGTCATGAAGACACCATATGAGATATGGACTGGGAAGCGTCCCTTAGTGTCGTTTATGAGGATTTGGGACTGCGATGTCTATGTAAAACGTTTACAAACAGACAAGCTCGGTCCCAAAGCGGATAAGTGTAAATATGTGGGATATCCTAAGGAAACTAAAGGATATTATTTCTACAATCCCACCGAGAACAAAGTGTTTGTTGCTCGAACCGGCGTGTTTCTAGAAAGAGAGTTTGTCTCTAAATAATCAAGTGGGAGGGCTGTAGAACTTGAAGAAATTCAAGAACCACAAATCAGTGAACCAATGATGGAACATGAACAGGAACCGCAAGCTGTTGTGGAGGAACCTGTTCAGGTAACACAAGAACTCCGTAGATCAGGAAGAGTGCGTCATGAGCCAGAGAGGTATGGACTTCTCGTGACTGAGTCCAATGACGTACCACTCATGGATGATGAGCCTGCAAATTACGGGGAAGCTATGAAAGGCCCAGACTCTAAGAAATGGCTAGAAGCCATGAGATCCGAAATGGATTTCATGTACACCAACAAAATATGGACTTTGGTGGAACCACCTGAAGGGGCTCGGCCCATAGGGTGCTAGTGGATATTCAAGAAGAAGACCGACATGGATGGCAAGGTAGTTGCCTATAAGGGGCGATTGGTAGCCAAAGGGTATAGACAGATTCATGGTATTGCCTATGGTGAGACCTTTTCACCAGTCACCATGACTAAATCCATTCGAATCCTACTTGCTATTGCAGCATACTATGACTATGAGATTTGGCAAATGGATGTCAAAACAACGTTCCTTTATGATAACCTCCTCGAGGATGTGTACATGACACAATCAGTGGGTTTTGAGGATCCAGAGAATGCCAACAAAGTCTGTAAGCTGCAAAGATCCATTTATGGATTAGAGCAAGCATCTAGGAGTTGGAATCGGCGTTTTGATGACGCGGTCAAAGAGTTTGGCTTCATCAAGAACGAAGATGAGCCTTGTGTTTACAAGAAGGTTAGTGGGAGCTCTGTAGTATTTCTGGTCTTGTATGTGGATGACATACTAATCATTGGCAAGGAAAGTGCTTTGCAATGAAGGACTTAGGAGACGCAGCCTATATACTTGGTATAAAGATCTATAGGGATAGATCTAGGAGGATGCTCGGCCTAAGTCAAAGTAAATATATAGACAAGGTGTTGAAGAGGTTCAACATGCAAGATTCCAAGAAGGGATTCTTGCCCATGTAGCATGGAGTCACTCTTTCCAAGAATGAATGTCCCTCCAATGAGATTGAGAATGACCGCATGAGTAGGTGTAGATAGTGCTTTCTGGACAAGAAGATCTTAGCCACGTGGCGATCATCCAGCACACCATAATGTGCTCCACACACACTGGATCACCAGCCGCGCTGATCCACGTGGGGGCTACGAGACAGGGCCCTCGCATACCACCGCACGGGACTTGTAGGGACTTAGTGGTTTGGAGGCTAGAGTAAGTCCTGTCGCGTGAGAGCGACAACCAAGCCCGCACGCGACCCCTAGTAACTGCTTTTGAGAGATTTATGGCACGAGCTTCATAGACCCGGTCAAACCGTTAAAACCCGGTCAACCTTGTAACGGTTCCGGTATACGCGGATAACGTGCTGTAACGGTCCCTATATACGCGGACGAACGTACCGTTGTGGTTAAGCTAATTAATCCGCCATTGATGGGCGCACTAACCACACTACAACAGTCACATTCTCTTCAGGGTTACAGGTTCTCCTCTCGGTCTCCCCCTAAACGTCTAGCAGTTGGTCTAATGCTTCTGGCTAGTCCCCTGATTCTCTTCACCTCTCGGTCCATCAAGGCAGAGTACTAAATCCTGTCTTTTCTTCCTAACTTTCACTGGTCACTCTCGCGCACCAGATCCTGTCTGTAACACTCCTGGGTGATCAAGCCAGTCATGTATGTAAATAAAATCAAAGACAGAATAATAAACAATCCATCCTGTATTAAGGCTTAGCTAGCCATGCATCTGAAAATCAAACAACCAAGTTTGCTGAATTCATAAACCCTAGGTTCACCAAGAACCTAGGCAAAAGTTCTAGCTAGCTTGCATTATTTAAAAACAACGTTTCATAAAGAGAGAAAAGATCAAACTAGTTATTTTCTGAAAATACTGGAAAACTGCTCCAATCCTGCTCTGCTCCAACTCCTGGCTGCTGTGAAACTGGCTGCTGATGATGATGATAGATGTGTGAGTGTGTATGCGTAACCCTAATTCAGTGCTGGGACACCTCCTTTTATACTGCCACAGTCTCCAAAACTGATGCACGAAATTCCTGTTTTACCCTCGAAAAGACCCGTCCTGGAAGCTTCTGGAAACCTTCTGTGCGTTCGAACGCACACTTCCTGCGTTCAAACGCAGTGCGTCTGAACGCACACCTTCTGCGTTTGAACGCAGGCCTTAGCCGTTTTTCCTCCTCTGGCGTCTGGCTTCTGAACCCGTGCGTTTGAACGCAGCTCCTCTGCGTTTGAACGCACCCCTTGGCCTTTTCTTCTCTTGAGTGTTGAGTCCTGCGTTTGAACGCAAGAAGTGCGTTTGAACGCACCCCTTAACTTTTTAGTACTTCGGCCTCCGAATCCTGCGTTTGAACGCACACTGCCTGCGTCTGAACGCAGACCTTAGCCGATTTTCTGCCATTTTCCTGCTGCTCCCATCTCGTGCGTCTGAACGCAGATGCCCTGCGTTTGAACGCACCACTTAGCCTTTTTTTCCCTTTTTTCTGCTCAGCTTTCCTGACACGCTGCCTCCCATCCACGTTAATCTCATGCATTTTTCGGCACCTGTTACCTGCACATCATAACACGCACCCGCGATCATATCCAACAAACAAGAGTATGCATAAAATTACTCAAATTTTACAATCATGATCTATAAATCTCTGCCTCGTATCAGGTGGAAAATAAGCTGAAAATGGCCAAACTCAACTCTCACAGGGTTAAAACCAATGGTAAAAAGATGTCCCAGACTAATACATTTTCAAGCTGTCAAAATACCCCCACACTAACCTCTGCTCGTCCCGAGCAGACCCTTGCATACTGACTTGCAGACCCATTTTTGCATACTTTAATTGCATACTTCCCCTTTTTCACAGATTCAAGACACAGACCAAAACACTCAATAGATGACTGACTCAGATACAGAATACACACAAACTGACTCAAGACACAGCTATTTTTTTTTTTTTTTTTATATTTATTTTTTTTCTGAAATTGGGCAACCTCTCTATCATAAACTGAAATCATCAAATCCTCACAAGCTTATTTCGAAATTCCACAACACGCAGCAAGAAATGATATAAACTGATCCTATGCACAAACTCACTAAGGTATCCCCAAACATCCACCACACCAACCAAGATAAAGCACGTCTTTTGACTTAGAGGGTCCAGGCCTCTACAGTCAACAGATAATTTTTCTTCGCCAAGTCATTTGAGGTTTTCAGACCCTCTTAGCCGTTATTGCGTTTGATTTGCAAATTGTCCCATTACTGGGAGACACAGCTCCTGTGTAATACGGCTTGACTTTAATTTCCCTCTTAAGCTCTAAATTGGATTGAATCCAAATTTTCCATGTGAATGGAAGCACATTATGTTGTTTCTCCTTTAAGCACAAAATATTATTTATTTATTTTATTCTCTTTTTTTTTTAATAATAATCACCTCTGTTTTTTACAACTGTGCTGTAGAGCTTTAAGAGTGCGGGCTTTTTAGGATTTTCTCTTGGAACCACCTTAAGGGATGGTGGTGTACATTCTCCAACTTCGCTTAGGCCACAGATTTGTACCACATAAAACCGACTCTACACGAAGGTCCACCCCAGATTCCAAGAGTCCACCAGTTTCCACGGGAAACAGAATATTCAATTATCTAAGGACCAAATCTGCCTAGCACACTAGAGAAGTCAAAAGTATGCCTGTTATCTACTTTCCACATTCCTGAATACCCGGGATAGCCTGTCGTGAAAATTGTGCACAAAATACTAAAATTTGAAGTATCCCTGCTACGGTGCTTCCTACTCTCATAAGCTCTTTCATTGGATTCTCTTCAGTTTCTAGGTCCTAAGTTGCCCTTTCTCAAAATTTTTTAGAATTATTTATTTATTATTTTTATTTTTTTTTTATTTTTTTATATGATTTTTTTTTTTATTTTCTTATATATCATGCAAGGTCAGAAAGGTTGGTGGGTAGACTCAACATAAAAAAAACGTGCTGACTCAAAAAATAAAAATAAAATGAAAAATAAAATTGACAAAAATATGCTGACATGGCTATGCAGGAGGACACGATTCCCCACCCCCACACTAGAGGTGGCGCGTCCTCGCGACTCTACTGATCTGGCCTGTAACTAGAATCTGTGTTCTCCGGAGTAGACTGGTCAGTCGGCTCGGGAGATGGTGAAGGGGTTCGCCCTCTGGCGCGTTTCCTCGCAGCATGGCGTGCTGCGGCAGCGGTACCAGCATGGCTGGCACCGGGATGGGCACTGCTCCAGGCGCCTATTCCTCATGCTCAGTCCGCTCCAGGCGCCCACAAGAACTGCGCCTGGCCCCTCTGCTGGACTGCCCCAAGTCAGGGTCGACCTGCCTGTGTTCACTGGAACTGGCAGATCGGGGCAGTTGGAAGGGACCTAGTAAGGCTGGAAAACCCCCATCACCGGGAGGAGGTGGTGGTGGCATGCCAACACCCCCACCCTGAGGTGGAACAACATCATCATCATCGTCCACTTGGACAAATTCAGGAGGCCCGTGCACGGCCTCATGCAACGCACATCTCATGTTCTTGTACTTTCGAACCTGAATTGGTCGAATATCTCTCAAGTCGCCAGGAATGACCACCAGATAGTCCTGTGCCATTTTCGTTAACATCCCCAGGAGACCCAAACCCTTCTTGCTGTGAGTCTCTCTTCGTTCCCGGAAAAACTCACAAATAATCTCCGGGAGGCTTACAGGCTCTCTGGCCATCAGACAGTAAACCAACAGGGCAATATTATAATCAATGCGGGTAAAGTGTTTTATACCCACAACTCTGTTGTTCACCCACTCGGTCCACCATCTCGCCTCTCGAATCAGGTAGGTCGCAGGAAGTTTCCGGTAGGAAGGACTCCGTTCAGGGTAGTACCAAGCAGCGCCGGGTACACCAGCACACAGGGTGGTCAAGATCTGCTCACTCAACTGCTCAGATGGATGACGTCTCAGTTCCTGAAACTGACAGTCATCCAACACTAACTCCAGACCCAGACTCTCTCGGATACTCTCTGGGGTAATTCGAATCCATCTCTTTCTGCAGTAAATCGAGTCAATTGACTGGGCTTCACTGTTCATGCACTGCTGGAGATTGCTGTAAATCTCCTTAGCCAGTACAGAACTGACCTGCAGATTGGTAAAACCAGTAAACAAATCCCCAAAATGATCCTGCCCAGTATAGTTGAACAGTTCATCCCCCATTGCTACCCTATCACGGGGAAAGGTCCTCTCAGCAGGTATGTCATACCGAATCTTTTTGTCTTGCAGAAAGAAACGGTGAGCCTCCATGTTAACAAACCTATGGTCGCAGAAATCGTTAACCCTAAGCAATCGGCAGTCTATGATGTTCAAAGGTGCAATCGCCCTATCAGGCCTCATGTAGGGAATATCCTCATCCATTTCCAGATTCAAACAGTAAGAAATGAAATTATTCAAAGAGAATGCAAAGGTAGAACCTGGCTACCCGGAGTGAATCTTACGGGTACAGATCTGAAAATTGCTCTCCGAAGTGGATCTGTCGGTGTTTGGATCGGATGAGTTTGACCACCCCCACACTGTTACTGACCTTCTGGTGGACCTGCGGTGGTCGTCGGAGGTCGCTGGCAGCAGACTGCTCTGGCGGCTGCTAGGGCAGAGAGAATTTCTAGAGAGAGAGTTGAAAACTGGATGACTTGTGTGAAAATGAGTCACTGTCATCCGTACAGTATATATAGGCAAACTTTCAGAAATTGCAGAATGGCCCCGAAATTTCAAAATTTTTCAAATTTTTCCGAAATTTTTGATCCCGCTCAAATGTGCGTTTGAACGCAGGTCCTGCGTTTGAACGCACAGCTTAGATTTTTCCACCTCATTTCTGTCTTCTTGCGTTTGAACGCACATGCGTTGCGTTTAAACGCACCACTTGGTGGCTGGAATTTTTCATTGTGTGATCTGCGTTTGAACGCAGCTCCTCTGCGTTTGAACGCATAAGTGTTAACAATTTCCAGTTCTTCTCCTGTCCTTTGGTGGGGCTGCGTTTGAACGCGGGGTCTCTGCGTTTGAACGCACACTTGCGTTTGAACGCATGTCTTCTGCGTTTGAACGCACGCCTCTGCTTCCTGAAACACTGAGTTCAACATTAAATCCCTCTTTCTCACTTTTCTCTCAAATTATGAACGTTGTAAAAATTATATAAAAACAGCTAATCTATGTTGGGTTGCCTCCCAACCAGCGCTTGTGATTTACAGTCGACAGCCAGACTTTGTTACCTCTGCTGTAATCACGGAATGTCGAGGTAGAGTGCCTCTACCTCCATGATTTCCTGAGGATCCCTGTATGGCTTGACTCTGTTCCCATTCACCTTGAAAACTGTATTATCCCTCGGGTTCTCCAGCTCTACCACTCCCCATGATGTAATGTCCTTCACAATAAATGGTCCAGACCATCTTGAGCGCAGCTTCCCTGGATAGAATTTCATCCTTGAATTGTAGAGGAGAACCTTCTGCCCGATTTCTATCTTCTTTGGTAGAATGCGGTTGTCATGCCACTTCTTTGTTTTCTCTTTATAAATTTTGGCACTCTCATATGCAGTTTTACGGAATTCCTCCAGTTCAAGGAGTGCCATCTTCCGTTTGTTTCCTGATAGACTGTGATCCATATTCAGCTGCTTGATTGCCCAGTATGCTTTGTGCTCCAATTCTACTGGTAAGTGACATGCTTTTCCAAACACCAGCTGGTACGGGGACATTCCCAGTGGGGTTTTGTAAGCAGTTCTGTATGCTCAAAGCGCATCATCCAGCTTTAACGACCAGTCCTTGCGTCCAGGATTCACAGTTTTTTCCAGTATGCTCTTTATCTCCCTGTTGGACACCTCTGCTTGCCCGTTTGCCTGAGGGTGATAAGGCAGTGATACCTTATGGATAGACACCCCGTACTGCTTTAGAACCTTGGCAAAGACTTTATTGATAAAATGAGAACCTTCATCACTGACCATTGCCCTCGGTGTTCTAAATCTGGTAAAGATGTTACGTTTGAGGAACCTTTCCACAACTGACGCATCGTTCTTCTGACAGGCTATTGCTTCCACCCATTTTGACACGTAATCTACTGCCAATAAGATGTAGAGGTTTCCCAGAGATGAAGGAAAAGGACCCATAAAATCAATACCCCAAACGTCAAAAGGCTCGACTTCCTGCCAAAGAGTCATGGGCATTTCATTCCGCTGGGAGATATTTCCTGTCCGTTGGCAGCGATCACAACTCTGCGCATAATCATGGCAGTCCTTGAAAACTGTTGGCCAGAAAAATCCTGACTGCAGCACCTTGTGAGCTGTTCTCGGTCCGCTGAAGTGTCCCCCACACTGTGCTGAGTGGCAGTGCTGAATTACCTCCAAAATTTCGTGACATGGAATGCATCGACGGAGAATATTATCTGCCCCTTGCTTGAATAGATAGGGATCGTCTCAGAAATATTGCCTGCAATCTGAAATAAATTTCTTTTTCTGCCAAGGGGTGATGTCTTCAGGGAGTGCTCCATTGACCAAATAATTGGCTATGGCATAGTACCAGGGCCGTCTATTGGTCTTGATCTTCATAATATGTTCATCTGGAAAATTTTCTTGAATGGGCACCACTTCTTCTGTAGGTTTTTCCAGACGAGATAGATGATCAGCTACTATATTTTCAACTCCCTTTTTATCCCTGATTTCGACGTCAAATTCCTGCATCAGCAGAATCCAACGCAGCAGCCTTGGCTTTGCATCCTTCTTTTCCAGTAAGTATTTCAGTGCACTGTGATCTGTAAAAATAATGACTTTAGAGCCTACCAGGTACGATCTGAATTTATCCAGGGCAAAAACAACTGCCAGCAACTCCTTCTCTGTAGTCCCATAATTAATCTGCGCCTCATTCAGGACCCTGCTGGCATAGTAGATGACGCTGCACACCTTGTCCTTCCGCTGTCCCAGTACCGCGCCCACAGCGTAATCACTGGCATCGCACATCAGCTCGAACGGGAGTGTCCAGTCTGGTGTTGTGATAATGGGTGCAGTAGTCAGCCTTTCTTTGAGCACGTCAAAAGCTTCTTTGCAGGCTTCATCAAATACGAAGGGCACATCTTTTCCCAACAAATTACATAGTGGCTTTGTAATTTTTGAGAAATCTTTAATAAACCTTCTGTAAAATCCTGCGTGGCCCAAACAGCTCTTGATTGCCTTCACTGTGGTTGGATACGGCAACTGCTTGATCACCTCTATTTTTGCCCTGTCCACTTCCAGCCCTTTACTGGAAATCCTGTGTCCCAGCACTATTCCTTCAGTAACCATGAAGTGGCATTTTTCCCAGTTGAGTACCAGGTTCGTTTTTCTGCAGCGAATCAGAACTCTTGCCAGATGGTATAAGCAATCTTCGAAGCTGTCTCCGAATAACGAAAAATCGTCCATGAAAACTTCCAAATTTTTCTCTATCATATCAGAGAAAATAGCCATCATACATCTCTGGAATGTTGCTGGAGCATTGCATAATCCAAATGGCATTCGTCTAAAGGCGAACGTTCCGTACGGGCAAGTGAACGTCGTCTTTTCTTGGTCTTCTGGATTTATATAGATCTGGTTGTAACCAGAGTACCCGTCAAGAAAGCAGTAATAAGCATGGTGCGCTAGTCTGTCCAACATCTGGTCCATGAATGGCAGCGGAAAGTGGTCTTTCAGTGTGGCATCGTTCAGCTTCCGATAGTCCATACAGATTCGCCAGCCAGTGACAGTTCGCTGGGCGATCTGTTCCTGGTCAGCATTCTGCACTACTGTAATACCCCCTTTCTTCGGTACACACTGGACCGGACTCACCCAGGTGCTGTCTGATATGGGGTATATAATTCCTGCTTCTAGCCACTTCATGACCTCCTTACGTACCACATCTTTCATAATTGGGTTTAGTCTTCGTTGAGGCTGGATAACTGGCTTCTTTCCTTCTTCGATTCTTATTTTGTGCATGCAATAATCAGGACTGATTCCCTTCAGGTCTGCAATTGTCCATCCTATGGCTTCTTTATTCTCTCCGAGTACCTCCAGTAGCTTTTGTTCCTGTTCCTGAGATAAAAGAGAAGAAACAATTACCGGCAGGGTATTATTTTCACCAATAAAAGCGTACCTGAGGTGTTCTGGCAACTGTTTTAATTCCAGGGCTGGTGGTTCCTGGAGTGACGGGACCAGTGTCATTTTCTGCTCGCCTCCTTCATCCCTGTATAGCTTGACCCAGCTTTCTGTTCCCATGATCTGCTCATCCTGTTGCTCCTCTGTTTCCTCTGGATACATGTCTTCAAATTCCTCCCATAAATCTTCTATCTCACTGCTTTCCAGATCATCAATTACCTCTACTGCAAAACAGTTTTCATGCCCATAATGATCGGGAAGCTGGAGAGATTTGAAAACATTGAATTTAACTTTTTCTTCATTGATTTGCATGGACAGCTCTCCACTTTTGCAGTTAATAATGGCTTCACCAGTCGCCAGGAAACGTCTGCCCAGGATCAGCGGAACCTCTCCTGCCTCCATATCTAATATCACAAAATCTGCTGGAAAAATAAGCTCTCCCACTTTCACCAGGATATCTTCAATTACACCATAGGCAGGTTTCACAGATCTGTCAGCCATTTGAAGCATAATTCTTGTTGGACGTGGTTCTCCGACTCCCAGACTTTTGAAGATGGTCAGTGGCATCAGGTTGATGCTGGCACCCAAGTCGCATAAGGCTTTTCCTGTGTAAGCAGTGCCCAGGGTTACTGGAATAACAAAGCTGCCAGGGTCTTTCTTTTTCAGTGGTAGACCATTTTTTACACAACTGCTCGCTTCTGCCGTCAGATTCACTGTTTCGAAGTCACTCATTCGCCTTCTACCATATAAGATGTCTTTGAGAAATTTCGCATAAGTAGGCATTTTGGCAAGTGCTTCAGCAAAAGGTATGTTTATCTGTAATTGCTTGAATACCTCCAGAAATCTGGCGTAGTCTTTGCTGTCATCTCTCTTACGTGTCTTCAGAGGGTAAGGAACCTCCTTAGAAATTGGCACTGTTTTTGGATTACCCTCATTCGTCTGCTCTGCTTCCTGCTCGACCGAACCCCTTTTCTGAGGGTTAGCGGTTGAACTGTCTTCCCGGTCAATCACTTCCTGTTCAATAATCTTTGACTTTTCTGCGCGTGCATGACTGGGATACGGTGGATCCTGCAGTGCAATTCCACTCCGAGTTGTGATAGCATTGATTTGAGCGCGTGGATTGTTCACTGTGTTTGATGGTAAATTCCCTGGGGCTCGTTCTGCCTGGTTCTGTGCAAGCTGTCCATTCTGTACTTCCAAGTTGCGGATAGCAATCTTCATCTGGCTTACATCAGCAGTTAATGAGTCCATCTGCGCGAATCGAGTTTCCCACTGCTTATTGAATTTCTCCATATAAGACTCAAAATGTTGCTGTGACAGATTTAGCTGTGGTGCTGCTTGTGCAGGCTGAGCTGGAGCTGTCTGTTGTGCCTGTGGCCTGTGCTGGAATCCTGGTGCATATACTGCTGCATTGGGATTTCCGTAGCGAAACCCTGGATGATCACGTGTGCCTGGTCTGTAGCGACTAGGATCCCACTGCTGCTGAACATAGTTGGTATCTTCGGTCTGAAGCTCCAGAATTGCTGCGTCAAAGTCAGGTTCGTCCACTGATGCCACCGGCTTCTTTTCTGTATACACCTTCTTAACTAAGTCTTGTACCACTTTCGTGAGATTGTCAATCCTGTCATCAACCACTGGTTCTGCTGCTGCTGCGAGCCTGCGGTCATCAAACAGGCGAGTATCCTGTTTGGCTAATTGCTTCATCAGTTCGTATGCTCCATCTTTATCCACATGGTATAAAAAGTTACCCCCAGCTTCCCTATCAATCCTGTCTGCATTTTCCCTGTCAAGTGCATGGTAGAATACCTGCAGAATCTTTGCGTCCCCAAAGCCGTGGTTGGGGCATTTTTTAACAAGTCTCATCAACCTGTCCCATGCATCTACCACTGTCTCCCCCATCTGCTGTTTGAAAGATAAAATCTCACTCTGCAGCTTGATAACGCGGGATGCGGGGTAGAATTTTGCCAAGAAATCAGCAACACACCCTTCCCAGGTAGTGATAGACCTCGGTGGTCTTGCCTCCAGCCAATCTTTTGCTGTTCCGAACAAGCAGTATCGGAATAAAATCAGCTTTAGCGTGTCCGCTTCGACTCCTCTATACTTAATCTTGTTGCAGTAATCCTCAAATTTTCCGAGGAAGTCGTTTGGATCTTCATCTGCCTTCCCATTAAAAGGACAATGAGTCTGGGCGGTCTGAATGGTAGATGATTTCAGATCGAAGTGCTCTGCTGTAATGGGTGGCACTACAATAGCTGGTTGATCTCCTCCGGTTGGGACTTCAAAGTTTTCGACTAACGCCCTTCCAGACCTGTTATAAGTCCTCTGATTGTTCCTGGCAACAAAACCTGCTGCTATCAGCTCTTCAATGTAAAGAGCCATCTGTGCTGGAGTACGTTGCGGCTGTCCTGTGGGTGTTCCTGTTTCAGTTGTGGTGTCTTCTCCGTGCTCAGACATCGCGGCTCGGTGTCTGCGACTATGCTCTCTGAAAAGTTTTTCGGGATCTTCGAGTGGTGATACCAGTTTGCTGGGCAATCTGGGCATAAACTAGAATGGCCTGAAAATCAGATTTCAAGAGTAGTAAGTCGAAAGAAAGTAGCTTGTAAAAATAAAAGACAAAAACTCTGAGACTTATTCTAATGTCTCTTTAACAAAAACTGTAACCGTTCCCCGGCAACGGCGCCAAAAACTTGACAGCGTAAACCTATCTGCTTTTTCGCAAGTGTACGATCAAGTAATATAGAGTATGTAATTGTGACTCTGGTTGTCGAACCCTCGAGAACGGTTTAAGTTGTTGCTAAACAGAATTAGAATTAGACACAAAGTTTGTAAAAAGGAGGAAGGTTTGGGATTTGACTCTTCTAAATTGCAGTAAATAAAACAAAAGCTTATTTTATTTTTCTGTTGAATACTTTGTAGAAATTGTTGTAGTTGTAAAAGTCGATAATTCTGAGAATCTAGGTTCCAGGATCCCCTAAGGTTACTCTTCAGCGTTCATAGTATATTCGATTCCAGAAACACACGGTGATTTTGTTTATGCCAGCATACCAATAGTACAATCTCCTCTCGGTCTCATGCACCTATCACTCTCCTGCAGATTTTCGGGTCCTCTCGGTCCACCAAAATCTGCAGGTCGTTCTAAGTCTGCTAGGGTTACAGGTTCTCCTCTCGGTCTCCCCCTAAACGTCTAGCAGTTGGTCTAATGCTTCTGGCTAGTCCCCTGATTCTCTTCACCTCTCGGTCCATCAAGGCAGAGTACTAAATCCTGTCTTTTCTTCCTAACTTTCACTGGTCACTCTCGCGCACCAGATCCTGTCTGTAACACTCCTGGGTGATCAAGCCAGTCATGTATGTAAATAAAATCAAAGACAGAATAATAAACAACCCATCCTGTATTAAGGCTTAGCTAGCCATGCATCTGAAAATCAAACAACCAAGTTTCCTGACTTCATAAACCCTAGGTTCACCAAGAACCTAGGCAAAAGGTCTAGCTAGCTTGCATTATTTAAAAACAACGTTTCATAAAGAGAGAAAAGATCAAACTAGTTATTTTCTGAAATTACTGGAAAACTGCTCCAATCCTGCTCTGCTCCAACTCCTGGCTGCTGTGAAACTGGCTGCTGATGATGATGATAGATGTGTGAGTGTGTATGCGTAACCCTAATTCAGTGCTGGGACACCTCCTTTTATACTGCCACAGTCTCCAAAACTGATGCACGAAATTCCTGTTTTACCCTCGAAAAGACCCGTCCTGGAAGCTTCTGGAAACCTTCTGTGCGTTCGAACGCACACTTCCTGCGTTCAAACGCACACCTTCTGCGTTTGAACGCAGGCCTTAGCTGTTTTTCCTCTTCTGGCGTCTGGCTTCTGAACCCGTGCGTTTGAACGCAGCTCCTCTGCGTTTGAACGCACCCCTTGGCCTTTTCTTCTCTTGAGTGTTGAGTCCTGTGTTTGAACGCAAGAAGTGCGTTTGAACGCACCCCTTAACTTTTCAGTACTTCGGCCTCCGAATCCTGCGTTTGAACGCACACTGCCTGCGTCTGAACGCAGACCTTAGCCGATTTTCTGCCATTTTCCTGCTGCTCCCATCTCGTGCGTCTGAACGCAGATGCCCTGCGTTTGAACGCACCACTTAGCCTTTTTTCCCTTTTTTTCTGCTCAGCTTTCCTGACACGCTGCCTCCCATCCACGTTAATCTCATGCATTTTTCGGCACCTGTTACCTGCACATCATAACACGCACCCGCGATCATATCCAACAAACAAGAGTATGCATAAAATTACTCAAATTTTACAATCATGATCTATAAATCTCTGCCTCGTATCAGGTGGAAAATAAGCTGAAAATGGCCAAACTCAACTCTCACAGGGTTAAAACCAATGGTAAAAAGATGTCCCAGACTAATACATTTTCAAGCTGTCATCAACTTGCAAACTCCTACATTTTCGAAACTGATCGAATGCACAAAGAATATAGAGCCTATAGTGGAGAGGCAGAAGAAGAGACACGCCTCTGAGAGGTCCCCGAGTGGGACTACCTTTAAAATTGGAAGGTTCATCTACAAAAGGGGACGTGAAGCCGAGGTGAATATGGTTTCACCCCAGAAGCAGTCGAAGGTCGCAAACTTCGATGCACCACCCTTGCCGTGTTCTGTAGAGGAAGCGAGTGACTTGTGCAGACAATGGCGTAAAGACGGAATCTTGCCGCCGCTTGAAAGGACACCCTCCAAGGAGATGGTGAGGGACCCAAAGTGGAGTGAATGTCATGGAAAGGTCGTGCATCCCACAGCTGACTGCAAGAAACTCAGAATCATGGTAAGCCAAAAGATGAAAAACGGCGAGCTGATTGTCAACGACCAGAGGAAGGATGTGCGAAACAATCCACTTCCTGCTCACGCGGAGCAAGAGCCGAAGGGCAAAGAGGTTGCCATGATCTCGATTATGGACCTTGAATAGGTTGCAGAGGATGGTCTACCCATCATTGCCGAGATCCACAACGAGGACTACAGCATAGACACGGAGGACGAACGTGCTGATCGGATGAAGGGGTCGCACGGGTTCAGCAGGTTCTTCGATGAAATGAACTTCTCAGAGAAGTGCCGGAAGGAAATGACAAGGGAAATCCTCAGGATAGCGGAAGATTATGAGGAAGATATCGTAATCTCCAACGGGAAGGTTGTTAGGGCATCTCGCTCTACAGAAAAGGTCATAACCTTCTCCGCAAGCGACAAGAAGACAGATGCGAACCACCAGAAGCCTCTGTATGTAACGACAGTCATCAATGGAGTGGAGTTCAAAAGAGCATTTGTCGATGGAGGAGCAGCGGTTAACGTTGTCTCGCTCAACACTCTGAAGCTAGCGGGAATCCCAAAGCAGAAGATTGTTAGGCGTCCATCCCCGCTGATGGGATTTGGAAGCGACTCCAGGATGACGATCGGATGGATCCGTCTGGGTCTCCAGATCGGTAAAATCAAATGTTCAGCCAAGTTCTATGTCATAGATGCGAACACTACGTATCACATGATTATAGGCTGGGCCTGGATTCATCGCTTTGATGCTGTCCCTTTAACAGCTCACCAAGTGATGAAAGCTATCTGGAATGACAGAATAGTTGAGGTACCAGCTTCAATAAATCCTTTCAAAAAGGATGAAGCGCATGTCAGTGAGGCGGTATGGTTCACTGAGATGGCAGATGAGCAAACGTCGGGGCCGTTCAACCCCACTCCTTTGCCCCGATGGGAGGACATTAAAGATCAGTCACCTGCAGGAGTAATGGTGACAAGAGAGGAGGCCAAGGAAAAGTCGTCTACGCGAGAAGAGGCGTCGCGGATTGCCTACCAGCGAAAAAACGTTTATACTTTGAAAAGGATAGCAAAACATGATCCTGAAGGCAAGGAGATGGAGAGTTTCTACGCCAACGGGAAGAAATGCTATCGCATATGAAGGTGCACGGGGGTGTCCTCACGCGAGCATGGGGATATCCCTGATCAAATCAATCAAATTGAGCAAGTTACGGAACCAGACAAACCTACGCCAAGTGTTTTAGAGGCGAAGCTAAAAGAAGCGCCCGAATGCATGCAGGACAAACCCAGGCCGCAAAAGCAGGAGTTGAAGGAGGTATTCTTAAGCCCAAGTGAAGAAAAGAAGAGGCCAGTATTTCTAAGTGCAGACCTCACAGGCGAGGAGGAGGAAAGATTGCTGCAACTCTTGACCGAGTGCAAGGACGCGTTCGCATGGGAATACGATGAGATGCCCGGTCTGGACACGAGCATCACCATGCACCGGTTGGATGTAATTCCAGGATCCAAACCGGTAAAGCAGAGCACAAGAAGCTTTAGGCCGGAGCTCAACGTGATTAAGCAGGAAATTGTCAAACTCCTGGATGCCAAATTTATTGAGCCAAATCACCATCCTACATGGTTGGCCAACATCGTGCCGGTAGTAAAGAAGAATGGGCAACTTCGCATTTGTGTAGACTTCCGAGACCTTAACCGTTTCTGTCCCAAAGATGATTTTCCACTTCCCAACATCGACTTACTTATCGATTCGACCGCGGGTCATCACATGTTCAGCTTCATGGACGGCTTTAGTGGGTACAATCAGATCAAGATGGATCCTGAAGATGCACAGAAAACCGCGTTAATCACTCCGGTGGGAGTCTTCAATTACACGGTTATGCCTTTTGGTCTCAAGAACGCAGGCGCAACTTACCAGCGAGCCATGATGGCCCTGTTTCACGACATGATGCACAAGGAAGTAGAATTCTACGTGGAAGACTTAGTTGTCAAATCCAAGGATGAGGCAGACCACCTGGGGGATTTGCGGAAAGTGTTCAACAGATGCAGAAGCTTTCAATTAAAGATGAACCCCATGAAGTGCGCATTCGGAGTAACATCGAGGAAATTCTTGGGATGTGTGGTACATCGTCAAGGAATAGAGCCTGATCCTGCGAAAGTATCGGCAATCACTAGCATGATGGCGCCGCACAACCAAAGTGCCTTGAAGACTTTCTTGGGAAAGCTATCCTACCTGCGAAGGTTCATTCCAGCGATCGCCGAAATCACCTTCTGTTTCAGCGATCTTCTCAAGAAGGACGCTCTATATAACTGGACTACGGAGCACGAAGCTGCGTTTGGAAGGCTAAAGGACATGTTGACATCGTCAAAGGTAATGATCGCACCTCAGCTCGGATCACCACTCTTGTTGTACTTGACGTCAACGAAGAGGTCTATAGGGGCACTCCTGGCTCAGGAGTATGAGGGGCAAGAAAGGCCGATCTACTACATTTCTCGCATAGTGCAGCCAGCAGAATCAAGGTACACGGACATCGAACGTCATTGCCTTGCCCTATTCTTTGTAATAGAAAAGTTAAAGCACTATTTTGCTTCGCACAAAGTGGTAGTGGTCACAAAGAGTGATCCTATACGGTATCTTCTGACTCACACTACTCCTGGGGGAAGATTGGCAAAGTGGTATATGACCATTTCTCAATATGACATCACATGTGTTCGACCCCGGGCAATCAAGTCGCAAGCGGTGGCGGATTTGCTAGCACAGTTCCCTGATAACAGTCATGAGCCTGTGATTGAGGAAGAACTGGAGGGACCTGAAATCTACGCAGTTGAGTTGCCCTATTGGGCGCTCCATTTCGACGAGTCGTCAACAAGGAAAGGTGGAGGCATTGGGATAGTCTTGACCAAACCCGATGGAGAGGTCATACAGATGTAAGCAAAGCTTGATTTCGCAGTCACCAACAACGAAGCAGAATATGAAGCTCTCATCGCAGGTCTTCGCGCAGCAAGGGCACTAGAAGTAAGCAATTTGACGGTTATGGGAGACTCCAAGCTAATCGTCAAACAAGCCTCAGGCGAGTATGGTTTGAAGGAGATAAACTTATTTCCCTACCGGACTTTGGTACAGAAACTGGTGCAGCAGTTCTGTGATATCAGGTACGAGCACAAACCTAGAGCGGACAATAGGCATGCTGATGCTTTAGCTACCTTGGGATCCAAGGTTAGCGCGGATAAATGTCCCCCGAAAATCTCGATTGAAGTGCGAACATCCTCGGCGTTGACAGAGGATGCGTGCGACAACGAATGCATGGATGATGCGGATTGGAGAAAGTCAATAATGCGTGCCATCGCAGAAGGAACAAGCAACGAAAACTGGGCATCCACAAAGGGGTATTGCGTACACGACAATACCCTCTACTACAGAGGCCCTGGCGGAATACTCATGCGATGCGTCTCACAGCAGGAGGGACAAGCGTTGTTAGAAAGGATTCACCAACATGCTTGTGGGGAAAGTGAGGTGTCAATCTATCGGAAAGCTCAGAGGTATGGGATTCACTGGCCGGACATGTCAACGGCCGCAGCATTGATCCAAGGAAATTGCGAGAGTTGCGCACTGATCAAGGACTCTTTATCAATTGCTCTGACCGATGATAATGTGGATTGGAGGAAGCCACTCTTTGACTTTCTCACGCAAGGTATTGTGCCCGAGTCGAGAAAAGAAGCCGAGAAACTAAAGAGAAAAGCAGCACGGTATGTGGTGCAAGAAAATATGCTTTGGCGAAGTGGCCATGAGGGTAACCTGCTGCGATGTCTAGACAGCAAGGAAGCACAAGAGGTGATGGACCTTTCTCATCAAGTGGAACATCAGGGAGGTGTGAAGTTATGCAGACAGCTCCTCTCGGTCGGTTACTTCTGGCCCACCATGGAAGCAGATTGCCGCACTAAAGTAAGACGGTGCCAGGAGTGCCAATTCAAAGGTAACCTAGTGCATGCTCCTGCTGTAGATCTACATGCTTTGGGAACACCATGGCCGTTCCATACTTGGGCTTTGGATTTGTTGGCCCTTTCCGACCAACCTCGCACGGGAATCAGTTCATTCTCACCGCGACCGAGTTGTTCACCAAGTGGGTAGAAGCAATACCTCTAAAAACAGAAAATGCGCTCGCCGTGGTCCATTTCATCCAAGAAAACATCATATGCAGGTTTGGCATTCCTAACACGATTCTCTCGGATAATGGTACCCTCTTCGTTAATCGCCAGGTAGCTGCGAAGCTAGCAGAGTACAACATAAGGCAGATATGCTCTACCCCATACTATCCGAAAGGGAATGGTCAAGCGGAAGCAACCAACAAGACACTATTGAGAATCTTGAGTAAGATGGTTGCAGATGACCACAAGAAATGGGCTAATTCCTTGAACATAGCCTTGTGGGCGTATCGAACTTCTCCAAGGACGCCCACAGGAGTCTCGCCATTTCTTTTATGCTATGGAGCTGAAGCTGTGGTACCTGCGGAGGTGAAGATCAACTCTGCAAGGTTGGCTTTCCATGCATTATACGACAATCAACGCGATCATGACTTGGTCCTGTTAGAAGAGAAGCGGGAGCAAGTTAAAAGGACTAACAAACGATACCAAGAAAGGATCGCTCGCGCGTACAACAAAACAGTCCAACGTCGAGATTTCGCAGTTGGAGATTTGGTCTTGCGCGCATCGGACCATTGCATGCGGGAGGCGGCTCATCCAAAATTCGCAGCCAACTGGGAAGGACCCTTCGAAGTCACAGAAGTCTTTGATAGTGGCTACTGCAACATACAAAGGCTACATGGGACGACCTCAACCCCAAGCCCAGTCAACATGCGCTGGATTAAGAAGTATTGTCCTTAACTCCTCTCATTATATGCGTTAGATTACAACGTCTACTTTATGCTTTGTATTGCTAAAACTCGTGCATCTTCTCTCCCATACGAGGGAATTGTAATCTCATCTCTCCCATATGAGAGTATTCTATAATAAAAATACTTCTCCCAAATGGGAAGAACTTTATGATTTCAGCTGTCTTTATCGCTTTATTTATTTATATAGTTCAAGCCTATCCGCCGTGATTGCAGCCCATACGAATACGATCTTAAGTGATCTTTTAAAGCCTATCTGCCATGATAGCAGCCTATGCGAATACGATCTTAAGTGATCTTTTAAAGCCTATCTGCCATGATAGCAGCCTATGCGAATACGATCTTAAGTGATCTTTTAAGCCTATCTGCCATGATAGCAGCCTATGCGAGTATGATCTTAAGTGATCTTCAAGCCTATCCGCTGAGATAGCGGCCTATGCAAATACGATCTGGAATGATCTTTAAGCCTATCTGCCATGATAGCAGCCCTATGAGAATGTGATCTCAAAATAATCCTTGAGCTTATCTGCCATGATAGCAGCATTATGCGAATATGATCTTAAGTGATCTACAAAAACCTATCTCCCGAGATAGCAGCCGCACTTGAGTCTAATCTTAAGTAATTCTCAAGCCTGTCTGCCAAGATAACAAAGCTATGCCAATGCGATCTTGAACGATCTAAAAACTCGTCTGCCAAGATAGCAGTTCTCATGGATGATTCTACACCTGCGAATCTGTCTATTAGATAGCAAATTACAGCCACAGCTCAAAGCGCGAATGTGGCACCACAAAAAGTGACGTTTGCTAATACGCACGCGAATGTTGCAATTTGTTGTGATAATAACAGCAAATCATACAAAGAGATTTATTACTATGAGTCAAAATGACTTACAATTTATCTGCCTAGATAGCATCTTACAAGCGAAAAACTCAGACCGAGCTAGTTACACAGCCAACATGGCTTACAATGCATCTAAATAGCAGCCTACAAGCGGAAGTTACACATCGGGGGAATCCTTACTAGAAAAGATCGACCTACTGGTCCTAACAGAAGCTATGCGATACAACGATCTGCGACCAAAGATCTGTAGCAAGTAGGGTGTTCCTACAAAACGAACGGCCTACTAACGCTACAAGACCTATGCGACGCTATGTTCAAGATCCCATGATCTGACAAGGCCTCTGTCTGATCAACACCCCAAGAGATGTGCCTGAGGAACCACCTGTTCCGGCGAAGGACAGGCAAGCAGCAACTCCTAGGGCAAGAGGCTCCTTGTCCACGGAGACGAGCACAATGGCTCGCTATCCCGAGTTCAAGAATGTGGTGGTGAATGGTCATCCTCCGGGAAAGCTAGAGGAGAAATCCGCCGTTCTTTACAAACTGGTAAGAAGGCCAATACGGCGTTGCACCTCGTCGGGAGGCGGCCGGAAGCATGACCTGCAAACATAATAGACGAAGAAAATTCTTCGAGCAAACATGAGGTATCATATGAATCTTCTTTATGATAGTTATAAAGATCAATAAGCCTTGTAAAGAAGATCTTGGAAGCTATTTATATGGCACAAAGCACAAACTCAGGTTTCACAACTTGAAGTTGCCATGAATCAACGACAGACAAGCATTGAAGTCAGCAGTTGTAGGGACTCATGGCAAGCCACATTATGGGATGAACAACCCAGGCAGTACAAGGCAGGGTTTATATAGACCCAGTTGAGACTCTTCAGTTGCTTAGCTGAGTCAGCAAAACTTGGAAAAGGGGTAAAAATCAATCACTTACGCCTTGAAAAGAAATAAAAATCAATTACCCTACTAAAGGCTACGACGATTCAGTTGCGTATCCTAATTAATGACGGAAGGTCATGATACGGATGGACTTCCCAAGGAAAGCGTGCTTATCAGATAAGTAATTAGTTCGAAAATCAAGGCAGAGTATCAATGGCTGACGTCATAATCGATATGAATAGAGATATTCGAGCAAATCCCGGGAAGGGCAAAACAGGCTTTCAAATTTTTTTTTGAAAAAAGGGGGGGGGGAGAAACCCTAGCAACATTACAGTAATGTTTTAGCATTTTGTTCGACACAAACTTGTTATTGTTCAAAATAAGCCTTTGACCAGGGAGTCATCATGAGTAAACTGACGTGACAAATTTGCCACTTGCTCCACTTCTTGCTTCAATCGCTCGTAGTTGGCGCTCATTTCATGGAAGAGCTTCACAGCCTCTTCAGCTTTCTGCTTTTGCTGCTCCACCTTCTGCTCCTCAGCTGCGAGGTTATGGAAGCCGTGCTTCAAATTCACGGCCGCGCGAATCTGGGTGACTCTTTTGACAAGATACCCAAAACCCAGCTTGCCCTGAACTTTGGCGTGAAGGTTTTGACACATGCCGAATAGCAACTCCGCGCTCTGAGGAGAGATGGTCGCAGGTGTGGCCGCAGATAGCTGCTCCAAAATCCAGATGGCTTCGGTCAAAAACAGTCTTCTGTCAAAGGGCCCTATCTCCAGAGACCTCACAAATGATCGGGGATAGGAGAGACGCATCCGAACCAGCCAGTCCACGTCAGCTTGCTTCAACCCTAAGCAATGTTAAACCAAGTTAGAATATCGAACTTGAAGAATGCGAGATGCGAACAACAATCGCAACATACCAGTTCCTTCAAGGATCTCGCGCAAAGAAGGAATGCGCATTGCCGGGGTAGCTGAGGACTGTCCTCGCTCCATTACCCTCATGTCGGCTGCAAGCTCTAACTCCTCATAGTTGGCAGGAAGGGTATAAGCCGCACCAGGTGCGATTGCAGCTCCGACCTGCGAACTCCAAAAGTTCCACGCAAGAAGAGTCACTGCAGGCTCAGTCGTTGCCGGAGGCATGGCAGCGGTAGAAGTTGCAACTCGATTAGGGATGCCTTCAGATGTGAGAGCTTTAGCAGCATCTGCTTCTGTTTCCTCAGCAGCAGCATTGGCATCTTCCTCCATCAACACGGTGTCAGCTTCGGTATCATCAGAAACTTCAATGATGTCCTCGAAGGGCTGTCCTGCATACTCAGCAGCTGCGACGGGCTTCTCAGTATGAGAACTTGGCACAGGGACATAAGATGCAGAAGGATAATTCCTTTGTCCGAGCATGGCTTCATCAGCATTACCTGCGACACAAGACAGGATGATGTGAGGTAACTTGTGTTGAACGATATTTTATTATTATTTTGATAAGCCAAGAATTAGCACCTCCACGCGAGGGTGGGATTGCAGCATCTGCGTCGTAGGCTAAGGACGCGGAACCATGGCCTATTAATGTATCTTCATTAAGTATATCTTTAAGCTGAGCATGACCTGGGGCGCGAAGGAACCAGTCATGGAAAGGTTTGGGTTATTAAGCCTAGTTCATAAATGTTGTTCAAATGATTACCTGAAGGTTCACCACACTTGCTTACTAGCCAGCGGCGAATGTCAGCTTTTGATAAGACATGCTTTAATGCACCAAAAATCACATCTCGGTAAGTTACTGCAAGATTAAAAATCTCACCTTCATTACCGCCTCCGATATCTTCGAAGTCCGCTTGGACTTGCTCTAGAGCGGCCGCATCTTCTTCTGGAGCCGCATCCTCCTCGTCAACTTCAGGAGCTGCTTCTTCTGGAACCGCATTTCCCTCATTGGTTGGACGCACTAAGTCGTCGCCGTGTTGCTCTTCTAGGCTCCTTTGCTTTACGCGCTCAAGCTCCTCTTCTTCTCGTTTCCTTCTTCTTTCAGCAGCCTCTGCAGCTGTTCTCCTGGACTCGGCAAGGATGTCCTCGTCTATGGTTTCGTTGGAAACACCAGAGTGAGAAGAGAAGTACGATGGGATACCTCCCGATTCTTCATCTTGTATCTCGTCTCTCTCTCCTTCTCTGACATCTTCGATTCTTTCTTCTTCTTCATCATCATCCTATTCTCTCGCCTCCTTCTCTCCTCTTCCTCTTCTTCCTGATCAAATGGAACAAAAGTCTCCACTGCGAGCTCTTTCCGTGCCTTGCTTGGCATGTGACCTTTACCTTTGTCCCTAGAAGCATGGGACCTTGCAGGAGGAGAAGTTGGAGCACTCCTAGGGGAAGAGATGGTGATTCCCCTCTGCCTTGGTCTCTTTTCCCGTGGTGCAACAGTTGCTGGGGGAGACGGATCATCCCTGGGTGGAGGCAAAGCTGGAGCATTGTTTATCAGCGAATCAGCAAAAACATCCATGACTTGGCGAATTCGGGTTTCAACTGCGGGAGCCATTTTCATTGCTAGACGAACTGGTTCACCTTGTCTTCTCGCAGTAACAATGGTGGTGATCAGCGATTTGGAACGCTCACCAGATGCGAATCTCCTCACATAGCACTGCGACAGAAAATGAAGCATAAGTTTCAACGTATCGGAATAAGGAAACTTAACACATGCAAGAGGGATTGTTTACCTTGGCGAAAGTTTCGCTGTATCAGATGACATGCGAATCACCTTTCTTAACTGCGGCCATCTTCTCGTCAAGGATGGTGGAGGGACACAAGTGATTCTCATGATCCAGCAGCGAATAGCAACCATATTCGGAGTCGTCCAGGCTACAGTTGGGACGGAAAGGGAAAGAATTTCTCTTTATCACAGGAGCTTTGCTTGGCCGAGGGGTTGACTGCGTCTCAAACCTTGTCTGCTGGGTATTCCAATAAGCGACCCAGTTCCTGGAATAGCCACCTTCGCGGTTACCTGGGGGTTGCTCGAAGGGGAGGTTGCTCCTTAATATTGTTTTACATTCCCCAGACAGTAATCGCTTGTAGCAGCCTCTTATGATAGACTGCGGCCAGATTGATGGTGCCACCGCATCGAAACCAAACTGGGGAGAAACGCGAGTAGGATCAACATCCACGGTGATTCTCTCGTACCTAGGGGTAAGCTCGCGAACATGCTCCGCAAGAGCAGGAAGAGAACCTCTCAGACACCAGCAGAAGAATTCGCGATAACGCTCGTGGAAATGCTCCCCGCCTTCGAAAAGGAGCTCTTCCGAGAAAGCAACAGCCTTGGAAGGATACAGTTTTGGGAACCATCGCACATTCTCAATGCGCGTGGCATAAGGCCTGGCTATAAACTCTTCCCGATTGTCGCATATCAGGCTCCAAACGCACTTAGGAAAGTGAGTTCCGAACCACCTCGCAGCCCTTCCGCTATTACGCTCTTCCTCCGCACCTGGGGCACACCATTTACTGGGCCTAGAAGGAATAGGAGCATAAGAGGGCCATCGCTCGAAGACCCACATAGTCAAGAAGGCAATGTTGACATAGGTCAGCATGTCGAGGCGACCGCGCGAGTCTTTGATTGCTACGACCAGTTGATCTAATCTGTGGTACAGGGTGCCCAAGACTAAAGGTCCAAGTGCGACCTTCTGACCAAGGGTCAGTTTCACAGCAAGAGGAAGAACATGATAGAAGACCCCATCATGCGGATGGCCATCGATCAAATACCTCGACAACCAGGCGCAGAGAAAAGCGCATAGGGTCAAGTGATAACCTTTGCCATTCACATAGTTTTTAGCTTTCAGGTTCCGGCTCAGAAGCTTCTTGGTGATACTACTATTCGCATAATCGCGAAAGAAGTATTGCACCCGCTTGTTCCAAGTGTTCTTCGCAGATGTGTCAACCAACTGCCAATCGGGAAGAAGTTCTGTAGGTGTCCACCGGGGGGAAATTTTCTTCACCTCTGACAAGCACTCCTCCATCTGCTTGTACAAAGCAACCTCTGCATCAGTTCTCAAGGGACTCAAAGGATCCACCTCACCCACAGGAGACAGACCATACAGCATGTGTACATCTTCAAGAGTGGGGGCAGCCTCGAACTCAGCGAAGTGGAATGTGTGAGTCGCAGGCGAGTAACGCGAGAGAAGGTTTAGAAGCATGGACTGGTCCAGCTTCACGGCAGCGCCCTTCATAGCACGGACTGCGAAATAGATGCCAGCATCGTTTAAAGCAATGGCATGATGGGTCAGTACATGGTCAATCCACTCATCCATAAAGTCCAATTTCTGAACAAACGCTTGCGTGGAAATCGCAGTATACGGGAAAAACCCATTTTTGACCCCCAATCGAACCACGTCCTTGGAATCGATCAATTCGAGCATGGCCGCGTTAACTGGAGGGGTCAACGTTTGAAATTCTTCAGCAGGGACAGGGATTGGCAGGTTCTTCACCTTAACCCTAGCATGGTAAAAGTCTTTGCCACCCAGATAGGGGGCTTTCCGCCATAAGGTCTGGGGGAGATCAGGTATTTCTTCGACCTCCTTAACGGGTTTGGTTCCTTTTGTCTTTGCCATTCCTGCGGAAAAGCAAGAAAAAAGGGGGGGGGAGAAATACACACACTTTAGTTTGAATTTCAAGATTCAGTTCAAGCATACGAGGATTTATTGGAAGAAAGATGAACAGTCCAGTGTCAATTTTGGGGTTTGAAGTTCAGAATCATTTGCATTATTGGGATTTCAGAAACCCTACATTCAAAACCCTTACAATCTGGGGATTAAATCAAGGTTGGATTCAAAGAGAAAGGTCTCCTTCGTAGTTTTCAGTGGATAATATGCTTCGGGGAGTCATGGGTTTGCAGATCCAACACAGTTCAAAGCATATATCGGTACATTAAATAAAATTGAACAAGGCCAACCTTGTTTTGGTAAAGCTTGCTTAAGTGCGCACAGTTGAAGAAGACGATTGACAAGAGAGAATTGATGATTGATAATCTGAATCTGCTCTTGAAGGCTTCCGGGTATCATTCACTTTAAGAGAAAGAAGTGATACTTTGCAACAATGGAGAGCACAGAGTATTTATCCAAAAATAATGAAAGGTTGCGTCCTTTCAGTAGTCGAATCGCAACCGTCACCGTCGAATCGCGCAATCACAGGACAAGCTGACGTCACGCCTAAAACCCTAAAAGACCAGACGACACGACTCTAGGGGTTTAGGTCATAATGGTACGCACGGGGGCTGAATTTGCGTGTATTTGAATTGGTGCGTGGCGGCGACGCGTACGTTGGTTCCTGCGCATGGAAGCCTAGCCGGTTGTGAGTCTTCACGCGCAGAAAGGGGGCTAATGTAGATAGTGCTTTCTGGACAAGAAGATCTTAGCCACGTGGCGATCATCCAGCACACCATAATGTGCTCCACACACACTGGATCACCAGCCGCGCTGATCCACGTGGGGGCTGCGAGACAGGGCCCTCGCATACCACCGCACGGGACTTGTAGGGACTTAGTGGTTTGGAGGCTAAAGTAAGTCCTGTCGCGTGCGAGCGACAACCAAGCCCGCATGCGACCCCTAGTAACTGCTTTTGAGAGATTTATGGCACGAGCTTCATAGACCCGGTCAAACCCGGTCAACCTTGTAACGGTTCCGGTATACGCGGATAACGTGCTGTAACGGTCCCTATATACGCGGACGAACGTACCGTTGTGGTTAAGCTAATTAAGCCGCCATTGATGGGCGCATCAACCACACTACAACGGTCACATTCTCCGTTATATATAGGATCGTTAACCCTTCCATACAAAGGGGGAACGACCCGAGATACGCGAAAGCTCTGCCAAAATCATGTCTCTCTCTCACACAGTACTATTGCCTTACTCTCTCCCTACACACAACCCAACACTTCCTGTGCCATTTCTATTCTCTGCCTTGGTGTACACAGAGTTCTCTCTGCAGGATTCTCTTGTACACAGTAGGATACCCTATGCTTCGACCATAGGAACCATCATGTACGCCATGTTGTGTACTAGACCAGACGTATCATACGCTTTGAGTATGGTGAGCAGATATCAGTCCAATCCGGGTGAGAGTCATTGGATTGCTGTCAAGAACATCCTAAAGTACTTGAGAAGAACTAAGCATGCGTTCTTGATATTTGGAGGTAAGGAAGAGCTAAGTGTAAAGGGTTAAACTGATGCGAGCTTCCAAACCGAAAAAGATGACTACATATCGCAGCCTGGATACGTGTTTTGCCTGAATGGAGGAGCTATGAGCTGGAAGAGTTCCATGCAAGGGACAGTTGCTGATTCTACAATAGAAGCTGAGTACATTGCTGCTGCGGAAGCAGCAAAAGAGGAAGTTTGGATAAAGAAGTTTATCACTGAGCTCGGTGTGGTCCCTAGCATCGTGGATCCCATAGAGTTGTACTGCGACAACTCAGGGGATCGCACAAGCCAAGGAACCAATATCACACCACAAATCAAAGCATGTACTTAGGAGATTCCATCTTATTCGTGATATGATCGATCAAGGAGATGTGAAGATGTGCAAGATTCCAACGGATGACAATCTTTCAGATCCGCTCACAAAACCTCTTGCGCAGCGAAAGCATGAAGGGCACACCAGATCTATAGGCATACGAGACGCGCCAGATTGGCTCTAGTGCAAGTGGGAGACTGTTGGAATAGATTCCCTAGAGGCAATCGTATATTTAGTATGAACATTGTTTTGGCTAGAATATTCATTTATTATATATTGTGATATTTAATATAATGAAGTACTTAGATACAGTGTGTTGTTTATCTTAAATATCCCTAGTCCACTATATTGATTAATAGGACGATCAAATATAGACTAGCATGTGGGTAGATTGATATGGAGATATTAAGTCTAACACATGGGTATGTATTAGGAGTAATGACATACTGGATTGACCCACAACGAGAAGGATACATTAGATTATGTTAAAGTCACAATCGCTTCTCGTAGTGCTAATATAATTGCAATCCTTAGACTTGAAGTCACTAGATACTCTAGTTGTGGAATATCGTGCTTTGATGTTATCAAACGTTACACCGTAACTGGGTAATCATAAAGGTAGTTATCGGGCATGATAGGAAGCAAGCTTAGAGATCGTAGTGATGTAGATAGGATTTGTCCCTCCCACATAATGGGAGTATATATCCACGACCACTCAAGGGATGAGGCTTATTGAATGTCTGGCCAGACTGAGATAAATCAATATGGAGATATTGATGTTATCTGTTCGCATAAGTATATTCCCAGGATCGAGGAACTATGGATTGGATATACGAGTGTGACTATTTATGTCTCGTGTCCAATCTGGATATAGAGACAAAGGGAAAGTGCAATATAAGATATTTGGCACAAGAGGTTTGTCGGGATCACTGACTATTTCTATTAGTTGGGTGGCATGGATGTGTTGCTAGACACCGTTCCATGTTAGTAATAAGTTACTACCAACTAAGTAGAAACCTATGGGGTCACACGTCAAATAGAGCAGAGCTAGATTTGGGATCGATTAATATGATTAATTAATAAGAAGGATCATTATGCAGCACCTTGAAAACTTAGTAGGACTAATTTGCAAGGAAGGGACTAATCCAAGTTCATGGAGAACTAGGAAGGACCTTTATGGAAACAACAAGGAGTTGTTGGAGTATAAAGGAGGCTCTAGCTTCCTTCCCACTAAGTGAATGTTATTAGACATAACACAAGAGAGTGGGAGAGAGCAAAAGAGAAAGCAAGACAAGACCTAGAGGCGCACGCCCCTATGCCGTCCTCCCCCCCCCCCCTTCCCGTCGGCGCCAAAGAGGAGGCCGAAGCTCTCCTTTTGTCACCTCGTTGTTTGATTCCTTCTTCCCTCTTCCTCCGGTTCAAGCTAGCACTTGTTGAAGGAAGAATCTAGATCTCACCTCTAGACGTGGATCAACCGTAGAGACGAGGACATCATTCTTCGTGTGATCTATCAAACCAAAAGGTATACAATACTATGTCCCTTATCATGTTATGATATCTCCTCCTGACGATCCGTGGTGGGCTTTGAGTATGATTAATTTTTTTTATTCCGCTGCGTTACCTACGTCAAAACCCAGCAAGCACTACACGTAAAAAATGATTCTGGCTACTAATTCAAGGCGTGAATACTCGTAGAGATGAAGACACGATTCTTCGTAGTGATCACACAAACTAAGGTACGCAATTCTCTTCTATTATCATGTTATGAAAAGCTTGCTTGCGATCCGTGGAAGGCTTCGAGCAGGATTAATTTATTGTTATTCTGCTGCGTTACCTGCATCAAAACCCTAGAGTTGAACCACAAAGCCTTTTGCCCAGAAATTCAAAGATATGCACCATCTTCCCCTACACCCTCTCCGGCTTCAACATTAACTATCGCCTCTCCAACCTCGACATCAACAATGTGCTCCCCCTTGTCTTTGGCCATTGATGAGATAACACAAACACCAAACTTGAAATTTCCCTATTTAGAAGAAAAGGGGGAAAACACAGAAGTCAAAACCCCTACTTACGATTCAACTACCATAAGAAGAAATGTCAACGGTGCCCTTTGAAGAGTCACAAAAAGGACTCAAATAAACATTTCCGAAATCCAGAAATTAAGTTCAACTTTAAAACCATTGAAAGTAAAAGAATTCGTACCCGCAAAAGAAGTTATGTGACGAAATACCTGATTCGAAGAAGACATACGAGGAATGACGATAAAATAGAACCCAAAGGAAGACTCTGGAACACTACTGAAGAAGAACTTGTTTGCTCCGAAGAAATTCTCTCACTCAAAATCAAAGCTTTTACAAGAAGACTCTCTGAAGGTTTCCTTAAAGTTTAGAGGATGAAGAAACCCTTTCTTGTATAGGAAAAATTGATCTTCCCAATACCCTACAACGAAGGCCAAAGGGCTCTTTTCGAAAGAACCGCCAAAACGGAGCAGTTGCTGCACCTCGGGCGCCTATCTCTACCGTTTGAACACATCAGTCAAAAAAACTATCAACCATCTACGCGTCTAAGTCCAAAAGGTCGCAAATGTCTCCTTGTATTCTACAAATTGGCCACATCGCCCAAAGAACGCTCGACCAAATAACCACAAGCAACCGTCAAATCCAACGTGGGGATATGTAGACGCCGTCGGAAAAGATCACGTAACCAATACGAAGGCCCATTTCCTACAAAGCTACTATGTAAGATTCACTCATTAGAGATGACTCATCATCACTGGGGGGCTGCAAGGCGCAACTGGTTACTGCCATAGTCCAAAAGACATAACCAGTGGGCTGCAAGGTGTGCCCCGGTCCTCGCGAAAGCTCACAGCCCATGCGGAAGGGGGCTGAATGTAGATAGTCAAGAATGAGACATCAGGTCACTGCCACATGGACTCATCAGCGGCCAACATGTGTCCTCACCTTCATGCTCCAGAAGCACCAGATCATGCCATCTCGCACTTGGAGGGACCACGAGACAAGGTCCCTCGCATCTCATCTCCTCGAACAAGAGTAAGAGGATCTAGTTGTTTGGTGGCTGAAATAAGTCCCCCCGCATATGGGATCTGTCCCAGATGCGACCAGTATCTGATGTGGAGCCGACTTGTACTACCTTTTTTTTTATATTTTTCTGACGTCATCCATAACACTCTCTACAAATTTAGGATACGCCGCCTCATAATGGGCCATGTGTACGACCACATGTCTCCCATTGGTTGCCCTAGTCTAACTAGTATAACTAGGACAATATTTGCTGCTATTTCGTATAGACTAGTTATCCTGTACCGAATTGCTGCCAACAAGTTGTTTCCCTCCTCTCTAGGACCTTAATGCTTATTTCTACCCCTTTCTTCTATCTCTCATTGACTTTTTGATCCACTTGTTAAGATTGTTAACTCTTGATTATCTATAATTTGAGCACCACTGATCAAGCTCCAACTGTACTTAAACTAATCTCTCATTTACACCTAACATGTATTTTTGTGAGGGCTACCTAATATGTATTTGGATTATTATTTTTGTATTAATGATTGTTCGTTACGTATAAACGCTCAAACATGTTCTTTCCACCATCTTTCGGATAAAATAACACAGCATGATTGTCTCATTATTTTTCTAAAGTCTTCTCTTACAATTGTAATTAAATTAAAATAGTTTTAAGTAGTGTCCCACTAATCTCCCTTACAAATAGAGGGCAATGAAACCAGTGAAAAGCACACAAAAGCAACAAGAAAAGAAAGAAAGAGTCGTAGCTTCTACCAAAAAGAGTTGTAGCTAAAAGAGTGAGAGAGAGAGAGAGATGGATAATTTGCCTAGGTACTTTGTGTTGGAATCACTTTCCAATAACAAATATCTGCGCTATGTTCATGAAGAAGTTGCATTGCACGGCCACCTCGAGTTCAGTGGAGAAGAAGCCATCAGCCCATACACCAAGTATGAACTGGAGCCAGCGAAGAACCAAGCCAATAGCGGGTTGTTCAACATCCGTTGTTGTTATAACAATAAATACTGGGCAAGGAGAGAAGAAAGCTCTGGGTGGATCACTGCCACAGCCGATGAGCCACAGGAAAACCCGTTCAAGTGGACGTGCACCCTGTTCGAGGCATCGCTCCAGGGTTCTAATAATTCCAAACCAACGCTAAGAATGCGCCATGTCCAACACAGACGCAATGCTGTTGTTTCTATTGGGGGGAGTGGCGGCGATCCCAAGTACCTGTCATGCTTGAATGCGGACGCAAATGCACCAGTACTTCCAGGTAATCTGAGTCACAGTTACTCTACTTTATTACTTTTATCATATACTTGCGAAAAATAGCACGCTAATGCACCGGTACTTCCAGGTGATCCAAATATCATGTTCTCAATCATCGATTTTGAGTCCTTTGTGATATTGCCCAAGATAGTCCTGTTCAAGGGCGATAATGGTCTCTACATCTCCAATAACACTACCATACTGCTGATAAATTCCGATGAAGTTGCATCCGCCTCTTTTCAACATGAAATCTTTTACACGCATGATGGGAGTGTCCGTATCAAGAACTCCGCTAGCAGCAAGTTCTGGAAGGCAACAAGGGAGCTAATTAGCGCTAGCCAAATTGTGAATGACGATGATCCGTACACCACGTTTTCGCCGTTCAAACCCCGTGGTGAAGACGAGGTTGCGCTACTGAACAAGGGGACAGGCAAATTTTGCCAGAGGCGGTCAGAGGATACAAAGTTCCATTCAATAGGCGCTACTTCCGATGAAATTGTAAAAGAGGCAATTCTGAAGGTTGAAGAGCCTGTTGCGTTGAGGAGCATTTACAATGTCGATTTCCGCCTCAGAGATGCAAGAACCTACAACCAATCTGATGTTTTATTGGTAAGTAAACGACTGAGCAACCAACTTGATGTAGATAAAGTTACTAATGTAACCGAAAAATTCACAAACGAAACAACTCGGACATGGAAATCCAATGTTTCACTCAAACTGGCCACTCCAACCACGATAGAGACAGAAATTCCGCTGATTGTGGATGGGGAAGTTGGCATTTGGGATGCGTTTAAGGGATCATACGAGTGGGGAACTGATGTGAAAGGATCCCAGAGCATGGAGGTATCCGAGGACGTCACCATCCCGGCCAAATCTGCCGTAATGGTTCATGTAATTGCAACACGAGCACTGTGTGACGTTCCTTTCTCATATACGCAGCGGGACAGACTTTTCGGTGGGAAAGTTACCATCAACAAAATGGACGACGGGGTCTACACCGGCGTCAACTACTACAACATCAAGACCCAAGTCGTGAAAATATGCTAATGTTTTTGAAAAAATATGCTGATGTTTTTTTTGGGCAAAAATATATGCTAATGTTGAATGGGAAAAGAATTGTGCTTGTGGGTAACATTACTGCAAACCCAATCACGAGAATTCAGAGCACCCAGTTGCGTGTGTGTGTGTTGGAAACCACTCTGAAGAATGGTAAGAAGCAGTGGCGGACGCAGGATTCCAACAATGGGGGGGCCGAGATGCACAAGAACCAACACAACATATGAAGTCAGTGACATTTACTTATGCTAATTAATAAAAATTTACTATCTTCATTAAGTAAACTATCAAGAAAGCAAATAATGCTCATTCAATCAAAATCAGAGAAGATAAAACAATTTCTTAAACTCGAATACATCAAAGGATAAAACTAAAAACCAAATAAAATCGCATAAAAATTTCATCCAAATCGCTGCTTTTATTATTTTAGCGGAGCGCGTCGTTCTTTCATATCATAAAACTCATCAATTATGGAATCGGTATCAAATTGGACTGCAATTTCCTTCTCAATATAAGTGACCAAACAACTGGCGAGAAACTCATCTTCCATCCTGTTACGCAATTTAGTCTTAACAAGACTCATGGCTGAAAATGTGCGTTCTGTTGTTGCAGTTGAAAGTGGAAGAGTTAAGATAAGACGAATCAATCTATCAACAAGTGGGTAAATAACTGATTTACCTGTACTGGCTAGCACTTGACATAACTCATGCATAGTGGAAATATTTTGGAGCTTTGGGTGCAGTTGAATGTCTGACTCAAAATGTTTCAACTGAAACTCCAAGTGCAGCTTTTCTTGGTCTGTGAAGTCTTGAGGATAGAACTCATTTGCAAGCTTCAAAATATTGCTAATATTAAAAGATGCAAAATTATCTTTAGGATTCAAGCTCGTACTTAATACCAAGAGCTCTACAACTTCCTCTTTGAATCTATTATTTAACTCCATCTGTTGATAATCAATTGACGCATTAAAAACATCAAAACGATAGTGGTGCTCCATAGTGATAACTTCACCTTTCTGACGAAATCGGCCTCGACCAGCAGTATATCGAGCATTCATATTTGGAATTTCTATGTCATGCTTCTCACAGAACAAGTTCACCTTGTTAAATAATGGATCCCACCCGTCAGTTCTCATTTGCTGGATAAGCCTTTTTGTAGATGAAACTAAATGCATTGCATTAACAATATCTTGAGACTTACTTTGTAATGCCTGACAAAGATCATCAGTGATTCCCATTATGTCTCTGAAAAGGTGCAAGATGAATACAAACTCATAAGATGTCATAGTATCATAAGCTGCATCTGCATCACCACGTTGCGCAGTGGTACTCCCATCAGCAATTATTCTTTGTAGGACCTCAAGGGTTGCATCAAACATGTTTATCAAACTTCTGATTGAGCTCAAATTAGAGCCCCATCTTGTATCTCCGGCTCTCTTCACTGTACCAATCTGATTCAAACCTTTACCCGTTTCAAGTTCGTCAATAGCAATCATGTCAGCAATGTGCTTAGCTTGAGATTCTTTCAGTTGATCTTGGCGCTTACAAGAAGAACCTACAACATTGACCACACGAATTAATTTTTCAAAGAAATGATGGACTGGGATCACTTCTCTGGATGCGGCGACTAACGCGAGTTGAAGTCTATGAGCAAGACAATGAATATAGTATGCATAAGGGCAATCTGCAATAAATAAAGCCTGCAAACCGTTCCATTCTCCACGCATATTGCTAGCTCCATCATATCCTTGACCACGGATGTTTTGTATGCTCAGATCATGATTGGAAAGAACGCTGGAAATTTCTGTCTTCAATGTCTGAGAAGTAGTATCAGAAACATGAACAACATCAAAAAATCTTTCTCTTATGAACCCATCTCTATCAACAAATCGCAAAACAATCGCCATTTGCTCCTTTTTTGACTGATCTCGAGCTTCATCAACAATAATACAAAACTTAGAGTCACCAATTTCTTCTCTGATGAATTTTTGTATTTTTCTTGAAAAAATTTGTAGAATTTCCTTTTGAATTCTGTGAGAGACATATTGTGCATTTTGCGGAGCATTATCTAAAACAACAGCGTCCACCTCTTTTGTAACACCCCCAAAACAACCAAGCCGGAAGTCCGAAAAGGCCGACCCGGTAGCCCAGGGATGTCACTCCGTACCCGAGATTAAACCCGGATACAAGGAGATTTTATAACAGAATATCCAAACCAAATCCATAAAATAATTAATTAAAAACTTTAAAACTTGTCTCGCCACAAACATGGGCATTATCCAATGTAAAATTCATCTACTAAATAAAACAAGTCTAGGTGTGAAATTTAAATTACTAGAGTGATGTGTCTCGATTTCCCCCAAAAGCCATGCTTCCACCTAAACCTGTGGTGCAGAAACAAAAAGAAACACCACAGTTTCCAAAGTCAGCTGAAAATACTGAGTAAGCAACACCCAAGCATGTAAACAGATTATGAAGCATTTGAAAAACGACACATGAGTTTGAAGAGTAAAGTATTTGAGTAAGAGTATAAGTATGAAATAAGAATTCACAAATCTTTTCCTTTATCACTTCACTTGTGGGGAAACATTCCCAAACTTCCTCATTTGTCCAATCGGGACTTCCAATTCTCAATCATAAAGGTCCATCATTCAGAAACATATATTACCATGTTGACACAGGGAAGATCTACTATTAACTGGCTACCAGACCATAAGTGTCGACACCCCCCTAAGACTTCTTGCGGCCAGAGAGGTAAGTACTGGAGCGAACTCGGGGCGGTTGCGACCGAGCAAAATAAAATAAAGTGGGTCGAGAGACCGCAGTCCACATCGACCAATCTCATAACATTGATCCCCGGTACAACTATTCCACTTTACGTCTTTACGTTTTATTAATTTATCATGTGATAGTTGTGAAAGAATCACCTTTATAAAATCAGTAAACTTTCTCAAATAAACAGTTCAAGTAGATATTCAAATTTTGAGACAATAAATCACAAAAGCAGTTTAGACACGAAAGAAGATATGGGCGCTAGGCCTGGCATGTTTACTTACCTTGAATCTCAAGCAAAAGTAATTCACGTCCTAGAAATACTTGACGTATCCTTCGTCAACGAATTTGTCGCCTACAAATTTAATAATATCCTAATCAACACATTGCACACGAAGTCCTATAGGTAAATGAAATAAATCCCTTACTAACTCTCCCCAACCTTGCTAACGTCAACAACCATTTTTTTATAATAAAATACGCTTTATAAAGTTAACGTTTATTATTCGTAAAAACATACTAGGCTATAATTATATAAATATAACTTATAAGATTAGATAAACTATCATTTTTATTATTTAGAGTAGAGAAGCATATTATTTTATCCCAAAAACACTTTTAATCAAAATAGTAGTTTTTCATAACCAAACAAGCCTTAGTAGAGAATAAAGGTTATAAACTAACTAACTTTTATTTAAAAGAAATAACAAATCTATTTGAAGAAAATAACTTATTCTAATGCGTTACAAACTTATAAAAATAAGTAAGAAAAATATACTTTTATTTGGAGTGAAGATGAGTAAAAAAGATGATTTTAAACTTGTATAAAAAGAATTGTCTCCTAAGAGATTCGAACTTGGAACCTATCCCCCACATACACCCAAGCTTTAAGTGCTACCAACTAACCACTAGGCCAGGCCCCCACTTGTTCTTTCTCACTTCCAACTATTATTATTAACCAACTAACTAGACTGTTTAGTGAAAAAAAAAACAAAACAACACAAAACAAAAGAAGAGAGAGAGAGACGGGTTTTCTCTTCATACCCGACCAGAGAGAGTGACGGGTTGATGATGGTGAGGCCGATGGTGGCGGCGGTGAGGCGGGCAGAGGGCGACGGCGCGGTGGCGGTGCCGGCGGCGGCTGCGGCGGCGTCGGCGGGCTGCGGCGGCGGCGGTGGGCAGCCCGTCGGGTGAGAGAGAGAGAGAGATTGGGTGAGAGAGAGAGAGAGAGAGAGATTGGGTGAGAGAGAGAGAGAAATTGAAGGAGAGATTGAGAGCAATGAATTTGTATGAGAATTGCTCTGAGATTGGGGGGTTTATATAGGCTAGAGGGTGAAGAATTCAACCTCCATGAGGAAACCCACTTTGAAAACTTCGATTTTGAATCGGGACCAAAAATTGGCGAAATTGGGTTTCTTGATGCTAAATTATCGAGCCTTGATGAGTTTAAATCGAATAGGGAGTGATTTGAGACAAACATCAACGAATTTGGTGAAGATTCGGAATGGTAATGGTGGTGTTTGGGTTGGAGATGGTCTTCTTCCTCCATGGGAGAGTTTGAGGAAGAAGATGACTAAATTTTAGGGTAAAGACAATTTAACCCCCACTGGTTTAGTCATTATACAACTACTACCCCCAAGTTCACTTAAAAGGCACACTTTAAGTTAAGAATAAATACATAAAAGCACCTAATGGCTTATAACATTAAAATTAACTTTCTAAAAAATAATAACTACTACCCAAACTTATCCCAATGTCATATTAACACCAAATAATATCATAAAATATAATAGTAGCGTATTAACACCCAATACTTATAATAATATTATATTAACACCCAATATTATTATAAAATACTCGTTTTAACATACTAACACTTAATATTACCTAAAATGCACTTAATACTATATAAAATACACATAATACCCGTTTCTAAATAACGGGGTATTTCATCTTTGCTGTAAGAAGCTAACATTTTCACCAACTCAAGAAAATTACCTCTATTTTTCGAAGTAGGGCGCTCATCGTGACCTCTAAAAGCACATGCTTGGAAAGCCAACCATTTGGCAACATCAATCGATACCTTAAGTCGCATCCTATTATTTTCAATTTCTTGGGAAGATTTATTTGCCCATACTTTATCAATATGTTGCGGTTGATTCATAAGAAGATCTCGATGCTTAACTGCAATTTTGTGCGAAGTATTCGGTTCTTTCCCCACGTGAGTCAAGAAAGCACACTTATCTCCATTGTTGACTTTCTTCCAAGATCGAAAACCCTCAAGAGTGAACGCATTAGAACCAGGGCGTGCTGAAGGCTTGTTGAAAAGATAGCATGGGAGACAGAATGCTGCATCTTTGTTTGGAGAGTATTCTAACCAATCCGGAAACAATTTGAACCATGAAGCTTGAAAGCGACGCGGATGCTTACTTTCAGATAATGGATATTCAGAAGCAACATATTGATAAGGCCCTGCTTGAATATAAGCTCGTCTTATATCATCTTGCTGATTAACAGGATACTCCCACATAGGTGGGCGTAATCCAGGATCACGTTCTATAGTTGAAATACAAGTCTCATTCGACTCAACTCTAGCTGCTTTATTAGGCCGCTGCTCAGGATTAGGCGCATCCAGATTACTATTAGTGGGCTCATCCAAAGTTGAACTAGTAGCTTCCACATTTTGTGAACTTGTCCTCTTGAAAAATGAATCAATAGTAGTTGTTTTCTTCCCCATTGAAATCAAGAGACCTAATTACCAACAATTCTCATCAGTTTTTTTTTAATTATTCAACCATGAACCACCAATTAACAAAAAAAAATCAACCAGATTGACATGAAATTATCATGGAGTCGTGATCGGAACTATAAATTTGAGTTACAATAACAAGAAAAGAAGTAGAACAAAAAAAATGATGAATAACATTAAAATAGAACCCACAGAAGTTGAAATTAATTGCAAAAAAAATAATTACAAAGTAAAGTTGAGAAAACTTACTGGTGGAGAAGAAAAATAATGACCAGGCGCTACTATGGAGAGACTCTCTGCTGCTGTGCAGTAGACTCCTTGTGGTTCAGTGTTTATGTTTTTGTCGATTTTGATTTAGTTTATCTCTTACTATTTTTTAGAATTAAAATTGATCATGACCCTATTTTAATGGAAAACGTTTCAAACAAATCCCAATTGATAGGGATAATCATTCAATCGTGTAATTGATAGTTGTTAGGATTCTTTTTTTTAGCTAAAATGTTTTGACTTTTTCAATTAAATCTATATTAAATATGTGCTGTACGTTGTAATTGATATTGATGCTACAAATATGGACTTATCCTATTATGTATATACCCATCCGTTCACAAAATTTGGGGGGGGGGGGGGGGGCATCAATAGAAAAGTCAAAAAAAATTCCTACATAATAGCTGGCAATTTTTTTTTTGCAGGGGCCATGGCCACCCCTAGCCCCCCCCCCCCCCCCCTCTGTCCGCCATTGGTAAGAAGGAAATTTTTGACTTCCTGAATAGAAGCAAAGAGTGTCAACTTCAGCCTGGTTTGATAATGGGCATTATCGTAGATAAATTGTGGCAAGAAAGATATGGTTGCATTTTTTGGGGTAATTTAGAAAGGAAAGTGATAGTATCGATAAATAGACGAATTGATAGATGAGGTGAAAAAATTATGAGAGAAATAGACGAAAAGAGGACGAGAGAGTTGTTATTCTTATTCCTTTCATAATACTAGAGATTACATATCTTTAAATAGATAAACAACCAAACCCTGAACTCCTACGGGCCAAGCCCGGATCTACTAATTGACTAAATAACATAAAGAAATACTAAATGCATATTATGGATACGATGACCCGTATCAACTCTCCCACCCTTGAAAACCACCTTGCCCTCAAGGTGGGTGTCGAAAATCCGCCATATGCTTGCCCGGATCAAATTGACGTCGAACGGTCTTGAATTTTTTTTTAGGACCAATCCTACAAAAGTGATGCCGGAAACGGACTGAGGAGGTCTAAAAAGCTTAGGAAGGAGTTCGGAGCTTATTAAATTGGAGCCGCAGATAAAAAATGAGCCAAAAGTGGGCTGTCTAAGAGGGTTTAATGGACTGATATAAATAATTGGGCCAAGAGTACTGAATAAGTGAAGCCCATTATGAGTGGGAGGAGGAGCAAGCCCACCAAAAAATAAACCCAATTGGGTTTGGATCCCTGACTCCATCACCAAGAGACATGTCTCCCGAGGGGCAATTGGAATAATGCCATTCCCTCAATTGGTCTTTGAATTCTGCACTTGGCTGAATTGGTATTTAAAAAATACCCCCTTTTTAAACAGATGCTTACAAAAGTTGTTAGCAAACAAGTGGGGCAATGGTTTTGACATGGCTGATGACATGTACCCTAAAGTGGGTGAGAAACCGTTGAATTACCCTGCTACCCTTGTCAGTGAGAGTGATATTCAAACTAAAAAACAAACCCTAACAAATGTGTATCTCTCTCTAAAAACATTGAATGTTTCCATCTACCCTAACCAACCAAAGTACAGTTGAATTAACTCCAACTGTAAACTTAATGAACGAGCTGCCTTAAAACCTCAAAACTGGCTCATTTTTCACTCTCATTTGCTCTGGTTCTCCCACTTTGTGTATATAAGTTTCTCTCTTTCGCCATTGTTGTTGAGCTACGATAAACCCTAAACCCTGGTTCTACTTTTGTTGTGATTCTTGTTATATTCTCGTCAGAATGTTCTAAAATGTGTGCTAGTATAGTGTTTTTATTAAATTTGATCTTCATTTGTGTTTCTGATTAAATTTAGGTTCATTATATTGATGTTGTGTTCTTCATTCTGGGTTTGATGTGTGTTGTGGATTGTGTGGAGACTGGAACGAGTAAATGCTCGTCCCTGTATTGTCTGAAAGGACTGGGACGAATGCATCTGCCCGTCCCAGTCTATGAAGTGAACAACTTCCTAGAGCGCTTTTTCTATCAACTTTGTAACTTGCAAAGTCAGCATCTGAATATCCACAAAGAGAAAAGTTAGAATGTCTTGGATACCAAAACCCTAAGTCTTTGGTACCATTTAGATTTCTGAATATTCTTTCCACAACACTTAAGTGTGACTCCTTTAGATCAGCTTGAAATCTTGCACACATACATACACTGAACATGATATATGGTCTACTAGCAGTAATGTATAGTAATGATCCAATTATACCTCTATACCCTTTCACATTGACACTCTTACCAGATGGCATAGTAATGGCATTTTTGAAGGCTGTTTCAAGGCCTTGAAAAGCTCCGCTATTCAATCCTGTGAAACCTGTGATCTTACAATGTCAGTTACTGAATGGTCTAGAACACCACATGGTATGCTGACGTGGTGCTCTTGGAGCAAGTAAAAAAAAAAATCAGTCTCTATGTGGACATTTGGATTGTTTATCAAATGTGACATTCACAGACGCCTCATAAGTTTAGAAAATGTTTCATTTGAGTCCTCTTGGTTTTGCTATTATACTCAATAGTTTGGCCTTCTGTCATTTTGGCCCTTTCTGCAGAATATTGTTCCAAATTCCTCCAAGTCTTGACAACTCTGCAATTCTAACCTTTGACATGTTGGCATAGTGTTTTAATCACCGGGTTCAAATGACCCTCAAAAGTCAATTGAAAAGAACTTAGAGAAACATAGGTAGTAGCAGTTAAGCACACAACAACTGAGCTATAATAAGTAACAATGCCACACTTCATTTGAGTCATCAATAAATCTTCTACCTAATAAGAAGTTAAGGGGATTAACATATTCTCAGAATGTGACACATTTTACCAAACAACACTTACGCATTCCAAACAACAAACAATCTCCTAAACAACTCTTTTGCTACCTTACCCCTTCCCTTATCGAGAAAATATATTAGAGAATAGTGTATCCAGTGGCCCCATCCATCACTCCTCTCTCTCTCTCTCTCTCTTTGAAAGTTCCTCTTTCTCCTAGTACCCGCCCTATCTTTCGATTTGAAGTTCTGAACTTTAAATTTCAAAACACTTCATGTTCTCTCTCTCTCTCTCTCTCTCTCTCTCTCTCACACACACACACACACACGATGAAGCCTTCAACTTCAATTTCTCAGCTCTCTATCATTAACCCATTCGATTAGGTATTTGTGACCGATTTCGACTGTTGCTCACTCTCACCACCGTGTCCGAGTTTGAAATCGCTCCAGGACAAGGTATTATCCCGTATCTCTCTTTGTCTCACATACTATCTCTCTTTCTCTCAATGTTCCATAATCGCGATACCTAGGTTTGATTTAGATATGTAATAGTTGGTGTTAATTCGTGGTACTTTGTAGGTTTCATTTGATTATGTCATAATAGGTTTGATCTTTCCGGGTTCTAACTATGCTCTTGGACGTACCCTTGGTTGATTAATTCCTTAGAGAGTTTGCTATTGATGTCTTCATCTTACTTTCTCTGTTTTCTTCTTGGTCTCAGTTTTATTACTATTCATCAGACTAGTTTGACCCGGTGATTTAATTAATAATACAATACAAAAAATTTGATAATTTTTTCAAGGTATTTTAGAGTAAACTTTATTCTACAGCACCATGAAAAAAATGCCAAAAAATTTATTATTTTGTTATCCAAATTATTGGGTCAAAGTGACACGACTACGGATGAAAAAATCAAACTAAGAAGAAACCGACCAAGTACGAAATTTGGCTTCTTTCATTGCATTTAGAGGGTGAAAAATTAAGGACTTTCGGAAGTTGGCCATGAGATTGGAACTATTGTGTACTCTATATGATTTCTAAAATTTCATGGAGCTTTGTCCCAGTGTTTCCTTGAGCTTATCCTTCAACAAGTTGCTAATATTTTATGAACATTGTGTTTCAGATATTTCCTCATTTTATACTTACTGATTTGAGGTTTATTTTCATGGATTTTTGGTGGTTATAGGGACCTCTGCTACGTAGCAACTATTCAAGTTCCCATTCTTAGTATGTATGTGATTCCAAATTTCACTAAACATTTGAGCCAGCACTTCTCACTGCTGTAAGATTTTATTCCTTTTAGCAATAAATATTTAAAATCCGTTAAATGGTACTCCTTTTGTCCTGACCAATTCTTGAATTTTTCTTTTTTTTGGATGTCCCAACCATTTCTTGAAACTTTCCTAAAATGGAAAGTTTCTACATCGTAAATACTACCTTCGTTTCTTCTCTATAGCACCTGTTTGACTTTTTGACTCGTATCTGAGTCACTTTGACCGGGTGATTTGGATAGCAAAACAATGCGATTTTGTAATAATTTTTTCACCATGTTATAGAGCAACTTTTACTCTACAACACCATGAAAAAATTATCAAAAAAATTAAATTATTTTGATATCCAAATCGCCGGGTCAAAGTGACCCAGTGAATAGTGGTAAAAGTCAAACCGGTGTGATAGAGAAGAAACGGAGGTAGTATCATCTTACCCTCACCAAAAAATCAGCATATTCTTTCAATTGGACCTAATTAAATTGAATTAGCAAACTAACCCAATTTAATTAGGCCCTAAACAACCGTCGGCAGAGGCAAAGACGGCTGTTATTGTTTTTGATTTTAGATCTGATATTTGATCTACTTTTTGGTTTGATTTTGAAAATTTTATTAGTTTAAAGATGTGTTCTTAATAGTACAAATTTTCAGATTCAGAGATTAATGAAGAGATGTAAAAATTTGAAGAAGGTGTGTTAACGACATAAAATTGCATGTTTTAGTATGTTAATGAAATCTTCATAACTTGCTAATATGTGTAATTTAGCTATTTTATCTCTCTTTCTAGACTTATGCTTTTCTTTGTAGTTTTGGTTGTTTTTATCTTATTTTGTAGGCAAAGACGTGATTTAGAACACAAGAGGCTAGTTGGGAGAGCTTGAATGATGAATTGAGACGCTTTGGAGGGGCCAAGAGAAGTGAGAAGGATTTAGATGGGCTTATGTTGAAGAAATCAAGTGGAAAAGATGCCAAAATTGAATAAAATGCAAGTTAAAGGCTAAATTGCAAGTCAAAAGTGAAGTCAAGGGCAAATTAGAGAAGAACTTAACAGAATTGGGGCTAAAGTGTGGATTTCTAAACGTTTTAAGGGCTCAAGTGTATTGTTTCTAACGGAGTTGGGGTGTTATTGCCATTTTCTAAGTGTTTTAAAGAAGGAGCTGGGGTCTTTTAAAACATAACAGCGTTAGAGGGGGGAGCCGGGTGCAATTTCAGCAAACCAGCTCACCCTCTCACGCGTTATCTCTCTCCCCGACGGTAGAAGCGCAGAGCCACCATTGTTGTTCGAGGAAGCTTCGACCAGCCCTTCAAGACCAACCCAAATCGCCACGAAATCACTCAAATTCGGTACCAATCAACTCCCCAGCCCAAGATCTCTCTAGTACACCTCTCAATTCGGCCCAAAACACAAGTGAAGAAAAAGCCCCAATATGCTAGGGTTCTTGAGGGTGGCTACAAATCGACGAAGGAGAAGCTTGAAGATGAATTGAACGGTGGGGATACGTGCTTGGAGGCTACGCAAGCCAATCCTACAATCTATATAAAGTGAGATCGCAGAATTCAAAGGGGTTGGACCTCTCCTACACCCGGACGGCTCAGTGCTCTGTTCTGCGGGTTCCCTCTGTTCCTCCTCTCTCTCTCTCCGACTCACCCATTTCTGGGTTTGATTCTTGAGTCCCTGAGCTCTCTCTTGAGCTAACTAAGGGCCAAGGATTGTAGGAAGAGGAAGAGAGGGAGAGAGGAGTTGGTTTTTAGGTGATTTGTACTCTGTTCTGGGTCACTGTTTCACAGCTGCTGCTGTGTTCTTGCTGTGTTCATCATCATTAGCAGCAGCAGCAGCTTAGGTTGTTGATTTCTCATCATTTTGGTAGCTTAGTAGTGAGTTGGGGCTGTTTTGCTCTATTTTGTGTAGTTTGATTCGATTGGATGGTTTGTTCTTCATCTTTGTAGTTGAAACAAGTGTTTGGGATTGAATTAGTGAAAAGTGTATTGGTGTTATCAAGTATGAATTCAAGTTTTGATTATTGAAAGTTAAATTTCTCTCAATCTCTCTTGAATTTTCTATTATGTCTAGCTAATTCAATTTTCTTGGGTGATTTGGGACTATCTAGTGTCTAAATCTCTCTATTGATTCAAGTTGAACTTCAAGGATGAATGAGTTGAATTGGGTTCACTTGAATGCTTAGTCCAATGTTTGGATTTCTCTTGTTGAAGTATTTGATGCATTGAATAGGTAGATGTGCGAATACTCTTGACTTGTTTGATTTGAAGTTGCATTTGAGAGAGAGGAACTCATCAATCCTAACTTTGAGAAATCGAGTTCTAGTTAGGTGATTTGAGTGAGAATTTACAAATCTCATTTGTTGCTTGATCTTTCATGTGGAAACACCTATGTGTGTTTACATATGGTTGAGGCTTGAAACACTTGAAATTTGGAGAATCTCATTTGAATAGCCTCATTAGTACTTGATTGGTGTGTTATGACTCCACACTTCATTTGTGGCGAGTCGGAGTACAATAAGCAATCTCTTCTTGACATACTTGTCTTGTGGATTGCTACATGTAATTTGAGAACCGGGCTTGAATCTAATAGGAGGATTGGTCACTAGAGAAACCGATGATCCCTAGCCCCTCATTACTTGTTATTTCACTTAGTTTCTTGAATTGTCGCTTTAGTAGTCATTTACTTTGTTCTCTAAATCGTACTCTGAACTTGCTCCATCACATTTTGTGGTGGATTTGATTGCTTGGCGAGCTCTAAAGCCATTGAGAAGTTGCTTTTATCGTTTAGTTAGTCGTTTATTCTAGTTTTGCAAGTCATTCTCTAATCCTCCTCTCTTTGTGGATTCGACCCCGTTCTTACTCGGGTACTACTTAGAACGATATTCCTATACTTGGGATTTTGTCGAATAAAAACGGAGAAAATTTCAGATTCATCTATTCTTCATTAAAGTGTTAATTTGTGTTCATGAAAGTGTGAATGTGTTCTTGGCTGTGGTTTTTTTTCGGTGTTGGCTATGGTTGTTTTTTGGTGTTTTGTTGTTAATGAGAGATTAGGGAGGGATGGAGAGAGGGACACATAGTGAAAATTACTTGGAGGAGAAGGGGTATTATAAACTTTCACTACGTTTTTAATAAAGCAACTCTCCCATTTTTTCAAGAAATGGGTGGGATGGAGGGAGTATGTTCTTTATTCAGTTCTTTCAAAAGTAAGACCTGTGAATGTTATAAATTTTATTGGTTGCCTTCAATCTCATGAATGTAGATGAAAGTGGTCTCTTCCAATTACAACCTGCAATAATTTGCAGCCATTTGATATCATCGAGTTGGAGCTCTGATGGGTTTGGAATTACAGAGGAAGTCATTTTCTGCTTGGCTACCTTTGCATTTGAAATCCATACAGTGCTTTGCCATTTGACTGCTAATTTCTTAGTTCGATATGAACCATGCTCCCCTTAGTATATATTTGTTAGGATTCCAATACGTGAGAGACAAGAGAAAGCAAGAAAAACAAAAGCAAGATCAAGAACACAAGAATTTACGTGGTTCACTAGTTTTGAGACTAGCTAATCCACGGCCAAACCAACCAATTTATTGATAAGAAGAGACAATTACAAGCACACACCAAGTCATGACCCTAGCATCTACTTATATACTAGTACAAGACTTGGAGCCCAAGTAATGTCCAAAATTAATCCGAGACAAACTAGGAACTAATTCCTAAATTGTTTCCTGACCCAATAAGGACACTACCAAATATATTAGTCAAAGTAGACCCCTACAAGGAATCAAAGAGATTCCTTGTTGCCAAAGTAATGTAATTACTTCCAAAAACTACTAGCCTCCTTGACCATTCCATGCTAGGATTTTGAATCAACAAAAAAATCCCAACAAACCTCCACCTTGATTCAAATCCCATAGCTACCGAACCAATTCTTCTCATCAATCCAATGAACCCAATCCGAGTGTATTCCCAATTTGCGGAATTGAACACACTCCCAATGCGCCCCCAACAAGCGCGTCTATGCGTCTTTAACAAACACAAAGACAATGCGTCATAATAAACGCTCCCAATGCACCATGACACAATGCATACCCCAACGTTGCGCCAATGACACTTCGCAACAAAGTGCCTATCAAACGATGTCATGCCAATTTGCGCCGCCATCCGCACCAATGCGCACAAAACCAATAATCGAAGCGCGCCAATCCAATATCCAATCGCGCTACCAACTGATACGTGCACGATAAAACGCCCCAAATCCACGTGCCCAATAACACGCGCCCATGCTCCATGCCTGGAGCCCAAACCGCCCTCAAGGGGCCTAGAGATCATCACCAACCTTGAGCGTCTCTCCTCCTCCACGTGAAGCGAGATCTACAGGTGAACAATTTTGAGGACACTCCCTCTTCCAATGGCGTTTCTCCCTCAGTTTGCTCGTTGATTCGAGTCGCTTCCACCTAGACTTGAATCCTCCTAGTTGCCAAATCCAGATATAGATCCAGATCACTCGCCGGGTTGAGCACGCCATATCGATTGACGTATGCCGGAACCGAAAGCGTGACGGATGTACTAAAACTAGATCCACAATTCCAATGCTCCACAACAAGAGCCCGATAGCTCCCCCAACAAGGAACTCGATAGCCTCCCAACAAAGGCTTGGTGTGCTTGCACCCCCTATTTCAGAGGCCAACTAGCAGAAACCCGATCTTCCCATCAAACCCGACAAATCTTGATCATCGAACTCACCATAGCTTCTCTTGAGACTCAGCGAACCTGGCTCTGATACCACTTGTTAGGATTCCAATACGTGAGAGACAAGAGAAAGCAAGAAAAACAAAAGCAAGATCAAGAACACAAGAATTTTCGTGGTTCACTAGTTTTGAGACTAGCTAATCCACGGCCAAACCAACCAATTTATTGATAAGAAGAGACAATTACAAGCACACACCAAGTCATGACCCTAGCATCTACTTATATACTAGTACAAGACTTGGAGCCCAAGTAATGTCCAAAATTAATCCGAGACAAACTAGGAACTAATTCCTAAATTGTTTCCTGACCCAATAAGGACACTACCAAATATATTAGTCAAAGTAGACCCCTACAAGGAATCAAAGAGATTCCTTGTTGCCAAAGTAATGTAATTACTTCCAAAAACTACTAGCCTCCTTGACCATTTCATGCTAGGATTTTGAATCAACAAAAAAATCCCAACAATATTAACAACACGGGCCAATAATAGTAGCACTGACAATATATTGAGGCTATGATGTAGATTTTCCTAAGATCAATAATAGTAGCATTGATATGAACAGGGGTTTGTTTATTGGTTGCTTGGCCTTGGTGGAGTTGATTGGTAAGTATTGGTCTTTTTAACGCCTCTATTCTTGGCATTAGTTTTGTATGAGATCCTCGTGAGTACTTTGTTGTATGAGTATTGGCATTAGTTTTAACTCCGCTCTTCTGAATTTTTCCCAAGAGATCAATTGCGTTGTACATCACCTCAGCCCAACCTAGCACGTCAGCGCAATGGTATAATGCGGTTGAACCGGCTCTGGTAAATCTCTTCATCCACTTCTTTCTTAATCCATCAACAAATTCCTCCTCAATAGTCGTCAAAATATTCACTCTCTTTGGATCAGTTACAAGTTTTCAGGTTCATTTACCGAGGCATGGTTAATTCCTTTAACTTCTTATGCCTCCTTATTTTGTTTAGTCCCTTCACATTTGGATAGCTCTGAATTTTTCAATTTGTTATTACGCTGTCACTCACTTGGTTCTGGGAAGAGGAATTTGGATGTTATATTGCATGTTACTTCAGAATTCATTGATTTCCATCAATACTTTGTTATTATTTTTCCATTTGATTTTCGTCATTTATACTCTCTTTTTTACATGGTTGCTCAACTGGAATTTCAATTATGGAGTTTGATGCTAATTCAGCTCTTCACAGGTTCAACTCACACCCTTTTGATATTCATTTGGTAGTAGATTTAATTCAAGTTTACATGTTTCATCTCATACTCCCAAACCCCAAAAAATAGTATTTCTGATTCCCTTATTCGCGCGAGTTTTAGGCGAACTGGATACAAACCGTCATGATTAATGTTTATTGTAATAAATATACTCAAGCATGTTAGTCATTTATGCAACTTATAAGTTTGATTCTTTTTGTTTAGGTTGATTGGCCCGATTTTCATTTGTGTGGCGCTGTTTAACTTAAAGTTCTGATTTCGGTCACCAGAGTTCTGTTTTAGAGCTTGGTTTCTCTTAAAGTGTATTGATTTGCTTATGAATCCCTTACTCTCAGAGTTTTCTAGGTAAAGTTTTATTTGGTACCCTAGAATAACTAATTCCGAGCTGATAGATTTTGTAAATGGTTAGTGATATTTTTGCAGGTTCTTAAAATTTTGCCACATCTGTTTAATCTTTGTTTATCATGTTTTGGTTGGAGTTCTTTTATATTCTGTGACTGTCATTTCTTTAGTTAACATATAATTAAGCTACCCTTTGAAGTAAATTTAATTTTTCTAATTCAGTTCTTAAGGTTATCGAACCAGTGAACCATGCTAACCGTTGGGGATTTTGTTGCTGAAATTGTAGTTAAAGTTGGTGGTTATGTGAATACAGAAAAAGTGCACTCTGACGAGTTGAGGAAACGAGTTTCAAACTCCGGATATAATTTCCAGCATTGGTTTTCTATAGCTTTTTTGTTGTACCTATTTTTGTTTTGTCAATTGTCGGAGTTTAGCAACATGTAATTTATGTGTCCGAATACTCTGAGCATATTCTTTAAATGTTTTATGCTCAAGGGGCAAGATTGTCGCCCTTCCTGTGATTTATTGTCAATTGTCGAAGTTTAGCTGTTTAGCAACACATTTTCTGTGAGGTGGTAGTGCCCTGAGTACACGGGTGATGCAACATTAACAAATGATCTATAACAATTGAGCTACAATAAATAAAGGTTTAATTACATTTTACCCCCTTGTGGTTAGGGGTATGTGCAAAAGACCTCCCCCCCCCCCCCCCCCACGTGGTATTAGCTAGTTTTCGTGCAGGGAGAGGGTAAATTTCTGTTAAGTGGGTCAAAAAGACATAAGTAACCTTTGATATATATCCTCACCCTATCAGTCTCTCTTCTCACTTTATCTCTCTACCTCTTTTGTTCTCTCGCTTCTCCTTCCAACTTCATCTCCAGATCTGGAGGTTGCGATGGCGACGGCCGGCGGCGGATGACGAGGTGGAGCCTCCTCTCCTCCTCCTCATTCTTCCTTCTTCAAGATCTATTTTCTTACTCTCTTTTTCTATTTTCTCCTTCTCGTTCTTCCATCTTCTTCTCCTTATTCCTCCTTCCCCAGATTTCGAGGCTGCGGCGGCTTGCGGCGATGGGCGGCGTAGGACGCGACGGCAAGAAACGGAGGTTCTTCCTCGTTCTTTCTTCATCCAGATCTGTTTAACTATTTTTTGTCTTTTTCTGATCCTTCGTTTTCTCTCCCTTCATGGTCAAAGAATCTGAAGTTTTGCTTACAATTTACTTTCACAGCCATTAGGAAGAAGAAACCCACACAAAGAACACAACTATGTGAAAATATAAATACACGACTTAGGGAAGACGAGAGAGAAGGCTGTGATAATGAACACCTCGACCTGTTTGATTTTATATTCAATTCTGTTTTCAATTCAAATTGTTGGTTCTCTTGGAGTTCTTCTCTCTCTCTGTTAATCACTGGGTTTGATTATGCAGCTGAATTCGGTTCAATTGTCAGAGGGTTGATTTTGTATCTCAATCTAAATTTGATTGGGTTTAAATTTTTTTCATTAATGAAAGATTTGGTTTATGTAGTTGGCATAATAGTGATGGTTGCAATTTGGGTTTCTAATTTGTAGTGATGATGCTGGTGTGGGCTGTAGGTGGTAGGGATCTTCATCTCCATTCATCTTCATCTCCTTCCATTGTCATCTTCTTCGGGAAGAATTGGCGTCCTACTCGTCTGGTGAATTGGTCTTTGAAAAATACCCGTCTCTCACTTATGTTTGGCGTGTGTAACCCACGCGGGGGTTACACAATTTAATCAACTAAAATTAATATTTAATCAGGCAAATTAATAAAACAAACCTATACACATCATCATCCACCCCCTCGAATTCACTATCACTCCAACTGCAACTCACTCTCTCCCTCTCTCTCTTCTCTGCAACTCACTCACCGTCGCTCGCTGCAACTGTACCCATGGCTTCTAATGCTTCTTCTTCTTCCTCCGCTCCGGCCGCCCTCTTACCCCTTCCCAACCCCGTCGCCACTGAGACACCCACCGTCGACGAAGAGGTTTGCCTTTTCAAATACCCCCTTTCTCAATTCTGTAACTTACTTGATGATTTCATGTACATGTTTGTAATTGATGTTTGAATCAAAGAAAAATCAAATGCATGTTTGGATCTGTTGTCACCTGTTAAATTTGATCATAATTCCACCAAATCAAGAACTCGAACGAGATCCAGATCTAGAACTCTGACGATGACCTGTTCTAGATCGTGGAACTCGTACGAGTAGTTCTCGTCTCACTATCATGAGATGAGTACTGAGACGAGAACCTATAAAACTGGAACGAGGAGAAAGCAAGACCCTGCCGAGGAGCAGTTTACTCGTCTTGAGACGATAACTTCACGCTCCTCTCTGTATAAGCCAGCTTATACTGAGACGAGCATAACTTTTGTCTCGGTTAAGACCATTTTATACTGGGACGAGCAATATTCTCGTCTTGGTAGAGACCAACTTATACATGCTCGTCTCAGTATATCAAGTTTATAGTGCTCGTCTCAGCATTTAGAAGATGAAAAAAACCCATTGATTCCAGACTTAGAACAGTCCTGCAACTGTAACACTTGAAATTATTTATCTGTGTAGACTTGAACAGTAAAGGATCTCCCATCAACACTTCACGTAAAATAAAAAATGTGACACACTTATACTGAATCTAAATTCAGTAACACTTATACCCTCAAAAAAAATTCAGTAACACTTATAATAATTAAAAAACTTATAAACTTTTAAGTAACAGACCATTTATAAATACTTTGAAGTATTTAATTATCAATCTGACATTATTAATGAAAGTTTAATTTGAATTGTAGAAGCAAATAATCAAGGTTTCAGAGTTCGACGAGAAGTTGGGAGATGTACCGCTTCCATTGTGCCAGATTAAAGTCGAGAAAGGAAACATCACTGCGAGGGTAGCCTTGAAAGGGTAAAAGCAGAGTTTGCAATACGTCTGCCCTGAGGTTCAGGAATTGATTGAAGAAAGGCTCCCACAGCAGAAGTTTTAGTTGGACATCAATTGCGCGAGCAACGTTACCTTTCCCAGTATGGTTGTGAATCTTGTCATGCACGCAAAGATGAACACAGAGAAAAAAGATCCTGAGTTTTGGTTCTACATTAACAACATGCCTGTTCTGTTTGGATTGCAGGTGTTTTGCTTAGTTTCGGGGCTGAGCTTCAACGAAACAACTGGTTATGGTGATAAAGAGCATGCATACGGGTGGGCTGCAAAGTATTTACCTCATCACAGGCTCGGTAACTGATAACTCTATATTAGAGTTATATTTCTTCTACGTTTTTGTACCGTTTTGTGTAGTTTCCGGGTTGAATATATTAGAAATACACTATGAACTTGAGGAAATTGGATAAGTGTAGCTTTGAGTGATAAATTGTTAATCCGGGCGTTTTTCACAATATCTACATTTATTTTGTCACTTTTGATCGCACGGGGTGTTTTTGTGTTGTGTTGGACAGGAAACGGAGCTCATGGATCAAGAGGAGGAGGAAAACGAACTTCGGAACATATGCGGAAGCTTGGGAGAGAAAGAAATTGGAAGAAAAGAGGATAAAGATGGAAAAAGGGGGTCAAAGTGTCATTGTAGAAAGTTTGAAGTGTAGGATCAAAAAATGATCCTAGGATCAAGTAGCAGATCGTACGATCAAGTAGCAGATCGCACGATCTGCTAGGGGAGAACTCACTAACTTGTAGGATCAAGTAGCAGATCATACGACCAAGTAGCAGATCGCACGATCAGCAAAAGCAGATCGTACGATCTGCTAGCAGACCCAGCAACGCACGGGGAAAGGCCAAGTTTTTAGGGTTATTAATTAATATGTTTTTTATTATTAATTAATGCACCCTAATTGAAGATTAAATGGGGAGAGAAAAACAAAAGAAAAGGAGACACGTGAGAAAGAAGTCCATCAACACAAGGAGAAGAGAAGAGGGCACGCACAAGAGGAGGACTCCTCCTCCATTGAAGCTCTAAGTTTGATTTCTTCTTCTTCTGTCTCAATTTTCTATGGAGAAACTAGTAAGTCTTGTTTGGTTTATTAGTATTAGCTAGACGTTTTGCTAGGCATCTCTTTGAGGGCCTAGGGTTTATGTAAACGATGATATTTTTCCGGATTTGATCTTTGCTTCATGATTTCTTGATTTCTTCTTTTGAATCAATTCTAGTTTCTTGTTTATGTTAGTAATCCTAATTGAGTGACACGATTGGGAGATAAACTAGGGTTCAAGAACTAGGGTTTGTTCAATAGTTTATTCATGCTTAAAGTTAGCAATATTTTAATTCAATTGTTCATAATCTATGCTTAATTTTTAATGGGGATGGAGTAATTAACCGGAACCATTAGTTGGCTAGTGAGGTGCACGACAGTGACTTTAAATAGCTAGGATGAGATATGAGCATCAATCCCGTATCACTGAGACTGAGAAGAGACGTGTTAGGATTGGCCAAATGTGGGTAGATTCGGTAGGTAAGATTCGACGGTTTCGTGCAACGGTGGACCGACAGGACCCGTTTTCGTGCATGTCGTTAGCCTACTAGAACGGACCGGTGTACACAAGAGACCGATAGGAGATTGTAGTCTACCGTGAAGTAGAATGACTTGAGACCGATAGGAGATAGTCAGTGCTGTTACCCGGCTTAGTTAGAATATAATTAACGTGTTGCTCAGATAATCCTGAAATCGTCTACAACCCTAGGTGATCTAGAGATTGCCTAGTTTCTCCAAACTTATTTATTAAATATAAAAATCCGAAAATATTAGCTTAGTTGTTATTTCAATTCTAGAAATCAATCAAATCCTTCCTCCTGTACCGTACTCTAAATTAATCGCTTAATTAAATAGTCTCGAGTCTGTCCTCGTGGGATCGATAACTCGGGGTTGAAATACCACCCCTATATTACTTGACCGTGCACTTGCGCATACGCGTTAAGAAATCGCGTCAAGTTTTTTGCGCCGTTGCCGGGGACAGCGGTAGATTATTTTGTTAGGAGTTAGTTTAGAGTACTTTTATTTTAGTTTGATTTTAATATTTTTATTCTCTATCTCTGTGCTTCACGGGTGTCTTGTGAGTTTGTTTCTCAGGAACGCAGGAAGCAAGAGACAATATACGCATGTGGAGCGAAGACTGTTATTCGGGTCCCCCCTACTGTTTCCACTGCAGGGGTAACCATGAAGACGAGGACGCATGCATAACTTGGTGCTACGTATGCGGAATTTGGCACGACCGTAGAGACTCATGTCGAGTACATGAACCCCAGCTTCAACAACACCAGGAAGACTCATCAGCGGATATGGCAGAACGGCGTAGTATTATGAATGACATCGAAGTTTGCGCCAAATTCTTGTCCATAGCTTCACAATTGCCACAAGAGGATTCTGCCACAGGTATGGAATACGTGAGGGAGATGATGAAGAGAATAAAGGAACGAGTAGAGAAACTGTCAGTGACAGGGGAATCAAGTATTCGAGAGCCACAAGAGGAGCCCTTGCCACATGACAGTGAGCCTAAAACTGAACCTTCATCATCCCCACCACAAGTGGAAGAAGAGATACCTGAGCTGAACGAAGACTGCAGTGTCCAGGAACCATTGGTGGACTCTGCCATATATGAGGACTCAGACTCTGATTCCGACTGGGGTGGACCTGTGTTCCGAAGATGGGAAGATCTGCCGTATTGCGAGCCAAGACCGCAGGTTCCCTCACATCCTTGGCATGAATGGGAAGACACCAAAATTGGAAGCCTGTGGTGTGTCGACGATGAAGCAGGTGACACACTTGTGCTCAGTGATATTGAGGTAATAGCCCCAACTCTAATTAATGATGACTTCTCCATATCTTATGTCACGCAAGTCTGCGATGAGCTGGAACAATTACTGTATGGGGATTCGTATGGGGAAGAATTTGATGAGCAACTCCCAATCTCTTGTTCTATGGGCGATTCTATTGATGATCCATATGCCATGGTCAAGGAGTTGGAAGTCAGCAAGTGTGGGGGTGTGGATAATTTTCATGGGTCATTTGAAGAGCATATAGCATCAAGGAAGTGCTACTGGGATGATTTTATGGCCAGAGATTCATTTGAGCCCAGTGGTACTTGGTGGAAGTTTCTCAAGAAGATCAATTGCAAAATGAAAGGAGTCAGCTTCCACAATTGTCCACCTTCTTCAGAGCACAGGGGTGCACGTGAAGTTATCGAGAAGAGATGGTGGAAGAAGAAGAAGTGGAGGGATAAAGCAGTCTCCACTATCCTTTTCGGTTGAGGTAACCGGGTCGGGCCGTCGACCTTAAATTACAAAGCGCTCCTTGGGAGGCAACCCATGTAGAGTAGGATGCAATTTGTTTCTGTTTTTGCTTTTAGTTCTCCATATTTGATTTTGAGGGGTGAGAGAGAGTTGTGTTAATTCTTCCAATCAGTGTGCAGGGACACAGGTACAGAAGACGCTCCGGGTTCCCCTTCTTGATGCGTGTGATATAGAATGTGAGTAGGCGCATCGGAATCCGGACGCGAGGTGAGACTTTTCCGGAAATTGTCAACGATCCACAAGACCCCTTCTTGTTGCAGTTTCGCGGCAACGGTGCCCATGTAGTTCCGGGCACCCCAGGTACCTTTAACTCTCTCTCTTTTGTTTCTACGTTTTGAGCGGTAATTGTGGAGATCCACCGCCTACACATTTAAGCGATGAGTCCTCTTATTATATCTCTAAATTCGTTGAGGACAACGAAACGCTTAAGTGTGGGGGGGGGGGGGTTGTGTATATTTTGCTAGCCATGTCAGTTATGCATCGCCAGTTACATGCAGTTGTGTCGTATTGTGGAGTACATGTGGTTAGTGTAGAGTGTTTGATATAGTGTCGTATTGTGTTAGGATTGTTAGCATGCATTTTTTTTAGCACTTTTACTTTATTGAGTCCCCTACCAAATCGTGTGATTAGTCGAGTTGGCCAAAAGCATATAGAGTTAGGAAATAATAATAATAAAAAAAAATCATAAAATTGATAACTTTTGAGAAAGGGCAATCGAAGAGAGTGAATGTGGAGAGGGCTTAATGATAGAATTCCTTAGGAGTATGAAAATCTGAGGTGAGGTAGACGCGAGAATCTGGAGTAGGAAGACTTATAGGGCTAATGCACATTAGAAATGCGAGTAGCTGCCTCTCAGACTAGTTATCCTACTAGCGCTACACCACCGTCACTTAGGTAGTCGTCAACCCTCCTCGTAGTGGCAATGGAACAGCTGTGCGAGTGAATGTTTATGGGGGCCTCACGTCCCGTCTCCATCTTCTAGGTCCACTAGTTACCCCTATTGATCCGTTTACCCCTTTAATTCACAGCCTCTAGCCTAGGAAGCCTTTCATTGTGACTTTCATCACTTGTTAGAATGGTCCTTTCCTATGCGTCATGATAGAGGGAGTTGAGTTAGGGAGGTTTGATGAGGGTGAGCTGATTTGATACATCTTATGTGGATTCTCTTACATGTCGTCTTTTGAGGGGATGTGAGGGTGAGTTAGAGACGGTAGCACACTTCGGTGTGGCGGTGAGTCGTGTCCTTACACCACGATCACAGGTGGAGTACCGTAGTGCGTGATATTTCTTCCGCACGTCATGGGGTGGGGGTTGGTTGATCTTATAGGAGGCCGTGCTTTTGCTTTATTTATATTCTCTATATCTTAGGTGATGAGGAGGATCGGTTGGAAAAGCACGTTTACACATTGACTACTGGGGTCGTGATCTGCTTTGCATCAAGTGTGGGGGTGTCGACATCTATGTACATCACTAATTTGACACATTCCACCCCCATGTTATCTAATTTTCACATTTTATCTCCTCGGATATTACTATCGTATTGTCTGCTCCATGTGCTTAATGTTACTGTGTGGAAATGAAAAAAAAAAGAGTTAAATAGAAAGTGAAATTGAAATTGAAAGGTAATAAAGGAGCAAGCTTGAAATTGAAGACCGGGGAGATTAGCTATTGTTCGAGATCACTTCTTCACATTTGTGGCCGCGAGAACGGCGTTGCACCAAGATTGAGGGAATGAGGGCCGGAGTGGTGAGATTCGGTGTGGTTCCTTGGATTTTGGTGAGGGAGTGTGAGAACCGGGTAGTGTGAGTTATATCATGACGTCTAGGACTACGCTTCTAAATATCCTATCCTACCCGTCCTAAACCGTCAGCAATTTAACCCGTGGATAAATAGCTCGGAAGGTAAGTGCTAGGGATACGTTTGATGAGTGTGCGGAAGCAACATATTTTGTGTTCGTGCCCGTTCTGTCTAACGAAACTGGCCGCAAGTTCTACCGATCACCAAAGTTATAGAACTTCCGAGGGAATATGAGAGCCTTATGACGTGCCGGTTTACTTTTTGAGATTGCCCAATCTCTAACTAAAAAAAAAAACTGTGTTGTTTCAATTTTTGCATTGTTTGATAATCGAGTTGCATTGTATAGTCATGTAGGTTGCATTGGTGTGTGTGTTGTTTGTGTCACATGGCTAGTGAAGTTAAATGCAATTCGGTGGATTGAAAATCATTGTGTGAGAAATGTTTTTGATTTTGCTCGGGACGCGCAAAAAGGTAGTGTGGGGGAATTTGATAACTCTATATTAGAGTTATATTTCTTCTACGTTTTTGTACCGTTTTGTGTAGTTTCCGGGTTGAATATATTAGAAATACACTATGAACTTGAGGAAATTGGATAAGTGTAGCTTTGAGTGATAAATTGTTAATCCGGGCGTTTTTCACAATATTTACATTTATTTTGTCACTTTTGATCGCACGGGGTGTTTTCGTGTTGTGTTGGACAGGAAACGGAGCTCATGGATCAAGAGGAGGAGGAAAACGAACTTCGGAACATATGCGGAAGCTTGGGAGAGAAAGAAATTGGAAGAAAAGAGGACAAAGATGGAAAAAGGGGGTCAAAGTGTCATTGTAGAAAGTTTGAAGTGTAGGATCAAAAGTTGATCCTAGGATCAAGTAGCAGATCGTACGATCAAGTAGCAGATCGCACGATCTGCTAGGGGAGAACTCACTGACTTGTAGGATCAAGTAGCAGATCATACGACCAAGTAGCAGATCGCACGATCAGCAAAAGCAGATCGTACGATCTTCTAGCAGACCCAGCAACGCACGGGGAAAGGCCAAGTTTTTAGGGTTATTAATTAATATGTTTTTGATTATTAATTAATGCACCCTAATTGAAGATTAAAGGGGGAGAGAAAAACAAAAGAAAAGGAGACACGTGAGAAAGAAGTCCATCGACACAAGGAGAAGAGAAGAGGGCACGCACAAGAGGAGGACTCCTCCTCCATTGAAGCTCTAAGTTTGATTTCTTCTTCTTCTCTCTCAATTTTCTATGGAGAAACTAGTAAGTCTTGTTTGGTTTATTAGTATTAGCTAGACGTTTTGCTAGGCATCTCTTTGAGGGCCTAGGGTTTATGTAAACGATGATATTTTTCCGGATTTGATCTTTGCTTCATGATTTCTTGATTTCTTCTTTTGAATCAATTCTAGTTTCTTGTTTATGTTAGTAATCCTAATTGAGTGACACGATTGGGAGATAAACTAGGGTTCAAGAACTAGGGTTTGTTCAATAGTTGATTCATGCTTAAAGTTAGCAATATTTTAATTCAATTGTTCATAATCTATGCTTAATTTTTAATGGGGATGGAGTAATTAACCGGAACCATTAGTTGGCTAGTGAGGTGCACGAAAGTGACTTTAAATAGCTAGGATGAGATATGAGCATCAATCCCGTATCACTGAGACTGAGAAGAGACGTGTTAGGATTGGCCAAATGTGGGTAGATTCGGTAGGTAAGATTCGACGGTTTCGTGCAACGGTGGACCGACAGGACCCGTTTTCGTGCATGTCGTTAGCCTACTAGAACGGACCGGTGTACACAAGAGACCGATAGGAGATTGTAGTCTACCGTGAAGTAGAATGACTTGAGACCGATAGGAGATAGTCAGTGCTGTTACCCGGCTTAGTTAGAATATAATTAACGTGTTGCTCAGATAATCCTGAAATCGTCTACAACCCTAGGTGATCTAGAGATTGCCTAGTTTCTCCAAACTTATTTATTAAATATAAAAATCCAAAAATATTAGCTTAGTTGTTATTTCAATTCTAGAAATCAATCAAATCCTTCCTCCTGTACCGTACTCTAAATTAATCGCTTAATTAAATAGTCTCGAGTCTGTCCTCGTGGGATCGATAACTCGGGGTTGAAATACCACCCCTATATTACTTGACCGTGCACTTGCGCATACGCGTTAAGAAATCGCGTCAGTAACAACATCAATGTATCGGAGATTGAAAAGGTTTTCATGGCCTGAAGCCCAAAATTAAAGATTTGACTGAGGAGGAGAAATTTGATTATGCGAGACTGCTAATGGTATGCCTGATTGGAAGAATGACGTTTGTGAAAACCAATGCGGACACAATATCCATGACACCGCTTTTGGATTTTGAATGGGAAAACAAATTCGGATGGGGCAGGTACTTGTGGCCAGGTTTCGCTGAGCAAGTGGCTGAGGAGGCATGGACTAAGAATATGGATGGTCACGGTCGCCGGAATTAAACATGTTGAGCTTTCCGCACATATTTCTAGCATGGATTTGCGAGGCCATACCCCACCTTGGTGATCAGCTGGGAAAACTGAGGGCAGGTAAGGAAAGGAAGTTGCCGCGCTTGGCTAATTGGACCTGGAGAGGATGTGCATTGGGCTTGGAAGAAGCAGCGAAATGATGGAGTGAGATAAAGTCTGTTAATCCTACCCTCGTCCCAACGGAGGAAGAGAAGAAACAACACTACTGGATTAGCTTCATTGAGTATAGTAGGACTCACCCTGACCAACCACTTCACCCCAGGTGGACTGCTATGTTCGAGAAGAGGACAGTGATTGAGGATGACATGAGTTTTAATCGGAAATTCACACCCAGCTACAACTTTGAGGGAGTTTAACCGGATGAGGTAGTGGCTTCGGATACGCCGCAGAAGAGGAGGAGGAAGAAGGATGTTGCAAATGATGATGGTGTCGGGCTCCAGAAGAAGAAGCAAAAAAACAGATAACGAGGACGAGCCTGGCCCATAGTCCAAGAAAAATAAGAAGAAGACGGAGAAGCGCAAAGAAATTGCTCTTGTTGATGAGGAAGAAGAAGAGGAAGAGGAGGATGCTAGTCATGTCCTGAGACGGAGAAAGGGTGCAGTTGTGATTTCCTCAACCCCACCTCCATCTCCACCGAGAACCCAACCTTCGGTGTTTGCAACACCTCCACCTGCCGGTCGACCCGAACCTTCGAGAACTGTGGGAGTTGACTTAGAAGACTTGAAGTGGGAAATGCGGAAATCTTTTGAAGAGGCATTGGTTCCTATCAAAGAAAACCAGATCCATTTGATTGAGAAAATGACAGAAATGAGCAGTAGGATGGGTAAGATGGAGGAAGAATTGGTTTCCTTAAAAAACGATTGTAAGACCGGTTCCACTAGTGTACGTGAAAAAATCAAGCGTCACGACACGAAAGATAAGGAACGACTAAGCAAGCTCGGTGAGTGGAGACAAGCAACGCACAAGATGGTAAAAAATCTGCACACCGCTCAAGAAGAACTGCGAGTAGACCCAACGTCCGGCATTCGGTTCCTTAGCGAGGTACGCATATTGTTCTTATTTACGGTGTTTGACTTATGTAATGTAAGGTAATTGTGACCTAATAAATATAATCATTCTATTTTTCGAACCAGAAAGAGAAGTTGTCATTGATTCCAACCCAGAAGGGGGGTCCGGTCCAATCGAGCCAACCACACTTAGAGAAACAGCGACAGGGGGGTCCGGTCCAATCGAGCCAACCACAGTTACAGAAACAGCGACAGGCTATGTAATAACCCCCTATAATCTACAAGGGCAAAATAGTAATTTAAAAGCTAAATAAAGAATTTAATTGTGGGAAAAATAAAGTTCGTTAAATTATAGTCTTTTATAGACAAGAAACTCGCGTAGAATTTTAGAAAAAAAAATTAAGTTTGTATTCGGAGATATATACGCGAGAGTTTATTTATTTTTAACATTTTTTTTCGTGTGTACGACCACCGCGAAGATAGTGTGTGAAACACACCCAATCACCCCAATGCTTGGTGTGCCAACCACACCATATAACTTTTTTAGTTGTCTTCTACATTTCAAATTCTTCTCCTTCGGGCTGATTTTTCTTCACCGCCACAAACATCATCATCACCCCCTTTTAATTGTCTCCTATATAAACAACTCACATCCTTATCTCCATCATTAATCATCACCATTGTCCTCATCTTCTTCTTCTTGTACTCCGGCAACTCTACCACCAACATCACCGCCCACTTCCACCTTCAACACCACCACCACCCACGAACTCAACCCACACCCCCCTCTCTCTGTACTTCTCTCTCTCTTTACCTCTGAACATAGCCAACTGCAGCAGCAGACAACAGGTGAAGAAACCCATATGCGGCCACCACCACGCCGCTGCGGCCGTCGGGAAGAAGGCCGAGAAGACCCACAACCACGCCCCTGTTTCTACCTCTCGTTACCTCTCCGTTTTATCTATCTCTCCTCTATGTACTGACCTGAAACAAGAAAGGAGAGGGATAAAGCCGTAGCTAACCAGCCCTGAAACAGAGCACGACCACAACCACCGCCGGCCTCCATTTTTGCCGGCGAAGAGCTCCGCCGAACTGAAACAGAGACACCCACAGCCTTTGGACCCTTAAAATCAACTCGTAGGACCTCGACTAAGCTAGGAGAAGGCTCAATCAAAGCCGAGAACCACCGGAGAAGCTCCGGCGAGCTCCACCTCCAACGCCGCCGTTCGGCAACTCGACCCAGACCGTTTCTTGACGATTTCTTGCGATTTTTGGTACGGGTACGCTCTACTCTTCGCCCTAAGTTGAATTACATAGCCAAAATCAAGCCTTGCATGCTTCAATTCGTGTTTTAATTGATGAATTTAGATATTCATGTTTGGGGGAGGTGAGTGTATTTTAAGGAAGTTGTTTTCAAAAGCCTAGGTGTTGTGGGTGTCCTTTAACAAACTGTAGGGGGACTGTTGTAGTTTATGTACTCTGTTATTATTGACATTTACATGGTTTTAATTATTAATCTAATTGTTGATTAATTTATATTTCAACTAAATGGATAAAATAAATACTTTGCGAAAGTTATATTTGTTTATAGTAAAATTGTTATAATAAAGTATTTTGTTAGCAAAACGAGCTAGTAAAGTATTTGTGTGTGTATATATATGCATATATATATATATATATATTAGTTTAAATATAATATATGCGTAAGATTTTTCTACAAAGTTTATTTCAAATGAAAGTTTAAGTATTATTGTCATTTGCTTATTATTGAAAGTAATTGTGATAATAAATAATTTTAAATACTCCTCGCTTGATTTAAATAAGGACTCGTAAAGAGAGTTATTTTGATTATTCGAGTTATTCCAAGAATATCTCTTTATATAAATGTATATAAGTATATAACTTAAATACGAGCTTTATAAGGGAATCGTGAGAGATGTAATTAGTACTCGACGTAATCGAACATTGGTATAGGGCTAATGCATTTGCATATTCAGAAATAACACCGTTGTGATTAGATATTTGTAAACTGTAGGCGACAGATTTGTGGACATAGGCTTTGTCGACCATCCTACATACTAGCTACTGAGTCGACATCAGGTGAGTTCACATGCTTAGCCTCGTGAGCCTAGCTTCGTTCGTGTCAATGTGTGATTTGTGATTTGTCTCAAGATATATTTGTGAGTTATATGCTTGGCCTTGTATGCCTGTCTTATTTCGTATCATAGCATGATTTATATCTTGCCTCAAGGTGTGTTTTGCGATTCACATGCTTTTACGTGAATTTGATTGCGTTTCGAAAAGATTGCCTTGACACATTAAGATCGTAAAGTGGGATTGCACATACTAGAATCCGTTATTAATCAAGGAGGTCCTTTGTTGACCATTAGTCAAGGAGGTCCTTTGTTGACCACTAACAAGGAGGTCCTTTGTTGACCATTAATAAGGAGGTCCTTTGTTGACCATTAACAAGGAGGTTCCTAGTTGACCGTTAACATTTGGAGGTCCTTTTGTTGACCGCTGACAGTTGGGAGGTCCTTTGTCGACTATTAACAATTGGAAGGTTCTTTGATGTCCACTACCTGTTTACTGTGCATGATAGTTGGATCTTTGATTCTATAATTGGAAACTGGCACTGGTAAAGGATTTAATTGGGAATGTCTGAAGCTTTGAATGTTGTCATTCAACTATGTGTTTATAATGTTGCAAACTCTGATATTTCTTACTCATACTCTTCCAAAGTTTTATATGACTCTGAGAAATAACAAGCTATATCATCTTTCCTGTTTTACACGCTAAGGTGTATCTCACTCAGCATTTCAAGCTGATTTTGGAAACTGCGGTTCTTGTTTTCCTTCCCACTGCAGGTCTAGGAGCATGGATTGTAAGATAGAAGGGGCGCGAGAATCATCTAGACTATGAACGTCACCATTAGTTTATCTAAGGTTGTTAGATAAACGTTGTGTAACAGTAATCAGCTTGTATAAGAGACTATCTACTGTTGTTTAATAATATAATATGAGTTTTGGATTGTATTGCTTTTGATCTCCGCCGCTTCTATTAAGCATCGCCCTCCCGGTCTTGTCCCGAGCCGGATAAGGGGGTTGTTGCAGGCTAACCCCACAACAGAAACAGAAGCAGGGGGTCCAGGCAAGTCCAAGCACCCCCAATCGTAGAAAGCGAAGCAGGACCGTCCAGGGCAGCAGAAGCAGGTGGGTTGGAGGAAGATGAGGGTGCAGCCACCGATGAAGAATAACGGGAATGGATGAAATATAATTACTCGGAATTCCGTGAAGAATCAGATCCAGAGCCTGAAGCGATTGCGATTGATCAGTTTGGACCTCAGGATTGGGATGCGTGGTATGACCCGGTTGAAAGTGAAAGATTGGAAGAGGGCTGGTCTCCCCAATCCCTTTACGATTATAAGAGAGGGAATGAGTTACATGACATATACGGCCGGGATGAGATGGCAATTATTTATGAGAATGGTCAGGAACGTTACTGGAGCCATAATAGTGCTAGAATTGATTGGGAGACTACGTCGTAAGGGGTTGCACTGGAACAAGACGGTTGTATTCCTAAGAAGTTTTGTATGTTCCAGATTTTGCTATGAGGAATAAGACTAAGCCGGGCCCATACTTTCGCAAAGCATTCTATGCTTCGCTAGACGATCCATTCAAAGATTACCAGGGGTTAAACTGTGATTGCAAGGTACTTGGACGAGAATTCTTCCGTTATTTACTTTCGGATAAATGTACTTTGGGATGGGGTCAAATGGATGAGATGACTTATGTGCTTAGATGGTTGTACTCGAAGGAATGTCACGAAGCCAGGACCGACATAGCCATTACCGACGGTAAGTGGTATCACACATGGGTGAATAAGAACTTGACTGAGGAAGTGCGGCACAAGAAGTTGGCTATTTATTTTGAAGGGAGTAGGCCGTACCGTGGGACAGAGATGGCCAAAGCACGTAAGTGGCTCATGCCATGGGTCTAAAAAATGCCATATAAGGGAGGGGCAGAACATTGGTTGCTCGTTTACATTGAAGTGGAAGATATGGTTGTTCAAGTCTTCGATCCAGTGATAGGAATGGGAAAAAGGAAATGGGACCTTGGTGCTCTTCGCAAGGAATTCCCTAAGATGCTAAAAGTGTCCGGTGTATGCAGAGCGCCAAACATGTTGTTAATTAAGAGGAATGGGTTAGAGATGACGCACTACTTCAAGCCCCATGATAAATAGAGATATTCAACAAATATGAAGAAATATTCGGGCTTCTACGTCGTCAGAATGACCGAGCACCTTATGGAATGTAATCCCATTAGGGGTTGGACTGAGCTAGACAAAAAGGCGATCAAACAGATGAAGGAAAATTATTGTATTTTAATTTGGATGGTTACTTTTCACTTTCCGGTTTGCGATGGAGAGGGTAAGAGGAAAGACAAGATGGTGCGTAAGTAGGTGGACTTGGTGTACAAAACTTGTAATGAGATAAAACTTTTGTTGGTGTTGAATGAGGTTTTTGTTTTTCAATTTTGTTTTATTACTACAAATTGATTACATAGGAAAACAACGAACAAACAACAACTACCAACAATTACAAACACACGAACGCATACCTACGACATGATTATATAGCAACTACCGAAACCAACAACAAAACCAATCACGAGAACAAGGAACAAGTTAGCTTTTTGAGGCGCATGAGCAACTACGTCTAGAGAAGTGGATGGACCGTCGTATGAAGTTGGTTGTCTTGTACGGTCGGTTTCACGCAGGCGTTGCTCGTTCTAAAACCACGCATTTGCAGCCTCTTCATATGTTGCATACTTAATATAGCAAGTGTTCTTATATCCTGTCGTTTGCTCCTGACATGCTGGCCAAGAGGTACATATGCCCGTTTGACGACCCACAAATACGACGTAATAATAATCTCTGCGAGGCATTCCTGACATTTAACATTATTACGTTAGATAATCTATGATAATAGGATTTTAAAGATTAATAGGTTTTTAAAGATTATATGAAAAACATGTTATTTATGATAATAGGATTTTAAAGATTCTAAAAAAATGTCGGATTTAAGGATATAGGTAACATTTTAGGGTTTACTGTTTACAATATTAGGGTTACTGGTGTCACATTTGTTCATTGTGTGGGGACAGTGACACCTGGCGACTTGCAATATAAGGCAAGTAAGAACCTTTAAATAACAGGGACGAGGATGACTACAAATTAAGACGAGCAGTTACTCGTCCTTGTATTGTGAACATGCACGTCCCAGTTTATGAAGTGAAAACTATGACGTGGAAGACCTCCAATACTGAGACGAGTAACTACCTCAACTGGATCTGAAAACTGATACGAGATGTCCATCGTCTCAGTCTTGGAGGTCTTACAAAGAGGATTTAGGTTACATGATATAGGGTTTAGGGGGTACATGACTTGGGATTTATGAATTTAGGATTTAGGAATTCATGTTTTATTGATTAGAGGGGTATTACATGGTTGAATTACATTTTTAGTAATCATATTGATGGTATTTAGTTGGTTTAAGTGTTTATTGACTATAATTTTAGGGTTTAGAATAGATGATCTATGGTTTAAGGGATTACAAGACTTGGGGTTTATGGATTTAGGATTTAGGAATTCATGCTTTATTGATTAGAGGGGTATTACATGGTTGAATTACATTTTTAGTAAGCATATTGATGGTATTTAGTTGGTTTAAGTGTTTATTGACTATAATTTTAGGGTTTATAATAGATGATCTATGGTTTAAGGGATTACAAGACTTGGGGTTTATGGATTTAGGATTTTGGAATTCATGGTTTATTGATTAGAGGTTTTACATGGTTTGAATAACATTTGTAGTGATCATTGTAATGGTTCCTAAGTTGGTTTGAAGGTAGTACTTCACAATTGTATGATATATGGTTATGATCCAAGTGTTAGGATTACGTGATTAAGAGTTCAAGATTACATAATTTTTGGGTTAAAAGTTTACCTTACATGATTTTATGGTTTAGTAATTACACTAAATATTTTTGACAAACTTTAAAAACATTTTGTAATGATTTTAGGGTTTAGGGTTTAGGGTATGCTCGTCACAGTATGTGTGTTGTGGATTGTGTGGAGACTGGAACGAGTAGATGCTCGTCCCTGTATTGTCTGAAAGGACTGGTCTCAGTTTGATGTTCCATACGAGCATTTGCTCGTCTCAGTTTTGGTTACACGACTTAGTTGTTCACTTCATAGACTGGGACGGGCAGATGCATCGTCCCAGTCCTTTCAGACAATACAGGGACGAGCATCTACTCGTTCCAGTCTCCACACAATCTACAACACCTAAGCAGTACTTACCAGAAGCAATCGCCAAGTTCTCTTCTCCATATGTATCATGTAACTTGCAATAGCTAATCCCATGCACATATAGTTTATTGTTAATGACATGGCTTACCTTTTCTTTCCTTCTGTGTTATCAACTGTCGTGAAAGCCCTGTTAGCATCTGAAGATAAGTGCAAGCAGAATAATGAGGATGTACAAGAGATAGAGGAGCCTATTTCTTGGTACAATCGGATCCTTGGTTTCCGGATAGAATGTGGGCATGGTATGTACTTCTATGACTTGCAAAATAGTACTATATAGTTGTAACTCTTTCCTTAGGTGGTATATCATTTCTTTGTCAAACAATGTTGCGCTTGCTTTTCTTGTCGTAGCCACAGTAATTATGTTGTTCCTAATCAACAGGTTTCTCTTCAAAAAATTATCAGTGTGTCTTTTTACTCTCCATGTCGAGTACTTATTGTTTGTCTGACATACATACTCTTTTCTTTGCTGCTACCTCAATCATTAAACGACACATTAATTTCCAGTGCCAACATTGTAATATTGATTTTGAGTTGCCTTGTTCATTCAGGAGTGAAATTCATATTTACGAACATCAACTCGAAAAATCCTGAAGAGGAGTACTACTTCAGTGTGCGCCATGACAATGATGTATACACATGTAAGGAGCGATTTACTGACTTCTAAGATGAAGGCATTCTTATTGGCGAGTGATAACAGTTTGGCTTTCCTCGTGTTTTCTTAATTTGATCATTAGTGCTGGAGTGCGAGCCACATTTGAATGACACCAAGGAGATGATCCATGAGTTGAACAGAAGCAATGGTCTATTCAAATTTGTTAGAACTATGCGTGAGAAGTTCAAGGAAGCTGCAACACATGGTATTGCTCCATCCTTTTTCATATAGCTAGCTCCTTTGTTTGCCATGTCTAAGTTTGATGGAAAACTTATACAGCTGCAACACTTGGTATTACTGTGAGTTCTTATTTTTCTGAGGTTCTGTGTCCTTTCATGGTTTGCAGGAAATTTTCCTCAGCTTACATCTAATGATCAATACTCTTCCGTTATCTCTGCGTCTGCACCGGTTTCTTCAGTTTCAAGTGAGAGTAGAAATGAAACTCCTCCGCCTACAGTACAAAACAAACGCCTACCAGAAGAAACAAACCGACCATCCAAGAAAACCCTCCATGGTAAAGGGCTCTCGTCCCCTGGTGGATCTGCCGCATCTCTTCGCCGGTCTCCACGTTTGAAGGTACTGACTACGGACAACTAATGTTGAAAAAATGAAATAATGGCCGAGTTAGAGTTTCCTGAAAAAAAAAAGCATTATTTTAAGTCAGTTCTACAGGTTTACTGTCATTCAGAAGCAGTGCTTTGGTTTTCGTATTCCTTCTGAAGAAATTAGATTGCGCCTCATTGAACTTAATTCAATACTTATTTCCAACTCAATGCGTCGCGTTTCTCGTGGATTAGTGTCAGAAGAACATCAACTATCTGATGTTCTAACTTCTAATGAGACTATGATAAGATTTACTGATTTATCTTTTATCTATCTGTCTGTCAAAGATTTCATGAATGAATGACACACTAAATTCATTTGCAGGTTAAAAAGTGAGAGTGAAGGCGAGACTGCTCTGCTTCCAAATTAAATGAAATCTCCTCACTGACTAGTCCGATGCAAATTCAAGGTAAATCATCTTGTATTTGGAGATTCGTAAGATTCTTTGAACAATGTTAAGGGTCATGTATATCATCCTTATTCTTACTGTAGTGTTGGAATCGCTCTGATCGTACCATTGGAATTCCCTCTATATGCTTATATGAGTAGTAATTATTATTGTACTTTGACGATGTTGCGGAACTCGTATTTCTCCCTAGTTTTCTTAAACGTTTATGATTGATGTCAAAGGAGTTGTTAGTTTGCGTCGGACGAGGCTTTGGCCAAAGATTGCGATGAAGTTGATGTAATAACACTGCTTCACTCTTATTATGTATACCAGCATATTTCAGGAGGACAAAGTGAAGAGTCATCGTCGATTTAACAGGGGCGGATCCAAGAATTTGTTGCAGTAAGGGTAAAATGAAATTTTAAAACAAAATATGTATAAAATCTGAATTTTGTAAACTTAAGTAGGGTTATATTGTAGTTTTTCTAGGGCCGAACTGAAAATTTAGTAAAAGTAAGGGTGAATTTTCAATTTTTAAAACTTGTGTGGGGGCTATAGCCCCTACTCATCACCATATACATCCACCCTTAGATTTAACTCTACCAATTGTGTCCCCCCGATATTACTGACATTGACAATTAAGTTGCATAAGGTCACAGGAAACCACTGGTGGTTCTTCAAGTTCACAAATTCACAACCACTATATCTAAACAAATTACCACTTGCAGTTCACATGCTCACAACCAGCTATAGGTGGTCTAATAAATGATTGCATACACTTGATTTTCACTCATCGATCATATTACTACGATTTCCTCAAAAGAAAAAAAGAAAGTCATATTACCACGATAGCGACACCACACAAGAGTACACTGGATTGGAAATTACATGGAGTAAAGGAAAGGAAAAGAAAAAAAACACGCTCACACAAGCAGGCAGGCACTTCACTTTCTGAAAGGAGCCTAAGCTCGAGTGAAGTCTCTTAAGGGTGTTGTAGTTATGTTACCCACGACAGATGTTAATTGTTCTGGGCAATTGGGGTAGTTTTAACGACTTGGGCCCTGAAGTTGTAGTAGTTGATGCCAGTGTAAACCCCGTCGTCCTTCTTGTTGGTGCAAACTGACCCATCTGTACGCGTGTCTTGTTGCATATAGGAGAAAGGAACGTCACACTTACCTTTTGTTGCAATGACAAGAACCGTTACGGAGGAACAGGCAGGGATATTGATGTGGTCGGACAACTCTGTGGTCTCGGATCCTTTCATGTCGGTTCCCCACTCGTACCGCCCCTCAAACTCATCACTAAAGCCGACCTCTCCATCCACAATCGACGGAATGCTCGTCATCTCCATCGTGGTCGGGGTGGGCAACTTGAGTGTAACAATGGAATTCCACGTCCTCGTGGTTTCCTTTGTGAAGGACTGGGTTAGATGAATGACTTGATCAACGTTGAGAGGGTTACTGAACTGTTTTCTAACCATTATGACATCAGATTGATTATAGATTCTAGCGTGCTCAAAGCGGAAATTGACATTGTAGACGCTCCTCGAGACAACAGGCTCTTCAACCCTCATGATTTCCGCATTTTTTACCTTGGTGTTGGGAACAGCACTGATAAAGTCGTCCTCGGTCCGATCTACAGCTGTAGTCCTCTGGCAAAAAAATATATGCTCTTTGCTATGTATCGCCAGCTCATTGTCGCCACGGCCTTTGACAAGCCGAAATATGTCTCTTTCTTTGCTGGGCTTCCCGTCAGAGATCAATATAGAAGTAATAGCAAAACCCCAGTCGTAGCACATAAACTTGGCCTCAGAGGGTAGTCTGATGCGGACACTCCCATCGCGGTTGTAGAGGACTTCAAATGAACTGGTGTGCATTGGAGCATCATCGATCTCGAATCTGAATGCTTTGTTTCGATGGCGAAGGATGCGTCCGTCATTACCCTTGAGCACGACTAGCTGGGGCAATATCACCAAAGAGTCCCAATTGACGATAGAAAATGAATTGCCAGAATCTTCGGCACCATATGGTACGGGCTGATTTGGGCCTGCCTTCAAGCATGTCCGGTACGTGGGATCGCCACTCCCAACAGAAACAGGAACATATCGGCTGTCTTGGGCATGGCGCAGTGTTAGCATTAACTTGCCATCCCCAGACAGCTTGACCGATGGCTGGAACAGGGTGCATGACCACTTGAATTGGTCCTCCACTGGCTCGGCGGCTGTGGCAGTGATCCACCCCTTCCTTTCTTCTCTCCTCGTCCAGTATCTGTTATTGTAGCAGCACCGTATGTTGTACAAACCCGTATAGGCTTCATTCTTCGCCGGCTCTAGTTCGAACTTGGTGTAGAGGCTTATAACCTCCTCCCCGCTGAACTCGACATGCCCGTGGAGTACAACGTCTTCGTGTACATATCGCAAGTATTGCTTGTTGGTGAGTGATTCAAGGGCAATGTACCTTGGCAAATTATCCATCTATTTCCCTCTCTCTCTCTATATATATATCTCTTAGCTAAATGAGCTCTTTCTTTCTCTTCTCTCTTTGCTTTGCCGTGCTTTTACCTTGCTCCAGTTCTCTATTTGTAAGGGAAACTAGAGTTCCACGGGGGAGACTTTAGGAAGATGATAAGGAGGCAATCATGTATTGTAATGTGTAAGGACAACTATTGGGCCACTAGTTCAATTATAGTTAGGTGCATCTGAACGAACATGTATGGATAATATTTTTAAGCACCTTGATGAGCTGACTAGAGTGTTTTCTTTTCTTATCTCGTTTTTTCCTTCTCTCTTTGCTTAAATTTGTCGTGCTTTTGATTGCTCTAGTGATGCTCTATTTGCAAGGGAAACTAGACATCCGAGGGAAGACTTTTTGAAGATAATGATAAGTATTGCATTTTATTCAAGGAACCTGTCATGTTTTTTTTTTCTTTCTGTTACTGGACTACTTCAATAATTATTTGATTAGAGGGAATTAAGAATGAATAAAATATAAAGAATGAGTTAGCTGCATCTCAACAGGTAGTATATATGTTTTCTTTAAGCATTCTGATGAGCTGACTTTAGGCACTGCTTCAAATAAATTTGTAGTACTACATACTAAAATCTCTATTTCCCTTCGCTGATACGTGCTCAAAGGAAGAACTTTTATTCCTATCACATTCATGCGCACATGGTCCTTCTTTAGACTTTCAAAAATTTTTATTTATTTTGTTTTTTTAAAAAAAAAAACTGATTGGTAGGGGAATAACGCCCTGTACTATTTTATATATCAGAAGAGACAATCAAGATCCAAACCTGTAAAATGCGAAGCACTAGAGATGACATTAGGCCTTACCCATTACTCCATTAGGGCATGTCCACCAAGGCCATGTAGCCTTGGCACCACCTCATCCTTGCCTCCCAACTCCCAAATTTTCACCATTCCCATTTCCACCAACAACATCTTGCCAAGGCTAGAATTGCCCCAAGGCAAGAGGTTGGGCAATTCTGGCCTCCTCCCTTGCCTTCTAGCATTTTTGCCACATAGGTATTCTACTCAATATTTTCATCCTCAAATAATAGTTTGGTTACATCATCAAAAAATAGTAATTTTGTATTATATAAAAATGATCATGGTGTAAACAAAAATCATAAATTTGTTTTACTATTTTTTTCTATTGTAATGTTTTTCTTTTTTTTTGTAACGTTTATCTTTATCTTATTTTTTCGCTACAATTTTTTTATTGGTACCAATATTTTCTTTTCTTATTTCTTTTTCTGAAAAAAATTGTTTTTACCAGTTTCTCATTTAGCCTATCAATTTCAAATGTCATGAGACTATTAGTTTCTATATATTTTTATAATGTTTTTCGTTTTTCTTTTTCTATATTATAATTTGAAAAAATTAAAATATATATTAACATAAGATGGAGTGTAATACAAATTTTTACTAGAGTATTGCCCGTGCCCGATGACACTATCCCTAAATTGGATAGTTTTTTGCATTTAGAGGTGTTTTTCTAATGAATTTAGAGGTGTTAGCAAAAAATTATATTTACAAATGTGTTGAAAAAAAGCGTTAAAGACAATTTGCTCCCTTCGCTTTTGAAGAAATACCAGAATGCTCCCTGACATATTAACAATTCTACATACCTCCCTGTAACGGAAAAAAGAAAATACAAGTTGCCTCTTCTGTGTCATTTTCTTCCAGTAGCGCGCAATTACTATTCTTCTGTGCCATTGTAATTGCACACTTCTGGATGGAAATGGCACATAAGGGACAACTTGCCTTTTATTTTTTCCGTTACAGGGATGTGGAATTGTTAATTTGTCAGGGAGCATTCTGGTATTTCTTCAAAAGTGAAGGGAGCAAAGTGTCTTTTACCCAAAAGAAAAAAGAACAACTTTCAAATATGGGATGAGCATTATAATGGACGTGGGAATCACTCACAACCTATCTCCTATTAGTTAGGGATGTAGTTGAGAAACACCTCTCTCCTATTAGTTAGGGATGTCCAAAGAGAGTGGGTAGTTAGAGATGTAATAAGTAGGTGAGATCTAATGGTGGGCATGGAGTTGATTTAATCTAACAGTTGAAAAATCATAAGTTAGTTAAACCATGCTATTATATAATATAAATTTAATTTATATTATAAAATAAAATACATTATTTTAATTTTTTTAAATGATGAATAGTGTCCTGCCTCTCCCCCTGCCCCAAACGGGTGGAAACAGTCTTCAAAAAACAGTAAACAGTGTCTTGCCTCAGAACCCCTTGGTAAAGAATCTCCCCCCTACCCAAAGGCTTGTTAGAATGCAGCAGTCAAATCTTGTGAATAATCTAAAGCCAAGGACATAGATTTACCTCTTATAATCGTTCAACCACATGCAGAGCATATTATCAAAGTACAACATGTGATTGCAAAACGTGATTGTTACTTACATGTAAACCATCCTCTTCAGGACAAAAGGTCTATCAAAAAGTGTGATTTGCAAGACGTGTACTTGGAAGCAGGGACGGAGGTGGGGCACAATTGTACATTTCAAAAAAAGATATGGCATTTTCATAATTTATATGGGGCACAATTAAAAGTTTATATAAAATTCATGAATAATAGTGTTGTTTTAGAAAATTAGGGTGCGACGTGTGCCTTACCGTGCCACATTCTAGCTCCGCTCCTACTTGGCAACATCTTAATTCTTTTGCAGAAAGAGAGGACGGTTACACAAATCATCACTATCTGCTGATCTCTTTTGCCCTGGTCCCTCACTAATGGACTGTCCACATTGAAGACCGATTTCGGGTTAACTGATTTACAATCAGAATAGACCTCCATTGAAGCAGGAAGTCTGTTAACCTTCCCGTTGACATGAACTTGGTCGCAAACACGAAGACCGAATGTCACGGAAGAAGTAAGGATTTTTTACGTGCCCACTGTTAATCCGTAGTTATTGTTCTTCGACGATGCAGCGGAACTCTTCTTATTTATCTCCAGTATTGTTTCAACTTTGTGATCGATGTCAAACAAGTTGCTAGTTTGCGTTGGACCATATATACTGTGGCCGTAAATTGCATAATCCTTTCTAGACAATTTGTGAAGAGTGATAGTCAATTTCATGCTACCAATTTTGTCACCCTCAGACACACACACACACACACACACACGCACACACACACACACACATATATCTTAGTAGTATGCACGTGCGTGGGTATGTGTAGACAGTAGACTGTAAGAGTGTTCATCAAAGATATGCTACCAAATGTTGAACAGCTTTCTGTACACTACATCCTACTACTCTGATTCTTCTATTTCACGTCATGAGGACTTTATGCACTATTCACAGGGTCACTTTGACCCGGTGTTTTGAATAGCTAAATGATGTAACTTTTCGATAATTTTTTCATGATATTATAGAATAAAAGTTGTTCTATAACACGGTGAAAAAAATATTAAAAAATCGTATTGTTTTGCGATCCAAATCACTCGGTGAAAGTGACCTAAATACGAATAAAAAAAGTCAAATGATAAGAAAGAGAAGAATCAGAGAGGTACGCACCAAAGCACAATACTTTATAAAGACAAAAGTTGTGTAATTCTTGAAATATATCAGCAAAACTAACATAAAAAGGAAGCAAACATCCCATGTGGAGATAATTACTATAATAATAGCCATAAAACTTGTTTGTAATTATTGCTTAAGAAATGGGTAATTGACAGAAATCACCCTTGTAGTTTGGGGATTTATTAGGTCACTACCCTGATCTTTGGAAAATGGCGAAGACCACCCTTCTGCCTAACGGAGAGTAACGAAAGGAATGAAAGTCCCTTATATCCCTAATCTATATAGGAATTTACAGCCCACTAAAGCAGAAAAAGTTCCCTCACTCTCCTCTCCCCTTCCCTCACCAGACGCAACAACACCAACAAATCAAGCAAACATGGATTGATTTGCATCTCAAGTGCTTCATTGGCAACACTGGATTGATGCAAATTCGTTCTCAGTTTAGAAAGAGCCAAAATAAACAATTGAAAAAAGAAATGCAAATTGATTTAGGCATTTGAAAAGAAATCAGGACAAAAATCCAACCATACCAGACCCAAACTCATTCTTCAATCTTCATCTCCCAAACTTAGAACCCCAAAATCCATCCACCTCTTTGTCTTCGCTCTTTCTCACGGCTGCATATCGTCACCACAACCAACTGAACCTCCATTAAAACCGTTCACGTCACTGACCCACTTTCTCATACTCAATTCTTTCTATTCTGCATCGTTTGGACCACTTTGTTTGCTTCAGTTTGCATTTTGACTGGGTTTGATTTGATCTGGAAGCTTGAGAACGGAGACCTCAATCGCAATAAAACTCTATCAAGTATGATATTGTTGTTTCAACACTTACAACAATTAGTAAATAGCAAACACAAAATGCAAAAAGCAATTTCCGTAGCATGTTATATGCGAAATTTATCCAACATTTTTTAAGTAGATTTATACAATAGTATTTACACAGCAATGCCAACACCTTCTTTCTAAAACGCCACAACATTCTTAAACTGGCCCTTAGTACTAGGGACTAGTAAACCGTTTTCTTGGTTATCAGGGTGAGTTAACCGTGGTCAGTGGCGGTGGTGCCCTTATTCGTATTAAGTTGTGCCCTTAGTAAAACTACAAAACTCGGTTATGAGCTCTGGCTAAGAAAATAAATAAATCAATGGCTGCAATAAGGTCCTTATTCTTATTCAATTGTGCGCTTACTAAAACTATGAAACTATAAAACTCCACAAATTTCAAGATTTACACAAATTATGCCATTGGAATTTATAAACGTGTTACTCTTAACTTTGTTATTATCTCTCCCCGCTATGAAATCTGAAGCCGCACTGGCTTGCTGCGCGACCGGAGGAGGGAGAACGGTGACCACAGGCTGAATTTGCTAAGGAGGACGGCGGTCACCAGATTGTATCTGCGACGGAGGATGACGAGGACCACCAGAAAACCACCAACTGAAAGTCCGATTGTTCCAAAAATTCCAGGTTCAAAGTTCGTAATTCGAAAACCCGAACCCATTCTCTGTAATTCGACTTGCTTCTTCTTTGAAAATTGATGATTTCAACAATTTCAACACCATATTTGCTGTTTTTAGTGTGTTAGTTTCAGAGTAGCAGTCAGAATTGGATTTGCTACATATGTTACTTTCAGTGGTGTTGGTATTTTAGTGTCATCAATCATTTTATGTAATTGGACTTACTTGCGATCAAAATAGACATTGGCATATACATTTGTACACATTACGAGGTGTGGAGTAGACGCGTGTACACGACTATAGGACGACTGCGGGGGTTCGGGGGCACACGGGGGTCTGGAGGCAGTGCCCCCGGTGTGGTCCAAGGGGCAACGCCTCTTTCCAAGAGATTGGTATTATTCACCAAACCACTGCTCCTTATACACCTCAACAAAATGGTATATCTAAGAGAAAAAATCGAACTCTAAAGGAAATGATTAATTCCATACTTTCCTACTCGGGTTTGAGTGATGGATTTTGGGGAGAAGCTATGGTAACAAATTGCTATTTGCTTAATAGGATCTCTAACAAAAAAGGAACAAAACTACCCCATATGAAGTTTGGTATGGTAAACCTTCAAACTTGCATTATTTGAGAGTTTGTGGTTGTAGAGCTATTTTTAGGCTCAATGAACCCAAGAGAAAGAATCTTGGGGAAAGAGGTATAGATTGCATCTTTATTGGTTATGCCATGCATTCTAAGGCTTATAGGTTCAATGTGATTGAGTCTAGTGACTCAGTATTCATTAATACTGTAATAGAGTCAAGAGATGCTATCTTTAATGAAGAAATGTTTTCTTCTATACCTAGACCAAAGGAGTTGGTTACGATTTTGAGCAATGCTCAACATGAAGGAACAAGTGACGCCATCACTTTACTTGAAGTAAGAAGGAGTAAAAGAGCTAGAGTAGCCAATGACTATGGTTCTGACTTTCAACTATATTGAGTTGAGGGATCTAGGGATGAGATTAAATCTCAACATGCTTATTGTCTTAGCATAGAGGAGGATCCTAAAACTTAAAGTGAGGCTTGGCATCTCGTGACGTTGCATTCTGGAAAGAAGCGATAGATGATGAGATGGATTCGATCATGCAAAATGGAGCTTGAGAATTATCTGATTTGGAACTGCAGGGGGGGGGGGTCGCACAAACTCCTAACCACAGGAGGGTAAAACGTAATTAACCTTTTTATCAAGTTGGAGGATTTATTTGAACTTAAAAATGTACAGATATGCATTGACAGTGAGAACTTTATTGATTTTATATTAGTGATGCTACCTCCCTTTCCGTTCTCTATCACACCGGTTTGACTTCTGTCTCTATTCATTGGGTCACTTTGACCTGATTATTTATGTAGCAAAACGATTCAAATTTTTTGATAATTTTTTCATGTAATTGTAGAGTAAAAGTTGCTCTATAACAGGGTGAAAAAATTATCAAAAAATCGCATCATTTTGCTATCCAAATCACCCGATCAAAGTGACTCAGATACGAGTAAAAAAGTCAAACCGATGTGATAGAGAATACACATAGGTAGCATCATTTAGATGATCACTAGCACTTAGCGAGAGACTACGTATGCAGAGTGAGAGATGGAATTGGGTAAATCACTTTAACTCAAAATTTAAATCACTTTAACTCAAAATTTCACGCGATGGTAATAAAATATATAAATAACTTCATGCGTGTTGTCAACAGACAAAATATTAACTCTCGATTTCTTCTGATAAAGACGAAAGATACTTAAATCAAGGTAGTTTTCTGAACTGCGGAAACGAAAGAAATGGCGGGCGAAGAGTACTCAAATTCGAACCCTTCTCTCTCTCAGACGTCGTGAGTGGCGATGATGATGGTGAGCACGGCAGAGGACTCGGTGTGTGCTAAAATGAAGGAGAGGTTCCCATTCACCAGCAGCGGATCGACGGCGCCGTCTCCTCCTTCAGAAATTCGCTGGAATCAACCAAGTCCAAGGCATCGCACACCGTCCAAAATCAAGGTAATTAGCGTATCTATACTAGCTAGGGTTTGATTTTCCGTTGGCTGTTTTGAAGATCCGAGCCTTTTTCCGGTCAGTATGATGTTTATGGCTCGACCTAGGGTTTCGAGTTTTCTCGTTTGCGTGTGTGATGGAAATGGTTAGTACTCGATTGAATTCAGTAGATAAGTGTTTGATTTCAGCATTTAGGTTTGGCTTGTTCCGCTGGATTTATTTGAGCTAGTCACTTGCCTGTAATTAGAAAACCACTCTTATAAGTCTTTGTTTGAGTTATGAATGAAAAAATTCAACACAAAGGAAATCAAGAGGACGTGTGGGGTTCTAAGAAGAAGAATGGGTACATCTACACGAATATAGGAGCAAGGAAAATCATAGTTCACAACATCTTCATAGTTGTTGAAGTTTTGTTAGTATTACTATGCATTATAGTGCCCTCTGGTTGGTAACTGGGTTGAAGTTCTACAATGGTGCATTTATGAGTTATAAATCAATGTGGTAAAATATAAATGAAAAGAAATGACAAACCAACAAGCAAGCAGAAGAGGAGATAAAACAAAAATCATATGCCTACGTGAGCATATACTGAATTATGAATATCGACTTTTAACATGGCATACTTTGGCTACTCCTTTCCATTAAAGGCTATGAGCAGAAATATGGTATTACTTTATTTCAGCAATAATTCTCCTATTAATAGGTCCACGATGATCATGTTCTTCAATAGTCCCTTCTCCTCTCAATGTAGCCTGAAGAAAGGAAACGGTTCACACTGGTTGCATATTCAGTTCATTCACCATTCATGAAGACGGTTTTTGTTCATTTCATTGGTACTGGAACTTTCCATGTTCCCAAGTTTAGCACACCCAATCATATCCCGAACCATATGTTGGATTCTATCGAGTTCAATGTCATTCCAATTCAGCTCCAAACAAACATAGCCCGTACTTTTGTGCGGGGCTGGGATGGTATAGCCTTTCCAAGTTTTACGATTTTCTACATATACGTAGGTTCCACGTTTTCTGGGTGCATGATTGTATTTTTAATTAGAGTTATCTGAATTCCGATACCCTTATGTCAAACCAGTTGGCGGTTCTGGGTTCCCAAACAGGTCAGTTAGCTCAGCTCGCCTAACAGATCCGCATTCGAATTTACTTCTCTCCGCTTGCCAATCAATTTCAGTACCAAATGCCGTAAACCACCTCACGTGGTAGGCCTACTCAACGTGCAAATCCCAAAAGGTCCACAATATCCAAAAGTTTCACACTCATTTTAAGGTGCTGCACAATGCAAAGCTTTCATGTCTTCCTTCCTTAAAAATAACTTATAAGATCCTGTTTCTGTGATAAAGATGGTTGCATCAATATAGTTGTCACTCAAATGCTCCGAGTTGAAGCTGTTCCTAAATTGAAAGAGAGTGCATACCCACTTACCCCAAGGTAAGTCACTCGCCTTAATTGTATAGATGCTGCAAATGACAACGAAGATATTTTAATCCTCGTGCCACCAATGGGAAGAGAAAACTTTAAAAGAAGCTCTTGTAGCCGAGAAAGACCACAAATTAGAGAAGTTCCTCATGGAGACCAGCTTCTTTCCCTCTGGTCAGAAGCGTTTAAAATTTTAATACTAATGTATGAACCAAAGCACGCGGGATATTGTCTAGGAAATGTAAGAAATTGAACCTCATGCCGGTTTGAACCTAAGATATCATATGTAAGAAATTGAACCTTTTAAGAGCAACTCCAATATTTCAAGTTCTTCTCCACCGGTATCCCCCTTCCAAATGACGGCTATTAGAAATTTAGAATACAATACTATACATACACGAGTTAGAAATCCTTATCTGTCAACAGAGTGAATAATGTGAGCGTGTGATGATATACTGAAAAAAGAGGGTGCGGAAGTGATTGACACAATCACATGCAACATCTGTGGTCACAAGCACTAAGAGGAAGCCATCCACATAATCTAGCAGATACTTGGATTGGTGAAGGGAAAAGAATCATGGAGCTTTCACTACGGTACTGTTTGCGCAACAACCCATTGTTGTCACCAGAATAGGGATTGATGTGTTGAAGAGTGACAAATATGAACTCAGCAGTAGTGTTAAAAGAAAATATGCTAAATGCACTTCCTGATTTTTCATCGAGAACTTGCTGGAAGTATGCAGTTCATTTGGTCAATTTCAATTCCATAAAAAAGAATACAACTCTGGCCTCTTATTTTCTCGATGATGTTTCTTCATGGGACCAACAATTGGAAAGTATAAAGATAGAATTCAATCCACCAGGGCTCTAAATTTTGTGATTGGTCTAACCACATTGGGAAGTTAGAAGTCTGTTAAGTGCAGGGAATGAAATGACCTACTTGGGGGTATTGAATTAGATCATTCATGTACCCAAATTTATAAGAAACACAAGAATTTGAAGACATTGACTGTGCAATGAATGAAATACCTCTTGCATAGGAAGATTAGAAATTCAAGTCAAAATTATTTTCAATGCATAGAAAAGCTAAAAAATGTAGTTTTCTCATGGTGGAATCCAATTAGGATAACTACATTTCATAGACATCTTGGGAAGATTTAATAGGCATGCACATGCAACATGTATGTCACTTATGACAAATGTCATGAGGTGAATGCTTTCTAAATCACACATGGCGAATAAAGGGGCTCATTTTCTTGCTAAACGTTGTATGGTATCTGGGCACTTTATTTCTCTTGAGCGATATTGGTGAATAGTTCTTTTTGAGTTCAAGGCAGAATCTGACAATCTGCTAAACGTTGCTACTGTATTGAGTCACATTGATGATAGATGGCACAGAAGCATTTGGCATCATAAATCAGTGTGGATAAGTTATTCCAACTCCACAAATAGTTCACAAGGAGCTGGGATTAGATACCAAGGATTCATCCTATTGAGCCTAATGGTATGAAATAGTTAGCTAGAATCCACTGGTACCCCGTGGAGAGCTGCCATCAGAAGATCACAATCTTCATTTGGATAAGTAGACAGGGGCAGTTTGTTTTCCAGTTAGAAAAAGTTGGTTCAAAGGAAAGTTATGACATGCTTGTGAATTGCGACTCATCTGAGTTCTTTATTACTTTCGGCGGTTATGATTAAAGCAAGGCCATCAAGATCCACCTTTCTGAATGGTAGGCGAGTTTGGACCTGCAGCAGATTAAGTTGCATACTATAGCAGCTTTACACTGGAGGATATGGAAGAGTTATAACGACAGGATTTCTAGAGTTAAGCTTGAGATATGCTTTGAAGTACACAACCGGCCATATTATAGAGGCTGGATGGTGTCAGCATGACGATATTTTTATAGTTCAGGGGAATATGGACGGCCCCAGGAGTAGACAGACCTGAGACTTGTAGCAGAGATTGTTTGTCTGGAATTAATTCTACGCATATAATACTGACTGTGGTGGATCTGATACTTTTGAGGGCAAAAATGGAAGGATATGAGTAAGTACCACACAGAGAGAAGATATCATACATGGAGCAGTTGGTTGTTCATAATAACATATGTTTTCCGAATGCAAACAAGTATTGGCATTCTCACATTAACTGGCAATGTAGGAGCGTCATTTCGTCTCTGCTGTTGTTAGTGATACAGTGAGTCTATGAAGTACAGGTGCGGGCTCGGATGTGGCGCCAGAGAGCGGGTGAGGTGGGATGCGGCAAGTTCACATATGTTTGTTAGTTTGTCAAATATTCATTTACATGCCAAAGTAGAAGCAACAACAGCAATAGTCCAAATTATTGATAAACCAACACATCAACCATTCTACACAATGGATAATAAGCATCACACATTACAATTCACAAAAGAGGCACGTTAACTTCAGATATTACAGAATGAAGTTGCTGCACCCACCAGAGCATCCAAGTGCACCCGGTGGGACAGGGGGCGCGGTCTCCCAGAAGTACCTGTGCTTCCTAGCAGTGAGCTAGGTGAGTCTAAAAGCAGGTCAGATCGTGTTTCCAGCCCCTAGTTAGTGTGTGCAATAGTATAACTGTAGCTTGATGCATGCAGCCTGAACTAGTAATTTCAAGGAGAGACGTGAATTTGATTTTAGCAAGTGACTTGGGTCTCTAAGTCTTACCTTTTTTGTTTGTTGGAATATGTTATCTAATCTTCTTTCTTCCCATGGATTCAGGTTTCAGACATCTGTGACCAGGGAGATACGTAAGGAATTAATTATTTTCAGTTTTGAATATGTTCTCAAAGTTCTCTCTTGATATTTTCAGCAAAGATCGGGAAGCTAAAAGCTGAGCTGAGAGAGGCGGAAGATAACTTGGTGAAAGCTTTATCAGGTATTTGTCATTCTCAGTGTCCTTTACTTGATTAGTGTAAAAAGTTGTTTGATATGTAGGATAAGTATTAGTACCTAGGTAGGCTATTTCTTTAAGCATCTCGTGAATGTGCATGACAAACATATCACATGGTACAGAATTTCATTATGTTGCTGGCGAATTTATTCCCTATGCAAGATAACTGCAGTTGATGGAACAATTTCTGAAGTCTGGAGTAAAGCACACTTTCCAAATCTCTTTTTGAAGTACCTTTTCTTGTTGTTTCACTTGCTTTTTCCATGGGACAGTTAAGAATGTCTTTATACCAATCTTGTTTATTAGTCTATTTGAACCTCAATGGTAAGAAGAAATCTATTGTTAGCATCGGTACAATTATAGAAAGCCCTAGTTTCATATGCAAGGAGATCCAGTATCAAATCCAAGCTAACTCGTGGTTGGTTATTTTGTAGCAAAGACTCGCAAAGAAGCCAAGATTATTGCGATAACAGAATCCAAATCTGCTGCAAGAGCGAGAGTAGAGGAGCTTAAAAGAATTGTGGAAGATCAAATTGCAAGGAAGAATGAGTACGCAGAAATAATATCTCAGCAATTTAAAGGTAATTCACGCCTTATTTGCTCTAGTTCATATTTTACTTGAATCACGCATCGAAGTTATTTTTGCCATTTGTAATTCTGATAGCGATTCATCTTAATCTAAACAAGAATGTTGAGTGTTTAGTATGAATCTCCAAAGGAGCATATGACTGAGTTGTGAAATAAGAATATTGAGTGTTTAGTAAGAATTTCCAAAGAGGCTTATGACTGAGTTGTGAGTGCAAATATTAAAAAGATCACATAAAGTCTTAGATCCAAGAGGCTGTTACAAAACTGAAAAAATCATAAAAAAAAATATATTTCAAGTAATGGAAGACCATGTTGCTCCGAGACGAGAAAGTGGGTCCTACATCCTTCCATCTCATATCGTTCCATTAACGAGAGCCCGGTGCTTGTTGAATATATTTCTCTTCAGTTTGCATCTTCCTATTTATTGGGATATCATGACTTTTCCAGTTGGTAGAGAACTCATGACTAGTGATTGTCATGTAGATAGGCTGGGATGGAGCACCCCTAAAAGGTTGATTTGGCTATTTGTTTTACTGTTACTATTGTCCCCTATTGGGTATGTACTATGTACTAGTGAGACTTTATGGTGCAACATAAGATTACTGAGACACCCCTACTTACATGTGGTGGCGATACCTTTGAATTATTCTCAATTTATATTGCTGAAGCTAGGCTTTTATGTGTGTGTGTAAGGGAGGTGTCACAGGAAGGGGGGATCAAATCCTCGAAGAGCAGCATCACGCTGATTCTTGTACCAGGACTGCTACAAACATGTAACAAGCGGGGGTAGCTAGAGTTTGGTTCTTTTAGTTCAGTACTTTATCCCCTGAAAAGGTTTCTTGAGTTCAAGTTCAGTGAAATATCTATTCTGCGATTTCTGTGGTATTAATAAGCCAAATTTCTGTTTCATGGGCCTTCATATATTGACAGATTAACTGTCAACTGTTTTCCCTTCTCATTTTTCTGTGTTCTATTTCATTTGGAGGTATAAGTTGTCATGTCAGCAATGTTCTCCTCTCATGCCATATACGTATCAAGTAACCTGCAATAGCTAATCCCATGCACACATAGCTTATTGTATTTGATGTGGCTTACCTTTTTCTTTCCTTCTGTGTTATGAACTGCCGCGAAAGCCCTGTTAGCATCTGAAGATAAGTGCAAGCAGAATAATGAGGATATACGAGAGATAGAGGAGCCTATTTCTTGGTACAATCGGATCCTTGGTTTCCGAATAGAATGTGGGCATGGTATGTACTTCTATACATGCAAAATAGTACTGTAGTCTTTTCATCAGGATATGATATTTTCCTCCCTTTCCTTGGCACATGTCATTCCTTTGTCAATCCATGCTGTGCTTGCTTTTCTTGTTTTAGCCATAGTAACATGTTGTTCCTGATCAACTGGTTTCTCTTCGAGAGCTTTATCACAATTCACAAGTGTGTCTATTGTTGACTCTATGGTGAGAGCTTATTGTTTGTCTAACACGCAGACTCTTTTCTTTGCTGCTAACGCACATTAATTTCACGTGCCACATTGTAATATGTTGATTTTGAGTTGCCTTGTTCATTCAGGAGTGAAATTCATATTCACAAACATCAACTCGAAAAATGCTGAGGAGGAGTACTACTTCAGCGTACGCCATGAGAATGATGTGTATACTTGTAAGGAGCAATTTACTGACTTTCAAGATAAAGGCATTCTTATTGACGAGTGATAACAGTTTGGTTTTCCTCGTGTTTTCTTCATTTGCTCATTAGTACTGGAGTGCGAGCCACATTTAGATGACACCAAGGAGATGATCCATGAGTTGAACAGAAGCAATGGTCTATTCAAATTTGTTAGAACTATGCGCGAGAAGTTCAAGGAAGCTGCAACACGTGGTATTGCTCCATCCTTTTTTCATATAGCTAGCTGGTTTGTTTGCCATGTCTTAGTTTGATGGAAAACTCATACAGCTGCAACACACAGTATTACTGTGAGTTCTTATTTTTCTGAATTCTGTGTCCTTTCTTGTTTTGCAGGAATTTTTCCTCAGCTTGCATCAATTGATCAACACTCTTCCGTTATCTCTGGGTCTGCACCGGTTTCTTCAGTTTCAAGTGAGAGTAGAAATGAAACTCCGCCCACGCAAAACAAACGCCTACCAGAAGAAACAAACCGACCATCCAAAAAAACCCTCCATGGTAAAGTAGGGAAGTCAGGGCTCGTGTCTCCTGCTGGATCTGCCGCATCTCTTCGCCGGTCTCCACGTTTGAAGGTACTCACTACAACTAATGTGGACAACTAATTTCGAGAAAAATGAAACAATGGCCGAGTTAGGGTTTTCTGGAGGAAAAACATTGTTTTAAGTTTGTTCTACAGGTTTTACTGTCATTCAGAAGCAGAGTGCTTTTCTTTTCTTATTCCTTATGAAGAAATTAGATAGCGCCTTATTGAAATTAATTCATTACTAGCCAGTCCATGAACATTTATTATTTCTAATGCAATGCGTCGTGTTTCTCGTGAATTTGTGTCAGAAGAAGAATATGATAAGATTTACTGATTCAGCTTATGTATCTGTCTGTTTGTCTGTCTGTCTGCCAAAGATTTCCTGAATGTATGACGCTAAACTCATTTGCAGGTTAAAAAGTGAGTGAATCCGAGACTGCTCGGCTTCCAACTAACCAAAATCTCCTCATTGAAGAGTCCGATGCAAAGGTAAGTCAAATCATCGTATTTGCGGTTTCATAAGATTCCTTGTACAAGGTTCAGGTTCTTGTATCATCCTTCTTCTTACTGTAGAGTCAGAATCACTCTGATTGTACCATTGGAATTCCCTATATATGCCTTTATGAGTTGGCTCATTCCAGTTATTCTGTAATTATATTGTACTTTTTTTGAGGAAGTAATTATATTGTACTTTGACGATGTTGTGGAACTCGTATTTCTCTCCAGTATTCGTTGAAGTTTATGATTGATGTCAAACGAGTTCTTAGTTTGTGTTGGACGATGCTTTGACCATAGATTGCAATATAGTTGATATAATAACACGTCTTCACTGTTGTGTATACCGGCACATTTCAGGAGGACATTTAGTTAAGAGTGATTGTCGATTTCACTCTACCAATTTTGTCACCCCTGGACATTACTGACCTGGACAGGAAACCAGCCACCGGATGTTCAAGTGAGTCACAAATTCACCACCATTATCTGTACAAATTATCACGTGCAATGCACATGCTCACTAAAAGTATAGGAAAGCAAAGGGAACATTTTTTTTTTTTTTTAAATTCACTCATCAATCATGGTAATACAAAAGCAACACCACACAAGAAGAGCGAGTAAAATGGATTGGAAATTACAAAGCGAAAGAAGAGAGAGAAAACACGCACACTAGTGTGAAGGCTCTGGAGGTTTTGTAGTTATGTTACCAACAAACCTTAATTCCTTTTCGGCATTGGAGTCGTTTTAACGACTTCGGCCTTGAAGTTGTACTAGTTGGTGCCCGTGTAAACCCCGTTGTCCATCTTGTTGTTGATGAGGATCACATATCTGAGTTTTGTTTGCAAGCATGATGACCCTCCTTTGTCAATCAAGTACTGTAATTGTCGAGCGATTATTGTTTCAAAAGCAATATTCAAATTGTCACACTTATGGTTGTTGTGTCACACTTATGGTTGTTTATGACCGTAGAAGTACTTTGTGGTTTATTACTTATGTAGAATGTACACATTTTTTTAGCATAGCATAGCATAGCAATCAATGAGTAAATAGAAACATAGATATAGAAGAAAAAAAAAACGCAACAGAGGGTTATCACTCAGTTATGTTACTAATAAAGCAACACGTCTCAAGGGTACGTAAGATTTGAAAATCACAGAGAAATGACAGGGAAAAGCATGTGCAAGCAAGCAGGCAGGCAGGCGCAGGCACTTCACTTTCTCAAAGGACCGAGTGAAGTCTCTTGAGGGTTTGTTGTAATGTTACCCACAAACCTCAACTTTTTCCCGCCATTAGGGCAGTTTTCACGATTTGGGCTTTGAAGTTGTAGTAGTTGATGCCTGTGTAAACTCCATCGTCCATCTTGTTGATGTTAACCCCTGCATTTGTGAGTGTGTCCCGCTGCATATAATAGAAAGGAACGTCGCACGTACCTCTCGTTGCAATGACATGAACCGTTATGGTGGAACGAGCAGGGACATTGATGTAGTTGGAAAACTCTGTGGTCTCGGATCCTTTCATGTCAGTTCCCCACTGGTAGCGTCCCACAAACTCTTCAGTAAAGTCGACCTTGCCATCCACAATCGACGGAATGCTCGTCTCGATCGTGGTCGGAGTGGCCAACTTGAGTGTAACAATGGAATTCCACGTTCTAGTGGTTTCCTTTGTGAAAGTTTGCATCAGATGAACGGAGTCATCGACGTCGAGGGGGTTACTGAACTGTTTTCTGACCATTATTACATCAGATTGGTTGTAAATTCTGGCGTCCTCGAGGCGGAAATTGACATCGTAGACGCTCCTGGAAATTAACGGCTCTTCAACCTTCATGATTGTCTCTTTTACCATGGTATAGGCATCACACTTGAGACCGACATCTGCTGGCCGCCTCTGGAAAAAATCTGATGATCTCCGAAACGCCACCTCGTTGTCTCCACGGCCTTTGAGTAGGTAAAACCATTCGATGCGTATGTTATTAGGGCCAGGTGCTGCAGCAAGAGTCCCGCCATTGCCAGTGAACCAGTAATAATCCGTGCGCCAAATTCGTGCTATGAGACGGACAGTCCCATCGGGGGCATAGATGACGTAGTTTGAATCGATGGGAAATGTTTTATCACTGGAAATGAATGTAAAACACGCGTCGCTCTGATGATAGCGAAGGTAGAGACCATCATCGCCCTTGAACACGACTTGCTTGGGCAATATCACTAGAGACTCCCAATCGATGATATGAAAGGGGTTAAGGATGTTGGGATCTTCACCACTTGGTGCGACGGGTGGATTTGCGTCTGCCTTTAGACACGACTGGTACGTGGGATCGTCACTCCCAATAGAAACAGGAACATTTTGGCTGTCTTGGACATGGCGCAGTATTAACTGTGATCTACCGTTCAACCTCGTGACCGATAGCTCAAACAGGGTGCACGACCAGCTGAATCGGTCCTCCACTGGCTCGGCGGCTGTGGCAGTGATCCACGCGGTGTTTTCGTCTTTCCTCCTCCAATATTTATTATTGTAGCAACAACGGATGTTGAACAGACCCCTATAGGCTCCGTTCCTCACCGGCTCCGCTTCAAACTTGGTGTAGATGCTTATAACTTCCTTCCCACTGAACTCTACATGCCCGTGGAGTATAACATCTTCTTCTCCTTGTACATAGCGCAAATACTTTTTGTTGGAGAATGACTCAAGGGTAAAGTACCTTGGCAAATTCTCCATTTCTCTCTCTCTCTCTCTGCTAAATGAGCTCTTTCTTTTTTTTTTCTCTCCCTGTTTGCTTTGCTTTGCTTTGCTTTGTTGTGCTTTTACCTTGCTCCAGTGCTGCTCTATTTGTAAGGGGAAACTAGAGATTCAAGAGAAGACTTGGGAAGTTAATGAGACAGACATGTATTGTATTTTATTGAAGGAGGTAGTGGAAAGAACATGTAATGATTTTTTTTTTCTTCTTTCAATTAGTTGCCAATTGCTGCTATAATTATTTGATGTTCTGAGTGTTTATACAAAGCAAGCATTATTCGTAGGGAGTAAAAAATGCAAGAAATCCAAAGAACAGTTAGGTGCGTATGAATGGGTATTAGACACTTTCATCCTTCAAGTTTGATCCAAAGACACTTTCACACATTCTAGTTTGGGAAATGATACTTTCACTCATTTCGTGTCATAAATTTCAGGACACCTACACTCCTTAACCTAATAATCAGGGGTGGAAGTCTTTCGCCGGTAGTAACTTTTGGATCAGTTTGTCCCTCTTAGTGTATGGAATGATGTATTCAGGAAGTGTAAATATATCCCGAAGTACGCTACACTAAAGGTGCAAGAGTGCCATTTCTTTTCTTTTTGCAGGAAGTTGCATTTCCCAAACTTGAAGGGGTGAATATGTCTTTTCTCCCGTACATCTTTATTTAAAACTCATTTTCTTTCCCTTAAAAAAAATCTTTTTCGTGTTCACATGTACCTACCTTTCCTTTGAAATTCACCGAACATGTATATTTATTTTAACTTTCATGGAAAACCTAATCCAAGTTAAATGTTATGAATTTAGGTGATCCAAATATTAAATTGAAATTGACAAAGGAATAAGACGAAGCAAGCAAGGGATAAAAAGTCACTTGCCTTTTGAACGAAAGGATGGGATCTTTCGTGCGACTGAGTCGGCCATTCGTACAAAAAGCTCTGTATTGTATTTTATTCAAGGAGATAGTTGAAAGAACTTGTAATGTTTGTTTGTTTCAATTAGTGGGCAATTGCTTCAACAATAAGTTGACTTTCTGAGTGTTTATACAAAACAATCATTATTATTACGGAACGAAAAAAGACATGAAATCCAAAGAATAGTTAGGTGCGTATGAATGGGTAATAGACACTTTCACCACATCAAGTTTATTCCATAGACACTTTCACCCCTTCTAGTTTGTGAATTGATACTTTACTCCTTTTGTGTGATAAATTTCAGGACATCTATACTCTTTAACCTATTATTCAGGGGTGGAAGTCTTTCACTGATAGTAACATTTGGATCATTTTTCCCTCTTAGTGTATGGAATGATGCAGTCAAGAGGTGTATGTATCCTCGTGAAGTATGCCACACCAAAGGTGCGAAAGTGTCATTTCTTTTCTTTTCGCGAGGAAGGTGCATTTCCCAAACTTGAAGGGGGTGGAAATACCTTTTCTCCCGTAGGAAAACTTCTGTTCCTATCCTATTCACACGTACATAATCATGGAAATGTGCAGGATCTAAATATATGTAGAAGATTGGCTAAAAGATAGATAGACTTGCGCAGGGCCGGCCCATCCACTAGCCGGATTAGGTGTTCGCCTAAGGCCCCCAGTTTCAAGGGGCCCCGTAGTATTTTTCAGGAGTAGGTGTAATATCGTAAATTTATAATACATAGTGAAAATAAAAAAATTATAGATAACATTCGGAAGAAAACTAACCGATTTAGAAGATGAAATTAGGTGAGAATGACAACAGAACTTATTTTTTTGAGGAAAAAAAGAATGATAACTGGATTTGATCGTGCCAATAATCACAACTTATCCTAATTTTTAGCATTGAATTAGGAATGATTTTACTTTCATGGTAACCATAATCAACAACTTACCCTAATGTTTAGGATTGAATGTGGTTACTAACGTCTATCTACATATTGTATCTTCTTTTTTTTTTATAGTGGGTAAGTTTTATGTCCTCCACATTTTTTTACGGGTTAAAAAGCACGAACTGGTTATATGCCGCCCTACATTTGAGTAGATTTTTTTATTGACAATTATGCTTATGGTAAAAAGGGACCTCACTTTCAACTATCGCCTAGGGCCCATGAAAGTCTAGGGCCGGCCCTGGACTTGCGCATTGGGAATGGAGCAAGAGTTGCTGCATTAGCCGTAGACGTTTATGAGTTGTCTTTTCCTTCTGAACTTATTTTAGAACTAAACAATTTCTATCATGTGTCTGCTATGAGCAGAAGCATTATTTTTCTTTCTTGTTTGGACAAGAAAGGTTTTACTATTTCAATAAAGAACAAATATTGCTCCATTTGTTTTGATAATATGCACTATTGTAGTGCACATTTGTCTAATGGATTATATATCCTTGATCTAAATAATTCCATCTATAACAAAAATCCCAAGAGGATTAAAACTATTAATTTAAATTCTACTTATCTATGGCACTATCGTTTAAGCCATATAAACGAGAAACGCATCTCTAGACTCCATAAGGATGGATTCCTAGACTCATTCGATTATGAATCATACGGGACATGTGAATCTTGTTTATTAGGAAAAATGACAAAGTCCCACTTCAATAAGAAAGGTGAGAGGACTAGTGAGTTATTAAAATTCATACATACTGATGTGTGTGGGCCATTTCCCAAGCCTGCCAGAGGTTGTTACCTTTACTTCATTACGTTTACTGATGACTTCAGTAGATATGGATTTGTATACCTTATGAAGGCCAAATCCGAATCATTTGAATTGTTCAAAGAATCAAGAATGAAAGTAGAGAAGCAACTTGGCAAGAGCATGAATGCCCTACGATCGGATTGTGGAGGAGAATACTTGAGTCAAGAGTTTGATGACTATCTTAGATAATGTGGGATTGTATCCCAACTCACTCCACTCGGAACGCCAAAGTGGAATGGCGTGTCCGAGAGGAGGAATCGCACCCTGTTGGATATGGTGTGGTCTATGATGTGTCAAACAGATCTTCTAATATCGTTTTGGGGACATGCTCTATTGACTGCATCTTTTACCGTTAATCGTGTTCCATCCAAATCGTTCATGAAGACACCATATGAGATATGGACTGGGAGGTGTCCCATAGTGTCGCTTATGTAGATATGGGGTTGCGATGTCTAAAGCGTTTACAAATAGCATGCTCGGACCCAAGGCGGATAAGTGTTAGTTTGTGCGATATCCTAGGAAACGAAATGATATTATTTCTACAATCCAACCGAGAACAAAGTGTTTGTTGCTCGGACCGATGTGTTTCTAGAAAGAGAGTTCGTCTCTAAAGAAGCTAGTGGGAGGGCTGTAGAATTTGAAGAAATTCAATAGCCACAAAACATTGATCCTACGATGGAGCATGTGCAGGAACCACAAACTGTTGTGGAGCAATCTGTTCATGTAACACAAGAACTCCATAGGTCGAGTAGGGTACGTCAAGAGCCAGAGAGGTATGAACTTCTCGTGACTGAGCCCGGTGACACTACTCATGGATGACGAGCATACTACCTATGGAGAGGCGAAAGGGCCAGACTCAAAGAAGTGGCTTGAAGCCATGAGATCTGAAATGGAATCCAAGTATACCAACAAAGTACGGAATTTGGTGGAACCACTCGAATGAGCTCAGCCCATAGGGTGCAAGTGGGTCTTAAAGAAGAAGACCGACATGGATGGCAATATAGTTGCCTACAAGGGGCGATTGGTGCTAAAAGGTTACATGCAGATTCATGGTATTCACTATGATGAAACATTTTTCCCAGTCGCAATGACCAAATTCATTCAAATTCTACTTGCTATTGCAGCTTAACGACTATGAGATTTGGCATATGGATGTCAAAACAACGTTTCTGTATGAAAACCTCCTTGAGGATGTGTACATGACACAGCCAGATGGTTTTGAGGATCAAGAGCATGCCAACAAAGTCTGCAAGTTGCAACGATCCATTTATGGATTGAAGCAAGCTTCTATGAGTTGGAACAGACGTTCTGATGGCGCGGTCAAAGAGTTTGGCTTCATCAAAAACGAAGATGAACATTGTGTTTACAAGAAGGTTGGTGGGAGTGATGTTTTGTTTCTGGTCTTGTATGTGGATGACATACTACTCATTGGAAACGACATTCCTACCTTGTAATATGTTAGAGATTGGCTAGGAAAGTGTTTCGCAGTGAAGGACTTAGGGGATGCAGCTTATATACTTGGTATCAATATCTCTACGGATAGATCTAGGAAGCTGCTCGGCCTAATCCAAAGTACATATATAGATAAGGTGTTGAAATGGTTCAACATGCAAGAATCGAAGAAAGGTTTCTTGCCCATGTCGCATGGAGTCACCCTTTCGAATGCTGACTGTCCCTCCAATCAGATTGATAAGGACCGCATGTGTAGGGTTCCCTATGCGTTTGCCATATGATCCATCATGTACGCCATGTTGTGTACTAGACCAGATGTGTCATACACAATGAGTATGACAAGCATATATCAGTCCAATCCGGGTGAGAGTCACTTGATTGTTGTCAAAAATATCCTTAAGTACTTGAGAAGAACTAATGATGCATTCTTGATATTTGGAGGTGAGGAAGAACTCAGTGTAATTTTTTACACTGACGAGATCTTCCAAACCGACAAGGATGACTACAGGTGCTGATTCCACAACTGAAGCTGAGTACACTGCTACGACAGGCGCAACAAAGGAGGCTGTTTGGAGAAAGAAGTTTATCACTGAGCTTGGTTTGGTTCCTAGCATAGTGGATCCCATTGCATTGTATTGTGACAAAACTGGGGCAATCGCACAAGCTAAGGAACTCAAGTCACACCAGAAGTCAAAACATGTACTTAGGAGATTCCATATCATTTGAGAAATCATCAATCGAGGAGATGTGAAGATATGCAAGATTCCAACAGATGAGAATATTTCAGATCCATTCACGAAGCCGCTCGTTCAGCGAAGGCATGAAGGACACACTAGATCTATATGCATACGAGATGCACCTGATTGGCTCTAGTGCAAGTGGGAGACTGTTGGAATAGGTTCCCTAGAAGCAATCTGGATTTAGTATGAACATTGTTTGACTAGAATATTCATTTATTATTTATGGAGATATCTAATAAAATAAAGTCCATAGATTACAATGTGTTGTTTATCTTAAATATCCCTAGTCCCTTATATTGATTAATAGGACGATCACTATAGACGAGTATGTGGGTAGACTGATATGGAGATAACAAGTCTAACACATGGGTATGCACTAAGGGTACTGGCATACTGGATTGACCCACAACGAGAAGACTACATTAAATTATGTCAAAGTCACAAGTGCTTCTCGTACTGCTAATGGTGTTGTAATTCTTAGACTTGAAGTCACTAGATACTCTAGTTGTGAAATATCATGCTTTGATGTTATCAAACGTTGCGTCTTAACCGAGTAACCATAAAGATAGTAATCGAGCATGATTGGAAGCAAGCTGAGAAATGGTAGTGATGTAGAGAGGATTTGTACCTCCCACATAATGGGAGAAAATATTCACGGGCCACTCGAGGGATGGTGCTTATAAAATGTCTGGCCAGACTCAGATAAATCAATATGAGATATTGATTTTATCTGCATGAATAAGCATATTCCCAGAATCGAGAAACTATGGATTGGATACACGAGTGTGACAATTATGTCTCGTGTCCAATCTGGATACGGAGACAAGGGATAATACGATACGGTAACATTATACACAAGGTTTGTCGGATCACTGACTATTTCTATTAGTTGGGTGACATATGTGTTGCTAGACACCGCTCTATGTTCGTAATAGTTGCTACCAACTAAGTAGAAACCTGTGGGGTCACACACCATATGGATTAAACTGGATATGGACATTAATTAGTAGGGCTAATTAATTAAGAAAATCTAAACGTAATCACAAACAAAGTTAGTAGGACTAATTTGCAAGGTGGACTAATCTGTGTATGAACATGATTAGTATTTGGGCCAATATGTAGTTAATAAAGAGTTATTAACTATGTAAATGAATCCTAGCCTATTATTTCTCCAACACAATTTATTAGTGTGACAACATAACAAAGCAAAGAGAGAGACCAAGAAGGAGGCCGAAGCCCCCTACCTGTCCGCCCCTAGGTGTCGTCGGCCAATTGTTGGCGTGGCTCTGCTGCTCCGTTTTGCGTGATTCTGCCACCTTCTTCCGTTGCTAGCACTAGACGTGAAAAATGATTCCAGCTACTAATCTAAGGTGTGGATACTCGTAGAGATGAAGACACAATTCTTCGTAGTGATCACACAAACTAAGGTACACAATTCTTTATATTATCATGTTATGAATAGCTTGCCTACAATTTGTGGAAGGCTTTGAGCAGAATTATTTTATTGTTATTCTGCTGCGTTACCTGCATCAAAACCCTATAATTGAACCACAAAGCCTTTTCCCCAGAAATTCAAAGGAAGATATGCACCCTCTTCCCCTACACCCTCTCCGGCTTTAACATTAACCATCGCCTCTCCAGCCTCGACAACAACAACGTGCTCCCCCTTGTCTTTGGCCATTGATGAGATAACGCAAACACCAAACTTGAAATTCCCTATTTAGAAGAAAAGGGGGAAAACACATAAGTTCAGACCTGTACTTACGATTCAACTACCATAAGAAGAAATTTCAACGGTGCCCTTTGAAGAGTCACAAAAAGGACTCAAATAAACATTTCTGAAATCCAAAAATTAAATTCAATTTTAAAACCCTTGAAAGTAAAAGAATCCGTACACGCAAAAGAATTTATGTGACGAAATACTTGATTCGAAGAAGTGACGATAAAATAGAACCCAAAGGAAGACTCTGGAACACTACTGAAGAAGAACTTGTTTGCTCCAAAGAAATTCTCTCACTCAAAATCAAATCTTTTGCAAGAAGACTCTCTGAAGGTTTCATTAAAGTTTAGAGGATGAAGAAACCCTTTCTTGTATAGGAAAAATGATATTCCCAATACCCTACAACGAAGTTCAAAGAGCTCTTTTCGAAAGAACCGCCAAAACAGAGCAGTTGCTGCACCTCGCGCGCCTATCTCTACCGTTTGAACACATCAGTAAAAAAACTTTCAACCATCCACGCGTCGAAGTCCGAAAGGTCGCAAATATCTCCTTGTCTTCTACAAATCGGCCACATCGTCCAAAGAACGCTCGACCAAATAACCACAAGCAACCATCAAATCCAACGTGGGGATATGTAGCCGCCGCCAGAAAAGATCACGTAACCAATACGATGGCCCATTTCCTACAAAGCTGTTGGAATAGGTTCCCTAGAGGCAATCTATATTTAGTATGAACAATGTTTTTACCTAAAATATTTATTTATTATTTATTGTGATATTTAATCTAATGAAGTCCTTAGATACAATGTGTTGTTTATCTAAAATATTCCTAGTCCATTATATTGATTAATAGGACGATCAAATATAGCCTAGTATGTGTGCAGATTGATATGGAGATATCAAGTCTAACACATGGGGTATGCATTAGGAGTAATGGCATACTGGATTGACCCATGACGAGAAAGACACATTAGATTATGTTAAAGTCACAATCTCTTCTCGCAGTGCTAATATAATTGCAATCCTTAGACTTGAAGTCACTAGATACTCTAGTTTTAGAATATCGTGCTTTGATGTTATCCAACGTTGCGCCGTAACCGGAAAACTATAAAGATAGCTATCGGGCATGATAGGAAGCAAGCTTAGAGATCGTAGTGATGTAGAGAGGATTTGTCCCTCCCACATAATGGGAGCAAATATCCATGACCACTTGAGGGATGGTGCTTATTGAATGTCTGGCTAGACTCAGATAAATTAATATGGAGATATTAATGTTATCTGCTTGCATAAGCATATTCCCAGGATCGGGGAACTATGGATTGGCTATACGAGTGTGACTATTTATGTCTCGTGTTCAATCCGGATATGGAGACAAAGGGATAGTGCAATATGTGATATTGGGCACAAAGGTTTGTCGGGATCACTGAATTATTTATATTAGTTGGGTTGCATGGATGTGTTGCTAGACACCGCTCCATATTAGTAATTAGTTACTACCAACTAAGTAGAAACATATAGGGTCACACGTCTAAAAGAGTTGAACTAGATTTGGGATTAATTAATATGATTAATTAATTGGAGGGATAAATTTGCAACAACTTGCAAAATTAGTAGGACTAATATGCAAGGAAGTGACTAATCCAAGTTCTTTTAGAACTAGGAAGGGGATTTATGTAGTTAACAAGGAGTTGTTGGACTATATAAAGGATGCTCTAGCTTCCTTCCCAGAACTAATGCTCAAAATACAAGTGAGTGGGAGAGAAAGAAAAAGAGAGAGCAAGACAAGCTAGAGGCCGAAGCCCCTAGCCGTCGGCCACAAAGAGAGGGTTGATCCTCTCTTTGTCCCTCGTTGCTTGATTTGTTCTTCCCTCTTCCTCCGGTCCAAGCTAGCACTAGGAGAAAGAAGATATAGATCTCACCTCTAGACGTGGATCAACCGTAGAGACGAGGACATTATTCTTCGTGTGATCTCCCGAACCAAAAGGTACACATCTTCTATGTCCTTCATCATGTTATGAATGTCTCTTCCTGTGATCCTTGGTGGGCTTTGAGTAGGAATTAATTTTTTTGTTATTCCTCTGCGTTACCTACGTCAAAACATAACAGTGGTATCAGAGCCACATGTCGTAGTGCATAACATGATTTTATGTGTTGCGCTTCCAGTTTATACACCCTTTTATTCATATTACGCGAAACTGAAATTAATTGGCCTAGTAGATGCAAATTGAATTTGATTCAATATAATCAAGACCTAATTTAACATTGGATGTGTAAATTAGTGAGTTTAATCACATAGGATGTGAATAATTGGGTTCTTGAAAATTAGGGTTCATGGCACATAGTTGAAAAAGGAGTTTTTCAATTATGGAAACAATTATATGGAAACAACCAAGCTTGGGAAACAAGGAAGGAAGGGGAAGGAGACTAGGGACAAAACCCTAGCCGTCCGCCCCTCCTCTTCCTTGCGCGCCAAACAAGGCCGCGGGTCACAAGGGGCAGCCGACCTATGTGGCGGGCGGCGGTCCCTTAGGGTTCGGCCTAGGCTTATGTTGGACCCCTTGGACCGTTGTAACCCTGATTACCCAATTCAACTAAAATTAAACAAGCGCGTTAACAATTGGCTTTAACTGTATTATGTGCTTTGTTGCATGGTGGATGGATATGGCCTAGATTGTGGATGTTTCGTATTTATTGTGGTTTGGTTTATGGCATGTGAGCTGATCAAATTAATGTAATAATTAATTAGGTTTTACGGCATGCGAGTCATTTTTCTCCTCAACATGTGAGGCTTTATTTATCAAATTATTCTAGATGTTAGGCTAGAATTAGAAATATTTAGATGATAGCCAAGAGCATGGAGAAGAAGACCGGAGAACCAAGAAGCCAAAAGACGATGAAGAATCCCTACCCTAGGCGCGCGGCTATGGTGGAGCACATGGATATGAGCTTGTCAATTTAGGGAAAATAGATATTATCCACGTTATTTTTCCTTTTTGTGGATGTTTATTATTCATGTCTTGTTATTTATTTTTGTGTGTATGGCGATACTTGGAAAAAATTAACAAGATAATAATAAACAAAGATGGTCTTTTATTGTGGATTGCCCAATCCAAATAAGTAGATCTAGTTGAACACATCAACCAAACAAATAAAGAATGATTAAATCCCTCAAATAGAATATTATGCTTTGTTTTCTCTTGGCTAAACACCCTTCATGATCAGAGTCTATTAAAATCCGGGCTTGCCAAAGCAAGGCGATTTTAATTCACCATGGTGTGTTTCGGACGACACAAGCTAGTAATGTTTATGTTGAAGCAAGAGGTTGGACGCAACTAGGTAAGAATCAATTGGATCGATGAGCCTAGAGGCATGACAATTAGGCGTTATCAAAAGGACAAAGAATAATGAGTTATTCACCTAATTGGACCAAGAGGTGCATATGATGCAATCAGAATGGTTCCTATCTAAATAACCAATTCTTGGGGGACTTTCCAAAGCAAGCTCAAGAAGAAGTGAAATATGGATCTTGGACCTACTAGAAAATATACATGATATTTTCCGAATAAATGGTGAGGGCTATTAATCCGAGAAAAATAGTGGGAGTTATATTAATGATCTAGCCATTATTGAATATAGTTAAATTGTTTAAAATACTAAAATTGCACATTTCTCGTTTTGTAGAATTCCAAATGGCAAACAATCACGCATCGACTTCATCCCTACGGATCTGTCCTTGAGAAGGACAAACTGTCTGGATTGAAATTCCTCGACTGTTACAGAAACTTAAGGATTGTCCTTAAGCAAGAAAAGAAGTTGTACGTCTTGGACACTCCAATTCCAGCTCCACCCCAGGATGAGTCCGTTCTAGCTGATGAAAGGGCACGTCAGAAACATATAGATGATTCTAATGACGTGACTTGCCTCATGCTCTCCACCATGACCTATGAGCTTCAGAAGTAACACGAGTACATGGAGGCCTATGATATGATCATACACTTGAAACAGTTGTTTCAGGAACAGGCAAGGAATGAGCGGTATGAGGTGTCCAAAGCATTGTTCAAGAGTAGTCTTGCAGAAGAGAATCTAGTTGGGCCTCATGTACTCCAAATGATCGGGTGCATTGAGAACCTAGAGAGACTGGGGTTCCCACTTAGACAATATTTGGCTACTGATCTTGTCTTGCAATCGTTGCCAGACAGTTATAACAAGTTCTTCATGAACTATAACATGGACGAGATCAGTAAGGCTCTTTCAGACTTTTTGAACAAGCTGAAGACAGCTGAACATAGTATCAACAAAGGCAAGGGCAAAGCCATAATGATGGTGCATAAAAGGAAGGGAAAAGGAGTTGCCTCTACTTCCAAAGGAAAGCATAAGAAAGTTGCAAATTCCACGGAAACCCTAAAGCCTAGTGGGGGCGTGGCTAAAGGTGAATGTCACTACTGTAGTCAGCCGGGTCACTGGAGGAGGAATTTCCCTAAATATCTGGAGGATAAGAAGCTTGGAATAGTGATTCCACCACCACTAGGTATTTATGTTATAGACGTCAATCTTTCTATTTCTTCATCTCGGGTATTGGATACTGGATGTGGTTCTCACATTCGTCGAAATGTGCAGGATTTAAAAAGAAGTAGAAGATTGGCTGAAGGGGAGATAGATCTGCGCGTCGGGAATGGAGAAAGAGTTGCTGCATTAGCTGTAGGCGTTTATGAGCTATCTTTGCCTTCTGGACTTATTTTTAGAATTAGACAATTGCTTTTATGTGCCTGCTATGAGCAAAAACATTATTTCCATTCTTGTTTGGGCGAGAAGGGTTTTTCTATTTCAATAAAGGACAAGTGTTGCTCCATTTATTTTGATAGTATGCACTATTGTAGTGCGCATTTGTCTAACGGATTTAATATCCTTGATCTAAATAATCCAATCTATAACATAAATACTAAAAGAATTAAAACTAATGATTTAAATCCTACATATCTATGGCATTGTCGTTTAGGTCGTATACATGAGAAACGCATATCTAGACTCCATAAAGATGGACTTCTAGACTCATTTAATTTGGAATCATATGAGACATGCGAATCTTGTTTATTAGGAAAAATGACAAAGTACCATTTCAATAAGAAAGGTGAGAGGACTAGTGAGTTACTGTCACTCATACATAATGATGTATGTGAGCCGTTCCCCACGCCTGCCAGAGGTGGTTACACCTACTTCATACTTTACTGATGATTTCAGTAGATATGGATTTGTATACCTTATGAAGGCCAAATCCGAATCTTTTGAATTGTTAAAAGAATTCAAAAATGAAGTAGAGAAACAACTTGGTAAAAGTATTAAGGCTCTACGATCGGATCGTGGAGAAGAATATTTAAGCCAAGAGTTTAATGAGTATCTTAGAGAGTGTGGGATAGTATCCCATCTCACTCCACCCGGAACACCACAATGGAATGCTGTGTTCGAGAGGAGGACTCGCACACTATTGGATATGGTGCTATCTATAATGTCTCAAACTGATCTTCCGATATCGTTTTGGGGACATGCTCTAATGACGGAAACTTTTACCATTAACCGTGTTCCATCCAAATCGGTCATGAAGACACCATATGAGATATGGATTGGGAAGCGTCCCATAGTGTCGTTTATGAAGATTTGGAGCTGCGATGTCTATGTAAAGTGTTTACAAACAGACAAGCTCGGGCCCAAAGCGGATAAGTGTAAATTTGTGGGATATCCTAAGGAAACAAAAGGATATTATTTCTACAATCCCACCGAGAACAAAGTGTTTGTTGCTCGGACCGGCGTGTTTCTAGAAATAGAGTTTTTCTCTAAAGAAGCAAGTGGGAGGACTATAGAATTTGAAGAAATCCAAGAACCACAAATCACTGAACCGTTGATGGAGCATGAACTGGAACCACAAGTTTTTGTGGAAGAGCCTGTTCAGGTGACACACGAACTCCGTAGGTCAGGAAGAGTGACGTAGGGACGGACTTATCGTAACTGAGCTCGATGACGTACCACTCATGGATGATGAGCCTGCAACCTACAGGGAGGCCATGAAAGACCCAGACTCCAAGAAGTGACTGGAAGCCATGAGATATGAAATGGATTCCATGTACACCAACAAAGTATGGAGTTTGGTGGAACCACCCGAAGGGGCTCGGCCCATAGGGTGCAAATGGGTCTTCAAGAAGAGACCGACATGGATGGCAAGGTAGTAACCTATAAGGGGCGATTGGTGTCCAAAGGGTATAGACAGAATCATGGTATTGACTATGATGAGATCTTTTCACCAGTCGCCATGACTAAATCCATTCGAATCCTACTTGCTATTGCAGCATACTACGACTATGAGATTTGGCAAATGGATGTCAAAACAGCATTCTGTACTCACTGGAATCCCTCGGAGAGATCGAAGTGTGCACCTCAAGTAGAGAATAAGAACACAGAGAGTTGTAGGGTGTGTGTAGGGAGAGAGTAAGAAATTGCAACCGAGAGAGAGAGACAACTTAATGGCTAGTGTAGAATCAGGTATGGATTCGTTGTGCCAATCTTGTCGCAACGGAGGGCTAACGATCCTATATATAGTAGGGAAGTGACCGTTGTTAGGGGTTTAATGCACCATAAATGGCGGCTTAATGGTAGCCCACCGTAACGGCACGTTCAACCGTGTATATAGGAACCGTTAGGCACCTGACCGTACATATCGAAGACCGTTATGAGGTCTGATAACTCCATATTTGGAGTTATATTCTTATATGTTTTCTTACCGTTTTGCGTGTATTCCGATGCGTTTTGATAGATTTTGGATCATTTCTTGCTAAATTTGAGCATGTTGAGTCTTTGCACGTTAATGATGAGTCCGGGCACTTTTTGCATTGATTTTTGATATATTTTATCACGTTTGATCTTCCGGTATGTTTCTCGTGTTGTGGTTTTCAGGAACCGGGAGCTCGGGACGTGGCGTTGGAGCAAAAGTGAACTTCGGAAAAGTTGGAGGCTCAAAGGGATGCTCGGGAAGTGAAGACGAAAGGAAAAAAGAGCAAGAAATTGAAGATTGAATGGAAGAGGATGAAAAGTAATCGTACACTTACTTCAAGGTAATCGTACGATTACCTTCATCCAGAAGTAATCGTACGATTACTTGAAGGTGATCGTACGATTACCTGAGAGGCAAGTAATCGTACGATCACATCAAGGTAATCGTACGATTACCTCTGCGGCCAGAATTGAAATTTTGGGCTGTTTTCGCTATTTTGGCATAGTTTTGGGAGTTTGAAGCCACAAAAGACTTAGGAAACATTGGGGAACGTCATTCAACATCAGAACCACCTTGGGAGTCGTGCTTGGAGTGCTTGGGAGCTAGGTCGAGAGCTTGGATCATCCGTTTGGCTTCTCTTCTTCTTTTCTTCTCTAGTTTTTGATACTTGATCATGAAACTTTGTATTATGAACATGATTATGAGTAGCTAAACCCTTATTTTGGGATATCTCGTAGGAAACTAGGGTTTGATCACTACAACTTGTGGTTTATGGATTTACTCTCATGCTTTTGAGCTTAATTGATGATTTCTTATCTAGTTATGTGAATTTCATGTTTTTAATTCATCTTTTCTATTGATAGACGTATTAATAGGATTGTGCTAGGTTATGAACGATAGAGGAATCTACGTTTGTTGCCCGGAAAATTGAAATACACACTAGCCGTATCTAGGGTTGAGGAATCTTGCTAGTTAGCTAAGAACAAGAGTAGAAATTAGTATCGTAATGCGTGTTTGAACTTGAGTAAGCTAGAGGAATCAGTTACGATAGTTTAGGCATAGTTATTGGTTGAGACATCTTCAATATACAATTGCTCGTTTAACTAGAATAAGAAATTATCGTGTTAGTAAAACATAAATCCAACGTAGTGTGACATTCCTAGTGATCCGTAGAGATATCCTGAATTTAATCAAACTTGATACACAACAATATCAACTCGTGCTCATTAATCTTGAAATAATTCTTTGAATTAATTGAGATAATTGTTATTTTAATATTTAGTAGGATTAGAAACCACAAAACAACTGCGCTTTGCCCACATAAAGAACAAACTTAATAGTTAGTTACACGAAGTCCCTTGGGTTCGACAATCCGGACTTTTCCGATTATTACTGCACCGACAACTGTGCACTTGCAGTTGGAGCGTGTCAAGTTTTTGGCGCCGTTGCCGGGGACTTCGGTTGAATTAGCTATTAGTTTTCTCTTTAGGGATTTACTTTTCAGTTTATATTTGTTACTCACCTGTTTTGTGTGTGTGATTCGCGTTTCAGGTCTGATTCATTTGGTGCATGTCACGTTCTAGAGACGAGCCTTTGCATCCAACACTTGAAGACCCGGAATCCTTATTGCGAGCACAGAATAGAGACAAGAGGAAAGCAACTTCAGTTCAAATGGACGAGCAAACTAGAGCTGAGTTTGAGAGGTTCCGCAAGGGCCTCGAAGATGCGGAAGCAGCTAGAGCTGCAGCTGTGGAGGATGCAGCAAATCGAGCAAGGGAAACTGAGGAGCTTAGGGCTCAAATGGCTGCGATGCAAGCCATGATTGATCGCATGAATCCCCAGAATCCACAACAACTCCCTGGTGCAGAAATAGTTAATGGGAACAATGGAGGAGTTAATGGTGGAAACAACGGTGGCAATGGGAATAATGGGGGTAATAATCGGAACAATAACGGCCGGAATGTGGTAGAGCAAGTCAACAATGCTGGGGAGGATGACCGTCCTTTGGTGGACTACTTCAGAACTACACCGGATGGATATCAGCCTACCATTGTCAGGCCGCAGATTAATGCCGCGCATTTCGAGATTCGCCAACCGTTGATCAATATGGTTAGGGATGAGTGCCTATTCACGGGAGCCCCGAGCGATGATCCACATCAGCACTTGCTCAACTTCGAGCAGATTACGTCTACCATGTATGACCAGAGAGTGCCAATCGAGACTATAAAGCTCATGCTTTTCCCCTTCTCTTTATCGGGAAAGGCAAAGACATGGCTTATGGAACTTCCAGCAGGCAGCATAGTTACATGGGCAGATTGTAGCAGAGAGTTTCTCAGGAAGTATCTTCCACCATCCAAGGTTGCTCAACGGATGGCTGACATAACTACATTTAAACAGCAGGAAGATGATTCTCTGGGTGACACGTGGAGAAAGTTCAACCAGCTCCTTCGCAGATGCCCTACTCATGGGGAGCCATGGTATAAACTTCTTCACTATTTTTATAATGCTTTGGACAGGGAGACTGCTAGTGAGCTAGACATGATGGCTCAGGGCAATTTTATGGGGATGGGACTACAGAGATGTCGTGATTTGCTAGATAATGTAGCAAAACGTGAATCCACGAGGTCTGAAACTCGTAGAAGCACGAAGTCAGATGGAGCATTGGTTAGTCAGATTGAGTCTATGGTGGAACAGAAATTTGAACATCAGATGGCAGTTATGACATCGGCTTTCAGTCATTTAAATCCATCGGCACAGGTGAAGTCAGTGGGAGAGATGGTAGCAGATGCAAATCAGGGATATGGGGATGGCATTGAAGACGTGAATTACATGGGTCAACAAAGACAGCAGCAATGGCCAAACACCTATCATCCTAACAATCGCAATCACCCCAACTTTAGCTATGCCAATCCGAATAGTGGTTTATATGCGCCAGGTCATAGGCCAAATGTTCCATACCAAGCTCAGAGACAGGCTCCACAACAACAGGCTTCAGCCCCACCCTCAGAAGAACAGGATACAAATGCAATGTTGAGGAAACTGTTAGCTAGCAACGACAAGATTGAGAGTAAAATTGTTGCAATGGAAGCCTCTTTAAAGAATCATGAGACACAAATTGGCCAAATAGCTAATCAGAATCCTCGACTTCCGCCAGGTATACTCCCGTCTAACACTATTACTCCAACTGAGCAATTGAAGGCTATTACTACTCGCAGTGGGACCACTACCCAGGATCCCCCATATCCTACCCATGCGCGAGCTGAGGCGACCAAGGCCACTGAAAAAGCCTTAGATGAAGAGATTCCCGTGCCTACCGTGATTCCCCAATCAAAGGACACGGTGAGGAAGTCGGATGAGAAGCAGAAGCCAAGGGAGGAATACAGTGTGCGAGTGCCATACCCGCAGAGATTGAAGAGTCAAGAAGATGCCAAGCATTTCAAGAAGTTTGTGGATATCTCCAAGAAACTGCACATTAATATACCTTTTGCGGAGGCCATTTCACAAATGCCGAAATATGCCAAGTTTCTCAAGGACCTCCTTTCTAATAGGAGGCGCATGGATGACTTTGAAACCGTAACCCTGAATGAGGAGTGTAGCGCAGTTGTGCAAAAGGCGCTACCAAAGAAGATGAAAGATCCGGGCGGTTTCATCATTCCTGTTACATTGGGTGATGCATTTCATGGGAGGGCATTATGTGATCTGGGTGCAAGTATTAATTTGATGCCCACATCGGTTTTTGAGCAACTTGGTGTGGGAGATCCTAAGCCTACCAGGATGTGTTTGCAGATGGCTGATCGCACTATAAAACGCCCCAGAGGCGTTTTGGAGGACGTATTAGTGAGAGTTGAAGGACTCATCTTCCCAGCGGATTTTGTGATCTTAGACATGGAGGCTGACGATGATGTTCCTCTTATTTTGGGTCGCCCATTCCTAGCTACTGGGAGGACTATCATTGATGTGGCCAATGGGGAGCTGACTATGCAGATCAACGATGAGAAGGTGGCCTTCAATGTATTTGAGGCTATGAAGTTTCCCGCGTATGCGGTAAGTGAGCAGTGCTTCGGGGTGGAGGCCTACACGCCGGACGACCAGGATGATATTTTATCGGAGCAGCTATATGAGGAGCTTGTTCTACTTGATTCCAGCGAGAAAGAGCAAGCATTTGATGTTCATTGGCGTCAGCCCCTACCCCTCTTTAATGAGGGAAGCAGGAAGATTCTTACTCCTTCTCTTATTACTGCTCCTATTTTAGAATTAAAGCCTTTACCTGTACATTTGAAATATCTATACTTGGGATCTAATGAGTCTTTACCTGTGATTGTGTCTGCATGTTTGGACAGGGAACAGGAGGAGCAGCTTCTCAAGGTGCTACAGGAGAGAAAGGCAGCTATGGGATGGACCATAGCGGATATCAAGGGGATCAGCCCCACAGTTTGCCAGCACAAGATTCGGCTCATGGAAGACAAGAAGCCGGTAGTTCAGTTTCAGCGCCGCCTCAATCCTCACATGCAGGAGGTGGTGAAGAAAGAGGTGCTTAAATGGTTGGAGGCGGGCATCATCTATCCGATTTCCGACAGCACATGGACTAGCCCGGTACAATGTGTTCCTAAGAAGGGGGGTATAACTGTGGTGGAAGGGGAAAAAGGTGATCAAATCGCTACGCGTACTGTTACTGGGTGGAGAGTTTGCATGGATTACCGCAAGCTCAATGATGCCACTTTGAAGGATCATTTTCCCCTTCCATTCGTTGATCAGATGCTTGATAGGCTGGCACATCACTCTCATTATTGCTTTTTGGATGGGTACTCCGGGTACAACCAGATAGCAATTGAGCCAGCTGACCAGGAGAAGACGACATTCACTTGTCCTTATGGGACTTTCGCTTTTAGACGCATGCCTTTCGGGTTATGCAACGCACCTGCTACGTTTCAGAGGTGTATGATGTCGATCTTCTCTGATATGATGGAGCAGAATTTTGAAGTGTTCATGGACGACTTCTCGCTCTATGGTGATGGATTCGAAGACTGCCTGCAGCAGTTGGCCCGGGTTCTTGATAGATGCATTGACACCAACCTAGTGCTCAACTGGGAGAAGTGTCACTTCATGGTTACCGAGGGTATTGTTTTGGGCCACAAGATCTCCAGCAAAGGATTAGAGGTGGATAGAGCCAAGATTGAGGTTATTGAGAAGCTTCCTTACCCTACCTCTGTTAAAGGGGTAAGGAGTTTCTTGGGACATGCAGGGTTCTATCGGCGCTTCATTAAAGATTTCTCGAAGATCACAAAACCTTTGTGTGGATTGCTTGAGAAGGACGCGGTTTTTGATTTTAATGCGGAGTGCAAGTCGGCTTTTGATTTGCTCAAGGAAAAGCTGATTAGCGCGCCTATCATCACCACACCAGACTGGTCCCTACCATTTGAGCTCATGTGTGATGCTAGTGACTATGCGGTGGGAGCAGTTCTAGGCCAGCGGAAAGATAAGGTAGCTCACGTCATTTATTATGCCAGTCGTACTCTTAATGATGCACAGGTTAATTATGCTACCACGGAGAAAGAGATGTTGGCAATCATATTTGCGTTGGACAAGTTTCGTCCATATCTTGTGGGTTCTCAGGTGACGATCTTCACGGACCATTCAGCCCTCAAGTACCTTCTCACCAAAAAGGACGCCAAGCCAAGATTGATCCGGTGGGTGTTGCTGATGCAAGAGTTCGATGTGGTGATCAAAGATAAAAAGGGGGTAGAAAATGTAGTTGCAGATCATTTGTCGAGACTGGAGAACGATAAGCAGGAAGATTTGCCGATTCGAGAGGATTTTCCAGATGAGCAGCTCATGGTTGTGGTTGCAGCTGTGCCTTGGTTTGCTGACTTGGCAAATTTCAAGGCACTCAACATTGTGCCCAAGGACCTGAATTACCACCAGAGGAAGAAGTTCTTTGCAGACGCGCGACAGTATTTTTGGGATGATCCTTATTTGTTCAAGTTGGGGGCGGACAATGTATTGCGGAGATGTGTTGCGGAACCGGACACGTTGGAGATCCTTAGACACTGCCACGAGTTGAACTGTGGGGGACATTTCGGCAAATCACGCACAGTTGCGAAGGTACTTCAGAGTGGTTTCTATTGGCCAACCTTGCATAAAGACGCCCATCTATTTGTGCAGCAGTGTGACCGATGCCAAAGAACAGGTAATATCTCTAACCGAAATGAAATGCCTCAAAATTTCGTGTTAGAAGTAGAACCATTTGATGTGTGGGGGATTGATTTTATGGGACCATTCCCATCGTCGCTTGGTAATCTGTATATTTTGTTGGCTGTTGATTATGTCACCAAATGGGTGGAGGCTCTGGCTTGTCCAAAGAATGATAGTGCTACAGTCGAGAGATTCTTACGCTAAAATATCTTCACAAGATTTGGAACTCCCAGAGCCATTATTAGCGACGAGGGATCACACTTTGTGAACAAGGTTTTTGCCAATACCTTGAGCAAGTATGGGGTAAAAACACACAAAATCTCATTGGCCTACCATCCACAATCCAATGGACAAGCCGAAGTGTCTAACCGTGAGATAAAGGGGATTCTAGAGAAAACTGTCAATCCAGGGCGCAAAGACTGGGCTCTACACTTGGATGATAGTTTATGGGCATACCGGACTGCATACAAGACTCCCCTAGGCATGTCTCCCTACCAACTAGTTTTCGGGAAATCATGTCATTTGCCGGTAGAACTTGAGCACAAAGCGTTTTGGGCGCTCAAGAAACTGAACCTGGATGCTAAGCTCTCTGGTGAGCAAAGAAAGCAGGCGTTGCTTGAGTTAGAAGAACACAGGTTGATGGCATATCAGAGTGCCAAGATATACAAAGAGAGGACCAAGCAATGGCATGACAAGCATATCATTCCGCGAGATTTCAGAGTAGGCCAGAAGGTACTGATATTCAACGCCCGACTGAAACTGTTTCCGGGCAAGCTGAAATCAAGGTGGAGTGGTCCATTTACAATTACAGAGGTTTACCCATGGGGATCGCTCGAGGTAGAAGCTGAGAATGGGAACAGGTTCAAGGTAAATGGACAGCGAGCAAAACCGTACGTGGACGGGAATTTCATTGGGGTTATCGAGAGCCTCAAACCAATTCCAGATATCTGAGCTCATTTGAGGTAACTTGGTCGGGCCGTCGACCTTAAATTACAAAGCGCTTGTTGGGAGGCAACCCAACCTATTTACTGCATAGTGTAGATTTCAATACTGTTTTGTTATTTGATTTTGTTCTAACTATTTGAGAGGTGCGAGAGAGTGGATTTAATATTTTCAATGAGTATGTGCAGGAATTCTAGGTGGAAGGCCTATTCCGGATCCCCCTTCTTGATACGCGAGTGAAGAATTGCACGAAAAACGAGAAAAAGCAAGCCAAAACGCGTATCGGGACCCGGAATGAAGAAATGGATGATTGACGCCATTCCTACACGTACTCAACACACGCACCTGGGGGAGATCAAGTTTCCGGACTCCCCTTCTTGATATACGCGAAGAAGACGTAAAGAGAATGAGAAAGCAGACACAATGGCACGGATTACGAGGTAAATTTTTTGAAGACAGGATTGTGAGCTGATTTGAACAGTGCCATAGTGTGGGGGTGTTCGAGAGCTTTCTGTGGATAGGTGGATCGCGTATATCGGAGTCCGGACGAAGAAGTTATGCCAAAAAGGATGTTGCGAAGAGGAAAAGGGAGCCAAAAAGCATCCGGAATTGCCAAACGAGTCTTTGGAATGAGCAAATTGAAGAATGAAAGGTTCCCCGGACTTTGGGAATCTTTTATACCATAAATGGAGTCTCCAGGTCGAGGAGATCCATGACAAACCAAAGAAACGAGCAAAAACGACGAAAAAGGATGCAAAAAGGCATCCAAAAGCATCCGGAAATGCAAAACGAGCCTTTGGAAGCGCGAAATCGAAGAATGAAAGATTCCCCGGACTTTGGGAATTTTTCTACATGAGAAGAGATCCCACACTCCCCGTCTTGATGAAGGTGATTGCAAAATTTTGAAGAAAGCGGCAAATTAGGCACAATTTGGATATTTTTCGCGTAATTAAGCGATAATTGAGGAAAGACGGGAAAACGATCCGGAAACGGGACGTTATTTTTATGAGCAAGACATACGTCGGAAAAGGGATCCAAAGGTGCAAAAATCACATTCATCGGAGTTCGGGATCAAAATACGAGGTAAAGGTTATATTTTGGCTATTAAAAATTTTCTCCTGCACAAAAGTAATCGTACGATTACCTTAGGGTAATCGTACGTTTACTTTTGCCTTAGAAAAAATTTTTGGGTGGAATTGTCATGAAAACTCACTGCCCATTCGTACCAAGAGTAATCGCACGATTACTTTAAAGTAATCGTAATCGTACGATTACCTTTAAGTAGTCGTACGGTTACTAGAAAGTAATCGCACGATTACTAAAAAGTAATCGTACGGTTACTTTAAAAGTAATCGTACGGCCACTAAGAAGTAATCGTACGATTACTTCTCCCTTAGAAAAAAATTTTTGAGGTGAACTTTCTTGACAGCCACTGCCCACTCGTAGCACAAGTAATCGCACGATTACTTTCAAGTAATCGTACGATTACCTGAAAGTAATTGGTACGTTCCAACTGCAAGTGCACAGCCGTCGTGTGTAGTAATAAACCGGAAATCCGGGTTGTCGAACCCAAGGGACTTTGTTTAAATTAATTATTATTCTATACCTTATGTGGGCAAGTCGCAAGATGTGTTTTTATCTAATTCTAAGAAATTAGACGCAAAATTCTCAATTAACCACGTGAAATAATTCACAATTAATAAAGAATGAATATTTGGAGGTTTTTATCAATACGGGAGAAGCACCGGGAATTCTCTAGGTTCACTAGGTCGATCTAAATTTATGTTTTGATTCGTAAAACAACCACGTGTTATTCAATATTAATCAAGCAACGTTGAACTTACCGAGTTACCAAGTAAATCCACTATACTTAAACTAAACTAAACCGAGTTACCAAGCCTAATTTAGGTTTAAGTATGCATGAAGATTATGATTATACTTTAACGATCCTAGTTAACTATGCCGAGTTACCAAACATTGATACGACTAGGTGAACTATTCGATTTACCGACTAGTTATCACGGAGTTACCGCGTGAAACTAATTAATTCTATCTCTACGTTAGCTACTCGCAAAGATAATAAGATTAAGATCACAAACAATCCATAATAATGAATAAATACGAGAGATTAAGCTAAAGCATGCATCACAATCATCAAAACATCACTTTAGATCAAACCCTAGCTACACCAAACGAGAATTCCCAGCAAAAGGTGTTTAGCTACTCATATTCATAATCAAAACAACGATTATAATGAGTTTAAACATGAAAATCAAGAAAAACGAGAGTTTAGAATTCAAACGAATGATCCAAAAGCTCCTAAGCTCTCTCCTAGCTTCTTGATCTCCAAAGATGTCTCTAATCCTCCAAAACTACTCAAAAAGACGACCTAGAAGTCTTAAATACGTTCCCATAATAATATTACAAAGTTTGGAAATAATACGGAAAAGCCCCAAAAAAATTGTTGCTGACCCACGATCTCTTCGCACGAAGACAGTTGTCTTCGCACGAAGAGTCTTCGTACGAAGACTTCTGCCTCTTCGTGCGAAGATCTTCTCATTTAGATACTGAGAATGGTTTTAGGAAGAGAATTCTGCAGAGTGAAATATTTGGCTAAGTATTGTCTTCGCACGAAGACAAATGTCTTCGCACGAAGACACTGTGTTCCAGCCCCCTTCTTGCTTCCTTTGACTTTTCTCTTCTCCTCTTTGACTTCCTTCTTCCATTCTTTCTTCCTTTGACTTTCTTTGACTTTTCTTTGACCTTTCTCTTCTGTTTGACTTTCCTTTGACTTTCCATTGACTTCCTTTGACTTTTGACTCTCCTCTTGACTTGTCTTTGAGTTCCTCGTTTCCGAAGTTCGCTTCCAAATCCCGCACGATCATCCAAGCCCTGTTTTCCTGCGAATCACAACACGAAAACACAACCCGCGATCATATCACAATAAAAGCTCAAAAATCTAAAGAAACGCCCGGATTCAACAAGTATTGCACATGAACTCATATTTTCACATTTACGCTCAATTTACTCAAAAGACGACAAATTCTCCATTATAAGCACGCAAAACGTAGAAATAAAAGGCATAAAATAACTCCGAAAACGGAGTTATCAACTACCCCCACACTACCTTTTGCTCGTCCCGAGCAAATCTCTCAAGTCAATTTCATCTCTCTCAAGTCAAAGCTTCTTTCGCTTTTCCGCAATTCATCCAACTTTGCATACTACTCATTTACTCATTGCATACTTCCCTACGCCATTTGCATACTATCACCTCACATTGCATACAATACCAAGAACTCTTGCATACTTATACGAGTAGAACCGTTCACCAACCATCCTTCCTACTAGTCGACACGACTCGATTATACACAATGCACCTATATGCAAATGCAATATTTACAATGCAAGTATTGAAATACAATTTTTTTTTCTTTTGCGAGATTGGGCAATCTCCATTAGCTTAAACCGATTCACACGAAGCGATGAGAAATCTAGGCACAAGGAATGATTCGAAATCAAATTCGTCAACATGAATTCCCCCTAGCTAGTATAGAGAACCTAACTTTACTAAGTACAAGAACGCAATACCTCTTCATGTGTGCCACAAAATAAAAGGCTACGCTAGGCTAAGCCACGTTCAAGGTCCGAGCTCCTAATCCGCTAACGGGTTTAAAATGATGAGGCTTTAGGGACAAATAGGATAAGAATCAAATACAAGTCCTAAAGCGTCACATTCTCACAAATACCAAAGCTCACACACCCTCACAACAAAGATGGAAACCAAGCCCGAAACTCACCATCTCCGGCCCTCGATCCCCTCAAACCCCGGTACAATTACGATCTCCGCGGCCATCGTCATGAATGATGCATCAACCAAAATTTCCCGTTCTCGAACTAGTCGCTTCTCCACTCGTTCTTCCACAAAGCTTCTCATTCAACCTTTATTCATCTCTCCTTTTTTTCTCTCTTTTCTTTTTTTTTTTCTGATTTTTTTTTTTTTTTTTTTTTTTTTTTTTTTTTTTTTTTACTATATCTCTCAAAATCCTGCAAAATTCCTTCAATCTCTTTCACGAGTGGTCTTCCAATGAATCAATCTAATCATGTAATCGTAAGGAGAGACAATATCAAAATCACGTATAAATCACAAATCAACGTCTCTCCCTATCTCAATAAAATCCTCGGTGTAAATCAACAAAGCCGCTAACATTAAAGAAACATGTGTGGGGATGGAGTCGTCGCAAACGCAATCTCGATGTCCGAAGTCAAATGTCGACACCCCCACACTCGAATGCAATCCTGTCCCCTCTCACGTAGTCGATCAAATGTCTGTCTCGTGCCTAATCCAACCAAACCTCCTACACCATGATGAGTAAGATCCGGTACCTAGCACGATCCACCTATTAAATTCCCCCAACCCAAGTTTCGCGTGTATTAGATGTACATACTCACGGCTCTCCTCACTTGTGTCCATGTTGTAATGCCATGGAACACCGCCACACCGAAGTGCGCAAGCCTACTCTCACTCACCCTCGCATTCCCCTCGAAAATCACAAATGAAGTGCATGCGATACGTAAAACTCACACAAATATAGCATGAAGTACTCCCTCATCGAACCCCCTCAACTACAACACCCTCGTGACGCACTAAAGCGGTGATCCTAACCAATCGATGCTGAAGGCCAAGAATCGTCACCCTAAGTCCAAAGGTTGTCAAAGAATCCATGGTTCAAATACGGGTTTGCTAGTGGTCCTACAAGGTAAGTTCTAGAAGCAGTGAGTGCTCTAATACACACCTCGCACAGCTGTTCTGTGTGCCACTACGAGGCGGGTTGGCGACTACCTAAGACGTACACAAGAACGTTCGGCTTGTTTAGCTCACACCTAGCTCAACTCTTGTAAGAAAATTAGGCACACACTTTAAATTTGAAAGAATTAAATTTGAGTGTAAAATAGGCACGCATTCCCGTAAAGAGAGTTTCTCTATACTTACTAAGGGACTCTCACATTGTCACTCTCGATCGCGATTCACGCCCTACGCCTAAAAGTCTCACACTTCTCGATTTTACCGAATTTTCAGCTTTTTTCAATTGCCCTTTCTCAAATTTTTAATTTTTTTGGATTTTTCACATTTTTAGTTTTTTTTTTTTTTTTTTTTATATATACCTACACTATATGCAAGGCCAACTCGATTAACGACTCAACAATGGTAGGTTGACTCAAAAATACCAAAACGTGCAAAAAGATGAATAATAAAATCAAAAATAAGGACATAACCAAAAACATCTAACTATATGCAGACACTGGCGATGCAAAGACACGACACTGACTAGTAACAAGGATTCAACCACCCCCACACTAGAATGCATCGTTGTCCTCAACGATAACACGAGGACTCAACAATTCTAGCGCGAGGGCACACTCCACTACTCGTCATCTTCCTCCTCATCTTCCTCATCCTCATCATCTTCTTCTTCCTCATCCTCACTCGGCGGAACCTCATACTCAAAGTCATCCTCCTGAAACCACGGATCCGCCGTCGGGACTGGTGGAACAAACTCCCCCGGTGCCTGACCACTAGACTGTATCACCCACTGGCCAACCATCTGGATCAAACCCCCCAGCTTCGCCTGATTGTCCCGAGTGTGGGCAAACTGGCGTCTTCTCTCAAATTTATCCCGGGCCATCTCCTCTCTCAAGTGGTCGTAGGCAACCTGGTTGTCAAACCTAGAGGTGTTCATCCTCCTACCCTTGCCCTTCTTCCTCGCTGTCTCGTCAAACCTGTGCCACTTCCTAGCCGTAAACGGTTTCAAGTCCATATCTCTCCCTATGACTACCTCGGCAGTTTTGGCTAGGTGAGTGATCAAGCAGGTATGACCGGGGCCCAATTTGTTTGTCCTAGACACCCTCTCAAGACAGTTTTCCCAAATCAGTTTGGGGATATCAATTCTAACCCCGGTGTAAAGACAAAGGGCCCAAACCGAGAGGCGGAAAGAATAACTAGGGTTTCGTGTGATTCCCAAAACCCAGTTTTCTAGCACTTCACAACACCACCTAGCCTCCGGCCTATAAAATCTCTTCTCAGCCTTCCAATGAATCACCTCTCCCTTCCTGTCCCATGGATCAACCCCCTTCGCAAAGCAAAAAGCATTTAGACGAGACCAAAGGTTCTCACTACGAAGAACCGTCTCTAACCCACAACCGTCTTTCAAAGCGGGGAAACCCATGGCGAGTGCGATAGTCTCTGGCGTGAAGACTATCCACTCATTCCGACAGTAAACGAGACGAGGGTCTTGACTCTCACCGTCCTTTGCATAACGCAAATTAAACAAAAACTCCCTCGTAATGTGTGAACTCGACTGCCCTACAAGCTTAAACCAATTATCTAGCTTCTCTCGCTCATAAATTTCCTTAATTGCTTGAGGCATGTCCTCGTGCAAAGGAAAAGCTTTCTCGGGCTGCCCGTTCTTAGTCAAATACGTATCTCTACGAGAGTCAAGATGGGCCTCGTGGGTGACAAACCGATAACTATCATAATAACCTGGCGCAATACTACGCTCTTTCAAATTGGCCTTGGCCTTTCGTCGGCCGACAATAACCGGTTTAGCCGGGAAAGGGGCCGTCAAGATGGCATATTGGGGAGTAGGCGGTATCTCCAATTGGGGATCGCCCGATCCCGATGCTTCTTGCGACGAACCCTCTCCCGTCTTTCTCTTCTTACCACCCGCCATTTAAAATTCAAATCCAAGTAAAACAAGCAATCCAACACTTGTGCACGTGAACAAGAAGTGTAAACGAAACGAAACACGTAGGCACGTAACAAGTAGTTCCTAGGACTTTACGCAATCGCCCCCAAATACGCTTCTAAGCGCAACAAATAAAACCGGGCTTTTACTCAATGTGCCTAAGACTCGATAATTGAAATTGCAAAGTTTAGATAGTACCTACGCGTCCGGAGCAAGTCTTACGGACGCAAAAATTTCCCAATTTGACGAACCCGGACTGATTTTTGATGGTGCCGGAAAAATTTGTCGAAATTTTGAATTTCTTGCTGCCCCGTACTCCTTGCGTAGTCCCCGTCAATGTTTCCTTCTCGTCCGAAAGGTGAATCAGCTCCCAACTCGTCCAATTCTTCAAATCTTCTTCCAAACCCTAGCTTTCTTCTCCTCTGATTTCTCTCTTGTCTTGCACTCTCTCTCAAAACCACCTATGGAACCTTGTTCTCCTTGGAATCGCGAGCAAAACCCTAGGTAGAGTGTTGAGTTTGGTGAAGAAACAAGGGGGAAGTGAACTGGAGCTTCGTGCGGCTATGGAGGAGGAGAGTTGCTGTGAAGATGAAGAATGAAGAAGAAGCTTCGATCCTCCAGCTGATGAGCTTCAAGTGTGAGCAAAAAGTCCAAAAAGCCCCTAGTAATTAACCCCCATCAGGTCTCCGTGCGTGGATAAAATTGGCCTTTCACCCGCTGTCTTCGTGCGAAGACAATAGTCTTCGTGCGAAGAGTCTTCGTACGAAGACTTTTTGTCTTCGCACGAAGGTCTTCTCAAACAGATACTGAGAGCTGTTATAAGAAGACAATTCAGAGGGTCAAAAATTTTTCTAAGTACAATGTCTTCGTACGAAGACAATTGTCTTAGTACGAAGACAATGCTGAATTGTGCCCAAAACATCCTTTTTGTCGATTTTTCGCGTCTTCGATCGTGCCTTTGCTTTCCGAAGGATCTCCTCGACCTCGAGACTCCCTTTTCACCTTAAAACACTCCCAAAATCCGGGGAATGTTTTATTTGTCAATTTCACGCGTTCCAAGGCACGTTTTGCATTTCCGGATGCTTTTGGCCTCGTTTTACTTGCGAAAACATCCTTTTTGGCGTAACTTTCTCATCCGGACTCCGATTTGCGCGATCCACCCGTCTACAGAAAGCTCTCGACCACCCCCACACGTTGGCATTGTTCAATTCTCATTTTAGTCTGTCCTTCAAAATTTCACCTCGTAATCCGTGCCGGCGTGCTAGCTTTCTCAGTTCACTAATCAAACTCTTGCGCAAATCAAGACGGGGAGTCCGGGAACATGATCTTCCCCAGGTGCGTGTGTTGAATAGGTGCAGAAATGGCTTCCACCTTCAATTTCTTCACTTCGGATCCCGATACGCGTATTTAGCTGCAAATCCGGACTTTTTACTCTGTTTCGCACGCGCGCATCAAGAAGGGGGATCCGAAATAGGCCTTTCACCTCGTATTCCTGCACATACTCATTGGAAACATTAAATCCACTCTCTCGCACCTCTCAATAACATCAAACCGAATAAAAATTACAAAACAGTATTAAAATCTATCCTAAAGCAGTAAATAGGTTGGGTTGCCTCCCAACAAGCGCTTTGTAATTTAAGGTCGACGGCCCGACCCAGTTACCTCAGAGATATGTTAAGGAGGTCTAGCACGACGTGCTTCCTCCTTCAATTTCATGCTCTTGATTTTCTGCACCACATCATGTGCTCTCACCACATTTGGCTTCTTCTCTGATTCCGGTGGATCGGGATGCAAAACGGTGGACAAACCAGGAGACGGGTCCTCACGATCTTCTCTAAACTTGATCATGGCCAATTTATTCTTCCCCTTGCGAACAAATGCCTTGAATACGATTGATGAGTCTAGAGCCTTGATAGTCAACTCCTCTGCCTCTAGATCCACATTTGCGCGCATTGTTTTCAACAACGGTCTTCCAAAGATGAGTGGAACATCGCGATCCTCCTTGATATCCACTATCACAAAGTCAGCTGGAAATACAAATGCACCCACTTTGACGAGCAAGTTCTCAATCACCCCATTTGCCGTAACTATAGAATTGTCTGCCAATTGCAGACCCATCTTCACAGGAGTCGGTGCACCAATGCCCAATCTCTGAAACAGAGACAATGGCATGAGATTAATGCTCGCGCCTAAATCACAGAGACCATGTGTATGATATCCACCCCCAAGAGTGCAGCCTAGAATGACACTGCCTGGATCTCTCATCTTGGGGATGTCTCTTTGTATGACTGTGCTACACGTCTCTGTTAGTTTTACCGTGGCATAGGGTTCTATGCTCTTCTTTCCCCATAAAATTTCCTTCAAGAACTTCTTGTACCTGGGCATCTGAGCAAGTGCTTCTACAAGGGGAATGTTAATATGCAATTGCTTGAATATATCCATAAATCTCCCAAAGTGCTCCTCATCATTCCTCTTTATCGCCGCCGGATATGGAATTCGCGGCTTGTAAGCAGCCGGATCAGGAGTGCTCTTGGACTCTTCTTTCTTCTCAACCGTGTCCTTTGATTGGGGACGCACGGTAGGTACGGGAATCTCTTCATCCAATGCTTTCTCAGTGGCTTTTGTAGCTTCGGCTCTCGCATGGCTAGGATATGGGGGATCTTGAGTAGTCACACCACTGCGAGTAGTAATAGCCTTGAGCTGCTCAGTAGGAGTAATAGTATTGGAAGGAAGCATTCCTGGCGGCAATTTAGCATTCTGGCTGGCAATCTGACCAATCTGCGTCTCGTGGCTCTTTAATGTTGCTTGTATTGAGACAATCGCGCTCTCCATCCTGTCGTGATTAGCTATCAACTTTCTCAATAAAGCGTTCGTCTCTTGTTCTTCTGGTTGCTGAGCCTGCTGCTGTGGAGCTTGCCTTGCTTGATATGGAACATTGGGTCTCTGTCCGGGTGCATATAATCCACTGTTTGGATTGGCATAGCTGAAGTTGGGATGATTACGGTTGTTGGGATGATAGGTGTTAGGCCATTGCTGCTGTCGCATAAAATTCACATCTTCAACACTGTTATCATATCCCTGGCTTTCATCTGCTAGTAATTCACCCATGGGCTTCTGAGTTGGAGGGTGCATACCGTGAAATGCTGAAGTCATGGATTCCAACTTTTGTTCCATCGATTCAATCTTGTTGACTAAGGATGTATCCCCCGGTTTGGAATACCTACGCGTTTCAGATCGTGTAGTCTCTCTCTTTGACGCATTGTTCAGCAAGTCTTGAGCTCGCTGTGCTCCAAGTCCCATAAAATTACCTCCAGCTAGCATATCCAACTGGTCAGCTGTCTCCTTGTCTAATGCAGTGTAGAAATAATGGAAGAGCTTGTGCCATGGCTCTCCATGATTTGGACATCTACGGAGAATTTGGCTGAACTTCCTCCATGCATCTCCCAAAGAGCTGTCTTCATCCTGAGTGAACTTTGCAATCTCTGCCATCTGCTGCGCGACTCTGGATGGTGGCAAATACTTCCTCAGAAATTCATGGCAACAATCTGCCCATGTCACTATGCTACCAGCTGGCAGCTCCATAAGCCACTTCTTGGCTTTTCCAGATAAGGAGAATGGAAATAGTAAAAGCTTAACCGTCTCATCTGGAACTCGCTGATCGTGCAGGGTTGATGTGATTTGCTCAAATACCAGCAGATGGTGATTGGGGTCATCTCCTGGAGCTCCGTTGAATGCGCACTCATCACGAACCATGTTGATCATATGTTGGCGCAACTCGAAGTGTTGGGCATTGATCTGTGGCCTAACAATGGTAGGCTGATAACATGCTGGAGTAGTCCTGAAATAATCCACCATCGGGCGTTCTTCATTCTCAGCATTGTTCTGCCTGTTGTTTTCCCCATTATTACCATTGTTGTTCCCACCGATGTTCGCCACTTGTGCCCCCACACCATGACGTGGTTGTGGATTTGGGGGGGCCATGCGATCCATCCTTGCCTGCATCTCAGCCATTTGAGCTCTCACCTCTTCAGTTTCTGCGGCTCTTCGTGCAGCCTCCTCTACAGCTGCAACTCTAGCTGCTTCCGCATCCTGCAAACCTTTGCGGATCCTTTCATACTCAGCTCTCGTTTCTTCGTCCATAACTACTGAGTTTGAATTCCTCTTGTCTCTACGCTGTGCTTTTAATAAGGATTCCGGGTCTTCAAACGTTGGATACAAAGGCTCGTCTCGAGAACGGGTCATGCACCGAGTAAATCAACCTGAAATCACGAAACACGCAAAACGTAGGTGAGTAACGGATATAAACAATAAATTAAAATCCCTAAGGCTAGGAATTATAACTAATTTAGCCGAAGTCCCCGGCAACGGCGCCAAAAACTTGGTACGTTCCAACTGCAAGTGCACAGCCGTCGTGTGTAGTAATAAACCGGAAATCCGGGTTGTCGAACCCAAGGGACTTTGTTTAAATTAATTATTATTCTATACCTTATGTGGGCAAGTCGCAAGATGTGTTTTTATCTAATTCTAAGAAATTAGACGCAAAATTCTCAATTAACCACGTGAAATAATTCACAATTAATAAAGAATGAATATTTGGAGGTTTTTATCAATACGGGAGAAGCACCGGGAATTCTCTAGGTTCACTAGGTCGATCTAAATTTATGTTTTGATTCGTAAAACAACCACGTGTTATTCAATATTAATCAAGCAACGTTGAACTTACCGAGTTACCAAGTAAATCCACTATACTTAAACTAAACTAAACCGAGTTACCAAGCCTAATTTAGGTTTAAGTATGCATGAAGATTATGATTATACTTTAACGATCCTAGTTAACTATGCCGAGTTACCAAACATTGATACGACTAGGTGAACTATTCGATTTACCGACTAGTTATCACGGAGTTACCGCGTGAAACTAATTAATTCTATCTCTACGTTAGCTACTCGCAAAGATAATAAGATTAAGATCACAAACAATCCATAATAATGAATAAATACGAGAGATTAAGCTAAAGCATGCATCACAATCATCAAAACATCACTTTAGATCAAACCCTAGCTACACCAAACGAGAATTCCCAGCAAAAGGTGTTTAGCTACTCATATTCATAATCAAAACAACGATTATAATGAGTTTAAACATGAAAATCAAGAAAAACGAGAGTTTAGAATTCAAACGAATGATCCAAAAGCTCCTAAGCTCTCTCCTAGCTTCTTGATCTCCAAAGATGTCTCTAATCCTCCAAAACTACTCAAAAAGACGACCTAGAAGTCTTAAATACGTTCCCATAATAATATTACAAAGTTTGGAAATAATACGGAAAAGCCCCAAAAAAATTGCTGCTGACCCACGATCTCTTCGCACGAAGACAGTTGTCTTCGCACGAAGAGTCTTCGTACGAAGACTTCTGCCTCTTCGTGCGAAGATCTTCTCATTTAGATACTGAGAATGGTTTTAGGAAGAGAATTCTGCAGAGTGAAATATTTGGCTAAGTATTGTCTTCGCACGAAGACAAATGTCTTCGCACGAAGACACTGTGTTCCAGCCCCCTTCTTGCTTCCTTTGACTTTTCTCTTCTCCTCTTTGACTTCCTTCTTCCATTCTTTCTTCCTTTGACTTTCTTTGACTTTTCTTTGACCTTTCTCTTCTGTTTGACTTTCCTTTGACTTTCCATTGACTTCCTTTGACTTTTGACTCTCCTCTTGACTTGTCTTTGAGTTCCTCGTTTCCGAAGTTCGCTTCCAAATCCCGCACGATCATCCAAGCCCTGTTTTCCTGCGAATCACAACACGAAAACACAACCCGCGATCATATCACAATAAAAGCTCAAAAATCTAAAGAAACGCCCGGATTCAACAAGTATTGCACATGAACTCATATTTTCACATTTACGCTCAATTTACTCAAAAGACGACAAATTCTCCATTATAAGCACGCAAAACGTAGAAATAAAAGGCATAAAATAACTCCGAAAACGGAGTTATCAGTAATCGTACGATTACTTTCTTACGGGCAGTTAAGGGGTTAAAACAAAAATTTCTTCTATTATTCTCCATACCTTCATCCCGTCGACCAACCCGTCTCCTCTCCTCTGCAATCACCATCGCCGCGAGCCACCAGCTACCATCAACTCCACCGCTTCACCAACGCCACCACCGTCGTCACTAAGCCGCCGCTGCCACCCTTCTCTCTCGCCAAACCCACCAGTCACCACTCTCTCTCATCCACCCGACGGTCTTGTCTCCTCCTCACCATCGCCGCCTACACTCTCTCTCTCTCCGCCACCCTCACCATCTCCAACCATCACCATCACCATCACAGAGCCATCACCACCACTACCACAACTCTAATTGGTGGTCAATCGAAGAAGGAGGGCAAGCTAGGGTTTGAGAGTGAATCTGCAATTGGAGGGGATTGAGGTCGAATTTGAAGAAGATATTCGAGGGTTTCGACGGGGACACCGCAAGGAGCCAAAAGCACAAGTCAATTGAAGAATTCGGAACAAAAATTTCGGCGACCCTAAATCAGCCCGGGTGGTCGAAATTCTGCAAATTCGTGCTCGTAAGACTTGCTCCGGGCACGTAGGTACGTCCTAATCTCTCGCCCAATTTCCATATTGGAGTCTAGGCACAATTGAGTAAAAGCCCGATTTACTTTTTGTTGCGCTTAGAAGCGTGTTTGGGGGCGATTGATTAAAGTCCTAGGATTGTGTGCTACGTGTTTAATTGCCATATAACTGTACACAACTTGTCACTGTGCACGTTCTTGTTTTGTTACATTACTTGTGTTATCTTGTTCTACTTGATTAAAATGAGTAAACGTGCGAGAACGAGTCGTGACAACGACCCAGACTACACATTACCTGGGGGAAGTGGGGGGAACGATTCTGACACGGAGACTGTTCAAAAGGGGGGTAACTCGGGTGCCCAATTGGTCATCCCGTTATCCCCTGAACTTAGGGTATTCACTACACCCGTTCCATCCTCTTTGCCCCCAATTCGAAAGGGTCGTGGTCGTGCGCCAGATGACAAAAAGTTGGCAGTTGATAGGGGCCCGGTCTTTTGTGACTTTAGGTTTATTTCGGCGACTGCTCAAGGTTTTTATAGGTCAAACCCTAGGATCAATAGGGGTGTCCAGATAGAGCGACTATTTCCCATTGAGGGGTTGCCGGATGACCTACGAAAGGTCGCCGAAACTGAAAATTTTGCGGGGTGGATGGAATTAGTTAAGAAGAAAGCCAGTTCTGTGCTGACTCGTGAGATTTATGCGAATGCGAGACATACTGACGAGGGTGAGACAGCTCAGCTCAATGACCCTCGTGTCATTTATTGTCGTCGGAACTGGCTAGTTTTGTCCTCTGAGAACATCGCCGCCGCGCTTAAGTGGCCCCCGTTGACGGCACCCTGTCAGTTTAGGGTTTATCTGCAGAAAGACCAGCAGACTCTCATTAATGAGGTGTCAGCATTTTGTTTTGCGGGGGTGCCAGGGGCCGACTGGGATAGGTCTAAGACCGACATCAGACATTGGAAGATCCCAGTCGGATACTTGCTGCCTAAGCCAAGGTGGCTCATTGAGTTGTTGGCGTCGTGGGTGTTGGGAGTTTCGGCTCCCAATTACGCGGACTTTGAGGTTTGTGTCATGGCTCTGTGTCTATCGAGGGGGGATCGAATAGACATTCCTAGGCGGATTTTCTTGTATTTCCATGAGAGATTTGAAGAGAAAAATAGGAAGTCTGTGGGCCATAGTTTCTTACTTATGCATTTAGCCAAGAATTGCGGGGCTGACGTGCCTGATGGAGAGCTAGACCTCAAACCCAAGGCCCCGAGACTGTTTGATAAGATCCCGGACCCATTTAAGGATGTAGTGGTGATGGAGGAGGGATCCAGCTCTAGACCCCCTACTGGAAAGGCTAAGAAAAAAGCCTCTTCCTCCCGAGTGGTTCCTACTCCTCCAGCTCCTACTCCTCCAGCTCCTACTCCCGCTCCACCTCAGCCTGTACCACCCCCTGTCGTTGACCCTGGCCAGCCGAGTGTGACCTTAGCGGACTTAATGTCCGAGTTGCGACTGACTAGGACTATGACCCTTAACTCAAATGGTCGGTCCCGTGATTATGTGGCTGACATGAGTGCTAGGCAGTTTGAGCATCATCGCAGTAGCTTGCGTAACCTCGGTCAGGGCCTCCGTCAGGTGAGTTTGCATCAGCACCGTCAGGACCAGTGGTTAGAGGCGTTGTCCACTCATGAGGGATTACCGAGAGATCAGTGGCCTAGTGGCCAAGAGTCCTACCCTGGTGCCTACGAGTACCATTCGGATGCTTACTCCGGAGACCAGGACCAGGACGACGAGGATTCGTCCGAGTAGACTTACCACTCCCTGCATTTGAATGCTGAGTCTTTTCGCTTGCCTATGCATTCGTTGAGGACAACGACGCGTTCAAGTGTGGGGGGGTTTCTCAGCCTTTCATTAGCCAAGTCCGTGTCTGTCTGCATTCACCAGTTACATATAGGTTGTTTAGGTTGTTTGTGTCAGTTTTGTAGTCCGTGTCGTGTTTATATATATTGTGTCCGTGTCGTTTGTGTCGTATTGTGAGTAGTTTATGTTTAGTGCACGTTTTATTTAATTGAGTCCACCTACCCAAATCGAGTCAGTTTCGAGTCTTCTTTCGAGTCGGCCCATGCATATAGAGTAGGGAATATTAAAAAAAAAAAAAAAACAAAAAAAACAAAAAAAAAATCTAAAAAAAACAAAAAAAAAATTAAAAACAAATTAAAAATTGAGAAAGGGCAATCAAAAGAAGCTTGAAATTGGAAAAGCGAGGAGTGTGAGAACTTTAGGCATAGGGTATGAGATGTGACCGAGAATGACAATTTGAGTTCCCCTTAGTATGTATAGAGAGACTTTCTTTACGGGAATACCTACCTATTTTACGACACTTAAATGATTTTCAAATCTAAAGTGTGTGCCTTGTTTTCTTACAAGAGTTGAGCTAGGTGTGAGCTAAACAAGCCGAACATTCATGTGTACGTCTTAGGTAGTCGCCAACCCGCCTCGTAGTGGCACACGAAACAGCTGTGCGAGGTGTGTATTAGAGCACTCACTGCTTATAGAACTTACCTTGTAGGACCACTAGTGAACCCTATTTCGAACCTTGGATTCTTTGATAACCTCTGAACTTAGGGTGACGATTCTTGGCCTTCATCATCGATTGGTTAGAATCACCGCTTTAGTGCGTCACGAGGGTGTTTGTAGTTGAGGGGGTTCGATGAGGGAGTGCTTCATGATATATTTGAGTGAGTCTTACGTATCGCATATGCTTCATTTCTGATTATCGAGGGGAATGCGAGGGTGAGTGAGAGTAGGCTTGCGCACTTCGGTGTGGCGGTGTTCCATGTCATTACACCATGGACACAGTTGTGGAGAGCCGTGAGTGCGTGGCATCTAATACGCACAAATTGGGTTGGGTGATTTAATTGGTGGATCGTGCTAGGGATCGTTTCTTTTCATCATCTTGGTGTAGGAGGATCGGTTGGATTAAGCACGAGACTTATATTGCTGTGATTACTTGAGAGGGGACATGGATATATTCTAGTGTGGGGTTGTCGACTTTTGACTACGGACATAGAGATTGAGCTTGTGACGACTCCATCCCCATACTTGTACTTGGATTTGTTTGCGGCTTTGTTTGGTGGCACCGTGTATTTCATTGAGTTAGGGGGAGATGGATTTTACTTGTGATATATATTCATTGGATTGTTTACTTCCTCCCCTTAACGGGTTTTGTATGGCTTAACACTTGGAAGACCACTCGAGATATACGTTGTGACATTGTGTTTTGGATATTGAGAGATTTGAAAAAAAAAAAAAAAAAAAAAAAAACAGAAAAAAAAAAAAAAAAAAAACAGAAAAAAAAAATGAAAATGAAAAAAAAAAAGAGAGAAAAAAAGGAGAGATGAAATAAATGAATAAAGTTTGAGCTTAATGAAGACCGAGTGGTGGAAGCAACTATTTCATTGACGGCGATGTTCATCTTGTGCATGTTTCACGACGGTGGCCACGGAATTCGTTATTGTACCGGGGTTTGAGGGGATCGAGGGCCGGAGATGGTGAGTTTCGGGTTGCGGTTCCTATCATCGTGGTGAGGGTGTGTGAGATGTGGGTTTTAACGTGAGAATGTGACGCTTAGGACTTGTTACTACATGATTATCCTTTTGTCCCTAAGCCTCTACATTTTAACCCGTTAGCGGAATAGGAGCTCGGACCTTGAATGTGGCTTAGCCTAGCGTAGCCTCTTATTTATCGGCACACGCGAAGAGGTAGGTTATTCTTACTCGTAGTAAAGCTAGGCTTTCTATACTAACTAAGGGAAATTCTTGTTGTCAATTTTAGTTGCAATTCATACCTCGTTCCTAGATTCTTCATCACTCCATGAGAACCGATTTGAGCTAATTGAGATTGCCCGATCTCGCCTAAAAAGACGTTTTGTGTATATATGTGTTGTGTAGGATCGAGTCATATATTTGCATTGCATCATATTGTTGCATCGTTGAGTCTTGTATTGAGTCGTCGTGTGTTGAGTCGGCTAATTGAGGTTAGTATGCAATTGGTAAGTTGAAAAGTATGCAATGGTCTTGGTTGGAATAGTTGACTTGAGAGGTGAGATGAGAGGAGGAGGGTTCGGATGATTTGAGATAGTTTGAGACTTGGATTGTTGCTCGGGACGCGCAACGGGTAAGTGTGGGGATATTTGATAACTCCATATTTGGAGTTATATTCTTATATGTTTTCTTACCGTTTTGCGTGTATTCCGATGCGTTTTGATAGATTTTGGATCATTTCTTGCTAAATTTGAGCATGTTGAGTCTTTGCACGTTAATGATGAGTCCGGGCACTTTTTGCATTGATTTTTGATATATTTTATCACGTTTGATCTTCCGGTATGTTTCTCGTGTTGTGGTTTTCAGGAACCGGGAGCTCGGGACGTGGCGTTGGAGCAAAAGTGAACTTCGGAAAAGTTGGAGGCTCAAAGGGATGCTCGGGAAGTGAAGACGAAAGGAAAAAAGAGCAAGAAATTGAAGATTGAATGGAAGAGGATGAAAAGTAATCGTACACTTACTTCAAGGTAATCGTACGATTACCTTCATCCAGAAGTAATCGTACGATTACTTGAAGGTGATCGTACGATTACCTGAGAGGCAAGTAATCGTACGATCACATCAAGGTAATCGTACGATTACCTCTGCGGCCAGAATTGAAATTTTGGGCTGTTTTCGCTATTTTGGCATAGTTTTGGGAGTTTGAAGCCACAAAAGACTTAGGAAACATTGGGGAACGTCATTCAACATCAGAACCACCTTGGGAGTCGTGCTTGGAGTGCTTGGGAGCTAGGTCGAGAGCTTGGATCATCCGTTTGGCTTCTCTTCTTCTTTTCTTCTCTAGTTTTTGATACTTGATCATGAAACTTTGTATTATGAACATGATTATGAGTAGCTAAACCCTTATTTTGGGATATCTCGTAGGAAACTAGGGTTTGATCACTACAACTTGTGGTTTATGGATTTACTCTCATGCTTTTGAGCTTAATTGATGATTTCTTATCTAGTTATGTGAATTTCATGTTTTTAATTCATCTTTTCTATTGATAGACGTATTAATAGGATTGTGCTAGGTTATGAACGATAGAGGAATCTACGTTTGTTGCCCGGAAAATTGAAATACACACTAGCCGTATCTAGGGTTGAGGAATCTTGCTAGTTAGCTAAGAACAAGAGTAGAAATTAGTATCGTAATGCGTGTTTGAACTTGAGTAAGCTAGAGGAATCAGTTACGATAGTTTAGGCATAGTTATTGGTTGAGACATCTTCAATATACAATTGCTCGTTTAACTAGAATAAGAAATTATCGTGTTAGTAAAACATAAATCCAACGTAGTGTGACATTCCTAGTGATCCGTAGAGATATCCTGAATTTAATCAAACTTGATACACAACAATATCAACTCGTGCTCATTAATCTTGAAATAATTCTTTGAATTAATTGAGATAATTGTTATTTTAATATTTAGTAGGATTAGAAACCACAAAACAACTGCGCTTTGCCCACATAAAGAACAAACTTAATAGTTAGTTACACGAAGTCCCTTGGGTTCGACAATCCGGACTTTTCCGATTATTACTGCACCGACAACTGTGCACTTGCAGTTGGAGCGTGTCAAGGTCAAGCCGGGTTTATAGTACTTGGCCATTAAGTCTCTCAAAGCAGTTACAAAAAGTTGCGCGCGAGCTTGTTTGTCGCATGCGCGCGACGGGCCTTACTCTAGCCTCTGAACCACTAAGTCCCTACAAGTCCCGTGTTGGTACGCGAGGGCCCTGTCTCGCAGCCCCCACGTGGACAAGCATAAGTAGTTTTCCAGTGTGTATGGAGCACAACTGGGTGTGCTGGATTGCTGCCACGTGGCTGTGATCTGTCTGTCCAGAAAGCACTATCTACACGTTCCTTTATGGGAACCTCCTCGAGGACGTGTACATGACACAACCGGAGGGTTTTGAGGATCGAGAGAATGCCAATATAGTCTGTAAGCTGCAAAGATCCATTTATGGATTAAAGAAAGCTTCTAGAAGCTGGAATCGACGTTTTGATGACGCAGTCAAAGAGTTTGGCTTCATCAAGAATGAAAATGAGCCTTGTGTTTTCAAGAAGGTTAGTGGGAGCTCTGTAGTGTTTCTGGTCTTGTAGGTGGATGACATACTAATCATTGGAAACGATATTCCTACTTTGTAATATGTTGAAGATTGGCTAGGAAAGTGTTTCGCAGTGAAGGACTTAGGAGATGCAGCCTATATACTTGGTATAAAGATCTATAGGGATAGATCTAGAAAGTTGCTCGGCCTAAGTCGAAGTACATATATAGACAAGGTGTTGAAGAGGTTCAACATGCAAGATTCCAAGAAGGGATTCTTGCCCATGTCGCATGGAGTCACTCTTTCTAAGACTGATTGTCCTTCCAATGAGATTGAGAAGGACCGCATGAGTAGGATACCATATGCTTCGTCCATAGGATCCATCATGTACGCCATGTTGTGTACTAGACCAGACGTATCATACGCGTTGATTATGGTGAGCAGATATCAGTCCAATCCGGGTGAGAGTCACTGGATTGCTATCAAGAACATCCTAAAGTACTTAAGAAGAACTAAGGAAGTGTTCTTGATATTTTGAGGTAAAGAAGAGCTAAGTGTAATTGGTTACACTGATGCAAGCTTCCAAACCGACAAAGATGACTACTTATCGCAGTCTGGATACATTTTTTGCCGGAATGGAAGAGATGTGAGCTGGAAAGTTCCAAGCAAGGGATAGTTGCTGATTCTACAACAGAAGCTGAGTACATTGCTGCTGCGGAATCAGCAAAAGAGGCAGTTTGGATAAAAAAGTTTATCACTGAGATCGGTGTGGTCCTTGGCATCGTGGATCCCATAGAGTTGTACTGTGACAACTCTGGGGCGATCGCACAAGCAAAGGAACCAAGATCACACCAGAAATCAAAGCATGTACTTAGGTGATTCCATCTTATTCGTGATATGATCGATCGAGGATATGTGAAGATGTGCAAGATTCCAACTGATGACAATCTTTCAGATTGGCTCACAAAACCACTTGCGCAGCGAAAGCATGAAGGGCACGCAAGATCTATAGGCATACGAGATGCACCAGATTGACTCTAGTGCAAGAGGGAGACTGTTGCAATAGGTGCCCTAGAGGCAATCTATAATTAGTATGAACAATGTTTTTGGCTAGAATATTTATTTATTATTTATTGAGATATTTAATATAATGAAGTCCTTAGATACAATGTGTTGTTTATCTTAAATATCCCTAGTCCATTATATTGATTAATAGGCCGATCAAATATAGACTAGTATGTGTGTAGATTGATATGGATATATCAAGTCTAACACATGGGTATGCATTAGGAGTAATGACATAATGAATTGACCCATGACGAGAAGGATACATTGGATTATGTTAAAAGTCACAATCGCTTCTCGTAGTGCTAATATAATTTTAGTCCTTAGACTTGAAGTCACTGATACTCTAGTTGTAGAATATCGTGCTTTGATGTTATCCAACGTTGCGCCTTAACCGGACAACTATAAAGATAGCTATCGGGCATGATAGGAAGCAAGCTTAGAGATCGTAGTGATGTAGAGATGATTTGTTCCTCCCACATAATGGGAGCAAATATCCATGGCCACTCGAGGGATGGTGCTTATTGAATGTCTGGCGAGACTCAGATAAAATAATATGGAGATATTGATGTTATCTGCTTGCATAAGCATATTCTCAGGATCGAGGAACTATGGATTGGATATACGAGTGTGACTATCTATGTCTCGTGTCCAATCCGGATATTGAGACAAAGGGATAGTGCAATAAGTGATATTGGGCACAAATGTTTGGGGATCACTGACTTATTTCTATTAGTTGGGTTGGATGGATGTGTTGCTAGACACCGCTCCATATTAGTATTTAGTTACTATCAACTAAGTAGAAACCTATGGGGTCACACGTGTAAAAGAGTTGAACTAGATTTGGGATTAATTAATATGATTAATTAATTGGAATGATCACTTTGCAACACCTTGCAAACTTAGTAGGACTAATATACAAGGAAGGGTCTAATCCAAGTTCATGTAGAACTAGGAAGGGCCTTTATGTAGTTAACAAGGAGTTGTTGGATTATATAAATGATGCTCTAGCTTCCTTCCCACAACTAATGCTCAAAACACAAGTGAGTGGGAGAGAAAGCAAAAGAGAGAGCTAGACAAGCTAGAGGCCGAAGTCCCTAGCCGTCTGCCCCTACCCATCGGCCACAAAGAGAGGGCCGATCCTCTCTTTGTCCCTCGTTGCTTGATTCGTTCTTCCCTCTTCCTCCGGTCCAAGCTAGCACTAGGAGAAGGAAGATCTAGATCTCACATCTAGACGTGGATCAACCGTAGAGACAAGGACATTATTCTTCGTGTGATCTCCCGAACCAAAAGGTACACATCTTCTATGTCCTTCATCATGTTATGAATGTCTCTTCCTGTGATCCTTGGTGGGCTTTGAGTATGAATTAATTTTTTTGTTATTCCGCTACGTTACCCACGTCAAAACCCAACAAAAGCTACTAGGTAAGATCCACTCATTAGAGATGACTCATCATCACTAGGGGGCTACAAAGCGCACGCGGTTACTGCCATACTCCAAAAGACATAACCCGGGGGCTGCAAGGTGTGCACGGGTCCTCGCAAAAGCTCAGCCCTTGCGGAAGGGGGCTGAATGTAGATAGTCAAGAATGGGACATCAGGTCACTGCCACATGGACTCATCAGTGGCCAACATGTGTCCTCCCCACCATGCTCCAGAAGCACCAGATCATGCCATCTCGCACTTGGAGGGACCATGAGACAAGGTCCCTCGCATCTCATCACCTCACATGAGAGTCAGAGGGTCTAGTTGTTTGGTGGCTTAAATAAGTGCCGCATATGGGATCTGTCCCAGGTGCGACCAGTATCTAATGTGGAGCCGATTTGTACTACAGTTTTTTTTTATATTTGTCTGACGTCATCCATGACACGCTCTACAAATTTAGGATATGCCGCCTCATAATGGTCCGTGTGTACAACCACGTGTCTCCCATTAGTTGCCCTAGTCTAACTAGTATAACTAGGACAATATGTGTTGCTATTTCGTATAGACTATTTATCCTGTACCGAATTGATGCCAACAAGTTGTTTCCCTCCTCTATAGGACCGTAATGCTTATTTCTACCCCTTTCTTCTATCTCTCATTGGCTTTTTGATGTACTTGTTAAGATTGTTAACTCTTGATTACTTATAATTTGAGCACCACTGATCAAGCTCCAACTGTACTTAACCTAATCTCTCATTTACACCTAACATGTATTTTTGTGAGGGCTACCTAATATGTATTTGGATTATTATTTTTCTATTAATGATTGTTCGTTACGTATAAACACTCAAAATTAAATTAATAATTGATGAATTGGGTCAATAATTTTTGTTACAGAACAAAAAACATAAACATGTTCTTTCCACCATCTTTCCGATAAAATAACACAGTATGATTGTCTCATTATTTTTCTAAAGTCTTCTCTTACAATTGTAATTAAATTAAAATAGTTTTAAGTAGTGTCCCACTAATCTCCCTTACAAATAGAGGGCAATGGAACCAGTGAAAAACACACAAAAGCAACAAGAAAAGAAAGAAAGAGTCGTAGCTTCTACCAAAAAGAGTTGTAGCTAAAAGAGTGAGAGAGAGAGAGAGATGGATAATTTGCCTAGGTACTTTGTGTTGGAATCACTTTCCAATAACAAATATCTGCGCTCTGTTCATGAAGAAGTTGCATTGCACGGCCACCTCGAGTTCAGTGGAGAAGAAGCCATCAGCCCATACACCAAGTATGAACTGGAGCCAGCGAAGAACCAAGCCAATAGCGGGTTGTTCAACATCCGTTGTTGTTATAACAATAAATACTGGGCAAGGAGAGAAGAAAGCTCTGGGTGGATCACTGCCACAGCCGATGAGCCACAGGAAAACCCGTTCAAGTGGACGTGCACCCTGTTCGAGGCATCGCTCCAGGGTTCTAATAATTCCAAACCAACGCTAAGAATGCGCCATGTCCAACACAGACGCAATGCTGTTGTTTCTATTGGGGGGAGTGGCGGCGATCCCAAGTACCTGTCATGCTTGAATGCGGACGCAAATGCACCAGTACTTCCAGGTAATCTGAGTCACAGTTACTCTACTTTATTACTTTTATCATATACTTGCGAAAAATAGCACGCTAATGCAGCGGTACTTCCAGGTGATCCAAATATCATGTTCTCAATCATCGATTTTGAGTCCTTTGTGATATTGCCCAAGATAGTCCTGTTCAAGGGCGATAATGGTCTCTACATCTCCAATAACACTACCATACTGCTGATAAATTCCGATGAAGTTGCATCCGCCTCTTTTCAACATGAAATCTTTTACACGCATGATGGGAGTGTCCGTATCAAGAACTCCGCTAGCAGCAAGTTCTGGAAGGCAACAAGGGAGCTAATTAGCGCTAGCCAAATTGTGAATGACGATGATCCGTACACCACGTTTTCGCCGTTCAAACCCCGTGGTGAAGACGAGGTTGCGCTACTGAACAAGGGGACAGGCAAATTTTGCCAGAGGCGGTCAGAGGATACAAAGTTCCATTCAATAGGCGCTACTTCCGATGAAATTGTAAAAGAGGCAATTCTGAAGGTTGAAGAGCCTGTTGCGTTGAGGAGCATTTACAATGTCGATTTCCGCCTCAAAGATGCAAGAACCTACAACCAATCTGATGTATTATTGGTAAGTAAACGACTGAGCAACCAACTTGATGTAGATAAAGCTACTAATGTAACCGAAAAATTCACAAACGAAACAACTCGGACATGGAAATCCAATGTTTCACTCAAACTGGCCACTCCAACCACAATCGAGACAGAAATTCCGCTGATTGTGGATGGGGAAGTTGGCATTTGGGATGCGTTTAAGGGATCATACGAGTGGGGAACTGATGTGAAAGGATCCCAGAGCATGGAGGTATCCGAGGACGTCACCATCCCGGCCAAATCTGCCGTAATGGTTCATGTAATTGCAACACGAGCGCTGTGTGACGTTCCTTTCTCATATACGCAGCGGGACAGACTTTTTGGTGGGAAAGTTACCATCAACAAAATGGACGACGGGGTCTACACCGGCTTCAACTACTACAACATCAAGACCGAAGTCGTGAAAATATGCTAATGTTTTTAAAAATATGCTGATGTTTTTTTTTGGCAAAAATACATGCTAATGTTGAATGGGAAAAGAATTGTGTTTGTGGGTAACATTACTGCAAACCCAATCACGAGAACCCACAGCACCCAGTTGTGTGTGTGGTTTGCAAACCAGTTTTGTGTTTTACTGAGCTGATAAATTGGCACTCCTCATCTTGGAATATGCAACTTCTTGATAGATGGTTTGAAGAGGATGAAATTGCAGCCATTGCAAAATTGCGTATCCCTATCCAGAAAGTTCAGGATTCTTGGGTGTGGATGTTTGAGAAAAATGGTCAAGTGACAGCAAAAGCAGCTTACATATCTCAAAACATTCAAAGTGAGAACTACATGAAGGATAAAAGATTCTTGAAAAATCCGTGGTGTATGCAAATTCATAATAGACTGAAGATGACTCTGTGGAGAGTAGCCACTGAATTGTTACCAACAGAGGAAAAAGATTCGGCTTTGGCAATGCTGGCTGTGTGTTATGTGATAGTGAAGTGGAGGATACTCTCCATTTGTTCTTCCAATGCTCTATAGCAAGAATGCTCTGGTTTAACTTGGCTGGTTTGACAATTGATAGGCTGATAGGGACCTCTTTGAAGAAAAAGAAATGCGAGAAATTAAACTGAGAAATGCGAGAAAAAAAGAAAACCCATTCCAAACATGATTAGACCCGAAATTACACTGAGAAATGCGTGAAAAAAGAAAACCTGTTCCCACACAAAGTCACAAACCTTAATTTCTTATTTCCATTACGATATTATAGCGACTTTTGTCTTGAAGTTGTAGTAGTTGATGCCAGTGAAAACCCCGTCATCCTTCTTGTTGATGACGACTGTTCCATCAGTGAGTGTGTCCCGTTGCATATAGAAGAAAGGAACATCGCACTTGGCTTTTGTCGCAATGACATGAACCATTAGGGTGGAACTAATAGGGATTACGATGTTTTCGAAAAAATCTATGGTCTGGGATCCTGTCATGTCAGTTCCCCACTCATACCGCCCCTCAAACTCATCACTGAAGCCGACCTGACCGTCGACAATCAACGGGATACTCGTCTTGATCTTGGTCGGAGTGGCCAACTTGATCGTAATGCTGGAGTTCCACGTCCTTGTGGTTTCCTTTGTGAATGTTTCTATCAGCTGAAAACTTTGATTGCTGTTGAGCGTGTTATTAAACTGCTTGCTGACCATTATGACATCACATTGGTCGTAGATTCTTGCACGCTCGAGGCAGAAATCGACGTTGTAGACGCTCCTCGAGACAACAGGTTCTTCAACCCTCATGATTGCCCATTTTACCATATTAGAGGTTCCAACCTTGATTCTATTCGAATCTGCTGCCAGTGTTGACCTATAGCAAAAAGTTGTAGTCGCTATGCACCTTATCGCCACCTCGTTGTCGCCATGGGCTTTGACTATCCAAAACACCCCCCCAGGCGTGCCTGGATGGTAATGGGCGACAATATTACCATAGGAGTCACGATACCAGAGGTAATTGTAGGGATCATTATCACCATCGATCGGGGCTCTTAAATGAACACTCCCATCCGGGGTGTAGAGGACTTGATTTGAAATGGTTAGAAATGAAACATCACTAGAAGCGAATGAGAGGTAGTTGTCTACCAAGCGAATGTAGAGATCATTATCGCCCTTGAACACGACTAGCTTGGGCAATATCACAAAGGACTCCCAATCGATGATAGAAAAGGCGGTTGTATTGTTGGAATCTTCTTCATGACATAGTTCGGGCGGATTTGGTTCCGCCTTCAAGCACCACTGGTATGTGGGATCATCGCTCCCAATAGAAACAACAACAGATGCGCCATACTGGAAGTGGCGCAGTGTTAGCATCGTTGATTTGCCATCCTCCGAAACCTGGATCGATGGCTGGAAGAGGGTGCAGGACCACTTGGATTGATCTTCCACTGGCTCGGCGGCAGTGGCGGTGATCCAACTTGTGTTATCATCTCTCCTTGTCCAATATCTGTTATTGTAGCAACAACGTATGTTGAACGAACCCGTATTGTCTTCATTCTTGGCCGGCTCCATTTCATACTTGGTGTATAAGCTTATAACTTCCTCCCCACTGAACTCCAAATGCCCGTGCCGTGCAACATCTTCGTCGTCGATGTAGCGCAAATATTTATTGTTGGAGGGCAATTCCAGCGCAAAGTACCTTGGCAGATTCTCCATATCTCTCTCTCTCTCAGCTAAATTAGCTCTTTTCTTTTTTCTTCTCTCTTTTGCTCAAGTTTTGTTGTGCTTTTGCCCTGTTCCAGTGCTACTCTATTTATAGGGAAACTAAAGATCCAAATGGAAGACTTTTGGAAGAAGATAATGATGAGTATTGTATTTTTATTCGAGGAGATAGTGGGACGAATGTTAAATGTTTTTTCTTTCAATTATTAGGAGATTTCTTCAATAATTATTTGATTACGGAATTAAAAATGATTGAAATCCCAAGAATGACCTATGTGAATATGAACAGGTATATATGACTTTTCTCTGATGAGCTGACTTTTAGTTTTAGGTGCTTTAAGAGGAAACTTGTACTCCTGATGTATTCATATCACATTCAAGCGTACTTAGTCCTTCTTTAGATTTTCATTTTTTTTTTTTCTTTTGGAAAACCTAAATGCAAAATGCAAAGCACTAAGGAGGTTAGGCCTTGCCCATTACTAAAAAGTTTGCAACCCCAGAAAATGATTGTTACATTGCACGGATCAAATCTGATGAATAATCTAAAGCAGAGAACATAGATTTACCTCTTGAAGCTTGATCGCTCATAGAACACATTATCATAATACAGAGTGCTCATCTAACGAAAACCTTGGATGACTGTGGAGAGTATCTACCGTTCTCTAGATTCGGCTCAATCCAAACCCAACAAAAGAAGAAACTAGCAAGATTCCGCAGAAATTTGCTCATCACGGAGCTGCAAGAATCCTGTCATTTACCGTATGATACAAAAGGGGTAGTAGATGATAAGCCTCCATGGGGGCATAGGCCAAAAGTATGGGAAGGTGGTAACATTCATCTATCTTCGTTTATGATCCCATCCTAAACCTGCCTGTCCTTTGTTTCCAACTGCCTGTATTGGTTCCAATAAACCCTTTGAACTGCTTCCAAGTGCATCTCCCTGTAGGGTAAATAACCGGGAAATATTAGAAGAGACAATTCATGAATAGTTAATGTAATTGTCATGACCACTGACCAGAATACAAAGCCATCCATAGCGAACAAATGCCAATAAAACCCCGGATAATATAAGAAGCACCCAGCTATAAGCTCTATCAGTTCCTACATAGGTCTATTGGCACCACATTCACTCAAGTCCTAGTTCAAATTCTGCCCGTCTCCCCAACACCTATCCGATAGTGTAAGACACTTTCAACTACTCGGGTTTAATTCAAAGACACTTTCACCCCTTTTTGGGAAAGGGCACTCTTACCCCTTTAGTGAGTCAAACTTCGGAACACTTGCACCTCCTGATTGTATCATTCCATAATCAAAGAGGGCAAATTTGGAACTATCAGTAACAGATCCTCACCCCTAGACTAATGGCATCACAATTAGGAAGTGCAAGAATCATGAAATTCTGCACATTGAAGGGGTGAAAGTGTCCTTTCCCAAACGGAAGGGGTTAAAGTGTCTTTTACCTATCAGATATTCTCATTTAAAAATTTTGGTGCAGAAAGCATCTAAATGTACTTACTCTAGAAATGAAACTGTGATTCCTCGAGTTCTTGTAAGTAGTAACTGTGAACGCAAGACATGTATTTGGAAGCACGTACCTCTTTCCAGCCCATGCCTTCTAATATCTTTCTTGCATAACTACCAGCTCCAAAGGACATGTTTAAGGCTTCATCGGCAGCTTCTTCTGTAGAAAGAGAGGATGGCTCATAATCATCACTATCTGCTGATCTCTTTTGCCCTGGTCCTACACCAAAATCGCCGTGGAGAGCTCTTCTCTCAGCAGCTCTGTCCCTGTATGCACTACCTCCATTCTGCAATCAATCATTACAAGTACAATTTCAGATTGATAAATTAGTTCAAGCTAATACAGTTCAAAATCTTGGTCACGCATTTGATTGGTTATATTAGATTTGATCCGTTTTGGGGCAAAGGAAATCTTTACTTATCACTGATCCTTTTTGAGGACTTCAGACTGTCAATATGCAATGTGGACAACGATAGAAAGTTACTTGAAGAACAGAATTCGGTTATGTGATTTAGACCAAAATAGACCACCATTACAGTAAGTCTGTCAGACAATTTTGTAGACATGAACTTGGGAACAAGCATGAGACAGAATGACAAGGGGAAAAAATGGATTCTAAATTCTTTCCATACCCTGTCTTCCAAGTACTTTTTTTAGAAACTACACTCCACATCCACGTCCAGTGCAAGTCGATTTTTTTGAAGTACGGTCTAAGAATAAAACTACCGTCTCCACAGATTTTAACTTGAAAAAGCACATTTCTGATTAAGATAACCCAGTATCAGACATAAAACTAATAGTAATGGAATAGGAAAAGAATGTTCTGTGAAGATGTACAGGCTTGGCCATTTGTGGTTTTGCGAATCCCGAGTAGAACTCAGTGAGTCAGAAGGTATTTGAGCTATAATAACACATTTCACTGGTAACCAACAACTATGAGTTGCAATTGGCCGTAGCTATTCTGGTCTAAGAGTGGGATTGGAAGTATCCTTAATGCGGGAAATGACCTGAGAGGGCTCTTGAGTTCAGTTTTCTGTTGTTCCTAGAGCAGCTGAAAACATTTACTCTTCTAACTTCAAAAGTTCTGGGAAGCACAAATACAGATCTGGCAGGATGCCAAGTTGCAGATACACCAACACGGTATTTATAAAATGAGGAAATGGTATGGTGGGTACTGGACCTAAGGGCATAAAACAACAATTTTTTTACAGAGTAACTAATTTATGTACTTTTTTCGGAGTAAAGAGAACGGGCAAAAGAACACTAATATCAAAACCATAAATTTTACACTTCAAACTTCATTATGTTAAAATGCAATATGAGTTGTTTACGTGCAATATGCAAGTATCCATAGTCATCTATGGCAGCATAAATGAAAGAAATCACTTGTTTCATGGTGTCCAATCAATAGAAACATGTTTCCTCTCAATCAATAAAAACTCTTATTAAGGCAATAAAAGGGACCTTTTTCATCTCTTTTGGGGGTCATTGTCCTGTAAAGCCATTACTTCTATGTAGTGATGCAGTATTTTAACCGTTTCATGTAAAAAGTAAAACTTACACTTTTTGGTGCACCCGATTGACCTGGCAATGGAGCTTCTTTTATTGTCTTCCGTTCATAGCCTCCACTTGATTTTGAGAGGGTTGGGAGCATCTTATCAGCTGTCAATTCTGGGAAGTCCCAATCCTTTGTTGGATTCGAAGAATCATATGCGGATAAGGAAGCCAAGTATCTTGCACTAGGATTCCGCAACTTGTACACCTGCCCTGACGAAAGTAAACTCAAGTTATGAATCAAAGATAGCCACTCAACAACGTTATGGGAGAAGAAACTACGACAAGCAAACAAGGATGGTATATAAGAGCTTAGCAACACAGAAGTAACAATATAGCTCTAATTTACTTTGAAATCCACCTAAATCTGGCTAAGATATTTTCAAGGGAAAGCTTCGTTTAAAAACCCGTTCTTGTGAAGGAATAAGTCAGGAAAGGGTAGGCAAAGTAATACAGTTTTCCTTCGCATTTTCACCCGTCAAAACATGCCAAGACAAATACAGAATACAAATTATGTTTCTAACAGCACATAATGGCTCCAAGCACGTGTAAGAAGGAATGAGAGATATGGTTGTACTTGGCACAGTGCTACCATGGTAGTTGAATGTTAACCAAATTACTTCAAACTTGCTGATAGACGACAATACAGGAGTTTTTCTGGAAAATCTCTTTATCATCTCTCACACTTTTTTTTTGAGAAAATCTCTCACATTTTCTGTTACATAAAGGTAAAAGAACTGTCATTATAACACCAAACAGTGAGAAACAAATGCCTTTTCTCCCCTTCCAGACATATAAGCACTGATTGCAAGTATTATATAGTTTTCAAATTTAATGGACGCCAATAACTACCTGATGTAACTCGAACAAAATCAAGCTGCACTTCACTGATTGGTGCAGTTTTGAAGAGACCACCACCAGGAGGCATTGATGGATGGAGTCGAGCAGATTGTCTCACCAAACGACCAACCAGCCTGACAACCAGTCTTTTTCCATCTTTTTTGGTTCCTGTGACTGTTGACCAATCCCATAAATCTACCGCACGGAAATAAGGAATTAACTTCTCATCAGAATGAATGACCTGGCCATATTGCGCTTGCCAGCTTTCTTCATTCCACAAAGCACCTGCGTTGAGGAAATGAAAGCAGAGATAAGTCAAACTTCGTGGCAGACGTCCTGCTCTGGTGTGAATGCGTTTTAGCTCCGTGATATACATGAAAGAGATTGTAATGATTCATTCAAGAAATGAAGCAGCCAGAGGTTCTAGAGTGTGTACAGCTCCAGGAAATGGGTTGCTAATGAATCCAGAGGAGTGTAAACACTTTGGTAAATCAAGGTGGCTTACTAACAGGCTCGGTTTTACTGGATGAGTGAGACACACATCGAACCAGACCATCCAGAGCCTCAGGAGAGGTTGCTTTGTCCAAAACAAAGAAGGGTTCACAGAACAGATGCAATGCAGGGAAGAATATCTTCATTGGAGGATCACTCGACAGATCTAGCAAACAATCAACATGCATGTCCTGGGTCAGGTGGCATTCATGAGTTGACAGTTTGCCGATTGAGATGAGAACACACAGCCGTCTTTAAGCTAAAAACCAAGCATCTACATTGAAAAGAAAACTGCACTTGCATCTAGTGCATGTCATTTCATGAGCCCAGCAGACTAGACTGAACCTTGGATTAAACATCCAGGACAAGACATGGATGTGACACTATCTGCCAGGTGACTTGAGAGGTACGAGAACCACAATTTCATCGCCCACATGTAGCTTTGGGAGTTATGTAGTTATGTTTACATGTACCAGAAACTAAGAATCTGACACTCAAACTAGCTACTGAAATATGACTATCTTAACATGACTTTTAAGATAGGAAAGGAAGATATGTAAACCTTCATCTGAGGGAATTTCACTAGAACTTGAATAAGTGATGTCGTAATCTTCCTCAGGAATCCATTCGCCTTCTTCCAATTCGTGAGTCTCTTCACATCCTGCACTTTGATAGAACAAACCTACTTAAGCCCCTCTAAGATATCCGTGCATCTTACCAAATAAAACACAAATATTCTGACAGACCATCAACCAACATAGCCGTGCTATCTCCTTGATCTATTTCAGCGGACATCCTCTGGTCAAGAGCACCGTCTGCTTCTTGGTTGGAATAACCCGATAAATAAAGATTAATAAGTGTTTCTTCTAGCCTGACAAAAAGTTAGTTTACATCATCTATAAGGATAACAACTATTAAAGCACTGAAGGGTCAAACAATAATGAGAAAGAGACAGTGCGTAGCATACCATTCTGACGGTGGAGGGGGACATTCAGGAATCTGACTGCTGCTGCACTCTGAGTGGCCTACCGACACAAAAGAATATTTGAATCAGATTGATGATAGCATATGCTTAACAAGTCGTGTACAAGTTCACAATGATTCATATACGAGCCTCTAAATAAACACGTAAGCAATCATGCTTGTCAAGTCATGCAAAGTGAAGATGTTTGCATGACAATGAGTAGATGCGATTTTTGTCCTGCAGAAAAGTAGCATTCAGAAAGTCTGAACAGCACTTGAAAGAGATGATTGTGAAATAGCAGTTAAACACACAACAACTGTGCTATAATAAAACCAAGTTTAGGGCATATTCATTAGCCACCTGTTACTCCTAGATATTCCCTGTTCCATACTTCCATGTCTCAAACTACGAATGTATAGGTTAAACCTTGTTGCCATGGAAGAAAGCTATGCATGATCCAGCACATGTTCAAAGTGTGTACTTTAAGAAGTTCAAATCACTAAGAAAACTTGATTTGATTCTTACTTACTGTATTGAACACGGAGTTATACTTAATCACAGCAAATGGTGCCATCTCACCTGTGGCCGTGGGAGGATCATCAACACCAGTTTCTAGGTTGCATGTTTCGTATTCATTTCCTTGACTCAAGTAGTCCATTTGTTTATAAGAACGGGCATCTAAAATTGGGTCATCTCGAGTGGCACCATTGTGAACATTGTTTACATGCTCATACATTTCAGTTTGAGCACTGGGGTCATCTTGAACAGAACTGCCATGAAAGTCAGTATCATTCTGGCACATTTCAGCTTCATCACCCTGCAATGAAGTAACAGAAAGTTCCGGATGCAGTCAATGACAAACAATACGTAAAACAACCAAATGTAAAATCATGTCGGAAGAATGACAACAATACCTCGTTTGACTCCAAAAGGACGTAGTTCCCGTTTTCAAATTTGTAATAAAGACCGTCATTGCCATTATAATACCAGCCTGCTGATGGATCATGATAAAATCCAGTTCTGTAGCAGATACAAAAATGAAATGTCAGAGAACTAGACGTAACAATATAAGAGTAGATATGTAGGTATAAATGAGTAATTGAGGTGCCAGAGTTCCAACGAAACCAACTTCTTAAACCAAACACGATAATCTATTTCTTGGTCACATACTTTGTCAATACCAACTCAATGTTCGACTTAGTCCATAAGCTCACACCAACCTTACCGTCAACATGCCATAAATATAAGCCACACTGTTTTCAAACATTAGCCACCCTTAAAGACTGCATGTATTAGGTAGAGTCCAGAACAGCCACCGACAATTCCAATTACCTACTTATAAGACCTTCCAAATTTTGATATAAAAAAAATTTGCAACAAACTCACAGAAACTATCTATATAACAATGGACTATGGGGAATAAGCTATCTCCAAAATGTGACAAGTGGAATAGCTTATCCTCACTATATTCAAAAAACCAAACACTTTATAAACAAATTTAAAAAAAAAAAAAAAAAATCTAAAACATTTTGAAGACAAATTTCTTCTTTGGGGTCGGGTTATGCACTAGTCTACATCATAAGCTGTCATGGGGAATAAGCTATCCCCAAAATGTGACATGTAAAGTAGCTTATCCCCACAATATCCTAGGAACCGAATACGTCATAATAAGACAATCTCAGCCATTCAAATAGGGAATTATCACATTTTGTTGTGGTCCTGCCCTTGGGCACGTGTTATAAACTGGTTCTAGATAACACAGGGTACTACTATAGATCGGTTAGTCTCTTCCTCAAAAGAAAAACATGCACCTAATTGAGCTTCACCTAGTCAATTGAAAAAAAAAAAAAAAACTCTTTGACAAAAAATGAAAAGCAAGGCGAGCGAAGAATAAGAACCACTGGAATTCTCAGTTCCCAAAACAGCTGCTCAAACAAAACCAACACATTGACATGATGAATTGGCCAACAAAGTCCTAATTCGCAGAAGAGACCAGTTCATAGTTACAAATCACAATAGTGTCTTTGAAGCTATTCTTTTGGCTAATCAAAATCCAGAGGAAAAACTAAAAACTTGCAGCGAGTAAGAATTGTGGTTCGAAAAAAAAAGCTGAATCGCAGTATCGGTAGTTGTCCGTGGAAAGCCCTAATTTGCATAAGAAAGGGTGAAATAGATAGATAGAGACCTCACCTGGCATGGAAATAGAGCTGCGATTGCTCGTCCCATTCGAATGAAGACGATCCTCCTTGCGATGATTCCACAGCGCTAGCTTCCCTCGTTGCCGCCATTTTCACTCTCTCTCTCTCTCTCAGCCAAAGCCTCGCACTATAATTTTTCTTCTATTCCCCTCTCTGGTTAATTCAGGGCCAGGTCCGAGTTAGTATACTCCTCGGAGGGGTTTGAAGTTCGAACCTAACCAAAGGTGGTTAAGGTGGTCCCCGAACCTGGATGACTGTAACTTTTTTGAACTCGTAAACCTTACACATGTTAATGAAAGAGACCATTCACAAATTCTAAACATTTGATTGTGTTTCAATCTAATACGGTAGTCAATAAGGTGGTCAACAATACAGATGTGAATAGTAAAAGAGGGAGCTTCGTTAGTATGTAGATAAGTGAAGAATCTAGTTATTTCCTACTCTTACTGAGGTCTGGAGCTTGAGACCACGTGAACTACCTCACATGGCCCTAACGACAGAGCTAAACGGCGAGTTCAACATGGTTCATGTTCATTGGACTGTCGTCAAGTAAATTATATGTTCGCTCACAGTGATACACACAATATGGGTGTTGACAAAAATCATTTCTTTGAGTTGCACAACCATTATCACATTTTTTAATGCACGACGTCAATTAAATAAAAAATATTGATGTGTTAATCAATAATGCATATGAAATATAAGGATCTTCACTCCTACACTAACAATGTCACCTATATTTTTTGGGGAATAGTTTTGATGTCTTTGGGTTATTACAACTTAATTTGAAAGCTACTATACAGGCGTACTACCGTGTAATTATATTAATGTATGTGATTTGCAACTTATATGTAATATCACAGACTATTTGTTCTTCAGTTTCTCTCCACTCGAAGTGTACTACTTATCTCAGTCAAGAACAATAGAAGATCTAATTGTCCGGATACAAATGGACACTCAAAAGATCAAACATTGTACATCTATAGCGACTCAAGTACAACGTATTAAAAGAGTTCAAAATGAGAGTGTGCCCTATCTTTCAATTTGCAAATAAAAATAGAAGAGACACTAAATCTATATAACGTGTGCATTTTGTGAAACTAAACATCCGACAATTTGAATTTCGTACAAACACCTATGTGCATTTTTCATTTTATGAATAGCCTCGAATCGGCAACACCGTGACTAAAACTTGACGGAGACCCATCACGTGTTTAGGGTCACAAAATGCATATTGCATATATTTTTATGTCACAAAATGCATATTGCATATATTTTTAGGGGCATTTGTCCCTAAAATATGGTCAATTTGCTGCTCTGACACAGTCACGGAATCATACGTCATGACCTACTTTCGCTATCCACGGGAACAAAAAATGGTTCAGAATCACACTAGACAGAGATAATCGCCATAGAGGTCAAGCAGTCATCAACCCAGAAGGACATAATGCAACATGCCGAAAAAAAGCAAATGAAGAAAATAATCTATCTTCCATCATCCCTTGAAATAAATCTTCCAAAACCAAGTGTTGAGTTGAGTGTACATTCAGCAAAATTAACAAAATTCCAAGCACAAATTGCTGTGCAACTGGAAATGCAAAGCTAAAAGAACTTGGCGAAGAAATAATGACATATATATAGAAAGCATAGAGCTCCACAAGAAATAGGGTAAATGGCACAAAATAAAAGAATGAAATGAAATGAAACATAATGTAAAACACGAATATATTCTCTTCAGTAACCTCGGGCTCTTGGACTTCTGCAATGGATAAGTTGTTAAAATACCACTTCAGTCATGGGATGATGCCAGAACAGCAAAAATCCCGAATCTAACTTCTGGAGGTGTCCTTGGATAAGAAGAATTCACTCGAATTGCTAGCACCTTCATATGGTCAGTCCTTTGTTAGACGAAGTTGTTGATTAGTGTCTTAGTAAGAATACGAAACATCCCAGTTGCTGGGCTCTCATAGTCTTAGTTCGTATTCTCCAGCCATTGTTATGTATCTTACCCATGGAAGTGCCTGGTAACCACTTTTCTCAATGATTTTCAAATATCGGATCTGCAAAACAAATAAATTTCCATGTCGATACATAAGTGACCACTTACTCAAATTTCCCAAAACAAGAGCTGCTGCTCCTACATGTATAATCATGAGGTCAATGAACATTGGCAAACAGTAATAGTATGTTCTGAAGGCCTGCAGTGTTGTTGCGCAGGTGACACGACATAGAAATAAATTTATTTATTTAGAGATTGAATGGGTTTTAATTCATCCAGTTTTTGCTGAGCGATTGAAGTTGTTATTACATTTTTATATGTTAAATTTCCCAGTAAATTAGTTTTCCTCTTGGTTTCAAAATCTAAATGATATGAGACGATAAGAACCAGTGTCATCAATAATATTTCGATGTCTTGAAAAAGATAAAGGCTTCTCTATGTGATAAAACGCCATTCTTTTTCTTACCTAGAAACTTGGGGATCTTCTGAATTAAGTTTTGTTTTGTTGATCCTTTCGCCTTGAAATGAAAAGATGCACAAATCTTTGGACTGAACTCATTTCTACAAACTAATGTGCTCTTGGCCCACTGACACCAGGGCGGGCCTAAACTCGCCCGACCCCAAGGTCAGAGTTTCAAACCTCTTTAGCCCACATTTCCCTGACCCCTCTACTGTAAGAAATTAATTTAGTTGTACAATAATGTTTTTGCATGACAGCCAACAAAATACTCAATTCTACAAGTAAATTAGTACTTCGTTTTACTTGTCAGTGAAATGGATAGATTTCCTACAGCAAATTTTGATAGTTAAGTAGTATCATGCCATCTTCATCCCCATCCTTCTATGTCATCCTCGACTTTGTTAAAAGACAACCAAGATACTTCAAATGAGTGACATTTTAGAAAAAACAATTGTAAAAGAGTATCCCATCCGACAACAAGACAAAGTAATGTAGTTATAGATAGGTACCTGAATCCCGGAGACTGTAAAGTAAGGTATCTCAAACTTCACCCTAATAGGAGCCTTTCTGTCAGGAGCTGCTTCCTCTGGAATGATGCTAGGGAGCCTAAAATCTGCCCTTAACATATATTCCTGCAGGTTTTTGTTTTCAAGGAGGTCAAAGAAATTAGAAACACATGGCTGAAACATCAATCTCAATGTCAATGTGGTTATCTCCGAGAAGACATACCTTGTTACCAGGAAAAGATTTTATTTTCCAAATCACTGCATCACTCTCAGGAGCATAAGTAGCAGATCCCATAGATGTTCGAATACCAGGATTTGTAGCATCAGAAGGCACATGCACCTGAATTTCAACATTTGTTGCGGTACTGCATCCACAAAGGCAAGATAAGATACAGTGATATGACCTTCTTTAAACTGGTATGGTGGGTTGCTGGGTCTGTTCTCGGATAGTTAACAAGATTTCAAGGCACAACTTCATCTTTTCCAGAACCCATATTTAATTGTTTTTCATGGACAGGAAGAAAGAACTAAATTACCACCAAAAAGCATGGTTAATTTACTTTCTATTTAGTAAGATTTACTGTATGTAGATTAGTCCTGGCTCCTTACAATTTACATTTGTAGGAGAAATGACGTTACTCATAAAACAATTAGCAACTTACTTCACACATTCTCACAAAGGTATAATTTTTTCCCATCATTCCTACTGAATTAAATCCTGCTGGTACATAACATCATTTTTTGGTACTATACAATGGTGTACATTAATTACTATAATCATTGTGCTTTACATCTGCTGATAAAACCTATATTCTTAAACAATCTTGATGGCCAATTCCCGACCCATCAGTATGCTGTGGACATTAAAATGCAATGGGGGAAGCTTTCTAATTGTTTGTTGCATATGGACCAGATTAGGAAAGGGTATGCTTATGGTTTGCTTCACTCATTCATGAGTGCGGGGGCGGGGACATTGATCCAACGGTGCCTGATAGTGCAAAAGTAAGAATTTTTTTTTTGTTGGAAATGCCACCAATGACTTCACTTTTATTTTGGTTAACCAAATTATAATTCACAAAAATATACAAGGGTGAGCTGTTAGATTTTAAGAACATGGCCAATGCATGAAGTGGACTGTGGATATTGAGTAATACATCTTCCCTAGGTAAATAAACCTAAAATCAATCATGATTTTTACTTTTTTATGAAATGTTCAAATGTAACTCTAAGCAGCCGACTCTAAGATCAGATTTTTAAAAAACAAAGGCTTACCTGCGGTCCTTGAACTGGCTTCTCGCTTTTACCACCATCTCAACACGACTCCTCGAATGCCTTTCAACTTGAGCTTCTACCCAAATGAGAGGTTTCACCTGAGTTCATGAGATGACATGAGAAAAACTCCGTGTGTTGAATACCTAGGGAAGTTATTTGTTAGTTGAAATTGCATGCCAGTTGATTCCCATGCAGTGATTTCATAGAATATATATGTAATACATCATTCAAAGCAAGCTCACCCACAAGGAGAACTAAGCAAATAGGCCACAGAAAGAGCACTTAATATCGAAATGGCAGTACAAAACTACAGACGAACCTGGGTGCTGAGTCTATATGTCATCAGATCAAATGATCCATCAGGAGGTATGAAAGATATTGTGCGATCATTCTCAAACCGAGCCAAACGTACACACCTAAAGAAACAAAATGAAGAACCTTAATAGCATAAGTCTGCCTTGAACAAAGAAATACAAGTGAAACTACAATGAAAACCTGGCAATAGTTGCACACACTCGCGCTGAACGATCCACAAAAAATATAAACAAATGGTATTAACCAACAGTGAACAAAACCAGTAAGGGTGTTGCTTACTGATGAAACTTGATATCATCCAGATCAATGGCTTTTCCTTTAATTGACCGACCTTGAGCTTCCAACAGAATTCTGTCGTTAAGGCCAAGCTTGCACTCTGGCATACCACTAGAAGACAAGGCGGGTCGTTACTTTATTGTTCCTATGTTAAACACATAAAGAGAATCATGCTTGACAAACATACTTCGTAACAAGCAGATGCATAAAAACCAGAAAATGGATAGATATACTACCCACTTTGTTTGGATCACTAATCAGTAACACAATCTAAGACATGATGGCAACGGTGATAGATTTTCCATTGTTAATTTGTTATATACAGATTAGTATCATAAAGAAACTTTACATATCCAAATGTTGCAGCCAAATTGTGTCCTACATAAACAGGAAGTGCTGGAAGTAGCAATATAACTGTCCTTATTGTTCGAATTTCAGAGTGACCAGAAATTTATTAATGCCTCAAGGCTCAAACTTGATTCTATTTCATAAAAGTCTCCCGTTTCTTGATCGATACCGAAAAATAGATACTAGCAAATTCAACTGTTTTTTTCACATGAAAGATTCAACTTTTAGAATACAAATTTCCAATGATCTACAAGTACTCCAAATTCTGCGCATTGGTACCGTCTTGAATTAACGAGATAGTTTGAACTCATGCTTCTACAATTTAGCAAAATACACCTAAACACAGTTAAAGGGTATTGTATAAAGACCTGGGAAGCACGGGTGCTGCTGGGAGGCCGTGCACCCGCACAAGGTGCTTGTGGGTGCTTGTGGGTTATTTTGAAAGTTTTAGTTGAGTGATTTTCTAAACTACAACTACATTTAACCAAAACAGCAACTTTTATGACTTAAGTTTGGACCATCATTGTTTTATTTTCATTTTTGCATGTAAACGAATATCTCGCAAACACTATAGATACATATATAAACACATGTAAATTTGCCACACCCGCACCACTAATTTTGGAAAATTGGCGCACATGCACCCCGTACGCGCACCCGTACCCGCGAACGCACCCACACCCGTACTTCTTAGATAAAGACACACTTCTTATTTTGTCAGTAGTCAATGGGTCGCTTATTGCTTCAATTCCCTCAAATTGATAGACAGCCAACAACACATGACAGGCAAATATAGATCAGTCAAGATTTCAGGTGGTACGTAATAGAAGATAAAGAAGTCAAGTGTAGTGAAATTGACCTTGGAGCTTTCTGGACAAAGGAAGAGGACCTTTCTGCAATTCTATCAAGTCAAAGGACTCATGTGAGCTCCGACCAAAGCTGACAAACCTAAGATAAAGACCATAGGACTCATGTAAACACTAGCAAACTTATGTATCATTCCTGCTAGTATTAATTAACTGGAAATTGATCCAACGGTCCCGAATATGACCGTTGGATAGCCCTTGTATTTAAGTTTATTTTACCTTAATTTTACCCTTAATGGAACATTCACGTTCTCTCACTACCTCTCTGCTTATCTCTCTATTCATGGGATGAGTTATCCATCTCTTCACACAAACCTGACCGAGTGTTTCTTTCAGTACGAAGGACCTACAATGAAAATCGCAACTTAACAGAAAAGTTCTCTTTCCATTTGTTTTATTCATAAGGGAGAGCAGTTAAAAATTTGGACTTCATATTTTCAAACGACCAATACCAACTTTTAAATCCTGGCCAGCAGGAAACAAGAAAAATTATGGAAACCGTAGTTCAAAATGTATTTGATTTCAGGCAAAGATAGATCATGATTCAGTTGGAACAAAGGTATAATTCACAGACCTTAAGTATGTCCTCATTTTCAAAGCTCCAACAACATCCGAACGGATTATTTGCCCATTGCTGTTAACTAATATGTTAACGCTTTCCACCACATCCAAGAAAACCTAAAAGAGCATAACAAAAGGAACTCTGTTACTTAAATAAGTAAAAGTGGTTCGAAGATATCAACTTATCGTGGAAATAAAATCTACCCACTTCATTTTTCTTGTATTGTACTCCTTCACTGCGCCACGATACAGCATTTGTTACAGCCATAGGTGGCCGCTGTGTAGCTTCCATCCTGTAAGCATCAGTCTTGATGAACTCACTGAGAATCCTAGCTTCTGTATATTGAGGATAACCAAAGTCCATCATCTCATCCAGCAGCTCATACTGGTAAACATGCAAGGCATTAGCTCAATGAAGCCCAAAAGAATGGGTACGTCTCAGTAAGTTTGCATCTTTTCTTACCACTACTACAAAATTATCTCTGAGAGATTCCTCTTCAAACTCCTCGAAGTAATGCTTAAAAACCTGTAATTAAACAAGTGGATTTGAACTATCATTACACTATTCCCTCCATCCTATTTCAGAAGTATTTCTCCAACCAAAGGCAAAGAAAGATCAGATTCTGAAAGTACTTACATCGACTATCCGGTGCAGAAAGAGAAGAAGGCTGGCAGCATTGCAGTTCTGCCTTGATGCCGTCATTAAGAAAACGTTATTGTGTTGTATGAACATGTAGGTCACACCATTGTCATAGCCCACAGGACCATGAGACTCTATGTCACCCTAAATCAATCAAATAGAGAAGTAATCACTATTATTGGAGATCAGTGTTTTGGACCATAACCCGGCTTATCAATGAAATAAATCGAACATAGTTAAGCAAACCGACGGGTAATCCCTAATGTGGACTTTCAGTAACTGACAGACCGGTACACTGCGACAATGGCACATTATTTTCCATGTGAGTTTGTTCAATATGCTAGTCTAAGTGCATGTTAGGCATCAAAGATTTCAATTCATTTAAGAGGTGTTTTCAGCTAATTTGGTCTGGTAGCAAGAAAGTTTTCAGTTGAATATCTGCAGCCTAAACTAAATTTTTGCAGTTGAAGAATCTACAATAATGGAGCTTAAATTATACAACATGTAAGAATCTTCTGGTGTAAATCTTAAAAAATACACCTGTAATGTGTTCTTGACACTAGCATGAAGAGATATCAGTCATGAGTGAGTGTATTATAGTAATTGTTCAGAAGTTCTATAGACTTTTTTGTCAAATAAATGAAACTTATAATAAATGGTTCCAGTTCATAACAAACAGATACTCAGTTCAGCTTTTCACTCAGATTATTTTCAGCCGATTTTTTTCGTTTTACATTCCGGCTAATACCAAACATGCTCAAACTCTGACTATATCGATAAAACACCAAGCTCGGAGGTATGTTTGCAGAACAAACTTTATGATACATTTCGAGATAATTCAGTCAACTATATATAATGTCACATGGTCTGCAACTCATGAAGCTGTATCATTATGAACATGTCCTAAGCTCCCCTATATGTCTGTCTAACTAAAACTTGCACGCTAATCCCAATTGACATAGACTCCTAAGCACCATGAAGTATGTGTGGCATGCCCTCGGTCTCATATAGTTCTGAATTCTTGGATTAAGAGATGAATGTAACCTACCCCCGGCTGACTCGTGTATTTTATTCTTGCATGCTGAGTTACCACAGTGCAGACATACTTTCGTGAATTGTATTTTGGATCATACATACTGAACGTGGCGTACAAGGGTTGTTGTTAGTAATTAATCGAACTTCCCCTATATTTTCCTCAAAAGTTTTGTAGCAGAAGAGATCAGGGCTAAATCTTCTATGACATAACATCACTACAGTTTTGACTTCCGAAATGGAAAATAGGTGTTAGGAGTTCTTAAATCCCCAAAAGCATATTATCTTCTCCTACGAAGGCGTCAAACAAACACGGTATCATTAAACTGAATTAAATAGGAAATTATGTTCCGAGTTTCTGCCATTGTTCCGCAAACTGAAAGAATTCCCATTCTTCAAGGTAACATAATTCTCCACCATTTGATCCAGTAAGCTCTATGTACCTTGCAATCTAATTTCGCGATTGGAATGTTCCAAGCTAGCCAGAAACCCTCCTCTGCAGAAACAATGAAGCTCCAAATTGATAGATGTTCAAGAGGAACATAGGAAAGTCAGGTATAGGTGGAGTATCCAGAGACGAAGATGAGTTTGGCAATTACTGGGATTTATGAGAATGTGGTTGCTGATTCTCTAGTTAATATTGGCGAGGCAGCTAGAGTGAATCAAAGTCCTTGAAGATCCACCAAATAATGTCAGATGACTGCTAATTATAGATGTGACTGGTCTAGGAACTTGAATGTAGTTTTTGTTAGTGTTGTTTAATATCTGAACAATCAAAAAAAAGATGGTAATGATTCACAAACTTACCTAAAATCTAAGAAGAAGCAACTCAAAAAGTACTTAAGCCTTTCCCTTACATGTTGAGTAACTCGTTCACGACAGTCACAAATCCACAACCTTCTCGACTTCATAATATATTTCATTGGACTAATTATTCCACAACATTCTCGACTTCATAACATGTTTCATCTAATTACTAGAATGTAAAACCCTTACCAGTATTGAATCCCCCCCCCCCTCCAAAAAAAAACACTACATTTTGTAGTGCAGGTTGCACAATTGAGCTAAAAACTACCAGGGAAACACCATTATGTAATCCAAATCAATAGAACTAGAATGTAGAACCCCAACCAGTATTAAAAAAACTCAAAAGCACTACTGACTTTTGATATATACTCTAATGTAAGTAATCAATATCACATTTTGTAGTGCAGATCATACAATTGAGCTAAAAGATGAATAGAATGTTGAACAGCTGACCTCATCTTTCTGTAAGAGGTTGGAGAAGTATTTCTCGGCTTGAAGAGCCGTAACGTCTCCCCGAAAATCTCGCCAGATCAAGCACCGCCCCTTTATGTCCAGTATCAGCAGCGCCGACGCCGCCCCCGCCATTTCTCACCAACGAACAACACCAAGATCTCTCTCTCTCTCTCTATCAATCACACTGTACCGGAGACTCGATGATCGGGAAAAAGAGAGAATCGTGAGGAGTTTTCAGATCAAATCGGCGACAGAGATCGAAAAGAATTAACTGAGAGGTTCTTCGAATTGGCAATGTGAATTTGAATGATCGGTCCTCTCTGCGTGAATTGAATCCTCTTTTTTCTTTCTTTCTGAAAACGGAAATGTCCGATATGGTGGTGAAAGACGGTGACGGTTAGGAGCGTGCGACTAGAGAGGTGGCTCTATCAAATTCGTTGGGCTACGGGTTGTCATCGGCCCGGTCCAGCAATTTGGCATGACATGGGCTCTTTGACCCGACTAGAGAGGTAGCTCACATTCCCACTTTATCTTTTTTTTTTTTAGGAAACCACTTTATCTTTTGGGATAAGGAAGTGAGCTCTTTTGGAGCACTAAAAAATTTCTCGGAAGTGAGAGGATTCATGTTTATTGATTGGATGATCTATATCACAAGTTGTTAGTCCGCATCCAACCCTTGTCGTGGTACCTGAACCAGTGTTGAAGGCAGGAGTTACAAACAACCGGAACAAAATTCTATGTATAGTCGATAGCAGTGACACAATTGCAAGAGTTTGGAACAGTCGATATGTTTGTGTAGTTAATACTTAATAAGAGGACACGACTATTAAAATGTTCCAAATAAAACTGTGTAGGTGGAGTTTTTGAAAAACTCGAGGAAGAGGGGGTGGGGGGCAAGTGAGTGAAACACTCGTTTATTTGTTTCAATCAGGGTCATACTGGGATCTCAAGAATCAAGAAATTCTCAGTGTTTCACAGAATTATGTTGGTTTTCCTGCAAAGCGTTGGACATGGAATTAAGTTTGGCTATAAGTTGAGTTTGGAACATTGAGTAAATAACTTAAAGTTGAGGGACTTAAGTTACAAATACTTTCAAGGGTTTAAGAAATCTGGCATTTTCATCCTTAAACCTCTAATCCACCATTTATTGAGCTCGTGAGCTTAATTATTTCTACCTCAAATTCCTTCACCATCCTGTACCCTGACTTCCTGAGAGTCAAATTCTTCAGCCAATTGCGTTGTAATCTTAAAGAATATGTAAGGCTCTTTCGCGGCTTCTTTGTGTGTAACTTGTCAAATTCGATGGTTTATGTTAATCCCGTTCAGTTTTCCGGCCTTGACTCTTTGCAGAGTCCACAGCACCTTGAGTTGGAGGCTAACACCACCAGAACTGGAATTGAATTTTGCCAAACTTGGCTATTGTTCATCGAAAAACGACCGAAATTACAGAGAGAATTTCTCTCAGTTCTATGCATAATGTGGTAGTTTGGCTAAGCTAGATTTTAGGATAGATTAATAAAATTTTGAAAAATAATCTGACATGTTTCGTAAAGCTAGATAGATAAAGGAAATTGTGGTTGTAGCCGGATCCGGTCATTGATGTAGCCGGATCCTGATCTTATTTTACAAATTTTTCTCGCCGGACGAAGCAAAGCGGACCCGGGTGATTGATTCCGGCTGGTTTTAAACCGGGTCCGGGTCTTTCAGAACCGGATCCGGCCCTTCGATTTCTTCGCCTATGAATTGGTTCCGTGCAAAACGACCCATGGTAGTCCTCCATGGACATGCCGACATATTTCAGGAGGTCTTTCATTTTGGTGAAGAAAATCTTGTCTCCTGAAGTCGAGATTCCCAAAGCGTTAGCCAATGCGTCTTCTGATAATTGCAGAGACTGACCCTTCAAGCACGCAGCAGGATAGCTAACTGTAACGTCCACCACCTCCATGGTTGCGAAAATTATTCTAACCAGCGTGGGATAAACCTCCGGGTTAAGGCTAGCCATTGACTGCCAACCCATATCATCCAAGTGTTTCATAGAATATTCATAATACTTGTCTTCCAAGTCTATTCCACGACCATAATAAACAGTACGCAATGACATATCATCGTACCTTTTCTTTTGGAGGTCCGAAAAAATGTGATGCTGTAGCGGGTCACTGATGGTGGGAGGTTGTTATGGGGACGCCTAGCATCGTCGAGAGGAAGATTTTTGTAAACATTACGAGAACCCAACAAATGTTGGAAGAATGATGGAGAAGTTGATGAAGGTGTGGGAGAAAGATGAATGACTCGGGGTATTTGTAGGGGAGTGGGTAAGAAGAAGAGAGTTGATGAAATTTAGTGGGGGAAGTCACGCATGAAAAGGAGGTGAAATAAGGCTGAAAAGGAAGAAAACAAGAGAAAATCTCGGGTGACAGATTCCCACGAACACGATTCCATCGCTGCCTGACACGTGTCACAAATGGTACAACTTTTTGACCAGCCGGGACCGGCTTAGAGTAGGACTGCAACTCGGGCGGGTTGGGCGGGATGACGCCTTTGTCCAAGCCCAAGCCCGAGTTTTGTTGGGGTTGCCCAAGCCCAGCCCAGCCCGAGTTAGGAGCATCGCCAACCCGTCCAAGCCCAAATTCGAACAAACCAATTCGGGTTCGGGTTGAATTCGGGCTAGCCCATTCAACTAAATGAATTTAAATAAGTATCACATTCAACTCAATTAAAATTGTCCCCTTAAAGTTAAGTTAATAACTTACATATAAAAATAGATACCGAATGCAGACACTTCAATTTTTTTTTATTTAAGACTAAAATATAATGATTATATATTCTTAAAATAAATTATAAAATTATCCACTTATACAAGAGAATACTATATATTTTGTGGAAAATATATTTATTAGTTGTGCACATAAACATAATTAAAAATATCACTAATAATTAATAGAAAAATAATATATTCTTGATAAATATGCTATGTAATACTCTCCAAATATAACATTTATAGATAATGAGTATACAACTCGGGCAATTCGGGCTAGCCCGTCGTTTAATATTCGTACCCAAGCCCGACCCTAATTGCAATTCGGGTTGAGAATTTCTGTCCGAGCCCGTCTAAATTACTCAAAACATGTGCCCAAGCCCGACTTTAGTCCGGGCTGAGTTCGGGTTGGTCGGGTTCAGCCCGTCCAAGTTGCACCCCTAGCTTAGAGGGAGCAGGGACCGGTAGTAATTATCCGGTCAAACCACAAATGATATTCGGCCATGTGGCAGTAATGGCGAGAAATTTTTAATCCTCTCTGATACACGCGGTTCCTGTTGTCTCTTGCCCAGGTCCGGGTATTTTATGGCCTGATCCGTTTACCAACTAACGGGGTCCAGTTAAGTTAGCCGGATCCGGTTTTCTTCCTGCAATAATCCAGCTTTCATCTCAAATTTTGCATAATCTACCTATCTAAAAATCTAGCTTAACGAAACTAAGCCAATTTCTGGAACCAATACTTGATTCTTGCTCATTGCACTCCCACTAACACTCTCAATGGACCGATAAAAGGGTAATCGTTGCTATATTTATACTGCATGCAAGGGCGGAGGCAAGAATATATTATACTAGCTCAAAATCATACGTTGTAAATAAAGGTGGGGCATTTCCTAATTTTACCAAGAGCACTATTAAAACTTCCGATAAAAAATAAGTATTTGGACATTAGAGTCCAACACGTACCCCACCATATGATTTTGATCAAGCAGAGACAAAACTGCGTTGTGTGCCTACACTACTAGAGGTGTCAAGTAAATATTTAAGATTTAAATTATCAGAAAAATGAAAATTTGTTCTTTCATATACAGAGGCCAATACATGATACTTCCTCCGTTCCTTATAACTCACTTTTTCCACTATTTACTTGGTCACTTTGACCCGGTTAGATAACAAGGCGATGTAGTTTTCTGATATGTAACGACTTTATTTCACAACTAAGTTGTATTTAATTTTGCCCCGACTTTTTCGATTTTTATCTTAGCCACATGATCAAATCATAGGTTATTTTGCAACGCATGACCTAGCATCCCGACTGTAAATAGCTCATGCCTATTTTTGAATTGTCTTCAATAATCATTTATATAGCAGTTACCTTTAAAATATAAATAAGATGGGAAAAATATTGTCCCCAATAAGCTTTTACTCCGCTCTTTATTTTAATAAATAGTTATCCCGCTCTCTACATTTAAGAGCCGGATCAATAAATTCATATTTTCGTTGCCCATGTTTTTTAGCGGTTATGTAATGAGTTCCTTTAAATTCCCTTACAAGAAACATAGAGAATGTGTCACGTGTTATTTAGCTAATAATTTAAATAACATTGTTGATGCACTAACTAAAATTTTACAATATCTCAAATAAAAATGTTCGATTTTCATCAAATTAAAAACTTTTAACTAATATTACTAGAGATGTCTTCTACCTCATATTTTCCTCCTCCTCATTATTGTCACCAGTTAAGACTTTTAGTTATTTATTAGACTGTTGTACCTGACTCAGTGCTATACATTTTCTACTTTAATGAAACTAGTAAACGCACATTTTTTTATACGTAGACTCCATCTCTTTCAAAGAAATGATGTCCCGAAAAATTAACATTTGATTTCTCTCAAATTCGAAGGTTCACAATTAACCGACATTACCCCATAAATAGTAAAACACATAGTGGTTTTGTATATAGACAGGGCCGGCCCAAGACTTTTGGGAGCCTAAGGCGAGTTAAAAATTTGGGACCCTAAATTAATAAAAAAGTATACGTAAAAGAATTTGTTTTAAAAAAACATTTTAGACTACTAATAAGTGTGAATAATATATTAGATTCATGTTATCTATAATTAATGTTCTTCAACTTTACAAATTTTTTATAAGTAAAACTAAAAAAAAAAAAAAAATCACACTCGTCATCAACAAAATTCATACTTGGATCAAACTTGTGGAAAAAGTGTTGGCTACCACCAAACCAACATAAACTACACTAAAAATTTACACTGAAAAAATATAATTAACTGAACTATAGCTACCCTCCAAAAAACATTACAGGCACAACACGAGGCCCTGCCGGCCCGGGGGCCTAAGGCGGCCGCCTCAGCTGCCTAGCTATAGGGCCGGCCCTGTATATAGATGTAATTGGCTCATGCTTTACATTTTTTTTAATGCAACTGCTTCCCATGCATACTTTCTTCGTAACGCTTTTTTTTTTCTACGTTTTTTTATTTTTGTCAATATTCGGTGATTTGGATAGCAATATGATTAAGTTTTTTTTTTTAATAATTTTTTCATGGTGTTGTAGAGTAAAATTTATTATATAACACGTGAAAAAAATATTAAAAAATCATATCGTTTTGCGATTTAAATTATCAAGTTAAAGTGACTCAGATACGAGTCAAAAAGTCAAAACGTAGAGAAAGATGAGCGATATGAAAGAAGCATGATTTTTTTCCCAACCTGATCATGTGAATGTGTCACTGTCTTGATGTCTCTACTGATTCTGAGTTTTAGTTTAAGGTCAATCCAATGTCTGAAATTAGCCTAGAGAGCCAAGAAAGAGACTAAACATAAGACCTCTCTAGCACTTTGGTTTCCAGATGTGTGTGAATCGAACATGCCTCTGTGGGCTGGAGCTCTGTCCAATTACAAAAATACACAAACAGGTACGTGCGCTCAGTCAGTGACATTTTCACCAGAACTTTACTTCTGTTCCACGCAATCTTCTTTCTTTTCTATCTTTCCCTTTATTACAGACATGCAGTAGTAGTGTTACTGCTTGATTGATGGATTCTGAATGTTTTTCAGAAAAAATAAAAATAAAAAAAGTACAACAGTACTACCACTCCGTCCCAGCTTAAATGCACCATTGGACTTTTTTCACCCGTAACTGAGTCACTTTGACCTGGTAATTTGGATCCCAAAATGATATATTTTTCGATAATCATTTTGTTGTCTTGTAGGATAAGGGTTATTCTACGACACTTCGAAAAAATTATCTAAAAATTGTAAAGTTTTGCTATCCAAATTGCCGGGTCAAAGTGACCCAATGAATAGTGGTAAAAGTCCAATAGTGTAAAAGAGGTGGACTGTAATACCCCGTCTAAAACCTAAGGGTAAAATAGTAATTCGGATAGCTATATATATATATATATATAATTTTTGGGTAGTTTATCGTATTATTATTGTGTGAAATTTTAGAGAAACATTAAGTTATTAATTGTACGACATAATTATTTTCTTTATTATAAGTTTTAACGCGGGTACAACCACCGCGAAATTAGGTGTGTGAATTGCACTAGATCACGATACCCGTTGGTGTGCCACCCACGCCTTAATCTTTCTCCCAATGCTTATCACCTTCAAATCTTCTCCAGGAAGATGTTTTGCCTTCACCTTCTTCGGCAAGCTTGCCGCACCTACACCATTCTTCCCCTGAAAGCCACCTTCACCACCTATATAAGCAGCTCTCTTCCCTCACAAGCTCATCACCATCATCACTTCATCTTCTTCCTCCTCTCCGTCCGCCATAACCACCACCAAGAGCTCCACCACAACCTTCCACCTCCATCTCTGCCCCTTCTCTTCTCCCTCCCCATCTCTCTCTCTCTGCCTCTGGACGAAATCAGCAGCAGCAGCAAGCAGCGGGGACAACCCAGCCACCACCACCGCTGCCGCCGTCGGGAAAGAGACCCGAGAGGCCCGAAGCCCCCACCTCCAACCACTCTGTTTCTTCCCTTCCCCTTTCTATCACGACCTTACCTTCTCTCTCTCCCTCCATATCTCTCTATTTCTCTGCCCCAGAACAGCAAAAATCCGGAATCTAACTTCTGGAGGTGTCCTTGGATAAGAAGAATTCACTCCAATTGCTAGCACCATCATATGGTCGGTCCTTTGTTAGACGAAGTTGTTAATTAGTGTCTTAGTGGGAATAGGAAGCATTCCAGTTGCTGGGCTCTCATAGTCTTAGTTCGTATTCTCCAGCCATTGTTATGTATCTTACCCATGGGAGTGCCTGGTAACCACTTTTCTCAATGATTTTCAAATATCGGATCTGCAAAACAAATAAATTTCCATGTCGATACATAAGTGACCACTTACTCAAATTTCCCAAAACAAGAGCTGCTGCTCCTACGTGTATAATCATGAGGTCAATGAACATTGGCAAACAGTAATAGTATGTTCTGAAGGCCTGCAGTGTTGTTGCGCACGTGACACGACATAGAAATATATTTATTTATTTAGAGATTGAATGGGTTTTAAGTCATCCAGTTTTTGCTGAGCGATTGAAGTTGTTATTACATCTTTATATGTTAGATTTCCCAGTAAATTAGTTTTCCTCTTGGTTTAAAAAATCTAAATGATATGAGACGATAAGAACAAGTGTCATCAATAATATTTCGATGTCTTGAAAAAGATAAAGGCTTCTCTATGTGATAAAACGCCATTCCTTTTCTTACCTAGAAACTTGGGGATCTTCTGAATTAAGTTTTGTTTTGTTGATCCTTTCGCCTTGAAATGAAAAGATGCACAAATCTTTGGACTGAACTCATTTCTACAAACTAATGTGCTCTTGGCCCACTGACACCAGGGCGGGCCTAAACTCGTCCGACCCCAAGGTCAGAGTTTCAAACCTCTCTAGCCCACATTTCCCTGACCCCTCTACTTTAAGAAATTAATTTAGTTGTACAATAATGTTCTTGCATGACAGCCAACAAAATACTCAATTCTACAAGTAAATTAGTACTTCGTTTTACTTGTCAGTGAAATGGATAGATTTCCTACAGCAAATTTTGATAGTTAAGTAGTATCATGCCATCTTCATCCCCATCCTTCTATGTCATCCTCAACTTTGTTAAAAGACAACCAAGATACTTAAAATGAGTGACATTTTAGAAAAAACAATTGTAAAAGAGTCTCCCATCCGACAACAAGACAAAGTAATGTAGTTATAGATAGGTACCTGAATCCCGGAGACTGTAAAGTAAGGTATCTCAAACTTCACCCTAATAGGAGCCTTTCTGTCAGGAGCTGCTTCCTCTGGAATGATGCTAGGGAGCCTAAAATCTGCCCTTAACATATATTCCTGCAGGTTTTTGTTTTCAAGGAAGTCAAAGAAACTTAGGAACACATGGCTGAAACATCAATCTCAATGTCAAATGTAGTTATCGCCGAGGAGACATACCTTATTACCAGGAAAAGATTTAATTTTCCAAATCACTGAATCACTCTCAGGAGCATAAGTAGCAGATCCCATAGATGTTCGAATACCAGGATTTGTAGCATCAGAAGGCACAGGCACCTGAATTTCAACATTTGTTGCGGTACTGCATCCACAAAGGCAAGATAAGATACAGCAATATGCCCTTCTTGAAACTGGTACGCTCGGTTGCTGGGTCTGTTCTCGGATAGTTAACAACATTTTAAGGAACAACTTCATCTTTTCCAGACTCCATATTTAAGTGTTTTTCATGGAAAAGCGGAAAGAACTAAATTACCACAAAAAAAACATTGTTAATTCACTATCTACTTAGTAAGATTTACTGTGTGCAGATTATTCCTAGCTCCTTGCATTTTACATCTGTAGGAAAAATGACGTTACACATAAAACAATTAGCAACTCCCTTCACACATTTTCACAAAGTTATAATTTTCTTCCCCATCATTCTTACTGAATTAAATCCTGCCGGTACATAACATCATTTTTGGTACTATACAATGGTGTACATTAATTACTATAATTATTGTGCTTTACATCTGCTGAGAAAACCTATATTCTTAAACAATCTTGATGGCCAATTCCCGACCCATCAGTATGATGTGGACATTGAAATGCAATGGGGGAAGCTTTCTAAAGAAAGAAGGCAGATTTGTTTGTTGCATATGGACCGGATTAGGAAAGGGTATGATTATGGTTTGCTTCACTCACTTAAAATCCTAGATAAGTCATGAGTGTGGGGGCAGGGACATTGATGCAACGGTGCCTGATAGTGCAAAAGTAAGAATTTATATTTTGTTGGAAATGCAACCAATAACTTCACTTTTATTTTGGTTAACCAAATTATGGGTGGGTTTGGTATGACTTATTTTCAGCTTTTAATCCACTTTGGACTTTTAATCTGTTTTGAGCTTTTCTGAAAGGTTTGGTATGACTTTTTCTGTGCCAGCTTTTGGATTTTGGCTTTTGTCTTGTAGTGTAAAACTGAATTGAGAAAAAAGTTGGGTTTCATGAACTTTTTTTGGACTTTTTTCTTCCTAAACAATAAAAATGACCAATTTACCTCTACTTTTTTTTTTGTACCAACATACTATGACATCTAATTAGACCTACTATAATTTTATTAGTAAATATAAAATATATAAAATGATAATTTTCACTAACAAACAAAAGTGTTGTATTCTAACTTTTTTACAACATAACTTTTTTCACCAAACCCATACAAATTTTTTCATCAACTTCCTTGTCACGAACTTTTTTCACAACAACTTAAAAGTCGACTTAAAAGTCCAAAAAGTCATACCAAACCCACCCTATAATTCACAAAAATATACAAGGGTGAGCTGTTAGATTCTAGAAGCATGGGCCAACGCATGAAGTGGACTGTGTATATTGAGTAATACATCTTCCCTAGGTAAATAAACCAAAAATCAATCATGATTTTTATTTTTTTATGAAATGTTCAAATGTAACTCTAAGATCAGATTTTAGAATTTAAAAAAGGCTTACCTGCGGTCCTTGAACTGGCTTCTAGCTTTTACCACCATCTCAACACGACTCCTCGAATGCCTTTCAACATGAGCTTCTACCCAAATGAGAGGTTTCACCTGAGTTCATGAGATGACATGAGAAAAACTCCGTGTGTTGAATACCTAGGGAAGTTATTTGTTAGTTTAAATTGCATGTCAGTTGATTCCCATGCAGTGATTTCATAGAATATATATGTAATACATCATTCAATTATAAAAAAAAAAAATGTAATACATCATTCAAAGCAAGCTCACCCACAAGGAGAACTAAGCAAATAGGCCACAGAAAGAGCACTTAATATCGAAATGGCAGTACAAAACTACAGACGAACCTGGGTGCTGAGTCTATATGTCATCAGATCAAATGATCCATCAGGAGGTATGAAAGATATAGTGCGATCGTTCTCAAACCGAGCCAAACGTACACACCTAAAGAAACAAAATGAAGAACTTTAATAGCATAAGTCTGCCTTGAACAAAGAAATACAAGTGAAACTACAATGAAAACCTGTCAATAGATGCGCACACACTCGCACTGAACGATCCACACAAATATAAACGAATGGTATTGACCAACAGTGAACAAAACCAGTAAGAGTGTTGCTTACTGATGAAACTTGATATCATCCAGATCAATGGCTTTTCCTTTAATTGACCGACCTTGAGCTTCCAACAGAATTCTGTCGTTAAGGCCAAGCTTGCACTCTGGCATACCACTGGAAGACAAGGCGGGTCGTTACTTTATTGTTCCTATGTTGAACACATAAAGAGAATCATGCTTGAAAAACATACTTCGTAACAAGCAGATGCATAAAAACCAGAAAATGGATAGATATACTACCCACTTTGTTTGGATCACTAATCAGTTACACAATCTAAGACATGATGGCAACGGTGATAGATTTTCCATTGTTAATTTGTTATATACAGATTAGTATCATAAAGAAACTTTACAAATCCAAATGTTGCAGCCAAATTGTGTCCTACATAAACAGGAAGTGCTGGAAGTAGCAATATAACTGTCCTTATTGTTCAAATTTCAGAGTGACCAGAAATTTATTAATGCCTCAAGGCTCAAACTTGATTTTATTTCATAAAAGTCTCCCGTTTCTTGATCGATACCGAAAAATAGATACTAGCAAATTCAACTGTTTTTTTCACATGAAGGATTCAACTTTTAGAATACAAATTTCCAATGATCTACAAGTACTCCAAATTCTGCGCATTGGTACCGTCTTGAATTAACGAGATAGTTTGAACTCATGCTTCTACAATTTAGCAAAATACACCTAAACACAGTTAAAGGGTATTGTATAAAGACCTGGGAAGCACGGGTGCTGCTGGGAGGGTATTGTATAAGTTAAAGGGTATTGTATAAGTTTGCTGGTAAACACTAGCAAACTTATGTATCATTGCTGCTAGTATCAATTAACTGGGAATTGATCCAACGGTCCCGAATATGACCGATGGATAGCCCTTGTATTTAAGTTTATTTTACCTTAATTTTACCCTTAATGGAACATTCACGTTCTCTCACTACCTCTCTGCGTATCTCTCTGTTCACGGGGATGAGTTATCCATCTCTTCACACAAACCTGACCGAGTGTTTCTTTCAGTACGAAGGACCTACAATGAAAATCGCAACTTAACAGAAAAGTTCTCTTTTCCATTTGTTTTATTCATAAGGGAGAGCAGTTCGAAATTTGGACTTCATATTTTCAAATGAACAATACCAATTTTTAAATCCTGGCCAGCAGGAAACAAGAAAATTATGGAAACCGTAGTTCAAAGATAGATCATGATTCAGTTGGAACAAAGGTATAATTAACAGACCTTAAGTATGTCCTCATTTTCAAAGCTCCAACAACATCCGAACGGATTATTTGCCCATTGCTGTTAACTAATATGTTAACGCTTTCCACCACATCCAAGAAAACCTAAAAGAGCATAACAAAAGGAACTCTGTTACTTAAATAAGTAAAAGTGGTTCGAAGAGATCAACTTATCATGGAAATAAAATCTACCCACTTCATTTTTCTTGTATTGTACTCCTTCACTGCGCCACGATACAGCATTTGTTACAGCCGTAGGTGGCCGCTGTGTAGCTTCCATCCTGTAAGCATCAGTCTTGATGAACTCACTGAGAATCCTAGCTTCTGTATATTGAGGGTAACCAAAGTCCATCATCTCATCCAGCAGCTCATACTGATAAACATGCAAGGCATTATTAGCTCAATGAAGCCCAAAAGAATGGGTACGTTTCAGAAAATTTGCATCTTTTCTTACCACTACTACAAAATTATCTCTGAGAGATTCCTCTTCGAACTCCTCGAAGTAATGCTTAAAAACCTGTAATTAAACAAGTGGATTTGAACTATCATTACACTATTCCCTCCATCCTACTTCAGAAGTATGTCTCCAACCAAAGCCAAAGAAATATCAGATTCTGAAGTACTTACATCAACTATCCGGTGCAGAAAGAGAAGAAGGCTGGCAGCATTGCAGTTCTGCCTTGATGCCGTCATTAAGAAAACATTATTGTGTTGTATGAACATGTAGGTCACACCATTTTCATAGCCCACAGGACCATGAGACTCTATGTCACCCTAAATCAATCAAATAAACAGATTAAGGCAACTGCAAGAGAAGTAATCACTATTATTGGAGATCAGTGTTTTGGACCATAACCCGGATTATCAATGAAATAAATCGAACATAGCTAAGCAAACCGACGGAAAATACCTAATGTGGACTTTCAGTAACTCACAGATCGGTGCACTGCGACAATGGAACCTTATTTTCCATGTGAGTTTGTTCAAAATGCTATTCTAAGTGCATGTTAGGCATCAAAGATTTCAATTCATTTAAGAGGTGTTTTCAGTTAATTTGGTCTGGTAGCAAGAAAGTTTTCAGTAGAAGATCTGCAGCCTAAATTATCTTGGCAGTTGAAGAATCTACAAAAATGGAGCTTAAATTATTCCAGCATGTTGTAAGAATCTTCTGTTGTAAATCATACAAAATACACCTTTAATGTGTTCTTGACACTAGCATGATGAGATTTTCACTCAGATTATTTTCAGCCGATTTTTTTCTTTTTACATTCCGGCTAATACCAAACATGCTCAAACTCTGACTATATCGATAAAACACCAAGCTCGGAGGTATGTTTGCAGAACAAATTTTATGATACATTTCGAGATAATTCAGTCAACTACATATAATGTCACATGGTTTGCAACTCGTGAAGCTGTATCATTATGAACATGTCCTAAGCTCCCCTATATGTCTGTCTTACTAAAACTTGCACGCTAATCCCAATTGACATAGACTCCTAAGCACCATGAAGTCTGCGTGGCATGCCCTAATATAGTTCTAAATTCTTGGATTAAGAGATGAATGTAACCTACCCCCGGCTGACTCGTGTATATTATTCTTGCATGCTGAGTTACCGCAGTTCAGACATACTTCCGTGAATTGTATTTTGGATCATACATACTGAATGTGGAGTACAAGTGTTTCTGTTAGTAATTAATCGAAGTTCCCCTATATTTTCCTCAAAAGTTGTGTAGCAGGGGAGATCAGGGCTAAATCTTCTATGACATAACATCACTACAGTTTTGACTTGAGAAATGGAAAATGGGTGTTAGGAGTTCTTAAATCCCCAAAAGCATATTATCTTCTCCTACGAAGGCGCCAAACAAACACGGTATCATTAAACTGAATTAAATAGGAAATTATGTCCTGCGTTTCTGCAACTGTTCCACAAATTGAAAGAATTCCCATTATTCAAGGTATCATAATTCACAACCACTGGATGCAGGGAGTTCTCTGTATGTCCTTTGCAATCTGATTTCGTGATTAAAATGTTCCAAGCTATCTCGAAACCCTTTTCTGCAGAAACAATAAAGCTCCACATTGATAGATGTTCAAGAGGAACATAGGAATGTCAGGTATAGGTGGAGTATCCAGAGACAGAGATGAGTTTGGCAATCACTACGATGTATGGGAAGATACTAGCTGAAAGAAGACTGGAAGCTGAAATCCGGAACATATATGGAGGAAATTATTAGGATTTATGGGAACATGGTTGCTGATTCTCTAGCTAGTACTTGCGAGGCAGCTAGAGTGAATCAAAGTCCTTGAAGATCTACCAAATCAAGTTAGAGGACTGCTAATTGTAGATATGAATGGTCTAGGAACTTGAATGTAGTTTCTGTCAGTGTTGTTTAATCTATGATCAATCGAAAAAAGATGGTAATGATTCGCAAGCTTACCTAAAATCTAAGAAGAAGCAACTCAAAAAGTACTTAAGCCTTTCCCTTACATGTTGAGTAACTTGTTCACCACAGTCACAAATCCACAACCTTCTCGACTTCATAATATATTTCATTGGACTAATTATTCCACAACCTTCTCGACTTCACAATATGTTTCATCTAATTAGTAGAATGTAAAACCCTTGCCACTATTGAATCCCCACCCCCCAAAAATGAATACTACATTTTGTAGTGCAGGTTGCACAATTGAGCTAAAAACTAAAAGGAGAGACACCATTATGTAATCCAAACAGCTGAACTAATCAAAATCAATACAACTAGAATGTAGAACCCCAACCAGTATTACAAAAACTCAAAAGCACTACTGCATTTTGATATATACTCTAATCGAGATCACATTTTGTAGTGCAGATCATACAATTGAGCTAAAAAAGTCAATAGAATGTTGAAGCTCCTGACCTCATCTTTCTGTAAGAGGTTGGAGAAGTATTTCTCGGCTTGAAGAGCCGTAACGTCTCCCCGGAAATCTCGCCAGATCAAGCACCGCCCTTTTATGTCCAGTATCAGAAGCGCCGACGCGGCGCCCGCCATTTTTCACGAAGAAGACGACCAAGATCTCTCTCTCTCTCAATCAACTACACGTACGTAATCGTATCACACTGTATCGGTGACTCTCGATGATCGGAAAAAGGAGAGAATCGTGAGGAGTTTTCAGATCAAATCGGCGACAGAGATCGAATCGAGAGGTTCTTCAAAATTGCAATGTGAATTTTGAATGATCGATCCTGCTCTGTGCGTGAATTGAATCCTCTTTTTTCTTTCTTTCTTCTGGAATCGGAAATGTCCCCGAGATGGAGGTGAAAGACGGTGACGGTTAGGAACGTGCGACAAGAGCGTGCGAAATTCGTTGGGCTATGCGTTGTAACCAGGCCGGTCCAGCAAGGTGGCATGGCTTGGGCTCGTTTGACCCGACCCGCCTGATTCTGACAAACTCTCCAGTTTTTATACTGGCCTTGTTTGGATGAAACATATTATTAAATAGATTATTGAATGTGGTTGAGATTAGGAAAGAAAGACAAATACACATCATCTCAACCATTTATTCAATAATTTATATAATGATCTTTCATATCCAAATTATGTCACTTCTATGTTTAATTGCCCTACTACTTTGAGCAAGCCCAGCCATACGGCAAGTGATTAGTCCGCGTCCGCCCCTTGTTGTGGTACGTGAAACCGGTGTCGGAGGCAGGTATAAAGAACAGTCGGGCAAAATTCTATGTAAATCCAATAATAAGGACACTATTGCAAAAGTTTAGAATCAATCGAGACATTTGTGTAATTAATATAAGGGCACCACTATCAAAATGTTCTAGATAAGGGATGTAGGTGGTGTTTCTGGAAACCCGGGGGGGGCAAGTGCCACCTGTGGCACTCAAATGCCTCCGCCCCTAGTGAAACACACATTTGTTTGTTTCAGTCAGGCTCAAACTAGGATCTAAGAAACAGGAAATTCTCAGTGTTTCACGGAAATATGCCGGTTTTCCTACGAAGTGTTGGACGAGAAATTAAATTTGGCTAAGTATCTACAGCTTGCGACACTAAGTAAAGAGCTCAAAGTTGAGGGAATTAAGTTGCAAAGTGTCTCTTGCATCTTCATCATCAAACCTCTAATCCACCATTTATTGAGTTCATGTGAGCTTTATATCTTCTACCCCAAGTTCCTTCACCACCATGTTCCCTCAGTTCCTGCGAGTCAAATTTGTCATCCAATTTCGTAGTAATCACAAAGGATAAGTGAATCCCTTCCATTCTTTTTTTCTGAGTAATTTGTCACATTCATTGGTTTATGTTAATCCCGTTCAATTCTGAGACCACATTCGTTCGTATTCGTGAGTGTGTGCAGTGTCTACGACATCTAGAGTTGCCGGCTAACACCACCGGATTCAAATCTCGCCAAACTTGTGCCTCCTATTTCCCTGGTTCTCATTAGTGTCACTAGTTAATACTTATGTTTATTTGTTAGACTGTTGTACTAAACTCGTGCTATACATTTTCTGCTTTAATGAAACTAATGAATCCACCGTAACTTCAAGACTATTTTTTGTCAAATCATCACATTTTTTTATATGTTGACCCTATTTTTTGTCAAATCATCCGCGGAAAAAGGAGTGAGACATTCTTTGGAGTGTGTACGGATTATCCCTCCTTAGGAGACCTACTTTTCCGTAAAAACCTCTTTCTCCTAGTTAACCTTATCCGGGCTTCGTCTTGGCAAAACTGAGACATGGATTCATCGAATCTCTCATATTTCGCATCAGTGGAAGGATATTCTTTTTTTCTTCTAACATTTTCTTACCTTTCTAAATAAAAAAATTGAGGGTCACGGAAAATACTAGGCATCCGATTAGATCCCCTTCGGATCTTTCAAATGTTATGAGGAAAAGAGAAACAAATTACGTCTTGGTATTGGTTCCGCTCGCATGAACATTCATTAGATTCTATTTCTGTTCTTTATTCTTAAGAGACAGTCTCAGATTTATGTGTCAAAATCTATAGTATACGTAGCTCACTTGCGTCATTTTCGTTGTCTTTTAAAGGAAATGACGCTCCGATAAACTCCAACATCTGAGAAAGAATCGAATCTAGCCAAACTTGTGGCTCCTATTATGCTGCTCCTCATTCGTGTCACTAGTTAAGATTTTTTGGTTATGTATTAGACTGTTGTACTTGACTCGTGCTATACATCATCTGCTTTAATGAAACTAGTGAATGGATATTTTTCATACGTCGACTCCATTTGTTTAAAGAAGTGATACCCTGGTAAATTCCGACATTTGATTTCTCTCTGGTCCTAAGGTCCACAATCAGTCAAAATTACCTAATAAAGCACGAGGTATTTTAGTATATAGATGATGAACTTCATTAGAAGTTGCAGAAAGAAAGAAGATAAAGAAGATGAACGAAGAGTTAGAGAGAGAGCGAGATTCTTCATTAACACCATTACACATTACACAATACACCTCAGGTGTATCTATAGCTACAGAGAAGAGAGAGAAGAGGAGTGATGTTACTAACTTCTATAAAAGACACCTAGCACCCCACAAGTCTAGTTATTTACAAGTAGTCTTAACAAGAAGGGGTAGAAGGAGGTTGTGGTATTGGAGAAGGGGGAGGTATGGGGGGATGAAATGGTAGGAGGGATAGAAGGAGAATAAACATTAGGATTGCATAGAAAAATTGGGGGAAAAATTTATTTATGGATGGGGCTAGGAAGGGAAAGGGAGGTAGTAAGTTGTTGATAAGGAAATAGATGTTCAAAGGATTGAACATGTCTAGAGATGTACACTTTGTGAGGGGTAGGATCTAGACATTTATAGCCTTTGCTTGTAGCACAATAGCCTAAAAAGATACAAGGAGAGGACCTATACTGCAACTTGTGAGAAGCGTAAGGTCTGAGCCAAGGAAAGCACAAACAACCAAACACTTGAAGTAGAGTGTAATCAAGAGCACAGTTGTAAATAATTTGATAAGGAGACTTGTGCTACAGAAGCTTCTTTGGAAGTCTATCTATCAAAAAATTAGAAGTAATCAAGGCCTCAAGCCAAAATGAGGAAGGTAAATGAGCTTGTTGCAATAAGAAAAGAGTTGTTTCAATCAGGTTTCTATGCTTTCTCTCAACTGTACCATTTTTCTCTGGAGAGTGAGGACAAGAGATTTGGTGAAATGTGTCCCGAGACTGAAGGTAAAGACGAAAAGAATTATTGAGAAATTCAGTGCCATTATCAGTCCTAAACACTTTAATAGTAGCACCAAACTGAGTAGAAATAAAAGCAGTGAAAGCTTTATAAGCAACAAAGGCATCAAACTTAAGTTTAAGAAGATAAAACCAACAAAATATAGAATGATCATCAATAAAAATGAGAAAATATTTGAAGTGTTTGAAGGAATCAAGAGGGGATGGACCCCACACATCTGAATGTACTACATCAAAACATTTACTAGCATGAGACTTAGAAGATGAAAATGGCAGTTTGTGACATTTAGACACTTGAAAATGTTTACAAAGAGAAGAAGCTGAAGTAGAGTGAAACTTGAGCTGAGAAGCTAAAACATTTGAAACTGCTACAGAGGAATGCCCAAGTCTAAGATGTCATAGTTGAGAGGGGTGAGGAGAGTGCGGTGCTTGAGCTGAAAAAGCTGACACAGGAGCTGGTGAAGATGATGGGAATGGATAGAGACCATTAATACAAGGGCCCTTCAAAGTAGCAAGGTTGGTTTTGTTGTCATGTACAACAAAGCCATGAGTATTAAAACTGATAGTGCAGTCAATATCAGTGGTGAATTGAGAAACAGACACAAGATTTGTAGAAACTGAAAGGAGTGTGAAGAAGATTATGTAGGTGAAAAGAAGAGGTAGATGTTGAAAGAATACCAGTACCAACCCCAGCAATAGGTATTTGAGAACCATTGCCAACTTGAGTCATGTCAGAACCCCCATACGAGTTAGGAGGTTGAGTAAACATAGCAGCATTGTTTGTCATGTGATGATTAGCATCACTGTCCATTAGCAAAGAAAATGTGACGGGGGCCACAGGGTCTTGTCCAAGATACCAGGAGATGAAGATGCAGAACAATGTTGACCAGTACTAAATTGCCCAGAATAAGAAGAACCAAAAGTAGTGTAGGCTTGAGGTTTAGGAGACATTTGACCAAAAAAACTAGTTGAGGAAAATTTAGTGGTATTAAGCCTATATCAGCAGTCCAGAGCTGAGGGTCTGGTCCTTCCACAAATATGACACACAAGAGATGATGGTGAAGAGGAATGAAGCTGTGGTGAACCATAAGAGGAGTTGGGGCTGATGGCTTGCCCTTATAGGTTGGAGAATTGGTGTAGGGATTACTGGTTTGATAACCAAAACCATATGTCTTAGCAGACTTGGAAGGCATAGGTTTAGCTCCACAATATGCAGTAGCAAGATCAGGCACCAATGTGGAGGTAGAAGCAGTCCCCAAGCACATTCAGTTTAGAAGAATTGCAATTCAATTCCTCATAAATCAGCAATGCAGAGAGCTCAGATGCAGTAATAGGAGTGGCCCTAACCTGAATACTAGACTTAATATGGTCATAATGAGGAGACAGTCCTTTCAAGATATACAACACCAAATCTTCTTCAGACACACACTCATTGACCTGAGCTAGAGTATCAGTAATGGACTTAATCTGAGCTAAATATGTGTCAACAGATTGTTCATGTTGTTGAATTGCCAGTAGCTTCATTTTCAGTTAAAGTATATGTGACCTTGAGAGAGAAGCAAATTTCATTTCTAAGGCATTCAAAATATCAGAGGCATGAGACAAATTTATAACAACTGGAATCACAGAAGCAAATATAGATGCAATCAAACAACTCTTCAGATGCTTATCAATCGAACGCCAAACAAGAAACTGAGAGTTTGGAAAAATTGAACCTGATTCAGTTGTAATAGTTTCTGCTGGAGGGAGAACAGAGCTAGTAACATAACCAAATAGGTCATTCGCCTGCAATAGAGTGGAGATCTGAGTGCGCCAGACTATGTAATTTGTTCCATCCAACTTAATAGTCACCAGAGAGCTGAGATTGCGAATAACGAACTTCAAATCAGCTGGAATGAGCTCTGACATGGCTAATGGAGTGAAAAACTTGGCCAACTCAGTGCAGAAGAAGCAACTCGGCAAAACTCGGTAAGATCTCTTCATAACTCGAGAAGAAACTCAGTCCAGAGAACTAGAAGAAGACGATTGAGATATTCAAAGTAGATCTCGTCAAGACAAATTGAAGGAGAATTTCAGGCAAAGAAAATGCCACTTTAAGAAACGAGACATTGAAATCGAAGCAGGGAGAGAAAGAACCACCGAAAAACTGTCCGAGAAACGGCGGACAAACGCGGGAAGCTGAATCAGAGAGCGGCAACGAGCCTTTGAGGCTATGATACCATGATGTCACCCCTATCCTAATTCCACTTTCTTCAGGAGCATTGTGGGAGCTCTGCAGTACTTAGCTATCACCAGACCAGACATTCAATTTGCTGTGAATGCCTTGTGTCAACATATGCATGCTCCTACACAGTCTGATTACATAGCAATGAAGAGAGTATTGAGATATGTCAAAGGCTCTTTACATCAAGGCATTACTATCTCTCCAAGTAACTTTCTTCTCACTGCATACTTTGATGCTGATTGGGCTGGAGATAGCACTGACAGAAGGTCCACAACTGGTTTTTGTATTTTTCTTGGTGATAACTTGATTTCCTGGAGGTCAAAGAAACAAGACACAATTTCTAGACCATCTACTGAGGCTTAATACAAGGCTATCGCTATAACAACTTATGAGCTCAAATGGCTTCAATATCTTCTTTATGATCTGTCTATTCTGCCCTTTGATCCTCCTATTCTTTGGGGAGACAACACTTCGGCTTTGGCTACTAATCCACTGTTTTATGCCAGGACAAAGCATATAGAAATATATTTTCATTTTGTTAGAGAGTTGGTTGTGGCTAAACAACTTAATCTTGGTCACATCTCTTCAACTGATCAGACTCGAGACATGTTCACCAAGCCTTTTGGAGAAGCTCACTTTCATCAATTGTGTTCCAAGCTTCATTTCGCTTCAGCTCAGTTCAGCTTGAGGGAGACTGTTAGGGATGGCAATATGGTCCGATCCGATCTGAGATCCGAGCGATCCGAGCCGAATGGATCGGATCCGAATCTGATCCAATTGAAAATGGATCAGATTTGGATCTGGAAAGCCAGACCCGAACGGATTTGGATATGAGGACAGATCCACCGGGTTCCGACCCGATCCGATCCGACGTACATGTGTGCTTTACAAATATATCCCATATACCTCCCCAATTATACTTAAAAGAAGAATAATATAGTATCTCCAACCTGAAAACCTATTTATTTTGTTTTGTAGGCTTCATAACTTACGAACATGCCTTAGCATATGAAACAGTGTTTATTTTTCATGTTATTTTTTCTGTTTTACTGCAAACTTCAGTCGGATTCGATCCGAATCCGATCCAACCACGTACTATATGGATCTGCTGATCGGATTTGGATCAGCTGAATGAAACCCGATCCGATTTGATCCGAATCTGGTGATGATCCAAACGGATCTGGATCGGATCTGGATCTCACTTCTCCTAGTCAGATCTGGATCGGGAAGGGCCTGATCCGATCCGCATCCGACCCCTTGCCATCAGACTGTTAAGACTACTACCTGTGTTTCGCCTGTTTCAACCTACTTCACTTTTTGTCACTAGTCACTGGGTTACTTTCATCCGGTGATTTGATTAGCAAAACGATACAAGAATTTGGTAATCTTTGCATGGTGTTATAGAGGAAAGTTTATTCTAAAATACCATGAAAAAATTGTTGAAAAATTACATCGTTTTGGTACCCAAATCACCAAGTCAAAGTGACTCAGTTACGAGATAAAATTCAAACGCAGACGAAACAGACGAAACGGAGGTAGTACTTGTAAATAACTAGACTTGCGGGGTGCTAGGTGTCTTTTATAGAAGTTAGTAACGACACTCCTATTCTCTCTCTTCTCTGTAGCTATAGATACACCTAAGGTGTATTGTGTAATGTGTGATGGTGTTAATGAATAATCTTTCTCTCTCTCTCTTTCTCTAACTCTTCGTTCAGCTTCTTCCTCTTCTTTATCTTCTTTTGTTAGCATTTGGTGCGCCCATGTGGGGTGCCCAATGCAATTATCCTAAACTTATGGGTTTAGGAGAGATAATTATCAAACCTTATGGGGTTAGGAGCAAGGACATAAACCCTAGGGGGTAATGTTGCAATTGGGTATAAGTCTGTCTATATAAGGAGACAGCCTCCTATTATTTTATACACACTACTGTAGAGATCATGTGCTGATCATAATACAGTAAACCCTAGACTCTCTCTCTAACTAGCCTTCATTGGTGGAACTTGGTGTGGATTAGAGCTTTCGTCCTAGTGATTCGAGCCAGACTGTGGGAGCAAGAAGGGCACGTGAAAGCAAGCATCCTACGATCATCCGCTGTGCATAGGAGCTAAGGAAGACAAGGTAAACACATGAATCTTCCGCTATAATTCATGTTGTAGATCTGTATGTGATAGATCATGTTCGTCCTTCATTGGTATCAGAGCCTTAAGCTTGTTTTTCGTGCCTCGTTATGCGTTCCTGAATCAGTTTAGAAAATCGAGTTTCTGAAAATTCATAATATGTTAGTGAAACATATATGGTTAGATAGAGTTTTTCACAAGGATTCCAGAAATATAAATTTTGTATTTTTTGGAAGAACAGAGAATTAGTTATGAATAATTTAAGATTCGGAACTGTGTAAATCTGGACTGTTAGATCTGAGCAGTAAAAAGATTTTTTCAAAACATGTTAAAATTGAGTTTTGAACACATAATCGGGATCAGGGTGAAGAGACGATTCCAACGATATAAGGATCGCCGGAAAAGGAGGCCGGGAAGGCGGCGTGTGGGCTTCACGCGCCACCGACGCCGCCTCCACGCGACGCCACGCGCCAAAGGGCGGCGGCGGACATGCTGACGTGGCTAGGGCTGACGTGGCGGTGTCACGTCAGCACTGGGGCTGACGTGGCAGTGACGTGGCAGCTGCGTGGTCTGCTGACGTGGCAAGTGACATGGAGGGTGACGTGGCAGATGACGTCAGTATAGGGCTGACGTGGCATGCCGACGTGGCACTCGGCCGACGTCGGCGCGTGACGGAGGCGGGCTCGCCCACGCGCGGTGGCGCGTGTGGGCGCGTGAGCCCTCCTCCGGCCACCATTTTTTGCCAAGTTTTTTTCTATATGCTCAGAATTAAATTTCCTATTTTCTGGGAATTTTTCATATTTTTTGGAAAAACATAAAATTTTATTATTTTCCAGATTAATTAATTAGTGTTTAGCACACTTCCCGAGGCAGTTAGACGTCCTTAAACACACTGTTTTGAACCCATTTTTTTTCTGGAGACTTAAGACATTTTTCCCTACCTTATAAGATAGGAGGTGAGATCCTAGGTAGTTGGATGCAATTTTTGATCTTATTAGTTGATTGATTTATTGCTTATTAATTTCCAGTAATTATTCTTTAATTCTGGAAATTTCCCGAAAATTTCAGTATGTTTATTTTATTACTATACATGCTGTTGTGGGTTGAATGGATGTGTTTGATGCATGGATGTGGCTTAGATGGTTTTATATTTGGTTTTGGTTTTGAATATGTAATCAATTAAAATACGGTCTGCGTGTCGTGCCTCTCTACATACTCTATTGTCTTCTCTTCTCATCTTAATAGCCTATTAGAGGTTACTTCTTATTAGGAATAAGATAGTTAGTGAAGATTGAAGACTATAAGCTTCAAGAGAGGTGGTCAAACCAAAAGCTATGGCGCGAGGTGCATGGAGCAAAGAGACGAACAAGGAAGCTTCAAGGAGCACTCGAGATAGGCGAGATCCATGAGGCGAGAAGTTCAAGACTTGCTCAAGACGTACTCTCAATAGTGGGAGTGCACCTTAGGGGCCACATCCATTGCATATTTATTTATGCTTGTGCTTGTTTTATGTTATAACTGCGTGTGATTGGATATAACTGTATAACCTCGCATGCCAAGGAACTATAACAAAATAGCTCACATGATTATACATGATTGAAACTAATAGGGAATCATAAGTGACGATATTTGATTCCTAGAATTGCTACTAGGTTTTGGTGGAGTCCTTATGATGAACTATAAAATTTTAATCATGTATCATGTTATTTCGGAGCTAAGTAAATGCTAGTATTAATTTCCTATGCAATGTCTCAAGATCAATCGTGTCTAAATCGAAACTGTAAAGGCTAAAATGATGACAAGAAACTATATGACGAGTCGTCGTACTATGTAACCAAATCATTGGACATAGTTTGTCAAAACAACCTACAAGTATGGTCGAACATGTGATGAATAGTTGTCACAGCAGCACATGAACATTATCTTTAGGCTAACCAATAAGTGGGAGGCAGTCAAGATAAATTTCATAGAGCGTGCTATGCCAAGGTGGGGAAATAACCTCATCAGCAAGTTCAAGACCACTTTGAGATTCAAAGATTGTAGGAATGAGCCAAAGGAGAATCTTGGATCCACCTTAGCCATTTGCCTCATTGTGAGTAATGACTCATAAATCCCACCTTAAACTATCATGTTTAAGTTATCCGATTAGCAATTTGTTGCTATCTCTGCCACGTTTCATGAAAGTGCCATGAAAACGTTATATGACACACTTTGAGAGTGTCAAGATGTTTGGATAAGACCAAACATCACGCCGTTCTAGGATCTAAGCAACCAATGTGCTTGCTAAGAATACTAGTTCAGCATACTTTTGAAGTCTAAGCAATATATGATTGCTAAAGGCTGTGAATGAAATCGGCATATTTAGTCCCTACCCCGGTATTAGGACCGTGAGGAACAGGTGGGGGCAAGGATAAGGGAATGAGGGCGAAATATTGGTGCATGACCAATAGCCCAAGACAGGCAAACTCAAAGGAGGAAAATGATGTTTTCCTAAGACTAGAAGGTCAGACCTGGCACTAACTTCTCGTCTAAAGGATCCATGAGATTATCTTTGGGGAAGTAGCCACCAAAATATGTTTTGGTCACAGTTTTACCTTGGAATTGGTCATGTTATGTATGGTTATGCACACTTGATTTCTAGCATGAATAACGCCTCAGGATCTTTGGATATCACCTCTAGGGTTGTGCCTTAAGATTCTGATATGTGGCGCGCTAGATTGAGACACACTGTGTCAGGAAAGGAAGTTCAGGCTAGCTAAGGTAGGCCTGCTTGGAATAAGCCCAAGGTACCCTTACCTATGTGTGACTCTTGCCTTACATGAAAAGCGAAAGGCAAACTATCCAGTAAAGCAGTAAGGATTATTGAATCTTTACAAATAATTCATTCTGTTGTATTTGTGCTCCATTAAATGTTAATAGCTAAAGACATGGTGCTTACTGTTCCATCACATTCGTAGATTATTGTACGCATCTCAACTATGTGTGCTTGGGCCACATAAGTCTGAGGCACAAGGGTGCTTCAGACATGTATCTACAAAAGGTAGAAAACCGTCTGGACAAAAGGATATATCCTTAACCAGAATGAGAATGCGAGTATCTATCTTAGCAAGAGCTATGTGATGGGGAGGAGTAGTAAGGCAGTTGGCTATTCCCATGCCCCGCAGCAGAATGCTGTGGCGGATAGGAGGAATAGGATACAGCCTGAAGATGGTTTGATGTATGATAGCACGTCCAAAGTACATGTTCCCTATCTTGAGGAGACACTTTGTTAAACGGCTGTCGAAGTACTCAACCAAATATCCACCAAGTCTGTAGCCACTACGCCCTACGAGATGTGGACCAAAAGGCAACCTATATGAGGTCACCTTAGGCCATAGGGATCGGCAGCTTATGAGCTAACTAAATTTTTCCTAGTCAGGGAGAAGCTCGTGGAGATGGCACTCTCTACGAGGAAGAGGAATCACTAGATGACACTCTATTCACCACTACTCAAGAGGAATTTGTTCCTATGGATATTGAGAACAGTGGGAGTGCCTTGCCCATTGAGCAGCCTATTGTATATGACGATAATGCTGAAGAAGAACCCTCTTTACGTAGGAGCGCTCGTTGGAGCGTACCCCGTCGAAGATTTGACATCGAAGGGGAGGCCATGGTGGTCACCACGCAAGAAGAAGATGAACCTAGGATATCGCCCCAGGATATTTCATCACCTGACAAGAAGGAATTTAGACCCTAGATGGAAGAAATGTATCTTCATGGAGTAACATATCTTCCCATACTATTCGGAGTACTCTAGGGGCTGCGTGTTCGAAACGCAACAGCCGATTAGTAGTGTAACACAAATGGATTCACAATATATATGTTTTCTCTTAGGAGATACCCATAATTAAGGGAATGTTCGTAGAGATGATGATCTCCGCGAGCATGGAGGAACCGCTAGAAAATACCCTGTTCCATAGTCCATTATGAGGAATTAGTCCCTCAAGGATCCTTCGGACAGTGGGAGTGACTTTCTAAGCGAGGTGTCCATCCATAGGGGTGAGAGCAAATTATGATCCTCCAACGCAAAGGAATTGCTCTTAAGAGCATATCCCATCGACTGTTTGCGATCGAAGGGATGATCTTAAGGATCACCTTGCATAAGCGATATGATAGAATACTATGCCTTATCGTTCCCTAATTATGAAGAATGAAAAGTAGCCTTTACAGGAAAAGTTAGACATACGACTTGCAGAGATATCGGTAATAGTTGTGATGATGGAAATAAGGCTCCATTCTCGATAAACGTAACGACTGAATTTCTCAATAGAGAAATCAGAGAGGTGATCTGTATGACTCGACCACAAGGTTTCGAGATGTATGATCAGATGCACAAATAGGTGCAAGCTAATTAAGCCTATGTATGGTCTTAACTAGTCCTCTAAGTCGGCAGTATTTTATCAATGGATGAAAAACCGCTGCATACCACTCTCAGTAGCAGGGAGTAGACAATACGTCACTTATTTTCGATGACACACTATTTTTCAGGAGAGTCTAAGGACTATTTCACATCCACTATAGGGTTGTTATCCTTTCGATTTGTGACGAAGGATATTAGTAGGGCGAGATGCATTCTCGTTCGTTCAAAAGGACTTAATTTTCGGGGTATTTTTAGGAGATTATTGAATATTATGGGCCGTTAATAGGATATATAACAAGTAGTTTTCTTAATTTTTAGATGTTATACATGTTATTTCTATACATAAATATAATTATAAATTAAGGAAAATAATACTTTTGAACTTTTTATTTTTATATATTATTTTAGTAAAAGTTATAAAAGTTACGTAAATTTTTTTTTAGTTATTAGAAGTTACGTATCGTGTAACGTTTTATACGTGACCAAAACAACGTTTTAATTAATTTTTACGTGTCAAGCCACCGCACTACATGGTACACTTGCCACACCGAATCATTTCTCATGTCATCTTCCTCACACCCACACACCAGGAGAGTTCTTCGTCTCCCTCTCCGACACCAACACAACCACCTCCGATTGCCGCTTCTAATCACCACCATCTTCCCCCAATTTCGACCCAATACAATCCCAACTCATCAAAGTCCGATACTTTCTCCCCAAGAATGGATCTGTTCCAATTTTTGCCTCTCGATTCAACCCGGAAATTTGCCGCCGTCGTCTCCACCTCCCACTCGGAAATCTCCTCCTCAAGCTATAAATACCCCTGCGAAAACAGAGAAAACCCACACCCTCTCTCGCTCTCAATCTCTCTCTCTCCCCGTTGATTTGCCGAAGCAAACCCGACCGGCGAAACCGAGCCGAGCTCCGACGAAGGAAAAACCCAGCGCCGCCGGCCTACGTCCCTCTGTTTCGAGAGCTCAGCCAATCCCTCCGACGTCTCTCTGTTCCGACGAAGCTGCTGCAGCAGCGGGTAGCCACCGAGCCGAACCACTGTCGCCGCCGTCTTAGCCTTTTCGTCGGTAATTCCCCAACCCCTCTGTTTTGAGTTGCAACTTTTGGCACTTTGCTTTCAAATTTTCACCAGGCTACTCTAGTATTAGTTAAAAGTGTTTGTCGGGGGTTGGTTTGTTAACAGTGGGGTTGGGAGTTTGAAAGTTTGAACTGGGAGAGTTCTTATGTTTGGTGCATTTGTAACAGGGGTACAAAATGTCTTTTATCAAGCTATATGGGTTTATGATATTGTTTACAAAACAATGGGAGTATTAGTTGTATCTTATAAAAATCTATTTATTTATTTAGCTTATATTTTAGCCTATGTAATTAAGGCTATTATGTGATACTTTAATTAATATATAGTTTTGTAAAGATAGTATTTACTAATCATGTTTAATTAGTTTCTATCTTCCAAAATTACAAGTCTATATGTATAACTATATTTATGTTATGTTTTTATGAAAATAAACATTGGTACATATAAATTGTACTTTTAAATAAATGTCGTAGTTTACTTTAGCCAATTTTGGGAGGGTTATTGGGGGTTGCGCCTTGCATTTGCATATAGGGCTTGTGTGCACTATTGTCATGATAGTTGTGTGTTAATTAGGAATAATTGCTATTGTAGATTCCGAGTTCGTAGGAGGCGAGTACATTGAGGATCCGTACTACGAGTAGTTGCGTACTTGCTTTCGTGTGACGATCTCTCTTCAATCCAAGTAAGTTTATATGCACAACACCTTCAACTATCAAAACGTGTTTGGCGTGTGTTACTCGTGTATCGTACAACTGTTTTTAAGTCTTAAATTTTGAAAATCTCTTGCAAATATCTCTTTCGAAAGTATGCGGTCATGTGATATATTAATGAACGATAAATGATATGGGGCGATGTACAGAGGATGTGTGTGAAGGCTACGGCCGGAGACGCATGTCGGCGAGTCTCCATTGTATTTATATATGGCTACGGTCGGAGAAGCATGTCGGCGAGTCTCCTTTGTATTATGGCTACGGCCAGGGAAGCATGTCGGCGATTCCCTATGTTCATTGTGAAAGCTATAGAGTACTACCTATGCATGTGTGGGTCACAGCTGTATAGGGGTGTCGACACTTAAGGTCTCATAGTTAGTTCAGGGGTGAATTGGGATGGACTGTGATATCCCGAGAGGTACTCTAATTATTATTATTGCATCGTGACCTCTCTGTGGGCATTCGTTACCCGCTGGGCTCTAATATGCCTCAGCTCAACTAATGATTAAATGTGAAGTTACTTCAGTTATATTGTGATTCGGTTCTTTAAGCCAAAACTCTGTTTTACATGTTGTGGTATATGCTTACTCAGTTTTTACTGATAAACGTTTTCTGCGGTCGGCTGTTGCTATTTGAAAACCCGCAGGTTATGAATAAAGTGGGGGAAGGCGCACACGTGAATTGAAGATTAGGATCAAGCAGCTAGGAAGTATTTCATTTATGTTAGGAAGCTTTTGTTTCAGAATTTAGATTTGAACAATGTCATTTATTTCTTTCAAAACTATTGTTGGAGGATATCTCTGGTTTTCATTAATAAATGCACTTTTGGATTATCGTTTGGTTGTACTAGCAGGGAACCGTAGGTTCCAGGGTTGTTTCAGTTGGTATCAGAGCCGACGGTCCCAACGCTAGTGCGACCTTTCGATTTCCATCAAATAAAGATAAAACATAAATTAAAACTTTTTGAAAAATTAAAATGGACATAGGCTAACTAAAATTGGAAATAAAATTTAAACTAGCCGGGGTTGTGGGTTAGTGTAGCAGCTTTCGTGTTGGATATTTGATTTATTGGAGATTGTTATGTGTCATATTGTGTGCCTCAATGTGCTAATATTATTGTGATAATTGTTTGGCACTTTTTATTTGATTATTTAGATTAATTTTGTTTAAATAATGAGTGTATACGTGATTTGGAACTCTTCTAAGACTTCTCTTGCCTCTTCTCATGCCGCCCTACCCGCACTGCTCCACTTACCTTTGGACTTGTAGATTCTTCATATTGCATGGCATGATTATTTAAGCCTATGTTTTGTGTGTGAATACCTTAGGATTGTATTAAGTAAAGTCACATTTATAAGGTACAATGCGATTTGCCAACCCTCCTCAATATTATACCAGGAGTCGTGCAAGACAAGTAGGAACAATGAATCAAGGAAACCAAGGAAACCAACAAGCTCAAGCCCCTCAACAATATGACCCAATTCGGTTCCAGAATCTGGAACAAGCGACCATAGCCTTAACCCAACTCCTTCACAACCAGCAGGCTGGGGGAGGCGACATCATGAGTAAGATGGCGGAACTCCGACCCGACTTCTTTTACGGGACGGACGACCCGACCATCTTGGAGAATTGGATCCGCGACTTTCACAAGGCGCTGATTTCGGTGCGTTGCCTAGAGGATCGACGCATAGAAGTGGCGGTCTACTATTTTAAGAAAGAAGCTGATAACTGGTGGACTTCCGCATCAGCAACTTTGCTCGCCCAAGAAGGCTTTGGATGGGAGCAACTAAAGGAAGCTATGCGTGAACGGTTCTACCCCGATCATGTAAAGTCTAGGAAGTTTAACGAGTTCTTGCACTTGAAGCAAGAGGGGGATACCCTGACTGATTACTACGACAAGTTTATGGAACTTATGAGGTTTGGACAAGCAATTGCCCCGACTGAGGCAAGCAAGATCCGCAAGTTTGTCGAAGGTTTAAACTTTCAAGTTCGAAAGGCAATAGGGCCTACACGTTTCACCACACTTTTGGAGGCCTATGGAGCGGCTCAGGATATGCAGCGCATGCTGGATGAGGACATAGAAGCTAACAAGAAAAGAAAGAGCGAAGCTGCAGCAACAACTAGTTTCCAGAACCGCGATACATGGAACAAAGGTGGGGATAAAAGGATTCGTCCCAACCCAGCCCCCGCCAACCAATTTGGGAACCAATGCCAAGGTGGACAGGGCCAGGTAAGGACTTACCACTGCAAGCGATGCGGAAATAACCACCCAGGGGTCGACTGTCAAGGAAACAAAGTCACATGCTACAATTGTGGTAAATTGGGACACAGAAAAATGGAGTGTAGGGGAAGACCAAAAGGGAACAATATCGGGAATGATTTCAACAACAACGACAACTTCAATGGAGGGGGGAACGGTGGTAATGGTGGAAACCGTCAAGGAGACAACAACAACTTCAACCGTAGAGGTAACAACAACTATGGTGGCAACAACAACAGGCCTCGGGGAAACAATGTAGTGGCAACAACAGCCCCAGCGACAGTAAACCAAGGTGCGGCCGGAACCATCAACGTCATGAATCAGACGCAGGCGAAACATGCCAACATAGTAACTGGTACATCGCTATCCACTCATCGTTAGTTTATTTGAATCTAGAGCGTTTTTCCCTTCATCTCCAAACCTATTGCTAAGAAACTAGAATTGACAGCTCCTACCTCTTATAACTGTCTCGACCTCGATCTTAATGCGTGAGACACTATTCATTTGAATTATACTAGGATACGTAGGAATGAGACTACCATCACGCCTGTTTAGTGGCGATAACCCATATAGAACGAGACTCAAGAGACGGGGACATCACTCCTTTTAAGGGAGATGTGATTTAACAGCCGTGCATTTCAATTATCCGTCCTGCTTCGTATTACGTGTCTTGCTATTATTTGTGCATTAGAATTGCATGCTTTGCATTGGGGGAGTACTTTAAGCTTCGGGGACGAAGCTTTGTTTTAAGGGAGATGTGATGTAATACCCCGTAATTTTCGGGGTATTTTTAGGAGATTATTGAATATTATGGGCCGTTAATAGGATATATAACAAGTAGTTTTCTTAATTTTCAGATGTTATACATGTTATTTCTATACATAAATATAATTATAAATTAAGGAAAATAATACTTTTGAACTTTTTATTTTTATATATTATTTTAGTAAAAGTTATAAAAGTTACGTAAATTTTTTTTTAGTTATTAGAAGTTACGTATCGTGTAACGTTTTATACGTGACCAAAACAACGTTTTAATTAATTTTTACGTGTCAAGCCACCGCACTACATGGTAAACTTGCCACACCGAATCATTTCTCATGTCATCTTCCTCACACCCACACACCAGGAGAGTTCTTCGTCTCCCTCTCCGACACCAACACAACCACCTCCGATTGCCGCTTCTAATCACCACCATCTTCCCCCAATTTCGACCCAATACAATCCCAACTCATCAAAGTCCGATAATTTCTCCCCAAGAATGGATCTGCCCCAATTTTTGCCTCTCGATTCAACCCGGAAATTCGCCGCCGTCGTCTCCACCTCCCACTCGGAAATCTCCTCCTCAAGCTATAAATACCCCTGCGAAAACAGAGAAAACCCACACCCTCTCTCGCTCTCAATCTCTCTCTCTCCCCGTTGATTTGTCGAAGCAAACCCGACCGGCGAAACCGAGCCGAGCTCCGACGAAGGAAAAACCCAGCGCCGCCGGCCTACGTCCCTCTGTTTCGAGAGCTCAGCCAATCCCTCCGACGTCTCTCTGTTCCGACGAAGCTGCTGCAGCAGCGGGTAGCCACCGAGCCGAACCACTGTCGCCGCCGTCTTAGCCTTTTCGTCGGTAATTCCCCAACCCCTCTGTTTTGAGTTGCAACTTTTGGCACTTTGCTTTCAAATTTTCACCAGGCTACTCTAGTATTAGTTAAAAGTGTTTGTCGGGGGTTGGTTTGTTAACAGTGGGGTTGGGAGTTTGAAAGTTTGAACTGGGAGAGTTCTTATGTTTGGTGCATTTGTAACAGGGGTACAAAATGTCTTTTATCAAGCTATATGGGTTTATGATATTGTTTACAAAACAATGGGAGTATTAGTTGTATCTTATAAAAATCTATTTATTTATTTAGCTTATATTTTAGCCTATGTAATTAAGGCTATTATGTGATACTTTAATTAATATATAGTTTTGTAAAGATAGTATTTACTAATCATGTTTAATTAGTTTCTATCTTCCAAAATTACAAGTCTATATGTATAACTATATTTATGTTATGTTTTTATGAAAATAAACATTGGTACATATAAATTGTACTTTTAAATAAGGGTAAAAGACATTGACCACCCCTGAGTTTAGGGAAAATTCCACCCCGCTACCCTGGGTTTTGGATAAAGACACTCCGCACCTTTTTTTGGATGGAAAGTAACGGTTGACTAACAGACCTGGCAAAAAGACTATTTTACCTTAAATATGTTATAAAATTACCACTATATATACCCTAACCTCTCTCATTTCTTCATTTTCTTAACCCAGTCTCAACTCTCTTGCCCTCTTTCTCTCTTCCAAGAAACACAGCACCCAACGGCCAACCCTCAACCCTCATCAATAGCAGCCGCCTTCTGGAGCGGTGACCTAGACCACCATCAACCCTCAACCCTCATCAATAGCAGCCGCAATCACCACCACGACGACCACCATCATCAAAGAAGGTCACGAAGACCTCTGGGGAGCCGATGACGAAGAGGAGGAACCAATTCCTTGTTCTGTCGTAGCCGTCGCCGTCGCATCTCCCCAACCTAAATCGATCCCCGCCGTCGATCTTGTTTTCCCGGCGCTTCAATCGGAAGAAGATGAAGATCCCGTCCTACTCTATCGAGTCCAAGCTCCGTCGCGATTCGACGGGAGGCGCTGCAGAGAGTCACCGAAAAATGTTGGATGGGTTCAACTATGAGTCGATCCTCCAGCAATGCTGTGAGATGCCGGTGGGGTATATCCAGATCCCGGTGGGAATCTCCGGTCCTCTGTTGCTAGATGGAAGGGAGTACTCAAATCCGATGGCCACCACCGAGGGGGTTTTGGTTGCGTGTACAGATTTTGCTGAATGTGGGATTTCGTTCAAGTCAAAGGCTGGGGCTTTGCCTACTTTTGCTCTGGTCGATTGTGGAGGTACCTCCAATGCATATTTTTTGTGTTTGCTATTGCTGAAACTGATTGAGATTATTAGCATATTATGTGTGTGTTTTCTTCCTAATTGCTTCTTTGCATTGAAGGTATGGAATGCCCAAAATGCTAGAGCTTCTAGTTTACTAGTGGCAGATAACCTTGAGGAACCCCTGAAGAAGAGGGAACTGCAAAATATATTGAAAATATTACCATAACATCGACACTGAGTGAGAAAAGCTTTCCTTCATATGTTAGTTTCAGTTTGTGTTCATGGTGTTCATAATGTTCTTGATAAATATGAGCTAAACAGTCCAGAAAAATTACATGTTTTGGGGGAATTTGTGTATAAAAATTGATTGTTCTCTCCTCTCATTAGGATTCGTGGCTTCAAACTGGTGTTATTGTCGTGTGTTTCCTCGAATGTGGTAATGTCCTTGTTACTATTTGTGTTGTTTAATGTTTTGGATTCAAATGAAAATGTTATGTTGATGTTTTTTTGGTGGTGGTGTTCTTGGTGTTTTTGTGATAATCATGGGCAAAAGACAAAAGAAAAATACAAAAGGGCAATAGGGTCCGAAAAAAGTAAATCATAAAGTTTTTAACAGAACCTAACAGAGGGGTGCTATCTGTCCAAGGAATATTCCGTTATTTGGGTGCGGAGTGTCTTTATCCAAAACCCAGGGTAGCGGGGTGGAATTTTCCCTAAACTCAGGGGTGGTCAGTGTCTTTTACCCTTTAAATAAATGTCGTAGTTTACTTTAGCCAATTTTGGGAGGGTTATTGGGGGTTGCGCCTTGCATTTGCATATAGGGCTTGTGTGCACTATTGTCATGATAGTTGTGTGTTAATTAGGAATAATTGCTATTGTAGATTCCGAGTTCGTAGGAGGCGAGTACATTGAGGATCCGTACTACGAGTAGTTGCGTACTTGCTTTCATGTGACGATCTCTCTTCAATCCAAGTAAGTTTATATGCACAACACCTTCAACTATCAAAACGTGTTTGGCGTGTGTTACTCGTGTATCGTACAACTGTTTTTAAGTCTTAAATTTTGAAAATCTCTTGCAAATATCTCTTTCGAAAGTATGCGGTCATGTGATATATTAATGAACGATAAATGATATGGGGCGATGTACAGAGGATGTGTGTGAAGGCTACGGCCGGAGACGCATGTCGGCGAGTCTCCATTTTATTTATATATGGCTACGGTCGGAGACGCATGTCGGCGAGTCTCCTTTGTATTATGGCTACGGCCAGGGAAGCATGTCGGCGATTCCCTATGTTCATTGTGAAAGCTATAGAGTACTACCTATGCATGTGTGGGTCACAGCTGTATAGGGGTGTCGACACTTAAGGTCTCATAGTTAGTTCAGGGGTGAATTGGGATGGACTGTGATATCCCGAGAGGTACTCTAATTATTATTATTGCATCGTGACCTCTCTGTGGGCATTCGTTACCCGCTGGGCTCTAATATGCCTCAGCTCAACTAATGATTAAATGTGAAGTTACTTCAGTTATATTGTGATTCGGTTCTTTAAGCCAAAACTCTGTTTTACATGTTGTGGTATATGCTTACTCAGTTTTTACTGATAAACGTTTTCTGCGGTCGGCTGTTGCTATTTGAAAACCCGAAGGTTATGAATAAAGTGGGGGAAGGCGCACACGTGAATTGAAGATTAGGATCAAGCAGCTAGGAAGTATTTCATTTATGTTAGGAAGCTTTTGTTTCAGAATTTAGATTTGAACAATGTCATTTATTTCTTTCAAAACTATTGTTGGAGGATTTCTCTGGTTTTCATTAATAAATGCACTTTTGGATTATCGTTTGGTTGTACTAGCAGGGAACCGTAGGTTCCAGGGTTGTTTCACTTCTTATATTGACGCATAAGGCGGTTAACAAGAATATACTTTGAACGATTACATGTTATGGACCCGAGACCATGTGATACTCCTATAGCTTGCTGCGAGACTTTATGAGCCTGAATATGTGCCCTAGAAGACACCATACAAGGTTGACCAAATGACCAAAGTGCCCGATGTAGTGTGAGTCTGCTATATACTATGGTATATACTGAGACCCCACAAACCTTATGCAATCGGAAGAGTGGATTTCAGGAAATCTAACTTAAGACACTGGATTGCAACCAAAAGGATACTCTATACGAAGGATCACGTGCTATGACTATCGGAGATGATGCTTCAACTAGTCAGCTATGCATGCTGACTAGGGTGGGGACCTAGATACACGTGGATCCAACTCAGGCTATAGTCCATGCTAGATGACATCGCATGGAACTGCAGCATAAGTGTTGCACAATCGTATTTGACCGCTCCATTGATCATGGAAGCGAAGCACGATTGCCTGTTCTGTCACCGGACAGAAATATGTTTGGGTAAGAAGGTTTCTGATAAGCTTATGAGCTGTCAACCAACCTGTAGTGCTAGCGTACGGCTGCAGTATTTTCATAAGGCCAAACATATAGAAAAGGGTACCATTTCACAAAAGGTTAAATGACTACCTGAAGAGTAATCTTGGAGTAGATTGACTGCGGGCCAGATTGTAGGCACCTCCCATTCCTAAACCACATAAGAATCGTCTTTGTGGATTGCTTTAAAGAATTGGGACTCGGTAGTCGATCACTGGCAATATGATTGATGAGCATATGAGACATTGATAACTAGATTTTTAATTGGATTTGTTTAATTATGCTACATGTTGTTTCGATACGTGTATGATACGTTTACATATCCTGTACTAGCATAGAACATGTCGCGCGGACACTATGTTGACTCTCTCACACGAGAAACCGCCTTTACGATATCTTGGATAGTCCAAGTGAGTAGAAGATGAGACAGAATCCCGGTAAGTGCTAGAAGCCTATTATATGGTGACGCCTGTCATATGAGGCGCATAGCCTATGACAAGAGCTGGACATCTATCAATAGTGCAAGACCCTGTCAGACGGATTCATTTGTCGCATTGGAATAAGTTCCAAGGTGAGACTGGTTTATGGCCATTCGAGCATGGTTACTACTCCGAACCATGTATAGTCTGCGTAGAAAAAGCCAGATGAGAGAACTGATTTCGATTGCATATGTGCAACACTCAGTACTCGGGTTAATAGTCATATGGGCTGTTGGACTTACATCTGTATAGTGGTCCCTATGGGATAGGACATGAGCTCTGATTAGAGTCCAAACACTATGGCACACATCTTATGAGATAACGCGTGCTGATGAGTGACATGAGGTGGCGAGTAGAACTAGTCCCTGAGATTCCTCGCCGTGTGAGCCTCGTCGATCATATAAGAATGATTGACACTGTATACCCTTAGTACTTTTATCCATATCGGGGAGAGACGGTTAGGTGATGCTACTTTAGCGTGACACCTCACGGCTATGAATGATTCGGCCTACCAGGACATTGCTAGGAAAGCAGCTGACTCCGAATCAAGTCGACAATGGATGGAAAGCAAGATTCTCATTGCATCGCTCTTTATCATATTCATTTGGCCCACATACAAGATCTTATGGGATCATGCAGGATATGAATGTAATAAAGGAGATATAGACTCATTGATGCACGACCTTCGGGACAAGGTAGGTGCTCATGGTCTATGAGATGAAAATTGACAGAATCTGGGGGATACGAGATATATATATATATATATATATACGTATTGCATTATTACTTGAGGTTGAGTGCGCCTGCTGCTAGCTCGTCTTGTATGAGTTTAGAGTATGGAACTCCCGAAATGCAGGTTCTCTCACAGTCACACACCAAGGCCACATAACACTTTGGCAGATGATAATAGTTGGAGATTGAGGGAGACTAGACCTACTGTATTTGTGCAACCCCACTGTGCGAGTGGGAGATGTTAGCATTTGGTGTGCCCATGTGGGGTGCCCAATGTAATTATCCTAAACTTATGGGTTTAGGAGAGATAACCTCAAACCTTATGGGGTTAGAAGCAAGGACATAAACCCTAGGAGGTAATGTTGCAATTGGGTATAAGTCTGTCTATATAAGGAGACAGCCTCCTATTATTTTATACACACTACTGTAGAGATCATGTGCTGATCATAATACAGTAAACCCTAGACTCTCTCTCTAACTAGCCTCCATTGGTGGAACTTGATGTGGATTAGAGCTTTCGTCCTAGTGATTCGAGTCAGACTGTGGGAGCAAGAAGGGCACGTGAAAGCAAGCATCCTACGATCATCCGCTGTGCATATGAGCTAAGGAAGACAAGGTAAACACATGAATCTGCCGCTATAATTCATGTTGTAGATCTGTATGTGATAGATCATGTTCGTCCTTCATCTTTCTTTCTGCAACTTCTAATGGAGTTCATCTATTTTAGTATATAGATGTACTTGATGCATGGTATACATTTTGTGCTTGAATGAAACTTCTTAACTTGCATCTGATATTTTTCCCCAACCAGATCATGTGAATGTGTCACTGTCATGATGTCTCAACTGATTCTGATTTTAGTTTAATGTCAATCCAATGTCTGAAATTAGCCTAGAGAGCCAAGAAAGAGACTAAACATAAGACCTCTCTAGCACTTTGGTAGTAGATCTGTGTGAATCGAACATCCCTCTCTGGGCTGGACCTCTGTCCAATTGCAAAAACACACAAACAGGTACGTGCACTCAGTCAGTGACATTTTCACCAGCACTTTACTTCTGTTCCACGCAATCTTCTTTCTTTTCTATCTTTCCCTTTATTACAGACATGCAGTAGTAGTGTTACTGCTTGATTGATGGATTCTGAATGTTTTTCAGAAAAAATAAAAATAAAAATAAAAAAAAAAACTTCGACAACAGTACTATTAAAAAGGACACCCAAATTTCATTGATTTTTTTTTTTTTTTGAAAGCAAAATTTCATTGAATTATTTGCCTGAATCTGGATGAAATAACGTGGTTAAACAAAACTCACGAGGCGCAATTTAACTTGATAAAATAGGGTGGTTAGATAAAATTGACGGACGCCGTTTAATTAGCTTGATCAAATGACGAAGTTACAACATTAGAACAAAACTCAATTATGCAATTTACTTGTAGTGGCATACGCAAGATTTTGATCAAGCAGAGACAAAACTCTGTTGTGTGTCTCCACTACTAGAGGAGTCAAGTCAATATTTAAGATTTAAATTATCAGAAAAATGAAAATGTGTTGTTTTATACCACTCCGTCCCAGCTCTTTCTACCCAAACTGACTTTTGACACTATTCACTTGGTCACTTTGACCCGTTGATTTAAATAGCAAACCGATGCAATTTTTCGATAATTTTTTCATGGTGTTGTAGAGTAAAAGTTTCTCTATAATACGGTGAAAAAATTATCAAAATATCGTATCATTTTGCTATCCAAATCACCCGGTCAAAGTGACTCAGATACGAGTCAAAAAGTCAACATGGGTAGAAAGAACTGGGACGGAGTGGTAGTGGCCAATACATAGTACTTCCCGGTTCCCTCTCTTTCTTCCTAAACCTACTTTTGTCACTATTTACTTGGTCACTTTGACTAGATGATTTGGATAACAAGACTAAGCAGCTTTTTGATAAGTTTTGATATTTATTTGATAATTAAATTGCGCCATGTGATTTTTGTTTAACCACGTTATTTGATCCATGATATAATAGTCTTTTTGCACGATATAAAGGCAAATTTGTCTCCAAAACGAACCTTGCCTATTAAGGGTGTCATAATAAGGGGTTGTATGTTACTTGAAGTTCGGTGTGCTGAATGAGTGAAAGTGTCGTTCAATTGAATTAAAGGGGTGAAAGTATAACGACTATTGTAAAAACCCGTGGGAAACTGTCCCACAACTCGAGGGAAACTGTTCCAGCAATTTTTTTATCCGTATCACCGAATAAAAATGCTTAAGACCATTCACAGTAGTGTTATTCATATACTAGCTAAAATTTAGTCAGAATCTAACTTATTCATTTTGGTAAGGTGGTTTTGTTCCAGTAGTGTCGTACCAAAACTATCTATAAAAACTTTTACATTTTTTAAAAAGAAGTGGTGAGGGAGTGTTGACTAGCCACATCTAGCTAGCAAAAAAGTAGGAGACTAAAGTAGCATGTTGTTTGAATAGCCTACTGGAGGGAGCACTTAGGGTGAGTTTGAGAATGCTTCTACTGCCAGCACAATTGCTTTCCGACAGCAGAAACAGTTTTAGTGTGTTTGGTAAAAAAAAAAAATTTCTGCTTTTCCAGACAGTTTCAGGAAGCAAGGGGGGAGATGATTTTTCAAAAAGTGTTTTTGATTATTATCTACAACCGATCTAATTTTTTAAAATATACTTTTCCACAGTGTTTTCACACATCAGCTTTCTAGCACCGCCACAGCATTCCCAAACTAGCCCTCCCTTATTCAATTTGACTGGCTATTTATTTTGACTGGCTATTTATTTTATGTGTTAACTTCCCTTTGAATAACCTACTGTGGATGCTCTAAGCCTTGAACGAGCTAGTAAAAATCCACAAGTTTACCATATACTAGATGTCAAGCTCATAAATTTTCGATGCGGGACATGATATTATAATCCCCCAATCATACCATATATACATTTACTCCAAAATATCCCGATGTGGGACTGAATATTACAACCATACTATTAGGGTAACATGTCAGCTTGATCATAGACCATGAGAAAACCTCTGCTATGCAAATCATTTAAATACACTAATTGACATGTAGAAAGAAAAGAACTCCCGCACATTTCAATGTTTCCAACTTCAAACTTTGAACTATACACTTCTGTATTCATAAATCTTGTTGAATGCCAGATGTCTATCTAGGTTAGTAGCATTCTTTTGGGCTGGTACATCTGAAGCTAAGGACAAGAAGAACAAAATAACCTGAAGGAAACTAAAGCTTTGACTTCTCGATCAGGAGCTTCAGCCAAAATGATGAGACTCTCTAATTGGAACATTCCCATCTTCGCAAGTTTATTCGCAAAAGAATTTGCCTCTCCGGTAAAGCAATTCAACCCCAAGGTTGGCCTAGTGGGCATGGACAGATCCAAGAATCTGTTACAGTAGTGGGTGGAGGGCTAAATTGGAAAAAATAGACAAAAGTTGATGCGTTTTATATTTTGAGAAGTTAAGTGGGTGCTATAGGGCATGCAATTTGTGGGAGCTGAAAAAACAAACAAAATGAGTTGTAAACTAAAGAAGTTAAGTGGGTGTCTCCATTTGTCTCCTTGTAGACCCGCACTTATTAGTGGGTGAATCTTGGGATTTAAAGGCTTGTCCTATTTAGGTCTCATATTGGAACCCCACGAAAGTCAATAACTCTTGGCAGGGATGAAGTGAATTCGATATAGTAGGAGCTGACTTAGACATATTACAAAAAAAAAAAAAAAAATGATAAATTTTAAATTTTATAAAGCTGAGTGTGGGTTCTAGTGCAATTATTGTGGGAGCGAGGCTAAATAAAAAAAGTAAGAAAATAAGGGTGAAATATAATTACAAAAAGTTGAGTGGGGGCTACCCCAGGTTACAAGGTACCATAGCTTCGTTCCTGCTCTTGCGTACGCAGAAACCATGAATATAGATCAAGCTCCATGAATCAGACAAGAATCACGCAAACATGCCCTGGCACCTCGATTAACTAAAATGATAGAGCATTTCATTTTTCCGAAAACAAACCTAAATAACCTATAACATATCTAGGTTAGCGACATCCGACATGGACGTTGATGACTGATGCTGGCAATGCAACATTAACATAATTGAAGACATAATCGTGATCATTTGTTTATGGATATTTGTTATAAAGTACCGTGATAACACTGATGTGTTATTTTATTCTCGGAAAGAATATAATTTTTACACGGACAAACTTTTAGACATAGTTTAGTTTTCATTTTTAATAATTTTGATTAGGTGTCAATGTTTTTTTTAAGAATCTAGCATTTCCATAGTAGTGTGTATTACCAGTGGGCCTCGGGGCATTGTTAAATTTTAAGAGTTGGGTCGGTTTCATACCAGCCATTGACCATTGGCAAATCCAACTGCCCATATTTTTCCACAATGACCACTACGAGTAGTAGAAGGCCAAGCTATATTAGTATATAAATTAGGACATCATGTTTACATTTATGTATGATATGATGTGCATCTAGCAGTACTCTTCTTTTCTCGGGCTATGGCTCATTTGCATTTCAAATCATGTTTTGCAACAAGTGTCGCTGTTATAACTGATCGATTCTCGTATTCGAAGCCAGGGTGTTTATTGAAAGGGTTGATTATCACAAGTATCTCTTCATATAACTTGGTGTGCTCATTACAAATACAAAAATACGGATCCCATGAAGAGCACTACATGTCTGCCAATAGAGAAATGATATATCTAAAACCAATGAAAATGCAACACTTAAAGAAACTGTCATTAGTTGTAGAGGACTAAAAATTTGCTCATATTTTATGTCTATTCTCACAAGTTTTTTTACAAACTGTCAGTGATTTATTAAGATGTCAACATACTTGTGGGAAACGGCTATAGCATTCTAGTGAAAGGATCTGGCAATCACACCCTTACCACCAACTCCCGTGCCCTTCACCTTAGAAATGTCTTACTCACCCCAAAAATTATCGAAAACCTAATTTATGTTCGTCAATTCACTACTGACAACAATGTTTCCCTTGTGTTTGACCCTTTTGGTTTTTCTGTAAAGGACCTACAATCGGGAGCTCTTTTAAACAGGAGCAACAGTTCGGGTGATCTCTATCCATTCCAGTCTGTCCCACCACCGTCGTCTGCTGCCTCTTTTAGGGCTAGTTTGGGAATGCTGTGGCGGTGGTAGAAAGCTGTTGTATGAAAACACAGTAGAAAGCTGCTGTGAGTTCTTGATAAAATGTTGTTTGGTAAATATTACGTAAAAGCTGCTGTGAAATATTGATATAGTAATTTTGTGTTTGGTAAAATCAACTGTGAAGTTGGTGTTAGAGGGTAAAATGACAAAAATATATGACACGTGTCATTTCCAGAAAGAAAACTATTGATATTTTAAAAAATTGTAAGGTCAAAATCGGTTATAGATAAATTATTCAAAAGCACTTTCGGGAAAAGCATCTCCCCCCTTGCTTCCTGAAAACTGTTGTGGGACAGCAGAAACTGTCCGGAAAAGCAGAAATTTCATTTTTACCAAACACACTAAAACTGCTTCTGCTTTCGGAAAGTAGTTGTGCTGGCAGCAGAAGCATTCCCAAACTCACCCTTACTGCCTTTCCTGCTTCCGTTTGGCACAACCGCCTTGGTCATCCCCGGCGTCTAGTTTTAGATTCGCTTCGTAGTCATTTCATTTCTTGTAGTAGGCTTAATTCAGAAGCTCTTTGTCATGCTTGTCAAATTAGTAAACATGTGTGTTCGCCTTTTTCACCATCTACTTCTTCTACTTCTAGTCTATTTGACATTGTTCACAGCGATGTATGGACATCTCCGGTCTTAAGCAAATCGCACTACAAATACTACCTTCTACTATTAGATGACTATACCCATTTTCTCTGAGTTTTCCCACTTAAACAGAAAAGCGAAGCGATATCAAAATTTGAACAATTCACTACCTTCGTACAAACTCAATTTGAGCGACCCATCAAAACTTTTCAATGTGACCTTGGTGGAGAATTCGATAATGGCTCTTTTCACTCTCACGCCATTAATCATGGGCTTGTCTTCTGGTTTGCGTGTCCTCAGACGTCATCTCAAAATGACAAAGCTGAACGCATGATTCTTCGAATCAATGACATCAGTCGTGCCCTCCTAGCTCAGGCCTCCCTTCCAGCCTCTTTCAGGGTTGAGTCTCCTCTGACTGCTGTCTACCTTCATAACATTCTTCCCACCAAAGTCCTTGGCAACAATATGTAGGGTTTTGATTCATGGATCGCGCAACGGAAGCATAATCAAACAAATAGCCATGCAAAACCCTCCAAGGATCACAAGTCTAGATGCATAACGATAGTGAAGGTAAGAAATCATAAACACACCTTTGGGTTCTCCTTGATGACTTCAAACGCGAATAGTGTCACGTTCTCTATAGTTGATCCACGCCTAGAGTTGATCCTAGATCTCCCAAACTCCATGGTGCTAGCCCGGAATAAGAGGAGGGTGAAGGAATCACGCAAAACGAGACAAAAGAGGGGCTTCGGCCCTCTTTTGGCCGACGGGGTGAGGGCGGCGGCAAGGGGGACGGGTTCGACCTCCTTGTTGCTTGCTCTCTCTCCTTTGTTCTCTCCCACTCTTGTTATGTTCACTAATGAGCATAAGTTATGAGGAAGGAAGGAAGGAGGGTCCTTTATATAGTCCAACAACTCCTTGTTAACTACCTAAATGACTTATTCTAGTCCAACTAGAATTCAATTTAGTCCCTTCCTTGCAAATTAGTCCCTACTAAGTTTGCAAGAGTTTGCAAAGTGATCCTTCTAATTAATTAATCCAATTAATTAATTCCCAAATCTAGTTCAACTCTATATAGCGTGTGACCCCATAGTATCTATCTAGTTGGTAGCAACTATTTGCTAATATGAAGCGGTTTCTAGCAAAACATCCATTCTAGCCAACTAATAGAATAGTCATCTAGACAACCTTGTACAAGTAATTGTCTCATCCCTTTGCCTCCATATCCGGATTGGACACGAGACATACAAGTCACACTCGTATATCCAATCCATATTTTCTCGATCTATGGGAATAGCCTTATTCGTGCAAATAACATCAATATCCCATATATTGATTTATTTGAGTCTGGCCAGACATTCTATAAGCACTATCCCTCGAGTGGCCTAGGATATTTGCTCCCGTTATGTGGGAGGGGCAAATCCTCTCTACGTCCACTACGATCTCTAAGCTTGCTTCTCATTGTATCCAGTACACGCCTTTATAACTACCCAGTCACGGTGTAGCGTTTAACGCTACCAAGATCACAATGATCCACAACTAGAATATCTAGTGACTTCAAGTCTAAGGATGACAATACCATTGCACCGCGAGAAGCACTTGTGACTCAAAATAACATGTATGTAGCCTTCTCGGTGATGGGTCAATCCAGTGCAACATTCCGTAATGCACACCTATGTGTTGGATCGTGATATCTCCATATCAATCCAACCCTATACTAGTCTATAGATGATTGTCCCATTAATCATTATATTTGACTAGGGATATTTAAGATAAACAACACAATTGTAAATCTAAGGACTTCATTATATTAAATATCCAATAAATAATAAATGAATTTTCTAGCCATATACAAATTCATACTAAACTAGATTGCCTCTAGGGCATCTATTCCAACAGTCTCCCACTTGTACTAGAGCCAATCTGGCGCATCTCGTATGCCCATACTCCTAGTGTGCCCTTCATGCTTCCACTGCGTGAGAGGCTTTGTAAGCGGGTCTGACAGATTATCATCTGTAGGAATCTTGCATATCCGAACATCTCCTCTGTCGATAATATCTCGAATCAGATGAAGCTTCCTGAGCACGTGCTTGGACTTCTGGTGCGATCTGGGTTCCTTTGATTGCGCAATCGCTCAGTGTTGTCACAGAACAACTCCACTGGATCCGCAATGCTAGGGACCACACCAAGTTCAGAAACAAACTTTCTGATCCAAACATCCTCCTTTGCTGCGCCATTTGCAGCAATGTACTCAGCCTCTGTTGTAGAATCAGCTACCGTCTTTTGCTTGGAACTCTTCCAGCTCACCGCTTCTCCATTCAGGCAAAACACATATCCCGACTGTGATCTAAAGTCATCTCTGTCGGTTTGGAAGCTTGCATCAGTGTAACCCCTTACACGCAACTCTTCCTCACCGCCAAACATCAAGAAGGCATCCTTAGTTCTTCTCAAGTACTTTAGGATGTTCTTGACAGCAATCCAGTGACTCTCACCTGGATTGGATTGGTATCTGCTTGTCATACTCGAGGCATATGACACATCTGGTCTAGTACATAACATGGCGTACATGATAGATCCTATGGCCGAGGCATAGGGAATCCTACTCATGCGTTCCTTCTCAATCTTATTGGAAGGACAACCACTCTACGAAAGAGTGATTCCATGTGACATGGGAAAGAATCCATTCTTTGAATCTTGCATGTTGAACCGTTTCAACACCTTGTCAATATATGTACTTTGACTTAGGCCTAGCAACCTCTTAGATCTATCTCTATAGATCTTTATACCGAGTATATAGGCTGCTTCCCCTAAGTCCTTCATTGAGAAACACTTTCCTAGCCAATCTTTCACAGATTGCAGCATGGGAATGTCGTTTCCAATGAGTAGTATGTCATCCACATACAAGACCAGAAAAGCTAAAGAGCTCCCACTAACCTTCTTGTAGAAACAAGACTCATCTTCGTTTCTGATGAAGCCAAACTCTTTGACCACTTCATCAAAACGTCGATTCCAACTCCTAGAAGCTTGCTTCAATCCATAAATGGATCGTTGCAGCTTACAGACTTTGTTGGCTTGCTTTGGATCCTCAAAACCCTCCGGCTGTATCATATACACGTCCTCGAGGAGATTCCCATAAAGGAATGCTGTTTTGACATCCATCTGCCAAATCTCATAGTCGTAGTATGCTGCAATTGCAAGTAGGATTCGGATGGATTTGGTCATAGCGACTGGTGAAAAGGTTTCATCATAGTCAATACCATGAATCTGTCTGAATCCTTAAGCAACCAATCGGCCCTTATAGGTAATCACATTACCATCCATGTCGATCTTCCTCTTGAAGACCCACTTGCACCCTATGGGTCGCGCCCCATCGGGTGGTTCCACCAAAGTCCATACTTTGTTGGTATACATGGATTCCATCTCGGATCTCATGGCTTCAAGCCACTTCTGAGAGTCTGGGCCACTCATGGCCTCCTCATAGGTAGTAGGCTCATCATCTATGAGCATCGTGTCACCGGAATCAGTTACGAGAAGTCCATACCTCTCGGGTTCCTGGCGCACTCTACTAGATCTACGAAGCTCTTGTGTTACCTGAACAGGTGGCTCCACAACTGCTTGTGATTCCTGTTCATGTTCTATAATCGCTTCAGTGATTTGTGGTTCTTGAACTTCTTCAAGTTCTACATTCCTCCCACTTGCTTCTTTAGAGACAAACTCTCTTTCTAGAAACACACTTTGTTCTCGGTTGGATTGTAGAAGTAGTATCCCTTAGTTTCCTTAGGGTACCCCACAAATTTACACTTATCCGATTTAGGCCCTAGCTTGTCTGATTGTAAACGTTTTACATAGACATCGCAGCCCCAAATCCTCATGAACGACAGTGTGGGACGCTTCCCACTCCACATCTCATATGGTGTTTTCATGACTGATTTAGATGGAACACGGTTAATGGTGAAAGCTGCACTTAATAGAACGTAGCCCCAAAATGACAATGGAAGATCGGTTTGACACATCATAGACCGAACCATATCCAATAGGGTTCGATTCCTCCTCTCGGACACGCCATTCCATTGTGGCGTTCCGGGTGGAGTGAGTTGGGACACGATCCCACACTCTCTAAGATAGTCGTCAAACTCTTGGCTCAAGTATTCTCCTCCTCGATCCGATCGTAGAGCCTTGATACTTTTTCCAAGTTGCTTCTCTACTTCATTCTTGAATTCTTTGAACACTTCAAAGGATTCGGATTTTGCCCTCATAAGGTACACAAATCCATATCTACTGTAATCATCAGTAAATGTAATGAAGTAGACATAACCACCCCTGGCAGGCGTGGCAAATGGGCCACACACATCGGTATGTATGAGCGCCAATTGCTCACTAGTCCTCTCACCTTTCTTATTGAAAGGGGACTTTGTCATTTTTCCCAATAAACAAGCCTCACATGTCTCATATGATTCAAAATCAAATGAGTCTAGTAATCCATCCTTATGGAGTCTGGATACACGTTTCTCGTTTATGTGGCCTAAACGACAATGCCATAAATAAGCAGGATTTAAATCATTTATTTTAATCCGCTTGGTATTAATGTTGAGACAGGATTGCTTAGATCAAGGACATAAAGTCCATTAAATAATTGCGCACTAAAATAGTGAATATTATTCAAATAAAAGGAACAACAATTGTTCTTTATTGAAATAATAAAACCTTCCTTGTCCAAACAAGAAATAGAAATAATGTTTCTGCTCATAGCAGGCACAAAATAGCAATTATTTAATTCTAAAACTAATCCTGAAGGCAGAGATAGCTCGCACACGCCTATGGCCAACGCAGCAACCTTTGCTCCATTCCCAACGCGCAGATCTACCTCCCCTTTAGCCAATCTTTTACTTCTCTTTAGATCCTGCATATTTCGACAAATATGAGATCCACATCCAGTATCTAATACCCATGATGTAGAGACATTTAAATTGACATCTACAACAAAAATACCTGGTGGTGGTGGAATCACTATTCCAAGCCTCTTGTCCTCCAGATATTTTGGGCAGTTCCTCCTCCAGTGTCCAGGCTGACTGCAGTAGTGACACTCACCCTTAGTCACAACCTTGGCAATGCCACCAACAGGCTTAAGGGCTGGTTCCTTGGACTTGGCAACTGACTTGCCTTTGCCCTTGGAGGAAGAGGCAAACCTTTTGCCCTTTCCTTTCTGTACCATCATAATGGCCTTGCCCTTACCCTTGTTGATGCTCTGTTCAGCCGTCCTCAACATGTTGAGCAAATCTGACAGTGGTTTAACGATCTCGTTCATGTTATAGTTCATAATGAACTGTCCATAACTCTCGGGCAACGATTGCAACACGAGATCGGTTGCCAACTCTTGGCCGACCGGGAACCCAAGCCGGGCGAGATTCTCCAAGTACCCGATCATTCGGAGTACATGGGGTCCCACCGGGTTCCCTTCTGCCATATGACATTTGAACAGTGCCTTTGAGACCTCATACCTCTCTACCCTCGCCTGCTCTTGGAAGATCTACTTTAGATGTTCGATCATATCGACAGCATTCATGTTCTCGTGTTGCTTCTGAAGCTCAGAGGTCATGGTGCAAAGCATTAGGCAGGCCGCATCATTAGCGTCATCAACACGCTTTTGATACGCCTTTAAGGCAGCAGGTGTCTGGTTCTCTGGACCTTCTGGAACATGCTCCTCTATTGCGTACAGTTTCTTCTCTTGCTTGAGAACAATTCTCAAGTTTCTGTACCAATCAAGAAAGTTGGTTCCAGAGAGCTTGTCCTTCTCAAGGAGAGATCGTAGGGAATGTTGTGAACTCGATGAGTTGTTTGCCATTTGGAATTCTACAAAAAGGAAAATACGCAAGTTTTAGTATTTGTGAATTTTTGACTATATTTAATAATGGCTAGTTTATTAAATATAGCTCCCACTATTTTTCTACGGATTAATGACCCTCACGATATTAATGCGGAAAATATCCTTATATTTTCTAGTGGGCCAAGATCCATCTTTTCATCTCCTTATGAGTTTGCTTTGGCAAGTCACCCATAATTTGACTACTTTTAGGTAGGAACAATTCCAATTGCATCTCATATGCAACTCTTGGTTCAATCGGGCAAATAACTCCTTATTTATCCATCCATATGGATAATCCCAATTGATTGCCTCTAGGTTTCTTAATCAAATTAATAGCCTAGTTGTGTTCAACCTCTTATCTAAACAATTGCACATTGTTACGTGCCATCGCATTCCATCATTATGAACCAAGTCGCCATGCTTTGGCACGCACGAACTTAATAAATAATGATGATAATGAGTGTTTAAATAACGAGAAGGCAAGAACACAATATTTAAAATTTGAGGGATTTTAAATTCAATTTTTAATTATTTTGTTGATCAATATCAACTAATCTATCTATTTGAGTTTGGGCACAACTCCAAATAATAGATCCGGGTTGTCTAATTATCTTATTATCCTAATTGCATGCATCATCCATACACCAACCACACAAATAATAAGACAATAAATAAACAACCACATAACAGAAATTAAACGTGATGTGGATATGGCCTTTTCTAGACTAAGATAATTCCAAGCCAATGGAATTATCTATGAACCCTAAGCAAACACATCTCCATGCGTCTTGATCTCTTTGGTCCATCCTTCATAGTCATGTGGAATGCTCCATGCTCCATGCTTTTGTGGCTTCTTTGGCTTTGGGCTTCTTTTCTCCAATCTTGGCTAACAATCTACTTTATCTAGCACTAGCTAATATCTATACTAAATAAAATAAATCTCACAAGTTGAGAAAAAAATGGCACGCAGGCCATAAAACCCTAATTAATTATTACAATTAATTGATCAGTGTAGATACTGCTTTCTGACATGACAGATCTTGGCCACGTGGCGGCCATCCAGCACACCATATTGTGCTCCATACACACTGGATCACCAGCCGAGCTGATCCATGTGGGGGCTGCGAGACAGAGCCCTCGCATACCACTGCACGGGACTTGTAGGGACTTAGTGGTTTGGAGGCTAGAGTAAGCCCTGTCGCGTGCGAGCCAAGCCCGCACGCGACCTTTAGTAACTGTTTTGAGAGATCTATGGCACGAGCTCCATAAACCCGGTCAATCCGGTCAAACCCGGTCAACCCTGTAACGGTTCCGGTATTCGCGCACCACGTGCTGTAACGGTCCCTATATACTCGGACGAACGTGCCGTTATGGTTAAGCTAATTAAGCCGCCATTAATGGGCGCATTAACCACACTACAACGGCCACGTTCTCCAGTATATATAGATCGTCAACCTTTCCATACAAAGGAGAACACACTGCCATACGCGGAAGCTCTGCCAAACCTCTGTCTCTCTCTCAGACATTGCTACTGACTTACTCTCTCCCTACACACACCCCTATTCTTCCTGTGCGATCCTTGATCCACTACACACGGTGCACACGGAGGTCTCCCCGCCGGAATCTCTTGTGCACATTTTGGTGAACCCGACGTGAACTTACCAGCAAAAGCAACCATGTCTCAGGAGGATGATGTCAGCAACCGTTCACCTTCCACCGAAACTCCCTCGGGAGACGAGACCCGCCGTACCCCGACGACTCCCGGCGAAGCACCGACGTTAGAGTCTCTGGACGCCACCGTCCAGAGTCAGGCGAAAGCTCTCAAATCCCAATCTGCGCAGCTAGAACAAATCTTGGCTGTTCTAGGCACCCTCGCGCCGAATCCTCCACCGGCTGCCGCTATCCCTCAAGGAGGAGGAACCCCTACCGCTCCAGGATTGGGAGTGCCATCCACACCTCCCAACCCTCATCTGCAGACTCCGCCGTCGGCTGCGCAACTGCCTTCGGTTCAAGGATCAACGGCACAGATGCTGCCTCCTGCTGCTCACGCTCCTCAGCCCTCGGCTTTGGCGTCTAATCCAACTCTGCAGTACCCTTTGCCTCCCCCAACGATGATCTGGGGAAACGCGGGTACTCAGTATGCTCCCAATCCTCCAGCGGCATATGTGTCGCCACCGCCCACGGTGACCCCTCCAGCAACTACCGAGGGTAGCATTCCAGAGTGCATGACGTCTTTACAAAAGCGCGTGGACACCATCCTGGCTCATCAGTCATTCGCGGATACCATTATCCCGAAGCTAGACAATGATCCACCTATTCCACGAGAGATCTATCTCATGCCTAACCCGGCGGGGTACAAGGCTCCCAAATGGGATAAGTTCGAGGACGTCAATGGAAACGCTCATGAGCATGTCATGCGTTTCATCGACGTCATGGGTCCGTTCGGAGCCGATCCCAAACTACTGATGCGGGAGTTCCCAAAATCTCTTGGGAACGTAGCATACAAATGGTACCGGACATTGGAGGCCGGATCCGTGAAGACTTGGGACGACATGGTCCAAAAGTTCTATACCAAGTTCTTTCAAATGGAGGAGAAGGTGACGATGATCCATCTCTCGCGGATGTACCAGAAACGCGAGGAAGATGGGATCACCTTCATCAAGAAATTCCGGGCGAAATCTTTGGAGTGCAAAGATCCAATGCTCGGAAGCCGGCTCGTGGAGATATGCCTACAGTGCATGCGAGATGAATACAAAGGTATGCTCATCAATTTGCAAACACCTACGTTTTCAAAACTAATCGAATGCACGAAGAACATCGAGCCCATAGTCGAGAGACAGAAAAAGAAGAACGCTTCAGAGCGACCTGCGAGCGGCACCACTTACAAGATCGGAAGGTTCAGCTACAAGCGGGGACGCGAAGCCGAGGTCAACACAGTTTCGCCCCAGAAGCAAGCGAAGGTTGTGAACTTCGACGTACCGCCTCTGCCATGCTCGGTAGAGGAAGCGAGTGATCTCTGCAAACAGTGGCGCAAGGACGGCGTTCTGCCACCACTCGAGAAAATACCCTCCAAAGAGATGGTGAGGGACCCTAAGTGGTGCGAGTACCACGGTAAGATCATGCATCCCACCGCCGAGTGCAAGAAACTCAGGTTCGCGTTCGATCAGAAGATGAAGAACGGCGAGCTAATCGTCAGCGACAACAGGAAAGACGTGCGCAACAACCCACTTCCTGCCCATACAGAGTCAGGCTCGAAAGGCAAAGAGGTCGCCATGATCTCGATCGTAGACCTGGAGGAGGTCGCAGAGGATGGTCTACCCATCATTGCCGAGGTCCATCAAGACGAAGACTATAGCATGGACACAGAAGACGACCGTGCCGACCGCATGAAAGGGTCGCACGGCTTCAACAAATTCTTCGACGAGATGAATTTCTCCGAGAGGTGCCGGACTGATATGACAAAAGCAATCTTGAGGATAGCGGAGGACTACGAGGAGGACCTCGTGGTCTCCAACGGGAAAGTCATCAGGGCGTCTCGTTCCACAGAAAAGATCATGACCTTTTCTGCCAACGACAAGAAGACGGATGCGAGTCACCAGAGGCCTCTGTACGTGACCGCCATCATCAATGGCGTCGAATTCAAGCGAGCATTCGTTGACGGAGGAGCAGCGGTTAATGTTGTTCCCCTCCACACACTGAAGCTAGCAGGGATCCCCGAGCATAAGGTAGTCAAACGTCCATCTCCACTGGTGGGATTCGGAAGCGACTCTAGAATGACGATCGGATGGATCCGCCTGGGCGTCCAGATTGGAAAGATCAAATGCTCGGCGAAGTTCTATGTCATAGACGCGAACACCACATACCACATGATCATAGGTCGAGCCTGGATTCATCGCTTCGACGCAGTCCCTTCGACGGCTCACCAGGTTATGAAAGCCATCTAGAACGACAGAATTGTCGAGATACCGGCTTCGATTAACCCGTTCAACTTGGACGAAGCACATCTTAGCGAGGCGGTGTGGTTCACCGAGATGGCGGATGAGCAAACACCCGGGCCTTTTAACCCTACTCCTTTACCTCTCTGGGAGGACATCAAGGACCAGTCACCTGCGGGCGTGATGGTGACGAGGGAAGATGCCAAGGAAAAGCCGCCTGCGCGCGAAGAGGCGCCACGTATCGCATATCATAGAAAGAATGTGTACACCTTGAAGAGGATCGCGAAACATGACCCCGAGGGCAAGGAGATAGAGAGCTTCTACGCCAACGGGAAGAAATGCTATCGCATATGAAGGTGCGCGGGGATGTCCTCACACGGGCATGGGGATGTCCCTGGGCAAATCAATCAAATCGAGCAGTTCGCGCTAACGGAAGAGCCAACACAAGGCACTCCAGACGAGAAACTCAAAGAAGCGCCTGAATGCATGGAAGACAGGCCAAGACCGCAAAAGCAAGAACTAAAGGAAGTATTCCTCAGCCCGAACGAGGAAAAGAAAAGCATCACCATGCACCGTTTAGACATCATCCCAGGGTCTAAACCGGTCAAGCAAAGCACCAGAAGCTTCAGGCCAGAACTCAACGTGAAGATCAAACAGGAGATCGTCAAACTCCTAGATGCCAAATTCATAGAGCCAAACCATCATCCCACATGGCTAGCCAACATCGTGCCGGTGGTGAAGAAAAACGGACAGCTTCGCATCTGCGTGGACTTCCGAGATCTCAATCGCTTCTGCCCTAAGGACGATTTCCCACTGCCCAACATCGATTTGCTTATCGATTCAACAGCAGGCCATCGCATGTTCAGTTTCATGGACGGTTTCAGCGGATACAATCAAATCAAGATGGATCCCGATGATGCACGGAAAACTGCATTTATCACTCCTGTGGGGGTATTCAACTACACGGTGATGCCGTTCGGTCTTAAGAACGCGGGCGCAACCTATCAGCGGGCCATGATGGCTCTATTCCACGACATGATGCACAAAGAGGTGGAATTTTATGTGGATGACCTGGTGGTCAAATCCAAGCACGAAGCGGATCACCTTGCAGACCTGCGAAAGGTGTTCAACAGGTGCAGAAGCTTTCAACTGAAAATGAACCCCATGAAATGCGCGTTCGGCGTGACCTCGGGGAAGTTCCTGGGATGCTTAGTCCATCGCCAAGGGATCGAGCCTGACCCTGCGAAAGTGTCAGCCATCACCAGCATGACGCCACCCCATAACCAAAGTACCTTGAAAACATTCTTGGGAAAACTGTCGTACCTGCGGAGGTTCATCCCAGCAATTGCAGAAATCACATGCTGTTTCAGCACTCTTCTCAAGAAGGACGCCGCTTACAACTGGGCTCCGGACCACGAAGCTGCATTCGAAAAGCTGAAAGAGCTGCTCACGTCCTCAAAGATAATGATCGCGCCCCAGCTGGGATCACCACTTCTGCTATATCTCACATCAACAAGGAGATCCATAGGGGCACTCTTGGCTCAGGAGTATGAAGGCCAAGAGAGGCCCATCTACTATATCTCTCGCATTGTGCAGCCTGCTGAATCAAGGTACACAGACATCGAACGTCACTGCCTTGCCTTATTCTTCGTGATAGAAAAGTTGAGACACTATTTTGCATCACACAAAGTAGTGGTGGTCACCAAGAGCGACCCCATAAGATATTTGCTAACTCACACTACTCCGGGTGGGAGACTGGCGAAATGGTACATGACCATCTCTCAATACGATATCACATGCGTAAAACCAAGAGCGATCAAGTCGCAGGCGGTAGCGGATCTGCTGGCACAGTTTCCCGACAACAGCCATGAACCTGTGATCGAAGAAGAGCTCGAAGGCCCTGAAATCTACGCAATCGACGTGCCCTATTGGACCCTTCACTTCGACGGTTCGTCAACCAGGAAGGGCGGAGGCATTGGGATAGTCTTGACAAAACCAGATGGGGATGTCATACAGATGTCCGCAAAGCTCAACTTCGCAGTCACAAACAATGAAGCGGAATACGAGGCTCTTATCGCGGGGCTCCGTGCGGCAAAGGCCTTAGAAGTGAGCAACTTAACAGTCATGGGAGATTCCAAGCTGATTGTTAAGCAAGCCTCGGGCGAATATGGTTTGAAGGAGATCAACCTCTTGTCTTATCGTACTCTAGTACAGAAACTGATGCAACAATTCTGCGATGTGAAGTACGAGCACAAGCCTCGAGCAGACAACAGGCACGCAGACGCCTTAGCAACTCTGGGATCTAAGGTCAGCATAGACAAGTTCCCTGCAAAGATTTCCATCGAGGTGCGAACTTCGTCAGCATTAGCAGAAGGTGCGTGCGACGACGAACACAAGGATGATGCAGACTGGCGGAAAGCAATCCTGCAAGCCATTACGAAAGGCACCAGCAGCGAAAGCTGGGCACTCACAAAAGGATACTGCATCCACGACAACACCCTTTACTACAAGGGTCCTGGAGGAATACTCATGCGGTGTGTCTCCGAGCAGGAGGGACAACAGCTGTTAGAAAAGATTCACCAACACGCTTGCGGAGAAAGCGAGGTGTCAATCTACAGAAAGGCTCAGAGATATGGCATTCATTGGCCAGGCATGTCAACAGCCGCAGCCCTGATACAAGGGAAGTGCGAAAGTTGCGCGCTAATCAAAGACTCTCTACTCGTCGCCCTAACCGATGACGACACGGACTGGAGGAAGTCACTGTTCGATTTCCTCACCCACGGCACCATGCCCGAATCAAGAAAAGAGGCCGAAAAATTGAAAAGGAAAGCGTCTCGATACGTGGTACAGGAAAACCTGCTTTGGCGAAGAGGTCACGAGGGCAACTTGCTGCGATGCCTAGACGGCAGAGAAGCACAAGAAGTTATGGACCTTTCTCATCAGGTGGAGCATCAAGGAGGTGCGAAATTATGCAGACAGCTCCTCTCAATCGGATACTTCTGGCCCACCATGGAAGTCGATTGCCGCACCAAAGTGCGACGCTGCCAAGAATGCCAATTCAAAGGGAACCTAGTGCACGCTCCCGCCGTGGACTTACATGCATTAGGGACGCCATGGCCATTTCACACATGGGCTCTAGACTTCATCGGTCCCATCCGACCGACGTCGCATGGGAACCATTTCATTCTCACCGCAACCGAGCTGTTCACCAAGTGGGTGGAAGCAATACCACTAAAGACGGCAAATGCGCTAGCTGTGGTCAATTTCATTCAGGAAAGCATCATATGCAGGTTTGGAATCCCAAACACCATTCTTTCAGATAACGGTACTCCTTTTGTTAATCGCCAGGTAGCTGCGAAATTAGCGGAGTACAACATCAGGCAGATATGTTCTACCCCTTACTACCCAAAGGGAAACGGACAGGCCGAAGCGACTAACAAGACGCTGTTGAGAATATTGAGCAAAATGGTCGCAGACGATCACAAGAAGTGGGCCGACTCTCTAAGCATAGCTCTGTGGGCCTACAGAACTTCTCCAAGGACACCCACAGGGGCCTCGCCATTTCTGCTATGTTATGGGGCCGAAGCTGTGGTACCTGCGGAGGTCAGAGTCAACTCGGCAAGGCTGGCCTTCCATGCACTCTATGAAAATCAACGCGATCATGACTTAATCTTGCTGGAAGAAAAGCGAGAACAAGCCAAAAGGACTAACAAGCGGTACCAGGAAAGAATCGCTCGCGCCTACAACAAGACAGTCCAGCGAAGGGATTTCGCAGTCGGAGATCTGGTCTTGCGCGCATCCGACCACTGCATGCGAGAAGCAACTCACCCAAAGTTCGCAGCTAATTGGGAAGGACCCTTCGAAGTCACAGAAGTCTTCGATAGTGGTTACTGCAGCATACGAAGGTTGCACGGTACAGCCTCAACCCCCAGTTCAATCAATATGCGCTGGATCAAGAAGTACTATCCCTGACTTCTCTCATTTCATACGTTTTACGATAACGTGTTTAATGTCTCATGTGGCTATGATTTACGCAACCTCCTCTCCCATATGAGAGGATTGTAATCCCATCTCTCCCATATGAGAGCATTATAATAAAAGAATTCTCCCAAATGAGAAGTTCATATTTCTAGCTGTTTATGTTGCTCTAGTTAATTTGTTATTACTGTTGACAATGGTTTATGCGCTGCAACAGCAATTTATACAAACTGCGATCTTAAGTGATCATCTAAGCCTATCTCTAACGATAGCAGCCAATGCAATACGATCTTAAGTGATCATCTAAGCCTATCTCTAGCGATAGCAACCAATGCAAATGCGATCTTAAGTGATCATCTAAGCCTATCTCTAACGATAGCAACCAATGCAAATGCGATCTTAAGAGATCATCTAAGCCTATCTCTAACGATAGCAGCCAATGCAAATACGATCTTAAGTGATCATCTAAGCCTATCTCTAACGATAGCAGCCAATGCAAATACGATCTCAAGTGATCATCGAAGCCTATCTCTAACGATAGCAGCCAATGCAATGCGATCTTAATTGATCATCTAAAGCCTATCTCTTACGATAGCAGCCGACGCAAATGCGATCTTAATTGATCATCTAAAGCCTATCTCTCACGATAGCAGCCGACGCAAATGCGATCTTAATTGATCATCTAAAGCCTATCTCTCACGACAGCAGCCAATTCAAATGCGATCTTAATTGATCTCGTAAAGCCTATCTCTTACGATAGCGGCCAAGCACAAATGCGATCTTAAGTGATCATCTAAAGCCTATCTCTTACGATAGCAGCCGACAGAAATGCGATCTTAATTGATCGGCTAAAGCCTATCTCTCACGATAGCAGCCAATTCAAATGCGATCTTAATTGATCATGTAAAGCCTATCTCTTACGGTAGCGGTCAAGCGCAAATGCGATCTTAATTGATCTCGTAAAGCCTATCTCTTACGATAGCGGCCAAACGCAAATACGGTCTCAATTGATCATCTGAGCCTATCTCTCAAAATAACGGTCTATGCAAGCGCGATCTCAAGCCTATCTGTTACGATAGCAACTTATATGCGAAGTGATTTTCGGCTGATCACCAAAGCCTCTGTTACGATGGCAACGCATGCACAAAAATGATCTTACTGGATCTTCTAAAAGTCTATCTGTTGCGATAGCAATTTATGCGAGAAGCGATCTCAAGCAGTTAGCTAATAAAGCCTATCTTTTGTGATAGCAATTCGCACCATTTAATGATCTTAATTGATCTGCTAAAGACTATCTGTTACGATAGCAATGTTGTAAACATAATCTTAAATGGTTTACAATGGCCAATTGCAAGCCCATCCGCCGAGATGGCACAGATGCGAAGATACGATCTCGAACGATCTAGCAAAACACCCGCGAATCAATATATCGCAGATACGAAACAATTACATAGCATTATGCAAGGCGAAATGTGCCGAATCGCATGCGAAATTGTATTTGTTGTAAAGAGACAGCAGATAATACAGAAGACTATTTATCATTACGAGTCAAATGACTTACAATTTATCTGTCTAGATAGCAGCTTACAAACGAAAAGCTCGAATCTAACTACGCAGCCAACATGGCTTACAATACATTCGAAAAGTGGCTGGTAAGCCAGCAGAGACACTAGGGAACTCCCGACTAAGAAAAGGAGGAGCCCACCGGTCCTAACACCGGCAGTTCAACACGCAGATCTGCGGCCAAAGATCTATAGCAAAAGGGATGCTGCCGCGAAGAGATCAACTTGTCATTTGCTACATCCCTAGCAGCGAGGTCAGGGATGCGATACGCCCAAGACCCCAAGGAATGACAGAAGCCTCTGTCTGATCAAGATAGGCGCCGGAGGAGCTTCCTGTCCCGACGGATGCTACTCTGCAAAACAGGGGAAGCAGTCATTCCTCTGGTGATGGATTCCTTGTCGTGATTGACAAGGGCATTGACGAGCACCCTGAGTTCAAGAACGAAGAGGCAAGAAATCCTCCTCCAGGGATGCTGGAGGAGAATTCCGCCGTTCATTACGAGACGGTAGCACGGTCACTTCGGCGCTGCACCTCGCCACGAGGCGGCCGGAAACATGACCTGCACACATAATGCACGAAGAAACTTCTTCGAATACGCATGAGATATTATCTGCATCTTCTTTATGATGGTTATAAAGAGCAATAAGCCTCATAAAGTGGATCTTGGAAACTATTTCTATAGCACAAAGCGCAAACTCAGGATTCAAAGCTTGAAGTTGCCACGAATCAACGAAAAACAAGCGTTGAAGCCAGCAGTCGTAAGGACTCACGGCAAAGCACATGTTTGGGATGAAGAACCCAAATAGCAAAGACAGGGTTTATATAGACCATGTACAGACTCTTCGGTTGCCCAAAATGAGTCAGCAAAATTCAAAAAGAGGGTAAGTTCAATCACTTACGCCTTGAAAAGCGGTAACAATCAATTACCCTACTAAAGGCTACGACGATTCAGTTGCGTATCCTAATAAATGACGGATAGTCATGATTCGGATGGACTTCCCAACGGAAGCGTGCTTATCTGCCGATAAATTAGCGCGAAAATCAAGCAAAGAATCAATTGCTGATGTCATAATTGGATATGCACAGAAATGTCCAATCAAATCCCGGAAAAGGGCAAAACGGGAAGTTCATTGTTCTTGTTAAAAAAAAAGGGGGAGAAACCCTAGCAACATTACATTAATGTTCAAAATGTTGCATTAATGTTTCAGCTATTTCTGCAAGATTTGAAAAATCAAAGCAAATTCTTGATTAAGGAGTCTTGGGGCGCGAACTGCTCGCTCAGCCTCTCCACCTGTGCCACTTCTTGCTTCAGTTGCTCGCACCTGGCATTCATCTCATGATACAGCTTTAGAGCTTCATCAACCTTTTGCTTCTGCTGCTCCACCTTCTGCATCTCGACCGCGAGATTCTGGTGACCGAGCTTCAAAGTCACGGCCGCGCGGATCAGCGTGACTCTGTCCTTCAGAAACTTAAAGCCCAGTCTGCCTTGGACTTTGGTCACGAGGTTCTGGCACATGCCACATAGCAGTTCAGCACTCTGGACCGAAATGGTCGCAGGCGTAGCCGCAGACAGCTGCTCCAGTATCCAAATGGCTTTAGTAAGGAACAGCCTCCTGTCAAAGGGCCCGATCTCCAGAGATCTCACAAACGAGCGAGGGTACCTGAGACGCATTCGGACCACCCAGTCTACGTCGGTTTGCTTCAAACCTAAGGAGATGTCAAAAAATAAGTTATGATGTCAAAAGTTCGCAAGCGAATAATGTGACGCGCGAACAGTAAAGCTCTACTTACCAGTTCCTTCTAGAATCTCATGAAGAGAAGGAACGCGCGCTGCAGGGGCAGTTGAAGACTGTCCTCGCTCCATAGCTCTCCTATCAGCTGCGAGCTCTAATCTCTCGTAGTCGGGAGGAAGAATGTAGGCCGCGCCGGCTGCGACTACATTCCCAATCTGCGAGCCCCAAAAGCCCCACGCAGGAATGGGTGCCTCTGACTCAGTCATTGCCGGAGTCGAAGAGACGGCCGTAGTCGCTTGTTGAAGGACACTCTCGGATGCGGAAGCATTAGCAGCGGGTGTCCTTACCTCGTCAGCACTAGCATGGACATCTTCATCCATCAACACAGTGTCAGCTCCAGCATCGTCGGAAAGCTCGATGATGTCCTCACGAGGCACACCCGCGTGGTCAGCAGCTGCGACGGGCTTCTCGGTATGGGAGCTCGGAATTGGAACATAGGGCACAGAAGGCTGACTTCCCTGCTCCAGCTCAGGTTCCTCAGCATGACCTGCGACATTAGAAACGATGATATGAGGTAACTTGCGCTATAAGTTATTCTGCTATCTTTACTAAAAGCTAAGAATAAGCACCTCCACGCGAAGGTGGGATTGGGGTATCTTCGTCATACACCAAGGACGTGGAACCATGCCCTATCAGTGTATCCTCACTAAGCAAGTCTGTAAGGGGAGCGTGACCTGGGATGCGAATAAACCAGTCATGACTTTGCCTCAAGTTACTAAAGCCTAGTACATGCGTATCACTCAAATGATTACCTGAAGGTTCTCCGCATTTGTCTACTAACCAACGGCGAATGTCAGCCTTTGACACGCCATGCTTTAACGCACCCACAATAACATCTCTATAAGATACTGCGAGATTGAAGATCTCACCTTTATCGCCGCTTGCGATTTCCTCGAAATCCGCTTGGACTTGCTCTAAGGCTGCTGCATCCTCTCCGAGAACCTCATCTTCCTCCTCCGCATGAGGAGCCACTTCTTCGGGAAGCTCGTCCTCCTCAACAGTTGGACGCGCTAAGTCGTCAACATGCCGTTCTTCGAGGCTCCGCTGCTTCACACGCTCAAGCTCCTCTTCTTCCCGACGCCTTCTTCTCTCAGCAGCCTCCGCGGCTGTCTTACGGGACTCAGCCAGAATGTCCTCGCTTATGGGATCATCTGGGATGCCAGAATGGACATCCCTCTTTTGCCTCTTGGCCGCGAGGCCGCCAGCGGTCTCATCATCATCGTCATCTGCGAATACACGAATGGTTTAAAGAAAAGAAGTGCAAAGAAGTTACGATGACGGGAAATGAAGTGCGACGGAGGTACCTCCTAGTTCTTCCTCATGCATCACAACTGTTGCTTCTTCTTCTTCATCACTTGCTTGGGGCTCCTGCCTCTCTTCATCCCCCTCTTGATCGAAGGGAACGAAAGACTCAACTGCGAGCTCTTTCCGCGCTTTGCTGGGCATGCGACCTTTGCCTTTGTCCTTGATAGAAAGGGACCTCACTGAAGGAGAAGCTGGGGCGCTTCTAGGGGAAGAAATGGTAATTCCCTTTTGCCTAGGTCTCTTCGCTCTTGGCGCCGCAGTCGCTGGAGGAGACGGGTCATCTCCAAGAGGAGACGGAGCCGGAGGATTGTCTATCAGCGAGTCAGCAAAGACATTCATGACTGCGCGAACCTTTGCTTCAACCTCAGCGTCCATCCTCCATGAAAGTCGGAACGGCTGCTGTTGTCTTCTAGTGGCAACAATAGTGTTGACCAGCGACTTGGAGCGATCACCAGCTGCGAATCTCCGCACATGACACTACAACAGTACAGTAAAAGTGTCAGCACAAGGAAATCGAGAAAACTTAACACATGCGGAGAAAAGTACTTACGTCAGCAAAAGCCTTGCTGTATCTGACGACTTGCGTGTCGCCCTTCTTGATTGCGGCGACCTGCTCCTTCAGAATGAAATCAGGGCACAAATGGTTCTCACGGTCCCACAGTGAGTAGCAACCATACTCAGACTCGCTCAAGCTGCAATTGGGGCGAAACGGAAAAGAGTTTCTTTTGAGCAAGGGGGCCCTACCCGGCTGCGCCGCTGACTCCGTTTCAATCCTCGTTTGCTGGGCAGCCCAGTATGCGAGCCAGTTCTGGGAACAACCACCCTCGCGGGTACCCGCAGGCTGCTCGAAAGGAAGGTTGTTCATGAAAACCGTCTTGCACTCCTTCGTGAGCAAGCGCTTGTAGCAGCCTCTGACAATGGACTGGGGCCAGATCGATGGGGCCACAGCGTCAAAACCAAACTGAGGAGAGACTCGAGTAGGGTCAACATCCACTGTAAGCTTTTCATACCTTGGCGCGAGCTCACGAATATGCTCCGCAAGGGCAGGAAGGGAACCTCGCAGGCACCAGCAAAAGAACTCGCGATAGCGCTCGTGGAAATGCGGTCCCTTCTCAAAGAGAAGTTCTTCTGAGAAGACCATACCTTTGGAGGGGTATAGCCTTGGAAACCATCTCACATTCTCAATGCGCATGGCATAGGGCCTGGCAGTAAACTCCTTCCGTTTGTCGCATATCAAACTCCAGACGCACTTGGTGTTGCCTGTTCCGAACCATCTCGCAGCTCTTCCGCTGTTGCGCGCTTCTGTCTCGCCTGGGGAACACCACTTATCAAGTTGGAGAGCAGTTGGGGCATAAGACGGCCAGCGCTCGAAAACCCACATTGTCAAGAAGGAAATATTGACAAAGGTCAAAACATCGAGGCGGCCACGCGACTCTCTCATAGCCAGAACCAGCTGATCGAGCCTATAATACAGCGTGCCCAAAACCAAGGGTCCGAGTGCGACTCTCTGGCCAAGAGCGAGCCTCACAGCAAGTGGCAGCACATGGTAGAAGACTCCATCGTGGGGGTGACCATCGATCAGGTACCTCGACAGCCAAGCACAGAGAAAAGCACAGAGGGTCAGGTGATAACCCTTGCCCTCTACGAAATTTTCGGCTTCTGGGTCCTCACTCAGAAGTTTCTTAGTGATGCTGCTGTTCGCATAGTCTCGGAAGAAGTACTGCAACCATTTGTTCCAGGTATTCTTCGCAGACGTATCAACCAGCTGCCAGTTCGGAAGGGGCCTGGTAGTGGTCCATCGAGTGGAGATTTTCTTCACCTCTGCTAGGCATTCCTCCATCTGCTTATACAAGGCAATCTCCGCAGATGTCCTCAAGGGACTCAGAGGGTCCACTTCACCCATGGGGGAAAGCTCGTACAGCATTTGCACGTCTTCGAGCGTGGGAGCAGCCTCGAGCTCAGCAAAATGGAACGTGTGAGTCGCAGGTGAGTAACGGGACAGAAGGTCTAGAAGCATGGATTGATCCAGCTTCACGGCAGCACCCTTCATAGCACGGATAGCAAAATACACGCCGGCTTCGCTAAGAGTCTCGGCATGGTGTTCCAGCACGTGGTCAATCCACTCATCCATATAGTCCAATTTCTGGACGAACGCCTGAGTAGAAATCGCAGTATACGGGAAGTGCCCGTCCTCGATCCCCAATCGAACTACATCCTCGGAACCAACCCACTCGAGCAGGGCTGAGTTAACTGGGCGAGTCAATGTCAGCAAGCGCTCAACGGGAACAGGATCAGGCATTCTCTTAGCCTTTATCCTCGCATGGTAAAAATCTTTGCCGCCTAAGAAGGGGGCTTTTCGCCACAAGGCCTGCGGAAGGTCGGGTATCTCTTCATCTTCCTTGACGGGTCTGGTTACTCTTGTCTTGGCCATTCCTGCGAAAGAGCAAAAAAAAAAGGGGGGAGAAATACCACACTTCAGTTTGAATTTTGGGAATTCAAGATCTATGCGAAGGAAAACGAACAGTTCCGGTTATTGATTTCAGAAATTGGGGAATTGCAAGATCCAATATTGTTGAAAGATTGCAATGAAGCGGGTCCAAAGACCAAAACCTCTTCACAAATCCCACGGGTTTACAGATTCAACGCAGTTCAAGGCAAGCACTGGTATCTTAAATCAAAAGTAAACGAGGCCAACCTTGTTTCCTTGAAGTTTGCTTGGATACGCACAATTGAAGAACACGGATTGCAGTTCTGAACTGGTGATTGATTATCTGGATCTGCTCTCGAAGATCTCCGGGTACCATTCACTTTAAGAGGAAAAAGTAATGCTTTGCAATAATGGGGGATACAAGGTATTTATCCAAAACAATGAAGGGTTGTGTCCTTTCGATAGTCGAATCGCAACCGTCACCGTCGAATCGCGCAATCACAGGACAAGCTGACGTCACGCCTAAAACCCTAAAGGTCAGACGGCACGACTCTAGGGGTTTTAGGTCATAATGATACGCACGGGGGCTGAACTTACCCGTATTTGAATTGGTGCGTGGCGGCGACGCGTATGTTGGTTTCCGCGCATGGAAGACTATACGGCTATGAATCTTCACGCGCAGAAAGGGGGCTAATGTAGATACTGCTTTCTGACATGACAGATCTTGGCCACGTGGCGGCCATCCAGCACACCATATTGTGCTCCATACACACTGGATCACCAGCCGAGCTGATCCATGTGGGGGCTGCGAGACAGAGCCCTCGCATACCACTGCACGGGACTTGTAGGGACTTAGTGGTTTGGAGGCTAGAGTAAGCCCTGTCGCGTGCGAGCCAAGCCCGCACGCGACCTTTAGTAACTGTTTTGAGAGATCTATGGCACGAGCTCCATAAACCCGGTCAATCCGGTCAAACCCGGTCAACCCTGTAACGGTTCAGGTATTCGCGCACCACGTGCTGTAACGGTCCCTATATACTCGGACGAACGTGCCGTTATGGTTAAGCTAATTAAGCCGCCATTAATGGGCGCATTAACCACACTACAACGGCCACGTTCTCCAGTATATATAGATCGTCAACCTTTCCATACAAAGGAGAACACACTGCCATACGCGGAAGCTCTGCCAAACCTCTGTCTCTCTCTCAGACATTGCTACTGACTTACTCTCTCCCTACACACACCCCTATTCTTCCTGTGCGATCCTTGATCCACTACACACGGTGCACACGGAGGTCTTCCCGCCGGAATCTCTTGTGCACAATCAGCTCGCAGGCCGTAAAACCAAACCACAAAATTAAACATCCACATCAAACCACATCCTAAGGCCATATCCAATCACCATGCGAATTGCACATAAACAGTTAAAATCCAATTTTAACGCGCTTGGTCAATTTTAATTGATTTTAGGATTTCTAGGGTTAAAACGGTCCATGGGCCCAACAATCCAATTGCCCGGGCCCATTAAAGTGAACCATAAGGCCCTAGGGCCGGCCCGGCCCAAAACCCGCAAGCTAGGCCCGCGGGTTAGGGCCGCCCGGCCCCTTAGGGCGGCCAAGCTTGGGCGGCAAGCAAGGGGGCGGTCCCTTAGGGGGCCAAACCTCCTCTTGGGGGTTGTTTCCAAAACTTGGAGCCCAAGTTTGGTTGTTTCCTTGTTTTGGGAGAACTCCTTCTTCCCCAAGGATGCCCAAACCCTAGATCTATGATCCTAAAATTTCTCAAACTCACCAATTCATGCATCCAATGCAAAAATTGGATCTTGTTATGAGTAATTATTGACAAATTGCATCCCATTCTTGATTTGTCTTGTTTTACGCGATAAACTATCAAATTAAGGTGTAAAACAACAAGAATGTAACACATAAACTACGTTTATGCTCTATGACCTGTGGCTCTGATACCACTGTAGGGTTTTGATTCATGGATCGCGCAACGGAAGCATAATCAAACAAATAGCCATGCAAAACCCTCCATCACAAGTCTAGATGCATAACGATAGTGAAGGTAAGAAATCATAAACACACCTTTGGGTTCTCCTTGATGACTTCAAACGCGAATAGTGTCACGTTCTCTATAGTTGATCCACGCCTAGAGTTGATCCTGGATCTCCCAAACTCCTTGGTGCTAGCCCGGAATAAGAGGAGGGTGAAGGAATCACGCAAAACGAGACAAAAGAGGGGCTTCGGCCCTCTTTTGGCCGACGGGGTGAGGGCGGCGGCAAGGGGGACGGGTTCGGCCTCCTTGTTGCTTGCTCTCTCTCCTTTGTTCTCTCCCACTCTTGTTATGTTCACTAATGAGCATAAGTTATGAGGAAGGAAGGAAGGAGGGTCCTTTATATAGTCCAACAACTCCTTGTTAACTACCTAAAGGAGTTATTTCTAGTCCAACTAGAATTCAATTTAGTCCCTTCCTTGCAAATTAGTCCCTACTAAGTTTGCAAGGGTTTGCAAAGTGATCCTTCTAATTAATTAATCCAATTAATTAATTCCCAAATCTAGTTCAACTCTATATAGCGTGTGACCCCATAGGTTCTATCTAGTTGGTAGCAACTATTTGCTAATATGGAGCGGTTTCTAGCAAAACATCCATTCTAGCCAACTAATAGAATAGTCATCTAGACAACCTTGTACAAGTAATTGTCTCATCCCTTTGACTCCATATCCGGACTGGACACGAGACATACAAGTCACACTCGTATATCCAATCCATTGTTTCTCGATCTATGTGAATAGCCTTATTCGAGCAAATAACATCAATATCCCATATATTGATTTATTTGAGTCTGGCCAGACATTCTATAAGCACTATCCCTCAAGTGGCCTAGGATATTTGCTCCCGTTATGTGGGAGGGGCAAATCCTCTCTACGTCCACTATGATCTCTAAGCTTGCTTCTCATTGTATCCAGTACACGCCTTTATAACTACCCAGTCACGGTGTAGCGTTTAACGCTACCAAGATCACAATGATCCACAACTAGAATATCTAGTGACTTCAAGTCTAAGGATGACAATACCATTGCACCGCGAGAAGCACTTGTGACTCAACATAACATGTATGTAGCCTTCTCGGTGATGGGTCAATCCAGTGCAACATTCCGTAATGCACACCTATGTGTTGGATCGTGATATCTCCATATCAATCCAACCCCATACTAGTCTATAGATGATTGTCCCATTAATCATTATACTTGACTAGGGATATTTAAGATAAACAACACAATTGTAAATCTAAGGACTTCATTATATTATATATCCAATAAATAATAAATGAATTTTCTAGCCATATACAAATTCATACTAAACTAGATTGCCTCTAGGGCATCTATTCCAACACAATATTCCTACTGTTGACATCTACCATCGCTCACCATCCTATGAGCATCTACGCACGTTCGGATGCTTGTGTTACCCGAACCTCTCTGCCACCTCACCTCACAAGCTTGCACCACGCTCTGTTCGATGTGTCTTTCTGGGGTACCCTCTTAACCATCGTGGGTACAGGTGTCTAGACTTGAGTACTGGTCGGATTCAAACTTCCCGTCATGTCACCTTTGATGAGACGGTGTTTCCTTTCTCCACTCCTGGGTCTGTGTCTCCCTCTGTTCACAAGACGTCAGATCCCGATGACAGTCTTCCGTCTCCCCTTTTCACTCATCGTGCTCATAACCCTGTGGCACACACACACTCACCCACCCCTCCTAGGGCATCCACATCACCACCCGCACCTACTAGGGCACCCACACAGCTTTTCCCGTCCGGGACCCTTGTATAACCTTTTCCTCAGCACTACGTCCATCGATCTGTGTCCACTCGCCCTCCTCGTGTACCCTCTATGCCTGTGTTACCTGACCCCCCTGAGTCACCCACACTGAACCCAGTGGCCACTTCTCCTCCCCATCTCTCTCCTCAGATGACTACCAAATCCATGCATGGCATAGTCAAACCAGTCACCCGTCTCACTTTAGCGGCCCAGCCACCAGACCCCATCTCGCCCCTTCCCAAATCCCCCATCCTAGCCTTGTCGGATCCTCACTGGAAAGCGGCCATGGATGATGATTTTGGAGCTATGGTTACGAACCACACTTGGGATCTGGTTCCTCGCCCGACATGGGCTAATGTTCTGGGATCTATGTGGCTATTTCGCCACAAGTTTCGCGCTGATGGTAGTCTGCAGCGCTATAAGGCGCGATTGGTAGCTAATGGGAAGTCCCAGATGGTTGGGATTGATTGTGAGGAGACTTTCAGCTCGGTTGTCAAACCGACCACCATCCGTACAGTTCTCAGCATTGTCGTCACGCGCTCTTGGCCTATCCGTCAGCTGGATGTCAAGAACGCTTTTCTTCATGGTGATCTGTCTGAGACGGTATACATGCATCAGCCTCCTGGCTACCGCGACACACGCCCTCCTGACTTTGTTTTCCGGTTACGCAAATCCTTATATGGTCTGAAGAAGGCTCCCCGTGCTTGGTTTCAGCGATTTGCCACCGTCCTCACACAGACTATCGGTTTCTCTGGTTGCTCGTGTGATGAGTCTCTCTTCGTCTACCGTCGTGGCTCGGACATCGTCTACCTCCAGCTCTATGTGGATGATATCGTCATCACTTGGTCGTCTCTGGTTGTCTTGGATCAGATTGTCACCCAGCTCTCTGGAGAGTTTGCTATGACTGACCTGGGCCATCTGCATCACTTTCTGGGCATTGCTGTCACCCGGATTCGTCCGGCCTGTTATTGTCTCAGCATCAGTATGCAGCCGACATTCTTCGTCGTGCCTCTATGTCGACCTGTAAGTCTACTGCCACCCCTGTTGAGGTAGGAAGTAAACTCACAGCTACATCTGGCCCACCGGTTGCTGATCCTACATTAGACCGCAGCCTTGCTGGGGCCTTGCAGTACCTCACGTTCACTCGACCAGACATCCAGTACGCAGTTCAGCAGGTTTGTCTCTTCATGCATGACCCCCGTGAGCCGCACTTTCATGCCCTGAAGCGTATCTTGCGCTACATCAGTGGGACACTTGAGTATGGTCTCCGGCTCTGTGCCTCCGCTGCTGATTCCCTCATAGCCTACACTGATGCAGATTGGGCTGGTTGTCCGGACACGTGCCGCTCCACTTCTGGTTACTGTGTCTTCTATGGGGACAATCTTCTGAGTTCGTTGGTCGTCCAAGCGACAGGTCACGGTATCTCGTTCTAGTGCTGAGGCTGAGTATCGCGGTGTTGCTAACGCCGTCTCCGAACTCTGCTGGGTCTGGAATTTGCTTATTCAGCTTTGTGTCACCCCGCCTCGGGCCACTGTTGTGTATTGCGACAATGTGAGTGATGTCTATCTCTCTGGTAATCTTGTTCAGCATCAGCGCACTAAGCATGTTGAGATTGATCTACACTTCGTTCGTGAGAAGGTTCGTATGGGTCAGCTTCGCGTGTTGCACATTCCAGCAAATTATCAGTACGCCGACATCTTCACCAAAGGTCTTCCTCGGCCCTTGTTCCAGCGTTTCCGTTCCAGTCTCAGTGTTGGCACGCCTACAGTTTCGACTGCGGGGGAGTAATAGTTGTAGGACTCGTCTTGTAATTACTAGAGGACTAATTTGTGTAATTAGTGTTGTAATTACCTATTTAAATGTGTGAATACTCAATGAATGACTACGGAATATTTCTCCAACTTTCATGATTGACAAACACTATTAGTTATAGAGCACAACGTAGTGCTCTTTAGGAGCACTAAAAATCTGCTCATATATTATGTCTCTTCTCACAAAAACTTTTACAATTGGTGCATGCGTTTAAAAAACACAGCATAAAATCAATCATAATTTGACACACAAACTGTGAAATCAAAAAGGACAAAGAAGTCAGAGTTATATATAGGATACACTTGCTGGGAGAGACCTTTGCAAGAGAATAGTATGACAATTCCTTAAGATATCTTTGCAGAAGAATCCTTTTAGCCAAAAAATATAAGACAAACCAATACTACTACCATGTATCATCATCAGTAGTTCAGTACTATCAGAGTTCCCATCTTCACTTCTACATGACAGAGAAATGAAATAAAAATATAACCTCTTAAACAAAGAGGACACTTTTTTCTGTGATATTTTCTCCATATCAAGTTTGAAGCTTCCCACCTCCCTTGCCATGAGAGAGTTTAGGATGTGCATTGGGAATGAGTCGCGGTCAACCAGGTCACCTGGATTTACCAACCGATCATGTCTGAAAAGAGTTTGCACTTAAATCTTCATTTTCTAGAGACATCGATGTCTCACACTCCAAATTACTAGCACAGGAGCACAATACTCGGACCATTTACCCAGATACATTTAACTAGAGCAGGTTTTCATTTACATATCGAATTCCTAAATCGAGACATTTATCTGATATGATAAAAGCAAAGTGAGATATAGGGAGAGGGAAAAGACATTTATAAAGGTCTAACCTTTTCGTTTTGCTTGCAAAGCTGTGTAACCATAACCTTGAATTGCATAATACAATCTCTTCTATAAGTCAACATACGATCAGTGGTAGAGCGTATGATTACGTAATAACTTTTATCAATGTCATATGTAAAGAAAGAGAAAGCATTGTCATATATAAAGAAAGAGAACGAGAAAGCGTTAGCAAATGAGTGCTAGCTCAGTGGTAGAGCGCTTGAAGTCCCTGCATGAAGTCCTGAGTTCAAACCTGACTGTGTGAAGTAATGCTTAAAAAAAACAGAGAGAGAGAGGGAGAGTGAGAAAGCGTTATCTGGAATAGTAAAATCCAGAATAACTTTTATTTTCACGCGTCTACAAAGATAACATGTCATCAGACATGTTCTTCACTAACAACGGTATTACTTAGAGCTAATTAACAATGTATCTCATTCATTGAACACAGCTGCATATATATTAACAAAGCAAAGTATGCAGCCTTAAGAACAATTCAAAAATTAAAAGAAGGAATAATAGCTTGAAATGAATATAATTGAAGGCTAAACCATAGGCTTAGTCTAGAGAGCATGCTCATTATTTCAATTATATACTCAACATGATGAGTTTTATTCTCACGAGTATACATAAACAACTTGATATCAATAGGAACATCCACACAAAGCAAACCCTAGAAGACTTAGGTCCCCAATTCCAAAGTGAAAATGAACTTTCGATAGTATCATAAAATGTACTTAGGGCAGGCTTTTCACCATCTGAAGAACTAGTGAAAGTTTAATTAATCCCACCAAAATAATTAATTCTCTCTCAAAATAACCATGAACTCACTATAGTGGCCTGCATAGCTATAAGAGTCCTCCTCCATGTGAGGCTAACTAGCTAAGCCAGCACCATAACTTAGGAATGACAGATGAAAACCCTAGATGGGCTAGTGATGATGACAACCCTTTCACATTTTCCCTTCCTTTCTTTCACATGTTCCTCTCTCCCCCATTAATATCATTCCATGGAAGAGAGTAAGAGAATGGGAAAGGAGGAATTTGATAAAACCCTCCTGCCCCAACTCCTCCTTCACTGCCCATTTTCCTACCACTCAGCTCAACCGGATGCTTGATAGAACAGGCACCCGGTTGAGCATTCCTACCACTCAGCTCAATCGGCTGCCTGCCAAAACAAGCAGCCGGTTGAGCATTCTCAAGTTCACTACAGGCAATACGGATCAAGTCCGCATTTGCAGCATCTAACTCTCTCTGGAGCCTATCAACCTGTCTCTGCAGGAATGTGATTGCGCCAACGCAACCATAGACAGGGTCTCTCACCCTGGCTTCTGCTTCGTAGGCAAGTGAGTTGACAGCATCGTCCCTCTGGTGAGGGAGGAGCTCATTGAGGAGCTTTGTGACGTTGCTCGCGCCGAAGATCTTGTGGACATTGATGAACTTCTGCGGCTCCTCCGGCGGGAAGTAAGGGGAAAAGATGCAATCCGGCATGCATTTCCTCCTCAAGAACTTGCAGGCAGCACAGGGGGAGTTGTAGGAGCTTGAGGAAGCCATTTGCAGCCCTGCATTCATATATTCCAAGTAAACTCATAATTCAACTATTTCTGAAGTTTATCAAGAAAGCAATCTACTTTCATCAATCAAACAATCACTTACTGGTCATGTTTTGAGACAAAAAAAAGTGATTTAAGGTGTCTTGAAGAAGGATTTGAAAAATAGTTCTAATCAACATTTTGGGCATCCACTTCTAAGCTATTCTTACAAATCATAATCTAATTGTTTTCACTAAATTAAGATTGTCTTATGCTAAGAAATAATATTTCTCTACACTCTTAATCTTCTTTATTTGTGTTAATATCATCTTAAGAAAAATCAATATGAATTTAAGTCATTGATGATCCGTGGATTAATTTATAGAATCTAAGGAGATTTGATATGGATCATCTCTTTCTGCATGCTTTTCCTAATTTGAAACAAAATCAAGTCTCAAACTACATGAATTTCTCTCCAATTTTAGGCCTAGTAAAGGAAATTTCTCTCACTCTCTCTCTGAAACACACACATACACCCACACGCACACACTGACACTGCATGTTCTTCATAATTTTGTTTCTGCAATTTGTCTTTCTCACCTCCTGGTTTCTGAATTATCTCTCTCTCTCTCTCTCTCTCTCTCTCTCTCTCTCTCTCTCTCTCACCTCCTGGTTTCTGAATTATCTCTCTCTCTCTCTCTCTCTCAGAGGTGTTTCAGTTGCACCCTTGATCATGTAACCCTTCTTTACTCAGTTGAACATGGGATCTGACTTTAATACAACATCCCATGAAGATCTAGGGTTTTCATACTAACTTGCTGCAAGAAAACCCTAGATCCAAGACTTTTGTTGCTCAAAAACACACACAAACCATGTAGTCTCTCAAACCCTTTATCAATTCCCTTAAAAAAAAGTTGATACCATGAAAGAAATCATCACAACAAAAGGCTCACATAGATAAAAATGGATTCATGAGCTAGGTTTCTTTGATAAGAAGATCAAAAGGTTACCTTTTTCTCTCTTGTGGGAGAAGTAGTAGTAGTAGCAAGCTATAAGCTGACTTTGAAGAAGAGGCCAAGTTTGTTTCTTCAAGTAAAGACTATGGTGTAGCCAAGTGAAAGATCTCTCTTAGAACTTCATAAAAGAAAACCTAATCAGAGAGAGAGAGAGAGAGAGAGAGAGATCAATGAAGGAAAAAGTAGAGGTTGAGAGGGGAGAAGGGGAGGGAGGGAGGGCAAAAGAACACTACTAGTGGATGGAAGAATGGAATGTATGGAAATTAAGAAGGACAAAAGGGTAATAAATTTTGGAGGGTACTGATCTAAAAAGGTGACTGTGACACTCCATCTAATAATTTTAGGAATTTATGGCTGTGATGAGGGGGAAAAATTTATCCAGTGGTTAGGTTGGGACTATATATGCATGTTCATGTTTTTAATGGGCCCCGCAAACATGTAAAAAATTTGAATCAATTTAAAATGTACTGCTACGTAGTTAAATTAGTCGGACGTACAAACATAGCTAACTGTTTGCATTTCTGTCTGTCTAGATGTTTTGAGTTTAATATTTAGTGGTAATTAAGAATGTGCTTATCCTTCAAGTTATTGAATAAGAGCGACAATTTAATTATACATCTAGCATATCGGTTCTATGTATGCTAGATTTGAGCAAACATACACCACCATAGAGGTTTTGTCTATCAGCGACCATTCTTTTCAGCCAAAAACAATAATCGTTCTCAGTATATATTCAAATGTGGCAATTATTTCTCAGTCCCAACGCACACCAACGAGTAGATGCTGAGCGTCTCACATCACCGCAAAAGTTGCGCAATTCCGTACCGCGTAATATTTGTGGGTTCCCACTTTCATTGCAATCAGTAAATTAAAACAGAGCTTACTGATTCAAAATTTTATGAATACTGATGCTAATTGGAAGACTGTCTCGTACATGTGGGTATGATTTCGTTAAAGCATATTAGCGTGCCTGCTGTGGAGAATTGTGTTTCTGTTTAGACTTCTGCTTTTCAGGATGAAATCTTCCCTGTACAGGGTTGAAAGCACGGTACCACCGCACACGACGAAAAAGAGAGTTTGTGGAGATGGAAGTCTGAGATATATTGTATTCATGAGCCCTTTAAGTGCAAACATGTGTAGGTATACTTAAATATCCTTCTCAGTCAAGATGTGCTACAGCTTTTCAAAGCAATGATCAACATTTTATTTTGAGCATTTTATTTGATCATTCGATTATAATATTATTATTTTTACGAGTGAGGTATCAAACTGGTCTCCAAAATGCGTAGTTTATCACCTCAAGTTGGGTGACGTGAGCTCCTAAGGGAGCTCTTGCAAACCGGACTCAGAGTCCGGTCAAACCGATGTCAAAAAGCTATTGCTGCCAACACTTTTGAGAATCATGTCCAAAGATTTTGTTAATTAACAATTGTGTCTATGTTACTACAGATAGAATGGTCCTCTCCATAAAAATATAAGTGCGAATATCACCATAACCGTTATACAACCCTGATAAATTATGTGTATGTTTTTTTAGGGAAATAAAGTATCTAAGTATAACCATCCAAGGTTCTTTTGAGGACGATGCCACCGTCAAAAAGCTATTACTTAAATAGGTAATTAAATTTGCGCCAATTGTTTTTTAGAATGCGCCAAATTATTCTAGTGATAAAGAACAATGTCGTACAAGGCATACTAAAAGAGGAACTACGGCCGCATGGACTAGTCTGATTTGTGAGTCGTCGCCAAGACCCTTTGCCGTAATGTGCTCAAAATCTAACTCAATTTTATATAAACATTTCGATTCTTGGTATACTTTCCTTCAATACAAGGCGTGCAAATTACCAGTATAGTCGCATTTTTTGTTTATTCATGAAAAGACGATGATTGACAGACGCACATAATGCATACCAGTCTGTCCCAGCTCGTTCTTCATAATTTGACTTTTGTCACTATTCACTGAGTCACTTTGACCGGGTGATTTGAATAGCAAACCGATGTAATTTTTTAATAATTTTTTCATGGTGTTGTAGAGTAAAAGGTGCTCTATAATATAGTGAAAAAATTATCAAAAAGTCGTATTATTTTGCTATCCAAATTACCCGGTCAAAATGACCCAGATACGAGTAAAAAAAGTCAGATGGAAAGAAAAAGCAGGGACGGACTGGTATCACATAACAGTATTACGATTGCAGTTTCATTATACAAACATATGTAAAAAGATATGCAGGATGAATGCTGACTTTGTGGCACTCGTGAATTATTGAATAGTTGAAGCAGTCACCTCTTTTTTCTCAACTACAGTGATTTCTTTCAGTCCCTCCCAACATTTGAGACAACAAAAATCTACCCCCAGCTAAAAGAGAAACAGACTCAAAAGAATAAAGATATGAAATTCATGAAGTGACTGCTAAATCCAAAAACATTGTACAAATAGTGCCTGAGTGCCAATCCTCTACTCTTCCTCTCTGTAGCTTGAGCAGAGCAGCTAGGACCCCTTTGGAGTGGTGCAGTGAAAAATGCTACGGTTAGGTTAAGAAACCCAAAATCATTCTCAATGGTGTGCAAGTAATAAACAAAAGGTTGAATCCCAATTTTAAGGTAAATAATGAGATGTGGCTCAACCAATAGATCGCCCCCTACATATTTTATTTTTATTTTAAACATGGTTTAACTTTTTTTATACACACTGTCAACACGAGAACCACCATCTACCTGTGTGCTATACTACTAGATCTTGTGGGTATAGTAGGGTTTTTTTTTTGCATTGTATTACATTAAACAATGTCCAAAATAGTCTAAAAATATTGACACGGCTTATAGAGCAAATCCGGCCAATATAGTACATGACAAAAGGGGACATAGCAAGAAACATAAAAACGACACAAACAACTGTTAGAAAGTTTAATTACCCGGACAAGTTGTGAATAATCAAACAGTACCCGAAAATAACAAAAACAAAGAACGAACTTACTGATAGTGAGATTTCCGAACGCTGTACAAAGTTGGAAGACAGTTTCGTTCATGTAGAACGAGGCTCCTTAAAGCAGGTTCGTCCCCCACACGTGCTTGCTATGGAACGATCGGACGACTGCTTCCCAGGATGAAAGCTTCCCTGTGCGGCGGTGGAAAGCACGGCGTACAGCGCCGCACACAACGAACTGAGACCACGTCGAAGTTTCTGTTTTTGTTTGGAAGTTTGTGTTCTGGAGAAATTCGTTGGGTTTCAGATTTACTAAAATGAGGAAGGAGCCTGACTATTTATTGAATCAATGGTGTTGGTTGGGAGCGGTTGCAACTGTTCAGAAAGTTGCAACCGTTCAGTTTTGCATCCGAAAATAACAGTAATTAAAACTGTTAATTAACAGATTAATATTGTTAGTTTCAGGCCCAAAAAATTAAATACTTTTGAAGGCCAACACCACACCACACCACGTCACGGCCCGTGCCCGAACCCGAACTAGAACCCGAGACCGAGCTGGCCGGACGGACGGCGGCGGCTGCAGCGCGCGCGCACGTGTGGTGGTTTGACCTTTGTCTAGGTCCTTCTCCTGCGATAAATTGCTCCACCCAAAGAGCGTGCCCTATAGTCCAAACTTGGAGTAGATAAACTCCCAAATTTCCTCCTTGAACCAAGATGTGGTTTCTATTTCTTCACAACATAAGTTTGATCATAAACTCATTTTGAGAGCTCAATTTGATCATTCATTTCTTAATGGTTTTTGACGAGTGAGTTTGCGAAACGACCACCAAGTTGCCCTCTTTCTAAAGATGCGATTGGTGTTGTTAACCCTCAAGTGAGTCGGATTCAAACCGAGCTCAAAGTCGGGTATAAAATGTTATCGTCTAAACCATTTCTTCCAACAATCCCCCACATGAATGACAAATTCACGTCTAAAAGCTGAAAATGTCTTTATGTGGTTGAAACTCCCTTGGTGGTTGTTAATTGCGTAGAGAAAGGTAGTCATAGACTTTGAACCTTCCCCTTAGTGAGATACTACAGGGTATACTGGCTTGACAGTGAGCGAGACGCCTTGAACTGCTTGCCGCGTTGTATACCTAGTCGGTAGATCGCACACAATTAACAACCTAAACGTAGTCCGTTCTCACGGTTGTGTTCATTTCGGCCTTGAAACACTTTTCCTGGTTTCATGAGTAGACTTAGAGGAGTGTAGCCACGTCATCCTCCTAGAACCGGCCCGTTCCTACTCACATAGGTGAGACACACAACGAGTATCCTACCATACACTTCTCAAAGAACCTTAAGATGTGGTCTCGTTAAAAGCCTTTAGCTTACCCTGTCCCATCACTCGGTGTTCGTCCTAGGAATGAGTTTGGAAACTTAATTTCCGGGTGAGTGATTTATTTATTTGCACTTGGTAGTTGGGTTGTCCCTTTTGAACCTAGTTCTTGGGATCTCCAGTCACCTAGGTTGGGTTTGCCGCTACGCATTCCCTTTGACGAACTTGCAACTAGTTCTCTCGATAAACCTTTAGTCAACGGATCCGCTATATTTTCTTTTGACTTTACATAATCGATCGATATTATTCCTCTTGAGAGAAGTTGCCTAATGGTATTATGTCTCCGACGTATATGTCTAGACTTACCACTATACACGCTACTTTGTGCTCTACCTATTGCCGATTGGCTGTCGCAATGAATGCATATAGGAGGCACTGGTTTTGGCCATGTTGGAATATCTTCAAGGAAATGACGAAGCCATTCTGCTTCTTCCCCTGCCTTGTCTGATGCTATGAATTCCGCTTCCATAGTAGACCTTGCAATGCACGTCTGCTTTGAAGATTTCCAACATATTGCCGCTCCACCGAGAGTGAATACATATCCACTTGTGTACTTGGAGTCTCTTGAGTCAGAGATCCAATTGGCATCGCAATATCCTTCCAAGACAGCTGGATAGTTCGAGTATTGTAGACTCATGTCCTTGGTATAACGAAGATACCTCAGCACTCGAATCAAAGCTGTCCAATGATCCTTTCCAGGATTACTGGTAAAGCGACTCAATTTCCCGACAGCTTGTGCGATGTCCGACCTTGTACAATTCATGATGTACATGAGGCTTCCAATTATCTGCGCATATTCCAATTGCCTAACATATTCGCCACGATTCTTGGCGAGATGTAAACTCACGTCTACTGGTGTGGTAATCGGTTTATTATTTCCTTTATCGAACTTTTCGATCACCTTTTCTATGTAGTGAGCTTGAGAAAGTGCATAACCATCTGGAGTCTTTGTAATTTTAGTCCCTAAAATCACATCCGCCACTCCCAGGTCTTTCATGTCAAACTTTGTAGACAATAATTTCTTGGTGTAAAGAATTATTGCCTTGCTGCTCCCCATAATTAGCATGTCATCGACATACAAGCATATTATTACACATTCCTTTCCTATTTTCTTATAATATACGCACTTGTCACATTCATTAGTTCGAAAATCATGACTGCTCATGAATTTGTCGAACTTCTCGTGCCATTGCTTGGGGGCCTGTTTTAGTCCATAAAGGGACTTCTTTAGCCGACAGTATTTGTTGTCGCTTCCAGGAAATTTGAACCCTTCCGGTTGTTCCATATAGATTTCTTCCTCTAATTCTCCGTTCAAGAAAGCCGTTTTAACGTCCATTTGGTGTATTTCAAAATTGAATATTGCAGCTATTGCGATAAGCATCCGAATAGACGTTATTCTGGTCACAGGAGAATATGTGTCAAATAAATCTAATCCTTCTTTTTGCCTATACCCTTTCGCGACAAGTCTTGCCTTGTACTTGTCGATTGTACCATCGGGTTTAAGCTTCTTCTTGAAAATCCACTTACAACCTAGGGGCTTGGAGCCTTGTGGAATATCTACTAATTCCCAAGTATTATTTTGTAAGATGGATTCAATCTCGCTATTTATAGCTTCTTTCCAATATGGAGCATCAACACTGGACATGGCCTCTTTATAACTAGTTGGATCATTTTCAGTTAAGTATGTTAGGAAATCAGGTCCAGAAGTTTTTGCCGTTTTGGCTCGCTTACTCTGCCTTACCTCTTCCTCTTTGTCGTTGCCAATGGCGGTATCATGCGACCGTTTTCTGGACGCTTCTACTTCCTTTATCTTGCAAGGAAATATATCTTCGAAGAAGGAGGCATTGGCTGATTCAATAATAGTGTTCTCGTGAATATCCGGTATTTCTGATTTGTGAACCAGAAATCTGTGAGCACTACTATTAGCCGCATATCCAATAAAGATGCAATCTATCGTTTTAGGTCCTAACTTGACCTTTTTCGGTAGTGGGGTAGCTACTTTAGCAAGACACCCCCATACCCTCAAATGTTTGTATGAGGGTTTCCGGCCTTTCCACATTTCATATGGGGTCTTATCCAATTTCCTTTCGGGAATTTTGTTTAGAATATAGTTGGCGCTTAATAAAGCTTCCCCCACATGTTTTGTGGTAGCCCTGAACTTAAAACTAATGTGTTTAGCATTTCTTTTAAAGTTCTATTTTTCCTTTCCGCAACCCCATTTTGCTGGGGTGTGTAGGGTGCCGAGGTCTGATGGATGATTCCATTTTGCGAACATATTTCAGAAAATGGAGAATCATATTCTCCTCCTAGATCGCTACGAAGAATCTTAATATTTTTATTCAATTGATTTTCCACCTCGGCCTTATATTTCTTGAATGCGTCTAACGCTTCATCTCGACTATGCAATAAATAGACATAGCAGTATTTGGTGCAGTCGTCGATAAACGTTATAAAATATTTCTTTCCACTTCTTTTCTGCACAAATTTCAGATCACATATGTCGGTGTGAATTAATTCGAGAGGGCTCGTTGATTTCGAGCCGATAGGTTGAAATGGCTTACTTGTCAACTTTGCCTCTACGCATATTTCACACTTGTGATCGGAATTGACCGCGCTTTTGGAAAGATGGTCCATTTTCATTAATTTACGAATGGACTCGTAATTAACATGACCTAATCGTGCATGCCATAAACAAGAAGTAGAATAATCCGACAAATAGTTAACTTGCGCTTTCTTATTCATAGTCGGAAACACAGTTATTACATTGAGCTTAAATAGCCCATTCTTGAGATACCCCCTACCTAGATATTCTCCACCTTTAGTCAGAAAAAATTTGTCCGACTCAAATACAAGCTTAAACCCTTTCTTGCTAAGCACCGATCCTGACACTAGGTTCTTCCTAATATCGGGAACATAGAGAACATCATTGAGGGTAAGGGTTTTTTCGGAAGTCATTTTCAGCGTTATTTTCCCTTTCCCTTTTATGGAGGAAGTTGCTGAATTCCCCATGTACAACGGTTCTTCATTGTCGGTTGGCTCGAACGATGAGAACATTGCCTTGTCGGAACATATGTGCCTTGTGGCACCGGTGTCGATCCACCACTCCTTGGGATTGCCTCCGGCGAGGTTCACTTCCGAGACTACGGCTGCGAAGTCGTGTCCGTCTTCTCCCTCCTCGGCCATGTTTGCTTCGTATTTCTTCCCTTTGGAGGTGTTCTTCTTTTTCCGATAATCTTTTATCTTGTGCCCGGTCTTTCCACAATTGTGGCATTTACCCGTGAACTTTTTCTTCTCATTCGTAGCCTTCCTCTTCAGATTTTTCTGCGGCTTTTCCTCTATGACATTTGCCTTAGACTGATAGCTTGTTGACGGCTTGTCTTCGGCTAGTCGATTGCCTTCTTCAATCCGAAGTCGAACGATGAGCTCCTCCATCTTCATTTCCTTCCTCTTGTGCTTCAAGTAATTTTTGTAGTTCTTCCACGAGGGGGGTAGTTTGTGTATCATTGCGGCTACAAGAAATTCTTCTGGGAGAATCATTTTCTCCGCTATTACAGCATGTATTACACACTGAAATTCTTGCACCTGTTGCATTATCCCCTTGGAATCTACCATTCTAAATTCTAGGAAGTTCTCGACTACGAACTTTTTGGCACCAGCATCCTCGGTTTTATATTTATTTTCGAGCGAGTGCCAAAGTTCCTTATCCGTTTTTACAGCGCAATAGACATTGTACAACTGATTATCTAAACTATTTAAGATATAGTTGCGTGCAAGGAAATCGGAGTGATTCCAAGCCTCCACCGCTGCAACGGTTTGTCTATCGGAATTTTCTGGACATGGAGGAGCATCTTCGTTGAGAAATTTCGCAAGACTCAAAGTCGTCAGGTAAAACAACATCTTTTGCTGCCAACGTTTGAAGTCCTTGCCCGTAAATTTCTCCGGCTTCTCAACGAGATGAGAACTCACTGGTACAACGGGGTTGGCGGTAACGGAAGTCAAGTTTGACGTTTCACCCGCCTCTTTTCCGGAACTGTCTCCCATTTCTACAAGTAGAAATATTTCAGTTACTATCGACAGAATTGACAATAAAACTGAATATTAAATTGAAATAATACTTGCTGAATTTATATAAGCAAGTCAAAAGACTAAACAATTTAAACGGTCAGTACAATATGAAACTGAAACTGAAACAGTAAACAAAACAGTTTAACAAAAACTAGATAATAATCAGAGATTTGCTAATTATTAAAACCAAACTACTGTAACGGACTAGAAAATCAATGACTAAAAGTCATAACATTGCAAATTGCTAAGCAGTAAGTATAATTACTAACAGAATTGTTTTAACACAAATTCACAAAGGCACAAAAGTGATGGTACATAAAATAATGACACCAAATAGAAGCAACATAGGGTGATATGAAACTAAAGGGTTGGTTACAGAGAGATATAGACTCAACGCAGAGACCCTTTTGGGTACAGAAATTCAACAATACGTTTTTGTTTTTGTTTTCAGAAGGAGTCTACTATACGAAAGAACTACTCGTTAAAACAACGGACATAAACTATAAAGATTGAATTGAAGCACCGTTTAAGACAACGAACAGAAGTTCAACAAGCAGTACGCAAATAGACTCTGCTCTAATTCACATAAGCGAACATGCCAAACTGGAAGTAAAAAAAAAAAATGTTTTTATGACATGAAACTTAGAGATACTGAAAAATTATATCACAAAACGAATCTGCTTTAAGATTGTTAGAAAGTTTAATTACCGGGACAAGTTGTGAATAATCAAACAGTACCCGAAAATAACAAAAACAAAGAACGAACTTACTGATAGTGAGATTTCCGAACGCTGTACGAAGTTGGAAAACAGTTCCGTTCATGTAGAACGAGGCTCCTTAAAGCAGATTCGTCCCCCACACGTGCTTGCTATGGAACGATCGGACGACTGCTTCCCAGGATGAAAGCTTCCCTGTGCGGCGGTGGAAAGCACGGCGTACAGCGCCGCACACAACGAACTGAGACCACATCGAGTTTGTGTTCTGCAGAAATTCGTTGGGTTTCAGATTTACTAAAATGAGGAAGTTGCAACCGTTCAGTTTTGCATCCGAAAATAACAGTAATTAAAACTGTTAATTAACAGATTAATATTGTTAGTTTCAGGCCGAAAAAATTAATACTTTTGAAGCCCCACACCACGTCACGGCCAGAGCCGGCCGGACGGCGGCGCGCGCGCGCGTGTGGTGGTTCGACCTTTGTCTAGGTCCTCTCCTGCAATAAATTACTCCACCCAAAGGGCGTGCCCTATAGTCCAAACTTGGAGTAGATAAACTCCCAAATTTCCTCCTTGAACCAAGATGTGGTTTCTATTTCTTTTCACAACATAAGTTTGATCATAAACTCATTTTGAGAGCTCAATTTGATCATTCATTTCTTAATGGTTTTTGACGAGTGAGTTACCGAAACGACCACCAAGTTGCCCTCTTTCTAAAGACGCGATTGGTGTTGTTAACCCTCAAGTGAGTCGATTCATACCGAGCTCAAAGTCGGGTATAAAATGTTATCGTCTAAACCATTTCTTCCAACAACAACTAATTTAGGAGGAGCAAAAGACCCGAAGATAGTAAGAGTCAGTGAACAACCTTAATGCGTCGGTTAAGGCCAACACCAAGTTGTACCGTTCTTGTTGCAAAGGTTAAAAAAATTTGTATTTACAAGTTGTTGCATACCTTGTTGAATCAGAGACAATTCTCTTCGTGACATTCTATGATTTTATTATTAGTTATTATTTAATAATGTTAAAGTACTAAACCAGAAAAGAAATTTCAATGACAAGGACAAGATCTGGCGAGGTTTTTAAATGTTGAACACCAACCCTAAGAGTAGTGCGAGAGGTAAATCAAGGGTGTGCATCAGTCTGCCAAATTGCATGAGCTATCAATTGATCGACTAGAAAGGAACCTGCACCCAACTCTCAATCTTTTGAGCGCATGATTCAAACTCCCACACTCCAAGTCACCAGCGCGACAGCCATCACAGCACTCATGCCCTTTTCTGGCTGAGTTTGGCGCCCGGGGGCGTGGCAAGATTTCTAACGTTGTGTTGCCATGCAACCGAGGGGGGAAGTTGGATTCACTTTGGAACTAAATTGCATATGCTAAGGAAAAATATTGTGGCGTATTTCGTTTTCAATTTATTGGAGTTATAATACCTCTATGGGAGGTTTCTTCTTCCTAAACTTTTGCTCTCTCTAGAGCCTCTCCCCCCCACTGCTCCTCGAGCCGTCTTCTCCACCTTGTTACAAGCCTTCTGCTCCTCCAATCTCTTCCACTCTCTCACCAACTGTCGCTATTCTCCATACCTCTCGGTGGATCTTTAGCCAATAGCTGTCGAAGTTTTGCACTGATTATTTTATTTGTTTGATTATCACACTATCTCTAATCTCCTCCCTACCTCTAATCTCTCATCATCATGGTCTAGTGTCTACTAACACAATCTCATTGCAGGTTTTCAAGATCTCAGGAGGACGTTTTAGCTAGTGTAACACTCCTCCTACCTGCAGAAGCTGCAGTCATCATCTCAAATCCTTCACATGCATTGGCTTATTATTCTCTTTGCTTCTTGTTCTATTTGTTTATGATCTAATTGTTTCACTATATTTTGCAGGACCCTAAACACCTAGTTCCATTCAGTACCTTACCTAGCAGTGACTTCTCTCCCCCCTTTCTTCTCTCTGATCATCTGCTTTTGAGTTCCATTCCCCTTACCACTATGTCCAAACCCTAACAATTTGACACTAACAGCCCATCATCAAACGATTCCATGGAGGAAAGGCTTGACGAAAGGGGCTCTGTGCTCTCCCTTGATCCCTCTAGAGCCTTCACTTTCAGGGAGATTCTGAAAAATACGTTGATTGCGAAGTTCCTGGGAAAGACCTTTTTGTCACCTACAGTCATGCAAAAGTCCATTAGTAAAGCTTGGAAAACTTTTGGTTCGGTATGGATTGAAAAAAAAAGAATGATTTTTACCTCTTCCATCTCCAAAATCCAAAAGACAAAGAATTTTTTCTCAATGAATCTCTGATTTCTATGCATGGCCTTTCACTGGTTTTCAAAGAAAGAAAGAACAATCAAGCCCTATCAGAGATAGATTTCACAAAAGAAGATATTTGGTTTCAAGTCCCTAATATTTCATTTGAAGGTTTTGATTTTAAAACAGCAGAAAGAATGGGAAATTTGGTTGGGGATCTTGTGGTGGTAGACTGGTCTTTTAATAGAGTCTGAAGCATGCAAGGGTTGAGGATCAAGTCTAGGGTGGCTCTAGATCAGGCTCTAACACCAGGTGTTTATGTTAATGTCCCCGGGGAAGACGAGTTAAAGTGGGTATTTTTCAGTTATGAAAGAGTTTTCAAAATTTGTTATAGATGTGGATGTATAGGACATGATAACAGGCATTGCAATACTAACCTTGTGGCGGTTTTGGAGAAGCTGGAAGCTCGTTATATGCAATCTCATCATCTCTCTGCCTACCCCTTCCATGTTAACCCCCAACGCAATATGTTTACACACCTGCTAAAGTTTCACTCAAAACACGGCCCTCACCGCACCATCAAACTTGATTCAAGTGTGAAACCTATCTATACTTTTCAAGATCTCTCTGTCTCTCACGATCCAAACCAAGGCCCCCCCTGCCACCACAACAACCATCTGCTGAACACTCCTCCTCATCCAATGACTCTGCAAGTTTCTTTACCCCCCCCCCCTTCCAACCCAGAACCCACAACCTCCAATCAAACCTCACTTATGGATGCCACCTCTGCTTTTATAAGAAACTACTTCCCCAACATTCGACATGTAATTCAGCAATCCCAAACGCTTCTTATTCCTCTGCAGCACCCTTCCTCTTCTCTACCAATACATGCACACGTTCCGGAGGCAGTTATGGCTGATTCCCTCTCTCAACCATCCCAACCATCCACATTGAATGTTGGTTCAGGTTCCCACTCTTAGCCAACTCAACCGTCTCCAATGAATGTGGGTGCAGTTCCAGAAAACCTCTTCAATAGGGACATGCATTCAAACTTTGAAACGGGAGACACTTTACTCCAAGAACTGAAAAGCCTCCCCCCTATCACCATTATTAATCATTACAACCAATCTCCAAAACCCCTTTTCCAGCAGTTGCGATCTCAATCTCAATCTCTCTCTTGTCCCAACCCTCCCCATCTCCCAACAAACACATCTCAAATGAGGCAACTACCCACCACTTATAAAATGCTTTCCTCTCGTTCTGGCTTTTCCATCAAAGCCCCTGAATTTACTCCCTCAAACACTTCGGATGCGGACATTGATAAGGACCAAAGAAAGCAAGATTTGGTTGATATTGATAAGATACTCAAAGAAGTTGGCCCTTCAATTCCAAAAAAGAGCAGAGGGAAAAGAGGTGAGAGCAAAAAGGAGATGGGGGTAGTGCAGAAAAAGGAGATCAAGAAGAACTTGGAAAAGGCAAAGAGAAACTTAACAGCAAGCCAAAAGGGGCTCTGCAAATCCCAGCACTGAAAAAGGTGGTGAAGAAGAGGGAAGTTCCTGTGGCTCAGGTGGCTGATCACAAGGGGAAAGGCAAAAAGCAAAAAACCACGTCCAAAATGGAGGCTCAGAAAGGTACCTTTCAGTATTTTCATGATATTATGCAATCCCTAAATTTCAACCCCTTTTCAAACCAATTTTTCAAGTTCAAGTTCAAAAAACGTTTAAGGCCATTTAGTGACACAGTTTCAAATGAATTGCATGTCAACAAGAAACTAAATTATGGGTTTAGGGTGGTTGTCCCTCAACAACCCCCAAGAGAGCCATGAATATCATTAGCTGGAATTGCAGAGGCTTAGGGCAGGACTCTGCAATTCGTGAAGTTTTCTCCCTGACCCGTAAATTTAAACCTGTTCTTATTTTTCTATATGAAACTAAACAAAAACATTGTTTCATTCAAAGGAAATTTCGTAAACTGGGATTTGACAAACACTGTTTTGTTGATCCCATAGGTTCTAGTGGTGGTCTTTGGTGTGCATGGCATTCCTCTCTTCTTTCTGCCTCTTTGAAGTGGTCTTCGGAAAATTTATTACTCCTTGAAATCTCAAAATCAAACTCTTCTCTCCCTTCTTGGTTCTTAGGACTAGTGTATGGTAATCCAAATTTTGATCATCGTCTTCAGGTCTGGAATCTCTTTGATTCCGTCCTTCCGGTTAATAGTCCCATGGTGTTAGTAGGAGATTTTAATTAGGTTCTTTTTAATCACGAAAAAATGGGACCTTGTGCTTCTAACATCAGGGGTTCTGACTCCCTCCTTAATTTTCTTAACAAATGGGCTTTGTTTGAAGTTAAAAATGTTGGACCCTGGTTTACTTGGACTAACAACAGATTAAGTAGTTCACCCACCTTTGAGAGACTTGACAGAGCCTGGTGTAATGTTAGTCTAATTAACTCTTTCCCTGAGCTTACTATTCATAACCTAGGCATTGGCTCCTCTGACCACACTCCTATGGTTTTGAAATTTTCCCCACCTCCTATCCGTTGTTCCCCTCCTAGACGTTTTGAAATTTGGTGGCTGAATGCCCCTGATTCTAAGGAGCTCCTGAAATACATTTGGAGCCTTCCCATTCCAGGATCTCCCTGTTTTAGAGTGGCCAAGCTTCTTGAAATCACTCTTAAAGCTTTTAGAGCCTGGGCCTCTTCTAGACCCTCACTTCAAAATCAGATTAATAATGTTAAACTTCAATTAGCCTCTCATCAAGGTCTCCTCCCTGATCCCCAAGCAGCGTCCTCTTTTATTAACCTGCACAGACAACTGCAGGATCTTCTTACCCAAGAAGAAATTTACTGGGCTCATAGAGCTATATGTAAGTGGCTCAAGGAGGGTAATAAAAATACGAAATTTTTCCATGCTTTCACCAAAATCAAAAAGACTTTTAATGGGATTTGGAATATTCAGCTACCTGATGGTACCTTTGTTACTGATCACAATGATAAAATGAAGTTGTTCCTTGAACACTTCCAATCCATTTACTCTGAACCCTCACCCAGTCTAGTTGATCTCTCAGCCCAAAATGACAATATGTTCTCCTTCTCCCTTCTCTTTAAAATTACTAAATTTTTATCTCCTGAACAACAAGTTCTTCTTTCTAACCCATTCACTGCGCTTGAAGTCTCTCAAGCAGTCTTTGAAATGGCTCCTTTAAAATCTCCAGGTCGAGATGGATTCCAACCAGCCTTTTTTCAGAAAAACTGGACTCTTATCTCTACCACCATCACAAGAGCAGTTTTCTCTTTTCTAAACTCAGGTCACTTGCTTAGAGAAATAAACAAAACACATATTATTCTCATTCCTAAGTGCCATAAACCTCTTAGAGTTGGAGACTACAGACCTATAAGTTTGTGCAATGTCTTCTATAGAATAATTGCTAAAGTTTTGGCTAATAGGCTTAAAAAAGTTCTTCCATCTCTTATCTCTATTAACCAAAATGGTTTTATTACCCAAAGGCTAATACAAGATAACATTTTCATTGGCCAAGATCTTGTTCATACTATTCACAAAGCAAAGGCCAATAATCAAGCTAAGTTAGGAGCCCTGAAACTGGACATCTCCAAATCTTTTGACCGCATTAGATGGGACTTTCTTGAGCATGTCATGGTGCAAATGCACTTCCCTTCCCATTTTATTAAACTTATTATGCAATGTATTACTACTGTCTCTTATTCCATCATACTAAATGGCTCACAGTCTAAATTTTTCAAACCTAATAGAGGCCTAAGACAAGGTGACCCTCTCTCCCCCTTCCTCTTTTCTCTATGTGCTGAAGTCCTTTCCAGCTCACTGACAGCTGCTGAAGAGGATGGCTTACTGCAAGGCATTCCCTTTTCCAGAAACCAAACTATTTCCCATCTTCAGTTTGCTGATGATACCCTACTCTTCTTCAAAGTAAATCCTCAGACTAGTGTAAACATTAGGCACATTCTTGACCTCTATGCTTCTCAATCAGGGCAGTCTATCAACTTAGATAAGTCTTCTCTGGTTTTTAGTCCCAACTGTTCCCCTACAGATAAGGATCACTTCCTCAACTCCTTAGGCCTTGCTCCTAGTGACTGCATAGGAAAGTATTTAGGCATCTCTCTTGACAATAAAGGAACTAATAAGGCAATTGTCAAAAACACCATAGCCAAGGTAATCAATAAATGTGCTAGTTGGCAAGGTCTTCTGCTTAACCCCTTAGGAAGAGCCACATTGATTAAGTCTGTTCTTAACAGTTATCTTGTTTACCCCATGTCCATCTGTCTCTTCCCCAAGAAAGACTGCAACACCATCAAAACTGTCTTCTCTAAATTTTACTGGTCAGGGGACTGCAATAAAAAGCGCATTCATTGGCTCTCTTGGGATTTTCTCTGTAATAAACCCAAGAATGGGGGACTGGGTTTTAAGAATTTATAATGTTTTAATAATGCTCTTCTTGCTAAAAGTAGTTGGAGAATCCTCAAGGATCACAACTCTCTTTTTACAAAATATTTTTCTGCTAAATGCTGCAAAAGGAAAACTTTCTTGAGCCTCAATCCTGCTACATCTTCCTCCTGTGCTTGGAAAGTATCTGTAAGGGTAGAAGCACTCTCAGCCTTGGTCTGTAGTGGAAGATTACTACTGGAAGTTCCATTGAGTTGTGCGAGGATGGCTGGATTAAAGATGTTCCAGGGGCCTCCATTAAGGAATGTTTAAGTGAAACAGACCCTCATAGCACTCTCACTAAGGTTGGCCAGTTAATTGATCAGCAACACAGAATGTGGAAAACCAGTCTAATCAACAATATCTTTCCCAACTGGTTAAGAGATAAAATAACTGCTACACCTCTAGAGAACTCTGAGAGCACAGATACCCCATACTGGAGAGCCTCCTCCACCGGAATCTTTTCTGTTAAATCAGCTTATTTCCTTCAAAACTACAATAACTCTTCCCCCCTTTCTGTAGCTGCCAACATCCATTTCAACCCCCTAACTCTTAACTACAATTGGAAAAGGCTTTGGTCTTCAGGGCTGCCTTCCAATATTACTCATCTCTTCTGGAGAATTTGTACTAACTCTCTGCCTTGTCTCTCTAATATTAGTTCCAGGATTACTTCCTCCAGCCCTTTCTGTCTTTGTTGCTCTAATCAGATTGAAGATTCTAATCACATCTTTATCCACTGTATTAAGGCTCGAGAGCTTTGGGGCAGAGTCCCTCTCCACCCTTTTCAAAGCCAACACATTACTCTGCTAGTGTCAGTAAGTGGTTAATGAGATGGTTAAGAAAGAAAAAGAAACTCCAAAGCAATAATAACTGGCATTGGATCCCAGCTATCTTATGGATTCTATGGATTACCAAAAATAAGAGATTATTTGAGCACCAAAGTACTCCAATTAACACTATGTATCACCAGGCAGAGGCACTTGCAAATTTTCTTTTACTCTCTTGAAATAATCTGTGAGTTTATCTTATTCCAGTTAATGAATGATGGGTAGAAGTTGAAGTCAAGAAAGGAAGGCCATAATGGTTGCCAGGTCAAGTGCAGTTTTATCCTCAAGCGTTGGTGGAAGTTTCCCAAGCAGTCCCACTTGCTGTCCTGCCTCCTGTCCAAGGATCATTTGCTTTCAAGAATTCCTTTGCTGCTGAAGTTTTTGTTAAGGCCTCCCCTGGTGGAGAAGGAAGCTCTGCTGTACCAGAAGTCATCCACTCCCTTGATGCTTCAAGTGTTAGTGCCACTGGAGCTGCTTCTGGAGGAGAGCTACCTCCCATCCCAGATGATGACCTCATGTCAGCAGTCATTCCCTTTATTGATGCCTGAGGAGAGGTGGTTCCAAGTTGATGGTTCTCAAGATTTCAAATTATGTTTCAAGTTATGTTAAGTGGCTGTTTTCAAAACTGTGGAAGTTGATGGTTCCTGTCTTTGTGTGTCTTCCTTTGCTACTCTAGTCCATCTGTTGGTCTTTTGGGATCTTCTCATGATCCTTTGGTAGTTCTGCTGGATGGCCATTGCTAGGCTCTTTCAGCTAGCTTTGGTCTCTTGTTTTCATGAGCTTGTTTTGTGGGTTTGTCATGCTCTAGTATCATGCTCTAGTATTAGCAAGTAGCGCTACTCATGGTATGTCCTGATAGTGCTTGTCCTTAGTTGCTATGAATTTGTAATTATCGTTGGCTTTTCTCTTTGATATCAATGAAGTTCTACTTTATCCGCAAAAAAAAATACCTCTATGGAAATCACACCTCTTGAAGTGCTTGTGTGTAGGAGTTTTGAACCCAAACATACTTCACCCAAAAGGAACTGCGAGAGAATGTACAAGTACTAGTAATACCCAACAAATAAAGTTAAACTCCCTCCATAATTGGCTAGTAATACCCAACAAATAAAGTTAAACTCCCTCCATAATTGGCTTTAAGGATTGCAGAGCCATTTTGAACATATGAAACTATGATTTATTTCTTCCCCTGTGTTGTTCAACTGCAATAATGGGTTTTAGACTTTTTCTCAAGAAACAAAATTCTAATGAATGCATTAAGACTTTCTATTACTCCTAGGGAAGTGTGTGGTTTCAAAATGCATGATTAGTCTAATTGACTTATTAGTAAATCAATCTCTAAGAACAACTTCCAAGTATTCATTCGTTCCCTAAAGAGATGAGATAGAGGGTTTTTCCTATGATCAAGATTTGCATAATTTTGTGAAGCAAATTGTAGTAAGATGGTTTTTCATAGCTCACTTCTAGAAGTAGCAGCAACTTAAAGCAAAGTTGATGCGACTAGCACGGCAACCAGTTCATGAAGCAAACAGCTAAAAAGTTCAAACTTGACTCAAAACTATCCCGAGTCCAGCAAATATGTTAGAAAGCACGACTCTGTATATAGTTTACTCTAATTGATTTTCCAAGAGCAGGTTCACCCCCTTGAGATTCATAAGGCAAGATAATAGTCATGACTTTTTTTTTTTGGTCATGTTGCCCAAATTGTTTTGGGCTCTGTTCCACCTGTTGGGGCAAGAACAAGGGCATGACACTGTTCATAAAGGGTTTTTGGAAGTTTTTGTGCACGTTCACCGATGTGGCACATTAGTCCTTGAGCACTTTGAAAAACTGAGAGTATAGAGTGAGGGCATTGGAGTGTGCAGCTCGGGCCTAGTCACCCCATGCTTTGTGGAAAAATCCTTGCACAGTGATTTTCGATAATTTTAGAGCTGGAATGAGGGGTTAGAAGGCATAAGTAGCAAGTGCGTGCAAAAACAAGACCAGAAATTACTGAATTTGTAGAATCTGGTGATTCTTATAGCTCGATTTACAGTAAAATGGATCATTCTACGATAAAATGATCCATAGCTCGATTGTGGTACGAATTTGCTCTAGTGAACAAGTCTATGGTTTTTTTTTTTTGGTAAAAAGGTAAGAAATTTATTAATAAAAAAGTACAGTCGGATCCCATGTACAATGAAAGACATCTGAAGGTCTTCGTCGCCTCAGCGGAGTACCTGCAGTGTGTTAGCGAGAGCCTAACCGTACTACTAAAACAGAACCAAACAAGCAAAGGCCTAACTATATAGCCTAAGACATACTACTAGAAAATAAATAGCCCAAAGCAAAATAAGATAAGACCCAACTAAAATAAAGAAGGACCCCAGCCCAAGTTTCACATGGGCCATTAGCTGCAAAAGACAAAACCTAGACAAAAACTACTTTGCTACAGCCGACAGAAAGACAAAGTCTTTAGGTGCTGATCCAAAAGTTGGATTGACACGTGGAGCGGCAGGCGGTTGAACGGTGATGAGGATGTCGGTGTTCGGTGGTCGGCTTGGAGAACGACGGTCGTTGCCTGCAATCCGGCGATCGGATCGAAGACCAGGAGACGGTCCATACAAAGGACCCGAACTCATAACTCCTGTAGTCGAAGGCGTACCAACCCGCTGTTTGATGGATGACCAAACTTTTGGTGATTGCCATGGCGATACCCGTAAGTAACTCTGCTGAGGCGAAGCTTTGCCCCTGGACTTCGATGAATAGGAAACTCCCTTTTGTTTTATTTGTGGGAGCCTGGTTTGCAGGACCTCCTCCCTTGCTTGATTTGGCCCTTGAGAGGCTGGTCGGGAGTGGGGAGGAGGTGTTGTACTTGCAGATTTAGGGGATGGCGTTATAGAGGTTATTGGCCGAGATTGAGAGGAGCAAGAGCCCTCTCGGTTCCACCATCGAGTCCTATTGAGTGGGTCCAAAATCTTACGAGCATGAGAGAAGGATTTGAATCGAAGTGGTTTTCCGTGGGAGGCTTCGGAGAGGAACAAGAGCTTATCACGATCCACCACCAAAAAACGAGAACTCCGGTGATGAGTGTACAGGACACAAGGTGATTGTGGCGGACTATCCATCCGGTTGCGCTTCAATGGTCGGAGGGTAGAAGCAGCGAGATCGCAATCAGAACCTTCTCTCGTCCTTCGCTTCAAATCGTATTCAACGCACATCGGAGAAGCCATAGCAGGATTGGGGTGCTTTGATTGAGTTTGTGGCCGGGGGGTGCTTCATGTACTCTATCTAGTCTCTAGTTGATCTCCAATTACAACTCATCAATGTGCATCAGTAAGAACTAATCAAGAAACAACAACTCAAAATTGCTCAAGAGCAGGAGTAAAATTTAACAAGAACCTATGCGAAGGACACCAAGTTTACAATGTCACAAGCTAAAAGAGGTTTCAAAGACAAAACATAAGCACCAAACCATGGACAACGTTATATTTAGATCATTTTGCTTCTAGCATCTAAACCCATTCTCAAGGTCTGAGTTAATTGAATAGGAATAAGATTACTACAATGTTAACTTGTCTATGCGATAACCTAACAATGATCAAGGCTATTATCAGCAATTTACAACTCACAAACTAAGAATGGCAATCGCCAAGATGGATCAACCTCTACTTCAGTTACACAATTGTGGACTTTAACTCTAGTCGCGATGCATTCCCTTCTCTCTATTCTCCCAGCAACATCCTGTATCAGAAAACATACAAACTTGAGACATGAACCAAAAACGTCTGTGATGCATAGCCAATGCTCACTTTAAAGTAGACTACACGAAGAGAGAGTAGCAAGCTATGAGGAGATGGCAATACCAAAATTTTAACACTCCCTAAAATTTGAATATTCAATAACAAGATAAAGGAATGATATAGGATAACTAAAAGAGGTGTCAAGATAGGAAATATATTGTTCTAGTATAGCTTAATGCGTATAGATATCAAAAGGAAACATAAAAAAGACTACGCCAAAATAAAGGGCAAAGATGATAAACAATAAGCCTATGTCTATTCGGAGGAGTAGAAGCCAATCAAAGCAAATAGAAGAACAGGAAAGAAATGTTGGCAATTAGGGTTTGTTGGAGCTCATCCAAAATCATTGATGAAAAGATCAAGAATCAGGTGTATACTATTAAAGTGTCCTTAGGCCTAACCCAGATGATACGATTTGACATTCATGTTTGCTTTGGTATAGATTCTAGACTCAAACTAGTTATTCCTATCATTGTGTTGGCATACAAGTGGAATTATTAAGAACTAAAATGTTTCTGAAGCTGAGAGGTGAAGGTGATCAAGTGGTATTGCAATCACCTGATAAAATGGAATCTATCAGGAAAATATTATTTGGGCTAAAAGAACTGACCTCATTCAGTAGTAGCCAATTGCCAACTGAGTTAATCTCTCAAGGACGAGACATTTCAATTTCATCATCGTCGTCATCATCATCAGACTCATAATGCTCACCGTTCCAGATGCGCGGTTTTGGTCTCCGATCCATATTTTCCTCCACCTGTTGGAAGAATTATCCAGAGTTAGGTTGATATAAAACTCAGGACAAAATCATATAGTTTGACCATATTCACTATCTACCAACCTCTTCTGGAACTTCAATGGTACTTGGTGTTGTTTGAAACGGAACACTGGGTGCATTTGACAGTCTGGAAAGTTGCTCAAGCAACATATTCCTGAAATAAACCAACATCAGTTGTGTATACAAAACTATGTTAAACAGGACTTGCACAATAGTAGGCTATACACAGAGCTCCAATGGTGTACCATCTCTTGGAAATGGGGCAAGATGGATACTGAATATTCTCAAATGAGTTATTAAGCTAAGTCGTTAACTTCACAGTAAATATCATTAGAGAACTGGACATTTGAACTTGATTATTATTAATGGCATTCAAGTACTAGGAACTCGGCTTTTCTGGAGGAGATTAGGAGCAAAATGAAAATTACGAAACCAAAATTCTTGTCCAGATTTGGTTACCTGGATACATATCAGAGAACGGAGCAAAACAAACAGAATCCAGTTTAAAATTTTACATCTCAGATCAGTTGTCTTGCGGATAACATTTAAAACTTCATTATCAAATTGTACGAATCTCATATTATTAGATAAGAGGATATATACAAAGGAAAACAACTCCGGATCTCCCTTCATTCTCCATGTCAGGATCGAAACAAAGTCTAAGAAAACAAACAGGTACAGGGGAAATTAACTGAATCATTTTAGATCCTCAAATCTACTGTTTTGATGAAGCCTACTATCTCGCTTATTTTCTAAAGGGGAGGGGATGTCAAGGTTTGGACCCTACTGGTGACTTGGGGATAAGCGCCTTCACCACTTGCTCCAAATTTATTTTTTAGAACGAAAGTATACATGTTTAGTGATACGGCCAAAGTGGGTTCGGGTAACATTGGCTGAGCCATGTTAAAAATAACAGATCCAGCAACCAATTCCTAAACTGGACTAGACAATTCAAAGACCAAGTATACAAACACCAATCAAGCACAATAAAACCTGTTTAAAGTAAATGACTGATATATACCTCATCTTTTCCATGTCTTTTTCTGTGTTGAGATTCTCCATAGCACTTGGTTCGACATGAAGAGTATAATCAGGGCCAAAGTATTCATAGTATTCATTGTAAGGCAACTTATTGTCAGGCTCCACCCCAACAGCAACAGCAGTCTACAGTAAAAAAAGAGAGAGTCAGCCTCTATCAGCCACATTCTTGTGTAAGTATGTGTGTGTGTGTGTGTGTGTGTGTGTGTGTGAGAGAGAGAGAGAGAGAGAACCTCATAGGTCCAGCAACGGGCAACGTTACGAATTGTGTAGCCTCCACCACCCAATACCATTAAAGGCACATTGAAAGACCTAAGGAAACGGAGACAGTCTGCATGGCCTTTCACAGACAAGTTAAAACAACCCAATCGATCACCTGCCAATGAATCTGCTCCACATTGGAGAACAACTGCATCTGGCTGGTAAACTTCCATAACCTTTCGAATGATAGGCCGGAACATCGCTCGAAAGCTGTTGTCATCAATTCCATCGTTCAAGGGAACATTTAGGGCATAGTATTTACCAGCCTCAGCCCCAACGTCTTTTATATGCCCAGTCCCAGGAAAGAAATCCCCAAATTTATGGAAAGACACGGTCATCACTCTGTCTGTGGTGTAAAAAGCCTCCTCAACGCCATCACCGTGATGGATGTCGATATCAATATATAGAACGCGCTGTCCACGAAAAAATTAATATTAGCAAGAATATCTTTCGGGGAAAGGATATTAATACTTCTCATGTGCGATGACTACAATTAGGATAAAACACGTGCAAGAAATGAAGCAAGAAACATTTTCACAGATTAAAAATGCATGTATAAATAACAAACTACTGATAACATCGACTAATATGAATGAGAATGAGAATGAGAATGAGGTACTGTTTTGACAAAAGAGAGAGAGAGAGAGAGAGAGAGAGAGAGAGAGAGAGAGAGAGAGAGAGAATGAGGTACTGTCTTAAGAACACATTGGAAAATCGGACTCGGATCAGATGACAATTAATGAGTAGGATTAAATTATTAGGGGTGCACGATAGGAAAAGGTAGAGAACATCAATTAGATTCAAATTTTGAATTAGCTCACTAAGAAATAAACTGCGCGTCACAACTACAATAAAACAAAATGAAACTGCAACCTATGGGAGGTTCAGGTTTGGGAATGTCCAGGCCTGCCACAAATTTCAGAGAGCTCTGCCCATGTCCTACATCTTGATGTGAAGGCTCATGGCAGTCAGTCAAAGATAAACCTCAAAGAAAAAGATTCCAGTTAACTGAAGAGCACGAAGAAGTTCTGTTTAGTACCTAAGGCAATTTCATTGAAGTGGGTACAGAAAACCTCTGACAGGAAAGAAGTCCGCGGTGCTCAACTATTCACATATTCTAGAATCAGCACCGAAGCAGATAAATAAACTAATTTTAACGAAGGAAATACTACAGAAGGGAGAGTAACCATGCCATCCTAATGTTGCTTTTAAACGAATAAAGTGCATTGGAGAACACATGTATCAAACACCTAATCAATCATTTCAAGGTAAAGCCGCGTCTCAAAATTTCCCTCATTGCCACCAACCTAAACAATCTAAAACGTACGAGAAAAGATCAAGGGAAAATTACCACACCAATCACCTGGATTAACAAGCTTTACCCACACCTTGTTCTCATCACAAAATTGACAAACAATTACTTTGCAATGCCACAATTCGATTCAGCCACAAGACACAGTTTGATTAGATTGGAAACCTTTTAAGACCAACACCTCCAAATGATCACAAATCTCCATCAGTACCTCAGATCGATAGCCTTTCATCGTCATTAAAATGCTCCTAGAACCGCCCATGAACTTCAAAAATTCCAATAACAAAACTCCGAACGGATTAAAAATATTGTCCCCAGTCCCCACAACCAGTAACATATTTCAAAGCCAGAAAGTCTTTCCAACACAAAGTAAGAGCTCAATGTTCTCAAATCCTAGCTTACTGAGATAGTCAAAGGCAAGTAGGAGGCATAAAACATCGAGCAAGTTACAGTAACACTGCTAACTTACGTCAAAGATTCATGAATCCAACATAGAACTGGCAAACTTCGGACTGACATGCAAAACCTCATTGTAACATTAATAATCACCAAAAGATTTAGCAACAAAATACTTGAGCCTTATTCCCGTCTACTATTAGACCTATTTCTCTCCACTTCACTCTTGAAGTAAACAAGTGTGTTCCCATAACACTGAAAAGATAACTTGAAAAAATCAACCTTTCACGACTTATTGGCACTCGGGAAGAAGTGTTTTAGGAAAATAAAAGGTGGAGAAGTTGTCTAAAATAACTAAATGAGTTAGGGGGGAACAGGGAGTCCATCCACTACTTCCACCCAACCACGGACTAGATTCACAAGGTAATACAGGAAATATAACAAAGTCGTAAGCCATCATAATCAAACTTGCAAGTAGCAGCAAGTTTATCGCTACAAAGCATGAACTAACAGTCTCTTGACTCAGGGTAGAGAATTTATATTTGTAGCAACATTTTTTTACATTCTTCGGAAAGTATAGAAACCATTTTGACATAACATTTGCAGAAGTTTATAAAGACAAGCAACAAACGTATATGTCCGTAAACAAAAAATCCAGACCTGAAGCCAGCACACCAACCAGAAACATTAACCCAGTCCACCCCCTTAAATAAAAGCATACCATATTTCACTACTAAAAAAAATGAAATTGCCAGCCATTGGAGTTAAGATCATTAACTAATCAGAGAAGAAAACCCTAAACCCACATCCTCATTTGAAAGGTTGTCCAAAATATTTGAATCCATTATTGAAGTCTGTCGAAATGCATAAACCACCATAGAATGCACTAATACTACAACCTCTCACAAGCTAACTTTGGCACCCCTTCCTACTCTCTAATCTGAAATTCTGGATGCAACCAACGAATCGATCCAAGGTAAAGTTTAAACAACTTACAAAATAATCTTGCTTTCTAAATGACCATTGATTTCAAACTCCAACTGATTTCCACGATTGCGTGATCACAAAAAGAACAGCCCTTTAATTCCTTTTCTGCTCCTTATTTGGTGTTTAAATCAAGTTGGACCCCCCCCCCCCCCCCTAGTAACTTGACTTACCATTGAATTTTCTGTGTGGCACATTTCAAATAAATTACAACCCTGGTTCCTGAATTTTGTTGAATATTCCTTGTACTGCCAGTCACTACAGAGTATCACTTTCGTAAATCATTACTGACCTGATACGTAATAATGATATGCGGCAGTCACAGACAGATCAAACTAATATACATTATCTTAATTGTGACTCTCCATAACATGTATGACTACAACACGATTAACATACAACCAATCCACATACGCATACTTTCCATAGAAAATTGTCTCTGACGGAGTATATGATATATAATTAAGTATGGGTGTATCACAAAAGTATAGAAACTTCGTAAATATGTAAAACAGAACCAAAAGAATGTAAGACCATAGAATGAATGAAAAAGAATGAGAGCTAGAAAACAAAAAGTTAGGGTGTAAGGGAACAAAGTCATATTTGGTGGTCTGATTAGACATAGCATACGCATTCACCGTTTAGGTTTTCAGAAGAAAAAAGGATATAGCTTTTAACTTTAAAAGTGTTTGTAGAATTCGGGTTGACCAAAACTGAAACTGGGTAAACAATGCAGAATCAGACGCTTGAACAGTTGTATATAGGACGAGGTAGAAATCAAGAAGGAAACCAGTCCAGTGTAGCTGACCATCAACTCAAACAGGAAAAATTATCATTGAAGGGATATGAAAAGTTATAAAAGCCCTAAACGAGAGCCACTTTCATGAGTTATTTCTCTCCTCATACTTCGCCATGTTTTGATGTTTTAAACTTCTTTGTGCGTCTTGTCTCCACACTTAAATCATATAATTTCATCCTCTATGCCGCTTATTGCTTAAGGATTTGCTTCCCTTGTCCATTCACTCTAACTTCAGTTCCACAACTATCCTCCAATTATTCCATCATTATTTCACAATCTTTGCCAAGCTCATCGCACTGCTTATACCTTTCAATGTAACTTTTTGCTTCTTGCTGTACGAGTACAGAAAATAGTTTTACGAAACTTTCTTCTTGGTAGGGTTTTACCATGATAAAGACTTGGGAACACAATTTAACCTAAGGGCACATTTGATGCAGGGATAAAGAAGGGGTACAGTAATAATAATACCACTAGGGTGTAATAACTGGTGTTTGGTGCAGCGATAATTTTAAGGGGGATTCAATCCCCCCTTATTATCTATACCCCTTATATGCCTAAAATCCAATCCCACCTAGGATTGAATACTAAAGTCTTAATACCCTTATTTATACAGCTGCAAACAAACATGTTACATAATCATCACTATATAGTTATTACTCTCTCAACATCAATACGCCCTATAATACTTGTAGGGCCCCTGTACCCCCAATTTTCAATCCCGGCATCAAACGTGCCCTAAAGTCTCAATACCCTTATACCCTTATTTATTCGGGTACAAACAAACATGTTACATAATCCTCTCTGTATAATACTCCCTTAACCTCAATACACCCTATAATACTGTAGGCCTCTGTACCCCCAATTTTCAATCCCGACACCGAACGTGCCCTAAATCGATTCGTAAACAGAACACAAACACAAACCACAAACAAAAGAGAGAAATTAACCAAACCACAACACAAATCACAAACCCTTACCCTATGAACCTTGAGTAGCTCCAGAATCCCCAAAACGATGTCGTTAACATAGCAAAACCCCGACGCCTCCGACTTCTTCGCGTGGTGCAACCCCCCGGCCCAATTAATCGCAATATCCGCATCCCCACGGTTGAGCTTCACGGCGGCGCCGATGGATCCGCCGGCGGAGGCCTGGCAAAACGGGAACAGCCCGTCGAAGACTGGACAGTCCTCGCCGACGTTGAAGCGCTTGAGGTGGCGGTTGTGGGCGTGGTCGTGGAGGGTTTCGGGAGCGACGGAGGCGAGGAAGTCGACGTAGTCGGTGGCGTGGAAGCGGCGGATGTCGTCGGGGGCGGCGGAGAAGGGGCGGTTGATCTCCATGCGGCGGTGGAGGGAGTAGTGGACGATGAGGTTGTGGGCCATACGTATGCGGTGGGGCTTCATTGGGTGGCCTTGACCGTAGTAGTAGTCGCCGATTGAGGGCTCGTAGAAGTAGGTCACGCGCCGCTTGGTTGCGTCTGGGCCTGACGGGAGGGAGATACCGCCATCGGACTCCATAGCTCTCTCTCTCTCTCTCTCTAGACCTCTCACACCAAATAGGTTCAGTGCGTTGTGCGATTTCAGTGAGAGAGACGATGGTGAGTTGTTTGGTAACACTCTATTACAAGACCAGGGAGGAGTATTGTATTTATAGGCTACAAAATAGGTGAAATAGAACGAGTGTGAGTTTTAAGGGTTTACTAAAAGATTATGAGGAAATTAGTTCTCAAGAAAAGGATTGTGATGAAATTAGTGTTAATGTAAAAAAAATTACACTTTTTTTAGGGTAAAAATTACATTATTCTATATATGTGTGTGTATAGTATTTTTTTTCCGGTTTGAAAATATTGCGCAAGAAATTCTGGTTGGGGTGCATAGAGAAAAGTCATCTCTCTACTAGAGAGGATATGACTGTGACTTTATAAACCCAGCTCTGTAGCAGCCGAAGACAAGATCTCCTCTACAATAGGTCACTCAAATGAACCATCTCGGTATACTTCATTATTTCATGTAGTAATGTGGATCACGGATACTGGTAGAGAGATATGGGTGTGTACCTGCAACAGACAAGAACACAACGCACAATAGACAAAGAGTAAGAGATTTAGTGTTCGATGGTAAGAGTAAGCCTTGTCAATGGCCTGAGAGAGACACAGTGTGTGATGATAGTCAAAAGAACCAAACATAGAACTAAAGACAGCACTCCTATATAAAGGGGTTTTAGGACAACAGTTACAAGGAGTTATATAACTGCATGCGACGGTTATATAACTACCTTGCATGTGTACGGTTGTAGATAGTGTTTTCTGAGCTGACAGATCTTGGCCACGTGGCAACCATCTAGCACACCATATTGTGCTCCACACACACTAGATCACCAGCCGCGCTGATCCATGTGGGGGCTGCGAGACAGGGCCTCGCATACCACTGCACGGGATTTGTAGGGACTTAGTGGTTTAAAGGCTAGAGTAAGTCCTGTCGCGTGCGAGCCAAGCCCGCGTGCGACCTTTAGTAACTGCTTTTGAGAGATTTATGGCACGAGCTCCATAAACCCGGTCAATCCGGTCAAACCCGGTCAACCTCATAACGGTTCCGGTATTCGCGCATAACGTGCTGTAACGGTCCCTATATAGGCGGACGAACGTGCCGTTGCGGTTAAGCTAATTAAGCCGCCATTGATGGGCGCATTAACCACACTGCAACGGTCACATTCTCCGTTATATATAGGACGTTAACCTTTCCATACAAAGGAGAACACACTAGCCATACGCGGAAGCTCTGCCAAACCCCTGTCTCTCTCTCAGACATTACTACTGCCTTACTCTCTCCCTACACACAACCCAACTCTTCCTGTGCCATCTATGATCCTCTACTTACGGTGTACACGGAGGTCTCCCCGCCGGAATCTCTTGTGCACATTTTGGTGAACCCGACGTGAACTTACCATCAAAAGCAACCATGTCTCAGGAGGAGGATGTCAGCAACAGATCGCCTTCCACCGAAGCCGCCTCAGGAGAGGAGACCCGCCGCACTCCTACCACCACCGGTGAGGCCCCGACGCTAGAATCCTTGGACGCCACCATCCAAGGTCAGGCGAAAGCCCTCAAAGCTCAATCTGCGCAGCTAGAACGGATCATGGCTGTCTTGGGGACTCTTGCACCGAACCCTGCACAAGCCACCGCCGTTTCTCAGGGAGGAACCCCTACCGCTCAAGGGCTGGGAGTGTCAACCACACCCCCCAACCCTAATTTGCAGACTCCACCGGCAACTACGCAGCTACCCTCGATTCAAGGGTCAACAGCCCAAATGTTGCCTCTTACTGCTCACACCCCTCAACCTCCGGCCTTCGTACCTAACCCGGCCTCGCAATATCCCTTGCCTCCTTCAACGGCAATCTGGGGTAACGCGAACACTCAATACACTCCCAATCCTCCTGCGGCATATGTGTCGCCTCCGCCTTCGGCAATCCCTCCACCTGCTACCAAGGGAAACACCCCAGAGTGTATGACGTCTCTGCAGAAGCGTATAGACACCATTCTGGCTCACCAATCATTCGCGGATACCATCATCCCAAAGCTAGACAACAATCCACCCATCCCACGGGAGATCTATCTCATGCCTAACCCGGTTGGGTACAAGGCTCCTAAATGGGATAAGTTCGAGGATGTCAATGGAAACGCTCATGAACATGTCATGCGTTTCATCGATGTCATGGGGTCGTATGGAGCTGATCCCAAACTGCTGATGCGAGAAATCCCGAAGTCTTTGGGAAACGTGGCGTACAAGTGGTACAGGACGTTGGAAGCTGGATCCGTCAAGACTTGGGACGACATGGTCCAAAAGTTCTACACCAAGTTCTTCCAGATGGAGGAAAAGGTGACAATGATCCACCTCTCGCGGATGTATCAGAAGCGCGAAGAGGACGGGATAACTTTCATCAAGAAGTTCAGGGCGAAGTCCTTGGAGTGCAAAGATCCGATGCTCGAAAGTCGGCTTGTGGAGATATGCCTGCAGTGCATGCGAGATGAATACAAAGGTATGCTCATCAACCTGCAAACGCCCACGTTTTCAAAACTAATCGAATGCACGAAGAACATCAAGCCTATAGTGGAGAGGCAGAAAAAGAAAAACGCTCCGGAGCGATCCTCGAGCGGTACTACCTACAAGATCGGAAGGTTCAGTTACAAGAGAGGACGCGAAGCTGAGGTCAATACAGTTTCACCCCAGAAGCAGGCGAAGATTGTGAACTTCGACGTACCACCTCTGCCATGTTCGGTGGAAGAGGCAAGCGACCTCTGCAGGCAATGGCGCAAGGACGGTGTCCTACCGCCGCTCGAGAAGGCACCCTCCAAGGAGATGGTGAGGGACCCGAAGTGGTGCGAGTACCACGGCAAGGTCATGCATCCCACAGCGGACTGTAAGAAGCTCAGGATTGTATTCAGCCAGAAGATGAAGAATGGCGAGCTGATCGTCAGCGATCACAGGAAGGATGTGCGCAACAATCCACTTCCTGCCCATGCGGAGCAAGACTCGAAAGGTAAAGAGGTCGCCATGATCTCGATTGTGGATCTGGAAGAGGTCGCAGAGGATGGTCTACCCATCATTGCCGAAGTTCATGATGATGAGGACTACAGGGTAGACACGGAGGACGAACGTGCCGACCGGATGAAGGGGTCGCACGGCTTCAGCAGATTCTTCGACGAGATGAACTTCTCAGAGAAATGCTGGACAGAAATGACGAAAGCGATCTTGAGGATAGCAGAGGACTACGAGGAGGATCTTGTAGTCTCCAACGGGAAAGTCATCAGGGCGTCTCGCTCTACAGAAAAGATTATGACCTTTTCCGCCAGCGACAAAAAGACAGATGCAAGCCACCAGAGGCCTCTGTATGTGACGGCCATCATCAATGGTGTTGAATTCAAAAGAGCATTCGTCGATGGAGGAGCAGCGGTCAACGTCGTTTCGCTCCACACACTGAAGCTCGCAGGGATCCCCGAGTACAAGATTGTCAGGCGTCCATCTCCGCTGATGGAATTCGGAAGCGACTCCAGAGTGACGATAGGATGGATCCGCCTGGGCGTCCAGATCGGCAAAATCAAGTGCTCAGCGAAGTTCTACGTCATAGATGCGAACACTACGTATCACATGATCATAGGTCGAGCCTGGATTCATCGCTTTGACGTAGTCCCTTCAACAGCTCACCAAGTCATGAAAGCTATCTAGAATGACAGAGTAGTCGAGATACCGGCTTCAACGAATCCATTCAACATGGATGAAGCACATCTCAGCGAGGCAGTGTGGTTTACCGAGATGGCGGACGAGCAAACACCGGGACCATTCAACCCTACTCCTTTACCCCTATGGGAAGATATCAAGGATCAGTCGCCTGCGGGAGTGATGGTGACAAGGGAGGATGCCAAGGAAAAGCCGCCCACGCGGGAAGAGGCTCCGCGAATCGCTTACCAACGAAAGAACGTATATACTCTGAAGAGAATAGCAAAGCATGACCCTGAGGGCAAAGAGATAGAGAGTTTCTACGCCAACGGGAAGAAATGCTATCGCATATGAAGGTGCGTGGGGATGTCCTCACGCGGGCATGGGGGTATCCCTGGGCAAATCAACCAAATCGAGCAGATTGCGGTAACAGAAAAGCCAATGCAGAGCACTCCAGATGAGAAGCTCAAAGAAGCACCCGAATGCATGGAAGACAAACCCAGGCCATAAAAGCAGGAGCTAAAGGAAGCGTTCCTCAGCCCGAACGAGGAAAAGAAGAGGCCAGTCTTTCTAAGCGCAGACCTCACAAGCGAAGAGGAGCAAGGACTATTGCGGCTCCTGACTGAGTACAAAGACGTGGCTGGCCAATATTGTGCCAGTGGTAAAGAAGAATGGACAGCTTCGCATCTGCGTGGATTTCCGAGACCTCAATCGCTTCTGCCCCAAGGACGATTTTCCGCTCCCCAACATCGATTTGCTCATCGATTCGACAGCGGGTCATCGCATGTTCAGTTTCATGGACGGCTTCAGCGGGTACAATCAGATCAAGATGGATCCCGAAGATGCACGGAAAACTGCATTCATTACCCCAGTGGGAGTGTTCAACTACACGGTGATGCCCTTTGGTCTCAAAAACGCAGGTGCAACCTACCAACGGGCCATGATGGCTCTATTCCACGACATGATGCACAAGGAAGTGGAGTTTTACGTAGATGACCTCGTGGTTAAATCCAAGCAAGAGGCGGATCACCTGGCAGATTTGCGGAAGGTGTTCAACAGATGCAGACGCTTTCAGCTGAAGATGAACCCTATGAAATGCGCATTTGGGGTAACGTCAGGGAAATTCTTGGGATGCGTGGTACATCGTCAAGGAATCGAGCCTGACCCTGCGAAAGTTTCAGCCATCATCAGCATGACTCCGCCGCATGACCAGAGTGCCTTGAAGACATTCTTGCGGAAGCTATCGTATTTGCGAAGATTCATCCCAGCGATTGCCGAGATTACTTTCTGTTTCAGTAATCTTCTCAAAAAAGATGTCGCATACAACTGGACTCCGGAGCATGAAGCTGCGTTCGGGAAGCTAAAAGAGCTGCTGACGTCCTCAAAAATAATGATCGCACCTCAGTTAGGATCACCGCTTTTGCTGTATCTGATGTCAACGAGGAAATCCATATGAGCACTTTTGGCTCAGGAGTACGAGGGTCAAGAAAGGCCCATCTACTATATCTCTCGCATTGTGCAGCCCGCAGAATCAAGGTACACGGACATTGAGCGTCATTGCCTTGCCTTATTCTTCATAATAGAGAAGTTGAGACACTACTTTGCGTCGCACAAAGTGGTGGTGGTTACAAAAAGTGATCCCATACAATATCAGCTAACTCACACTACTCCTGGAGGAAGATTGACAAAATGGTATATGACCATTTCCCAGTTTGATATCACATGCGTTCGGCCGCGGGCGATCAAGTCGCAGGCGGTAGCGGATTTGTTGGCGCAGTTCCCTGACAACAGTCATGAGCCTGTGATCGAAGAAGAACTCGAGGGACCTAAAAACTATGCAATCGATGTACCCTATTGGACGCTCCATTTCGACGGTTCGTCAACGAGGAAATGCGGAGGCATTGGGATAGTCTTGACCAAACCAGATGGAGAGGTCATACAGATGTCCGCCAAGCTTGACTTCGCGGTCACTAACAACGAAGCGGAATATGAAGCCCTCATAGCGGGACTTCGTGCAGCGAAAGCTTTGGAAGTAAGCAATCTGACGGTCATGGGAGACTCCAAGCTAATCGTCAAGCAAGCCTCGGGCGAGTATGGTCTGAAGGAGATAAACCTTCTGCCCTATCGGACTTTGGTACAAAAGTTGGTGCAACAATTCTGCAACGTTAGGTACGAGCATAAGCCCCGAGCGGACAACAGGCATGCAGACGCTTTGGCCACCTTGGGATCCAAGGTTAGTACCGACAAGTGTCCCGCAAGAATCTCGATCGAAGTACGAACATCGTCGGCGTTAACAGAAGACGCATGCGACGATGAACACATGGACGATGCGGACTGGAGAAAGACAATCTTACGAGCCATCGCAGAAGGCACAAGCAGCGAGAGCTGGGCACTCACAGAAGGGTATTGCATACATGACAACGCCCTTTACTACAAGGGCCCTGGCGGAATACTTATGCGATGCGTCTCCGAGCAAGAGGGACAACTGTTGCTAGAAAAGATTCACCAACATGCTTGCGGAGAAAGCGAAGTTTCAATCTATCGAAAGGCTCAGAGATATGGCATTCACTGGCCAGACATGTCAACAGCCGCAGCCCTAATACAGGGAAAGTGCGAGAGTTGCGCACTGATCAAGGATTCTTTACTCATCGCTCTAACCGATGATGATGCGGATTGGAGGAAACCACTCTTCGATTTTCTCACCCAGGGGACCGTACCCGAATCGAGGAAAGAAGCTGAGAAATTGAAGAGGAAAGCATCTCGATACGTGGTACAAGAGAACCTGCTTTGGAGAAGAGGTCATGAGGGCAACTTGCTGCGATGTCTAGACGGCAGGGAAGCACAAGAAGTCATGGACCTTTCTCATCAGGCGGAACACCAGGGAGGTGCGAAGTTATGCAGACAACTCCTCTCAATTGGATATTTCTGGCCCACGATGGAGGCTGATTGCCGCACCAAAGTACGACGCTGCCAGGAGTGTCAATTCAAAGGAAACCTAGTGCACGCTCCTGCCGTAGATCTACATGCATTAGGAACGCCATGGCCATTTCACACATGGGCTCTGGATTTCATTGGTCCCATCCGACCAACTTCGCATGGAAATCATTTCATTCTCACCGCAACTGAGTTGTTCACCAAGTGGGTAGAAGCGATACCACTGAAGACGGCAAATGCGCTAGCTGTGGTCCATTTCATCCAAGAAAACATCATATGCAGGTTCGGAATACCCAACACCATCCTTTCAGATAATGGTACTCCTTTTGTTAATCGTCAGGTGGCTGCGAAGCTAGCATAATACAACATCAGGCAGATATGCTCCACCCCCTATTACCCGAAGGGGAACGGGCAGGCCGAAGCGACCAACAAAACGCTGTTGAGGATCTTGAGCAAGATGGTCGCAGATGACCACAAGAAGTGGGCTGATTCTTTAAGCATAGCCCTGTGGGCTTATCGGACTTCTCCAAGGATACCCACAGGGGTCTCACCGTTCCTCCTATGCTATGGGGCTGAGGCTGTAGTACCTGCGGAGGTGAAAGTTAATTTGGCAAGATTGGCCTTCCACGCATTGTATGACAATCAACGCGATCATGACTTAGTCTTGCTGGAAGAAAAGCGAGAACAAGCTAAAAGGACCAACAAGCGGTATCAAGAAAGGATCGCTCGTGCATACAACAAAACAGTCCAGCGTTGAGATTTCGCAGTTGGAGATTTGGTCATGCGCGCATCTGACCATTGCATGCGAGAGGCGGCTCACCCAAAATTCGCAGCCAATTGGGAAGGACCCTTTGAAGTCACAGAGGTCTTTGACAGTGGCTACTGCAGCATACGAAGGTTGCACGGAACGACCTCAACCCCAAGCTCAGTCAACATGCGCTGGATTAAGAAGTACTATCTTTGACTTCTCTCATTTTATGCGTTTTATTACAACGTTGTCTTATGCTATGTATAGCTATGATTTGCGCATCATCTCTCCCATATGAGAGAACTGTAATCTCGTCTCTCCCACATGAGAGATCTCCCAAGCTCAGTCAACATGCGCTGGATTAAGAAGTACTATCCTTGACTTCTCTCATTTTATGCGTTTTATTACAACGTTGTCTTATGCTATGTATAGCTATGATTTGCGCATCATCTCTCCCATATGAGAGAACTGTAATCTCGTCTCTCCCACATGAGAGATCTATAATAAAAGAATTCTCCCAAATGAGAAGAACTTTATACTTCTAGCCGTTTATATTGCCTCTTTTGGTTTATTATTACTATTAGCAAAAGCCTATCTGTCGCGATAGCAACCTACTCAAATGCGATCTTAATTGATCTTATAAGCCTATCTGTCACGATAGCATCCTACGCAAATGCGATCTTAATTGATATTCTAAGCCTATCTGTCACGATAGCAGCCTATGCAAATGCGATCTTAGTTGATCTTCTAAGCCTATCTGTCACGATAGCAGCCTATGCAAATGCGATCTTAATTGATCTTCTAAGCCTATCTGTCATGATAGCAGCCTATGCAAATGCGATCGTAATTGATCTTCCAAGCCTATCTGTCACGATAGCAGCCTATGCAAACGCGATCTTAATTGATCTTCTAAGCCTATCTGTCACGATAGCAGCTTATGCAAATGCGATCTTAATTGATCTTCTAAGCCTATCTGTCACGATAGCAGCCTATGCAAATGCGATCTTAATTGATCTTCTAAGCCTATCTGTCACGATAGCAGCCTATGCAAATGCGATCTTAATTGATCTTCTAAGCATATCTACCACGATAGCAGCACATGCGAAAATGATCTTAATTGATCTTCCAAGCCTATCTGCCACGATAGCAGCTCATGTGAAAACAATCTTAAGTGATCTTTTAAGCCTATCTGTTGTGATAGCAACATTATGTAACATGATCTTAAATGATCTTTCAAGCCTATCTGCCGCGATAGTAGCACTCTGCGAATGCGATTTGAAAATCGTTCTTAAGTCTATCTGTTGTGCTGGCAACATTATGTAAAATGATTTTAAGTGATCTACAAAGGCCTATCTAATGAGATAGCACCGACACTTTAATTGGAACATATCATAAGCCTATTTGCCAAGATAGCAAAGCTGCGCGAGCACGATCTCGAACGATCTAACAAAATATCTGCGAATTTATACGGCAGATAGCAAATACGAAGTATGTATATAGCATTACACAAGGCGAAATCTGCCGATACACATGCGAAATTGTAATTTGTTGTAACAAAACAGCAAATCATACAAAGCAATTTATCATTATGAGTCGAAAGGACTTACAATTTATCTGTCTAGATAGCAGCTTACAAGCGAAAAAGCTCAAATCTTACTATGCAGCCAACACGGCTTACAATGCATTCGAAAAGTAACTTATAAGCGAGAAGTTACACATCGAGGGAATCCTAACTGAAAAGGGATGAACCTAACGGTCCTAACACCAGCTATGCGATACACAAATCTGCGACCAAAGATCTGTAGCAAGTAGGGCGCTCCTGCGAAGAGATCAGCTCGCCATTCGCTACGTCCCTAGCAGCAAGATCTACGTGACGCTACGTCCAAGATCTCAGGTTCTGACGAGGCCCCTGTCTGATCAAGATATGTGCCAGAGGAACCACCTGTTCCGGCGTATGCAGCCGTGCAAAACAGGGGAAGCAGTCATTCCGCTGGCAATGGGCTCCTTGTCCAGATAGACAAGCGCATTGGCTCGCCTCCTGAGTTCAAGAACGAGGAGGCAAGAAATCCTCCTCCAGGGATGCTGGAGGAGAATCCCACCGTTCATTACGAGTCGGTAGCAAGGTCACTACGGCGCTGCACCTCAACGGGAGGCGGCCGGAAACATGACCTGCAAACATAATAGACGAAGAAAATCATTCGAACAAACATGAGATATTATCTCCATCTTCTTTATGAAAGTTACAAAGATCAGTAAGCCTCATAAAGCGGATCTTGGAAACTATTTCTATAGCACAAAGCGCAAACTCAGGTCTCATGACGTGAAGTTGCCACGAATCAACGAAAAATAAGCGTTGAAGCCAGCAGTCGTAAAGACTCACGGCAAAGCACATTTTTGGGATGAAGAACCCAAATAGCAAAAGGCAGGGTTTATATAGACCTTGTGGAGACTCTTCAGTTACCAAGATGAGTCAGCAGAATTTGAAAAGAGGGTAAGGTCAATCACTTACGCCTTGAAAAGCGGTAACGATCAATTACCCTACTAAAGGCTACGACGATTCCGTTGCGTATCCTAATTAATGACGGAAGGTCATGATTCGGATGGACTTCCCAAGGAAAGTGTGCTTATCTAATGAGCAATTAGCGCGAAAATCAAGGCAGAGTATCAATTGCTGACGTCATAAATTGAGGTGCACAGAGATATTCTAGCAAATCCCGGAAAGGGCAAAACGGGCTCTTCGATTCTTTTTGAAAAAAAGGGGGGGGGAGAAACCCTAGCAACATTACATTGATGTCTCAGCTATTTATTTGCTACTTTTCAAATTCAAAAATCAAAGTAAACCCTTGATCAAGGAGTCATGAGGGGTGAACTGACGGCTCAGATTCTCCACCTGCTCCACTTCCTGCTTCAATTGCTCGCACTTGGCATTCATCTCATAATAGAGCTTCAAAGCCTCTTCAACCTTTTGCTTTTGCTGCTCTACCTTCTGCTTCTCAGCTGCGAGGTTTTGGTGGCCGAGTTTCAAAGTTACTGCTGCGCGAATCAGGGTAACTCTTTTCATAAGAAACTTGAAACCCAGCCTGCCTTGAACTTTGGCGAGAAGATTTTGGCACATGCCAAAAAGAAACTCGGCACTCTGAGAAGAAATGGTCGCAGGCGTGGCCGCAGACAGCTGCTCCAAAATCCAAATGGCCTCGGTAAGAAATAGCCTCCTGTCAAAGGGCCCTATCTCCAGGGATCTCGCAAATGATTGGGGGTAGGCGAGGCGCATCCGAACTAGCCAGTCCACATCGGCTTGCTTCAAACCTAAAGCAATGTCAAAGCCAAGTTATGCTCTTAAACTCGCAAATGAATAATGCGGGGTGCAAACAGCAAACCACGACTTACCAGTCCCTTCAAGGATCTCACGAAGAGAAGGAATGCGTGTTGCTGGAGTGGTTGAAGACTGTCCTCGCTCCATTGCCCTTCTATCAGCTGCGAGCTCTAATTCCTCATAGTTGGGAGGAAGAGTATAAGCCGCACCAGTTGCAATTACAGCCCCGACCTGCGAGCCCCAAAAGCTCCACGCAGGAAGAGGTGCCGCTGACTCAGTCATCGTTGGAGGCGTAGTGGCAGCCGAAGTTGCTTGGCGAGGGACACTCTCAGATGCGGTAGCATCAACAGCACTTGTTCTCATTTCCTCAGCACTAGCATGGATCGTCCTCCATAAGCACAGTGTCAGCCTCGGCATCATCAGAGAGTTCGATGACGTCCTCAAAGGGCTCTCCTGCGTATTCAGCAGCTGCGACGGGCTTCTCGGTATGAGAACTCGGCACCGGGACATAGGACGCAGAAGGTTGACTTCTTTGCTCCAGCACGGGTTCATCAGCATCGCCTGTGATACAAAATGCGATGGTATGAGGTAACTCGTATTGTACGTTATTTTACTATCTTTGCTAAAGCTAAGAGCAAGCACCTCCACGCGAAGGTGGGATTGCAGTATCTTCGTCATACACTAAAGACGTGGAACCATGCCCTATTAGTGTGTCCTCATTAAGCATGTCTTTAAAATGAGCGTGACCTGGGGCGCGAAGAAACTAGTCATGATTATGCTTTGAGTTGCTAATCTTAGTTCACGCATATCGCTCAAGTGATTACCTGAGGGTTCACCACACTTGCCTACTAGCCAACGGCGAATGTCAGCTTTTGACACACCATGCTTTAATGCACCCACAATAACATCTCGATAAGTTACTGAGAGATTAAAAATCTCACCTTTATTGCCGCCTGCGATTTCTTCAAAATCTGCTTGGGCTTGCTCCAAAGCTGCTGCATCCTCTTCTGGAGCCGCATCCTCCTCCTCAACTCGAGGAGCCACCTCTTCGGGAAGCACATCTTCCTCATCGGTTGGATGCACTAAGTCGTCAACATGCTGTTGTTCGAGGCTCCTTTGCCTCACACGCTCGAGCTCCTCCTCTTCTCGCTGTCTTCTCCTTTTGGCAGCTTCCGCGGCTGTCTTCCTGGACTCAGCGAGAACGTCCTCGCTTATGGGTTCATCAGAAACGCCAGAATGAGCACTCCTCTTCTGCCTCTTGGCCAAGAGGCCACTGATGGTCTCCTCATCATCATCATCTGTGAAGAAATGACTGGTTCAAAATCAAGTTGAAAAAGAGTTACGATAATGAGAAGGGAAACGCGATGGAGATACCTCCTGATTCTTCCTCATGTATCGCATCTTCAACTCTTTCTTCTTCTCCTTCATCTCCTTCTCTTGGCTCCCGCCTCTCCTCTTCTTCCTCCTGGCCGAATGGAACGAAGGTCTCCACTGCGAGATCCTTTCGCGTCTTACTGGTCACGCGACCTTTGCCTTTGTCCTTGGCAGAAAGGGATCTCGCAGGAGGGGAAGTCGGAGCACTTCTAGGGGAAGAAATTGTAATTCCTCTTTGCCTAGGCCTCTTTGCTCTTGGCGCGGCAGTCGCTGGAGGAGACGGATCATCTCTGGGAGACGGGGCCGGAGCATTGTCTATCAGCGAGTCAGCAAAAGCATTCATGACCTCGCGAATCCTGGTTTCGACCTCAGGATCCATCCTCGATGCTAGCAGGAACGACTGTCCTTGTCTTCTTGTGGTAACAATGGTGTTAACCAGCGATTTGGAACGATCGCCAGATGCGAACCTCCGCACATGGCACTACAGCAAGCAGTGTAGAATAAAGATGTCAATATGTGAAAATAAAGAAGCTTAGCACATGCAAAAGAAGTTGCTTACCTTAGCAAAAGTCTCGCTATATCTGATGACATGCGAGTCGCCTTTCTTAACTGCGGCGATCTTTTCATCCAGAATGACGGCAGGGCACAAATGGTTCTCATGATCCAACAATGAGTATCAACTATATTCAGACTCGTCCAGACTGCAGTGGGGACGAAACGGAAAAGAGTTTCTTTTGATCACAGGAGCTCTGCTTGGCTGAGGGGCTGACTGCGTCTCAAACCTTGTCTGCTCGGCGTGCCAGTATGCGAGCCAGTTCTTAGAACAACCACCTTCGCGGTTACCCGCAGGTTGCTCAAAGGGAAGGTTGCTCATGAAGACTGTTTGGCACTCCTTTGTCAATAAACGCTTATAGCAGCCTCTGATAATAGACTGTGGCCAGATTGATGGTGCCACTGCATCAAAGCCAAACTGGGGAGAAACGCGAGTGGGATCAACATCCACGATAATTCTCTCATACCTCGGCGCGAGCTCACGAATATGCTCTGCGAGAGCAGGAAGGGAACCTCGCAGGCACCAGCAAAAGAATTCGCGATAGCGCTCATGGAAGTGCGATCCATCTTCGAAGAGGAGCTCTTCTGAGAAGACAATACCCTTAGAAGGGTACAGCCTTGGAAACCATCGCACGTTCTCAATACGCATGGCATAGGGCCTGGCTATGAACTCTCGCCGATTGTCGCATATCAAGCTCCAAACGCATTTGGTATTGTTCGTTCCGAACCACCTTGCAGCTCTGCCACTGTCACGCTCCTCCATCGCGCCTGGGGGACACCACTTGTTGGGCTTAGAAGCAGTTGGGGCATAGGAAGGCCATCGCTCAAAGACCCACATCGTCAAAAAGGCAATGTTAACGAAAGTCAGTATGTCGAGGCGGCCACGCGATTCTTTCATGGCCACAACTAGCTGATCCAGTCTGTAGTACAGTGTGCCCAAGACCAAGGGTCCGAGTGCGACTTTCTGGCCAAGGTCCAGTTTCACAGCAAGCGGCAGAACGTGATAGAAGACCCCATCGTGCGGGTGACCATCGATTAAGTACCTCGACAGCCAGGCACAGAGGAAAGCACAAAGGGTCAAGTGATACCCTTTACCTTCCACGTAGTTCTTGGCCTCTGGGTCTTGAATCAGAAGCTTCTTGGTGATGCTGCTGTTCGCGTAATCACGGAAGAAGTACTGCACCCATTTATTCCAAGTATTCTTCGCAGACGTGTCAACCAACTGCCAGTCAGGAAGGGCTTTGGTAGTGGTCCACCGGGTGGAGATTTTCTTTACCTCTGACAAGCACTCCTCCATCTGCGTGTACAAAGCAATCTCCGCATCCGTCCTCAAGGGACTCAAAGGGTCCACCTCGCCCATGGGAGACAGATCATACAGCATATGCACGTCCTCGAGTGTGGGAGCAGCCTCGAACTCAGCAAAGTGAAAAGTGTGAGTCGCAGGCGAGTAGCGGGAAAGAAAATTTAGAAGCATGGACTGGTCCAGCTTCACGGCAGCACCCTTCATAGCACGAACGGCGAAGTATACGCCGGCCTCGTTGAGAGTCACAGCATGATTGGTCAACACATGGTCAATCCACTCGTCCATGTAGTCCAATTTCTGAACAAAAGCTTGGGTGGAAATCGCAGCATACGGGAAGTACCCATTTTCGATTCCCAATCAAACCACGTCCTCGGAACCAATCAAATCAAGCAAGGCTGAGTTAACTGGAGGAGTTAATGTTAGCAATCCCTCATTGGGGACAGAAGCAGGTAGTTTCTTTGCCTTAACTCTCGCATGGTAGAAGTCCTTACCACCCAGATAGGGGGCTTTTGGCCAAAGAGCTTGTGGAAGATCAGGTATTTCTTCGTCCTCCTTGGTGGGTCTAGTTCCTCTTGTCTTTGCCATTCCTGCGGAAAAGCAAGAAAAAAGGGGGGGGGGAAATATGCCACACTTCAGTTTGAATTCTGAGATTCAAGATCTATGGGAAGAAAGATGAACAGTTTCTGGTATCAATTTCAGAAATTAGAGGTTGGAAATTGTTTGCATTATCAGGGATTTCAAAACCCTACATCCAAGGTCTTTATCACCGAAGGATTAAATCAAAATTGGGTTCAAAGATTGGAGCTTCTTCACAAGTTTTCAACAGATAATATGTCATGGCTTTGCAGATCCAACACAGTTCAAAGCATACATCGGGATGTTAAACAAAATTAAACAAGGCCAACCTTGTTTTGGTAAAGCTTGCTTGGATGCGCACAGTTGAAGAAGACGATTGACAAGAGTGAACTGGTGATTGATTATTTGAATCTGCTCTCGAAGAATTCCAGGTATCATTCACTTTAAGAGAAAGAAGTGATGCTTTACAACAATGGAGAGTACAGAGTATTTATCCAAAAACAATGAAGGGTTGCGTCCTTTCAGTAGTCGAATCGCAACCGACACCGTCGAATCGCGCAATCACAGGACAAGCTGACGTCACGCCTGAAACCCTAAGGGCCAGACGGCACGACTCTAGGGGTTTTAGGTCATAATGGCACGCACGGGGGCTGAATTTACTCGTGTTTGAATTGGTGCGTGGCGACGACGCGTATGTTGGTTTTCGCGCATGGAAGTCTATGCAGCTATGAGTCTTCACGCGCAGAAAGGGGGCTAATGTAGATAGTGCTTTCTGAGCTGACAGATCTTGGCCACGTGGCAACCATCTAGCACACCATATTGTGCTCCACACACACTGGATCACCAGCCGCGCTGATCCATGTGGGGGCTGCGAGACAGGGCCCTCGCATACCACTGCACGGGATTTGTAGGGACTTAGTGGTTTGGAGGCTAGAGTAAGTCCTGTCGCGTGCGAGCCAAGCCCGCGCGCGACCTTTAGTAACTGCTTTTGAGAGATTTATGGCACGAGCTCCATAAACCCGGTCAATCCGGTCAAACCCGGTCAACCTCATAACGGTTCCGGTATTCGCGCATAACGTGCTGTAACGGTCCCTATATAGGCGGACGAACGTGCCGTTGCGGTTAAGCTAATTAAGCCGCCATTGATGGGCGCATTAACCACACTGCAACGGTCACATTCTCCGTTATATATAGGACGTTAACCTTTCCATACAAAGGAGAACACACTAGCCATACGCGGAAGCTCTGTGAAACCCCTGTCTCTCTCTCAGACATTACTACTGCCTTACTCTCTCCCTACACATAACCCAACTCTTCCTGTGCCATCTCTGATCCTCTACTTACGGTGTACACGGAGGTCTCCCCGCCGGAATCTCTTGTGCACAACGGTCGAACGCATATATAGGCGTGCGATCAGCAAGTCTCTCGGATAACTGACAAAGGTCGCACGCGGGTGTAACTGTCACTCACGTGCGACAAACCTTACTCTAGCCTCCAAGCCACTTAGACCCGTTGACTTCCGTCCGGATTATACGCGAGGGTGACCCTGTCTCACAGCCCCCATATGGATAAGTATGAATTAAAGACGAGTATATAGTGATAGTGGGGTACCATACAGGTTCATCACTGACTGACGCGTGGACGATGTTCGATGTACATAGAATGCACTATCTACATTAGCACCATTTTCCGCATATGCCACGCGTACTGTGGTTTTTAGGCGCAAAACTGATCATACATGTCTTCTACGCGCGCGTTGGAACGATTCAAATTCATCTCAGGAACCCTAGCCCCCCAAACGAACTCCATCATTGCTTAGGTCTCTGTGGAGTCGTGCAGTAGGTCTTAATAGAACTCATAGCATGACGTGGGTAAAACTCATGTTCACACGTCCCGCGGGTTACCGAGGTTGAAGCAAGTTGAGGGGTCGTGACTTCAAAGGTCTCTTCATAAATATCAAGTTGTCTATTGATTGTACGCCATTGTTGCTGTTGAAGTTTATGTGCAGAGAGGAAGAACTCCGATTGTAGATCTCAGAAATCAATCGGCTTTCCGGCATTCTTAATCAAGTTTTCGAAGTTCACAAAGCAAGTCGAGGTTAGTTGATTTAATCTATCAATAACGCAGAATTCATAATAATGCTTGTAGAAATAATTCTCTCTCATCGAATATGGGTTTATTTGAATATTCTTCACGAATAATTCTAGGTTTGCTTGAAGGACCAATAATAGTTCTCCTTAAAAAAAGCTTCTCTTTTCTCATCATGATCTTCTGATCTTGCACGTATTCTTGATATAATAGACATGGACCCATCCAAGAAATCAAAAGAACCTGAGGATTTACCAGATTTACAAAAAGAATTATGGCGTAAGGCCCCCAATTTAAATGGTGAAGACTATTGTCTTGCGACTGTTAAAAGAACAACGCTTGATAAATTCCCAGAAAAGAGTAATATGCAGTTAATATCTCAATCAGAAAGAGATGATTGGGATATCGCCAATATCAACGAAATACACAGCCTCGATCTTGAAGCTGGATTATATTCCTACACAGAAATTAGTCACCAAACCTTCATGGAGAAGTTAGACTGGATGGAGGAATAGACTGAACACATCCTCAAGCGTTATGAAACTAATTTAACTCTAGCAGGAATATATGACGCCGTGCGTGCGACAAAAGAATTGAATCTTAAACTCGACAATGATATGTTGATGAACCTTTTCTCAAGATATTCGAAGAAAACTCACACCTTCCATTTCGCGACCTTCGAGGCTGCACCTACCCTCGAAGATGTAGAGATGTTGCTCGAACTGAAGACCATGAACCTATTCTCAAGATATTCGAAGAAAACTCACACCTTCCTTGGGGCTCGTAGAAGTAGGTCACTCGCCGCTTTGTTGCGTCTGGTCCCGACGGTAGAGAGATACCACCATCGGACTCCATAGCTCTCTCTCTCTCTCTCACTCGCTCTCTCGCCAAATAGGTTTAGTGCGATTTCAGTGAGGGAAAGACGATGGTATGTTCTAACACTCTATTACATGACCAGGGGAGTCAAGTATCTATAGGGTACAAAATAGGTGAGAAAAGGGGTCTTGTGAGTTTTAGGGATTTACTAGGATTATGAGGAAATTAGTTCTCAAGAAAAAGATTGTGAGGATTATTGTTAATTAAAAATAAATTACACACTTCTTTTCCATATGTATTTTCTTTTCAGCCCGTGCAATAGATTGAGGTTGCATAGAGAAAAGTCATTTCCTCTACGTCTCGGTAGCCGTCGAAGCCAAGATCTCCTCTACGAATATCACTCAACTAAACTATCTCGGTATACTTCATTATTTGATGTAAAAGACATCACCTTTCAATTGTTTTTACATTGAATATTTTATACTAACATTAGTCTCGGTTGTAGAGTTTCAATACTAGCTTAGTACCACTAGTCACTGGATCACTTTGACTCGGTGATTTGGATAGCAAAGTAATTTAATTTTTTGATAATTTTTTCATGGTGTTGTAGAGTATAAGTTGCTCTATAACACCGTGAAAAAATTATCGAAAAATCGCATTATTTTGCTATCGAAATCACCCGGTCAAAGTGACCCATATACGAGTCAAATATTCCCAATGAAGGGCAAGAGCTGGGACAGAGTAGTAAGACTAACTCTAACAGTAGGACCACTGGCACTCGAGCCCTGAATTAGTGTCTTCAGTAGTGAGGGGGTAGGAGGTTAAGCTATTAATCACCCATGTCAGGGGGTGGGTGAGGCCATGGACTTGCACTAGTTCCACGGTCTGTGGAAAGTTTTTTCTTTTTATTTTTCCTTTTTAAAATAATTTTTTGTATGAATTTTTTATTAAAAATGTCAATAAAATATAAAGACACTAGGGAGGTCTTCAACTCTTGTAGCATATCCCTCAAAAAAAAAAAACTCTTGTAGCATAAATGACATACTTGTAAATATTATGAATAATTACGGTGAAAAATGATAGATCAGGCAAAGAGGCGGGAGTCCACTGCTGGAGTTAGTCAAAATAATAAATAATTATTTATGTGTATGTGTTTATTAGTTGTATTTTGTTACTTCTCGACCTTCCAAGTCTAAGTTGGAGGTTGATCATTTTCTAAACATAGTTCTCAATATATTCACTTAAGTTATTTCGTTGTCAATTAGTTTTTTTTAGAGAAGAAATTTATATTATCAAAGGGTAGTCAACCCCTGCAAATCAAAGTTTTGAACATTTTGCGCCCAAGTGGGCGTTTGTGAATAAAATGTAATCTCTTCCTCGTCTATCGCTTTAGAGGCAATTAAATCCGCAAAGGAATTTCCTTCTCTGTGAATATGGAGGTACTCCAACCATGTTAAGTTTAGCCGAACTTGATCTGCAATCTCCTAGGACCTCCTTCAAGTCCGAGATAGCGTTGATTTCCTTAATCTTCCCCGATATGCCGTCCTGAAGTAGAGAGACTGCCACCAAGTTGTAGTTCCAATTGCACCGACGAAAATCCCATCTTCGCTGCCAGGTCCAGAGCTTCTCTCGCCGCCACAAGCTCCGCGCGCCATCAGAGGCGACCTCTGATGAGGAACACGGCGCTGCCTTGCTGCAATAAACTGCCTGGTGCCATCCCTGCCATTCATGTGCTATTTGCATTCCAACTTGATACACAAATCCTTTCGTAATATGTTACGCAATACAAACATTGTTGTAAAGGTTTGGCCAGTTTGATAGAAGAAAAAGAAGAATGTGGGTTACATGCATGTTTAGTCTAACAATTGGAATACGCATGTATGTGATGTGAAAAATCAGGAATGTCATAACCCATGAAAGAAAACGTATCTGAGCAGAATTCTCATATCTGAGAGCTCATACACTGGGCCTCTCTATGATATGTCTAGCGAATCAGGGACCCGAATATATAACTGAGAGCTAGATACACTGGGCCTCTATGATGTCTGGGGGAATCAGGGACCTAAAACGGGAGAGCGGTGATCCAAATAGGATCACTGTGTTGTTCATCAGTGTCAACAAGGTGAAGTCCAGAATGGCGTGGGCGGTTTATCCCTGATACAAATGGCTGTTGAACTCGCATACCCTTGTGAACAAGTATACCTAGGCCGGCCTTCTTGTTCAGGAAGGGGATACGAAACAGTAGGATACGATGCTTACTAAGATACGAGTACAACATTAAAGTGTATAGAGTGTAGTAAGAGCACAATTAATTCATAATCATACCGTAAAAGTGGCCATTAAACAAACTAAGATGCAAATTACTACGATGGATTAATCAAATCCTTATGACCAACATGACTAGCAAATTCAATCTCACACGGTATCAGAGCACTATCTAGTCCGGAGCTCAACAGAGATGACAACACTGTAAAAGTTAAACCCAGCATCAGTTGCATGACATGATGATAACCACTACGCCAAACTTGAACGCATAACCGATCAAGTGTGAACACTGCTTCTGCACGAATTCCAAAGCTCGTTAGAGCTTCGACACCACATTCGGGGTAGGCTTTCCAACGTTGTCTTTGGCATCAATCTCTTTGGTATCTACTACGTCAATTGCGCTAGGAGGGACATCGACCGCAGGAGAGCAGTTGAAGAACCCATGAGGCTGCACCCAGAAAATTCACCGGTACCATGATTAGCACAAGAAAAACAAAATTTCCCAAGGCCTATAATAATTAATTGTCCCACACTGCAACATTTTATATTGAATCTTGATCATACAGATGTGTATATATACCCATGAAAAGAAGGAGATCGTGAAATAATATGATCTAGATAGATATTTACCAGTTAAACAGAGTACGATGTAGCAGTGATGTCAAACCACCAGGCCAGGTTGGAGGCGGGTCCGGAGGGAGGAGCAGCTGGGGCAGGTTGGAGGTCCGGTGGGAGAGGGGACCGGGCCGGGGTTGTGCGGTGGAAAACTAGCCCGGACCGGTCCCGGGACCAAAACTCACGGGTTTAAGGGTTTGGGGGGAGGGGGGCGGAGTCAGGATATATATTAGTAATATATATATGCATTTTTGACATTAATATACATATTTTATATACTAATTTTTTTTAACAAGCTTACTAAATAACCCCCAAATTAGATTTTTTTTAAAAAGTGGAGGAAAAATGTTCAATTACCTAGGATTTTTTTTAATGTCCGGTTCAGCTGGAGGACAAAGTGACCCAGGGCGGGCTGGGTTAGGGGGTGGGAGGGGCAAGGTGGGGGGGGGGGGGGGGGTGAGGAGGGGGGTTGGAGGAAATTGGGCCGGCCTGGTCCGGTTTGCACCATGGGCCGGCCCCTTTGACACCACGAAATGTAGCCATATTCAAGCTCTTTGTTTACACAATGCTGCAAAAAATGCTTCCAAGAAAAGACCAAGTACGGCAGTCTATTGAGGTATTACTTAAATTTTCAGTATCAATATTTGTCTATGCACAGAATGCGGAAACATCTTTTGAACAAGGATATGTCACTGGTAGTTAGTACTTGGTGCAGACTAGGCTCCAGCTATTGGAGGTGAACTGAATGGACTTAATTACCACATTAACTCATTTTTCCTTTATAACTAGAGTAAACAGCAGTGCCTAAAGTCACTACTTAGAAGACTTGTGAATAGTATTTATTTTCCATCTTTAACAAAAAAAATAAAAAAAAATAAATAAATAACATGTACTAGAAATTAGTGTAGTAAAAAAATGTGAGGCTATATAACTGTTATGTTTGCTAATTTCTAAGATCATTAAGTAGTGGTAACACTTGGTCAAAGGAAATTGGACTAGTACAGAGGCAATATAGACTCTCAGAAGAGACAGTTCCTAAATACGTACCTGAAGTACAAAGCCAATGTGTTCAACTGGCATAACAGGCCAGTCTTCCAACCGAGGAACATGTGTGATACCAAATACGTACCTGCAGGAAACCAGAGTCATTAAACATGCGGAAATTACAAAACTGAGCAAAAAGAAAGCCATGCCTCCAGAAGAATCTGTTCAGGTATATAACATCAGAAATGTACTTGCTCACGATTCTTGCCAAGAATTAGAGAGGACATAGCTCGTGGACAATTTGTAATAAACTTAAAAAGTGATATCTGAATCAAGTACTAACCAGAGAACAATGTCGGTTTCTTCCAGCGATCTATCCTGCTTGACCCATGAAGCCAAACCCTCACCCACACGGGGGTTTTGATTGGGAAACTCCCCTCCAGGAAAGTCTTCACCGCGTGCATATTGAGTAACCCAAAGATTATGCTTCAGAAAAGCAGCTCTTCTCAAAAATTTAGCATCAGGACGGGCCAATGGCAGACAATTGGAACCAGGCATCAACTTGTAGCCTGTCAGCTGCCCAGTCCTATTGACAGTTCTTGTATTCCTGACCTGAAATTTCAGTTGGTGGTATACATGATTATCATAAGCAGCTAAATTGAAAATCAAAGATAATAATACAACACCTTGTCTCTGACTACTATCCCAATATCACAGCTACACGACCTAATTCTTACAGACACACTGCTAATACTTAATACTATCATAACTAGTTCTACTGGAATTTCCTTCCAAATGCAAATGAGAAACTAGGTGTAAAGAGATGAGACACTGCCAAGAGCGACGTCAAATTCTCTCGTGATTTTCATGTGCAATAAATTAGACGCCTGATCATCCATGTGAGCCCAAATAGACTAAATAGTTCGCTTTTTACATTATTATCTAACTCATCCGGTAACTTATGTCTTGTGATAGCTGACCAGCTTTATCAGCAACCAGATTAGCTAGCACTGTCAAGAATAAGAAGCCTAGAGAGTATATAAACAGACACAATGCGCCAGAATCACAATCATTACTCCAAAAGTTTTCCTATTATATGAGTTTTCCTTTTCTTTCTGGTAAGACACATTATATAACTCATAGCCTAAAAAAGGGTCCATACTTTTTTTCACTCTTGGATACTCATTTCAAAATCCGAGCGTTCAACACTATGAATTCCCATGGGAAGTAAAAAGAATATGGAACTTATAAATTTACCCTATCAAAATACCTTATTACACTTTGTGCGGCCACGAACATGCCACAAAAATGTTTGGAGAGTGAAAGGTACTAAGAATCTGCAGAACTTTTATTATGTGGTGTACATGTATGTTCTATCTATGTAGTAGCATTTATGATAGTCAGGTTTTAAATGGGGATATCCTTTGTGGTCAATTTTCATAACCAATAATCCAGACCCGAATATTTCTTCTGACGTTTCAGTTCAATCCCATTAGTTTTTACCATTGCCTACAGAATTGATTATAGCTAATCACGCACTTAGGCCAGATCATCACACCTTTGAAATGATATCATAGCAAATTAGTTGGTCCTTAACTCAAACCTGAAATAGCAGAAAAGTAAGGCCAACTCTTGAAATCATTTAAAGGTGTAACATATTTTATGTAAAATAATAAATATTACATTCCCAGGTGTAATGAGCTTTGAGCTGAGACAGTCCTTTGTTTAGAAATTATGCACCTCAAGGTTTCACAGAAAATGTGCAGTTGGTTCCTGCAATTGATCTACAGGTTAGGGGCCATGAGCTGTGATAGATCAGCAGCGGAGGCTTGTTCGAAAACATATTCAAGTGATCAAATTCAAACCCACAAAATCCTCGATATAGATCAGTAACACGGGTGCGGGAGCGATGCGGGAACTGAGTGCGGGCGCGGCAAATTCCCAAAAAAATCAAGGGTGCGGCCACGTGGGGGTGCGGCAACTTTATTTATATTTTTACTTTATATTATTTGTGATACAATAATAGTAATCCAAATTATAATCAACGACCAATTCATAGTTTCATACACAGATTCAAAGATAAAGAGTTACTATATCAACAAGATAATTCTTGTCGTTGTTCGTTGGGTAAGAAATGTTCACACAAATTCAGATTTTTTTTAATAAATTGTAGTTGTATTTTAGAAGACCTCTCAACTAAAACTTCTAAAATGACCCTGCCTTATCCACAAAGCAACCCAAAAACACCCACGAAGTACCCAGAAGCACTCGGCGCGAGTGCACGACCTCCCAGAAGCACCCGTGCAACATAGATGGTGTGTAGAGTCATAGTCATTTAAAATGTAACTTTTTCAGATATTAAAAACAATAAATCTATGCTGAAAGGGTCCAATGTGGATACTTCTCGTATATTCTAGCAATCTTATTTCATTAGCATGAAAATAAGACAGAAATGGTCTCGAAACATTAAAATCAGAAAAAGATCTTACTATCCAATGTCGAGCAGAAGAAGGATTGGCGTCACGCATTGCTTGTAGTTCAGATTTGAGCAATGTCTCTTCAGCGTAGAATGCATTGTTGTGAATATTATTCTCCCCAGGATCTTCAACCTTAACATTTACCTCAACAACCTGAAAAAGAACAAAGCCAAACAATGTAAATCAAATACATCAAAGAAACTATATAAGGAAGAAAAAAAAAGAGAAAAAAAAATAAAAGGAAGTGAATGGCATAATTACAGTTTGTCATGCAGACTCTAGAGTTAATAAACTTCACAATGACCCCCAAACTTCTGATCCCAATCAAATTCGAAAAAAGAAATAATGAAATAAAAACACCAGAACCTTATTATTGTGGTGGAACAGTCATGAACAGATATTCTAAAAAATTAGAATCACTCTCTCCAGAAAATTACACGACGCTGTAACCAGGAAGTGAGGAAGGACATAACTATCCGACATTTTCATTGCTTTTGTTTACTTTACAAGTTGCTAACACATACTTCCCAGAAAACCTCAGGAGATGTGGATCTTTTTACCAGTAATGAACAGTTATGCTAAAACATCACTTTAGACCCTGGTAATTACCTGATTATACGCTTCGCCAGATTTACAATCAACACCCATGTCCATACGCGCAACGAAAAAGTGCTGATGAACAGGTGCATACAACGACGGAGCAATCATCGTTCCATATTTTCGAGATTCCCCAGGCTGCAATGCTCCTAGACTAAGAATTCCAGTAAGTTTGACTTCAGCTTCAATTTTTCCATCCTGTAATGTCAATCAAAGTGGAGATAATCTTGTATAATTAGATTGCAAAATTGAGATGAAAAAATAAATAATGCAAGTAGCCAAGTGAATGGCGGAGACTAGATGCTAAATAAATAGTTAGACACATTGACCTATATGCAAAATGGAGCTGACATACGTACATTGTCCCAAAACAAACACAATGTCACTTGTTCAAACAGATAATACATAATTTACGATTTTCCTTCAAATTAGATGAAGGAAAATTGTAACTTTTATTAGTACATAATAATAATTCTTGTATACCAACTAAATTAATTAAAAAAAAAATTACCGATATGAAGATAATGGTACTTGCCTGATAGAAGTGCCAGTAGAATCCATATTCATAATTTGCAACAGTACAGACAAAGGAAACTGTTAGCCGCCTACACCTCCGAACTTCAGCTAAGCCTGTTCTCCAATCTTGGTGTTTCCACAGCATCCCGTAGTCTTCTTCATGCATACAAACACAATTTTCAATAGTTTCAACGCCACCAGTGAAATTTGTAAAATGGGCATCAAAGTATTTGATGTATCCCAAGCAGTCACATCCCTGTTAAAGAAGTTTAGTATTAGAATCAGAAACTAAATCCAAAGATGTGAAGAAGGTTGTTGAGCATGAGAACTATCTAGAAATATCAGACACCTTCTTAAGAGAGTGGGCGTTCTTTCCGAGACCATCTTCCCCGGCATCAAATGCATTCTTCCTGTAATGTGGTTCATTTGGATCTCCATACGGAACAACCATTTCCACGAAACTCAATCTATGTGCAACAGGCCTGCGACCTCGACTTCCATCAACATACGCAATGGAATGTATAACCAACCCCTCCCGAGGAGTGAACCCAATGCGGAAGTTCCACTGCAGATCAACACGCCAACCACAAGACATTTTCATGAAGGCATGTTTGAGAAATAATATGTTCATGAAGGAATCAATGCATACAAGACAGTTCACTAGAACGAGAAATTGGGTACCTTTTGCCATTCCACATAGTGCCCTCGAACCCGAAAGCTTGGACCCTCTGGCTGAACAATCTGGATGGGCTTTAAGTCACTTCGATCAACCCCACCTCTACTTTCTCCAGCAGTATAGTTTCTCAGTGGATCTGCTGGTGGTAATGGGACAAACTTGCGTTCTTCACACTCAATCACCACCATGTTTTGCATATCAACAAGAACATGAATGCCTTCAACTGGGCGTGCATAGCCGTTCTCCATTGGACAGTCACTTTCTGTTCTGCAAAAAATGAGTGGTTTTGCAAGTCTACGACTCGGAGCATCGGCCTCACTGTGATAACCAACACACCTGGCAAGAGTACATACAAGCTATTAGCATGACAAAGCGTCTATATGGTGCTACCAGTAAAAGATGAAGCAACGGAGATTTAACCAACCAGGCATCAACCATCACAAGATCCATATCGTCAATGCCTCTTTTCTTCATTGCCTCTTGGAATGGAGGATAATCTTTCACAACTGCTTCACATTCAGCATATTCTACGGCATCCTGAGATTCAAATGTGTGAATGTGAAGAATAAGAAGATAAAAGTTCAATAATAGCTTGCAGTCAGAAATTATGCCCTGATGTAAATTACTTTTACCAAGAGGACTTGAGCTACCATATTGCTTATATCATACTTATGAAATCAGCTAAGTCACATAGTGGGGGAAATAGGTGTAATTTTTTTCAGAATATGAACTTATACAGTCTATTCATGCTAAATACACCTTTTGGCATTTGAAGGTATACGATTATTCCAATTCCTCATCCAGTATTCCACTTTAAGGAGAGCAAGTTTCAGTGACGTACCATTGGAGGCTGAACATCTGGAACAACTTCTGACAAAACGACCTTTCCTCGGTGATGTCCCCCTCGAGTTGTTGCATGGACTTCACTTAGCTCAACGATCCATACGCTTGTCTCGTTTGATTTTTTGTTATAAACAACTAGTCTGGCTCGCCTTGGGGGAAGCTTGGTAGGAATTACAGGCCCACCTTTGGTTCTAGGCAACAGTGATGGTTGAAACGGGGGGAAGAAATATGCATCAGCCAAAGCAACAACATGCTTCTCTGGCTCCAACAGAACTACTTCAATAAACCTCATGCTATCCCTAACCTGAAATGTTATATAGAATCGTATAAGAAGACATGCTCCGAAGAAAGACTAAAAGTCACTATACCTCAACATTGGCTTGTTTTTCCCATGTTTTGAAAACCAGGAGCTTATGTATAAACGATCACCTCAGGAGTGGCTCCAGCAGACCTCACTGTCGCCACAGCTACTGAAATTTCAGCTGCAGATAATGGATCTAAAGGATGGCTACTTTGAGCCCTTAGCCCAATCTGGACCCCTGTACAGATGAATCACTGGTTAATGACCGTGAAAAAGAAGGCGGTAACATACAGCGAAGCCCTAACAACCAGGAACAGAACCCAACATGTGAACCAAATCAAACTTGACACTGCCTAGGTAAGTACCGTCACACTAATCACTGCCGCATATAAGCACAAGCAATTAAATTACTTCAAATAAATAAAACTAACAATTGAATCATTGTTCAACCAGGAAGCACGAGTAAAAAGTCAATTATAGGAAAATTTGGTAGGACGAACACAATTAAACAATTTCAGAGTGTGTTTGGTAAACCGTTTCAGCTGACACTGCCTAAGTAAATCACCTTCCAGATTATGCTTTTCCTATGAACAAATTGAGTTTTAGGAAATCAAACTTGACACTGCCTAACTAAATACCGTCACACTAATCACTGCCGCATGTAAGCACAAGCAATTAAATTACTTAAAATCAATAAAACTAACAATTGAATCATTGTTCAACCAGGAAGTACCAAATAAAAAACAATTATATGATAATTTTGTAGGAGGCACACAATTAAAAATATCAGTGTGTTTGTTAAACCGTTCAGCTGAATCTACCTTCTAGATTTTGCTTTTTCTATGAACAAATTAAGTTTTACGCTTCAAAGAGGAACTATAATGCAAAATCACAAACCAAAAAATCTAAAAAAAAAAAAAATCAGAATTATAAAACCTAATTCCAGAAAAATCTACAACGCTCTAATCGCATTGTTGACGAAAACGACCGGTAGAGAATCACATACCGATCATAAACAACGAATTAAGTTAATTAATCACGATCAACACAACTGACATCAGAATCATGCAAATCGATCTCGATCAACACATACATTAGTGGATTCACAATCGCTTACAGAAGATAACGAAACGAAAGGGCGAGAGAGACAGAGATGAATCGGAAACACACCTTTGACTGGATTATTCGAAGAAGGCTCGGAGAGAATCAACGGCTGAGAGCCAGCCTTGTTCTTCTTCTGATCGTCACGGCGATCACCTGTCGGCGGCGGAGGGAGGGGATGATTCCAGTCCTGCAGCGCCTCCGCCGCGGAAGAGGCGGAGACAGCGGCGGCGTTCCGTGAGGAGGAATCGCCGGGAATGCAACATGACGACGCCGTTTTCGAAGCTGAGGCCATTGTAAGGGGTTAGAGAGCTCACCAAATCCACCGCAGTAGCAGAGAGTACAATCCACTGACATACAGCAATACTCTCCGTCGCACTAACACCTTCACACTCACTCTCTCCCACACACACTCTCTCGGAAATCTGAAACCGACGTCTCTTCTTCGGAGAAGAGCGATCAGTGGAATACAGAAATCGGATCTGCAGATATAAATAGAGAGCAAAGAGGATGATGTTGTTGTTGGTCTACAACTAAATAACCTATAATTACGCTACTTCTCTACGCCTGAAACACCACACACCAGGTAGTGTATGGACACTGTGAAAGTGACACGTCAGCAATATTTAGAAATTTAACGTGTTTTTGGCAATTCAATTAGATAAAAATAATATAAAATATATGTGTGTGTTAAGCTAAGTTCGTTTTGCACCACTCGCGACGTGGAGGCTAAAAGATATGTGGATTGAAACAGGTGCAGACGATCTATGGAATCTGAGAATTGGTAAACGACATGTGTTTTATGCTAGCTTTACTTTACACCACTCATTATGTGAAGCTCTACGAGAAATGCTAGAAGTTCTCCTATTATTTTCCACTCATCTTTACATTCTTTTCACACGGATGCAATCGTGTCATGAGTAATGAATTGGTCAATTTTTTATTTGGAAGTGAGAAATATTGGTGAGATCGCTAATAGATCTCAAACTAAAGAATATGTAAATTAAAGTAATTTTAAATGATATTTGGAATTATGAGATTTTGTAATTGAAACTCTGGGATCCCCTCAAAAATATCTCATAGAATATATAATTTAATTATGCATTTGACATTACTATTATTATGAGCTAATGTATCAAAGTACTCATGTCCCATGCTCCTTACAAGAGTTGATTTGTGAAGTCTATATTTCTCCTGAAGAAAATAAAGTCAATATTTGCAATTACAACTTCTTTAGAAGATATTATTTTGCTGCAATTCACTTTTTTGAAGTGTCATTAAATATTTTTCTTAATTTCGTTACCTCCATAAAAAATAATGTTAACTATTTTCCTAAACAAATTTAAAAATGCGACTATCAAAATGAAAGTGGGTGCAACTTTAAAAAGATGAGAGTGAGTATGAATGGGTTGCTAGCATAAAACAAGAGTATTTGTACCCATGAATCAGGTCTCAAGTCTCAAGTCCATATCTCACTGTTCTGACATTATTGGGTATCCGGTCCGGTTTGCGCGCACCTCAATTAAAATTGCAGAGCCTGAAGTTGCTCGTTGTGGGATTTGAATCAGAAATTTCAAAGGGAACAAACACTTAAGTCCAAAACATCGCGTTCTCACCCACTAAGCTAGCATTTTTTTTTAAAATAGAAGTGTTTTATTACTCAAAAGAACGGGTAACATCTAGTCACATTGGCTCAAAGAGCCCAGTTCGGTACACTACCTATCCAAGCTTTTGGATTTTGTAAATCATTACCAACTGCTGCACATCGATGTGCAAACTGCTTAGCTTTCCTCGGGCACCAACACACCCAAAACGCGTCGAAGAAAGTGAGTATATTGCGACAGTCTTGCACCATCAATACGAAACTCGATCTGCCGAACAATCCCTGACCTCAAGATCTATACATAACTTGCGTAACTTGTCTTGACAACAATCTTGCAGATACCCAACCTTCGTGCAACTAGCCGCATGAATTTACTGTAATGAGTTTTATGTATTTAATAAAAACAAGTAAAGAAAAGAGGAAGTGGGTCAATTTTCTAGACATAGTATGTGCAAAAGATTTAATATGAATGTCAAGTATAATTCTTTTATCCCTCAACAAATGAGTTAAATATATAAATTCTAAATTCGATTCACATTTAAACTTGTTTAGTTCCAGCTTAAAATCTCAATAATCTGATTAAAATAATCTATAATGAATAAGCCTGAATTATAATTTTTATTTTTTTTAGCACGCGCTTAAAATCTGAATTAAAACTAAGTGTATCTTGGTTGCTTTTACTCTCAGATTAATAAAAATAAATTATTTGAACTTATGATACTTCGCAGATAATATGCCTTTGGGCAAACTAATATTATATATATATATATATATATATATGAGATGGTAAAATATGAAATTTCACAAGCTATACCTAAAATGTCTTCAAAGTGAAAGATTATATAATTTGCAGACAAGTTGCCCCAAACTCCACGATAAAAAAAAAAAAAAAAAAAAAAAAAAAAAAAAAAAATGAGTTCAAAATATTAAAACAAGTGAAGTAAAAGTGGAATTAAACATTTTTTACTTCGGTTTTCAATTGCTCCATATTGTTAGTAGGTTTTTTATTTTATTTTTTTAGAGAAATGAATGCATCACATGGCCGGTTTCAGACTCAAAACCTCGTGCAATAACTTCAAACACTCTATTACTTAGCTAGCATCCATTTGATGTGAGTGGGGCTTTATACTACAGTCGTATGGTGATTATTCTCTCGATTAGTATTTTCAACGACCGAGTTTTGAGTGATTACATTAGCTTTTTGGCTTAATGGTTTTAAGTGCTTATCGAGGGAACCAATAAGATAAGTTGAGTGTCTGATATGAGCATGTACTTTTGCTTTTGGAGATTCATCATACTTAGGCTGTAGAATATTCTTCATATTCCTCTGATAAGGCCCCCAAGTTAAACCTATTTATCATATAAGGACTTCATACATTCACTTTCCTGGCTATTAGGAAATTGATAACTTCACGCAAATCGCCACTATCTTTTAAAATAATGCACTGTGTGCCCCTTCGTTTTATTTCCTCTCTCTTTTAGTTTTTCATTTCTTTTCTTTTGCAATCTATTTTCTCTCCGATTTATGGTATGTAGAAAAAAAGTTGTTTTTATCCTTCATCTCGAAAATAAGTTCAAACTACATAAGTACGCATTCGTTATTTTCAAAGGTAGCATGATTTTACATGAAACGAAAAGACAAAATATATGGAAAAAAAAAGTCAGTTTCAGATAGTTTTAATTTTTATCTTCGATTTTGTGATACTTATTGGTGACCGGACTTATGGTGGCAAGTCTAAACACGTATATTTTGTAAAATATGAGGATATTTTTTAAGCTTTTTGTGTTGTCTGATGAATTGTTACAAGGAATTTATTTCATACTTCCTCCGTTTCTTCTCTTTTTATACGCTTTGACTTTTTAACTCGTATTTGGGTCACTTTGACCGGGTGATTTGGATCACAAAAGGATACAACTTTGTGATAATTTTTTCACCATGTTATAGAACAATTTTTATTTTACAACACCATAAAAAATTGTCAAAATATTAGATCGTTTTGCTAACCAAATCACCCGATCAATGTGACCCCGTGAATAGTGACAAAACTCAGAACGTAGATAAAGAGAAGAAATGGAGGAAGTATTAAGAAGGAGAAAAGCGCCAAACGTTCTTCATGCACTCCAACAAATACTTGGTACTTATTCATCCATCACCATAACCAAATCCCATACATGGTACTTAATCATCTACATGCATATAAAATGCAATTTTTAACTATAATTGTGATTTTACCATCCTCTAGTTGTTGAATACTTCGTTGAGACTTGTAACAATATTCTTTCTTGAAAATATAAATTTTATCAATAAAAGTTCACGGGGTTGTATATTTTCATAAGCACCAATGCATGATTGTATTTTTTGTGTAAGGAAATTCTGTAAATACATAAAAGCTTGTGGGTGTTTGTACAGTTTGTCAATCTTAGTTTGGCATTGCATGGAGGCATGAATCAGTGTCTAATCAGCAACACAAATACACGATGATGATTATAAATTGCCAGCTATTTTAGTGGTATTATATTCGGACTAATCTACTTCATAATCACACTATTTTAATAATTGCCTTAGTATTGGAGATATTATATTAATAATGAGAAACTAGGCATATATGACTTGCCTAATAGAGAGATGATAAGCACGTAGTTTTCCGTGCCAATCGTTTTAACTAACAAATTATTTTTCGGATGTCCTCATTTATATCCGTGACGACACTTTTTTTTTTTTCTGCGATAGACTAATGCCCTAGTGTTTGGAAGAATCTTGATGTCTGTAAAATATAAAGTTATCAGCATCGAATAAAATTACAATTTATTCTATCAAATGCATAAGTAGTAATAGAATAAAATGTAACAATTGAATACTTTCAGTAGAATCGGGGCGAGTTGCTTGTGGCCTAGGAGGATTTTTCATTTTTAGAATGTCATCATATTGCCGAATTCAAACTCATACCCTCATGCAATTCACGAGTTTCAAATACTCTATCACTGAACTAGCACTCATTTGCTGGTCAGGAAGATCAAGTGCCCCTACCTAAGTTCCAATAAATATCTACGTATTTTGTACTCACAAGTCACATCGCATGCAGTTATAAGAAAAAATTGGATTAATGGCATCTTAAAAAAAGTGGAAACTAATCCCTTATACTAATCACTTCTCTATTTTCCAACAACATTACAGGAGATGACTTAGTTGTTTACTTGTCTCTATGCAAACAATTTCCTCTTACTCCCTCATTTTTGTTTGCAAAATTCATCTTGTCTCTATGGATTTTTCTCATAATGTGTATAAGATGCATTTTGCTCCGACTCTGAAGTCAAAATAATTGATCATAATGAAAAGGGAATGTTGTCCACGAGATTTGGAAAAGGGTAATTTCCAGCTAAGCATCTTTTGTTTTCAACGAAATTGTTTTTATTACCACTTGGCAATAAAAGCCATGGATGGATGGGTTTGTTTCCATCCATGTGGGTACTGCAAGAGGGACACCACATTCGACACCCAATAATGCAACCATTTCCCCTATGTCATGTCTTCTTGTAGGGTTATTACGCTTTCTAAAAGAAAATGGACTATGGCGCTTTTCCAAAATAAAAGAGAAATTTGATCTTGTTCATTTAGACTAATTTTTCTCAAGATGAATATAAACTAAAAACAGAAATAAAAGTCGTAGAAATGTGCAGTGTCGAGTAATAATATCTCATACTGTCTTTATATTAACAATGTGTGCGAACACTGTAAAGCTTAGTGAAATATTTGACGCTTTCAAAGTTCTATTTTTTTTGACAAAACTGAAGCATTTCATTAAAGGCCATCTCAGCCACAAAAGATATGAAAATTACAGCAATGAGGCAGCTCTTTTAGCACAGAAATGAGCATGCCAATTACAATCCCTTTTAACAAAAGAAAACATACGTAAGTCAAATGAAAGAGCAAGATTCCTACAATCCTTTGCAATAGATAAAACCTTTGAGATGCAGCTCCTGGACTTAGAATTCAGAAAATCAATAGCAATTTTTGAATCGGAAATGATTCTCACCCTGTTAATACTTTTGTCTGCTGCAATTAGAAGAGCTGTCCTTATAGCTAGAAATTCCAACACAAGAGGATTTGTTATAAAGGGAAAGGAATCAGTATACTCTTCCTCTTTCTGTGATTTGAAAAAATTCACAATTCCAATACCGCCACCCTTCTTAGCCATATTAACAGCTGCATCACAAAAGAAGATCACTGCATCATCATGCTCATTATTAACATCAGACACATTCTGATTATCAGTACCTTCACCATAATTCTTTGATAGTGGTTTATTGGAATTTATCCATCTATCATAATATTCGAAAAATCTCTGCACTGCTTTCGCTGTAATCTGTTTGGGACTCCATCTTATCTTGCTGAAATTCCAATCACATCTTAAATCAGTAAATAAATTATAAGAATTACAACTCACTCTAACAATTTGTAAGGTTTAAATAAAAAGCCAACAGAAAAACTATGCTTATGTTTATCATTTTTATTTGTTTTTTTGTTATACCCACCTACATATCTATTACTGTATTAATATTTTTCTTAAATCATAATTTCCACACATTATGAGGGCACTAATACAAATATGGAAGTACATATAGGTCATATTTTTAGCATAATATGTGTGTCATACTTGATGATCGAAAAAGTATTAGTCTTTTTTAATGTACTCTTTTAAGTTTGTGATTCAGATGAAAGAAATAGGGATGCAACTTAGGCGGGTTGAACCCAACCAACCCGAACCAAGCCCGAACTTAAATAGGGCCTGGACACATAGTTTTGGCAATTTGGACGGGCTTGGACAGGAATTCTCTACCCGAATTGCAATTAGGGTCAGGCTTAGGCACAAATATGGAACGACGGGCTAACTTGAATTGCCCGATTTGTATGACCACTACTTATAAATATTATATTTTGAATAAATTATGTAGCATAGCTAATATGAATATGCTATTTTTCTTTCAAATATTAGCAATGTTTTTAATCATTCTTTTGTTCTTCAACTAGTTGATTTGTTTTATTGCCAACAATTAATTATTCTCTTGTGATTTTAAGAAGTTATTAAGTTTAATGTACTAACCCGAATTCAACCCGAACCCGAATTGATTTATACGCTCGGACGGGTTGACAATGCTCTTAACTCGGGCCGGTTGGGCTTGAGCAGCCACGAAAGAACTGGGCTCGGGCTTGGACAGGGGTGCCAACCCGTCCAGCCCGCCCGAATTGCAGTCCTAGAAAGAAACATGTGTTCTCTTATAAAAATATAAGGTACAAATTACGTGCTAGTAAAAGATAAGCATTTCTTCACCTTCACTTCGTTGTTACAAACTTATAATAACCCATAATTTTCTTTTCCATTTCAACCTTGAACATTAATCTGACCAGCATATTTTAGATTCAAAATTATTCAAATGACAATGTTATTCTCACTATTTTTTTATTCTCACTATACTCATCAGCATTAGCCCTCCACATTAAGTCACATCGTATTGCTATTGCCCAATCAACATCATTTAAAGTGACATTTTTACCCATATTCTTATTCCACATCTTTTAATATTTGTCCTTACTGGTAAATCGTATCGTCATTTTATTGTTCAACACATTTGTCTTTATGTGACAATATTATCTTCTTCTTAGTTCTATATTCTTCCTGAGAGATTCTATATTCTCAAGATTTCTTAAATAGAGACTTCATTTCTTGTTAATGATTTTTTTACCCCTTCTCTCAAATAAAACATAATAATAATATAATTATAAAACCACATACTAGTAATTTAAAATTAACCCTAATTTATCTCCCAAAAAAAATTAACACTAATAATATGATGATAACAGATAAATAGTGGGATGAGTAATTGAGCTTTTTCCACCCTATGAGGGTCAACGTATGTGGAGGGTACCTTCTGACGTGAAGTCTATTAGACATTCCACTTGACAGAGTTGTCTCTACTTACCAAACACAAATCTTACCTCACATAGTCATTTCTAAGTCCCACCTACCACGACCTACTAGTATGAAATATCTCGTGTTTGAGAAGTACTTCATCTGCTACTTTATGCTTCATGCACTGATTTTTTTGGATTTTGATTGGATAATTTGTAGACTAAACTCTGCTCTACAGCATTATAAAAAGATTACAACATTCTTGCATCATTTTGTTAATAAAATCATCGGATTAAAGTAAACTAGTGAATAGTGGAGTAGAATGCAAGAGAAGAAACAAATGAAGTACTATATAAAATACACTTTTTTTGTCAAAAATGTTCTGTCTTTTCTTTTACGTATTTTAAAACATCTATTTCTACTATAAAACAATTTTTCTCTTGTAAAATGATACAAACACATTTTGAATTTTTCATAATACCCGTGCATTGGCATGCTTAGAAGTTACTCAATCTTGACACCATATTAAAATACGTGGAAAAGAAGGAATCCGTGTATTAATTTTTGGGATAGTGGTATATCAATCACATATTTTCTCCATTAGACATTTTACCGTATGTTCGAGCCAGCAAAGCACAATTTACTCATTTGGAAAGCTGATAGCTATCTTTTTCTAGAAAAGATAATCTCATTCGAAGACTGGATTCTTTTTAAGGGATTCGAAGACTGGACTTAAACTTTAGACAATTGTCAAAATCAAGTCTATATGACATCATGCCCTGGGCTACAATGGGAGAATAACATCTAGTGAATCCTTCAAAAGTTGATAACACTCCTATGATGACATTCATTCATCAAGAAGCTACTGGATATGCCACTCTGCTTGAAGACCTTCGGGCGACACAAACTCTTCCCTCGCGTCTATCGTCTACCAAGCACTTTAACTCACTTATGAATCGACCTTGTTCAGTGTTTATAGTGTGCGTTTCAGATTCTTCGCCACTGCCAGTGTATCCGTATCCACGACGAGCCTGTTCGATGATAGTTTCAAGAAACATAGCAGGGAGCTCTACTATGCTTTCGTATCATTCTCCTATGAACTCGCTGAGGAACTGGTCGAAGAACTTCTCGCCGCCACGAATTCGGTTACAAACAACAAATGATTTTCGTCCTGTGCAGCACCTAAACCTACTTCAAGTAAGCCTAAAACAAAACGCCGAAAGAACAATAAGAACACGATACACAGAAGCCCAACATGTCTCTTGAAGGTCAAATATTCTAGACGGTCAACATGTCTCTAGAAGCTTCTAGAGACTTCCACCTCGAACTTGGCCGTGGACTGGGCCACCAAGCTTGGATCATAGATCAATGTTGTCGACTTAACCTTTATGATCCTCCAAGTGTCGGCTCGTGACATTCTCCTCCACCTGATGATTTCTTAGTCACGCGTCAACTTTGAGCGCCTATAAGCCTTTTACATATTTGATCCACACACCCTCATTCCTTCACCATGATGATATACATGATCCTCAATTTTCTATAATCCAAATGTAAGAAATTCATTAATGATACAAAGACAGTACATTAGGCCCGTAGACAGTACCAGCAGTATTTAAGGACCTAACATTACAAACATAGTAGACTACAACAACAACGAATTTATACATGGTAAAATAAGAAACAACAACTACTACAATGATTTTAAAGATAAATTGCGGTAGGTTTAATAACAGTGGATTTAGAAATGGGCTGATCTTTGAGTTACAAAATCATAATGGGCCAGTGTTTGGAGAGCTTTAGGAAGCCCAAAGGCACCCAAAAATAGAATATGCTGACTATTGAGTGGTTGAACATGTATTTGAGAAATAGACACCGGAGGCCAAGGAGGTGGAGTTTTGGCAGGCTGAGTCTGCGAGATGGCGTTGTAGTTGGTGGGGGTGGAGGTGGTCGCCTAGGATCGGTGGCACGGCTGCTTCGGAAGAGCCATCTCCGGCGAGATTTTGTACTGTGAGGAACTACGATTCCTCTCCGCTGGTGGTGACTCTGAGTTGGCTTGTCAAGTGAGCTCTAGCATGACACTGGACGATTCTGGTATTGATTTTGGTGTCCCTGCTCGTCACCGAGTCTTTTTATGTAGGGGATTAACGGCAACAACAACAACGAATTGCACAAAGGAGACCGAGTTCGAGTTTGAGGGCAAATAGAAAAGGAAAACGGAGAGGGAAAATTTGAGCTTTTTGTACCTATTTGTTGGTGGAGATGTTGATAAAAGAGTCACAGTATTGGATAAATGCTCTGGGGTTGGGTTTCTCGTTTTGGGGGGAGGGCAACTTTGAGGCATGAGGTAAGTTCCTTTTGCGCCAGAACCTTTAAATATTTCTCGTGTTTGGAGAGAGAGCTTCGATGAACTGAAACGAGAGTGCCGGCGCAATGTGAATTCAGTTTCCATGGGCAAAGACGTCGTAAAACTAGAGAGAAACCTAGTGGGAGGTCAGAGCTCTTCAAATTTGTCATGAAATGGAAGTTCGGAGAGGACTGAAGTGAACGGATAGCAAAACTAATGACCTATAATTAGGACTAAAGTGAAATGAAAGAAAAACTAGTGACACCAATTGAGGCAAAGCAGCTACCGTCCGATCGTCATCTAAGATTAGCAGCTACCGTACGATCAATTAGCTGTTGCTACTTGAAATAAATGGAACAGTGCCGTTTGAGCAGAAGGCGAGGACAGCATGGTGACGCGTGATTGGGCCAGCTAGGCCAATTTTGGTCACATGCGGTTGACGTGGACACTGACGTGGCTCAAACCGTTACTTAATTCAGTTTATTATGCTATAGCCCTGTAGTTTAGTTAGTTATGTTTAGGGCAAAACTATATAAGGAAAATGATGTAAGGGTTACGATTATGAAATACAATTCCCTTTTCCTTCTTACTTCTTCTCCAATCTTCTCCTTCAATTCTCTCTTCTCCATTGATTCCGAAAGAATCAAAGCTACCTCCGATCAGCACTTGCAGGATTCCGACGAATAGATCGCCGGAACCCTTACAATTGGTATCAGAGTTGCTTCCCTTGCGCATCTCAGGGTTGGTTATGCCACCTAGAAAAAACACCGGAAATATGGCCGAGGCGCAGAAATTGGGGGTGTTGATGCACACCTCCAAGCGGTGGATGATGCCATCGAGGAGCTACGAGCAGGCCTCGACCTAGTCCATGGTCAATTGACCCGATTGGATCAATTAGAGGAGATTGCAGAAATGAAGAATCAAATCAACACCCTGGTGAAATTGGAGATGAACAATCAAGAGAATTCGGTGTCCCCTGTATATTCTCGCACTCTCACGAACGACGACATCTTGGGGAGAGGCAAGGCGGTGCACGGATCTACGTATCAAGCCACTGACACCCAGAATTCAACCAGAGAAGTTCATAACCCACCAAACCCTGAAATGGGAGTTAGGTCATTTCAAAACCAAGGTATACCCCTTCCTCGAATCGAATTTCCTAAATTCAGCGGTTCAGATCCGTTAGGATGGTTGCTCAAGGCCAATAGATACTTCCAGCTGCATCAATTAACAGATCTCCAGAAATTGATTTTGGTTTCCCTAAACTTAACTGAGGAGGCTGAGAGCTGGTTTAAAGATGAATATGAAAACCTAGAAAGGATGACATGGGGTGAATTTAGCACACCAGTATGTGAAGAATTTGCTGAACCAACTCATAGAAATTTGTTAGGAGAATTCAACAAATTGATGCAAACCACCACTGTCAGTGATTATCACAGGAGGTTTGATGAGCTGAGACCAAGAATCAAAGCTATACACCCTGGGTCCAATGAGAGTTATTTTGTCAAGAGTTACTTGAGTGGTCTTGGAAAGGGCATACGAGGAGCAGTGCAAGCCTTGGAACCCAGTACCCTTTCTCAAGCAAAGGCAATGGCTAAGATGCAAGAATCTCTAAGTGCTGATAGACACCAAGAGGTGGCGGAAACTGTGCAACAAGTGTTAAAAGGGAAACATTACACTAACATTGCTAAAACAGCTACACCCTTAACCAAGAAGGAGTACTCCCCATCTTGGCACTCAAATGTAGATAATGCCTCTTTCAAGAAGACTGAAGTTACCCAGAGTGGATACACACCAGATTTCAAGAAGTTGAGCTCCAATGAAATGGCAGAAAGGAGAGCCAAGGGTTTGTGTTACTTTTGTGAAGAAAAATGGGTACCTGGGCACAAATGTAAAAGACCTCATCTCTTTTTGGTGTAAGGAAAGGAAGACAAGGAAGATGAAGTTGGAGAAGACTCTCTCATTACCCAAATGGATCAGCTTATCCAACAAGAAGACACTACCCCTCCACCATCTCCCACCTTAACACCAGCAGAAGCATATATATCTCTCCATGCCATCACTGGCAACAGTGGAGCACAAACCATCAGACTAAAAGGTACTATCAACCACCATAGAGTGAGTGTGTTGATTGACTCTGGCAGTACCCACAACTTTGTGGACTCTAACACAGCTGCAAGGGTAGGGTGCCCAGTTGAAGAAGCAAACCCAATGAGGGTCATAGTAGCAAATGGGAGCATAGCAGAAAGCACAAAGGAGAGCAAACAAGTATCCATTAAAGTACAAAGCAGCCACATCATTACTGACTTAAGGCACCTAGCATTAGGTGGTTGTGATGTAGTTCTGGGAGTACAATGGCTCAAACAAGTAAGTCCAATAAGCATGGACTTCAAAAAATTAACTGTGACTGTGATGTTAAGTGGGGTGACTACCACTCGATATGCAAAGAAAGTAGAGTAACTCTATAAGGCTGCAAACTTGCATTCATTACAAGAATACTGTAGCAGAAATGAAGGGGTCATTATGGGTCACTTGTTTAGCATTGTAGAGACACCCAATGGCAACAACATACCTGCTGCCATGACTTCTCTGCTGGACAAATACAGTGCAATGTTTCAAGAACCCACAACCCTTCCTCCCCCAAGAGTACAAGACCATCACATACCTCTGAAGGAAGGCAGCAACCCCATATGCCTCAGACCCTGTAGGTACCCACACGTGCAGAAGACTGAGATTGAAAAGCTAGTGGCAGAAATGCTCCAAAATGGGGTCATACAACATAGCAGCAGCCCATTCTCCTCCCCAGTACTGCTAGTTAAGAATAAAGATGGAAGCTGGAGATTCTGTGTGGATTACAGGGGTCTAAATGAGATCACCATAAAGAAAAAATATCCAATTCCCATAATTGATGAGCTGCTAGATGAGCTCAAGGAGCTAGAGTCTTCACCAAGCTAGACCTGAGAGCTGGATACCACCAGATCAGAATGGCTGAGCAAGATGTGTACAAGACAGCATTCAGAACTCATGAAGGACTCTATGAATTCAAAGTAATGCCATTTGGGCTTACTAATGCACCTGCCACTTTTCAACACCTCATGAATCAAGTCTTCAAACCCTACATCAGAAAGTTCTTGTTGATATTTTTGATGACATTTTAGTGTACAACCAAAGCATGGAGGATCACTTACAACACCTGGAAGCCACACTGCAGCTCTTACAGCAACACCATCTATTTGATAAGCTCAGTAAGTGCTCAATTCTGCAAGATAGCATTGACTACCTGGGTCACATCATTAGTGAGGTGGGAGTTTAAGCAGATCAACTTAAATTGCAGCCATGACTGAGTGGCCACTACCTACATCTATCAAACAACTGAGGGGATTTCTAGGTCTTACTGGTTATTACAGAAGGTTTCTTAGGGGGTATGGAGTTATTGCCAAACCCCTTACTGATCTTCTTAAGAAGGGAGCATTTTCTTGGAGTGAGACAACCACCACAACCTTTTTTAAACTCAAGGAGGCCATGTGTTCAACCCCTGTTCTTGCATTGCCAGACTTCACCGAACCCTTTATTTTGGAAACAGATGCCTGCTACAGTGGTTTGGGAGCAGTCTTGATGCAGGAGGGTAAACCTTTAGCATTTTTCAGCAAGGCCTTGTCTGGTAAGAATTTAGGTATGTCAACTTATGAAAAGGAGCTCCTAGCAATAGTCCAAGCAGTCAACAAATGGAGGGCATGCCTTGAACCTGCAAAATTCACCATTAGAACTGATCACTTCAACTTAAAATATTTCTTAGAACAGAAGATGAGCACTCTGGTACAACATAAATGGGTATACAAGTTTATGGGGCTTGATTATGACATAATTTACAAAAAAGGGAAGGAAAATGTTGCAGCAGATTCACTATCTAGGATGGCTCACTCCACTAGCACTCCAGAAAGGGAAGAAGACCCTCCACCTCTAGCCACCTGTACTGCTGTTTCCACTGTCACTCCACATTGGGTGCAAGAACTGCTCAGCTCTTCTGAGGGAGATGATTTTGCATCCAAGACCATGTCACAGCTAGCTCTTGACTCCAATGCCATACCTGGGTGGACTTTAATTGATGGAGTCCTCAAGAAATCCAACCAGTTGTATGTGGGAAGCACTGGATCACTAAGGCAAACACTCATCAAAGTGATGCATGATTCTGGGATTGGTGGCCACTCAGGGGTCCAGGGTACTTATAAAATAGTAAACACTCTGTTCTTTTGGCCTAGGTTGAGCTTGGAAGTCAAAGAATGGGTTCAAGGGTGTAGCACTTGCCAACAGATGAAATCACAAAATGTACCCTACCCTGGGTTACTACAACCCCTCACAATACCCCAAACTCCTTGGGTACACATTACAATGGACTTCATTGAGGGTCATCCTACATCAGCTGGTAAGTCTGCTATCTTAGTAGTGGTAGACAGATACTCTAAGTATGGCCACTTCATTGGCCTATCACATCCTTTCACTGCCCAGCAAGTGGCCCAGCTATTATTTGATCAAGTTGTCAAACTTCATGGTGTGCCTGAATCCATTGTGAGTGACAGGGACAGTGTGTTCTTGAGCCATTTCTGGCACACCCTCTTTAAAATTCTGGACACCAAACTCCACTATTCTTTAGCCTACCACCCTCAGGCATATGGTCAAACAGAGAGATTGAACCAGTGCTTAGAGAATTATCTGAGATGTCTCACTTCTGCTAGGCCTCACCAGTGGTCAAAATGGTTGTCCTTGGCTGAACTTTGGTACAACACTTCATTCCACTCTAGCCTTAAAATGTCCCCCTTTTCAGTGCTTTATGGATATACCCCAAACTCCTCAATTTTCATCAGCTAAACACTAGTGACAATGCTGACTTGGATGCTTTCATACAAGAGAGGAAGAAGATCTGGGCAGTCATTAAAAACAACCTGCAGCTGGCTCAAGAAAGAATGACGTACTATGCCAACAAGAACATAAGTGAAAGGGTCCTTCAAGTGGGGGATTGGGAATTTCTCACACTTCAACCTTATAGGCAATCCTCAATCTCACAAAGGCAGAACATGAAGCTTGCAGCCAAGTTTTATGGCCCATTTCTTATTGTGCAGAAGGTGGGGCAAGTAGCTTATAAACTCAAACTACCCCCAGATGCTAAGGTACACTTTGTGTTCCATGTTTCTCAGTTGAAATTGGCTAAGGGCAGAGCTATTGATCACTCACCTACTCTACCTAAAGTGGGGCCAGAAGGCCAACTGTTGCTTGAACCTGTTGCTATTTTGGATAGAAAGTTAGTCAAGAAAGGAAATGCTCATGAAACTCTAGTTCTTATTCAATGGGGCAACACTTCACTAGAGGAGGCTACCTGGGAAGAATACCACTCCCTTAAGGCTCAATTTCCCTTTTTTGATTCGTGAGGACACGAATCATTTCAACAAGGGGGTGAAATGTCATGAAATGAAAGTTCGGAGAGGACTGGAGTGAAAGGATAGCAAAACTAATGACCTATAATTAGGACTAAAGTGAAAAGAAAGCAAAACTAGTGACACGAATTGAGGCGAAGCAGCTACCATCCGATCGTCATCTAAGATTAGCAGCTACCGTACGATCAATTAGCCGTTGCTACTTGAAATAATTGGAACAGTGCCGTTTGAGCAGAAGGAGAGGACACCATGGTGACGCGTGATTGGTCCAGCTAGGCCAGTTTTGGTCACATGCGGTTGACGTGGACACTGACGTGGCTCAAACCGTTACTTAATTCAGTTTATTATGCTATAGCCCTGTAGTTTAGTTAATTATGTTTAGGGCAAAACTATATAAGGAAATGATGCAAGGGTTACGATTATGAAATACAATTCCCTTTTCCTTCTTAATTCTTCTCCAATCTTCTCCTTCAATCCTCTCTTCTCCATTGATTCTGAAGGAATCAAAGCTACCTCCGATCAACACTTGCAGGTTTCCGACGAATAGATCGCCGGAACCCTGACAAAATTTTCTGATTCCTCGCCATTCCTTAATCCTCAAAATTTGATCAATAGCCATATATCACAACCTTGCATTAGTTATGCATGTTCTCTAAACAAACAAAAAGCAATCAATTGCACACCTAAGGAACAAAAATGAACCCCAAATTATGATCTAAATGAGGATCTGATATCGGATGGGTATCGTAGCAACACTTAGAGAAGTTGCGATCTCCAAGAAGAATAATCAGAGAGAGAGAGAGAAACGAAAAGCGGAAAACTTCAATTGAATAATAGTCTGAATACTCACTAACATAACCTAATCATCCTATTTATACTACCAAAACTTGATCACCTATTCAGAGGATAATAAAAGTTTCCTAATATTGATAATACTAATGTTTCCTAATACTGATAATACTAATATTTCCTAATATTAATAATAGTACTGTTTCCTAGTACAAATAGTTTTGGTAATTCCTATAATTACTTATTTTCTGCTTCATTAATGAATCGTTTTGGCTGAGTCCTGATGCGTGTTCCACGCCGAACAAAGTGGCTCATTTCTGGCCCGTCCTGGTTGTCTGCGGCTACGCCTGTATCAACCTCCCCCCATTGACAATCGCCTTGTCCTCAAGGCGTAGATGGGGATAGTGCTTGTGCAATTCTGCATCCGGTTCCCATTTCGCATATTCCAAAGAGCCCTCGGACCATACCACAAGCCATTGGTGTTCAATAGCTCCCTTGTGCAATATCTGACGACTGTTCACTGCTACAATTGGAATATATGAAGGTCGATGATCCACAAAATCTGTTGGAAGTTGTATAGGCTTAACAGTATCCGTCATTCCTACAAAACGTCGAAGTAAGGAAAGATGAAATACCGGGTGAATACGAGCGTCGGCTGGTAAATCCAAATGATAGGCAACCTTGCCTACTTTTTCGAGAATACCGAAAGGACCATAATAACGGCGAGAAAGCTTGTGTGATGTGCGTCTGGAGATGGAATGTTGGCGATACGGTTGTAGGCGTAAAAGGACCGAATCGCCTATCTCAAAATTCTCATCACGACGATGTTGATTCGCTTGAGTACACATGCGATCCTGAGCAGCCTGGAGATTCTTGCGAAGTTGCTGAAGCAGAACACCGCGGTCGGCCAATAAGCTTTCAACATCGGGATCCTTGGCAGTGCCGGAGACATAAGGGATCAGCGTAGGTGGTGGTCGGCAATAAAGAACCTGAAATGGGGTGCACTTTAACCCACTGTGCAGCGAGGTATTGAGCGAGTACTCGGCCCATGATAGAAAATCAACCCACTGCTTTGGCCTATCATGAGTAAAAGAGGGAAAATATTGCTCCAAAGAGCGATTGACCACCTCGGTTTGTCCGTCAGTCTGAGGATGGTAAGTTGTACTGCGGTGGAGCGATGTACCGCTCAATCTCAAAACCTCTGTCCAAAAGGAACTCGAGAACACTGGATCACGGTCGGAAATGATAACCGATGGGAATCCATGGAGTTTGACTACTATGTCAATGAATGCCGCGGCGACACGTGGGGCATCAAATGCTGGCGGAAGGGGAAAAAAATGAGCATACTTGGACAATCGGTCCACGACCACTAGTATAGCTGTATAGCCGCGGGAAGGTGGAATTCCCATGATGAAATCCACGAAAACCTCATCCCAAACCAAGCATGGGATATGTAACGGCTGAAGCAAACCAGCAGGTGGTTTGGTGGAATATTTAGTAGTTTGGCATATGACACATGCCGAGATAAAACAAAGAACATCGACGCGCATATTAGGCCAATGAAAGGAAGAAGCAAGACGATGAAAAGTGCGCTCCATACAAGGATGTACGGCTGTCGGCGTGGAGTGGCATTCTTCTAATAGTTGTTGCTTCAAAGTAGACTGGGCGCTTATGCAGAGGCGATGTTGATAGTACAGGAAGCCTTGATGAACCGAAAACAGGGCGGCTAAGCGTCCCTCATTAGTGGCTCGATGAAGCTCCAATAGGTCTGGTAAAGTCTGGTTTTCTTCTAAGAGGTTGGTAATGAATGCCGGTGGCGGTTGGGAATATGTTGCCAGCAAGATTGTCGCGTCGTCCTCATCACGACGAGAAAGTGCGTCCGCAGCTTTGTTACCGGTACCGGCCTTATACTCAATGCAAAAACAATACCCAAGAAGATTACAAACATAAAACTGTTGATCAGGAGTTTGGATAACCTAGCGGAAGAGATCTGTAAGGCTGCGTTGATCTGTTCGAATAATGAACTCGCGTCCGAGCAAATATTGGCGCCAACGTTGGGTGGCCTCGACAAAGGCGTACAACTCTCGGTGATACGCGGAACCAAGAAGTCCTATGTGACCCAACTTCTTGCTGAAAAATGCCACTGAATGCTCATCCTGTAATAACACTGCTCTGACGCCCACCCCTGAAGCGTCAGTGTCAATCACAAAAGGTTTAGTAAAATCTGGAAGTTGTAAGATCGGCGCTTGACACACCGCGAAGAAGAGGTGTGAAAGACGGGGCCCTCCTCGCGACGTTGTAGCTCCTAAAATACAACCACTAGACAACACAAACGTGAGAGCTCGAGAGAGAATTTCACCACAAAATAAAAAAAAAATGGTGAGATGGGACGGCCTTGACGAAGCCCTCGCTCGGGCCTAATATAACCAAACTACTTTTCCTTTAAAACTAAAAGAAAACGAAGTAGTGGAAATACAATCATAGACAAATCTTGACAATAAATCTCCACTCAACTCGGTCATAGGCTTTGCTTATATCCGTTTTGAGAGCCATAACCCCAGATTTGCCTTTCATTCTGTGTTTCATAGTGTGGAGGATTTCGTAAGCCATAATGATATTGTCCGTAATAAGACGCCCTAGGACAAAAGCGGACTGGCTCTCTAAAATTATATCAGGGAGTAATTTCTTAAGACCATTCGCCATGGTTTTAGAAACCAATTTGTACATGACCGTGCAGAGACTAATTGGCGGAGATGCGCTGCTGTACGAACATGTTTAATCTTTGGGATTAAGGTAAAAATTGTATGATTAAATTCAACAACACTTATTTTACCATTTAGAATGTCCACCACTGTCATACCCACATCTCCTTTTAAATCCTCCCAGTATTTTTGGAAGAATAAAGCTGGGAAGCCGTCAACCCCCGAGCCCTTAAGAGGGCCCATTTGCTTTTGACTTTCAGTACATCGTTAAGGGTATAGGTGGCTTCCATGAAGTCCCTTTGACATTGGGTGATTCCTTCATTAACGTATTGTAGCATCTCGTCAATATCCTCATTGCTAGGATTATATGATGAAAATAAATCTTCAAAAAAGTTTGAAAGCGTACCAATAATCTCTTCATCTTCGGTGACCCATAGTCCGCTTGCATTTTCGATGCCTTTGATGGTGTTTTGGGCTCTTCGAGCAAAAGGCTTTTTGTGAAAAAAAGAAGTATTTCGTTCCCCGCTTTTCAACCATTGAACTCTGGAACGTTGGTGCCAATAATCCTCCTCACTTTTCAGTAGGAGATTCATCTCTCTTCGGGCCTGTCTGAGATTTCTCATAGTAGCAGGGCTTGGCTTTTGTCGCTGCAGTCTTGCTATCATCTTTTGCAAAGCAACCATCTTCTTTTTTGTGTCTCCAAACTGGTTCTTTCCCCAGGCTCAAAGGCTGTTGGCACAGTGTGTGAGTTTCTCGCTAACTGAAATCCCACAATTTTTCCATTCATCCATAAATTTTGGATCACAACTACTATCTTGCAACCATGCAACTTCAAAGAAGAAGCGTTTTGTGCTTGGGTTTTCTATTTGGTGCTCTTGTTTCATGACTTTTAACTTTATCGAGAAGTGGTGCGATGTAGAGATCACAAGATGTTCCACCCTAGCATTGCCGAACATATTTCTCCAACCAAGATTGGCTACCACCCTGTCCAGTCGTTCCCGTATATGAGCAGTGTCCTCTTGATTGTTTCTCCAGGGGAACAGGTTTCCTGCAAAACATAGATCCTTAAGGTCACAATCGCATAACAGTTGTCGAAATGGGATTGTTTGGTTTCCAGTCACATATCTTCCACCTTATTTTTCAGACTGGGACATAACCTTGTTTAATTCACCCATAACACATCACGGAGGATTTCCCATGCATGATGACGTTTGCTTCTTTCTGGGTCTCCATAAAACCCAGTGAAGAACCACGGCTGATCGTTATCTTTAAACTTGACCTTGCAGTGTATAAATCGTATGTGACGAAAGAGAATAGTAACCTCAATGCTCTTATCCCATTGAAGTGCCAATCCACCGCTTCGGCCGATGCTGCTAACAAATTGTTGGGTTTTGATTCATGGATGCGCAACGGAAACATAAACAATCATAAACTATGCAAAACCCTCCAAGGATCACAAGTCAAGAGACATAACGATGGTAAATGAAGAAATCAATAACACACCTTAGGGTTCTCCTTTGATGACTTCAAACGCGAATTGTGTCACGTCTCTACGGTTGATCCACGCCTAGAGTTGAATTCTAGATCTTCCAATCATTTGTGCTAGCCCGGAATGAGGAAGAGGAAGAAGAAATCACGCAACAATGGAGCACCAAAGGTGGCAGCTCCCTTTATGGCCGACGGGTAGGGGGGCGGTCCCAAGGGGGGTTCGGCCCTTGCTTGGGACATGCTCTCTCTCCTTGCTTTTTCTCTTATACTCTATCATATAGATGTGTGGTGTGTGTAGAGAGAAAAATAAGCTAGGAGTGTTCTTTATATAGTCCAACAACTCCTTGTCCTACTACATAAAGAACCCCTCTTCTAATCCTACTCAAATAAGGATTAGTCCATTTTTGCAAACTAGTCATAATCATGTCCATACATGGATTAGTTCTCTTTGCAAATTAATACTAATCATGTCTCTACATGAATTAGGCCACCTTGGCAAATCCTAATCATGTCTCTACATGGATTATTCCAACTTGCATATTAGTCCTACTAAGTTAGCAAGTTGTTGCGATTTGATCATTCTAATTAATTAATCATATTAATTAATTAATTCCCAAGTCTAGTTCATCCCTATATGGCGTGTGACCCCATAGGTTCTATTTAGTTGGTAGTAACTATTTACTAATATGGAGCGGCCTCTAGCAAGACATCCATTCTAGACAACAAATATAATATTCATCATGACAAACCTTGTGCAAGTAATTGTCTCATCCCTTTGTCACAATATCCGGATTGGACACGAGACATACAAGTCACACTCGTATATCCAATCCATAGTTTCTCGATCCTGAGAATAGCCTTATTCGTGCAAATAACATCAATATCCCATATTGATTTATTTGAGTCTGGTCAGACATTTTATAAGCACTGTCCCTCGAGTGGCCTAGGATATTTGCTCCCGTTATGTGGGAGGGACAAATTCTATCTACGTCTACTACGATCTCTAAGCTTGCTTCTTATTGTATCCAGTACACGCCTTTATAGCTACCCAGTTACGGTGTAGCATTTGACGCTACCAAAATCACAATAATCCACAACTAGATAATCTAGTGACTTCAAGTATAAGGATGACAACACCGTTGCACCGCGAGAAGCGCTTGTGACTTTACATAACATGTATGTAGCCTTCTCGGAGATGGGTCAATCCAGTGCGCCATTACCCTTAATGCACACCCATGTGTTGGATCATGATATCTCCATATCAATCCAACCCCATACTAGTCTATAGATGATTGTCCCATTAATCATTATAATCGACTAGGGATATTTAAGAATATAACACTTATATTCTAAGGACTTCATTCATGTTAACATATCTCCATATCGATAACATAATGAATCGTAAATCCATAATGTCACAATTAATTGATTGCCTCTAGGGCACAATTCCAACACAAATTCCCTTTTGCATACTCAATTTTTCTTCGGATCATTTCCATGTCCTTTTCGTTCAATCTCGTCTCCATAAGGAAAGTAAGATTGGGACGACTCTCCTTCACAATATCGCGAAGGGATAGAACGTTTCCGGGGTTTCCAAGCTCCCGAACGTTCCAACTGAGGCAACTCATTGTTCTAGGCAGGGCTGCCGTAGTCAGTTATGTTTTTATCGATGTCACAAATCATCGATTCCGTAGGAGTTTCAGGGTTGTCTTCTTCTCTTTCCAGTGAGCTAGACTCTGTTACTAGCATCACAGAGTTCGGCTCCGCCGTCTCAGCATAAGCATTGGTGTTTCAAGCCCTTTTTCCCGCTGCTGTCGTCATTCCTTTCTCAGTAATTGAGATTGAATTGTTGGTTGTTGGTTTCCTTTTCCCCGGATTGCTTCCTTCAACTTCGTCAATCAGACCTTTCATTTTTCTTCTCGCCTTCTCCTTGATGTTCACTTTTTTCCTCTTTAATGCTTTCATTCCTCAAAATTGGATATTCTTCCCGCGAGATTCCTCTATTGTCGGGAATGGGTTTGGCAAATTAGCTGTCGAAAAGGGATTTACCTCTATCGTTTTGAGATTTTCCATCCCAAACGTGGATTTTGGAAAATTGATAGAAGTAGATCGATTTGACTCAATCACTTTGCTAATCCCATTCTGATTTGGAGAGATTTTGGTTGCCAATACGAACCCTTACCTTTATCACAAAAGGATTTGGACTTATCCTTTCCAAATGGGAAATTGACTCGGGGATTTCGACTAGTGGAATTACAATTCTGTCCCTCGCCGTTCCTTCGTTTTCTGTCACCCTTCTCTTGATCGGAAGTCTTTATCTTTCCTGCTTGTTTCCGAGGATCCACGATCCAAATTCTGGGTTCTTGTTGTTCTGAATCATCTCCTCTCTCTTTGTACAAGATTTTGCATGGTGAGTGATCAGACCACACCATTCGCATATGCACGGGATTCTCTCGTACTTGAGATTGACCCAGAATTGATCCCCCTCTTCCGTGCGAACTTTAACTCGTCTTCTTAGTGGTTTATAAGTTTTTATTCTAGTTCGTACTCGGATACAACGATCGGCTTCGACTCCATCGAGATGAACTAGAACTTTACCAACCTCACCAATAGAAGCCGCAATCAAGGCACCAATATCCTCATGTAGTAGGTGTAACGGTACCCCTACTATTTGAATCCAGACCCACAAGTCTGTGGAATCGGCTATCCTTGACTTCATTTTTGATATCCCATTAATTGGAAAAAATATTGCCAAAAAAAAACCCCACTGTAATGCAGACTTTGGGTTTTGGAACACAATTCATGTAAGATAATGTTGATGTGATATGCTGGATTTAGATCATTAAAGCTCTTTGCCAGTGCCTAATTCAATGCAGTTGTATTGATGAAGACTGTAAGAACTTCCTACATACATATATACGAAAAGCAGGACAAAAACGCAACCATAATACCAGCTTCAACACAATGGCACGCCGCGTGTTCAACTTCCAGGTTTGAGATTATTATGACTTGGGATATGCACAGGATGACCATAATACCAGGTTCAAACAAATTCAACTCATTGTACTAGCCGGAATTAAGATTGAAGTAGAATCGATTTTTTGAATTTTGAATTGTTCAGGTTGACGATACTCCTAACTCGGGCTGGGCTGGAATTAGACAATATCACATCATCAGAACTCGGCTTCGGGCTAGTACAAGGGTTCTGGAAAAGTTTATTACTTTTTTTTAGAAATGAAAAAATTATTCATCTGACGAGGTTATTAAAGATATTACCATTTTCATATTGCCAAAAAAAAAAATTGAAAAAAAAATATTGCCAAAAAATAAGAAAAACCCACTGTAATGCAGGCTTTGGAATTTGGGACTATTGGTTATTTGGTTCTTTTCAAATTTGGGCCATAGAATTTAGAGTCCCTTGGTTCATATCCTGTGCTCATTCTAGGCCCAGTAACTCAGAACACCCATCTATAAATCCTCCCTTACCCTCCCCCTCCAATCACCTCCGTCTCACGAAACCCTAACCCCCAATCGCCGCCGTCGCTTCTCCAAAATGACCACCAGATTCAAGAAGAACAGGAAGAAGCGGGGCCACGTCAGCGCCGGGCACGGCCGAATCGGCAAGCACCGAAAGCATCCCGGAGGTCGAGGTAACGCCGGAGGAATGCACCACCACCGCATCCTCTTCGACAAGTACCATCCCGGTTACTTCGGGAAGGTCGGTATGCGGTACTTCCACAAGCTGCGCAACAAGTTCTACTGCCCCATCGTCAACGTGGACAAGCTCTGGTCGCTGGTCCCACAGGAGGTTAAGGATAAGGCCACTGCCGGTAATGTTCCGGTGATTGACGTGACTCAGCATGGGTTTTTTAAGGTGCTTGGGAAAGGGATGTTGAATGGGAATCAGGCGGTGGTTGTGAAGGCGAAGCTGATTTCGAAGATTGCTGAGAAGAAGATTAAGGAGGCTGGTGGTGCTGTGGTTCTCACTGCTTAGGTTTGGTTTTTGAATCTTCTTATTGTTGAATTTTAGCGGATTAGGGTTTTGATGTTATGGATTTTGAATTGTACCTTTTGGGTATTGAAGTTAGACATACTGGTATTTTTACATATATCTGGATCTATCATTTTCTGGGAAATGCATCAGATTTAGCATACTCTTAGTGTGATTTTTTTTTTGAAATACCATATATCTGTTCATGCATGTTGAGTTAAATCAAGGGTTTGTATGAGGAAACTTTGTATTCCAAATGGTTAATCCATTAACCTATCTATGTGATCAACAATTATTTTATAATTGGCTTCGATTTTTGTTCTTTATATGCATATTTGATTGCATTATGCATTGTTAGAGAATGTTGTGTTACCTGTTAAGGAAGTGATGCAAGGTTGAGAGATGGTTACTGATCAAATTTTGAGGATGAAGATCATCAATAGTTTGAGTAACGGAGTGTCATGTCTTAGAGAACGCTGTGTTACCTGTGAAGGATGTGATGCAAGGTTGTGAAATGGTTACTGATCAAATTTTGAGGATTACCCTTAGTTGTAGTAATGAAGTCTCATTGTCATAGAGAATGCTGTATCTGAAATGGTTACTGAATTTTGAGGATCATTCCTAGTTTTTGAGTGATGGAGTCTCATAGGAATCCCTAGTTTGAGTGATGGAGTCTCATAGGAATCCCTTAATTAGCTGTATTGTTGATTGAAAACATCATGATTATCCCTAGTTTGAGTCTCGTATTTCATCGTGGTTAGTTACACGGATAATGGAAACACATCCATGATCCTTCTCCCATTACAATGAATAAGAACTGCGTTGAACTCAATCACTCCAATGACAGTGGTACAAGAAATTTAGATCTGATGCATCTTTCTTCTTAAACCCAGGTTGCATATGTTTGTTTTCATCACCTACCACTCCAGTACCTAGTTGCCAGGATTCCCTTTATGTCATCATTTCTCCATCTATTTAGATGGTTTCATTATGTGTATTTGTAGTAGTCATCAACAAACGTGTTTTGCCTCTCTGCATATGAATTGAAGTTTGTCACCTTCCCCTTTGAATCTGTAACTTCAGTTAACTTAGTGCTAATTAAGAGTCCTACCCTGTCCCGTGCAGTTCTTTATGAGCTTTCATCTTTGTTCTTTTAGTTGGCTGGTTGACCATTTCTAGCTGGGTCGATTATAGGTGTCCCCTTATTGGGTGATAAACTGATAATCAATCACTGATCACCGACCTTCTTGAAATGTGTTAACCTTCACTGATCTTGTATTTAAGCTTGATCACTCAACCTACTGCATTCTCATGCATTACAATACACCAAATTTAATTGCTGTACATAGCCGGAGAAAGTGATCGGATAAGCAATTGTCTTGTAAGCATTTTCCAGTTTTACCAGACTTCATAAGGCCCATCTACTCAATCATCCGAACTTATGCCACCGTTATTCTGTGTCGTAAATAGGCTCCTAGTACAAGCTTCCAATCGCTCACAGCAGCCGACCAAAAGCTCATCTTGATGATTGACAAGAAGATCAAGGAGTCAGGTTGTGCTGAGGTGCTTACTTGTTTAGGTTTCTGGTTTTGATGTCATGGATTTGGAATTCTACTGATTGGGGATTGAAGATAGATATGTTGCTTTATTTCACAAGTTATATTTGAATCTGTCATTCATACTTCTGGACCTATCATTTTCTGGGAGATGCTTCAGATAAATTTTGGTCTGGCTTGTGATTGTTGTTGTTCTTGCTTGCAATACCCTAAATCTGGTTGATTCCTGGTTATTCAAATCAAGGGTTTTTATGGTGGTAATCATGTATCCAAATGGTCAAGCAATGAACCTATGTGATCCTGATACAGGCGTAGCCGCAGACAACCAGGACGGGCCAGAAATGAGCCACTTTGTTGTTCGGCGTGGAACACGCATCAGGACTCAGCCAAAACGATTCATTAATGAAGCAAAAAATAAGTAATTCCTTAATAGGAGTTACCAATATTATTAGTATTAGGAAACAATACTATTATTAATATTAGGAAATATTAGTATTATCAGTATTAGGAAACATTAATTAGGAAACTTTTATTAATCCTCTGAGGAGGTTATCTCGTTTTGGTAGTATAAATAGGATGCTTAGGTTATGTTAGTAAGTATTCAGACTATTATTCAATTGAAGTTTGCAGCTTTTCGTTTCTCTCTCCCTCTGATTATTCTTCTTGGAGATCGCAACTTCTCTAAGTGTTGCTACGATACCCATTCGGTATCAACTGGTGCTTTCATTATGTCGATCTCAATTGATGAATTGAGTACACAGATTTAGGAATTATCGAAAATCCTCTCCAAAAAAATAGAAGATCTGGACACTAAATTTGATAATAGTCTCACTACACTAGACACCGCGTCGACCAACCCGACACAGGGTTCTCCATCGGCCTCCGCACAACCAACATCACAGGGCCTTCCGCCGCCTCCAGCGTAATTTCCGACCTTCACCGCACCGCGGCCGGTTCTGCACCAGCCCGACTCAGCAGCGAACAACCAAAGCGCCGACAACTACTATGGCTGCTGACCCCAGACCACTCTGGGTTCTGTCCAGAACCTACCACTGGATGCTAGGAACTGCCGCCGCACTGGCACCGCCGCCGATGCCCACTGCGGTCAGCGGTACGACCTGCCTCGTTACCCACCGGCTCCAACTGCTGCCGCTGGTTACGGATCAGACATATACAACTCTTCTGCGGCAGGGGGATTCCATTGCCATGGACAAAGGCGGTTCCGCCTACGGGATCGACCACTACGGGGTGGATCTCACCCAAGGACCACCACGCCACAATCCAGACCTTGCTGCCTTTGACAATCAGCCCGCTTACACGGACCACGCCGACTACGGTTCGTGAGATACTGTTTGTCGACAATTACATGGACGGGATGACCATCGCGGCCTCAAGCTTCGCGTTGACCCGCCCATTTTTTCTGGCGTAGACCCACCCACATGGGTTTTTAAGGTACAAGAGTACGTTAACTACTTCAAAATTCCAACGGAAGAGCGTATCGATCTCGTCGGCGTTCTATTGACTGGTGATGCAGCGAATCGGTTCCGCTACAAGAAGACTAATTATCAACTTCACTCTTGGCACGCATTCTTGGATGAGGTTAAGGTGCGTTTTGATCCATAATACTCTATCATTTACTTTGGGGCGCTCTCAAAGCTCTCTCAGCAGTCCACTGTTCTTGTTTACCAAACAGAATTTGAGCGACTATTAAATCGCATTGGTCCCACCTCGGAACAACACCTGATATCGTTTTTTACCTCCGGGCTTAAGCCTCCAATGAATCGCGAACTTCAGTTGCGCAAACCGCAAACTCTCAACGACGCATTCGCCCTCGCTCGGAACTTGGAAGCAACCTTATTTGAGACTGTTACAGCCGTTGCAGCCCAATAACGACGACCTTAGACGTCATGGCCGTCAGCAACCACGGTCACAGCCAGCCCAAATCCTCCTCACTTGGCCACGCCCACAGGGATAAAGCCTGCAACGACTCCACCCGCCGTCCGCCGCCTCACGCGAGCAGAAACACAAGAACGTCGCAATAAGTGGTTATGTTACCGTTGTGATAAGAAGTGGCAACTCGGTCACAAATGTGAGGCCAATTCACTGATGATCATGTTTACAGATGACGACGACGACACTGCTCATCAGGAGGAGGACGCTCTGGGTTTCGATGATATTGTCGCTTCAGATGATATTTCTATGCTTAACAGTATGGCTACTGGTAATCGTCCACAGTCTCTGCGCATCGACGGGTCTATTCGAAATCATTCGGTTCTGATTTTAATTGATGGAGGATCCTCGCATAACTTCATCCACCCAGGGGTCGCCGAGAAACTCAAGTTACTAGTTCAGTACGCTTCCCCTTTCAAAGTATACGTGGAGAATGGGGGTTATCTACATTGCAGCAGTCAATGTACCTCCGTCGAACTCACCATGCAAGGTCATGTGTTCAGCATCGATTTATTCCTACTAGAAATCCGTGGGGCTGACATAGTATTAGGATGCCAGTGGTTGACACTACTCGGCGACATTGTCCCAAATTACGCCAACTTGACGATGAAATTCACTCACAATGGCCAGCCTGTAGTTATTCGCGGTGACAATACGCCTAAGGCGATATCTTTCTCTTCCCTTCAAGCATTACAAGATGCCAATGCTATTTGTTCGTCCTATGAAGTATGGTAGTGCAATCGGGAAGCAGTGTTTGAAAGGGAAGCCTCTCCAGGGTTGTCAGCCAATCTACTCGTCGTCGTGGCTGACGTTTGGCGAAAGTATAGTACGGTGTTTGAAACACCCACATCACTACCACCTAGGCGATTCTTTGATCATTGCATTCATCTTCAGCCGGGTATCGCACAGGTCCATGTCCGACCATACCGATATCCACACTTTCAGAAAACAGAGCTTGAAGAACAGGTGCGTGACATGTTGAATCAGGGATTGATACAACCAAGCCGCATTCCTTTTTCATCGCCTGTGCTACTTGTCAAAAAGAAGGATGGGACATTTCGTTTTTGTGTGGACTATCGTGCTCTCAATTCCGTCACCATCCCTGATCACTTTCCGAGCCCCACAGCAGATGAGTTGTTCGACGAATTAGGTGCCGCCACAATCTTTACCAAGCTCGACTTACGTGCAGGATATCATCAGATTCGTATGCACCACGCAGACGTTTATAAGACCGCTTTTCGCACACATGAAGGTCACTTTGAATTTCTTGTCATGCCGTTTGGCCTCACCAACGCACCATCCACCTTCCAGGCTTGTATGAACAAGCTATTTCGCCCTTACCTACGGAAGTTCGTATTGGTAATCTTCGATGATATCCTAATTTACAGTACTTCCTTGGATCTCCATGCCGAGCACTTGGCACTTACATTACAGTTGCTGCTAGATAATCAGTTCTATGTTAAGCTATCTAAATGCCAGTTCTGTCAAGCCTCTATTGGCTACTTGGGCCATGTTATTTCCGCCGGCAGTCTGCGTGCCGATCCAGCCAAGATTTTGGCCATGTCAACCTGGCCTGTACCAAAAACGATAAAGAAGCTCCGTGGTTTTCTTGGGCTCACAGGATATTATCGGCGATTTGTCCGCAACTACGCGAGCTTTGCCGCTCCTCTCACTGATTTGTTGAAACACGATGCTTTTGAATGGTCTACTGTGGCGGCAACGGCATTTGAAAACTTGAACCAAGCTACGACAGTATTCTCTTTACAAAGGCAAGTACAGAAGAAATTACAGCCCTAGAAGCTATTTTACAAAAATACGAAAGAGCTACTGGTCAAAAAATAAACTTGGACAAGTCTTCTGCTGTCTTTTCAAGTAACGTTTCAACAGGGGAGAGCGACCATCTCTGCAGTCTTCTGAACGTCAAAAGGGATGAACTTCATGATAAATATTTGGGACTTCATACCGAGATGGGTAAACACAAAAATGAGAAGCTTCAAAAATATCGATGAAAGAGTAGAATCAAAACTGAAGAACTGGAAGGAAAATACCTGAGTCCAGCAGGCAAAGAAATCCTTCTGAAAGATGTGGTGGAATCGATCCCAAGTTACGCTGTGGGAGTGTTTAAACTGCCTCTGACTCTCTGTGACAAGTTAGAGTCGGACATGGCTCCCTTCTGGTGGGGATCTACAGAGGAGAAACGGAAAATGAGTTGGATTTTATGGGAAAAAATGAAGAACAGTAAAGACAAAGGAGGTATTGGCTCTCATCATTTAAAGCTTATTTAATACTGCTATGTTAGGGAAACAACTATGGCGTATCCTTTATAATTCAGAAAGACTCCACACAAGGATTTTGAGGCACAAATATTTCAGAGACACTGGGCAATTGAAAGTAGAAATCAAGTCGGGGTCGTCGTTCCTGTGGAGAAGCGTGCTGTCCAGTAAAAACCTCATTCTGAGTGGTAGCCAATGGCGTTTGGGCAACAGATAAAAGTTGGAAGCTTTTGATGATCCCTGGTTGTTTAGACCACACCACTTCAAACCTTTTACTCCAAAGCCTTTAAATTCGCAGATCTTTGTAGCAGACCTGATCACAGACAATCGCACTTGGGATGAGACTAGATTACAAAATATTTTCTGGGAAGAAGACATTGAGGAAATAAAAAGGATTTCAATTCCAACTATTCCGGTACCGGACCGTCTCATATGGCATTATTCCCCCCACGGGAAGTACACAGTCAAGTCGGCTTATAGACTTTTGATTCAACAAAAAGGGTGTTCAGAAAAAAGCCAATTTGGGGGAGTTTCTTATCCAAATCAGGACTGGTGGAAAATCTTTTGGCAACAGAAGGTCCTAAAACGGATTCTTTATACGATTTGGAGGGCTATTAACCACAGCCTCCCGGTTCGTTCAAATCTCAAGTACAGAGGCATAGAAGTTGAAGATACATGTGCGTTCTGTAAAGAAGAGAAGGAATCGGAAACTCATCTGTTTTTGGTGTGTGAATTTGCCAAGCACTTCTGGAATCTGCTTCTCGGGGAGAATTTTGTTCAGAAATTTCACCCCCTTTTGAGATCTGGTTCCCACAAACTTTTCTAGCAGTGAACAAAGACACTCAAATCAAGATGAGTGTTCTCATCTACCAGATCTGGATCAGCAGAAATAACTGTATTTTTAAACAGAAAAAGGAAGACCCAATCCAAACAGTGAAAGATGCAGAGAATTATCTATCTGAGATCAAGGAACACATGCATGTGGATTATTTGAAGACATCGGCTCAGATCTACCCATCTCCCTCGGACACAGACCCCCAACTGCCACCGGAGGGATGGTCTATTATCAACACCGATGCTACCTGGAAACCGCAAAGGAGTACGGCAGCGGCGGGTGTGATTATTAGAGACAGAAATGGCATCTTTATCGCCGGTTGAGCCAAACGCCTCCCCTTCACCATTTCAGCAAAGGTCGCGGAAGCGGAAGCCATGGTGGAGGGGTTAAAATTAGCGTGTGAGCTTCAAGTGAAACGTTTATGGCTAGAGATGGACTCTCTCTCTCTAACCAGAGAGATGAGAGAGATGAAGAGGTTGAAGAATGAACCAGAAGATGTAACGGAAGCCCAGATATTGAAAGAGGAAAGTAAAGACTTCCTCGAGATGGCCGAAAGTCAAGAGGTGGTGCATGTTTCTCGGAAATGGAACCAAGTTGCGGACCGGTTCGCACATATGGGTTCGGATCTAGACCTTGGTGATAGTCAAACAGGGTTTTTCAGCCCACCAGATTTGGCTTGTGATGTTCTCTTGTACGATTTTTTAGGCCATTTTAAGGCCAACTCTATTTAATCCAATGGATTCCCCTTCAAAAAACAACAACAACAACAGCAGCAACAACAACATTCGTTTATTGTTATTTCTCTTTCAAGTCCGCACCACGGCACCATGTGTCGCCATTTAAAAAATTGATCGCTCTGAAACGTAGTGTTCTGATTGAGATTTGACCATCATTGATTATCTAATTGTTACGAAGACTTTGATTTCAAGTAGTTCTCTCGCATCTATATATTCCGCTTGATCCTTTTTTTTATGACTAGCATATTTATGAGGCGCTGATGAAATGCAATCAAAATTTTATATTATTTCGTTTTTTCTAATCCAATTTGTTTACTTCTTCATTTTGCAAGATGTATCCAACAAGTATGTTTGATAATATGTTGGTGACTGTTCAATAAGGTCAATTTCTTCAGTATCAATCGAACTTGTTTTAAACGAACCTAGTGTTACTACAAACAAAATCACGGTAAAACATAAACCTCAAAATACAAAGAGTGGCGATACAAAGTAAATACAAGAATTTGTAGGCGAATTCGTAAAAATCGGGCACTTATATATATATATATATTTTTTTTTGGCAAAAATAAAATTTTTATAGATCAAACGTTCAAGTTTACACCCTTCCTATCCTCTGCTACCAATATCTCTAAACTAGACAAAACAGAATCAAAATTGTTTGACTGAGAGCTGAGCAATTTAACAAAACCATCTACTGCACCATTACATTTCCTAGGGATCCAACAAATCCTGGCTTCTTGTTCTGTGATGAGAGATCTGATCTGGGTAACTAGTGACTCTATCTCCCATCTTCTGCTCCTCCCATTAACACATTCTACCAAAATTTTGCAGTCAATTTCAAAAAAGCAGCATTTGATCTGCTGAATTTTCAATCTCCACAAGGCCTGCCTCATTGCTAGGGCTTCTGCAATTAAAGCTGGTAGAAAGTAGCTTAGCTTCATGATAGTCTGATGGGCGGCAATTTTCTATAAAGAAAACAGAATAGTGTCAATGAGTTGCATGACTGAGTGGACATAAGTCATTTTATCGTGTACAATAACTACAACTCCTTTACAAAAACATCAAAACCCTGCGGAGCAGTCACAAGACCCATACCATTGGAATGTAATCTACCAGGGGTTTGGGTCACTTAACAAACAATCATGTGTCTAAACTCTAACCAGTGATTTGTTTATGCTAAAGGAAGGCATTGATGGATCCTATATTTGGAAGATAATTGGGTTTCGTGATAAGAAAATGATAATCATTGGACTTGGGTCATTGTATAAGAATTGTAAGGCCCATGTCATGGAGAGCGATTAGGCCCAAACTTTTGCTGAGTCCAAGTCTAAATTGTTAGTATTTCTGCCTACTTCTTTCTGACTTTTGTGCCAACAGCTTATTTCGCTATGGGCTAACACTCCAGGGGTGGCAATGGTGCGGATTTGGGGCATATTAAGATAATGTACCAGGTTCTCGCTCCACATTCTACTCTAAGTGCAGGTTTATTCTTTTCACCAATTTTGTATACTTAAATATATCCCCATCTTGTTTCTTCATATGTATGCAAGAGCTCTAGTGAAGAATATGTTCTTATATATTGGAACTAGGTGAAATACATACTATGCGTCATTTTGATCCAGTGATTTGATTAGCAAATCAAAGCATGAATTTGATAATCTTATCATGAATTAACAAAAAATTGCATCGTATTAATATCCAAATTATCTGGTCAAAGTGATATAATTATAGACTTACAAGTGGAAAAAATTAACTGAAAAGTTTAAGACGAAACATAAATAGCATTATATACTTATGTGACTGAAGTCCTGGGTCATTGAACCAAGTTTTCTCTATTAATGTTCATGATAACGTGTATATCTAATACATGTGTGCATAAGTTTATAGTGGAACGAGACAGGAGACGAATTGACAATAATCATCATGTTGGTCCCGAACTCACAACGGGTCATCTATAATAAGGGCCATCCATTCTCCCATTGGAGCATATAACACGTAGTATATATTAGTGGGGCGTAATGCCACCTCTAACATTAGTAAAAAATGTAAACTTCACTTTGGAGATTTTTCATCACAAAGATTAATTGTAACAGCTTTTGTGACGTTTTACTTCGTTCTTGGGATAACTTTAAACAAAGATTGTTGATCTTTCTTCATTGATCCGAACCCACCAGAATTATATTAAATTAAGTGAAATGTTCAAGGAGCAAAGACTTGTTCTCCATTGTCAATCTTGAGAGATAGATTAATTCAAGATGGACCATTCATATAAAACTAAGAGCTATTAGTCATCAGTCAAGTCAACATTGCATTGCCACCCCAACTTGTGAGGAGAATCCTCTAGAGCATCTTGTTAGTTATGAATATACACTTTTCAGTCAGACTCTGAATAACTCAATGAGACTATTTGGCACAGCAAATGGCGATGTCAAAATTTTGGTCGATCCACTCGAAATTCGTCACATATTAAATGTGGATCTCACTCTATAGATCCGAGTTTCCCATTTCAAATTCGGATCTCCCATTTTGGCCGCATGCAATTTGTATTTTGATTGGCTTGTATATCTAATTTCGTGTCTTCGGATATGTTTTAGTGTTCTAGATTTTAAATTGCGAACCTCCATTATTCTATGATTCGTCATTAAAAACAATGCTGGAACCTTGTTAGGGTTCCAAATTCAGGACCTTGTAATCGGGAATCAGGATTTCCAATTTAAGACTTTGTAGTTTCAAATTTAGGACTTTGTAGTTGGGAAACAGGGTTTCATATTTAATAAAATCCATATCAACTATCCAGTGATATCCAAAACACCCGAGATTAAAGAATTTTAGTAGCTAAAAGCTTATTTAATGTGGTTCATCCAAACAGACTCAATCTATACCATTCAATGATAGATTACTTTTAGCCACTTCATTAATTAAGGTCCATCTAAGTTGTTTTTTTAGGGACCATCTAAGTTGTGCATACAAATTTTGAAATTTGGTGAGAAGATGTATACAGATGTATACAAATTTGGTGAGAAGTTGAGCAACCTAAGAAATCTTCCCTCATTCTCCTCCACTGTTTCTTGTGACTCAACTTTCATTACAACTGTATGCATTAATGTTCCTGCTGAAGAATTTTCTTGTTTTTATCCAATTTTTTTTTCCTCCTCCTCATCTCACAAGAAAAATCCATGACAATCTTGGCCCACATCAATGTCATCCCCTCCCTTTGCCATAGAAGAAGAATCTCCCAATCACCACCATTATACCAGTCATGTTGTTCATATCCTTGTCATTTTCACTGTGAGAGACTGAGAGTAGTGGATGAGGCAACTGTGTGGGTTCCTCAATGATGAATCAGTTAACAAAATTTAGGTGTGGATAACATAACAACACCTACACAGTTTCTTCTCATCTTCAAGAGGTGTCCCCATTTGCTCTATCCTTGTCGTGAACTATAGTGATTGATTCAGAACCAGTTGATATAGCAATTCTTTGCAGTTAAGTCACAAAGATATTTGAGCATATATTATATTTTGTGAAGGACGAATCTGATCTATCACATACAGATCTACAACATGAATTATAGCGGAAGATTCATGTGTTTACCTTGTCTTCCTTAGCTCCTAAGCGCAACGGATGATCGTAGGATGCTTGCTTTCACGTGCTCTTCTTGCTCCCACAATCTGGCTCGAATCACTAGGACGAGAGCTCTGATCCACACCAAGTTCCACCCAATGGAGGCTAGTTGAAGAGAGAGTCTAGGGTTTATTGTATTATGATCAGCACATGATCTCTACAGTATTGTGTATTATTATGTCTCTAGCACATATAATAATGTAGGAGGCTGCCTCCTTATATAGACAGACTTATACCTAATTGCAACGTTCCCCCTAGGGTTGATGTCCTTGCTACTAACCCCATAAGGTTTGAGCTTGTCTCACCTAAACCCATAAGTTTAGGATAATTGCACTGTGCACCCCACATGGGCGCACATAATGCTAACATCTCCCACTCGCACAGTGGGGTTGCACAAATACAGTAGTTCTAGTCTCCCTCAATCTCCAACTATTATCATCTGCCAAAGTGTTATGTGGCCTTGGTGTGTGACTGTGAGAGAACCTGCATTTCGGGAGATCCATACTCTAAACTCATACGAGACGAGCTAGCAGCAGGCGCACTCAACCCTCAAGAAATAATGCAATACATATATATATATATCTCGTATTCCCCAAATTCTGTCTATTGTCATCTCATAGACCATGAGCACCTACCTTGTCCCGAAGGTCGTGCGTCAATGAGTCTATATCTCCTTTATTATATTCATATCCTGCATGATCCCATAAGATCTTGTAGGTGGGCCCAATGAACATGATAAAGAGCGATGCAATTAGAATCTTCCTTTCTATCCATTGTCGATTTGATTCAGAGTCAGCTGCTTTCCTAGCAATGTCCTGGTAGGCCGAATCATTCATAGCCGTGAGGTGTCACGCTAAAGTAGCACCACCGAACCGTCTCTCCCCGACATGGATGAAAGTACTAAGGGTATACAGTGTCAATCATTCTTATATGATCGACGAGGCTCACACGGCGAGGAAACTCAGGGACTAGTTCTACTCGCCACCTCATGTCACTCATCAGCACGCGTTATCTCGTCAGATATGCGCCATAGTGTTTGGACTCTATCAGAGCACATGTCCTATCCCATAGGGACCACTATACAGATGTAAGTCCAACAGCCCATATGACTATTAACCCGAGTACTGAGTGTTGCACATATGCAATCGAAATCAGTTCTCTCATCTGGCTTTCTTTACGCAGACTATACATGGTTCGGGGTAGTAACCATGCTCGAATGGCCATAATCCAATCTCACCTTGGAACTTATTCAAATGCGACAAATGAATCCGTCTGACAGGGTCTTGCACTATTGATTGATGTCTAGCTCTTGTCATAGGCCATGCGCCTCATATGACAGGAGTCATCATATCATAGGCTTCTAGCGCTTGTCGGGATTCTGTCTCATCTCCTACTCACCTAGACAATCCAGGATGTTGTAAAGGCGGTTGCTCGTGTGAGAGAGTCAACCTAGTGTCCGCGCGACATGTTCTATGCTAGTACAGGATATGTAAACAACATGTAGCATAACAAATCCAATTAAAATCCAATTATCAATGTCTCATATGCTCATCAATCATATTGCCAGTGATCGACTACCGAGTCCCAATTTTCTAAAGCAATCCACAAAGACGACTCTTATGTGGTTTAGGAATGGGAGGTGCCTACATTATTGGCCCGTAGTCGATCTACTCCAAGATTACTCTTCAGGTAGTTATTTCACCTTTTGTGAAAACAATACCTTTTCTATATGTTTGGCCTTATCAGGAGTACTGTAGCCGTTCGCTAGCACTACAGGTTGGTTGACAGCCCATAAGCTTATCAGAAACCTTCTTATCCAAACATATTTCTGTCCGGTGACAGAACAGGCAATCGTGCTTCGCTTCCATAATTGATGGAGCGGTCTAATACGATTGTGCAACACTTATGTTGCTGGTCCATGCGATGTCATCTAGCATGGACTATAGCCTGAGTCGGATCTACGTGTATCTAGGTCCCCACCCTAGTCAGCATGCATAGCTGGCTAGTCGAAGCATCATCTCCGGTAGTTATAACACGTGATCCTTCGTACAGAGTATCCTTTTGGTTGCAATCTAGTGTCTCAAGTTAGATTTCCTGAAATACACTCTTCCGATTGCATGAGGTTTGTGGGGTCTCAGTATATACCATAGTATATAGCAGACTCACACTGCATCGGGCACTTTGGTTATTTGGTCAATCTTGTATGGTGTCTTCTAGGGCACATATTCAGGCTCGTAAAATTCTGCAGCGAGCTATAGGAGTATCACATGTCCTTGGGTCCATTACATGGAATCGTTCAGAGTATCTTCTTGTTGTCCGCCTTATGCGTCAGTATAAGAAGTCCTTTTGAACGAACGAGAGTGCATCTCGCCCTTCTAATATCCTTTGTCACAAATTGAAAGGATAACCACCCTATAGTGGATGTGAAATAGTCCTTAGACTCTCCTGGAAAATAGTGTGTCATCGATAATAAGTGACGTAATCATCTACTCTCTACAACTGAGAGCGATATGCAGCGGTTTTTCATCCGTTGATAAAATAGTGCTGACTTTAGAGGACTAATTTAGACCATACACGGACTTAATTAGCTTGCACCTATTTGTGCATTTGATCATACATCTCGAAACCCTGTGGTCGAGTCATACTGATCACCTCTCTGATTTCTCTATCGAGAAATTCAGTCGTCACGTCTATCGAGAATGGAGCCTTATTTCCATAATCACAACTATTATCGATATCTCTGCAAGTCGTATGCCTTATTATGCTTCCGTCTGTGTCACTCTGATTGACCTTGGAAATCCATCTATTTCCAATAGTCTAACATCCAGTCGGAAAAGTCAACCTAGCCTTAAACTTGGTTGGTCTTTTACAGACTCTAACTTTTCCTGTAAAGGTTACCTTTCATTCTTCATAATTAGGGAACGATAAGGCATAGTATTCTATCCTATCGATTATGCAAGGTGATCCTTAAGATCATCCCTTCGATCTCAAATAGTCGATGGGATATGCTCCTATGAGCAATTCCTTTGCATAGGAGGATCATAATTTGCTCTTCACCCCTATGGATGGGCACCTCGCTTAGAAAGTCACTCCCACTGTCCGAAGTATCCTTGAGGGACTAATTCCTCATGATGGACTAAGAAACAGGGTATATTCTAGCGGTTCCTCCATGCTCGCGGAGATTATCATCTCCACGAACATTCCCTTAATTATGGACATCCCCCTATGAGAAAACATATATCTTGTGAATCCATTTGCGTTACACTACTAATCGGCCGTTGCGTTTCGAACACGCAACTCCCTAGAGTACTCCGAATAGTATGGGAAGATATGTTACTCCATGAAGATACATTTCTTCCATCTAGGGTCTAAATTCCTTCTTGTCAGGTGATGAAATACCCTGGGCAATATCCTAGGTTCATCATTATCTTGCGTGGTGACTACAATGTCTTCCCCTTCGATGTCAAATCGTCGACGGGGTACGCTCTAATGAGCGATCCTACGCAAAGAGGGTTCTTCTTCAGCATTATCGTCATATACGATAGGCTGCTCACTAGGTAAGGCACTCCCACTGTTTTCAAGATCCATAGGAACAAATTCCTCTTGAGTAGTGGTAAATTGAGTGTCATCTAGTGGTTCCTCTTACTCGTAGAGAATGCCATCTCCACGAGCTTCTCCCTGACTAGGAAAATTTAGTTAGCTCATAAGCTGCCGATCCCTATGGCCTAAGGTGACCTCATATAGGTTGCCTTTTGGTCCACATCTCGTAGGGCGTAGTGGCTACAGACTTGGTGGGTATTTGGTTGAGTACTCCGACAGACGTTTAACAAAGCGTCTCCTCAAGATAGGGAACTTATACTTTGAACATGCTATCATACATCAAACCATCTTCAGGCTGTATCCTATTCCTCCTATCCACTACAGCAATCTGCTGCGGGGCATGGGAATAGCCAACTGCCTAACTACTCTCCATCACATAGCTCTTGCTAAGATAGACACTCGCAGTCTCATTCTGGCCAAGGACATATCCTTTTATCCAGACGGTTTTCTACCTTTTGTAGATACCTGTCTGAAGCACCCTTATGCCTCAGACTTATGTTGCCTTAGCACACATAGTTGAGATGCGTACAATAATCTACGAATGTGATGGATCAGTAAGCACCATGTCTTTAGCTATTAACTTTTAATGGATCACAATAACAGAATGAATAATATGTAAAGACTCAATAATCCTTACTGCTTTACTGGATGGTTTGCCTTTCGCCTTTCGTGTAAGGCATGAGTCACACACAGGTAAGGGTACCTTGGTCATATTCCAAGCAGGCCTACCTTAGCCAGCCTGAACATCCTTTCCTGACATAGTGTGTCTCAATCTAGCACGCCACATATCAGAATTATAAGGCACATCCCTAGTTGATATCCAAAAATCCTGAGGCGTTATTCATGCTAGAAATCAAGAGTGCATAACCATACATAACATGACCAATTCCAAAGTAAAACTGTAACCAAAACAAATTTTGGTGGCTAATCCATCAAAGATAATCTCATGGATCCTTTAGACGAGAAGTTAGTACCAGGTCTGGCCTTCTAGTCTTAGGGAAACATCCTTTTCCTCCTTTGCATTTGCCTTTCTTGGGCTATTGGTCATGTACCAATATTTTGCCCTCATTCCCTTATCCTTGCCCCACCTGTTCCTCACGGTCCTAATACCGGAGTAGGGACTAAATCTGCCGATCACACTTCATTCATAGCCTTTAGCAATCATATATTGCTTAGATTTCAGAAGTATGCTGAACTAGTATACTTAGCAATCATATATTGCTTAGATCCTAGAACGGAGTGATGTTTGGTCTCATCAAAACATCTTGACACTTTCAAAGTGTGTCATATAATGTTTCTATGGCACTTTCATGAAACGTGGCAGAGATAGCAACAAATTGCTAATCGGATAACTTAAACACGATAGTTTAAGGTAGGATTTATGAGTCATTACTCACAATTTTAATGAGGCAAATGGCTAAGGTGGATCCAAGTTTCTTCTTTGGCTCATTCCTACAATCTTTGAATCTCAAAGTGGTCTTGAACTTGCTGATGAGGTCATTTCCCCACCTTGACATAGCACGCTCTATGAAATTTATCTTGACTGCCTCCCACTTATTGGTTAGCCTAAAGATAATGTTCATGTGCTGCTGTGACAACTATTCATCACAGGTTCGACCATACTTGTAGGTGGTTTGACAAACTATGTCCAACGATTTGGTTACATAGTACGATGACTTGTCATATCGTTTATTGTCATTATTTTAGCCTTTACAGTTTCGATTTAGACACGATTGATCTTGAGACATTGCATAGGAAATTAATACTAGCATTTTCTTAGCTCCGAAATAACATGATACATGATTAAAATTTCATAGTTCATCATAAGGACTCCACCAAAACCTAGCAGCAATTCTAGGAATCAAATATCATCACTTATGATTCCCCATTAGTTTCAATCATGCATAACCATGTGAGCTCTTTTGTTTTAGTTCTTTAGCATGCGAGGTTATACAGTTATATCCAATCACACGCAGTTATAACGTAAAACAAGCATAAGCATAAATAAATATGCAATGGATGTGGCCCCTAAGGTGCACTCCCACTATTGAGAGTACGTCTTGAGCAAGTCTTGAACTTTTCGCCTCATGGATCTCGCCTCATCTCGAGTGCTCCTTGAAGCTTCCCTGTTCGTCTCTTTGCTCCATGCATCTCGCGCCATAGCTTTTGGTTTGGCCACCTCTCTTGAAGCTTCTATTCTTCAATCTCCACTAAATATCTTATTTCTAAGAAGTAACCTCTAATAGGCGATTTAGATGAGAAGAGAAGACAATAGATTATGTAGAGAGGCACGACTCGCAGGCCGTATTTTAATTTATTACATATTCAAAACCAAAACCAAATATAAAATCATCTATGCCACATCCATGCATCAAACACATCCATTCAACCCACAACAGCATGTATAATTATAAAATAAACATACTGGAATTTTCTGGAAATTTCCAGAATTAAAGAATAATTACTGGAATTTAATAAGCAATAAATCAATCAACTAATAAGATCGAAAATTGCTCCCAACTACCTAGGATCTCACCTCCTATCTCATAAGGTAGGGAAAAATGTCCTAAGTCTCCATAAAAAATTTGGGCTCAAAACAGTGTGTTTAAGGACGTCTAACTGCCTCGGGAAGTGTGCTAAACACTAATTAATTAATCTGGAAAATAATAAAATTTTCTGTTTTTCCATAAATTATGAAAAAATCTCGGAAAATAGGAAATTTAATTCTGAGCATATATAAAAAAATTTGGCGAAAAATAGTGGCCGGAGGAGGGCTCACGCGCCCACACGCGCCGCCGCGCGTGGGCGAGTCCGCCTCCGTCACGCGCCGACGTCGGCTGCGTGCCACGTCATCTGCCACGTGGCATGCCACGTCAGCCACGTGCTGACGTCAGCTGCCACGTCACCCTCCACGTCACCATGCCACGTCAGCAGCCCACATGGCTGCCACGTCACCTGCCACGTCTACTGCCACGTCAGCCCTAGGGCCACGTCAGCAGCCGCCGCCAGCCCTTTGGCGCGTGCGGCGCGTGGCGGCGCGTGGTCGTCACGTCTATCGAGAATGGAGCCTTATTTCCATAATCACAACTATTATCGATATCTCTGCAAGTCGTATGCCTTATTATGCTTCCGTCTGTGTCACTCTGATTGACCTTGGAAATCCATCTATTTCCAATAGTCTAACATCCAGTCGGAAAAGTCAACCTAGCCTTAAACTTGGTTGGTCTTTTACAGACTCTAACTTTTCCTGTAAAGGTTACCTTTCATTCTTCATAATTAGGGAACGATAAGGCATAGTATTCTATCCTATCGATTATGCAAGGTGATCCTTAAGATCATCCCTTCGATCTCAAATAGTCGATGGGATATGCTCCTATGAGCAATTCCTTTGCATAGGAGGATCATAATTTGCTCTTCACCCCTATTGATGGGCATCTCGCTTAGAAAGTCACTCCCACTGTCCGAAGTATCCTTGAGGGACTAATTCCTCATGATGGACTAAGAAACAGGGTATATTCTAGCGGTTCCTCCATGCTCGCGGAGATTATCATCTCCACGAACATTCCCTTAATTATGGACATCCCCCTATGAGAAAACATATATCTTGTGAATCCATTTGCGTTACACTACTAATCGGCCGTTGCGTTTCGAACACGCAACTCCCTAGAGTACTCCGAATAGTATGGGAAGATATGTTACTCCATGAAGATACATTTCTTCCATCTAGGGTCTAAATTCCTTCTTGTCAGGTGATGAAATACCCTGGGCAATATCCTAGGTTCATCATTATCTTGCGTGGTGACTACAATGTCTTCCCCTTCGATGTCAAATCGTCGACGGGGTACGCTCTAATGAGCGATCCTACGCAAAGAGGGTTCTTCTTCAGCATTATCGTCATATACGATAGGCTGCTCACTAGGTAAGGCACTCCCACTGTTTTCAAGATCCATAGGAACAAATTCCTCTTGAGTAGTGGTAAATTGAGTGTCATCTAGTGGTTCCTCTTACTCGTAGAGAATGCCATCTCCACGAGCTTCTCCCTGACTAGGAAAATTTAGTTAGCTCATAAGCTGCCGATCCCTATGGCCTAAGGTGACCTCATATAGGTTGCCTTTTGGTCCACATCTCGTAGGGCGTAGTGGCTACAGACTTGGTGGGTATTTGGTTGAGTACTCCGACAGACGTTTAACAAAGCGTCTCCTCAAGATAGGGAACTTATACTTTGAACATGCTATCATACATCAAACCATCTTCAGGCTGTATCCTATTCCTCCTATCCACTACAGCAATCTGCTGCGGGGCATGGGAATAGCCAACTGCCTAACTACTCTCCATCACATAGCTCTTGCTAAGATAGACACTCGCAGTCTCATTCTGGCCAAGGACATATCCTTTTATCCAGACGGTTTTCTACCTTTTGTAGATACCTGTCTGAAGCACCCTTATGCCTCAGACTTATGTGGCCCTAGCACACATAGTTGAGATGCGTACAATAATCTACGAATGTGATGGATCAGTAAGCACCATGTCTTTAGCTATTAACTTTTAATGGATCACAATAACAGAATGAATAATATGTAAAGACTCAATAATCCTTACTGCTTTACTGGATGGTTTGCCTTTCGCCTTTCGTGTAAGGCATGAGTCACACACAGGTAAGGGTACCTTGGTCATATTCCAAGCAGGCCTACCTTAGCCAGCCTGAACATCCTTTCCTGACATAGTGTGTCTCAATCTAGCACGCCACATATCAGAATTATAAGGCACATCCCTAGTTGATATCCAAAAATCCTGAGGCGTTATTCATGCTAGAAATCAAGAGTGCATAACCATACATAACATGACCAATTCCAAAGTAAAACTGTAACCAAAACAAATTTTGGTGGCTAATCCATCAAAGATAATCTCATGGATCCTTTAGACGAGAAGTTAGTACCAGGTCTGGCCTTCTAGTCTTAGGGAAACATCCTTTTCCTCCTTTGCATTTGCCTTTCTTGGGCTATTGGTCATGTACCAATATTTTGCCCTCATTCCCTTATCCTTGCCCCACCTGTTCCTCACGGTCCTAATACCGGAGTAGGGACTAAATCTGCCGATCACACTTCATTCATAGCCTTTAGCAATCATATATTGCTTAGACTTCAGAAGTATGCTGAACTAGTATACTTAGCAATCATATATTGCTTAGATCCTAGAACGGAGTGATGTTTGGTCTCATCAAAACATCTTGACACTTTCAAAGTGTGTCATATAATGTTTCTATGGCACTTTCATGAAACGTGGCAGAGATAGCAACAAATTGCTAATCGGATAACTTAAACACGATAGTTTAAGGTAGGATTTATGAGTCATTACTCACAATTTTAATGAGGCAAATGGCTAAGGTGGATCCAAGTTTCTTCTTTGGCTCATTCCTACAATCTTTGAATCTCAAAGTGGTCTTGAACTTGCTGATGAGGTCATTTCCCCACCTTGGCATAGCACGCTCTATGAAATTTATCTTGACTGCCTCCCACTTATTGGTTAGCCTAAAGATAATGTTCATGTGCTGCTGTGACAACTATTCATCACAGGTTCGACCATACTTGTAGGTGGTTTGACAAACTATGTCCAACGATTTGGTTACATAGTACGATGACTTGTCATATCGTTTATTGTCATTATTTTAGCCTTTACAGTTTCGATTTAGACACGATTGATCTTGAGACATTGCATAGGAAATTAATACTAGCATTTTCTTAGCTCCGAAATAACATGATACATGATTAAAATTTCATAGTTCATCATAAGGACTCCACCAAAACCTAGCAGCAATTCTAGGAATCAAATATCATCACTTATGATTCCCCATTAGTTTCAATCATGCATAACCATGTGAGCTCTTTTGTTTTAGTTCTTTAGCATGCGAGGTTATACAGTTATATCCAATCACACGCAGTTATAACGTAAAACAAGCATAAGCATAAATAAATATGCAATGGATGTGGCCCCTAAGGTGCACTCCCACTATTGAGAGTACGTCTTGAGCAAGTCTTGAACTTTTCGCCTCATGGATCTCGCCTCATCTCGAGTGCTCCTTGAAGCTTCCCTGTTCGTCTCTTTGCTCCATGCATCTCGCGCCATAGCTTTTGGTTTGGCCACCTCTCTTGAAGCTTCTATTCTTCAATCTCCACTAAATATCTTATTTCTAAGAAGTAACCACTAATAGGCGATTTAGATGAGAAGAGAAGACAATAGAGTATGTAGATAGGCACGACTCGCAGGCCGTATTTTAATTTATTACATATTCAAAACCAAAACCAAATATAAAATCATCTAAGCCACATCCATGCATCAAACACATCCATTCAACCCACAACAGCATGTATAATAATAAAATAAACATACTGGAATTTTCTGGAAATTTCCAGAATTAAAGAATAATTACTGGAATTTAATAAGCAATAAATCAATCAACTAATAAGATCGAAAATTGCTCCCAACTACCTAGGATCTCACCTCCTATCTCATAAGGTAGGGAAAAATGTCCTAAGTCTCCAGAAAAAATTTGGGCTCAAAACAGTGTGTTTAAGGACGTCTAACTGCCTCGGGAAGTGTGCTAAACACTAATTAATTAATCTGGAAAATAATAAAATTTTCTGTTTTTCCAAAAATTATGAAAAAATCTCAGAAAATAGGAAATTTAATTCTGAGCATATATAAAAAAATTTGGCGAAAAATAGTGGCCGGAGGAGGGCTCACTCGCCCACACGCGCCGCCGCGCGTGGGCGAGTCCGCCTCCGTCACGCGCCGACGTCAAGCGCGTGCCACGTCAGCTGCCACGTGGCATGCCACGTCAGCCACGTGCTGACGTCAGCTGCCACGTCACCCTCCATGTCACCATGCCACGGCAGCAGCCCACGTGGCTGCCACGTCAGCAGCCCACGTCTACTGCCACGTCAGCCCTAGGGCCACGTCAGCAGCCGCCGCCAGCCCTTTGGCGCGTGCGGCGCGTGGCCGCGCGTGGAGGCGGCGTCGGTGGCGCGTGATGCCCACGCGCCGCCTTCCCGGACTCCGTTTCCGGCGATCTTTACATCGGTGGAATCGTCTTTTCACGTAGATCAAGATTATGTATTCAAAACCCAATTTTAACATGTTTTGAAAAAAATCTTTTTACTGCTCAGATCAATCAGTCCAGATTTATACTGTTTCGAATCTTAGAAAATTCATAACTAATTCTCTGTTCGTCCAAAAATTACAAAATTTATATTTCTGGAATCCTTGTGAAAAACCCTATCTAACCATATAGGTTTCACTAACAGATTATGAAATTTCAAAAACTCGAATTTTTTATCTGATTCGGGAACGCATAACTAGGCACGAAAAACAAGCCTAAGGCTCTGATACCAATGAAGGACGAATCTGATCTATCACATACAGATCTACAACATGAATTATAGCGGAAGATTCATGTGTTTACCTTGTCTTCCTTAGCTCCTAAGCGCAACGGATGATCGTAGGATGCTTGCTTTCACGTGCTCTTCTTGCTCCCACAATCTGGCTCGAATCACTAGGACGAGAGCTCTGATCCACACCAAGTTCCACCCAATGGAGGCTAGTTGAAGAGAGAGTCTAGGGTTTATTGTATTATGATCAGCACATGATCTCTACAGTATTGTGTATTATTATGTCTCTAGCACATATAATAATGTAGGAGGCTGCCTCCTTATATAGACAGACTTATACCTAATTGCAACGTTCCCCTTAGGGTTGATGTCCTTGCTACTAACCCCATAAGGTTTGAGCTTGTCTCACCTAAACCCATAAGTTTAGGATAATTGCACTGTGCACCCCACATGGGCGCACATAATGCTAACATTTTGTTTTGTTCAGATTTTTGTGATTCTCCACACCAGTCCCTAGTTTCTCCAAGAAAATTTGCTTAACCCATTGTTATATTGATATAGCACTTCACTTTTTCTTGCAAATTAAGTTTTCGCCCTCTTTCTTTCTTTTTATGACGTGGAAACCCGCAGCCGCTACCCTCGCTCTAGTACAATAGTCTGCAAACCACACTGAATAGGCAAACTGGCCGGCCTGAGAAATCTCAAGCTGACCTTGAGTTCCCTCAAGATTCGAACTCAAGACCTCTGGGCAACATGCCCGACCAACTCAAGTACAACCTCTAGTCTTAAGAATGCTAACCGGACCAACTCAATTACGGTCCGAAGGGTTAGCAGTTGATGAGACTTCTCATTTTTACGGATGATGTGAAAATGCTTTCATTTTTTCCTACACTCTTAAACTTCTCATGTTTACATGGATGATGCGACTTCAACTATAGAGACTTAACCAAACTTCAACGACATGAAAGAGAAGTCTTCCATGATTCTATGCTTTTGAAGTTAACAGAGAATGCACATAACATGACCTAATTCATACAGCACATAACGCATACTCATACTTTTTATTATTCATTCAGTTTTTTTTTTTTTTTTTTTTTTTTTTTTTTTATAAATGTAAGTTGTGCAATGTATAGATTAGAGTTTGTGACCTTATTTGCTCTTACTGCGAAAACACATTTCTCATTTTTTGAGTGTTACTAATGCACGGCGGTGCTTGGGACGAACGAAGTGCTCCGATTAACAGTTGTGTTTTAATTGATGTGGATTTTCACTCAATTTTTATTCACAGTACATACTACAACTACAGTACCTTTTATTTTTTGTGTAATGCAAACAATTTACCAAGATCAATAGATTGACATTGTATCAGGCATGACTTGTTTTCTATTTAATGAACATTCATCTTGTGTTGAAATATAACTCCACCACCAATATAAATTCTTCACATTTGGCGTGAGATTTATATCTAAATTTGTATCTATATTCTCTTTATATAGGCATCAGGTGTAGCACAGATTCCACCCGCCTAGCGCCTGTTAAGCAGTATTGGGGGTATAGTGGAGTAGTAGTAAATACTAGTGCACTTCCTTAACACACGTTTGGAACATTGGCTCATTATGGGCAATTTTAAAATTAAGAATCAAGTGGTTTTTTGTCATTAAGATATGTTAATTTATGAAATTTCACATGGTTTTCTCAACTGGTTATGTGAGATATAAAAAAATATTCAAAGCAAAGAAGTGTTCTATTTGTATGAGATTATTTAAATTTATGCTTTGGGAATGTGATGCTACCAAAAAAGTAAAAGTTTGAAGAATAATTTGTCCTCGAGTGTGCAGTTAAGATAGTCAAAACATTCCAAAGTTCTTGGAATCTCTCCCTTTTCCTTTGTTTTTAGGTTGGATGATGCCCAGATGTGCATGTACACAGGTTCCAGGAACTACCTACCTGGGACAGTTCGTTTGTTTACTTCTGTTAATGTTCACACACACATGACATTAATGTTGGTTACATTAGATTACTTGAGAAAAGATCCAGAAAGAGTTCAATTCTTTATAAAGTAAAAGAGTCGCCTGAAATTAAGTAAAGAAAACGGAACCTAATTACATCATGGTTCATGGATACAATACGAAGGGCAGTTTCATCAAATTTAATCAGGGCAGAAAATCTTGAGAAAAATCCATTCTGTGAATGTTATACATCAGTTGTAGGTGTTATACTGAGAAGAATTGTGATATTTGTAAATAGTAATACTCCTAGTGAACTGTGGAAATTGTTGTACCTTTTGATCCCAAACTGAATGTTACCCAGACCTATTTCTACCAGACAGAGTAGAGGAACCTAAAATACTGGTATGGCAGAGGAACCTACTGGTTCAACTAGAGTGGATGGGGGTCAAAATGCTCAACCTTTGACCTTGAATTGGTCTGTTCAGGTACTGTCTTATGAGGACTTTCTCTATGTGCATGTTTGGTAGTTGGATTAAAATCTGTCTTTTCACAATTTCGTTTGTCACGACGCAAAATTTTAAGCTGATAATCTGCAGGTTAAAACAATCTCAGTGCAATTGTAGAATCTCTAAAATTGGGGATGATGCGACTAAAAATCTTAAGAAAACTAATTTTAATATTTTTTCGCCACTAGCATGGTCACGGTTCATTTATATGTCAGTGTATTCATACAATTGACTAAGATCTCTTTAAAATTTGTTAAATGGAACATTTTAATAATCTACAATTTCAGTTCATGCCAAACTGATTTTAATTTTCATTTCAACTATATTTTTCGTCAAGAATTTTTTTCAGCTGATTATTTAGATTTTCAGCTGATACCAAACATGCCCTATGTCTACTTTGTACTTCATCAATTTCTTCTCTTACTTCCAACTTTGACTTTCTCCGGTCATTTTCATCCGGTGATTTGGTTATGAAAACAATGCAAGAATTTGATAATCTTTTTTAGAAAAGATTCTGAAATTCTTGCATCGTTTTACTAACTAAACAGAAGAAGTAGCTGCTAGTCCACAAACCATAATTTTGAACATGTATTCTTTTTGGAGTATTTCAGGAGGGAATGCAGAGCAGCCGAACTGATTCTGAAAGACAAATTACTAATTGGTCCGTTTTGCCTTTCTTCTCCAGTTGAATATAGGGCCTTCTTTGACCAAATAATTTAGTTAACGATAATGATACAAAAACTAGGTAATTTTTTTTTTTCATAATTGTGTATCATAATAAAGATCTGCAATAGTATGAAAAGATTAACATATTATCGTATCGTACCATTATCTAAATTAGTCGATCAAAGTGACCCATAGATTCAACTAAAAAGAAAGAAGCGAGACAGTATAAGTAGTTTACTGGCGATAATAGACCTTTCAAATGTGGATCATTTTGATTTACTACATTTACTTTTTTTAATTTCAAGTGCGCTAACTTTGTAACTTGGTACCTTGGTTAGAAGACCATTTTTTGTTCAATGGTTAAAAGACCCGGCATCATTTTTTTAAGAAACGCACCGTATGTATAAAAAATAGTAATAATATACACACTTCATAAACAAAGTGCTTATTGAGTAAATAAGAAACAACCATCACTCGATCTAACCATCCAAGTGATAGTAATTCGAAAACAGTAGTAATTCGTTTGAGTAGGCTCTACAATTGGAGTAATTATTGCTTGCTCCAAGAGCAAATATGATGTGGTGTTCTAATCAATACATCCCATGACACGTCAGGAACATGTAGCAATTCACTTTCTTTTGTTTGTCATTCATTCTCTTTCTTCCTAACGTGTCATGTGGTGTATTGATTAGAGCACTACGTGTATTTGATCTTAGAGCAAACTAGTGTCATGTGGTGTATTGATTAGAGCACTACGTGTATTTGATCTTAGAGCAAACTAAAATTTCTCCTACAATTGACTAATGTAACGTAATAACAACGTTTCTGGAGCGATCATATTTTTATGTCGGGGTTGTCGACATTAAAAAATATCTCCAAATAGGCCACAGTGGCAGTCCCCAGTAGAGTACACTTTTCCTTTTTTCTTGTTAGCCTTTGCTCCCTCCCACCTTAAAACACTTCACTTCTACCGACTTGCCCTGCCGGTAACCAATAAAGCGCCAAAAAGGGAATATCCGAATCCGTTTTAACCCGCCCATGACGGGTCTTTACTTAGCCCCATCACTTAACCCGATTGCGTGCCCCACATTTAATCGGATCCAGCCCAGTGACGTAGTCCCCCACCAAGGAACCCCAGTCTCACCTCACTCTCTTCTTAGCTTCCTTCCTTCGTCCTCCTTTCTCTCCCTCTATATATACCACCACTGTCCACAATCCTTGTTTCTGCAACAGAGCAAATCCCAACTCAGAACAAACACACAAAATCTCTCTCTCTCTCTCTCTCTCTCTCTCTTATCAAACCAAATCAAATCATGATTTCGAGAAATATCGCCACAACAACGGAGAAGAATGAAACGATAAAGTTACTTTACAGTTACGGCGGCGTAATCCGCCCTCGCTCAACCGACGGCAAGCTCCGTTACGTCGGAGGCCACACCAGAGTCCTCTCCGTCCACCGCTCCATTTCCTTTTCAGGTTCGTGCTCTTCGATTTCTTTTTCATCATCGATTTTGATTATTCGAAATTTGAATTGGAACTGACCTGGTTTTGTGAATTACAGAGCTGATTGTGAAGTTCGTTGAATTGTGCGGATCGTCGATTGTGCTAAAGTGCAAATTGCCAGATGAAGATCTCGATGTGCTCGTCACTGTTGCCTCCGATGAAGATCTGAGAAATGTCATCGACGAGTACGACCGAATTTCCAAGGATGCAAAGAAGATCACGGCGGTGCTATTTCCTAAGGAGTCTCTGAAGAAGATCTCTCCTGTTTCCAGTTCCGATGACCTCTGCTCCATTAGCTCCGGCAGCGCTTCCTCGTCGCCGCGAAGATTCGCGGGAGTCCGTTCCTCCTCTTGTAGATCCTGTGGTCGGATTTCTCCGGCTCTAAGACTCCGGTCAAATCCGGAACAAGGAAAGCCTCCGAGACCGTTGAACCGGCAAGTGAACCGCGTTGGGAGTGCCGATGACCTCTGTTCAATCAGTTCCGGTTCCAGCAGCGGTTTATCGGCCACCGCGTCGCCGTCGTACGCAGCGGCGAAATACGGTTTTGCTCATCGGGAGATGACTCCATCGTCTTCGTATAGCCGGTTTTCTGTACTGGGAAAGCAAAACGACGGCGTTAGAGGTCGTGGTGTTGCCAGGCCTGTTTATCATTGCCGTGGACAAGGAAACACTAGAGCTGTTTACGCTGCTGCTCCCACATATTTCACTCGCTGCCATTAAACAGAAAAAAAGATGCAGAGAAGAACTAGAGAAATCACTATACTATTCGTGAGATTTTGTTGTTGCAACAGTTTTAGTCTTTTAGATACTCCTTTGGACAACCTATAAAGAAAAATTCTTTATCAACAACTGAAAGAACTTGCCACGTCCTCAGAAGGTAGGGTGGCTATTATGAGTAGAGACCATGATGGGAATGTCATAAAAGGTTAAACATTGGTGAGAACGGTAGCTAGCATTGAGAAAGCTGAGCTCCAAGCTGTGGAAATGGAAGTTGAATATTGCAGTAGCTCCAGACACAAATATTAATATTGTGACTGAATCAGATTGTGCTAGTATCACCTTTGTCCCGCCAAGTTATTAATATTTTGACTTTTCTATCCGTATACATGCCATTTTAACTCCGTGATGAATAATTAAAATGATACTAGTACATTTTTTGACAATTTTTTCATGGTGTTGTAGAGTAAACTCTACAAGACCATGCAAAGATCATCAACAGTATCAAATTATTTTATCTTTTTACTAACCAAATCACTGCATCAAAGCGACTCGGTAAATTATAGTAAAAAGTAAAGTATTAAGAGCCTGGCAGGATGAAGGTAGTATTGTCCAAGCTTGCAAAGGTGGGAAAACTGCTAGTTGGACTTGGAGTAGAAGAGTCGAAGGGTTTGCAAATGTTTCTCTTTACAAATATAACGCCTGATTTAATTTTTTATTTTCTTAAGAGGTCTGAAAACAAAATTTTTCGTCAGTTAGCTAATTGGGATAGGACCAAGAATAGAAATGGGGAAGTCTCCGTGTAAAATCTCCCCAAAAAAGCAGTTGAGGTCCTGGAAGTTGATTGTAATCTTATTCCCTTTTCATCTTAATAGAAGTTGATTTTGAAAGAACTTGCAGAGAGAAAGATCTCTCTGTGAAGTGTGATGGAAATGGAGCTTGATTTTCTCACGGTTAGAGGGGATCGTCCCTTACTGTGAAGGAGGAGAGCATATCCAATTGGAAAATCAATAACATAGTACAATCAGGAGTATTCAAAATTAAGGCTACCGTATAAGGGTTGCCAACAAGTTTTTCGGAACCACTAGAAAGGTAAGACGAGATATGTTAATATGACGTTAGAGAGAAATGCAATTGGACTTAAGAGATGAGTAGAGATGATTTCGGACGTGCTAAAGGCCAATTAAACGCACTATGTCAACTACCGAATCTCCTTATGACCTGTAGACTATAGTCACAACCTAAGTCACCTAGAAGAGAAACGAGAGTAAAAACATGAGTGCAAAAGTGACAAATTTTTAAAAACTACATATGAAAGTGTAATTAGAGTACGTTTATAAATCACATATTTAACATGAATTTCGATATGAACATAGTATAGATTGAACTTTCGTGTAATGTATATTTTTTGTGGCAATAACTACAAAACTTATATCTCAGATTAGAACATCCCACACTTAAAATTATAATGAAAGTTCATTTTGAGTGAGTGTTAGCAAGGAGCATTCGACATACAGTGAGGCAGAAGACTACTTGAGTTAGGAGTTCTTCATGCCAAACCCTTCACGACTGCTGCTGCCTATAAAGCTATTCTGAACTCTCATACTACTACTTTGGATTGGAATTGGCTTTGGAAGCTTAATCTCCCTGCCAAGCTGATCCTTTTTTGTTGGAAAATTAGGCATGGTAAACTTCTTACCAATTCTCAAAGAAAAATCAGAGGCCTTACGAACGACGAAAGTTGCACTTTGTGCAACCACTCTAAGGAGGATATTGATCACCTCCTTAGACGATGTCCAAAGGCAGATCATCTATGGGAAATCACCAAAGGAAGAGAATGGATATCTAGATCTCAAAACCAGGATTTCATCACCTGGTTTGATCACAATCTGAATCCTAAATCATATCCTCTTAACCATGAAAACAAATACAATTGTTTTATTGTCACTTGTTGGGAAATTTGGAAAAATCGTAACAACAAAATCTTTAATCACATTAATCCAAATTTCCATTCAAGTAGCATCAAAATCCATCGCTACGCAGTGGATATTGCAAGAGCTTTCCAACAGGTAAGGGAGAAGCCGAATTCCACTTCTTTCTCTAATTCATCCCTTGTTTCTTCTTCATCAGGTAACAAGCAGCTCCATACTGACGGTAGCAAACTGGGGCCCTATGGCGAAGCGGGTTACGGTGGAGTTTTCAGAGATGAGGAGTTCAACTGGATTGAAGGATACTGCGGCAACATCGGTTATTGCAGTGTTATCGAAGCAGAACTTTGGGGCATCTATAGAGGGCTTACAATTATCCAAAAGATGGCTTGGGAAGAGGTTCAAATCAAGACAGACTCCACAGAGGCCTACAAGATCATAATGGAGGAAGACATGAGTGACCACATCCTCAAGAACGTTGTTGAGAAGATCAGAGGGCTGATGGGGAATCACAATTGCCAGATAGAAGTGATCGCAAGAACTGCTAATGTTGTTGCTGACATCTTGGCAAAAAAGAGGTGAATCAGAAAAATCATTTCATAAGGATTGAAGAGGCCCCTGCTGAAGCTGCTTCTATCTTGGTGAAGGAGATCATGGAGGCTCAAGCTTAAGCCATGATGTGGATGTGGATGTTCTGCAATCTGCTCTGCCTCTAGCTAGTGTTTGTTAGGTCTTGTGTGTTTGTTCCTTTCTGCTTTGCTTTGTTATGACATTCCGAGTTACCAAAAAAAAAAAAAAAAGTTAAAAGTTTACTTTAACTTAGTTTCAAATAGACATAATTTAATATTGCTGTCAATTGTTGAGAAAGTATATAGCCTTGATGAAAACGTCCTCTAGACTTTTGGGATTAGAAGCGAGGAAACCTTATCATCCCACACTAAACCTACCAAACTAGATTCTACTGAAGTGAAATGTTGAAGGAGGAAGACTTATTCTCTACTATGGTCAAAATTTAGAGGCAGAAAAATTCAAGGGGAACCATTAAACTTGTAAGAACTGCTAGTCATTAGACAAGTCAACATTGCGGGTCCACGCCCCACTTGTGAGGAGCCTTCACTAGAAAAAACTTGGCATGCCAAGTTTCCAACAAATAATACTTTAGGCATTTGACAATTCAAAATACTCTAAGATCATGTTTGGTATCTGTTTAAAAATTAAAAAAACAGTGGCAAAATATGTTTAAGAATATAATAAAAAATATTTAGTATGTGTTGAAAAACAGTGTTTAAAATAAAAAACATATTTTACAATATTACTAAATTTCAATGTTAATTTATTTAAATGTCATTTTTACGTACAATACTCACATATATTTAAAATTTTATGCATTTAATTATAGTTGAAATGTCTTTTTTTTGGTAAACAAATGTTTAGGAGGAGGGGAGGCCGTCCCATCTCAGAGTCAGGGCAGACCTTATGCCTCTTTTGAGGACTTACAAAGGGAATTACAGATCACCCACCAAGACAGACCGCCAGCAGCGGAACAGCTGTTTTTCAGCAAGCTGGACATTTAAACATCTGTTTTTTATACAAGGTAAGAAATCTACTACTAACCTACGTCTATGGGGGGGGGGGGGGGTCGAACCCAAGCCAACGAGCTGGCTTAAGGCTCCCTAACCAACTGGAATAGCCGCCGAGCTCGCATGTTTTTGTTTTCAGACAGAAAAAAACAAGTATACCAAACGAGTTTAACAAAACACTCTGTTTTTAAGCAACAGTGGTGTCAATTTGATAAGAAAAAAAGACTTTCATATAATTATGTTGTGAAGCACTTTGAACCAGTTCATCAAAGCCGCAAGTCAGACACCTCCTTATCCTTCCTTTCTTTGGAGGCATGCAAATTGACGATTATAATTCAATTCATTTGTTAGGTTTTTTTGTAACAATTGAAATTGGTGCAGAGGATGTGTATCTACTTATGAAAGCTTGCATGGACATTCTCCTCCACTGTTTCTTGCAACTCAACTTTCATTACAACTGTAGTAGTAGTATGCATTAATGTTCCTTCTGAAGAAGTTTTTTGTTTTTATTCAAATATATTTATTTTTCCCCTCATCCCATAAGAAAAATCCATGACAAGTTTGGCCATATCATTGTCATCCTTCTCCCTTTGCCATGGAAAAAGAATCTCCAAATCAACACCATTAAACCAGTCATGTTGTTGTTCATATACTTGTCATTTTCAGAGGGAGTAGTGGATGAAGCAACTGTGGGTTCTCAATCCTCAGAAAATTATGAATCAGTTATCAAAATTTAGTTGTGGATAACATAGTAAAATCTACGCAGTCAAGAGGTGACCATTTCATCTATCCCTGCTATCACAAATGTTATTCCACTGTGGTAGCATCCATTTACATTCAGAAACATGTAGTAATATTCATTTGCAGCGAATTTACAAAAATATTTGAGCAGAATACTAGAGTTTCTTTTACGAATTTCGACATTACTTTACACCAGCCCTTATTTACTCCCTACACTTTTGAAAGCGCAACTTGTGTACCAATATATAGATATATGACAATGGGGAGGATATGTTTGAAACCTTTCACCAATTCACTTTTCTCTTGGTTTTATTTCTTTTCTGTCATCATTCCCCTTATGTGACATTCTTTTAACTTCTTATGGTGGGATGGCAATTTGCTCTAGTTCCATCCGAGATTCGAGTGATTCGATCCGAACGAATCAAGTTCGAATTTGATTTAATTTAAAATGAATTTTTGAATGAAAACCCCCCGTAAATTCGTCGCGCTGACACTTAACTACATGCAATATTGGTTTTATCACTTATCGTCTCTGCAGTTTGTAAAATTGCGACACTTATGTCAAATTGACCAACACCGTTAACTTCGGTTAGATAAGTGAGTGGCATTTTAGAATTGTAATACTTCTAAAGGGGTTGTGTGGTCTTTTCACCTTTGTTTTTCTTTATTCGTTTTTCACTTTCTCTCTTCCATTTTTTTTAATATTATTCTAAAGAGATGAGAGTGAGAATAAAATGAATGTTATTCATAATCACTAGTACATCATCCTTTTATACTACACTATGATTACAATGAGGGGATGAATACAAATCAAAGGAATAAATACAAATTAAATGAGATAAGTCAAAGGAGATAAGTATGGTAACAATAATAACAATATTGAAGAGATAATCTCCGTGATTTGAGGGAGAGATTGATGGGCATTGCATGTCATGTCGTTATATATTCTTTTTCTTTTCTTTTTGTTCTTTTTGTTTTTCCTAATCATCTAACGGAATTAACAGAGTTAGTCAATTTGACCTAAGTGTCGCAATTTTACAGACTGCAGAGACAATAAATGGTAAAACCAATACTGCATGTAGCTAAGTGTCAACAAGACAAAGCTGCGAGAGGTAATCTGTCAAAAGTTCCTTTAAAATGGATCGAATATGAATTATGAAAGCAAGACTCGAATGAATATGAACCCGAACTTTGGATCATTGTGTAGATCTGATGGACACCCAGTCCGACCGATTCGAGTACTTGCATGCTATTGCATTAAATGAGGGTTTATATACTAGTGAATATACATATGATAGTATAAAATTATAAACTCTACCTGGTCTTCCTCTTTAGTACGATTTGATGAGGGATAACTAGTTCGCATTCGAAAGGCAGCTGTTGCGGATTTCACGTCATCCAAGACTCCACCAGTGTCATGGCTTTGTATACGATTGTGGACGTTTGTATACGATTGTGGGGAGAACACATGTTTGGAACATTGACTCATTATGGACCATTTCATTATTGAGGTGTTGCTAAAGTTTAAGGTACGTTAATTTATGAAATTTTGCATGATTTTCTCAAACGATTCCTGCGAAATATATAAACAAATTCGAAAGATATCAGTATTCCATCTGTAAAAGTTTCTCCAATGGAATGTGATATCAAAAAGTAAACACTTTTTGCGAATAATTTGTCCCCAGTTGTGCAGTTAAAATAGTCAAACACTCCAGAGTACTTGGAATCTCTTTTTCTTTGTGGTTGGATGCCTATGTGTGCATGCACACAGGTTCCTTGAACACTACTACGTGGGACACTCGATTCGTTTTTACTTTTCTTAATGTTAACACACATGATATTAATGTTGGTTGTATGCCAATTATTTCGAGGTTATTTTTATAGGACAGTATATTTTCTTGAAATGGGTATCGAATACTACTTTACTTTTCTATGGTTATTGTCTTTACACGTTCACACACATGATATTAATGTAGTTGTTGACGCGTTGAGTAGAAAATTTGGTAACACGGTGAATGATATGATAGTATTACTAGATTGGCTATGTGACGAATTTAGAAAGTTCTAGATCGAAGTTGTTGAAGAAGGACTTAAAGATGTACTACATCTGTTTCGCCTGTTTTAGCCTACTTTACTTTTTGTCACTATTCACTGGGTTACTTTCATCCGGTGATTTGATTAGCAAAACGATACAAGAATTTGATAATCTTTGTATGGTGTTATAGAGGGAAGTTTATTCTAAGATACCATGAAAAAATTGCTAAAAAATTACATCGTTTTGGTACCCAAATCACCAAGTCAAAGTGACTCAGTTACAGGTTAAAAAGTCAAACGCAGACGAAACAGACGAAACGGAGGTAGTACTTGGGAGTATGAAAATTATGCCTAAGGTTGTAAATGACCAAGCCATAAGCAAACAACTTGTCTTCGACTACCCAAAAACTCGTACATGTTTTGTTCAAAGAAATAAACAAATAAATTCAAACTCAGAATTTTATTCAATTAATAAACAAACAAACAAACAAACAAACACAAAATGCGACTCATTTGTTCATTGTATTCAGGAACAATTCTCGTTCACATATTTTAACCAATAAGTAAGAGCATTCCGAGTTTTTAAGTGACTACACTTTAAAAAAGATAGATTTTGTGTATTTTACAACACTTTCTTTTCTTTTCTTTTCTTATGCAAACCAACACTTTTTTGGTATACTACCAAGGTATTATTAATAAAAGATGATCATAAAACATGCTATAACCTAGAGTATATGAGCAATAACAATGAACCAATAATCAAGAACGCACAAAAAATTAATGTGGCTCACTAGCATGGTTACTAGCGACCTCCACGGTCTGAAAACTCGATTTTATTGAGAGAACACCCAATTATAATGCATGATACACCACACACTCACATATATGTTTAAGCACGACCTAGGACCCTCATACAGACCTAGAGAACCTGAAACTTGCTGCCCAAGACACCTAGAACCTTCCAAAACTGACATGGAAATAAAAAATCATGCCCTAGCCCCGCCCCTAGTAGTACGACACCCCCCCCCCCGAACGTACGACCACCAGAAACTTCACTAGTGTTGCTGCTTGTTTTGAGTTACTTTGATAAATCTCCACCTTAACTCGAAATCTCCTACCAACCTGAATTCTCGTTGAGTCTTGGTTGCTTCGACTCAAGACTAAGCTCCATCTTTTCTTGAATCTCTCAACCACCCAAAACCGGAACCTGGTGTTTCTCCTTGGAATCTGATACGGATGTGTCTCCCAGAACAAAAAACAAGCACGCCTCCTCGATGCGTGAAATGTTTCTCTAACTCCAACGAGTTCTTACGACGAATGCGCCATATCCATGGATACACTTTTAGAAACATAAACAAGTGCTCCTTATTGAACCATATTTTAACACATTTACTAAGACATGACTGAATATATTCTTGATGAGATCCAAATAATGTAAGAACTAGTGCACGACAACAAATTCCATATGTTAATTTCGGGCCCGATGCACTTTTGACGAGTACCATAACAGGTGTCGTGCCATGTGCGACCCGAATTGTTTAAAGGCGCCATAAACATAGGCTCGCCATATTTCACGTCAGATGCGAGCCATAAACGTGCCAAGTACACGCCTCATACAGATGCACGACAGAAACAGACTCGTGCATAAAGCGCGCGATAAGCAGATCGCGTGCAATTACCAGACTCACGCGCCATATGCTTCATGTCAGGAGCCCATATCCTAGTTAGTAAATACTCAGAATTTTTCCGTATAATAGTCGTCCGTATGCAGGGACGGACCCAGAAATACTTTGTAGGGGGGGGGGGCAAGATAAAAAGTCTCAAAGCTGGAGGGGGCCAGCAGTACAAATATGTGATACATAGGATTATTTCTCAATATATGACTACTACCAAACCAATTGTTAGGGGGGGGGGCATGGCCCATGCTGCCTTGCATGTGGTTCCGTCCCTGTCCGTATGTATAAATGAAAAATACTTCCGTATTTCGTACTATTGCCGGACCTAATAAAAAATACTCAAACTTTTGACCAAAAAAGTTAAATACTCGTATTTAACGTTTTAACGTATAATACTTCCGAATAAAACTTCTTCCATACAAAATTGCAGCGAATAAATTGCCATCCAAAATATTATCAGTTATATTAATTAGTTATTGTTAAATATTTTCTTATTATTTCCTTAGTATAATTTTTTTAAGAATAATAGTATAAATATAATATTTTCTTTATTATAAATATTTATTAGTATAAAGATTTACAAGTATTTATTATAAAACTGTAAAAATATTTTGAAATAGCTATATATATGCATGCATATGAATCTTGAGTCTTATGTGTTATACTATTAATTTTCGTAATAATTAAAGCTTAAGATTAGGGAATGTGCAGTAGCTTTTAAAAGAAGTTTTGATAAAAAAATATTTTGATATTACTTTACATAAGTAATGTTAGTCATGAGTAAATAATTTATTTATCAAAAAGATAAAACACATGAGGACATGCTTTACAAATTATTTTTAAATATTTAATAAAAATACGAAAATACGGCAATGTGGGACACAAATAACTCATTATATATGCTAAAATACTAAGAAATGCACCCGTATTTTTAATTCCCAATGGATAACTAGTATACGAATTATACATGTACGTATATAATATTCGAATTAATCAAATTACGTATTTTGAAGCTGAATTTTTACTAACGTAATTTTAACATAAAATCGTATAATACACGTACGTACCGTACCACGATTTATTTCTGTCACGTATTTTACTAACTATGGCCCAGATAGCCTCCAAGTGGCTAAGAGAACCAGGCCATCCTCGGAAGTCCCTCCACCGTCAGCCAAAGCTGAAAATCCAAGGTTCTTGTTGGGACACTTCCTCTTCCAATGGCCTTTCTGCTTACAAGTAGCACATGCATATCTCAGTAAATTGCAGCTTGGAGATCACATGTACTCCTCCCTTGCCTTCTTTGACCATCAACCTGGAAGCATGATCGTGTGAGCATGTATACGCTTCCATATGCTGCATATCCCTAGTGTGACGAGATGACATAACCTCCTCTAGGGTTACAATATCTTTCCAAACAGTGAAACATTGTATTAAACCTTCATACGATGGGGGCAGATACTGTCACATCCCCCTCCCGCCGACCCCGATTAGCGATTAATAAAACTTTACATTAACAGGAGGAGGGCGCGACATGCCGGTGCGGCCTTGACTCGTCGAGAGGCTAAACGAGTAATTTATAAAAGTCGTGATAAAAGTTTCTAAAATCGAAAAGCTTTGCGGAAGCGTAAATAAAAATTACTTGGGGTCGTCATGATAAAAAATTCGACTTGTAAAGAAAAGAAAGTTGGAACATAAAAATTAATATTATTTAGCCATCTCGACTCGTATTGTAAGCAGAGCATAACTCGGGAAAGGTTCTAGGTATCATACAAGGGCTCAAATAAAGTCTTAAATACATAATTATTCAACACTTACATACTTAAACAAATAATGGACATGTATTTTACAATATACATCTAGCTCCAAGCCGACTTGCATAGAACATCTAAGGCACATAAGCATCAACAAGCATGCATCCACATATGAACTTATATCCTTGCTACTTCTTGCTTCTTACGTGTTCTTAAAACCTGAAAAAAAAATGTAACGTGAAAGGGTGAGCTCAACTAGCTCAGTGAGTTACATCTATGCCCCTCCGTAGGTTTGGAAAACCAAAAAGGGCTACTTTTCCCATGGAGCATCATGAACATAATCCATAGTCATACATACATATACTTGTTAACTTGAAAGATCATGTCATTCATAAAACATAACTTGTATCATAAAGAAAGCATAACGTAAAGCATAACGAGTCATGAGAAATCGTATTGTTCCAAGTAGGAACCTTTCTTTGTCTCACGTGGAGACCATAACGTACTTGAACATGCTTTCTTAGATTCTTATCTTATGTCCCGTGTAACCTTCGTGACTTAACATAACGTAGGGACATGTCCATCGCGACGGCTCGTGAGGCGACGCGTGCCGTTTTATATTGCCCCGGCAAAAGGGCCGTAGCCTGCCTATACCCGACAGAGGGTTTCACTACGGTAACCGTGGCCTTTCTGAAAGCGTGTTTTATCTTATGAAACGTTTGTTATCTTTCTCAGCATCCATGGGCATAAAACGTTTACTTGATTCGAAAGCATACATACATACATAATAGGGAAGCATGAACATACATAAGCTTTTAAGAAACTTGAGGTTAGGTACAAACTTCGGGAGGTAGGGTAACTCACCTTGCGAGCTTAAGCCATTTACTTAACATTCCTTAGTCCAATTTCAATCAACTTAATGCACGTGATCATCTACTCCGCCGTCACATAACTAGCAAAGAATGCTACAAATCACACATATAATCACTTAGCATTAATTCAATCAAAGCATAGCACATGCCTACATCTCTAAGATGCACATGGACTAACTTTTCTTATATTCACATACTCATGGACCTTATACTCTTTATTTGATGCAAATTAGATGTTTAATGCAACACATAAATGCAAGATCACATATTATGAGCTAAAACATGAAACTTACATAAACTAGCTTGAAAGAATTGCTTATTTTCATGTGATCTTCTAACTTATGAACTTCTAAATTATAATACCATAAAATAGACATATTAAATCACATGCATGCTTATTTTCATACCATTTCATGGATTGGAGGTACAAGAAATTAATTATCAAACATGGCATAGAATATGTCAAGCAACTAGCAAAATTCAGATTTGACACACTTTAGTATTTTCAATATTACAGAAAATCTAGAGACTCTTTTGGCATAAAACTAACTGGAAATGATAGTAGACACATATAGCTTTGAAACGGTACCAAAAACACCAAAAACCGAGTTCATATGAGTGAGTTATGACCCTCTCAAGTTGGGTCAAAACTTTTACCCGAGAGCAAATTTTTCTGTCCGAAAATTCATGTTTCTTCTTTCATTTTCTTCAAACTCTTTCAAATAAAATCATGCATCTAGCCCCAATTAAAACCCCTAAGACATATATGCAAGAGAATTCAACACATAACATGAATATAAGTTGTAAAACATGATTTGCACTACTAGGTGATCTTGCTTTCTAATTTCTTCCATGCATGTGTTTAGATCATGAAAATGGTGATGAATCAAAAACATGCAACTATAAATTCACCATAGAAACACATAATGATATTTCAAGGAATAAAATCATGTCTAAGAGAACAAGAATTGAGATTTATTTCATCAAATTAAGAAGTAGCTACTATCAAAACTTAGCTTTTGACATGCATGTATGTAAATCATGAAGATTGTGATGAATCAAGAACATGCACCCATAAATATACTATGCTATCATACAAATGAGATGATACATGCTCAATTCTTGTCTTGAGGATGATGAATTCTTAACATGCAAGTAGAGATTTGCCATGAAATTACAAGAATGAGGTGTGAAGAACTAATATTATGATGTAGATGCAAAGAAATAGAACTTACTCCTCAATTTCATAAAGTTCTTGAGAAGGCTTATGAAGAAGTTCTTGAGAGTGACACGTGTAAGGAGGGAAAATTGACACTTCTATGGAGGGATGACAAGTGGTAAGTGAGTGTGGCCAAGTGTCTAGCATGCAAGTTGGGTATTTGGGAGTTATTTGGTGCAACAATTCCACCACTCTTGTGTTTGATGCGATTATAAATTCGACGCATACATGATTATGGCTACGTATGTGATACATATAGGAAACCTACCACGTAGTACTTGTATACATAAAACATTGCATTCAATTTTCAATTCTTCTCATGCACTATTCAAATTTATTTTTTGGTTTACAATTTACACTAAAGGCACTAGTAATTAGCAACTTAACATCCAACAATTAACTTTCACCGAAACTAGTCATTTAATCTAACTAGGCACATAATTATTTATCACATATTTTACAAGATTAAATTTGAATAATAAAACAATGCATTCAACTCTAGTTTATTTACACATAACATGCTACTCATTATTTTGCATGAGTTAAAAGTCAAAATTTAAATGACATATAAACGTATAATCACATATTATTAACGTGCTAACATGACTTAGAAATGTCGGTTATTACAGATACACTAATAGAATTGAGGCAACATCTCCATGACCCACAATCTCATCACTATTGCGCAGTTCAAGCACTATAGTGTTTAGTTTGTCTAAGTGACCCTTGATATGCGTACATATAGACATGTGAAAGCTGAAAAATCGCTGATTCAGCATCAACTTGTTGGTTAGAAACTTCTTCATGTAGAGGCTCTCTAACTTGACCCACAGGGTAGCCACCGTCTCCGGATCTGGGAATTTCATGTTCACAACGTCTGTTGGGCACAGCATGATCGTTACGTGCCCTTGTTATTTTTCGCCAATGGCAACGAGAGACCTAGCTGCTTAAATAAAACACGCATCTTGAACTGCCATAGACTGAAGTTTTTTCTTCCGGTGATCTTCTCGATCTTGAGTATTATACCTAACATCATTCGTCTTAAGAAACCCTATCTCTGATATCAATTTGTTATAACCGAGAGTATATAAGCAAGAATGATAATCAATAATCAAGAACGCACAAAAAATTAACGTCATTCAGTAGCAAGGTTGATAGCTACCTCCACAGCCCAAAAACCTAATTTTATTAACTGAAAGAACTCGATTACAAGCCACGATACACCACACACTCGCATACTATGTCTTCCACAAACCGGGAAAATCCACGAATTCCATTTCCAAGTGTTATGTTTGATTTATTTTGAATAGTTGAACATTAATATATGTGTATTAGTGACATGTAGGAAAATGTGCCATACAGGTTATGCATCTGAAATGTGGATGCGTGAACTGGTTGTAACTAGTACGTTGTATGTGTGTTCGTGGATAACGTCTTCGTAGGCTTCGAATATTTACCATCAGAGTTATGATACTTTCATCTTTGCCTCCATCGTCTCTTCTGAACTCTTACGTGTCAAAATGTGTTTATGTGTGTGTAAGTAGATGGGCGTAATTTTCACTTGTCCAAATGTTTCGAACTTGTGCTGTTAAAACCGTTGAATATTTTGTTACTTGGAAAAGTATGAGATGCATGATTTAGACCCTAAACTTGTTTGGGTATATTATTAATCTCGTTTGAGAACTCTTAAAAGTTGCTTGTGAAAAATTGATATTTCGATATTGCTTATGACACAGAGAAGAAATAAGACACGTTTAATAGACTTTGGACGATTTACAGAGTTGTGTTTGTGTGATCGCTACGGTTAGGGTCGCCAAGCGAACCTCCTCTTACTTATGGATTTGGCAGGTAGCAATGCTCCATATTATTTGGATAAATCTTGAATGATTAGAAATCCATCATCGATGACCTTAGTTGTACCAAGGTTCGAGGGCCAGGGTTTTGACAACTCTTACTTTTGTAATATCTTGCTAATACCTCTGAAATTACATTTTACTAATGTGTTTTATCGTAACAAAGTAATGTAATCATTTTGTTGTATATGAAATTTTACTTTAGATCATCGTTTCGCAGCTTTAACCCGTAATCGAGATCTTGAGGTGTTGTTTTTTTAAACAAATCAGAAGCCAAATAGTCGATATTCGGACTGACTCGGTTTATTTACAGCCCTAGATTTGAAGCTCAAAAGATTAAAGATAAGATTGAAAAATGAGCAACCAATAAAGATATTGGACATAGAGACGAGAAATACACGAACTGAACCCCTTGAGTTTTCAAGGTATTATGCTCGAATCAACATACCGAGGAAACAACATGGGAATGGGAGGAAGAAATGAATTTGAATTATCCCTTTAACACCCCTAAATTTTAAGGAGGGCGAATATCTTGAAATTCCGGGAAATTTGTGATTTAAATATTGCAATAATTTCAGCTGATTTGTGGACAGTGTGGTAATCACTGGTTGTGGAGAGAATAAATCAATTAATAGAAGTGTTGGGGTGAAATTATATGTTACGGAAAACATGAAATTCTAAAATTACCCTAAAATTTAGTTAAATGCAAATACCCCCCATATGTACTTCATGCTCCTCATTCATGATAACACTTCACTATGTGAGGTGTAAAACCTCAAGTCAACTGCAATGACTCATCACCCTAAGAGCATCTTCAAAAGCTAAATTATCCATGAACTATATTTGTATATGCCCTAAATATTACACCAACACTTTTCGAGTTGTTGCTCGACCAACTGGCCTGATATAGGACAGGAGCATCATTTTTATTATTTTATAATTTTTATTATTAAACAGTTATGTTACCATATCTGATAATTACCATACTGTATAGATTTAAAATGAATTAGTTAAACTATTGAAGCGAGCTGAAAGCAATTTTTGTAATTGTTTTCAGTGTCTCCACTTTGATTGTTAATAAGTTTTATAAATTTTCTAAATTTACCATGGTATGGTGAATTCAAACGTTATAGGAACAGTAGAGGATTAGGAGGATGATCTGTGGAGGAACATAGCAATAAATCTGAGTTATTTATATTTTACACCAACTTCAAATTATCCGTTGTTTAGACTAAAATTAATCCATTTATAAGTCTGATTCAAATTTATGTCAGATTATACACTAACTCTTAAAGTTGATTTTTAGACTAAACTGACTTAAATTTGTGTCAAAGATAACTCATAAGTCATCTCTTGAAGATGCTCCAAGCCAAAGCCTATATGAGGCTTGCCATTCTCATTTCCTCCCAAACCATCATATGTATGTTATACATGTATGCATACATATATGAGTGTACATATATGCATGATGTATGTATGTATGTATGTATGTATGTATGTATGTATGTATGTATGCATGTATGTATGTATGTATGTATGTATGTATGTATGTATGTATGTATGTATGTATGCATACATATATGAGTGTACATATATGCATGATATATATATATGTATGTATGTATGTATGTATGTATGTATGTTATACATGTATGCATACATATATGAGTGTACATATATGCATGATATATATAAATAGATATATACATATATATATAATGTGTTTTATTTGGAATTGTATTAATGTTGTTTGTGTAGTGTGTGAATAACATACTTTATTGATATTCATTTGTAAATACTTGCCACATACTTTATTGATATCTACTTTGCGCCTCTCCTTAATCAATCGACTAAAACGGTATAGAGGGTTAGGTCCAGTGCTCCTTTGGGTGTACTTCGCTCTCTCGAACTTCGGAACTACTTGGGACAAGCCCCTCTTCATTTAACATATCATTAAATAAAATAACTGCATTGGGGATATAATAGTCATTTGGACACATATCATGCTTCTTATCCTGCCTCATATCCTACAGCACCCAAACACGGTAAGCCAGCATATCATATCAGGCCTTATCCGACAACATACATATCCTACCTCATATCCCAGCATAAGCTATATCCGCTGTATCTTATCCGCAACCCAAACGAGGCCTCAAGGTTTTAAAGAACGTCTTGGAGGGTGAATTCGAATTCTCTCATCCCTTCACCATTGCATAAGTACTGCTACGGCAGCTTCTCATCATCATCACGAGCTAATCCAAAAGAAATTAGATTAATTCCTCTTGAATAATCAAGAATTGGGGCAAGAACCCAAAAATGCTTCAATTCCTTAGAAATCAAATTTAATAAAACTTTTTAATCAAAGCAATTAGAAAATCTCTCTTTCTGCAGCGATAATGAACCTACAACACCAAATTGCATCGCCGGAAACGAGAAAACGCCCAAGTCTATAAAAAAATTCGACAACCGGAATACTCATAACCTCGTCGGAGTAATAAATCCCTCAATCATTGATAATTTCTTCTGCAATTTTATGCATTTTGATCCTTAAGTAATAAGGGGCATCATTAGTAACCCAGAATATACCCATAACAATTAAGTCATTGAATTTGATTCATGAACTATATCGTTGTTTTTTCCGTGAACATCACACATTGTTCATAAGCTATTAAAATTACTGTCAAAAATCATGCCTCAAAAATGAAGTACATGACGGAAAGGAGTATAACTTTTTGTGAATTTGAAATCGCATTTTTACATTCATCAAAAAACGAAATCGGATTCTTACCTCATGGTCGACATTGAAAAATATCTCCATATGTCTCCTCAAAAAAAATAATATCTCCAGATGTGTAGGCCATCTTAACAGCCACGTGGCACTCCTGGAAAGAACACTTTTATTCTTTTTCTTGTTGCTGTGGCTCCACCTTAAAACAGTTCAACTTCTACCGACTTGTGAGTAACCAACAAAAGCACCCAATTCATTCATCAAAAAAAAAATAAAAAAATAAAAATAAAAAAAGCACCCAATTCCAAAATAAAAAAAGAAAAAAAAAATCCCATAAAAAAAAGGAATATCCGAATCCGTTTTTTAACCGCCCATGACGAGGCCCATCATTTTAACCCGATTGCGTGCCCAACTCTTCAACCCGGTCCGGCCCAATCACGTCATCCCCTAAAGAATCCCCAGTTTCCTTCCTCCTCCCGTCTCCTAATACCCTCTCTATATATATCAGCCCTCCCAACACCTCTGGTTTCTGTAGAGAGACTTCACCACACACAAAATCTCTCTCTCTCTCATATCAAACCAAATCAAATCATGATTTCGAAAAATAGCGACGCGACGGAGAAGAAGAACGAAACGATAAAGTTACTCTACAGTTACGGCGGCGTAATCCGCCCTCGCTCCACCGACGGCAAGCTCCGTTACGTCGGAGGCCACACCAGAGTCCTCTCCGTCGATCGCTCCATATCCTTTTCAGGTTCGTCACTCTTCGATTGATAACCGATTTGTTCTTCATCATCGATTTTGCTAATTCGAAATTTGAATTTGAACTGGAATTGGAACTGGAACTGACCTGGTTTTGTGAATTACAGAGCTGACTGTGAAGTTCGTTGAATTGTGCGGATCGTCGATGGTGTTGAAGTGTAAATTACCAGATGAAGATCTCGATGTGCTCGTCACTGTTGCCTCCGATGAAGATCTGAGAAATGTCATCGACGAGTACGACCGGTTCTCCTCCAAGGATGTGAAGAAGATCACGGCGGTGCTATTTCCTAAGGACTCTCTAAAGAAGATCTCTCCTGTTTCCAGCTCCGATGATCTCTGCTCGATTAGCTCCGGCTCTAGCGGTACCAGCGTTTCCTCGCCGTCGAGCAGATTCGCCGGCCGTCGTTCTTCTCCGACCTCCTCCTGTAGATCCTGCGGTCGGATTTCGCCGGCTCTGAGACTCCAGATCGACGCGGCCGGGAGATTCCGGTCTAATCCGGAACAAGGAAAGCCTCCTAGACCGTTGAACCGGCAAGTGAACCGCGTCGCGAGTGCCGATGACCTCTGCTCAATCAGTTCCGGTTCCAGCAGCGGTTTATCGCCGTCGTACGCTCATCAGAAAATGACGTCGTCGTCTTCACACAGCCGGTTGTCTACGCTGGGAAACCAAAACGACGGCGTCGGAGGTCGTAGTGCTGCGATGCCTTGCCGTGGAGAAGGAAACCCTAGACCTGTTGCCTCTGCTCGTACAAATTTCAGTCGATGCCATTAAACAGAAGAAATTACATACGCGATACAAAAAATTAGAAAAATAAAAAAATTGCTATAAATTTTATTCTTTTACCTACAAATGTGGTGTGCCATTGAGAGAGTTCTTTTTTGGGGTTGTGAAATTTTGATAATACTATACCCTATAGTAGGTTATAATCGAAATCTATTTTAGCAAGGTTTCGTTTGTAGTTGTACATATTATAGTTTGCTATAAACTATTTCAATCGAGTTATGATAACACCGTTGTGTTGTTATTGACCTATGACTGAGTTTGTAGTTGTACATATTATAGTTTGCTATAAAATATCTCAATCGAGTTATGATAACATCGTTGTGCAGTTATTGACGTATGATCAATTTAAATGCAATCATATTATAGTTGAATCGGATTAGAACCTAAGAAGTTCTCTGCATTCTCTCTCTAGAGAGAGAAAGTTAGAGAGAGAAGTACTCCCCCGTGAGTTCTCGATCTTGCTCCGGCAAGTAATCTTCGATCGTCTTCCTTATCACCCTCCTCTACTCTTCTTTCATACTCGATCTCTGAAGTCACTGCTTGTTCTGGCCGTCGGGCTCGCCGCCGCCGCCCCCTTGGCGGCGGCGATCCCCCCCCCCCCCCCTCCCCCTTTTGTTTTGGTTCTTTGTTTATCTGTTTTTTGCTTTTCCTATTCAGATCTGGGTCCATATCTTCTTGTGAAGGGTGGTGCAGTGCTTTGTTCTTTTCAGATCGGAGGAAGCTGTTTTCTCAATCGGTGGTGGTGCGGTGCTAGCGGACCAGGCCGCTACTTTTCAAGTTCCATGCCAACCATTCACCATCTTTGTCATCCGGTGTTCTGCCCATTCTTCAATTCCCCAAACCCAGATCTGTTTTTTTGTGCTGTGTTTTAGGGTCTCTCTTTCGATCTTTTGTTATGTTGGGTTTGTTGTTGGTGTCAATCCCCAATTGAAATCAGATGTGTTAATCTTCTCGGGGGTGATACTACGGAGCTGATCTATTCATGGTTGATTTTTACAAGAGATCAATTGAAGTTTCTGGTTGAAGTCTCAACTTGGAGGTGCTTGGAATTGAATGTTTGCAGGAGGAGTTGGTGAATCCAGATGCTTCCTCTTCTCTGTTGGAAACTCAAGAGTCAGCTGTGGAACATGATAGTGTTCAATTTTCATGATGTATTGGAAATATCAGTGTATTTTTCTTTTTTATCTTTTGCTCTTTTCTAGAGCATGTTTTTATCTTCAGAGTTGGTGGGTTGTACCACTCTGTTTGTTACCAGATATTTTCTGGTCTTGTTTGGGCTGTGATAGCCTTTTCTTTAATGAAAGCTACAATTTTCGGAAAAAAAAAAAAAAAAAAAAAAAAAAAATATTATAGTTGAATCATTTTGGTGTTAACTGACCGGTGACCGATTTGTTAAATTGTGTATCGTTGTGTTCTGTGTTGCACGTAAATTCTTCATTTTCGTATTCAAATAGAATAGTGAAATAGTCAGTCAGTCAAATATATTCAAATCTGTTTGCAATTATGAATTGATTGGTGGAAATTTTTGATGTTTCAGGTGAAGAAAGAGGTAGAGAGAGAGCTAGAGAGAAATAGTACTCCAACCGGAGTGTTCAACGTCTTGCCCCACTGCAAGTTTCATTGTCGTTTTCGTTCCCTTTCTCTTCTATTCGGCTGTAACTTCTCCAGATCTACATCCTTTGGCCGTTTGTTAGGGCTTCCATTGGGCTCGCCGTCGCCGTCCCTTGCGGCGGCGAGCCCTCCCGATTTCTTATTTTAGCTTTGGTTTTCAGGAGTTGTTTTACAGATCTGAGCGGTTGGGTCAAGGATGTCATCTCTGCACTCTCGGGTAGCTTTGGCGCGGTTTTGGGGGCGATGGTGAGGCCGGGGCTCAAGGGTTTGGTGTATCTTCTCCAGCGGCGACCATAACCCCCCTGTTTCTTCTTTGCCTGCTTATCTTGGGGTCAGAGTGTGACTGTCCGGGCTCAGATTTATTCTTGTGTTTTGGTGTCTCGAGTCCTGTCTTCTAATTTTTTGGCTGCTGCGGATGCTCATTTGTTCGCCATCTCCCTGTTCTGAAGAAGAGGATTTAATCTTGCAATGGAGGATGGTGCTGGTTCAGTTCTTTTTTTATGGTGGTCAATTTTAAGGGTGTTTTGGTGGCGATTTCGTGCTTTTCCGGTGACTGTTTTGTCCATGATCGGAGCATCTTGCTTTTCCGGTGGTCTATCGATCTTCATTGGGAACACCCAAAGTCAGCATGTGGTGAAGCGATGAATCTATTTATTAATCTATTGAGAATGACCACTTTTGTTTGTTTTCAATGTTTTTTTGCTCATTTCCAAGAGCTTTGTTTCTCAGATGTGGTGGGTTATACCACTCTGTTTGGTTGTCTATTTGGCTGTGATAGCCTCCTTTTTAATGAAAGCTACAATTTCCGAGAAAAAAAAAAAAGGTGAAGAAAGAGGTTGGAAACTTGGGATGGTACTGTTCCGCACGCGAGGAAGACTCAATAGAATGATTCTTTGGAATATTTCTTTGGCTTTTAAGATTCGATTAGTGTGACACTAAACTAGAAACTTCCACCACAGGTGGCTTAATCAACAACTACAATCACATTAATTAGTATATAGAGGATATTTAATGTCCCAGAATTATGGCCTAAATTGAGGAATTTGGATTTTCTTGAGTTCCGTCCTCAGAACTGGAATTTCAATCTTAAGAAGCACGTAAACGAAACGAAACAATTAAGGCAACGATCAGCGATCTTAAATGGTAACGAAGACACATGTTGCTTCACACGTTACGAGCATCTGACACATCAAAGAAAATTGTGATATACTATTGCAATGTTGTCAGTTCCAAACCTTGTGCTTTTCGAAAGAACTGAACTACGGTAGTGTGTTGGTTTTAAACGTCAATAATGTATGGGGAGCTAAAATCCGCACTTTACTAGTGGTACTAGGTGGACATGTTGATTTCTTTTATTAAAAGTGAGACACGTTTACTTCAACTAGGGAGGAATTTCTTCTAAAAATGTTTCCTAATTGTTCCGGAGCAACTACTAGATTAGTATATTGCCACTAGCAGCGTAATAAGACCAACATTAGTATAGTTATTAAATAATACAATTTGGGTGACAATTTGGCAAAGTTGGCCTCCATGTCTCTTCTCTGAAAGTAACATTAAACATTGAATTCTCCTAAATTTTTTTTTTTTTTTTTTGCGGATCAAGAAGAACTTCATTACTTAAAAACATAGTACAAAACATGCCAAACCAACAAATAGATAGATACCTACTTAGGCGACACTTCGCGACACCAATCACCAAACTAGCAAGTGAAAGGCCTCAAATCCCCACATCAGGCCTCACAAAACACACCATTGTTCCAACACTTAACAAAAATACCCACAAAGTTAATCAAAATATTAACAACCATAAACAACCATAAACAAGTTTCATAAACAAGACTCAACTGATACTAAACTGACACGAGAAGCCAACCATCATCCTAGCATATAGACACAGCAGCAGACGACTCCAGAGACCCACCTAAGCATCGATGAAGGGAATAACAGCAGACATCAACTCATTGTCCGGAAGAGGAGGGAGATCACCACCAGCATCTTCATTGCCAGCTCTAGCATCAGCCACCACATCATTGTCACCAAGAGCTTGGTTTCCAGAAACCAGAGCTGTGTTACCTTCTTTGCAAGCAGGATTCTGAGCTTGTGCCATAAAAACTGGGGGCAGCACTGCTAGGGGAAAAGCATCTGAAACTTCCATCAAAGCTTGGGGCGCCATTGGAGTGAACTGTGGATGAATTTGAAGAGACCCTGCCTTCCATGACAAGCCACCTTTTTGAACTTCAACTTCTATCCAATCGTTAGCAGCTGAAGAATACTAAACTGTTAGCATACACCAAGGAATGCGGCTAAAGCTTCTGCTTGAAAATACATTTGCTCAACAGAGGAATTATGCTGATCAAATAAAATCTTATTTCTAGAGATCCAAAGAATCCAAATAATAGCTGGGATCCAGTGCCAATTATGAATGGAGTTTCTAGTTTTCTTTCTTTTTAACCAACTGAAAATCCATTGCTGAAAATTGCAAGTGTTATTGTTGGGTTTATGAGAACTATTAATAGGGGCTCTCTCCCAAAGCCTTTGAGCCACAGAGCAGTGAAAGAAAATGTGAAGGGGAGTTTCAACTAGCTGAAGATTGCATTTGGGACAATAGGGGTTAACGGAAGAGATTCTAAAGTGAATATTATCTAGACAAGGCAGAGAGTTAGTACAAATACGCCATAGGAGATGAATAATATTAGCAGGGAGATTAGATTTTCAGAGGTGTTTCCAATGGATTTCAGAAGAGATAGAGCGGAATTGAAGACGATTGCTAGATAAATTTGGGGAGGAATTATTATAGTTTTGATGAAGGTAAGCTGTTTTAACTGAGTAGACTCCATTGGAGGTAAACTTCCAGTGAGGGGTGTCATGATCATCAGCAGAACCTAACGGAATACTTTGAATTCTATTACTCAGCCATGGCGGGAAAAGTCTGTCAACAAGAGGAATATTCCAAGAATGCCCATCTTGTGCAACTAACTGCTCAACCTTTTTATATCTGTTATTTGGATCCGTTTGTTTCAGACACTCCTCAATCGAGTTTCCTGGAACATCTGGAATCCAACCACTACTTCTAATTATCAAAGACTGACCCTTAGCCAACTTCCATTGCAGCCCCAGGGAAAGGGTAGTTCTTCCCTTGCAGATGTTTTTCCAAGCACAGGAGGCTATGTTAGTAGCTCTAATAGCCAAAACATGTGTCCTTTTACAGTATTTAGGTAAGAAATAGGAACTGAAAAAGCTTTTTGGATCATTAACAAGCTTCCAACAATTTTTGGCTAGTAGAGCATTATTAAAACATTGCAAATTTTTGAACCCCAAACCCCCCTTCTGTGTTTTATTGCACAGGAAATCCCAAGAGAGCCAATGAATACATCTTTTAGAAGTTGAGTCAGCCCAGAAAAATCTTGAGAAAATGCTTTGAATGTGATCACAATCTTTCTTAGGGAACATACATATGGACATTGGGTAGACTAGAAAGCTGTTAAGTACGGATTTAATAAGAGTGGCTCTACCAAAAGGATTAAGGAGTAAACTCTGCCAACCAGCACACTTATCATTTATTTTGAGGATAGTAGACTTAATTATTTCTTTGTTAGTTCCTTGCTTATCTAGCGTGATTCCTAGGTATTTGCCTATTGAATCATGTGGTTGTAAGCCTAAGTTGTTTGAGAACTGCATTTTGTCAGAATCTGAACAGTTAGGGCTAAAGACTAAAGAGGACTTATCAAGATTGATTGCTTGTCCTGATTCAGATGCATAGGTGTCAAGAAGAGTCTTGATATTCAAAGCTGTATTAGGATAGATTTGGAAGAACAGAAGGGTATCATCTGCAAATTGGAGGTGAGAAATGGTTTTACCTCTAGCAAATGGAATTCCCTGAATCAAATTGTCTTCTTCAGCCATTTGGAGAGAGCTAGAAAGAGCCTCAGCACAAAGGGCAAAAAGGAAGGGGGATAAAGGATCTCCTTGCCTTAATCCCCTGTGAGGGGAGAAGGAGTGAGATTGTGATCCATTGATGATTAGAGAGTAAGATACAGTAGAGACACACTGCATAATAAGTCTGGAGAAGTGGGGGGAAAGTGCATTTGGAACATCACTTGCTCTAGAAAATCCCATCTCACTCTATCAAAGGCTTTGGAGATGTCCAGCTTAAGGGCTCCTAATTTGGGTTGATGAGCTGAATTGGCTTTGTGAATAGTATATACTAAGTCCTGGCCTATAAGGATATTATCTTGGATAAGTCTATTAGGAATGAAACCATTTTGATTAACAGAAATTAATGAAGGAAGAACATGTTTAAGCCTATTTGCTAAGACCTTAGCAATTATACGATATAAGACATTGCATAAACTTATAGGCCTGAAGTCAGTAACTGATTGGGGATTATTATTTTTTGGGATAAAGATAATGTGTGTACTATTAAGCTCTCTTAACATAAACCCAGAGTTTAAGAAAGAAAGAACCGCTGAAGTGATTGAGGTGGAAAGGAGAGACCAGTTTTGCTGGAAGAAGGCTGGTTGAAAACCATCTGGACCAGGTGCCTTAAGGGGAGACATACTGAAAACTGCATTAGACACTTCAGAGGCAGAGAATGGGCTGGACAACAGGCTTTGTTGCTCCATATTCAGCGTCTTAGTGATGTTAAAGAGAAGAGAGAAGGAGAAAAGACCATCATTTTGTTGGGCTAAGTCTGCAGCTGATGGAGAGGGTTGTGAGTAGATATTAGAGTAATGCTCCAAGAAGATTTTCATGATGGTGGGTTGATCAGAGATCAGAGTACCATCAGGGAGTTTCAAGTTGTGAATAGAGTTAAAGTTTTTCCTTATTTTAGTGTAAGCATGGAAGAATTTTGTGTTCTTGCTGCCTTCTTGGAGCCATTTGCAGCGGGCTCTATGAGCCCAGTAGATCTCTTCAGAAGTGAGGAGATCATGGAGGAGTTTGTGATTGGCTACAAAATTAGATGCAGCAGTAGGATCAGGAAGTAAGGTCTGGTAATGGGCAATGTTAGCTTTAGCCGTGGCTATTTGGTTTACTAATGAAGGTTTGGCCCTCGCCCAGGACCTAAAAGCCTTTAACGTGATTGAGAGCAGCTTAACCACCCTGAAGCATGGAGAGCCTCTAATAGGAAGTCTCCAAATATAGGACAAGAGATCCTTTGTTTCTGGGTTCTTAAGCCCGCAAATATACGACAAACTGGCACTTTAGTTACATTATGCTTCAACAATTGTAGAGGTAATTATTTTTTAAAAAAAAAACCGCAAATATCCTAAAAAATATTGAATTGTCAATTGTAAGATTGGGAAGGGCAATCAACATATGAGCTTTCGATAGATAATTATTTTTGCTACTTAGTGGCCTTTCTATACCGCGGATCAAGTCTTCCCGTTTTAGCGTACTAAAATAATGCTTAATGCAATTTCAAAAAAGAAAAAACAATGCTTTTAGGCTTTTTTCTTAATTTTGTTCTTAATTTTATTGTTTAAGTAAATAACTACTGAATCCTAACCTTTCTTGACTACCAGGAGTTGCTGTACCTGGTTCTTCCTTTTTTCCTTGGAAAAGAGGAGAAGAAAATACTCTGGGTCTCCTAGGAATTGCAAAGTTGAAAAATCCAAGATGAAAGTGTTAGTGATGTGGTGCTCCGCGAGAATGAATTTTCAGCTCAGCTGGTAAAGAGCCAGAGTATTGTGGTAGTATGGTGGCAGATGCTCTCGTGATTTGGAGTCTGAAACTTTTGGATCAAATACTCAACAAATATTAAGAAATTGTGTGTGAATCCTTTCAGGCTGACCACTTGGCAGCTCAGACACCCTGATTAGCTCCCACAATTTACCTCTACTATTCCTAGAGCATGGAGTGGGGAATTCAACCTTTTTTCTCCTGATGCTCTGTTGCGATACAAATAACAATGTCTTATGATACAACAATCGTGTGGCACCAATTGCGACACAAATAACAATGTCTTATGATTACTTCAGATTACAGACAAATCAAGGCATACATCTCACAGCTGCAGGAGAATAGCGGAAAATTACAACTAACCAGTTTCCTGCTCAAACTCATCTCCTTCCGACTCCTCTGCATTGTCGGCTTCATCATCATCAGCATCATTTTCATAGTCTTCTTTATCGTTGTCAGCCGTTGTTTTCCCAATCACGATGAAGTTGCTACTTATCTTCCTTATTTCGTTGCACTGTCCGAAAAGATTGCCAACCATTACAACAGATGAGTAACAAAAGAAGAAGACCGATAGTAATTCATGAGATACCAGGATAAAGGTAGAGTAAGCATGCTGTCACCAAAGAATATCAAAGGAGACATCTTATAAGCAACCTGTGTCGAGATAAACATGGAGAGAAATCAATAGACTCGTCCGTTCGAGTTCAAAATGAAATGGTCAAGAAAACATACAACTGCCCCGCACTGTACTTGTCAAATACTTCCTTTATTTCTCCTGAATCTTCCCAGTTGACTTTTGAGGGTCACTTTCACCTGGTGATTTGATTATTAAAATGATGCAAGAATTTGGGAATCTTTCATGATGTTGTAGAGTAAAGTCCACTCTACAATACCGTGAAAAGATTTCCAAATTCTTGCATCGTTTTGCTAACCAAATCATCGGTCAAAGTGACCGGGTGAATAGGTTTTTTACCCATCTTAAGATGAGTAACAAACCTTAAGATATGGGTAACAAACTTGTATGGGAATCCAGTGCAGAAATCAAATAAACCTCCTCAATCCATACGAGAAAACAAACATTGGACAGGAGTCGTTAGACGCCCCAACCAAGGAAGAAAGGTCAGGAACAACTTTTTGCATACATTACATGAGGTTTTAACACACAACAAATCGTGCCCCATAAGAGAGGAAAGGAGCAAAAGAGATATTTTAACCTAGGAAAGTAGAAGCCTAACAGGTAAGAGAAAAAGGTCGCCAGGAGAGCGCTCCGCCAGTGTTCGACTTCGTGTTTCATGACTCATGAGAGGATAGAAATACTAAGGAGTTGGGATATGCACTTTACATGAGAAAAAGGTCGCCTTCAAAGTATTTATTTCTATTTCAAATTTTAGTAACCCTTCTGTGTTTCGTCTATTGATCCCCTTACCAATACATTACAAGTATTGATTCTGTTCTTACTATCATCCTACAATCTGCAGACCCTGCTACTTGGTGGTGCAAGTATTCACCACAAATAACTCTGCCTATACTTCTACTTTGATAGTTTAGCTTAATCAAGAACTTGGCAGGCTGCATCTCAATGAAAAGCATGGTTCCTAAAGAAAGGTTTTCTTTTAACAGAAATTGGTTACTTCTTTAATTGAGCAAAATATACAGACAAGAATTTACAGAGTCATGTCCAAGGCAAACTATGATTTATTTGTTGATGCTATTTGTATGAAGTCAACCCTTTCTTATCCTACTTTATTCCATCGTCTGATTGATATTCTTCCCAAATTTTCAACCAGATGATGCCTTCTCTTTAAACCAACTCCGTCAGTTCACGCATTGACCTATTGGATGTTCATAATATGGACGTGGAACTTATATGTTGATTTTGTCAAGAATACTTCACTAGGGACCAGGGTATCTTCTACCAATTTAATGCTTCATCTTTTGTCATATTCACTTTTCAGTTATGTTTATTCGGCAGGAGATGTGAACGACTAGCGTCATATTACTCACTCTCCCATGTATTTAGAGAATAATCACATTCACGGGAGTTAGGAAATAATCCAACGTATCCTTTCTCAACAGATGCTCAGTACTGCATCTTGGCCACTATTGCACAAATATTATTGACTCGTGTCTTTCTGAGTGATCAGCAGTTCAGCACTTCCTAATTCTGCAACTCTGGGGTTGAGAAAACAGGTCATCCATTTTTTTTGTTCCCAAGGAAGTACTCCCTCCGACCAAAAATGAGTGTCGTGCTGTTTTTCTCGATCATTTTGAGGAGATGATTTGACCAGAAAAGCAATACCGAAACTTGTTATTCATTTCATGAAGTTGTGGAGTTGGTATTACTCTACAGCATGTCAGCATTATGAAAAGATTAACAAGTACTTGTGTCGTTTTGCCAGTCCATTCACCTCCTCAATATGCTTGAAGGAAAACAGCTCATTTTGGGACGCATGGAGTATATCCCATGTGTGAACTGATGGTTATTCCTCCTCCCATCAGTTTGCCAGGGCATTAACTCTAAATATAAAGCACGTGTATTCAAGAACTGCGGGTGCGGGATTCTAAAAACTCTCAAGAGTCAAGACTTGCTATATTTGGCTTTATAGAGTTAATCTAGGCTCGGTGATCACTTTGAGTCAATTGATCAAACACCTGGAAGATGTAGCTCTTTTCTAACAATTTGTAAACTCTTAAAAACAATGTTTTTTTTTAGTTTCCCCTCAAATTCAACAGCAACAGGGTAAACATAACTGGGCTAACTATACCAGCAATCTAGAGGCATTGAATCAATCCCAGCTGTAACTGAACATAATCAATGCAGAAGTCAATGGATTCACAGACGAAATCAACTGCGATGATGTTTCAACAGGTAAGTATGATGGAGAAGAAGAATGAGTAGAGGGAGATGTAGAGAAGGATCAGACATTGTCCTCGAAATCGGACTCTTCCATTGCAAGTAGAAGTTCCTCGTCATGGGATAGAGGGGAATGAGAGGGGGGCAAAAAAGACGCTGTAATGATCCTTGTCGACCAACGGTACTGAGTCATCAAAGCTGGGTACTGTAACATTTTTTCTCTGTTTCCTGTGGTTCAATCAGCATTGCACTAGGGAGAGTGAGGGTTAGGGCTTCAACAACGGCAGGGTTTGAAGGTTTGGGCCTCCGTGTTTCGTCTACTGATCCCCCCTACCAATCCACTAGAAGTAATGATGCTGCTCTAACTACCATCCTCTCTAAATATCATCCTACAATCTGCAGCTCCTGCTATTTGGTAGTGCCAGTATTCACCACAAATAACTCCGCATGTACTTCTACTTCACTTCGCTAGCTTAGCTTAATCGAGAACCTGGCAGGCTACATCTCAACGAAATGCATGATTTCCTTAAAAAAGAGGTTTTCCCTTAACAGTAACCGTCAACTTAATTAACTAAGCAAAATATACAGTCGAGACTTTGCACAGATTCATGTCCACGGCAAACTATGATTTATTCTATGATGCTCTTTGTATGAAGTCAACCCTATCCTACTTTATCCCATCGACTGATTGATATTCTTCCCAATTTTTCAACCAGATGATACCTTCTCTTTTAATCAACTCCGTCAGTTCACGCATTGAGCTATTGGATGTTCATAATATGGACGTGGAACTTATATTCTGATTTTGTCAAGGGATACTTCACTAGGGACCAGGGTATTTTCTACCAATTTGATGCTTCATCTTTTCTGCCATATTCACTTTTCAGTTATATTATTCGGCTGGAGATGGGGACAACTAGCACCATATTACTCACTCTCCTGTGTATTTAGACTTTAGAGACTAATCATATTCGCGGGTGTCAGGAAATAATCCAGCATAACCTTTCTCAACAGATGCTCGATACTGCACCTTGGCCACTATTGCGCAAACAATATCGACTAGTACCTTTATGAGTGATCAGCACTCCCTGATCTTGCAACTGTGGGGTGAGAAAACAGCTAATCCATTTCTTTCATTCCCAATGATAAATTCTCCACCCGACCAAAAATGAGTGTCGTGATGTTTTCTCAATCCTCTTGAGGAGATGATTTGTTAGAAAAGCGATACCGAAATTTGTTATTCCTTTCGTGAAGTTGTAGAGTTGGTACTCTGCAGCATTAAGAAAAGATTAACAAGTTCTTGTGTCGTTTTACCAGTCAATTCACCACCTCAAAATGCTTAAAAAAATCAGCACGGCATTCATTTTGGGACGGAATGAGTATATCCCATGGGCCATGGCTGAACTGATTGTTATTCCTCCTCCCATCAATTTGCCAGGGCATTAACTCTAAAATTAGCACAAGTACACGAAACTGCCAGGTCCTAACAACTCTCAAGACTTGTTATACTTGTTGGAACTGGGTTATTTCGTTTTATAGAGCTAATCTAGTCTCACTCAGAGATCTCTTTGAGTCAATTGATCAAACACCTGGAAGATGTAGCTCTTCTATAACAAATTTGTGAACTCTTAAAAACTACTGTATGTTTTTTAAGTTTCCCCTAAAATTCAACAGCAACTGGGTAAAGATAACTGAATAACTATACCAGCAATCTAGATGCATTAAACCGAACCCAGCTGTAATCGAACATAATCAACAAAGAAATCAATCAATTCACAGACGAAACAAAAGAAGATCTGACCTTGTCGTCGAAATCGGACTCTTCCATGGCAAGTAGAAGTTCGTCGTTGTGGGAGATAGGGGACTGAGCGGGGAGTAGGAAAGACGCCGGAATCATCCTCGTCGACCATGGGTACTGTGTCATGAATGATGGGTACTGTAGCATTTTGATTCCTGCAGATTCAATCAGCGTTTGCACTAAGTCGGAGTGAGGGTTTGAGGGTTTGAAGGTTGAACTTCAACAGCGCAAGGAATTGGACTCGGGGAGGAGTAATTTGGGTTGATAATAAGCGAAAAAGTTAAGCCTGAAAACTTCGTGTTTGGATACGGTAGATTATTGGTAATTTTTTTTATTATTTTTTTAAAATAGTGAGATTTGAACTCCAGAGCTCATGCAGGAATATTAAACACTTCATCACTCGGGGGCGGCTTTGCTACGGTGTAATATGGTGCGGTTTGCATCCAGTTGATAACTGCCCAATGGAATATTAACACGTGTCAAGAGTCTTGATTCTCAAAGTATAGGATCTGTCAAACGTTACCTCACGCGCCTTTGTTCTTCAAAAGTTTTTCTCTTTTATCTGGTTTTCCACAAACCCACAAACTCTCGAACAAAAATCATACATCGAGGCTCTCAAATTAACTAAAATCATAGATCAGGTTCTCAAACTAGAACCCTAAAATAAATTGCTTCTTCCTGATAAATGGACCATCATATTCGTGAGGGTTATGGAGCAGAAGGCGTTGAGACGAACCCATAATTCAGTACTTGAGAGTGTAGAAACATCCGAAAACTAAGTATGAAGAGTTGTTAATGAAAGACTGACTTTGATCGATCAAGTGGTTCTATCTCGATGATGTTATCTGGTGAATCCATGGTTATGTGAGTTATTGGTATGACGTTAACTAGTGAATCTATGATCCACCTTTAAAATTAGTTGGGGAATCGTGTAAATCTACAATAAGATACTCCATTGCCGGCGACCAACGTCGCTAACCTCCAAGAAACATACGGGTAGACCGACAACGGAGAGGAGATGATAGGTGCAACGGTGAGGTAGCAGCAGTTGCGTGTGAGTATTGTTTGGAGACGTCCGCCTATAGTCTTTCTTCTATAACACTTAGTAGTACTTAACACTTGGCATCATCTTAGCCGTTCAATACGAACTGCACCACCACCGTACGGATCATAACTGTAGCAAATCCGATCCCACCACTCGGCTAAAACACAATTGCGATCACATTTTCGCCCCAAAATCCGGAATTCTGGCTGAAAGCCCGAATATCCGGATTTAAAACCGCAGTTCCGGATTTTTAGAAGGAATTCCTGATTTTTTTTTGTTTGGAGATGTTTGACCGATTGCATAAATTTTGACTTTCTTTTTCTCCCTAATTTTTCTCATTCAAACAAGACCATTGTCAAAGACATATGTTGTTTACGTGAAAAACTGGTTTGTGGATTGTTGTGGATTTTATTTGATTTTTATTAGAGGTTATGTTTAATTATTTTTTATCTAGGTCAAATCGTGATAAATGTGTTTGGTAGTGATTTCAAAATTAGATACAATAAATTAAATGACAAATATACCATCTACTTGTTTGGTTTTTTTTGCAAATTCACAGTTAACAAATTCAAGGCGAAAAATTAACGATTTCATGAGCATCGATGATTTCTTGAAAGTTTACCAAATTGAATAACAAATTAACGGTGTTGTGACATCCAAAAGAAATCAAATTTTCATGCTTGCATTCAACAAAAAGTTAACGATTTCATGAAATTCTAATTAAACTTGTTGTTTTATAAAATTAAAGTATAAGTAACTCTCAGCGCTCATAGACTTTACACTGACAGTGATGTTTGTGTCAAACTAGGACAAACACAGTAAACATAAAAAATAGCACCAAAACGAGAGGCCTCTATCTAATTTAACTATTGTCACGATTCTGAATTTTTTACGGGAAAGTGTATTGATTATGTCATATCACACTGCTTCTGGTTCATTCATGTCGCCTAATTCATCATTGGCGAAAAAATGCACTAGTTTTGAATCGTTCTTTGGCATTTTTTGGATTGGCCCCTCCACAATTTTTTGGTGGAGATACCTTTCATCTTTGTATGGGCCGAAATAACATTTCTTGGTCACATATCAACACTCACAAAGTGACTGAGCGAATTGATCCGCATATATTCAATCACTTCAATTGGTAACCCAGTAGTTAAAAATTTTGACCTGCTAACGGCACACTCAACTTCTCTACCGAGAATGTTATTTCGAATGTCTTCTAGTACCCATGCCATACGAGCGAAACCTTCTACATCCTTTACACGAGTAGAATGTGTTTGTGGGATGCTAGACACTTTTGTTGCATTTGGATACATGAATTTGGATTTATATTTCGATTTCAAATCCACAAAATTGAATTATAATATTTGAAATATTTTGAATGCTCAAATTCTTTGTTTGGATACAAAATGCACATCTCAAATTTCAATTCCAAAATGTTTCAAAAAAAAAAAAATAATCAATTTCAAAACGGATTGTTTTCATCTGGGCATTTTCACAAACATGTTGTGAGCAAGATTGAGGTTCGACTCATGTTAGTTTTACAAATTGAAAGCTTTCGCTATCATACTCTGCCATTGAAAGCCTGCGAACAACATAATCTTTAATTACCTTAGGCATGTCATCAACTACTCGACTCAAATAGACGTATACCACAGAGAGACAGAGAGAGAAGAGAGAGCGAGAGCGAGAGACTACTTGGTGTGTCACGAATCCAGCTCCAAAGAGAAGAGTCTGTGACTTCTATGCTTCACTAACCTCGGGTTCACAACTAGATCGAGAGAGAGAACGAGAGGGAGAGAATTACTAAAGAAACAACGAAAAGACCATCTTAGAGTCTGTGAGTTCGTGGAATTGAAATGACAGGGTCAGAGATGGGATTTCAAATCCACTGACTAATGACAGCGAAATCCAAGCCCAAATGAAATCATTAATCTATATTGGGTATGTTTGGATGAATGGAAGTAAGTGAGTAGTTTGGCTAGATATCTACTTTTACCTGGAGTGTTTGAATAGAGTAGATATAACTAGATTTTTATATTTTTTAATATGAAAATTATAATAAAATAATAAATAATCTTTTTTGAACCGGTGAAAAGAGGAGTCCAAAATCCTCTCAGAAATCCGGAAATCCGAATCTGACCCACATCCGGAAATCCGAAAATGCAAGAAAGGACTCGTGCTGCCGTGGGACTTGAAAAAGTAGATGTAGGTTGTGACTTTAGTTTTTTCCTTAAGAAAAGTCACTGAAAAGTATACGGGTGTATTGGGGAGGAGGAGATTCTCACCCAAATTGTGAGTCACATGACATTTGTCGACAAATTTTGTCCGGACTAAAAATATTTTCCGGATTAATCCAGTTTTACTGGACCTCCGGCCGGATCTGGAATTCCGGCTCCAAAAAATTCCGGATCCCTCCAACCCTTTTGGAATTCCAAAAGTTTGCGAGTTTTTTTGACCACTTTTCAAATTTTTGAAACTTTAGTTCCGCTCAACTTCCTTGCATTCAAACACACTCATTGTGTTCCGAACACTGGATTTGGGCTCAAATCCTCCCAAATGCAAATTCAAGCCCAAATCCAAGTACATCCAAATAGACCGTTGACAAAATTACTTACTTTCCTGAACCTGTTGACATAGACCTTGTAGTAGTCGCGCTTATATTTTGACGTTTCTCTCTTTTCTGGAGGAGGCAAAGAAGCGCCGGTGAAAATGTTTTTTTTTTGTATATTTTAGACTTTTTAACTTAAAAAACATGCCTAAGAGTAGGCGATAATGTTTATTTTTTATGTCACTTTTTGCGCTTTGTTGCAAACACTAACTGGATTAAATCCGAATCCGATATGGCCACATACTCTATGGATATCCTGACTCGATTTGGATCAAGTAATGAATGAAACCCGACCCATTTTGACTGAATCCGGTGATGATACGAACATGTTAGAAAACGATGCTGAAGCACAAGAGGGGTGATGAGACGAAAGTATACGATGAAGAATAACACGAGAATTAACGTGGTTCCTTAATTTTTAGGCTTGCTACCTCCACGACCAATACGAACCAATTTTATTCGTGAGAAGCCAATACAATCAACTACACAATATTATTCTCAACCCTAAGTATTCATATAGGCCTATGATACTGACATGTGCACAAAGAAACGAAGAAATATTCCAAAATTGAACAAGCAATCAACGAAATCGCCCCAGACACATTGTCTTCTTGTCTCCGCACGAAGACAATTGTCTTCGTACGAAGACCCGAGCTCTTCGCACGAACAACCAACATAACTACTCAATGCCGTTTCGTTCTTCTTCCTCGCTTCGCCAATTGCTTCGCCGTTTCGTTCAACACTTAGCTAGGAGCTTGAATCACCAAAAACATAACTGAAAGAATATAGACTAGCTCTGAATCATTCCTTTTGGTCGAATCTAAATTATGAAGAAGCTTATCCGATCCGGGTCTGAACCCGTTGCCATCCCTATTTGTAAGTAAAAGTTTGAAAGGGAGTTCATTAGAGCATCTCCAACCATTATTTCAATTTTTTCCTCCATTCTCCATTTTTGGTGAAAAAAATGGAGCAACCTCCAACCATTCTACTTCTGTTTATCCATTTTTCAATTTTCGGAGGAAGAATGGAGATTTTAGTCTCCAACTAATGCAACCAAATTTTACTCCAAATCATAAAATAATATATATCTCCATTTCTCCATTTATGGAGAATGGAGACTTCAGTCTCCAATGGTTAACACCAAATTCCTTCAAACAAATATTAATGCTAGTTTCAACATAACTTTTAGCAATTTAATTTCAATACGATAATCTAAATTACAAATTTAATTAAAATATGCATCAAATGATTAAAATTTCATACAATACATCTCATCCACCATCATTTTCTGTTTGATCACGCATATCCCACAAGTGTGCAACAAGTCTTCTTCGTAGCTCATGAGGCTCACCCTCATTTATTAAATCTTGATGGCGACCAAAGAAATCCATGAATGTTGTCCTATTATATTCTCTGAAAAGCACAAGAGGAGGCACCGAAGATGAAATTTCGTAGTCTAGGTTAGTGGGTTGTTGCTCATCATCAAAAGTGTAATCATTCAGATATTGATCGTGCTCATGTTCCACTATCATATTATGCATTGTGATGCAAGCTAGCATAATTTGATGTAAATCATCTTCATCCCAAAAACAAGCTCCTCTTACGATTGCAAATAGAGCCTGAAGGACCCCATGGTTCAAGCTACATATGCGACTTCTTAGGTGGAGGAAGTCCGAAATAAATTATCACTTCATGTGCTTTCTTAAAATCGTTTTCGGTGTTTTTATTTTTAACCATGTATTTCATTTTCATGTAATGTCTTTATTTTTTATTTTTGTAATATTTTTATTCAGTAATATTTGTATGTCTTCACGTTTTTATATTAATGTTTTGCCGGAAAATGTTAATTTTAATTTTTATTTATAAGTTAATAGAATGAATATAAACTTATATAATTATTTTTATTCGTAATAGTTAACAATTGTCAATATATCATAGTTTTACCAATAATATATATGTTTTAAGTCACTAATATACACAATTAGTTAAATTATTAATTTTACACGCTACTTTTTTTTCCTCCCAATAATAGATTTTTTTTTAAGAAATAGAGGATGGTAGGAGATGACAACCTCCACATGAATGGAGGAAAAATAGAGAATGAGATTAAAATCTTCAAAAAAAAAAAAAAAAAAAAAAAAATCACCAAATTGATGAGATGCTCTTAATTAGGAGTAATTATTGCTTGCTCCAAGAGCAAATATGACGTGGTGCTCTAATCAATACATCACAAGACACGTGAGGAACATGTAGGAATTCACTTTCTTTTGTCTGCCACTCATTCTCTTTCTTCCTGACGTGTCATGTGTTGTATTGATTAGAGCACCACGTGTATTTACTCTTAGAGCAAACAAAAATTTCTCCTTAATTAGCACTTTTCCTTTCCAGTTCATGCTACTAGCAGTGAAACCGCAGTGCTCTCAACTGCAGTCCCAAATTACATCATCACATCATCAGTAGACTACACGCAGTAGCAGACCTCTTTCTCAATTCTCGCTCTTCTCAACCCTTCCACCTCCACTCACTCAGTGAATCAATCAAACGAAACCATGGATCCAAACCCTAACAACTTCCCGATCCTCTCCTACGTCATGTCAAAGCTCCCAACCATCGCTCCCAAACACGCCGTCGACTCCAATTTCGACATCGAGCAACCGCCGCCGCCGTCCTCCGCCGCCTCCACTTCACCGGAGCCGTCGTTTGACCTGACGGAGCGCATGCCTCAACTGAAAGACCCCAAACTCATCGCCTCCATGAGATCTGCCGTCGCTCAGGTCTCTCAATCCAGATCCGTCCTCAAAGCCCTAGGCGATAGACCTGACCACGAGACCGTCGACCGAGCGAAGGAGCGCCTCGCCGAGATCGTCAGGTCGGAGATTCCGTCGGAAGAGAAGGAGATGCAGATCTGGAAGGATGTGATTTCGTTGGACGAAATGCACGAGCAGTTCGAGAAGATGTTGAGAGACGCGGAGAGGAGATTGGAGAAGATTTACGAGACGGCCGTCTCCGGCGGCGAAGTGGAGGAGCACGGTGGCGAAGTGGAGGCTGCGGAGGAGGTGAACGAGGAGGTTGTGGCGGTTCTGGCCTCCGGCGGAGAGATTGATGTAATTGATCTTTCAGGTCGAGAGTTGCGTATGATTCCGGAGGCGTTTGGGCGACTTCATGGATTGAGAGTGCTTAATTTGTCGTCTAATCAACTCGAGGTTAGATTAGATACGAATGCTCTACTTGTTTACTAATGTGAGATTTAATCAATAGAATGCTAGTTTTAGTTTATGTGTTAGTATGTAGTAGTATTGGCAGTGGTAATGTCATGGCCAAGAGTCGATAAAGCCTTCCTGTGGTAGTGACAATGTGGTATGCAAGTGTGGCGTTGAGCAGCCTATAGCATGCCTCATGCCTAATGATGGCCTATAGTTGCCTAATCTCCTTCATGAAGAGTAAACTAGATTCGCGATTGATATCGCCTTTGGAGTTGTAGGTAAGCCATGTATAGTAATTAATGTAACTCCAACTAGACAGGATGCGAACTGTTGAGGTACTCCTTGATGTACGGATTATGGCTGATTGGCCGTAGCAAATTTGAAAGAATCCAGAATTGCAACTCAAATATTTCTTGCAGTAAATATGAGCCGTATGGACTATGGATATGATAGTGAGTTGGAAACATCTTGTTATGCAGTTGAGGTCTCGTCTCACCTAATCATGGTTCATGTCGTCTGGAACTGGCCTGGTTTAAATTAAGTTTCTGGTGCTTCATACTGCTTCTGCCTTGCTGCATTCGGTTCATCTTACCCCACATCTCAATTCATTTCGGATCATGCCATATGGTTTGTCATATAATCATATTTATGACTGCTGCACTCTGAAGGGATAATACTTGCTTGAGGAAGTTTATTTTATATTACAAATCTTCGGGGCTCCGTGTAAATGGATGTTATGCTCAATCTTATGTTTGGGTTTATTATGGAGTATTGGGCTACGTTACCTGGACTCGTCACTTTCGCGAAAGTACCCGGGTCGATACGATACGATCCGGGTACGGGTATGGTTTCCGTGTCGATCCGGTCGTTTTCCTGGTGGACGCGGCTGACTGTGCGGTCGTCGTTCAATCGCCATCGTTTGAAGCGTCGAACTTCCACCAACGTCTCCACCCTCTGTTTTCTATCTGAACGTCGTCTTCTTCTTCGTTGTTCTGAACCCTAATTTCTTTTGGGTTATGAATTCTGTTGGGCTTCATCTATTTTATTGATTAAATAGTATAACTTTGTTGGGCTTCTTATGACAAGTAGCCCAAATGTAAAATTTTATAATCAGGGCCTCATTATTCACTAAAAAAAAACATTATTATTGATAAAAAGCTCTTTATATAGTTCTTTTATTTCAGAATGGTCCTTGATATGATAAGAAAATGTTATTGAACTCCTTCTCTACACTAAAATTATGCACAACTTGCACAACGACAGGCACTTAAAATAGAAGAATATACATATCCCCGCACCCGTGTCCAATTTTTGGGTACTTTTCAGCCGAGTCCCCGGATCCTAAATTTCAACAAAAAGGCAAATCCGACCCTCGGATACACACCGGACATGACACCCGCACCCGAGTCCAGGTAACGTAGGTATTGGGTACTAAATTTTATAAGGTGGAACGGTGGAAGTTAACAACTTAAGATTTTTAGCTCTCGAAGGAAAGCATTTTAAGTTCTTATTAGCATCATGGTGGTTTCTCTACTTCATAGGTTTTCTCTGTCTAAGTACCGAGGAAAAATCTTTTTTATTCAGTCTAAACGTCACTATGCTCTGGGTCAGCTTGGTAAATCATTATCCTGACCATTCCTCTTGAAAGAAAAAGTAAGGGGCATGGGAGAACAAATATGGATCATAGAAGTTAAAGGGAGTTGGTCAAACCCTCAATTAGCTGCCTATGGAGATAACGAACATAGTCTTCTATTGTTTTGTTAAGCTAGTTAACTTAAGTACTGATATTATCCACAACAATTATCTGCCAACATCCCTTATTGTTGTTGCCTATGCTAGCCAGTACTGTTTCTTCAATAGGTGTGTGCAAATCTTGCTCTCAGGTGGTTGGACATATGTATCACAAGCAGGCAAAACATGAAATGAGTTTGCTAGCAAATTGTCTCATGAATCTCATGATGTTGAAAAGCATGACAGAAAAATGGATTTTTGTGTTTGATGGAAGGGGACCCAAGAGCCAATTATGAAATAACAAGTTAACAAAGTGAAGTTGGATCACATCACGAGTGGGGGTCTCCATTATATATAAACATATATGTGTTCCATTTGGGACCTTTATATTCTCAGAATTTACACTGAATAGATTGTAGAAACATGCTCAGCTACTCAAATTTTAAATTTCACCATCATGAGGCAACTTTTGCTGTACTTGGCATCTCCGTAGTCAGTACTTTACCGCCTATATGAATGTTTAATGGTAATTTTGAAACCACACATGGTTGAAATCTTTGTGACCTGGTTTAGGCGACACTGCGGAGGAATTGGGTCTGTTGTCTAGATTAGGATAGATAATCATGGACTAGGTGTTAGCTCCCGCTCGAAGAGCTGAGGAATGCCTCTTTGGTCCACAAATCTCTGTTGATAAGGAAACTCAAGGCACCTGGACTGTGTATGAATTTAGTTGGAAGCCTTGGTATAAAATACAGACTTTAACAAGATAAGGAATTGAGGGTGAAGATTGTTTAATTGGTCGGTAGAGTAGTCACTCCTAAGTCCTAAGGTTAAATGTTGTCAAGTTTATGCTTCAACTTCCGTCTAATATCACAAAATGATTGTTTTTGTTCGTTTACTCTCTTTAATTTTTCCTCATTGTCGGTTCATTATTTGTTGGGTAACAGGCAATTCCTGATTCTATTGGAGGTCTAGAAAATCTAGAGGAGCTTAACGTTGCTTCAAATCTTCTGGATTCGCTGCCAGACTGTATTGGGTTGTTGCTTAAACTGAAGATTCTAGATGCTTCTGGGAACAGGCTTGTTGCTTTGCCTGACAGCATTTGTCGATGCAGGTAATTTTGCGAGACCGTAATAATGTTTGTATGTTTGTTTTTTGCCTTCATTTTCTGAGTGGCTTATAATACTTTCAGGTCATTGGTGGAGTTGGATGTGAGCTCCAACCAGATCACTTATTTGCCAACGAATATTGGACATGAACTTGTGAACCTTAGGAAGCTTTCTATCCAACTGAACAAGATCCGTTCTCTTCCCTCTTCTGTATGTGAGATGATCTCTTTGCGCATCCTTGATGCACACTTCAATGAGCTACGAGGTCTGCCACTTGCAATTGGGAGGTTGACAAATCTTGAGACTCTCAATCTGGGTAGTAATTTTGCAGACCTGAAAGAACTTCCTGACACAATTGGTGACTTAACCAACTTGGAAGAACTTGATATCAGTAACAATCAGATTCATGCTCTACCTGATACATTCGGCCGCCTTGATAATCTGAAGAAGCTCAACTTGGATGGTAACCCCCTGGTAATGCCACCGCCGGAAATTGTGAGTAGAGGAGTCGAAGCTGTTAAGATTTTCATGGCTAAGAGGTGGCTCGACATGCTGTTGGAGGAAGAACATAAGAGCACGGCTGAAGTAAAAGAACAGACGCAGAGTGGTTGGCTTACTCGTAGCACCTCGTGGTTGAACAGTGTTGCTTCAACTGTTGCTGGAACTGTTTCAGGATATGTGGGAACTGCTAAAGAATCTCCGGTTGACCCTTATCTTAATCAGCAGCTTTGATTCCGTTCTTCCGCCAAAGTGATGGATTCCCGTAGTCTTCCGATTTTTCTTTTCGTAGTATCTGCATATGATGGCCTCTATGCAGGTATCCTGGATGCGTAGGTTTTTCAATATCTGTCTAGCGTAATCATATGCTTCTATGGTTCCACCTGTACATGATATGCTAGTTTAACTAGAGTTATTTTAGTACAATGTTGTCTCTTGTGGTTGGAAGATATGATATGCTAATAGTACCATTTCATGATCAAGCATTTGAAATAGAGTTTGTTGTGGTTGTTACATCATTATCTTTGCAAGGACCATGGTTCTTTATTCATTACCAGAAGCTCACAATATCTGCTTGCTTTTCACGAGGTTATTCAGCATTTACCAAAATCCCTAGATTCTCTGTTGTTTAAATTGGTCAGTTACTTTGGATTGTGATGCCTTTGTTGGCACTGCCAAATGGTAGCTTTACAATATTGTGAATATGATTTTGTTTCGAATTTTACAGGAGGCGTAAATCTAGCATTTATTCAATATAAAGAGGGTACTCTTCTTTTGTTGCCAGAATCTATTTATGTTGAAGTATCGCTTTTTTCCTGCGCTTCAGAGTGGGCTTGCCAGTCTGTATTAAGTTAGTAACTTACAGCTTAAACAGATGAAATCTGCACTTTTGGTTTATGATTAGCTGATTAGTTAGCTTTCTGATTTAAGTGCTTTGGACCATTGTTTCCTACTTTCTGGTGGAGAAGAGTCCCGTCTTGGTTGTGGGTGTGTTCTAATAAGTCTGGAATCTCGATGTATCTGTTTTTAAGAAATAGAATGGAGAAACCCATTCTGAGAGATCTTTCTGTTTTTACCAACACTATTTCTTCTTGGTCCTGTTGGAATATATGAAGTCATCATTCATACTATTGAACGGACCCTTAACTTTCTGTACCCCGAATTTTCAAGAAGTTTTGTTTTGGGGAACACATGGTGAAGGAACTGAAATGATTCAGAAACACTAAATTTCATTGGTGGATCCTAGGAGCATATGAGACAAGTTCCTTTGCAGTATCATTTCCGGAATAGGTTTTTATATGCTCCAAGGTCACCGTGTCATTAGGAATAATCTGGTGCCCAACCCAGTTCAGTTTCTTTGAGAGAGTCATATAATCTGTGATGTGCGCCATATAGCTCAAATGCAAGGGTCATGTGCTACTTCTGATTGCGCTTCGGTGGGTTATGAGGAGAGGTTGAGATTTCAAATACCAACCTCGAAGCAGTTGTTCCTTCCTGGGAAGCAACATAAAGCTCACTTCTTTTATTTAAGCACTCATCTCAGTGATTGTTTGCACGTATCTGTATGTGCCTCAAACAAGCAGCAAAGGATAACTTGAACTGCTGCAGGTGACTATCAGAGGGAAGTCTGTGCTTCTACTGGTACCTTCTCTCCTCCACTCGACTGTTTCACTGTTATTTTATATTTGTCGTGCTTTTCTAATGCTTCTCCAGAACCATTCCTAGGGTACTTGTTTACTGGTTATTTATTTATCTTATCGTGTTTGTAGCAGCTATTTGGAGAGTGTAACCTACTTTTTTTCTGAAGGATCTCTCTGTGTACGACTTTTGTCCTGTTCTTGAGAACTCGACATGGTGCTGCAGATGTGGTTGTTCGGGCAATGAGGGAGCAAAGGACCCCCAGGCTGGTGAATCAGATCAGGTTGCAACTATTCACTCACGTCTGTAAGTTTTTGTGCTGGTTTGTTCCGAGTTTTCGTGTTTGTCGATGTCAGATTATAGGGTTTAAGGTTTCAAGATTCATGACATTTTTCGATGATCGGTCGAGTTTGTAAGTGGTTCTCAACTGCCATGTTTCATATGCTATGGACATTCTCTTGCCTTTGGCCTGGAACTCTTTTCAACACCAAGAAGACACTTGGACAGAAAAAAGTGCATCTTACCTAAGGAGTGTAGGAGTATTATGAGTAAGCATTTCCCTCCTGAGAATTGTTTGTCGTCTGAAGCATCATTTACTTTTCTGATTGATCATGAAATTAAGAATGCTGGATCGAGGTGCCAAGAGATGACAATAGTATGTTCGGCCTTGTAATTCCGAGTGAAGTATAATATGGTGAGCGGTCGATGGTAATGGGAATCTTGACTCCTAACAACCCATGCCCACGAAAACTGATCTCATAAGCAACCAGAATCTTATTCCAACCAACATTCCCACGCCCGACAGATACTCAAATCAAATCGCTACCAGCACAATTCTTCAAATGAAAACTCATGAACTCGAAACCCTCAAAATCTAGTCTTGAAGTGTACAGGAGGCACAAATCTAGCACTTCTTCAATAAAGACAAAGCACTCTTTGTTTTATTGCAAAAAGTTGTAAACAGTGACCTGATTTACTTGCGAGTCTACTCAAGTCAAAGTGTCGAATCTTTTATTAACTTGTTGTTTTTCTTGCGCCTAAGAGTGAGCTTGTGAGCGTCTAGTAAGTCAGGAATCTTACATATTAAGCTAATGAGTTATGTGTTTTCGTTATAGATTCGTTGATTTAGGTTGCTGTCTGATTTTAGTGGCTTCGGACAATTTTTCTTACTTTCTGGTTGAGATGACTCCTGTATTGGTTGTGGGCACCCCAGTATGCCTAGACGAATCTGTGTTTCGACAATCAATGTGGATGGTGCATTGTAAGGAAATTTCTGTGTTTTGCCAACCAACATTCTGTTTGGTTCTCTCGGAATTTTGGAAAGTTTTGGTTTGGGAATGCAACATGAACTTAAATAATTCAGAATTCTACATGTGGTTAATGGCATGCCATCTTAGGAGCATATGTAACAAGTTCCCTTCCAGTGCTCAAGAGAATTAGGAGTATTGTAATTATTTTTATTTACTCCAAGAGAATTAGGTAGTCCGGTGCTCCACAGTGTTCTGTTACCCTGAGTAAGAGTCCTATATTTCTGATTCTGCTATGGTGGCGGGGAGCATGGGTTACTTAGAAGAGGCAGAGATTTCGAACTTTACTTCATTTATTTAAGAACTCATTTAAGGATTGTTTGGTTATGTGTGTGTGTATTTTAGTGTTTTTTCGGCTTCCCCGGGAGTCGGGACCTAAGTCACCTAGAGCGGGAGCGGGAAAACGTTTAATTTCAGAATGATTGCTTTGAGAGCGTCACGAGCGCGTCTATATATAATATTTATTTACTATAATTTTATGAAGAAAACTAATATTTACATATGATAATGTGATTTTACACACGAGAATATTTTTCATTAAAGGGGTTGTCAGTATTCATTTGTCAACTAGGTTGCTTCAATAAGGAAGAATAATGTTTAAATAGTTGAATTATCAAACTGACACATAATAAGTTGAGATTAATCATCAAGTATAGTCCAAACTAATGGTACAAAAAAGTAATTCGCCTACGAAAACGAGCTCTCTATTTTCTGGAGTGCCTTTAGAGCGAGGTTTGTTCTCGAAAGCGCCAGAGCGAGGTTTGGGAGCGGGAGCGATGCCACTTCGAGAGGTTTTGACTAAGGTCGGGACCATTACTCGGGTTCTTGTGTTCTGATTAGTTATCATCTGTGTTTAAAGCTGCTAACTTAAGGTAGTAACCTGCTTTTATTGAAGGTCTATGTTTTGTACGACGTAAGTTATGTTCTCGCGATTGCAAATGGACTTTAGTGCTGAGGGTCAGATCAGGTTGCAACTTTTCACTCTCGCTCTGGCAGTTTATCTTATCTTGTAGTTTTGCTGTTCTGTTGTTGCAAGTCTTTCCTATCTATCTGTTTCAAGATTCATGAAATTATTGGATGCTCGGTACAATGTGTTCTTTTGTTATCTACTGCCATGTTTCATATATCATGTTGTATTCTTGCCTTCAATTAATGGACTGGAACATTTTTCAACAACAAAGCAGTCCCACAGAATTAAGGACTTCTTACCTATGTGGGGGTGAAGGTAAAGGAGGGAGGTATAGTGATAAATTATACATGTTGTCTCATATACAACGTTTGGGTCCCGTATAAGTAATTTGTACAATTTATCGCACCTCATCTCCCTTTCTTATTTTTTCCAAGGAGGTAGTGTAAGCCTGAGTTTGGGGGCATAGAGTGGGTGGTGGGAAAAGACTAATATACCCCCTAACAAATTTGAAAGTGACCTCAATACCCTCATTGGTTCAGCCACTTCTCAGTTCAAGTATCATCTCTTATCCTACTTCATATCCTGCCCTACCAAATATAAAACTGACCTCAATGTTCCCATTCGTTCGGGCACTTCCCAGTACGTATATCGTATCTTATCCTGCCCCATATCCTGCCCTACCCAAACACTGAATAAAAATTTCATATCGTGCCTTATCCCAGTACAATCATATCCCAGTATATGCGTTATGCCCCTCTTTCTTATACCTTACCCAAACGAGGCCATATGGTATTAAAGCTAATAAACTTCCTCTTAAGACTTGTATGTTGTCCTCCAAAGCATCATTTGCTTTTCTAATTCATGGTAATGGAATCAAGAATGACAAATGGCCATCGTAGTATTGGGAATCGTAATACAACCTTGTTTGGTACCAGTTTGAAAACAAGAAAAAAATGCAAAAAATAAATAAAATCACCACATATATACCCTTCAGCCTAAAAACAGATAGAAAAACAGCGTACCAGATTTCTTGTGATTAAAATAGAGTGTTTAACCAATACACCCTTCAGGGTTTTTATCTTTGGTGCAACACCATACAACCACCACAAACACCAGTACCAACAAAAGTTATATCGAAAGCCCATGTATACTAAATAAAACCGCGAAAAAACTAATCACGTAAGCCGCCAGAATCTGAAATCAACCACCATCAATTGGTGACAACAAATCTTACAACTAATTCCAGCACAATTCCTCAAATCAATACCTATGAACTCGAAATCTCAAAGGCACAAATATAGACAGTTCGTCATGTTTATTTCCAGTAGCCGTTCACTATTTCCAATTTCAGCTTGGAGATTCAGATCACTTCACCCAACTCCACCGTTCCTAAACCCACATCGAAACTTCCTAACCCAAATCACTACCATAAAAAATTCTAGAAGTAGTCAATGCCTAGTATTCTTCGTTCTTGGCTGGACGCAAAGCAGAGAACTACATCTTTTCTCTTGAATCTCCATGTTCCAAAAAAAATAGATTTTTTCGAGTCATTTGAAGGCTTAAGGAGTTAAGGTCACAAAGGAAACAAGAAAATAGGCACTGTGCTCCTGAGAGCTATTGTTCCATATCATTTTTTCCCTCTTTGTCAACTTGGTGTAGTTGAGAGCAATGTATGTTCTTTAGGAAAATATTAGACACGATCTTCTCGACTTGTGTTCCGACTCACCATTTGACAACTATGATTATTATAACATGGTCGTGACTGTGATTTCTGCTTGGGGCCACCAAAACAGAAGGGACGGGCCCTTCACCTATACAGATGCCCTCTTCCATTAAAAGTGTAGAACCCAACACTTCCTATGACGTCAGCCACTGCGACTATGATTCCCATTCACATACAACGTGTTGGATGAATCGGACTCAGGACCCCACTGATTCAGTTACGTATCGGCCAGTAGACTAGGATTCCCATTCACATAAAACGTATCGGGTGAATCTGACTCGGCCACCACTGATTCAGTTACGTATAGGCCGTAACGACGCTTTTTTAAACTTCTCTCCTAATTCACCTCCACAGAGTAACCCCGCACACGCGTAGAAATCTCTGAAGTGGGTGTTGCTTCTCACAATAAGCGGTGGCCAAGTTCCTTCCCGTAATGTCATGCTTAAGAGACCCAACAATTTCTAGCCGTGGCAAACATTGTTAGTCTGCTTCTTAGTCCAATAATCAACGTCATAAGATAATGATAGCTTGTGTTTATAAAAAATTATACTAGTATGTTAGACTTTGGGTTGGTTCATTAATCACCATAACACCTCTGAAATAATACCTAAGCCCCATCCATCAATCTTCTATTTGCATGTAAATGATTTTTAAGAACCACCAGATGTAGTCGAGTACCAAATACTTTTTCCTTCCTCAAGTGGACGTTTAGTCCTGAATCATTAGTGATGTTGTGGTGTCATTACAGTCCAAATGGAGTACTAATCTGTTACGGCCGGAGTGAATTACTGTCCCAACAACTTCTTGATCTGCACCACCGGGTCAAAATGCTTAAGCCTCAAAGACTTTAATAGTAACTCACAATGCTTGACTTATACCATACATATACTTCACAACTTTCTAACGTGGGAAGGGGTTATCACAATCTCTCTACCTTAAGTACTTGACGCCCGATGTCACATATCCCATCGTCCGACATACGCGGTTACAGCTCATTTGTAGGCACTTAGGAGTTCATTAGTGAGTACATGGTCAACCATAAGGCCTCTACTACTCCTCCACCGCATGTTGCCACAGAGTCATTGCAGGATCGATGTTGGCTCTGGTTCCATCTGTAACAACACAAGTGGATCATTGTTACAACTTCTTGATCCATACTACCATATTAAAATGCTTAAGCCACAAAAGTGCTAGTAGTAACACGCAAGGTTCTACATATGCTGGAACTATTCACAACTTCCTAACGTGCGAAGGAATATCACATAATTTGTCATATAATGAAATGCGCCACATTGCTGCTGTGGTGTTGGACCATCACAAATACCCGTTCAAGTTTCATAAATTGGCATTTATAGTTTTCTTGAGAAGTATCATTAGATGGTTATAGGCCATTTATAAGTTGCTTGTTTTGCTTTTTGGCAAGTTGAACAAGACATCTTTTTCATGGTTTTTTTTCACAAATGGAAAAGTTGTTATACCGCAAGTAAAAGCAAAACCTACCTAGTAGGTACCAACTACTAGAGGAGAACATAGGATAATGGACAAAAGAAATAACTAGCGAGGCTACTTTCACGTAATGCTTTTTTATGGAAATACATTTTTGTCGATCATAACCCAGAACAATCTTAATCTCAGTTTCTTACACGGTAGCTATACAAGGAGAGAAAATTTAAAATCTCCCCCCGTTTCATTACATTGGTTAGTGTGCTCATTCAATCACCCTGCGGTAGAAGAATTCACATTTTATTTTTGAGAATTATTAAATCCTGTTATCAGTCTATTTTTTCAGTTATTACAACTCGTAGCGCTATATATATGAGGACAGAGAACAGAAAGATTCATATGTACGGTAGACATGGATGATTACCAAGAGAACTCCAAAAAAAGGCTTGAGTGTCCTCTAAAGTCAAGCCATGAAAATGGTGAAAGTAATATTGGAAATAATGGAAATGAAGGGAAGGAAGAGAAGCAATGGGCAAAGATGAGAACAGAGTTGGTGAAGCAACTGGATTTAGCAGGTCCTCTGATTGCAGTGAGCTTGATGCAGCTCAGTTTCGAGGTGATATCAGAAATGTTCATCAGTCATCTTGGCCATCTCGCTCTAGCTAGCTCTTCCATGGCTTCTACATTTGCCTATGTCACTGGTTTCAGCTTCATGGTATGTCATCAATATGTGTTCAATTAATTATTTGTATTATTTCCAATCAAGTTTAAGTTTCCCACACTGCGTTTGATTTCCACTGTAAAATTTCAGCACGAAGCACAATAATCATAGAGTGCGCATAGTACAAAATTCTCAGATTTCAATTTCTGATTTTGATTTTTACTTAGTCTCATGGTTTTAGCTGATTTGATGCATTTTTTTTTATATCAGCTTGGAATAGGAAGTGCATTAGAGACTTTCTGCGGACAAGCTTATGGAGCAAGGCAATACTACATGCTAGGCATCTACATGCAGAGAGCAATCCTTGTTCTCCTCCTAATCTGCATCCCCATATCCGTCCTCTGGTTCTTCACGGGCTCAATCTTCACGTTCTTTGGCCAAGACCCTGAAATCTCGTCCCAAGCTGGCGTTTACGCTAGATTCTTGGTACCCTGCATTTTCCCTTATGGCCTCCTACAGTGCCAGATGAGGTTCTTGCAGGCCCAGAACAAGGTCAAGGCACTGATGGTGAGCGCGACTATCAGTGTCACAATCTGTTTCCATGTATTTGCTTGCTGGGTTCTCGTTTTCGGGCTAGGGTTGGGCAGTGGAGGTGCTGCTCTGGCAATGGCGATCTCTTATTGGGTCGGTGTGGTGGTTTTGGGAGGTTATATCAAATTCTCCAGTGATTGCCAGAAGACTTGGACTGGTTTTTCCAAGGAAGGTCTTGAAGGTCTTGGTGGGTTCCTGTCTCTAGCTGTTCCTTCTGCTCTCATGGTCTGGTGAGTCCGAAAATATGTTCAACTTGGTCGAACAGTGTGTAGGAGTCAAAGCCATTTGAAAGTACCACATTACTTCTCATTCAATAGGCACAACACCTAAATTGAGGGAACTTGTCGAAGATGTTTTTCACTATTTTTTATACGTACGGCATTACTTGTGTTCAATAGGCACACAAATTCTGCTTAATACCTAGCTCACTATTATATATGGACAAAATCGCACTTTGAAGGCGAGGACGTATTTGGCAAGAGTGAGTAGTTTAGGGGCTAACATATACTCCCTCTGTAGATAAAAGTGTCTCATTTGACTTTTGCACGTACTTTTAGGTGCCGGTTTGACTTGTAAACCGACACAAGAACTTGTTAATTCTTTCATTATGTGGTAGTTTAACAGTCACATGAGGCACGCATTTTCGGACAGGAGTGAAAGTCGAAGTTATAGCTGAAATAAAGTTGTGGGTTGGTGACAACTACTTTCTGTTTCCCTCCTTTCCTATCTAACAATAGTTGCATTTTGGTGATTGTTACATGAATTAGCTTGGAGCTCTGGGCGTATCAGATTCTGGTACTCATGTATGGTCTCCTCCAAAACCCGCAGGTCAAAACATTATTGATATCTTACAGGTTCGTTTTTAATAAAAAAAATGCTCGTGAATTTGCAGTTTGATTATCTCAGTTTTGCAACTTCGTACTAATCTATTCCACTGATTTTTCGTTCAGTCTCGGCACAAATTCACTAATCTTCCAAATTCTATATGGCTTGAGCAGTGTAGCAAGGTAAAAAGTTCTCTGAACGGCCAATCACCTACTTGTTTCACAGTCACGTATAAAAATAGTATTTCTCATTTGCTACCTAGCTACCTCTAATATCAAAAACTTGTTGCTTTGCTTGTTTTGTTTTGTTTTGTTTTGTTTTGTTTTGTTTTGTTTTGTTTTGTTTTGTTTTGTTTTGTTTTGTTTTGTTTTGTTTTGTTTTGTTTTGTTTTGTTTTGTTTTGTTTTGTTTTGTTTTGTTTTGTTTTTTCTTTTTTCTTTTGTGTGTGTTAATAGCACGAGGGTGTCAAACGAATTAGGCGCTGGGCGACCAAAAGCTGCCAAGCTCGCTGTTGGAGTCGTGTTAGTTGTTGGTTTAGCCGAGGGATTTCTGCGATGCGTAGCTCTATTAGCTATTCGAGGAATATGGAGCTATTTATTCACCAATTATGTAAATTTCCTCGCTTCCATAATGCCGATATTTATGATTTCCTACTTCACGGACAGTATCCAAGGCATTCTCCGTGGTTAGTTTCTCTCTTTTATAACTTTAGTTTTTTGTACAGATATGTGATTCTTCATACTATCTAAACCAACACAACGACAGAGGCGAAGGCACATGGAGGTCAGGGGTTGCAAGTGTCCCCTAACTCTCCCAAAACTTCACTAGTTCACCCCATATAATAACTTTGTGACAACAATTCCCTTACAAATTAAAGAAGTGCGCCCCCCCCCCCCCCCAGTGCTCATATATTTTCACTAGTGAGCTTGATATTATGTAATGGCATTGAAAATCAGAAGTTTTGTACTTTTGTTTTTAATATTATGTAAATTCCACAACATAAATCAGGTGCCATGGTGAAGACTCTTAACTATGCTGCTGCAGGTATTGCTAGAGGGTGCGGTCGGCAAAAGATTGGTGCATATGTGAACTTAGCAGCTTATTATCTTGTCGGTCTTCCTTTGGCAGCTACCTTGGCTTTTGCCTTCCACTTTGGGGGAAAGGTATGCAAAACCACTGCCCCCTTTTGATGAATATTCCAGATCTTGTGTATCTGAATTTTATGGCATCTCTCTCTCTCTCTCTCTCTCTCTCTCTCTCTCGCCTGTGTGGGGAGAATGCAGGGCCTTTGGATAGGGATCATTGCAGGGAGTTCACTGCAAGCACTGATGCTTCTAGCAATTACAATGACTACCAACTGGGAGCTTCAAGTAAGCTCTCCAATCGAGTTCCTCCTACATCTGCTGACAAGTCAATTCAAATTTCTTCTCTAGCAGTTTTCAGTTCTGAATACAATTATGTTTATATACTGAAATTTGCCATGAAGACAAAAAAGACAAAATCATAAAATCTCCAACTCTTATCTCTTTGGGGACAGCTATTCGTCCCCTCGTATTTAATTTTGCGTCTTGGAATTTATGTGTGCATTGAATATACTCGCTGCTGCCTAATTTTGTCGAGAACATCTCGTACGCGAGGCTTGAGATTTTTATATTGGACATCTGAATAAGTATCCGGCTTGAAAGCATTGAACTTAAGAAGATCGACATGCATTAGGCTCCAATTTAACGTTCATAGGTGAAATATCAAAATTACACTTTTGTGAGTCTACACTGAGAACCATCTGTAATGCTGAAAGATCTCCCATTTACAATAATTTATCGTGGCAAACAAATGATTTCGATTTTTCTGACTGTTACCGTTGTGAATGTATTTGACAGGTAAGGAATGCAAGAGACCGAGTGTTTACTTCAACTTCAAGTATCCCATTAGACTTGGCATCACAAGACCAGTAGAGGGCACTTCATTTATTTTCTCTTCCATTTATATTTTCCCACTGTATCCTGCCCCCTTCTGATAAATTATTGCAATTTAGTAAGCTTGATACTTTATTATAATATGAAGAAGCTCCAACATAGTTGGAAACCCTTGTGTAATTCCACAGCCGGAAATTATTAGCAGAGGAGTTGAATCCAGTCTCATCTCATTGAGAATATGTGATTGTATGTATACTTACACCACCACTATGTGCTCAAGTTTTAAAACTGCCCGATGTAGAGACATGTAAATAGATTTTTTCGTGGTTGTTATATTATTATCTTTGGTAGGATCATGTTCCCTTATTTCATTACTAAGGTCAGAGAATCTCCGGTCTAGTAAGGTAGAAACTACACATATTCAACTAATGGGTTCTGCGTTTTGGTTACCGATTTGTTGATTTAGGTTGCATATAAATTTCAGTGGCTTATCACCATTTTTCCTACTTTCTGGTAGAGATGATTCCTATATTGGTTTGGTTGAGGGCACCCGAATAAGCCTAGACGAATCTGTGTTTTGACAAAGGTGGATGGCTCTGAGGAAATTTCTGTGTTTTGCCAACCCACAATCTGTTTGGTTCTCTTGGAAAGTTTTGGTTTGGGAATACAAAGTGATTCAGAATTCTACATTTTGGTTGATGGCATGCCATCTTAGGAGCATATGAAACAAGTTCCCTTCCAGTGTCGTTACTGTAATTATTCTTCGTGTGCTCGAAGAGAATTAGGGATAGTCCAGTGCTCGACAGTGTTCTGTTAAACTGAGTAAGAGTCCTCTATTTGTGGTCTGAGCTATATTATCTGTGATTTTTGATTCTGCTCTGGTGGCTGGGAGCCTAGTATACTTGAGGAGAGGCTGAGATTTAAAAAACCTAGCCATATTCAGTTGTTCCTTCCTGGGCAGCAAGTTAAAAGCTTTTTACTTCACTGTTTAAGAACTCATCTTAGGAGGATTGTTTGTCATGTTTTTCCGCTTCCTCGGGATTCGGGACAATTACTTGGGTTCTTGTGTTCTGATTAGCTATCTGGCTGTGTTTAAAGCTGCTAACTTGAGGTAGTAACGTGCTTTTACTGAAGGTCTCTGTGGTGTACGACTTCAGCTATGTTCTTCAGATTTACAGATGCTGCTGCACGTGTTTATTACTGAAATTGGGCGATGAAGGAAGCAATTAGGACCTTAGTGCTGAGGATCAGATCAGGTTGCAACTTTTGACTCTCGCAGTGGCAGTTTTTCTTATCTTTAGTTTTGGTGTTCGTTTGTTCATAGTCTTTCTTCCTATCTATCTGTTTCAAGATTCATGAAATTGTCGGATGCTCGGTATAATTTGTTTTTTCTTTATCTACTGCCATCTTTCATATATCATGTACACATTCTTGCCTTTAATTAATGGACTGGGAGATTTTCAACAACAAAACAGTCCGATGGAATAAATTACTTCTTTCCTATGTAGAGTAAGGTATAAGGAGGGAGGTATATGAATAAATTATACACGTTGTCTCATATACATCGTTTGGGTGCTGGATAGGCAACATGTACCTTATTGTCGCACCTTATCCCCCATTCTCATTTTTGCCTAAAAGTTCTTCATCTATGAGGTGGATAAACCAGTATAAGGAGTCTGGGGGACAGAGTGGGTGGTGAATAAAATTCTCTTATCCTGCCTCATATCCTCCCTACCAAATATAAAAGTGACTTTAATACTCTCATTCTTTCATGCACTTCCCAGTTCACATATTGCATCTTATCCTGGCTCATATCTTGCCCTGCCCAAATACTGAAGAATTGAAATTTCATATCCTGCCTTATCCAAGTACAATCAAATCCCAGTATAAATAACTTCCTCTTAGGACTTGTCTGTGGTCCTCGGAAGCATCTTTGCTTATCTAATTGATGGTAGTGGAATCAAGAATGCTGGTACTAGGAGGAAATGACAAATGACCATCATAGTATTGAATCCTAATACAATCCAATGTGGTACCAGTTTGAAAACAAGAAAAAAAAATGCACAAAAAGCACCACAATCATATCCCTCTTATTTTACAAAATTGAAATGTTTGCCTAAATAAAGTATTTAGTGGTTCAACTTCAACATTCACAATAACACATCTGAAATAATACTTTAATACTTTTTTGCTAAGCTCCTGTTGATCTTGTTTTAGCACGACCAGACATAGTCGAGGAGGACCGAATACTTTTTTGTGCATCATGTGGATATTTAATCCTATTGATGTTGTGGTGATTCAAGATCCGAACCATAACAGTCACATAGGAGCAATGGAGTATTGATTTTCGTGTGATGAATGCATTGCTGATGTGATATCGGACCCCACAAATACCTGATCCACAGTCTCATAAATTGGTATTATAGTTTTCTTGAGCAGTAAAATTAGATGGTTAGAGGCCATTTGTACGTCGTTTTTTTCATTTTATGGTAAGCTGAACGTGACATTTTTTCATGGCTGTTTTATGCCCAAATGGAAGAGATGTTAACACGATAGTAAAAGCAATATTTACCAACTTGAAAGAACTTGATGTCAGTAACTGCCAGATTCATGCTTGACCTGGTATATTAGGTGCCAGAAATTTGTTTGCAGAGGAGTCCAAGCTGTCAAGAGTTTCATGGCTAAGAGGTGGCTTGACATACTGTTGGAGGAAGAACATAAGAGCACAGTTGAAGTAAAACGACAGACGCAGAATGGTTTGCTTACTCGTATCACCTCGTGGTTGAACAATGATGTTTTGTCTGATTCTGGAACTCATATCAGCTCAAATGCGAGTGTTATGCGCTGCTCTACAATCACTTGTCATGGGCACCAACGTAAAGAACTCATCTTAGGATTGTTTGTACATTTCTATGTTTGTCTCAAAGAAGCAGCAAAATTAGGGGATAACCCGTACTGTTGCAGGGATGATTAGATGGAAGTCGGTACTTCTACGGTCTCCTCCTCTCAGCTGTTTCACTTAGAATTCATCTTTAAGATTATACGTTTATGTATTATTTGTCATGTTTTTCTCCGCTTCCTGGGTACCATTACTTGAATTCTTATTTTCAGATTAGTTATCTGGCTGTGTTTTAAGCTGCTAACTGACGGTAGTAACCTGCTTTTGCTGAAGGCTCTCTGTATTGTACTAACATCCGTCATGTTCTTGAGACTGCAGATGCTGCTGCACGCGTTTATTGTTGAAATCGGGCAAACGAAGGAAGCAATCAGGACCCTAGTGCGGAGGGTCAGATCAGGTTGCAACTTTTCACTCTCTCGTGGGCAGTGTTCGGTTGTTCATAGTCGTCCCTATCTATCTGTTTCAAGATTCATGAAGTTGTCGGATACTAGGTACAGTTTTTGTTCTTTCCTTTCCTTTCATTATTTCATGTCGTATTCTTGCCTTCAATTAATTGATTGCAACATTCTTTAATGACACAAACAGTTCAACAGAATGAAGTTCATCTTACCTATATAGTCCGTGTTGTACGCTTGTATGTACGATATTATAGATAAAAAACATACTCTATAGACTGGAACATTCTTCAATCCTGTTTGGTACCAGTTTAAAACAAGAAAACAGCTCAAAGAAACCCACAAGTCTTGTCTTTATCTGCTTGCAAAACAGACATAAAAACAGCGTACCAAATGTGTTTCGATTAAAACACGGTCTTTAATCAACTCTGTTTAAAAATAGGGTTCCCGAACATGCACTAAGAGAAGTATAAGATGGTGTTTGGTTGAGTTTTAGGTGCTGAACAACCATCAGACTGACCAATACACCCTTCAGGGTTTTATCTTTTGAGCAACACAAGACGCCACCACAGAAACCTTCTTTGACATCATCACAAACAAAAGTCCGACCGAAAGCCCATGTATGCTAAATAAAACCACAAAAAACTGATCTCGTAAGCCACCAGCATGTGAAATCAACCATCATTAATCTGTCAAAACCAAATCTTACAAACTCATACCAGTAAAATTCACCAAATCAAAACTCATGAACTTGAAATTTATAAATAGGGTCATTGACACTAAACCTACTCGCAGTATGTCTCGAGTGACAGTAAACCCCCTACACTTTTGATTTGCCAGTACAACGCCCCGCAGTATAGTATTTAGTGACAAATAGACACAAATCATTAACGGTGTTAACACAGGTAACTGAATGAAGGGTGTTTTTCGTAATTTCAGTCAACAAATAATAATAATAATAATAATAATAATAATAATTAAAGAAACAAAATGGGAAGAAGAAGAATAAGACGGAGAAGATGAAGAACAAGCTCCCCCAACAATCAATGACCAGGCTCTCCTTCTATCTTTCAATCGGTTCTCTTTCTTTCTGCTCTTTCTCGATCTCCTCCACCGTTCTCGCTAGCTCTCTCTCTCCATCTGCCGTCCACCAGTATTCGAGGGCTCCCCCAACCTCCATTACTGTCGATCGCCGCCCATTGCCGCGCCCTCCACCAACCTCAACCACTACCATAAACCACTCTACCGATTGTCCCTCCATTAATGCCGATTAACGCGACCACCTGTCCACCCATTGCCGCTCCCTCCACCAACCTCAGCCACCTCCATAAACCACAAACCAGACCCGATTTCAGATCTTCCAGAGGCCGAATTGTCATATCCTCATAAAACCCCTCTTTCCAGTTTAAATCGATTCAGTCCAGATGAGAGATTTAGTCCAGAACCCAGAATAAGAAGGGACACAGTCGGTCAAGAATCCAGATTGTCATACCGCGAGAGAGGGAGAAAAAAAGAGAGATACGGCAGAGAAAGATAGACTTATTCGTTTCTAGCTCTGGATTGTTCATTATTGAGCCTGAAATTGCAAAATAATCGGAAAAGGAAGCACCTTTTTGGTCAATGAATTCACAGAACCGAGAGTTTTGCAAAGGCTATAGGGCAGTGTTGCATGATTTATACTGTTGATAGCATTCTCGTCTAGAGTCTAGAGCTTGAAAGGTCCAATCTAGATTCAATTGGAGGTAGCTGCGTGTTTTCCTTCTCTTCTTCCTCTCCGTTGTCTGTGTTTCCCTTCTGGGTTCTTCTCCTCATTCCTCTGCGTTCTTCTCCACTATCTTTCTCAATCTTTTTTCCTTTATTTTAATTTTGTTTGGTTTTTATATTATTCGCAGATTACCATATTGCCCCGCAATTGATGTCCTACGGTTAGTTTATTTAACACCGTTAATGATTTGTGTCTATTTGTCACTAAATACTATACTGCGGGGGGTTGTATTGGCAAATCAAAAGTGTAGGGGGTTTACTGTCACTCGAGACATACTGCGAGTAGGTTTAGTGTCAATGACCCTTATAAATATGGACCAGTTCGCCATGTCCATTCTCCAATATCAGCTTGGAGATTCAGATCAGTTCACCCAACTCCACCAATCCTAAACCCGCATCCAAACTTCCCATCCCAAATCACTACCAGCAAAGTTTATAGAAGTCAATGCCTAGTATTCTTTGCACTTGTCTGGACACAGCAGAAACTGAATCTTCTCTCTTGAATCTCGAAGTACCAAAACAGGACTGTTTTTCCTGTTATTTGAAGGCATAAGGTCAAAATGAAACAAGAAAAGACGCACCATCCCCTGAGAGCTCTTCTTCCATATAATTATGTCATTTTCTTTGTCAAATTGGTGTAGTTGAGAACAATGTATGTTCTTGATACCGAAGTTGTGACGGAAACTTTTAATTCCAGCCGGAACATTTATGTATTTTTCTTAAGGGCCTTAGTGTAAAATAGCTATAATTAAAGGGGTGCTAGTGGGGTTTTGAAATGTCAGGGGTGGCAATTGCTACCCCTTGTCCTCAAGTCCCTCCCCCTGGACAGGCTTGATATGATGGTCAAGTATCCCATTTTTTGACTTTTTTCCTCTCCAATCAGACAGCCAGTCCAATCATTGAAGTCTTTCTCATTTTTTCTCATCTTAAGATTATATGTTTGCACCAGCTGAAGGTAGTCAGGGGTATCTCCTAACCGACGGCCAGATTTATCCCCCACAGGCGTAAAGATCACAGAAATGGGTTTTGCTTCTCACAACATGCGGTGGCCAAGTTCCTTCAGGTAACGTCATGCTTAAGGGACCCAATAATTTCTAGTTATGGCAAACATTGTTGGTCCGCTACATTAGTCAAATAATCAACGTCATAAGATACTGATAGCTTATGTTTAATTTTTTTATATGTTAGACTATGGAGAGGTTCATTAATCACCATAATACCTCTGAAATAATACCAGATGTAAATGATTCGTTAGCACCGTCATATGTAGCCCTGGAGTACCAAATAGTTTTTCCTTCCATCAAGTGGACATGTAGTCCTGAAGCATTAGTGATCTTGTGGTGATTAAAGACCTGAATCATTACAGTCGCCTAATGGAGTACTAAATTGTTAGGGCCTCCCAACAACATCTTGATCTGCACCACCGGGTCAAAATGCTTAAGCCTCATGAAAAAACGAAAGATGCAAAAAGAAAGAAACTAAACACACAGATCTACGTGGTTCGGCAAAACAACCTACATCCACGGAGTTGCAGAGATTTCACTAAAACAGATGAAACGTCTCAGTGAGAATAGCGAAATCAGAAATGCTCAACATACTTGCTACGGACCCTAAGAACTCTATAAATAGACGACTTATCAAACCGGGCCGGATCCAAGCCCAAACGGGTCAATGGGCCGACGTCATTGCTCCACGAATCATGTCTCCTTTTCGGGTCGTAGCAAAACATGAACCAGGGTGGTTCATAAAACGGGTCACCCCCGAAACCAGGCTCCACAGGAACACCTGAAAGGTGCTAGTAGTAACTGACAATGTTTTACTTATACCATACATATAATTCACAACATTCCAATGTGGGAAGGGGTTTCACAATCTCTCTACCTTAAATACTTGACACCCAATGTCACATATCTCCTTGACGGACAGGTGCGGTTACAGCCCATTTGGCACATAGGAGTTCATTAGTGAGTACATGGTGAACCACAAGGCCTCTACTCCTACTCCACCACACGTTGCTACAGAGCCCTTCCAGGATCAATGTTGGCTTCTATACCATTTGTAACGACACGAGTGGATAATTGTTACAACTTCTTGATCCATACCACCATATCAAAATGCTTAAGCCTCAAAGTGCTAGTAGTAACACGCAAGGTTCTACTCATACTGGAACTATTCACAACTTCCTAACGTGCGAAGGAATATCACATATTTTTTCATATAATGAAATGCTTGTTTACCCGTTCAAGTTTCATAAATTGGTATTTATAGATTTCTTGTGAAGTATCATTAGATGGTTATAGGCCACTATAAGTTGTTTGTTTTGCTTTTTGGCAAGTTGAACAAGACATTATTTTCATGGCTGTTTTTACACAAATGGAAAAGTTGTTATACCGCAAGTAAAAGCAACAACAACCTCGTGGGGCTAGAACCAACTACTAGAGGAGAACATAGGATAATGGACAAAAGAAATAACTAGCTAGAGTATTTTCACGTAATGCTTTTTTGTATGGAAATACATTTTGTCGATCATACCCCAAAACAATCTAAATCTCAGTTTCTCACACGGAAATTACATGAAATTTTTGTCACGAGAGGAGAAAATTCAAAATCTCCCCCGATTCAGGTAGAAGAGTTCACATTTTTAAGAATTATTAATTCTTGTTATCAGTCTACTTTTTTAGCTATTACAACTCGTAGCGCTATATATACGAGGACAGAGAACAGAAAGATTCATATGTATGGTAGACATGGATAATCAGCAAGAGAACTCCAAACAAAGGCTTGAGTCTCCTCTAAAGTCAAGCCATGAAAATGGTGAAAGTAGTATTGGAAATAGTGGAAATGAAGGGAAAGAAAAAGAGAGGCAATGGGTAACAGAGTTGGGGAAGCAACTGTATTTGGCAGTTCCTCTGCTTGCAGTGAGCTTGATGCAGGTCAGTTTGGAGTGGATATCATACTTGTTCATCCGTCATCTTGGCAAGCTATCTCTAGCTAGCTCTTCCATGGCTTCTACATTTGCCTATATCACTGGTTTCAGCTTCATGGTATGTCATCAATATGTGTTCAATTAAATATTCATATTAATGTCCAATCAAGATTGAGTTTCCCACACTGCGTTTGATTTCCACTGTAATTTCGGCACAAAGCACAATAATCAGAGTACTCATAGTACAAAACTCTCAGATCTTAATTTCTGATTCTGATTTTTTCACATGTTTTTAGCTGATTCAATACATTTTTTTTTGTACCAGCTTGGAATAGGAAGTGCATTAGAGACTTTCTGTGGACAAGCCTATGGAGCAAGGCAATACCACATGTTAGGCATCCACATGCAGAGAGCAATGCTTGTTCTCCTCTTAACCTGCATTCCCATATCCATCCTCTGGTTCTTCACGGGCTCAATCTTTATGTTCTTTGGCCAAGACCCTGAAATCTCATCCCAAGCTGGCATTTACGCTAGATTCTTGGTTCCCTGCATCTTCCCTTATGGCCTCCTCCAGTGTCAGATGAGGTTCTTGCAGGCCCAGAACAAAGTCGCTGCACTAATGGTGAGCGCACCGGTCACAATCTGTTTCCATGTATTTGCTTGCTGGGTTCTGGTTTTCTGGCTCGGGTTGGGTAGTGGAGGTGCTGCTCTGGCAATGGCGATCTTGTATTGGGTCAGTGTGGTGGTTTTGGGAGCTTATATCAAATTTTCCAGTGATTGCCAGAAGACTTGGACTGGTTTTTCTAAGGAGGGTCTTGAAGGTCTTGGTGGGTTCCTGTCTCTAGCTGTTCCTTCTGCTCTCATGGTCTGGTGAGTACAAAGAAATATTTAAACTTGATAGAACAGTGTGTAGGAGTCGCCACAACTTCATAAGACTAATATGTAGTCAAAGCCATTTGAAGTACCGTATTACTTCTTGTTCAATAGGCACAACACCTAAATTGAGGGAACCTGTCGAAGATAAACTTCACTATTTTTTATACGTACCGCATTACTTGTCATTCAATAGGCACATGAATTCTGCTTAATACCTAGCACACTATTATTTATGGACTAAATCGCAGTTTGAAGGCGAGGACATTTTTGGCAAAGAGTGAGTAGTTTATGTGGTAACATGTACTCCTTCTGTAAACAGAAGTGTCTCATTTGACTTTTGCACGTACTTTGAGGTGCCGGCTTGACTTATAAAACGACACAAGAACTTGTTAATTCTTTCATAATGTGGTAGTTTGATGAAAATATTAACAAGTTAAATCGTAAAGTTAAAGTACGTTTAACAGTCAAATGAGGCACTTATTTTCAGACAGGAGTGAAGAGTCAAAGTGATAACTGAAATAAAGTTGTGGGGTGATGACAACTACTTTCTATTTCCCTCCTTTCCTAACTAACAATAATTGTCTTTTTGGTGATTGTTACATGAATTAGCTTGGAGCTCTGGGCGTATCAGATTCTGGTACTCATGTATGGTCTCCTCCAAAACCCGCAGGTCGAAACATCATTGATATCTGACAGGTTCGTTTTTAATATAAAAAAAGTGCTCGTAAATTTGCAGTTTGATTATCACATTTTTGCAACTTCGTACTAATCTATTCCCTTGATTTTTCGTTCAGTCTCGGCACAAATGCACTAATCTTCCAAATCCAATATGGCTTGGGTAGTGTTGCAAGGTAAAAAGTTCTATGAACAGATAACATACGCCCCCAACCACTAACTTGTTTCACAGTCACGTATAAAGATAGTATTTCTCATTTGCTACCTCGCTACCTCTAATATTAAAAACTTGTTGCTTTGCTTGTTCTTTTTGTGTTGATAGCACGAGGGTGTCAAACGAATTAGGCGCTGGGCGACCAAAAGCTGCCATGCTCGCTGTTGGAGTCGTGTTAGGTTTGGGTTTAGTTGAGGGTTTATTACGATGCATAATTTTATCAGCTATTGGAGGAATATGGGGCTATTTATTCACCAATTCTGTAAATGCCACCGCTTCCATAATGCCGATACTTATGATTTCCTACTTCATGGACAGTATCCAAGGAGTTCTCCGTGGTTAGTTTCTCTCTTTTATAACTTACCTAATTTTCTTACAGATGTGATTCTTCATACTATCTAAACCAACACAACGACATATTATGAATTTGTAGTTATGAGAAATTAAACAGTGAAAAACAGAGGCGGAGGCACATGGAGGTCAGAGGTTGCAAGTGCCCCCTAACTTTCTCAGAACATCACTAATTCACCCAATATAATAAGTTTGTAACAACAATACCCCTATAAATTTAGAGAAGGGCCCCGGCAGTGCTCATATATTTTCACTAGTGCCCTTGAGAAAAATTACATATGACATTAAAAATAAAAAATTATACTACTATTTTTAATATTATGTAAATTCCACTACATATATCACTCACGAGCAATTGTGCCCCGGCTGGTTGGACTTTCGGCTTCTCCACTGGTGAAAAAATCTTAACTATGCAGGTATTGCTAGAGGGTGCGGTTGGCAAAAGATTGGTTCATATGTGAACTTGGCAGCTTATTATCTTGTTGGTCTTCCTTTGGCAGCTATCTTGACTTTTGCCTTCCACTTTGGGGGAATGGTATGCAAAACAACTGCTCCCTTTTGATGAATTTTCCAGATCTTGTGTATCTGAATTTCATGGCATCTGTGTGTGTGTGTGTGTGTGTGTGTGTGTGTGTGTTTGGGGGAAATGCAGGGCCTTTGGATGGGGATCATAGGAGGGAGTTCACTGCAAGCATTGATGCTTCTAGCAGTTACAGTGACCACCAACTGGGAGCTTCAAGTAAGCTCTCCAATTAAGTTCCTCCTACATCTTTAGACAAGTCAATTCCAATTTATTCTCTAGCAGTCTTCGGTTCTGACACAAAATGTTTATATACTGAAATGTGCCATGAAGACAAAATCATGAAATCTCCAACTTTTCACTCTTTGGGGACAGCTAAATTAGTTCTCTCGTATTTAATTTTGCGTCTTAGAATTTTTATGTGGATTGAATATACTCGCCGCTGCCTAATTTGGGCGAGAACATCTTGTAGGCGAGCCTTGAGAATTTTTTATATTGGACGTCTGAATAAGTGTTCGGTTTGAAAGCATTGAACTTGAGGAGATCGACATGCATTAGGCTCCAATTTAGCGTTCATTGGTGAAATATTAAAATTACAATTTTGTGAGTCTACAATGAGAACCATCTGTAATGCTGAAAGATCTCCCATTTGTTTGCTTGAATAATAAGTTATCGTGGCAAACAAATGATTTCTATTTTGCTGACTGTTACCCATGTGAACGTATTTGACAGGCAAGGAAGGCAACAGACAGAGTGTATACTTCAAGTATCCCATTACACTTGGCATCATAAGACTAGTAGAGGGCAGAGGGTGCTTTGATTAATTTCTCTTCCCTTTATATTTTCCCATTGTATCCTGCCCCTTTTGATGATTTATTGCAATTTAGTAAGCTTGATGGTTTATTATAATATATGAAGAAGCTCCAACTTAGTTGGAAACCCTCTTGTAATTCCACATCCGGATATTATTAGCAGAGGAGTTGAATGCCATCTCATGTCATTGAGAATATGTGATTGTATACTAATGCTACCACTATGTGCTCAAGTTTTAAAACTGCCTGATATAGAGATATGTAAATAGATTTTTTCGTGGTTGTTATATTATTGTCTTTGGTAGGACCATGTTTCTTTTATTTCATTACTAGAAGGTCAGAGAATCTCCGGTCTAGTAAGGTAGGAACTTTACATATTCAACTACTGGGTTATGCGTTTTAGTTATCAATTCGTTGATTTAGGTTGCTTTCAAATGTCAGTGGCTTAGGAACATTTTTCCTACTTTGTGGTGGAGATGATTCATATATTGGTTTGGTTGTTGGCACCCGAACAAGCCTAGGCGAATCTGTGTTTTGACAAATGTACATGGATGGCGCACATTCTGAGGAAATGTCTGTGTTTTGCCAACCCACAATCTGTTTGATTCTCTTGGAATTTCAGAAAGTTTTGGTTTGGGAACACAATGTGAAGGAACATAAGTGATTCAGAATTCTACATTTTCATGCCATCTTAGGAGCATATGAAGCAAGTTCCCTTCCAGTGTCGTGACTGTAATTATTTTTCGTGTGCTCCAAGAGAATTAGGAATAGTCCGGTGCTCGACACTGTTATGTTAAACTGAGTAAGAGTCCTATATTTGTGGTGTGCGCTATATTAGCTCAAATTAATGCAGGTATTATCTGTGATTTCTGATTCTGCTCTGGTGGCTGGGAGCCTGGAATACTTGAGGAGAGGCCGAGATTTTAAAAACCTAGCCATATTCAGCTGTTCCTTCCTGGGCAGCAACTTAAAGCTTTACTTCATTTGTTTAAGAACTCATCTTAGGATTGATTGTTTGTTTGTTTGTTTGTTTGTTTGTTTGTTTGTTTATATATATATATCTATATATTATGTTTGTCATGTTTTTCAGCTTCCTGGGTGTCGGGGCCATTACTTGGGTTCTTGTGTTCTGACAAGCTGTGTCTGAAGCTGCTAACTTGAGGTAGTAACTTGCTTTTACTGAAGGTCTCTGTGGTGTACGACTTCAGTTATGTTCTTGAGATTGCAGATGCTGCTGCACGTGTTTATTACTGAAGGAAGCAATTAGGACCCTAGTGCGGAGGGTCAGATGAGGTTGCAACTTTAAATCTCGTTATGGCAGTTTATCTTATTTATAGATTTGGTGTTCGGTTGTTCCTAGTCTCTCCTATCTATCTGTATCAAGATTCATGAAATTATCAGATGCATGGTATAATTTGTACTTTTGCTATCTACTGCCATCTTTCATATATCATGTACGTATTCTTGCCTTTAGTTAATGGACTGGAACATTTTTCAATAAAGAAACAGTCCGAGTCCAACAGAACGAAGTGCCTCTTACTTATAAGGAGGGAGGTATAAGGATAAATTATAGCTGTTGTCTCATATACCGCGTCTGAGTACGGTATAAGCAATAAGCAACGAGTAGAATCTATCGCACCTTATCCCCGCACCCTATCACTTTTTCCTAGAAACTTCTACCTAAGCTAGTATTAGGAATTTGGGGGATGTAATGGGTGGTGGGAAAAGATTAAAGTACCCCATAACAGATATAGAAGCGACCTCAATATCTCATTCATTCATGCACTTCCCATTCCACGTATATCTACCCTCATATCCTGCCCTACGAAATATAAAAGTGACCTCAATACTCATTCGTTCAGGCACTTCCCAGTTCACATGTCTCATCTTATCCTGCCTCATCCTGCCCTAACCAAACACTGGATATTAGAAATTTCATATCCTGCCTTATCCGAGTACAGTCATATACCAGTATATGCCTTACCAATCTTTCATATACCTTACCCTAACGAGGCCATAAGGTATTATAGATAAATACCTTCCTCTTAACACGTGTCTGTGGTCCTCCGAAGCATCATTTGCTTTTATAATTGATGGTAATGGAATCAGGAATGTTGGTATTAGGAGGAAATGACAAATGACCATTTTAGTATTGTGAATCGTAATACAATCCCGTGTTGTACCAGTTTGAAAACAAGAAAAAAGCAAAAGAAAGCACCACGACCGGTGCTTTGTCAGCCTGAAAACCAGACAGAAAAACGGCGTACCAAATATGTTTTTGATTCAAACAGTGTGTTTAAAATTGGGTTTCTGAACATGCACTAAGTGAAGTATCGGATGGTGTTTGGTTGAGTTTAAGGTGCTAATCAACCACCGGAAAGACCAATACACCCTTCAGGGTTTTATCTTTGGAACAACACCAGACACCCCACCAGCACAGAAACCATCTTTGACTTCGGTACAACAAAAGTCAGAGCGAAAACCCATGTAAGCTAAATCAAACCACAAAAGACTGATTTCTAGGCCGCCAGAATCTGGAATCAACCACCATCAATCTGTGAAACCAAATCCTGAAAAACTAATTCCCGCAAATTTCCTCAAATAAAAACATATGAACTAGAAATCCACAAAGGCACAAATACAGACCAGTTCGTCATGTCCATTTCCATTATCGACATTGAGATTCAGATCAGTTCACCCAACTCCACCATTCCTAAGCCTATATTGATTTTTTTTAAACCCAAATCACTACCAGCAAAGTTATGAAGTAGTCAATGCCTAGTATTCTTCGTACGTGGCTGGACACAAAGCAGAGAACTGCATCTTTTCTCTTAAATCTTGAAGTACGAAAAATAAAAACTTTTCTCTTGAATCTTTAAGGTCACAAGGAAACAAGAAAAGAGGCACCGTGTCCCCTGAGAGCTCTTGTTCCACATAATCATGTCATTTTATTTGTCAAATTGTTGTAGTTGAGAATAATGTATGTTCTTTAGGAAAAAACAGACAAGAGTCTTCTCGATTTACGATCTGAATTATGGTTTGACAACTATGATTATAGCATGCCCTTGAGACAGCCTTGACAATGAAATTCGCCTAGGGCCTCCAAAATAGAAGGGACAGGCGCGGTGCCTATCAAGATGCCCTCTTCAATTTAACATGTTGAACCCTGTACCAACACTTCTGTACCACTTCTGAAAGGTATGTATCATAGAGAAAAGAGGCTGTTAAATTTTGAAAATCGTGTTTCACGATCTATCTAATTGTTTAAAATACCTGCTCAGAAAATTTCCATGTTTAGCTATTAACTTTGTAGCAAGATGTGCCAGATCCGTGTAGTGAAAAAACATGAAGATGACTAGTGATCTCTATCCCTCGCCCTCTCTGTGAGCATGGTTGATGGTACAAGGCTTCTACCCCTCTTCTACCCCTCTACTCCACCAAGGAGCCCTTGCAGGACCGGTTTTGGCTCTTATACGATTTGTCCCTGCAACTTCTTTACCCGTACCACAATATCAATATGTTTAAGCCTCGAAAGTGCTAGTAGTAACCCACAAGGTTTTACAGACATCTAGTTCACAACTTCCAACACGGGAAGGAATCACATAATTTGTCTTAAATGAAATGCTCTTTTATGAATACATGCATTACTGCTGTGGTAAATACCCGATCAAGTCTCACAAATTGGTATTTTCCTGAGAAGTATTATTATATGGCTATAGGTCATTTATGAGTTGTTTGTTTTGCTTTTTGTCAAGTTGAACAAGACATTTTTCTCATGGCTGCTCTACACAAAAGGAAAAGTTGTTATACCGCAAGTAAAAGCAACATCAAACTCGTGGTCCTTGAACCAACTACTGGAGGAAACATAGGATAATGGACAAAAGAAATTACTAGTTAGGGTGCTTGCACATAATGCTTCTTTATGGAAATGTATTTTGTCGATCATGCTCCAAAACTATCTAAACCTCAGTTTCTTACACGGAAATTACATAAAATTATGTCTGGTACTTATATAAGGAGAGAAAATCCAAAATCTCTCCCAGACCTATTACATTGGTTAATGTGCTCATTCAATCACCCTGTGGCTTTAAGAATTGTTATTTCTATTATCAGTCTATTTTTCAGCTATTACCACTCATAACCCTGTATATATATGACGTCAGACAGTACAGAGAGATTCATGCATATGGTAGATATGGAAGATCACCAAGAGAACTCCAAACATGGGCTCGAGTCTCCTATTATTTCAAGCCATGAAAATGGTGAAAGTAGTATTGGAAATAGTGGAAATGAAGAGGAGGAGGAAGAAGAGAGGCAATGGGCAGAGGTGAGAACAGAGTTGGTGACACAAGTGGAATTAGCAGGTCCTCTAATTGCAGTGAGCTTGACGCAGTTCAGTTTGCATTTGATATCAGTCATGTTCATCGGTTATATTGGCGAGCTCTCTCTAGCTAGCTCTTCGATGGCTACTTCATCTGCCCATTTTACTGGTTTCAGCTTCATGGTATGTCGTCAACTTTTGTAAAATTAATTAATCATATTAATTTCCCGTCAAGATTAAGTTTCCCCACATTGCATTTGATTTCCACTTTAATTTCTGCACCAAACACAGTAATCATAGACTCAGACTGCATCTAATACTTGCTTTGGCACACCAGGTTGATGTTCAGAGTTTTAGAATAGAAGCTGAGACCAGACTTGTCCTTTGTATATGAAAGCTTAAACTATTCCAATTTTCTATTTAGAGGATCGCTCAGAATGAGATGATACAAGCCCGTATTAGTGGATTAGTAAAGTCACGTGATTAGCGATGCCTAAGATACTGTTATGTGACTCGCATTGCTGAGAAATGCTAATGTTGCTTCAAACTTCAGTACAAGATGGTTTTACTGTAATGAGATTAAATGTTGGAATTATTTTAATTAACAGTGAGTCTTCTCATTATTGTTTTCATATTTCCTTTGAAATTGTCATCGTAGTGCCAACTGCTAACTATAACAACCAACAAGACTGGCTGTTATGAGTTTTACTACATGTGTGTCCCTCATGGATCTTTTTCGTATTTGTTTTTGTATTGTAAACGAAAAAGGCACAAAGAGTTTTAATATAAAATTTACTATTAATTTCTGAAAAAAAATAGCTACACTTTTAATGAAAAGAATAAAATAGATGTCAATATTGAACTGTAAAAACACAGCTAACTTTAAGACTTTGAGCTGAGTGTAATATATACGTAACTGTACATGCCAAATAAAATTCCTAGCTGACTTTAAACTTCTGATACTGATTATTTCATGCTTTTAGCCGATTCAATATATTTTTTTATCAGATTGAAATGGGAAATGCCCTAGAGACTTTCAATGGGCAAGCCTATGGAGCAAGACAATACTACATGTTAGGCATCTACATGCAGAGAGCAATGTTTGTTCTCCTCCTAATCTGCATCCCTATATCCATCTCATGGTTCTTCACAGGCTCAATCTTCACTTTCTTTGGCCAAGACCCCGAAATCTCGTCCCAAGCTGGCGTTTACGCGCGATTCGTGATTCTCTGCATCTTTCCCTATGGCCTCCTCCAGTGCCAGATGAGGTTTTTGCAAGCCCAGAACAATGTCAAGGCATTTATGGTGATCAGTACCATCACCAGCTGTTTCCATGTGTTTGCTTGTTGGGTTCTAGTTTTCGAACTCGGGTTGGCCAGTAGAGGTGCTGCTCTGGCGATAGAAATCTCGTATTGGGCCAATGTTGTGGTTTTGGGAGGTTATATTAAGTTCTCTAGTGGATGCCAGAAGACTTGGACTGGTTTCTCTAAGGAGGGTCTTGAAGGTCTTGGAGGGTTCTTGTCTTTAGCTGTTCCTTCTGCTCTCATGGTCTGGTGAGTCCAAAGTAATGTTAAACTTGATAGAATGATATATAGTCACAACTGCACCTCTAAACGGCATAAGACTAATGTGTAGCTAAAGCACTTTGAAAGTATCACATTACTTGTAGTCAAATAGGCACACCACCTAACTTGAGGGAGCATATCGAAGATATTCTTATCGTACATACAGACAATCTGCTTTATACCTGCCTCACTATTTTTATGGACTAAATCGCACTTTGAAGGTGAGGACGCGTTTGACAAAGCTTGAGTAGTCAAGGCACTAACATTGACTCCCACTAAAAAGAGTCTCGTTGAATAAGCCATTTGGTCCAGTGGTTAGGGCCCCAAGGCAGTTTATCCGAGGTCTCGAGTTCGACTCTCCCAAGCGGCGTGGTGTAGGGTAGATTATGATTACTATATTGTTCTATGTAATTGTCAGGAAAAATGAGTCTCATTGGACTTTGCATGTACTTTGAGGTGCCGATTTGACTTGTAAAACGACGCAAGAACTTGTTAACTTTTTCATAATGTGGCACTTTTTGTTATCACAACAAGTTCCGATGTCATTTTACAAGTCAAATCGTCACCTTAAAGTACGATCAAAAGTCAAAATGAGAGTAGGAATTGAGTGATATCTGAAATGAAGTTGTGGGTGATGACAAGTATGTTTTTGCTCCCTCCTTTTCTAACTGACAATAATTGTCTCTTTGGTGATTGTTACATGAATCAGCTTGGAGCTCTGGTCATATCAGATTCTGGTACTCATGTCTGGTCTTCTTCCGAACCCGAAGCTTGAAACATCCATGATGTCTGTCAGGTTCTTGGTTTATATAAAAAATTACTCGTGGATTCGCAGTTTGATGTCCACATTAACATCTCTTCGTCCTAATATATTGAATTGATCTTCTGTTCAGTCTCAGCACAAGTTCACTAATCTTCAGAATCCCATATGGCTTGGGCAGTGTAGTAAGGTAAAAAGTTCTCTGATCTGATCCTAATCATTGACTTGTTTCACCGTCACGTATAAAAATATGCTACCGCCGTTTCGCAAGAATCTTCCCAGTTGACTTTAGGGGTCACTTTCACCGACTAACTTAGCTAACGATATGATACGAAGATGTGTTAATCGTTTCATCATATTGTAGATCTTTCTTACCACTACAGTACTATGAAAAATTGAATTGTTTCACCGCCACGTGTGAAAAATTTAGCATATTTTCTTGTCATTTTGTTAGCTGAATTAGTCGGTCAAAGTGACCCCTAAAGTCCAACTGGGAGCGAAACAGACCATGTAGTACTTTTTTCTCATTTGCTACATCTGATATTAAAAACTTGTTTTGCTCGTTCTTTTTGTCATTGACTTGTTTCACCGCCACCTGGAAAAATATGCTACCTCCGTTTCGCCAAAATCTTCCCAGTTGACTTTAGGGTGACTTTGACCGACTAATTTAGCTTAGGGTTTAATACGAAAATGTGTTAAATCTTTTCATAATATTGTAGATCTTTCTTACTTCCACTGTAATATTGTGAAAAGTTTAGCACATGTTTGTATCATAGTGTTAGCTAAATTAATCTGTCAAAGAGATCCCTAAAGTCAACTGGGAAGATTCAGGCGAAAAAGACCATGTAGTACTTTTCTCATCTAATATTAAAAACTAGTTTTGCTCGTTCTTTGTGTCAATAGCACAAGGGTGTCAAATGAATTAGGCGCCGGGCGACCAGAAGCAGCCAAGCTCGCCGTAAGAGTTGTGTTAGTAATTGGTTTAACAGTGGGTTTATTGCAAAGCTTAACTCTATTAGCTGTTGGAGGCATATGGGGCTATTTATTCACCAATGAAAAGGAAGTTGTTGATTACATTGCTTCAATAATACCGATACTTGTGATTTCCAACTTCATGGACTGTATTCCGGGCATTCTCTGTGGTTAGGTTCTCTCTTTTAAAGCTTACCTCAAAAAATTTAAAGACGTCCGATTCTTCTTACTATCTAAACCAACAGAACAACATACCTTCTAAAAAATTACACTATAATTTTTAACACTGAAAATTAACAAGTTTGAACTATGCTGCAGGTATTGCTAGAGGATGTGGTTGGCAAAAGATTGGTGCATATGTGAGCTTAGGAGCTTACTATCTTGTTGGTCTTCCTTTGGAAGCTACCTTGACTTTTGCCTTCCACTTTGGGGGAAAGGTAGGTAAAACTTCTGCCCCCTTATATTTTGTAGATCTTGCTTATTGGAATTTGACGCCATCTGTGTGTGTGTGTGTGTGTGTGTGTGTTGGGAGAATGCAGGGCCTTTGGATAGGGATCATAGGAGGGAGTTCACTGCAAGCATTGATGCTTCTAGCAGTTACTATGAGCACCAACTGGGAGCATCAGGTAAGCTCCCCATATCAAATTCCTCCTATTTATTCAGACAAGTCACTTTAAATTTCTTCTTTTGCAGTCTAGAATTTGGAAGTTTTTTTTGCAAACTCTAGAATTTGGAAGCTGGAACACATTTTTTTTTCAACTTTAGTTTGCCATGAAGAAAAAAAGAGAAACAAAATCATAGTCATAAACTTTATTAGTTTCATACCATGTGTATATCTGTTTGGGGACAGCTAAATTAGTTTCCTTGTATTTGATTTTGCGTTTTACAAGTTTTTTGTTGGATTGAATATACTCATGCTGCCTAATTTTGGCGAGATCTCGGAGGCGGGCCTTAAGATTTTTATCTTGGACATCTGAATCAGTATTCGGCTTAAAACAATTGAACTTGAGGAGATCGACATGCATTAAGCTCCAATTTTACGCTCATAGGGGAAACTGTGAATGCCGCGATTTTCTTGAATATCAAAATTACAATTATGTGAGTTCACAATGAGAACCATCTGTAATGCTAGAAGCTCTCCCAATTTTTCGCTTGAACAATTATTTATCATAGCAAACAAATAACTTTGTTTTTTCTGACTGTTACCGATGTGAATGTATTTGACAGGCGATGAAGGCAAGAGACAGAGTGTATAGTTCAAGTATCCCATCAGACTTGGCATCATAAGATGTATGGATTATAAAAAAATGTCAATTTATTTAGCTTTATCCTCAATGTATTGCATTTTTTGTATGTTTCGTGTACAAACTACAATGGGTTACAACAAAAAATTGTAGTCGCTTTGGGTGTACAGAATGTGTGGGACTAGTAGGGGGTTTTCGGAATGCCCCTTTTGATAATTTATTGCAATTTAGTAAGCTTGATGTTTTATTTTGTAATATGAAGAAGCTCCAACTTAGTTGAAAACCCTCTTGTAATTCCACAGCCGAATTTATCAGCAGAGTCGAAGTTGTCAAGATTTTCATGGCTAAGAGGGGGCTGGGCACTGTTGAAGTAAAATAACACACACAGAGTAATTGGCTTACTCTCAGTGCCTTGTGGTTAAACAATGTTGTTTCGGCTGTTTCTATAACTGTTTTAAGGATATGTGGGAGCTGCTAGAAAATCTCCTGTTGAGCGTATACTGAGTTGGGAACTTCACATATTGATTCGTTTGATTTAGGTTTCTTTCTAACTTTAGTGGCTTAGGACCAATGTTTGCTTTTTGCTGGTAGAGAGGAGTCTTATGTTAGATTTGGGTATCCTAATAAGCATAAGACGCTGTGTTTTAACAATAAAAATTGATGGCACATTCTGAGAAAATTTCTGTGATCTGCCAGTACACATTCTGTGAAGCATTGTTTAACCACATTGTGTTCTCGTGGAACTTCGGAAAATTTGGGTTTGGGAAAGCATTGTGAGGGAACTTGAATGATTCAGAATTCTACATTTGGTGGCATCCCATCTTAGGAGCATATGAACGACAAGTTTCCTTGTGGTGTTGTTATTGTAACTAGTTTTCATACCCCCGGTGCTCGACACTGTTCTTTTACCCTGAGCAAGAGTCCTATATTTGCGGTGTGTTCTGTATAGCTCAAATGCATTTATTATGTGCTTTTTGTGATTCTGCTCGTGTGGCTGGGATACACGAGGAGAGGTTGATGTTCCATAAACCTACCCAGAATCAGCTATTCTTTCCTGGGTAGCAACTTAAAGCATATGTATCCTCCAGTTCATTTGTCTAAGAACCTGTGTTAGGATCATTTGTTTGTATCTTTGTCATGTTTTTTTAGCTTCCTCGGTACCAAACTTGGGTGCCTTGTTATCTGGCTGTGTTTTAATCTGCTAACTGGAGGCAGTAAAGACTTCTGTCATGTTCTAGAGACTGCCCAGATGCTGCTCCTGCTGCACGTGCTTGTTGAAATCAGGAGATGAAGGAAGCAATTAGGAGTTTAGAACCCCTAGTACTGAGGGTCAGATCAGGTTACAACTTTTCACTCTCACTTTGACAGTTTTATCTCATCTGTAGTTTCGGTGTTCAGCTGTTATACTAGTCTTGCGTTATCTATCTGTTTTAAGATTCATGAAACTGTCGGATGCTCGGTATAATTGTACTACCTCTGTTTCTTCTTAATCTTCCCAGTTGACTTTATGGGGTCAGTTTGACCCGGTGATTTGGTTATCAAAACTGTGCAAGGATTTGGCAATCTTTTCATGGTGCAACGATGCAAGAATTTGGTAACACCATGGAAAGATTACAAAATTCTTACATAATTTTGCTAACCAATCACCGGGGGAAAATGAATAGTGCACTGGGAAGATTCAGGAGAAAAGGGAGGTTGTACTTCTGTTATCTACTGCCATGTTTTGACAGAATGAAGTCCTTCTTCCCTATGTAATTTCATGCTATAGGTTTGAATATAAGGTGGTATAATGGATAAATAACTTACCCTGGTGGTGGAATTAAGAAGGGTTAAAGACACTTTCACCCCTTAGGTTTTATAGGACTAATTGACCCAAAGACGCCAACTAAAGGTGTTTTTTCAGCCACAAAATCAACACACCAAATGTCTGTTGATTTAAAAAACACAGTTCAACCAATTCTGTTTAGAAATAGCCAAATAGGGTCCTGGAACATGCACTGAGTGAGGTCGAAGGTGTTGTTTGGTTGAGTTTAACAATACACCCTTCAGGGTTTTATCTTTGAAGAAACACCAGACAACCACCACGGTAACCATCTTTGTTATCAGCACAATAAAAGTCAGACGAAATCCCATGTATGCTAAATCAAACCACAATAAACTGATCTCGTAAGTCACTAGTATCTGATTTCAACCACTATCAATGTTTGAAAACAGATCTTACAAACTTATTCCAGCACAATCCCTCAACTCAAAACCTATGAACTCGAAATCCACAAAGGCACCAATACAGACCAGTTCGTCAAGTCCATTTCCCAGTATCAGCAAGGAGATTCAGATTGAACCCACATTGAAACTTCCTAACCCAAATCACTACCAGCAAAGTCTTAAAAGTAGGCAGTGATACCAAAAAGGTATTGGGGTTGACGATTTTCACAAAATCGTCAAAAACTGACCACATAGCTTGTAGCCGACGGCGCTATTCTAACAAACTAATGAGGGACTGAATAAAGATTTCACTTTCAATTCAATCGATAAAAAATAAACAAGACTACAAGTTATTAAATAGTAAAATCGAAGACCTAGGTGGTTCACTCACATTGCCCAGGAAAGAACTACAAAGAAAACCTATATAGTGTTAGAGATACTATTATTATAGCAGATTATTGTTAGGATATTCAGTTTCTATATTAGATGTTTATATTATTATGTTGCCTAGTTTAGATTATTTAGTTACCTATTTCGGTTTATGTTTCGTGTTGACCAAGTATCGGTTGCCTATATAGGCTATTGTAATAGCTTAGGTTATTACGAATCATACCAATACAATTACAAAATCCTATATTGTATCAGAGCGGCTACGCTCTTGGTGATCTCTTGCTGCCGCCTCTTGCGGGCGGCACCACTGCAAGCCGCCCGCTGGAATTGTTAGCTTCTCTTTTGTTCATCTCATTTTTGCAACGCCGTTCCGTCACAGATCGCCGGCTTCCTCCCAGTCGGTCTTCATCACCGCTGCCTCAAACGGCGACCCCACAACGCACCAGGACCACCAGCAACCCACGTTGCTTCCAGATTTTTTGCCGTTCCATAGGATCGACCAGATCGTTCCCTCCATCGCCAGAAACTTCACACTGGTTCGTCGACACTGCGTCACCAGTATGGCGCCGCTTCAGCTATTCTAGATCTGCTCCAACCGAGCCAACCTACCAGCCGGCTTCTGTGTGGCTCCAACCGAGCTGTTTCCAGTACGGCTTCTCTCAGCTTATACGGCGTTTTTACCAGTCCGACACCGGAACTGTTACCGCTCAAGAGGATCAATCTCTCGTTCCCTCCATTCGGTGACCTCGGTTCTAGGCTAGTCCAGGTTTAGACCCAACATATGCCTTGCCGTCGATGCAAGCAGTGCCTCCCATCTGCTTTTCTTTTTCTATTCAGTAAACCCTAGTTCTTAGTCGCCGTCTCCAAAATCGGCGTTGGAAAAAGCAAAGCCCCTGCATGGTTGTCGTCCGCTACCGAAGAGGTTCGAAGCTCGTTCCCTCTTAATCGGCAAAAACATGGCACGGGTAACCATACCAAGACCACTTTGCTCTTCCTCGCTACATTGAAGATCAAGATTGGTTGCCTATATAGGCTATTGTAATAGCTTAGGTTATTACGAATCATACCAATACAATTACAAAATCCTATATATAGTTGTAAAATTGTGAAGGGAGATTCTTCTATATAGTTTACCTTTAGCTGTTGCAAGTTCGTAAAAATGAATCCAGAAAAATGTATTAGGAAATGACCTCCACCAAGCCAAGAACGGAACCATTCTGATGACATGATTTATCTTGCCTTGTATGGGAATGATAAATTTTACATATATACTTTTCTTCTTTGTAAGCTAACTAGCATTCATAACTTTATATTTCGTTGTAATTAGTTTAAATGATTTTTTCATTCACATAAAATTCCCTCGTGCAACGCACGTGTCACTTACTAGTAGCTGGAAATGGAAATTTTCTGAGCAAGTGTCTGTTGCACGTGTCACTTACTAGTAGCTGGAAATGGAAATTTTCTGAGCAAGTGTCTGAGAAAATTTCCACTAGTGGCTACTCAGAAGTGCCGACACTGGGTTCGTATAAAGGAAGAGGGGTCTTGGATAGTGGATAGGCTCACAGGAAGAGAGTGACTTGACATTGGTACACTTGGGCCAATAATGTTATATACACTTTGATCATGTTTGTTTTCTGGTATGTCAACCCTGGCTGATATTTACAAGCTTCCCAAGTGTAATGAATTATATCTACAAACACTAGGCTCTTTCAGAATTAAATTTGCAAATGGTGATTGTTGTTAGTCTGAGGGTGGGTTTGATTGGAGGATCTTGGTTGGTTTGGTGTAGAAGCTGAGGATAGATTTTCGGTTGGATTTTTGGGGACAGTCTGGTGTGGGTGATTCTGTAAAGGAGGTTTGAGAGAGAAAGACGGGAGGAGGTGGATGTGGGTGGTGGAGGGGACTTTGGGTGCTGGTGGTAGTGGCGGGTACGGCTATGGCGGTGGTGAGTGAGGGTGGTTGGGGTTGAAATACAAAAATAAAAATAAAATGGCCAAACGGGTTTTTGGGCAGTAAACCTCTTAATGGTTTACTGTGTTTGTGTTTTTTGGCAGAATCCCAACCAGTCTAATCTCAATTTAATGAACAAAAAATACATGGGATGTTGTCAAATACTTGTACAGGGTCGGAATATCTTAATTCTCAGAAAATTATTCCTTTCTCTAAGAGTTGCTGACACCGTGCTTTAAGAGTTGAATGAAAATTATTCCTTTCTCTAAGAGTTGAATGAAAATGCGGGATTGTGATGTCCTGCGTAGCACCACACCACTAACTCTTAAAGGATGGAATAATCTGTCCAAAATTTTCCCGGAATCCATGACATTGGTTGATGTGCTGGCATTTCATGCATTTCTTATAATTCTCATTTATTTTATGTTTAAGAATTATATTCTTGTTACCAGTCTATTTCTCACCACTCATAGCTCTGTATATATATGAGGACAGACAGACAGTACATAAAGATTCACACATGCATATGGTAGATATGGATGATCACCTAGAGAACTCCAAACATGGCCTTGAGTCTCCTCTAACTCCAAGCCATCAAAATTGTGGGGATGAAGAGGAGGAAGAAGAAGAAGAGAGGCAATGGGCAGAGGTGAGAACAGAGTTGGTGACACAAGTGAAATTAGCAGGTCCTCTGATTGCAGTGAGCTTGATGCAGTTCAGTTTGCAGTTGATATCAGTCATGTTCATCGGTCATCTTGGCGAGCTCTCTCTTGCTAGCTCTTCCATGGCTACTTCATTCGCTGGTGTCACTGGTTTCAGCATCATGGTATGTCATCAAAGGCCCGGCTCTGTGTTTTTTTCCAATCAATTATTCCTTTGATTCCCATTAAAGCTAATTTTCCCACTTTGCATGCGAAACACAATAATCATAGACTCATAGAACCGAAATCTCAGTTCTGATATCTTCCATATGGCATTGGTTGCTGCTTTGGAAGATGACACCAGTCAGAATCAAATATTAGAAGATCCTATTAGTGAATTAGTAATGTCTTCGAAACTGTTGTGTGACAGACACTGCGTACAAATGTTAATGTTGCTTCAAAGTTTAGTACAAGATACTTTTATTGTTTTTTATTGTTATGTGGATCAAATATCTGATTATTGACAAAATCAAATTGAATCCTCGGAAGATTTAGCATCAACATCTGTGAAGTCAATGGAAAATTGCCAATAACTTGTGTAACACGAGCAGAAGTTTCAGTTTATTTATTTTGCAATGAAAGGCTAATTTAAGGTACTTTATTTTCAGAGTTCGTTTGTTAATTAATCAACAGTAAGTCTTCTCATTATTATTTGCACTATTCCTTTCAACTGGTCACTGTTTATTTAATACCACTTACCAGTACAAGACAACAACAATGATTGATATTTTAATTCCGAGACAGCCTACATTGTGTATTTTATACCACTAAATCTAATTAAATATGCCACTAAATCTAATTAGATTAACAAGATTCCAACTTCGTTCTTAAATTAATATTTTTGCTGCTTTCACTGGTTTTCTTTTCTTTCTTAGGACATTTTAATCATTATTTCACATATTTGCTCTTGAGCTTAGCTGATTCAATACTTGTTTGTATTTCCATATGTTTTTTACCAGCTTGGAATGGGAAGTGCACTAGAGACTTTTTGTAATCAAGCCTATGGAGCAAGACAATACTACATGTTAGGCATCCACATGCAGAGAGCAATGTTTCTTCTCCTATTAATCTGCATCCCCATATCCATCTTATGGTACTTCACAGGCTCAATCTTCACTTTCTTTGGCCAAGACGCCGAAATCTCGGCCCAAGCCGGAGTCTACGCCCGATTCTTGATCCCCTGCATCTTCCCCTATGGCCTCCTCCAGTGCCAGATGAGGTTCTTGCAGGCCCAGAACAATGTCAAGGCACTGATGGTGATCACAACCATTACAAGCTGTTTTCATGTGTTTGCTTGTTGGGTTTTGGTTATTGGGCTTGGGTTGGGCAGTGGAGGTGCTGCTCTGGCGATAGCGGTCTCCTATTGGGTCAATGTTGTGGTTTTGGGAGGTTATATTAAGTTCTCTAGTGGATGCTGGAATACTTGGACTGGTTTTTCTAAGGAGGGTCTTGAAGGTCTTGGTGGGTTCCTGTCTTTAGCTGTTCCTTCTGCTCTCATGGTCTGGTGAGTCCAAATAAATGTTTTACTTGATCAAATGATGCGTTAGGTGCGCCTTGTTACGAGCTAAGTTGTAATTCAAGAGTTGCCACAACTGAGTAAGACTAATATATCTGTAGTTATAGGTAGGTAAATCTAGGAGCACGTCTCTGGAAGCACCAAATCACTTGGCCGTTCAATAGGAAAACCATTTAATTGAGGGAACATCTAGCATATATCTTATCATAAGGGACTGGCAGAGACCAAGACAGGGGCAGAGGCACATGGAGGCCAAGCAGGGGTGGATGCAAGAATTAGAAAGTGTTGGGGAACAATCCTAAGTTTTAAAGAAAGATGGGGCATTTTTTTCATAGTTTTAGCAGGGTCAGTACCAAAATTTTGTATAAAAAGGGGTATTAGTGTTATTTTTCTAAAATTAGGTTTTGTGAAACGTGTTGCGCTCTGTCGCATGCTAGCTCCGCCCCTGAAGCCAAGTTCCCCCGACTTTCTCAAAATTCTACTAGTACCCAGAATAATATAAGTTTGGAACAACTAACATCACCCGACTGTGCTCACAGGTTTTTATGATTTGCCTATTGAAAAAATAGAAATATGATATTGAAATTGACTTTACCACTATTCTTTTTAATATTACGTAAACACCTTAACATATCACTTGTGAGAAATTGTGCCCTACTGCTTGAATTTTTAGCCGTCAACTAAGCAAAGAGAACATACAAAAAGTTCTGCTTAATACGCAGCTCCCTATTTTTATGGGCTAAATTGCACTGTTACAATAGTGCCTTGAAGAGGGAAGTCGAACAAAGGAGCAACAAGGGTCAAAGAAAGCCAAGGATCTGACTTTGTTCTCGTGAGAACATATTTCTGTTCACGCGAACATGTTCGTGCGAACAAGTCCTGGAGGCGGCAAATAAGGATGGAAACAATTCCTTATGGCCTCGGGTCGGTTTTGGGGAGTATAAAAGAGTCCTTGGTGTCCTAGAATTGTATGTAAGCATTGTGAGACATTCTCCTCAAGTTAATAAAGGTCTTTTTTGCCCGTAGACGTAGTTAGCTCGATTGAGCTAGCGAACCACGTTAAATTGTGTGTTTACATATTTTTTAGAATATTCGTGAGGTGAGAGCGATCGTGAATTGCATAAAAAACTGGTATAAGAGCCTAGGTCAAGATCAATTCACCAAGAACGATGTTCGGATCGCTGTTGAAGATTGACAGGTTCACAGGAGGGAACAACTTCAGTCTGTGGAAGACAAAGATGGAGGCCTTGCTCAAGTACCAGGGTTTGTGGGCACCTTTGACCGCGGACAGAGGAGGCATGGATGCTAGTACATTGGAGTTCAAGGTATTGGATGAGAAGGCACACGGAACGATTATGATGTGCTTATCGGATGACGTGATCATCGATATTGCAGAACAGAAGGAAGCAGCGAAGCTATAACTCAAGTTGGAGAGTCTACATGACGAAGAGTCTCACTAGCAAGTTTATGCTAAAGCAAAGGCTCTTCACCCTGCGGATGCTCGAGGGTACGGCTCTCATGGACCACCTTGATCAGTTAAACACAATTCTTTTAGATTTGCGTAATATTGGCGAGAAGGTGGATGATGAGGATGCCGCTCTTTTGTTATTGATCATGTTACCTCCATCATACGAGAACTTTGTTCAGTCATTCATTGTGAACAAGGATGACTTATAATTAGAGGAGATCAGATCGGCGCTCCATGCTAGGGAATTGCGCCATAAGGGTGCTGGCATAGGTACATAGGAACATGCTTCAGGTTTGATGGCGAAGGGGGGAAGCAAGAAGGGTACGAAGAACAAGAAGAAGCAGTTCTATGGCTCTAAGTTATCCAAGGATGTGTGGGCACTGGAAGAGGGATTGCCTGAAACGAGGAAAACATGAACAGAATGGCTCTGCAGCCGTGGCAGAGAAAGGAAATTCGTCTGATGATGATTTCGTTCTACTGGCGGATGATGTCACACATTAACCCGATGCGCGGTCTCTTGACTCAGGAGCTTCTTATCACACCTCTTCTAACAGGGAGCTATTTTTGATCTACAAACGCATGGGTGGAGGATCCGTTCATATGAAAAACAGATTTGTTTGCAAGGTCATAGGAAAATGTTCAGTTAGGTTCTAGACTGTGGATGGGAAGACATGCACATTGAAGGAGGTGAGACACGTACCGCTTGTCACAAAGAATCTGATTTCTTTGAGTCTACTTGACAGCAAGAGTTTCAATTTCAATGGGCGAAGGTGGAGAATTATGCGTCTACAAGGACTCGGATGTGCTACTCAAGGGGGTCAAGGATGGGACTTTGTATGTGCTACAAGGTTCGGCTATCACAAGGTCTGTCGGAGTTGCCTCAGGCGAGATTAGAGAAGCTGATCTAACTAAGTTGTGGCATATGAGGCTCGGTCATATGAGTGAACGTGGAATGCAGGAACTTCACAAGAAGGGGTATCTCACCGAGCATGCGCCCAAGAGTCTAGGGTTTTGTGAGCACTGCGTTTATGGAAAGTCACCGTAGCAAGTTCCCTAAGGCAGTTCATAGAACGAAAGGTACTCTTGATTATATCCATTCGGATTGATGGGGTCCATCTCGAGTTGAGGCGATTGGCGGGTACAAGCACTTTCTCAGCACCATAGACGATTACTCCAGGATGACTTGGATTTTCTTAATGAAGCACAAGGGTGAAGCCTTCGCAAGCTTCAAGGAGTGGAAAACACTGGTAGAGAATCAGGTAGGAAAGAAGGTGAAGAGGTTGCGCACGGACAACGGCTTAGAGTTTTGTTCATCAGAGTTTGATGGATTCTGCAAGGATCAGGGTATTGCACGCCATCGCACCGTTCGGCACACACCGCAGCAGAACCGTGTAACCGAGAGAATGAATCAGACACTTTTAGCAAAATCAAGGTGCATGCTTTCGAATGCAGGTCTTTCTAGAGGCTTTTGGGGAGAAGCGGTTTCCATGGCATGCTATCTCGTGAATTGGAGCCTGCACACATGTATAGGATGCAAGATTCCTATGGAAGTCTGGTCCGATAGAGCAGTGGACTACTTGAATTTGAGAGTTTTTGGTCGTGTTGCCTATTATCACGTTGATGATGGCAATTTTGAACCAAGAGCTAAGAAGGGAGTATTCATGGGTTTCGGAACAGGTGTGAAGGGATACAAGATGTGGGCAGAGAACAAGATTATACTTAGCAGAAGTGTAGTCTTTGATGGTCATATGTTGAAGAACTCCGTGGAGGTGGAGCTTGGAGGTGCAGCGAAGAAGGTGGAGGGAGAGTCGGATCCTATTGATCCTAAGGATGCCGAAATCTCTACACCGCCTCCTAAAGCCGAAGAGGAAGAAGCAGGACAATCTGATAGTGAGGATGCGTCTCTACTAGAGGAACCGGTTCATCAAAGTATTGATGAAGGAAGACCACGGAGAGTCATAAAGCCTCCGGCGAGATATAGGGATGACCGGATGATGGTATGGAGGGATATGCACTTACAGGTAGCGCAAGAGGTAGAGGATGAGCCATCCTCCTACAAGGCCGCTATAACTAGTTCTGAGTCAGCGCAATGGATTACCGCGATGGGAGAAGAGATGGAGTCTCTTAGCAAGAATTAGACTTGGGATATTCTTAAATTGGTTGCGGGAAGGAAGATAGTTAGTTGCAAGTGGGTTTTCAGAAGAAAGGAAGGAACTACATCTGGAGAGGGCGTCAAATATAAGGCAAGGCTAGTTGCAAGAGGATTCAGTCAGAAAGTGGGAGTTGACGACAGCGAGATTTTCTCACCGGTGGTCATACATACTTATATTCGGGTGCTACTAGCTTTAGTGGCACATCACGACCTAGAGCTTGAGAAATTGGGTGTCAAGACAGCTTTCCTACATGAGGAGTTGGACGAGAAGATATACATGAGCCAACCGGAGGGGTTCCAAGTTTTTGTTAGAGAGAGCCATGTGTGCAAGCTGAAGAGATCTCTCTACGGACTTAAGCAGTCTCCGAGGCAATGGTACAAGAGGTTTGACAACTTCATGTTGAAGATTGGTTACCACAAGTGTGAGTATGATTGTTGCGTGTATCACAAGGAGTTGCGAAGTGGATCACGTACCTACCTAGTTCTATATGTGGATGATATTTTGATCACAACTCAAGATATCAACGACATTAGAGAACTGAAGGGGGCCCTTAGCAGAAATCGAGATGAAGTATCTGTGAGCTGATCGAAAAATACTAGGAGTTGAGATCTATAGAGATAGGAAGAAAAAGCTTTTCTTGTCACAGCGGGGATACATCCAAAAAATCTTAGCAAGATTTGGGAGGTTATCAGCTAAAGGTATAGATACTCCTATGGCAACTAAAAACAAGCTAAGAATGTACACCGTTCAGACCGAGGAGGAGAAGGAGTACATGTTCAAGGTTCCATATGCTAGCGCAGTTGGAAGCCTCATGTATGCTATTGTTTGTACTCGACTGCCATTCGTTGTTAGTGTGGTTAGTCGTTTTATGGCTCAACCGGAAAAGGACCACTGGCAGGCGGTGAAACGCATATTCAGGTACCTTAAGGGTACGTCATACATTGGCATATGTTATTGGGCTAATGAAGACATCTTGGTAGCTGGGTTCTCGGATTCGAACTATGCAGGGGATATTGATAGTAGGAGATCTATGACTGGCTATGTGTTTACTCTGGGAGGTTCTGTTGTGAGTTGGAAGGCGATGCTACAGCCGACGGTGACTTTGTCAACCACGGAGGCGGAGTACATGGCTCTAACGGAAGCAGCAAAGGAGACAGTTTGGCTTAAAGGTATGGTCAATGATATAGGCCTACATCAAGATCAGGCGATAGTCAACTGTGACAACTTGAGTGCGATTTGCTTGAGTAAGAACCTGGTTCATCATGAAAGGACCAAGCATATCGACGTCATGTATCACTTCCTGAGAAACGAGGGCAGGATCAAGGTGAAGAAGGTGGGGACAACTGACAACCCCGAAGATATGTTCACCAAGCCGGTTCCAAAGAGCAAGTTCCAGCATTGTCTAGAATTGCTCAACATCCTGAGACAGTGAGCCCTTAGGGGCATGTCGGACCCGGCGAGGTCCATTGAGTCTCCGTGACGGAAGACATCGGGAGGCGAGAAGACAAGCTTTGTTCGCGAGGAGGAGGAAGACTTCGTTGCAGACGAGAGACTTCAAGTCAAGGTGGAGATTTGTTAAAATAGTGTTTTGAAGAGAGAAGTCGAAAATGGAGCAACAAGAGTCAAAGAAAGCCGAGGATCAGACCTTCTTCTCGTGAGAACAAATTTCTGTTCGTGCAAACAAAACGTCTGTTCGTGCGAACAAGTCCGGGAGGCGGTAAATAAGGATGGAAACAATTCCTTATGGCCTCGGGTCGATTTTGAGGAGTATAAAATGAAAGTAAGATAAATCTTCCGTAATTTTTATTGAATATTCACAAAGCTTATATAGAAATTACATACACTAATTTTGCTAATTACAATCGTAATCCTCTACTAAGTACGGTACATACAAAACCGTCCGAAGACTATTACTCCCCCGCAGTCGAAACTGTAGGCTCGCCAACACTGAGACTGGAACGAAAACGCTGGAACAAGGGCCGAGGAAGACCCTTGGTGAAAATGTCGGCGTACTGATAATCCGCAGGGATGTGTAACACGCGAAGCTGACCCAAACGAACCTTCTCACGAACGAAGTGTAGATCAATCTCAACATGCTTAGTGCGCTGATGCTGAACAGGATTACCAGAGAGATAGACAGCACTCACATTGTCGCAATACACGACAGTGGCCCGAGGCGGGGTGACACGAAGCTGAATAAGCAAATTCCGGACCCAGCAGAGTTCAGAGACGGCGTTAGCAACACCGCGATACTCAGCCTCAGCACTAGAACGAGATACTGTGGCCTGTCGTTTGGACGACCAACTCAAAAGATTGTCCCCATAGAAGACACAGTAACCAGAAGTGGAGCGGCGCGTGTCCGGACAACCAGCCCAATCTGCGTCAGTGTAGGCGGTGAGGGAATCAGCAGCAGAGGCAGAGAGCCGGAGACCATACTCAAGTGTCCCACTGATGTAGCGCAAGATACGCTTCAGGGCATGAAAGTGCGGCTCGCGGGGGTCATGCATGAAGAGACAAACCTGCTGAACTGCATACTGGATGTCTGGTCGAGTGAACGTGAGGTACTGCAGGGCCCCAGCAAGGCTGCGGTATAATGTAGGATCAGCAACCGGTGGGCCAGATGTAGCTGTGAGTTTACTTCCTACCTCAACAGGGGTGGCAGTAGACTTACAGGTCGACATAGAGGCACGACGAAGAATGTCGGTCGCATACTGATGCTGAGACAGGAACAGGCCGGACGAATCACGGGTGACAGCAATGCCCAGAAAGTGATGCAGATGGCCCAGGTCAGTCATAGCAAACTCTCCAGAGAGCTGGGAGACAATCTGATCCATGACAACCGGAGACGACCCAGTGATGACGATATCATCCACATAGAGCAGGAGGTAGACGATGTCCGAGCCACGACTGTAGACGAAGAGAGACTCATCACACGAGCAACCAGAGAAACCGATAGTCTGTGTGAGGACGGTGGCAAATCGCTGAAACCAAGCACGGGGAGCCTGCTTCAGACCATATAAGGATTTGCGTAACCGGCAAACAAAGTCAGGATGGCGTGTGTCGCGGTAGCCAGGGGGCTGATGCATGTATACCGTCTCAGAGAGATCACCATGAAGAAAAGCGTTCTTGACATCCAGCTGACGAATAGGCCAAGAGCGCGTGACGGCAATGCTGAGAACTGTACGGATGGTGGTCGGTTTGACAACCGAGCTGAAAGTCTCCTCACAATCAATCCCAACCATCTGGGACTTCCCATTAGCTACCAATCGCGCCTTATAGCGCTGCAGACTACCATCAGCGCGAAACTTGTGGCGAAAGAGCCACATAGATCGCAGAACATTAGCCCCTGCCGGGCGAGGAACCAGATCCCAAGTGTGGTTCGTAACCATAGCTCCAAACTCATCATCCATGGCCGCTTTCCAGTGAGGATCCGACAAGGCTAGGATGGGGGATTTGGGAAGGGGCGAGATGGGTTCTGGTGGCTGGGCCGCTAAAGTGAGACGGGTGACTGGTTTGACTATGCCATGCATGGATCTGGTAGTCATCTGAGGAGAGAGATGGGGAGGAGAAGTGGCCACTGGGCGCGGTGTGGGTGACTCAGGGGGGTCAGGTAACACAGGCACAGAGGGTACAGGAGGAGGGCGAGTGGACACAGATCGACGGACGTAGTGCTGAGGAAAAGGTTCCACAAGGGTCCTGGACGGGGAAAGCTGTGAGGGTGCCCTAGTAGGTGCGGGTGGGGAGGTGGATTCCCTAGGAGGGGTGGGTGAGGGTGTGTGGGCCACAGGGCTATGAGAACGATGAGTGAAAAGGGGAGACGGAAGACAGTCATCGGGATCAGACGTCCTGTGAACAGAGGGAGACACAGACCCATGAGTGGAGAAAGGAAACACCGTCTCATCGAAGGTGACATGACGGGAAGTGTGAACCCGACCAGTACTCAAGTCTAGACACCTGTACCCACGATGATTAAGAGGATAACCCAGAAAGACACATCGTACAGAACGTGGTGCAAGCTTGTGAGGTGAGGTGGCAGAGAGGTTCGGGTAACACAAGCATCCGAACGTGCGGAGATGTTCATAGGATGGTGAGCGATGGTAAAGGGCAACAGTAGGAATATTGTTGCCAAGGACTTTGGTGGGAAGAATGTTATGAAGGTAGACAGCAGTCAGAAGAGACTCAACCCAGAAAGAGGCTGGAAGGGAGGCCTGAGCTAGGAGGGCACGACTGATGTCATTGATTCGACGAATCATGCGTTCAGCTTTGCCATTTTGAGCTGACGTCTGAGGACACGCAAACCGGAAGACAAGTCCATGATTAATGGCATGAGAGTGAAAAGAGCCATTATCGAATTCTCCACCAAGGTCACATTGAAAAGTTTTGATGGGTCGCTCAAATTGAGTTTGTACAAAGGTAGTGAATTGTTTAAATTTTGATATCGCTTCGCTTTTCTGTTTAAGTGGGAAAACCCAGAGAAAATGGGTATAGTCATCTAATAGTAGTAGGTAGTATTTGTAGTGCGATTTGCTTAAGACCGGAGATGTCCATAGATCACTGTGAACAATGTCGAATGGACTAGAAGTAGAAGAAGTAGATGGTGAAAAAGGCAAACGCACGTGTTTACTAATTTGACAAGCATGACAAAGAGCTTCTGGATTATGCCTACTACAAGAGATAAAATGACTACTACGAAGCGAATCTAAAACTAGACGCCCGGGATGACCAAGGCGGTTGTGCCAAACGGAAGCAGGAAGAGCAGCAAAAGAGACAGCAGACGACGGTGGTGGGACAGACTGAAATGGATAGAGATCACCTGAACTGTTGCTCCTCTGTAAAAGAGCTCCCGATCGTAGGTCCTTTACAGAAAAACCAAAAGGGTCAAACTCAACGGAAACATTGTTGTCAGTAGTGAATTGACGAACAGAAACTAGGTTTTTGATAACGTTTGGGGTGAGTAAGACATTTCTAAGGTGAAGGGAACGGGAGTTGGTGGTAAGGGTGTGATTGCCGGATCCTTTCACTGGAATGCTAGAGCCGTTTCCCACAAGTATGTTAGGAAAATGACGAGATGACGAGAGAGAGGAGAGTATACCTGACTGCGGAGTGAGATGAGCAGATGCGCCGGAATCAAGATACCAAGTCTGATCCGGAACATTGTGTGTCATGCCAGAGAACTGAGATCCCAAATCAGTAGCAGTCGGGTATGAAGAAGCAGCTGTGAGGCCCCGCTGTCGCGTAGCCGGTGGTGGGCCGAGAAGGCCAGCAAAGCTGGGCGGAGGAGTACTCCAACCCGGTGTCGGGGAATGGGGGCCCGACGGAGCAGTTGGGGATGAAGAGGCGGGACACCACACCCACCTGCCCTGAGGATAGGCAGGCAATGGTTGGTGCTGCTGATGGTGCAGTTGAGTGCAACTGCGTCCTTTCCGACTTGACTGACGACCATGCTGGGTTTGCGGTGACGTCGTAAGATGAGTAGCGGCTGTTTGACGAGATCCTTGATACGTAGTCATTGCAAACCAGTCAAACTCAAATATTTATCTTCTTGCAATTTAAACTTCCAGCTTTATCAAACAGTGCACTGGAGATTGCCAAAGCACAACTAATCAAAGGAAACTTGTTGTACTTGTAGTGCAACCAAAGATACAACACTGGTTGTTGAAAAATGGGCCACCAACAAGCTATAATTGGACCCCGAAATGAGAATTGATCACCGAATTTAAGTAATAAAGAGAACCCAGTTCACTAAAGAGAACCCAGAAGTGAATTCAAGTAATAAAGAGAACCAACAAGCTATAATTGGTGTTGCTAAAGAGAAGTCAAGGGAAAGGTCGACGGGCAAGACAAACTGAGCGGCGGCAAGGTCAGAAATCAAGTACAAAGCAAGTTGCGAAGAGGTGATATGCCGACTGCAACAAAAAGGGGGCAAGACAAACTGAACGGCGGCGCTGGGATTTGCTCTGGACGTGGCTTCGGAAGCCGAGGGAGAGAGCCGAGGGAGCCGATGACCTGGAACGCGCGGAGCCGACAGACTCGTGGATCTGAGCCGAGGAACGGGGCAGAGCGTGGATCGAAGTCGGGAGTGGACGAGTCGAGCTGATCGAAGTCTTCTATCGACGCGTTGAAGGGCGTCTGGTTGTGCGAACGACGTGGGTCACCGCCGGACAGAGAGCGACGGGGTTGTTGACAGAGGTCGTCGCGGAAGGAGAGGAAGGAGAGGGAGATAGGGATAGGGGGTTGTGGGCGGAAGCAATGGAGGTACGTATCAGACCGCTAGGCACGGCGGCGGCGGCGGTGCACTGGAAGAGGAAGTGCGGCGGCGGCGGCGGCGGCTGGTGCTTAGGATCGCTCTGATACCATGAAAGTAAGATAAATCTTCCGTAATTTTTATTGAATATTCACAAAGCTTATATAGAAATTACATACACTAATTTTGCTAATTACAATCGTAATCCTCTACTAAGTACGGTACATACAAAACCGTCCGAAGACTATTATAAAAGAGTCATTTAGAGTCCTAGAATTGTATGTAAACATTGTAAGATGTTCTCCTCAAGTGAATAAAGGTCTTTCTTGCCCGTGGTCGTAGTTAGCTGGATTTGAGCTAGCGAACCACATTCAATTGTGTGTTTGCATATTTTCTTGACTATTTGTGAGGTGAGAGCGATTCTGAATTGCATAACATGCACATTGAAGATGAAGTATTCATTTGACAAAGAGTGAGTACTTAAGGTCTAAGGGACTTACATTTTGGAATCGAGTGATATCTGAAATGAAGTTGAGGGTTGAAAGTACTTTTTGTTCCCTCCTTTTCTAACTATCTATAACTGTCTCTGTCTATTTGTGATTGTTACATGAATCAGCTTGGAGGTCTGGTCATATGAGGTTTTGGTTCTCATGTCTGGTCTTCTCCCAAACCCGAAACTCGAAACATCCATGATGTCTGTCAGGTTTTTTTTTTTTTTAATAATAAAAAGTACTTGTGAATTTGCAATTTGATAACCACAAATTTACTTCACTTGCTAATCAATTGCATTGAGCTTTTGTTCAGTATCAGCACAAGCTCACTAATCTTCAGAATCCCATATAGCTTGGGCAGTGTAGTAAGGTAAAAAAAGTTTTTTGATCGCACAAGATAACTCCCGAACATTGACTTGTTTCACGTCATGTATAAAAGTAGTATTTCTCATTTGTTACCCCTAACATTAAGGACTTCTTTGTTTTGCTTGTTTTTTGAGTCAATAGCACGAGGGTGTCAAATGAATTAGGCGCTGGGCGACCAAAAGCTGCAAAACTTGCGGTTGGAGTCGTGTTAGCTGTTGGTTTAACCGAAGGTTTATTGCAAAGCGCAGCTCTATTAGCTATTAGAGGAATATGGGGTTCTTTATTCACCAATGCAGAGGAAGTTGTGGATTACATCGCTTCCATAATGCCGATACTTGTGGTTTCCAACTTCATGGACTGTATTCAGGGCGTTCTCTCAGGTGATCAGATTCTTTCTATTAAAACTTACCTCAACAAAATTTACTTACACGTGATTGTTCGCATTATAATAGTGTAACTGTTACTAGACAGTAAATGGTAATTGTTATAAATTGTGTTTTCTTAAAACTATGTTGCAGGTATTGAAAGAGGATGTGGTTGGCAAAAGATTGGTGCATATGTGAACTTAGGAGCTTATTATCTTGTTGGACTTCCTTTGGCAATTACCTTGACTTTTGCCTTCCACTTTGGGGGAAAGGTAGGCAAAACTCCTGCCCTCTTTTGAAGATTTTTTTTTTTTTTTTTTTTTTTTGAATTTCATGCCATCTCTCTTTCTCTCTCTCTGGGGGAGATTGCAGGGGCTCTGGATAGGGATCATAGGAGGGAGTTCATTGCAAGCATTGATGCTTCTAGCAATTACAATGAGCACCAATTGGGAGCATCAAGTAATCTCAACATCTAATTTATTCATAATATGTTTAGTTTATCAATTTGAGCAAAAATCACAAACACCCAAAAAATAGACAATTCATTCCAAATTTATAATTTGGTTCTTCTATTTTTTTTTTTTATTTTTTTTTTTATAATTTGGTAAGTTCACTTTTGATTACATATTTTTGTTAACCTGCAGAAAGAGTTAATGGAAAAGATAAGGGACAATCGTAAAATGTATATGTTTCTTAAGATGTGTAAGTGAGTCTACAATGAGAATTATCATACTATAATGATAGAAGGTCTCCCATTGTTTGATTAACAACTATTTATGGTAACAAAGGAATTAATCGTTTTTTTTTTTTTTTTACTGATATGAATGGTGTCATGCATTTAACAGGCAAAGAAGGCAAGAGACAGAGTTTATGCTTCAAGTATCCCATTGGACTTAGCATATTAGTTTGTGTGGGTTTTTTATCAATCAATTTACTGCAAATTTTGTGTATATGTTGTGCACAACTACAAACAATATTGGTTCACACGCAACACAGTATAGTCCTTTGATGTTCACCAAACAGCAATCATAACTTAATTATGCTTTATTAAGCCTATCCTACATGCCCAAACACAAAAACAAACATGACCTTTGGGTTGACGTACAACTCTCTTTGAAGCACATAAAGTCAACTCATCGGAGTACTTAAAAGAAGGAAAACATCATCTATACCCCGGGACGGACCTAAGCATGACTCTGCAGGGGCCATGGCCCCCCCTGACTTCTTGGCTTGAACTGATTATGTAGGTATCTTTGTGTGTGTATATCATTAAGAGCAATTTACTATAGGTGGCCCCCCTGTTGTTGATAACTTGTGGAATTTGCACTTGCTTTTATCATCATTTTTGGTTTTGTTTTTTTTTACTTGTAAGACAATATTGATAAAATTATGCATTATACATGCTATTTTAATTGTGTAAAGAACTTGATAATTATTATGGATTTTTATGGACTGCTATGGTTAAGGTTTCAAGTCAATTAATCATCGCACTGTTCCATTACTTTGTAATAGGAGTTATAATTTGCTTTAAAGTATTTGATTTTACAAGCGTTTTCCTACTATATGTGAAACATTTGTGAGATAAAATTACCTTGGCCCCCCCTACTAAAATTTTCTGGTCCGTCCCTGTCTATACCTACCTAACTCGTTCTTTGGATTTCATTCATTCATTCATTATTGTATTTTTTTTTAAAATAATGATTATTGAAGCAGTCAGCCCAATAATTGAAATAAAAAAAAGCAACATTACACGTTCGTCCCACTACTTGCTCGAAGGAGTCAGCCCAATAATTGAAATAAAAAAGCAACAATTCCAAAAATCTTCCCCTTGGTTCTCTAGTGTCCCTTACAAATAGAGCGGCACTGGATCAAGGTAAAAGCACAACAAAGCAAAGTAAAGCAAACAGAGAGAAGAGGAAAAAAAAACAAGAAATATCTCATTTAGCTGAGAGTGAGAGAGAGAGAAATGGAGAATTTGCCAAGGTATTTTGCGCTGGAATCACTCTCCAACAACAAATACGTACGCTACGTACACGAAGAAGATGTTGCACCACACGGCCACGTGGAGTCCAGCGGGGAGGAAGTTATAAGCCCCTACACCAAGTATAAACTGGAGCCAGCGAAGGACGAAGACTGCTCAGGTCTGTTCAACATACGTTGTTGTTATAACAACAAATACTGGACTAGGAGAGAAAAAAACAAAGGGTGGATCACCGCCACAGCCGCCGAGCCAGTGGAAGACCAATTCAAGTGGTCCTGCACCCTGTTCGAGCCAGTGATCCAGGCGACTTCGGACCGTGGGAAAACAACGATAACACTGCTCCACGTCCAAGACAACGACCGCGTTCCTGTTTCTATTGGCGGCGACACCACTTACCAGTCCTGCTTGAAGGTAGTCTCACATCAGCACGCCCATCAAGGAGATTCCAACGCCGCGGCCGCCTTTTCTATTATCGACTGGGAGTCCTTTGTGATATTGCCCAAGCGAATCACGTTCAAGGGCGATGATGGACTCTACCTTCGCTTTAACGGGCGAGGTTTCATGTTCGATTCCAGTGACATTTCCTCGCCCCTCAATTTAAATCAAGTCGTCTACGCCCGCGATGGCAGTGTCAGTTTCTTTGTAGGCACGGGCACCGACTATCCATGGATCTGCACCACAGAAAAGGTCATTGAAGCCCATCAGAGCTTAACCACTAGCGAGAATGCGTTGTTTTTGCTATTCAAAGGCCATGGCGACAACGAGGTGGCGATACAGACCAAAATGTACAAAGATTTTTTTTGCCAGATGACAGATGCAAGCAAGAGCAACATTTTCGATGCTACCGCCATTTCCATGTCAAAAGCGACAATCCTGAGGGTTGAAGAGCATATTGTTTCGAGGAGCGTCTACAATGTAGAATTCCGCCTCGAGGACGCAAGAATATACAAGCAGTCCGATGTCATATTGGCAAGGAAAAGCTTCAGAAACCCCCTCGACGATGAAGGCATTCATCTAATACAAACATTCACAACGGAAACCAGTAGAAGGTGGAATTCCAGTCTTACACTCAAGTTGACAACCCCAACCACAATCGAGACGAGCATTCCGGTGATTGTGGATGGAGATGTCGACTTTAGTGACGAGTTCGAGGGGCAGTACGAGTGGGGAACCGACATGAAAGGATCCGAGACCATAGAGCTGTCGGACCACATCAGTGTCCCCGCTCGTTCCACCATAAAGGTTCATGTCATTGCCACAAAAGGTAAGTGTAACGTTCCTTTCTCCTACACGCAGCGGGACGTGGATATGCTTGGGAGGGTTTACATCAACAAGATGGACGACGGGTTTTACACTAACATCAACTACTACGACATCAGGGCCGAAGTGGTTAATACTATCCCAATTGCAACATGAAAATGTAAAATAGGGTTTGTGTCCTGCTATAACTACAAACCCTGAAGATACTTCACTCGACGCTCCTTTGAGAAAGTGAAGCTCCTAACTTGGTTGTTTGTGCGCGTTTTTTGTTTTTGTTTTTTTTTCCTCAATTCTCTTTGGGCTTTGCCTGGTGTTGCTATTGTAGTAACATAACTGAGTGAAATAATGAAGTATGCTTTTGTTTGGACCAGTTGTGAGTATGTTTTAGAAATTGAAGTGAAAGATCTGAGCTGGATGGACTAAAATGCAAATGTATCCAAACTGATGACATGAAGCTACTTCGTTCAGCAGCCCTTAGATCAGCTAGGGAAAAGCTTCAGCAGCCGTTAGATCAATTTCTCGTTGCTTTCAAATGTTTCTTTCTTGTTTATTGGAACGGTGTCGTTCCCTTTTGTAGCTAGCACAGCTGGCTGGTTGAAAAGTCAAACAGGTTAGGTGTCCCTTCCTGATTGGCTCAATTATTCCAGCTGTGCTTGGTTGTTACTCCTTTCTAGTTATTACACTTACCTCCCCCTCTCTTGAGGCTGTGAGGATAAGATGCTTCTTCTGCTTTGTTTTCACTCAACTTTTCATCAATGGTGATTCAGAACTTTCTATCTCTCTCATCTCTTTCATCTCTCTTTGTTTAGTTTTGATTTCTAATATGGTATCAGAGCTTAGTTCTCCGATCTAGAGGTCTAGTGTTGGAAGATTCAGGGAGGGTGCTGCAATTTGAAGATTGCAGAGAGAGTGTTTCAGATCTGGTTCTGATTTGTGCTGCCATTTGAGGTTGCAGTGGTTTTGGAAGGTTTAGAATGACGAGCGAGAATGCTACTGGGAGAGGTATGAGTTTACATACTGATAATTCTTCTCCATTTTTCATTAGCAATTCAGAGAATCCAGGTAGTGTGTTGGTCTCTTAGGTTTTAACTGGAGAAAATTTTAATACCTGGCATAGATCTATGCTTGTGGCTCTAGAAGCTAAAAATAAGCTAGGTTTTGTGAATGGAGGCATTGAGATGCCCGATTCAGGAAATGATATTTACCCTCTGTGGAAAAGATGTGATGCTATGGTAATTTCCTGGCTTCTTAGTTCAGTAAGCGTGATGTATAGACTACATCTAGGGAAATATGGATGGATTTGGTTGAGAGGTTCTCTCAGAAGAACATACCAAAAAAAAAATCAACTTAAGAAAGAAATTAGCTCTCTGAAGCAAGGTGATATGAGTGTCACTGTGTATTATACCAAGTTGAAAACACTATGGGATGAACTTAGCAATTACAAGACAATTCTATTTTGTGAATGTGGAAGAGTACAGAGTAGTGTTGAGGAAGACTACGTTATGCAATTTCTTATGGGTTGAATGATGCTTATACTCCTGTTAGAGACCAGCTTCTATTGACAGATCCATTGCCTAGCATGAATAAGGTTTTTTTCCAAAGTGGTACAACAAGAATTGCAGTCTCAAATTAGCATTCCTCAAATGTTAAATCCCATGGCTATGTATTCTCGTTCAATGCCTCCAAGAAGTCCTAAAAATTATGAGAATAGAGGTCCTCCTCACTTGCAGATGCCAAATGCTAGCTCAGTTCTTACAATGGCCACAGTTCTAAGCCTACCTGTTATCATTGTGGGGGGGGGGGGAGTGGTCATATAAAAGCAAACTGTTGGAAATTACATGGTTATCCAACAAATTATAAACCCAAAGGGAAGGGACAAGCTCATAATGCAATTGGTGCTGGGCACATGGAACATGGAATAGACTCCCCAAAGCTAACAAACTCTAGTCCTCTTACACAGAGCCAGTGTCAGCAAATGGTTAGTTACCTCAATAATCAAATGTAGAGTTTGGGAGCTGCTAATACAAGCAATACTAGTTCAGGAAGTTCTCATGGGATGGATGGCCCTCTACAACAGTCATCACCTAGCAGTGTGAGTGAAAATAGCTACAGTCATCATTTATTGGGAGGGGTGAGTTCTTATTCTTTTCAATCTACTTTCTCTTCAAGCATCATACTACCAGAAGCATGGATTATAGATAGTGGTGCTACAGATCATATGTGTTGCAACAATGTGTTCATGCATGACACTTATGCAGTAAATGACACCTATGTGTATTTACCTAATGGAGACAGAGTGAAGGTTTCTTCTATTGGTAAAGTAAAACTAAGTGAAAACTTAGTTATGGAAAATGTGTTGTATGTACCAAGTTTTCAGTTCAATTGGATATCAATGTCACAGCTAACAACCACCCACAAATGTGTCTTTGTGTGTGGAGAGGATTCTTGCAGTATTGAGGATAAGCAGTCAATGCAAGTTTTAGAAGTTGGAGTTAAAGTGGGGGGGGGGCTATATCTTGTTCAAAGAAAACTAAAAGAAGTTACTAATTAAGAAGCTACATTAGCAATGAATGCTATCTCTGAAAATGTGAGTTCAGAGATTTGGCACATGAGGTTAGGACATCTCTCTGATATCAAGCTCAAGAGGTTATGCAAATCTCTGAGTTGTAACAACAAGGTTAACAACACCTTATGCGAAGTCAGTCCCTTGGCAAAACAAAATAAGTTGTCATATAATTCACAAGGACATATGTCTGGTGTTTTGTTTGAGCTAGTGCACTGTGATGTATGGGGTCCTTATACCACACCCACTCACTCATGTCACATATTTTTCTTAAATTTGGTAGAAGACAAGAGTAGAATGACATGGATATATCTGCTGATTCACAAATTAGAAGTGGGATTAGTTATTCCTCAGTTCTACAAGCTGATTGAGACACAATATCAGCTTCAGATTAAGAAGTTCAGGTCTGATAATGCCAAAGAACTTGGTCTCATGGCTTTCTTTGCTAGCAAAGGGATAGTGCATCAATTGAGTTGTGTTGAAACTTGAGAACAGAACTCAGTGGTGGAGAGAAAGCATCAACACCTACTCAATGTAGCTAGGAGTTTGAGGTTTCAATCTAGTCTTCCTATAAGATTTTGGAGGGATTGTGTCATGACTGTATCTTACCTCATTAATAGAGTGCCCACGGTTTTCTTGGTAAATAAATCACCATATGAGGTCATACACAAAATACCACCAGATTATGCCTTTCTAAAAGTCTTTGGTTGTTTGTGCTATGCATCTACTTTGAAGCAAGGAAGACTTAAATTTGACCCAAGAGCTGATTCTTGTGTGTTCATTGGTTATGTATTTGGGGTCATGTGGTAAGAGATATGGTGCAGAAACAGATCATAAGTCTCAAGTTTGTTCCTACTTCTCATCAGTTAGCAGATCTACTGACAAAGGCTCTTCCATATCCTGTTTTTCACTTTCTTGTGTCCAAGTTGGGAGCGTTGTCCCTGCACTCCACAACTTAAGGGAGGGTGTAGATACTGCTTTCTGACATGGCTGATCTTAGCCACGTGGCGACCATCCAGCACACCATATTGTGCTCCACACACACAGGATCACCAGCCGAGCTGATCCATGTGGGGGCTGCGAGACAGAGCCCTCGCATACCACTGCACGGGACTTGTAGGGATTTGTGGTTTGGAGGCTAGGGTAAGCCCTGTCGCGTGCGAGCCAAGCCCGCGCGCGACCTTTAGTAACTGTTTTGAGAGATCTATGGCACGAGCTCCCTAGACCCGGTCAATCCGGTCAAACCCGGTCAATCCGGCCAAACCCGGTCAACCTCGTAACGGTTCCGGTACTCGCGCACCACGTGCTCTAACGGTTCCTATATACTCGGACGAACGTGCCGTTACGGTTAAGCTAATTAAGCCGCCATTAATGGGCGCATTAACTACACTACAACGGCCACGTTCTCCAGTATATATATATCGTTACTCTTTCCATACAAGAAGAACAACACTGCCATACGCGGAAGCTCTGCCAAACCTCTGTCTCTCTCTCAGACATTGCTACTGACTTACTCTCTCCCTACACACACCCCTATTCTTCCTGTGCGATCCCTGATCCACTACGTACGGTGTACACGGAGGTCTCCCTGCCGGAATCTCTTGTGCACATTTTGGTGAACCCGACGTGAACTTACCAGCAAAAGCAACCATGTCTCAGGAGGACGATGTCAGCAACCAATCGCCTTCCGCCGAAACTCCCTCAGGAGAAGAAGTCCGCCGTACTCCGACGACACCCGGCGAGGCACCGACTTTAGAGTCTTTGGACGCCACTGTCCAAAGTCAGGCAAAAGCTCTCAAGTCTCAATCTGCGCAATTGGAACGGATTTTGGCCGTTCTGAACACCCTTGCACCAAATCCTCCACCGGTTACCGCTATCCCTCAGGGAGGAGGTACCCCTACCGCTCCAGGATTGGGAGTATCGGCCACGCCCCCCAATCCTCATCTGCAGACTCCACCGTCGGCCACGCAGCTGCCTTCGGTCCAAGGGTCAACGGCGCAGATGCTACCCCCTGCTGCTCACGCCTCTCAGCCCACGGCTTTGGCGTCCAACCCAACTTTGCAATACACTCTGCCTCCACCAGCAACGATCTGGGGAAACGCGGGCAGTCAATACACTCCCAATCCTCCGGCGGCATATGTGTCGCCACCGCCTACGGCAACCCCTCCGCCAGCTACAGAGGGGAGCATTCCAGAATGCATGACGTCTTTGCAGAAGCGCGTGGACTCCATCTTGGCTCATCAGTCGCTCGCGGATACCATCATCCCGAAGCTAGACAACGATCCGCCCATTCCACGGGAGATCTATCTCATGCCCAACCCAGTAGGGTACAAGGCTCCTAAATGGGATAAGTTCGAGGACGTCAATGGAAACGCCCATGAGCATGTCATGCGTTTCATTGATGTCATGGGTCCGTATGGAGCTGATCCCAAACTGCTGATGCGAGAATTCCCAAAGACTCTTGGGAATGTAGCATACAAATGGTACCGAACACTGGAGGCCGGATCCGTGAAGACCTGGGACGACATGGTCCAGAAGTTCTACACTAAGTTCTTCCAGATGGAGGAGAAGGTGACGATGATCCATCTCTCGCGGATGTATCAGAAACGCGAGGAGGATGGGATCACTTTCATCAAGAAATTCAGAGCGAAATCTCTGGAGTGCAAGGATCCCATGCTCGAAAGCCGACTCGTAGAGATATGCCTGCAGTGCATGCGAGATGAGTACAAGAGCATGCTAATCAATTTGCAGACACCCACATTTTCAAAGCTCATCGAGTGCACGATGAACATCGAGCCCATCGTCGAGAGACAGAGAAAGAAGAGCGCTCCAGAACGACCTGCGAGCGGCACCACCTACAAGATCGGCAGATTCGGCTACAAGCGAGGACGCGAAGCTGAGGTCAATGCAGTTTCGCCCCAGAAGCAAGCAAAAGTTACAAACTTCGACGCACCGCCCCTGCCCTGCTCGGTGGAGGAGGCAAGCGATCTCTGCAGACAGTGGCGTAAGGATGGCGTCCTGCCACCGCTAGAGCAAAAACCCTCCAAGGAGATGACGAGGGACCCCAAGTGGTGCGAATACCACGGCAAGGTCATGCACCCCACAGCCGAATGCAAGAAGCTCAGATTCGCGTTCGACCAGAAGATGAAGAACGGCGAACTCATCGTCAGCGACCACCGAAAGGATGTGCGCAACAACCCGCTGCCTGCCCATACAGATTCGGGCTCAAAAGGCAAAGAGGTCGCCATGATCTCGATAGTCGACTTGGAAGAAGTCGCAGAGGATGGTCTGCCCATCGTTGCTGAGGTCCATGAAGATGAAGACTACAGCATGGACACGGAAGATGAGCGTGCCGACCGCATGAAAGGGTCGCACGGCTTCGACAGATTCTTCAACGAGATGAACTTCTCCGAAAAATGTCGAGCGGACATGACAAAAGCAATCTTAAGGGTAGCAGAGGACTACGAGGAGGAACTTGTGGTCTCCAACGGGAAGGTCATCAGGGCGTCCCGTCCCACAGAAAAGATTATGACCTTTTCTGCCAGCGACAAGAAGACAGATGCGAGCCATCAGAGGCCCCTGTACGTGACCGCCATCATCAACGGCGTCGAATTCAAGCGAGCATTCGTCGATGGAGGAGCAGCGGTCAATGTTGTTCCACTCCACACACTGAAGCTAGCAGGGATCCCCGAGCACAAAGTGGTCAAACGTCCATCCCCGCTGGTGGGATTCGGAAGCGACTCTAGAATGACGATCGGATGGATCCGCCTAGGCGTTCAGATTGGCAAGATCAAGTGTTCGGCGAAGTTCTATGTCATAGATGCGAACACCACATATCACATGATCATCGGTCGAGCCTGGATTCATCGCTTCGACGCAATCCCTTCCACGGCTCACCAGGTGATGAAAGCTATCTGGAACGACAGGATTGTCGAGATACCAGCCTCAACTAACCCGTTCAACTTGGACGAAGCACATCTCAGCGAGGCGGTGTGGTTCACCGAGATGGCGGACGAGCAAACACCCGGACCATTCAACCCTACTCCTTTACCTCTCTGGGAGGACATCAAGGACCAGTCACCTGCAGGCGTGATGGTGACAAGGGGAGACACCGAAGAAAAGCCGCCTACCCACGAAGAGGCGCCGCGCATCGCATATCATCGCGAGAGTGTCTACACTCTGAAGAGGATCGCAAAGCATGACCCCGAGGGCAAGGAGATAGAGAGCTTCTACGCCAACGGGAAGAAATGCTATCGCATATGAAGGTGCGCGGGGACGTCCTCACACGGGCATGGGGATGTCCCTGGGCAAATCAATCAAATCGAGCAAGTTGCGCTCACAGAAAAGCCAACACGGGGCACTCCAGAGGAGAAACTTAAAGAAGCCCCCGAATGCATGGAAGACAGGCCAAGACCACAAAAGCAAGAGCTTAAGGAAGTGTTCCTCAGCCCGAACGAGGAAAAGAAAAGACCAGTCTTCCTGAGTGCGGACCTCACAAGCAAAGAGGAACAAGGACTGCTGCAGCTCCTAACTGAATACAAGGACGTGTTCGCATGGGAATACGACGAGATGCCGGGTCTGGACACGAGCATCACCATGCACCGTTTAGACATCATCCCAGGGTCTAAACCGGTCAAGCAAAGCACCAGAAGCTTTAGGCCAGAGCTCAACGTGAAGATCAAACAGGAGATTGTCAAACTCCTAGATGCCAAGTTCATAGAGCCCAATCACCATCCCACATGGTTGGCCAACATCGTGCCAGTAGTGAAGAAGAACGGACAGCTCCGCATCTGCGTGGACTTCCGCGATCTCAATCGCTTCTGCCCTAAGGACGATTTCCCATTGCCTAACATCGACTTACTTATCGATTCGACGGCAGGCCATCGCATGTTCAGTTTCATGGACGGTTTCAGCGGATACAATCAGATCAAAATGGATCCCGAAGATGCGAGGAAGACTGCATTCATCACTCCCGTCGGGGTATTTAACTATACGGTAATGCCGTTCGGTCTTAAGAACGCAGGTGCAACCTATCAGCGGGCTATGATGGCCCTATTCCACGACATGATGCACAAAGAGGTGGAATTCTATGTGGATGACTTGGTAGTCAAATCCAAGCACGAAGCAGATCACCTTGCAGACCTGCGAAAGGTGTTCAACAGATGCAGAAGCTTTCAACTAAAAATGAACCCCATGAAATGCGCATTCGGCGTAACTTCGGGAAAGTTTTTGGGATGCGTGGTTCATCGCCAAGGGATCGAGCCTGACCCTGCGAAAGTGTCAGCCATCACCAGCATGACGCCACCTCACAACCAAAGCGCCTTGAAAACATTCCTGGGAAAATTGTCATATCTGCGGAGATTCATCCCAGCAATCGCCGAAATCACATGCTGTTTCAGCACTCTTCTCAAGAAGGACGCCGCGTACAACTGGGCTCCTGACCATGAAGCCGCATTCGAAAAGCTAAAGGAGATACTTACATCCCCAAAGATCATGATCGCGCCTCAACTGGGATCACCGCTGCTGCTATATCTTACATCAACAAGGAGATCTATAGGAGCACTCTTGGCTCAGGTGTATGAGGGCCAAGAGAGGCCTATCTATTACATCTCTCGCATCGTACAGCCTGCTGAGTCAAGGTACACAGACATCGAACGTCACTGCCTTGCCTTATTCTTTGTGATAGAGAAGTTGAGACACTATTTTGCATCGCACAAAGTAGTGGTGGTCACCAAAAGCGACCCCATAAGATACTTGCTAACTCACACTACTCCGGGCGGGAGATTGGCGAAATGGTACATGACCATCTCTCAATACGATATCACATGCGTGAGGCCAAGGGCGATCAAGTCGCAGGCGGTAGCAGATCTGCTGGCACAGTTTCCCGACAACAGCCACGAACCTGTGATCGAAGAGGAGCTCGAAGGCCCTGAAATCTACGCGATCGACGTGCCCTATTGGACCCTCCACTTCGACGGTTCGTCAACCAGAAAAGGTGGAGGCATTGGGATAGTCTTGACAAAGCCCGACGGGGAAGTCATACAGATGTCCGCAAAACTCAACTTCGCAGTCACGAACAACGAGGCGGAATACGAAGCTCTTATCGCGGGACTTCGTGCAGCAAAAGCTCTGGAAGTGAGCAACTTAACAGTCATGGGAGACTCCAAGCTGATTGTTAAGCAAGCCTCGGGCGAGTACGGTCTGAAGGAAATCAACCTCCTGTCATACCGCACTCTAGTGCAAAAGCTGATGCAGCAGTTCTGCGACGTGAAATACGAGCACAAGCCCCGAGCGGACAACAGGCATGCAGACGCCTTAGCAACTCTGGGATCTAAGGTCAGCATAGACAAATGCCCCGCAAGGATTTCCATCGAAGTGCGAACATCGTCGGCATTAACAGAAGATGCGTGCGACGACGAACACATAGATGACGCAGATTGGCGAAAAGCAATCCTGCAAGCTATTGCGAAAGGCACCAGCAGCGAGGGCTGGGCACTCACGAAAGGATACTGCATCTACGACAATACCCTTTACTACAAGGGTCCTGGAGGGATACTCATGCGATGTGTCTCCGAGCAAGAGGGACAACAGCTGTTAGAAAAGATTCACCAACACGCTTGCGGAGAAAGCGAGGTGTCAATCTACAGGAAAGCTCAGAGATATGGCATTCATTGGCCAGACATGTCTACAGCTGCAGCCCTGATACAAGGGAAGTGCGAAAGTTGCGCACTGATCAAGGATTCTCTACTCGTCGCTCTAACCGACGACGACACGGACTGGAGGAAGCCCTTGTTCGAATTCCTTACCCAGGGCACCGTACCTGAATCGAGAAAAGAGGCCGACAAATTGAGAAGGAAAGCTTCTCGGTACACGGTTCAGGAAAACCTACTTTGGCGAAAAGGCCACGAGGGCAACTTGCTGCGATGCCTGGACGATAGGGAAGCACAAGAAGTCATGGACCTCTCTCATCAGGTGGAACACCAGGGAGGTGCGAAATTATGCAGACAGCTCCTCTCAATCGGATACTTCTGGCCCACGATGGAAGTCGATTGCCGCACCAAGGTGCGACGCTGCCAAGAATGTCAATTCAAAGGGAACCTAGTGCACGCTCCCGCCGTGGATCTACATGCATTAGGGACGCCATGGCCATTTCACACATGGGCTTTGGATTTCATTGGCCCCATCCGACCAACGTCACATGGGAACCATTTCATTCTCACCGCAACTGAGCTGTTCACTAAATGGGTGGAAGCAATACCACTGAAGACGGCAAACGCGCTGGCTGTGGTCAACTTCATCCAGGAAAACATCGTATGCAGGTTCGGAATCCCGAATACTATTCTTTCAGATAACGGTACTCCTTTTGTTAATCGGCAGGTAGCCACGAAACTTGCGGAGTACAATATCAGGCAAATATGCTCTACTCCCTATTATCCAAAGGGAAACGGACAAGCCGAGGCGACTAACAAAACGCTGCTGAGAATTCTGAGCAAGATGGTCGCAGACGACCACAAGAAGTGGGCCGACTCTCTTAACATAGCTCTGTGGGCCTACAGGACCTCTCCAAGAACACCCACAGGGGCTTCGCCATTTCTATTATGTTATGGGGCCGAAGCTGTAGTACCTGCGGAGGTCAGAGTCAATTCGGCACGGCTGGCCTTCCATGCGCTTTATGAAAATCAAGGCGATCACGATTTAGTCTTGCTGGAAGAAAAGCGAGAACAAGCCAAAAGGACTAACAAGCGATACCAAGAAAGAATCGCTCGCGCCTACAACAAGACAGTTCAGCGGCGAGACTTCGCAGTTGGCGACCTGGTCTTGCGCGCGTCCGACCACTGCATGCGAGAAGCGACTCATCCAAAGTTCGCAGCCAATTGGGAAGGACCCTTCGAAGTCACAGAAGTCTTCGATAGTGGCTACTGCAGCATACGAAGGTTGCACGGCACAACCTCAACTCCGAGCTCAGTCAACATGCGCTGGATCAAGAAGTACTATCCTTGACTCCTCTTATTTCATACGTTTTATGATAACGTTGCTTAATATCTCATGTGGCTACGATTAATGCAATCTCCCCTCCCATATGAGGGGATTGTAATTCTACCTCTCCCATATGAGAGCGATGTAATAAAAGAATTCTCCCAAATGAGAAGTTCATATTTCTAGCCGCTTATATTGCTCTATTTTATTTAAATATCTCCGTTAACAATGATTCATTCGCTGCAAATAGCAATTCATGCAAATGTGATCTTAATTGATCATCAAAGCCTATCCCCGCGATAGCAACAAACGCAAATGCGATCTTAATTGATCATCAAAGCCTATCCCCGCGATAGCAACAAACGCAAATACGATCTTAATTGATCATCAAAGCCTATCTCTACGATAGCAGCAAAACGCAAGTACGATCTTAATTGATCATCAAAAGCCTATCTCTACGGTAGCAGCAAACACAAATGCGATCTTAATTGATCATCAAAGCCTATCTCTCACGATAGCAGCCAATGCGAATGTGATCTCAATTGATCATATAAAGCCTACTTCTTATGGTAGCAATCAAATGCAAATGCGATCTTAAGTGATCAGGCAAAGTTTATCTTTTACAATAGCAGTCAAGCGCGAATGCGATCTTGAATGACTGTTGAAGCCTATCCTCTGCGATAGCAGTCCGCACAAATACGAGCTTAAGTGATCATCTGAAGCCTATCTCTTACGATAGCAGCCAAACAAAATGCGATCTTAAAAGATCATCCAAAGTCTATCTTTTGCAATAGCAGCGAAAATGCAAAATGATCTCAATCGGTCATCTAAAGCCTATCTATCGAAGATAGCAGGTTCTACAGATGCGATCTTATAATGGTCTTCTTAAGCCTATCTATTACGATAGCAATTTCTACGCAAAGTAATTTTGGTTAAGTACCCAAGCCCGTCTGTTATGATGGCAACGCACGTGCAGAATCATTTTATTAGATCTTCCAAAGATCTATCTGCTGTGATAGCAGTTTATGCGCGAGACGATCTCGAACAGTTTTCTAACAAAGCCTATCCTCTATGATAGCAATTCGTACTGCTCAATGATCTTAATTGATCTGTGACAAATTATCTGAAACGATAGCGAAGTTGTGAACGTGATCTCATACGATTTACAATGACCAACTACAAGCCCATCCGTCAAGATGGCAAAGCTGCGAAATTACGATCTCAAATGATCTAGCGAAACGTCTGCGAATTGACATCGCATATGAGAAATCATTACATGCCATCATGCAAGGCAAAACAAGCCGAAACGCATGCGAAATTGTATTTTGTTGCAAAGAACAGATAATACAAAAGCTATTTATCATTATGAGTCAAATGACTTACACTTTATCTATCTAGATAGCAGCTTACAAGCGAAAAGCTCGCATCTAACTACACAGCCAACATGGCTTACAATACATTCGAAAAATGGCTGATAAGCCAGAAATGCGCCAAGGGAACTCTCGACTAAGAAAAGAGAGAATCCACCGGTCCTGACACCGGCAGCACAGTACGCAGACCCGCGGTCGAAAATCCGTAGCAAGTAGGATGCATCTGCGAAGAGATTAACTCACCATTCGCTACATCCTTAGCGGCAAGAGCCGGACAAATCCACGTCCAAAGATCTTGGGGTCTGACGGAACCCCTGTCTGATCAAGATATGTACCAGAGGAACCACCTGTTCCGGCATATGCCGTTGTGCATAACAGGGGAAGCCGTCATTCCTCTGGTACTGGGCTCCTTGTCATGATAGACAAGGGCGTTGGCGAGCCTCCTGAGTTCAAGAGCGAAGAGGCAAGAAACTCTCCTCCGGAGATGCTGGAGGAGAATTCCGCCGTTCATTACGAGACGGTAGTACGGTCACTACGGCGCTGCACCTCGCCACGAGGCGGCCGGAAACATGACCTGCACACATAATACACGAAGAAAATTCTTCGAACACACATGAGGTATTATCTGCATCCTCTTTATGACGGTTATAAACAGCAATAAGCCTCATAAAGTGGATCTTGGAAACTATTTCTATAGCACAAAGCGCAAACTCAGGATTCAAAACTTGAAGTTGCCATGAATCAACGAAAAACAAGCGTTGAAGCCAGCAGTCGCAAGGACTCACGGCAAAGCACATGTTTGGGATGAAGAACCCAAATGACAAAGGCAGGGTTTATATAGGCCCTGTAGAGACTCTTCGGTTGCTTAAGATGAGTCAGCAAATTCAAAAAAGAGGGTAAGTTCAATCACTTACGCCTTGAAAAGCGGTAACAATCAATTACCCTACTAAAGGCTACGACGATTCGGTTGCGTACCCTAATAAATGACGGATAGTCATGATTCGGATGGACTTCCCAACGGAAGCGTGCTTATCTGCCGAGAAATTAGCGCGAAAATCAAGCAAAGAATCAATTGCTGATGTCATAATTGGATATGCACAGAAAATGTCCAATCAAATCCCGAAAAGGGCAAAACGGGCAAACTCATTGTTTGTTGTCAAAAAAAGAGGGGGGAGAAACCCTAGCAACATTACATTAATGTTTCAAAACATTACATTAATGTCTCAGCCATTTTCCTTTCTTTTCAAAAAAATACGAAAAGTCAAAACAAATTTTTGACTAAGGAGTCCTGGGGCTCGAACTGCTCGATCAGCCTCTCCACTTGATGCACTTCTTGCTTTAGCTGCTCGCACTTGGCATTCATTTCGTCATACAGCTTCAAAGCTTCATCAACCTTTTGCTTTTGCTGCTCCACCTTCTGCATCTCAGCTGCGAGATTCTGGTGCCCAAGATTCAAGGTTACAGCTGCGCGAATCAGTGTAACTCTGTCCTTGAGGAATTTCAAACCAAGTCTGCCTTGGACTTTGAGCACGAGATTTTGGCACATGCCACACAGCAATTCAGCACTCTGGGCCGAAATGGTCGCAGGTGTAGCCGCACATAGCTGTTCCAGTATCCAAATGGCTTCAGTAAGGAATAGCCTCCTGTCAAAGGGAAAGATCTCCAGACACCTCACGAACGAGCGGGGGTATCTGAGGCGCATTCGAACCACCCAGTCTACATCGGTTTGCTTCAAACCTAAGACATCAAAAACGAGTTGTAATGTCAGAACTCGCAAGCAAATAATACGACGTGCGAATGGTAAATCTTTACTTACCAGTGCCTTCCAGAATTTGGTGAATAGAGGGAATGCGAGCCACCGGGTTGTTCGAAGACTGCCCTCGCTCCATGGCTCTCCTATCAGCTGCGAGCTCCAACCTCTCATAGTCAGGAGGAAGAGTGTAGGCCGCACCAGCTGCGACTACGTTCCCAACCTGCGAGCCCCAAATGCTCCACGCAGGAATAGGTGCTTCTGGCTCAGTCATTGCCGGAGGCACAGGAACAGCCGAAGTCGTTGGGCGAAAGACATTCTCAGGTGCGAAAACATGGGCATCACTTGTCCTTTCTTTCCCACCACCGGTACGGACACCTTCGTCCATCGGCACAGCATCAACTTCGACATCATCGGAGAGTTCAATGACATCCTCGAGATGCTCACCTGCGTGTCCAGTAGCTGCGACAGGCTTCTCAGTATGGGAGCTCGAAATTGGAACATGGGATGCAGAAGGCTGACTTCTCTGCTCCAGCTCAGGTTCCTCAGCATGACCTGCGATACCAAATGCGACAATATGAGGTAACTTGTGTTATAAGTTATTTCACTATCTTTGATAAAGCTAAGAATAAGCACCTCCACGCGAAGGTGGGATAGAGGTATCCTCATCATACACTAGGGACGTGGAACCGTGCCCTATCAGTGTATCTTCACTAAGCAAATCTTTAAGAGAGGCGTGACCTGGGATGCGAATAAACCAGTCATGATCTTGCCTCAAGTGGCTACAGCTTAGCATGTGCATATCACTCAAAATAATTACCTGAGGATTCTCCGCATTTGCTTACCAACCAACGGCGAATGTCAGGCTTTGACACACCGTGCTTTAATGCACCCACAATTACATCTCTATAAGTAACTGCGAGATTGAAGATCTCACCTTTGTCGCCACCCGCGATCTCTGCGAAGTCCGCTTGGACTTGCTCTAGCTCTGCTGCATCCCCTCCGGGAACCTCATCTTCCTCCTCCACATGAGGAGCCACTTCTTCGGGAAGCTCGTCTTCCTCGCCAACTGGACGCACTAAGTCGTCGACATGCTGCTCTTCGAGGCTCCGCTGCTTCACACGCTCGAGTTCCTCTTCCTCTCGCTGCCTTCTTCTTTCAGCAGCCTCCGCGGCTGTCCTCCGGGACTCAGCAAGAACATCCTCGCTTATAGGATCATCTGAAATGCCAGAATGGGCATCTCTCTTTTGCCTCTTGGTCACAAGGCCACCAACGGCTTCATCATCATCATCTGCGAATACATTTTTGGTTCAAAGAAAAGAACTGTATGGAAGTTGTGATAAAGGACAAAGGGATGCGACGGAGGTACCTCCTGACTCTTCCTCGCGCATTACAACTGTTCCTTCTTCTTCTCCATTACTTGCCTGGGGCTCCTGCCTCTCTTCCTCTTCCTCTTGGTTGAATGGAACGAAGGTCTCGACTGCGAGATCTTTTCGCACTTTGCTGGGCATACGACCCTTGCCCTTGTCCTTGACAGAATGGGACCTCGCTGGGGGCGAGACTGGAGCACTCCTAGGGGAAGAAATCATAATTCCCTTTTGCCTAGGTCTTTTCACTCTCGGCGCCGCAGTCGCTGGAGGGGACGGGTCATCTCTAGAAGGAGACGGAGCCGGAGGGTTGTCTATCAGCGAGTCAGCAAAAGTATTCATGGCTGCGCGAACCTTCGTTTCAACCTCGGCATCCATCCTCCATGCTAACCGGTACGCCTCCCCTTTCCTTCTGGTGGCAACAATAGTGTCCACCAGCGATTTGGAGCGATCACCAGCTGCGAACCTCCGCACATGACACTAGACAATACAGAACAAAAAGCATCAGTGCAAGCAAATCAAAGAGCTCAAAGCACACAAGGAAATTGCTTACCTCAGCAAACGCCTTGCTATATTTGACGACCTGCGTGTCACCTTTCCTGATGGCATCGACTTGTTCCTTCAGAATGAAATCGGGGCACAAATGATTCTCGCGGTCCAACAACGAGTAGCAACCGTACTCAGACTCGCTCAAACTGCAATTGGGACGAAACGGAAAAGAGTTTCTCTTGATCAAGGGGGCCCTTCCGGGCTGTGCCGCCGCCTCGGTCTCCCTCCTCGTTTGCTGGGCAAGCCAGTATGCGATCCAGTTCTGGGAATAACCACCATTGCGAGTCCCCGCAGGCTGCTCGAAGGGAAGATTGCTCATGAGGACCGTCTTGCACTCTTTTGCCAGCAAGCGCTTGTAGCACCCTCTAACGATAGACTGGGGCCAGATTGATGGGGCTACCGCATCGAAACCAAACTGAGGAGAGACCCGAGTGGGGTCAACATCCACTGTAAGCCTTTCATATCGTGGCGCGAGCTCACGAATATGCTCTGCAAGTGCAGGAAGAGAACCTCGCAAACACCAGCAAAAGAACTCACGATAGCGCTCGTGGAAATGCGATCCCTTTTCAAAGAGAAGGTCTTCTGACAAGACCATACCTTCGGAGGGGTATAGCTTTGGAAACCACCGCACATTCTCAACACGTGTGGCGTAAGGCCTGGCAGTGAACTCCCTTCGCTTGTCGCATATCAAGCTCCAAGTACACTTGGTGTTGCTTGCACCAAACCATCTCGCAGCCCTTCCGCTGTTGAGCGCTTTTGTCTCGCCTGGGGGACACCACTTCTCGAGCGGGAGGGGAGTTGGAGCATAAGACGGCCAACGCTCGAACACCCACATTGTCAAAAAACTGATATTGACAAAGGTCAGAACATCGAGGCGGCCGCGCGATTCCTTCATCGCCAGAACCAGCTGATCCAGCCTGTAATATAGCGTGCCCAAGACCAAGGGTCCAAGTGCGACTCTCTGGCCGAGAGCGAGCCTCACCGCAAGTGGCAGCACATGGTAGAAGACCCCGTCATGGGGGTGACCATCAATCAGAAATCTCGACAGCCAAGCACAAAGAAAAGCACAAAGGGTTAGGTGATAACCCTTGCCCTCTATGTAATTCTCGGCCTCCGGGTTCGCGCTTAAAAGCTTCTTAGTAATGCTGCTGCTCGCATAGTCTCGGAAGAAATACTGCAACCACTTGTTCCAGGTATTCTTCGCAGACGTATCAACTAGCTGCCAGTTCGGAAGAGGTTTTGTACTGGTCCACCGAGTGGAGATTTTCTTCACCTCTGCTAAGCACTCCTCCATCTGCGCGTACAAGGCTAATTCCGCAGATGTCCTTAAGTGACTCAAGGGGTCCACCTCACCCATGGGGGAAAGCTCATACAGCATTTGAACGTCCTCGAGCGTGGGTGCAGCCTCGAACTCAGCAAAGTGAAACGTGTGAGTCGCAGGCGAATAGCGGGACAGAAGGTCTAGAAGCATGGACTGATCCAACTTCACGGCAGCGCCCTTCATAGCACGAACAGCGAAGAAAATGCCGGCTTCATCAAGAGTTTCGGCGTAATTACCCAACACGCGGTCAGTCCACTCATCCATATAGTCCAACTTCTGGACAAACGCCTGAGTAGAAATCGCAGTATATGGGAAGTGCCCGTTCTCGATTCCCAATCGAACCACATCCTCGGAGCCAACTAACTCGAGCAAGGCTGAGTTAACTGGGCGAGTCAGGGTTAACAACTGCTCAACGGGAACAGGATCAGGCATCCTCTTCGCCTTCACCCTCGCGTGGTAAAAATCTTTCCCACCCAGAAAGGGGGCTTTTCGCCACAGAGACCGCGGAAGCTCCGGCATCTCTTCATCTTCCTTGACAGGTCTGGTTACTCTTGTTTTGGCCATTCCTGCGAAAGGGCAAAAAAAAGGGGGGAGAAATACCACACCAGTCAGTTTGAATTTTGGAATTCGAGATCTATGCAACAGGAAGCAAACAGTTCCAGTGCCGATTTCAGAAATTGGGGGGTTGCAAGATCCAATATTGTTGAAAGATTAAGAACGAAGCAGGTTTAGAGATCAAAGCCTCTTCACACACTTCATGGGTTTACAGATTCAATGCGATTCAAGGCAAACACTGGTAGTTTAAATCAAGAGTAAACGAGGCCAACCTTGTTTCCTTGAAGCCTGCTTGGAGATGCACAATTGAAGAATACGATTTGCAGTCTTGAACTGATGATTGATTATCTGGATCTGCTCTCGAAGATCTCCGGGTACCATTCACTTTAAGAGAAAGAAGTGATGCTCTGCAATAATGGGATACAAGGTATTTATCCAAAAGAATGAGGGGTTGCGTCCCTTCAGTAGTCGAATCGCAACCGTCACCGTCGTGTCGCGCAATCACAGGACGGGCTGACGTCACGCCTAAAACCCTAAAGGTCAGACGGCACGACTCTAGGGGTTTTAGGTCATAATGACACGCACGGGGGCTGAACTTACCCGTATTTGAATTGGTGCGTGACGACGACGCGCATGTTGGTTTCCGCGCATGGAAGCCTATACAGCTACAAGCCTTCACGCGCAGAAAGGGGGCTAATGTAGATACTGCTTTCTGACATGGCTGATCTTAGCCACGTGGCGACCATCCAGCACACCATATTGTGCTCCACACACACAGGATCACCAGCCGAGCTGATCCATGTGGGGGCTGCGAGACAGAGCCCTCGCATACCACTGCACGGGACTTGTAGGGATTTGTGGTTTGGAGGCTAGGGTAAGCCCTGTCGCGTGCGAGCCAAGCCCGCGCGCGACCTTTAGTAACTGTTTTGAGAGATCTATGGCACGAGCTCCCTAGACCCGGTCAATCCGGTCAAACCCGGTCAATCCGGCCAAACCCGGTCAACCTCGTAACGGTTCCGGTACTCGCGCACCACGTGCTCTAACGGTTCCTATATACTCGGACGAACGTGCCGTTACGGTTAAGCTAATTAAGCCGCCATTAATGGGCGCATTAACTACACTACAACGGCCACGTTCTCCAGTATATATATATCGTTACTCTTTCCATACAAGAAGAACAACACTGCCATACGCGGAAGCTCTGCCAAACCTCTGTCTCTCTCTCAGACATTGCTACTGACTTACTCTCTCCCTACACACACCCCTATTCTTCCTGTGCGATCCCTGATCCACTACGTACGGTGTACACGGAGGTCTCCCTGCCGGAATCTCTTGTGCACAGAGGGTATTAGAATTAAAGTGAAAAATCCATTTCTGGTTTGGAATAAACTGCAAAGTGTTGCAAACTGATGACTTGTAATGATTGTACTCAGTAGCCGTTGGATCAGAAAGAAGAAAGTTTCACAGCCGTTGGATCTGGCTATACGTTAGGCTTTGAATCTCAGCTTCTCTTTTAGTTGAACGACAACGTTTGAGGAAGCAACGGTCATCAGTCCATGTGGAGTCTTTTGATTGTTTGTTTATTTTTTCTTCATTTGCTGATGTGTAGGTTTGTTAACACTTTTCTGTAATTGCATTTGGCTACCCTCCTTTCTTGAGGATACGAGCATTTCTTCTCTCATTTTAGAATTCTGTAATTTTGCTTCCAAAATTATCAGAGAGAAAACTTTCTCTTTCTAGATTTTCATCTCTTTCGATTTCTAATACTATTTGCAAAACTACTAGCTTATTGCAAATGGGAAAATTACACCATTATGTAGCTAACTGAGTCCAAGGATATTTTCGTCCAGACAAAGTTAACATTTTTTTTTTGCATCTTCATATCGCTGATCCCATCCCAACCTGCTATAGCTGCAGGTCTCTGGTGATAACTGGAGATAAAGCCCTCTATCAATTTCTCGATTTGGCCAATAGATGAATCAGAAATCGGTAAGGAACCTCAAGAACCCTAACCCCTATGTTGGTTCAATTCTTCTTCCCTGTTGAAATTCAGAACATTTAACTTGCTTGAGGTTGTTCCTGAGGTCAATATGAACCCAGAGAGACCAATCCCCACAGCCAATTCGCTAGAAAGTGCGGTTCGCCGGAATCTGGGCACAAGAAGTACCCGGGAAACTCCATCACTGCCAGATATAAGTATCTTCCTCGTTTCTTGATCAATTTTGAGAAAAATTGATTATGTGCGATCCCTGTGTTCTTTGTTGCCAGATAGAGGTATCTTCCCTGTTTGTTGGTTTTCCACTATGTTTAATTGTTCCGGTTCACAACACATAGTACTTGGCGGCCGGGCGCGGCAGTGCTAATGGTTTTGGCGGTGGAGACATGGTAATATATTAGTGGCAGTGTTGGTTCGGCAATGACTAATTTGCCCCTAAAGCAAAAGGACACATTTGTAAAGTAACGGAATATTCCTAAACGGATATAACGGTGTAATTTCTCATTTGCAATAAGTTAGTACTTTTACAATTAAGAGTGCAATTAGCCAATTTTAAAAGAAGGAAATGCAATCAGTCAGTTATGTCATACTGGGGTATGCAATTAGCAATTAAGTCTTAAGCCAATCCCACATGCCCAAGCACAAAAACAAACATGACCTTTCGGGTTGAAGTACAACTCTCTTTGAAGCACATAAAGTCAGCTCATCGGAGTACTTAAAAAAAGGGAAAGACATCATCTATACCTGCTGACCATATGCACCTAACTCATTCTTTGGATTTCTTCATTATTATTATTATTATTATTATTATTATTATTATTATTATTATTATTATTATTATTATTGAAACAGTCAGCCCAATAATTGAAAAAAAAAAGCAACATTACCGTCCCACTACTTGCTCGAAGCAGTCAGCCCAAATAATTGAAATAAAAAAGCAACAATTCCAAAAGTCTTCCCCTTGGATCTCTAGTGTCCCTTACAAATAGAGCAGCACTGGATCAAGGTAAAAGCACAACAAAACAAAGCAAAGCAAAGAGAGAAAGAAGAAGACAAAAAAAAGAAAGAGCTCATTTAGCTAAGAGGGAGAGATAGAGAAATGGAGAATTTGCCAAGGTATTTTGCGCTGGAATCGCTCTCCAACAACAAATACTTACGCTTCGTACACGAAGATGTTGTATTGCAGGGCCATGTGGAGTTCAGCGGGGAGGAAGTTATAAGCATCTACACCAAGTTGAACTGGAGCCAGCGAAGAATGAAGGCTATACGGGTTTATTCAACGTACGTTGTTGCTACAACAACAGATACTGGAGCAAGAGAGAAAAAAACACAGGGTGGATCACAGCCACAGCCGCCGAGCCAGTGGAAGACCAATTCAACTGGTCTTGCACCTTGTTCGAGCCAGTGATCCAGACGGCTTCGGACGATGGGAAAACAACGCTAACACTGCTCCACGTCCAAGACAACCGCAGCGTTCCTGTTTCTATTGGCGGGAGGAGTGGCGGCGACACCACTTACCGGTCATGCTTGAAGGCAGACTCACATCAGCAGCCCCCAATACTAGGTCGTCATGGAGATTCCAATGCCGCCGCCACCTTTTCTATTCTCGACTGGGAGTCTTTTGTGATATTGCCCAAGCGAGTCGCGTTCAAGGGCGATGATGGACTCTACCTTCGCTATAGTGGGAAAGGTCTCACATTCGATTCCAGTGACATTTCGCTACCCCTCGACGTAAATCAAGTCGTCTACGCCCGCGATGGCAGTGTCAGGTTCTTTGTTGGCACGGGCAGCAACTTTCCCTGGATCTGCACCCCAGAAACGAAGATTCATGTCATACATAGGTCCCCCACTGGCGAGAATGCGTTTTTTTTGCTATCGAAAGGCCATGGCGACAACGAGGTGGCGATACAGAGCAAATTGTACAAAGGTATTTTTTGCCGGAGGCTGACAGATGCAAGCAAGACTCTCGATATTGCTTCCGTTTCCATGTCAAAAGCGTCAATCCTGAGGGTTGAAGAGCCTGTTGTTTCGAGGAGCGTGTACAATGTAAAATTCCGCCTCGAGGACGCAAGAATCTACCACCAGTCTGATGTCATATTGGTAAGAAAAAACTTAAGTAACCCCCTCGACGACGATGAAGTCATTCATCTAATACAAACATTCAAAACGGAAACCAGTAGAAGGTGGAATTCCAGTGTTACACTCAAGTTGGCCACCCCGACCACAATCGAGACAAGCATTCCATCGATTGTGGATGGAGAGATCGACTTTAGTGATGAGTTCGAGGGGCGGTACGAGTGGGGAACCGACATGAAAGGATCCCAGACCACAGAGCTGTCCGACCACATCAGTGTCCCCGCTCGTTCCACCGTAGCGGTTCATGTCATTGCCACAAAAGGTAAGTGTGCCGTTCCTTTCTCCTATATGCAGCGGGACATGGATGTGGTTGCGAAGGTTTACATCAACAAGATGGACGACGGGGTTTACACTAACATCAACTACTACAACATCAGGGCCGAAGTTGTTAAAACTAAAAATGTAAAATAAGGTTTGTGTGCTGCCATAACTACAACCCTGAAGATACTTCACTGGACGCTCCTTTGAGAAAGTGAAGCTCCTAACTTGCTTGTGTGTGCGCGTCTTTTGTTTTTTTTCCTCAATTCTCTTTGGCCTTTGCCTGGTGTTGCTATTGTAGTAACATAACGGAGTGAAATAATAAAGTACGCTTTTGTTTGGACCAGTTGTGAGTATGTCAGGCCCGTCTCTATAGTAAGGCCATCTTCGGCTTTGCCTAGGGCCCCTTGTCTAAAAAGGGCCCCCAATTTACATAAGGGATGGGTAATTTTATAATTTAGTACCATTGTAATCCCTAATTTAGCCTTATAGTTCCCTATGAAATTAATTGTGAACGCAGTTAAAGAGATGAAAGGAAGAGAATGATTTATTGTTATTGATAATCACTAGTACATCATTCTTTTATACTACACTATGATTACAATAAGGAGATAAATACAAATCAAATGAATAAATACAAATTAAATGAGATAAGTCAAAGGAGATAAGTATGGTAACAATAATAACAATATTGAAGAGATAATCTCCATGATTTGAGGGAGAGATTGTCGGGCATTGCATGTCATGTCCTTATACGCCCCCTCAAAACGGGCTGTCATGAATGAAGGCCGATTTTGTTGATGATAGTAGTGAATGGTCCTCGCGGTCAAAGCTTCGTGAGAGCATCAGCGAGTTGATCGTTGTTTGAGATGTAAGCAACACGAAGTTTGCCTGCTTGCACATTTTCTCGTACGAAGTGATAGTCAAGGGCTAGGTGTTTCATGCGGGAATGAAACATTGGGTTTGCGCAGACATACGTAGCTCCTGCATTATCACAGTAGATGACCGGAGTGGAGGACAGAGGATGACGAAGCTCATGGAGAAGATTTTGTATCCACAATATTTCAGCAGAGGCAGCGGCGACAGCTCTGTACTCGACTTCAGTAGAGGATCGAGCTCGGGTCTTTTGTTTCTTTGAGGACCAAGATATGGGTGTCCGACCAAGATAGACAATATAAGCCGTAGTTGATATGAAATCATCAGTGTCGCGAGCCCAGTCAGCATCCGAGAAGGCGTGGAGGTTTAAGGGAGTACTTTTGTGAATTGTTAGGCCCATGGTGGAGGTACCATTGAGATACCGTAGGAGACGATGGAGAGATTGCATGTGATCATGGGTGGGGGAGTGCATATATTGGGCAAGTTTGTTAACAGAGAAGGCGATATCCGGGTGGGTGAGGCTTAGGTATTGAAGGCCACCGATTAAGGTGCGGTAATGGGAGGGGTCGAGGAGTGGTGTGCCGGCGGTGGTTAAGGGGGGATGAACCGCAAGGGGTGTGGGTGTGGGTTTAGAGTTTTCCATGTTTGCTTTGGTTAGGAGGTCTTGAATGTAGCGTGTTTGACTAAGAAATAGTCCATTGGGTTGTGGTTGAACTTCCACTCCCAAGAAATAAGAGAGGTTGCCTAAGTCTTTTAGAGAGAACCGAGAGGATAGAGTGGTGATGAGAGTTTCAAGGAAGGAGGGGTTACTAAAGGTGATGATAATGTCATCAACATAGACAAGTAAGTATGTGGTGATCCCAGTAACGGAGAGTGTAAAGAGAGAAGAGTCAGAGATAGCGTTGCGAAAACCAAGATGGAGTAGGTGGTTGCGGAGTTCGGTGTACCAAGCTCTAGGAGCTTGTTTTAAACCGTAGAGGGCTTTGTTGAGCTTACACACATGAGTAGGATATTTGGGGTCAACAAAACCGGGTGGTTGGATTGTGTAGACATCTTTGGTGAGAGAACCTTGTAGGAAGGCGTTTTTGATGTCAAGTTGACGCAACGGCCAATCATGAGCAACCGCAAGGGAGAGAACAAGACGCACCGTGGTTGGTTTGATTACTGGGCTAAATGTTTCTCCATAGTCAATCCCAACACGTTGAGTGAAACCTTTGGCCACAAAGCGTGCTTTGTGTTGGGTGATGTTGCCATCTTTATCTCTCTTTATACGGAATACCCATTTGCAAACTACAACATTTTGAGAGGGATTGGATGGTACAAGGGACCAAGTTTTGTTTTTGTGAAGAGCATGTAGTTCGGCTTCCATGGCTTTTCGCCAAGTAGGGCTTTTGAGAGCTTGGGTTATATTTTTGGGTAGGGTTGTTTCATGAACTTTGGTATTGAGATTGATTTTGGAGATGGGTTTTCGAATGCCACTTTGGAGGCGTGTGACAATACGAGAGGTTGATGGGGTGGGTTTGTTGTGGTGGTCGTGGGTGGCGGAGGTGGAGAGGGCTCGGAGATGGTTTTGGCGAGATTAGGTGATGAGGGTGGAGAAGTAACTGTGGGAGGTGGAGATGAGGGTGGTTGTTGGGAGTGGTGTTCGGATGGTAAGGGTTGCGGGGTAGGAGAGAGTATGGTGGAGAGAGATAGGGAGCCCATTGATTGATAAGATCAGTGGGATTGATGCGTGTGGATTGTAACGTGGAAAAAGGGAATGTAGTTTCATTGAATTGGACGTGACGAGAGACATAGATGCGTGAAGTGATAGGATCGAGGCAGTAGTAGGCACTTTGTGTGGGAGAGTATCCGATGAGGACACATGGAATAGACTTTGGGTCTAGTTTGTGGGAAGTATATGGTTTAAGCCATGGGTAGCAAAGGCAGCCGAAACTACGAAGTTTAGTATAGTTGGGTTGGTGACCAAAGAGTTTGAAGAAGGGGGAAACATTGTTGAGTGTGGGAGTAGGAAGGCGATTGATTAGATAGGCGGCAGTGGAGGCAGCATGCGGCCAATATTCAAGGGGCATATTGGCATGAGATAGGAGAGAGAGAAAGGTCCCAACAATATGTCGGTGACGGCGTTCAGAATAACCGTTGTGTTGGGGGGTATGAGGGGGAGTTGTTAGATGGGAAGTGCCATCAATAGTGAGGAAGTTTCGTAAGGCTAAGTATTCAGTACCGTTGTCGGAATAGAGGGTTTTGAGAGGAAGTTGGAAGTGTTTTTCGACTAAAGCCTTGAAGCGAATGAAAACAGATTTAGTGTCTGATTTTTGCTTCAAATTGTAGAGCCAGATGTATTTGGAGTAGTGGTCGACAAAAATTAAATAGTACTTGAAGTTGTCATGAGAATAGACGGGAGAAGTCCATAGATCAGTTTACACATATTGAAGGGGAGCATTAGATTTGATGGAGGAGGTAGAGAACGGAAGTTTATGACTTTTATGGCAGGCACAAGAATTACAATCTAGAGTAGAAATAGAAGAAACATTAAGATTATTGGAAGTTGTAAGAAGATTAAAAATATTTCGGGAGGGATGTCCCAACCATGGTGCCATGCTAGATAAGAAGTGAAACTCGTGTAGACTTGAGGAGAGGTAGGGAGGAGCTCATAGATACCCTGATTAGGAGTCCCTTGAAATAGCACTTTCCCCATTGAAAGGTCTTTTAAAAGAAAGGAGTTGGAGACCAAAGAGATCGAGATATTATTATTAGTACATAGTTGAGAGAGAGAGATTATATTTTTAGAGATGGAAGGAACAACAAGAACATTTTTAAGTGTGAGCGAAGATAGAGAGCAAGAGCCAAAGTGAGTTATAGGAAGACCCTTACCATCACCGACTATTAGTTCTTCGGTTCCTTCATATCGCGCATGGAGAGAGAGATTGTTGAGATCGTTGGTGACGTGGTGGGAAGCCCCACTGTCGAGCAGCCACGGGGTAGACGCTAGGGGTGATGGGAGTTGTGCCGTGTGGGCTTGTGGTTTGGTGTGAGAACGATGTGTGTGAGTTATAGGTGGTCGGGGAGGGCGAGGTGAAGCCGAGGGGAATTGGCTAGTGAACAAAGGACATTGGGAAACAGCATGGCCTTGTTCTCGACACCATTGGCACTTACCGAGAAAGGGGCGCGAGTGTTTTGACGGATCGGTTGTATTGGCGAGTTGAGAGGAAGAGTTGGTGTCAGAGAGGGTGGACATGGTGGCGGTAGTAGAGGCACGGATCAGAGCTATGATACCATAACGAGATGAAAGGGAGAGAATGATTTATTGTTATTGATAATCACTAGTACATCATCCTTTTATACTACACTATGATTACAATAAGGAGATAAATACAACTCAAAAGAATAAATACAAATTAAATGAGATAAGTCAAAGGAGATAAGTATGGTAACAATAATAACAATATTGAAGAGATAATCTCCATGATTTGAGGGAGAGATTGTTGGGCATTGCATGTCATGTCCTTATATAAGTAGTTCCTAGTATACTCTCAATTTAAATTTTTGTTAAATCTTTCTCATCTATAGTCTCATACTCATTACATGCACTGTTTTATTATAATCAGGATTTATAAAACAAATTGAATAAGGGTATTTGCTTTAGTACATTTATCTCAATAGAAAGAAACATGATAAGCCATTTTATTTTCTTCGTAGTGTTTAATCTTATTTAGAAGATAGGTCAAAAAAAATAAAGTCGTCTAAAAATTCGCCTAGAGCCTCCTAAAAGTTAGAGACGGCCCTGAGTATGTGTGCGTTGCACGTAGCGATTCTTACAAATAATTGTGGTGAATTTGTGAATCACGATTGTATAGATACTGGTGGTGAATTTGTGAGTCACTTGTCGTGTAAGAACATACCGGTTTAACTGTACCCTACTGTGGATTTCGAAATCTATATTTTTATTGTGAGAGCGTGTTTTAACAGTGCTTTTACCGCTGTAAAATAGAAAAATTAGAATAAAATCATGCTCTTAAATTATCTCTGAAAGTTGACATATGTACAAACCTGAAGAGTCGTACATCTATTCAAATTTGAATATTAAATCAAAAATAAGTTTTAGATGAGTTTAAATCTCAACAGTTGTGACTATTCAGCTCATACATTTTCGGGTATCTTCATCATTCTTGAACAGTTGTGACTATTGGGTTGTGTCTTTTCGAATTGGTACCTTCACTATTATAAAAGGGAGTCATTAGTCCTTAATATTTTACTATTATAAAGGGAGTTATTAGTCCCTAATATTTTCACTCAATATTGTCAGCCCTCTCTCCCTCATTTTCTTTCAATATGTGTTGTCTTCTACGAAAAAATTGGATTTTATTTTTGGGAGATACTCAATATATTGGCGGCTTAGCAAGACATAAGAAGATGGCAATATCTGACTTAAATGGCCAAAAATACAACGACTAAGTAATGAATTACGTTTTAATAATGCTATCAAATTTCTTCAGAAGAAGGAAGAAAACCCTGCTTCTAAATGACAATTAACCTGTAGAACTAATTTTTTATTGAAAGAAAGTAAGAAACTTATTAATAAAGAAAAAATACAGCCAAATCCCATGTACAATGAAAATGTCTGAAGGCCTTTATGGCCTCAGTGGAGCACTTGCAGTGTTAGTGGTGACCTAACTGTACTACATAAACTGAACCAAACATCTAAATGACTAATACAAGACAGAGACACTAAAATTAGTCAGACAACTTTAGAACCACTGACGAAGATGGGGACACTGTTGCCGCTATTATGACTGAAGCAACATGTGGAGCGTTGTGGCGGCGGGGTCCGGAGTGGAAGTGGGTGGGTGGTGGACGTTGAGATTGGCAATACCGGGACTTTAGCAACCAGCTCAACGAACGTGGAGACGGTCCGAAAGAACAGTAGACTCTAAATCATTCAATTTTTTAAAATATATAAAAAATAACGAACCATTAGATATCTACATAATAAGGAACTATGAGGATCAGCATATCCCCAAAATGTGACACATTCTACCAAACAACACTCAAGCAAGAAGTCTTCTGCGGTATTCTCCTCCAATGTACGCGAAGAAATTGGTGTTCATCTTAGCGCTTTTTGTGGAGTACGGAAAGAATTAAATCACGAACGCTGTCTTGGATTGCCTACAGAAATTGGGAGGAAGAAAATGTCGTGCTTCCAAAATATTCCAGACATAGTGCAAAGTAACATGTCAAGCTGGAATGAAAAGTATTTATCACAAGCAGGGAAGGAGGTACTACTAAAGTCAGTTATAGAGTCCATACCTACGTACACAATGAGCTGCTTTAAGTTGCCATCCAATCTCTGTGACAAACTTGACGCTGAAATGACAAAACTCTGGTGGGGCTCTGATGAGAAGAAAAAAAAGAGAATTAGCTGGATTGCTTGGATTAAACTGAAGAAATCAAAAGATGAAGGGGGAATTAACTTTCAGCATCTCCAGTTGTTCAATTTAGCGATGCTTGGGAAACAATTTTGGAGACTCCTGATGAAACCATCCAGTTTATTAGCCCGAGTACTAAGACACAAGTACTATAGAGACTCTGGTCTATTAAAAGCGACAGCAAGGCAAGATAGTTTGTACCTGTTGAAAATCATAATGGCGAGCAAGACTCTTGTCCTCAGTGGGTGTAGATGGCGGTTCGGAAACGGGGAGAATCTAAAAGCTTTTTCCAGATCCGTGGCTTTTCCGAGCTGATTCTTTCAGACCGATAACCCCGAACCCATCTCCTGGTACTCCAATCTGGGTTTCGGATCTGATCACAGAATAAAGAGAATGGGATATGAGCAAACTTTGTCAACTATTTTGGAAGAAAGACATAGAAGAAATTCTGAGAATTACAATCCCATCAAGACCTATTGCAGATCGCCTTATTTGGCATTTTTCAGAAACGGGGAACTACACTGTAAGTTCAGGGTATGCGTTGATTAAAAGACAAGAAGAGCAGAAACAAATTTTTCAATCGGGAAGTTGCTCGAACCCAACCCCAGGCTGGTGGAGGATCTTTTGGAAATTAAAACTCCCCAAAAGAGTCCTCTATACAACGTGGAGAGCTCTGTTAAAGAGCTTTCCGGTTCGCAAAAACCTTTTAAAGAAAGGCATTGAAATTGAAAATAGATGTGAGATCTGCAAACGAGAAGAGGAAGATGAAACTCGTCTTTTTCTTTTCTGTCCCTTTGCAAAGGACTGCTAGAATTCACTACTTGGTCCAAATTTTGCTCCAGAATCCCCAATGCACTTTCAGATCTGGTGGATCCCGACCTTCCTTGCAGCAAAAACAGAAGAAAGATGGTGCATGAGTGTTTTGATATGGTTTCTTTGGAAAAACAGAAATGCTATAATTTTTAAAAAGAAGAAAAGAAGCCCAGAAGAGGTGGTTGCGCAAGTGAACAGTTACCTGTCGGAAATCACCGGAGGTTCACAGGTTGTAAATGATTTGACTTCGTCGGCTCAGACAAGCCTCTCAACGGATAGACCCCCACCAAGGCCACCGGAGGATTAGGTGATTATCAACACGGATGCGGCATGGAATCAATCGATCAAGAAAGCAGCTATCGGTGTTGTAATCAGATCTGGCTCGGGTGTCTTCATCGCCGGAAAATCAAAACCGATCCCCTTCTCAAACACAGCCAAAGCTGCAGAAGCTATGGCTTTGAAAGAGGGAATCGAATTTGCACTAGAAACGGGACATGCAAGCATCTGGGTGGAAACAGATGCCATTTCTCTAGTGAGAGAAATGAACAGAAGGAGAGAGAGGAAAGAACCAGAAGATGTAACAGAGATAGAGACGACCCTTGAAGAAGCCAACAGTCTTCTCGAGAAGACAAGAAGCTACGAGATCGTCCACGTTTCAAGAAAGTGGAATACGTGTGCACATAAGTTCGCACAAAAGGCTCTTCAGTCTTGTAGTGCTTTCATTTCAGTCCAAACAGCTCCTGAGTGGGCTTTGTTTTGTTTAGATGGAGATGTTATGGGCCGTTTTTCTGGGCCAGTTTGATTAGTAATATGGATATTTTAAAAACAAAAAAAAACAACACTCAAGCATAGTGTATCACTTCAAAACTGTTCTATTTTTGAATTCCCTCCCTTACCGTGAATAGTGTCTCCCGCTTGTGGACCCATCTACCTCTTCTCTTTCTCCTCTATTTAAAATTTGAATTTTAAAACTCTTTCACTTTCTACAAACTTTTCTAATTTAATATTTCAATTAATTTATTTTGGTTGACCAAAAAGAAAATATTTTCAAATAATGAATAAATGACATACATATTTGTGTTAGACATAAATATAGTCATGCACAGTAGCCACCCGAGGGTCGTAGTAGTGCCCTCGGGCACAGGGCATTCACTAGTTTTTTAATGATGTGTCAGGACCAGAACCTGACAACGGAAAATCAGAGTTGACTCCTCCCGAATCCGGCGAGGAATTAGGGTTAGCAGTCTCCGATTGAATTGAAAACTAGAGAAACGAAATGAATTCACATTTTTTTCTGATATTATCCTTCACCTTCTAGACGTAGATATAGTTGATGCAACAACCATCACACATCCCCATGTAACTAACAGGGGTATAAAAGTAAAAACAACACATAACAGATAATCTAATGATGTTACAAAATACTAACGGGCTACGCATATTCTAACGGAAACTAATGAAACGCAGTGGTTGCCCTTAACGTCTTCTATTACGTCGGCGTTCCCCTTGAGTTGTTTAGCCATTTGAAAGCTAATGTTCACTTAGATCTAACGGCATCTGCTATTTGCTCATCTGTGATCGTACAGTATCTACTTGTCCTCAAATAACTGTTCATTTAGTCTTAGTGTTTCCAAATGAACAGTACCCAGCCCCTTCCCATTTCTCATTTCTGACTTCTCCTTCCTGACATAATAGAAGAACTTGTATCTGTTATTGTTCAAGTGCGTGTCATAAGTTTTCTTACAAATCTCTGACTTTAAAGAATGAAACCACATCACACACATCTTGTGGTTTTTTTTTAAATCTTTGACATATTTGCTTCAAGCAACAGTTTTTTTAAGCCTCCTTCCCCTTCCAAGTTGAAGCTAGAAGAATTTCAGAAGCTCCTAATATTTTCCACTCCGTTAGTTCGCCGTTACAAACTAAACTCTGACACAGAGTATTCGTCTTTATCCAAACAACAGAGGCGTATTTGTATTTAATTTAAACTCAAGGGGTGGAAATTATCTTTTATCCTATGATAAGCATTCCAAAACGGGCTCTTAACAATACTAGCAAAGCCAAAAAAAAACCCTAAACCCTTGCCTGACTTGCTGAGGAAGTTTTCTGCTATTATCGGTGCACTTGGGTTTTAGATGACGTCAATTCAGAGACATCTCTCGCTCGATAGATAGATTAGGGTTTAGATTTCTCTTTACAATAGTGCTCTCTCTGTCTACCTTTGCAGCTTGAGATCCTAAGGTCTTATTCAGCCATGGCATCTTCTATAGTCATCAAGGTTCCATCTTTTCACTCTTATTTTACTTGATACGTAAGTCGTAACTGTAGCTCCTGCAAGTTTGATTATACTTCGCTGGGATTGTGAGTGATTTGTGTTTGATTCTCCTATTTGAGCCCGGTACATAGAGTACGTAATTTGACAAATTAAAGGACTACATTGGTACTACTATTCTTGCATTTTGAGTTCTCCACCCAGCATTGTGTTTTTAGTTGAATTGATACAATATCATGTACCATGTCGTGGTGAGTTGAGTTGGTAGAGTAACGTGTACAATTATGTCATGAGACAGATATCACTCGGGATCAATTGATACAGAATCACGTATCGTGTTGTAACTTCATATGAACTGATATCATGTGTCGTGTAGTCAGTTGAGTTGGTGGATTATCACATTTTTTTTTAAATTACGCCACTACTCTAACCCTACTCTTGTGCAGTAACCTGCAAACCATACTAGAGAGGTAAAGCAGCCTGAGAAATTCCTGAGGTCAATAGGCAGTCCTTGAATTGTCCCAAAGTTTGAACTTAAGATCTCCAGACAAATGCCCTGAGTCTTAAGAATGCTAAGTTGACCAACTCAACTACACCCTGAAGGTATCACATTTCTTAGACTCGTGCATCGTACGTTGTGTTGCCAGCTCAACTGATAGCACACACCCTATATGTACTAGGTCTTGAGAATCGACAACTAGACTGTTGTCAACTCTTTTGGCACACATCAAATCACTAACTGAACTGACAACACAGCTTCACTCACACAACATAGTGTACGTGGTGCTCTAACTGTAATCAATTGAACTGACAACACAATGTTGGATGTTTGGATCCACATCCCAAAATTTGTGTTAAAGACATACAAACAAATATTGCATTATAAAGTAATCTAAATTTTCCATATTAACACTATTTGGGACGTATATGAACAATATTTAGAAAATATATGCGTTTTTTCACTTCTTCTTGAAGTTTTTGTAGACTTCTGTAGAGAGGGACGAAAGATGTAATAGTTACTCCTGGGAGGTGATTGAAAAATGGCCTAATTACCTCACAATCTCTGTCAATAAATTACATTTCGTATCTGTAGAAGTAGAAAAATTCAAACAATTACCTCTTTTTTTTGTTGGTGTGATTTATACAACTCAGAGAACGCGATTTTCTGTCGTTTGTTTCAGCTCAAACATGGAAAAACACGTAGGCGCTTCAATGCAACCGTCGATGAAACTGGAAAGCTGGACCTTGACATGCCCACATTGAGAGAAAACATCATTACTCTTTTCAATTTTCTTCCTGATACCGATCTAACCCTTGCATACACTGATGAAGACGGCGATCTAATAGCACTAGCTAATGAGGAAGATTTGTACAGTGTCATGGAACAGTACTTGAATCCCCTTGAGATTACAGTAAAGTTGAACGGAAGATCTAACCCCATCACAACTCTAGCCACCTCCTTGCTACGTCTTCATTCTCCTGGATATTTCTGCAAAGCAATCTTGTTTCTGCCTCTAAACTTTGCCCGCACAGCCTTGGTCGGAATAGCTGAGATTGTTTGGTGTTTTGCAAAAAGAAAAGGAACCTTCATGAATCCACTTCCAAAGCTCCGCGGCGGCGATACAAAGTTGCCCTCATTGAGTAGCACATCAGGTTTTTCAGGATCTCAAAAGAATGATGCCACCACTTCAGAGACAGCCTCCAAAATTTGCATAACCGGTCAGAATATGAACCTCGAAACATACGAAAAAATTGTACGCAGAAAGCTGTACCTGTCGGCATTCCCTAGTCAAGACAACAGAGAGGTCCAGATTTCAAAAGAATTGAAGCCTGTCAATGGGAAGTCTGGAGAATACGAATTCAAGAATTCTCCTAGTGTTGGGCCGAGTACTGTCTCTTCTGCACTTAGCAGTAGTCCAGCGTTGGGATCTGGAAAGAATGAAGTCACAAGCCCAGAAACTGGCGTTTCCGTTCAGGAAAAGGACCATGAAAGGCGCTATACTAGTTTTGAAAAATTACCCAGAAAGATTACTCCATCCAGATCTCCTGATCTAGAATGCAAAAAAAGCCAGGATTTAAACGCATTGAAGCCTGGCGCTATTTTTCCAAATGTTATCTATTCCGGAAATGCCTGTTTTAATGGACCCTGTACTGGGAAGTCAGGAGGAGCCAAAGAAACGCAAAGTGAAAACCGAGAAGTCCAGAATTCAAAAGAATTGAAGCCTGTCAATGGGAAGTCTGGAGAATACGAATCCAAGAATTCTCCCAGAGCAAGCAGTAGTACTCCAGAGTTAGGATCTGGAAAGAATGATGTGAGCATTTCAGAGACAGCCCCTGAAATCGAAAAGGACCGTGAAAGGAATTGTACCAGTGTTGGAAAATTACTGAAGATATCTCCATCTAGATCTTCTCCTGATCAAGAAAGCAAAAAAATCCAGGATTTAAACCAACTGAAGCCTAGAACTACTCCTGCAAATGATATCTCTTCCTGGAATACCTGTTTTAAAAACGACAAAAAACCCTGTAATGGGAAGCCAAGAGCTAGGGAGACGCCTAACGTGAGTCATGCTGCGTGTGCAACCTCTGCTGAAGAGAGTGAAAACCAGGGAGGTTACCAGTGCGATCGTTGTTGGGTTCAAATAGTATCTGGACGACGATTTAAGATGTATGGATTTAATTATTCATTTTGAACTTCTGACATATAACCCCGATACAGTATATGTTCGTTGACAGTGTGATACATGCACTATGAGAATCGACAGATAACCGCCTCGCATTTATGTGTTCGCTAACAGGGCGATACATGCATTATGAGAATCGACAGCTAACCCCCACACAGTATTGCAAACTAACAGTATTGATAACAGCTATCTACTTTTGAGGCTCGATGTCAGTAAAATCAATACTCGATTCTTATAGTGCATGTATCACACTGTCAACGAACATATATTGTATGGGGGTTATATACCAAAAGTTGATTTGTTTATCACACTGTCTGCAATATATGTTTGCTCACATCACGATACAATGCATTATTGATTTTACTGACATCATGCCCCAACAGTGTATTGACATCGCGGACCAGCAGTATTGATAACAGTTGTCTACTTTTGGGGCCCGATTTCAGTAAAATAAATACTACATGGGGGTAATATGTCAACTCTCATAGTGCAGTATCGCACTGTCAACGAATATATACAATATTGGCGTTATATAGCAAAAGTTCATTTATTTTATCTTTCTGATATACATCGAATCCTGAATCTAGAGAGTGTCATTTTATGCAGACGTGAGGACGCGGTATGCAAGAGATGCTTTGAAGTTGATAGCAGAATGAGTAGAGATCACGCTTACGCTCCAAGCAGGCTTAGTCAGGTATGGGAAATTTTCTGGCAGGTAAGCTCAGTTAACTTTGCCGCCGTGTCTTTTAATTTTCTCTCCACTTGGAAAATCTCTCCAGGTTCGTATGCGAAAGATCAACAGTACCTTGACTGGGGATTACGGTACCATCACGGATGGAGCTGTTTTGGCGCCATCAACCCCGTTTAAGAAACTTTGGCGGATGCGGAACAGTGGTAGAGATTCATGGCCAAAGGGAACGAAATTTATGAAGGTTGATGGAGATGCATTCGGCGACACAAACGTCGTTTCGCTACAGGTCTGAGTACCAGCCTTCGCGACTTATTACATTTGCTTTTGTTTTTCTCTATGTTTGTCCGGCCCTATCATTAAATCTTTTGATGAAACCGATGCTTAACACAACGAGTCTATGCGCTAGTTTGAGAAGGTTGCGGCGGTGTAGGAACCTGTTGTGTGAGAATTATTGTGGGAATGCTGCTCTGAATTTTAAATAAAATGTGGTTTGGTAAAAGCTACGATGGGAATATTGATATAGTGATTCATCTTTGGTAAAATTACCTGTGAACCTGCTACACGAGAGAGTAGATAACATAAAACGTATCAGTTCCGTAAAAAATAATATTAATATTTTTAAAAATTGCAAGGTTAAAATAGGTTGTAGAAGAATTAGTCAAAAGCAGGTTTCGGAAAAAAATCCCCCCCCCCCCTTTTTCTGAAAGTTGCCGACTTGCTGTGAAACAGCACGAACTGTCCGGAAAAAGAATTTATTTTTATCAAACGCACTGCTTCTACTACCGAAAAGCAGCTGTGTTGGCAGTTGAAGCATTCCCAAACTGGTTCTAAATTCCCGTTTTGACAATACGAGATTAGTATATTGGTTAACAATCCATGCACTTTATGTAACTATCGTATTATGCCAGATCCCGGAGAATGGATTACCTGTGGGTAGGGAGATCGAGGTTTATGTAAATTTTATCGCTCCTGAGCTTCCAGGCCAGTACGTCTCGTTCTGGCAGCTGACTTCATTCGGCGTCCCTGTTGGTCAGCCCTATGTTATTTTCATCCAGGTATCCTGATATTTTCCATGTTTCGATTTAACGTTGTCAAAATACTGATACATTTGACATGGATTTTGTCTATTTTTGTTGAATAAATAGGTTGCTACTCCTATGGTCAACAAGCCCGTGAAATCACCCCGTATTACCCTAAATTTGTCCCCTGAAAGCAAAGTAGACGACCAGACTATGAATGCAGAACCTGGTAACAAAATCCAGAAGCTTCCTGTGCGTGAATCTCCCAATCAAAGAGAACATTACTCGAACGGACGCGCCTTGTTGACACAGACTACGAGAAAGGTGGAATCATCGCGTTTGATTAGAGGAAGCGACGTAATTGATAAAATAGACTCTGATACAAAAGAGGAGGTAGCATCGAATGGAATTTGCAATGACAACGAAAAGCCTGATATGTCCACTTTGGTAAAGTTAGCGAAGGAAGCGATTATTAGAAGGCGGTTAGAGAAGGGCGGGCACGCTGACTGATGTCGAGCATGGAGATCGTGACGATGACGATAAACTCGAAGAAAAGGAACGCAAATAATAGTAGTTCTTTTAATTGCTTTCTTTTACCTTGTACATAGAATATCATTACAATAAGTTCCTATTCCAGCGTAGCCTACAACTAGGAGGTTTGAACTTGAGACCATTTGCATTTCTAATATCAGCTACAAATACTTTTCCAGTGAACTAGCATCCATTTGCATTTCTTTTGGTTGCTTGAGAAGTTAAGATTTTTTTTCCTGATAAACTGAAAGCAAGAAAGTTCATATACTACTAACATATTTTTCTTTCTTTTATGCAATTGCATACTCTACTATCGCCGCCAATTGATTACAATAGTGTCGTCCTAGAGGGTTTGTGTCTATCTCCAATTGTTGAAATAATGGTTTCACTAACTTGATTATCTACAAGTTGTACAACATTATGAATATCCGCATGAAGCGAAACGGACTTCAGGTTCTTATTTGTTCGAAATCAAGGCAAAATTAGTTCAGTGGTAGAGAGTTTGAAGTTCCTGCATGAGGTCTCGGGTCCGAATTCGATATGATGTAATTCGTAAAAGAATCTCTTTCATCCCAATATGTTTCATTACTAGGGGATTGCCCGTGCCCGAGGGCACTACCCCAAAAACACGTTTCACCTATTATAATGTCATAAATAAAATGAGTATTTTCATCTACAAATATGGGCAGAAACGAAGACAACATAAATAATTATATTAAATAATTAAGAAAAAAAGGAAGCCCATTTTTTATAATTATGATAAAAGGGGTGGGAAGTTAAGTGGGTAGTTAAGTAGTGGGTAATTAAGTGGGTGGTAGGTGAGATCTAAGGATTGAGATTAATTCAATCTAACGGCCTAAAAGACATTTTAAAGTCAACCGTCCTCTTTTATAATATAGACTATGGATTGTCCGTGCCCGAGGGCACTACCCCAAAAACACGTTTCACGCCTATTGTAATGTCATAAATAAAATGAGTATTTTTATCTACAACGGAAGTCCTTTTTTATAATTATGATTATGATAAAAGGAGTGGATAGTTAAGTGCGTAATTAAGTAGTGGGTAGTTAAGTTGGTGGTAGGTGAGATCTAAGGGATGGGATTAATTCAATCTAACGGTCTAAAATACATTTTAAAGTCAACCGTCATAATTTATAATATAGATAGATGGTTTTTTTTAAGGATTAAAAATGACAAAAATAAATCAAAATAAAAAAGAAGATGCACTTGACCATACTTCTTGTTAAGAATCATTCTCCAACTGGACTCGGACTCTCGAGTAACTCGATGTCACACGTAATTCTCGAATGTCTATACACATTATTAATTTAAAATAGAAAAGTCTTGGTTCCCAAGCAAGTATTAATCCAAATAGAACCCAAGATAAAAAAGAATTACCCAAACAAGCCTCTAAAATCCCGCTTATGGGAAAACTATATAACTTGGCCAGAAAGATTTGCCCCGATCAATTGATCCATATCAATCTCCAATTTAGGGTTTCGACTCGTCTTCAACAGTAGTGATCTCTCTGCCTCCGTGACTTGAAATTCCAAGCTTATCGCAACCATGGCGTCTTCTCTCGTCATCAAGGTTCGTTTCACTTCACTTTGATGACTGAATTTGATTCGTAATAGTGATTGTGATTCCGATTATACTTTTCGCGTGTTGTGAATGACTTGTTATGCGATTGTGAACGATTTTGTGTTTGGTGTTACTATTCTAAGACCTGTTTGGTGAAACCTCTGGATTCTTCTCTTGTGTGTGATCATGTTCACTGGTTGGGGATCTAGGGTTACCTCAACTGTTCTGTATGTGTTTTCTTACTGTGTTTATCGCCCATGGGTCAAGGGGCAGGGACTTACACTCTGTTCATATTAGAGTATTTTCAGTGCAGTAGGCATATTCTTGCTAAAAAGAGCCTTTATGCATTTTAAACATCTTCAATTTCAGAGCATGTGCATACGAATGTCAAATAATAGGGGGCACTTGTGTATCTGTTTTAGCGTTTCAAACGAATATATAATACAAAAAGAGGGTACTGTAGTAGTTTTCAAAAAAATTGGGGAACAAGTGACCCCATGCCCCTGTTGCCTCTGCGCACTACCTCATTCCAGCACCAAAATTATCTAAAAATCACTATTCATGTTTCCCAGGGCTGGGGTGCCCTTGGAGGAAGTATCCCAGGGGCCTACCCCAGGGAACTTCAAAGTCCCACAACTTTACCAAACTCAATTGAGGGTGTTGGGGCCATTGGAGCGCCCAGCTTTGGGTCAACCTCATGAATAATGTTGTATCGATAATTTTGGGGCTCAATGAGGAGGTGCCAAGGTACGGACGGGAAACCCCCTCTTAAGAGGGCTTCCATCCGGGGCACTTTTACAAGGTATTCAAAGTACTTGGGCCGCTATTGCAGTTTTAGCAAGGGTATAATTTGATCTTTTTGTACATTATAAGGTAAAATTGCAGTTTTTCAAAGTTTTGGATAGGGCATGTGCCTACACGGGTAGGGACCATCATTGTGTTTTCAGTTCACTCAGTAGAGATTCAGATATGAACAACTTAAAACTATCTCTTTTGCTTGAAACCAGAGGTTATATCATCTCTGTTTGGTATAGCATCGAACAACTGCGCAACAAGGTTTCTTGTAAAGAAAATGGAAAAGAAATTAACTGGGCTATCCTTGCCGCGAACATCACTTTCAAATTTGCTTGAAACTCTAAGTGCAATCTTCTTGAATGAAAAGATTAAAAGATTTGTTCCTCTAAAAGTACTGAATCTTCAAGGTTATTTAAGTGATATTCTTCAAAATGTTCTAAGGTGATTGTATTTGTGCTTTTTCCTTGTTACATATTTACTATGTTTGTTTGGAATGTCACATGTACTTCCTAGTATCCAGAGGAAAAGTGTACAGCAACTCTTTATTCTTGTAACTCAGAATCGTGTTAAGAGGAGGGTTGTTTCTTAACATCGTTGAGAATAAAAATTACTGCAGCACCTTCATCTTGTTTGCTTTACCTGATTTCATTCATTTGATTATGTGATTTGCATTTTTGGTTCGACATTTACTTGACAGTGACTGAGTCCTGAAAGATAGACTTTACATGATACATTTGATAGAAATCATTACTAGCACATTCACATTACCATATGTTTCTGTTGTATTCACTATTTTCAAATACATTGTTTCAGGTCAAACATGGAGAATCACTCAGGCGCTTCAGTTCCACCATCGACAAAACTGGAAAGCTGGACCTCGACATGTACCGTCTGAGGAAAAAGATCATTGGTCTCTTCAACTTCCATCCTGTTGCCGATTTAACTCTCACATATGCTGATGAAGACGGTGATTTAATATCACTGGTTGATGACGACGATTTGCAGGACATCATGAAACAGTCGTTGAATCCCTTGAGGATTACAGTGAAGTTGAATGGAAGTTTTAGCCCAATGACATCCCTCGGAAACATCTTACAAGTTTCTCCAAACTTGAAAACAAATGTTTACGAGATATTGAAGTCTGTTCCAGAGTCTTTCTACGAAGCACTCTCGAAACTGCCTCTTGACTTGGCCTATGAAGCTGTAATCTCTGCAATAGCTGAAATCATCGAGTCTTTTACCAAGATGAGAGGAAATTACATTAATCCCCTCCAAATGCTCCAGAAGAATGATCAGCGCACTTCAGAGACATCCCCTAATATAAACATGTCTGGTCAACGAGTAGACAATGCATCAGCAAAAACAGGCCTAGATTTGAGCAACAGAGTTATTCACAGGAAGTTGTTTCAATCTACACTTCCTGATCATCAATACAGCAATAAGATCCAGAATACAAAAGATTCAAAGCCTGTCGCTACCTCTGCAAGTGGCATCTATTCCAAGGCTACTAGTTTTGGTAAAGATAGTGTTGCCAAGCCTTATGAGTTTGAACAATGGAAGAGCAAGACAGAAACCAGTGCGATGCGTGCTACTACTGCTATTGGCACTAAAGCAAATGAAGATGGTGGTGGTTACAAGTGTGCTCGCTGTCAGATTAAGATATTATCTGGACCTAAGAAGTAAGATTTCATATCTTTTACTTGTTTTTCTTCTTCTTTCTGATATACTGTGTTTAGTCCTGATAGTGTGCTCTTATGCAGAGGCGAGGACACGGTGTGCAAGATGTGTGTTAAAATTGCGAGCATAAAGATTAGAGGTTACACTACAAAACAAGCATACATTCCCAGTATGCTTAATCGGGTATGTGATAAAAAGAAATCGTGTGGATAACGGCTAAATTGAATTTTTCTTTTTTATTTCTCTCTTTACCTCAATTCTTTTCCCACTTTGCAAAATCTTCAGGTTCGTCTTCAGAGGCTCGATAGTTTCTATTTAGGGGATCTCAGTTGCATCTCGGATGGTACTGTTTTGGCCCCATCGACCCGGTTTACAAAGATATGGAAGATGCGGAACAATGGCCGTGATTCATGGCCACCAGGAACAATATTTAGGATGGTCGAGGGAGATACACTCGTCCATGAAGAAATTGAGTCTCTAAAGGTTAGAATTCCACCCTGCTATCAAATTTTCAAGAAAAACCAGTAATTGGATAAACTTATATATAGATAAAAGGCGAAATTCACATTTGGTGTTGCAACATTTGAAAAATACCCTTTGATGTTTATTAATTATTATATTCTTGTTATTACACCAGTTTGGATTACTTGTGGGTAGAGAGCTCACCTTTGCTGTCACCTTCATTGCTCCTCGGCTTCCAGGCCAGTACGTCTCGTTCTGGTCTGTGACCGCTTTTGGCGAACCCTTTGGGCAGTTTGCTCCAGTTTTCATCCAGGTCTCATTCTCTTCCATCTTTTGATTATGTTGACACATGATGTTATGTCCTACGTCGTTCTTGCTCTAATTTCTTCTGAATAAAACAGGTTGCCGACAAAATCAACTCCTCTTCAAGTGTTGTCTCCTCTGCAAGCAGAATATCAGAGTTGGGATCTGGAAAGAATGGTGGGAGCACTTCATTGATGTCCCCGAAAACCTACTTGTCTAGTCCGAAAGTGGGCCCTGAAAAACTCGGCATTAGTGTAGAGAGAGAGAAGTTATTAAAAGCTTTTGAGAAACGGATTGAAATACAAAAGAGCAAAGCCGTGCTGGTTTCGAAAGAATCAAAGCCTGTCAATACTAGTGCTGGTGGCACCAATTTCAAGAATACCTCTCCTGGGAAGTCAGGAGGCAGTGTGATGACTAATAGTGGCCATGCTGCGTCTAAAGAGAGTGAAAACCTGGGCGGTTGCCAGTGCACTCGCTGCAGGGTTCAATTAGCATCCGGGTGTCGATATTTAATGTAAGATTTTCATATTCTTTGGTGTTTTTCTTTTTCTGATTTACAGCGAATTCTGAGAGTGTGAATGTTATGCAGAAACGACGACTCGTTGTGCAAGAGGTGTTTAAAAAATGAGAGCAGAAAGATCAGAAGCCAGACTTACGCTCCTAGCAGGCTCAATCACGTATGTGAAGTCATTTTCCAGAAGCTATCTAACTTCTGGTTTTACTTTAATTTTTATTTTTAATCTTCCCCTTAATTTTTTCTCTACTTGTGCGAAATCTTCAGGTTCGTCTCAGAAAGATCAACAGCACCTTGATCGATCAGTTCAGTAACGTCTCGGACGGTGCTGTTTTGGCTCCTTCAACCCCGTTTACAAAGATTTGGCGGATGCGGAACACTGGTTCTGGTTCGTGGCCGAAAGGAACAAAGTTCACGATGGTGGATGGAGATATATTCAGCAATACAAAGATTGTTCCACTAGAGGTCAGATTCCGGGCCTACTGTTTAGAGCTGTAATTTCGGTTAACTGAAACCGGCCCGAGAAACCTTGAACCGATCTGGCTCGGTTACGGTTAAAAACCAATTTTTTTATGGTCACAACTCAAAAGTGGTGGGAAAGGGACCGGTTCCGTTCGGTTAACCGAGCGGTTAAGGGGCCGGGCTCGGTTATCTGTTTGGCTCGGTTTAAACCGTGCAGGTTCACGGTTCCAGAGAAGGTCTATATGGCCCTAGCCCGAATCTTTTGGGTTTTGGTCCCGGTTCGGTCATATCGGACTCGGGCTCGGTTTCGGTTACAAGAAACTCGGTTATTTCGGGCCGTTTTTTCTGGTTAATCGCGTGGTTAACCGGGCCGCTTGACAGCTGTTAATGGTGCTATTGTACATGTGTTTACTAATTGATCGGCGTGGCTTATTATTCCAGATACCGGAGAACGGATTACCTGTAGGCAAAGAGATTGACATTGTTGTCAATTTCATAGCTCCCGAGTTTCCAGGCCAATACGTCTCGTTCTGGCACGTGACGGCTTTCGGCACGCCCATTGGCATGCCTGCTGTGGCTTTCATCCAGGTACATCCTTAATTTCTCCCATGTTGTTGACAAAAGATGTTTTGTTCCATGTTGTTGTTCTAATTTGTATTATATAAACAGGTTGCGGCTCCTCTGAAGGACGGCGAATCCAACAACACTTCAGAGACAGCCCCTAAAGTTTACTCGTCTGGTCAGAAAGTGGACGGTGAAAAACTCGGCGCCATTGTGAAAAACTCATCAGAAGGTGTTAAAAAGTACGATAACATGCGAGCGAGAAAAGAAGTTCAGAATGTAGAAGAATTGCCTAAATTTGAAACTCCCTGTATTCGGAAGTCTGGACCAACTACTACATTGCCTACCGAGTACGACTACTGTAGTAGTAGCGACTCAGTAGCCAATGAAACGCCTAACGGTGCGATTCCCGCTGAAGAAAGCGAGTGCGTTCATTGTGGGGTTCAGATAGCATCTGGATGTAAATCTAAAATGTACGAATTTACATATATTTGTTTGGTTACCTTTCTGATATAATACATTTGAGTCCTGAATCCTGAAGAGAGTGTGATGTTATGCAGAATCGAAGGCTTGGTTTGCAAGATGTGCATTGAAGTTGAGAACAGAGTGGTTCCGCATCACCCCCGCGTTCCTAGCAGGCTTGATCAGGTATGTGAAACAACCTTTCTCTGGAAGCTAGCTTTGCATTTTTCTTGTTATTTTCTCTTCAACTTAGAAATTCTCCACTTGCATAATCTTCAGGCTCGTCTTCGGAAGATCAACAGTTCCTTGATAGGGGATTTCAGCTCCGTCTCCAACGGTGCTGTTTTGGCTCCTTCAACCGCGTTTACAAAGATTTGGAGGATGCGGAACAATGGTTCTGATTCATGGCCAAAAGGAACAAAGTTTACGATGGTTGGGGGAGATGCATTCAGCAATACAAAAGCTGTTATTCTACAGGTCAGAGTCCTAGCCTAAATTTACTAATATATCCTGGAAAAATGTTTGTTTCTCTGGATGCAAGTTATGTTCTTACAGGATTCTGGTAGTCTATATAGGGATTGTTTGGGGAATGCTGTGCCGGTGATATAAGCTGCTGTGAATTTTAGATAAAATGTTGTTTGGTCAAATTAACTACTACTATGAACCTGTTGTGAGAGAGGGTAAAATATATGACATGTATAAGTTCCGTAAAGATAAATATTAAAAATTCTAAAAACTACAAGGTTAAAATCGGTTGTAGATAAGTTAATCAAAAACAGGTTTCGGAAAAGAATTTCCCTCTTGCTACCTGAAAACTGCTGTGGGACAGTCTGAAAAATCAGAATTTTATTTTTACCAAAACATTAAAAATTTAAAATTGCTGAAGCTGTCGGGAAGCAGCCGAACTGGCAGCAGAATCATTCCCAAACTGGCCCATAGTATCATGGCTTTATGTAATAATGTTGTCTTTTTGTTATGCCAGATCCCGGATAACGGATTACCCGTGGGTAGCGAGATCTACATTTCCGTGGATTTCATTGCTCCCAATCTTCCAGGAAAGTACATGTCGTTCTGGCACGTGACTGCTTTCGGCATGCCCATTGGGCAGCCTGCTGTGGCTTTTATCCAGGTAAAAAAATCTCTCTTCCATCCCTTTGATTACACTTCCAAAAAACATGTCCTATTCGACGAGTGACCCTTTCTGATTTTTGAATAAACAGGTTGCTGCTCCTCATCAAGAGGACGACAAATCCGACAACTCGCCTGCTGTTGACTTAAATGCTCCAGTTGAAGACCGTGAAGTTGTTATTAACTTGAATGCGTACCCTGAAAGTGGCAATTCATCTGATAGTTCGTGTCGTGAAGTTGCTATTGACTTGAATGCCTCCCCTGAAAGTGGAAATTCAGATGATGAAAATGTGTCTTCTGAAAGCAGCAATATTGGCTTGAATGTGTCTCCTGAACTTGACCAAAGTCTGACTATTCAATCTCCTGACGTAGATGAAAATACCCAGAAGCTGGAACTTCCTGCGATTGAATCTCCTGAGGCCGAGGTGATTCCGGCAATGGAAAAGGTGGAGACAACGCTTTTGAACACTGAGATGACTGAAATTGATCAGGCAGGCTCTAGTATCGACTTAGATTTGCTTCCTGTCAGGAATGATTCTGATGACGAACACGTCCAAGGGACTGTTCCTGATACCAAGGAGGTGATATTGGATGCAAACTCCAATGACAACCAGGAACTGGATAGTTCCAGTGACAGCAACTCCGATGATGATGAAAAAGTTGTAAATGTGTCAGTTTCAGCTATAAAGGAGGCAATGTTGAATGCAAATGGCAACGAAAACAACCAGGAACGCGTTGTTTCAACTGAGAGCAGTTCTGATGACGAAGCTGTCCACGTTACTGTTACAGCTGCTGAGGAGGTCAATGACAACCTGGGACGCGATGTTTCCTCTGACAACACCAGTTCTGATGACGAAGTAGTACACGTAAAGCTTCCAGTGGCGGCTGCAGACGGCGATGACAACCTGGGACACGATGTTTCCTCCGACAGCAGCAGTTCTGACGACGAGGTCGTCCACGTGACAGTTCCAGCAGCAGAGGAGGTGGCGGTGAATGCAAATGGCAATGACACCCAGGAATCCAACATCTCGGCTGACAGCAGCCGTTCTGATGACGAAGTTGTCCACGTGACAGTTGCAGCTACTGATCCTACGAAGGAGGAGGAGGAGGAGGTCATGTTGAACGCGGCGAGTGGCAATGACAACCAGGAACATAAGAATATTTCCACTTTCAGCGATTCTGATGAGGAACTCGTCCACGTGAATGTTCCGGCGAAGGGGGTGATTCCAAATGAAAGTCGCGTTAACAACAACCAGGATCGCAGTGTTTCTACTTTCAGCAGCAGCAGTAGTTCTGACGACGAACTTGTCCGCGTGACTTTTCCTGTTCCACCAAGGCGTAAATTTCTTTTTTGGTGAAGCTAGCGAAGGAGGTCATTGATAAAATGAAGATAGAAAGTTCACTAGGACACTTAGAATTTTTACTCTTTTATCTGATTAGTTTTTACTAGACTTTTGGTACTGAGGATGGTTGAAAGGTTGATCCAACTTTTGCGTTTCTGAAGTTCCATATTATTATGATTCTGATGTTTGTAGAGCGTTGTTTGAAAGCTTCCAAGCGCAAATGATGGGGTTGCCCCAACTCGGTTTTTGCCAAAGCGAAAATTAGAGTAAACATAGAACATAGAAGTACTTTACTGCAAAGTGAAGGCGCGAGTCTGGATGAGTAGACGCATTTCCGAAATGTTGTTTACTTTGATACCCGAACTTTGGATCCCGTCTGTCGGTGCTGAAGTAGCTTAATGTGATGAGGTGAATCGTTGGAGCAGGATGGGGAAAAGGAGCCTTGGACACGATTTGAGTCTAGAAATGGCTTTTTGTGAGCCAACTGGTTGGACAGACAGCCGATTGTGTTGATTTCGAGCTAAGTTAGGTGTTCCAGTAGGCATAATGGAGTTGATGCTTTGTTTGAGGAGTTTGTTAATGCACACTTGCATTCAAGAAAGCTTTGTTTGAGGAGTTTGTTAATGCACACTTGCATTCAAGAAAACCTAGGTACCTTTGTCTTACTTTATGCGGCCTCCAAATTTGTAGACGCAAAGACAATTGGTGGGCTGTTAGACCACCCACAGCAGTGAGCTCCTCCCTGCCCACCTGTTCCCACCTTACCCCACTATTAATGTTCTTAATATTTGCAATTTTACCATAATAGCTACAACAGTCAAAACAATATTTTTCCCCTTCTATTATATTTTATTGAAACTACACTACTATATATTTAAATACACTAAACACCCCAACTTTAGTCAATAAGGCAACCGTAACCCTATAATTGCACTATTATTGACTAATGTTATTTTATCGTATGAAATTTTGAGAATAAATATAAACATTGAAAAACATAGACATTAATAAACATGGGGTAAACATTAAAAAAAGAAAATGTTGCATTAATAATACAAAAACATAGGTAAAACATAATACGTAGCATTAGATATTAAGAAAACATATGTAAGACATTAAGAAAACGTTGCATTAATAATATGTAGCATTACTTGTTATTATGTATTTTTCATTTTGCAATAGTTTTATATTATGTTTTTTTATTAGTTTTAATAATTTTTATTATGTAATTTTATGTTTTTATTATTTAGATTTTTAATTAGTTTCAATAAATCTATATCCCTAAACATTAATTATTCAAACACAACATTTGGATACAAACTTATATACATGGGGTCGAATTTGTAATAAATACAAACTATATTAATTTAGGGGGGGGGGGTTAAATTTAGTTTACATAAACCCAACCCCCACCTTCCACTACCGTGAAGAAACAAAACCCAGTAAACCCATCCCGACATCTGTCGTGTCCCACCGAGCTCGACATTGCCCACGGTCTCCTCCAAGCTCGCCTCCAAGCCCGGCGAGCTCCGATTGGCGACGAGCTCGCCTGCAAGCCCCTGCCGCTGCAGCTGCTAATCCGTCGCCTGATCTTCATCTCCCCCACTGCTGTGGGTGGTCTTAGCAGGTTGATTTGCACGAAGTTAAAGAAACCCCATATGAAATCCTCTCCCTCTCTTCCTTGTACTACCCATGTCCCTTCAAGTTCTTCATACTTTAACTTTTCAGAGTTTCTTTGATCCGTTAATTTGATCAGGAAAACAGTTCAAGACTTAAAATAGCACCACGTGGTGTACTCTACAACCAATTAAAGAGTAATATTTAAATAAATTGTTTGTAATGAACAAACACCCATTGATTGTAGAGCAGTAGTGGTCTTTTGGAGCACTAAAAAATTGCTCTTTCAATGGTAGTTATATTTTCTCGATCAAAATAGTCTATTATGTGGCCTTCTTGAGCCTAAAGGATACTTTCACTCCCTCTAGTTTTGAAAAGAAGGCTTTTATCCCTTAGGTGTGCCGAACTTCAAGTAACTTCCATCACATGATTGTAACATTATTAGTGTGGATGCAAATTTGTCCCGAAAACTAATTCTAGTACCACTATATGTTTCTTCTCTTTCCCCCATTTGACTTTTCTACATTATTCACCGGGTCACTTTAACCCGGTAATTTGGATAGCAAAACGATGCAACTTTTTTATAATTTTTTCATGTTGTTGTAGAGTAAAAGTTGCACTATAATACGGTGAAAAAATTATCAAAAAACCACATCGTTTTGCGATCCAAATCACCCGGTCAAAGTAATCCAAACACGAGTCAAATGGGGTAAAGAGAAGAAACAGAGTGGTAACGGATTCCGACTATAGACTAACAAGGTCACAGTAAAGTGCAAGTATTTTGAAGTCTGGTGGGTGAAAGTGTTCTTTCCCAAACTGGAAGGGGTGAAAGTGTCCTATCAATCAAACAATAGGGTGTGAAAATGTCAATTCCCCCTTTTTTTTGGCGTTTTTATTTTTTAACACGTACTACCTCTGTTTTGCCTGTTTCAGCCTATTTCACTTTTTGTCACTATTCATTGGGTTACTTTCATCCGGTGATTTGATTAGCAAAACGATATAAGAATTTGGTAATCTTTGCATGGTGTTATAGAGGAAAGTTTATTCTAAAATACCATGAAAAAATTGTTAAAAAATTACATCGTTTTGGTACCCAAATCACCAAGTCAAAGTGACTCAGTTACGGGTTAAAAAGTCAAACGCAGACGAAACAGACGAAACGGAGGTAGTACCAAACAGGTCCTTAGTGTCATCTTGATACATACAAAACCTATATATAATCGGAGCTCGCCGAATGTTCCACGGAGAGTGCAGTGAGTCTCCTTCACGGCCAGTCCTTTATTTTTAGGGTTTCCGATTTCTTGATCGGTGATTGTTCGGGCGGCTTAAAGTTGCAGTCGTTTTTTTAATCTTCTTCTCAAAGGGTTAACGATGGCGTCTTCTCTAGTCATCAAGGTTCGATTTCCCAAACTCCCCCTTCTGTGGTCTCTTCATCGATTATCCATTACTGGGTTTAAGAGTTTGTTGGTATATCGTCAATGGTCCTTGTTCTGTTTTCTAAATCGGACCCATGAAAATTGAATTTCAAGAAAACCCATCTTTGTTGATTGCTGTTACTTTCTGGGTTTCTGTTTCGATTCTTTCATGTTTGCGGGAAACCCTAGTTTAATCAGAAAAAAAAAAAAAAAAAAAAAAAAAAAAAACCATGAACTATGCATGAAATAAAATTAAATAAAATAGAAATAGAACATTTTAGTGCGCTTCAGAGTGAAAGAAAATCCATTACTTGTGTAGTTTTTCGAAGTGTTTTTTCAGTATTTTTCTATTTGTTGTCATATTCTTGCATCTGAATATTATAATGAGCTACGCTCAAATATATATATATATATATATATATATATATATATATATATATATATATATATATATATATATATATATATAGTGAGCATCTGGGTTTCAATTGGTGAAGTTACTTCATCTTCTGAAATGAACCATGCTTCAATTTTGATTCTGATTTTTGAAAGTTTCAGTCATTTTCAGCCATTTTCAAGTTAGTAGATGGTTCTTGCTGAGAGGAAATACTACCTCCTTTCTCTCTGAATCTTCACATTTTGACTTTTTCTTCCGTAATCGGGTCACTTTGACCCGGTGATGTGGATAGCCAAATGACGCAATTTTTTAGTAATTTTTTGATGGTGTTGTAGAGTGAAGTTTACTCTACAACATCGTGCAAAGATTATCCAATTCTTGCATCGTTTTACTAATCAAATCACTAAAAGGATTTGATCCAATTCTTTGCATCGTGCAAACATTATCCAATTAAAGTGATTCAGTGAATAGTGGTAAAATGAAAAGGGTGAAGATTCAGAGAGAACAGAGGAAGTAGTTGTTTTCTGAATTGTTAGGTATTCAAGTAAGTAGCTCTGCTGTATGCTGTGACAGTGATTGTGACTTTGTGAGCACATCTTTTACTCTTCTGGATTCTTATGCATTGAGGCAGTGAGAGTTATGTTATGCATGAAGTTACATATAATAAACATGTTGATTGTTCATGACCTCCCAGAATTCAACTGATTTGTGTTACTCAGAAGCTACCTTCAAATTGTTGTTCTTAACCATTTTGAGATTAATCTGAGTTAAGCCATAGTGTTGTTTTCTAATCATTGAATATATAACGCATACATTTGGCAACTTTTATTCTGCCTCCCACAGAGATGCGGTGGTTTCTATTATTCTATAGGAAACATGTTCACCATATTATCATTTCATAATTATTTTTTAGGCTCGCAACAAAAGCAAGTTCCTAAATCTACTACCAAATGCGCGATATATGTGCCTTCCTTAACTAGTTCTATTCAACGGCATTGTTGCCTTAGTCATTATCTGGGTAACTTCCACGGTCTGGTTGAGCAATATTTATACTTTTGGATATGGTTTCAGGTTAAACATGGAGAAATGCTGAGGCGCTTCAATGCGTGCATTGATGTCTCTGGGAAGCTGGACCTTAACATAGACCAGTTGAGAAAGAAGATTCTCCGTCTCTTCAACTTTGCTCCAGATGCAGATTTTTCACTCACTTACACCGATGAAGATGGCGATGTCATAACACTGGTTGATGACCAGGACTTGCACGACATCATGAAACAGTCCTTGAATCCCTTGAGGATTACAGTGGAGTTGAACAGAAGCATTCAACAGAAAATATCGCTTGGAGGAACCCCTAAACTCCTTTCCCCAAACTCGAATGCCAATGCAAATATAAAAGAGATTATTAAACCTATCTCAGAATCTTTCTCTGAAGCGCTATCAAAACTTCCTCTTGACTCGGCGCCTAAAGCTGCTTACTCTGCTATTGCTGAGCTTGTTGACTGTTTCTCAAAGACGAGAGGCTTCTACATGAATCCACTCGCTAAAGTCCAGGGTAGCACAGCATCAACTGCTTTGAGAGACACTCCAGAGTCAGAGGCTTCTAAGAACAACAGGAGCACATCGAAGGAAATGCATTGCTATACATTTAAAGACCTAATCAATGCTTCAGGAAGTGTCGAAAAAAGCTTTGTATCTGCTCATAATGCTAACCTTGCGAATAGCAACAGTTCTGCACAGAATTCTACGGAGGGAGTCAACACACATAAAGAAGGCAACTTCGCTGAAAAGGTGCGGATGCGATAGGATATTGATCTTGCTGTTCTTGATACATGTTTTTGGATATATATTTTTATGACAATTAAGATCACTGCAGTACTGCACTAGGAAGTGTAAAGATGCAATGTTATTGTATCCATCTTTCCTGCGTGTCTTAACAGTGTATTAGCAAAATTGTTTTACTATTTTCCATTCACTTATTTCTTCACCCTTGTGCAGCGTCCTAGGGTTGATCCTCCAAGGTTGAACAGTCAATTCATTGAGTTTTCCGGCTCTGGCTTGCATGAAAGTATCTTGGCTCCATCTGCTCAGTTTACCAAAATTTGGAGGATACTAAACAATGGTCTGGATGCGTGGCCCAAGGGAACAAGGCTCGTGTGGGTTGAAGGAGGCAAATTCAGCGATAAGCTTCATATTGAGTTGGAGGTACAAGCTCTTATATTTCTTATGTCTTGCTTTAAATGATAAAACTAGTGACTTGAACAAGCCAAGTAGCTGAGCTTGTCAACTATGTTCTCCAAAACCTTAATTAGGTGAACTCATCACTTGGACGCATTTGCGTATCAGCAGAACTCAACAGATACATATTCAACTAGCAGAATACCGCAAAAAATTGCATACTAAGTATTCAGATTACAAGTCTAAGAAAGGACATTGGTAAACAAGTGAACTTCAATTAAAAAAAAAAAAATTGAAGTAGTAGTTTCATATCTTTCATTTTGGATGTTATACATGCATCATATGACATCCAGAATTATTTGAATTATTTTTGTACGTCTTATAAAGGCCATGTGACGAGTCTAAAAAATATTGGAGATCACTAATATTTGATTAAAGCTTCTGGTCTGTTTAGATTTGGTTGTTTCATAAGGAGCCTCAGATTAGGTTTGAGGTAATTAATTTAACAAGCTGCCAACCCAAGCAATCGATTTCTTATGGAAGTCGTGCTTGTAAATATCTTGGGTGGCTTGCAACTCCGACCAACCTGATCAGGTAGTAAAAATGCGCACATATAGGGTAGCCAACTTTTCCCTCTCATTGATCCTTTTACAATGAAGTTTAAACCTCTCACAATATGGCTGTCAAGAGTGATACAGAATGGGTGCGGGTGCGGCACATTCCCAAAAATCAAGGGCGCGGGTGCGGTGGGGTGCGGCCACATTATTTATATTCTTATCTGATATTATTAGTGATACCATTATACTAATATAATAACGACAATAATAGGGATCATATTATAATCGAACAGAAATTCATACACACATTCGAAGATACAAGGTTACTATATCAATAGTATAATCTCTTCATGTCGTTGTTCTTAGCTGTGGAGAGGTGAGTAATCTAAGGGTTAAAAATGTTCACATAGATGCATGTTTCTTTGTCAAATTCTAGTTGTATTTGGAAGACCTCTCAACCGAAACTTTCAAAAACAACCCTGCCTTATCCCCAAAGCACCCGCAAAGCACCCAGAAGCACCCGGTGCGGGTGCGTGACCAATTAGAAGCACCCGTGCAACATAGGCTACATTCCTTGAAATTTGGGACAAAATGGGATAATATTGTATTTGGCATTTTAAATATGAACTTTAGAACCTCGCCTTGTGACTCTCGTCTAGTATGCAAGTAGTTATTACTTTTACTTGTTTATCCCTATTGTTTCAAGTCTTAACCGTTGGTTGGAAGATAAAAAGTAATACCAAATGAACTCTTTGCATATTACATTTCTATAAATTTGATATTATACAGACAATTTTCTCAACTTAGTCAGGAAATCTTGAATTATTTCATCTTGGTGTTCACTAATCGAGATTTATCGTGCTAGATCCCTGAGGATGGTTTGCCTGTGGGTAAAAAGCTTCTAGTTGCCATCAATTTTGTTGCTCCTCAGCTTCCAGGAAGTCATATCTCGTACTGGAGTTTGGCCTCCCCTTCTGGCCAACCCTTTGGGCAGCGTGTGGGGGTCTTCATGCAGGTCTCAGTTTATTCCCTATTTATTAAGCTTGTCATAACATATGTTTCGTCACCTTGGTTCTAATTCTCCTCCTGCCAAACAGGTTAAGCCTTCTCAGAAGGACTCGTCACTCAACAACTCCAAGGGTACTATTGACTTAAATTTGCCCCCTGAAAGCAAAGAGTCGGGTGATGAACTTACTGGACTAGTAAATGTGGATGAGCAAAGGATGACCCAGAAGTATGATAGGATGATGGTTGAAACGGCACTGCGCTCCCAATCGCCGTCTCCTTCAACTAAAAGTGACAATGGAAACAGTGATGTGGAGCAGACCCTTCTTAAGGAGCTTGATAATATGGGTTTCAAGCAGGTTGATTTGAATAGGGAAGTCCTGAGGTTGAACAAATTTGACTTGGAGCAATCTGTGGTTGATCTCTGCTGCGGATTTGAGTTGGATCCCAAACTCAAGGAACTGCAAAATTTGGTAAGATACACTACTTTTTGGCATCGTACGTACCTTCATTTGGCTTCTTAGGGGACCTTTCGTGGGCATTTTAGTTTCTTTTTCTACTGTGGGTTGTATTGAGATTAAACTTCTTCTGTCTAAAAGAATTGACAACTTGGCAAAGAGAAAAAGAAAATACTACAGAGATTATATAGGAACAGTTTGCTGTTGAGAAGTCTCACATCGGACGTTCAAGAAGAATAAATATAATTAGTAACTCTCCTGAGCTATTCCCCTCAGCCAATTGGTTTTGAGGTGGAACCCCATGGATTCTAACATGGTATCAGAGCCTGGTTCCATACACGTGAATGGTCTAACAACCCACGTGCTCACCGCCACCCGCAGACAAAAGTTGGGCATGTTGAGAAGTCTCACATCGGACGTTCAAGAAGAATAAATATAATTAATAAGTCTCCTGGGCTATTCCCCTCAGCCAATTGGTTTTGAGGTGGAACCCCATGGATTCTAACATTTGCATCCTTTTAAAGCGATTCAATTAGTTTGTATGCTAAAAACGGCTACAATTATCATCTAGAACCAGAGAAGCTGAACATGACTGAGATATGTTTGTGTGCGGATCTTCCTGTTTTTGGAACTACTTGCTTGCTTATAGTTGTCAACTTGTCATTAGGAAATTAGTTGGAAGCTTAAGTAAATGTCTGGCTTTTTGGTTTTTGGTGGCAGGGGTTTGCTGATATGGAAAAGAACAGGAAGCTGTTGCTGAAGCACAATGGGAATATGTTTACCGTGATCTGGGAACTTATATCATAGGAGTCAATCTAGAAGAGGAGCATTTCGGTAAATAGCGGCCTATCTCTACAAAATGTGGAAGAAGAAGAAGATGAAATAACCTACTCAAGGAGTAGTTTCTTTCTTTGTCAGGTCTTTTTTCTTTTTCTGAGACTGCAATAAGAGGCGCACATTTGTGAATAAGTGGATTCAAATAAGTGGATTCGTACTTTTTTAAACTGAATTTTGCTGTGTTTACAACACTCGTAGATGACTATGACCTCCAATGTCCATCCACATCTTCCATTTTGAAGCTTATGCTGCATATGTCATTCACCGCAGTTTGGTTTTCCTCGAGAAGGCTTCAAGTTAAGTTGCTGAACACCCTTTCAGCTTGGACCTACAAAAGCCTAGTAAGCCCCTAGTTTTGAGCTTAATTTTTGAGTCCATCTACCAGACTGGCCCAGTAAAATAATTAGTAGTAAGCGAGCATCTACTTGAAAGCACAAGAACAAATGATGCAAAACATTAATCGAGTCAAACCTACCAAACCAAACCGGGATTTGGCAAAACCAAGCTAAACCGTGCAAAACATTAACCGCACAAGACCTGCTAGACCGAACCAAAGCCGTTCAACAAATATGCATAGAAGTAAGTAGTGTCCCAAATAATAAGATACTTATATTCTCTCATGTAAAAGCTTGAAAATTTTGCTCAAACTCATTTAACTCTTGCTTGGGTTTTGCTTAAAAGATAACTAGAAAAATAAGCAAACAGCGCTAAACATGACTGAGTCGTTACTTTACTCTATATATGTTCAGTCTTCGTGCAATTGTATATATGAAGTTACGTGTCATATCTTAAACAATAATATATGTAGTAGTGTGTAAATTGCAATTTTGGACGAGCTTAAATCAGATGAAATTATAGCAGTTTGTCGGATATAATTTCATCTGATGTAAGCTCATCCAAACAGAGCATGTGTATGACGAAAACCCAAGCCACACTGAGAAAAGCAGTTCAGTTTAAGTTTAGGTTTTTGTGATTGAAACCTAACTGAACCGTTTACATCCCTACTTCTAGGGCTCCAAGTGAGCTGAGACGCTCCCTAACTAGCTCAAACAAAGTTCGGTCAAAGCCAAGTTCGTTCTTATGCTAAATTAGACAAGCATAGGCCTAGATTTAAGCTTGTTCAGTCAAAGAAGCCCGGCTTGAATGGGGGGCGGGGGAAGTGGTTGTTCAGCTTAGTACTGGCATATTTGCTTTTGGACAGCGTCTAGTGAGCTTGAAAGCTTGAGATCTTTAGCTGACGAGCCCAAGCAAGGCACGAGCCGAACTCGAACTTGTTAAAAAGATTAGAGCCGAGCGTGAGCTTGACATATCAAACTCCTCCCGAATCAAGTAGTATTCGCCCCGCCTCGACTCAGCTCGTTTGCAGCCCTACCACTTCAAAATCTTTTTTTTTTTTTATAACTTGTTTGTCGGTGCTTTTTTGGAGCAGAGTATAATGGCTATCTTTTGGTATCTATCTTATTTGTCTAGCTAAGTAAAATTTGAATGGAAAGGGGCAAACATCGTGCTCTATGGCCAAACATAAGTTACATAACAATAGTATTAGATACTAGACTCATTCACAAACTTAACCGGTAGAAAACAAGTTTGGAGCCATCGGGATTAACAACTTAACAATTGCTAATTGCATAGTTCAATTATTTCTTGAAATTTTCACGATTATTGTAGTTATGTGGAGTATAAATACAGTTAATGCACCCCTCCATAGCTCCATCACTGTGATGTGCTGCTGTGAAAGCAAAAGTTGGAGCATTTTTTGTATGGGCTTCACTAGGACTTGTGAAATGCTAATTTTTATATATTTACATACGCCTACTGCATATGTTTGTCGATGGATCGAAAGTGTGTATGTTGTAGCGGTCCTTGCACTCAGACTTCTATACATAATGGATTTATATATGCTCCATGGTCGCATTAGTCACGAGAAAATTATGGATTCATAATCTAGCATTACGGTAATTGGGTCATTTGCTTATAACAGTTCACAAGTCTTACATGAACAAAATTAGTCAATATTAAATGCGTGGCCCAGAGTCTTGGTCTGCGTAATGAGCTCTCAGCACTAGTTTGAATTTAACATGCAAATATTGAACAATGCAATGCAATATAGATCACCCGTTTCTTTTGGCAACTCTAAATTGAGTTTCAGTATGTCAAGAAGAAACATAACTTTAGGTTCAAATTCGATTTTGATGAGCCGTTGTATAAAGGGTGGGAGGTTGGAAGAAACCAAATATAATATCTAAAATGTCATCGTCAGGTGCATATTCTACATGGCAGGCTCCAATGTCTGCGTTGAGCACAAACAGTAATTTGCACATTGTAGCTTGGCAAAATCAGGGTGACACAGTCATTCTATATGGTGCCTAAATTATGCAATTTATGCAGTGACAACCACGTGTCTTTTTAAGAAGATGATTGATTTCACTTCAAATATATTTGCACGTATGGAATGTATAACCTTGTCCAAAAACAATTTGACATCTGGCTCCATTTCCAATGAGCATTAACCGCGATTATGTTATTCTTTGTTTGTATTTAATTTGTTGAGTTGCATCGGTCTGCTAACTAATTTGAGAACAAAACGGTATTTGCACACTTAGCATACACAAAAATTTGAGGAACCATCATCCTAGGTCTTCACTGATTTTCCAACCTGTAGGCATAGAAAGAAACCAAAACACGCCAACAAAGAACAACAATAAAGCGTTTATATTCTGAGGAGGGCGTCGTTGTCATGGGTTCTAAGTCGCAACTCAACCTACACGACCAATTAACTGATTAATTTTCATGATTTGTGTATTTGATCCGTCTAACTTTTCCTATCCATATGTTATTGACAATGATTTTTTTTTTTTTTTTTTTTTGGGTTTGTTTGTTGGTGAATAGTGATTGCATAAACAAATACTACAGCCATATGAAACTGAAGTCGTCTAAGATGACTGATTAATCAACCAATATTGAGAACCGACATTTAATTGTGCTCGCATAAACAAATATATACTACAACCTATCAGGGGATTTGCTTAAAAGATAACTAGAAAATTAAGCAAACAGCGCTAAACATGAGTCGTTACTCTTTATATGTTCAGGCTTCGTGCAATTTTATGTATTTTAGGTTACGTGTCTTATTTTAAATAATAATATATGTAGTAATGCGTAAACTGCAATTTCAACCAAACTGAGGTGTGTTTGGATGTCTCTCTCCTCACCTCAACTACTCATTCCGGTAAGTTTCATCTGATTTAAGCTCGTACAAACACACCCATGTGTATGATGAAAACCCAAGCCAAACTGAGAAGAGTAGTTCGATTTTAAGTTTAGATGTTTGCGGTTGAAACCTAACTGATCCGTTCACATCCCTACTTCTAGTGCTCCAAGTGAGCTGAGACGCTCCCTAACTAGCTCAGTCAAAGTTCGGTCAAAGCCAAGTTCGTTCGTATGCTAAATTAGCCAAGCATAGGCTTAGATTTAAGCTTGTTCAGTCAAACGAGCCCGGCTTGAATGAGGAGCAGGGGAAGTGGTTATTCAGCTTAGTACTGGCATATCTGCTTTTGGACAGGGTCTAATGAGCTTGAAAGCTTGAGATCTTTAGCTGACGAGCCCAAGCAAGGCACGGTCCGAACTCGAACTTGCAAAAACTTTAGAGCCGAGCGTGAGCTTGACATATCAAACTCCTTCCAAATCAGGTAGTATTCGCCCGGCTTCGACGCAGCTCGTGTGCAGCCCTACCTACTTCAAATCAAGCCAGGCTCTTCCATTAAGCTAAGTGAAGGCTTTGCTTAGGCCACCACATTTGAAGGGCGCCAATATTTCCAATAAAATATGAGTATTTTTGTAATTTTGTATTAATTAATGTTGGGTAAAAGACATTTTCCACCCTCCATTTATGAGGGAAACACATTCGCCCCCTGATTTATGGGGAAAATACATTTTGCACCCCTGTCAGTGGATGGAGCTAACGGAATTGGATAAATGACATATTTACCCTCACTTCAAGAAAAATTGCACAGGTATATCTCTGTCTTTATTCTCTCCCCTTTCTTCTAACCCTAACACCTTTTTTTTTTCTCTTTCTCTCTCGCCTCTGCCTACTCTCTCTACCGCCACCTCCTCTTTCTCCCTTCACAGCAGCAGCAACAACCAAGGATTCCGACTGAGATTTCGCTCGAATCAAAACCCGAAACCTCTCCCTAGCATCATCATCTCTTTCTCCTCTTCGTCCTCTACCTTCTGAATCGAGGAATCCCCCGCCCCAATCCTCTCGATCTGGTCCCTCTCTCTCGCGCGCGATGTGTCTGTTGTGTCGCAATGGAATCAGAGAGAGGCGGTGTTCGATCTGCGACCTTCTACTTCGATCTGCAACCTCCAATCTGAAACCATGGGTTTCTGTTGATTTGGGTGTCGTGGAGGCTGAGAATTGATTTGGGTGTCGAGCCGTGGAGGCTGAGAATTGATTTGAGACTGTTCTTCTTCTTCTTCTTCTTCTTCTGTTTTGTGCTTCTGGGTTTGTGATATGCGGTGCAGGTGGTTTCAAGTCTGATTGCAGGGGTTCGATGGTTGTTTCAGGTCGCGGTTCACAGTGGCATAGTTGGTCATGGTTGTGGTGTTTGTGGGTTGTATTTGCCGGTAGTTTGGAGGTCTAAATGGTGGTTATGGAGTTGAAGGTTTCAGGTCAAGATGGTGGTGAATTGTAGGGTATGTAGTAGTAGGTTCTTGCTGGTGTTCATTCAGTGGTTCAATCGGTGATGGTTATGTGTTTGTAGGTGGTGTGAAGTGTTGGTGCAGGCTTGTAATGGGAAGAGAACTGGGTTTGTTCTGTGTAGAGAAGGTTAAGGGTGGCTTGTGGAGCTGGCTGTGATGGTTTGTTGAAGGTGCAAGCAGTTGGTTATGGTGGAGATAGTAGGTAGTATTGGGTCTGTAATGGTGAAGGTTTGTGGATTAGGTACTCTGAGTTGAAGGCAAATTGTAGGTGTTTAGGAGTTTGTGTGACTGAGTTTGGTTTGTAGCTTGATTTGAGGTTGGTTTTTTTGTGATAGTTGTTGTGTTGGTGAAATGGAACTTTCATGCTAGAGCAAAAACAGGCATGAAGTCGATCTATTACAACCAGCGCGGTTGTTCATATTTCATTTTCTTCTTCCAAGCTCTTAGAAACGCGAGAACTAACATCTGGGCCCCTCTACTCTCGTTATAGAGCCAAACAAGAAAGAAAGAGGGTGAATCCGGATGAGTGAAGGGTGTAGCTGCTGTGGGATTTGGTGGTGATGGTTGGTGGATGTGGATCGACGGAGATGGTTGTTGTTGTTGTTGTTGGTGGTGGTGGTGGTGTGGTGGTAGTGTAGGTGGTGCTCAAGAATATCAAGAACATGTTGAACACTATTATAAACAAAAAAATGTGGTATTTGTCCACAATCAATAACGGTAAAATGGTCACAAAAAGTCAGTTTGCATCCCTCCACTAACGGATTGTAACAAAAAGGTGGTATCCGTCCACCCTCCATCCGTTAATAGGGGTGCAAAAAGTATTTTTCCCATAAATCAGGGGGCAAAATGTATTTTCTCCATAAATGGAGGGTGGTTTTTGTCTTTTACCCATTAATGTTTTATTTGTTAGGAAATTTGGCAATTTCCTTGCGACGTGGTGAACCCACTGCGATATGCGATAACAAGTGCAGAAAGTGAACACAAGAATTTACGTGGTTCAGCCCAAAGAATGGCCTACATCCACGGTGCAAAGAGTGCTACTTCACTGAACAAATGAGAGAAGGTTACAATGTTTGCGATAGAGAACTAATCTCTCAAGGTAACTTATGCAATTTTCTCTGCTACTTTGTTCTACTGTAATTTCTCACTCTCTCACTTGCTATATCAAACTGCTAACAAGTTTCTCAATATAGACTACCACAGCCTATAATATTGACTACGGAGGAGACAAGATATTGCCTCCGTGATTCATGAGCCGTCCAACAACTTTTGCCTATCACAGGCGTGATTCGGGATTTCATCGAGCCGCCCAAATCTGCAATAATTCAGCCACCAAAGCTACATCTCCAAAATTTGACTAATGTGGCTTTTCAATTTCTGAGCCACGTACTAAATGCCAACATTATTTATGTTACTACATAGATTTTCAGTTATGTTTTAATCAACAGATCGTGAGAGTCATTTCACTCATTTCATTTAAAAAACAGATTGTGAGAGAGAAGAAGTAATCATAGTCGTTCTTATCTCTCGATCTCTCACTTTGAAATTTCCTCATCAAATCTCACACGGACAATTCCATTCTCAATCAACGTGTTTCACCAATAATGTATGTCCAAGGTTTCAATGATTTTTCTTTAAATATCTCTTCTGATAGCTCACAAAGTCACGAACTCACAAATTACAATTCAATTCTTCAAATTGGTTGTACTGGATGTACTGAAATCTATTTTTTTGTTCTCCGTTTAAGATTGATTTTGAATAATTGAAATGCGGATGGAATATTTCATGTTGTTCAGCTGCACGACAAAAATTGGTGTTGATGTTGCGCTTTAAAAAATTAGATTTATGAAAATAATCACATAATCAACCGATTAGAGTGTTCCGTGATACCACGTCACCAAAATCCTCGCGATACCGAATAATTTCTCCCATAATAGATAGTTTTCCGTAACTATATAATTACAAATTAAATGTTTTAGCATGTTTATATCATGTGCACTTTTGAAATTGCACTAAAGGTAGTCCTTGTGTATATTTAATCTATTAATCTATTAAATTTATGGTTTGCTTAGGGTAACCAAATAATTATAGCTGGACCTGGCTTTTTTTTTTTTTTAATTTACCTGTTTGTCGTGGCTTTTTGGGAGCAGAGTATAATGGTTATTTTTTGGTATCTAACTTATTTGTCTAGATAAGTAAATTTTGAACGGAAAGGGGCAAACATCGTGCTCTATGGCCAAACATGACAATAGTATTTGATACTAGAACTAGACTCATTCACAAATTTAACCGGTAGAAAACAAGTTTGGAGGCATCGGGATTAATAGCTTAACGATTGCTAATTGCATAGTTCGATTATTTCTTTAAATTTTCACGCTTATTGTAGTTATGTGGATTATAAATACATTAATGCACTCCTCCATGGCTCCATCACTGTGATGTGCTGCTGTGAAAGCAAAAGTTGGAGCATTTTTTGTGTGGGCTTCACTAGGACTTGTGTAGTGATAAATTTAGATATTTACATACCGCTACTGCATATGTTTGTCGATGGATCATTCAAATCACTTGAGACTGAAAAGTGTGTATGTTGTGGCGGTCCTTGCGCTCATTCTATACATAATGGAGTTATATATACTCCATGGTCACATTAGTCACGAAAAAATTATTCATAATCTACCATTATGGTAATTGGGCCATTAGCTGAATAAAGTTCACAAGTCTTACATGAACAAAATTAGTCAGTATTAAATGCGTGGCCTAGAATCATATTTACTTGGTCTGTGTAATGAGCTCTCAGCACTAGTTTGAATTAAAATGCAAATATTGAACAATGCAATGCAGTATAGATCACCCATTTCTTTTGGCAACTCTAAATTGAGTTTTAGTATGTCAAGAAGAAACATAACTTAGGTTCAATTCCAATTCTGATGAGTCGTTGTATAAAGGTTGTATAAAGTGTGGGAGGTTGGAAGAAACCAAATATAGTATCTAAAATGTCATTGTCAGGTGCATATTCCACATGCATGATCCAATGTCTGCGTTGAGCACAAACAGTAATTTGCACACTGTAGCTTGGCAAAATCAAGATGACACAGCCATGTTGCCTAAATTATGCAGTTTATGCAGTGACAAGCACGTGTCCTGCTCGGAAGATGATTGATTTCGCTTCAAATATATATGCACGTATGGAATGTGTAACCTTGTCTACACAATTCGATGTCTGGCTTCATTTCCAGTGAGCATTAACCGCGATTATGTTATACATTTGTTGAGTTGCATCGGTCTGCTAACTAATTTGAGAACAAAACGGTATTTGCACACTTAGCATACACAAATTTGAGGAACCATCATCCTAGGTCTTCACTGATTTTCCAACCTGTAGGCATAGAAAGAAACCAAAACACGTCAACAAAGAACAACAATAAAGCGTTTATATTCTGAGGAGGACGTCGTCGTCATGGGTTCTAAGTCGCAACTCAACCTACACGACCAATTAACTGATTATTTTTCATGATTTGTGTATTTGATCCGTCTAACTTTTCCTATCCATATGTTATTAACAATATTGATTTTTTTTTGGGTTTGTTTGTTGGTGAATAGGGATTGCATAAACAAACACTACAACCATATGAAACTGAAGTCGTCTAAGATGACTAATTAATCAAACAATATTGAGAACCGACATTTAATTGTGTTCGCATAAACAAATATATACTACAACCTGTCAGGGGATTTGTCAATAGGGAAGATAGACAAATTAAGAAAGGAATAACTGCAGTTTAACCCATGTGTACAAAAGATGATTGAGTTCAATTGTAAATATATTTGCACATATGAAATCTATAATCTTGTTGAACAAAAAGAATTCTAACTCCATTGCCAATGAGCATTACCCAATATTATGATATTCTTTGTTTGTTCAGTTGTTGAGTTGTGTCGGAGTGCTAACTAATTTGTTGCAAGAAATACATGCATTGCGAGGTGTCAATTTTAGGTATATTGGGGTAATTGATTAATGAGTACACTAAGGTTATTGATCAGTTATTTATTATTCCAACTTGTGTTAAAGAACTTGATTGAAAAAAAGGTACAAAACAAAGTAAACCATCCCAGAATCAATGTTTAGGGTGAACGTCCATGATTATATAAATGATTTGCTAAATTATATACTTGTATAATGCCGCATCTTTAATTTACATCGCATTCAAGTATTCGACGCGCGAAAAGGAGAGCTAGTTTGGACTAAAGTGAGAGCTTCACCTGTCTCTGATTTTTGTTGAATCCTCAAAGCGAAGGTCCCTTGCCAGTCAATGAAAACGACCTCATCAGAAAGGGTTGAGCTTCACTTGGTTTTGGAGAATGATAATTCGCACAGTATCTTCATTTGAACTAGTAAAGCTGTCAACACGGAACGGCACGGGCCAGGAATCGGACCGGCTGAAGGAGGACCTGGTCCCAGGCTTCTGTTGGCTGTCCAGGCCGGTTCGTCACTCCCCACCAGCCCGGACCACACTATATATGGGCTACGGCTGGTTCAGGGCCACCCCGGGCTGGTTCACCCTTCAAATGGGCCATCTCGCGATCATTTGGCCCATAGGTTGCTTAGTACATAGTACAGTTCAAGATCATTTTGGCTCTCCCCCTCTTGATGTTGTACTTGCTGATCACAGCATTCTCCCATCAAACATGGCATTGCCAGGAATCCGCAACACCTCATTCGAGCTCTAAAATCGACAACAACACAGCATTCTCCCATCAAACATGGGGGTGCCTAGGCACGAAGTGCGTTAGGAAATCTCCGACCCCATGGGGGGAGGGGTGCTATGAAGAGAAATTTTGACTTGGGTGTGGAATTGTTTGGGGGAATTTTCCCATAGACATGCCCCTTCCCCTCCCCCTACATGGTTAAAATGGATAAAAGCAAAATTGGTTGGAGATGAGTTGTAGTTTGGGTGATGGGGAGAGGGAGCGAGAAAATTGTCGGTCCGTGTGAGGAGGGGAAGGTGAAAAATGGTGGGTCCGTAAGGGCAGGGGGACGTGAAAAATAGCATGGATTGGAGATGCTCTTAGGGGCACGAGTTGGCCACTACAGTGTCCTCCACACTGTCCCAACGCCCCTCTCATATCCCTCAGCCACACGAGCAATCTTTTAGTGCTCCATTAGTGTACCATGTGGTGTCTACGACCAATGAAAGTGCAATATTTATACAAACTGTCAGTGATTGTCAGACACTCATTGGTTTTAGAGCGCCACGTAGTACTCTTTTATAGCACTAAGAAACTGCTCCAGCCACAAGGGCACATACTTGTGCAGAAACTCAGAAATACAGTGTACAGTGTGTGCCCTGCCCATGGGAAACAGACCCAAAACTACTTATAGTAGTGTGTTAACTGTTACCTAAGAGTACAAGTTCCCCAATGGGTAATTATGCTCTAAAAGATTTAAGCTCTCTATTTGTAACCCCCAGAAGAAACTCTTTTCTTTAACCAGACTTTGCGGTTTCTATGTGATAGGGCAATTCTACTCACTGTGAACCCTGAGCAAAGTCCCCATTGTAGTCACAATCTACCTCAAAACATGGGAGCAATCCTATGAAGAACTAGAGAGAAAAAAATACTATAATGAAATGGTGTTAAAGAGTTGACTACTTGAGTTTCCAATTGAAAAAGTGGATTTTACACATAAGAACCATAACTTTCAACAGAGCTACTGAAAGCAGTCCTCCTGTACGGAAGAAAACGGACATCAGTTTTCACTACTGAGGTTGGTATTTCTAAAACCTGCTATGTATTTCAACTATGACGACACATTAGAATCAAAGAACACTCCAATCATCGTCGTGTTTCTGGGTAAGAACTGTGATTTCTCTTTAAGAAACCACACAAACACAAATAGAATGGGCATCAACCTTGTGGATCCGCAGAGATAAAATGATTATCAAACCAAGGAAAGTAAACTAAAGAACAGATAGCACGCCTAGCCTAAACAATGCCAAGAATGCTGCTGCGGTGCTACCCATGAAGAACCTAATACTCAAAGATGTAAATAAAAACAAAAATATCTCAAAGGGAACAAATTCAAGGCAACGAGCCTAATCTGTTCTAATACAATGACTAACAAACCATATTTACATGTATAATTTAAAAATAAAAAATTATAATAAAATTCTGCGACCGTACAGAGAAAATAAAAGAACAAAAAAAATGAAGACTAACTTTTGTATCGACGACACGTTAAAAGCGCATCAGTAATCAGCATACTATCTATGATATTCATGGTATTGGGTCGATGTCTCACCTTAGTGGCATCAAGCAGTTCCTCTCAATTCTCAAGCAGCAACTGGAAGCCTCATGTCTGCAGATTCGTTTCTAATCTTTTTCAGATACGACGAAACAGAAATTTACAAGTTTCAGCCACCTTCTCAAGCTCCCTCCCTTGTTCACAAGCCTATCATGTGTAAGTTTCCGTGGATTCTTCAGGTTACAATGTTCAACAGAAACATCTAATGATCCCCTATTCTTCTGGGGAGTCCCCTTCACCGCATCGCTTCTGACAACACGACTCAGAAACCTTCACGTTACAAATACCGGCAACTTCTTTACGAGTCTCTTCAGGAAGTCCTCCCAAAAACTCTGATACAGCCAACTCATGCTTGCTCTTGAGTTCATCCATCTCCTTTTGCTGCTCAAGCAATAGATTTTCCAGCTCTTCTACAATGACACTGACATTATCCGGGTCTGTGAAGTTCACAGGCTCGTTGTTCTCGCTCAAAGAATGTGGTACATTTTTCACTGAATCAGCAGGTGATGAAGATTGTATATCTCCCGCATTTTCACCTGGGTCCTCACCCTTAGGGTCACCAGAACATTGTTCATTTTGTTCGTTTTCTCCGTTCAAGCTGCCTTCGTGAGAAGCCGTACCCACAACAGAGAGATTTGAAGGGCCAGGATTGATCGGAGAAGTTCCGCCGGCCGATCTCGGCGAATCCGACCAGTACTTCCGACCTGAAGGCAATCTTTCGAGCACTAGGTTAACAGGCGAAGAGACCGATTCAACGGATGACGACGAGTTACCCTTGCCTTCAGAAGCCGGGCTCTCGGAGTTATGTTCTGGATTGTTCTGGGCGTTGTCTTCTGTAACTTCGTTCACTTCCCAGTCCGGAATGTATAAGTGGATTTCGGAGTCGATCATGGCGGCAATCGTCGACACATCTTGGTCGGTCAGGTCCAGCTCCTCCACCATTTCGCTAGCGACCGCTAGTGATGTGTCGGCCTCTATATCGAAAGGGAAATGGATGTTTCGAATGTGGCCTGTATCAACAATACGAACATCTGAATATCAATATACCACCATATTGTGCAAAATATGGGGGTTACCCAAGGGTATAATAGAACTTTTGCATGATATGGGGGAAAATTTATCTCAAAACTATTTTCAGGGATGGACCCCACCCCCGACTAACGATGTCACAATCAGGAGTGTAAATTAGTTGAAGTTTGACACACTGAAGGGGTGAAAGAGTCCTTTTTCGAAACAGGAAGGGGTGAAAGAGTCCTTTTTCAAAACAGGAAGGGGCGAAAGCGTCCTCGAGTCCAACTAGAGGGGTGAAAGCGTCTTTTACCTGTCTTAATAATCATATAAATTCCTCAAATTAACAACCGGAGGTCAACACTCACCTGTAGAATCCGCTATTCTTAGTTTAAGAAAGATGGTGTTCAGGTCCTTCCTCTGACCCTGCACTGTGAAGTCACGACTACCCTCAAGCACATGATCCTTGGAATCTGTCATTTACTTGTGTCAGAAGCTGTGGAAAAAGGAAAACTGTTGTTGGGTAATTCTTCTATTGAAAACTACCTGAAGCGCCAGAAGGTTGCGTCAAGGATCGGCCTATTGATTCACTATCTTCTTCGGATTGGAGAAATTGATCTGCTAGAAGCTCATCTGCAGGCAAACGATCTGAGACTTTTGCAATACATTTTTCTATAAATGCTTTGACTCCAGGATCTTTTACTTTGTCTAATGACGCTGGTCTGATTCCCTTCAGTTAAGAAACACATGATAGTTAATAAAGAAACTCCAAGAGTTATGCATTACCCAATCTACTCTGCTATGGAACACGCCACATCCCAAAGCATTTTCTCAAACCCAGACAAGAACAATTTTGATAGTTTCCACTCTTCGCAACTAAGAAGATTCGAAAACCAGTATGAAAAGAGAAAAATGATAGAACTACTAGGAAACTTATTCCATACTATAGCTGCGTCAAAAATGTACAAATATTTTTTAAAATATCTTTCTTTCACCTGACTGGGTGTTTGGCGACATGTTTTTTGGATTAAAAGTTGATCCATAAGACATTTCATGCTCAGAAGAAACCACCAGCAAGCAACTTCCAAAGACCTGAATAATGTTTTTGGTATCTAAATCAAACCACCAAAATGAGAACAGCAACTGGTTTCAATGTTTGGATTATGGTTTAACCAAACTCAAGTGAGATATGTTATGTTATAGCTAATTCATAAAGAAATGTTACAAATGCGTAAAATCACGCATCTTTTTTTGTTTGCATTAGGGGTGGAACCGAGGTGATGACAGGGAGCACGATAATGTTAGTCTTCCCACATATTACAAGATTGCGAAATCAACTGAGTGGTGACGGGAGAGATGTAGGTCACCTAAGAGAGGGAGGTCAGATGGCGGTATGAGGAGTTGAACTCCTAGAGTAGGGTAACTAGACTAGTGTCTTATTTGACCGAGCAGCCACGGCCTTCTATAACAGATTTAAGTTTGGGCTGTGCTCAAGCCAAACAACTCTTTTGTGCAAGCATAAGTTACCATCAATAACTTCAACCAGTGCCTCTTTCACCTTAAACTTGGTCATCTCCTCTCCTCCTCTTTCTTATTGGTGTTTATAGTCACAGATCCCGGAGAAAGTATGGTCTTCCATTTTCATCCATGGCACACTAGTCACATGAAACTCATAGGATTTCAAGAATTGTAGAGAATCTCTGCCGGGAACCAAGGCTTACTGTAGCTTCTTCTTCTAAGCCCGTCCGACCCAGTAGTGATTCCCCGCATACATCAACCCCTTCTATTCCTAGTTTGGTGAGATATGCAGCTTCAATTAATAGAGAAATGAGGATTAATAAAACAATCTCATTAGCATACCATGACAAAGAAGTGCCAGGTATATTAGTATGTTATGCTTTCAAGGAAAGGGTAGAACGGCAGCAACGGCATTGAAATAGTTCGCCTGACTACACTGGCGGATGCACATTTGACCCGGGGTTGGCCTATGGCCACCCTGGATTTTTTTCTCTACTATAATTTTTCAGTTTTGTCAAAAAAAATCATATAAGCCCCTCCTGAAAATTGCACAAAGTACCCCAGTGTCTGTTGAAACAACTTAAGTAGCCATAAGATAAACACATATATTTATGATTTAGGCCCAAAACTCTCACTGTATGTAGATTTAGGCCCATGATTTCATGTCGACTTTTTTACTCTTTAAGTATAAATTGTGTCCACCCCTGCCTGACTATACTACATATGGTTATAGCTTCGACGCCAACACTAAACAACTGTGAGGGATTAAGGTAGTAAGCAGCTACCTACTACATAAGCAAGTCTCACACATACAGAGAGAGAGAGTGGGGGGGGGGGGAGAGAGAGAGAGAGAGAGAGAGAGAGATGGGGGTCTAAATCATCTACAATCTCGAAAGCACGACAGTTGTTAAGGTCTCCAAGTCACTGAGACACATGGGACAGCAACATTCGTAGATATTCTCTTATATATACCCAACAAGCCATTGGTATGCTCTATCATTTTTCAAAGTGGCATCCAACTCTAGGGCCCATAAAAACTTTTTAGATGCATATGCAAGCTACCCTTTAACATAAGGTAATGCTTATACTAATTTTTGCTTCCCCAATATAGATTACGGACCATTTGTGATTGACATGGAATGATAAGAAGTTTAATCTTTGAAGATGACATGGAATGATAAAAAGTTTGATCTTTGAAGATGACGTGGAATGATGAAAAGTTTAATCTTTCAAGATATCTCTTGATCCTCATTTGGGTCAGAATAGCAAAGCAAGATAGTGATAACTACAAAGCACTGCATCAAATTATGAAAGGTGGCTTAAAACTTTAGAAAAGGAATGACGAAATGTGATAGAAGAATGTAACTATTTGCTAAATAATGTGTGAGAGAACATTACTACTAGATTGATTACCTAATTATAAACACACTGCCCCAAATGTCAATCTCCCCAAAGTACCTTCAAAAAATTATTTCCAGATGAAAGAGTAATGAAATTGTTATTTAAGATCAATGAATGCCCTTGTTATGTGTGAATGGAAGTGCCTTCTAGGATTCGTAAGTTTTCTCGGAACCATATGGTAGCGAGAGCATTGTGGTCCACAGGCATGCCCGTTCGGTGTCTCATAGTCTATGATGCGATACTTTAGGTTACCCTATCCAGTATTAAATGCTCATCACTCATCAGTTAACTAACAAGACTCATGTGAGGTAATGCTCCAAAAAAGCAAACAGAGAACTGATAATATGTACAGTTTAGTAGTAAGCACAGATTGTTTTGGCCTGTTTCCAGAACATCATTCATAAAACAAAATGGACAGAGGGGCCTTGAGTTTTTGCAGATTTTCAGCTAACTTGTGCGGTCAAACCAGCCAGAGAATTGGGTGATCCAATTTCTTCTCATGAATTACAGTTAACTACGCTGCATTCCATTTATCAAAGTGTAACACAGACGGAGTGTATAATGCTATTCACTCTCACCTTCTGAAAATGAAGAGACCAATATTTCAAGATAGTTTAGAAAACATAAAAGCAAGGAAGAAGTTAATATGTTTCCTCCCTTCACTTAGATATATCAGAAAATTCTTGTGCAGATAAACCCTTCTTTACGATAGGCAATTTATCATGCATCAATACCAATCAATTTCAGATGGGTAAATGACAGCAAACACCCCTGTGATTAGGCATATTACCACAAAACTACCCTGTGGTTTGGACAATACCTGAGAGCACCCTTCTTTTAGCCAAACATGTTGACATAAACCACCCATCTGTGTTGTCCTGTTAATGAAACATGTGGGGACCACATCTGTAACACCATGTGTGACTATTTTACCCCTCTGATGGTGAAGTGTCTTCAATGCTATAAACATTCGTCGTCAATGCTAATCAAAACCCCCATTGTTCACCACTGCTGCAAAACAGAGTTGTTTGGGGATACCGATGTTCACCACCGCTGCTCCACACTACTACAACACCATTGCTGAACATAAACTCTCTCCCTCTTTCTCCTTCTTCTTCAAACAAGCTACTACCACCACCACTGTCAACAACAATATGAAACAACCATGCATTCAACCCACCAAATCACCTTTCTTCTGCTACTTCCACCTTCCTTCATCTGCTTCCTCCTCCAACTCTGCCACCAACAAAACTACAAAAAATTAACCTACAATTAAACGCTCTTCTTCCACTTCCCCTATATTCTTCATCCACCTCCAAAATTAAACATGCTGTTGCCACCACCACTCCCAACAACAACACCAATTTCTCAATCGACCAACACGAACCCACCCTAATTTCCCCGGCATGAACATCAGGGTAGTTAAACCCACAACTTGATCCCGGAATTGGAGACTTAAACCTAAACAACCAACTATTGACTTCACCCAAATCAAAACCCACACCCCGTATACAACCAATGCACCTTTATCAAACCAACACCCAATCGACCAACACTGAGCCCTAATTTCTCATTCTTTCTGCCGATTAACCGAAAGAAGACAATGAGGAAGTCGTCGGGTGTTGGGGCTTGCAGACGAAATTGAAGGGCGAGCACAGAGGGCACAAGGAAATTGATGTGCCGTCGCCGCCTCCTTCTGCACCGTCTGACACAGATTGTAAGGCCCTAGAGTTTGAGGAAGCAATTATGGTTCGGGTCAACAGCAGTTTTGGTTGGGGACCTTGGGGTTCTCCTCTGTTTTGCAGAGGGTGGGTGTTGGGTTTGAGAGAGATAAGGTGTTGGTGGTGGGTGGAGGGATTTCGTGCTGGTGGTACTGGACCACCGGTGGTGTTGGCGATGAATAAGGGGAGAAAAGGACATGAGAGATCTTTTTCGCAAACGAGGACAGGGGAGATGAGAGAGTGAAAGAGGGAGAAAGAGTTGGTGGGATGCAGAATTTGTAAAGGGTAGAACAGACTTCTTTTTCCGTTAATCTCTGTCAATCACAGGGGTGCTCCGTGGTATTGTCCAAACCACGTGGTAGTTTTGTGGTAATGTGCCTAACCACGGGGGTGTTTTCTTTCATTTACCCATTTCAGATAACCAACTTTCTTGTCAAAATAACAAGATATCAAGCGAGTGTGTTGATATTGTGCGGCATACATAAGACTTAATTTACCAAATGTGGGATGTAAACTGTAATACACATTAAATCAAAGTAACAGCATATCTTTCAACAGATCACAATGAATGGTTTATGCTACCTTACTTGGAATGCAGATAACTCTGATTCATGGAGCGAGAATGGGATCACAAAACGCAAAACCCAACGGAATTTAATACAACATTGGACAACTCTATGTTTCTGGGACTTAGGGGGTGTTTGGAGAACAAGGTTTTTTGCGGTCTGGGGTTTACAAAACATTTTTGGGGTTTTGGGACTGGGCCCAGCCATTAAATTTGACACAAAATCAAACCAAAAAAGATAACTACCCAAACGCCTCAGCTTTTATGAAACCAAAACCGTAAAACCGTGAAATCCAAACAACCCCTCAGTCATCAGAAAGACTCATTTTCTGCTATCTGTTTTAACTAAAAATTCTAGTAATGCTCATATATCAGATTTTAAAACTAGAAATTTCACCTTATGTAAAAACATCCGAGGTATACATTGTGAAATTGGATTGTCAAATTCACCGTCACAGGACAGCAATGCACCATGTTTCTGGATATGTGATCTAAATCTCAATTGGTAGGGCGACGGGAATAAGGGACAAAAGAATTTCTACAGGATATGAAGTTTATTTCTAGTCAAGAAAGAACATTCAAACCTAAAATGAAAACAGAGTTTACTCCACGTATTTAAGAGAAAAAACAGTACTAGATTATTGCAAACTGCAAGAGATTTAAAATTCGACATTTTGCAGAAATGTGAAACCCGGCAGGAAATATGATATCATGTGTATCAAGTAGATAGAAGTGAGAAGTTGCTTACTGATGTAACTTTCTTGTATATCTGTGCAGCATTAGCGCATTCAACATATGGGTACTCAAATGTCACCAACTCAAGCAAGCACATACCAAACGCATATATATCTACAAGCTCATTATATTCCTCCTCATAAAGTTCCGGTGCCATAAACTCAGGAGTACCTGCAATTACAGAAGAAAACATTACCATTTCTTTCACTTCGAAAGGACTTCATAGTAATGCTTAACACTAGGAACAAGAATGGAAAGTATCTCAGTTTGTGGTTCTAACCAATGACACTATGAGCAGATCGAGCCTGCCTAAGAATAGCTGCAAGTCCCAAATCCCCAATCTTCACCTCTCCTTGGTTGCCATTAACGAAGATATTGTCACACTTCAGATCTCGATGGATAACAGGAGGATCATGACCATGTAAATAAGAAAGACCCTCTAAGATCTGCTTAGACCATTTCTTTAGAGCTCTCAAATCAACATGCTTATGCTTCTTTCGATATCTACACGAACACAAAATTAAAACTCTAAATAATCTCACAAGTGAAGAAACGACAAAATGATTCTCATAGAGATAACAACATAGTAGTATAACTAAACATACTGTCGTAATGTTCCGGAAGTGAAAATCTCAGTAATGAAGTTGATATTCTCATTTTTGGTATCGACCCACGAATTATAGAACTTGATTATATTCTTGTGCTTAAGAGTCTTGAGCAAATGGACTTCCGAATACAACCGTTCGAGGTCTTCCGAGTTTCGCAAGAGATCTGCAACCTTGACTTGATTCCAAGCTACTTCAATCCCTTCCAATTCATCAAATGCTCTATATCTAATCCCCACATTGTTTAGTCAAGGAAAAAAACACAATATAGCTACACTAAACCAAACAAATTTACCAAAATGCACATTACAAAGAAATGAAATGAAACCCAAATTTGTTCTTGAAAAAGGATACACCTTTTTGAAAGCCCCTTTTCCTAAAACCTCTTTATACTGCAAAAATGATGAATATAAAGAAAGAATCAGCTGAATTTGAATAAAGTGAGCATAATAACGCAGGAAGATGATTTGGGAGGAAATGATGTGGGTACTGACCCGACCGTATCGACCGGAGGGATCGACCTCGACGAAATCGGCATCGGAATCGTCTTGTTCTTGTTCGGACGATCCGTCCTGAGACATTCTCAGAGCAGAATTAAGCTGAGAAAACCCTAACCCAGATCAATCTCGAATATGGGTTTCACAGAAGAGGGATGGTTCTTAACTGGGGATCGAAGGATTACCCAATAAGGGACACGGGTAATACCCAATTGGGTGGTGTTTGTATGTGAGAAATTGGGGATTTGTATGGGAAGAGAAGGTTGAAGACGATGGGAAATTCAGAAGAAGGCGTGTGAAAGAAGGGGCGTGTGATGGTGAAAGGAGAGATTGATTTTCTTTCATGTAACAGTCAGTTTGTTTAGCTGATTCGCTTTAAAGCTTCTGACACAACTCTCTCTTCTTCTTTCTCTCTATAAAAATGTCTCAATATCTCTTTTTAGAAATTATTTTTGTCGTTAACCGGGCTTAGGCTTCCGACGCTCGACCACTTGAGGTACCGTAGCTGCAAATGTCTCAATATTTGGTACAGTAAGCAAACCTCTCATTTTCAAGTAATTTCCTCATCTTTTCCCCTAAAAAAGTTTGATCTCTTCATTTTTTTGAGATGAGATATTAAAAATCTCTCTTTTAATATCTGGACCGGCTATCGAACCGGTGAGGTACTGGTTCGTGGTCGGACCGGTTTAAGTTCACATTTATTTAATAATATATATTTATTATTTTTATAAAAAAAAATAGTGGACATCGTAAAAAAATAGTCAAAAAATACTTGAATGTTTTAATTTGAATTTTTTTAAGAGAATTTAAAGTTTATTTAACGTTGTCATATTATTATGGTAATAACTATGTTATTGAGAAAATAAACAAACACACATAAATAACTAAATTATGCTCAACAACAAATTTGTTTTGAGGTTTCGAACATAACTTTTGACAAAAAAACCCTCATGCAGTATCGTCGCGCTGACACTTAGCTACCTGCATTAGAAAAAACCCTCTTTCAAAATGGTGCGCGATGTTCCTCACAAAATCAATACTGCTGGTAGCTAAGTGTCAGCGAGACGATACTGCATGGGGGTTTTATGACAAAAGTTCTCTCTCTCTCTCTCTCTCTCTCTCATATATATATATATATATATATATATATATATATATATATTCACATTAAGAAATGGACTCTTGGTCTAGTGATTAAGTTGCTTGCCTATGAGAGGGATGGTCTGGAGTTCGATTCCCACTTTTGCCAACAATTTCCAATATATCAAAAATCAGCTGGTTTTCGACCTGACTAGTTTACCGGTCCGTGCATTTTTGGTCTGATCTTCGGGGTTAGTAAGGGGTACGGGTCGTAAAATTGCACTAAGACCCTCGCCCACCCCCCCTCGGTTAGGTGACTTGGACATCATGTATTCAGTCCACTTAAGTTAACGGGAGTTAGCGTTGAGTACTCAGACGAACAAAATTCCAAAGTTTGAAACTTGTGGTGCACAAGTTTGAAATTTGGGTACTCGCTTGCCAGTTTTACAAACAACGGATACCTCCGGTGCAATTTAGTGTGAACTTCTTATCGGAAGCAAGATAAGAAAAAGACTACTACCTGTCTTTCCTATGTATAAGTCTACTTCACTTTTTGTCACTATTCACTGTGTCACTTTGACCCGGTGATTTTATTAGCAAACGATGCACGAACTCTGTAACATTTGCATGATGTTTACTCTACAATCCTGTAGAAAAATAGTTAAAAAGTTACATCATTTTGTTTTCCAAATAACCTAGTCAAAGTGACTCAATTACGGGTTGAAAAGTCAACTCAGGACGATACAAACGGGGGGTAGTAATAGTTTTTCAATTCTATTATAAAAGTGAAACTAAACACCCACGCTATGTGGGAGTCTTGGTCTTAGCCCACCCAATCTCACGAAATTTGAGGGAATCCGCGTCCGAACTCGCATTCTAATGTCTAGAGATCCCGAAGAAGATAAAGGCAGCAGCTGAGGAAGGTCGTAGACCTCCGTGCGTGAAAATAGTTTTTTCCTCAAAGAAAAGAAAATAAAAGTTAATAGTTAAAAAAAAAGAAAAAAAAAGAAAAAACGGGTTCTGATTTAAAAAAGAAAACATCCAAACATCTTGGTTATCAGAGCCAGTACTAAACAAATTATGTTTTCCTAAAATTGTCCAAGAATATGAGTTTTTCATCATAGCGTTCCATCATCCATGTAAGTTAATGACCATCTTGATTTCTATGAGGTTCTTCTTCCTTGTTGTGATGACCAAAAAGAATTTATCACGGTTGTTTATTGGTTGATTGGTATATGCTCAACATAATTATCACATGCCACTAACAATAATGTGGGTATAGATCTTTGAACAAAAGTAATCAGGGGCTCACAAGTCGCAACTCACAGGTCATAGTAGTTGATTAAATACAGCAGCCTCAGATCTCATGTACTGGTAACGGAATTTATCATAGTACTAGTATTAAAATGGAGCTAGCTGTGGCACATGGAGTATGGGACTACTTTATTGGGTAAAAGACACTTTCGCCCCTCTAACTTGACACAAAGATCCTTCCACCCCTTTCAGTTTGGGAGAGGACACTTTCACTCTTTCACTATGCCAAATTTCATGGAAATTATACCCCTTGACTGTGTATATCCATACTTTCAATGACGAACTCCTATCCACAGACTAACAGTGTCACGATTCGGGAGTGTTGGTGTCCTAAAGTGTGACACAATGGAGTGGTGAATGTGTCATTTTTCAAACTAAAAGGTGTGAAGTGTATTTTGCGCCTACTTTATAGTGCCCAAGAGTTGTGGCGCCCCCTTTTCAAACTAAAAGGGATGAAAGTGTCTTTTACAAATTAAAGGGGTGAGTCATGGTGGCAACGGGCCGGGCCGTGCCGGGCCGTGCCTAAACCCGGCCGTGCCTTGGCGCGGCGTGCCGAGCTCGGGCCGTGCCGAGGGGTAGGGCGGGCCGGTCCGGGCCGTGCTCGAACTTTTATGAATCTCGACACGTGCCGGGTCGAGGGTAGGGCATGTCGTGCACGGGCCGTGTCGGAGGGGGTCGGAAATGGGTTGTTCGTGCGGGTCGTGCACGACCCGGGGGTGCGGGCCGGGCCGGGCCGTGTTGGCTAGGGGAGGAACACGACCCGCTCGTGCCACGGGTTAGGCACGCCCTTGAGCGGGTCGTGCCCTGCCGGGCGGGGGAGGGGGCCGTGCTAGGGGCGTGTCGAGGGCGGGTCGTGCCGGGCCGTGCCAAAATGGCACGCGGGTCGGCCCGAATTGACACCATGAGGGGTGAGAGTGTCTTTTACGCCTCACTAGTAGTGGGGTGAGGTATTCCCTTTCTCAATATTTGAAAGAACTTTAAACATTTAACTACCTGCAATTTAATTACAGTACAAATTTGTCTATATCAATGAAGATGAAATTGAGAAGTCGTTCACGAAGTTTCAAATTGTTCAATTATCAACTTAGATATCTTGATCGCTAAAATACTTCTTGCCATTTACCTTTTTCCAAAAGGCAAAAGGTATGATGACCAAAAATGTGTACATGATGAACCTCAAAGTTGGGTTCAGCCTTTATAGTGGGAGATTGAAAATTATGATGAACAAAAGTCATCTTAATTTCTTAAGTGGGAAACAACAAACCTCCACTTTTTAGCATTTATTCAAGTGGACAGTCCAAAGTTGATACTACTAGAAACAAGTCATTTCTATTGGAGTTGGTTTGTTTCGTGTTTGCATAAGAAAAGAAAAGAAGAGACGCTATCGCATGTTGCAGTGCTCTTCATCAAAAACTTGTTTGGTATATTACTTTACTGTCTATTTTCTATACTGCCTAAAAATATTTGTGTGATTTATTTAACTATTTTTCAGTATAGGTTGACTAGATCTGCTATTGCGGTTTGGATCGGCTGGATCTGTTATACATGCAATATGAAAATTGATATCCACACATTATTAAAACAGCTGAGGACGTGCTTCGAAAAGCTTTGACGGCTGACAACTACTTTCTCTCTACCGCCTCTTTCTCTACTTTAATTTTTTTTTTATCCGTAATTTGGTTACTTTGATCCGGTGATTTGGTTAGCAAACATGGTATTGGAGAGTAATTACTACAAGATCATAGACCATGAAAAAACTTTCAAAAAGTAGAATCGTTTTGCTAACCAAATTACCAGGTCAAAATGACCCAGTGAACAGTAGTAAAATTCAAAACGTAAAGAAATAGGAGTTATATAGACTATACATATTTAAGTGTCTTTAACCCATGATTTAACTTCACACACTATTAAAAGTGATGACGGTCGCCCCTTAAAAATAATTATCGGTTGACATTGAGATTTAAAATAGTGCTGACAATAATAAAGACAAAATTAATGACTGTCGAAAGTTTGAAGCATGATGTCATCAATTTCGATAATCTAATGCGTTGAATTTAATATTAATTTCCCATATCACATGCATCGCAATGTTAGCCAACTGAAACCGCAAGGTAGTTAAACGTCGAAAATTTGTTTTCTTATTTAGAACTGGTACTGACGAAACAAACTCCTATTTCTAATAGAAATTATTAAAAATTGAGTTGCGTATGTTAGAGTATTGCAAATAACTTTCTAACGAATTTCACAAGGGATCTCCGAAGGCATGTGATTCCTCCGGAACCTAATCGTGTAGGAGTCAAAACACTCCATAACATTAAAATTGTTCTCATCTTTGTTTTTTCAGCCAATCCCAATAGGAAACGTGATGTTCTTTCCTCGGAACAAGCTCGAAATAATATAAAGCCAATCTCTTGTTGTCATCAAAATTATTGTTTCATCATCATATGATAAAAGATAGTGGAACCTTCAAGAATTAGTACCACTCCGTCCCACCTGATATGCACCTTTTTTGACTTTTTTCACCCGTAATCGGATTACTTTGACCCAGTGATTTAGATCGCAAAACGATACAATATTTAGATAATATTTTTATGGTCTCGTAGAATAAAGTTACTCTACGACACTATGAAAAAATTATTTAACAATTGCAAAGTTTTGCTATCTAAATTATCGGGTCAAAGTAACCTTGTGAATAGTGATAAAAGTTCAAATGGTGCAAAAGATGTGAGCCGGAGTGGTACCATACTTTTGGACTTCAGCTCCTCGCGGAGCCATCACCGTGTGAAGGGCTTCTCAGGCCACATCCAGGATCAGAATCGCAACAGCAATATCTCCCAACAAATATAAATAATAATACAGTCATCACAAAATTTATCAAAATGCCTAAATCTTGAAGCCAGATCAAAGAGAGAACAACAAACAATTTTTCTTTCTTCTCAAAAAAATTTCTGAGAGATAAAGTTCATCTAATCTTTACTCTTCTATAGAAAGCTCCTAAAATGTGCAACAAAAACCAGTACTTCAACAAACATCCATCTCAACAGGATTCATGTCAATGAAAACACTTCTTCCTCGTCATAATTCATATATTCCGAAAAAGTACATAAACTAAACTAAAAACACTGCAGCAGCGGTACGACACTGATATAAACCCGGATCACCTTATCAAGATTTCATTTCGATCCATGGTTATCTGAAACACAAGCTGCTGCACTGATCCGAAAAGCATCCATTGACTCAGGAACGCGATCCAGCTCTAATCATTATCAAAGAAATACATCTTTCTGGTCTGCCACTAATGAAAATCTATTACTTCCTAAGTGGATTCATCCTATCCCTGAGGTAGTAGAGTTTGGCCCTCCTCACTTTCTTCTTGTCCAGCACTTTTATCTCCTTTATGTTAGGCGAGTACCTGCACGTAATCAATCACCTACTTGTTCAACGAACCATGTGGAACTTTATCCAAAAGAGCATTGGAGAAGATAAACAAACAATAAGTACCAACAGAAAATCAATCACTTCATGATATAACACATTGGGTAAATGATTGTATTTCATACTTTCTACTGGTGTTGGTAGCTAATTTGGGAACTTAGTGAGGCCAAAACCATGATTGCTAGCGTTTCGGGAGGATTTTACAGGCCTTTTATCTGAATTACAATTGTTAGACTATCCGAAGTGGGGCGTTCCGGGCTCCCCCGGAGCTTGATTATCACCTTCATTGGTGGGTTCCGGGCTCGAGCTTAATCAGGGTCCATTGCGGGCTTGGGTGAGGGAGGGTGGGCGGTGACAGTGGGGTCTGTAAGTTTGGTAAATGATAACACCTTTCGTAAATGATTATATTTCAAACTTTCTAGGGGTGTTGGCAGGCTAATTTGGGAACTTGGAGAGGCGAAAATCATGATTGCTAGTGTAAGTAACTCTGGTGCGAAATTTAAGGGATAGGCGCAAGGGAGGATTAACAAGGCCTTTTTATCTGAACAGTTGTTAGACTATAGACTATCCGGAGTGGTGCATTAGGGCTCCAACGGAGCTTGATAACCACCTTCATTGGAGGGTTACGGGCTTGGGGAGGGCAGAGGCGAGATCGGGCGTGGGTGAGGGAGGGTGGGCGGTGATACTGGGGTCTTTGCAAGTGTGAGGGTTTGTTGTCTGGTGAGGGTATGGAGAGGGCAAATAACTAAATATAACTTGGGGAGGGTAAATGAGAGTACATACTAACTAAAATGTATAAGTTGTATTTCATTAGTTGTTATATTAGTTGATGATTAGGTATTATTTAATTCTTGGTATTGGTAAATTTTCCTAAAAAACCCAGTAATTTGAGGCTAATTTGTGCGCACTACATTAGATATAATATAAAAACAATTTTCCTGATATGATTCATTTCAGCAATGTTTTTGACATTCATACTTTTCGACTGGGTTTCTCGAACGAACAATGTATTGTTTAAAAACGTAATATGGAAGTAAATTATGGCTGTTTAAAGTTTATTGGTGTAAACGAAAAGTTGAAATATAACAGCTGTGGGCTTCGGGGGAGACTTTTCCTTGAGCAGGAGCTAAATGGCAATCTTGCAATATATAGGAAATGTTAAGGTGGGGCCAAGTTGAAGTTTAGGACTCCAGGGGAGTCCAACCACTGCCGATAGTCTTACACTCCTCTCCCATATTTTTGGCCATTTGACTTTTTTTTCTCATGCATCTTGCGAACAACACAATCACTTTTTAGTCTTTGCATAATGTTGCAGTGTTGACCGCCCACTACAACATTATGTAAAGATAAACATGTAAACGGGTGTTTTACGAGTGAAATAGTCTCCTCAGTATGCATGAAAAGTCAAAAGGGACAATTTTCAGACTGAGTTTTTCTATTATTCCTATAAAACCATATCATTTTCAAAATAGTAAAAGAAAAGAAAAAAATGAAAAAAAAAGGTCCACAAAAGACCTCAACCGTAGATACCGGAGTGTCTCCAGGAAATCAACTGAGGTAAAGAAATGTGTTCATGTGCTGCCCTTTACACCAAAACTGTGGAGCTCCCAAGAAGAGGTTATTCATTCTCTGTAAATACAAAGACTTGTACAGATATCCCAGAAAATGTATTATTCCTTGCCCACCACAGTATATCTCAATTTGGAACACCAAAATTCCAAATTGATTTCCCCCCCCCCCCCCCTTCCCAAACCCCCCAATTCCATCCCTCACACCACCATATCATGTCCTCTACAATTAATTCAACCTGGATAGACAGCTTGTCAAAAGCACAGAGATTTCCTAATCGTTAGGGGAACAAGTTCCCATCTGATTGCTAGATTCTTCACCCTTGTGAAATGATTGAGTTATGCGCTGCATTACTCACTCATTCCAAATTGAGCCCCCCAACCCCGCTCCATCCCTCTCACCACCTTATAATGTCCGTTACAATTAATTCAACCTGTACAGACAGCTCCTGTATAGACATCTTTTCAAAAGCAATTCACCCCAGAGATTCCTGGTCATTAGGGGACCTGGTTCCCAGCTGATTGCTAGATTCACCCTTGTAAAATGAGCAAGTATTGTGGTACATCAGCAATTTTACTAGCCATTACTCTGTAAGTTTCTGGAAGAACATCTAAGAGATTCCTTGCCCACGCGGAATACTGGACCAAAAGTGAATCAGATGTTCGCCATGGCGCCGCCTATAGTAAAATGAGGTACACTTCTGTACTTCAAACAGAAGTCTTCTCCTACCCCTTCAATAAGCTTACTCTTGTGTGCAGTATACGCTTCCTTAGATACCATCCAGCCTCCTTCATATCATAACTTTTTAACTTTTTTCCACATTTTGCCTTCCCGACTCCTGTACTCCAAAGCAAGTTACCATACGAAAGTCAGATTGAACTCTCTAAATTGCTGAACGCCTAATCACCATGGCCTCTATTGGTGAACAACTTTAAGCCATCCATAAATATCACTTGAAACTTGTTCAGTTATTTTCTAATTAAACCTCAGCATGGAAAGCTGATGACATCAAGTACCTCTGTGAACAAGACAGGATTCTCTTGTTAAAAGTATGTTTTCCGCCTTTCGACTATTATTGCCTATACCATTTTGCTATTTTCTTCCCGAATCTCTCCACCCCCATCCCATACTGAAGTTACTATGTCAGACTGTTAGTTGTTACTAATGGTAGTGTGACATGATTTTCCTGAGACCTAAACCTACCTTAAACACTGAAGTAACTCCGATAGGTATTGAACCTCAACATCTGCAACATCGAAGAGAACGGCATCTTCTGCTGAAAGAAGACAAGACACCTGAGGCACCCTAAAATCTCTTTATATGGTAAGTAACATCACTGCCTATGTTTATATTCCCTAGACCAAAACTGAAGCTAGACAAAAATGACAAAAAAGTATGTGAAAAGCATTGGTTGAATCTAGAAGATTTAAGAATGTGGTAAAAGGTATGGCATATAGCATATTTAGAGCAAAAGGTGTGTATAACCCTCCTTAAGTAGTTTTCTACTTCGTATTGATTTTGACTACAGGGACATAAAGTAGGACCTGCTATTAAGTATGGCATATAGCATTTGGTGAAAGACGGAAAGATAAAAGATAAGGATGACAGTGGATTCTTTTCTATGCTCTTTAAACAATCGGATATGGACACAAAAGAGTACAATTCTCCTCAGCATAGAACCTACTACAACATCTGGAACGGAAGCATTAAACAGATTGACTGGTGGACTTCAGCTTGGGTATACAGAGAACACCCAACACAACATAATCTTTACCCTAAACTTCTTCTATTCCATTTTTCTTTTCTTTTGTTCTTTCCATTATGAGGGTTATTTTAGTTTTGATGACAATTCAAGTCCTCTTAAGGTCTAGACAAACATTTAAACACCATAGTTCACTATTTTCTAGAGGCTTTCCTAGATCATTTTGCTCTACCACATCCAAATGAGATGGTGCTAACAGCAGTCCCTCCAATCATCCTAAAAGGTGTGAATGTATTTGAACTACGGTACTTTCACTTCAATTGTCAACATTTGCATCGTGTTATTTAATAATGCATGAAGTTTTCCAGCTTCTACTCACAATGGGAAAAGAGATTCTATTCCAACTCCTGCAACAAGCCTCCTCAGTCTGAATGTAGTGTTTAAGCCAGCATTGCGCCTTGCTATAACAATGCCTTTGAGAGTGGAAATACGCCTTTTGTTTTCAGGCACTTCCTGATCGTGCCAAGATCACAAAGCAACTGATAAGCAGAAATTTCTGATGGTCGCAAAGAGATCAAAGAATTCCTTTTGACAATAATACCAACAATTCATACCACTTTGAGCTCGATGATATAACCAGGCTGTATGTCAGGTATTTCTCTCCGTTCCTTCACTTCTCCCACGGCTTCTTTATCAAGAATCTGCAGTTCAGAGTATATACATTACGAAAATGCTAATAAAATCAGATTATTATTCCTGTAATGTGGCAAAGGATGCATGCCTGCATTATATGCTTAGCTGTTTTATCAAGCCTCTTATACTTGATGCGTGGAGCAACACCGGGAAGAGAAGCATCTTGTGCAATGGAATTCCCTGAATCTTCTGTTGTTGCAAAAAACCTACTTGATAGTGTATGCCGTGTCATGGATTCGAAATGAAAACCTGGCCTGGCACTTCTGTAAAGCAATGATGTTGAGTTTACACCGCTAACATTTGATGATCCTAGCAAATCTGTTCTGATACTGGATTTTCCCTGCCAGATAAGGAGGATGTTATTGATAACGCTTATTCTTTGGTAAGAGCACAGCAAATATTTGGGTCATAGGCAAACCCACAAAGGCACAAATTTAAATCTTCGAAATTAAAAGGTCTTCTGTTAGCCCGTAAATCAGCAAAAATTGATTGGAAGACTACTGATTATACTTTTTCATCCTTCTGCTGATCGTGAACAAGGCCCGAATGAAACCTCAAGTGCAAAGGTAAGCGAAATTACTTCCAAACATCGCAATATTTTAAGAAACTTCACAAAATTGAGCATGGCATAAAAGTGCCTTCTTACACTAAATATTACAAACAACTAGAGTAACCTACAGGGTTCCTACAGATAAATAGAATCTGCAATGCTGACTGCTAAGCGAATCATATGTGCAAGTCTATCACATTGAAGAGAGAGGAAAACATTCCCAAGACTGCTTTCACATTATTAATTCAAATATGTTCTTACAAGGCACCAAACCTAAGTCCCATTAGGAGCCGAAGCAAAATCATCCATTCGCCTCTATGAGCATAAGAAGAAAAAACAACAACAAGGCTATCAAGCGCCTAACGCGTTCAATCAGTGTACGAGGAATCACAAAAGACTAAACTGAAGCCAAGACAGATAAAGTAAAGGGTTTCAAGCAAAGGATTCGCTTATAATGTTGACGCCTCTATAAGCTACGGTGTATAGACCACAGATTGACCGAATAACCCATCATAGAGGCCATTGTTCACGCCTATGATGCACGAGAACTCCATGTAGGTTGACGCTCCCGTTCCAGGAACGTCCCGGACTCCGGATTTCTGAAATGAGCCCGGAACTTATGCGGAACTTCCCGGAGACGCGTTCCCCCTTTTCGGAACACGTTGAAGACGTCCATGGGTTTAAATTAACACTCCGGTGTCTTCTAATAAATTTAAAAAGATAAGGGATGCTACTTGTAAGTTGTAAATAGAATGTGATGTATATTAATAATCATATCAAGGTGCTCGACCCCAATCTAAACCCTGGCCACTTATACTTAACAGAGAGAAAACAATTGGGATACTTTCAAGACTTCCAAAAAACCTCAAAGACATCATAGACCTCTGATTTCTCAAGCACCTCCTCTATTTATTGAGCAAATGTGTTATCCTTGTATAGTTGTATTGATCTTAATTATTGTCTTTCAATTTTGTCTAGTGTGTATTTAGGTATCATTTACATTAGAATAAACTTGTGTGTGTATCTATTGATATATGTGTGTGTGTGTGTCGTCCCCCCGACGTTTCGTCTCCCCAATTTCTGAAAACTGCCGTTCCGGCATCCCAGTCCCCGTCTCGTCCCCATATCAGTGCTACATAGGTTCACACAAAGGGCTCCCATAACAGTATCTCTCAGGTTTATTATGTTCAGGTACAAAGCCAGCCAAATGTTTGGGGTTCTAAGTTCTAACACATAGCATTTCTTTTTGAATTACTTCTTCCCCAGTGCAATATTGGAAGTACAGAACAAAAAAAGTGCAATTAAGAAGGCAAAGATTGAGCTCAAAACACACTGATGGAGGAACGAAATTGGTGCTTTTATGTATATCTTATGAGCAGGACTAACGATTTAACCATCATACCAGTGAAAATGGCGACAGAGTCGTCGATTCTGAAACTCGCGGGCCGTAAGAGCCGAGGCTTCTGACCAATCTGGTGGTTCTGGAAAACGATTGCATTTCTTCAACTTGAATCTGCATTCCATGAGAGAAAGTTAGAGTTGGAATGTATGTTAACAGAGACCGGTGAGAGGAATCGAGCCTTGCCTGAGTCGATCAATCGCCGGAAGGTCTTGTGACGACGCCGGAGGTGAGTGTAGTCGGCGACGACCGAGGTTGATGTTACCACAGGAGGGTAACGATGATCAGAACCAAGCAGGGAGAAGAAGGGAGGAACGGAGAAGAGGGGAAAGAACGAGAGAGAGAAAAGAAAAGTTAGGGTTGAGGATAAATTTTCTTCATCATTAATTGTTTTTGAAAATTGACACCCTCTTTTATACGACCGTTCTGACTTAGTCAGAATCCACACAAAAGAATCGTATAGAAAATCCCGGATATAGCTAATTAAACTACGATTCATAACAATTCTAAATCACGAAACAGTAAAGACAAATAATGATAGTCTATACGCAATAAAAAAAAAAAAAACTAAGTACTACTAACGCCTCGTCTTCGGTTGCACATAATCCTTCAAGTAAACTGGCTGAACCACACTACGCCTAGCTTGCTCGACCGTACGAGTCGCCTGTGTATCCGTGTTAACCACCTCCCTGACTGGCGTGGCGACATCCGTAACAATTCCCCCATCCTCGGAAACCAGCTTGCCCTCACGCTGTAGATCAGGAAAACTGACTGTAATGTCGGATACAGGCTCCCATGTAGGATCGGCCCCATCAGACCACCGAACCAACCACTGGGGTTGAGCTACGCCGACGACCAAAACCGTACGGGAAGCAATAGCTTGTAACGGAGTAGAAACTAGACGACCCTTGAAGAACTGTTGGGGTAAGGTTGCTGAAGAAACCCCTGCAACGGACGAAACAAAGGGACGGAGTAACGATACGTGGAAGATGTTGTGCAAACGACATCCATCCGGTAGCTCAAGACGATATGCAACCTCGCCAATGCGCTCCAGGACCTGAAAAGGACAGTAGTACCTACGAGCTAATTTGGCTGATAGGGGACGAGCGAGGGACTTCTCACGATAGGGGCGAAGACGCAGCAAAACAAGATCCCCTACAGCAAAAGAGACATCTCGCCGATGCTTGTTTGCCTGAACTCTCATGCGTTGCTGCATTTTGTCAAGATGTGCCATCAAATCCTGCAACAAATCAATACGCTCAAAAACTAAGTCATCAACAGTAGGAGATTTCCCGCCACAGGAAGCGTGGGGAAAAGAGACGGAGGATCCCGTCCATATAAGGCATGAAAGGGGGACATATTAATGCCCTCGTGATGTCGACATTTCAACGCCAACTCTTCCCAAGGTAAGAAAGAAACCCAGCGGTTAGGACGCTCAGAAGTAAATGCACGAAGATACTGTTCCAAACCGCGATTCATAACCTCGGTCTGACCATCAGTCTGCGGATGATAGGCGGTGCTAAACCGTAGTGTATTGCCACTCAACTTCAATAACTCCTGCCAAAAAGTGCTCATAAAAATGGAATCTTGGTCGGAGACCAAAGTCTCGAGAAACCCGTGATGTTTGACAACCACATCGACAAACAAACGAGCCACGTGCGGTGCATCAAAATCGGTTGGTAAAGCGCCGAAGTGAACATACTTGGAAAGTCGATCAACAACCACCATAACCACTGTCGCCCCCTGAGAAGTGGGCAAAACCGTAACAACGTCCATCGTCGTAGCAGACCAAACACGATCAGGAATAGGCAACGACTGCAATAACCCGCCAGGTCGTTGAGTGGAATACTTCGTCGTCTGGCACACTAAACACGCCTGTACGAACTTGTGCACATCGGAACGCATATCTAGCCAATAAAAAACCGACGCCAACCGCCGAAACGTACGCTCGATACCCAGATGACCAGCAGTGGGCGAGCTATGGAATTCCTGCAAAAGTATATCACGAACCGCTGACTCACGACCAAGACAAATGCGAGTCTTGTAATAGAGAATACCGTCGACGAAAGTGAAGTGAGGCAGTCTTTCACCGGACTGCAGAGCTGCGACCAAAGCCTGCAAATCATCGAACACCAAAGTATCCTGCCGAATAGCCTCTAGAACCGACAATAAAGGATGGATAGCGGCGACCAACAAAGTGGCCGGGTCCGACTCGTCCTTCTCACGTCGTGACAGTGCATCTGCTACACGACTTTGCCGTCCCTGGTTTGTACTCAATGCGGAACTGGAAGCCCATCAACTTTCGGATATAGAGCTGCTGGTCCGGCGTCTGAATCACCTGTGATAGCAGTCCTTTCATACTGTGTTGATCGCTCCGAATAACAAACTCACGCCCTAGCAGATACTGACGCCACTTCTGAACAGCCTCAACAACGGCTTATCACTCCTTGTGATAAGTGGAAGATGCACGCAATCGGGGCCCAATCTTCTTACTGAAGAACACAAGTGGATGTCCCTGCTGAGTTAAAACTGCACCAACACCCATATCAGACGCATCGGTCTCAATCACAAAAGTCTCAGAAAAATCAGGCAAACGGAGGACCGTAGCAGACGACATAGCCTCCTTCAATTCCAGAAAGCTCTGATCAGCGGCCAGTGTCCATATAAAAGTATCTTTCTTCAAAAGATCATTCAAAGCAGAAGCAATCGTCGCATAGTCGCGGATAAATTGGCGGTAGTAACCCGTCAAACCCAAGAGCCTGCAAAGTTGTTCGACTGTCGTCGGTGTAGGACACGCCACCGTAGCATGTATCTTCTGCGAATCAGCATGAACTTGGCCCTCTGTAATAATGTGCCCCAGATACTCCACACAAGTCCTGCTGAAAGTACATTTGGAATGTTTGACGAAAAAATGATGATCCGACAGTAAAGTAAGTGCCTGATGAAAATGTTGAGCATGAAGCTCCAAAGTAGTGCTGTAGATCAAGATGTCGTCGAAGAAAACTATCACGCAAGATCGAAGCAAAGGACGAAAGACCCATTTCATAGCTGCCTGAAATGTGGAGGGGGCATTCGTCAGCCCAAACGGCATCAGTAGGAACTCAAAATGGTGTTCATGTGTCCTGAAGGCGGTCTTGTGAATATCGTCAGTGTGCACCCGGATTCGGTGATACCTAGAGCGTAAATCGAGCTTGGTAAAATATTGGGCTGCCCCGAGCTCATCGAAAAGCTCATCTTTAGTAGGGATAGGCAAATGATCGGGGATCGTCGCCGCGTTGAGCGCGCGATAGTCAACGCAGAAGCGATAGGTACCATCCTTCTTGTGAACCAATAGAACTGGAGACGAAAAAGCGCTGCAGCTAGGCAGAATAATCCCCTGCTCGAGCATCTCATGAACCTGACGCTCAATCTCTGTCTTCTGAAAGTACGGATAACGATAGGGACGTATGTTGACCGGCTTGGACCGCGGCTGCATATGAATCTGATGATCCCAAAGGCGAGATGGAGGCAAATCATAAGGCATGTCAAACACTGAATGGTGCTGCTGCAGCACGGTAAGAACGTCGGTCGGGACATCAGCCGGGAAGAGGCTATCAGCCACCGAAGGCTCAGGCTGGGGCTAGACTGTAAACAACTCAAAACACTCCATATCGTGGGGCGACAAGCACAAAGCCGTGAGGGCATTGTAGGAGATGGGGCGTGGGCCCTGATCCGTGCCAGTCAGAACAATCTGCTGTCCCTGCCATGTGAACCGCATAGTCAACTTGCTGTAATCGTGCGAGACCTCACCCAATGTCTGAAGCCACTGCACCCCTAAAACGGCGTCGAGGCCATGGATAGCCAGCACATACAAATCAACATCAAACACAATACCCTGAATGGTAATGGGGGTTTTCGGACAGTAATACGTGCAACAGAGAGATTCCCCGTTGCCGACATAAACTCGAAATGGCTATACTGGATGCAAAAGCAAAGATAAATGCTCGGCCATGAGCGGGTGTATAAAGTTGTGGGTGCTGCCCCCATGAACAAAACATGCACATTCACAGTTGCAATTGTACCAGATAGCTTAAGAGACCGAGGGTGAGGATTACCATCCAAAGTGTGGAGATAGGACAGGTTGTCCAAGATGATGCCGGCATCGTCGTCTGGAGAGGGTTCTGGAGGGTCACCGCCCTCGTCATCATCAACGCCCAACAAGTAGAACTTATACTTACAACGATGGCCCCGCGAATATTTCTCATCACAATTAAAGCATAAACCCTGACGAGCACGTTCTTCCCGTTCGTTTGGCGTCAATCGTTTAGGTGGCATTGTCCCGGCTTGACCCGTGGCCTGTCCGGACATAGCTGGGAGAGCGGAATTGGGGCTGCCGGGTTTGATCTCGCCGCGGCTGGACTCCACGCTTTCTTAGGCACATAGCTTTGGAGCAACTCCTCTTGACCAGCAGATAATTCCCTGGCAAGAGCGAAAGCTTCGGGTAAGTTTTGTGGGTTGCGAAGTGTCAACTCGTGTTTGAGGGGCTGTTTGAGGCCGGCGTGAAACAGGGACACAAGGACGGATTCCTCAACCCCCGAAACCTTATTGAGCATTGTCTCAAACTCGGATTGATATGCCATCACCGTTGTCCGTTGTTGCAATTTCGCGAGAACCCCTAACTAATCTTCATAGTGCCCAGGGTTGTCATTACTTGCAAAAAGTCCATCCAAGTAATGGTAGGGTTATTAGAGATGAAATACCGAAACCACTCTGAAGCAGGGTTGTCAATCAACATTGCGACAACCTGTAATTTGTCCGCGTCATCGGTACGGTGGAAATTAAAGTATCGTTGAATTTGGAAAATCCAACCCACAGGGTCATCACTGTTGAAACAGGCTGAATCAACGAGGAGACGTGGTGGCTGGTCCGCGGTAGAAGCGCCAGTAGGTCCAGCAGCCGGTGGTTGGCGCTCGGTCTGAGGGCCGACAGTAGTTGTTGTACGCGCTGTAAGCGCCTGGGTATTTTTGTGGCAGCGTGGTGTTGAGTACTGGTGGCGGCAGAAGGATGCCCCGGTTCAACAACTGGCGGAGTGAGTCTCGGATTTCTGCTATCTCGTTGTCCCACTTGCGCTCACGTTCCGCAGCCGCGGCGTCTCGCCGCAGATCACGTTAGGCGACTTCGGCATCGCCCTGTTTTTCCGGTTCGTGCATATCGAACTGGAGGTTATTGAAAGCTGCGATCGTATCCTCTGGAGGCAGAGGCGGCTTGACGTCTTGGAAGTTTAGGTATCGTCTACCATTGTAGCGGGGAAGAGGTCGCGTTCACCGCGAAATTTTCGTCCGGCGAACCTGGATGAAAGCACAAATGTTACCACAGGAGGGTAACGATGATCAGAACCAAGCAGGGAGAAGAAGGGAGGAACGGGGAAGAGGGGAAAGAATGAGAGAGAGAGAGAGAGAAGAAGAGTTAGGGTTGAGGATAAATTTTCTTCATTAACTGTTTAGAAAATTTACACCCTCTTTTATATCTAACCCTGACGGTTCTGACTTAATCCTAATTCAGGCAAAAGAACCGTATAGAAAATCCCGGATATAGCTTATTAAACTTCGACCCTTAACAATTCCAAATCACGAAACAGTAAATACAAATAATGATAGTCTAAACGCAATAAAAAATAAACTAATTACTACTAACGCCTCGTCTTCGGTTGCACATAATCCTTCAAGTAAACTGGCGGAACCACACTACGCCTAGCTCGCTCGACCGTACGAGTCGCATGTGTATCAGTGTTAACCACCTCCCTGACTGGCGTGGCGACATCCGTAACATTGGGCTACTGATCGCAGATCGTAAACCCTAGACTACCTCTTCAACGAAGCGAAGAAGGTTTATGCTATGCTGTATTGACAAAATTACCCACTTATCCTGCAGGATAAGTTATTATCCTTCTGTGGAATTACTTACTTTTAGATACGTGTTTTTCCTATTTAGAGGGGTGTTTGCTACTCAAATCTCTGTGTTTCTAAAACTGTTGTCATTATAGCCTATAAACACCCAATAAAATAGTACATCAAACAATTTATTTTTATTAGAGTATGTTGTTTGTACTAGCTGAAAATATAAATAACTTGCAGAAAATAATATGAGAGGATAAGCAAGCTGAAATCTAAAATACTTAAAAATTCTAAAATTATTTGGTATCAGCTGAAAATATACATACTGTAATGAGAATATGAACATTTTGAGATTAAATACTCAGCAGGTGTTGTCCTAAACAGTTTAGTCCCAATTAAAAATCAGTGTAACAAACAGATTTAAAATAAAATGAATTTTTTTTATAAAAAAACTAGTTAAAATGTGATGTTACGGAAATTATGTTTACATACCGAGCTTCCAAACTTGCACATAGAGTAAATTAAGAACTAGAATGAGTGTGTGATTTAACTCGGAAATTATTTTATTATTGTATTTTATGTCACTGTAACACCACGAGTTCGTACACTACTCCTAAAAAAATGCTCACGGAACCAACATAAAGTTTGCAATGTGTGTTATTACTTTAACTAACATTGTTAGTACATTGATGTGAACGTTCATTGATACAATATTGCACCACGTGATATATGCAATAGTTACATGTAGGACGACTCTCTAGAGTTAGCACTCACCTCAATTAGGGGTCGACAACCCAAATTTATGATAGCATAGGTTCTTGAGTTGATCGATTTTAAAAAATATATACGACCCTTGTTCGTACAATTCAAATCGAGTGACACAATCAATGTTAGAATGATTTGTCAATTGACTATTGTATCTTGGATTTGAATGAAGGAATGCCACAGACCAATTCATTCCGAGCCATCTCGTGAAAAAGAACTCGAATGTGGAGAAGACTGTTTGACTCGCCACTTATTGGGATGGATCAAATGAAGAACTGTGAGATGAAATTCCCATATAAATTATAGTACTTTTGTTAATTCTACAAGATATATAGCCTACTGGTATCCACTGACGCTTTACCTTTGCGTACTTTAGTTTCCTCCCATATGTTAATAATTGTAAGTATTTCTAAATTGTAGGAGATAAAATTGATGCATATTCATTAAATATTTAGGTTCTACAAAAAACTGCTTGTATTTTATAAGCAGTGAGGATTGATGAATGGAGACTAGCTACATTGTGAAACCCAACTTCTAATAAACTATGATCATTCAGCAACTATGACAAAAAACATGACCATTTCATGTGGTACAGTTAAAATTAGAACCGATTTAACGGTGACATTGAGTTAAATTAAATGGCCATGATAATATTAATGTCTGTTGGTTTAAAGGATAAATATTTACTAATTTACTTACGTGGAAGAGATGTTATACTGAAATAATCGACAGTTTTCTTCCAAAATGGAAAGAAATGATTAAGAATCTGAAAGATTGCAATTAGAAAATTTGAGAAATAAACTTAAAATTCTCTGTTAGCTACGTTTCTTCATTCATCATGTACGAACAAAGAGTATATATTTTATACAAATTGATCAACATAAGAACCTGCTACCGTAGTTTTGGCTTCTGGATCGGTATTGTAGGTGAGCGCCAACTCTCGAGAAAAGTTTTGTGTATATTATGTGGGGCAACATTGTATTTATGAGCATTACTTCAGTACACCAAAAATGCTAGTAATTTCACATATTATAAACTCTATGTAGGTCACTCAAGTATTTTATGTTAAAAGTATTGTAAGAACTTTGGTGTTACAGTGACATAAAATAGTGAATACCCTAAAAAGAAAAAATGAAATAAATTAAAATTAAACAGACTGAGAGCTCAATTTGATCATTCAGTTCTCAATGGTTTTTGACGAATGAGTTATCGAAAAGACCACCAAGTTTCCCACTATACATTGATGCAATTGGTGTTTTTAACTCTCAAGTGAGTCGGGTTAAAATCGAGCTCAAAGTCGGGTACAAAGTGACGTCAAAATCATATCTTCCAACAATCCTCCCATGAATGACAAATTAGCATTTTAACCTCAATAGGTCCTTATGTGGTTGAAACTCCCTTAGCGGTAGTTAATTGCATAAAAAAGATAATCATAGACTTTGAACCTTCCCCTTAGTGAGATGCTACAGGGTATACTTACTTGATCAGTGAGCAAGACACCTTGAACTGCCTGTCGCGTTGTATACCTAGTCGGTAAATCGCACATAATTAACAACCAGAAAGGAATTCATTCTCACGATTGTGTTCATTTCGTCTTTGAAACACTTTCCTTGGTTTCATGACTAGACTTAGTGGAGTGCAGCCACGCCATCCTCCTAGAACCGGCCCGTTCTTACTCACATAGTTGAGACACATGACGAGTATCATTCATACGCTTCTTAAAACTCTTAAGATAATGTCTAAGTGGAGCATATAGCTTATCATGTCCCATCACTCGATGTTACCCTATGAATGGGTTTGAAAACTTTATTTTCGGGTTAGTGATTTATTTATTTGCACTGGTAGTTGGGTTGTCTCTTTTGAACCAAGTTCTTGGGATCTCGAGTCACCTAGGTTGGCTTTGCCGCTACGTGCAACTCTTACGAGGTTGAGTTTAATCACATTCCCCTTGACGAACTTGCAACTAGTTCTCTCGATAAACCTTCAGTCAACGGATCCACTATGTTTTCTTTTGAATTTACGTAATTGATCGTTATTATACCTCTTGAAAGAAGTTGTCTGATAGTATTATGTCTCTGACGTATGTGTCTAGACTTATTTGGTTGAAACTACATAAGTGTCTAGACTTATGTGTCTGATAGTATAATGTCTTCGAGGTATGTGTCTATACTTATCGATAAATGGAAAAATAAGCTGGCTGAAATCTAAAATAGTTAAAAATTCTAAAGTTATTTGGTATCAGCTGAAAATATACATACTGTAACGTGAATATGAAAATTTTGAGATACTCAGCAGGTGTTGTCCTAAACAGTTTAGTCCCAATTAAAAAACAGTGAACAAACATAATTAAATTAAAAGACAATTTTTATAAAAAAAAAAACTAATTAAAATATGAGTTCCCAAACTTGCACTGAAATGTTGTTACCGTAATTATGTTTACAAACAGAGCTTTTAGACTTGCACATTGTAAATTAAAAACTATAGTGAGTGTGTGATAGGGCTCAAAAAGTATTTTATTATTGTATTTCATGTCACGGTAACACTACGAGTTCGTCTAATACTCCTAAAAAATACTCACGTGACCAAAATTGAATTCGCAATGTGTGTTATTACTAACATTGTTAGTGCATTGATGTGAATGTTCATTGATACAATATTGCACCACGTGATATTGATGCGCAAACTAACGTGCTATCGCAAGTGTACGAATCTCGTAGTACCGGGTGCAATTAGACTCGGGTTATCGTTCCCACGAGGATTGTTTCGGGTTTACTTACGTTGTCAGTTTCGGGTTTCCTAGAGTAGTAACAAGGAGGAGTAGATTGTGATTGTAGTGGCTAAACTAAAAACAGAAATTAAAAACGTAAATATTTTTGTGACGTTTTCTGAAATAAGCTGATTTGGTTGTAACGATAATAGATGAAGGCTAGGCTCCAGGATCCCCTAGGGTTTCTACAGATTTCAGTTTTACGTTCGATTATGAAAACACTCAGCAGTTTCGGTATCTGTGCAACGTACCAGTTGTGCAGTGACTTTTCAGATTCCACACGTAATCCCGATCCTGCAGACTTTCGGATTCTTGTTAAGCTCCCTAAATCTGCAGTCTCGGTCTAATCCTGTTAGGGTTTCTAACCTGTCCGAATGGCCCGGGTCAAATTCTCTAACAGTTGGTCTCACGTTTTTCGATGCTAGCCCTATCTCCCTTTCTCTGGTCGGTCTATCAGGGTAAGGTACTAAATCCCGGTTTTTCTTCCTAACCCTAACTTGACGTTTTCACCTACAAGCTCGGGTCTATAGCAATCCTGGGTGATCAATCCTATCATGCATATACGATAATAATCAAAACCAGAATAACAGATACAACTTGCTGAATTAAGACAATCATCATGAATCCATAAACGTAGTAATCATAAAATCTGAGTACGAAACCCTAGGTTCACCGAGAACCTAGGTGACAAGTTTAGCTACGACTAGACATAGTACAAAACGCAGTTTCTGAATATAAAGAGAGAGAACGAAATCAAACTAAGTCTTCGAATCTCGAATCGCGCTTTCGTGCTCTCCGTGATTGCTCTGACTTGCCCTTCGGTTGTGCTGAGAATTATGCTGTGTCTCCGTGATGTCTCAAAACGAGTCTGGACGAGTCTTTAAATAGTGCTGTTTCCCGAAAACGCTTGTGCCCGAAATTACGGAATCTGCCATCGGTCCACCGTCTTTGACCAGAAGTCAAAACTGGCTGCGTATATACGCAGGGTTGCGTATATACGCAACCAGGGCCCAACCAACAACCTCCACCACCCTCACTGCCTGCGTATATACGCAGGGGCTGCGTATATACGCAGGGCCTGCGTATATACGCAGGCCGTGGGGGCTAGGTGGGGCCCACTTGGTCCTCTGGTGGGCCAGGTCTGGTCCCCTGGGTCCCACTCTTCTGCCTGATGCTCCCGGTTTGCCTCTTCGGTGTACTTCTGCTTTTCCGTGTATCCGTCGTGTCCCGGTCTTGTGCACGTTTCCCGAGACGGTCCCGGCTTGGTCCTGGCACGCTTCCCGATGCACCTCCCGAACCTGTTCCTGAAAAGGCAACACAAACGAAAACCCGCGATCATATCCAAATATAGCAAGAAATAAGCAGAAATCCAGCAAGTACAAATAAACGTCTCGTCCTAGATTCCCGAGGCATTCTAAGGCATTTTCCGGCAAAAACCGCTAATTTCGACACAAATACTCGTGAAATCAGGCTAAAAGATAACCCCTAATTGGGCGTTATCAAATACCCCCGCACTAAACATTGCTCGTCCCGAGCAATCCTGCCAACTCTAGCCTGCATTTCTGTCCTCGTGACTGACTCTGTACATACCCTACCGTTGCATATGCTTTCGACCCGAACCTTTCAACCGGACGACTCGATAGAAAAACTGACTCAGATAGAATATACACAGACTCAAACAACTCAAAACAGACTAGTGACAAAAATATTTTTGGCGAGATCGGGCAACCTCAAAAACATAAACAGTGTGTCCTCGTGATCTCATCCTTTTCAGAATTTACTTCCCTGCAAGCGATCGGTAAGTCTGAACAGATTTATATGGTGGATTTAAGCACTGGACCGAAGTACTATTACTTTGGTTATCAAACTGAGCAAATCCCTAGCTAACTTACCATCCGAGCTGTTTCCGAAAGGATCTATGTCTAATCAGGTAGGATAAATATATGTATCAAGGTACGGCATAATCCTACATGTTATGACATTCTCACAATTTACCAAACTCACACCCCTCACCGAGATCCTGAAAAACTGCCCGAATCACCTAAGTTCCTGCTTTCCCAATTCTCCTGTCCCCCGGTGTGTCTTTGCCGTGCTCGCGGCCACAAATGTGAAGCGGTGCAAAACGTCTCGAAAATTGTGCCACTCACTCAGCTTTTTATTTAAATAACAAAAACACAAAACAAACTAAAAACTAGATCATAATAATTTTTTTTTCTTTTTCTTTTCTCTATTTTTTTTCTTTATTTTTTCTTTTTTTTTCTTTCTCTCTTTTTTTTTTTTTTTTTTTTTTTTTTTTTTTTTTTATAACACAACTATATACACACGTACACGAATATCAACAATACTAAACTGACTAAAGCTGAGTGAGTGAAAATAAATCTCTGTCGTGGGGTACGTAAAATGTCCTTATGTGAAGTACCCCCACACTAATCCTGAAGCGCTGATCCTGTAGTCGAGATAATACTGTGCAGTCCCACCGAACCTCTTCATCACCAAAGATGTAAAAAAACGGCACAACCACCAATTGACCCTACAACCCCCCGGAACCCCGGTTTGTGCGAAAAGATACTCGCACGCGACTAACTCCTCCTGTGGTCACTATGTAGTGAAGTGATCCACCTCCGCAAATTAATGCATTGTCGCCTCTCACTCACCCTGCCTTCCCTCGAAAAACGTGTCAAAATCGTAACTGTCCAAAACTGATAACTCATGAAGCTCCCCTATCTAAAATCTGTCCCTACTCACTCCCTCCGTCATAACACGTAGAATAGCCAACTATCGACTGATGAGGTCTCAAAGAAGGCTGCCTAGGCTAAAGTGGCTATGAAGAAAGAGGGTAATTGGCTTCAAACGGGTTGACTAATTGGACCTAGGGCTAAGAAACAGGACGTGAGGTCCCTTGATAGCCAGTCACTCCACCGAAAAATGCGATGACCGTGACGACGCCCGTGGGCGGGTTGTCGACTACCTATGTGACGGCGGCGTAGCAACTAGTCGGATTTTTCGCTCAGTTGATAACTACTTGCGGATTCCAAAGGTCACTGGCTCTCACCTATCTACTATACCTCGGTGCAAGTTTTCTTCTCTTTCAAAGGATTCAAACTCAATTTCTTCACTGTTTTCGTTATCTCGATTGCCCTTTCTCAAAATTTTCTGATTTTAAACTTTTTTTTTTTTTTTTGAAATTTAATTTATACTTGCTGTTTGCGTATATACGCAGGGCTGCGTATATACCCAACCAGCAGCATAAAAAAATTTTCATTTTTCATTTTTTTTTTATTTTTTTTTTATTTTTTTTTAATATATACAATGCATGGCCAGAAAGATTATGGTGGGTTGACTCAAATAAAGAAAATATGCTGACTCAAAAATAAAAATAAAAATAAAAATAAATACGAAAAAACGTGCAGACCGGGTTAATGCAGACACGACTGGGTCGGTGGAGGTGGCTGGGTTGGGGGCGGTGGAGCAGACGTGCCCTCGCTAGAGTCCCCGTCATCCAACCATCCCTCGGTAAAGCTGCTGGAGTAGGTGTGTGGAAAATACAGCGGAAGTGGCGGTTCTCGGCCTGCGTGCCGAGCCGCATCCCGCTGCTCCTCTCGAATACTAGCTAAGGCAGCCTGGGTGTCCTTGGTGACCTTCCGCTGCGTCCGGCGGATATGCGTGAACGCTCTCCAAAGCTTGCCCGCTCCCTCAAACACCTTCTCTCCTATGGACTTGCGTCCGCCCCGACAGCCCTCAAATCTCTCATCCACTCGGGGTAGTCTACGGGGCGGGGCCGGTCTAGCTCGTGGGGTCGGGTTGGCCCGTGGGGCCGGCTGCTCTCTCTGACGGGCAGGCTGAGGCTGGGCATTCCTCTCAGTCCCCTGCCTACTCGACTCGGGGCGCTCACTCTCTCTAGTAGTACGGCATCGCCGAAATCCGGCCGATGCTTGGCGACTGACTGGTCGCTCCTGAGTCGAACGCCTCCTAGGGGCAGGGGCAGGGGCAGGTGCAGGAGCCTGGTCCTCCTCCATAAAATCGTCATCCTCATCGAGGTCAACGACCGGCTGTGGTGGGCCCGGGTGACGAGCAATAAGCTTCCTATAAGGCCGTGGCACAGGAGGCTGTAGGTCACCCTCTAAATCATCCATCGGAACCTCATACTCCCGCGCCAGTTTGGCAATGAGGTTGGCGTACCCCAATCCCTTATGGCTACCGGAGCAGTTCCGCTCCTGCATATACACCCAAATCGGACGAGGAATGTCAACCTCTCGTCTCAGAACAAGGCAATAGACTAAGAGTACGTACTCGAAGTCAAGGTAGGTAAAGTGTTTAATACCTACGACCCTGTTCACTACCCACTCGGCCCACCACCGTGGCGGGCCAGCAATAAAACGAGAATGCAATTTCTTGCCTATCTCGCCTGGCCCCTCTCTCTCGAAATGGGCACCCGGGTACCCCCCAGTCACAACCCGCAAAAGCTCAGCATCGTTAGGCGGGTAATCAGCACACTCAGCATAAGAGCACGAGATATGGCGCATCGGAATCTGGTACGCTTGGCGGATGGTATCCGCCGTGAGCAACAGAAACGTACGCCGCATATAGACCCAACGGACATCCCCATTGGCTTCACCCTCCCCCTTGTGCATGAGGTTCGCGTAGAACTCACGCACCAAGTCAGTATCGGACAAGTCCGGAAACCCCGCTAGGGACGTCCCGAAAATGTCCGGTCGACTCGCATAAGCAGCCATCTCTGGCGGCATGTAAGTATGGTCGACCTCAAACTGGTAGTCTACGGGAATGCTATGACCCATTTTGGTCCCGGTCATAAAGTAATGTTGGGCATGATGGTTGACGAACCTAAAACTGTCAAACAGCAAAGGGGTAAGCTCAGCCGCCTCGTAGTCAGTAGGGATGTCATCTCGGTTAGGGTCTACGACGGGCACATGAAACTCCATAACAGACCAAAATCTCGTAAAACGTGCCGACTCGGAAAACGAAGCAAAAACGTGAAACGTGCACAAAATAGTGTGTCTCAATAGATAGTCCACCTAAGATCTACCAGAGGTCCACACGGCAAGTGCCGCTCCAAATGCAAAATTACCGAAAATAACGGGCCCGGCTACGGGCCGTGCCAAAACGGAAAATAAAGCGAGGGATAAGATTTTCGACCTTCCCTAAACAGGGGTGAAGACCGGTGATTCTGCCCGGAAAGTCGCCGGAAAACCGCCGGTGGTCGCCGGAAAAGTCGCCGGAAAAGTCAACTGCCCGGAATTGAATTCCGAGCCCACCAAATCGAAGCCCTCGATCTCCTCGTTCACGTTCCCTTGTACGGTTTTTGCTAGTTCTTGCTCTAACACCTTCGAATCTGCACTTTTCCTCAAGAACACCTCACTTTTTGATGGAAATTTCCCGCTCGATTTTCGCTTGTTTCTGGATTTCGATGGATGAATCTTGCTCCTTGCGACGAGGGGATTCCAGAAATGTGCCCGGATTTTGATTTGGAGGTCCGAGGCAAAATCTTTGTTCTTCAAGTGAGAGGAAATGGAGGTAGAGAGAGAAAGGAAGGTGCCAACAATGGCTACCCGTCCCCCCTCTCTTGGCTATAACCCTAATTGGTCAAAATGACCAAAATACCCCCGGGGTTTTGAAAAAATTTCGATTTTTTTTCTTTTCTTTCCTGTTTACGTATATACGCAGTACTGCGTATATACCCAACCAGAAAACAACCAAAAAAAGAAAAAAAATTGCATTTTGCCCCCACGGGTTGCGTATATACGCAGGGGCTGCGTATATACGCAGCCTGAGGCAAAATTCAATTTTTTTTTTTCAAAACTTCTCTCTTCCCCTGCTTTCCTGGTCTTGGCTGTTTTGGATGTTTCTGTATCTGCACATTCTCAAATTCAAAGTCAAAAACCCGCTCATCTCGCCTCTCTCGAAAATTCAAAACTGTCATAATAACGTAATAACTAACAAAACTAAATAAATAAACGATAAATTTTGGGTTGCCTCCCAAACAGCGCCTTGTGATTTACGGTCGACGGCCCGACCTTGTTACCTCTCACGGGTCATCAAAATAGACCGCGTCTATTTTGACGACCTCGGCGGTCTCGAGATACGGCTTGATCCGGTTCCCGTTCACCCTGAAACTGGAGTTGTCTTTTGGATTTTCCAGCTCGAATGCCCCCCAGGCAAAAATCTGCTTGATGATGAACGGTCCCGACCAACGAGACCTCAACTTCCCCGGAAAGAACCGCATCCGGGTATTGTAGAGAAGCACTTTGTCGCCTTCGTTAAACTGCTTTGGCGTGATACGGTTATCATGCCACTTCTTTGTCTTCTCTTTGTAAATTTTGGCGCTCTCGAAAGCCGTTCTGCGGAATTCTTCCAATTCCAGCAGTGCCATCTTCCTCTTATCCCCTGCTAGATTCTGGTCCAAGTTCAGCAATTTGATGGCCCAATACGCCTTGTGCTCCAGTTCCACCGGTAAGCGGCACGCTTTCCCAAAAACGAGCTGGTATGGTGACATTCCCAGCGGTGTTTTTTGAAAGCTGTCCTGTAGGCCCAAAGCGCATCGTCTAGTCTGACGGACCAATCCTTTCGGCCGAGATTCACTGTTTTCTCGAGTATGCTCTTGATCTCTCGATTCGACACCTCGGCTTGCCCGTTCGTCTGCGGATGGTAGGGTAACGAGACTTTATGAACTGACACGCCATACTGTTTCAGAACTTTCGCGAAAACCCGATTGATGAAGTGAGAGCTCTCGTCGCTGATCATTGCCCTGGGAGTCCCGAAACGAGTGAAAACGTTGCGTTTCAGAAAACGCTCAACGGTAGCTGCATCGTTTTTCTGACACGCGATCGCTTCGATCCACTTTGTCACATAGTCTACTGCCAGCAGAATGTAAAGATTTCCCATCGAAGACGGGAACGGACCCATGAAGTCAATCCCCCATACATCAATTGGCTCTACCTCCTGCCACACGGTCATCGGCATCTCGTCCCGGTGTGACGTGTTTCCTGTCCTCTGGCACCTATCACATCCCTGTACATAGTCGTGACAGTCTTTGAAGATTGTCGGCCAGAAAAACCCGGACTGCAGTATTTTGTGCGCTGTTCGCGTTCCCCCAAAATGACCCCCACACTGTGATGAGTGGCAGTGTCGGATCACGTTCCAGGCCTCGTGAGTCGGAATACACCTTCTCAGGATGTTGTCGGCCCCCTGTTTGAACAAGTACGGGTCGTCCCAGAAATACTGTCGACTTTCGGCAATGAACTTTTTCCGCTGCGATGGGGTGAGATCCTCGGGAAGCGTGCCAGTCACCAAGTAATTGGCTATGGCATAGTACCATGGTCTCCCGATTTTGACTGCCATGATGTGCTCGTCCGGGAAGTTTTCCTTGATCGGCACCGGGTCCACCTTCACGTTCTCAAGTCTGGATAGGTGATCCGCTACCACGTTCTCAACTCCCTTCTTGTCCCGGATTTCCACATCGAATTCCTGCATCAGTAGTACCCACCTCAACAGTCTCGGTTTTGCGTCCTTCTTGTCCAGCAGGTATTTCAGAGCACTATGGTCGGTAAAAACGATAACTTTTGACCCGACCAAATAGGGCCTGAATTTGTCCAGGGCATACACCACGGCCAGCAGTTCCTTCTCTGTCGTGCCATAGTTGAGCTGAGCATCGTTGAGTACCCGGCTCGCATAATAAATGACGTGGCATACCTTATCCTTTCGCTGGCCCAAAACTGCCCCGACTGCGTAGTCGCTGGCGTCACACATCAGCTCAAACGGGAGTGACCAATCTGGCGTGGTTATAACCGGGGCCGTGGTCAGCTTCTCTTTCAAGTGGTCAAAAGCTTGCCGACATGCTGCGTCGAAATCAAAGGGTACGTCTTTTCCGAGTAACGCGCAAAGTGGCTTTGTGATCTTGGAAAAGTCCTTGATGAACCTTCTGTAAAATCCTGCATGTCCCAGAAAACTCTTGATCGCTCTTACGTTCATCGGGTATGGAAGCTGCTTTATCACCTCGATCTTAGCCCTGTCCACCTCGAGTCCCTTGCTGGAAATTCTGTGACCCAGCACGATCCCCTCGGTGACCATAAAGTGACACTTTTCCCAATTGAGCACCAAATTCGCCTTCTTGCATCGGATCAGAACCTGGCCCAAATGGAACAGGCAGTCATCGAAACTGTCCCCGAAGAGTGAAAAGTCGTCCATGAAGACCTCCAGATTTTTCTCGATCATGTCGGAAAAAATCGCCATCATACATCTCTGGAACGTGGCCGGAGCGTTACACAACCCGAACGGCATGCGCCGAAACGCGAACGTACCATACGGGCAGGTAAACGTCGTCTTTTCCTGGTCCTCCGGGGCTATGCAAATCTGGTTGTACCCGGAATACCCGTCAAGAAAACAGTAGTAGGCGTGGTGGGCGAGCCGGTCCAGCATCTGGTCCATGAATGGCAGCGGGAAGTGGTCCTTCAGTGTTGCATCGTTTAGCCTCCGATAGTCCATGCAGATCCGCCAGCTCGTAACGGTGCGCTGCGCAATCTGCTCCTGATCTTTATTCTGCACTACCGTAATACCCCCCTTTTTGGGCACGCACTGGACCGGGCTGATCCAAGTGCTGTCCGATATGGGGTAGATGATTCCCGCTTCCAGCCACTTCATGACCTCTTTTCGCACAACGTCCTTCATGTTCGGATTCAGTCTCCGGTGGGGCTGAATCACCGGTTTCTTGCCTTCTTCAATTCGGATCTTGTGCATGCAGTAGGAGGGGATGATCCCCTTGATATCTGCAATCGTCCAGGCGATTGCTTCCTTATGCTCTCGCAATACTTCCAGCAGTTTCTGCTCCTGTTCCTGAGATAAACGAGACGAAACAATTACAAGCAGAGTACTATTTTCACCAATATACGCATACCTGAGATGGCTCGGGAGCGGTTTCAGCTCCAGTGCGGGTGGCTCCTTGAGTGATGGGACCAGAATCATCTTTTGCCCGCCGTCTTCGTCCCGGTGCAAAGTGGTCCAGTCCTCGGCTCTCATGGCGTGGTCGCACCGAGTCTTCTCCTTTTCTTCCCCGTACATGCTGTCGATCTCTTCCCACAATTGGTCCATCTCCTCGTTTTCCCAGCCTTCGTCCACCACATCGATAGCAAAGATGTCCTCGTGGTCGTAGTAATTTGGCAGTTGCAGATTTTTGAAAACGTTGAATTTCACCTTTTCCTCGTTAATCTGCATGGTCAGCTCCCCGCTCTTGCAGTTTATCATTGCTTCGCCCGTGGCCAAAAACGGCCTGCCAAGTATGAGCGGTATCTCCCCTGCCTCCATGTCCAGGATGACGAAATCTGCCGGAAAAATAAGCTCGCCGACCTTGACCAGAATATCCTCGATAACCCCGTAGGCCTGTTTTACGGACCTGTCTGCCATCTGCAGCATGATTCTGGTGGGTCGGGGTTCACCGACTTTCAAACTCTTGAAAATCGTCAATGGCATCAGGTTGATGCTGACCCCTAGGTCACACAGAGCCTTTCCTGTGTAAGCGTTCCCTAAGGTAACCGGTATAACGAAACTGCCAGGATCCTTTCTCTTCCTCGGTAGCCCATTCTTCACACAATTGCTCACTGCTGCCGTCAGGTTTATGGTCTCGAAATCGCTCATTCGCCTCCTCCCATACAAGATGTCCTTGAGGAATTTGGCGTAAGTGGGCATCTTAGCCAAAGCCTCGGCAAAAGGTATGTTAATCTGCAGCTGCTTGAACATCTCGAGAAACCTGGCGTAGTCCTTGCTGTCATCCCTCTTTCGTGTTCGCAAGGGGTACGGGACCTCCGTGGAGACGGGTACAGTTTTTTGCACCTGTCTCGTTCTGCACTGCATCCTGCTCAACCGAGCCCTTCGGCTGGGGGCGTTCGACTGTGCTGTTATCCTGGCCCGACAAGTTGCGTTATACTTCTTTCGAATTTTCTGCACGTGCGTGGCTGGGATACGGTGGATCCTGCAGTGCCAATCCACTCCGAGTGGAGATAGCATTGATCTGAGCCCGTGGATTGTTTACTGTATTCGAGGGTAGGTTTCCTGGCTGTCTCTCCGTTAGCTGCTGGGCTAACTGCCCCACCTGCACTTCCAAAGCGCGCAGTGACGTTTTGGTTGTCTGCATATCTGCCGTCAAGGTGTCCATGTGCTTGAACCGGGACTCCATAGTCTGGAACATGGACTTGATCTCTTTCATCTGAGCGTCGTACTGCTGTGCGGATGGGACTGACTGAGCCTGCGGGGCCGGGGCAGCCTGCTGAGCTGGTGGCCTGTGCTGGAATCCCGGTGCATAAACTGCTGCGTTCGGGTTTCCGTACCGAAACCCGGGATGGTCTCTCGTACCCGGTCGGTACCGGCTCGGGTCCCACTGCTGCTGTACGTAACTGGTATCTTCGGTCCTTAGCTCCTCAATGGCTGTGTCCAGATCAGGTTCGTCGACTGCTGCAACAGTCTTCTTATCCGAGTAGACTTTCTTGACCAAGTCGTGAACGATCTTGGCCAGGTTGTCTATACGGTCATCCTCTGCAGGTTCGGCTCTAGCCGCCATCCTGCGATCGTCAAACAGTCGGGTGTCCTGCTTGGCCAATTGCTTCATCAGGTCATACGCACCTTCTTTGTCTACGTGATACAGGAAGTTTCCCCCGGCCTCTCTGTCAATCCTGTCGGCGTTCTCCCTGTCTAGGGCATGGTAGAAAACCTGCAGGATTTTTGCGTCTCCAAAACCGTGGTTCGGGCACCGTTTGACCAATCTCATGAGCCTGTCCCATGCGTCCACCACCGTCTCCCCCATCTTCTGTCTGAATGACAGGATCTCGCTCTGTAACTGTATAACCCGGGAGGCGGGAGAGAACTTTGCCAGAAAATCCGTGACACATTCCTCCCATGTGGTGATGGATCGGGGTGGTCGGGATTCAAGCCAATCTTTGGCTACTCCATAAAGACAGTACGAAAATAAGATCAACATGAGTGCCTCTGCTTCTACCCCCTTGTATCTGACCTTGTTGCAGTAATCTTCGAATTTCCCGATAAAATCGTTCGGGTCTTCGTCGGCCCTGCCATGAAACGGGCAGAGAGTTTGTACCGTCTGGATGGTGGATGGTTTGATGTCAAAGTGCTCGGCGGTGATCTCGGGCACCACAATAGCTCGCTCATGCCCCCCGGTGGGGACTTCGAAATTTTCCACCAACGCCTTCCCAGATCGGTTATATGTTCTCTGGTTGCTTCGGGCAGCAAGCCCTGCTGTGACAAGCTCCTCAATGTACCGCGCCATCTGGGCTGGGGTACGTGTCTCTCGTTCCTGTCCACCGGCTTCGGTGTTCGTGGGTGGATCTCTCTCGTTGGTTGCCATCCTGATTTCTCGGTTTCTGCGGTTCTGTTCGGTATACAGCTTTTCCGGGTTGTCGAGTGGTGTCACCAAATCGCGAGGCAATCTGGGCATCAACTAAACAGTCCTGAAAACGCAGATTCAAAAACGTAGTGAGATAAAAAGAAAAATAACAAAAATGAAAATAAATAAAAACTCAGAAAACTAATTCTGACTACTAAATAGACCCCAAAAAGTCCCCGGCAACGGCGCCAAAAACTTGATGCGCAAACTAACGTGCTATCGCAAGTGTACGAATCTCGTAGTACCGGGTGCAATTAGACTCGGGTTATCGTTCCCACGAGGACTGTTTCGGGTTTACTTACGTTGTCAGTTTCAGGTTTCCTAGAGTAGTAACAAGGAGGAGTAGATTGTGATTGTAGTGGCTAAACTAAAAACAGAAATTAAAAACGTAAATATTTTTGTGACGTTTTTTGAAATAAGCTGATTTGGTTGTAACGATAATAGATGAAGGCTAGGCTCCAGGATCCCCTAGGGTTTCTACAGATTTCAGTTTTACGTTCGATTATGAAAACACTCAGCAGTTTCGGTATCTGTGCAACGTACCAGTTGTGCAGTGACTTTTCAGATTCCACACGTAATCCCGATCCTGCAGACTTTGGGATTCTTGTTAAGCTGCCTAAATCTGCAGTCTCGGTCTAATCCTGTTAGGGTTTCTAACCTGTCCGAATGGCCCGGGTCAAATTCTCTAACAGTTGGTCTCACGTTTTTCAATGCTAGCCCTATCTCCCTTTCTCTGGTCGGTCTATCAGGGTAAGGTACTAAATCCCGGTTTTTCTTCCTAACCCTAACTTGACGTTTTCACCTACAAGCTCGGGTCTATAGCAATCCTGGGTGATCAATCCTATCATGCATATACGATAATAATCAAAACCAGAATAACATATACAACTTGCTGAATTAAGACAATCATCATGAATCCATAAACGTAGTAATCATAAAATCTGAGTACGAAACCCTAGGTTCACCGAGAACCTAGGTGAAAAGTTTAGCTACGACTAGACATAGTACAAAACGCAGTTTCTGAATATAAAGAGAGAGAACGAAATCAAACTAAGTCTTCGAATCTCGAATCGCGCTTTCGTGCTCTCCGTGATTGCTCTGACTTGCCCTTCGGTTGTGCTGAGAATTATGCTGTGTCTCCGTGATGTCTCAAAACGAGTCTGGACGAGTCTTTAAATAGTGCTGTTTCCCGAAAACGTTTGTGCCCGAAATTACGGAATCTGCCATCGGTCCACCGTCTTTGACCAGAAGTCAAAACTGGCTGCGTATATACGCAGGGTTGCGTATATACGCAACCAGGGCCCAACCAACAACCTCCACCACCCTCACTGCCTGCGTATATACGCAGGGGCTGCGTATATACGCAGGGCCTGCGTATATACGCAGGCCGTGGGGGCTAGGTGGGGCCCACTTGGTCCTCTGGTGGGCCAGGTCTGGTCCCCTGGGTCCCACTCTTCTGCCTGATGCTCCCGGTTTGCCTCTTCGGTGTACTTCTGCTTTTCCGTGTATCCGTCGTGTCCCGGTCTTGTGCACGTTTCCCGAGACGGTCCCGGCTTGGTCCTGGCACGCTTCCCGATGCACCTCCCGAACCTGTTCCTGAAAAGGCAACACAAACGAAAACCCGCGATCATATCCAAATATAGCAAGAAATAAGCAGAAATCCAGCAAGTACAAATAAACGTCTCGTCCTAGATTCCCGAGGCATTCTAAGGCATTTTCCGGCAAAAACCGCTAATTTCGACACAAATACTCGTGAAATCAGGCTAAAAGATAACCCCTAATTGGGCGTTATCAGATATATGTAACGGTTACAGGTAGGGAACTCCCGAGAGTTAGCACTCACCTGTTTTAGTGGCCAAATTTATGATAGTAGGTTCTTGAGTTGATCAATTTTTTAACATATATAGCGACTCTTAATCGTAAAATTTGAATCAAGTGACACAACTAGAGGAGAATTTTAAGTGTATTTCACGAATTATCTTGTTGCAATTTTTCATATTTTGAATTATAATTTTTTAAAGAATATTGCCAACTCTTTCACTTAGGGGTGCACACGGATCGGATCGGTCCGGATTGAGGTTGAGTTAATTCGATCCGTCGGTTTACGGATCAAAACAGACCGGTTCCACTCGGTTCAACGGTTTGGCGAATCGGACCGGATTAATCTGCTGATCACAAATATTTCAAAATATTTTCGAAATTGTTCAACTAACAAAATAAACATTAATATACAATTATCATTTAGTATAATTTTTAGTTAACGTACGATATATTTTCCACTTTATAACATCAAAAATCAAAATTAGTCAACACAATATTGGTAAGTAATGACATTACTAAGTTAAAGTTAGCATTAAAACAAATCATATTGATAACATAATGATAAGTATATACGGATCGAACGGGTTGACGGATCGGATTTATATTTCTTGATCCTAGTCTGATCCGTCACGGATCGGTCCGGACCCAATCCGTCATTGATCGGACGAAATTGCGGGTGTGTGAGGGTTGACGGATACTTGTGCACCCTTACTTTCACTATAGTATCCCTTCCACATATTAAATTAGTTAATATTGATGTTTCAGACCAATAAAGTATATCGCGCCCGTTAATTTTTAATCAATCACACTGTTGTCACAAAAAAAAACACCACTGGTAAATCATTTATGATTTTAACCGCTACCACATGAAATGATGATGTTAATTGAAATTGTTACCCGATGTTCATAGTTTATAAATAGTTAGGTTTCATAAGGTAGCTAGTTTTCATTCATCACTCATCACTACTTGTAAGATGTAAGTTGCTTGCTCTAGAACATATATGTTCAATGCAAATGCATTAATCTTATCACATTTTAATTCAATACAATTATATATATCTACTATTAGCGATGTATGGGAGGAAACTAAAGCATGTACATGTATGTCGTTAATTGACATTGTTACCCGATGATCATAGTTTATGAATAGTTAGGTTTCAGAAGGTTGCTAGTTTTCATTCTTCACTCATTGCTACTTGTAAGATGCAAGTTACTTGCTATAGAACATAAATTTTCAATGCAAATGCATTAATCTTATCACATTTAATTCCATACAATTATATGATGTAAGTTCATCCTGTTTCAAAGGCTTGAAACAGCTTGTCTGTTTCAAGGCCTTGAAACTGCTATCCAGGCTTGGAACAAACACTGTAGAATACATCATGAACTTAGGGGGAGCTTTTGATTTCATTCCTACTCCTAATATTCTATGATTGATTATATGTTACTTTATGATAAAAGACAAATTTTTCTACTACTTTAAACTGTGATTAATCTATCTGTTTGACTAAGTTTTGCAAGAATATATAGTTGCCTATTTTGCAGGAATGGAATTGAGCCGTTGATTTGATACTTTGTTGGTTTAATTTGTCATGGACCTTCCCAACTTACACATAAATAAAGTCAAGACAATATCCTTGAAGATACTGAGCAACTAGACTTTGGAAGGAAGTTGTTAGAAGAGTCAAGATCTGAAGCTACTTTTTCGGAAAGTTTGTTGAAGAAGATCCTGAAGATCTACAATTTAAAAAGGCTGCTTAAAGAAGGAATTGATGAAGAATTCCGAGACACAACAGAGCACAATACAAAGAGACATTACTAAATATTGACAAGCAACAAAGAAAAAGATCAACATCACTCAATCCAATCATCTGAAGAACACTGCATTCTCACTGAAGACTTAGTTCTCAGTGTTCTTCTATTCTGATCTTCATTTGTATATCATTTATATAATACTTATAGTTCTTATTCTTGTGGATTGTTCAAGGTGAACAATAGAGAATTATTAGTTAATCAGTTAGCTAGTGCAGGTACTAGATAGGTTAGTGAGAACAACGAGCTGTAACAGAGTAAGGCATCTCTTTGTGCTTGAGATCTAGGGCTTAGCTTTTGATTAATAAGAATTGAGATGAAAATCCTGCAGGGATTAAGTCCCTAAGGTAGAGACATAGGTCCAAGTGTACTGAACTCTATAAATCACTATGTCTCTTGCATTCTCTTTACTGCCTTTTACTTAGCTCATACACTGCTCAAAACAATTGCAGTTCAAGGGCTTGAAACCAATTTCAAGACCTTGAAAACTATCAGCTTTCTATTTACTTCTGTTTTGATTCCAAGGACTTGAAACTAATTTCAATGCCTTTAAATACTTGCTGCATTTCACAAAATTCTTTGAAATCACTCTTTCAGCAAAAGTTGCAAAAGTTGTCATACTCTATTCAACCCCTCCCCCCTTCTAGAGTATTGATCCTGTAGTTATTCCTACATTGTTGTCCTTAAATTGGTATCAGAGCTTGTATCACTACATAGATATAAAAATCTTGTGATTATGAGTACTATAGGAGATGGTGGTTTCTCACAGGAAAGAGCTGCTAATAGACCTCCCTTGTTCTGTGGCGACAATTTATGCACTGGAAAACCCTGATGAAAATGTTCATCATTGATCAAGATATGGAACTGTGGACTATCATTCAGAAGGGTCCTCATATATTCTACATTGAAAACTATGGGATCAGGACTCCCAAAACTGAGGACTCACTTTCTACTTCTGAATTAGAGGAATTTTCTAAAAATTACAGAGCTATGAATCTCTTATATTATGTTTTGATTGCAAATGAATTTAACAGGATTTCAAAATGCAAGACTACCAAGGAGATATGGGATAATCTTGCGGTGACCTTTGTATTAGGAGCTGGATTGCAAATGAATTAAAGGTCAAGGCTGGGCTTGCTATATGGGCCTTTTATGGAGTAGCCCAAACTAACTTAAGAATCCCACTCTTGGTATTACTCTTTGTATTAAGCCCAATTCTATAAGGGTTAATTATCTGCTGTAAACCCTAATTGTTTCTACCCGTTCGATTGTCATCTAGCTAGATCCGACCGTTGGTGGTCCGTGTATAAATGCTGCTGCTTCAGGTTAATGAGATATAACTGTTCATCGCCTCTCTCTCTCTAACTTCTCTCTACCTCCTCTTCTTTCTCTTGTTTCCACAGTGAAACCCTAGAAGTTCAATCATGGTATCAGAGCCATAATATGGCCCTCTCCACCACCACCACTGCACCGGCTTCAACGCCGGTGTACCTTCTCTCCAACATTCATAACCTCCTACCCTTCAAATTAGACGGATCGAATTTTGTGCTTTGGAAACACCAGATCTCCTCCATCTTGCGAACCCATTCTTTATATGGGTTTCTCGATGGCTCTCTGCCATGCGCTGATGAATTCCTCATCGCCGCCGATGGCGCCTCAAACCCTAATCCAGCTTTTCAAGCCTGGATACTTCAGGACCAAGCTGTTCTTACCATTTTAAACGCCACTCTCTCGCAAGAGGCGTTGACACAAGTAATTGGATCTGCAACCTCCAGATCTGCGTGGCTTGTTCTTGAGCGTCGCTATGCCTCGCTCACCCGTTCGAACATTCTGCAGTTGAAATCGGATCTTCAAACTATCCGCAAAGGCTCAGACTCCATCGATCTATACATGCAGCGACTCAGAATGATTCGTAACAAGCTCTCAGTCTCCTCTGTCACCATTGAGGATGAGGATATGCTCTTATATACGCTGCACGACCTCCCACCGGAGTACAATACCTTTCGGTCCTCTCTCCGTATTAGATCTGAGCCACTCACATTTGAAGAACTCCATGTTCTTCTCCGATCTGAAGAATTGATGCATGAAGGTCAGCGTTCCACTGTCGATCCCAACCCCAATCCCACCGCCTTCTACACCACCCGCGGCGGCCGAGGTGGCGGCGGCCGTTCCGGAAATCGTGGTGGTGGCCGTTCAGGTAACCGAGGCGGTGGAGGTCGCTTTGACTTCCGTGGCGGTCGATCTGGCCCTGGCTCCGGTTCCTCTTCCTTCTATGGTTCCGGGTCAGGCCACGGGTATGGCTCTGGAAGTGGATCTGGTTTCGGAGGCGGGTATGGATTCGGATCCGGATATGGATCTGGTTACAGTAACGGATCCGGTTCGGGTCGGTTTGGTTCCAGGGGGAGGAACACCAGTTCGGGTCGTAGTAGCTCCGGTCCGGTGACCTGCCAAATCTGCGGCAACGATTACCATTCGGCTCTTGATTGTTGGCATCGAATGGACTAATCCTTTCAAGGTAGGATGCCACCTGAGCAACTTTCGGCCATGGCTGCAACCTCAACCTCCCCACAGTACTTCTCTGAAGTCTGGCTTACCGACACCGGAGCCTCGAACCATATGACTGCAGATTTCAACAATCTCTCGCTCTCTCAACCTTACAGTGGAACTGACCAAGTCACAGTTGGTAATGGAACTACACTCCCTATTCATCACTCCGGTACTGTCTATCTATCAACTTCAAATCATGCCTTTAAATTGTCAAATACATTACATGTGCCTCATCTATCTGCAAATCTTCTTTCTGTAAATAAATTCTGCATAGAACATAATACTCGTTTTGTCTTTGATAAAAATTCGTTCTGCATCCAGGATGTGGAAACTGGACGAACACTTTACCAAGGACCCAGTAGAAATGGAATTTACCCTCTGTCTTCTCACCTTCTTCAATCTGGACCTCAAGCCTTCTTGGGTCAAACTGTCAAGTCAAAATTATGGCACTCACGTCTTGGCCATCCAACAAACTCTATACTGAAAATGCCTAAACTGTCTTGGTTCTGTTATTTCTGATACAAACAGTTCTTTATGTGAAGCATGCCTTGCTGGTAAAATGTCTAGATTACCATACAGTTTGTCTAAGTCTCATAGTACTGCTCCCTTGCAATTAATACATACTGATGTTTGGGGTCCTGCTTCTACCATTTCTTTTGCTGGTTATAAATACTATATTTTGTTTATTGATGACCATTCTCGTTTTACATGGCTTTTCCCTTTAAAATTGAAGTCTGATGTCCAAAATGTGTTTACTTCTTACAAACTGTTTGTTGAAAAATTACTTGGTTGCAATATTAAAATTTTAAGGTCTGATGGTGGAGGAGAGTATACTGCCTATCTTTTTGAAAAAATGTTAACTGATTCTGGCATCACTCATCAAATGTCCTGCCCTTATACACCACAACAAAATTGTGTGGCAGAACGTAAACACAGGCACATTATAGAAATTGCTGTAACACTTTTACAAAATGCACATCTTCCTAACACTTTCTGGTATCATGCAGTTGCTACTGCAACATACCTTATAAATAGAATGCCTAGCAAAAACACTTCACACAAGTCACCTTATGAAATTTTGTTCAAAATTAAACCTGACTACAAAAATTTGAAAGTGTTTGGCTGTGCTTGTTACCCTTACCTACGACATTTTTCTAAATCTAAACTTGATCCTAAAACACACCAATGTGTTTTTCTTGGATATGCCTCTGGCTATAAAGGTTATCTCTGTTACAGTCGCAAATTAAACAAATTTTTTGTTAGCCGTGATGTTATATTTGATGAATTTGTGTTTCCCTATGATTCTACTTCATCTATTTCTACTTCTCAATCACCTAACACAAGTGTTGATGTTTCAGGTATACTTGGTCCTTATCCTGGGTCTTGCCCTGGTCCCAGCCCCCCCTCTGGGCCAGGGGCCAGACCTAGCCCCCAACCAGGACCTGCCTCTGGTCCTAGATCTCCTGTTGTGCCTAGCCTCATACCAGATATTACTCTCCTAAGAACTGATACTCACACACCCCCTGCTGAGGGCCCTGGGCTTGTGCAGCCTGCTGCTGACCCTCTAGATGCTACACCATCACAAACAGATACTACACTGGATCACAGCTTAGGCATGGCACAATCCCCGAGCCCAATGATGACTTCCCCCCACCCCCCTCCCTCCTCTCAGGGGTGCCACCCCATGCAAACCCGTAGTAAATCGGGTATATCTAAGAAAAAGCTCCTATTTCATGCTTCTACTAGTACTGGTTTTGCTGATATGACTGCTGCACCTAATGTGTTATCTTCTGATTTTACTGCTGCACCTTCACACACCTCCACTTGTGATCCTACTTCTTATAAAGAGGCTTCCCAGCATTCTCAATGGCGTAAAGCTATGATTGATGAATTTGGAAGCCTCATACAGCCACATACATGGAGTTTAGTTCCTAAACCACCCAATGCCAACATCATTGGTAACAAATGGGTGTACAAAACTAAATTTAAACCTGATGGCACTATTTATCGCTATAAAGCTCGTCTTGTGGCCAAGGGGTTTCATCAAACTCCCGGGTTGGATTATGATGAAACATTCAGCCCCGTAGTTAAACATGCCACCATTCGTTGCATATTGGCTCTAGCAGCTTCCTTTTCTTGGCCCTTGCAACAATTAGATGTCAAAAACGCTTTTTTACATGGTGTTTTGCGAGAAACTGTGTACATGAGGCAGCCTACTGGATTTGTGAATTCCCATTTCCCAAATCACGTATGCAAACTCCATAAATCTATTTACGGACTCAAACAAGCCCCTCGGGCTTGGTTTGAGCGTTTTACGAGTTTTTTACTTTCTCTTGGTTTCAAGTCTTCATATGCCGACACATCTCTCTTCATACGGCATTCCAATAATCAAATTACTTTACTTCTTCTTTACGTAGATGATATTATTATAACTGGTAATGATAGTCACTATATTACTTCTCTTATCAACACTCTTGTCACAGAATTTGATATGAACAATCTAGGTGAACTCACCTACTTTCTTGGTTTGCAAATTTCACGTACACAGCAGGGCATTCTCATTCACCAGGAGAAATATATCACTGATCTTTTGACTCGTTTTAAAATGAGCTCCTGTAAGCCTTGTAACACTCCCCTAGCTGCTGGTATCAAATACCACATCAATGATGGGGTTCCTTTACCTGAACCCACTATTTATCGCCAACTATTGGGCGCTTTACAATATTTATCTTTTAGTCGCCCGGATATTGCTTTCTCCGTCAATCACTTGTGTCAATTTATGCACCAGCCTACTTTTTCACACTTTGCTGGTGCAAAGCGGGTTCTCCGTTATTTACAAGGGACAAAATCCCATGGTCTTTTTTACCAAAGTGGTCACTTGCCTATACATATTTACACCGACGCCGACTGGGCCGGTGACCCGACTGATCAACGTAGCACCAGCGGCCTTGTGGTGTTTCTTGGTCCCAACCCAATTCATTGGGCCTCCAAGAAACAACCCACCGTAGCTCGGTCATCTACCGAAGCTGAATATCGCGCTTTGGCCACTGGTGCAGCAGAATTATCTTGGTTCAAGTTACTCTTTTATGATCTTCGATTTACCATACCACATGCTCCGGTCCTTTGGACTGACAATTTTTCCGCACTTGCTCTCACCGCTAATCCTCTTTTTCATGCTCGAACGAAACATATCGAGCTCGACTACCACTTTGTTCGTGAAAAAGCCTTAAACCGTGAACTAACAGTTTATTTTATTTCAGGTTCGGATCAAGTCGCGGACATTTTCACCAAATCCCTTCCTACTGCTCAATTCGATTCACTAAAGCGTAAACTGATGGTTCGGTCATCACCATCCGTTTAAAGGGGGATATTAGGAGCTGGATTGCAAATGAATTAAAGGTCAAGGCTGGGCTTGCTATATGGGCCTTTTATGGAGTAGCCCAAACTAACTTAAGAAGCCCACTCTTGGTATTACTCTTTGTATTAAGCCCAATTCTATAAGGGTTAATTATCTGCTGTAAACCCTAATTGTTTCTACCCGTTAGATTGTCATCTAGCTAGATCCGACCGTTGGTGGTCCGTGTATAAATGCTGCTGCTTCAGGTTAATGAGATATAACTGTTCATCGCCTCTCTCTCTCTAACTTCTCTCTACCTCCTCTTCTTCCTCTGGTTTCCATAGTGAAACCCTAGAAGTTCAATCACTTTGAAGGAACTAGCCAAGTCAAGCAAACCAAGATCAACATATTACTTAGGCAATATGAGTTGTTCAAAATGTTGGAGATGAATCCATTAGAGAAATGTTCAAAAGATTCACAGATATTTTCAACAACCTTGATTCATTGGGAAAACACATTTCCAATGAAGAAAACGTTAGAAAGATTCTGAGAAATTATCCTAAAGCAAAATGGGAACAAAAGACTACTGCCATCGAAGAAGCTCAAGATCTGTCATCTCCTCAACTTGATGACTGTAGAGTATTGATAACGGATACGCAGCGGAATAAACAATAATAAATCCGTTTTAAGACCCTCCAAGGATCACAAGTCTAGAATTCATAATGATAGTAAGTGATTAGTATCAAAATACCTTTTGATTCTCCTTTGATGACTTCTCTCGTGATATTGTGTTCACGTCTCTATGACTAGTCCACTCCTAGGTTAGAATATGGATCTTCCAACACCAAGTGCTAGCTAGGAACGATGGAAGAAGAAGAAAACCACAAAAGGAACACCAAAGAGGGGCTCGACCCTTTTTGTGGCCGACGGGATAGGGGCGGACCAAGAGGGGCGTTCGGCCTCCTTTGGTTTTGCTCTCTTTCCTTGCTTTTCTCTCCCACTCAATGTGTTATGAGCATTAGTTGTGGTAAGGAAGCTAGGAGTGTCCTTTATATAGTCCAACAACTCCTTGTTGACTGCATAAAAGCCCCTATCCTAATCATGTCCATACACGAAGTAGTCCAACTTAAAAATTAGTCCTACTAAGGTTGAAAGTAGTTGCGTATTGATCCTTCTAACTAATTAATCATATTAATTACTTCCCAAGTCCGGTCTAATCCATAGGGAGTTTGACCCTATAGGTTTCTACTTAGTTGGTAGTAACAATTTACTAACATGGAGCGGCCTCTAGAAAGACATCCACACTATCCAACTAATAGAAATAGTCATCAGACATACCTTGTGCAAGTATTGTCTCATCCCTTTGTCTCAATATTCGGATTGTACACGAGACATACAAGTCACACTCGTATGTCCAATCCATAGTTTCTCGATCCTGGGTATAGTCTCATCCATGTTGATAACATCAATATCCTATATTGATTAATCTGAGTCTGGCCAGACATTCTATGAGCACCATCACTCGAGTGGTCGTGGATATTTACTCCCGTTATGTGGGATGGACAAATTCTATCTACATCACTACCATCTCTAAGTTTCTTCTTAATTGTACCCGGCGAACGCTTTTATTACTACCCGGTGTAGCGTTTGACGATGTCAAAATACAATATTCCACAACTAGATTAGTTTAATAGCCTAATCCTGCCCATACACGGATTAGTCTAATCTGGTCCATGCACTAATTAGTCCACTTTGCAATTTAGTCCAACTAAATTTGCACGTCGTTGCGTTTTGATCCTTGATCCTTTTAAAACTGTTAATTAGTCTTACTAATTAACATCCATATCCAGTTTAATCCTTTTGGATGTGTGACCCTGCAAGTTGCTATTAAGTTGGCAATAACCATTACAAACATTGAGCGGTGTCTAGCAACACGTCAATGCTATCCAACTAATAGGAAATGTCAGTGATCTGACAAACCTATGTGACCAATGTTACTGTGATGTATTGTCCCTTTGTCACAATATCCGGATTGGACACGAGATATAGATGATGTCACACTCGTATATTCAATCCATAGTTTCTCAATCCTGTGAACAGACTTATCTGAACATATAACAACAATATCACATATTGATTTATCTGAGTATGGTCAGATATTCCATAAGCTCTAGCCCTCGAGTGGTCGCAGATATATACTCCCATTATGTGGGAGGGACATATCCTCTCTACATCACTACTATCTCTCACCTTGCTTCATATCATGCCTGATTACCGCCTTTATAGTTAAGAAGGCAAGAGTGAACTCAAATATACTAATGGAGGAATGAAATTGGTGCTTTTATGTCTATCTTATGACCAGGACTGTAATGATTTAACCATCATACCAGTGAAAATGGCGACAGAGTAGTGAAGTTCCGCAGGAAACCATTATAATTTGATACTGAAACTCGCGATCCATAAGAGTCGAGGAACCAATCTGGTGGTTCTGGAAAAAAATGCATTTCTTCAACTTCAATCTGCATTCCATGAGAGAAAGTAACAGTTGAACGTCTGTTAACAGAGACCGGTGAGAGAACGAGCATTTCCTGAGTCAACCGAGCCCCAGAATATCTTCTGACGACGCCTGAGGAGAGAGTAGTCGGTGACGACCGAGCTTGGGCTACTTATCGCAGATCGAAAACCCTAGACTACCTCCACGATGCGACGACGGGAAAGGTTTATGATGTGCTGTATTGACAAAATTACCCACTTATCCTACAGTATACCAAGTAATTCCCCTATTGTGGAATTAAGGCTAGTTTGGTAATATTGTTGCGTTTTAGAAAGCTGATGTGTAGGAAGTAATGTAAGAAATCTTATGTGAAAATCTACACGAAAATTGTTTCGTAAATTCCATATTTAAGCTGCTGCAAGAAAATATTGTTGACATTGTGTATTTGGTTTTTTTTTTGTACATCCAATTATTTTTAGAGTTGCCACTCCCCACAAAAAACAATAACAATAAATCATATTATCACACATCATATAATACAGGGTAAAAGACACTTACCTCACCTATTATTGGATTAATTCAAACCCGCTACCCTGACGTTTGGAAAAAGACATTGAACAGACTAACGTACGGGAAAAAATATAATTTTTCCTCTTGAATGTTACAAAATTACTCCATATATATAACCCTAACATCTATCGCATTCATTTCTAACCATAATCTCTCTCTCTTCCCCTTTGTCTCTCTTCCCCTCTTCTAGTCGCCCTATTTTTCCTTCTTCTCCTTCATTTCCTTCATCTTCTCCTCCTCTCTCTCTCTCTCTCTCTCTCTCTCTCGATCTGAAGCAGAAGTAGCTCCAGGTGGCGACGGGAACCACCCCCTCCACTCCTCTCTTCTTTAATCGAACCACAAGCGCCTCCACACTCCCCATTTTTCCTACGCAATCGAGACCACCTCAGATATCCATAGAGCCGCCATTAAAGTCGACGAACCTCAATCGGTCTCTCTCTATCTCTCACGATCTGAGTCAATCCAAATTGAAGAAGGAACGGGAAGATGGAGGAGGCCTCCGCCGCTTCCGTCGCCTCCCAAGCGCCGTCGCAGAATTCAAATCCTCTGTCGCTGCCTCCGCCGAATCGCCTCTGTCCACATTGAGTAAGGATTCTCTTGCCTAGAACCCAGGTAAGGAGCTAGTAGCAATCAAGTGGGATTAGCCAGTTCTTGTTTGCTGCAAGTTCTGAATCTGGACAAGTAATTGGAGATGGGTTCGTCTTGATTGTGGGTTCCTTGGGTGATTGCATCCGTTGATTATTTTGAGACGAACAACAATTGCAGATGGGGGAGTTAAGAAAGGATGCTGAAATTGAACAACGGTCTTTGAAGAATTTGGGGAGAAAGGAAAGGATTGAAAGGAAGAGAAGAGTCGAGTTTTGATTATAACAACTTATTGAAAGTTGATATTGTTAATGATATGTTCTTAACTTATGTGAACAGTGTTTTTGTTCTATACTGTAAGACAGAACTTCTGAATTTCTATCTAGGCTAGGAAGTTGGTGGACATTTTTGTGATTTGCCTTCATTTTGAATGAAAGAATTGAAGTTGAATCACTCTTTTTCATTTATGTTAACGTGTTTCTTCACCTGGGTTGGTTTCGCATTTTGTTGATTATATATTTTTTCTTCATTTGGTGTTGTTAATGTTTTGGATTCAAAGTGGAAAATGTTCTTTGGTGTTGGTTATGCTTTTTGGTGGTGATATTCTTGTTGTTCTTGGTGTTCTTGATGATAAACACGAGTAAAAAAAATTAGGAAATACACAAGGGCAATTTAGTCCGAAAAAGTTCAATAACTCACTTTTCAAACGGAAGAAAACAGAGGGGTGGTTTGTGTCCAAGGACTATTCCGTCAAATGGGTGCTCAATATCTTTTTTCAAACGTCATGGTAGCGGGATGAAATTAATCCAATTGTCAGGGGTGGGAAGTGTCTTTTACCCTATAATAAATAGTGTTATTACAATAAATAATTATTGATATTTATTAACGAATAAGAATGTAAAATAATACATTTATTGAAAAGCAGGTCCTGAAAAGCAACCCTCCCTTCTTTCCAAAAGCAGGTCACGGAAGCAATTGCTTTCCAGAAAAAAGAAAAAAATATTACCAAATATATTAATACTTCTTTCAGATTCGAAAAGCAGCGTTTTAGAAAGCTGTAGATAGTGCATTTTAGATATATCAATCGTCATCCACGGGGCACTCATTGATGGAACTTATTGGTACTTCACTATCACTACATTCTTATCTCCATATTCGTACTTATCCATATGGGGGGGTGGGGGGGGGGGGGACTGTGCATGTAAACCATACGGGAGTCGAGGGGTCTAAGTGGCTTTGAGGCTAGAGTAAAGATCGTCGCACGTGAGTAACGGTTACACTCGCGTGCGACCCTTGTCAGTTATCTGATAGACTTGCTAATCACACGCCTATATATGCGGTCGACCGTACACGTGCGAGGCAGTTATAGAACCGTCGCATGCAGTTATATAACTCCTTGCAACTGTTTTCCTAAGACCAGTACATATAGGAGAGTGATGTCCTCTGACAGAGGTTCGGATCTTTTGGCTTATAACCCTACATAGTGTCTCGCTCTCAGATACTTGACAAGGCTTACTCTTACCCTTTCACACTTAACCTCTTATTCTTGATATTTGTGTTGTGTTGATTGTTCTTGTCTATTACAGGTACACGTCCAGATCCTTCTCCTACTATTCCTTGCATACAAAAGCAAATGCATTACCAAACCGACTCTTAATTAGGTTTTTAGATATGTGTTTCCCTATTTAGAGGGTTGTTTGCTACTCAAATATCTGTTTTCTAAAGATATTGTCATTTTGACCTATAACCACCCAATAAAATAGTAAATCTAACCATTTATTGTGATTAAGGTCTATTTGGTACTAGTTGAAAATCTAAATAACTTGTTGAAATGATATGAGAAAATAAGCAGGCTGATATCTAAAAAATACTCAATAATTCTATAGTAGTTTGGTATTAGTTGAAAATTTACATAATGTGATGATAATATGACAAATTTGAGATTAAAATACTCAGCAGATATTGTCCTAATTAAACAGTTTAATCCCAATTAATTAAAACACAGTTTAACAAGCAGAATTAAATTAAAATGACAACTTTTGTAAGAACTAATTAAAATATGGGTTCCAAATTGACACTAAAATGTTATGTTACGACAATGTTTACAAACAGTGCTTCCAAACCTGCACATCGAGAAAATTAAGAATTAGAGTGACTGTGTGATAGAGCTCGGAAAGATTTTATTATTGTATTTTATGTCACTGTAAGACCACGAGTTTATACAATACTCCTAAAAATGCTTATGTGGCCAACATAGAGTTTGCAATGTGTGTTATTACTAACATTGTTAGTATTTTGATGTGAATATTCATTGATTCAATATTTCACTACGTGATATATGCAAGAGTTACATGTAGGACGACTCCCTGGAGTTAGCACTCACCTCAATTAGTAGTCGACTAGTCAATTTTGTGATTGTAGGTTCTTGAGTTGATCGATTTTATAACATATATATGACCCTTGTTCGTACAATTCGAATCAAGTGACACAACTAGAGGAGAATTTTAGGTGTATTTCACGAATTATCTTGTTGCAATTTTTCATATTACGAATTATAATTTTAAGGTGTATTTTTAAAGAAGTGTCAACTCTTTCACTATAATATCCCTTCGATGCAAGTAAATTAGCAAACATTTATGTTCTAAACCAACAAAGTAGTATTACAGTTACACCCATCATTCAATCACCACCATTATCACCCAATAAAACAACACTGTTAAATAATTTCTGATTTCAACCGCTACCACATGAAATGATGATGTTAAGTGACATTGTTGTCGGATGATCATAGTATATAAATAGTTATGTTCACAATATACCTAGTTTCTATTCATCACTCATCACTCCTTGTAAAATGCAAGGTGCTTGCTCTCGAACCTAAATGTTCAATGAAAATGCATCATCTTATCACATTATAATTCCATACAATTATATAAATACCTACGATAAGTGATATATGGGAGGGAGCTAAAGCAGGTGAAGGTATGTCGTGAGTAGTTTTGAAACAAGTTTGACAAAAGTAACACATTCGTGTTAAGTGATCGAAACTAAAATGACGATGATGAACCCCAAACGATTCGAACGAGTGCCCGCCTTCGTGATCATGCCCCAAAAAACAAGCCTACACACATTTATCCCGATGAATCACTCCCAACAGTTCATTGTAGTTCCACGGTAATGCTTCCGGATACGCTGAGCTATTATCACTTTCTCTTTGGATTCGTTTGCATCACGTAGCACGGTATCTAACCACTTCAATTGTTCTTTCCCTATTCCATTGAACATCACGAATCTCTTCTCTAGCCCAACTAGCGTCGTTGGATTGTTCTTATGCGATTTGGGATTTTTTCGAAAACTTTTGACACTAGGATTGTAGTCGGATGATCATGCAGCTAGCCAATAGCGCTAACAACGTATCCATCAAGGAATATGATTCTGTATTCAGGTACGGGAGAGAATCATAGTAAGCACGGTAATCGTCGCTTCTAATTTTCAGGAGTGATAATAACTTATCACATGATAGGTTGTATCTTGGGTAATGTCCCCAGATAGTGCATGCACTTAAATCTTATACCTCTAGTGAGTCCATGTTATTGTCATCTTCATACTTCACTATTTCATTGGCTTCTTCTTCTAACTTTGTACCCCTGATCATATGTAATTGCTCATATTCACACTTGTGACCTGGAGTGAACTTTTTATCACGGTAATAGCACATATTCTTAGCTCTTCTTACCTACATTTATTCTGCAGAAATTTTCTTGAACGCAGTTTAGTGTGATTACCGTATTCTTTAGCTTTGAACCACCCACCAAAACCATTGTTCTGTTAAGAGTTGTAGGGTATTTAGTGGCTTGAAGCTTGAATCCTTTTGATTGCTGTGCCAAGTTATGTTCTCTTATTCTTTCTAGTGACCTCACTTTCTTTATTGTTTTAGGCAAATGCATACCACTCCGTCCCTGCTCTTTCTTCCCAATTTCCATTTTGGGACGTCCCTGCTCTTTCTTCCCATTTCCTTTATGGGTAACCTTAATCACTTCAAATGACAACATTACCCTTGCAAAAAATACCCCATCTATTTTTTTCTCTTTCCCAACCTCACCCACTTTATCTTCTCCATTCACTTATCCTCTCACCAGACATTACAAACCACACAACCACTCACACACTCGGTAGAGAGAGAGAGAGGCGGAGAGAAAAAGCTACTGCCTCTCTCCGTCGAACGGTGGCTACGAACGGCGACGATGGTGGATGACCGACGACGATGTCTCCGGCGGTTCAGATCTTCTCCATCGGCTCTCCTCTCACTCAGGTCGCCCCACTCAAGGTGGACAGAGAGAGGCTGAGGCGTTTGAAAACAACGAGATCTGGTCCTTTCTCTCCCTCTCACTCAGATCGGCGTGGAAGATTGGCGGTGGCTTCATTGGCTTCGTCGGCTTGGTAGATCGGCGGTGTCTTCGTTGGTGGTCCGGCGGTAATGCTGGTTTCGGCGATGGGTTCGTTGGTGGTGACTGTGGCTTGTACCAGTGGCGAGGGTTCTTCCTCTGTCTTTCGCCTCCTTCATCTTCTTCTTCTTCATCTTGCATATTTGTTAAGATATGTAGAGATGGGTTTAGATCTGCAAATTTTAGTCCGAATCTTGTGGTGTTTATGTTAAATTTTCAGTTTGTGTTCTTGAATCTGTCATTCTTTTGTTATAGATCTCTTGTTAATAGTAAAATTGATGGTAACTTTGATGGTGGCTTACTGCCCAATGGTGGCCGATGGTGGTGAGTTGGTGGAGTTGGTACTGTAAGAGGTAGTGTGGGGGCAGTGTAATTTTCATACTCTGTTGAGGGTAAATTGGACAAACCCTACTCTTTCTTAATCCCCGCGCTCAGCCGCCATGGGAAGAAAGAGTAGGGACAGACTGGTATGTACTGTCCCTCTTATCTTATCATTGAGGCCACTCAAAAATCTCTTGGGAAGATAAAATTTAGGTAGGAATGGTCTTGATTCTGTCTCCAGTTTCTGAGATGGACATGTATCTCCATCGCTAGTCCTGTTTTCACTTATTGAAACTCTGTTAAACCCTGTGTTTAACATGATTACCTCACCCAATAACTCCAAATATACCATTGGTGAATGCAACAAGGGTTCTAGATTAGTACACTGGTGTTTTGAAGGTATTGGACCTTCAATGGTACTGAACCATTTTCTGTCCCATTCTTGAAAAGTTTTCTCTCAAAAATATAGAAAGTTGAGATCAATCCTTATTTGAGCTGTCTATTGTTGCCTTATGCTCCCTTAAATTGTCCAGTTGAAGTTATATGACCTCCAATCAGTCGTCCTGTAATGAAGCTGTTGTATGTTCTTAGACCTATGAATTCGGTAACCTCCTCCTCGAGCTGTGTAAGTGTAACCCATTTTGCTTCCGTCATCGCCTTCGTCTGACCCATGCGTGATGATCGGTGAGTTTGGGAATGCTTCTGCTCCCAGCACAGCTACTTTCCGACAGCAGAAGCAGTTTTAGTGTGTTTAGTAAAAATAAAATTTCTACTTTTCCGAACAGATTCTGCTGTCCCACAGCAGTTTTCAGGAAACAAGGGGGGAGATGCTTTTCCAGAAAGTGTTTTTGATTAATTTATCTACAACCGATTTTGACCTTACAATTTTTTAAAATAACACTAGTTATCTTTCCGGAAATGACACGTGTCATATATTTTTGTTATTTTACCCTCTCACAGCAACTTCACAGTTGATTTTACCAAACACAAAATTACTATATCAATATTTCACAGCAGCTTCTACGTAATATGTACCAAACAACATTTTATCAAAAATTCACAACAACTTTCTACAGTGTTTTCACACAGCAGCTTTCTACCACCGCCACAACATTCCCAAACTAGCCCAAGTAAGGCTCTGATACCAAAAGTTAGGTTTTAGATAGCATTGTAGCTTTGTCACTTTAACATGTACCGTACATTGATTTTTTATTTTTTGAGGGAATTTTTCGTGGTGTTCGGGAAAACTTGCTCGCAACTCGACTAATCAACAGAGTCCTAGGTATAAATAGTTTAGATAGTCTATATCATGTCAATCCATCCGCATTGGCCCCAAGCATAACTGACCTTCGTGGGATCGAAATTCGAACTTAAGACTTAAAAGGAGCATACCCTTAAATCCCAATCATTATCTACTAGGCCAACCCCTTGGGGTTATACCGCACATTTGATGAGTTGATCAATTTAATAGTAATCTTTTTAGCTTATTACATGTCACTGTAACACAATAAAGCCGTACCATATTCTAGCAAAGGTTTTTAACCTAATGTTAGAGTCTATGCCGTTTATATTAGATTTTTTTGGTGTATTGGTGTGAGTTCTCTAATAGTGTTGTGCACATACATATACAACATGTTACATGTAAAACTACTCCCGAAAGTAACAGATCACCTTCAATATCAGTTAAAAAGTAAGAATTCTCATTAGAGGTTCTTGAGTTGAGTGATTTTTGAAACATATGCCAACTCTTATTTACACAGGTCAAATCTGGTGACACATTTACTGAAAGTTAGGGAAACGATTCACCGCAGAACCAAGTAAGCCTATTCTCTTAACCAATGAAGTGCTAGTATAATTATTCAATTTAACTTAACTCAGCCATCACACTTAAATCATTTCTGTTTAAACTGCTATTGCATGAAATTGTAATTTAAAGTGGAACCGTTATTAAATGATCATAGTTTATAATTACTTGCTTACTCTTGTACCTATCTGTTCAACGCAAATGCATCTATCTTATAACATCATGATTTTATCTTACAAGATGGGCTGTGGCCTTTGAATTCAGAAAGGCGAGGGTTTAGATTATTGACTTTTTTACGTTTAGATTTGTTCTTGTTAAAATTTTGGTCCAGAGAAACTTTTGCAAATATGTTCTTCTTCATGTTGGCTTTTTTGTTATTGTTGATATTATTGGAGAGAGGGAGAGAGTGAAATTCTGTTGATTTTTTGGGTTCAGATCTGTTCTTATTGATAATTTGGAAAATTAGGTCAAGAACTTTTGTCCAGAAATTTTGAAAAACTGTTTTTGATGATATTGTTCTTCTTGTTCATATTATTGAAGAGAGAGTGAGACAGTGTGACAGTGGAGAGCGAGAGAGCGATAGAGTGATTAGTTAAATTGTATGGGAGCAAAAATGTCATGTCACCAAATTTCTTTAAAAGATGTGCAGATATGAAATCGGAAGAACCTGTTGAAACAGAGGAAGGAAGTATATATCATGTAAATCGGAATTAAATTTTACCAGGCTACTATTTATATGTGACTATCATCTCACGGAGCCTCATTCGCTCCATTCCAATAAGTGTAGAGCACAGTTGAATTGTTCTTATGCCAGTTTGGGTCTTATTTTTGAGAATCTGCATGGCTTGTGTTGTAGTTGGATGATCCAGCAGCTACCCAATGACCCAAATGTCATATTATTACTCTCTTTACAAACAAACTCGGGATATGGAAGCCTCTACATTTTACCTCAATAATTAGTAATTCTAAAAAGATAACTCGAAACAACGACATTTTACAAGGAATTAGAAGATAAAAAACGCGTAACCGTTCAAATTCAGAATATAGTTGATGAGCAATATTAACAGTAAGGTACACTACCATCAACAAGCGATCCTTATTCATTAGTGATTTATTGATGTGGCTTTCTTTTATTGACTATTTGAGTATTGCAATATGTGACATGATAATTATTCTCAACAGTGAGCGCTCACGGCAATAAATTGGTAAAGACGTCGTGTTTATCATTGAAGGTTCTTGCGCTGATCGATTTTGAGAATGTATGCCAACTCTCAGTTCATATATTTCAAATCAAGTACGCAACTACAGAAAATTTTAGATTTATTTTACAAGTTATCTTATTTGTTTCTAATGATAATCTGTTTATGTGTGTCATTCTTGCGCAGGGGTTATGTTAATATACTCAATATCATTCTACAAAGCAAAGTGTGGGCGAGAAAACACTGATAAATTAACTATGAGATGTTTAAAAACATGTAATCTTTCACTTTCTCATTAACACTGCTTTCACTATATGTACTCTTCTGTTAATTACAAATAAACTCTCAAACTTGATACAAATAAACACTTGCTAGTACACTCTTTATCTGAATAACATCTCACAACTTTTCATTCTATCCACTCCAATTAGCGACAACCTATCGCTAAAAACATCGACACGGCCATAGGCGTTTCGACCAGGAGGACACTCCAAGGCCGCTTCAAGAATATGATGATGAATCCCAGATGAGTCTACCGCATGCCCTCCTTTATGATCATGTCCCGAAAAACAAGCCTTCACACATTCATACCGGTGAATCACTCCCAGCACCTCATCGTAGTTCCACGGTAATGCTTCTGGAGACGCTGTGCCGGGGTCTAAGGGTAAATGGCAGCAAATTATCACTTTCTGTTTGGATTTAGTTGCATTCCATAACACAGTATCTAACCACTCCAATTGCTCTTTGCCAATTCCTCCATTGAACATCACAAACCTCCTATCTAGCCCAACTAGCCCCGTCGGATTGTTCTTCTGCGAGTTAGGGTTTTTCTCCAGAATTTTCAAAGCTTGGATTGTGATCGGATGATCTTGCGGCCAGCCAATAGCACTAACATCATATCCATCAAGGACTATGATTTTATATTGAGGTACGGGAGAGAATTCGTAGAAAGCGCGGTAATGATCGCTTCTAATTTTTAAGATTGGTAGTAGCTTATCACGAGGAAGATTGTATAGGCAATGATTGCCTATCATATGATATGAAGGTCCATTAAAAGTCTCGAATTCACCAACTATCTTCGAGACAGTGTCGAGAGACTTGTCTTTAGGGCAAAACCCGTCGACGATGTCGCCAAAATTTACTGCAAAGTTGACATCGTTTGAGCTGTTCCAGTTCTCTATCGCCCTTTTTAATACGTTGAAGCTGTGGCGGTAATAGCGGGGGACGCCGTGGAAGGAACAGCCGTCGGGGATGTCGGCGTACTGGACGTCGGAGATGACGCCGAACGAGAAAAGCGGTCGATCAGTTGATGAAGGGACTTGTTGTGATTCTTCTGTAGAATCCATAATTAGGAAGTGAATGAAACCTGTGAAAGTTAGGAATTAAATTAGTTTCGGCTTCACGAGAATTTGTTGACAAGAAGAAACAAGTAAAGTGTGAATGAAGAACGCGAAAATCATGAGTTCAAAGTACAAATTTCGACGGATTCTTAGCAATAACCATGTGATGATATACTAAGAACCAAACAAAGTACCCCCTTAATAAAGGATACACACGACTTTGTTATTATTTGAGGTTTAAGTCTGCTCATGGTTAAGGTTAAAATTTTTAATGTCAGAAACTCAATGAGATCATGTCTAAGCGCCAGAATCATAGATTGTCAAATCTTGAGAGCTGTAGCTGACCGTCTAAGCGCTAAACTCATAAGTTTATACTGCTCTCGAGATTTTACTATCTATTATTCTGGCCCTTAGCGCATGACCTAGCTAGTATGGTGTTCTTCTTTATTTCTTCTTAATCTTGTCTGAAGCATGTTAATAAACATTAAACTTTAATTTTCTTGTTATTAACAATCACAGACAATGAACGTAGCACAACAGAGTATAATTTTTTAATTTAGTACAAATTCATGTCAATCGAGAGTCAGGTGCAAAAACACACACATCATGAATTAGAACATTGCAAATTAGGTTAATACACAAGTTCGTAATTGGGATTAATCATTCAGAAGCCAAAAGAGATAACGATTTCGAGGGGCTGAATCAATACCTGTAGACGTGAGAAGCTCCACGACCTGATGAATCCCAGGCCTAATTCTCTTCTTGTAACAAAAGTATACGTATATGTGTGTGTATTTATATATAGAGATGTAGAGAGAGAGGAACTAGATCCTGTAATGTTGTGTTTTTCCGTTTTGTACAAAAACTAATATTAGGATTTCTACACAAAAACGAATCAGTTTTAGTATTTGATTACATTAGTTAAATTGCGTACAAATACTTTGTATAGTTTTATAATATATCAAAGTCACCCTCTTTATTTGTGATAATAACAAAGATCTCCCTTGTAACTTGTGGAGATTGCAAAATTTAAACCAATCAAGAAGGGTGAGAACGATACTGCATGTATAAGAATCTGAAAGCCAACAACACTGTAATTTAGTTCATTCTTCATTTTAATCATCGTTCTAAAAAAACGGCATAAAAAAGTTCGCCACTTGCGAGCATCTAGGGACCTATCAACCAATTGTTGCTTTTTTGGGTAAAAAATGTAAGAATAATCATTCATATAGTAAGATTACAGGAGCACCAGAGCTCGACAGGGGCGAAAAAACGCGATGCAAGCTTAATTAAACTACATATATAGCTACACTAGTGCAAGTAAATGTACAGCACAATAAGCAGACTCGATGAACTAAACTAAGAAATAAACCAGCCAAAGCACGCTATATTCAATGGCAAGCTCGAGTTGTCAGAACATGAGCCTCTGAAACTAAATTGCACGTTACTTTCTGGACCACACAGTCACGAAGTACCCCTACCGCCTGTCAAATGGATGAGAAATGTGTGCATCCTCAGACGACGATTCACCAGTAGCCAATAAATTATTAAACGACCTATCAACCAACTATTGTTAGACATGATTTGTCTAGGTGAGAGACACAGTGGTTCATCTTTCGTTGCTTTAGGTGTACACACTTCAACTTCTCGTTTCCTTGCTTTGATGAATGATCTCTGATCTAACTTATTTTTCTAACTCAGTTGTTTCATACATGTCCTTATTTATTTTTATTGTTGTTATTATTACTTCTTTGCATTTTCAGGCGACTTTTCTTTGTATTACATTTCAGATTAACATAAATTAAATCTAGTTTTATAGGTTTAATTTCCTTCAAATACAATTAACCTCTTAGCAATCTAGCACGTAACGCATGGGCCAGAATGATCATTCCCTTAGTTAGTCCTCATAAAATAAAATATGTGTTTAGTCGCTACTTTTTAACTGATTCACCATATGAATAAGAAAAGAGTGAATTTGGTGAAACATGCATCTCCAGTGATGCATAGCACCACCAACTTTTACAAGCATTGGCTTTGTATTTATACGCATCTCCATACTGATCAAAATACTCTACGTGATTCAATTATTCCAATAAATCCGTTTTTGTTCGTGCTTTCTCCAGAGAAAGCATCTTCTTGCCTAAATGTTACTAGTTTCCTAGTTGAAGGTACATGCTTGAGTAGTCTACATGCTTGAGTAGTCATCACAGAATTCTTCTTTACAAAGAGGGGGAAGTTGATGCTTGAATGCCACTTTGTATCTTGAGTGGAGATTTCGTGAGAGGTTTAATACTACTTCATACAGATACTGAGATGAGGAAATTTAGTTTCAAGCAACACTCAGTTGCTTACTGAAGCCCTTCATGACGCACACGCTTGTTTTCCCTCCGTAGCTCAATTCAAGTATCTAACCAGCTACAGCAAAACCTCGCTAAGATCATTCATTTGGCATTGTTACTTCTTCATTGAACATTCTCTTTTTGTGTGGATGAAGTGGATTTTTATTCACAAATGTTGGGTTTGACTTTGAATAAGGTCGGTTTAAAAACAAGGAAACAAAATTGTTTCCAACTTTTTTGGGTATTGTTTGGACATGGAAACTTTCATGTATAGTGAGGCGGTGGGTTTTGTTTCTTTGTGTCCAAGTAAACTTTGCCATGCACATGGCTATAAAAGGATGTGCTTGGTTTACAATAATAACAACACACATATAGACACGGGCTTATTTGGTTGCTCTTTACAGAGCTTTTGTGTGTGTGTGTTCGGGTGGGTTGTTTCGGGTTGCCGCCGTGGCCGTTGTGGCCACGGCCGCGTGTATTGTAATCGGGTTCTCTTCTCAATAAAATATCTGGTTCTGGTCGTGGATTAGCTAGCGGGTTCGTTACGAATTCGCTAGTGAACCACGTTAAATATATGTCTCGTTCTTGTTTTGCTTTCGTCGTACTTGCTCGAATACCCACACGTTATAGCAAACTGGTAACGGAGCTCTGAAACAGGAGTTCTGTTACAACAACAAAACTAGGAGGGACCATACAAAATGTAGGAAAATAGTGACCCGGATATGTGTTCACAATCCGAACAGAAAATAAAGAAGAATTTGAAAATGGAACGACTTACAAACAAGTTAATTCCGAACGCTTCAGTTCAATTTTGGAAGGCAGTTTCGTATAGAGTACGAGGCTCCTTAAAGCAGATTCGTCCCCCACATTTTGTGCTTGTCGTGGTGAATTTGGATGTCTACTTCCCAGGATAAAAGCTTCCATGTGCGGTGTGAGAAAGCACGGTACAACACTCGCACACAACGAACTAAGACTATTTGAAAGAGAAGTTATGATGAAAGGTGGTTAGAGAGGTATTTTATGTTTTTGAGATATTTTTCAAATGAGCAGGATGGCAGTCTCTTTATAGGAGAAGAAGTGACTGTTGGGAACGGTTGTGTCTGTTCAATTTAAACTGATCAGTTACAACTGTTGGAACAGTTGCAACTTTTAACAACCCGTTTAATAAATAACATATTAATATTTAGTTAGTATTTTGCTGAAAAAGTCAAATCCCACTAACTAACCCAACCCAACACCACACCACGTCACAACTTGTATCCAAGCCGACTGTGGTGGTTCGACCTTTGCGTGGGTCTTCTTCCACAATAAAATTGTTGCGCCCAAAGCGCTTGCCCTATAAGTCAAAACTTGAAGTAGATATGCTATCAAGTTTCTTCCTCATCAACGATGTGATATACTACTACCTCTCGACCCAATGATCGACGGCTCATATTGAGCGCTTAATTTGATCATTCATTACTTCATAGTTTTTGACGAGTGTGTTACCGAAACGATCACCAATGTAACTAATTTACAAATGTGTGTTTGGTGTCGTGAACTCTTAAGCGAGTCGGGTCAAAACCAGACTCAAATTCGGGTAATTAGTATTGTCAAAAACCTACTTTTCCACCAATCCCCCACATGAATGACAAATTACCTTAGAAGTTGTCAAAACGTGGATGAAATCTCTTAGGCGGTTGTTAATTGCATAAAGAAAGGTAGCCATAGACTTTGAACCTTCCCATTAGTGAAATACTACAGGGTATACTGGCTTGACAACGAACGAAACGCCTTGAACTGCTTGCCGTAAATTAGTCCTACTAAGTTTGCAAGGTGTTGCAAAGTGATCATTCTATTTAAATATTAAATATTCTCAAATCTAGCTCAACTCTAGTTCAACTCTTTTGACGTGTGACCCCATAGGTTTCTGCTTAGTTGGTAGCAACTCATTACTAACATGGAGCGGTGTCTAGCAACACATCCATGCAACCCAACTAATAGAAATAGTCAGTGATCCAGACAAACCTTTGTGCCCAATATCTCATATTGTATTATCCCTTTGTCTCCATATCTGGATTGGACACGATACATAATAGTCACACTCGTATATCCAATCCATAGTTTTTCGATCCTGAGAATATGCTTATGCAAGCAGATAACATCAATATCTCCATATTGATTTATCTGAGTCTGGACAGACATTCAATAAGCACCATCCCTCGAGTGGCCATGGATATTTTCTCCCATTATGTGGGAGGGACAAATCCTCTCTACATCACTACGATCTCTAAGCTTGCTTCCTATCACACCCGATAGCTATCTTTATAGTTGCCCGATTAAGGCACAACGTTGGAAAACATCAAAGCATAATATTTCACAACTAGAGTATCTAGTGACTTCAAGTCTAAGGATTACAATATTATTAGCACTACGAGAAGCAATTGTGAATTTGACATAATCTAATGTATCCTTCTCGTTGTGGGTCTATCCAGTATGTCATTACTCCTAATGCATATCCATGTGTTAGACTTGATTTCTCCATATCAATCTACACACATACTAGTCTATATTTGATCCTCCTATTAACCAATATAATGGACTAGGGATATTTAAGATAAACAACACATTGTATCTAAGGACTTCATTATATTAAATATCGCAATAATTAATAAATGAATATTCTAGCCATTACATCATTCTTACCAAATATAGATTGCCTCTAGGGCACCTATTCCAACAGTCTCCCACTTGCACTAGAGCCAATCTGGTGCATCTCGTATGCCTATAGATCTAGTGTGCCCATCATACTTACGCTGCGCAAGCGGCTTTGTAAGCAGGCCCGATAGATTGTCATCCGTTGGAACCTTGCACATCTTGCACATCTCCTCGATCGATCATATCACGAATAAGATGGAATCTCATAAGTACATGATTTGATTTCTGGTGTGATATTGGTTCCTTGGCTTGTGCGATTTCCCCAGAGTTGTCACAATACAATTCCATGGGATCCACGATGCTAGAGACCACACCGAGCTCAGTGATAAACTTATTTATCCAAACTGCCTCCTTTGCTGCTTCCGCAGCAGCAATGTACTCAGCTTCAGTTGTAGAATCAGCAGCTGTCCCTTGCTTGGAACTTTTCCAGCTTACAGCTCCCCCATTCAGGCAAAACACATATTTAGACTGCGATTTGTAATCATCTTTGTCGGTTTAGATGCTTGCATCAGTGTAACCAATTACACCCAACTCTTCATTTCCTCCGAATATCAAGAGCGCATCCTTAGTTCTTCTCAAGTACTTTAGGATGTTCTTGACAGCAATCCAGTGACTCTCACCCGGATTGGATTGATATCTGCTTACCATACTCAACGCGTATGATACGTCTAGTCTAGTACACAACATGACGTACATGATAGATCCTAGACCGAAGCATAGGGTATTCTACTCATGCGGTCATTTTCAATCTCATTGGAAGGACAGTCATTCTTAGAAAGAGTGACTCCATGCGACATGGGCAAGAATTCCTTCTTGGAATCTTGCATGTTGAACCTCTTCAACACCTTGTCAGTATATGTACTCTGACTTAGTCCTAGTAGCCTTCTAGATCTATCCCTATAGATATTTATACCAAGTATATAGGCTGAATCTCCCAAGTATTTCAATGTAAAACACTTTCCTAGCCAATCTTTAACATATTGCAAAGTAGGAATGTCGTTTCCAATGAGTAGTATGTCATCCACATACAAAACCAGAAACACTACAGAACTCCCACTAACCTTCTTGTAAACACAGGGCTCATCTTCGTTCTTGATGAAGCCAAACTCTTTGACCGCGTCATCAAAACGTCGATTCCAACTCCTATAAGCTTGCTTTAATCCATAAATAGATCTTTGCAGCTTACAGACTTTATTGGCATTCTCTGGATCCTCAAAACCCTCAGGTTGTGTCATGTACACATCCTTGAGAAGATTCCCATAAAGGAATGCTGTTTTGACATCCATTTGCCAAATCTCGTAGTCGTAGTATGCTGCAATGGCAAGTAGGATTCGAATGGATTTAGTCATGGAGACTGGTGAAAAGGTCTCATCATAGTCAATACCATGAATCTGTCCATACCCTTTAGCCACCAATCGCCCTTTATAGGAAACTACCTTGCCATCCATGTCGGTCTTCTTCTTGAAGACCCACTTGCACCCTATGGGCCGAGCCCCTTCAGGTGGTTCCACCAAAGTCCATACTTTGTTGGTGTACATGGAATCCATTTCGGATCTCATGGCTTCTAGCCACTTCTTGGAGTCTGGCCTTTTCACGGCCTCTCCGTAGGTTGTAGGCTCATCATCCATGAGTGGTATGTCATCGGTCTCAGTCACGAGAAGTCCGTACCTCTCTGGCTCATGACTTACCCTTCCTGACATACAGAGTTCCTGTGTTACCTGAATAGGTTCTTCCACAAATACTTGCGGTTCCAGTTCATGTTCCATTATCGTTTCAGTGTTTTGTGGTTCTTGAATTTCTTCGAGTTCTACGGTCCTCCCACTTGCTTCTTTAGAGACTAGCTCTCTTTCTAGAAACACGCCGGTCCGAGCTACAAACACTTTGTTCTTGGTTGGATTGTAGAAATAATATCATTTCGTTTCCTTCTGATATCCCACAAACTTACACTTATCCGCTTTGGGCCCTAGCTTGTCTGATTGTAAACGTTTTACATAGACGTCGCAGCCCCAAATCTTCATAAACGACACTATGGGACGCTTCCCAGTCCATATCTCATATGGTGTCTTCACGACTGATTTGGTTGGAACACAGTTAATGGTAAAAGCTGCAGCCAATAGAGCATGTCCCCTAAATGATATTGGAAGATCGGTTTGACACATCATAGATCGCACCATATCCAATCGTGTGCGATTCCTCCTCTCGGATACACCACTCCATTGTGGTGTTCCGGGTGGAGTGAATTGGGATACTATCCCACACTCTCTAAGATATTCGTCAAATTCTTGGCTCAAGTATTCTCCTCCATGATCCGATCGCAAAGCTTTAATACTTTTAGCAAGTTGCTTCTCTACTTCGTTCTTAAATTCCTCGAATAATTCACAAGATTCGAATTTAGCCTCCATAAGGTAAACAAATTCATATTTACTAAAATCATCAGTGAATGTAATGAAGTTGGTGTAACCACATCTGGCAGGCGTGGGAAACGGTCCACACACATCGGTATGTATGAGTGCCAATAACTCACTAGAGTAGGTGTGGTTACCTTATGGAGGCTAAATCTGAATCTTGTGAATTATTCAAGTGAATGTAATGAAGTAGGTGTAACCACCTCTGGCAGGCGTGGGAAACGGTCAACACACATCGGTATGTATGAGTGCCAATAACTCACTAGTCCTCTCACATTTATTATTGAAAGGGGATTTTGTCATTTTTCCCAATAAACAAGATTCACATGTCTCATATGATTCCAAATCAAATGAGTCTAGAAGTCCATCCTTATGGAGTCTAGATATGCGTTTCTCGTTTATATGGCCCAAATGACAATGCCATAGATATGTAGGATTTAAATCATTACTTTTAATCCTTTTAGTATTTATGTTATAGATGGAATTATTTAGATCAAGGATATACAATCCATTAAACAAATGCGCACTACAATAGTGCATACTATCAAAATAAATGGAGCAACACTTGTCCTTTATTGAAATAGAAAAACCCTTCTTGTCCAAACAAGAAACGGAAATAATGTTTTTGCTCATAGCAGGCACATAATAGCAATTGTCTAATTCTAAAATAAGTCCAGAAGGCAAAGATAGTTCATAAACGCCTACAGCTAATGCAGCAACTCTTGCTCCATTCCCAACGCGCAGATCTATCTCTCCTTTATCCAATCTTCTACTTATGTTGAAATCCTGCACATTTCAAAAAATGTGAGATCCACATCCAGTATCCAATACCCAAGATGAAGAAATAGATAAATTGACGTCTATAACAAAAATACATGGTCATTGTGGAATCACTATTCCAAGCTTCTTATCCTCCAGATACTTGGGATAATTTCTCCTCCAGTGACCCGGCTGGCTACAGTAGTGACAATCACCTTTAGCCACGCCCCCACTAGGCTTAAGAGCTTCCTTGGATTTTGCAACTTTCTTGCGCTTTCCTTTGGAAGTAGATGCAACTACCTTGCCCTTCTTCTTATTCACCATCAATATGGCTTTTCCCTTGCCTTTGTTGACGCTCTGTTAAGCTGTCTTTAGCATGTTTAGCAAGTCTGACAAAGGCTTACTGATCTCGTTCATGTTATAGTTCATGATGAACTGGTTATAACTGTCAGGCAACGATTGCAAGACTAGATCAGTTGCCAAATCTTGGCCCAGTGGGAATCCCAGTCTCGCGAGATTCTCTATATACTCTATCATTCGGAGTACGTGAGGCCCGACTGGATTCCCTTCTGCAAGACTGCTCTTAAACAGTGCTTTAGACACCTCATACCGTTCATGTCTTGCCTGTTCCTGAAATAATTGTTTCAAGTGTATGATCATATCATAGGCTTCCATATTCTCGTGTTTCTTCTGAAGCTCATGAGTCATGGTGCACAACATGAGGAAAGTCACGTCATTTGAGTCATCTATATGTTTCTGACGCGCCCTTACGTCCGCTAGAACAGACTCATCAGCGGGTGGGTCTCGAATACGATTGTTCAAGACATACAACTTCTTTTATTGCTTAAGAACAATTCTTAAGTTTCTGTACCAATCAAGGAAGTTTGTTCCAGACAGTTTATCCTTCTCAAGGACAGATCGCAGGGATGAAGTCGATGCGTGATTGTTTGCCATTTGGAATTCTACAAAATGAGAAATATGCAAGTTTAGTATTTTGAATGTTTTAACTATATTTAACAACGGCTAGTGTATCAAATATAGCTCCCACTATTTTTATCGGATTAATAGCCCTCTCTATTAATGGGGAAAATATCTTATATATTTTCTAGTGAGTCCAAGATCCATATTTCACTTCTTGAGCTTGCTTTGGCAAGTCACCCAAGAATTGGTTATTTAGGTAGGAACCATTCCAATTGCATCCCATGCAACTCTTGGTCCAATTAGGTGTATAACCCATTATTATTTATCCTTTAGATAACTTCTAATTGTCATGCATCTAGGCTCATCAATCCAATTGATTTTACCTAGTTGCGTCCAACCTCTTGCTTCAACAATCACACATTACTTGCTTGTGCCGCCGCAACACACCAAGATGAATTAAATCGCCTTGCTTTGGCAAGCCCGAATTTAATAGACCTTGATCATGAAGGGTGTTTAGGCAAGAGAAGGCAAAGCGCAATATTCTACTTGAGGGATTTAATTCTCATTAATTGTTTGGTTGATCTCATCAACATGATCTACTTATTTGGATTGGGCAATTCACAATAAAAGATCAACTTTTTTTTATTATTGTCTTGTTAACGTTTTGCATGCATCATCCATACATCAAAATAGATAACAAGACATAAATAATAAACATCCACAAAAAGAAAAATAACGTGGCATGGATATGGCCCCTAGACTAAAATTATCAAGCCAATGATAATATTTATATGCCCTAAAGTGACAAGCTCATCTCCATGTGCTCCACCATAGCCGCACGCCTGGGGTAGGGAGTCTCCATCGTCTTTTGGCTTCTTGGTTCTCCATGCTCTTGTCTATCATCTAAATATTTCTAATTCTAGCCTAACATCTAAAATAAATAAATAAATAAAAGCCTCACATGTCGAGGAGAAAAACGACTCACAGGCCGTAAAACTTAATTAATTATTACATTAATATGATCGACTTGCAGGCCGTAAACCAAATCACAAAACATAAAACATCCACAACCTATGCCATATCCATCCACCATGCAACAAGGCACATAATACAGTTAAAACCAATTATAATGCGCTTGTTCAATTTTAGTTTGAAATTGGGTAATTAGAGTCAGAACTGTCCAAGGAGGCTACCATCCACATGGCCAAACCACCCAAAGGACCAAGGCTAGGCCTTGGGCGGTTGGCCGAGCCCTACACACGGCTAGGCCGCGTGCTAGGCCGGCTCAACCCTTGGTCGAGCCCTATCTTGGGCGGCAAGGCAAGAGGGACGGTCCCTTATGGGGCCGAACCTCCACATGGAATTGTTTCCAAAACAATTCCTTTCCTTGTTGCCCAAGTCTAGTTGTTTCCCTAAAGCTCTTTCCATAATTTGAAAATCCCTTTTTCCAAACTATGTGCCCATGAACCCTAATTTTCCAAGAACCCAATTATTCACATCCTATGTGATTAATCTCACTAATTTACACATCCAATGTTAAATTATATATTGTTTATTGTATCTACTATGCCAATGTATTTCAGTTTCGCGTAATATGAACTAAAACAGTGTAAAACTGAAATCGTGACACATAAAATCATGTTATGCACTACGACCTGTGGCTCTGATACCACTGTTGGGTTTTGACGTAGGTAACAGAGCGGAATAAACAAAAATTTATCCCTACTCAAAGCCCACCAAGGATCACAGGAAGAGATATCATAACATGATGAGAGACATAGTAGATGTGTACCTTTGTGATTTGGGAGATCACACGAAGAATATTGTCCTCATCTCTACGGTTGATCCACGTCTAGATGTGAGATCTAGATTCTTCCTTCTCCGAGTGCTAGCTTGGACCGGAGTAAGAGGGAAGAACGAATGACGCAACGAAGACAAGAGAGGATCGACCTCCTCTCTTGATGGCCGACGGGTAGGGGGCTGCTAAAGGGGGCTTCAGCCTCTTTTGGCTTGTCTCTTGCTCTCTTGCTTTCTCTCCCACTCACTTATGTTATGAGAATGAAAATTAAGTGGGAAGGAAGCTAGAGCCTCCTTTATATAGACCAACAACACTTGTTAGTTTACATAAAGGCCCCTCCTAGTTCTACATGAACTTGGATTAGTCCCTTCCTTACAAATTAGTCCTACTAAGTTTGCAAGGTGTTGCAATGTGATCCTTCTATTTAATTAATAATATTAATTAATCCCAAATCTTGTTCAACTCTTTTGACGTGTGACCCCATAGATTTCTACTTAGTTGGTAGCAACTCATTACTAACATGGAGCGGTGTCTAGCAACACATCCACGCAACCCAACTAATAGAAATAGTCAGTGATCCTAACAATCATTTGTGCCCAATATGCCATATTGTATTATCCCTTTGTCTCCATATCCGGATTGGACATGAGACATAATAGTCACACTCATATATCCAATCCATATTTTCTCGATCCTGGGAATATGCTTATGCAAGCAGCTAACATCAATATATCCATATTGATTTATCTGAGTCTTGCCAGACATTCAATAAGCATCATCCCTCGAGTGGCCATGGATATTTGCTCCCATAATGTGGGAGGGACAAATCCTCTCTACATCACTACGATCTCTAAGGTTTGTTCCTATCACACCCGATAGCTATCTTTATAGTTGCCCGGTTAAGGCACAACGTTGGATAACATCAAAGCAAAATATTGCACAACTAGACTATCTAGTGACTTCAAGTCTAAGGAACAATATTATTAGCACTACGAGAAGAGATTGTGACTTTGACATAATCTAATTTATCCTTCTCGTTGTGGGTCTATCCAGTATGCCGTTACTCCTAATGCATACCCATGTGTTAGACTTGATATCTCCATATCAATCTACACACATACTAGTCTATATTTGATTGTCTTATTAATCAATATAATGGACTAGGGATATTTAAGATAAACAACACATTGTATCTAAAGACTTCATTATATTAAATATCACAATAATTAATAAATAAATATTCTAGCCATTACATCATTCATACCAAAATATAGATTGCCTCTAGGGAACCTATTCCAACATCCTGAGCCTCCCGACACTACCCACTCCCTCAAAACGATCCCAGTCGACTCTTAGGGGTCCGAGGACTTCATATACGCCAACAATCGGAGCCAACAACGCCGGAATCGCCGGACGACCATCACCGCAGGCCACCTCGACGGTGAACTCAATCGGACCCAAATCTTGACCGTTTCTCGCGATTTTTCGCTTGGGTAACTCCTAAGTCACCCTCTGATTCGTTTTTGATCATCAAAATACAATTTTATTATCTCTAGATCGAATCGAGTTATTGAGTTAAGAAACCTCTATGCTTGTTCATGTTGGGGGGTAGTTTATGTACTTTCTGAAAAGTTGAGAGTATGAACTGTCACATGTGAAACTGCTATCTGTAGTGGAGGGTGATTATAAGTCATTATGAGAACTTGGGGGATCCACTTGTTGTTTATATAAACTGAATATAAAATAAGAAATTAAAAGTGCAATTTTTATATTAGAATTAATTTCTAACATTTCTAGTTATTGTGTAAATCTTGTAAAAGTATATTTGGCTATTAAAATTTTATAGGAATTACTTAGTATGAAGAATTGTTGTTTTCTTGAAAGATAAGCAAGATAAATTAATGTTGGATTTTATCATTAGTGTGATTAATTAAATATTGCAAGTACTTGTAAACTAGTATTTTGAGTCAAATAGGTAAATTTAGATCATATTAGTAAAATAAAATAAGTTAAGAAGCTATTTTAGAAAATATTTAATAGTAGACTCATTAATTTATATTTAGATCAAACTTGATTATTATTTGTAGATATTAGAAATCACTTCTTCAATATAAATTGATAATTATGTATGACTCATTACTTGTTTCCATCAAATAAACGTTTTGTGATTTTTTTTTATAAATTTAGTTATCTTATATGTATATTTTCTAATAAATGATTAGAAATGATTAAAGTAGTTTGAATTAAATTTTATTGTCAATTAAAAATAAATAAGTTGTTTAATAAATCATTATTTTCTAAATATAAGAGTGTATAAATTTAATTTGTATTTTCTTACTTAATAATTTTTACGAAATTTGTATCATTTGGAATATATTATGAAAATTTATATAATATTGATGCACGCTAGTAATTAATGGGGTAATGGGGGGTAATTTTAAATGAGACTCATAGCACTTTGCATACCATACTTGCACAATTGGACCTGTAATTGATTTAGGAAATATAAATTGTAGGTGACGAGTTCGTAGAAAGGGGCTATGTATAGTCGTAGAAGCGTTATCGTGCTGGTTGCTTGTCTACTCGAGGTGAGTAAACATGTCTGACCTAATGTGCCCGTCCTTCTTTCGTGTCCAAATATTTTACGGATTTTACGTCTCAAATGTGATTTGTGACATACGTGCTTGACATGAGATTTCATATACTTGTCTAAATGATTCTTTTGGAAACTATCACTTGAAATTAATAATACATAATGACGTAAAGTGGAAACAGTTGTGCGGTGGAACCATATGCGGATTCTTATATACACTGTGGTTATGATATTTGGGTTGGCACGGCCACCCGACCTATTGTGATATTTTGCTCAGTTGCAATTAGCCCCGGGCTGCTCCATGTACTCACTCTCTGGCCACAAGAAGTCTTAGGGGGGTGCCGGCACTTAAGGTCTTGGATGCATGGGATATGGTTGGTTACTTATGAGATACTGTGATGGAATATTGTGATGGATTGGTTCGTTCCCCGCTACAACTAATTAATAAACGCGGATTTTCATGAGAAAATGGAAACTCTATACTTGAGATTTTTCCCTAATTGGGACAGTATTATGAGATTATCCCTAATAGAGACAGTATGGTGGCTTGAAAATACTTTATCAGAATTATAAGCGGTAATATTTTGAGAATATTGGAAGATTTATATCATCTCATACTTGGTCATTTGCACTACTGTATCTGATTCCTCATATTATTCATGTTCTTTAAAGAAAAGCATGCATCTTTCCTGTTTACACGTTGTGGTGTTTACTTACTCAGCATTTCATGCTGACTTTGGAAAAAATGCGGTGTTGTTTCTTTCCCCCGCAGGTCTACGAGCTAGGTTTATGGAGTAGCGGGATTTGAGACTCATCTAGTACTTGATATCACTTTTAATAAGGCGCGCTCTTAGTATAATATCATCATGTGTAACAGTATATTGCAGACAATTTAAGAGTTGTAATATATAAATATCGGATGTGTTGTTCTTTATTTCCGCCGCTTCATTTCGATTAGCACCCTCCCAGGCTTTCCGGTTCGGAACGGAAAGCTTTGGAAACGAGGGTGTTACATAAAAAATAGTGAGATAGCAAGATTTGAGCACAACGGGCCCCAAAACTGAGCGTATGATGAAGTAAAGAAAAGAAAATTAATACTCGTTAGAAATCGAATGCGGAAGCACGATACCACTTGTTAGGAACCAAGAAGAGTGATGATATGAAGAACAAGATGAAGAACAACACAAAACAATTTAACGATGTTCACTAATTTTGAGACTAGCTACGTCCACGGCCGAACGAACGAAGTTATTGATGAGAGAGCCAATTAAAATAAACCATACCGCATACTTGTCAATAGAAGAGTCCTAAACCTATATATAGGCATATACTACCGACTTGTGCCCAAAGCAACGTCCAAACGTTGCCAAAACGAACGATGAAACAATTTCAAAATGGCAACGTCCAAACGTTGCCAGAACGAACGATGAAACAATTCCAAAACGGACAAGGAAACAATCCATAGCCGCCTTGGACCAAGTCAATGTTCTATGTAAGTATTTGAATCACCAAAACCTAACAAATCTCCACCTTAATTTTAACACCCTAGCAGTCAATCAGATGCTCCTCTTCATCAATCCAATTCTGGATGCATTTCCCGATCAAGAACGCCTCCACCCAAGACCCGATGTGTCCGCAGCTAGATGCGAAAGCTAATTCACCAAATCGTTTCTCCAAGTGCCATCCATCCTTTTAACGAATATGCCAATTGTGGATTCAGCCCCCCCCCCCCCCAACAACCAATTCAAAGTGCTCCAACCAAATTGAAACGAACAACCAATCAACCGATCGAATGTATTCCCAAAATTGCGGTGTTGGAATATGACGCAAATTCTTAACGCGCTTAAACGCAAGTATACGGTCAAGTAGTAAGTGGAGTATTTTACGACTCCGAGTATCGAAACCAAGGGAAATAGACGATTATTAGCTAATTAAGAATTAAATTTATGATACCCAAGTAACCGGTAAAAAGTGTTTGATTTGAAGGTTCGTCACCCACAAACAAGTGACTTAAACTAAATAACAACCAAGCTAAATATTTTTGTGGAATTTTCACTTTTAAACGAAGATAACTTGTGATTGAATACGATTAATAAGGAAGAACTAGGCCATTGATGGTCCCTAGGGTTGTTAACGATTTCCGGGTATTGCTTGAAACACTTTACGCACGTTCTAATTATACCGGGTAATACTCATCACGATCTTCTCTCAATCTCACGTGAACTTGTGCAATAAATAGCCTTCGGGTCCTCTCGGTCCACCTTCGTCTACAATTACACTCTAGTTGATTTGTTAGGCTCGCACACCGGGTCCTATCGGTCCACCAAATTCACTAATTTCTAACAAAATCAACCGAAACTACCCTCACATGATTAATCAAGTTTCTATCTCCTCTCGGTCTCAAGAAACTACAAGATCACCTAAACTATTCTTTAACACGTCTCAATTAGCTCACTTTCGTGCAACCCTATCAACAAGTAATATTATACGGGTGATCAAGCCAAGAACATTAATCAATAAGTACAAGAATAGATAAGCTAACAAGAACGTTCATAGAATTTAAGCAAAAGCATGCATCAAGTCCAAAATCCGAAAAATCATCCAACAAACCCTAGTTTTCCATCAATCACCTAGCTTAAAGTGTTTAGCTAGACATAATATTGTTCAACATATCCACAATAATGAAGTTCATGAAAGAATAGAAGAAGAAACAAAGATCAAACGCTAAAATCTTCAATGTAGTTGATGATCCTCGCTCCAAGCTTGTTCTCCCGTCTTCTCCAGCTCTCTAGACTCCAAATATGTGTGAATACCCCCTTAGGATCGTCCCAATACGTTGGAAATAGGTTAGAGCCTTCAAACTTTCAAGAAATCACCAAAAAAACCCCAAAAATTGCGTCTGGCCTCTCTGTTCGCACGAACACCCGACTGTTCGTGCGAACAGTGTTCGTGTGAACAGGATTTTTGTTCTTATTTTCCAGCAGTCCCTTTTTCACCCTTTTTGCCATCTTTGACGGACCATATCTTTCTCGTCCGATCTCCCTTTTAGCTCAGTGACCTATCTTTGGAAAGATCTTTGAGTCTACTTTCATTTGCCACCGGTATCACTCCAAAATTCATTGTATAACTCGAGATACAATCAAAATAGTGGAGATTGGTCACTTTTGCTCCTCCGACTTTGCTTCTCTTGCTTTTTCTTGAGTTTGCTTTGCTTCCGAAGTTCGTTTCATGCCTCCTAGCCATATTTTAGCATCATTTCCTGTCGATACAACATCAACAACCATACCAAGTGATTATATTTGACAAATAACATAGAAATATGCATCGAAACGCCCGGATTAACAATAAAGTGCTAAAAACTCAACTTTCTACGTTTTCTCAACATTCATAGTGTAAAACTCATATTTCAACCCGGGAATCACGCAAAACGATATAAAATATGCAAGAAATATAACTCTAATAGAGAGTTATCAAATTCCCCCACACTACCTTTTTGCGCGTCCTGAGCAAAATCAAACCTTACACTACGTTTTAATCCACCGAATCGTATAAAACTTTACTAGCCATGTGACACAAACAACCCACACACGCAATGCAATCTACATGACTATAGACAATGCAACTCGATTTTACACAATGCAAGTAATAAAATAACAATTTTTTTTCTTTTTCTTTAGAGATTGGGCAATCTCACTATCACTAACCAAAATCATCAAGCTCTCACAAGTCTTTTCGAAATTTCACAACCAATAGCAAGAAATTTATATGAGATGATCATACGCACAAGTTCACTACGGGGTCCCCAAACATCCACTATAAACAATCCAAGACTTGGGCACGTCCTTTAGCTCAGAGGGTCTAGGCATCTTAAGTACTAAGATCGTATTTCGTCGCCAAGTCATATGAGGTTTTCAAACCCTCTTAGCCGTTATTGCATTTGAATGCAAATTGTCCCAGTGACGGGAGACACAACTCCATGTAATACGGCTTGACTTTAATTTTCCCTAGTTGCTCTAATTGGATTGAATCCAAATTCCCCACGCTAACTCTATATGCATTGGCCAACTCTACTACTCACATAACATGGGTAGGGAGACTCAAACATATAAAAGTGCAAACAATGCAGAACTTAAAGATCTAACACAATACGACAATATAATAAACACACTACTAACCACACTACTCACAATACTAACACAATCTACATGTAACTGGCGATGCAAACAGACATGGCTAGCAAAAATATACACAACCCCCCCACACTTAAGCGTTTCGTTGTCCTCAACGAATTTAGAGATATAATAAGAGGAATCACCGCTTAAATGTGTAGGCGGTGGATTTCCACAATTACCGCTCAAATTAGACGCTGAGAGAGTAAAAGATACCTGAGGTGCCCGGAACTACATGGGCACCGTTTCCGCAAGGCTGCAACAAGAAGGGGTCTTGTGGACCGTAGAAAGTTTTCCGCTGATGAAAATCATCTGAGCAATCCCCAAGCTACATCATAATACAATGTATCTCCCCTAAGGTCGTGTGTGCCTCGCACACCGGGGTAGATTGCTCCATGCTGAAAAAATGCACGAAAAATCCCCAACTCCCTCTAGAGTCCCCATGTGGGTGGGGTAGATTCTTCGCTAACATTACCTGCAAAACTAGACAACTCATCAGTCCCTCTCTCTCACCTCCAAAATCAGTTATGGAGAACTAAAAAAATAATGTAAATAACATCCTACTCTACATTGGGTTGCCTCCCAAGAAGCGCTTGTCATTTAAGGTCGACAGCTCGACCCAGTTACCTCTGCCACCTCACGAGGGTGGTCTGGCACATTGTGCCGCTTCCATCTTAGCTTTTCTATGCTGAATCTGAAGTACTGCTTCATGTGTGTGCACCGCTGATGGCTTGTTCCTATCCCAATAATCAGGTGGATCCCCTTACGATAACTCTGGGATTTGGCGCTTCACTTGTACAGCAAATGGCACCCCTGGCTGATACTCCCATGAACACTGGGGTGACGGCTTAAAGACCCGAGAAGTCTCCATGTCATCATGCACCATCATAATCAGTTTCTCTACATCAATGAGAGTACAACCAGTCGCCAAGAACGGCCTACCTAGAATTATAGGCACATCACCCGCTGGCATGTCTAGTATTACGAAGTCAGCTGGAATTATCAGGCTCCCAACTCTCACAAGCACATCTTTTATCATCCCACATGCTCTCTTGGACAATTTATCTGCAAATTGGAGAGTTATCCAGGTTTTCGGGGGCTCCCCCACACCTAACTTTTTGAATACCGACAATGGCATCAAATTCACGCTCGTTCCCAGATCACAGAGAGCTCTTCCAGTGTAGGAATCACCCAATGCAGCCTCAATGACAAAGCTACCTGGATCCTTCTTCTTCTTAGGCAACCCATGCAAAACACATGAACTAACCTGCTCATTTAAGTTTACACTCTGAAATTCATCCACCCCTTTCTTTCCAAGAACTGCATCTTTAATAAATCGAGCATACTTAGACATCTTTTGAAGTGTCTCAATCAATGGGATATTAATATGCAATTTAGAAAATACGTTCAAAAAGCGCTTGTATTCCTCAGAATCGTCCTTCTTCTTCCTAGTATGTAATAGAAATAGTAGTTCTGAAGAAGAAGGAGAAGATGGAAGTGGTACCTCGGTAGATTTCTTTGCATCCTGGTGAATCATGCCCTTTGATTGGGGGATCATGACAGGTGTCTTAGAATCGAAGACTTCATGTTCCTTCGTCTTTGAGGCTTCCGCTTTGGCATGACTCGGATATGGAGGATCTATAAGTGCAATACCACTTCGAGTGTTGATGGCTTGAGCATGTCCCTCTGATGTGTCAACAATGCTACCCAGTGCTCTTTGTTCAAGTTGTTCCTTAAGATATTTTATTTCTGCTTGAGCCACTTGAAGTGAAATTGCTACAGAGCTGACCTATGTGGACATGTCTGTCATGTGCTGAGCCATCGTCTTTATTATCCCTGTCATCTCGGTCAACTCTGAAGGTGGTACTGGCTGCTGCTGATGCATCTCTGGACCATTTATATCGTGCACTACCTCCAATGCATTCACTTGAACAGTGTTATAAGCCATCTTTTCATCTCTTACCAGTTCCATGTGCCTGTACTGGTAATCCATGCTCTCTTCTTGCTGAACCAAGCATCTCATCAATGCATATGCCCCTTCATGATCACAGTTAAATAAGAAGTTTCCCCCCAGCTTCTATATCCATCTTGTCTCTATTGGGTTGTCCAAGTGAATCATAGAAAACCTGGATTAACTGTCGCTTGTCAATACCATGGTTGGGACATTTACATAGAAAATTATTGAAGCGCTCCCATGCTTTGACAAGTGATTCATCCTGCTTTTGCCCGAACATCCAGATCTCATTCTGAAGCTGAATCACACGTGAGATAGGATAAAATTTACTCATGAACAGTGTGACACACTCTTCCCACGATTTGATTGAACAGGATGGCTTAGAGTCCAGCCAATCCATAGCAGCTCCCTTGAGACAATGAGGAAAGAGCATCAGTTTGAGCGCTTCAGATGTGACCCCACTATATCGGATTAGCCCACAGTGGCTCTGAAATCTACCAATGAATGCATGTGGGTCTTCCTCGTCTGTCCCAGCGAAAGTGCACTGATCCTGAGCAAATTGTATCGTGCGCAGCTTGAGACAGAAGGTTTCTACCTGAATTGGTGGCACCATAATTGCTGGCTCCCTTCCTTTAAGATCCGCCTCAAATGCATGGATTATTGCTATCCCTGATCGATTATATGGCATTGAGGTCGAGCGCGGTATAGATGTTGCTGCCAATGCTTTCTCTACAGCTTCAGCCACCAAAGCTTGTAGCTGCTCTGTGGTGAGGCTAATCTGCCCTTAACCTTCCGCCATAGCTACCTGAAAAAGCAACACTAGCACACCCATGAGGTAACCAGATAGTAACAAAAAGAAATTAAAAGTAGTACCCTAAATTAATTTTTAACTAAACTAATAAACCGTTTAATTCCCCGGCAACGGCGCCAAAAACTTGACGCGAATTCTTAACGCGCTTAAACGCAAGTATACGGTCAAGTAGTAAGTGGAGTATTTTACGACTCCGAGTGTCAAACCCAAGGGAAATAGACGATTATTAGCTAATTAAGAATTAAATTTATGATACCCAAGTAACCGGTAAAAAGTGTTTGATTTGAAGGTTCGTCACCCACAAACAAGTGACTTAAACTAAATAACAACTAATCTAAATATTTTTGTGGAACTTTCACTTTTAAACGAAGATAACTTGTGATTGAATACGATTAATAAGGAAGAACTAGGCCATTGATGGTACCTAGGGTTGTTAAATTTCCGGGTATTGCTTGAAACACTTTACGCACGTTCTAATTATACCGGGTAATACTCATCACGATCTTCTCTCAATCTCACGTGAATTTGTGCAATAAATAGCCTTCGGGTCCTCTCGGCCCACCTCCGTCTATAATTACACTCTAGTTGATTTGTTAGGCTCGCTCAGCGGGTCCTATCGGTCCACCAAATTCACTAAGTTCTAAAAAAATCAACCAAAACTACCCTCACACGATTAATCAAGTTTCTGTCTCCTCTCGGTCTCAAGAAACTACAAGATCACCTAAACTATTCTTTAACACGTCTCAATTAGCTCACTTTCGTGCAACCCTATCAACAAGTAATATTCTACGGGTGATCAAGCCAAGAACATTAATCAATAAGTACAAGAATAGATAAGCTAACAAGAACGTTCATAGAATTTAAGCAAAAGCATGCATCAAGTCCAAAATCCGAAAATTCATCCAACAAACCCTAGTTTTCCATCAATCACCTAGCTTAAAGTGTTTAGCTAGACATAATACTGTTCAACATATCCACAATAATGAAGTTCATGAAAGAATAGAAGAAGAGACAAAGATCAAACGCTAAAATCTTCAATGTAGTTGATGATCCTCGCTCCAAGCTTGTTCTCCCGTCTTCTCCAGCTCTCTAGACTCCAAATATGTGTGAATACCCCCCTTAGGATCGTCCCAATATGTTGGAAATAGGTTAGAGCCTTCAAACTTTCAAGAAATCACCAAAAAACCCCAAAAAATTGTGTCTGGCCTCTCTGTTCGCACGAACACCCTACTGTTCATGCGAACAGTGTTCGTGTGAACAGGATTTTTGTTCTTATTTTCCAGCAGTCCCTTTTTCACCCTTTTTGCCATCTTTGACGGACCATATCTTTCTCGTCCGATCTCCCTTTTAGCTCAGTGACCTATCGTTGGAAAGCTCTTTGAGTCTACTTTCATTTGCCACTGGTATCACTCCAAAATTTATTGTATAACTCGAGATACAATCAAAATAGTGGAGATTGGTCACTTTTGCTCCTCCGACTTTGCTTCTCTTGCTTCCTCTTGAGTTTGCTTTGCTTCCGAAGTTCGTTTCATGCCTCCTAGCCATATTTGAGCATCATTTACTGTCGATACAACATTAACAACCATACCAAGCGATTATATTTGACAAATAACATCGAATATGCATCGAAACGCCCGGATTAACAATAAAGTGCTAAAAACTCAACTTTCTACGTTTTCTCAACATTCATAGTGTAAAACTCAAATTTCAACCCGGGAATCACGCAAAACGATATAAAATATGCAAGAAATATAACTCTAATAGAGAGTTATCAGAATACAATACCTATGCGCCACAACAAGCTCGGTTTTGCGTCTCAACAAACGCATAGACTTGTGTGTCCCAATCAACACACCCTAATGCACCATGACAAAATGCATCTCCCCAATATCATCACAATGACACTTGATGATGAAAGTACCTATCAATCGATCAGTGTCATTCCAATTGCGCAACCAAGAACCGCACCAATGCGCAAAACGAGACACGCTCAATAATGTGCCAACAATCAATGCGTGAACAATAACACGTCGCCAATCAATACATGCCCAATAACATGCAATCAACCAATGCACGCCCAGTAACGCGCTACCAACCAAATCGCATGTCAACAACACGCATCAATTGCTCCATGCCACGAGCCAATTCTGCCAGTTGATTTGAGTCATCTCCACCTTGACTTTAATCCTCCTAGCAACCAGAACGAGAACCCCATGCCCAATGCTCCACGCCGGAAGCCCACTTATGCTTGAACGCGAAATCGCCAGAATGCCATATGCGCGTGAACCGCCATATTCGTGCTGGAAAGAATGACGTGTCAGATTTTTCATATCCCTTGCATGCCCAATCATATGTGCGCCAATTTGCTTCATAACATGAGCTTGGTTGCTCCTCCAACAAGGAGCCCATTAGTCACTCCCCCCCCCCTCCCCCGCCAAAAGGAACCCAAAAGCCTCCCAATAAAGGCTTGGTGGTGGGTGTATCAACAATATTCTCATTAAAATTATAGATCTTCATACCAAACGAATTCACCATCACTCATCACCAAACCCTAACCCAACAACCTAGCTTTGATACCATTTGTTAGAAATCGAATGCGGAAGCACAATACCACTAGTTAGGAACCAAGAAGACTGATGAGACGAAGAACAACACACAACGATTTAACGTGGTTCACTAGTTTTGAGACTAGCTACGTCCAAGGCCATTCGATACCAATTTATTGATGAGAGAGACAATTTTAATCCAAGACACGCCACACTTGTCAATAGAAGAGTCCTATACCCATATGTAGGCCTATATTACTGACTTCTGCCCAAAACAACGTCCTTACGTTGTCAAAACAAACAAGGAAACAATTTCAAAATGGACAAGAAAACAATCCTTAGCCGTCTTGGACCAAGTCAATTTTCTATGCTAAGTATTTGGATCAGCAAAACCTAACAGTACGGAGTCATGTTCTATTTAGTCAACAGTCATGAACACAAATCTCAAAGAGCAAACAGGCTAAATAAATTCATAATGAAGATTACTCGGTCAAAAGCTAAAATGAAAACATTAGTGATTTATTGATGTGGTTCCTTTGAGTGTTGCAAAAAGTGACAATGCAAGCTATTGTTGCATGTAAAATTATTTCTCAATGAGCGTTCATCAATAATAGTTGCCAAAAAGCCATCTTTATCATTGAAGGTTCTTGTGTTGATCGATTTTGATAATGTGTGAAAACTCTCAGTTCATACATATCGAATTAATTAACATAACTACCACAAATTTTAGATCCATTGTACAAACATAATTACCACAAATTTTAGATCCATTTTACAAATTCTCTTCGTTTAATTATAATAATTATCTTGTTGTGTGTGTCAATCTTGCACAAAGGTCATGCTAATTTACTCCGTATCACTCTACAAAGTAAATTGCGGGCAAACGAAGACTTCACTATATATCATAAATTTGACTATGAGATGTTTCGCTTTCAATGAAGACATGTAATCTTTAACTTTCTCATTGACCATGCTTTCACAATATGCACACTTCTTCTGTAAATTACAAATAAATCCTCGAAGTTCATAGAACTAACACTTGTTAGTACAATTTAACGTGAATAACATCTCATAACTTTTTCGTTCTATCCATTCCAATAAGCGACAACATGTCGCTAAAAACATTTAGATTTTATAAGATATATGGCTAATCGGTATTCATTGCCATCTTACCTTTACGTACTTTAGTTTCCTCCCATATGTTAATAATTGTAAGTATTTTTAAATTGTACGACATAATAAATGTGATAAAATTGATACATTTTCATTGAACATTTAGGTTCTATAACAAACTACTTCCATTTTATAAGCATTGATGAGTGGATGGAGACTAGCTACATTGTGAAACCCAATTACTAATAAACTATAATCATTCAACAACTATGTCACTTAACATGATCATTTCATGTGGTGCAGTTAAAATTAGAAATGATTTAACGCTAGCATTGGGTTAAATGGGTGTGAAAATAACAAATATATTATAACTTACATATAGAATTCTTACACGTAAAAAATAGCGTGCACATAAACATTATCATGATGTTGTAAATGAGGTACTAAAAATTAAAATTGTACATTAATTCTAACCCAAAATCATAAAAACTGTAAAATATTTGCTTTACAATTTACTTTTTTTTTTAATATTACTTCTGTTTCTATTGAACGGAGTTTGTCTAATTTTAAATTCAAAAATAATAAAGAAAAAGGTATAATGTTGGGAATGATTCAAAGCTAGCATTCGGTCGAAACGGCGAAGCAACGACGAAGCAAGGAAGACAAAGAAGTGGCAGTTCGACGGGCCTGGAATAGTTCGACAGGTCTGGGAACAGTTCGATAATGACGGGTCCGAATAGTTTGATAGGGCGGCTGATATTGTTTTCTTGTTCGTTTTTGGTAGCTTCTTTGTTTCTTAGGCACCAAGCTGGTATCCTAGGCCTATATAAGGACCTAGGGTCGTGGCTTACTGATGTGTGGTTGTAATCGGGTTGTTTCTCTCTAATAAATCAGTTTTTTGGGTCGTGGATGTAGTTAGTTTCACAACTAGTGAACCGCGTTAAATTCTTGTCTCTCGTTCTTTAATTGTTCATCGTTCTTGCTCGATACCCGGATTCATCCGCTGCGTCATAACAGCTAATATATCTTTTCTTTAGAGTTACCTGTTTATCGTTTACTGGGTTCGAACTCAAGACTTCATACATGGGCTTTTAAATGATCTACCACTTGAGCTAGCACCCATTTACAATGGATAATATTAAAGGTCGCTAACGCAGTAAAAATTAACTAATCTTAATTATAAACAATATACATTGATATTTCATCGTAGAATAGAAATTTCATTCAATGTCGACATTTTTAGCTTGAGGAGTATATTTAATACCATAAATTGTAAGAGAATTGAAAAATTATGCAGTTGAAATTAGGCGACCGCCCTAATAAATTGGGCGACCATGCGACGCCTAGGTGGCCGGCCGATGCCTAAGAGACCGCCTAATGGGTAAGGTTCAGGCGGGCATTGCCTAGGCGGTTACCATGCCTAAAGTGTCCAGACGGTTACCCAGCTACTTAGGCGACCAGCTTTGATAACTATGCTCTAGCCAAGTAACCATTACCTCCATAATCTACCCCCACGGTTAATGCTGATCCCCATGTCTTGTGATTAGTATTTCAACTTCCCAGTCCCAAGACATTAGATTCATGGTATTTAGATGATCTTACCCTTGGTTACGGTCAAATTCCAATTTATTGCATAGATCACCAATAAGCACATGCTTATTCATAGTTTCCAATTAGCTATTTTCCTATGAAGCCCTACATCTTAAGATGTAGTACTAAATTGTGACTAACGCTGGCCGTGTCCTATTATTTCAACACAATCCCATGGTCAGGAAGCCACGTTTGTCATTGAAGGTTCTTGGGGTTGATCGATTTTGATAATGTATGATAACTCTTAGTTCATACATTTCAAATCAAGTAATGCAACTACGTGTCATGGGCCGCGTTATTTACTTGATAAATTTTGGACTTGGACTTGCCCATGACATCTTTAGCCCACATGGAGTTAGCTAGTTTGGGCCTAGGGGATGTCCTAGCCCATTTTAGCCCATTAGATAGTCCATTTTCTAGAAGCTTCCCAAGTTATATGGATGTAACCTTGTGTAGGGGGCTCTAGAATTCTCCATTGTAAATATCTTAGGCTAGAACATGTAGGAAGGTTCTAGTCCAAACGATCATAGCCGTTAGATCGATAGAAATCTAGATCCTTCCAAAGAGGAGGGACTTGTATAAATAGGGAGGAGCTCATTTGCTCCAAACCATCCAAGAATTTGTAAGCTCTCACAAGCAATACAAAGTTCCTTTCTTCCATATCTCTTTCGGTTGTTCTTCCGCATACGCGTTCGGGTTAGAGGCTGACTTAGTGTTTTGCAGAGGGAATTGAAGACACTAAGTGCCGCACGGGAAGGTCGTGAAAAGCAGCCCGTGACAGTTGGTATCAGAGCAAGGTCGATGGAGGGAGACGGTAGCAACGTCACTAACACAGGAGCCAAGCGCGGTCGTGGCAAGTCCAAGGATCAAATAGCCGGCTTGGAGGCTCGCATGGTTCGTGTGGAGAAGAACTGGATGTCGTTCCTCGAGAGGGTGGAGGAAGAGTTCCCAACCAACGAGACCGTGGAGGAGCTAAGGGAATAAGTGCAAGGACTTCTCAATGCTTCGTTGGCTACTTTGAAGGAGGACTTGGAGGCTCAACTCGGTAGCGTGATGGCCGAGATGACGACTCTTAAGGAGGAAATGAAGTCCATCAAGGGGGATTGGACTTTATGCAAGGAGGCGGTCGTGAACCGTACTCTTAGCACGGTGACGGTCACGAAGATCGACGTCCCTAAGCCAAAGAACTATGGAGGTAAGAGGGATGCCAAGGAGATCGACTCGTTCCTATGGAGCGTGGAGCGGTACATGCAACATCTAAGGATCGAGGATGATCAAGCCAAGATCGAGGCGGCAACCATGTTCTTCGTGGAGAGCGCTTTGGCATGGTGGAGACTGAGGACTGGCAAAATCCAACGAGGTACGAACGTTCTCAATACTTGGGATGATTTTAAAGTTGATCTTAAGCGTCAGTTCTATCCCGAAAATGCTAAGTATGAGGCCCGGCAAAAACTTCGTTATCTCAAGCACATTGGCTCTATTAAAGATTATATTTCGGCTTACACTAACTTGTTGTTTGAGATATCGGACATAAGTGACGATGATAAGTTCTTCAACTTCATGAGTGGGTTGCAACCATGGGCCAAGCAAGACCTAGATCGTCGTGGGGTGACAAGCTTGACCCAAGCCATTGTCGAGGCCGAAAAGTTAATCGAGTTCCGGAAGAGTAGCTCGGAGGCACGTCCAAAGCCTTCGAAGCCGGACCATGCCAAAGGTGGGGGAGACAAAGCAAAGGACAAAGGCAAGGAGGTGCAAGGAGCCAAGCCGCCGGTTAAGAAAGACCAAGGGAACAAGTCGAGTGGTCCTAGTGGATGCTATTGGTGCAAGGGGCCGCACCGCATAAGGGATTGTCCTAACCTTTCCAAACTCAACTCTCTTTATTCCGAGGTGGAGGCACGAGGTCACGAGGCACGGGAGACGGAGGAGGACGGCAAGGTTGGGTCGTTGCAACTTGTCAACGCCGTCCAGGCCAAGGTGGAGGCCAAGACCAAGGACAAGGACAAGGGGTTGATGTTTGTGGAGGTCAAGGTGAATGACAAGACCACAAAGGCATTGGTGGACACGGGGGCCACCAACAACTTCGTGTCCAAGGAGGAAGCTAAACGGTTAGGCTTGTCCGTGGCCAAGACAGGGGGAAGCGTCAAGGCGGTGAACTCGGAGGCCAAGTCGATGGATGGAGTGGCTCGAGGCGTGCTGGTGCAACTCGAGTCATGGAAGGGATCCGTGGACTTCTCGGTGATCCCTATGGATGACTACACCATGGTGCTAGGCGTAGAGTTTATGGATAAGGTACGTGCTATCCCGATGCCACCATTCAACACTATGTGTATTATTGGAGATGGTTCGTCTTGCTTGGTGCCGGTGACTAGGGAAAGCACTAAGAAGAAAGGAGGATCTTTGTCGGCATTACTCTCCAAGGGGTACAAGAAGGAGGAGGCTACCTTCGTTGCCACGATGAAGGAGGATGCTAAAGATGTCCCTAAGGAGCAGGTGCCGGCGTGTATCGAGAAGGTACTAGAGGAACTCGCCGATGTGATGCCCAAGGAGTTGCTGAAGCGGCTTCCACCAAGGAGGGAGGTGTACCATACCATAGAGTTGGAGCCGGGAAGCAAGACGCCGGCTAAGGCGCCATATCGGATGTCCCCACCGGAGCTCGAGGAGCTCAAGAAGCAATTGAAGGATTTGTTGATGCGGGTTACATCCAACCATCGAAGACACCGTAAGGAGCACCGGTGCTATTCCAGAAGAAGAAGGACGGCTCGTTGAGGCTATGCATCGACTATCGGGCGCTCAACAAGGTAACAGTGAAGAACAAGTACCCGATACCGTTGGTAGCGGACTTATTTGATCAACTTGGTGGTGCGCGATATTTCTCGAAGCTGGATCTCCGTTCGGGCTACTACCAAGTTCGGATCGCGGAAGGGGACGAGCCTAAGACTACTTGTGTCACGAGGTATCGGGCTTATGAATTTCTAGTTATGCCTTTTGGTCTAACAAATGCTCCCGCTACGTTTTGTACGTTAATGAATAGGGTATTCCATCCCTACTTGGATAAATTCGTGGTGGTGTACCTAGACGACATTGTGGTCTATAGCTTGACCATGGAGGATCATGTGGAGCACTTGAGGACGGTGTTTCGGGTTCTCAAGGAGAATGAGCTCTATTTCAAGAGGGAGAAGTGCTCGTTCGCAATGGAGGAGGTCGAGTTCCTAGGCCACCGGATCTCAAAGGGGAGCTTGATGATGGATGAGGCCAAGGTGCGAGCCATATCGGAGTGGGAAGCCCCTACCAAGGTGTCGGAGCTATGGTCTTTCTTGGGGTTGGTCAACTACTATCGCCGCTTCATTGATGCGCAAACTAACGTGCTGTTCGCAAGTATACGAATCTTGTAACACCGGGTGTAATTAAACTCGGGTGATCGTTCCCACGAGGACTATTTCGGGTTTTCTCACGTCGTCAGTTTCGGTTAACCGAGTGTAGTAACAAGGAGGAGTAGGTTGTGATTTCAGTTTACTAAACTAAAAACAGAAATTAAAAACGTAAACGTAAATATTTTTGTGACGTTTTCTGAAATAAGCTGAATCGGTTGTTACGATAATAGATGGGAACTAGGCTCCAGGATCCCCTAGGGTTTTTGCAGATTTCAGTTTTACGTTCGATTATGAAAACACTCAGCAGTTTCGATATCTGTGCAACGTACCAGTTGTGAAGTGACTTTTCAGCTTCCACACGTAATCCCGATCCTGCAGACTTTCGGATTCTTGTTAAGCTGCATAAATCTGCAGTCTCGGTCTAATCCTGTTAGGGTTTCTAACCTGTCCGAATGGCCCGGGTCAAATTCTCTAACAGTTGGTCTCACGTTTTTCGATGCTAGCCCTATCTACCTTTCTCTGGTCGGTCTATCAGGGTAAGGTACTAAATCCTGACTTTTCTTCCTAACCCTAACTTGACGTTTTCACCTACAAGCTCGGGTCTATAGCAATACGGGGTGATCAATCCTATCATGCATAGACGATGATAATCAAAGCCAGAATAACAGATACAACTTGCTGAATTAAGATAATAATCATGAATCCATAAACGAAGTAGTCATAAAATCTGGATACGAAACCCTAGGTTCACCGAGAACCTATGTAAGAAGTTTAGCTACGACTAGACATAATACTAAATACAGTTTCTGAATATCAAGAGAGAGAACGAAATCAAACTAAGTCTTCGAATCTCGAATCGCGCTTCCGTGCTCTCCTTGAATGCTCAGACTTGCCCTTCGGTTGTGCTGAGTATTGTGTGTCTTCAAAACGAGTCAGGACGAATCTTTAAATAGTGCTTTTTCCCCGAAACGCCTGCGCCAGAAATTACGGAATCTGCCATCGGTCCACCGACTTTGGCAAAAAGTCAAACTGGCTGTGTATATACGCTAGGCTGCGTATATACGCAACCAGGGCCAAAAATCCTCCAACCACCACCCTCCCTGCCTGCGTATATACGCAAGGCTGCGTATATACGCAAGCCTGCGTATATACGCAAGCAGGGGGGTCCTTTGGTGGCCCTGCTTGGTCCTTCGGTGGGCCCGGTTGGGTCTCCTAGGTCCCACTCTTCTGCCTGACGCTCCCGGTTTGCCTCCCTTGGTGTTCTCCTGCTTTTCCGTGTTCCCGTCTTGACCCGGTCCTGTGCACGTTTCCCGAGACGATCCCGACTTGGTCCCGGCACGCTTCCCGATGCACCTTCCGAACCTGTTCCTGAAAAGGCAACATAGACGAAAACCCGCGATCATATCCAAATATAGCAATAAATAAGCAGAAATCCAGGAAGTACAGATAAACATCTCGTTCTAGATTCCCGAGGCATTCTAGGGCAATTTCCGGCAAAACACGCTATTTCCGACACAAACACTCGTGAAATCAGGCTAAAAGATAACCCCTAATTGGGCGTTATCATTCATCAAGGGCTACTCGGCGAAGGCGGCACCGTTGACGGACCTCCTCAAGAAGGGCAAGGCGTGGGAGTGGTCTCCTAAGTGCAAGGAGGCCTTTGAGGAGTTGAAGAAGGCGGTGACGGAGGAACCGGTCCTCAAGTTGCCAGACTTGAGTCTGCCGTTCGAGGTACAAACGGACGTGTCAGACTTTGCCATTGGAGGCGTGTTGATGCAGGAAGGACACCCCATAGCATTCGAGAGCCGCAAGCTTAATTGACACGGAGAGGCGGTACACGGTCCAAGAGAAGGAGATGACGGTCGTGGTCCATTGCTTGCGGACATGGAAGCACTATCTACTTGGCTCTAGGTTCGTGGTGAAAACGGATAATGTGGCCACCAGCTATTTCCATACGCAGCCGAAGCTAAGCCCAAAACAAGCACGATGGCAGGACTTCTTGGCGGAGTTCGACTTTCACCTAGAGTACAAGCCAGGTAAAGGCAACGTGGTTGCCGATGCACTAAGCAGGAAGGCGGATTTGGCCAGCATAACTCATGCCACTAGCACGATTCTGGATCGAGTTAAGGAGGGATTGGTCCAAGACCCAGCAGCACGGAGCCTTGTGGAAATGGCTAAGGAAGGAAAGACAAAGAGATTTTGGGTGGAGGACGGCCTTCTCTATGCTAAGGGAGGGAGGATCTACGTGCTTAAGTGGGACGGGCTACGGCGAGACATCCTCAAGGAGTGCCACGACTCTCGGTGGGCCGGACATCCAGGGATGCATCGTACGTTGGCCTTGGTGGAGGAGAAGTACTATTGGCCCCAGCTCCGCGACGACATCGAGGGGTACGTAAAGACTTGTCTTGTGTACCAGCAAGACAAGATTGAGCAGAGACAGCCGGTAGGATTGTTGGAGCCATTGTCGATACCGGAGAGGCCTTGGGAAAGCGTCTCCATGGACTTCATCACTTGCCTACCTAAGTCGGAAGGGTATGGCACGATTATGGTGGTGGTGGACCGATTCACTAAGTACGCGACCTTTGCTCCAGCCACACCAGGGTGCACGGCAACGGAAGCAGCTACACTATTCTTCCGGAATGTGGTTAAGTATTGGGGAGTTCCAAGGAGCATAGTGAGCGACCGGGACGTACGCTTCACCGGGAAATTTTGGACGGAGCTCTTCAAGTTACTTGGGACGGAATTGAACTTCTCCACAAGTTTTCACCCACAGACGGATGGCCAAACAGAAAGGGTGAATGCCTTGTTAGAGTTGTACCTGAGGCACTACGTGAATGCCAACCAGAAGGACTGGGCGAAGTTCTTAGACGTGGCCCAGTTTTCCTATAACTTGCAGCGGTCGGAGGCAACGGGGAAGAGCCCATTCGAGCTAGCAACGGGACATCAACCTTTGACGCCGAGTACACTCGTAGCCTCATATGCAGGGTCAAGCCCAGGGTCATACAGGATGGCTAAGGACTGGCAGGAGCAGCGGGACTTGGCTCATGCCTATCTCCAAAAGGCCGCGAAGAGGATGAAGAAGTGGGCGGACAAGAAGAGGCGACGGGTGGAGTTCCAGGTCGGTGACCAAGTGTTTGTGAAGTTCTTGCCGCAGCAGTTCAAGCATACCCGGCCATTGCATAAGGGACTTCTAAGGAAATATGAGGGACCACTCCGGGTGACGGCCAAGGTCGGCAAGGTTTCATATCGGGTGGAGTTGCCTCCCAAGTTCAAGATTCATCCAGTCTTCCACGTGAGCCAGTTGAAGCCTTATCACGAGGACAAGGAAGACCCGGACCGTGGGGAGTCGAGGCGAGCACCACCAATGATAGCCACTTCTTTCGACAAGGAAGTGGATGAGATTCTCAAGGAGCGGACTGTTTGTCGCAAGGGCGTGCCAGAGCACAAGGAGTACTTCGTCAAATGGAAGGGGACGCCCGTAGAGGAAGGAACGTGGGAAAGCGAGGAATCGTTGTGGCGGTTCGGGGACAAGATCGAGCGATTCCGAGCCAACGACGCGACGAGGACGCCGCATCATTAGGTGGGGGAGAATGTCATGGGCCGCGTTATTTACTTGATAAATTTTGGACTTGGACTTGCCCATGACATCTTTAGCCCACATGGAGTTAGCTAGTTTGGGCCTAGGGGATGTCCTAGCCCATTTTAGCCCATTAGATAGTCCATTTTCTAGAAACTTCCCAAGTTGTATGGATGTAACCTTGTGTAGGGGGCTCTAGAATTCTCCATTGTAAATATCTTAGGCTAGAACATGTAGGAAGGTTCTAGTCCAAACGATCGTAGCCGTTAGATCGATAGATATCTAGATCCTTCCAAGGAGGAGGTACTTGTATAAATAGAGAGGAGCTCATTTGCTCCAAACCATCCAAGAAGTTGTAAGCTCTCACAAGAAATACAAAGTTCCTTTCTTCCATAGCTCTTTCGGTTGTTCTTCCGCATAAGCGTTCGGGTTAGAGGCTGACTTAGTGTTTGCAGAGGGAATTGAAGACACTAAGTGCCGCACGGGAAGGTCGTGAAAAGCAGCCCGTGACATACGGCAAATTTTAGATTTATTTTACAAATTATTTTGTTTATCTATATAACAATAGACTATGAGAAATAAACTATCCCAAAAATATGACACGCGGAATAGTTTATTCTCACCATATCTTAGAAACCAAATACTTTATAAAAAAAAAATCAAATAATTCTTAAACATTTTGAAGATAAATATTCTATGTTGGGGTCGTGCCATGCACTAGTTTCTAATAATAATCTTTGGGTAAAAGACACTGACCACCCCTGAGTTTAGGGAAAATTCCACCCCGATATCCTGGGTTTTGGATAAAGACACTCCGCACCCAAATAACGGAATATTCCGTAGACAGTTTGCACCTTCTGTCATGTTTTGTTAGATAAGTGGTATATCGAATTTTTCGGACCATATTACCCCTACACATTTTCTGGATTTTTTTTGCCCAAGTTTACAAAAACACCAAGAACATCATGCCAATGCCAAGAACATCAAGAACACCAAGAGCATTTTCAATAAATTAGACTAGTAAATACTCCTTATTTTTACTCTTCATCCAATTACTAATGAACAATATAAATGCCGATGCACCTAGATGGTTGGATCAGTTGGATGCCTGAAATTCTAATGTATATATATGAGGTGTCGATTTCACTTGAAAAACGATTTAATAACTTCATAATCTTTTCAAGTACAAAAATAATGGCAGAATTGCCAATTAGTAGCCTATTGTGTGCTTGGCCTATACATTATCAAAATATGCTGCAAATTAAAATCACTCTAGTTAACCGGATCCTAATCAATATTCATGATACATTCAAGAACACCAAGATTCACACAGTCTCCCTCTCTCACACACAGCCTCTCTGTAAATCCACAATCCACCACCACCAGACCATCACCACCAGAAACAAAAATAAGACCAGTTTAACATAGCAGGTATGAAAAAAACAGATCCAGAATAATAATAAATACATACTTCTAAACATAAAATACAAAACACAGATCTTGAATCAGTTCTTGAGCACCATGTTGACAAAAAAAAAAAAATCAATCAATAACACCACCGCCACCAGTCCAAAAACAGCACCACCATCACCATCACCACCACCTCGCCACCAACGCCTCCATAAAATAGATCTACACATGGAGAAAGAAAAAGAAGATCAAAATCGATCTATAGAGTGAGAGAAGAAAAGAAGAAGAGGATAGCCAGATCAACAGAGGAGAAGAAGAAGGAAAGACAGAGAGAGAGATTTACCTGGATTCGTCTCCACCGGATCGGAGACTCGCCACCGCGTCTTCAACCTGCGGATCAGAAGAAGACCAGGAATCCACCCCTTTCCACGTCGTCAAACCTCTACGAGGTCGCCGCCATCATCGCCTTCATCTACCTCCTAGGATTCTTCGGATCGGCTTCGTCCAGTCCATCATCACCCCTCGTGGTTCCGACGACGACCTCTGGGGAGCCGATGGCGAAGAGGAGGAATCAATTCCTTTCTCCGCCATCACCGTTGTCGTCGCATCTCCTCAACCCAAGGCGGTCGCCGCCGCAATTCCCAAGGCGGTCGCCGCCGTCGATCTAGTCGTCCCGGTGCTTCCATCGGACGAAGAAGATGAGAGGGTGTGGTAGTCGCTCGGGGACTGAGACATGAGAGAGAAAGTGAGAGAGAAAGTGAAGGGGGCGTGAGTGGTCTGTTGAGAAAGTGGGAGAAGAGAGAGGAGCATTAGGGTTAAGAAATGAGAGAGAGGGGGATGAGAATATATATATATATAGATTGTAATTTTATGATATTTCAGGGGTAAAATAGTCTTCTTACCCACACAGTTAGCCAACTGTTAGTCTCCATCCATAAAAAGGTGCGGAGTGTCTTTATCTAAAACCCAGGGTATTGTAGTGGAGTTTTCCCTAAACTCATGGGTGGTCAGTGTCTTTTACACATAATAGTTTTGTGTGTGTCATTCTTGTCCAAGCCTCGTCATGCTAATTTACTCAGATTCGTTCTATAAAATTAAGTGTGGGTGAAAGAAGAGAACACTATCATAAATTAGACTATGAGATGTTTCGCATTCAATAGAGACATGTAATCTTTCACTTTCTCATTGACAATGCGTTCTCTATGTATACACTTCTTTTGTTAATTACAAAAAAATTCTCAAACATTATACAAATGACACATGCTGGCACAATTTTTATGTGAATAACATCTCACAAATTTTCATTTTGTCTGTTCCAATAAGCAACAACCTATCGTTAAAAACATCGATACGGCCATAGGCGTTTCGACCAGGTGGACATTCCAAAGCTGCTTCAAGAATATGATGATGAACCCCAGACGAGTCAACTGAGAGCTATCATGCCTCGAAAAACAAGCCTTCACACATTCATACCGATGAATCAGTCCCAACAATTCATCGTAGTTCCACGGTAATGCTTCCGGAGACGCTGCGCCCGGATCTAACGGTAAATGGCAGCAAATTATCACCTTCTGGTTGGATTCAGTCGCATTGCAAAGCAGGGTATCTAACCACTTCAACTGTTCTTTTCCTATTCCACCGTTGAACATCACAAACCTCCTCTCTAGCCCAACTAGCCCGGTCGGATTGTTCTTCTGCAAATTAGGGTTTTTCTAGAGAATATTCATTGCTTGAATTGTAATCGGATGATCCTGCGGCCAACCAATAGTACTAACATCGTATCCGTCAAGGACTACGATTCTGTACTCAGGTACGGGAGAGAATTCGTAGTAGGCGCCGTAATCATCGCTTCTAATTTTCGAGTGTGGTAATAACTTGTCACGGGATAGATTGTATAGGCAATGGTTGCCTATCATATGATATGAAGGTCTATTAAAAGTCTCGAATTCGCTAACTATCTTCTTGACAGTTTCGAGAGACTTGTCTTTAGGGCAAAACATGTCGACAATATCGCCAAAATTTACTGCAAAGTTGATATCGTTTGAGCTGTTCCAGTTCTCTATTGCCCTCTGTAATACGCTGAAGCTGTGGCGATAGTAGCGCGGTACGCCATGGAAGGAATGGCCATCGGGGATGTCGGCGTATTGGACGTCGGAGATGACGCCGAACGAGAAAAGAGGCTGATCACTTGATGAAAGGACAGAACCCATAATCAGGAAGTGAAAGAAACCTGCAAAAATTGGGAATTAAACTTAGTTTCGCTGCACAACATATTTATAATAAGAACAAACAAGTAAAATGTGAATGAAGAACGCGAATCGTGAGTTTGAACTGCGATTTTGATGGATTCTTGGCAATAATCATGTGCTGTACTAAGAACGAAACGAAAGTCCCAACTTTCTTCAGGATATTGCTAAAGACAATAAGGACAGGAAGTGTGACATATCACGGGTTTAATTTTCATAGCTAATTTTCTATACCAATTCTTGTAGCTATTCGCTAATTCAGGTCTCTATTCTCAAGCTTCAAGATCAAAATCAAAGCTTAGAAAACGCGACGGTTCAAAAGCTGCGGACGAAGCAAAACCGGTGCATGACATCTTGGTTAATATTTGAGGTTAGATTTTTTATGTCAGAAACTGCATGAGAAGCATTAGGTCATGTCTAAGCGCCAGAATCCATTCGGATTACAATTGTGGTGCTTAGACGGTTCATGGCCTTGCAAAATGCTTCTCAATCTCGAGAGTTATGTAATTCCCAAACTGTTATCATTAGTTGGCTACATTCTGAAGTTAAACTCTTAGAAGCTTTAATTTAGGAAAAATAACAATCATAGTCCAAATTAACAGTAGCCACGTTCATCAGGGTACAAAGTAGCAATAATTTAGCACCAATTCATGCCCTGTAGAGTCAGTTTTCAAAAGCAAAAATATGCAGAACGTGCAAATTACGCTAATGCAAGTTCAGAATTGTGATTGATGAGTCGGAAGCTGAAAGATAACAATGGGAGGGGGTTGAATCAATACCTGTATATAAATGATGTCAATCTCCAAAACTCGACAATCTGATGAATCTCAGGCCTCGATTCTAAATATATGTATACATGTGTATTTATATAGGCAGGTGTAAAGAGAGAGAGAGATAGGAACTGGATCAATACCTGGTGCTAGGCGTTTTATTGTTTTCTACATAGACTAAGATTACGATTTGTAAACATAAACACACATCAGTTTTTGGTAAAAGAGAAAGAGACAAAAACCACCCTCCAACTATAGGGAAAATACACTTTGGTCCCCTGATCGAAAAAGACACTTTGTTCCCCTGCGCTGATAGACCTGAAATGACATTTTTGCCCCTACTATAGATGCGAAATTACACCACTATCGAGTATTTGGTGGTGGATCGGGGTGGCTTTGAATTGGAGGGGTTTGATGGGTCAAATCGGGAATAGCAATGGGCTGGAGGTTTGCAAGGTTGAAAGCAGGGGGTTGGGCTTCAATGGTTTAGTTGAGTGGTGGTACAATACTAACCATCACACAGCTTTGCAATTGACTCCCTTTGAAACCCTATATGGGTATAAACCCCAACACTTTAACTTTCACCAACTCAACAAAACTGGAAATGCAGAGGTGGATCACTTCCTTACTGACAGGGATAAGCTTCTACAACTGCTGAAGGACAACTCGTTGAAGGCTCAAGAGAGAATGGTCCATTATGCAAACAAGCATAGGACAGAAAGGGGGTTTGCTGAGGGAGATTGGGTGTTTCTTAAGCTTCAGCCTTATAGGCAAAGTACAGTGCAATTGAGGACAAATTACAAGCTTTCACCCAGATTTTATGGGCCATTTCAGGTACTTATGAGAATTGGTAAGGTGGCTTACAAATTGCAATTACCTCACCAATCCAAGATTCACCCAGTTTTTCATGTTTCCCAACTGAAGAAAGCCATTGGCAACTACCCAGTTTCTTCTCAATTACCTGCAGTTGGTCCTGAGGGTCAATTTCTGGTTGAACCTATTGCTATTCTAGATATAAAATTGACCAAAAAGGGGAAATCTTCTATTGTCATGGTTTTGGTCCAATTGTTGAATCTCTCACCAGCAGAAGCCACCTGGGAGGACTATTATGATCTTAAGGCCCAGTTTCCTACATTTGATTCATGAGGCCATGAATCATTTTAGAGGGGGGCATTGTCATGAATTCTCTGGTTGGACCATTTTGTAATCATGTCCAAACTGATGACATGAACTGAGGGATAGCAGTAGCCGTAGGATTAGATCTACCGGTCTAATCTGAGCTGTTCATTATTTTCTGCCGTTGGATTCAAATGCAGAAGTGGAACGCTGTCGTTCCAGTAAATGAGCCAGTCAGCTAACTCGCTTGGCAGGGGGAAGCTCTCTGATTGGTCCTGGTCGTCACGGAAAGGCTGAGCTGGCCAAACCGTTACATAGTTGAGTTATTTTCATTCTAGCCCTATTGTAAGTTTAGATAATTTCATTTCTTACCCAGACTATAAATAGCTATAATTGTAATTGAGACCACATTATGAATGATATATCAATTTCTCTCTCAAACTCATTTCCCTCCTTTCTCTCTTCTTCTTCTCCGATCTTCTTCTTGTCAATTCTTCTCCAAATTCTCAGTTCTCAGGTGAGATCCAAGCTTGAGGACCTCACAAGTGGTATCAGAGCCTGGTTTCGAACCGTTTAAGGGAACGATGGCCGCTAGGAAGAAAGCTCAGCAGTTGAATCTCGTCGATCCAGAAGCTAGGGTTTCACTCATGGAAGAGCGATTAACTGACATTGAAGGTACCATGGACGATTTGAGAGTACAATTCGTCAACATCGGTGAAGGTATGAGTTCCAGATTCATAGAAATTTCTTCTGAATTGCGTAAAGGTCTAGAAACTGGTATAGAGAGGCTTGAAATGAGGTTTGAGGATCAATTTAAGAAATTATCTACAAAATTTGAGGTCACCAGGGAGTTACAAGCAGAAAGAGAAAATGGAAGGAAAGTAGCTTATGGATCTGTGATTGCTAGCACTGGCATTTGAAGTAAAGTACACATACAGATGCAGAAATGTCAAATCAATACTGAGCTAAGAGTGTTGCCTCTGGGAGGATGTGATGTGGTACTAGGAGCTCAATGGTTGAAGCAAGTCAGTCCCATTTCCATAGATTTCAACAAAAAAGCTTTTGGATTCCAGCACCAAGGACAAGAAATAGTACTACAGGCCAACAAAATGCCAATGGAAGTTAAAGAAGCACACCTCAATGCAATTCACATATACTGTGACAGAAATGCAGCATCAATTACTGCACAGCTCTACACCATCAATGCAGCTGAGGATCACACTCAAATTCCACAATTCACTTCAGCCATTATTGCAAACTTATTCTGACATTTTTGAAGAACACAAGAATCTACCTTCCAAGAGAGCACAGGACCACCGAATACCCCTTAAAGAAGGTGCCACTCCTATTTGTATGAGGCCATATAGGTACCCCTTCATCCAGAAGAATGAGATAGAGAAAATGGTTATGGAAATGTTGGAAAATGGAATTGTTCAGCCTAGCACAAGCCCATTTGCAGCTCCAGTGTTGTTAGTCAAAAAGAAAGATGGGACATGGAGGTTCCGTGTGAATTACAGGGGATTGAATGAAGTGATCATCAAGAACAAGTTTCCAATTCCAGTCATAGATGAATTGTTAGATGAGTTAAAAGGAGCTGCAGTTTTCACTAAATTGGATTTAAGAGCAGGGTACCATCAAGTGAGAATGGCAGAAGCTGACATGTATAACTGCTTTCAGAACTCATGAGGGATTGTATGAGTTCAGGATGATGCCATTTGGGCTGACAAATGCTCCTGCTACATTTCAATGCTTGATGAATCAGGTCTTCAAAGCTCAATTGAGAAAAATGTTATTGGTGTTTTTTTATGATATTTTGGTATACAACAGCAGTATGGAGGAGAATGTAGAGCACTTGACTACTGTATTTGAAGTGATGAGAAGTAATCAATTGTATGCCAAAATGAGTAAGTGCTCATTTGGTATCGATTCAGTTGAGTATTTAGGACACATCATCAGCAAAGAAGGGGTTAAAACAGACCCTAGGAAGTTGCAGGCAATGCAAGATTGGCCACTACCTAACAATCTGAAGTCATTGATAGGGTTTCTAAGTCTCACTGGGTATTACAGGAGGTTCATCAGGGGATATGGAGTAATTGCTAGGCCTCTCACACAAATGCTCAAAAAAGGGAGTTTCAATTGGGATGAAACATCTAGACAGGCATTCCACCACCTCAAGAAGCCATGATCAGCTCTCCAGTGCTGGCTCTACCCAACTTTAAGGAGCCATTTGTTATAGAAGCAGATGCCTGCTATGAAGGAATTGGTGCAGTATTAATGCAGAACCATCAACCCTTGGCCTACTTTAGTAAGGCCTTAAGTGCCAAACACCTGGTTTTACCTACATATGAGAAGGAATTATTGGAAATTGTACATGCAGTAGCTAGGTGGAGACCTTATTTGGAGGGTACTAGGTTCATTATTAAGACTGATCATCACAGTCTTAAGTACCTGCTGGAGCAGAAACTAACTATTGTACTACAACAGAAGTGGATTTCAAATTTGCTAGGATTGCGATATGAGATACAATACAAGAAAGGGAAAGACAATGTAGTGGCATATGCCTTGTCAAGAAGAGACCAGGACATGGATTCTAAGGAAGGAGAGTGTACACTTGTATCTACAGTGACACCTAAATGGATGAAGGAGCTCATAGCTAGTTATGCCAATGACAACTGGGCTCTGAATATTATTGGTATGTTGGCTATTGATCCTACTTCTCAGCTGAATTACAAGTTGCAGGATGGTGTTATCAGACAAGGGAACTTGATTTATGTGGGTGACACTTCTGATTTAAGAGACAAAATCATCAAAGAATTGCATGATACTGGAGTAGGAGGTCATTCTGGCATCTTAGGGACTTATAAGAGAGTTAAACAACTGTTTGTCTGGCCAAAATTAAAGCAACAAGTCAAGAAATGGGTGCTGGCTTGTGACACATGCCAAAGGATGAAATCAGAACACCTACCCTACCCTGGCCTCTTACAACCCCTTCGCATTCCTAATCAACCTTGGGAGCACATTGCCATGGACTTCATAGAAGGATTTCCCAAATCTGAAGGCAGACCACCATTCTAGTGGTGATAGACAGGTTCTCAAAGTATGGACACTTTATTGCCCATACTCATCCTTATACAGCTGAAACTGTAGCGGAAGTCTTCTTTCAAAATATTTGCAAACTGCATGGCCTTCTCAGTTCTATAGTAAGTGACAGAGACACTGTCTTCTTGAGTTCATTCTGGCACACCCTCTTCAAGACTGCAGGAACACAGCTGAAATATACAACTGCATATCACCCCCAGACAGATGGCCAAAGGGAGAGGTTGAACCAGTGCTTAGAGGTGTATCTGAGATGATTGAGTGCTGATAAACCTTACAAATGGGTCAAATGGCTGGGTTTAGCTGAGTGGTGGTACAATACTAACCATCACACAGCTTTACAATTGACCTCCTTTGAAGCCCTATATGGGTATAAACCCCAACACTTTAACTTTCACCAAATCAACAAAAACGAAAATGCAGAGGTGGATCACTTCCTTACTGACAGGGCTAAGCTTCTACAACTGCTGAAGGACAACTTGTTGAAGGCTCAAGAGAGAATGGTCCATTATGCAAACAAGCATAGGACGGAAAGGGAGTTTGCTGAGGAAGATTGGGTGTTTCTTAAGCTTCATCCTTATAGGCAAAGCACAGTGCAATTGAGGACAAATTACAAGCTTTCACCCAGATTTTATGGGCCATTTCAGGTACTTATGAGAATTGGTAAGGTTGCTTACAAATTTCAATTACCTCACCAATCCAAGATTCACCCAGTTTTTCATGTATCCCAACTGAAGAAAGCCATTGGCAACTACCCAGTTTCTTCTCAATTACCTGCAGTTGGTCCTGAGGGTCAATTTCTGGTTGAACCTATTGCTATTCTAGACAGAAAATTGACCAAAAAGGGGAAATCTTCTACTGTCATGGTTTTGGTCCAATGGTTGAATCTCTCACCAGCAGAAGCCACCTGGGAGGACTATTATGATCTTAAGGCCCAGTTTCCTACATTTGATTCATGAGGGCATGAATCATTTTAGAGGGGGGAATTGTCATGAATTCTCTGGTTGGACCATTTTGTAATCATGTACAAACTGATGACATGAACTGAGGGATAGCAGTAGCCGTAGGATTAGATCTACCGGTCTAATCTGAGCCGTTCATTATTTTCTGCCGTTGGATTTAAATGCAGAAGTGGAGCGTTGTCGTTCCACTAAATGAGCCAGTCAGCTAACTCGCGTGGCGGGGGGAAGCTCTCTGATTGGTCCTGGTCGACACGGATAGGCTGAGCTGGCCAAACCGTTACTTAATTGCGTTATTTTCATTCTAGCCCTATTTTAAGATTAGATAATTTCATTTCTTACCCAGACTATATATAGCTATAATTGTAGTTGAGACCACATTATGAATGATATATCAATTTCTCTCTCAAACTCATTTCCCTCCTTTCTCTCTTCTTCTTCTCCGATCTTCTTCTTGTCAATACTTCTCCAAATTCTCACTTCTCAGGTGAGATCCAAGCTCGAGGACCTCACAATGTGGGTAGTCTTCGTTGGCTTTTATTGCTGTCCGGCGGCTTGGTGATCGGTTGTTACTCTGATGGAGGTGGTGGAACTCTCCTGGGGAGACCTTCTGGTTCAAAGAGAAATTGTGGTGGAAATCTCTCTCTGATCAATTTTTGTCATTTTCAAGAAAACTCCAATCGAATCCCCACCGAAGAAATCCACAGGCCCAATGTCGGAAGCTCGGTTTACTGCAAACCGATTCAAAAAAACTGGGTTTTTGAGAAGAGGGTTCTAGATCTAACCCACATTCTCTCTCTCTCTCTCTCTCTCTCTCTCTCTCTCTCTCTCTCTCTCTCTCTCTCTCTCTCTCTCTCTCTCTCTCTCTCTCGTGGATTTGCAAACAGAAAGCTTCATACAGTATCCCCAATGCCTTCAATTTGTATGGTGGATGGTAGGGTAGAGCACGAATCGGGTTGGACGGATGAGGGGTGTGTTTCCTACCCAACTTAATGATCACGGGTTGGTCATATCGAATTATCGATACCCAAACTCAACCACGTAGTCGTTAAACCCAAACCCAATCACGGCTTTCGACTCGGATCGGTTCGGCCGGATTTAGACGGGTTCAAAATGTTTCAAATCGTTTGAAGAATTAAGTCTATATACATGACATATTTAGCGCTTGTGGTGAGCGCGGTCTGGTTTGGCCGGGTTTTGGGGAATGTTCAACCTAAACTCATCCTATTATTTTTTATACACAAACCAAACTTAACTTATAAAACTTAATTTGTGGGAGATGTATCTAACTAAATTATGTAGTTTTTGCATATGAAATTTAAATCGGACCGGACCAGTTTTAAACGGTTTTGCTAACTCCGTAGTCATGATCAATCAAAATTAGTTTGGGTTTGTAATTATATAATCGTAATCCATCAAGTAGCGTGAACTGGAGATAAATTCGGACAGATTTGTGACGGATCGGTTTGGGAGAGGCCGGCTTGGGCGAATTTTGCTCACCCCTAATGAATGGTGTTGTTGAAGACAGAGTATATAGAGTTGGTGGTGTAGGTAGTTTGCTTTTGTGGTGTAAATGGTGGAGTTGCAGCTGGGGGAATTGTGTGTTTGTAGGATCGTGGTCTGTTGGGGTATGGTGGTGAAAGATAGGCAGTGAGTTGAGGGTGACTGAATTAGGGAGCTAGAGATGGCAAATGTTAGTTTGGAGGTCGTGGGTTCTGTTTCTTCCTCAATTTTGAAACACTACAAAATTTTGTAGTGTTTGAAAATTTTGTAGTGTTTGATTGTTCTTGTTTGGATTTGATGAAAATTGTTTGGTGTGGATGGTGTTGAAGAACACTAAGAACAACAACACAAAAAATATCAAGAACATGAACTCCAAAAACAATGGGCAAAATAGTCACAAAATTATTAAAAACTGACTTTTTGGACGAAACATGACAGAGGGTGATATGTGACCACTGGTTTCCGTTAATAGGTGACCAAAGTGTCTTTTTCCAAAAATCAAGGAACCAGAGTGTCTTTTCCCCATACTTGGAGGGTGGTTTTTGTCTTTTATCTTTTTTTTTTACACAGACTTAAGTTTTTTTTTTTTTTTTTTTTTTTTTTTTTTTTTGGAGAGGAAATCATTAAAGCCCAAAAAGCAAAACATAACAAGCAAAAGGGCTACAGACTAAAACAGACTAGTCCATCTCAAGTCTGAACAATGTCCTGGGCTAGAAATGGACTCAAAAACTCTGTTTTTTTTTTTTATCGACTGTTGATCGCTCATGAAAGTGGCCCACTTCCTGCGACGAAGCCCAAACTGAGCAAGGTGGTGAGTTGGCATGTTCGCTGACCAACAGATATACAATAGGTCTCCACCGTTACAGTCACGGGTGAGCAAAAACCCGACTAACCCGTGATACATGCCCGGATCGAACCGAATCAACCCGATAACTGAGGGGAATGGGTAAACTTTATTGGGTATGGGTTAGAAATGTCCCGACCCGTCCAAATTCGGGTGATCCGCGGACCATATAAACTTTTACCCGATTAAACCCGGATCACCCGAACTAACTACCTAAAGTTAATTTATTTAATATTATAGTATATAATATGGTATTTAATAGGGTTAATATAGTACTATTATTAATGTCTATACTCACTGGTGATATACACAGTTACTTCCCCCACTAGGCCACTACCTACTTAGGTTAAGCCGGCCCCAATTCAAGAGAGAGAGAGAGTGATGTTATGTGGTCAATTTCTCTTCTCTTTAGCTCAAATCACGCCGGTGATTTCGACCCTCTCTCTACAGTCAAGCCGGTGATTTTGTCCCTCTCTCTGCGGACAAATCAACCCACTCCGTAAAGTTCACTAATTACTAACAGAAGAAGAGATTGACGACTGAAGAGATTGAGTCGTGGAGAAAAGGGATGACCAGGGAGTTTCTTGCTCAGATCAAGTCGATGCTCCATGTTCTTGCTAGATCGACATTGATTATATACCACAAATGTTTTCTCATCTTTCTTCTTCATCTCCGGCCGCCGCTGTAATTCATATCCACCATATTTTCTGGCGGAAAGATTTTGCATTTCACCTTGTTTAAACCCGACCGAACCCGGTCAATCCTGCCCGAACCCGATCAACCCAAAAGCAACGGGTTTCACTCGTGAGCCAATCGGGGTCGGACTGAGATTTCCCATACCCGAGTGGCCGGGGTCGGATGCCATAATGCCAAATTATCCGCTTGACCCGTGCTCAGCCCTAGTTACAGTAACCAGAGAATCTTCTCGACTTCTTCATACATCCACCCTCTCTCATTGTTTATCGTCCTTGCCGTCGACATCCACCGAACCAACGTTTTGGAGTCCGTCTCCACTCGAACAGTCGCCGAGGTGATTGTTTATAAGCCACTGGATTGAAGAAGCTAAAGCTTTGGCTTTTCATTTTCCGTCGAGGTCGCTAACCAAGTCATCAGAGAGCACATCGCCGCCACAAACCTCCCATCTCCACTATCACTTCTGAGAATAGTTTGCTCTACAACCACATGAAAAAACTATCAAAATTTTGCATCTTTGCTAACCAAATCACCTGGTCAAAGTGACCCTGGAAATAGTGTGAGAACATAGAGAAGGAAGAGAGGTAGTATCATATTTGTACTCAGTTGTAGGCACTAGCAGGGGTGTTCACAAACCGACCAGACCGGCAGATCGGACCACACCAAACCAAACCGTATCGAACCATCGGCTCTTTCCAATTTTCGATACACTATGCAATCTTTGTTGTAGTGAAACCGAACCGAACCCTCACCGAACCAGACCGAAACCGAATAACCGACTAAAAATCGGACCGCATTGAAACTTTATTCTATATTTAAATTGGATTATATTATAGTATCTAATGTGTAGGAACTTACTAATTCTTTGTCGATGTGAGTGTTAGTTACTAACACATGATGTCAATATATTGTGTCAATCTACAAAGTTATTAGAAATCTTGATATACAATCTTATTCAACACTTCTAATGTTTTCCTTGATACCTTCATGTAACACACGTATATATGAATACTACATTAAAATGTAGTAACTTAAATTCCCTAAAAAGTATAGTAACATAAGGATAATTTTAATCATGTTAATAGTTATCTTGATATACAATCTTATTCAACACTTCTAATGTTCCCTCGGTACTTTCATGTAATTTTGTGTGCGTATATATGAATACTACATGAAAATGTAGTAACTTAAATTCCCTAAAAAATGTAGCAACATAAGGATAATTTTATGTAGGGTTTTGATGCAGGTTACGCAGCGGAAATACAAAAAAAATCATGATCAAATCCCTCCATGAATCGCAGATTAAGCTCTCATAATGTGATAAAGGACGTAGGGTTATCTTGTAAGTATGTGTGATCACAAAGTAGAATAATGTCCACATCTCTACCGGTATCCACACCTTATGATTGCAAACTGGAATCTTCTCTAGGGATTGTGCTAGCAGCGTAGGAGAAGGAATCGCCAAGAGCTAGATCAAATCAAGCGGATCACGTAACGAATAACGAAGGAGGCCGAGCCTCTAGGTGCCTTCGGGTAGGGGGTGGCCGAGCCTCTCTTCTACTCGCTTCCTTGATATAATTATTTCATCTAATTAAATAGTGAGCTAGGACTAGCCTTCTATAATCAATAACTCCTTATTGATTACAAACTTTCCCCAATACTAATCTGGTTCATACACAGATTAGTCTAATAGCCTAATCCTGTCCATACACGTATTAGTCTAATCATTTCCATACGCGGATTAGTACACTCTGCAATTTATTCCAACTAAATTTGCATGTCGTTGTGTTTTGATCATTGATCCTTTTAAACTGTTAATTAGTCCTACTAATTAACATCCATATTGTCATTTTGGTGTGTGACCCTGCAAGTTTCTATTAAGTTGGAATAACCATTACAAACATTGAGCGGTGTCTAGCAACACATCAATGCTACCCAACTAATAGAAATAATCAGTGATCCGACAAACCTATGTGACCAATGTTACCGTGCTGTATTGTCACTTTGTCGCAATATCCAGATTGGAAAGGAGACATAGATGTCACACTCGTATATCCAATCCATAGTTTCTCGATCCTGTGAACAGACTTATCTGAATAGATAACAACAATATCACATATTGATTTATCTGAGTCTGCCAGATATTCCATAAGCTCTACCCCTCGAGTGGCCGCGGATATATACTACCATATGTGGGAGGGACAAATACTCTCTACATCACTACCATCTCTCGGCTTGCTTCATATCATGTCAAATTACCGCATTTATAGTTAAGAAGGCAAGAGTGAACTCAAACACACTGATGGATGAACAAAATTGGTGCTTTTATGTCTATCTTAAGACCATGGATGTAACGATTTAACCATCATACCAGTGAAAATGGCGGCAGAGTAGTGAAGTTCTGCAGCAAACCATTTGAATTCGATTCTAAAACTCGCGATCCTTAAGAGCCAAAGCTTCTAACCAATCTGGTGGTTCTGTAAAACGATTGCATTTCTTCAACTTCAATATGCATTCCATGACAGAAAGTTACAGTAGATTGTAAGTCAACAGAGACCAAGGAGAGAAATCGAGCCTGGCTTGAGTCAACCGAGCGCCGGAAGATCTTGTGACGACGCCGGAGGAGAGAGTAGTCGGCGACGACCGAGCTTGGGCTACTGATCGTAGATAGAAAACCCTAGACTACCTCCACGAAGCGAAGACGGCAAAGGTTTATGTTGTTCTCTATCGATAAAATTACCCACTTATCTTGCAGTATACCAAGTTAATCCCCTTCAATGGAATTAGGGCTAGTTTGTTAATGTTGTGGCGTTTTAGAAAGCTGATGTGTAGGAAGTAATGTGAGAAATCTTGTGTGAAAATCTACGCGAAAATTGTTTCGTAAATTCCATATTTAAGGTGCTGCAAGAAAACATTGTTAACATTGTGTACTTGTTTTTTTTGTAAATACAATTATTTTTAAAGTTGCTATTAGTGTCAAAATTATAATATCACTTCCCTCAAAAAAAAATAAAAAAAAATGATATTATCACACATTATATTATAAAGGGTAAAAGATACTTACCTCCCCTGATAATTGGATTAATTCAATCCCGCTACCCTGACATTTGGAAAAAGACATTAAGCACCTTTTGATGGATGGAGTCTACGGTTGACTAACAGTACGGGAACAAAGATATATCTCATTCATTTCTAACCATAATTTCTCTCTCTTCCCCTATTTCTCTCTTCCCCTCTTCCAGCTGCTCCCATTTTCCTTCTTCTCCGTCATTTCCTTCATCTTCTCCTCCCCCCCCCCTCTCTCTCTCTCTCTCTCTCTCTCTCTCTATCTATCTATCTATCTATCTATCTAAAGCAGAAGTAGCTCCAGGTGGCGACGTGAACCACCCCCTCCGCTCCTCTCCTCTCTAATCGAACCACAAGCGCCTCCACACTCCCCATTTTTCCTACGCAATCGAGACCACCTCAAAATCCACAGAGCCTCCATTAAAGTCGACGAACCTCAATCGGTCTCTCTCTTTCTCTAAGTCAACCCAAATTGAAGAATGAACGGGAAGATGGAGGAGGCCTCCGTCGCTTCCGTCGCCTCTAAAGCGCCGTCGCATACTCCAAAGTCTATGTCGCTGCCTCCGCCGGCTTGCCTTTGCCGCAGATTTGGTCTGGTCCTCCACCAAACTTTTTCTGCGATGAGATTAAATAGTGTTTTTGTTCAGATAAGTCAGGTTTTGCTTACAACAACTTATTATAAGTTGATACTGTATTGATATGTTCTTAACTTATGTGAATAGTGTTTTTGTTCTACACTGTAAGACAGAACTTCTGAATTGCTATCTAGGCTAGGAAGTTGGTGGACATTTTTGTGATTTGCCTTCATTGTGAATGAAAGAATTGAAGTTGAATCACTCTTTTTCATTTATGTTTCCGGATGTTTCTTCGCCTCGGTTGGTTTCAAATGTTGTTGATTAGATTCTTTTTCATTTTGTGTTGATAATGTTTTTAATTCAAAGTGGAAAATGTTCTTTTTGGTGTTCTTGATGATTTTTGGTGGTGATATTCTTGATGTTCTTGGTGTTCTTGACGATAAACATGAGTAAAAAATTCAGGAAAATACACAGGGGCAATATGGTCCGAAAAAATTCAATAACTCACTTTTCTAACATAACAGAGGGGTGGTTTATGTCCAAGGACTATCCCGTCAAATGGGTGCTCATTGTCTTTTTTCAAACGCCAGGGTAACGGGATTGAATTACTCCAATTGTCAGGGGTGGTAAGTGTCTTTTGACCCTATAATAAATAGTGTTATTACAGTAAACAATTATTGATATTTATGTCAAATAATACATTTATTGAAAAGCAGGTCCCGGAAAGCAAGTCCTCCCCTGCTTTTCAAAAGCATGTCCCGGAAAACATCTGCTTTCCAGAAAGCAGAAAAATAAATTTACCAAATATATTAATACTGCTTTCAGATTTGAAATCAGCATTTTAGAAAGCAAAGACATTACCAAACGGACTCTTAATTAGGTTTAAACTAGATTTGAACCCGTGCGATGCACGGGGGCATGACCCCTATACATGCCAACAAATACGTCTATAACTATATTGTTATACAAATAATAAAATAAAATATATAAAGTGCTAAAAAATTAATACAAATAAAGCATAAAATGGATTGGGGGGATTTGAACCAAGAATGGAGATAACGAATTGACTACTATAAATCAAACAATGCAAGCGCTATGTTTATCTACCAATGCATGCTGTCACAACTGAAGAAATAGACGAAGAAAAAGTAACTAAAAAGAAATGCCAAACTCGCTCATAAAAATTACTCAAAATTTTTTATTTTCCTATATTGGGCACGTCATCTTGTACAAATGTGCTAAGATACAGAAAAGAACTTATATCCAATCAATACAATAACATAACTATTCATTGTATAATCTTTTCCTATAAATCTAGAGGGAAATTTCCGTCCCTGGGCACATGAGTCATACATCCTTCTGCACAATATTTTTTTTCTTAATTCATCTAACAACATATACTTCTTAGACTTTCAAACAAAAGAATCATCTCAATGACGTCAATGTGTTTTGAGAGAACGTGTCTGGACTTCAAGTTTTCCTAAATTCAAAACAAAGCTCAGTTAAAGAAAGAATGAAATAAAGAACCGGTAAGAGAGAACGGAAGATAAACTAAACTCTAATTACAAAACAATATTTTCCAATTTGATTTACTGAATAGTATAAATATTAGACCTTGTGCATCGTGTAAAATTAATATATATATATATATAAATATATATTTTGTAGAATAACACATTTTGCAAACTAACACCTATAAATCCAAATAATAGCGGATCGAGCGAGGGTAAATAAAAAGCACAAAAAAACCTAAAAACAAATAAACTAACCCCAATGAGAGATCAAAATTGTCTATAATGAAAAAAATAAATAAGAATTGTCTTGTGCTATGATTGGATGAATATATTGAAGAGATGTATGATTTACTTGATTTATAGGCTAACATGTTAGTGAAAATCAAGCATCAGGAAAGGAGGAAAATTAGTTTCAGTGAGGTAAATTCATATCGAATGATTTATTACCATTTAAATTACATAAAAATCATACCTTATCAATCAAAAGTTTCTTATTTTTTTCCCATAAATCTTTGACTCGTTGTTCAACAGGAATCATTCGGAAACGTTGGACTTTTTAGAAATAAAATCTTGCAATCTTTATTACTATTGATGGATTTTTAATTTTTAATCCAATCGTATGATGGACCAAATCAGTTATTAATGCACCATGCCTTCAATTTAAATTTTCCACCAATTATTTTTTCCACGTACCTTAACCAAGAAAATTTAAAACTCAAAAAAGAAAAATATCCAAAACTAACATGTGGGAAAATTACTTATCGTGACACCGTTCTATTTTCTACATCAACTGACATACTATTTTTTCAGAAGAGACATACTATTTATTAGGTATATGAATATAAATAACTGTGAAAAATAAACTAATTAGAATTTATCATTTTTAATATTTAAGAGTAATTTTTCTTGAATTTTCAAATAAATTAGTTTCCAAATGAATTTTATAATTTCTTAATATAAGAACTGTATAGCTTCAACTTCTTTTTGTTTCGGTTGGTAACATTTCCTTATTTTATGGATCTCATATTTACTTCTATTTCGGATGTCATTAAAGTTTGATTTGTGACATTGATACATTAATTTTTGTTTTAAATATTTAAGTGTAAATTTTCTTGAAATTTCACATAATTTGGTTTCAAATTGAATTATATAATTTCTGTATATGATAATTCAACTAATATCTTAAATATTTTTTTTGGATGGTAACCTTTCCTTATTATATTGAGAAACTTATTTCTATTTTGGATGTCATTAAAGTTTAATTTGTGACATCAATATATTACTTTTTTTATGTATTCTAATTATGGGACTGTTACTATAATTGTAATTAAAAATGTAACAAATAAATAAATAAATAAAATAATTCCACGTGGCAATTCCTCAGGCAAAGTTGAAGAAGACATTCTCAAATAGTATATATAGATATGTGATTCCCTATTTAGAGGGTTGTCTGCTACTCAAGTATCTATTTTATAAAGTTGTTGTCATTTAAGCCCATAACCACACAATAAAATAGTAAATCCAACCATTTATTCTGATTAGGGTCTATTTGATACTAGCTGAAAATCTAAGTTGAAATAATATGAGCAAATAAGCAGGCTGAAATCTAAAATACTTAAAAAAAAATTAAATTTGTATCGTATTAGCTGAAAGTTTACAGAATGTCATGATAATATGAAAAATTTGAGATTAAAATACTCAGCATATATTGTCCTAAATATTTTAGTCCCAATTAATTAAAAAACAGTTTAAAAAACATAAATGAATTAAAATTACAACTTTTGTAAAAACTAATTAAAATATGGGTTCCAAATTTGCACTAAAATGTTATGTTACGGCATTCATGTTTACAAACGGAGCTTCCAGGCCTGCACATCGAGTAAATTAAGAATTAGAGTGAGTGCGTGATAGAGCTCGGAAAGATTTTATTATTGTATTTTATGTCACTGTAGCACCACGAGTTCATACAATACTCCTAAAAAATGCTCACGTGACCAATATAGAGTTTGCAATGTGTGTTATTACTAACATTGTTAGTACATTGATGTGAATGTTCATTCAAACAATATTGCACCACGTGATATATGCAACAGTTACATGTAGGACGACTCCCCATAGTTAGCACTCACCTCAATTAGTAGACCTCAATTAGCAGTCGACTAGTCAACTTTATGATTGTGGTTCTTGAGTTGATCGATTTTATATCATATATATGACCCTTGTTCGTACAAATTCGAATCAAGTGACACAACTGGAGGACAATTTTAGGTGTATTCAAGAATTATCTTGTTTCAATTTTTCAAATTATGAATTATAATTTTTAGGTGTATTTTTAAAGAAGGTTATCAACTCTTTCACTATAATATCCCTTCTATGCGAGTAAATTAACAAACATTTATGTTCTAAACCAATAAAGTAGTACTGTCACCCGCATCATTCAATCACTACTGTTATCACCCAAGAAAACACCACTGCTAAATAATTTATAGTTTTAACCACTACCACATGAAATGTTGATGTTAAGTGACATTGTTGTCGGATGATCATAGTTTATAAACGTTAGGTTCACAATGTACCTAGTTTCCATTCATCACTCATCACTCCTTGTAAAATGCAAGTTGCTTGATCTAGAACCCACATGTTCAATGAAAATGCATCATTCTTATCACTTTATACTTCCATACAATTATATAAGTACCTACGATAAGTGAAATATGGGAGGAAACTAAAGCAGGTAAAGGTATGTCGTGAGTGATTGTGAAACAAGTTTGACAAAAGTAAAGCATTCGTAAAATATTAAGTGATCCAAACTAAAATTATGACGATGAAGCTCAAACGAGCCAACCGAGTACCCGCCTTTGTGATCATGCCCCATAAGACATTGAAGGAAGGGCATGATCTATCACATACAGATCTACAACATGAATTATTGCGGAAGATTCATGTGTTTACCTTGTCTTCCTTAGCTCCTATGCACAGCGGATGATCGTAGGTTGCTTGCTTTCACGTGCTCTTCTCGCTCCCACAGTCTGGCTCGAATCACTAGGACGAAAGCTCTGATCCACACCAAGTTCCACCCAATGGAGGCTAGTTAGAGAGAGAGTCTAGGGTTTACTGTATTATGATCAGCACATGATCTCTACAGTAGTGTGTATATTATTATGACTCTCATATAATAATCTAGGAGGCTGTCTCCTTATATAGACAGACTTATACCTAACTGCAACGTTACCCCCTAGGGTTGATGTCCTTGCTACTAACCCCATAAGGTTTGAGCTTGTCTCACCTAAACCCATAAGTTTAGGATAATTGCATTGTGCACCCCACATGGGCGCACATAATGCTAACATCTCCCACTCGCACAGTGGGGTTGCACAAATACAGTAGTTCTAGTCTTCCTCAATCTCCAACTATTATCATCTGCCAAAGTGTTATGTGGCCTTGGTGTGTGACTGTGAGAGAACCTGCATTTCGGGAGATCCATACTCTAAACTCATACGAGACGAGCTAGCAGCAGGCGCACTCAACCCTCAAAAATAATGCAATACATATATATATATCTCGTATCCCCCAGATTCTGTCTATTGTCATCTCATAGACCATGAGCACCTACCTTGTCCCGAAGGTCGTGCATCAATGAGTCTATATCTCCTTTATTACATTCATATCCTGCATGATCCCATAAGATCTTGTAGGTGGGCCCAATGAATATGATAAAGAGAGATGCAATTAGAATCTTCCTTTCCATCCATTGTCGCTTTGATTCGGAGTCAGGTGCTTTCCTAGCAATGTCCTGGTAGGCCGAATCATTCATAGCCGTGAGGTGTCACGCTAAAGTAGCACCACCGAACCGTCTCTCCCCGACATGGATAAAAGTACTAAGGGTATACAGTGTCAATCATTCTTATATGATCGACGAGGCTCACACGGCGAGGAAACTCAGGGACTAGTTCTACTCGCCACCTCATGTCACTCATCAGCACGCGTTATCTCATAAGATGTGCGCCATAGTGTTTGGACTCTATCAGAGCACATGTCCTATCCCATAGGGACACTATATAGATGTAAGTCCAACAGCCCATATGACTATTAACCCGAGTACTGAGTGTTGCACATATGCAATCGAAATCAGTTCTCTCATCTGGCTTTTTCTACGCAGATTATACATGGTTCGGGGTAGTAACCATGCTCGAATGGCCATAATCCAATCTCACCTTGGAACTTATTCCAATGCGACAAATGAATTCGTCTGACAGGGTCTTGCACTATTGATTGATGTCCAGCTCTTGTCATAGGCCATGCGCCTCATATGACAGGAGTCATCATATCATAGGCTTCTAGCGCTTGTCGGGATTCTGTCTCATCTCCTACTCACCTAGGCAATCCAGGATGTTGTAAAGGCGGTTGCTCGTGTGAGAGAGTCAACCTAGTGTCCGCGCGACATGTTCTATGCTAGTACAGGACATGTAAACAACATGTAGCATAACAAATCCAATTAAAATCCAATTATCAATGTCTCATATGCTCATCAATCATATCGCTAGTGATCGACTACCGAGTCCCAATTTTCTAAAGCAATCCACAAAGACGACTCTTATGTGGTTTAGGAATGGGAGGTGCCTACATTATTGGCCCGTAGTCGACCTACTCCAAGATTACTCTTCAGGTAGTTAGTTCACCTTTTGTGAAAATGTTACCCTTTCTATATGTTTGGCCTTATCAGAAGTACTATAGCCGTTCGCTAGCACTACAGGTTGGTTGACAGCCCATAAACTTATCAGAAAACTTTTTATCCAAACATATTTCTGTCCGGTGACAGAACAGGCAATCGTGCTTCGCTTCCATGATCGATGGAGCGGTCTAATACGATTGTGCAACTCTTATGCTGCTGTTCCACGCGATGTCATCTAGCATGGACTATAGCCTGAGACGGATCTACGTGTATCTAGGTCCCCACCCTAGTCAGCATGCATAGCTGGCTAGTCGAAGCATCATCTCCGATAGTTATAACACGTGATCCTTCGTACAGAGTATCCTTTTGGTTGCAATCTAGTGTCTTAAGTTAGATTTCCTGAAATCCACTATTCTGATTGCATAAGGTTTGTGGGGTCTCAGTATATACCATAGTATATAGCAGACTCACACTGCATCGGGCACTTTGGTCATTTGGTCAATCTTGTATGGTGTCTTCTAGGGCACATATTCAGGCTCGTAAAATCCTGCAGCGAGTTATAGGAGTATCACATGTCCTTGGGTCCATTACATGGAATCGTTCAGAGTATCTTCTTGTTGTCCGCCTTATTCGTCAATATAAGAAGTCCTTCTGAACGAACGAGAATGCATCTCGCCCTACCAATATCCTTCGTCATAAATCGAAGGGATAACCACCCTATAGTGGATGTGAAATAGTCCTTAGACTCTCCTGGCTGATAGTGTGTCATCGATAATACATGATCATCTACTCTCTACTACTGAGAGTGGTATGCAGCGGTTTTTCATCCATTGATAAAATACTGCTGACTTAGAGGACTAATTAAGATCATACATGGACTTAATTAGCTTGCACCTATTCGTGCATTTGATCATACATCTCGAAACCCTGTGGTCGAGTCATACAGATCACCTCTCTAATTTCTCTATTGAGAAATTCAGTCGTCATGTTTATCGAGAATGGAGCCTTATTTCCATAATCACAACTATTAACGATATCTCTGCAAGTCGTATGCCTTACTATGCTTCCGTCTGTGTCACTCTGAATGACCTTGGAAATCCATCTATTTCCAATAGTCTAACATCCAGTCGGAAAAATAAACCTAGCCTTAAACTTGGTTGGTCTTTTACAGACTCTAACTTTTCCTGTAAAGGCTACTTTTCATTCTTCATAATTAGGGAACGATAAGGCATAGTATTCTATCCTATCGTTTATGCAAGGTGATCCTTAAGATCATCCCTTCGATCTCGAGCAGTCGATTGGGTATGCTCCTATGAGCAATTCCTTTGCATAGGAGGATCATAATTTGCTCTCACCCCAATGGATGGGCACCTTGCTTAGAAAGTCACTCCCACTGTCCTAAGGATCCTTGAGGGACTAATTCCTCATAATGGACTAAGGAACAGGGTATATTCTAGCGGTTCCTCCATGCTCCAGAGATCATCTTCTCTACGAACATTCCCTTAATTATGGGTATCTCCTAAGAGAAAACATATATCTTGTGAATCCATTTGCGTTACACTACTAAGCGGCTGTTGCGTTTCGAATGCGCAACCCCCTAAAGTACTCTGAATAGTATGGGAAGATATGTTACTCCATGAAGATACATTTCTTCCATCTAGGGTATAAATTCCTTCTTGTCAGGCGATGAAATATCCTGGGGCAATATCCTAGGTTCATCATCTTGCGTGGTGACTATTATGTCTTCCCCTTCGATGTCAAATCGTCGACGGGGTACGCTCCAAAGAGCGTTCCTACGCAAAGAGGATTCTTCTTCAGCATTATCGTCATATACGATAAGCTGCTCACTAGGTAAGGCACTCCCACTGTTCTCAAGATACATAGGAACAAATTCCTCTTGAGTAGTGGTGAATTGAGTGTCATCTAGTGGTTCCTCTTACTCGTAGAGAATACCATCTCCACGAGCTTCTCCCTGACTAGGAAAATTAGTTAGCTCATAAGCTGTCGATCCCTATGGCCTAAGGTGACCTCATATAGGTTGCCTTTTGGTCCACATCTCGTAGGGCGTAGTGGCTACAGACTTGGTGGGTTCTTGGTTGAGTAAATCGACAGACGTTTAACAAAGCGTCTCCTCAAGATAGGGAACTTATACTTTGAACGTGCTATCATACATCAAACCGTCTTCAGGCTGTATCCTATTTCTCCTATCCGACACAGCATTCTGCTGCGGGGCATGGGAATAGCCAACTGCCTTACTACTCCTCTCCATCACATAGCTCTTGCTAAGATAGATACTCGCAGTCTCATTCTGGCTAAGGACATATCCTTTTGTCCAGACGGTTTTCTACCTTTTGTAGATACCTGTCTCAAGCACCCTTGTGCCTCAGACTTATGTGGCCCAAGCACACATAGTTGAGATGCGTACAATAATCTACGAATGTGATGGAGCAGTAAGCCCCATGTCTTTAGTTATTAACTTTTAATGGATCACAATAACAGAACGAATAATATGTAAAGACTCAATAATCCTTACTGCTTTACTGGATGGTTTGCCTTTCGCCTTTCGTGTAAGGCAAGATTCACACACAGGTAAGGGTACCTTGGGCATATTCCAAGCAGGCCTACCTTAGCTAGCCTGAACATCCTTTCCTGATGTAGTGTGTCACAATCTAGCGCGCCACATATCAGAATCTTAAGGCACAACCCTAGAGTTGATATCCAAAGATCCTGAGGCGTTATTCATGCTAGAAATCAAGAGTGCATAACCATTCATAACATGACCAATTCCAAAGTAAAAACTGTGACCAAAAAAAATTTTGGTGGCTACTCCCTCAAAGATAATCTCATGGATTCTTAGACGAGAAGTTAGTGCCATGTATGGCCTTCTAGTCTTAGGAAAACATCCTTTTCCTCCTTTGCATTTGCCTGTCTTGGGATATTGGTCATGTACCAATATTTCGCCCTTATTCCCTTATCCTTGCCCCACCTGTTCCACGGTCCTAATACCGGGCTAGGGACTACATCTGCCTATCATACTTCATTCACAGTCTTTTAGCAATCGTATATTGCTTAGACTTCAAAAGTATGCTGAACTAGTATTCTAAGCAAGCACTTGGTTGCTTAGATCCTAGAACGGAGTGATGTTTGGTCTCATCCAAACATCTTGACACTCTCAAAGTGTGTCATATAACGTTTTCATGGCACTTTCATGAAACGTGGCAGAGATAGCAACAAATTGCTAATCGGATAACTTAAACATCTCATCATAACGGCATGAATCTCAGAATCTATAGTTGAGTACTAATCTCATAGACTATAGTCGAGTGCTATTTTTTATGATTTGAGTTTGATAGTTTAAGGTGGGATTTATGAGTCATTACCCACAACTTTTAATGAGGCAAATGGCTAAGGTGGATCCAAGATTTTTCTTTGGCTCATTCCTACAATCTTTGAATCTCAAAGTGGTCTTGAACATGCTGATGAGGTCATTTCCCCACCTTGGCATAGCACGCTCTATGACATTTATCTTGACTGCCTCCCACTATTGGTTAGCCTAAAGATAATGTTCATATGCTGCTGTGACAACTATTCATCACAGGTTCGACCATACTTGTAGGTGGTTTGACAAACTATGTCCAACGATTTGGTTACATAGTACGATGACTTGTCATATCGTTTATTGTCATTATTTTAGCCTTTACAGTTTCGATTTAGACACGATTGATCTTGAGACATTGCATAGGAAATTAATACTAGCATTTACTTAGCTCCGAAATAACATGGTATATGATTAAAATTTCATAGTTCATCATAAGGACTCCACCAAAACCTAGTGGCAATTCTAGGAATCAAATATCATCACTTATGATTCCCTATTAGTTTCAATCATGTATAACCATGTGAGCTCTTTTGTTTTAGTTCCTTAGCATGCGAAATTATACAGATATATCCAATCACACGCAGTTATAACATAAAACAAGCATAAGCATAAATAAATATGCGATGGATGTGGCCCCTAAGGTGCACTCCCACTATTGAGAGTACGTCTTGAGCAAGTCTTGAACTTCTCGCCTCATGGATCTCGCCAATCTCGAGTGCTCCTTGAAGCTTCCCTGTTCGTCTCTTTGCTCCATGCACCTTGCGCCATAGCTTTTTGGTTTGGCCACCTCTCTTGAAGCTTCTATTCTTCAATCTTCACTAAATATCTTATTTCTAATAAGAAGTAACCTCTAATAGGCGATTTAGATGAGGAGAGAAGACAATATAGTATGTAGAGAGGCACGACACGCAGGTCGTATTTTAATTGATTACATATTCAAAACCAAAACCGAATATAAAACCATCTAAGCCACATCCATGCATCAAACACATCCATTCAACCCACAACAGCATGTATAATGATAAAATAAACATACTGGAATTTTCTGGGAATTTCCAGAATTAAAGAATAATTACTGGAAATTAATAAGCAATAAATCAATCAACTAATAAGATCGAAAATTGCTCCCAACTACCTAGGATCTCACCTCCTATCTCATAAGGTAGGGAAAAATGTCCTAAGTCTCCAGAAAAAATTTGGGCTCAAAACAGTGTGTTTAAGGACGTCTAACTGCCTCAGGAAGTGTGCTAAACACTAATTAATTAATCTGGAAAATAATAAAATTTTTTGTTTTTCCAAAAATTATGAAAAAATCTCATAAAATGGGAAATTTAATTCTGAGCATATAGAAAAAAATTTGGCGAAAAATAGTGGCCGGAGGAGGGCTCACGCGCCCACATGCGCCGCCGCGCGTGGGCGAGTCCGCCTCCGTCACGCGCTGACGTCGGCCGAGTGCCACGTCAGCATGCCACGTCAGCCGCGTGCTGACGTCAGCTGACACGTCACCCGCCACGTCATCACGCCACGTCAGCAGACCGTGTGGCTGCCACGTCACCTGCCATGTCAGCAATTGCTGACGTGGCACCACCACGTCATCTGCCACGCCAGCCCTAGGGCCACGTCAGCAGCCGCCGCCAGCCCTTTGGCGCGTGCGGCGCGTGGCCGCGCGTGGAGGCGGCGTCGGTGGCGCGTGAGGCCCACGCGCCGCCTTCCCGGCCTCCGTTTCCGGCGATCTTTACATCGTTGGAATCGTCTTTTCACGTAGATCAAGATTATGTATTCAAAACCCAATTTTAACATGTTTTGAAAAAATCTTTTTACTGCTCAGATCTGTCAGTCCAGATTTATACAGTTTCGAATCTTAGAAAATTCATAACTAATTCTCTGTTCATCCAAAAATTATAAAATTTATATTTCTGGAATCCTCGTGAAAAACCCTATCTAACCATATAGGTTTCACTAATAGATTATGAAATTCAAAAACTCGAATTTTTTAACTGATTCGGGAACGCATAACGAGGCACGAAAAACAAGCCTAAGGCTCTGATACCAATGAAGGAAGGGCATGATCTATCACATACAGATCTACAACATGAATTATAGCGGAAGATTCATGTGTTTACCTTGTCTTCCTTAGCTCCTATGCACAGCGGATGATCGTAGGTTGCTTGCTTTCACGTGCTCTTCTCGCTCCCACAGTCTGGCTCGAATCACTAGGACGAAAGCTCTGATCCACACCAAGTTCCACCCAATGGAGGCTAGTTAGAGAGAGAGTCTAGGGTTTACTGTATTATGATCAGCACATGATCTCTACAGTAGTGTGTATATTATTATGACTCTCATATAATAATCTAGGAGGCTGTCTCCTTATATAGACAGACTTATACCTAACTGCAACGTTACCCCCTAGGGTTGATGTCCTTGCTACTAACCCCATAAGGTTTGAGCTTGTCTCACCTAAACCCATAAGTTTAGGATAATTGCATTGTGCACCCCACATGGGCGCACATAATGCTAACAGACATGCATACGCACATTTATCCCGATGAATCACTCCCAACACTTCATCGTAGTTCCACGGTAATGCTTCCAGCGACGCTGCGCCTAGATCTAATGGTGAATAGCAACATATTATCACTTTCTGTTTTGATTTGGTTGCATCGCGTAGCACAATATCTAACCACTTCAATTGTTTATTCCCTATTCCTCCGTTGAACATCACAAACCTCCTCTCTAGCCCAACTAGCATCGTTGGATTGTTCTACTGCAAGTTGGGATTTTTCTCGAGAATTTTCAACACTTGGATTGTGGTCGGATGATCATGCAGCTAGTCAAGAGCGCTAACATCGTATCCATCAAGGACTATGATTTTGTATCCAGATACGGGAGAGAATTCGTAGTAAGCACGTAATCGTCGCTTCTAATTTTCAGGAGTGGTAATAACTTTTCACGTAATAGGTTACATCTTGGGTGATGTCCCAGATAGTGCATGCACTTAAATCTTCTACCTCTAGTGAGTCCATGTTATTGGCATCTTCATACTCCACTACTCCATTGGCTTCTTCTGTAAATTTGTACCCTGATCATATGTAATTGGTCATATTCACACTTGTGTCCTGGAGTGAACTTTTCATCATGATAATAGCACATATTCTTAGCTCTTCTTGCCTGTATTTGTTCTGCAGAAATCTTCATGGCAGTTTAGTGTGATTACCGTATTCTTTAACTTTGAACCGCCCACCAAAACTATTGTTCTGTTAAGAGTTGTAGGGTATTAGTGGCTTGAAACTTGGATCATTCTGATTGTGGTGCCACGTTATGTTGTCTTATTCTTTCTAGTGCCCTCACTTTCTTTATTGTTTTAGGGGAAATGCATATGTACTTCCTCTCTGATCTCATCTTTGAGGCAACTCAAAATCCTCTGCACAAATACTGCTTCGTTCCTTTGTGGGTTGCATTGACTCTAGGCTTAGACTCTTCAAACTTGGCCTAGTATTCTTGCATTGAACTTGTTTGGGACAATTTTTTGAACTCAATAATGACAAATGATTGACAATTTTCAGAGAATCCGCCAGCTAATAGGCTCATAATTGACCTCCAATTAATACCCTCAAAGCTTTCGATGTCATTATCACATCATTGTCTCGCTTCTCCTTCAAACTGCATGGATAAAGTCATAAAACTACTATTTTTGCAAATCCTTCATAGTGTGTACTAATTAATCAATACCTATTTGCAGTCTTGATCCATCCCAAATATTTAAATCCGTCAAACTTGGGAAGATAAAACTTAGGTAGAAATGGTTTTGATTCTGTCTCCAGTTTCGAGTGCAGCTACATCTCCATCGCTAGTCCTGATTTTACTTCTTGAACCTCTGTTAAACCTTGTGTTTAACCTGCTTCCCACACCCAAGAACTCCAAATATACCATGGGTGGGCCATTCAATGGTACTGAACCATTTCCTGTCCCATTCTTGAAAATTTTGCTCTCAAAATTCTGGAAATTTGAGATAAATCCCCTTATTTGAGTTGTCCATTTTTGCCTTATGCTCCTTTAAATTTCCCAGTTAAAGTCATATGACCTCGAATTTGTCATCCATGGTCTGGAATGAAGCTGTTGTATGTTCTTAGACCTGTGAATTCTGTATACCTCCTCCTCGAGCTGTGTAACACGTTTTGCTTCCACCATCGCCTTCGTCAGACCCATGTGTGATGATCTAAACAAGGCTCTGATACCAAAAGTTAGGATTTGGATAGCATTGTAGCTTTGTCACTTTAACATGTACCACACATTGATTTTATTTTGTTTTTGAGGGAATTTTTCTTGGTGTTCGGGCAAGTTTGCTCGCACCTCGGCTAATCTGCGAGTCATGGCTATATATATAGTTTAGATAGTCTATAGTCATGTCAATCCATACCCAGTGACCCCAAGCATAACTGGCCTTCGTGGGATCAGAATTCGAACTTAAGACATAAAAGGAGCAGACCCTTAAATCCCAAACATTACCCACTAGGCTAACCCTTTGGGTTTTTTTAAAATGTGATCCTTCCATTTCATTCATTGTCGCAAACAAACCGATTACAATGGTTGGAAAGAGCATGAACAACATTCAACATACTAATACGTAATTCAACAAGACCATAATGCACTGCATTATAAACCTTGAGAGGTAACCAATCTTCAATTATCGATTCAGACGACTTCATAACGGCGGGACGTTCGATCTTCACCACCAATTGACGACGAAAGCGTCTTTTAACCTCCATCATCGTGAGCAAAGTAGGGGATGAAACTGTTACTGCCCCTTTCACGAAAACAAGTTTTGGCAACCACAAGAAGATCATAGCGGATGGAATAGACCAAGTGAAAGACAACACCACACATCGGCGGAATAAAGCCGCTCATAAGCGGAATAGTACCGCACGTAGGTGGAATAAGGTCGCACATAAGCGGAAAAGTACTGCACGTAGGCGGAATAATGCCGTAAATCGGTGGAAGAACACCACTCTTAGGTGGTAGAATAACAACTGAAACAACAAATTAAAACATAAAACTGACCCAACAAACACATAAAAGTTACTCCAATCAATTTGAGATCGCATCATCGTCATCAAAAAGCTCACACCGCCAGTGACAACCAAGACATATTTGCTTTGAGGATGTTTAAAAATATCGACTTCAAACCCGGGTTCGAGAAAGCTCACTTGAGAGCTTATATAAAACTCTAGAAGTAAAGAGAATAGTTCTTGATCTCATCCGTCAAAATCATTGATTGATGAATGAAAAATGAGACATTGAAGGTTAACGTCTCTCAATTGAGGAACGTAAATTAGTTGCACGTTTTTACTTTGAATTGAAAAGTTGTAACCTTTCAATTTGAAATGAACTGTTGCAACTATTCGTTAGAGGTGCCTTATTTCTATAAATATCATTCTCTCCTCTCATTCTAGTAATTCTAAGAACCATCTTCTTATTCTCTCAATATCTCTCAAACATAGTTTCGTTCGCCGTGTACCGTACACTGGTGCATCGTCTACAGTACAGGAAGGACTTTTATCCTGGGGAGCAATTCGCCTTGTAGTATTCCACAAAGACGCACCAACTGTGGGGGCAAATACTGCTTTACAGAGATCGTCATCGTACGAGACTGTCCTTCACCTTCTCCGTTTTAGTTGGCTTTTATTTTGTAAGTTTGTTTTTATCATTTTTGTGTTATTCTTCACTTCTGTTTTCTTCTTATTAGAACAAATTTGAGTCTACTTTCTAACAGAGGAATCCATTGTACTAGCAAAGTGTCTAGAATTCTCCAACGAGCGAACAAACAAAACCTCAAATTAACAGAGAGAACGGAATGGAGGAAGGATGGACTCGACGCTGTGCGCCGAGCCCGTTGGAGGAATCACCGGAAAATACAATTCAATAAATACAATTTTGGAGAGGAGGCAGTTTTTTTGGAGAGGAGAAGTTCAGAGAAGGTTCTTTTTAACATAACCCCTTGGGGTTATACGACACATTGATGAGTTGATCAATTTAATAATAATCCTTTTGGTTTGTTACATGTCACTGTGACACAATAAATCCGTAACCATATTCTAGCAAAGATTGTTAGCCTAATGTTAGAGTGTATGCCATTTATAATAGAATTTTTGGTGTATTGTTGTGAGTTCTCTAATAGTGTTGTGCACGTACATATACAATGATTACATGTAAAACAACTCCCGAGAGTAACAGATCACCTTCAATATCAGTTACGAAGTAAGAATTCTCATTAGAGGTTCTTGAGTTGAGCGATTTTTGAAACATATGCCTGCTCTTATTTACACAGGTCAAATCCGGTGACACGTCTACTGAAAATTAGGGAAACGATTCACTGCAAAACCAAGTAAGCCTATTCATTGTAACTTTAAGTGGAATCGTTATTGAATGATCATAGTTTATAATTACTTGCTTACTCTTGTACCTAACTGTTCACTGTTCTGTAATGTCTCATTCGTAGTTTTCAATAAAACCCATTTCTCAAAAAAAAAAAAAACTGTTCAATGCAAATGCATCTATCTTATAACGTCATGATTATATCGTACAATTTTGCGAATGTATAAAATTATTGACATATTGGAGGAAATTAAAGTATGTAACAGGAAACCATAAAGCGTCAGTGGAATACACAATCCCTTTTGTCACTCTACATACAAGTTGGTCTCGCTACCCTATCTATTTCATCTAAATGCTACTTCCTCTGTTTCAACATCTTCGTTCTGCTTTCTTTTTTCGGTCGCCAGCTTCTTCTTGCTTTTCTCTTTTGGTAAGTTTTTTTAAGTTTATTGACCAAAATGCCATTCATCTAACCCCGCTCTTTAACCTACTCAACAACCTCATTTTATACCACCCATCTTCTTCTACGTATTAGAGAGACCAGAAGACTGCAAATCCAGGCGGGGGGAGGGCTTCACACGACAGCGATGGGAGGGCTTCCTCTGTAGATATCCAGGCAATGATACTCTCTATCCATAGTTATAGGCGACGGCCCTCTCTCTATCTCCGTCTCTCAATCAGATGAACCAGTCAACAGAAAAGTGGGAGCGCTAATGCATATTAGATACTCGGCTCCATTCAACGTACCTTCTCCGATGACGACCGTCAAGGACGAAGGGCCACCGCATATTTGATGGCGGGAAGATAGGTTGTGGCCTTTGAATTCAGAAAGGCGAGGGTTTAGATTATTGACTTTTTTACGTTTAGATTTGTTCTTGTTAAAGTTTTGGTCCAGAGAAACCTTTGCAAATATGTTCTCCTTGATGTTGGCCTTTTTGTTATTGTTGATATTATTGAAGAGGGGGAGAGAGTGAAATTTTGTTGATTTTTTTGGTTTAGATATGTTCTTATTGATAATTTAGAAAACCGCCGAATTACACCCTACGAACCGTCAACACTCAGGAATTGAAGTTTGGAAACTCTCTGGAATTAGGAATTTTCGGAATGATGAAACTCGGAAGGGTGCTCTGCTTTTAAAGAAGCAGAGACACCCGTTGGAGCGGTTGGGTCTGTTCACGAACGATTAAGAAACCATTCCAGAACAATTGGAAATTGAATTCAAAATTCTGGTAAAGGTTTCGGTTAAGAGCAATTAAAAATTGGGCCAAAAAAATTAAATAGGCCTGAACCTAACAACCAGCCCATCCCACAACGCACCGCTCCACGTCATGGAACCCGAGCCGAGCTGGACGGCGGCGGCGCGCGCGCGTGTTTGGTGATTCGGACCATAGCTAGGTCCTCTCTCCAACGCAAAATGTGTACCACCCAAATGACGTGCCCTATAGTGCAATCTTGAACTATATAAAGTGAACAAGATTGTTGCACCCTCCAATGTGGGATAAATTTTTCATTCACTAGATAACGATTTTGAATGAAGTAAAGTTGTAGGATGTTTACCTAGCTCTAAAGACTCCATAGCAAATTTCGGTTTCGTAAATCATTTTGCCGAATCTCTGAAACCCATCTCCAAAGTCGTGGAAAAAACCGGATTATTTCCAACACATCCAACTACAACACAAGTCATGCAGATTCTAAAAAATAAGACCCAAACTGGCATAAGAACAATTCAACTCGCTCTCCCACTGTCAGTCTGTCTCACTCTCTCTTCAATAATATCAGTAACAAAATGAACAATATAATCAAAAATAGTTTTTCAAAATTTATGGAAAAAAATGCTTGACCTAGTGCTACCAGATTACACATTGAGGGACAATTATCCTGGGAGGTCTTCGCTCCGGATCAAAACGGCACCCAAAGGGAGCGAATTTCGCCTTAAGGAAATCGAGCCCAAGTTCGAGATTGTCTCTGATTTCCTCGACTTCTTGCAGCGCTTCTCCGAACTCTGTAAGTATTGTGTTTATTATTTCATTTCTGTTTTAACTTTTGTTTCTTCTTCTTCTTCTTCTTCTTATTCTTCTTCTTCTTCTTCTCAGATTCTGAAACGTCCATAGAATCCAACAATCTTAAGGCAAAACCCTTCTGGATTCTATAGACTATCTGTCTGTAATTAACGAGCTTCAATATTACTTGTTAAATTACATCAGCTTTTCGTCGTCTGAGAGTTTCTAAAGTACTCACAGATTTTGTTTAACGAGTTATCAATAGTACTTATTAAACAACATATTTCTAGAAAGTTTACTGTAATTAGAGGCTTATTATCTGCTTTGCAAAACTTCAGCAATGACTGACATAACTCCTGAGGCGAGCACTAGTCAGGTAGCCCCTACGGGTTCAACACCATCAGTGGTGTCGATTGGAACTCATGGGGAACGTCAAGAAAAAATTACAGGAAAGGACTTCAAGAGATGGAAAAAAAATGCTTTTCTACTTGACCACCCTGCATTTGGCGAAGTTCTTGAAAGAATACGCTCCACCACTGCCGGAAAATGCAGACAGACAAACACTTGCCGCGGTGGACGCTTGGAAACATTCCGACTTTTTGGCCAAGATTATGTTCTTAACGGATTAGATAGTACCTTGTATAATGTTTATAGTGTAGCTAATCCGTTAAAGAACTTTGGTAGTCTCTTGACAATAATTTTAAAACTGAAGATGCAGGGGCAAAGAAATTCGTAGTTGCTAAGTTCCTCAAATTTTGTATGGTTGATACCAAAACTGTAATAAGTCAGGTTCAAGAGTTGCAGGCTATCCTTCATGATATTCATGCTGAAGGGATGACCCTAAGAGAGTCCATTCAGGTTGCTTGCATGATTGAGGAACTCCCTCCTTCGTGGAAGGATTTCAAGAATTATCTCAAGCTAGCACAAGCGCAAGGAAATCAGAATGGAGGAGCTCATCGTCTGCTTAAGGATCGAGGAAGACAACCGCAACTCAAACAAAGGAGAAATTGTGCAAGCCAAGGCCAACATCGTGGAGCAAGGTTCCAAGCAGAAACGGAAGGCTCACGATGGCAATGGGGAAGACAAGGCGTTCAAGGGAAAATGCTTCAATGCGGAAACTGGCCATCGCGAAAGCGAGTGCAAGAAGAAGCAAAAGATTCCTAGGAACAAAACCATGGAAAATGTGGTTGAAAAGAAAGACGACGACAATGGCATCCGCTTGTCCGCGGTAGTGTCGGAAGCAAACATGAATGGCAGCAATCCAAAGGAATGGTGGATTAACACCGGAGCCACCCGCCACATATGCTCCGATATAACGATGTTCCACAAGTACGAAGAAGTGGAAAACAGATAGCAACTCTTCATGGGCAACTCATCTTCATCCACCGTGGAAAGGGAAATGATCCATCATCCTAAAGATGACTTCGGGAAAACTGGTGGTGCTCAACGATGTGCTTCATGTGCCGGAAATTCATAGGAATTTGGTTTTGGGATCTGTACTAATTAAGAAAGGAATCAAGATTGTTTTAGAGTCCGAAAAAATTGTACTAGTTAAGAATGGTACGTTTGTATGCTGGGTTTACCTTAGCGACGACATGTTCAAACTTAATGTAATGACCGTGACGCCAAAAGTGGCTATGAATAAAAATGTCGATTCTATCTACTTGTTGAAGTCTTCTACTTTATGGCATAGTAGGCTTGGTCATGTAAACTTCGAATCAATTCACAAACTATTGTCTATGGAACACATTCCTAGTGCAAAAATTGACAAATCCCACACATGTGAAACATGCGTTGAAGGAAAGCTGACTAAGAAACCCTTCCGATCAATTGATGGAAAAATGACTACTCCCCTCGAATTAATCAACAGGGATACTTGCAACTTAAATTTTTTACAAACAATGGGAGGGAAGAAATACTTCATTACATTTATAGATGATTGCACAAGGTATTGTTACGTCTATCTCCTTCGGAGTAAAGACGGAGCAATTGACATGTTCAAGCACTATAAAAATGAAGTAGAAAATCGGTTGGGGAAGAAGATAAAAATGGTGTGTAGCGACCGAGGAGGTGAATATGAATGTCCGCTAAAAGACATATGTCTAGAAAGCAAAATTATTCATAAAACCACGGCTCCATACTCACCACAACAAAACGACATAGGCGAGAGGAAAAACAGAACTTTGAAAGAATTGTTTAATGCATTACTACTTAGTTCGGGTTTACCTCATAACTTGTGGGGGAAGCACTCCTAACGACCAATATCATCCTACATATAATTTCGCAAAAGCATATCGGTAAAACTCCTTACGAGTTATGGAAAGGAAATCCACCATCCTACAAATATCTTAAAGTGTGGGGATGTCTTGCAAATGTACCAATACCGAAACCTAAATAGGTGAACTTGGACCGAAAACGGTGGACTGGGTTTTCATAGGTTATGCTCAAAATAGTAGTGCATACCGATTTTTGGTTATTGGACATACACGTAAACAATATTTTTGAGTCATGTAATGCATCTTTCTTCGAAGACATATTTCCATATAAAAAGAAGGATATAGAATATTCTAACAAAAGAACTCGAGAATCTACACCCGTACAATCTGATAAAGAAGCCTAACCTAGGCGTAGTAAGCGGGCAAAAATCACTAAGAATTATGGTCCGGATTTAATAACGTATATGATAGAAAACGAACCTCAATCCTATAAGGAGGCGATTTCTAGCTCCGATGGAACCTATTGGAAGGAGGCTGTAAATAGTGAGATTGAATCAATACTTCAAAATCACACAGGGGAATTGGTGGATCTTCCTTCAGGTTGTAAGCCATTAGGCTGCATATTTAAGCGAAAGCTTAAAACTGACGGAACATTTGAAAAATACAAGGCTAGACTTGTATCCAAAGTGTATAAACAGAAGGAAGGTATTGACTATGTCGATACCTATTAACCAGTAACTAGGATTACGTCCATTCGCATGCTTATAGCACTAGCAACTATAAATAAACTCGAGATTCACCAAATGAACGTAAAAATTGCCTTCTTGAATGGTGAATTGTATGAAGAGCTTTACATGGAACAACCGGAAGGTTTCCTTGTCCCCGGACAAGAAAACAAAGTGTGTCGATTAGTTAAATCTTTTTATGGACTGAAACAAGCTCCAAAACAATGGCATATAAAATTTGATAACACAATGTTATCAAACGGATTCACAACTATTGAATGTGACAAGTGTGTTTATTCTAAAACTACAGGTGACAGATATGTCGTTGTATGCTTGTAAGTCGATGGTATGTGTATTATGGGAAGTAATCCAACTATAATCAAACCAACAAAGAATTGTTGACAACTAAAATCGATATGAAAGATATGGGTATCGCTGGCGTTATTTTAGGGATGAAAATCACTAAGACAACTAATGGATACTCACTATCTCCATTGCACTATGTGGAAAAATACTTGAAAAAATCGCCAAAAATGATGGCAAGATAGTTAGGACTACTGTCAATCCTAATCTACATCTCGCCAGGAACCATGGTGCAGGTATAAGACAAGTCGAGTATGCTCAAGTGATTGGTAGTCTAATGTACCTCATGAATTGCACCAGACCGGATATCGCCCAAGCGGTTGCCAAACTAAGTCGATATACCAGCAATCCAAGTAATAATCATTGGAAGGGATTGACTCGTGTATTAAAGTATTTGAGGTACACCTCAACATACAGACTATACTAATCTAGCTACCCTGCGGTTCTAGAAGGGATATAGTGACGCCAATTGGATATCCGACACAACGGATTCTAAATCCACGAGTGGGTATGTATTTTCCCTAGGAGGTGCAGAGGTATCATGGAAATCTTCCAAACAGACTTGCATTGCAAGATCCACCATGGTATCTGAACTCATTACGTTGGATAAGACAGGTGAAGAAACAGAATGGTTTCGACACTACTTGGAGGAACTTCCAATGTGGGCCAAACCAATGACGGATGTATGTATTCATTGTGATAGTCAGTCGGCTATTGGAAGGGCACAAAGTAGTATCTATAATGATAAGTCTAGACACATTTGTCGAAGACATAACACCATTAAGCAATTGCTCTCGAACGGAATTATATCGATCGATTATGTGAAGTCTAAGGACAACGTAGCGGTAACAAAGGGGTTAGCTAGAGAGAAAGTCTTGAGTTCGTCAAGGGGAACGGGACTAAAGCCTATCTCACTGAGTTGCGCGTAGCGGAAAACTCAACCTAGATGATTGGAGATCCCAAGAGCTAGGTTCAAAAGGGACAACCTAACTACTGTGCAAAAACAGTCACAGTAAGGAAATTTCTATTTCCAAACTCATTCTTATGGCGCGTTGAGTGACACTTTCATTAGTTAAGGATAAGCATTTGGCTTTTAATGAGCTCATATCTTGGATTGAAAAACAAGTGGGGTATGGCAAGATACTTTTTATGAGACTCGCTATATGAGTGGGAACTGGGGGCCGGTTCTAGGAGAATGACAAGGCTAAATTCTCTAAGACCACTCACGAAACCATGATTAAGTGCTCCATGGCCAAAACGGACACGATCATGAGAACCAGATATGGAAAGAATAATAACCGTGTGGGTACTATCGACTAGATTTACACTACGGCAAGCAGTTCAAGGCGGTTCGCCACTAACAAGCCAGTATACCTTGTAGTATTCCACTAGAGAACGTTCAAGGTCTCAGGCCAACTTCTCGATGCGATTATTGTTCGCTAGATAGCACTCTTTCTTCCTTTTTGATATTCCGGCTCTTATGCCAATTTTATCATTCATGTGGGGGATTGTTGAAAATAACCCGATTTTTCCACGACTTTGGAGGTGGGTTTCAAAGAATCGGCAAAATGATTCACGAAACCGAAAGTTGCTATGAATTCCTTAGAGCTGGGTGAACATCCTACAACTTTACTTCATCCAAAATCGTTATCAGGTGAATGAAAAATTCATGGGTAAAGATGGCTACTCCAAGAGGGAAAGTTTATTCATCCCACATTGGAGGGTGGGACAATCTTGTTCACTTTATATAGTTCAAAATTGTACTATAGGGCACGCCCTTTGGGTGGTACACATTTTGTGTAGGAGATAGGACCTAGCTATGGTCCGAAACAACACACACACGCGCGCCCCACTGTCGTTCGGCTCGGCTCGGGTTCGGGGCCAGGCCATGACATGGAGCGGTGCATTGTGGGCTGGGTTGGTTGTTAGGCTTAGGATTATTTAATTTTTTCGCCCAATTTTTAATTTCTCTTACCCGAAATTTTTACCAGAATTTTGAATTCGATTTTCAACTGTTCTGGAACGGTTTCATAACCGTTTGTGAACAGACCCAACCGCTCCAACGGGTGTCTCTGCTTCTTTAAAAGCAGAGCATCCTTACCAGATTCATCATTCCGAAAATTCCTAATTTCAAAGAGTTTCCAAACTTCAATTCCTGAGTGCTGACAGTTCATAGGGTGTAATCCGGCGGTGCTACCAGATTAGATAGTGAGGGACAATTATCCTGGGAGGCCTTTACTCCGGATCAAAACGACACCTAAAGAGAGAGAATTTCGCCTTAAGAAAATCGAGTCCAAGTTCGAGATTGTCTGCCCGACTTCTTGCAGCGCTTCTCCGAACTCTATAAGTACTGTGTTTATTATTTCATTTATGTTTTAACTTTCTTCTTCTTCTTCTTCTTCTTGTTCTTCTTCTTCTTCTCAGATTCTGAAACGTCCATAGAATCCAACAGGATAATCCAGTAGCTACCCAATGACGAAATGTCATATTACTCTCTTTACAAACAAACTCGGGATATGGAAGGCTCTACATTTTACCTCATTAATTAGTTCTAAAAAAGATAACTCGAAACAACGACATATTACAAGGAATTAGAAGATAAAAAACGCGTAATCGGTCAAATTCATAATATAGTTGATGAGCAATATTAACAGTAAGGTACACTACCATCAACAAGTGATCCTTATTCATTAGTGATTTATCGATGTGGCTTTCTTTTATTTGACTATTTGAGTATTGCAATAAGTGACATGATAATTATTCTCAATAGTGAGCGCTCACAGCAATAAATTGGTAAAGACGCCGTGTTTATCATTGAAGGTTCTTGAGTTGATGGATTTTGAGAATGTATGCCAACTCTCGGTTCATATATTTCAAATCAAGTACGCAACTACAGCAAATTTAGATTTATTTTACAAGTTATCTTATTTGTTTCTAATGATAATCTGTTTGTGTGTGTCTTTCTTGCGCAAGGGTTATATTAATATACTCAATATCGTTCTACAAAACAAAGTGTGGGCGAAAACACTGATAAATTAACTATGAGATGTTTCACTTTTGATAAAGACATGTAATCTTTCACTTTCTCATTAAAACTGCTTTCACTATATGTACTCTTCTGTTAATTACAAATAAACTCTCAAACTTGATACAAATTTGCTAGTACAATTTTTATGTGAATAACATTTCACAACTTTTCATTCTATCCACTCCAATTAGAGACAACCTATCGGTAAAAACATCGACACGGCCATAGGCGTTTCGACCAGGAGGACATTCCAAGGCCGCTTCAAGAATATGATGATGAATCCCAGATGAGTCTACCGCGTGCCCTCCTTTATGATCATGTCCCGAAAAACAAGCCTTCACACATTCATACCGGTGAATCACTCCCAGCACCTCATCGTAGTTCCACGGTAATGCTTCTGGAGACGCTGTGCCGGGGTCTAAGGGTAAATGGCAGAAAATTATCACTTTCTGTTTGGATTCAGTTGCATTCCATAACACAGTATCTAACCACTTCAATTGCTCTTTGCCAATTCCTCCATTGAACATCACAAACCTCCTCTCTAGCCCAACTAGCCCCGTCGGATTGTTCTTCTGCGAGTTAGGGTTTTTCTCCAGAATTTTCAATGCTTGGATTGTGATCGGATGATCTTGCGGCCAGCCAATAGCACTAACATCATATCCATCAAGGACTATGACTTTGTATTCAGGAACGGGAGAGAATTCGTAGAAAGCGCGGTAATCATCGCTTCTAATTTTTAAGATTGGTAGTAGCTTATCACGAGGAAGATTGTATAGGCAATGATTGCCTATCATATGATATGAAGGTCCATTAAAAGTCTCGAATTCACCAACTATCTTCGAGACAGTGTCGAGAGACTTATCTTTAGGGCAAAACCCGTCGACGATGTCACCAAAATTTACTGCAAAGTTGACATCGTTTGAGCTGTTCCAGTTCTCTATCGCCCTTTTTAATACGTTGAAGCTGTGGCGGTAATAGCGGGGGACGCCGTGGAAGGAACAGCCGTCGGGGATGTCGGCGTACTGGACGTCGGAGATGACGCCGAACGAGAAAAGCGGCCGATCAGTTGATGAAGGGACTGGGACTGGTTCTGGTTCTTCTGTAGAATCCATAATCAGGAAGTGAATGAAACCTGTGAAAGTTAGGAATTAAATTAGTTTCGGCTTCACGAGATTTTGTTGACAAGAAGAAACAAGTAAAGTGTGAATGAAGAACGCGAAAATCATGCGTTCAAAGTACAAATTTCGACGGATTCTTAGCAATAACCATGTGATGATATACTAAGAACCAAACAAAGTACCCCCTTAATACACACGACTTCTTTGTTCTTATTTGAGGTTTAAGTCTTAAGGTTAAAATTTTTAATGTCAGAAACTCAGTGAGATCATGTCTAAGCGCCAGAATCATAGATTGTCAAATCTCGAGAGCTGTAGCTGACCGTCTAAGCGCTAAACTCATAAGTTTATACTGCTCTCGAGATTTCACAATCTATTATTCTGGCGCTTAGTCGCATGACCTAGCTATGGTGTTCTTCTTTATTTCTTCCTAATCTTAACTCAAGCATGTTCATAAACATTAAACTTTAATTTTCCTGTTATTAACAGAATCACAGACAATGAACGTAGCACAGCAGAGTATAATTTTGTAATTTAGCACAAATTCATGTCAATCGAGTCAGGTGCAAAAACACATACATCATGAATTAGAACATTGCAAATTAGGTTAATACACAAGTTCGTAATTGGGATTAATCATGCAGAAGCCAAAAGAGATAACGATTTCGAGGGGCTGAATCAATACCTGTAGATGTGAGAAGCTCCACGACCTGATGAATCCCCAGCCTAATTCTCTTCTTGTAACAAAAGTATATATACGTATATGTGGGTGTATATATATAGAGAGAGAGAGATGTAGAGAGAAGAGGAACTGGATCCTGTAATGGTGTGTTTTTCGGTTTTGTACAAAGACTAATATTAGGATTTGTCAAAAACGAATCCGTGTTCGTATTTGATTGCATTGCGTAATTTGTATACTTCTATAATATCTCAAAGTCACCCTCTTTATTTGTGATAATAACAAGGAAATCCCTTTTAACTTGTGGCGATTGCAAAATTTAAACCAATCAAGAACGTTGAGAGCGATACTGTGTATAAGAATCTGAGGGCCAACACTGGAATTTAGTTCATTCTTAATTTTAATCATCGTCGTTCTAAGAAAAAAAAATGCATAAAAAGGTTCGCCACTCGCAAGCATTTTTAGGGACCTATCAGGCAATTATTGTTTTTTCAGGTGAAAATGTAGGATTAATCATTCATATAGTAAGATTACAGGAGCACCAGAGCTCGACAGGGGCCAAAAAACCCGATGCAAGCTTAATTGAACTACATATATAGCTGCAGTAGTGCAGATAAATGTACAGTACAATAAACAGACTCTATGAACTAAACTAAGAAATAAACCAGCCAAGGTAAGCTATATACAATGGCAAGCTCGAGATCTCAAAGCATGAGCTCTGAAACAAAAGTGCACGTTACTCTCTAGACCGCAAAGTCGCGAAGTAAACCTACCTCCTGTCGAATGGATGAGATACGACGATTGATCGGTCGCCTGTAAAGTATTAATCGACCTATCAACCAACTATTGTTAGACATATGATTTGTCTAGGTGAGAGACACGGTGGTTCATCTTTCATTGCTTTAGGAGTACACACTTCAACTTCTCTTTTCCTTTCTTTGATGAATGATATCTGATCCAACTTATTTTTCTAACTCAATTGTTTCATACATGTCCTTGTTTTATTTCATTTTGTTATCATTACTTTTGCATTTTCAGGGGACTTTTCAGTGCTTTACATTTTCTGAATTAACGTAAATCAAAATCTGGTTTTACAGGTTTGATTTCCTTCAAATACAAACAATCTCTTAGTGATCTAGCACGTGTCGCATGGGCCAGAATGATTATTCCTTAGTAAATCCTCATAACATATAATATGTGTTTAATCGCAACTTTTTAACTAATTCGCCATATGAATAAGAAAAAGATAAAATTTGGTGAAACATGCATCTCCAGTGATGCATAGCACCACCCACTTTTACTAGCCTTGATTTTGTATTTGTACGCATCTTTATACTCGCTGATCAAAATACTCTAGTAAATCCGTTGTTGTTTGTGCTTTCTTCAGAGAAAGCAACTTCATGCCTGAATGCTACTTCACCAGTTTCCTTGTTGAAGGTACTTCATGCTTGAGTAGTCATCACAGAATTGTTCTTTACAAAAAGAAAGAAGTTGATGCTTGAATGCCACTTTGCATGTTGAGTGGAGATTTCGTGAGAGGTTTAATTCTACTTCATACAAGACACCGAGATGAGGAAATTTAGTTTCGCTAACACTCAATAGCTTATCGAAGCTCTTCATGACGCACACGCTTGTTATCATCCATAGCTCAATCCAGTATCTAACCAACTACAGCGTAACATCGATAAGATCATCCATTTGACTAGGTTATTAATTGAACATCCACTTAATTGGCCCCTTTGCCCAAGTCGAGACCAAAGAAAATCACTCTGCAAGGTTATTCGTTAATTAATTGATCATATTCACTTATCGAGATTTACTGCAACCCTGCACAGTGTTCTATCTGTCTCCACGAAACTAAAACCTCCTGCACATATGTTTTCACAAAACCACGAAACTCATTCGACAAACTAACCAGTAACTAGTCGATACAGTTCTGCATTCATTTTCATTCAAGAAACACCAAAATGCCAATCGGAGCCAGGCACTTGAATTAACAGCACGTTTGGTTTTTCTAACTGGCCAAATCAGACAACCTAATCCAGTTATAGAAGGAAATTACCACTGTAGTCATAAAAAGGAAATTAGCAGGAATAATCATATACGAGATTATCACAAATAATCGTACAAGATTATTCATCCGCATTTAACCAAACAGCTCCATTTTTTCATTACACTGTCAAACAAATGCACATCAGAAGCTACACAGCAAAAATGGATCACAACTCCAATAAGAAGCACTACAACCTACTATATACAAACGATTAGCCCATTCCTCGTGAGGGCTCCAGACCAGCAATTTCTCAAGGCAGTCACAGAATCAAGAAGACCATGCCAATCTTCACTCCCAGATGTAACCAAATAGCAAGCAAGGCCTTTGACCAAACGAGCTTCAGCAATGATATCACTACCTCCTCTGACTGTCCCTTGTGAAAAAAGAATGTCTAAGAGCCTCACGGGCAGTTAACCTCTCGCTTGGATCATATCTTAAAAGACCTTGAACCAGGTTTATCAAGTCGCCCGCTGAGTGGTCGACATGCTGCATCACAAGGTTCTGGATACAAAAACACAAATGTCAGGAAATTGATCTGTGATTGTATCATTCACTCTGTCTCCCCAAGGCCAACACCTATGAGCTGAAGAGCATAACGATGTTAACAAACCTGTAGACGCATAAGCTTCTGAACAGACTTAATACTATCTCTTGAGTTTGCGCCTTCTGGCCAGTCCAGCTTGCCTCTTCTTACATACTTCTCTGCACTACGGCTGAAACAAAATATGGTACCCCAAATGAGGCATTGCCCTGTTGTAACTGATAGATATCTCGAACACAAATAAGTCCAGGACATGTACTTACTCTACTTTCTTCAGCATATGCTGGGGAAGAGGACCAAGAATCCTCTCCATCATGGCAAGATGTTCCAAGTTTTCATGGGTCTGAAACATTGCCTCTCCCTATACGCAGAACCATAATGTTATCGCTACATTCAGAAACCCAGGAGAGGTAGGAACAAAAAGGTAAAGATCAGAACATGTGGAATCAGTCTTCAAACATACCGAGCATAACTCCACCAAGATACATCCAACACTCCATATGTCACAAGGATAACTCCACCCAAGCCCTAGAAACACACAAATTGGATGTTCAAGCAAGCCATACAAACATGCATAGATCGTCCTGTAGAATGGGTCAGACAGCGGATGAACTGAATGGGATCAAATACCTAGGATAACTTCAGGTGCCCGGTAGTGACGTGTGGAGACAATGTATGTCTGGTCCCGACGATCATATGTCGTGCTCCCAAAATCAATCACCTTAATCGCACTTGATTTTGGCACTCTTTTGAAGTAAGATCCATCTTTAGGAGATCGTGATGAAACCTAGTGAAATCCAAGAGTCAAGTGTTCAGTTAATGGGCAAAGGAACAAGAGAGGGGAAATAAATAAGCACACTTAAAAAGCCAGGCTCTTTAGAAGGCATATCATTGACCAATAAACCCATGTGCTTCGACAGAGAAACAAGTGATGAGAAAACATTATAGGCCATTCCATAGAATGGGATTTTGACTCAAAACTATGATTATATATTGGGTTAGATAATGCCGTGGAATAACAGTGCCCCAACCGTGCTTTACCTTATAGTCTGGGACCTTAACATAATCCGAGGATACTAAGAGAATGTTCTCAGGCTTCAAATCCGTATGGATTAGCTGCATATCATGCATGACTGGAAAATCGGAAAAGAGAAACAAACATTATAGCCAAAACCGAACTACTTCAATGGCAACTGGCCACATCTCTACTTCTAAACCTCTCCTAAAAGAGAAAAAAAAAATGGAAGAGATTGGTGCAAGAAAGTAGCTACACACATGCAATACACTCCAAAAGTTGTCTGCCAATCTCACGAACGAGATCAATTGGAAAGGAGCGGTAACTGTTTTTCCGTAGAAAATCGTATAAGCTTGGTCCAAGCTTCTCAAAGACCTGCTCAAGCCATTTAAATTCATTCACGGTCTTAACCTCTGTTACTCTTAGAATATGGTTTCAGCCCACCAAATCAATTATAAATACTTACAATACAGATATGGTTACGATAGTCAAACCAGTTCCGTATTTGCACACAACTGCAAGGAATAAACCCGTTTAACAAACTAATAATGCATTGACAGGAGCTCCCCGAAACATGAACATGTATGATTCAGAACTGTGAACAAATAAATATTTTACATACCGGTTGCCACCTTTGTCATGCTTTCCAAGCTTTTGAAGCACATCAACTTCTATAATAGCTGCCTCACGATACTTCTTGATTCCGCGAACAATCTTGATGGCAACCATTTCCTTCTCTTCTCGGTCCCAACATTCTAGGACCTGGCCAAAGGTTCCTGAATAGGATAGATCAGAAGCCAATAGTCAGACACCAAGTCCATAGAAAATCAGAAACGGCTATAAGAAAATATATTGTGTGCAAAGACATACCCTCGCCCATCTTGCTGTGGATTTTGTCTGCAAGAGACAAAGAAGACGAATAATCAGAACCCATATACAAGATAGGTTGCACAACATATTTAATTGAGACCGGACATGACTGCCGATTTGTCCCCATTGAAAAGTGAAAAGATGATATTTGAAAAAGTTTCAGTAGAAAACAAAGTCAAGTTGCCGATTTCAGTTAAACAATGAAACATCTTTATGATAAATGTCGAAGTATATGGTATAGTCAATTAACAATGTAAAATCCTTGGTAATGGAGAGTGTAATTACAGCGAGAAGTTAAATTTTCTCCAACGGCGAACACATAATGCCCATCTTTGTCATCTTCTCGGCGTGGGGGGGAATCATTTCGAGCCACACGCTTAACAAACAAAGAACTAGTATGGTCTGAGGTTGCTCCCGAAGCAAAGCTTGTCAGATTTCCAATGTCTTGTCCATAAAACATCCCTAGCTGAGCCTACACACAGGGATCCATTCATATTCCACCCAAAAGATAAAGATAAAACAGTGTTCACCATAATTACATAGAGCCCTCAAGACAAATCACTCCATACTGATATGAAAGCAGCTTCGTGAGGAAAAGCGAACGAATAAGAATTATTATGTCAAGTCAATAGATCTGATAGCGGTAACAAAATCCCAATACATGAATATAAGCAGAAGTTCAAAAGTCTCCGGATCATAGAATAGATAGCCTTATTACATTCCTAATTCTGCTTTTTCTATTAGAAAGATTTGGGGTTATCCGTAGCAAAAAATAGAGGGCCTAAAACAAGAGCCTGTTTTATTTAAAATTGACCATCCTACATCCTTATTAAACTTCAAAAGAATTCGAGAGTGGCATTAATTGAATGACTGGAGGACAACACAAAATACTCACTCGAGTTTTTTCTGGTCAGAAAATCATGCATATCATAACAAAATCATGCGAGAGTCTGATCTATTCAAAAAATTAGCCATCTACACATCCTATGCACATCATAATACTTTCAAGAAAATGCCTAGAGCTTAAGAGAGCCTGATTTATTTAAAAAATCATGCATATCATAACAAAATCATGCGAGAGTCTGAAAAATTAGCCATCTACACATCCTATGCACATCATAATACTTTCAAGAATATGCCTAGAGCTTAAGAGAGCCTGATTTATTTAAAAAATTAACAATCGACCTACATCGTCTACACAAACTATATTCATGATTATGCCTACAATTGTGAACCACCATAAGAGCTACTTGAATTACTCGAGGCAACAACAAGCCAAAACCTAAGTGCAGGCATAGGTAGAATCTCATCTGTTCCAAAATTCTTCTAAGTTCCCCAAAATTCCAGAAGACATGCCTTGGACAGGCAAATTAATCAATTAGTATTGACCTAATTTTAAACTGATGATGACCTATTTGTTCACAAAACTCCAAATTGAGTTATAATTACAACAATCCATCACAAAACAATATCAACAAAAGCCGATTTCGAGAAATCACGCCATGAATCATCAAATCAAGCTACGACTTTAGAGAATCAATCGATATTACTCCAAATTGAGTTATAATTCCAACGAATCGGAACAAAACAAGGCCGATACAAACAGATCGGACGCTCAGAAGACTAAATCACCCATACCTGCTCTACGACGAACCTAATTTGGACCAGATCTAGCACAAAAAAGACAGAAAAAGCATAAAAACGAAGATCGAACGCTATGAGAGCAGATCTGATACCTTAGGGGTCTGAGGAGCAACGTCCCATCCCAAACGCTGCCTCTTCCGTGGACGATCCATGTGACCGAGGGGAAACTCGACTGCGCGTTCCGTCTCCATTGATGAACACAGAGAATTACAGATCCGGCGAGCGAGAGAGAGAGAGAGAGAGAGAGATTTAGAGCGAGAATTGGTTCTGAGAGAGAGATTGAGGGGTTGAGGATAGAGATGAAGAGGCTTGCAAAGATAAAGATGCTTAAATTGTGCGAGAGCACGCAAACCCTAATCCGAACCTAATATTGACGCTTTCCGAGCGTTAGTCGGTTGCGATTGAATCGCGCTATCCACGTGTCGTTTTTGCAGCCCTTGGTTCTACGGATTGATCGCCTTTTATAGTATCTACAACAAGCATCCCTATATTTCCAGATTAATGCAGAATTTCACCTTCTACTTGGGCAAATTATAATTATACCTATGCAAAAATTTAAAATTAATAGTCGTACTTGGTACTTGGTAGTACAATCATGAATGGATCAAGCAACACCTCCTATTGGTGTATGGCATTAAAATTTCTCATCAGATGAATGGATCAAGCATTACAATTTGGGTAACCGGGGGCTAGAACAAATGGCGTAGCAGTCTGCAATAGAGGACTGCAACTCGGGCGAGGTGGACGGGTTGGTATCTCTGTCCTAGTACGAGCCCGAGTTCTGTCAAGGCTGTCAAGCCCAACTCAGTCCGAGTTAAAAAGCACCGTCAACCTGTCCGAGCCTAAATTCGTACAAATCAATTCGGGTTCGGGTTGAATTCAGACTAGAACATTAAACTTAAGACATTTTTTAAAGCACAAGAGAAAACTATTAAAGCATCAAAGAATAATAAATTATTGGTGAAAAAAAATCAACAAGTTGAAGAACAAAATTACGATATGCTATATAATTCTCTCAAAATATCAAATTTACATGTAGTGGTCATGCAAATCGTGCAATTCGGATTAGTCCGTCGTTTAATATGTGTGCCAAAGCCCGGCCCTAATTGTAATGTGAGCTGAGAATTTATGTCCAGACCCGTCCAAATTACTACAACTATATGTCCGGACCCTATTTTAATTCGGGCTGTGCCCGGGTTGGTCTGGTTCTACGAGCCCAAGTTGCACCCGTAGTCTGCAACTATAATTGGGGTGGAGACGCATGATCAAATCCGGAATTAAGGAGTAGGAGTTAACTAGTTCAACGTTTATGTGTTGACTCTAACCTCACTAGTCAATAACACAAAATCGGGTATAATATTTTCTCGTTAGAACTTTCAACACAGAGTCTCAAGTAGATAGATAATACGAGAATTACATTAGAAAAAGTTGTGAATGACATTGTTATATATCATGCGCATGTGCATAACAAAATACTTGGACTCCAATATTCAATAAAATGATCACTGAATGGTTCAGGACGTAAGTAGAAGCACTCAAAACAACTCTCCATGGACATACTCTTTCCAACGTACAATGCATCATATGAAAGAAAAACACAAGTTTCAATAATTTGGACATTAGGACTTGTGAAAAATGGTTAGGTGATGTGATTATAATATTACAATCAAACAGGGACCTATTGCAAATTCTCTTATCCCACGGTGATCCTTGGCATATTCGTTACACTGGGTGACCTACTCAAATAAAGCCCTTAACTATAGTTTGAGATGTGTTGAGATTAACCATGATTAACTAAAGTGTGGTTTAGCAACAAGGATTAGACGGATCATTGTTGCATGTCACGTTCTGATACATTAGTTATCCTATGTTGTTGCCGAGCTCACATATGTACGATATCAATCTAAGTTTTGAACTGATACGAATTTTATCAAGGCTCTTCTAGAGGTTGGTTTTTTTAATTGATCCTTCAACTATTTTATGTGGTCAAAGTTGAGTTCTTTACTGTTTTTGTTACCACACACAACTAATCGGTTAAATTAGAAACTATTATGCCACACATGGCGATACAAGAGTAAAATATTTACAATTATTTTAAATTTTTGATCCATGTTCAATGTTACACTAGCTTTAAAATTATAGTCCGTACTCAAAAATATCATATAGAGATAATATTGCTCAACATAATGAACGATTTATATGATTTATATTTATACTCTGTAACATTTAGTTTGAGAAAATCCTTACTAACATTGTTGAGGAAGAGAAGGGAAATGCGAAAAGAAAAATAAATATAAAATAGTAAAATCCTTACTAACATCAAAGAGTAAAATTTGTCTAATGTAAATGTATTCACCCAAATCAGGCCCCAATCTGACGAATTTAGCTACTTGTGATGGAATCAAAACTCGATAACTCGAAAGAGATATTTATTGTAAAACTAGAAGGTGAAGAGAAATTAAACTATTGGGGTCTCCGGGGATAAGTCAATAGTTCTCTTCGCCTTATCTAAAAAGCTGCTCCGATCTTCAATCTTCAATCTTCAAACTGATGAACTATGACTTCTTCTCTCGGTACTAAGGTAATGAGAGGCTAAGTAATAATGGATGATAGAGTTCCCTTTTAACGTGGGAAGAGAGCTGAAGAAAGTGGGAGTCTTAATTAAGTTGTCAAAAACTGCACTTTGACCCCTCCTTGGTGCGCTCTACGTGTGTCTAACATGGTGGGCGTCGGCTTGTTATGGTGGCGGCTCCTTGTTTCTTTGATCCGTACGCCTCTTTCTCCTCACCATGGTAGCGTGTGGCTCACCATGGTGGGAATGTGTTAGCTTCAAACTCTTCTTTTTCCTACCTCCATGCATTGCTCCTCAGCTTATTATTCTATTCCGTTTGCTCCTCTTGTGCTTTTCAGTGCTCGTTTTCATGCTATCACCTCCTCGATTATGCTCATTTTCTTCACCTTTGTTCTTGAAAAATATGAACACATACCCGAGATAATACAATGGAAATGAAGTTACATAAAATAAAGCATTTTACGCGCAAAATATGTGAAAAACACTAAAACACTCTTGTACTACCACAAGGTGAAATTTACGCTGAATAGGTTAAAAATAATAAAAATGCTCGAAAACTAAGGTAAATCATCCGTAAAATAGGGTGAAAAATAGTATCAAATTGGGTGCTGTGATGATACACGGAATATCAATGTCTATGTCAACGTTATTTCTTTGATGTTAAGCATGTCTTTATGTTTAAATCATATTATAGAGTCTGTGATTGTTGTTGAGGTCATATGTGTTTAAGTGTGAGACTCATAAATGAGAAATGTGAAATGGTACCGATCAAGCATAGATGGCGGCTAATGAACTCGTAATAATCATCTCGTAGTAAAAAATGATGTAATTTGTTGTTATCACTGATGATTTTTTTGATAAGTTGTTATTACTGATGATTAAGGAACAATAAAACATGCTATGAAGAGTATCAAATTACAAATTTGATCGTATCGATGTGGAACTCCGTGAAAGTTATACACATGACTAAATGCTAGAACCCAATTGGGTATTTGTTCTTCATTCTGATGAGAGCCCATGGCTGCGGTCGATTTGGTCAAACACTGAATCCATTCTCGTATGCTTTATTAACGACAATGTCATGTCGGACCTCTCGCCTGTGTTCTTTTGTCGCTTCGGTGATTGGGTAAAGCCGCGAAAACAGAGAGAAAGAGACGGTGAAGATGAAAAGGACGAAGGGGAGATAGATATGTATAGATGAGTGTGAAGGAAGTGATAGAGATAGTAAAGTGAAAGTATATATTGCCGAACAACTGCACTATCCATTCAAGTATTTATGTGTCATTGCTAGTATACCAAATCAGACGGGTTTTTGATGCACCCAAACCCAAACCCACCCCGATTCATACTTACATATGCCCGATCTATACCCAACATGTCGAGTTAGGGTGGGACTCGATTTTTTCCGATGGAAATGATATCCCTACCCACATGACATAATTCAAATCGCAGATAATCTGTGTGTTGTCATGGCTGCTGCGTATACATGTTAGAGTGTTGCGCTTCTAACAATACTTAGAATATTATTGTTAAAGAAAAAGCTGATGAAGTTCAAATGGCAAATAATATGTGTTGTTGTGGCTGCTGCGCATACAGGTTACATGATTTGGGATTTTTTTTTCTTTTTTTTTTTCTCAGGTTGAGAAATTATAATATTTTTCTCACAAACCTGATGAAGTTCAATTCAAAAAAAAAACAAAAAAAAAAAAAAAAAAAAAAAAAAAACTGATGAAGTTCTTGATTTTAAAGAAAAGAAAAGCAAAAATAAATTGAAGTTGTTGAACTAGTGAGGGGCACAGAAAAAATCTAAGGACTTGGACCCTCCGCCGCTCTGCGCAACAAAACCTCTATCTCCTCCTCACCCCCCTTATCTTCATCCCCTCCTCCCTTCACCCAAACCCTTCACCATCTCTCTCTCTCTCTCAAACCATGTCTTGTATAGCCAAACCCGCGTTGAAGCCCTCAACAATGGCCAACCTCTGTGTAACATCCCTCCCAGCAATCTTCACCTCCAGGACCTCATCATTCCCCCAAATCACAAAACCCTTCAAGCTCAACCTCTCCTGCTCTTACTCATCTTCACTACCCACTTCCTCATCAATCAAGAAGAAGACCCATTTGGTAACCCTCGTCGCACAGACCTCAGATTGGGCTCAACAAGAGGAGGGCAACACTGTTGCTGTTGAGGAAGAGCAAGGAGAGAGCTTAGATTTTGGCACAGCCAGTGAGGAGTCTTACGCGGAGCCTTCTGAGGAGGCTAAGGTCTTTGTTGGGAACTTGCCCTTTGATTTTGAGAGTGAGAACTTGGCTCAGCTCTTTGAGCAGGCTGGAGTTGTTGAGATTGCAGAGGTGAGAAATTGGCAGTCTCTCTCTCTCTCTCTCTCTCTCTCTCTTTTTTTTTTTTTTTTTTTTTTTTTTTTTTTTTGGTAGAATGTGTTTTTGATGATGGGATTGATTTGGGATTCTTGTTTTTTTGGTAGGTGATTTACAATAGGGAAACTGAGAGGAGCCGTGGTTTCGGTTTTGTGACGATGAGCACTGTTGAAGAAGCTGAGAAGGCTGTGGAATTGTTCAATCGATATGTAAGTTTTTAGAAACTAACTGCATGTTAATGTAAGTTCTTATGTGGATTTGAAATTGTCTAATCCATCTAGGACTTGATATGAGATTGCAGAGGAATTAGTTTATAATGTTGTTTAGGTAGCTTTGTAGTGGTTCAGCGGGCGAAGTTTGAATTTGTGTTTTTGCTCTATTGTACATGTTGAATAGAGCAGACATTATCATGAAGAGAATCTAGATTGATTCTGAGTCACTCAAAATACTTGGAGGTAGGATTCACGGGTATAATAATGTCATGGGCAATGCACTCGTATTGACAAAAGTGCATCACAAAATGGAGTGATGAGAAAATGACTTGTAACTGTGAAGGGACCTTCATAATCAAGATTAAACTTTTGAACTTTTTTCATTTCCATGATCTTCTGAAGTTACCTATTGCCAGCTTTTCTGGATAAGTCCCTGCGGATATGGTCAATCTCAAGTTCTCAACTTACAGTTTATTGCTCAAGAATAAATTCAACAAAGATTGAACTATCAGTTACTACTGCTAGGGTTACTAGATTCGCCATTCGTATGTTTTATCTAGGTTTTGCTGAGATGCTTGGACTGCCAATCTTCTCCAAATCAGTTGAACCATTGGTGCCTTCCATGTATTTGTGACAACTCATGCTTTTGCCTGGTTAATTCTAAAATTGTTTACTATTTACGTATAACTAATCCTATTTGATAAGTCAACGAGTAATGAGAACTATATCTCCATAGGTGTTCCTTCACTATGAATGTGAATAGACTCGTGAATAAACTTTTTGGGTGTAAATTTACACGAGAAGCCGGGAATCTTTCTCTATACAAAGTGAGGTTTTATGGACTGGGACCATGTGTGAGGAATGTTGCAGTGAGGAGAAAGGTGGGCCAGTGTAACGATTTCGAAAAACATGTTTTGCGACGGTGTTTTGTGGGATCAGTAATGATATGAATAGAATAATATTTCCTAACATCAAAAGGGCAGGAGTATCACTCTATGAGTTGGGTCCTTCCACTAGATCGAGAAATTTAGGTGCTAATTTTGAACTGGAAATAAAACATGTCCATCTAGTACATCTTGGGGATGGCACAAAACTGGAGAACTTTTCTAGGCACTATTTGCAGTTTGACCTTTTCTCTCATGCTTTAATGTTTTTCTAGGGTATGCTACTTGCCTTGTTCGATTGGTCGTAATAAGATGACTTACTTGCCCGCTTAAATGGGCAAACTTATTTTTCAAATCTCTTTCGTTCCCAGAGATTAATTTTTCTTTCCCCTGTAGAATCCTTAAAACTATTTTTGAAATTTGTAACTGTTAACTGTAAATGTCAGTGACTGCTATTCTGCCAAGTACGACTATTCATGTAAGTCGAGGACAATTCTGGTATCTTAATCCCGAGAAGCATTTAGAGCTCATTGACACTTTATGCCCACTTCTCAACATGTATCTGGTCAGAAATCACTCTCTTTTGGACTTGTTGTGTAGAAAGTTAGAAACCTTGAAATACTCGAATGCGGGGCAATGTCTTCTTGTTCTGGTCTGGCCATGTGTCATTTTTATCCTTCAGGTCGAGTGAGCCATCATACTTTATAGAAGTAAGTTAGTTGTTTCCTGTAGATTTTCCTTGTTGGTTGTCAAGTGTTGCTAACTAAGGCGTTCCTGATTCAACATTAGAAGTATATTGGTTTCGTCAGGCACGGTAGGTTAAGGACATCATTAGAAAAGCCTTGTGGAGTTCAAGATCAAAATTCCTCTTCTTTGTCTCATCTTTGGATGCTCAAAAGGAACTTCACCACAATATCTTAATCTCCCCACAAATAACTTAGTACTGACAGAGAAGAGAGCACGACACTCACACCAGCTCAAAGCCTTAAATATCTCGAGAAAAGACAAGTTTCATTTCTGATGAACTGAGAATGCAATGTTTCTTTATCACAAACGGCAAAAATTAAAGGATACTGTTGATTTTTTTTTTCCTGAAGCCTCACGTTTCTTTGTGCATTTTCTGTGGTACAGAAGACTAGATCTAAGACTGATTAAAAAGTTATATTTATGTAACTCGGATTCTGCAATATCTGAAAGGGGGATATTATAATGAAAAATTACCGTCATACATCTTAGTAATCAGATATGGAGTTGCAGAAGCATTGAAGTGAGTAGTTCCAAGTTTTTTGAGATGAAGCTATCACACATTATTTTTTCTACCTTGGGCTCAAGCTTGGGATGAGCATGTTGAGTTGTATCTGAGCTCTGGTAGAATATCAGTGGGAACCTAAAGTATGCTCTATATGACTGCTATGAGTTCTCTGACCTGGGTCCATTATATTTTGTTGATAATAGTACATATGGTGCCTTATTTCCAACTGAGAAGGAAGCATTTTGGTGCATAGTTGTTAAAATCTTACGATTCACGATTTGTATCCTACGATTCGATTCAATTCACCCATGAAACGATGCGAATCCCTTAGTGAATCTTTAATGGACAAAAAATTATTTGAATCCCGATTCAAGAGTCCGAATCTTACGATTCAGTTGCGATTCGGACCGATTCTACGATTCACCTTCGATTCATCTGAAGGTCTAATTGAGTTACAACATCAGTCTAAGAAATAATACTTACTACATTACTTCCTACATTTATCTGTTTTGCAACATGCATTTGTTTTAAATTACTAGTGCACTTTTCTCAAGTCCAGGGCTAATGGTTTTCTATTATTTTCAATCTTCTTGGCATTTTTTAGTTCCTTGCTCCACATGCCTATTTATATCTAGATTGTTCTTTATCTTGTAGATGTGTGAAACTCCTAATCACTAGTTATGCATGCGAGTTTTCAATAATTCGAGCTTTCTTTTTGTAAAAATATTAATATTTTGCTCAATAATGTTATAGCTTTATGAAATATTTTATTATATCTACATAAAAATATTGCAAGCTGAAGCTTTACGATTCACGATTCGATTCGATTTACGATTCAGTGAAGGTGAATTTCGATTCACTATCTGAATCTCGATTTGACAACTATGTTTTGGTGTGTCTATGTGTGTTTCCACACACCCCAACGACGTATATCTAGTCGCTAACGATTTTCTCCAAGTCATACACCAAAAATATTACGTAGTTGATCTTGCTGGTTGCGTAACTAATAAGAGAATAGGGATGAATAGTATGGGCTCATAACAAGAGCATGTAAAACAGAAAAGAGTTTATATTATTTTTTTTTCCTTCTTTTGTCAAGGCATAAGTATAGTTTCCCTAAAAAAAATAGCATAAGTAGATGGAATCGGATATGTGTCACTTGAATTCATTGTGTAAGTTGCAATACCATGTTACACTATCGTTCCGTAGTGGTGTTGTGACAGTGGCTTCTTTATCATACTAGAAAATTTGCTTTTTTGGTAAGGGTTGCATTATGGTACCTTGCACCCAGATTGTTTCAACTAGGATAAAAGAATAGGGTGGTTAGGTAGTTTCAAGCTTCTTTTCTCATGTATTATATCTCCTCCCAGTTGACAAAGAGAGGCCCTTCAAAGAGTTTGATGTTCTACATTAGGGGTAAATAGGTCTTGTTTGGGAACTGGAGATATCAAGGATCATTGGTTTATGCTTTTTAATGGCGTGTGACTGTACATGTTTGAGATCAAGAGAGACAATTCCGTTCACCAAACATGCCCATTGATGGGATGGATAGAGAACTCTAAACACAGATGGAATATCTTTCGAGGTTCAAGAACACTTGCTCTTTGTTATGCACATTCAGTCGTTCACTATTGTTGTCTTCCTTCATTTGATAGAGGTATAGGCATATTGTTTACAATGTTGATAACTTAGGTTTGTCTTTTTAAATTCACCCACATATCATCATATTTAGGTCCAAAATAGTAATAAATACCCCTAAATGTGTGTCTCCTTGTATACTTCTAAGTCCCACTTCAATGGCAGATTAAGAACTGACAATGTGATTTGTTTTGTTGGTTTACTAATTGAGTTTGCATATTGAACAGGATCTAGGTGGGAGAATTTTGAATGTAAACAAGGCTGCTCCGAGGGGATCACGGGTTGACCGTCCACCGAGGGTGTATGAACCTTCCTTCAGAATCTATGTTGGCAACTTGCCTTGGGATATAGATAACTCTCGTCTGGAGCAAGTATTCAGTGAACACGGTAAAGTGATTGACGCTAGGGTAGTGTTTGATCGGGAGACTGGCCGTTCCCGCGGGTTTGGCTTCGTGACAATGTCGTCTGAGGCGGAGTTGAATGATGCAATCTCCAACCTTGATGGACAGGTATGTAACAAGATTATGTTTCTTTCCGTCTAGCACTGTTTCGTTCAATGGCATATAAAGGGGACTCTTTTATCCCGTTGTTAAGGCCAACACTTGTCAACCATATCTCTAAAAATTGCAAATAAGCCCCATTGAGATGAGGTCTGAATCCATGCGCCAGCCTTTAGCATGGGTAGGCATGTGCCCCACCTGAAACTTCTAAAACTACGGTAGCGCCCATACATGTTATAAGTAGTTCAATAGTGTCTTCTCCAAAATTGCACAAGTGCCTTGGCTGTTTTTGAAATTGCACCTTGTGCTCCAGTAGGCCCAGCTTTCTGAGACAGTCTATCAGATCCATTATTAGAAGTGTGCTGGAACCAGGTCTATGCGATAATGATAATTATAATAAGGACAAATTACCTTAAACCTGCTTGCAGCTTGCCATTTGTTACTAAAAACCTATTATAGTTTTAAGGGCTAAAGACATTTTGCACCCTTGTGTTTTGGATTATATACAAAAACAACCCTATTCTTTAGGGATATACAAAACCACCCCTGTCAGATAACAGAGGTAACGGTAAATTGACGGAGGTGCGAAAAGACGACAATACCCCTGAAATTCAACAAATTACCTCACTATAAAGCCCACTCTCCTCCCTTCTCTCGTCATTTCCCAACCCTAGCCTCCTTCATTCTTGTCTCTCTCTCACAGCCTCCCTCCCTCCCTCTTCCGTCATTCTTCCCAGCCCTCCACCTTCTCCTCCTCTCACAGCCTCCCTCCCTCCTTACCTTCTCCTCCTCCTCCCTCTCCTTCAAAGCCCAACTCCGTAGCCGGAGAGAAAGAAGAAGAAGATCGATGCCGTGACTAGTGACTCCGTCACTCCCACCAATTCACTCTCAAGCTCATCTGCAATGGAGTCGACTCTGTCTGCAACCACAATCACTCTCCTCGCCATGTCCAAAACCCTAGCTTCGAGCTTCAATCCCTACGCCTCTCGCCTGCACCGCCACTCCTCCTGAGCTCGTTCAGTCGAGGGCTTCCGTTCAATCGAGGGCTTCCGGAGTCGTTTTTTGTCTCTTCAACTCAGGCGACTCTTCTCCAGCGAATGTCAGCGATCGAAGGGGTTGAGTTCGGTGTCTCACTCGTCTAATTCGCTTTGGAATTCGCCTGCTTTGGCTGTGCCTCTGATTCACTATCGCCTGAGGTGCGTTGCGAATTCTGCTGCTTCGTTTGCGAGTTAAGCTGGAGGAGGTGGACTTATTTCAGATCTGGTCTCTCTCTCTCTCTATCTCTTTCTCAATTCCCGATCTGGAATTGGTGAGTAGTAATGCAGGTGGAATTGGTGAATGGTTAATTACTTGTGGGAGGAGTTGGCGGTAAGTGGATTGTTGGGTGTAATAGTGAATTGGATCGGTTAATTGGACTAGGTGTTGGTGATTCATGGTCTGATGGTTTGTTGCAGGTGGCTTGTTGGGTTGATAGCATGTTAGGTTGATGATTTAGGAGGTGGTGTGTTGGTTGGTGATGCTTGTGGTTGAAGGTTGTGATGGTGTTAGGGAAGTTGGAGGTGTAATAGTGAACTGCAGAGGCTGTTTTGGTGATGAAAATGGAGGGTTTGGGTATTTTTTTGATTTGTGGATATTTGTGTTCTGATGATTAGAAATCTGGGTTCCGAGGATTTTCAGGTGTAGATGAATTCAATTTCGTATGGGTGGTGGATGTGGTTTTCGATGAAGTTTATGGTGTTGGTGGAGGTGGTCAAGAACATCAAGATAGGTGGTCAAGAACACCAGAACATCAGGAATATGAACAAAATAAACAAAAAATACAAGTAGGGGCAAAATGGTCATAAAAAGACAGATTGCACCCCATACTAATTGATTGTAACAGAAGGGTGGCATTTGTCCAACGTCTGTCCACTGACAGGGGTGGTTTTTGTCTCGACAGGGGTGTTTTCTTGTATATCCCCAAAGAATAGGGTTGTTTCTGTATATAATCCAAAATACGAGGGTGCAAAATGTCTTTAGCCCTAGTTTTAATTTAACTACAAAACCTACATGCTTACTGATAACCTATTGCAGTTTTAATTTAATCTAAAAACCCACCTACAGATAAAATTAGTACCAATAACCACAAATCCCTAATGGCATTAAAAAAAGCCTAGCGCCATTTACCTACTTTCTTTGCAACAATTACCATTCATGATTGACGTGACAGTTACTATTTACCCTATCACGCGAAAGTTACCATTTGTCTCACCGCATGTAGTCAGATGCTGGGGTCTCATTAGCTGCAAGGTTTCTTCAACCTGTAGGGAATTTGTGGTTATTGGTAGTTTGGTAGCAATTTGTAAACTGCAGGTAGGTTTTGATGTTAAAGTGAAACAAACGTAGGTTTTCGGTAACAAATGGTAAACTACATGTAGGTTCACTGTAATTTGTCCTAATTGTAATTAATGTGTTTACATAAATGATGTGTACTTCCATTTTTCACCTGAAGTCTCAAACTGCTGCTCTGGTTATTTGTTGGTGATTTTGCAGAGCTTGGGTGGAAGAGCAATCCGAGTTAATGTTGCTGAAGAAAGACCGAGGCGGGCATTTTGATTTGGGCTGAGATGAGCTCAAGTACATGATGAATATTTGTTTTTCTCCTTGATGAGAACCGTATTATTTAAACTATGCATATTATGTTGTACTGCTTCTTTACAGTTTTTTTCTTGGTACATTTTAGTTGGTTTAGATACTCGTTCTGTTAATTTTACTGAAAGATTTCCGGCTCTAGTGAAGTGAAACCTCCCTCCCTCTCTCCGTTGTTTTTCTTCAAATGGTTTGGTTTATCCTGTAGAATATTTGAGACGTCATCCTTGTGTAATTTTTCTTAATAATGAAACGAAGGTGCACCAATGGCTTTGTGGTTATCGAATGGTATCGGTGAGTTGCCCAAATGCTTTAAACTCCGCCTTCGTATAGCACACATTTATTAATTTAGCCTTTGTTGCTTTAACTATTTGGTGAGCCCCAGATAACAAGATTTTTACTTACACATTGAGTAAAGTTGATGATTATTACTGAGCTGATGGTACTGTCCTTGCGGGTGCATCCGCAGGGAAATGTTGCGCATAAATGCCTACTCCTTAGTGAACTCAACTCAGTGTTTTTTTTTTTTTTTTTCTAAACTAATGTTGTGAGTAAAGGCTTACTTCTTGGTGAACTCAATCCAGTGCTTCGGCTAAACTCGCATCATGTTCTTGGTGCGTGATAGAACGAAAAGAACAGTGACATAAACTGATAAAACACGTAGACACTGCCACTTGTATGATTGTGGGAAGCAGCACAAATACTTTGATATGTTAGGGTTCCCACAAGGTTAGAGTGACTGGAACGCTTGGCAGTTATAATTTGCGATTCTTTATGTATTGCCCGATGGAACACTAGTCTTCAACTTGTTCTTTAGAGTCGCATTATAAAGTGGGCAAGACTCTGTAAGTAAAATATTTGGAGTATGTATGGCTGAGATGCTATGATCGAATTATTTTGTGTCTATATACTTTTATTTAAGAACTAAATAACCTTACGCAAAGCCCTTATAGCTCAGTGGTAGAGCGTCAGTCTTGTAAACTGAAGGTCCGTAGTTCGATCCTGCGTGAGGGCACAATTTTTATTTTTGCCAACAAAACAAGGTACCTATTTTTTTTGATTGAAACAGATCTCACCCCTTGATCATATATAAGCTGTGAGAACTCAGAATCCCAAGACCTAGCTTAAAGTCTTAAGTTCTGATTGATTATTTTTCAAACACTGGACGTACAACTATCATTATCATATAGGTTTTGCACAGAGCCACTTCCTAGCAGTTGACCTCGAATATAATTTCACACCCAAGTGGAATCTAATTAATTTATTTTCTGATCAAACTAATAATACCGGTAACTTACAAGTCCAAAGTGTAAGAAGAAAGCAATAATGCGTGAACACATAAACTTGTGATACCGTATTCGGAATTAAGAAAAAGATAACTCCATTGTATCTGGACTTACAAAAGAGAAAAAAAAAGAAAAAAAAAAAAGAAAAAGGAACAGACAAGCAAGCAGATATTTCATTTTCATTCGATAATGTGTGAAGTCCCTTTAGGGGCTTTAGGCGTTGCAGAAGTTGTTATCCAAGACGATTATATTTTCTCCTATTTTCTTTCATCATTAACATATTTTGACGACTTGGGTCCTGAAGTTGTAACAGTTGATGCCAGTGTACACCCCGTCGTCCATCCTGTCGATGTAAACATCCCCATCTGTACGCACGTCTCGCTGCGTATAGGAGAAAGGAACATCACACTTACCTCTAGTTGCAGTAACATGAACCATAATGGTGGAATTAGCGGGGACCGTAATGCGGTCGGACAACTCCGTCGTCTGGTATCCTTTCATGTCAGTTCCCCACTCGTATCTCCCGTCGAACACATCCCAAAGGCCAACCTCTCCGTCCACAATCAACGGAACACCTGTCTTGATCGTGGTCGGAGTGGCTAATTTGAAGGAAACGTCGGACTTCCACGTCCTAGTCGTTTCCTTTTTGAACGTTTCGGTTATGTAGATAACTTCGTCGACCTCGAGAGGGTTCGTGAACTGTTTACTTACCATTACGACGACATGTTGGTCGTAGATTCGACTGTGCTTGAGGCGGAGATCAACGTCGTAGATGATCCTCGAGACAACAGGCTCTTCAACCCACATGATTGCCTCTTTCGACATGAGATCGGTAGTAGCGGCGAGAGCGGTCCGGTTTGCCGATGATGATGCGCTCGTTGTCGTCACCCGCTGGAGAATTCGGTTATTCTGCACCAGCCGTAACGCAACCTCGTTGTCGTAACGGCCTTTGACCACCACGAACGCGGATTTATGGAGGTCAGGGTCGACCGCTCGGGCGTCTCCTGAAGCATCAATCCAGTAATCCCCATTCACAGAGTGTGCTGTCCAGAAATGGTAGGACTGGGTCTGGATACGGACACTTCCATTGTTGTTGTATTGGACATCATGTGGAGAGGTGAGTCCGACATCGCTAGAACTAAATTGCAAGGTGGAATTGGTGGTGTTACGGTTCAGGTAGAGACCGTTATCGCCCTTGAACACGACGACCTTGGGCAATATCACGAAGGACTCCAAATCGATCATAGCAAAGGTTTTGTTGACGGGATATTCACGACTTGGGGGATTTACGTACGCGTTCAAGCACGACGCGTACGTGGGATCGCCAGTCCCAGTAGAAAGACGAACATAGCTGTTGTCTTGGACACAGTGTATTGTTGTCATGTTTTTACCAGTGGCAGTAACATGATAGAGTGGCGACAGGTCGAAAAGGGTACTGCACGATCGATCTTCCACTGGCTCGGCTGTTGTGCAGGCGGTGATCGACCACGCGTTTTCTCCTTTCATTCCAGTCCAATATTTGTTGGTGTAACAACAACGTATGTTGAACAACCCTTTGTTTCCTTCCGCCTTGGCTGGCTCCAGTTCAAACTTGGTGTATGGGCTTAGAACTCCCTCCCCGCTGAACTCCAAATGCCCGTGGAGTACAACATCTTCTTCGTGTACGTACCGCAAGTAGTTGTCGTTGGACAGCAATGCAAAGTACCTTGGAAAATAACTCATCTCTCTCCCTCAAAACTATTTCTTTCTTTCTTTCTTTCTTTCTTTCTCGTGCTTTTCGCTAGCTCCACTGCAGCTCTATTTGCGAGGAATCTGTTACATACTCAAGGGAAGTCTTTGGAGAAGAAGATAACGAGACAATCATTATCTTATTCAAGAGAAGACTTTTTTTTTTTTTTTTTAGATAACATGTTCCATAAACCTGCCTCAGCACTTGATTCTCCAAATGGATATTCAGAAAGATCATGAGCCGAACATGTAATAACTATTTTTTTTGGATTTTTCTTTTATAAAAGAAGTCATCGTGGAAATGAGTGCTGTTATACAACCACCTCGACTCCATGAACTCCTTATAAAATAATCTTTATTTTTATCTATATAAAATTAAGGGAAATTGCTTCTCTTTGTGTCAAATGTGATTTTGAAAAGCATTGTATGCTTGCCAATTGTCAAAACACATGGCATATTTGTACCAATTAGATGTTGTCAAGTTAGATTGACATAAAATGACATTGTACACAACTTTTGACCTTAGCTTTTGAATTTTTTATGCATTGTGATTGTATTATTTGACTAGACTTTTGATTTTTCTATGCAGTAATGCAATAAGTGTGATTCAATGGATATGAAATGATGCGCTGGGATGGTAACTCAAGTTTTAGAGCGTTGAAAGTCCCTGCATGAGGTCATGACTTCAAGTCCCGTTGATGACAAACTAATTTTTCAAAAAATAAATAAAATAATATGAAATGATGTATATTTCACATTCTAAAATAATAAAGAGCATCTTGAAAAAATTTAAAGATAGAATTAATGACTAAGATTTATCTGAAACCTAATTGGACTATCTTGTGTGAGCAATTTTTGACAAAACTAACATTGTCACTTGCTTCGACCACCAGAGATGAATGAGGTATGATCAGGGTGATAATTGCATATTTTTTCTTCCTAAATGGCATGCGCTTCATTTGAAAAGAAATAAAATGCGATCCCCTTTATTTTTTTTGAATGTCTGGGTTAGGACTTAAATTTTCTGTAGGAGAAAATATAAGAGTGAATATATTCAGTACCACGGAGGTATGGGTTATGTGGTACCACGGGGGTACTCTAATTGGTTGATCATATCAATTCTACCATATTCATAATATCAATGTATGGAAATAATTACATAATCAACAAATTAGAGTACTCTGTGGTAACACATCACATATACCCCCGTGGTATCGGATGATGTGTGGAAATTTGATTGGACAAAATGGGGTCAAAAAATTCAAAATTTAGTGACTAATTGGAGTTCTACTTGAAGGAAAACCCAGTTACGAAAATGAACTTTATCATTATCTTTTATTTGATTTTTTAAGAAAACACATCTTTCTCTTAATTAATACACAATTGATAATTGCAGTCAATAATACAATCAATCTTTAAGAGATTATTATTCATTTTTGAAATCAGAATACAGAAATGTGTTTTCTGTTATGTGTATTTTTCCTTGAGAATATACAAATATATATACATATTACAAGTGATCCTAATCAGAATAATATATATCTAAAAAGATCTGATGTGATCTTATCACCAAATCAAATCTTATCTAGAAATCATATCTGATCTTATCAACCTTATCTCAGTTCAAAAAAATTGAGAATCTTTCCACACTCCCCCTCAAGCTGGTTCGAAGATATCAATCATACCCAGTTTGCAAATTAAGGATTCAAATGCTGATTTAGGCAGCCCTTTGGTGAGTATGTCTGCTCGTTGCTCCTTTGTTGAAACATAAGGCATGCAGATGAGACCACTTTCCAACTTCTCTTTTAAGAAATGTCGATCAACCTCAACATGTTTAGTCCTGTCATGTTGTACAGGATTATGTGCTATACTTATAGATGCTTTGTTGTCGCAATAAAGTCTCATAGGATTTTCTGCCTCAATCTTCAACTCTCCTAAAAGTTTTCTAAGCCAAAGAAGCTCATAAATTCCATTGGCCATTGCTCTGAACTCGGCTTCTGAAGTGCTCCTAGCCACAACTGCTTGTTTCTTACTTCTCCAAGTAACAAGATTTCCGCCCACGAATGTGCAAAGACCTGAAGTTGATCTCCTATCGTTGATACATCCAGCCCACTCTGCATCAGTGAATGCTTCCACACGCATTTGGGAATCTTTCTTAAACAACATTCCTCTTCCAGGGGTCCTTTTTAGATACTTCAGAATCTTGTAAACTGCCTCCAGGTGCTCTTCTTGAGGAGAATGCATGTATTGACTCACAACACTAACCGAGAAAGCAATGTCCGGTCTGGTGTGCGATAAATAGATCAACATACCAACAAGTCTTTGATACCGCACTCTGTCGACCTCTTTTCCTTTGTTGAAAACACCAATTTTATGATTGACGTCGATAGGTGTGTCTCCAGGCTTACATCCTAGCATGCCCACTTCATTAAGCAAATCTAGTGTATATTTTCTCTGAGAGACTGCAATTCCCCTGTTCGATCGAGCAACCTCCATACCTAAAAAGAATCTTAAGGGGCCGAGATCTTTTATTTCAAATTACTTAGAAAGAAATTTCGTGAGTTCACTGATTTCTGCATCATTGTTTCCAGTCAATATAATGTCATCCACATATACAATAAGTATAGCAACCTTACCCTCAATCGAGTGCTTGAAGAACATTGTATGATCAACTTGACTTTGTGAATATCCAAAGCTTCTAATAGCCCTTGAGAATCTGTGAAACCAAGCCCTAGGTGACTGCTTTAGACCATAAAGAGATCTTCTAAGTCGACACACCTTCTTCCTTCCATAAAATTCCTCAAAGCCTGGAGGTAGTTGCATGTAGACCTCTTCTTTGAGTTCTCCATTAAGAAAAGCATTCTTGACATCTAGTTGGTGGAGTGACCAACTTTGATTGGCAGCAAGTGACAATAGAACCCTGACAGTGTTAATCTTGGCGACCGGAGAAAAAGTTTCTTGGTAATCAATTCCATAAGCTTGTGTATACCCTTTTGCAACAAGTCGTGCCTTGTATCTGTCTATAGTTCCATCAGCTTTGTACTTGACGGTGAACACCCATTTTCAACCAACATAGGTCTTGCCTTGTGGTAATTTCGTCAACTGCCACGTACCATTCTTCTCAAGTGCTCTTATTTCTTCATGAATAGCATCTTTCCACTCAGGAATTTTAAGAGCTTCATAAACAGATTTAGGAACCTCTACACTAGAGATATTAGAGACAAATGCTCGATAGGAAGAAGACAATCTGTGGTAAGATACAAAATTGGAAATGGGGTGAAGAGTACATTTCCTGGTTCCTTTCCTTTGAGCAATAGACACACTATGATCATTAGAAATAGGAAGTATTGCATCTTTAAGTTTTGGAATACCTTCAGTTTCATCAGCTTTCGGGTCTGAATCTTGGCTTTGCATTGGTTGAGGATGAGCATGTTCTGTCCCTTTGTGATGACATTGTTTCCTTGAGTAAACACATAGTTTTGATTCTGGTTGTTGTACTTCTGAAACAACCTGAGGTACGAAAGAACGTGGAAGTGTATGACATGATTGTGGGGGTCGATGATCTGGGCTTCCCGGGGTGCAAATAGGAAGAGGGAGACATTCAGAAATATGTTCTTCCATAGGATACTCCCCCTGAAGAGGAGTTTGAGGAAAAAAAGGATTGATTCTCGAAGAAAGTGACATGGTGAGAGACAAATGATTTTTTATGCACGGGATCATAACACTTGTACCCCTTTTGAGTTGGTGAATAGCCCAAAAAAACACATTTGACTGCCCGCTGATCCAATTTGCTTCTGAGAGTACTGTGCACATGAACAAAATCCACACAACCAAATACCTTAAGTGGAAGTGAGCTGACGAGCTTACTATGAGGATAAGACATGAGAAATGTGTCTAGTGGAGTTCGAAAGTTTAGGACACGGGAAGGCATTCTATTTATCAAGTAAGCAGATGTGAGAACTGCTTCACCCCAGAAAAGTTTTGGTACTTGAGTGGTGAACATTAATGAACGGTCCACTTCTAACAAATGCCGATTTTTTCTTTCAGCAACACCATTCTGATGTGGTGTATCAACACATGATGATTGGTGAATGATCCCATTGTCAGATAAAAAATTCCCCAAGATATTAGAGAAGTACTCTCTCCCATTATCCGTTCTAAGAACCCGGATATGTACTCCAAATTGATTTTTTATCAAAGCATGAAAGGTTTTTAAAAGTTTTCTCAGTCTCAGACTTGTTTTTAAGCAAATAAATCCAACAAAGGTGTGTGTGGTCATCAATGAAAGTAATGAACCATCTAGCCCCTGATATGGTTGACACACGTGATGGACCCCAAATATCACTGTGTATAAGGACGAATGGTGCTGATTTAACATAAGGTTGTGAAGGAAAATGCGACCTCTTATGTTTAGCTAACTCACAGACTTCACACTGAAATGAAGATGGATTTTTATTCCTGAATAACGAAGGAAACAATTTCTGCAAATAAGGGAAACTAGGATGACATAATCTATGATGCCATAACATAATTGCATCATTGCTGGATAAAGAAAAGGAAACTTTATTAACTGTCTGAGCTTGATCGTTGGCAATAACATTGTAGATAGTGCTTTCTGAGCTGACATATCTTGGCCACGTGGCAACCATCTAGCACACCATATTGTGCTCCACACACACTGGATCACCAGCCGCGCTGATCCATGTGGGGGCTGCGAGACAGAGCCCTCGCATACCACTGCACGGGACTTGTAGGGACTTAGTGGTTTGGAGGCTAGAGTAAGTCCTGTCGCGTGCGAGCCAAGCCCGCGCGCGACCTTTAGTAACTGCTTTTGAGAGATTTATGGCACGAGCTCCATAAACCCGGTCAATCCGGTCAAACCCGGTCAACCCCATAACGGTTCCGGTATTCGCGCATAACGTGCTGTAACGGTCCCTATATAGGCGGACGAACGTGCCGTTGGGTTAAGCTAATTAAGCCGCCATTAATGGGCGCATTAACCACACTGCAACGGTCACACTCTCCGTTATATATAGGACGTTAACCTTTCCATACAAAGGAGAACACACTAGCCATACGCGGAAGCTCTGCCAAATCTCTGTCTCTCTCTCAGACATTACTACTGCCTTACTCTCTCCCTACGCACAACCCAACTCTTCCTGTGCCATCTATGATCCTCTATTTACGGTGTACACGGAGGTTTCCCCGCCGGAATCTCTTGTGCACAAACATCATCACAAAAGTAGTACAGCCATTCTTTTTCCCTAGCATTGCCAATCTTCTTCCCCGAAGCCAAGTCCTGAAATTCACAGCGATTAGGGTAGAAATTAGCTGCACAATTATAATCCTTAGTGAACTTGCTAACTAAGAAAAGATTGCAGGACAGGTTCGGGACGTAAAGAACAGAATTGAGAGTCATGTCACTTGAAAGATAAATAGAACCTTTCCCAGCAACCGACGACAAAGACCCGTCTGCTATTCTGACCTTTTGGCTACCCGAACAAGGTGTATAAGAGGAAAATAAGCTTGACACACTTGTCATGTGATCAGTGGCACCAGAATCAATGACCCAAGCAACATCATTTCCAGAAAAAGCACTAAGATTAGCGGAAAAATTACCTTGCTGGGCTAGAAAACAAGATGGTGTGGAATTTGAATTGATTTTGGCTTCCTTCATATACCTCTGCAGTAGCTCTAGTTTCTCTTTACTGAAAGGTTGAGATCCATAATTTTTCGGATTTGTCGGTTGTGTATCCCCGGCTACTTGGAATGCCCGAGTATTCCTTTTATCAACGAACTTGTGATTTTTCTGGAATGCTGGTTTTCCATGGAGCCGCCAACATGTCTCTCTCGTATTCTTTGATCTGTTGCAATAATCACACCACAATATGCTCTTTACATCGTCCTTCTTAGAATCATTCCTCCCCACAAATGCGCATTCAGGTGTCGCAGAAATGAAGGCTGAATTCTCTGGTTGATGAAGTTGCTTTCCTAGCATCACATTCCTCCTGCTCTCTTCCCTTATAACATAGGAAAATACTTCGTGTATAGAAGGGGGAGGTTCTTTGCCGAGTACTCTTCCTCTTACCTCATCTAATTCAGAGTTCAACCCTGCAAGGAACTCAAAAACTCTCTCCTTCTCTAGCATCTTCTTGTATCGGGCGCTATCATTAGCGCATTCCCACTTTGTATCATAGTATTGATCCAACTCCTGCCACAAACCCTTTAGAATGCTGTAATAAGTTGTGACACTCTGGCTCCCTTGCTTCATCTCACGAATGCGAGTTTTCAGCTCATACACTTGAGCCGAATTTCCCACATCTGAGTATGTTTCAGCCACAGCATCCCACATCTCCTTTGCAGTTGGCCAAAAAAGAAATGATCTTCCAATATCAGGCTCCATGGAGTTGATCAACCATGTCATAACCATGGAATTCTCAGCTTCCCATGTCTTGAACTCCAACCCGTCTTCATCTTCAGGGGCTGTTAAGGAACCCGTAAGATAACCATATATCTACGTTTCCCACGCACATACAACTTCACAGACTGAGACCATTGGAGATAGTTCTGCCCATCCAACTTATGATTTGTAATATGAAGTGATGGGGTTTCAGGAACAGCAACCTGTGAACTCACAGAACGAGGTTGCTTAGACCTATTTCCTGGCTCATGTATGTCCGACATTGTCACTCAAAAAAGATAAAACGAAAAAGAGCCAGCTATGAATTAGCCTTTATGCTCTGATACCATGAAATCATAATACAGAAATGTGTTTTCTGTTATGTGTATTTTTCCTTGAGAATATACAAATATATATACATATTACAAGTGATCCTAATCAGAATAAAATATATCTAAAAAGATCTGATATGATCTTATCACCAAATCAAATCTTATCTAGAAATCATATCTGATCTTAACAACCTTATCTCAGTTCAAAAAAACTGAGAATCTTTCAACTTTTTTTTAGAAAAGAAGGATTATTATTCCTAATAAGCTTTAAAATAGTAGTATCCATCTCCTAAAAAATAGTATTATTCAATTCTAAAAAAAGAGAGAAATTCAAAAAAAATTAGGAGGAAAGTACTAAAAGCTTAAAAATGCCTAACAACGGGCAGTTGAAAGTTGTTATTTTCAAAAAAAAATTGTAATTACGGTGTTATAATTTAATTATTTATTTCATTATAGTGTAATTTATTGTAATATTTTAATTTATTTATTCACCACCAGTTCTCTTTTAATAACGAAGTTACAATTTTCTCCAAAAAAAAATAACGAAGTAACACTAATTCAATTTTCTCCAAAAAAGGATAATGATGGTTTTTCAAAGAATAAAATAAAATAAAAGATAATGATGAAGGTTCGTAACATAAATCGATTTTCGCCGTTCGTCAACTGGAATTTCCGTCAAGTAGAGCTCAAAGTACTTACAATATTTCGAATATTTTGTCCTCATTTCGTCCAATCAAATTTCGACACATCATCCACCTATAAGAGGTGCTACAATTCCTCCTATAGGAAATTCAAGTCCACTGGGTTATATTAAAAACCAATGTGTTTGAATGTCAGGTATACAACCACCTCGAGTCCATGAACTCCTTGTTTCTTACTATTTGAGAAGATGGGGCAAACATTTACTCATGTTACGTAGCATCTTGCCTGGCCTTTTGTCACCTTTTACTACAGTGCAACCCTATTTATGTTGGTCAGGCGACAAAGTTGACAGTGAGCCTTCACGACACATCTATGATAGATGTATCGATCTATTACACTTCTGGGTTCAGATATCTGTGTGTGTGTTTGTGTGATTTTTGAATCTGGATTGAACACATTTAAGCAGTCTTTCCTTGTGAACTGAGCATCCGAAAAAAATGCCCTTAGGATTCGGGTTCAACCCCCTAAGTCTTCAGTTCTGACTGATTACTAAACCACTGGCTCGCTTCAATTATTACAGCTGTATTTCAACAAATCACTATTATCTTATACTCTTTGCACAGATCCACTTCCTAGAAGTTGATCTCCAACTTTGAATAAAGATTCACACCCAAGTGGAGTATAATTTATTGATTTTCTGATCAAACTACTACAAATAACTTGCTAATCAGTCTGAGTTTATTTACTTACACTACAAGGATTATTGGTATTAGGGACAAAACTTTAGGGAGGAAGCTCATATTTGTTGGAAAAAGTGAGCATTGAAGGCAAAATAAAAAGTTCCTCCCAAAAGAAATCGTCAAGGACTAAATTGATATTTTTGTAAACTTTCAGTGCTGGATTTTGTGGGGAAAAGTAAGAATTTGGGACAATTGACTTGTTTTCCTCGCAAAAAACACTTGGAGGATTAAAGTGAAATTTCTTACAACTTGAAGAGAAGGAAACTGAATCGTGCCCTAGTGTTTCTGGTGACTCTTCAACCTCTCTCCCAAATCGATTCTCTCCCTGTGAAGCTCTCTCCTCTGGTGATTCTCTCTGGTGATTCTCTCTTTCTCGCATCGATTCCAGATCTGGATATCGGTGATAAGCTCTGTGATTCTCTCTGTCTCGCATAGATTTCTGGAGCTCGCCTGAGAAGGTTCGCTCGGTGATAAGCTCGCCTGAGAAGGTTCGCTCGGTGATAAGCTCGGTGATAAGATCTGTGATTTCCTCTTCTCTTTATCTTCATCGTGAAGGTCCGCTCAACAATCTGTGATTCCAGATCTGGAGCTCGCCTGAGAAGGTTCGCTCGGTGATTCATTCTCTTCTCTCTTCATTAGGTTCGTTGTTTTTGAATTCAGTCTCTTATCGTTTGAATGATTCAGTCTCTTATCGTTTGAATGATCTGTTTGAATTGTTTTTGAATTCTAGTACATCAACCTCATCAATTGTTTGAATACTGTGATTCTCCTTCTGAGTTCTCTCTGCATTAGTCATCAATTGTTTTTGAATTTGAAGTATTGATTCAGTCTACATCAACCTGGTTCAGTACTGAATATGTGTTGTCAATTTTTCAAAGTGCTATGTGCTTTTAGTGATTGCAAGTTATTGTGGTGGATTCAAATGTTGATGGTGGATTTGAAGTGATAGGTAGTGGCAGTGAATTGTTTATGTTCTGGTTTTGATGGAGTTAGTTATGGCTGGTGAATTTGGTTTTGTAATGAACTGGGGATTCAAGGGGTATGCATTTGTTCTCATAGATTGTTGCTTATTGAGAAATCTGAAATGTTTGGTTTATGTGGTGTTTTGGATTTTGAAACACAATAGTTGTGTGCTGTTATGGGGGATTTTGCATTAGTTGGTGCTAGAAGAGAGTATGATTTAGTTTTCCAAACATGAATGAACTGTTTTCAATAGACATTGCAATAGCCTATCCCGAGTTTTTGTGGAACACTGAAACTTATTGTTACATTTGAGATTATGTGAATGTTGAATATGGATATTTTCCTATTGGTGCCCTCATAGTCAGTATTAATTTATTTGTTATGATTTTAATAATGTCTACCTTAGTTGGCATGTTAAGATGATTGGCTGACTGACACTCTTACTCAATCTCGCATGAACTCTGGAAGTATTTTTGGGTTGTGGTGGTTTTACTGTTTACATGTTTTATTGTATTTCCTGGAAATAGTTATTGGGATGGAACCAGGTCATCAGATTCTTTAATTCATAGATAATTTATTTTACATTCCTATGTTCTAGTTGTGGGGAGTTTTGAATCCAAGTAGTGTCAATGAGGGTTTTGTTTCACCATGCTCACCCCTGCTTCTTTGCACACCAGATACTCCTAGACTAAAGTTTGACTCCTAATATTTTCTTCAATATACCTTTCTAAGTCAAGGCATCTTATACTGAACTGAATTCTCTCTTGCAAACGTTAAACCAACTACTTATATCCCACACAGTTATGGTGTTTGTGGCGCTGTACATTCTGTTTTGATAATTCTTAAAACATTATCCCACACCTTAGAATTCTTCAAAGACGATGATAATTCTTAAAACACCTTAGCACTCTTCAAGGACTTCACTGCATATTCTTCTTCTGATTTTTCTCTGTATGAATCATCATTTGTTTTCAAATTTGAAGTATTGAATGGTGTTAACCAGAGAACATAACATGAAGTGCTGATTTCATATTACCTATCAAAAGAGAAACCTCAGCGTTTAGTCTTGTTTTCGTAATTATAAGGAGATAGGAACTATCTGATTGCGTGGTTGATTCCTTGAAGCTATGGACTATCCACAGTTGATAGTAGATAGTAATACTATTATATGCAGCACCACTAGAACTGAGCAACACCACTCGTGGTTGAAGGTCACCGCATATTTTCTCTTCTGAGTTCTCTCTGCATTAATCATCAGTTGTTTTTGAATTTTATGTATTGAACTGTGTCGTCGATTTGAAGTATTGAACTGTGTTGTCAATTTTGCAAAATTGGAGGTCACTGCATATTCTACTTCTGAGTTCAGTATGTGCTTTTGGTGATTGCAGGTTCTATTTGCTGGTGGTAATAGGGTAACGTTGGTTTGATATTCACCAAGGGAGATTTGAAGGAAGTGAGTGAGTGAGAAACTTGCAAATTACAAGGTAAGATTGCTATGCCTTTGCTGTTTACCCTCTTTAGTTGGAGAATATGCATAGTAGCTTCAGTTCATCTATTGTGTTTATAGCTAAAAATGAAACAATTAGCATGATATTAGCCATTCATCTACTCTTGTGTAATTGTTACATAATATTGCACTTATTTTTAATATGTTTGCTCAATTACGGCTTACAACTTACACAACTACTCGTTGTGTTGTGATATATGTAGCCAAAACTGCTCACTGTGATCACGAGGTCACATGAGTGAAACTCTTGCAGCCTTGTAAATTCTACCTGGTCTGCAATAGTATCCTTAACGTGGGGCACAATGAATGTCTTTTTAGCACACACATAGTCCTTTCAGAGCACATGCGTAGTTTGTATATTCAATTGTTTAAACTTACATATTCGTATATATTATGTTTATAGGAAATTAGAATGGATAGGAGTTGGGTGAAAAATGGCAAGAGGCGGTCCGCTGAGTTCATAAATGGAGTAACCACTTTTTTGAATGTCGCACGTAACAACATGAAACCTGGCATCAGTAAGATCTGGTGTCCGTGTTGTAAGTGTAACAACCGTATTCAACAAACGCTCGAGGAAGCTGAAATTCACTTACATAGTTATGGGATAGTAAGAAGTTACACATCATGGATTTACCATGGAGAAAAAATTCATATGCATGATAATTACAAGGATGTAAGCGATGTCGACAGTCGTCCTTTTGCAGATAGCGAAAGTAGCCAGAATATTGAAATGAGAGATATTATTGGTGATATACATGCTGGGGAAACAGGGGGTAGTCATGATTCTGATTTGCCGAACGATAAGTTTGCTAGATTAATGAGGGATGCTGAACAAGAACTATACCCTGGCTGCCGAAAATTTTCAAAACTATCATTCACGGTTCAAATGTTACATGTAAAGACACTTTGTAGATGGAGAAATAAATCATTTAATATTATTCTAAGATTTTTCAAAAAGGCACTTCCTGATGGTGAAACACTTTCGTGCTCCTACGATGAGATGAAAAAGATAATTCGGGACTTGGGTCTTGATTATGAGAAAATACATGCATGCAAAAATGATTGCGTACTGTTTTGGAAAGACCATAAAGATGCTGAGATATGCCCTTCTTGCAAAGCACCTCGCTATAAATATAGCAAAAATAAAGGAAAGAAAGTCCCTCATAAAGTTCTGCGTTACTTTCCTTTGAAGCCTAGACTCAAAAGGTTATTTATAACAAAGAAAACTGCCACTGATATGAGGTGGCATAAGGAGAAACGTGTGGATGACAAGAATGTTTTACGTCATCCAGCTGATGGTGAAGTGTGGAAAGATTTTGATAAAAGGCACGAGTTATTTGCTAGTGATCCTCGGAATGTTAGGCTTGGTCTTGCGACTGATGGTTTTAACCCTTATGGAACCATGAGTAGTTCATATAGTATATGGCCTGTTTTTCTTGTCATTTTCAATTTTGGACCATGGGATATTTTGAAGGATGCTTTTACAATTATGCCTTTACTTATACCTGGCCGAAGATCTCCCGGATTTGACATTGATGTGTATCTAAGACCACTAATAGATGAGTTGAATGAGTTGTTTGAGATTGGTGTAGAGACTTATGATGCTTCAACTGGCAAAAACTTTATAATGCGTGCTGCTGTTTTATGGACAATTAATGACTTTCCTGCTTATGCGAACTTATCTGGATGGAGTACCAGAGGAAAGCTTGCTTGTCCTCCATGTAATAGATATGGATCCCATCTGTACTTGCCTCATGGGAAAAAGACTTGTTATATGGGACATCGTCGGTTATTACCAGCCGATCATATCTTGCGAAAAAGCACACCCTATTCCAAGGAACCTGAGATTGGAACAGAACCTATCACAGTTAGTGGATATGATGTGTTGGAGCAATTACAGCACATTAAGGAACCAATATTTGGTAAGGTTGATGAACATGGTAAGAAAAGAAAACACTCTGCAACATATCTTAACTGGTCGAAGAAATCAATATTCTTTGAATTGCCCTATTGGAAAACATTGTTGATTCGTAATAACCTTGATATTATGCATGTTGAGAAAAATGTATGTGATAATTTGGTGGGAACATTGATGAGCATTCCTGGAAAAAGTAAAGACAATGAGAACTCCCGTCGTGATATGATGGAGTTGGGTATAAACCCGGAATTACATCTTATAGAAGATGGTAAAAAGACAGTCTGTCCTCATGCTCGTTATACATTTACTTCAAAGGAAAAGAAGGCGTTTTGTGAATTTCTGAGATCAGTGAAGTTCCCTGATAGTTACGCATCAAATATATCTAATTGCGTAAGTACTGAAGATTGTCGAATCTCATGGTTGAAAACCCATGACTGTCATGTACTTTTACAAATGTTGCTTCCATTATTTTCTACTATTAAAATTTATATTGATAGGTTTCTTGATAATAGGCAATTTGAGGAGGAAATTACGAGAGAGGGCTGTAGAAATGTGCAAAAGAAGCTTGAATCTGAATTTCATACATGGTTTCGAGGACTTGTAAGGGGCCGTATCTTTTATACCTCGTGCATAATTAAGTGACAACATGTTTACTGTTTCTAATTTTCCTATTACTGCTTGAATAGGTTTCCAAGAAGCAAATCAATGTGCCAACTGATTTATATGGGAAATATTTGAGTTTAGCTCGAGGTCCGGACTGTAGAATCACACGTTACGATGCTTGTGTAATCAATGGGGTCAGATTCCATACTAAAGATCTTGAGTTGAGGCGAAAAACACAAAATAGTGGAGTTGCAGTTAAGGGTGAACATTAAGGAAAAACTATTGATTTTTATGGGGTTATTAATGATATAATTGAGTTGAAATATTTGGGTAAAAATCGTGTAGCTCTATTTAGGTGTGATTGGTGGGATGTTGGAAATGCACGAACGGGCTTAAGAGTGGACGAGTACAATTATGTAAGTGTAAACATCAGCAAAACGTGGTACGAAAATGAGCCATTTGTTCTTGCATGACAAGTTCAGCAAGTGTTTTATTTGAATGATACTAGATATGGAAGTGATTATCGAGTTGTTCAAAAGGTTATGCCTAGGACAATTTATGATATGCCAATTAGAGAAATTGATGGAGAACATGAATTAATAGATATGAATGAGCCTTACCAAGGACATGTATCATCTGGATTTGAGGAGGCAATAAATATCGATGATCTACTGGGAGAAGACTTGGAGATGCTGTCAGGGTTTGAAGAAGAAGGAGAAGGAGGAGGAGGAGAAGAAGAAGAAGAAGAAGAAGAAGAAGAAGAAGAAGAAGAAGAAGGCGACGACGACGACGACGACGACGATGACGGATAAGACAATGATGATGAGGACTGGTTGTAGAATAATTAAACAATTCTTTAGGTGACGATAACTTCATAGTTATCTTGAATTTTTTATATACTTTCATTGCATTATATTCAGCTTATTGCATATATAGCTTGATCTTTCATTGTATTAATTTCAGTTTATTACATAAATTGTTAATTTGTTACAGCATTCAATCAAGTTTCCCAAGGACCAGTAATGGCTAAGTTGCAGAAAGCTAAAAGACACGTCTTTGGAAACTTTGTTTCAGACGCACCAGTAGCACCTAAATCCCATTGTGCCTTCAACAGTAAGTGAATTAAATTCAATTTTTGCGTTTGAGAAGTTCTTCCTTAGTTTTGTTCTTAGTTACCTGATTCAATCTCTCGCATTAGTTTTGTTCTGCTTTGGTTAAGTATCCAGATGGAAGTTGAATGTAATCTGACCAGAAACTGAATTAACGTACCTGAATGTCAATAAGGATTCCTTACTATTTTCTGTCTTTTTATCATTCATATCGTCATTCATTTTTTCTTGGCAGGTGGCTCTAAATCTAATAAAAGTCGTGTCAAAATGTCCAAGAAATCACTAGCGCCTTCAGTACAGGAATATAGTGAAGCAGTCAGTTCATCTCCTGCAAATAATTTTCATTTGCCAAGAACAACATTGCAGGACGCACATTTTAAAGCATCGAGTGCCTCTGCTGGTAAGTAAATGTGCTCTTGCTTGTGCCACTGAGACCAAGCAGGCTCTAATTTTCATATATACCTGCTCAGAACATAGCCGTAGAACTTTGCCATCCCCTGATTTGAAAAAGCCATGTTGCATACGAGTTGAAGTGCATATTGAGCTGTTATTTACTGTTTTATGATAGTAATTACATGTATTTCCCGTCTTTTCACAGTTTCACAACCACATGGCAGTGGATCGCAAGGAAGGAAAACTCCAGCACCTAGTGATCCGAGTAAGCACCATTTATCAATATTCTGTTTGCTGTGTGGTTCTGCAATGCTTAAACTCTTCTCTCCAAATTCATTAATTTCTTTTTAATGTGAGGCCGCTGCTGCTGTGGCGATCATGGTTTGCAGTGACATATCTTAAGTACAGACCCATATTGTTTTGTATCATTCACATTTTTTATTCATTTTTTCTTTATAAGTGGCTCAAAATCTAGCCAAAGTCGTCTCATAATGTCCAAGAAATCACTAGCACCTCCGGTACAGGAATATAGTGAAGCAGTCAGTTCATCTCCTGCAAATAATCTACATTTTTCCAAGAACTACATCGCAGTCGGCATATTTCCAAGCATCGAGTGCATCTGCTGGTAATCGAGACCATGTCAATGTATCCAACAAACCAGTACCACACGAATATAGTCAATCAATCAATTCATCCCCATCAAGTTCACATTGCAACTATGTTGGTTAGTAAATGAACTCCCATTTATACTTCTGTAATGTTCTTACTCAAATCAATTGATGTGTTTCTTTTATTATCAATAGGCGGCACAAACTATAAGCGAGGGCGGGGAAAATCCCGAAGTCTGAAAATACTAAAATTTAAAGAAGAAGGGATCACATTGCCAGTTCAGATTTGTAGGTCTACTGGCTGTCCAGTGGGTACTTGGTCTGAATATTTCACTACAGAATTGGGGATTGTTGTGAGGAACCATGCTCCACAGGACGTGTCTAAGTGGAATGATATAAGCGATCATGATAAACACGAGCTAATTGATTACCTTCGGGTCAGTGATTGGATATGATTGTTATGTCCTTGATTTTGGCAATACCATTTCCTGAGTTTTGAGTTTTATTTGTGGCAGGAAGCGTTCACGTTTGATGATGATCCCTTCACCATCAATTCCATTCTCAACCTGATGCATACTCGCTACATAAGTTACCGTTATGATCTGAGGCAGCGTTTCAGGAGTTATGAAACAAAAGAATTAGCTAAAGCTGATCCACCTCCAAACATGGAGCAATCGGACTGGGAGAAACTATGTGACGATTGGTCAGAAGCTAAATACAAAGTGAGTCACATATCCATTATATTTCTTTAGTATTTTTATTTATCTGTGTTCATCCTTTAACCTGGTCATTTATGCAGGAGAAATGTCTAACAAATAAAGCAAATAGATCGAATCTAACTGTACTTCACACTGCTGGGTCTAGATCATTTCGAAAAGTGCAATACAAAGAGGTACTAATTACGTGTTTACAATTGTTAATTTTATTTAATGATGTATTAAATAAGTTAGCTTCTGACCTCTAAGACATTATTGTAGAAGAGTAAGACTGGGGAAGATTTTGGACTTGTTCGTTTATACGAACGGACTCATTGGAGCAGGAAGAAAAATGGTTGGGTCCATGATGATGCAGAGATAATATATGTAAGGGACTGTGTACATATTTTGCTACGCATGTTTCATAATTTGTGTGAAGAACTAATACATTTTACGTTATCTAATTTTGTAGAACAATCTGAAAGGTCGAGAAGATGAAGCTAAAAGAGATGGAACTGGCCCGGTAACGGATGAGGAATTATCTATTAGTGTCCTGGGTTTCAAGTCAGGTTACTTGCGAGGATTGGGTCATGGTGCTAAGCCTAGCATGTCATCTTCTGGTAAAAGAAGTCGTGCACAACTTGAAAGAGATGTCCAAGAAGCCAGGAGAGAGGTTGAAGAACAGAGAAAGCTGAATGAGGAACTAGTTTCTAGACTTCAAAGTGTGGAGTCTAAGAGTATGGAGACAAATGCGAAGCTGGATTTGTTATTGGAGCAATTGGGCCGGGCAGGAATGCCAATGTCTTCATAGTAAGTTAGTCAATCTCTATCTTTACTGAATTCTTAAATAGAATTTTGATACAGTTTCTGAGTATTTGTTTCCCCTTTCATGTTTTGTTGATCGCATGCTTTAAAGACATGAATTAGTTTTGTTTTCTTGAACCACGACTTGAATTGGAGCTTTGGATAATTTTGATACTTTACCCTAAAATTTAGTGGTGTGGAATTTGCTTAAATCATCTTTGAGTACCTTACGTTATTATACATTTCCCTTGTTGATGGTTTGGCAAGTTTACAGTGATTCAGAAGATGAAAGTTAACATCTTAGTATTTTTAGGAATTTTTGTCATTTGAATTTATTGAAGGGTCGGTTCAGGACCCTTGATTTAGGGATCAGCGCTTAACACCATAGCGATTTTTGGAAAAGCTCTTTGATTTAGGGACAACGTTGTAGAATGCTTTTTTCTTAAGGTTGCAATTCAAAGTGATTGCTAGAGTTACTGTATGATTTACATGGCACTTCTTAGGAATTCAACTGTGTAAATTGTCTGCTTGAAGTGGACAATGAAGTAACAGGAAGCAACGGGTTGCTTTTTAGCTTCAAAGCTTGATTTCAACAGAAGTTCCTCGTACGTCATGTTTATCAATATAGATTTCACGGGAGGAAACATCAGTCATCTACTACATAATTCAAAATTTGCATAGTTTTGTGAGTTATTTTAATAAAAAATGCGTCATCAAACTTCTTTAAGTATCTTAGGAAATTGAGAAAGTTAACATGATCTGTTGCAAAATCGCTGTATTTCTTCATTGTTTGTGGTTGTGGACATTCTGTGAATTTGTTTTCTCTTTTCTTTTCCTTGAGCTCCTTTCTTCTTCTCAAATTCATTGGTGTTGCTCTATGCAGGATGCTTTTAGTAAATTTATTGGACAGCCAGTTTCAGTCTTTTGCTCAAGTCGAACTGTAAGTACAGCATCTCATTTCCATCTTAATGAAGAAACAAAAACCTGCTCTTGGTATGTCAGTTAGATAAAGCTAGTTTAGCACCTTTTTACATGAGAGGGAATATCAGAAGTAGATCTAAATCAAATGTCTATTGCATTAGGCATACCTCTGGAGTTCTTAAAACTTTAGACAAAGCTAAGCATTTGAATGCGACTTGAATATATACATACATACATGTATATGTGTGTCTGTATATATGTACACATTCACACACACACAAAAACACACGTACATGTATGAGTGCTTAAGAGCAGTGCAAACTCTTTCATCGGATTGCGGTTCACAAACAAATTCTAATTTGTTTGTGAACTCCATGTTTATGTTCCAAGCTGTGCAGCGTAGTTCTTGAGGTTGAGGACGAAGGAATAGGGAGGGGTTTTGGTGTCCCTCTGGGGGTTTCTGGTGTTACTTTAGTCTTTAGTAACATGTCCAATGTTTGGTAATTTCATTTGTTAGGGCAATGTTTCTTTACTGAATTCATGTTCCACCATGTCTTTTAGTGAACTATGTGATGTTTTTGGTAGTACGATTGAGGTAACAATTGTGGATTGACGCCAATGTTTTGTTCACTGTGAACAATCATATGATCCTTTTTTGGCACAACATGGAAAAGAGAACATAACAGTCAATAGGATAGCATAAAACTAGGAATACCAAATCAGTATACACATGATAGTTTCAGCGAATCCACATGATAATTTCAGGGGAACCATATATCTTTGAACTGTTGTCTTCGTCCGCATATCTGTCTGGGTACTGCAGGAGTCTTGTAACTATAGTACTTGTTTGTTTTCCCTGTTTCTTGAATCTGGGTACTGTCTTCAGGATTGGGTCTGTGTGTAAAAGATGGAGCTTTCTTGCAATTTGAGCATCTGTGTAGTGACAAACCTGCATTCACAAACGAAATATTTCAAAAACCTGCATTTTCAGCTGATTGACCTTGCTTGTTGCTCCCAGGTCTTTGGAGAACTTTCAAGCATACGAAGGAGACTTATGCAAGAGACTATGCAATGAGAAGTATGGCACTGCCAATATGAAGGAGACTTGCTTTGTTCGTCCCGGCTTTTAGTTGTATAATCGAATGTAATGCACTACCAAACTTATTTGCTTCGGATCATTTGAATTCAAATACATTTGAATTTGTAATTAGATTGATATTTTTATTGAAATTTGAAGTATGTAGCTTGATATGATTTTGGATGTGATTGTAATGCAAGTTAATTGCCTCTTTGTAGTGTTGGGACAGTATTGTTTAAAATTTACATTTGTAGGTAGTCAATGTAGTTGTTAAAACTCCTTTTGAGCACATAATTTTGTCGAAAATCGTAGGTTTTAGAGAGGAAATTTGTTACAGGGAGGAAAGTAAGTTGTAAACAACTCTTTCAAGGACATACTTTTTTGTCCCAAGAGGTGCTTTTTAGGGAGGAAACATAGTTCTGGGGAGGAAATGAAGTTATGAAAATTTATTTTTGGGGACAAATTTTTTTGTCCCAAAAGATACTTTTTAGGGAGGAAACATAGTTTTGGGGAGGATATTAAGATATAAAAAAATATTTTTGAGGACAAACCTTTTTGTCCCAGAAGGTACTTTTTAGGGAGGATTTTTTTTTCGGGAGGAAAGTAAGTTGTGTAATGTTTTTTTTAAGGACAAAATTTTCCTTGTTAAATGTACTATTTAGGGACGAAATTTGTTATAAATTTTGCAACAAAATAGACCGTTTCTTGCCAAAAGTGATGCCTTCGGAGACAATTTCAGAATTTTGTCCCAAAAAATTTTCCCGGATGGACTTTTGGCCACAAACTGCGCGACGAAGTATTTTCGTCTCAAATTACTTTTAGGGAGGAAAAAATAGTATTTAGCTACAAAAAATGTTTGTCCCTAAATGAATAATTCCTTGTAGTGTTATCTTCTTTTATTATCAAAAGCTGAAGTCAACTCTTCGTTGTCTGGATTCTGGACTATTAAACTCACTTAGATCGAATATTGTTACAGCTGTTGGCAATAAATTATATACTTCAGAGTTTAAAAGAATCAGCATCTTTCTCTTCAAAACAGTTCTGACTTCTTCTTTTTGTTTAATTCGGGTAAAAAAATGTACACAAAAGATACTTTCATTAGCAATTAGCAGCTCCATTTTCCTTCGGTGTATTAATGTTTCTTATATTATTTAGTGTAAATAGCTGAAATACTTGGTATCATTTTGCTCCAAAACTCAGACCAGACTGTCCAATTTAGGTCATCACTGTTGGGAAAACAGATTTTTGACACATGTTTAAAAGCATCCTTTGGATAGCTCACTTACAAACTCGCAATAATATTCTCACAACCTTAAACTAGGCAGGGTGGGGATTGCATCGTGATCTCAGTTGTCAAAAATCGTTAACGTATATATGATCAAACAAGCCGCTCAAAAGACTTGTTTGGAGTACCACATCTTTTATCAAGAGAAACTTGTGTCCTTTATGTACCACAAGTTTGACAAGGAAGGGCACACCCTTTGGGCGAAGGAATAGAGGGAGAATGTTGGACAAACTCCAAGCACTCCAAGCAAGACGCGCACACCACTGTCTGACTGGCTCTGCTCGGGCACCGGCAGTGACTTGGTGGGCTCTTAGGCTTCTGAGTTCTTATTGAGCCAAAAACTAATTAAAGTTGAACAGTTACTGAGGCTACCAATCTTGTACAGATTAGACTACAACTGTTCATTTCGGGTTCGCCGGGCTGGCGGTTACGTGCATTCAACCACCTAGCCGGTACTTCCTATGTTTCTTCTTAGTTGACTTTTTTTATCCGTAATCTAGTTACTTTGACCCGATGATTCGGATATCAAAACGGTGCAACTTTCTGATAAATTTTCATGGTCTTGTAGAGCAAAGTTTACTCTATAACACTATGAAAAAATTATAAAATTCTTGCATCGTATTGCTAATCAAATCACCGGGTCAAAGTGACCCGGTGAATAGTGTCAAAAGTCAAACTAAGAAGAAACAGAAGAAACAAAGGAAGTATGACTTTATCCTGGGAAACAGAAGCCATCAACGGTTAGGCGGCTAATCTATTTTAAGGGACCCCTACCAAATATATGTACAAGACTGTCTTTAACTTAACATCTGCATTCGGAAAACTTTGGGGGTCAGTAAGTTCCCACTTCTGCATTTATTTATCTGTTCGTATTACAGAAACATCATTTCTTTGACACAGAACTTATTAATTTTTAACCATTATTGTACCTGCAACTACCAACTAGTCCACATAGCCGAGACATATATAAAGGATTAAAGGGTGGTTTCGTAATCCAGAGTACAAGCCGATAGCATAAAGTAGAACAACAAGTTAATGCCAAGGAGAACCGAAGGTCGCACTTGGTACTCCAAATATTCTCAAGATAGGGAAACCGAAGTAAGCTTCAATGATTTGAAGACACTAAATGGAATACCATATATATGAAACTATTCCAAAGTGTAGGAAAGCAATAATGCGTAAACATTATTATAACGCATAAACTTGTGATGCCATATAGGGAATTACAAAAGATTACTCCATTAATTGTATCTGGAATTACAAAGAGAAATGAGAAAAAGAAAATGAAAAAACATGAACAGACAAGCAGGCAAATGCTTCACTTTCTTATGTGTCTTGAGTTCCGTTGAGCTTACGGCTTCTTTGAGACTCAGTGAATTATCTTGAGCGTCTGTAGTTATGTTACCCACAAGCCTTTGGTGTCAGTTCCGCACTCGTATCCTCCCTCAAACTCATCCCAAAATCTGTCCACAATCAACGAAACGCCTGTCTTGATTGTGGTTGGGGTGGCCAACTCGAGTGAAACACTAAATTTCCATGTCCTAGTCGTTCCTTTGTGAATGTTTGGGTTATAGGAGTAACTTTATCAACGCCAATTGGGTTACTGAATCGTTTACTTACCATTAAGACAATAGACTGGTTGTAGATTCTTCTGTCCTTGAGGCGACATTTGTCTTGAAGAACATCTACAATGTCAATCTCCGACTGTAGATTCTTCTGTCCTTGAGGCGACATTTGTCTTGAAGAACATCTACAATGTCAATCTCCGCCTCAAGGACACAAGAATCTACAACCAATCTGGTGTCTTAATGGTAAGTAAACGATTCAGTAACCCACTTGAAGTTGATGAAATTACTCATCTAACCCAAACATTCACAAAGGAAACAACTAGGACGTGGAAATCCAGTGTTTCACTCAAGTTGCCCACCCCGACCACAATCAAGACAGGCATTGTGTTGATTGCGGATGAAGTGCAAGTTTGCCTTTGGGATGAGTTTGAGGGACGATATGAGTGGGGGTCGTAGATTCTTCCACCCCATGCTTTCTTCTTTCTTCGCCCAATTGTAATAACATCGTATGTTGAACAACCCCTTGCACTCTTCCGCGATGGCCGTACAATACAACATTTCCGTGTATGTAGAGCAAACATTTGTTGTTAAAGAGTGATAACAACAAATACTTGCGCTACATACACGGAAAGTCATTTTACATGGTATTCATGAATGTTCGATGTGGGACATCTCAACATCGAGTACCAAAGTACCTTGGCAAATCATCCATCTCTCTCTCTCTGCTAAAGCTTTTTTCTTCTCTATTTGCTTTCTTGTGTTCTTGGCTTGCTCCATTGCCACTCTATTTGTAAGGGAAGTTAATGGGCACGTCTTAAATTATTTGAATTTAATCACACATTCAAGAGACGACTTTAGGAAGATAGTGAGACAGTCATGTATTGTATCTTATTCTGCAAGATCGGATCAAGGATTTTTTTTACAACATAGTGGAACAATCATGTATCTGAAGTATTTTGTGACACTAAGCTACCAGCAGTATTGATTTTGTCAAAAAACCCCTATGTATTTTCAGTTTTACCGATATCGCGCACCATTTTATTATAACTGCTGGTAGCTAAGTGTCGGTAAAAGTGAAATTGTAGGGGGTTTTAAAAAATGGTGCGCGATGTCGGTAAATGTGAAATTACAAAGGGGTAGAGTGTCAGTCTTGTAAACTGAAATATGCTGTTTCAGTGTCTGGTCTAGGCTTGGACAAAGGCACTGTGCTCTAGTGTGTTACTGTTAAAATTCTAATGTGTGCAGGAATTTGTAATGTTCAGATGTGTCCGGGTTGAGAATACAGCTTCATTTTAACCATGATCATGCCATCATCCAGATCTCGCTATGTCTCTCTCGGATTATGATTGATTTTTTATGCTGTGTTTCCTTGCAAACTCAGCATCCCAATACCTATCTGAAGACAAAGTCTTTGGTTCTGAATTCTGATTGATTATTTTTCAAACACACGTTTGCTTCGAATATTACAGCTGTAGGCATTAAATCATTTACTAGTTTTTGCAGAGGTAACTTCCTAGAAGTTGACTTCGATATCATATCCAGAATTACCAAAAGAAGATTAAGCAGGTCGTAGAGTTCCAACTCAAAATCAATTGGCAATGAGAGGAGTAGCCTAAGTATCTTATTACACCCAGGCGAAGCAAATAGAGTCGCTATGTGGCTATGTGGGACAAACAGCGAGTCTCGTCGTGTTATCCACAAATATTATATTTCCTTCATTTTCTTTCATCATTAGGATATTTTTAATAGTCGTAGGACGTTTTTATACGTACCTCACTTGGTTGAGGACTATGTTTGTAATTAGTGTATAGTGTTTGTAATTAGTCTATTTAAACATTATGATTATTGAAAATAAGGCACGGAAGATTTCTCCCACTTTCATGGTATCAGAGCTCACCTAGCCACCGCCGCCGCCGCGCTGCCTCTTCTTCTGCACCGCCGCCGCCGCTGCCTAGGGCTCAGATCTCTTTCCCTCTCTCTTCATCTGCCTCTGTCGTACTCACAAACAGCACCCACTGCTCACTGTTTGCTTCACCCGCTGCTTGGTTCGTCGAAGCCCTAACTTCGACTGCACAGAACCCAGCGCCGCCGGCATCGCCCTCCAGTCCTTACCTGCGACGCCATCCTCTTCCTAATCGTCTCCCTCGCAGACGACGTTTGCCTCACCCACAGATCCGCACGTGCCTCTGCTTCATCGTTGATCTGATCTATCCCTCTCCGGCGATCTTCTTTACGCCATTCTCTTCAGCAGCTCTGTCACAGCCGCCCAAATCCGCCGCCCTTTCGGCCGATTCACGGCGTCGTTGTTCAGATTGCTACTGTATCCCTTGTCTTCTCTCGATCTGGTCGCTACCCCCTGTTCAACGCAGTAGACTCCATTGAATGAGGTTTAATATGTGGTCATCATTATTGCACTAGCTCAACGCAATAAATATAATTTGTTTATCTAACTTTCTCATCCAGTGAGAGTCAACATATCCTTATTTTATTCGGCTACCATACAAAATTTGTGGGTCACTTGAAGTTGTTACTTTGACTATCTGTGACGTTGTGGTTAGCAAGCTGGAATTTCTAATTCGCTAAATCCGAATATATTTGAAGTGTCTGCTTGGTTATGGCTGCGTATATTCGTCAGACAGTCGCTGCTCCACTTTCGGCACCACCACGAACCCAGCATGGTGGTCATTGTCCATCTGGACGGAAGGGACGCAATCAGACTCAGCAATACTCCCAACAGTATCTTGCACCGCCTGCCTCTCCTCACGGCAACTGGGTGTGGTGTCCTGCCCCATCGTCCCCGACTGTTCAGTCGGGCCCATATCCCCCGACACCGAGTTGGACACAGTCAGGACCCTCTCAGCCTACAGTTACGACAGGTATTCTTGGTTCAGGACCTTCTCAGCAGGGCCTCACCGTCGCTTCTGCCTACCCGACTGCTACTGATTTGGGATCTCAGTTCTCTGGCATGACACTCAACGTTCCGGATCAGACTTGGTATCTTGATTCCGGCGCATCTGCTCATCTCACTCTGCAGTCAGGTATACTCTCCTCTCTCTCTCGTCATCTTGTCCTTTTCCTAACATACTTGTGGGAAACGGCTCTAGCATTCCAGTGAAAGGATCTGGCAATCACACCCTTACCACCAACTCCCGTTCCCTTCACCTTAGAAATGTTTTACTCACCCCAAACGTTATCAAAAACCTAGTTTCTGTTCGTCAATTCACTACTGACAACAATGTTTCCGTTGAGTTTGACCCTTTTGGTTTTTCTGTAAAGGACCTACAATCGGGAGCTCTTTTACAGAGGAGCAACAGTTCGGGTGATCTCTATCCATTCCAGTCTGTCCCACCAGCGTCGTCTGCTGTCTCTTTTGCTGCCTTTCCTGCTTCCGTTTGGCACAACCGCCTTGGTCATCCCGGGCGTCTAGTTTTAGATTCGCTTCGTAGTAGTCATTTCATATCTTGTAGTAGGCATAATTTAGAAGCTCTTTGTCATGCTTGTCAAATTAGTAAACACGTGCGTTTGCCTTTTTCACCATCTACTTCTTCTACTTCTCGTCCATTTGACATTGTTCACAGTGATCTATGGACATCTCCGGTCTTAAGCAAATCGCACTACAAATACTACCTACTACTATTAGATGACTATACCCATTTACTCTGGGTTTTCCCACTGAAACAGAAAAGCGAAGCGATATCGAAATTTAAACAATTCACTATCTTCGTACAAACTCAATTTGAGCGACCCATCAAAACTTTTCAATGTGACCTTGGTGGAGAATTCGATAATGGCTCTTTTCACTCTCACGCCATTAATCATGGACTTGTCTTCCGCTTTGCGTGTCCTCAGACGACATCTCAAAATGGCAAAGCTGAACGCATGATTCGTCGAATCAATGACATCAGTCGTGCCCTCCTAGATCAGGCCTCCCTTCCAGCCTCTTTCTGGGTTGAGTCTCTTCTGACTGCTGTCTACCTTCATAACATTCTTCCCACCAAAGTCCTTAGCAACAATATTCCTACTGTTGCCCTCTACCATCGCTCACCATCCTATGAGCATCTCCGCACGTTCGGATGCTTGTGTTACCCGAACCTCTCTGCCACCTCACCTCACAAGCTTGCACCACGCTCTGTTCGATGTGTCTTTCTGGGGTACCCTCTTAATCATCGTGGGTACAGGTGTCTAGACTTGAGTACTGGTCGGGTTCACACTTCTCGTCATGTCACCTTTGATGAGACGGTGTTTCCTTTCTCCACTCCTGGGTTTGTGTCTCCCTCCGTCCACAGGACGTCTGATCCCGATGACAGTCTTCCGTCTCCCCTTTTCACTCATCGTGCTCATAACCCTGTGGCACACACACCCTCACCCACCCCTCCTAGGGAACCCACATCACCACCCGCACCTACTAGGGCACCCACACAGCTTTCCCCATCCAGGACCCTTGTGAAACCTTTTCCTCAGCACTACGTCCGTCGATCTGTGTCCACTCGCCCTCCTCATGTACCCGCTGTGCCTGTGTTACCTGACCCCCCTGAGTCACCCACACCGAGCCCAGTGGTTACTTCTCCTCCCCATCTCTCTCCTCAGATGACTACCAGATCCATGCATGGCATAGTCAAACCCGTCACCCGTCTCACGTTAGCGGCCCAGCCACCAGAGCCCATCTCGCCCCTTCCCAAATCCCCCATCCTAGCCTTGTCGGATCCTCACTGGAAAGCGGCCATGGATGATGAGTTTGGAGCTATGGTTACGAACCACACTTGGGATCGGGTTCCTCGCCCGGCTGGGGCTAATGTTCTGCGATCTATGTGGCTCTTTCTCCACAAGTTTCGCGCTGATGGTAGTCTGCAGCGCTATAAGGCGCGATTGGTAGCTAATGGGAAGTCCTAGATGTTTGGGATTGATTGTGAGGAGACTTTCAGCTCGTTTGTCAAACCGACCACCATTCGTACAGTTCTCAGCATTGCCGTCACACGCTCTTGTCCTATCCGTCAGTTGGATGTGAAGAACGCTTTTCTTCATGGTGATCTCTCTGAGACGGTATACATGCATCAGCCCACTGGCTACCGCGACACGCGCCATCCTGACTTTGTTTGCCGGTTACGCAAATCCTTATATAGTCTGAAGCAGGCTCCCCGTGCTTGGTTTCAGCGATTTGCCACCGTCCTCACACAGACTATCGGTTTCTCTGGTTGCTCGTGTGATGAGTCTCTATTCGTTTACAGTCGTGGCTCGGACATCGTCTACCTCCTGCTCTATGTGGATGATATCGTCATCACTGGGTCGTCTACGGTTGTCTTGGATCAGATTGTCTCCCAGCTCTCTGGAGAGTTTGCTATGACTGACCTGGGCCATCTGCATCACTTTCTGGGAATTGCTGTCACCCGTGATTCGTCCGGCCTGTTCCTGTCTCAGCATCAGTATGCGACCGACATTCTTCGTCGTGCCTCTATGTCGACCTGTAAGTCTACTGCCACCCCTGTTGAGGTAGGAAGTAAACTCACAGCTACATCTGGCCCACCGGTTGCTGATCCTACATTATACCGCAGCCTTGCTGGGGCCTTGCAGTACCTCACATTCACTCGACCAGACATCCAATATGCAGTTCAGCAGGTTTGTCTCTTCATGCATGACCCCCGTGAGCCGCACTTTCATGCCCTGAAGCGTATCTTGCGCTACATCAGTGGGACACTCGAGTATGGTCTTCGGCTCTCTGCCTCCGCTACTAATTCCCTCACCGCCTACACTGACGCAGATTGGGCTGGTGGTCCGGACACGCGCCGCTCCACTTCTGGTTACTGTGTCTTCTATGGGGACAATCTTCTGAGTTGGTCGTCGAAGCGTCAGGCCACAGTATCTCGTTCTAGTTCTGAGGCTGAGTATCGCGGTGTTGCTAACGCCGTCTCCGAACTCTGCTGGGTTCGGAATTTGCTTCTTCAGCTTCGCGTCACCCCGCCTCGGGCCACCGTCGTGTATTGCGATAATGTGAGTGCAGTCTATCTCTCTGGTAATCCTGTTCAGCATCAGCGCACTAAGCATGTTGAGATTGATCTACACTTCGTTCGTGAGAAGGTTCGTTTGGGTCAGCTTCGCGTGTTACACATTCCAGCAGATTATCAGTACGCCGACATCTTCACCAAGGGTCTTCCTCGGCCCTTGTTCCAGCACTTTCGTTCCAGTCTCAGTGTTGGCTTGCCTACAGTTTCGACTGCGGGGGAGTAATAGTCGTAGGACGTTTTTATACGTACCTCACTTGGTTGAGGACTATGTTTGTAATTAGTGTATAGTGTTTGTAATTAGTCTATTTAAACATTATGATTATTGAAAATAAGGCACGGAAGATTTCTCCCACTTTCAATTTTAACAACTTGGGTCTTGAAGTTGTAGCAGTTGATGCCAGTGTAAACCCCGTCGTCCATCATTTTGATGTAAACTTTCCCATCTGTACGCATGTCCCGTTTCATATAGGAGAAAGGAACGTCACACGTAACTCTTGTTGCAGTAACATGAACCATAATGGTGGAATTAGCGGGGACTGTAAAACGGTCGGACAACTCCGTTGTCTGGTATCCTTTCATGTCAGTTCCACACTCATATCGTCCCTGAAACCCATCCCAAAGTCCGACCTCTGTTAGGATTCCAATACGTGAGAGGCAAGAGAAAGCGAGAAACAACAAGATCAAGAACACAAACGATATAACGTGGTTCACTAGTTTTGAGACTAGCTACATCCACGGCCAAACCAACCAATTTATTGATGAGAAGACAACCCAATTACAAGCACACCCACTAAGTCTTGACCCTAGCATCTACTTATATAGTAGTACAAAACTTGGGGCCAAAGTAATCACCAAAAACAATCCTAAACAAACTAAGAATGTATCTATCCAAAATTATTTGTTTCCTAAACAAATAATGAGACTACCACTACCCATTAAAATTAACAAAGACGTCCAAATTGCTTTCCTAGAACAATTAGGACACCAATTAGCTTTGACCCAAAACATAACCTATAGCCAAAAGAAATCATTGCCGGCTAAAACACTTAATGCTACACATGCATGCCCAGCCGACTTTGAACCTTGCCCCAAATACATCACTGAACAACCACACATGCACATGGCCCCCACAAGCAACTTTGGTCATATGCTTCAAGTCAGTTTGCTCCGTTTGTATGCCTATTTCTTAGTCAAATTTTCAATGCTAAATTTTGAATCAAATACCCAACAAACCTCCACCTTGATTCAAACCCCATAGCTACCGAACCAATTCTTCTCATCAATCCAACAAACCCAATTCGAGTGTATTCCCAATATGCGGAATTGAACACACTCCCAATGCGCCCCAACAAGCGCGTCTATGCGTCTTCAACAAACACAAAGACAATGCGTCCCAATAAACGCTCCCTAATGCACCATGACTAATGCATACCCCAACGTCACTCCAATGACACTTAGTGACAAAAGTGCCTATCAAACAATGTCATGCCAATTTGCGCCGCCACCCGCACCAATGCGCAAACCAATAACCGAAGCGCGCCAATCCAAGATCCAATCGCGCCACCAACCAATGCGTGCACGATAACACGCCGCCAACCCCGCGTGCCCAATAACACGCTCCCATGCTCCATGCCAGGAGCCCAAACCGCCCTCAAGGGGCTTAGAGATCATCACCAACCTTGAGCGTCCCTCCTCCTCCGCCTGAAGCGAGATCTACATGTGCACGATTCTGGGGACACTCCCTCTTCCAATGACGTTTCTCCTTCAATTTGCTAGTTGATTCGAGTCGCCTCCACCTAGACTTGAATCCTCCTAGTTGCCAAATCCAGATAGAGATCCAGATCACTCGCCGGGTTGAGCCGCCATATCGATTGACGCATGCCGGAACCGAAAGCGTGCCGGATGTACTAAAACTAGATCCACCATTCCGATGCTCCACAACAAGAGCCCGATTGCTCCCCCAACAAGGAACCCGATAGCCTCCCAACAAAGGTTTGGTGTGCTTGCACCCCCTGTTTCAGAGGTCAACCAGCGGAAAGCCAATCTTCCCATCAAACCCAAATCTTGATCACGAAATCGTCATTGCTTCTCTTGAGACTCAACGAACCTGGCTCTGATACCACTTGTTAGGATTCCAATACGTGAGAGGCAAGAGAAAGCGAGAAACAACAAGATCAAGAACACAAACGATATAACGTGGTTCACTAGTTTTGAGACTAGCTACATCCACGGCCAAACCAACCAATTTATTGATGAGAAGACAACCCAATTACAAGCACACCCACTAAGTCTTGACCCTAGCATCTACTTATATAGTAGTACAAAACTTGGGGCCAAAGTAATCACCAAAAACAATCCTAAATAAACTAAGAATGTATCTATCCAAAATTATTTGTTTCCTAAACAAATAATGAGACTACCACTACCCATTAAAATTAACAAAGACGTCCAAATTGCTTTCCTAGAACAATTAGGACACCAATTAGCTTTGACCCAAAACATAACCTATAGCCAAAAGAAATCATTGCCGGCTAAAACACTTAATGCTACACATGCATGCCCAGCCGAATTTGAACCTTGCCCCAAATACATCACTGAACAACCACACATGCACATGGCCCCCACAAGCAACTTTGGTCATATGCTTCAAGTCAGTTTGCTCCGTTTGTATGCCTATTTCTTAGTCAAATTTTCAATGCTAAATTTTGAATCAAATACCCAACAACCTCTCCATCCACAATCAACGGAACGCCTGTCTTAATTGTGGTTGGGGTGGCCAGCTTGATTGAAACGTCGGATTTCCACGTCCTAATCGTTTCCTCTTTGAATGTTTCGGTTGTCAAGAGGGTTAGTGAATCGTTTACTTACCAACAGGACGACGAATCGGTCGTAGATTCTTGAGTGCTTGAGGCGGAGATTGACATCGTAGATGCTCCGGTCGTAGATTCTTGAGTGCTTGAGGCGGAGATTGACATCGTAGATGCTCCTCGAGAGAACATGTTCTTCAACCCTCATGATTGTCAGTTTCGACATGAATTTGTCGCCAATAACGAGAGCGTTGGTCATGCCATCGAATACATATTGCGCCCTTTGGCAAAGTTGATCACCCCACTTGGTCCTTATCGCCACCTCGTCATTGTCATGGCCGTTGACCAGCCAAAACAAGTCCAGAACACCGTTAGGCACGACGATTTGGCTATCTCCAGGTGTAGCACCAATCCACAAACCTTTGTCACCACTGTGTGCTGACCAGAAAGGCTGGAAGAAGCTTTTGAGACGGACACTGCCATCGCGGGTGTAGAGGACTTCATGAGGAATAGTGAAATGTGTAATGTCACTGCTATCGAAGATCAAGAATCTGCCGTAACTACGCATATAGAGACCGTTGTCGCCCTTGAACACAACTACCTCGGGCAATATCACAAAAGACTCCCAATCGATGATAGAAAAAGCGGCGGAGGCGGTGTTGGAATCTTCCTTCAAGCACAACTGGTACGTGGGATCGCCACCACCAATAGAAACAGGAACATAGCGGCTGTGTTGGAAATGGCTCAGTCTTAGAGTTGATTTGCCATCGTCCGAAACTTGGATCGATGGCTGGAACAGAGTGCATGACCACTTGACTCGGTCTTCCACTGGCTCGGCGGCTGTGGCAGTGATCCACCTCGCGTTAACTTCGTTCCTCGACCAGTATTTATTGTTGTAACAACATCGTATGTTGTATAACCCCTTGTTTCCTTCTGTCTTCGCTGGCTCCAGTTCATACTTGGTGTACGGGCTTATAACTCGCTCCCCGCTGAACTCTAAATGTCCGTGGAGTACTTCTTCTTCGTGTACGTAGCGTAAGTATTTGTTGTTGGAGAGTGATTCAAGGGCAAAATACCTTGGAAAATAAGTCATCTCTATATCTCACTCTCTTAAAGCTCTTTCTTTATTTTTCTTCTTTTTGTTGTGCTTTTGCCTAGCTCCATTGCAGCTCTATTTGTAAGGGAAACTGTTACAGTCGTTACAAACTCAAGGGATGACTTTGGAGAAGGTAATGAGATAATCGTTATATTATTAAGACGAGACTTATTCACGAGAAGACTTTTAGATCAGATGTTTCGTAGACTCGTCTCACGTCTTTTATTTGGACACCGTCTTTTACATATATACCGAGTGCTCGATGTAATAAAATGCAGGTGTTAGAAAATCATGAGTTGCATTCATCTGGGGTGCACATGTAAGTAATTATCACAATCTTATGTGGTTGATTGCAATAAGGCAAATCTTAAGGGTTAGTAGCAAAGGCACAAAGTTTAAGGGGTTATGTTATAAACTAGGTATAAGTCTGTCTATATGAGGAGATAACCTCCTGTATATAATGATTACTGCATAAAATAACTATGTAGAGATCACGTGCTGAACACTAGCATCTCTGTCTAATTAGCTTCTATTGGTGGAACGTGTTGTGAATAAGAGCTTTCATTTTAGTGATTCAAGCCAGATTGTTAGGAGCACGATGGTATGTGAGGCAAGCAATCAACGATCATCCGCTGCGCTAGGAGTTTAGGCGAAGAGGCAACAAATGAATCTTTCGCTTCAATTCATGTTGTAAATCTATATGCGTTTAAATCATGATTTTCCTTTAGCAGGATTAAGCTATCTTACCACTTGATTCTCCAAATGGAAAAAGAAAAAATACTTATTCAGAAAGATGGTGTGGTGAACATGTATAATGCCATGGCCGGACACGTCGTCTATTTTATTCCCCTCTTGTTCCATTTCTGCAGAGTACAATGCTATGGCCAGATATATTCTATTGCCTCTCATATGCAAATCACTTATATATATATATATATATATATATATATATATATCTATTCTATAAAACACCATGGTTTAACTACTTTTTGATTTTTTAGCCCTTAGATTAAACTAAATCATCCCAGCCGTTAGATCTCACCTTCTTCACCCACTTTAGGACAAAAAAAACTCCTGCAAACCCCACGAACCCACGAACCTGGAGAACCCCACGAACCCTCCACCTTCTCCCGCAAATGGCTACCCTCTCTCTCTCACTCACTTCTTCTGTTCCATCTTCTGCCGCCCATCACCGGTGGGTCTGTTTCAGTTCTCAGCAGGGGTCGTCGTTGCCTCTCGCAGTCGCCGCTCTCCGTATTCAGCCGCTAAATTCGCAGGTACGCTTCAGCCGCCTATTCCATTGGGGCTATCGGTTATTTCAATTGGCCAACAGGGACGGTAGCTATTTCAATTGGCTATCGGTTATTTGAACTGGTGGGTCTGTTTTCGTGAATGTGTCAATGCAGACATCGCCGAGGGAAGCAGGAAGAAGAGATCGCCGAGGGAATCAGACATCGCCGGCGGAATCACAGATCGCCGAGTAAACCTGTTAGTTTACTGATCTCTCTCTCCCCTTTTTAAACAAGTTGTTCTGCTTCTTTCCACCCTTCAACCCTTCTTCTTATCCTATTTTCAGTGTCCTGCTAATCGTGGGTTTTCTGTGTGGTTTTGAGATGGCTATGATGATTTCTTATTGCAATATTTTGTTGCCATAGTTATGGAAATTGCTCTGAAGAATGCTAAATTGTGCCAATTTTCAACTTTTGTGATTTAATTCATACCGATATTTTATGAGAGTCGTAGTCTGATAGATGATTTCAAGTTTTTTGGATTCACATTTTCTGCAATAGAGACTTCTTTTTTTATCCGTGAATTGTTTGAACTTTTGTCGCGTGTTTTTATTGCTAATAATTGTTAACATACAGATTAGTGATGGTTAAGATACAGACTTCTTCAGACATTATTCATGTGAATAGTTACATTAGTGACCGACAATGATTGTTGGAAGCCAAAGCTTGAATTATTTTCAGCGCACTCCAGTGCGATCAAGAACCCTCCAATATGGTGGTGCTGGTGGTATTAACACCAAATGAACTTCAGACATAATTGTACTCTTTCATCTTCTTACCTATAGTTCTGAATGGACTCTGCCCGTTTGCTTGCATATGGTGGTGCTGGTGGTTGTGGTTGTGGCTGTGGCTGTGGCTGTGGTTAGGGGAGGGGGTTAAGAATTGTTGTTGTTCGTCATTGTGTTAGGGGAGGGGTTCAGAGTTCTAGGGTCTTCCTTTTTAGGTTGGGGTATCAGAGAAGTCTTGGTCGGATTTAATGGCGAATTCGCCGGTGATGGTGGCTGGGTTGCGATTTCTGACTTTGTGATGGAGTGGATGTGAGGTCTGTGGTGTAGGAGACTGGCAGTGGTGTTGTTGGTTGCAACAGTTTCTAATTCGAAGATGTTATGGTCGAGTCTCTCAATTTCATAATATTATTCTTAAAGTCCTCAAGTTGATAGCTATGGATTGTTCCTTCTCATTGTCTCATGTGCGATTGGCTTATTTTGGATGTATCAGATTTAAGCAGATCCGTCGTCCGAGTTTTCTTCGGGTATGAGCCATCAAAACCCACTGGGATGCTATCTCCTGGTGGTTGAAACTGTTCCCCTTTCTTCAAACCTTCAAATGCAGTTATTTTTTAGGCCTTTGTTTGTATATGTGGTTTTTGTTTTACTTTGTTATGTCTGAGCATAGATATGTCATAAGTATTAGAATTTTAGTGTTCACACTTTGGATTTTATTGAGCAAACTCAGTTGCTGTATTTTCTTTTGGTACCACATCTGTTTGGGGCTTTTACAGGAATTCGCTTGATTTTTTAACATTTGATCCTAACAAATTTCTGTATCAATGGTATTTGTCGCATAAAATCTTTTTGGTTCAGTACTACATTCTATGTTGGTCTGATTTAACTCTGATTGCATCCTTTAGGGCTAAATTTCAACTGATTGTTTGGGATGGCTTTGGGATAAAGGCAGTGACCTGAAGCCCCTGGTATATCCCTCATCGTATACCCCTGGTATATGGGTTGGTTACTTTCATCTTACCTAAGTTTGTCGCACATGCTCCTTTTGTTTGGAACAATTGCCGTATCCGGTGAATGCGCATCAGGTTGTTCATGACAAGTTTTCATAAACCTATATGTGTTCCGGCTCGGCCTATTTGATCAGAGGGCTAAGTCGTTAGTTCTCATGTTTGTCTTTCTTTGTTTGTTTTGCCCTTACAGTTTAGCTAGAGTAGTTTCTCTGAATTCTTTTTAGATTACTTTGCTACTGAATGGGTAGCTAGGTGCTATGGCCTTTATGGGGTGAAAACAACTACAAGGGTGAATTGAAATCTTGATTAAGAAACTATTTAGTGTCAAGGTATGGAAATAGCTTTTTTTGTAGTAAAATTGCATGTTGTTTATCAATCACCGAGGTTGCTAAACGTCTATTAGTAGTTTAACTGTTCGAATCTAACAAAGCTCTTGATCAGGAAATATTCTCGACAACCGATACTAGAAAGCTCTTTGTTCACTTGAATTGACTTAGCGTGCTTATCTTTTTTATCCTTAGTTACATATTTAGATTCTTAGGTGATTCATTCTATTATTGGGTTGCTTTTGCAGAAAAAAAAAAGCAAAGCATCGAGTTTGAGACGGAGATATGGGGTTTGCGCGATAGTAAAACATTGGGGAAAATCTGCAAAGGCATAAGCTTCTAATTTCGTCGACCTCTGACCTTTGGCCTCCAGTCAGGTACTGTTGCACCCTATCTTTTGATTTTTTGCTTACACATATTGGTTAGACTTTATGAAGATGCAAGTTACGTCATATCTCCCTGTGTACTATTGTGATAAAGACACTGTGGTAGTTTTACTAAGTACTTAGTATACGGCAATATGTGCATAACTATGTCAAGTAAATGCAGGTACTGAACATTTTTAAGATTCTTGCCTCTTTCAGTTTGATCCATTGCCAAGGTAACTATTCAGTAATACTGCAAGCTTATGGATTTCATTTTTGTTTGTTTTCACCAATCTGAACCTATTTGATTTTATGATAATTGGTAGGTTGGTGGCTGTTGTATATAAAAGGTTAGCTAAAGATCTTCCTGCATGAGGGGATGGGATTTAAGTGTCTCGCTTAGTTGGGAAACGGTGTCTCATAATCACTGATACGCCTTTCAGGTATGCCTACAAATATACCCAGTTGCGTTTCTCTCTATCTAGATAAAAAAAAGATAAATCATGAGGGAAAAAGTAACTACCAGATAACAACCGCAATGATTTCATTGAAAATATTCATATAAATATTCCTGCCTCCCTCTGTTACTGAGCATTGTGGTCAGAGGATCATACTTGAACATATTTCCTGTGGCGCGCTCTAGAGAATTGGTCAGAAAAAGTTGCTTCACCCGACTCTTACTCCCTTCTCTCCTTTATTGTTACCCTCTTGCTTTGATAGTTTAGATGGCCTAGGTGGTTGTGTTTTTCTTTGTAGGAATTGGTGAACACTATGATTATGCTCCTCATTTCATTTATATTCCCAGAGTGTACTAGCATACACTAATCATTTTGGAGCGATGTAAAAACTACGGCTTGCCCCTGTTTTTCTTCTTGAGATGTTTTTTGTCATACGAAACATATGCAGACTCAATTGTGCAGAATCTGTATTGATGTCAAGCTCAGCTGCCTGAACATTATGGTATTTTACTTTTTGCTTTAAACGTGTATTCGGGCAAATTTGTTGGCTACATGAAATAGGTTTTTAGCTCCGTTATGAATCTTGGTGCTTCATATTCTTAATATGTGAATGAAGGGTTGCTTTTGGTGTTCCATTTTGCAACTACGTTCTTAGCTCCATGAGATGGTAGCATATTTCTGTGTTACAATATTCAGTTGTTCATGTCAATGTAATTCCTAAAATGATCGTTGATGAGTTATCTTGGTTGGCACTAAAAAGACCCCCCCCCCCCAGCTTTAGGCTTCCAGTTGCTAATATTAGAGTTGCTGCCTACTTCTTCTATGAGGACTTTCAAGTTGATAATTTTTTTTTTTCTTTTTCATATTTGGTCATTTCAGATGCACTTTGCTTTTCAGGGTGACTTACCATCTAATAAAGATAGAACTTGAATATTATACCAAATTTGTCATAGATTAGGTGTCTCTAAGAGTCTTTTCATGTATACTTGCAGGGGTTAAGAAGTCAACATCATTAGTTCGCACGATCAAAATGTCTCACCCCTGAAGTGATAATAGCACCGATTTGTAAACATGTTAGCTTATAAAGTTTCGGGACTCATTACTTGAAAAATATTTATGTACTAAACTTCAAATCATGTGTCACTTAGTTACATATTTAGATTCTTAGGTGATTCATTCTGTTATTGGGTTGCTTTTGCAGAAAAAAAAAGCAAAGCATCGAGTTTGAGACGGAGATATGGGGTTTGCGCGATAGTAAAACATTGGCGAAAATCTGCAAAGGCATAAGCTTCTAATTTCGTCGACCTCTGACCTTTGGCCTCCAGTCAGGTACTGTTGCACCCTATCTTTTGATTTTTTGCTTACACAGATTGGTTAGACTTTATGAAAAGTGAAAATAAATAGCTAGCGAACACCGTACGTCGCTTCAGCAAAATAAACTACATGGGTTTATGTTTATTATTCTGTTTAAAAAAATATATGTTTCCTGCCATATCAACGCAAAAAAGTTAAGATTCGAAAACAAATAATGACTTGCTGCCAATGCAAGGCATATAACTTTACAATGGAAATCAAATTACAAAAGAGTATGAACTGCACCTAGGACATCACGTAACATCAGTATGAACTGCACCAAGGACATCAAGAAATTAGAGTATTTTTGCGCTTAATTTTCTCTCTTTATTTGGAGTGCATATCTTCTACATCCAGTAGCTGCAACATCTCCCTAGCTATATTTCATTCAACTAAACCATTTACATGTTGGGGGCACGAGCTCCAAATATCTCAGTACTGCTCTCTATGAATATTGAATAGTAGTTGGTCAGCCATTAACACTCTCTTAAGGTTTGCGTGGCCAGAACTTCAAACTTTATATGCAATTGTAGCATTTCTATTGTTTTTATTCTTAACCAATGATGTTTTTCTGCTTATGTAGCTTTTTCCATCCATCGTCGCTAAACCAGATGTGACTACAACCACTACACTTATGGAGTCCAAAATTAACATATATGGTCATGTAAGTGTGTTTTCATCCATGAGATGTGCCAACTCTCATCTAGACGTTGTGTCCGCTGATTTTTGGTTATTCATCCATACACCATATCGTGACCTTCTTTAATCATTTTGTAGGCGGATGGCAACCTCGAAGAAACAGTAAGTTCTGCACATGAGTGCAGCTAACCGTTAGTCACCGGAATTTTATTTTCAACCTCACTTATGTGAATTTTTAACTCTTTCAGGTTCAACTCCTTAAAAAAAATAACGTTGGAGTGAGTTTGTACGGTGAACGGGAATGGAATATACTTCGCACTGCGCAGGTCATCAATATTTTTTGTTAAAATTTCTTATTCTTTTTTGATAATATTTTTCACAGATATTATTTAATCATATAAGCACATCTTAAATATTTTTTGTTTTAATCAGGCAAAAAAGACATCTTCATCAAAAGGAAAGGGACATGAAAAAGAAAATCGTCCGTCGACGGCCGTATGTTTTCCTTTACAGCTTTTTCTTACTCTTTTATGTTTACAGATACAACAACAATATTACTGTGAAATTTTAATATTAATCATACACACCATATTTCATACCTACATAATAATGACAAAAAAAACATTGATAACAAAATAGGGAACTGAAGATAGGGAGAGAAAGGATAAAGCGAAAAAGATGCTTCAATCTCCCTCTGTCAGCCATGCTAATGTTGCTAACTTAGAGGTTACTTCCCTTCCACATTCTAATTACCTTCCAATAACTTAGTAGGAAATATATTTTTGACATTCTGTTATTTTTTTCCTAAAAATTTAGGAATCAACTCCTCTTCAGTCAAATACATCAAAGCGCCAAAGGGTCTCACCTTCATCAACTTCTCTAAATCTGTTACAGCCAAGAACACCGATGGTGGGAAATTTGATAGGCTCTCTTGATTCGGTTGTTCCAAACCAAGACTTTGTTCCACCGCAAACTTCAGTAGGTGGTGAAATGCAACGACAACCCCTTCATGACATGGACATAAATTGCATGTCTACAACCAGCGGTCTTACAAATAAAACATCAGCTGTTATTCCGGAGATTGATAGGATTCAGCCACCTATGTTTCATGTGGACCTCAATTGCACCCCAATCTCCAGAGATGCACTCTTCCCCCAACCTCCCCTTGGTAATGTGGACTTAAACTGCACACCTGTTTCAGGTGATCTCGAAGGTGGATGTCCAAGTACTATAAATGAGAATGAGAGTGTCCCAATGCAACATCCACCTTTACGTCAGTTTGACCTTAATTGCACCCCAACTACCAGAGATCTTGAAGCTGAATTTGCTTCTACTGTTTCAAACCATGATCCAGCTAATTGCTCCATCCACTCTCCACCCCCAAACAGCTCAAATCATCGCGTCCGTACACCAATGGAGTGTGATTTCAATACTCGGAGAAACGATGCAGTTGATGGAAACCTAAACCCACCACTCAACAATGATTTCACGCTTCCTACTGGGAATTTAATTCCCCCATGTGAAGATGTTGAGGTAGAAACTGTTTACCCCACTGCCGCAGATGCAACCCGTCATTTCCTCGGTGAGATGAATGTTGAGTGTTCTCACTGTGGGGCCTTGCATTGGATGGATGAAAAATTGTCAATTTCCTCTACAATCCGTCCTCTATTCGGTACATGTTGTTTGCAAGGAAAGGTAAGGCTGCCACCACTTCAAACTCCACCTGCCCCCATTCAAGCTTTGTATGACGGTAATGATGCACGATCCAGATCATTCAGACGTCACACTCGAAAGTACAATTTGCTTCACTCTTTCACAAGTCTCGGGTTGACAATGGAAAATAGAGTAATACCTGGAACTGGTCCTAACCCTTTTACCATTCATGGTGAATTACGCCATCGAACAGGATCACTCTTGCCAGAACCGGGACAACAACCGCAGTATGCTCAACTTTACATATACGATCCGAATTCGGCTTTAGAAATCCGTAGTGGCAGATATGATTGTTTGAGAAATGATGTTATTGAAATGATTCAAGATACTTTGTTGGAACATAATCCATTTCCGCATAAGTTTCGTCAAGCACATGCTATCTTACAGCAACAATCTAATTCAAATCAGCATATCCCAGCTCTCCTCCACTATAGTGCTGCTACAGATCGCCGCCGCTATAACCTACCAACCACTGATGAGATCGCCGTTATCCTACCGGGTGATGGGACCGAGGTCAGTGGGATGCGAGATATTGTTTTGCACTTGAACGGAAATAACGGCTTGATGCGAATCAATGAGTGTCATCCTGCGTATCTTCCACTGCATTATGTATTGCTATTTCCAAGGGGTGAGTTGGGATGGGACCCCTCCTACAGACAGTGGAATGTCCTTGCAAACTGTCCATCAAACGCTCGGCTCACACAAATGCAGTTTTACAGTTACCGTCTATTTCAACGTCGTTCCGAGTACTCTACTATTCTAAGAGGTGGAAGGTTATTCCAAGAATTCCTGGTCGACGCATGGGCATCTACTGAGCAAAATCGCTTGACATATTTCAAGTTGAACCAGTCAAAGCTTCGTACAGAATTGTACAAGGACTTCGTCGATGTCACTATAACAAATGGAGTGGGACCCAATCAAGTTGGGCGACAGATGATTTTGCCGTCTTCGCATATCGGTAGCGCGAGGCATATGTTTGAGATTTTCCAAGATTCAATGGCAATCACGCGATTTCACCATCACCCTGACATCTTTTTGACCATGACGGCAAATCCAAAATGGCCTGAAGTCACTGCTTCTTTGTTTCCCCATCAAACTTCAGATGAACGTGCCGAGATAGTTGCACGCGTCTTCGAGTTAAAGCGTAAAAGTTTGATGAAAGAATTAGACCGGATGAAAGTTTTTGGTAAAAGAAATGCTCATGTTTACACTATTGAATTTCAAAAGCGTGGCTTGCCCCATATGCATCTTCTCATTTTTCTCAATGGTCGAGACAAAATAAGAGTCTGCTCGCAAGTTGACAAGATGGTCTCCGCTGAATTTCCTGATCCCATACAAGAGCCGGAACTTTTCGAGACCGTTAAGGGTTGTATGGTACATGGACCGTGTGGCGTGCGAAACCCCAATGCGCCATGCATGGAGAATGGAAAGTGTACTAAGGGCTATCCAAAGTCGTTTGTTGAAGCGACTAGAATGGATAGAGATGGATATGCATTGTACAAACGCCTTGATACTGGCATTCAATATATAGTTAAAGGTGAAAAGGTTGATAATAGAGACGTTGTGCCGTATAATCCATACCTATCAAAGATGTTTAATTGTCACATTAATGTGGAGGTTTGCGCGGGACTTCGCTGTGTCAAGTATATCCACAAGTACATTTACAAAGGTGGGGACCGTGCAACAATGATTTTGGGTGGAGCCGATGAGATTCAACAATATCTGGATGGAAGATTTATTGGACCACCAGAAGCTGCTTGGCGTCTACTTGGGTTTTCTTTGCATGAAGAAATTCCAACTGTATATCGGTTAGCACTTCATTTACCGGGTATGCATCAATGCACATTCGATCCCAATGAGCCAATGGATAAAATTATGGAAAGAATGGAGAGCCAAGTTTCTACTTTGACTGGATTTTTTGCATATTACAGAGACAATCCAACTGCTACCAAATACACTTACCAAGAATTCCCGCAACATTTTGTTTGGAAAGGTAAGTTTTGGGAGCCAAGGCAAAGGGGTTTTGCTATTGGAAGAATGTATTTTGCGAGCCCGAATTCTGGCGAGAGATTAATCATCGCGTCCGTACACCAATGGAGTGTGATTTCAATACTCGGAGAAACGATGCAGTTGATGGAAACCTAAACCCACCACTCAACAATGATTTCACGCTTCCTACTGGGAATTTAATTCCCCCATGTGAAGATGTTGAGGTAGAAACTGTTTACCCCACTGCCGCAGATGCAACCCGTCATTTCCTCGGTGAGATGAATGTTGAGTGTTCTCACTGTGGGGCCTTGCATTGGATGGATGAAAAATTGTCAATTTCCTCTACAATCCGTCCTCTATTCGGTACATGTTGTTTGCAAGGAAAGGTAAGGCTGCCACCACTTCAAACTCCACCTGCCCCCATTCAAGCTTTGTATGACGGTAATGATGCACGATCCAGATCATTCAGACGTCACACTCGAAAGTACAATTTGCTTCACTCTTTCACAAGTCTCGGGTTGACAATGGAAAATAGAGTAATACCTGGAACTGGTCCTAACCCTTTTACCATTCATGGTGAATTACGCCATCGAACAGGATCACTCTTGCCAGAACCGGGACAACAACCGCAGTATGCTCAACTTTACATATACGATCCGAATTCGGCTTTAGAAATCCGTAGTGGCAGATATGATTGTTTGAGAAATGATGTTATTGAAATGATTCAAGATACTTTGTTGGAACATAATCCATTTCCGCATAAGTTTCGTCAAGCACATGCTATCTTACAGCAACAATCTAATTCAAATCAGCATATCCCAGCTCTCCTCCACTATAGTGCTGCTACAGATCGCCGCCGCTATAACCTACCAACCACTGATGAGATCGCCGTTATCCTACCGGGTGATGGGACCGAGGTCAGTGGGATGCGAGATATTGTTTTGCACTTGAACGGAAATAACGGCTTGATGCGAATCAATGAGTGTCATCCTGCGTATCTTCCACTGCATTATGTATTGCTATTTCCAAGGGGTGAGTTGGGATGGGACCCCTCCTACAGACAGTGGAATGTCCTTGCAAACTGTCCATCAAACGCTCGGCTCACACAAATGCAGTTTTACAGTTACCGTCTATTTCAACGTCGTTCCGAGTACTCTACTATTCTAAGAGGGGGAAGGTTATTCCAAGAATTCCTGGTCGACGCATGGGCATCTACTGAGCAAAATCGCTTGACATATTTCAAGTTGAACCAGTCAAAGCTTCGTACAGAATTGTACAAGGACTTCGTCGATGTCACTATAACAAATGGAGTGGGACCCAATCAAGTTGGGCGACAGATGATTTTGCCGTCTTCGCATATCGGTAGCGCGAGGCATATGTTTGAGATTTTCCAAGATTCAATGGCAATCACGCGATTTCACCATCACCCTGACATCTTTTTGACCATGACGGCAAATCCAAAATGGCCTGAAGTCACTGCTTCTTTGTTTCCCCATCAAACTTCAGATGAACGTGCCGAGATAGTTGCACGCGTCTTCGAGTTAAAGCGTAAAAGTTTGATGAAAGAATTAGACCGGATGAAAGTTTTTGGTAAAAGAAATGCTCATGTTTACACTATTGAATTTCAAAAGCGTGGCTTGCCCCATATGCATCTTCTCATTTTTCTCAATGGTCGAGACAAAATAAGAGTCTGCTCGCAAGTTGACAAGATGGTCTCCGCTGAATTTCCTGATCCCATACAAGAGCCGGAACTTTTCGAGACCGTTAAGGGTTGTATGGTACATGGACCGTGTGGCGTGCGAAACCCCAATGCGCCATGCATGGAGAATGGAAAGTGTACTAAGGGCTATCCAAAGTCGTTTGTTGAAGCGACTAGAATGGATAGAGATGGATATGCATTGTACAAACGCCTTGATACTGGCATTCAATATATAGTTAAAGGTGAAAAGGTTGATAATAGAGACGTTGTGCCGTATAATCCATACCTATCAAAGATGTTTAATTGTCACATTAATGTGGAGGTTTGCGCGGGACTTCGCTGTGTCAAGTATATCCACAAGTACATTTACAAAGGTGGGGACCGTGCAACAATGATTTTGGGTGGAGCCGATGAGATTCAACAATATCTGGATGGAAGATTTATTGGACCACCAGAAGCTGCTTGGCGTCTACTTGGGTTTTCTTTGCATGAAGAAATTCCAACTGTATATCGGTTAGCACTTCATTTACCGGGTATGCATCAATGCACATTCGATCCCAATGAGCCAATGGATAAAATTATGGAAAGAATGGAGAGCCAAGTTTCTACTTTGACTGGATTTTTTGCATATTACAGAGACAATCCAACTGCTACCAAATACACTTACCAAGAATTCCCGCAACATTTTGTTTGGAAAGGTAAGTTTTGGGAGCCAAGGCAAAGGGGTTTTGCTATTGGAAGAATGTATTTTGCGAGCCCGAATTCTGGCGAGAGATTAATCATCGCGTCCGTACACCAATGGAGTGTGATTTCAATACTCGGAGAAACGATGCAGTTGATGGAAACCTAAACCCACCACTCAACAATGATTTCACGCTTCCTACTGGGAATTTAATTCCCCCATGTGAAGATGTTGAGGTAGAAACTGTTTACCCCACTGCCGCAGATGCAACCCGTCATTTCCTCGGTGAGATGAATGTTGAGTGTTCTCACTGTGGGGCCTTGCATTGGATGGATGAAAAATTGTCAATTTCCTCTACAATCCGTCCTCTATTCGGTACATGTTGTTTGCAAGGAAAGGTAAGGCTGCCACCACTTCAAACTCCACCTGCCCCCATTCAAGCTTTGTATGACGGTAATGATGCACGATCCAGATCATTCAGACGTCACACTCGAAAGTACAATTTGCTTCACTCTTTCACAAGTCTCGGGTTGACAATGGAAAATAGAGTAATACCTGGAACTGGTCCTAACCCTTTTACCATTCATGGTGAATTACGCCATCGAACAGGATCACTCTTGCCAGAACCGGGACAACAACCGCAGTATGCTCAACTTTACATATACGATCCGAATTCGGCTTTAGAAATCCGTAGTGGCAGATATGATTGTTTGAGAAATGATGTTATTGAAATGATTCAAGATACTTTGTTGGAACATAATCCATTTCCGCATAAGTTTCGTCAAGCACATGCTATCTTACAGCAACAATCTAATTCAAATCAGCATATCCCAGCTCTCCTCCACTATAGTGCTGCTACAGATCGCCGCCGCTATAACCTACCAACCACTGATGAGATCGCCGTTATCCTACCGGGTGATGGGACCGAGGTCAGTGGGATGCGAGATATTGTTTTGCACTTGAACGGAAATAACGGCTTGATGCGAATCAATGAGTGTCATCCTGCGTATCTTCCACTGCATTATGTATTGCTATTTCCAAGGGGTGAGTTGGGATGGGACCCCTCCTACAGACAGTGGAATGTCCTTGCAAACTGTCCATCAAACGCTCGGCTCACACAAATGCAGTTTTACAGTTACCGTCTATTTCAACGTCGTTCCGAGTACTCTACTATTCTAAGAGGTGGAAGGTTATTCCAAGAATTCCTGGTCGACGCATGGGCATCTACTGAGCAAAATCGCTTGACATATTTCAAGTTGAACCAGTCAAAGCTTCGTACAGAATTGTACAAGGACTTCGTCGATGTCACTATAACAAATGGAGTGGGACCCAATCAAGTTGGGCGACAGATGATTTTGCCGTCTTCGCATATCGGTAGCGCGAGGCATATGTTTGAGATTTTCCAAGATTCAATGGCAATCACGCGATTTCACCATCACCCTGACATCTTTTTGACCATGACGGCAAATCCAAAATGGCCTGAAGTCACTGCTTCTTTGTTTCCCCATCAAACTTCAGATGAACGTGCCGAGATAGTTGCACGCGTCTTCGAGTTAAAGCGTAAAAGTTTGATGAAAGAATTAGACCGGATGAAAGTTTTTGGTAAAAGAAATGCTCATGTTTACACTATTGAATTTCAAAAGCGTGGCTTGCCCCATATGCATCTTCTCATTTTTCTCAATGGTCGAGACAAAATAAGAGTCTGCTCGCAAGTTGACAAGATGGTCTCCGCTGAATTTCCTGATCCCATACAAGAGCCGGAACTTTTCGAGACCGTTAAGGGTTGTATGGTACATGGACCGTGTGGCGTGCGAAACCCCAATGCGCCATGCATGGAGAATGGAAAGTGTACTAAGGGCTATCCAAAGTCGTTTGTTGAAGCGACTAGAATGGATAGAGATGGATATGCATTGTACAAACGCCTTGATACTGGCATTCAATATATAGTTAAAGGTGAAAAGGTTGATAATAGAGACGTTGTGCCGTATAATCCATACCTATCAAAGATGTTTAATTGTCACATTAATGTGGAGGTTTGCGCGGGACTTCGCTGTGTCAAGTATATCCACAAGTACATTTACAAAGGTGGGGACCGTGCAACAATGATTTTGGGTGGAGCCGATGAGATTCAACAATATCTGGATGGAAGATTTATTGGACCACCAGAAGCTGCTTGGCGTCTACTTGGGTTTTCTTTGCATGAAGAAATTCCAACTGTATATCGGTTAGCACTTCATTTACCGGGTATGCATCAATGCACATTCGATCCCAATGAGCCAATGGATAAAATTATGGAAAGAATGGAGAGCCAAGTTTCTACTTTGACTGGATTTTTTGCATATTACAGAGACAATCCAACTGCTACCAAATACACTTACCAAGAATTCCCGCAACATTTTGTTTGGAAAGGTAAGTTTTGGGAGCCAAGGCAAAGGGGTTTTGCTATTGGAAGAATGTATTTTGCGAGCCCGAATTCTGGCGAGAGATTCTATCTGCGTTTGCTACTTACTCATGTCAAAGGACCAAGTTCATTTGAAAGTTTACGATTTGTCAACGGTATCTTGCATCCAACGTTTAAATCAGCATGTGTTGCAATTGGATTGGTTGAAGATGATCAAGAATGGGTACAGTGTCTGAATGAAGCTTCAATCATGCAGACTGGTTATCAGCTCAGGAGATTATTTGCTATCATTCTCACACAATGCTCCCCAGTAAACCCACTTCATTTGTGGGAATTGTTTTCAGACCACATATGTGATGACCTACCACACAAACTTCGAACGGTCTTTGCCATTGCGACCCCGACAACAGAACAAGTAAATGACTACGGGTTGTATTTGTTAAATCAATTGTTGCTAGAGTCAGGCCGATCTTTGTCTGACTACCCACCTATGCCGCAACCAGTTGGAAATTGGACAGACATGAATGGTAACCGACTAATTTTGGAGCATCGACGACTTCATCTTAGTGCCCAACAGGAAAATCCAGATGATCGCATTCAAAGTCTCAACCTTGCTCAAAGTGCAGCATACTCACAGATTTATTCTTCTGTGGTGGGTAACATTGGCACTACTTTCTTCCTAAGTGGGGGTGCTGGTACAGGAAAGACGTACCTGTACAATACAGTTGCCCTAAAATGTCGTAGTATAGGCCATACAGTTGTAACTGTTGCCTCTTCAGGTATCGCTGCGTTGTTACTGGTTGGGGGTAGAACTGCACACTCCATCTTTTGTATCCCTTTGGATGTTCACGAGAATTCTGTTTGTAATTTTACTAAGCAGTCTATCCACGCAGAGCTGTTTAGAGAAACCAATCTTATTATATGGGATGAGGTGCCGATGCAACATAAGCATTGTGTTGAAGCTGTGGACCGTGCTCTACGTGATGTACGAAGCAATAATAAACCGTTTTGGGGTATCACAGTTGTGCTTGGTGGAGACTTTCGACAAATACTACCGGTGGTGACAAAGGGGGTTCGTGAACAAATTGTAGGAGCATCATTGAGAAGATCAATCATCTGGAATAACATCAACGTTCTCGCTTTGGACAGAAATATGCGATTACATGACAGTGATCCAGAACATCTCGACTTCATACATTTCTTGACAGAGGTATTATTATTTTTGTATTTGGTTAAATTAAACAAGTTTGTGCATCCAATATGTGAATAATAGTTCATCCATTTCTCTCTCAAAACTGTAGATTGGCAGCAATCCCATAGATGTGGTTTCTATCCCATCAACGATCTACAAGTGCAGAGATCTCCCAGAATTGCTAAACCGAATTTATCCACGTCTAGGAGTTGCTGGCACGATGAATCCGTCATTTCTAACAGAGCGCACAATTTTGTCTTCAAAGAATGATGATGTTGATGCTATCAATAAAATGGCACTTGGTATCTATCCTGGAGAGACTTATACTTACTTGGCTGCCGACAGTTTGTCATCAGATGAAGAAAACAGTAGCGTCAGTACTAATCGCTATCCGAATGAATACTTAAATTCTTTAGATCCACCTGGCTTACCACCGTTCAAGTTAGACTTAAAAGTCGGTTGCCCGGTAATGCTCTTAAGAAATCTAGCACCAAATGATGGTCTATGTAATGGAACAAGGTTGATGATTATGCAGTGTGCGCCGCGAATACTTGAAGCACAGATTCTTACTGGTGACAAAGCTGGGAACTTAGTATTTATTCCGCGCATATCGCTTACTCCATCTTCTAAAGAAATGCCGTTCAATATGACGAGGCGTCAATTTCCTATTCGGTTAGCATATTCCATGACGATAAACAAATCTCAAGGTCAGTCGGTGAAGTTTGTTGGTATTGATCTGCGCAATCCAGTATTTAGCCACGGTCAACTGTATGTGGCTTTATCTAGATGCACTTCGCCTGGTCGCATTAGCTGTCTTCTATCTACAAATACCTCAAACAACACCACCAACATTGTGTATCCAGAAGTGCTATTATAGAACATCAAGTAAGAAAAAAATTATATTTTTTTACAAGTACCTACATCCCTAACATGCATTTTATGACGTTTGTAAAATTTCTAATATATTCTATACATTTAAATTTCCTAACACACATCTTATGTGTAGGTTTGGGATGATGTTGTGCGTGAGTTGAGACAAGTGAGCACCATTTCACTGTGTCGTAATGGTCGGAACAAGGTAATCAATTTATGATTTTAAGTGTATGTTCATCAAATCATATATTATGGTAACCTATGTTAATTTATGATGAATTAAAACAATTCTTTATTGTATGTCTTGCAGGTTATTGTATACTGGCCTTCTTCAAACCGCTACATTTGTATTGATACATGGTGTTTGCTATGTGTAATGTGGAAGAAGTACGATTTGAAGTCTTATTATGATAATTTGAAACTACAAATAGCTTAGTGTGTAATGTTTTCTGTGGTGAAGTCTGTCTTTTTGTATCTATTATCAGTTGTACTATTGGAACAATGGACTATGAACTTTGTTGGCATACGAACACGTGTTCGTTATTTTGTATCTAAGAGTGTCAATTTTTATGCCTATTTGTATTGAACTATTGCTAAGACTAGAGGCGGTTTAAAAGTGTTTGTCGAACTTTTAATATCGATGGAATTAGATGGTTGCAGTTTCATGCGTACAGTATGATAATGATTATGTTAAGATGTCATTACAGGTTGCGAAATTCTCTAAATTGGGCCGAGTCATGGCGAATTTTTTAATTTTACATTACCCTGAAGTATGTTATCAAAAGCTCTATTTATGATGTTAGACAAAACATAATTGAATAGTCGTTTTCAGCGGCTATATTACAGTTGGACTAAGATATGTTAAGTCGTTCAATTAAAAGATATAAATGCACATCAAATTTGGGATAGTGCCCTCGGGCACGGGCAATCCCCTAGTATATATATATATACACACTCTTTAAAAGAGTGAAGAATCCAAAAAGAGTGTTCCTAATATGTTTAATTATAAAAAAGCCCCACAAAAGTTTAGTTTTATAAAAAATACCACACATACAACACAACTTTCACTAAAACACCTCCCACTCTTTTCTCACGGGTTCATCCACCGGTTCACGCCAATCGACGTCTTTGCGTGAGGATGTATCTTTTCCGTCAAACGCTGCCTCCTTCCAACCAACCCTGACTCCTCCGGCACCTATTAGGCAAGTCGATTTATCGTCCTTTTTTCACCTAAGTTCAATTTCCTCTGTGGACGAATCAATCGCCCCAATTTCTTGCTCGGCACAAGTCATTCAAATAACGAGGAAGAGGAGCAGCAATAAGATTGGGACTTATCTTATTGGAATTGGATTCATGATCTGTATGACAAAAATTCGACTTGTGAGTTTCTTTTCCGAAAATTTCAAATTCGATGTACTATATGTTCTGTGCATGATGGTCCAGCGAAGTTCTCATATCGATTATGCGGTTTTAACAAGTTTTTGATATGTTCTGTAGTTGCTGCTTTTATCGAAGTTTTTTCCCCCAAAAAATGCCCTAACTATGTTCTGTAATTGGTGGTACTTCCCTCTGTTGAAAGCTTATACAGGTACACAATTATGGCCTCTTGTGTGGATAGCTTTTTGTTATGTGTGTTGATTATTTTAAATAGCTAGAAGTTTTTTGTAGCCTAATGCAGTGTTCTCATGATTGAAAACTTGCCCATTCTAGACATGAAACCTCTCTTCTTGCTTAATTTTTAAACAAGTTGGTTGACCTTGATATGCATTCTAATCAAATAGATGGGAGGCTCCCTCAGAGTTTGGCAGTTTAACTCATTTGACCCGCTTGCACCTTGGCTCCAACAGAATCATTGGCCCCATACCCAGGAGCTTTCTCTGTTAACCAATCTTCAACATGTTAATCTTCACATAAACCAATTAGACGGCAAAATCACTGTTAAAATAGGGAATTTGCGAAATCTTGACACGTTGGACGTCAACAGTAACAGTATCTCAGGCATGCTACTTCCTGGACTTGGTTAGTTAACTTATTTGACATAGTTGGACCTTGGTTCTAACAAAATCAAATGTTCCATTCCAGAGGAACTTACTCCGTTTGCCAATCTTCAAGAACTCTATCTTTCTACAAACCAAATTAGAAGTCATATTCCTGTTGGGATAGGAAACTTGTGCAGTCTTCAGAAACTGCAACTTGAAGGAAACTATATAGAAGGTGTGCTCCCTATGTGTCTTGGTCAGTTAACTACTTTAAGATACTTGAACAGTAGTTCTAACAACATTAGTGGCTCCGCACTGCAGATACTTCCTCTGTTAACCAACCTTGAATACTTCGACGTTTGCATGAGTCAACTCATTGACCAAATCCCTCTAACCATAGTTGTCAAAATCTTACGATTCACGATTCGTATCCTACGATTCGATTCGATTCACCCATGAAACGATGCGAATCCCTTAGTGAATCTTTAATGGACAAAAAGTTATTTGAATCCCGATTCAAGAGTCTGAATCTTACGATTCAGTTGCGATTCAGACCGATTCTGTGATTCACCTTCGATTCACCTGAAGGTCAAATTGAGTTGCAGTACCAGTCTAAGAAATAGTACTTCCTACATTTCTTTCGACATTTATGTCTGTTTTGCAACATGCATTTGTTTTAAATTACTTGTGCATTTGTCTGAAATCCAAGGCTAATAGTTTTCTATTATTTTCAATCTCCGTGGCATCTTGTAGTTCCATGCTCCACATGCCTGTCTATATCTAGTTATTCATCTTTTAGATGTGTGAAACTTCTACTCACTAGTTACGGATGCGAGTTTCCAATAGTTTGAGCTCCATTTTTTTTAAATATGAATATTTTGTTCAATAATGCTATAGCTTTATGAAATATTTTATTATATCTACATAAAAGTACTGGAAACTGAATCTTTACGATTCACGATTCGATTCGATTTACGATTCAGTGAAGGTGAATTTCGATTCACTATCTGAATCCCGATTTGACAACTATGCCTCTAACACTCTTCAACCTACACATTCTAAATCTTTCAAAAACAACATGGATGGTAGCTTACTGAATATACTAGAGATACTTGCACAGTTAACCGAACTGAGAAGCCTTTATTTTTCCATGAATCAAATCATTGGCAACATCCCTCCAGAAATAGGTAAAATTTCAATCTAGGGCCTTTAGATCTCTCAAAAAACAAGTTAAAGAGTGACAAAAATTTGAATGGTAGCTTACCAACACTGGGTCAGTCAGTTTCGTTTATTGATTTTAGACGAAACTCATAGGTGGAACCATACATCCCAGTCTTGGCAATATCATGGGCTCTCGGACATTCTTCAAATTATCCCACAATAATCTTAGTGGAATAGTTCCAAATTCTATACTTTCCAGTCATTGACTTGTTCTATAATACTCTCGAAGGTTAACTTAGTCTCGAGTTAATGGATTAGTATGGTGATAAAGATTTTTTTGAGAACCTGAAATTGTGAAATTGTCATGATCATTATCTTTCTCGATACTGGGTGATACCATCTTGTCCAACTTACATACGATTTATGTGATTGTAACCTTCTGTCTAGAAGAAATAAGTTTTATTACTTTCTAAAATAAATTGGAAAGAAATGTGTGGCTCATTTTGTTGATAAATTATCTCTTTCTTTTCACATATGTTCTTTAGAATTACCTTTTCACTTTTGACACCAAAACAGGTCAACGTGTGGAAGAAATATATGGCTAGATAGCAATTGCTCTTCATCTTCTCTTTTTTCTTGATCTTCATCTTCTTAAAATTTTACTATATCACGTGACCATATCTTCTTGAACTTTATTTTACCTGTTGTAATTTGATCCTCCACCACAAGATCCACCATCAACCTCTCAATAAAAGCATACAACACTTCCGTTCTACATCCTCCCGCCCTCCGTTAGCCTTGCGGCGATACTATTTTGACAGCACCACCTTCTCCATCTAAGCAGTGTAACAGACCCATACAGACACACCAGGATCCAGATCAATAAACTGATCACTACCAGACTTATTCTTCTTGCCTGTAATGCTGGGACAAATCTTGATTCATCTATTACATAGTCATACTTTTGCGAGGTACACCTCCTCACAATTCATGGGCTTTGCCCATGAACATCATAGCTCCTACGAATTCACTTTGGACTAATCCCTAACCGTCCCTCTCCAACAGTTAAACATGATGCTAATTGGCCTATAAGACAAGTCTCCATATCCGATAAAAATGTGTCCTGGCCAATCTTGGTCACGAGGCACGCCAAGATGTAATATCCTTTCTCAATGCCCGTTATAATATCACAAATGACCAACTACAAACAAAGATATGTCTAGCGTACCAACTAAAGAGCCTTTTTAGAAAGAAAAAAAAAAAAAACTAAAGCGCCGAATCGGCAAACACAAAACACTGAATTCATAACCTAAAGGGCCAATGGAAACATGGTTTCTGAACTACCAGAAAGAGAATATTAGAATCATTACAAGACGAACCGGCAAACACAACACACTGAATTCATAACCTAAACGGCCAATGGAAACATGGTATCTGAACTACCAGAAAGAGAATCTAAGAGAAAACTATCCCATTCAATATCATTCCAAATTTCCAACCCACGTTGTGTTTACTTAACAAGACTCAAACACCCATAGTATACCATGACATGTAACCAAAATCTGACAAAACGCCAACCAGAGGTGAGAGAAGTCAATTGTGTCTTGTCTGTTGCAGCTCATTAGAACATCAATAATTTTCTAAACTTTGTACTTATTGTACGTTGGCGGGTGCATCATCACAATATGATACTGGTTTTATAATTGGGCTCTTTAATAAATTTTGATTAGCAAAAGATTAGAGGTATGTCGCTTATGTGTAATAGGTAAAGCTTTTGGTGAGATTTTAAACCATTGTCGTCTACAGTATTCTCTAGCCAGACTTCTTTTGCTTTCTATAATCCTATTTGCCTATTAGAACTCAAAGCTTTACTTCACTTAGCTATATTCATGCACAAAGGTTGTACTAAAAAACCCAATACGAAACATAATTTTCTATTATTCTGGTAGAACTTAGCAAATTGCTTAACTACAGTTTCATCCTCAATTCGCAGGTTTATCTCATCCTTGTACTTATTCTTCACCTCCTTCACCTCCTCTACCTAATTGTTTATAGAAGAAAGTGTGCTTTTCCGCTGGAAGGATATATTCCTGCTTTCTACACCTTCAAGTGAAGAAACAGTCCGTAGTTGCAGTTGGATTGTAAAGGTGTTAATCAATGGGAATTCGCACAATTCTATTCTGTGGCTAACGATCCCGGCTCATGCTTCTTGAATGTGCAAAATGAAAAAAAATATATATATGAATACCACTTAGGTAATTTATGCAATGCTTATCTTACGACGTAATTTACCACTTAGGTAATTTATGCAATGCTTATCTTACGACGTAATTTACTTGTTTCATGAAATATATGGTATTAGAATCTAATATTACCTACTCATCAGAGTAGGTAAAGAGCGCAGGGATCCTCAAAATGGAAACTGCAGGTATTCATGAAGGTGATAGTCGAGGATGAAAAAAATGAATTTAGCCTGACCCTATTTGACGCGGCTGAAAAAAATTATTGAAAGATCAGTTGAAGAGTTTGAAACAGGCAAAACACAAGTATAAACATCCATTATGCATAATTTTAAAATAATTATTTTTGATTAGTAACATAGTGTTGAGAATTTTTGTACGCCTTTGACGTTTTTATTAAGGAAAACATAATCGCCAATTATGGTGTCATTTGCTTCTGTTGCATTCATATTTTTTACTATGCATTATTTACTATACAACATTATTTAGAATTCTCCCTCTTAAGAGATAAAGCCCACGTGCAACGCAGGTGCTCCTTACTAGTATATATATATATATATATATGAAGAGAAAACCCCATTTAAGCTCTAAACTTGTTTAGCCTCCACCCCTGAGCTCTGGTTCCACCTTGCTTATCCTCCTCATGTAGATAGTCATTTAGATCACCCAACATGACCCTAGGAAGAATAAGCTGATTACAAATTTGTCTCAACTCTTGCCAAACTTTTTGCCTCCTTGATGGAACACAATCCCCATAAATCCAAATCCAATTCTCCATTTGATGTTCCCCTGTTTCAATTGTTGACAATATATAGTTTTTGCAGCTGAAGTCAATACTCACATTCAAGTCTTCCACCCACCACAAAGCTAATCCGCCTGAGCGTCCATCTGGTTCCACATAGTGAGCATTCGGATATCTAATACTTCTTCTTATGCTTTCCAATTTACTTGATTTATTCTTTGTCTCCATCAAGAAGATCAAAGAGGGACGATGGGTGTTAATCAACCCTCGGAGTCTCTGGACTGTCAGCGGTCGCCCCAACCCCTGACAGTTCCAGCTGACCACTAACATCCCTGGTGTGGCTGTTCGAGGCCAGCCACCAACGCCTTTTTTCGTTCCTCAGCCATCTTTTCCCACACCCCTTCATAGCAGCTCATAGGATAGTCTAAAGCACGATGAATATCAGAAGTATGGCTATACTTACCTCTAAATTCCGTAACGCAGATCTGATAGCTTCCTTCTTCCAACGCCTCTCCCACTTCCAGATTTTCATAATTGGACTCATCACCCTGTTCTTTCCTCTGCCTCTGCACCTCTTGGATGTACTCCACTTCATTTGTAATCTGCGTAGTGAAAGCTTCTTTGACATTCGGTACTTCTGGGTTATCTAGCAATCTTCTCCGTTTGTCTATACCATATTCTTCAGTTAGGGTTTTTCGTTTCAAAGAAACGAATCTGTTGAATACTTTTGCTAGACCCACATCCAGTACTGGGTTACCCAACTCATTTATCGGGTTCGGATCCTCCCTTATATTACTGGGTTGTGGATACGGGTGACCCACCCGCAACTTCCATCTTCTTTTAGTATCTGGGCTGTTTTTTTCTTTTTCCTTTTTCTTTTGGGCTTGGGGGTCTCTATACTCTTTCTGGTTTGCTGGCCCATTACTCCTTTCTATTGGGCTTTCTTTTGGGCTTTCTTCCGCGCCAACAGTTGGGCTTAATGGTTCCTCGACAAAGTAGGGATAATTTTTCTCTTCTGAAATTTCATTTCTTACCTCCTTAATTACTTCTTTGCCCTTGTCCTCTGTCCGAAGCTTCCTAAGAAGCGTCGTGGTCTTTACACTATCGAGGAGCCGCCTTAATTCTGGGGACATACTCGTAGCTGGCCCTTGACACGTGTCTTTACCTCGTACCGTTTCCGTACTCTTCTCCTTTCCCGAGAAATTCTCATTTCCTTGCTGAGCTGTGTCTGTAGTACCTTCGTCAGCCTCCAACCGTCTCATGCTCTTCGATTGAGATTCACGCGCCCCCAATTGCCCAGATTCCGGTGAGAATTCCGGTGAGAATTCCGGCTGTTTCCCTTGAATACTCTCTGAACTTTCGCCTTCTTCTTCTACTTCTGGCAATGGTGTACCCCACCGCTTTAACAGTTCCTCATCTTCCGGAGTAAAACCTTTTGGTAATTCCTTTCTGAAGGTTACCTTTCGAGGCAGCACTCTCAAGAACGGTCCATAACTATGTGGTTTTGCTTCTCCTGCTTTCACAAATCTGCAACCACGATGTTCATGACCTATTCTCCCGCAGCTGTAACAGTAGATCCCCAGCTTCTCATATGATATGCCCATTCTCAGCTTTTGGCCCTCCTTATAAGTGGTAAAGCTCTGCCTGAGTGGATTCTCAATGTTTACCAATACACGCAATCGCATATACGGGCAACACAAATCCTCATCCACTGTGTCCTTATCGATCGTAATCATCTTTCCCACCACTGCTCCGATCTTGTAGGCATTCTCTGTGGTCATTTGCTGAGGGCTCAATCCATGGATCTGGATCCAAAATGGTGATTCTGTGAAGTCTATGTCCTTTAGTGCCATTCCACTTGGCCACTGTTTGAGAACAAAGAGACTATCTGCCACCATCCATGGAGTTCCTCGAACGATTTTTTCACAGTCCTTCTCATCTTCAAATCGCACAATGAAGTGGTTGTTTTTCCACATCTCCACCCTAATCTTGCCTTTCAGATTCCAGATCCCATCTGTAATGGAGGATATCGTCTTGGCTGTAAAGATTTTTTGAGCTATAACTTTCCCAACTAGTGTTGATTTACTCAGTTTTCGACCCAACGAGGTATTTTCCTCGAGATCTAAAACCGGATCCGGATCTGTCTCCATATGAAACAGAGGAGGTGAATCAGTCGGATAACGAGAGACGCAACAACTGGCCGAAAAGAACCAATACACAATACACCAACTAAGAACTTTTAGAGAGAGATATCTTAAGAGGACTGTTCTGGAAGAAATCGACTGAGAAAAATGATGGATTCAGGTTCGAAATTGAAGAGACCTGAAGAAGAAAAAGCAAAACCCTACCAGAGAGGAGGGAGAGTATACGCGTCACTGGGACGAAATTGTCTCATCAAACAACAAGGCACCTGCTACTCATGGACAAATAATAGACCGGATGGTAATGTCAGGGTTATGTTAGATAAAGTGTTTGCTTCTATGGATTGGGTGGCCAAACAACAGAATGTTAAACTAACGTATGACTACATCCAAGGGTCTGATCATGCCCCAATGTTGATTGACACAGAGTATAGAAGGAAACAAAGAAGGTATAATTTCAAGTTTGATGCTAGTTGGGTGAAACAAGACAACTGTGGTCCTATTGTCCAGAAAGCTTGGGAAATAACTACAAGAGGCTCTGCAAGCTACAAAGTGATCCAAAAAATGAGAAATTGCAGGAAAGCCCTAAAGGAATGGAGTAAGAGAGAAGGCAGGAACAACATTCAAAGGATAAGACTTCTTGAAGATGAGCTAAGAACAGTGCAGCAATTACCCCACACAAATGAAAACTTTGAAAAGGCTTGTACCATAAAAAAAGACCTAGCTCAAGTTTGGGAAAGGGAGGAACTCTACTGGAAGCAAAAATCTAGGGTCAACTATTTGAAAGAGGGGGACAGAAATTCAAAGTTCTTCCATCTAAGCACAATACAAAGAAGAAGAAGAAATACAATTGAGAGAATCAAGAAGGAAAATGGTGATTGGGTGACTGATGAAAAAGACATTGGCATGGCTTTTACAGAGTTCTATAATAAGTTGTACAAGAAAGCTGGTGAAAGAGATTGGGGACAGATGTTAGACTGTATTGAGAGAAAGGTCACCACTGCTCAGAATGAAGAATTGATCAAAATCCCAGAAATGGAAGAAATAAGTGCTACAGTGAAACAGATGGGTTCCCATAAGGCGCCAGGGTATGATGGCTTCACAGCCCTATTCTTTCAAACACAATGGGAGACAATTAAACAGGAGGTGTGCAATGCAGTTCAGGACTTCTTCAAAACAAGTTTTTTGCTTAAGAGTCTAAATGTTACAAACCTGGTGATGATTCCAAAGGTAAGATACCCTGAATCTGTTGCTCAATTTAGACCAATTGCATTAAGCACTGTGATGTACAAAATCATAGCAAAGATCCTTGCTAATAGGCTCAAAGTGATCCTCCCTTCTATTATATCCCCTGTTCAATCAGCTTTTGTGCCTTCAAGATATATCCAAGACAATATAATTATAGCACAGGAGTTCTTTCATGGAATTAAAAATAAGAAAGCAAAGAAGAAAGGATGGATGGCCCTCAAGCTAGACCTCAGCAAAGCCTATGACAGGCTAGAGTGGGATTATCTTATAGCCATAATGGAGAAAATGGGTTTTAGCTCTCAGTGGTTACAGCTCATACATCAGTGCATCTCCACAGTCAAATACAAAATCCAAATTAATGGAGAAACTAGAGGGGAGGTAAATCCACAGAAGGGCTTAAGGCAGGGTGATCCAATATCCCCTTATTTATTTGTTCTGGTTATGGAGAGCTTCACTAGAGCAATGGAGATAGCAGTGGGGAGAAATGAAATTCAGGGTATACAGCTGAAAAATGCTTGTCAGAGTCTCAGTCATCTTTTACTTGCAGATGATTCTTTGATTTTTCTTCAAGCAACAAAACAGGAAGCACAAAACTTCTTAAAAATTCTGCACAAGTTTGAGTTAGCAAGTGGGATGTGTACCAATCTCCAAAAGTCTGGTATCCTCTTTTCTCCTAATATTGATACTCAAATCAAGGAAGAAATATCTAATTTGTTGGAAGCTCCTCCTCTGAACCCAAATGAGTTCTATCTTGGGATTCCTGCTCTATGGGGAAGAGCAATAGGAAAAATTTATGAGTATGTGTATCAGAGAGTTTTGAAAAAGCTGAAAGGATGGAAGAGCCAAGCTTTAAACTTTGCTGGCAGGGAAGTTCTAATAAAAGCTGTGGCATTAGCCATTCCAGCTTATGCTATGGCAGTTGCTTTATTACCAAAGTATCTTTGTAAGAAGATTACTAGCCTGATTAGACGATTCTGGTGGAGTGGCCAGGTAGGGGAAAGGAAGCTCAGTTGGATAAAGTGGGAAAAGGTGTCACAACCAAAACATACAGGAGGTATGGGTTTCAAAGACATCCAAGCTATGAATTATGCTTTACTAGCAAAGACTGCCTGGAGACTAGTGAAAAATCCAAACACTCTCTGTGCTACACTGTTAAAGTCAATTTATCACCCAAATTAAACTTTTTGGGAGACAAAAAATAAGCAAAGGGGGTCAGGTACTTGGAAAGCAATTCTGGCAGGGAAAGAGGTTCTAAAAAGAGATGCTTTCCGGCAAATTGGTAATGGTAAATCTGTGAAGGTGTTTGAGGATAATTGGATTCCTAACCATGAAAGAACTACCCCTTGCAGACTCAACAGATGCTAGAAGCTAACATGATGGTAAAGGACCTCATAAATACTGTCAATAGAAGTTGGAAGACAAGACAAATGAGTTTTTGGTTTAAAGAGGATGATGCAGCAGCTATAAGTGAAATCCCTCTTAGATGGATAGAAGGTGAAGACATTCTGAGATGGCCATGGTCAAAAAAAGGAACTTATGAGGTAAAATCTGGAATCCACACTGCAAAAAAATTGTTAGAACAGAAATTTAAAGTCCAAAAGCAGGAAAGTGATCCCTCCACTTCTGTGGTGATCCCAAAAAAGTTTTGGAACTGGCTTTGGACATCTAATCTTCTCCCAAAATTGAAGACTTTCTGCTGGAGATTGATGCATAGAGCTATAGCTACAAATGCCAACATACAAAAGAGACTGAACCACTTAAATGGTAGTTGCAATATCTGTGACTGGGGCTGTGAGGATGAAGAACATTTATTTACAAAATGTCCCTGGACTAGACCTTTCTGGTTTGGAATACAATGTATTAATGTGGAAGATATTGTTAGAAGCCAAAACATCATCTCCTGGATTATTGAGGAATGGTCAGAGAGCAGGCAACACAATAGACCAGTGTTTCATATGGAAAGACTTTTCATAGCTTTGTGGCAGATTTGGCTGACAAGAAATGAGAAGGTGTTCAATGACAAGAACCCTGACCCAGCAGCTGCTTGTGCTAATTTCAACTTGACATGGAAGGAATGGAGATCTCTCTACTGTAATGAAAATCAGGCTACTGAAGAGAAGAAATCCAAAGTACAGGTGAGTGATCAAAAGACTTGGAAAAAACCACCACCAGGTGGCATTAAATTGAATTTTGATGCTACTTGGAGGGACAAAGACCATATGGGTGTGATTGGTTGGATGGCTAGAGATCATAATGGGGAGGTTATAGATGCTAGGTGGAAACAGATAAAGTCTCACTCTGCTTTGATGGTTGAAGCAGAAGCTATCAGATTTGTAAGTAGTAGCTTACAAGAATGGGATCAACAGCCTTTGGAAGTTGAAGGTGACAACAAGGAGGTGATCCAAGCCATAAATGGCTCTTGCTGCTCATGCTGGAAGATAGAACCTGTTATCCAAGATGCTAAATGCTTTGCCCAGTTTAGAAGGGTGAAATTCAGGTGGATTCCTAGAGTAGCTAATCAAGCTATAGATACTTTGATCAAGTTAGTACACTTAGATAGTTTGAATAGCAATGTTATGCAAAATCTGGATTTTCTGGCTATTATTGCTAGAGAAAGTTGTAACGGTTCTGGTTAATCTATAAAATTTTCCCTTTTGACAAAAAAAAAAGTTAATAATTTTATTTAATGGGCAAGTGGGTAAGATATGGATAATTGCTTATGAAATTCATAGTCTATTTCAACAGAATTCGACGTGTTGGTGGTTTTTTTGGTAGTCCTAATATTTTCTCATCGGGGACCTCGTCTGTGCGGCTAATTGGACACGTTAAAGTTTTCCCGTGAACTCTCACCTACCGAAGTTTCAGAATACCGCAAATAGATGTTAGTTCAGTGATAGAGTATTTGAAGCCCCTACACGAGGTATCGGATTCGAACCCGACTATATGAAATATAATTCTAAAAAAAAAGTTCAACACCACTCCCGTGATTTTCATAGTTCAAATGCAAGAGTCAACAAAAGAAGGATCCGCCCTAAATTTTACCAGTAAGATCTCATTGAAGAGACTAGCTCGTGTAGAAGTGCTTAGTGCTCAGTCAAGTTACTTCATGTCCGAGCCATGGCCACTACAAGTTTCTGGTCCACACCCTACTTTATTTTAGAATGACATCATATAGCTGGGTTCCGATCCGGGACCTCCTCATGTAGAGATTTCAAACGCTCTACCACTACCACCGAGCTAGCACCATTTACATTTTAAAAATAAAATTAATAAATTTATGCTAGATTAGGCCATTGAACAACACTTAGTAGTTAGTAAGTTTTGAGAAGTCCTACATCGGACATTCAAGAAGAAGAAATATATAATTAATAAATGTTCTGGGCTACTTTCCTCATTGCCAATTGGTTTTAAGGTGAAAGCTCATAAATTCTTACATGGTATCAGAGTCTCGGCTCACACAACCTGCCGAATCAGATACAAGACATGCTTTTTCAGTGTGCTTGGGGACAAAGGCATAGTGGTCTGGTCTGTTAAAACTCTAATGCCTGCAAGAATTTGAATATACTGTAAAGAGCAATTTTGATGCTGGATGGTACAAAGAAACTTCAGTGGCTCAAAATAATGGCAAAGTTTAAGAACCAGTATATGCCCAATTTACACATAATAATGTTGTGACATCCTATGACTGCAAGATTATATTAGGTCTGGATCAGGAGCAGCAACTTCTTTCGCACTGGTGGGCTCTGCAGAGAGTCCTTACAAGTCCTAAGATCCGCAGAAAATTGAGTACACACATTGTTGACATGAACAAGGTCTTAACACAATTCCTCGTGCCTCAAAGTAACACTATCGCCGTTGTTCCACACGTAGGATTATGGTCTTATAACTCCTTCAAAAGACCGAGCCAGTTCAAGGTAAAACAGGTAACATACCAAGTTACGAAACATTAATTGGAAATTTCCCAAGTAAAGCACATACAAGTTGAGCCAACTAGACGAGAAAATATTCAGTATCACGGGGATTTTGGTGATGTGATATCACGAGACACTCTAATTGGTTGATTATGTGATTATTTTCATACATTGATACAGTAAATATGGTAGAATTAACATGATCAACCAATTAGAGTGTTCCGTGATACAACGTCACGGAATCCCCGTAATACCGAATATTTTCTCCAACTAGACATGTAAACAAAGAATCACCAAATTTGTTGGGGTGATACAATTGTGTTTTAGCGGTCTCCACTTTGAAAAAAGCTGTGTTCAGACTTCAAAAACAATACTCCCTCCATCTGCTTTTATGCGTGATCATCAAGCCGAACTAATCTTTACGTAATGCAGGATGAGATTTTTTGTCTTTCCTCGTCGAGTATGTAGTTGCTGTAAAAACATCATCGTAAGTTGGACAAACAATTGTTCCCGTTCATACTTGGTGTGTGAGCTCATAGCTTCCTCTCCTAGAAGCTATAGGCCTATGAAGAAGCTATAAGCCCATACACCAAGTATGAATTGGAGCAAGACTTTGTTGTTGTAGAGTGATTCCCACACAAAATACCTTGGCAAATTAGCCATCTCTCTCTGCTAAAGCTCTCTATTTTCTCCTGTTGTTTTGTTGTGCTTTTGGTGAGCTCTATTGCCAGGCTATTTGTAAGGAAAATTAATGAGCCATTGCTTAAATTATAGTATAAATTTAGTTACACATTGAAAGGGAAGACTCTACGAAGATAATGATAGAATCATGCATTGTATCTTATTCACTGAGATCAAGGGAGGACTTTACGGAAATAATGAAACAATCATGTCTTGGGTTTTGTGCCTCCGGACCAGCTCGCACGAGCTGGTTACGGGACCACACTTTTCTGGTTGTTTCCTTATTGCATTAGGAAGGTTCCGGGTTGCTCTGGGAGCAAGTTTAATACTTCTTACGTCTCTTTAAGGGTTGTGTAGGTCGTGATTAATCTTGTGTACGAGCGCGTGAGTTGTAATCGGATTTCTTTCTCAATATAATCGGGTTTTTTCGAGTTTGTGGAGGTAGCTAATAATCAAATTAGTGAACCACGTTAATTCTTTGTGTTCTCGTTCTTGATTTTTCGGTTTGCTTAATCATTCTTGCTTGATCCATCCGTTTTAATTTAATGTATATTATAATATTAACGAAACGATAGTGTATTGTCAGATGCAGTGATTGCTCATTTTCTTATGTTTCTTTCAGTTACATAACAAACAAAACAATAGATCCAATAGGTGGAAACTATGAATTTGAAGTTTTCTGATCCAATCTGAGCATACAATAACAAAACCAGGCTAGCAAACTTGGTTAATTATTGATGATGTGTTTTTTTTTTGTTTTTTTTTTAATTTTTTTTTTTATATACAGGTTATATGTTTTCTTTTCTAGGTGCCAAAGTCTATCACGTGATATCAATTTCCATAATTCACAGCTGACTTAGCTTTCTAATATACAAAATTGAATACTTGGAGCACAAGAACAGCTACGCAACCAACATACTACCTCCGTTTTTTCTCTATCACACCGGTTTGACTTTTGTCATTATTCATTTGATCACTTTGACCCGATGATTTGTGTATAAAAAGATACATCTTTTAGATAATTTTTTCATGGAGTTGTAGAGTAAAAGTTGCTCTACAACACGGTGAAAAAATTATCAAAAAATAGTATCGTTTTGCCATCAAAATCACCCGGTCAAAATGAACCAAATACGAGTCAAAAAGTCAAACCGGTGCCAGAAAAAAAAACCGGAGGTAGTAATATATTGCTGCCACTTATTGGAATTGACTTCTATAGCTTCATTCAATGGCCTGTTTCTTTCATTTCAGAGATTAATCAAAAGAATCAGCATCTTTGTCTTAAAAGCAGTTTTAAGTTCTAACGAATTTCTTTTTTTTTTTTTTTTTTTCAATCCGGCTAGTAAAATCATACCCAAAAGATACTTTCTGGGATTCTTGATGTGTATATATGAATCAATAGACCTGGATAGCCTCTAAGTCGTGTGGATCACTTTCACATTAAAGTATTTCAGCGTAATACACGAAATCAATAATCGGATAATAGAGAGATTAAAGGAAGGGTTTCAGTCTGTTAGCACATCGATTGTAATTGTTAACACAGCGCGACCGCCACCAGGGTGTTGCCCCTTGGACCCCACCGGGGGCGTTTCCCCAGGACCTCGCCAGGGGCTCTGCCCCTGGACACCGTCGGGGGCTCCACCCCGAACCCCCGCAGTTGTCCGCAAGTTCATTGTCGAAGATATTTGTATATAGTCGTGTACACGCGTGTACTCCACATCTCCTAAAATATACAACATATTTGCCAATGTTTATTTTGGTCATAACTAAATACAATTACATAAAATGACCGATGACACTAAATTCACAAACATACTTGTATTAATCGCTCCATTTTTTCGAGGTGGCATTTAATGTTCCTGATATAATTTAGAGTAAATAGCGAAAATACGAGGTATGGTTTTGGTAGTTGCAGGTATCATATTGTACCGGCAACTACCAATCTAGTCCACATTACGGATTACAAAGGGTGGTTTCGTAATCCAGAGTAAAAGCCCATAGCATAAAATAGAACATGTTACACAGACAATGCGAACCGAATCTGCAAATCAGCAAACCAAGGTAGCACTTGGTACTCAAAATATTCCCAAAAATCAAAATAGCGAAACCGAAATAAGCTTCAATGATTTGAAGACACTGGCATAGAATACCATATGAAACAATTCCAAAGTGTAAGAAAGCAATAATGCGTAAACATTGCAGCTAGCGTGGTAGCTCAAGTGGTAGAACATTGGAAGCCCTTACATGAGGTGTCGGGTTCAAACCCAGTAGACGACAAAAACAAACAATTTCTCAAAAAGAAAAAATAATAATACGTAAACATTATTATAACGCATAAACTTGTGATACCAGATAGGTAATTACAAAAGATTACTCCATTGTATCTTGGATCTGGAATTACAAAGAGAAATAAGGAAAAGTAAATAAATAAACATGAACAAACAAGGAGGCAAATCGTTCACTCTTTCGTAGGTGCCGTGTGTTGCGTTGAGCTTACGGCTTCTTTGAGAATCAGTGAATTATCTCGAGTGTCTGTAGTTATGTTACCCACAAACCTTGATTTTTCTTTCCACCATTAGGATAGTTCAGGGCCGGCTCCAACGGTAAGCCGTTGAAGCAACTGCTTAGGGCCCCAAAATTGTAGGGGCACCAAATTAAAAAAAAAAGGTATGAATATTTAGTAATTTCTGTACTTTTAATATTATTAATAAGAGATGTTAATGTAATTAATAGAAATACATTTGAATTATCAATCAATCATTCTTTTCCAAATTTTCTAAATCTCGACAAGGTTGTGTTCCTGATCTTCCCCCGAAATTTTCTCCGCCAATCTCTTCTATATGGTTCTTTTTCTTCCCTTTCTGAAAAATTACTCCTAAAATCTCTCTAAAATGTTTGTTTACTCATCTTTTTCACCAAAATTCTTCTAAAATATCTCATAAATATTACATTTTATTAATTACCTACAACTCAAGAAAATACTTATCTCGAGATTATGATGTCGATCGGGTGATATTGAATTGTTTTAACTCTTCAAGTTGAAAATGAAACTCATGTCCACAAAGATAGTAGGTTGATTTAATTCAATTAATTCATTTTTTTCTCATCTGTATTAACCATCATCAAAGATTATATGTTACTAATTGAATCGTTTGATGTTTTATTTCATGTTTTGTCAATAGAAATTGCGATTTCTTTAGGTCACAGTTGTGATAGCCAATTTTTGGTTATCAACTATGCTTCTCTTTTATGTAAATACTATGAGGAGGTTGATAAAATTTTGGGTAGTATATATATATATATATATATATATATATATATATATATATATATATATATATATATAGGGCATGAGGTTCGTCTTTCGCTTAGGGCACCAAAAATATTAGAGCCGGCCCTGGGATAGTTGGTAGCTTTGGTGTCAGTTCCCCACTCAGTATCGTCCCTCAAACTCATCCCAAACTGTGCCAGTTCCCCAATCAAAGAAACGCCTGTTTTGATTGTGGTTGGGGTGGTCAACTCGAGTGAAACACTAAATTTCCATGTCCTAGTCGTTCCTTTGTGAATGTTTGGGTTATACGAGTAACTTCATCAACGTTAATTGGGTTACTGAATCCTTTACTTACCATTAGGACAATAGACTCGTTGTAGATTCTTCTGTCCTTGAGGCGACATTTGTCTTGAAGAATATCTACAGTGTCAATCTCCGCCTCAAGGACACAAGAATCTACAACCAATCTGGTGTCTTAATGGTAAGTAAACGATTCAGTAACCCACTTGAAGTTGATGAAGTTACTCATCTAACCCAAACATTCACAAAGGAAACAACTAGGACGTGGAAATCCAGTGTTTCACTCAAGTTGCCCACCCCGACCACAATCAAGACAGGCATTGTGTTGATTGCGGATGAAGAGCAAGTTTGCCTTTGGGATGAGTTTGAGGGACGATATGAGCCGGGTTCGTAGATTCTTCCACCCCATGCTTTCTTCTTTCTTCGCCCAATTGTAACCACATCGTACGTTGAACAACCCCTTGTACTCTTCCGCGATGGCCGTACAATACAACATTTCCGTGTATGTAGAGCAAAAATTTGTTGTTAAAGAGTGATAACAACAAATACTTGCGCTACATACACGGAAAGTCATTTTGTATGGTATTCATGAATGTTCGATGTGGGACATCTCAACATCCTGTACCAAAGTACCTTAGCAAATCATCCATCTCTCTCTCTCTGCTAAAGCTTTTTTCTTCTCTATTTGCTTTGTTGTGTTCTTGACTTGCTCCATTGCCATTCTATTTGTAAGGGAAGTTAATGGGCACGGCTTAAATTAATTGAATTTAATCACACATTCAAGAGCCGACTTTAGGAAGATAGTGAGACAGTCATGTATTGTATCTTATTCTGCAAGATCGGATCAAGGATTTTTTTACAACATAGTGGAGCAATCATGTCTCTGCAGTATCTTCTGACACTAAGCTACCAGCAGTATTGATTTTGTCAGAAAACTCCTATGCATTTTCAGTTTTACTGATATCGCGCACCATTTTACTATAGCTAAGAGTCGGTAAAAGTGAAATTGTAAGGGGTTTTGAAAAATGGTGCGCGATGTCAGTAAATGTGAAATTACAGAGGGGTAGAGTGTCAGTCTTGTAACCTGAAGGTCTGTAGTTCGATCCTGCGCGAAGGCATTATTTTTTACTTTTTAATCTTTTTTGCATACAAAGAAGGTCTGAATGGGCGGTAAATCTTCAGAAGTGTATATATCTATTCAAAGCTGCCGGAAAAAACATTACAATAGTTTTAGTAGAGATTGAGCCAGAATGTTTGGCTACTGAAGGAAACGTGTTTGCGACGAAATGCGCTGAATCAGATGCTTCCCCAAATGTCAATCAGAGTCAAGAATAATTACAAGAATTGTTGTTTCAGTGTCTGGTCTAGGCTGGGACAAAGGCATTGTGTTCTAGTGTGTTACTGTTAAAATTCTAATGTGTGCAGGAATTTGTAATGTTCAGATGTGTCCTGGTTGAAAATACAGCTTCATTTCAAGTGTTCAACCATGATCATGCCATCATCCAGATCTCACTCTGTCTCTCTCGGATTATGATTGATTTTATTTATAATTTGTTTCCTTGCAAACTCAGCATCCCAATACCTATCTGAAGACAAAGTATTTGGTTCTGAATTCTGATTGATTATTTTTCAAACACGCGCTTGCTTCGAGTATTACAGCTGTAGGCATGAAATCATTTACTAGTTTTTGCACAGAGGTACTTCCTAGAAGTTGACTTCGATCTCATATCCAGAATTACCAAAAGAAGATTAAGCAGGTCTTAGGGTTCCATCTCAAAACCAATTGACAATGAAGAGAGTAGCCTAAGTATCTTATTACACCCAGGCGAAGCAAATAGAGTCGCTATGTGGGACAAACAGCGAGTCTTATCATGTTATCAACAATTATTATATTTCCTCATTTTCTTTCATCATTAGGATATTTTAACAACTTGGGTCTTGAAGTTGTAGCAGTTGATGCCGGTGTAAACCACGTCGTCCATCATTTTGATGTAAACTTTCCCATCTGTACGCATGTCCCGTTTCATATAGGAGAAAGGAACGTCGCACGTAGCTCTGGTTGCAGTAACATGAACCATAATGGTGGAATTAGCGGGGACCGTGACGCGGTCGGACAACTCCGTCGTCTGGTATCCTTTCATGTCAGTTCCCCACTCATATCGTCCCTGAAACCCATCCCAAAGTCCGACCTCTCCATCCACAATCAACGGAACGCCTGTCTTAATTGTGGTTGAAGTGGCCAGCTTGATTGAAACGTCGGATTTCCACGTCCTAATAGTTTCCTCTTTGAATGTTTCGGTTATGTGAATAATTTCTTCGACGTCAAGAGGGTTAGTGAATCGTTTACTTACCAACAGGACGACGAATCGGTCGTAGATTCTTGAGTGCTTGAGGCGGAGATTGACATCGTAGATGCTCCTCGAGACAACAGGTTCTTCAACCCTCATGATTGTCTGTTTCGACATGAATTTATCGCCAATAACGAGAGCGTTGGTCATGCCATCGAATACATATTGCGCCCTTTGGCAAAGTTGATCACCCCACCAGGTCCTTATCGCGACCTCGTCATTGTCATGGCCGTTGACCAGCCAAAACAAGTCCAGAACACCGTCAGGCACGACAATTTGGCTATCTCCAGGTGCAGCACCAATCCACAAACCTTTGTCACCACTGTGTGCTGACCAGAAAGACTGGAAGCAGCTTTTGAGACGGACGCTGCCATCGCGGGTGTAGAGGACTTCATGAGGAATAGTGAAATGTGTAATGTCACTGGTATCGAATATCAAGAATCTGCCGTAACTACGCATGTAGAGACCGTTGTCGCCCTTGAACACAACTACCTCGGGCAATATCACAAAAGACTCCCAATCGATGATAGAAAAGGCGGCGGAGGCAGTGTTGGAATCTTCCTTCAAGCACAACTGGTACGTGGGATCGCCACCACCAATAGAAACAGGAACATAGCGGCTGTGTTGGACATGGCTTAGTCTTAGAGTTGATTTGCCACCGTACGAAACTTCGATCGATGGCTGGAACAGAGTGCATGACCACTTGAATCGGTCTTCCACTGGCTCCGCGGTTGTGGCAGTGATCCACCTCGCGTTTACTTCTTTCCTTGACCAGTATTTATTGTTGTAACAACAACGTATGTTGAACAACCCTTTGTTTCCTTCCGTCTTCGCTGGCTCCAGTTCATACTTGGTGTACGGACTTATAACTCCCTCCCCGCTGAACTCTAAATGCCCGTGGAGTGCAACTTCTTCTTCGTGTATGTATTGTAAGTATTTGTTGTTGGAGAGTGATTCCAGCGCAAAATACCTTGGAAAATAACTCATCTCTATATCTCACTCTCTTAAAGCTCTTTCTTTATTTTTCTTCTTTTTGGTTGTGCTTTTGCCTAGCTCCATTGCAGCTCTATTTGTAAGGGAAACTGTTAGTCTTTACAAACTCAATGGATGACTTTGGAGAAGATTAATGAGATAAATCATTATATTACTCAAGACGAGACTTATTCACGAGAAGACTTTTAGATCAGATGTTTCTTAGACTTGTCTCACGTCTTTTATTTGGACACCGTCTTTTACATATATACCGAGTGCTCGATTTAATAAAATGCAGGACTAAGCCGTCTTACCACTTGGTTCTCCAAAAGGGGAAAAAATAAATAATTAAACTGATTCAAAAAGATTCGTGAGGTGAACATGTATAATGCAATGGTCCGGCACCTCGTCTATTTTATTCCCCTCTTGTTCCATCTCTGCAAACTACGCTACGGCCAGATATTTCCATTGCCCCTCATCTGCAAATCCTCAAAAACGAAAAAAAAAAAAATGAAGAGAAAACCTCATTTTTTTGAATTAGTTGTATTATTTAATGGGGTAAAAGACACTTTGCACCCCTATGTTTAGGCAAAAAGACACATGACACCCTCATGTTTTGGCCAATACAATTCAGCACCCCTGTAACGGAAAAAAGCAAGGACACTTTGCACCCTTCTGTCAAATTCTATCCAAAAGTCAAATTTTAATATTTTTTGACAATTTTGTCCCTACTTATGTATTTGGTGTTCATGCTTTTGATGTGTTTAGTGTTCTTGTTCTTCACCAAAATCTCCACTGTAAATCAAGCTTTAAGATTCATGAACTTTGTTGTTCTGGAATTGAGAATGATGAGGTTATTTCAATATTCAATTTACGTAGTAACAGGAGGACCAAGCTCTCCACAAGTAGAGGAAACAATCTCCCCTAAAAAACCCCAGTGGAAGAAGAAGAGCACCATTCAATCCAAAAATTACAAACAGAGGAACAAGAAACAGGGCAATTAGAGCTCTTCACAAACAGAAGAATCGAGCACCATTTAAGAAAAAAATACACAGAAAAGAAGGAAGAAGAAGAGCAGAACAAGTTTTGACTTCGATTGAGCAACAAGCTTCTGCACTGCTTCATTTTCCATTGCACACCATTGAACCGAAAATCCCTCTAATTGCCCTGCCTCTACCTCGACTCCAAACTAAATAACCTCTGCTCCGATTGAAAACTGGAAACCCACATGAACCAAAAGCAATTGATTACTCTCTGTTTTCGGGCTTAGTTGCAAAAATCAAGAACGGAAGTGGTGATATGTGGTGGTGCTGTTGGTTGACACAGGGTGGAGGTTGTGGTTGTGAACTCAAACCAGCGCCGCAGCCTAGTTCACAACCTAGAGCCGCCTCCATCGGTTTTGGGTAGGAGATGGAGTCGTGGAGGTTTCCGTATGTGGAGGCGGCGGCAGTGGCAATGGGTTCACGAAGGAGAGAGAGAGAGAGGATGATAGAGAGAAGATGAGATCGAGGGAGGGAGGCAAGATCAGGTCAGACGATGAGATAGAGTGAGGGAGGGAGACGATCGAGGGAGGGAGGGAAGATCTGGTCAGAAGAGGGTTGGAGGAGAGGGAGAACAGGAGTTCGGGGAAGGAGAAGATAGTGAGGTGTGGCGGCTAGGTTAGAGGATCGAAGGAGAAAAGATGGAGAAGAAGGAAGAAAATATAAGGAGAAGAAATGGGAATAGATAGTAGGTCATTTTCTGAATTCCTAAGGGTAAAGTTGTCATCTTAGAGAACAGTTTGCATTCCGTCAGTTACAAGGGTGCTGAAGTGTATTGTCCAAAACACGAGGGTGTCATGTGTCTTTTTGCCTAAACATAGGAGTGCAAAGTGTCTTTTACCATATTTAATGGGTAAGATATGGATAATTTCTTATGAAATCCATAGCCTATTCCAACAGATCCATAAGTTAAGAAGTTCGCTCTGTTGGTGGTGTTGGTTTGGTAGACCTAGAATTTTCTCATAGTGGACCACTTCTGTGCGACTAATTGGACGCGTTAAAAGTTTTCCAAGAACTCTCACCTACCGAAGTTCCAGAATACCGCAAGTGGGTGTTAGCTCATGTTAGGAATCCCATAAGCGAGAGACAAGAGAAAGCAAAAAAAACAAAAGGCAAGATCAAGAAAACAATAATTTACGTGGTTCACTAGTTTTGAGACTAGCTACATCCACGGCCAACCCAAAACCGATTTATTGATGAGAAGCTAATACCAATTACAAGCACCCACACACCAAAAAAAGTCTTGATCCTGGCATCTATTTATACTTGTACAAAACTTGGTGCCAAAGCTATGATCAAAACGAGTCCTAGACAAACTAGGAGTGTATCTATCCAATATTGTTTGCTAAACAAATAAGGAGACTACCAATTAAAGCTAACAAAGACGTCCAAGTACATTGTCGTCCAAGTACAATGTACTTTGCTAGCTTCAATCGCAAAGTCATAGTAGGATTTTGCCACTTCAATGAATTGTGTTTGGATCACAATTCTAACAGCTCAGTGGTTAAGCGTTCGAAGCCTCTGCAGGGATTTGAATTTTGCCGATGTGGTTATCACTTCTGTTTGAAAAGGTTAAAAGTAAAGAGATCCTAGAACCAGCATTCTTATCCAAGCAGTTGTGGGTCAATGTGCTGAAGGCAAGCAATGAAGCTGGTATTCAGTAATGTCAGAACTCTATTATCATCGATACAAATGAGAGTGTGGAGAATTCATCAACCTCTACCTCATGAAAAGGAATACTGCAGAAGAAGAAGCAGCGAAATTCAAAAGGAGTATAACTAGATCAAAAATCCAAGATTCCACCACATCCAGTTACTGTAAAGAGCAATTTTGATGCTGGATGGTGCAAGTACACTCCAGTGGCTCAAAATAATGGCAAAACTTTAAGAACCAGTATATGCCCAATTTACACATAATAATGTTGTGACATCCTATGACTGCAGATTATATTAGTTGTGGATCAGCAGCAGCAACTTCTTTCGCATTGGTGGGCTCTGCAGAGAGTCCTTACAAGTCCTAAGTGAGAGTGGGATAAATCTCCGTACCTTTCCTTCATCATTTACACCCTTAAATATGTAAAATACAATGCCAAATTATACAACTAGTCCTCTAATTATTTACATAAGAGTCCTATAACTATTACTCCCCCGCAGTCGAAACTGTAGGCGTGCCAACACTGAGACTGGAACGGAAGCGCTGGAACAAGGGCCAAGGAAGACCCTTGGTAAAGATGTCGGCTTACTGATAATCTGCTGGAATGTGCAACACGCGAAGCTGACCCAAACGAACCTTCTCACGAACGAAGTGGAGATCAATCTCAACATGCTTAGTGCGCTGATGCTGAACAGGATTACCAGAGAGATAGACAACACTCACATTGTCGCAATACACGACGGTGGCCTCGAGGCGGGGCAACACGAAGCTGAAGAAGCAAATTCCGAACCCAGCAGAGTTCGGAGACGGCGTTAGCCACACCGCGATACTCAGCCTCAGCACTAGAACGAGATACCGTGGCCTGTCGCTTGGACGACCAACTCAGAAGATTGTCTCCATAGAAGACACAGTAACCAGAAGTGGAGCGGCGCGTGTCAGGACAACCAGCCCAATCTGCGTCAGTGTAGGCGGTGAGGGAATCAGCAGCGGAGGCTGAGAGCCGAAGACCATACTCTAGTGTCCCACTGATGTAGCGCAAGATACGCTTCAGGGCATGAAAGTGCGGCTCACGGGGATCGTGCATGAAGAGACAGACCTGCTGAACGGCAAACTGGATGTCTGGTCGAGTGAACGTGAGGTACTACAAGGCCCCAACAAGGCTGCGGTATAGTGTAGGATCAGCAACCGGTGGGCCAGATGTGGCTGTGAGTTTACTCCCGACCTCAACAGGGGTGGCAGTAGACTTACATGTCGACATAGAGGCACGACGAAGAATCTCGGTCGCATATTGATGCTGAGACAGGAACAGGCCAGACGAATCACGGGTGACAGCGATGCCCAGAAAATGATGCAGATGGCCCAGGTCAGTCATAGCAAACTCTCCAGATAGCTGGGAGACAATCTGATCCAAGACAACCGGAGACGACCCAGTGATGACGATATCATCCACATAGAGCAGGAGGTACACGATGTCCGAGCCACGACTGTAGAAGAAGAGAGACTCATCACACGAGCAACCAGAGAAACCGATAGTCTGAATGAGGACGGTGGAAAGTCGCTGAAACCAAGCACGGGGAGCCTGCTTCAGACCATATAAGGATTTGCGTAACCGGCAAACAAAGTCAGGATGGCGTGTGTCGCGGTAGCCAGGGGGCTGATGCATGTATACCGTCTCAGAGAGATCACCATGAAGAAAAGCGTTCTTGACATCCAGCTGACGGATAGGCCAAGAGCGCGTGACTGCAATGCTGAGAACTGTACGGATGGTGGTCGGTTTGACAACCGAGCTGAAAGTCTCCTCACAATCAATCCCAACCATCTGGGACTTCCCATTAGCTACCAATCGCGCCTTATAGCGCTGCAGACTACCATCAGCGCGAAACTTGTGGCGAAAGAGCCACATAGATCGCAGAACATTAGCCCCTGCCGGGCGAGGAACCAGATCCCAAGTTTGGTTCGTAACCATAGCTCCAAACTCATCATCCATGGCCGCTTTCCAGTGAGGATCCGACAAGGCTAGGATGGGGGATTTTGGAAGGGGCGAGATGGGGTCTGGTGGCTGGGCCGCTAAAGTGAGACGGGGACTGGTTTGACTATGCCATGCATGGATCTGGTAGTCATCTGAGGAGAGAGATGGGGAGGAGAAGTGGCCACTGGGCTCGGTGTGGGTGACGCAGGGGGGTCAAGTAACACAGGCACAAAGGGTACAGGAGGAGGGCGAGTGGAAACAGATCGACGGACGTAGTGCTGAGGAAAAGGTTCCACAAGGGTCCTGGACGGGGAAAGCTGTGTGGGTGCCCTAGTAGGTGCGGGTGGTGATGTGGATGCCCTAGGAGGGGTGGGTGAGGGTGTGTGTGCCACAGGGTTATGAGCACGATGAGTGAAAAGGGGAGACGGAAGACTATCATCGGGATCAGACGTCCTGTGAACAGAGGGAGACACAGACCCAGGAGTGGAGAAAGGAAACACCGTCTCATCAAAGGTGACATGACGGGAAGTGTGAACCCGACCAGTACTCAAGTCTAGACACCTGTACCCACGATGATTAAGAGGGTACCCCAGAAATACACATCGAACAGAGCGTCGTGCAAGCTTGTGAGGTGAGGTGGCAGAGAGGTTCGGGTAACACAAGCACCCGAACGTGCGGAGATGCTCATATGATGGTGAGCGATGATAGAGGGCAACAGTAGGAATATTGTTGCCAAGGACTTTGGTGGGAAGAATGTTATGAAGGTAGACAGCAGTCAGAAGAGACTCAACCCAGAAAGAGGCTGGAAGGGAGGCCTGAGCTAGGAGGGCACGACTGATGTCATTGAATCGACGAATCATGCGTTCAGCTTTGCCATTTTGAGATGACGTCTGAGGACACGCATACCGGAAGACAAGTCCATGATTAATGGCGTGAGAGTGAAAAGAGCCATTATCGAATTCTCCACCAAGGTCACATTGAAAAGTTTTGATGGGTCGCTCAAATTGAGTTTGTACGAAGGTAGTGAATTGTTTAAATTTTGATATCGCTTCGCTTTTCTGTTTAAGTGGGAAAACCCAGAGAAAATGGGTAAAGTCATCTAATAGGAGTAGGTAGTATTTGTAGTGCGATTTGCTTAAGATCGGAGATGTCCATAAATCACTGTGAACAATGTCAAATGGACTAGAAGTAGAAGAAGTAGATGGTGAAAAAGGAAAACGCACGTGTTTACTAATTTGACAAGCATGACAAAGAGCTTCGGAATTATGCCTACTACAAGAAATGAAATGACTACTACGAAGCGAATCTAAAACTAGACGCCCGGGATGACCAAGGCGGTTGTGCCACACGGAAGCAGGAAGAGCAGCAAAAGAGACAGCAGACGACGGGGGTGGGACAGACTGGAATGGATAGAGAACACCCGAACTGTTGCTCCTCTGTAAAAGATCTCCCGATCGTAGGTCCTTTATAGAAAAACCAAAAGGGTCAAACTCAACGGAAACATTGTTGTCAGTAGTGAATTGACGAACAGAAACTAGGTTTTTGATAACATTTGGGGTGAGTAAGACATTTCTAAGGTGAAGGGAACGGGAGTTGGTGGTAAGGGTGTGATTGCCGGATCCTTTCACTGGAATGCTAGAGTCGTTTCCCACAAGTATGTTAGGAAAAGGACAAGATGACGAGAGAGAGGAGAGTATACCTGACTGCGGAGTGAGATGAGCAGATGCGCCGGAATCGAGATACCAAGTCTGATCCGGAACGTTGAGTGTCATGCCAGAGAACGGAGATCCCAAATCAGTAGCAGTCGGGTAGGCAGACGCGGCACTGAGGCCCTGCTGAGAAGGCCCCGGACCAAGAATATCTGACGTAACTGTAGGCTGAGAGGGCCCTGACCATAGTTTTAAAAACCGGACCGGACCGGCCGGTTCGACCGGTTCGACCGGTGAACCGGTGGGTAACCGGTCCGGTTTGAGTAATGGACCGTAGATGCAGTGAACCCGTCAAAACCGGTCAAAAACCGGCGGTTTTCACCGAACCGGTGAACCGGCCGGTTCTGACCGGTTTTGCCGGTTTTTGCAGAAATCAGTAGCAGCCGCCGTTCTTCCACCGCCAACCCCGCCATCGTCGATCTATAGCCGCTGCGAACGAAACCAACGCCGCCAAAGATGGGTAGATCACTAGATCTTACAGATCTGGAAGTAGAATGAAAAAGGAGAAGAAGCAGGTGAAGAAGAGGAAGAAGAAAAGGAGATGCCGCTGCCCGGGGTCGCAGAAAGAATCCTTCTCTGTCATCTCCTTCGTCCTCGTCATCCCTTCGTCTCCTCTCTGTCCACTACGCCACCTCTCTCCCTCCCTCACGCCATTCTCTCTCCCTCCTCTCTGCCGTCGTTCTCTGTTTCTCTCTCTCTCTCGTCTGTGCGTGTGAGCGTTATGTGAGAGGCAGAGAGGGTCGGGTAGGTTTTAAAGAGTTAGGTTGGGGAAAGGGTAAATGTGGTTGAAGGGAGTAAAAAGTTAATAAATAATGAAAGTATGAGAATAATAAATATATATTAGTATTATTTTTTGTCAAATAAATATATATTATTAATAATCATTGTTTACCATGAACCAAAAAGTAATAAATATATATGAATAAAAATTGTTTAAAATTATTATTTTTGTGAGTTTGTTTATTTTTTAAACATATCTATTTTTTCAAAAATATAACAACACTAAATAAGTTTCAAATTGAAACATTCAAGTGTTTTTATTGACTATTTTCTATTATATTTTCTATTTTTGTATAAAAAATAATAAATATATATTATTAATAAACATGCGATTGAACCGGTCCGACCACCGGTCCGACCGGTCCGACCATGAACCGGTGTCTCACCGGTTCGATGGCCGGTCCGGTTCTTAAAACTTTGGCCCTGACTGTGTCCAACCCGGTGTCGGGGCATAGGGGCCCGTCGGAGCAGTCGTGGACGATGGGGCATGACACCACACCCATTTGCCGTGAGGAGAGGCCGGGGACATGGTGTGTTGCTTCGGAGCGTAGTATGTGTCAATGACCATGAGGCAGACAAATAACCAAACAATAACCAAGTGATACCATGAGAGTGGGATAAATATCCGTACCTTTCCTTCATCATTTACACCCTTAAATAGGTAAAATACAATGTCAAATTATACAACTAATCCTCTAATTATTTACATAAGAGTCATATAACTATTACTAAAATCCACAGAAAATTGAGTACACACATTGTTGACATGAACAAGGTCTTAACCCAAATTCCTCTGTGCCTCAAAGTAACACCATCGCCGTTGTTCCACACGTAGGATTATGGTCTTATAAGTCCTTTAAAACACCGAGCCAGTTCAAGGGAGAATAGGTAACATACAAAGATACGAACCATTAATTCGACATTTTCCAAGTAAAGCACATACAAGTTGAGCCAACTAGACATGTACACTAGGAATCACCAAATTTAGTTGGGACGATACAATTGTGTTTTAGCGGTCTCCATTTTGAAAAAAGCTGTGTTCAGACTTCAAAAACAATACTCCCTCCATCTGCTTTTATGCGTGATCATCAAGCCGAACGAATCTTTACGTAATGCAGGATGAGAGTTTTTGTCTTTCCTCGTCGAGTATGTAGTCGCTGTAAAAACATATCGTACGTTGGACAAACCATTGTTTTCTTCCGTCTTCGCTTGCTCCAATTTATACTTGGTGTATGGGCTTATAGCTTCTAGGCCGTGGGCTTATTGCTCCCGTTCATACTTGGTGTGTGGGCTCATAGCTTCCTCTCCTAGAAGCTATAGGCCTATGAAGAAGCTATAAGCCCATACACCAAGTATGAATTGGAGCAAGACTTTGTTGTTGTAGAGTGATTCCCACACAAAATACCTTGGCAAATAAGCCATCTCTCTCTGCTAAAGCTCTCTATTTTCTCCTGTTGTTTTGTTGTGCTTTTGGTGAGCTCTATTGCCAGGCTATTTGTAAGGAAAATTAATGAGCCACTGCTTAAATTATAGTATATAAATTTAATTACACATTGAAAGGGAAGACTTTACGAAGATAATGATAGAATCATGCATTGAAAGGGAGGACTTTACGGAAATAATGAAACAATCATGTCTTGGGTTTTGTGCCTCCAGACCAGCTCGCACGAGCTGGTTACGGGACCACACTTTTCTGGTTGTTTCTTTATTGCATTAGGAAGGTTCCGGGTTACTCTGGGAGCAAGTTTAATACTTCTTACGTCTCTTTAAGGGTTGTGTAGGTCGTGATTAATCTTGTGTACGAGCGCGTGAGTTGTAATCGGATTTCTTTCTCAATATAATCGGGTTTTCGAGTTTGTGGAGGTAGCTAATATTCAAATTAGTGAGCCACGTTAATTCTTTCTCGTTCTTGACTTTTTTGTTTGCTTAATCATTCTTCCTTGATCCCTCCGCTTTAACATAATGTATATTATCGTATTAACGAAACGATCGTGTATTGTCAGATGCAGTGATTGCTCATTTTCTGATGTTTCTTTCAATTACATAACAAACAAAACAATAGATCCAATAGGTGGAAACTATGAATTTGAAGTTTCTGATCCAATCTGAGCATTCAAAACCAGGTTAGCAAACTTAGTTAATTATTGATGATGGTTTTTTTTTTTATGATGGAATTTTGATATACAGGTTATATGTTTTCTTTTCTAGGTGCCAAAGTCTCTCATGTGATATCAATTTCCATAATTCACAGCTAACTTAGCTTTCTAATATACAAAATTGAATACTTGGAGAAGAACAGCTATGCAAACAACATAATATATTGCTGCCACTTATTGAAATTGACTTCTATAGTTTTATTCTGTTTTCAAGGTTTGTTTCTTTCATTTCAGAGATTAATTAAAAGATTCAGCATCTTTCTCTCAAAAACAGTTGTAAGTTCTAACGAATTTTTCTTTCTTTTCAATCCGGGTAGTAAAATCGTACCCAAAAGATACTTTGTGGGATTCTTGGTGTGTATATATGAATCAATAGACCTGGATAGTCTCTGAGTCGTGTGGATCACTTTCAGATTTAAGTATTTCGGTGGTATACACGAAATCAATAATTGGATAAAACAAAGATTAAAGAAAGGGTTTCAGTCCATTAGCGCATCGATGATAACTGCTAACGCAGCGCGACCGCCACCAGGGGCGTTGCCCCTTGGACCCCACCGGGGGCCCTGCCCCAGGACCCTCGCCAGGGGCTCTGCCCCTGGACACCGTCGGTGGCTCCACCCCGAACCCCCGCAGTTGTCCGGAAGTTAGTTGTCCAAGATATTTGTATATAGTCGTGTACATGTTGAAGATAGCTTGTAAAACTCTTGGGAAATTTGTCCCACATCTTAGAAAATAGAGTTATTATGCACTTTATATATGGAAACCAATTAATGACATTTAATTGAGTTACCATATAGAGTGGTTATCCTCTACAACTCGCACACGCGCGCGCGCGCGCGCGCAAGGCGCAATGTGGCGCTTTAGTGGCGCTTTTGTAGGCGCACTTAGGCACTTAGGCACTTAGGCACTTAGGCACTTAGGCACTTAGGCACTTAGGCACTTAGGCACTTAGGCACTTAGGCACTTAGGCGACGTGGCACGTGCGCGTGTGGCGTGAGTTAATTAAATAATAACTGTTTTTCGTTTTATTTTCTGGTTGTTATGGCAGTTATTTTCCGGTTGGTGAAAGGATGTGTTGTTATAAACAGTCACAACTGTTATGAACAAACACATCCCTTCATTCATGTTCTTTGGTGAACTATAAATAAGCCAAACACCCAGCAGATTCCTATATCAGTTTCAATCACAGTTTCACAGAGAATTCTAGAGAACTTCTGCAGATTGCTGGCTGTAGAACCGACGCGACTTGTTGTATCCTGGAGGGGAATCGCCAGAACCCGGCAGCATAGTGGGGGCGATTTATCCCTTAAAGAAAACGATCATCGTGCCTCAAGTCCTGTTTTCTTCCACCATCCATTATACTCGGCGTAACAATTTTAAGGGATAAATCGTACAACAATGGAGAGTGGAGGAAAGACTGCAACTTTCAAGATGATGAATCAAGACTTCGTCAAACTGGACCGGTTTGATGGCACCAATTTCACCCGTTGGCAAGACAAGTTGATGTTTCTACTCACTGCATTGAAGGTGGCATACGTTCTGGACGAAAATTTGCAGCCAATACCAGAACCAAAGGACGACGACACTGACGAATTAAAGGCGCAGCGAACGAAAAGGGAGGAGGACGAACTGGTTTGCAGAGGACACATTCTCAACACACTGTCGGATCGTTTATACGATCTATTCACATCAGAGAAGTCACCAAGCAAAATCTGGAAGACGTTGGAGAACAAATACAAGGCTGAAAAGCAAGGATCAGATAAGTTTCTTATTAAGAAATTTTTTGATTTTACTATGGATGATAGTTCTCCCATTCTCGATCAGGTTTACGAATTCCAAATTCTCGCTAATAAACTTCGAGATCTCAAGATTGTTGTTCCTGATGAGTTGTTAGTGGGGGGTATTATTGCCAAACTTCCTGAAAGTTGGCATAAATACATGAAGGAACTTCTTCACACAACAGAAGACTTCAACCTTGAACAACTTCAGAAACATCTCCGAATCGAAGAAGAGACTCAAATCCGGAAAAGAAACCTGGCGGGTCCTTCTAGTTCTAAAGTGAACTTCGTGGATGACCAAGGTAGAGCGGGAAAGAAAAGGAAGTTCGATGAAACCGGGTCCAATCCAAACGGTGCTACCAAGAAGAACAAGAAGAATATGAAATGTTACAATTGCGGCAAGAAGGGACACATCAAAAAGGAATGCAACAAGCCTAAGGTTCAGAATGGGAATTCCAAAGACAAGTCTAACGGAAATTCCAAACAGGCTAATGTCATTGAGAGTTCAGCTTCTGAATTAGTCGCCATGGTTTCCAACATGCATATTGGCATGATTATGGAGTTGAACATGGCGTCTGAAGATGCTTCTTATGATTGGTGGTATGACTCCGGTGCTACTGTCCATGTTTGTAACAACAGGTCGCTTTTTGTGCATTATGAAGAGACTCCCAACGAACGTGAAGTTCTTATGGGAAATCACAATGCAGCCAAGGTTCTCGGAAAGGGCAATATTCAAATCCAATTCACTTCCGGGAAGAAGTTGACCCTGCAGAATGTTCTCTATGTTCCTGAAATCAAGAAGAATTTGGTGTCGGCTAATCTTCTTTGTAAGAACGGCTTTAAGGCTGTGATTGAGGCCGACAATGTAATTTTATCTAAGGCTGGCATGTTTGTTGGAAAGGGCTATGCTTGTAATGGGATGTTTAAGTTATCTATTAATGAAATAAATGCTAGTTCTATCTACATGATTGACTCTATTTCTTTATGGCATTCTCGTTTGGCGCATTTAAATTTTAGATCGTTGAAATTCATGCGAAAAGATGGTTTGATATCTTGCACTAGTAATCACGACTCTAAATGTGAAATTTGCATACAAGCGAAAATGACTAAGAAATCTTTCCCAAGTGTAGAAAGAAAATCCCAACTTCTAGAACTTGTGCATTCTGATATTTGTGAATTAAATGGCATAGTTACTAGAGGTGGTAATAGGTATTTCATAACATTTATTGATGATTGTTCTAGATATACCTATGTTTATTTGATGAAAACTAAGGATGAGGCCTTTGACAAATTTAAGTGTTATAAGGCTGAAGTTGAGAATCTCATGGAAAGGAAAATTAAAACTCTTCGTAGCGATAGAGGTGGTGAATATTTTCCTCATGAATTTTCAGCGTTTTGTGAAGAGCATGGTATTGTACATCAAACTAGTGCACCATACACGCCACAACAAAATGGTTTGGCTGAGAGGAAGAATAGGACGCTAGTGGATATGGCCAATTCTATGCTCTTGAACGCAAAATTAAAATCCTCTTTGTGGGGTGAAGCATTACTTACCGCATGTTATTTGCATAATAGAATTCCTTCACGGAAATCAAAAGTTTCACCTTACGAAGTATGGAAAGGCAGAAAACCAAACTTGAAGTACCTTAGGGTATGGGGATGCATGGCGTTTTATCGCGTTACAGACCCTAAGAGAACAAAATTAGGGCCAAGAGCTCTCAAGAGCGTGTTTGTTGGATATGCCGAAAACTCAAAGGCATATAGGTTATTGGATTTAGAATCCAATGTGATAGTGGAATCAAGGGACGTAGAATTTATTGAAAATAAATTTATCGATGATTCCAACTTGTCAAAACCTACTCCAACAATGAATCCTGACCTATCTCTTGGAAATAAGAGAAAGGCTTCCGATGATATTGAACCTCCTCGGAGAAGTCAAAGAGCACGGAAGGAAAAAGGATTGGGCCCTGATTTTATCTCTCCGGATTCTCTTGTCTTTCTTATGGAAGGAGATAGAGAAACTGTCCTGAATAAAATTCCTATTGCACTCGATACGGAAGATGATCCAAAAACTTTCTCTGAAGCTATGGCTTCTAGAGATTCAGGTTTTTGGAAAGAGGCTATAAACGACGAAATGGACTCGATATTATCGAATAATACTTGGACATTAGTCGATTTACCTCCGGGATCAAAACCTATTGGGTGCAAATGGGTGTTTAGAAGGAAGTATAATTCCGATGGGTCACTACAAACCTTTAAAGCTAGATTGGTAGCAAAAGGTTTCAAGCAGAAAGGGGGTATTGATTATTTTGATACCTATGCACCCGTGGCTAGAATAACATCCATTAGAGTGTTGATGGCACTTGCCTCCATTTTTAATTTGCATGTACACCAAATGGATGTTAAAACCGCCTTCCTAAATGGTGAATTAGATGAAGAAGTGTATATGGAACAACCAGAAGGATTCGTGATGCCAAATAACGAAAAGAAAGTTTGCAAACTTGTTAAGTCCTTGTATGGGTTAAAGCAGGCACCGAAACAGTGGCATGAAAAGTTCGATGCCGTCATTTTATCCCATGGATTTAAGCATAACCATGCGGACAAATGCATATATTCAAAATTTACGGATCGTTATGGTGTTATTATTTGTCTATATGTGGACGATATGCTTATTTTTGGGACTAACATGGAAGGGATTTCAGAAACTAAGAAGTATTTGACCTCCCAATTTAAGATGAAGGATCTTAATGAGGTTGATACTATCTTAGGTGTCAAGGTGAAGAAACATAGTGGGGGTTACGCTTTATGTCAATCTCATTACATAGAGAAGTTGCTTCTTAAATTCAAACATTTAGGATTTAAAGAAGCTAACTCACCTTATGATTCTTCGGTAAAATTGACTGAAAATGATGGCAGAGCGGTTGCTCAATTAGAGTATGCTAGTGTCATTGGGAGTTTGATGTATGCAATGCATTGTACTCGACCTGATATTTCTTTCGCAGTTTGTAAACTCGCAAGATACACAAGTAATCCTAGTACCATGCATTGGAAAGCTGTTGGTAGAATTCTCGGTTATCTCAAACGGACTTCCAACTTGGGATTATTTTATAATAAGTTCCCAGCGGTATTAGAGGGTTACACAGACGCTAGTTGGATAACTGGCGCAGGTGACAATAAGGCAACTTCCGGCTGGATCTTTATGATTGGAGGAGGAGCAGTCTCTTGGGGTTCCAAGAAACAAACATGTATCTCTCATTCAACGATGGAGTCAGAATTTATTGCCTTAGCGGCTGCAGGCAAAGAAGCAGAATGGCTGAGAAATCTGCTATTGGATATAAAGTTGTGGCCACAACCGATGCCGTCTATTTCTTTGTTTTGCGATAGTCAAGCTACAATGTCTAGAGCATATAATAAAGTTTATAATGGAAAATCTAGACATATTAGCTTCCGACATGAATATGTAAGACAGTTAATCTGTGATGGTATTATTACCATAGTATATGTTCGGTCAAGTGAAAACTTGGCTGATCCGTTTACTAAGGGTCTTTGCAGAGACTTAGTAAGGAAAACATCTAGTGGAATGGGATTAAAACCTTACGATCAGATGTAGCGGGAACCCTACCTTATGCTTAATTGCTAAACAAGGTTTAATGGGTAAAAACAAGTTACATTATGATCGGGAAAAACACTGATAATTTACGTACCCATTCTAGGATAATCAGTGTAATATTTACGAGGGTGAGTTAAGACTCTTAATGAAGTTCATCTCGTCGAGGTAACATAGTTACCGAGAAGATGAAACTTCACCTATATAAACATGAGAGGTTTAGCCGCTTCTAACAAAAGTTTTAAAGGTTTACTTTTGTAAATGTTTATGAATCCAGGATCGAGCACATGGCTCAAGGTGCTAACATAATGTGAATTACTCACCGGAACTGGATAGATTTATGTGTGTGATACTTCCGCTTCTAATTCTAGAGTTTTGGTTTAATCTGCGGACACCAAATACTTTATTAGAAGTTTGAAGTATTTACGCTAATTGAGGTTTAAGTCGAGAGACACCTTCTTGTATGCATAAATCTATCACGATTGAACTGGAATTTACAAGCTAAGTGGGGGATTGTTGAAGATAGCTTGTAAAACTCTTGGGAAATTTGTCCCACATCTTAGAAAATAGAGTTATTATGCACTTTATATATGGAAACCAATTAATGACATTTAATTGAGTTACCATATAGAGTGGTTATCCTCTACAACTCGCACACGCGCGCGCGCGCGCGCGCAAGGCGCAATGTGGCGCTTTAGTGGCGCTTTTGTAGGCGCACTTAGGCACTTAGGCGACGTGGCACGTGCGCGTGTGGCGTGAGTTAATTAAATAATAACTGTTTTTCGTTTTATTTTCTGGTTGTTATGGCAGTTATTTTCCGGTTGGTGAAAGGATGTGTTGTTATAAACAGTCACAACTGTTATGAACAAACACATCCCTTCATTCATGTTCTTTGGTGAACTATAAATAAGCCAAACACCCAGCAGATTCCTATATCAGTTTCAATCACAGTTTCACAGAGAATTCTAGAGAACTTCTGCAGATTGCTGGCTGTAGAACCGACGCGACTTGTTGTATCCTGGAGGGGAATCGCCAGAACCCGGCAGCATAGTGGGGGCGATTTATCCCTTAAAGAAAACGATCATCGTGCCTCAAGTCCTGTTTTCTTCCACCATCCATTATACTCGGCGTAACAGTACACACGTGTACTCCACACCTCCTAACGTGTACAATATATATGTCAATGTCTATTTTGGTCATAACTAAATACAATTACATGAAAATGACCGATGACACTATAATCACCAACATACTTGTATTAACATCTCCATTTTTTCGAGGTGGCACTAATGTTCCTGATATAATTTAGAGTAAACAGCGAAAATACGTGGTATCATTTTGGTAGTTGCAGGTATCATATTGTACCGGAAACTACCAATCTAGTCCACATAACGGAGTACAAAGGGTGGTTTCGTAATCCAGAGTACAAGCCCATAGCATAAAATAGAACATGTTAACAGATAATGCGAACCGAATCTGCAAATCAGCAAACCAAGGTAGCACTTGGTACTCAAAATATTCCCAAAAAATCAAAAATAGCGAAACCGAAATAAGCTTCAATGATTTGAAGACACTAGCATGGAAGCATGCAATAATGCGTAAACATTGCAGCTAGCGTGGTAGCTCAAGTAGTAGAGCGTTGGAAGCCCCTGCAGGAAGTCTTGGGTTCAAACCCGGTAGACGACAAAAACAAACAATTTCTCAAAAAAAAAAAAAACTAATAATGCGTAAACATTATTATAACGCATAAACTTGTGATACCATACAGGGAATTACAAAAGATTACTCCATTGTATCTGGAATTACAAAGAGAAATAAGGAAAAGTAAATAAGTAAACATGAACAAACAAGCAGGCAAATCCTTGACTCTTTCGTAGGTGTCGTGTGTTGCGTTGAGCTTACGGATCTTCGAGAATCAGTGAATTATCTTGAGCGTCCGTAGTTATGTTACCCACAAACCTTAATTTTTCTTTCCACCATTAGGATAGTTGGTAGCCTTTGGTGTCAGTTCCCCACTCGGTATCATCTCTCAAACTCATCCCAAACTCTGTCTACAGTCAACAAAACGCCTGTCTTGATTGTGGTTGGGGTGGCCAACTCGAGTGAAACACTAAATTTCCATGTCCTAGTCGTTCCTTTGTGAATGTTTGGGTTATATATACAAGTAATTTCATCAACGTCAATTGGGTTACTGAATCGTTTACTAACCATTAAGACAATAGACTGGTTGTAGATTCTTCTGTCCGTGAGGCGACATTTGTTTTGAAGAACATCTACAATGTCAATCTCCGCCTCAAGGACACAAGAATCTACAACCAATCTGGTGTCTTAATGGTAAGTAAACGATTCAGTAACCCACTTGAAGTTGATGAAATTACTCATCTAACCCAAACATTCACAAAGGAAACAACTAGGACGTGGAAATCCAGTGTTTCACTCAAGTTGCCCACCCCGACCACAATCAAGACAGGCGTTGTGTTGATTGCGAATGAAGAGCAAGTTTGCCTTTGGGATGAGTTTGAGGGACGATATGAGTGGGGGTCGTAGATTCTTCCACCCCATGCTTTCTTCTTTCTTCGCCCAATTGTAACAACATCGTATGTTGAACAATCCCTTGTACTCTTCCGCGATGGCCGTACAATACAACATTTCCGTGTATGTAGAGCAAACATTTGTTGTTAAAGAGTGATAACAACAAATACTTGCGCTACATACACGAAAGTCATTTTACATGGTATTCATGAATGTTAGATGTGGGCCATCTCAACATCGAGTACCGAAGTACCTTGGCAAATCATCCATCTCTCTCTCTGCTAAAGCTTTTTTTTTTTCTTCTCTATTTGCTTTGTTGTGTTCTTGGCTTTCTCCATTGCCACTCTATTTGTAAGGGAAGTTAATGGGCCACGGCTTAAATTATTTGAATTTAATCACAGAGACGACTTTAGGAAGATAGTGAGACAGTCATGTATTGTATCTTATTCAGCGAGATCGGATCAAGGATTTTTTACAACATAGTGGAGCAATCATGTATAAGCAGTATCTTTTGACACTAAGCTACCAGCAGTATTGATTTTGTCAGAAAACTCCTACGCAGTTGCAGTTTTACCGACATCGCGCACTATTTTACCATAACTGCTGGTAACTAAGTGTCGGTAAAAGTGAAACTGTAGGGGAGTTTCGGTTTGAAAAATGGCGCGCGACGTCGGTAAAAGTAAAATTGCAGGGGGATTTTCTGACAAAATCAATACTGCTGGTAGCTAAGTGTCACCAAGAAAGGATACTGCAAGGGGGTTTCCTGTCAAAAGTTCTATTATTTAGTAAGAATTGAAGTTTCTGATCCGATCTGTGAGACTGTGGATACAAAACCAGGTTAGCAAACTAGGTCAATTATTGATGGTGAGATTATATGTATGCTTTTCTTGGTGCCAAAGTATCCCGTGTGATTTCAGTTTCTTTAATTCACATTTGACTTAGCTTTCTAATATACAAAACTGAATACTTGGAGCACAAGTACAGCAATGCAAACAGCAAAATATATTGCTGCAATTGAAGTTGACTTCTATAGTTTCTTTCTGTTTTCAAGATTAGTTTCTTTCATTTCTGAGTTCAAATTTGAAAAGCTTGAGCACATATCTCATGGAAGACCTTGAAATGGATGACTTAAACAAACAACAAACTGTCTCATGTTCCCCACCAAGGAAGAAGGCCAAGACAAGCGATGATTCGCCTTTTGGAGCCTCCTCTATATCATCGTCACTTACCAACTCTCTGAACTTCAAAATCCGCGCTCATGAAGGCGAGTGTGGATCCGTGTTATTCCTCAAAAATTCAACAAATTTGGTCAGCGGAGGGAAAGATGGTGCCGTAAAAGTATGGGACACGAGCAAAGGGACACTAGTTTCGGCTCTCCAGGAGGCTCCTAGACCGGTTTGTGGTCTTGCTGTTAGCCCGGATAATGAACTTCTAGTTGCAGCTCTCAGTTCAAGCAAAATTTGTATTTGGGAATTGAGTAGTGGCCGGATTCGACATACTTTGGAGCATTGGAGCAAAGAAATGGTTACTGCGATGGATGTCAGTCGGCTCTCGAGCCAATACATGGTCAGTGGAAGCAAAGGTAATGTTAAATCATATATTTTCTTGTTTAATATCTCTCTATGAACATTTCCTTAACTTAAACTAGAAATTATGTCTAAAATTATGTTCGTTCAGAATTATTCGAATTGTAAAATATTCTTTATGGATATCTGGATATCGTAATTTCTGATACAGATTGGGCCTGTTTGAAAGAGATTAAGTCGAGAGGTAGAGGAATGTCAATAAGAATTTTTGGTTAAACCTCTCCAAACCAAAAAATGCGGGATTCCGGAAAAAATTTGAATTTCAGGTTTTTTTGCCGGAATTCTGGATTTTTTTTGGGATTTCAGGATTTTTTTTTGGGTGATTCCCGGATTATTTTGCGGGACATTCCGGATTAATTGAATAATTTCAGGATTGCAAAAAAATGTGAATTTTATTTTTTTTACTAATAATTTACAAAAAATTATCACTCATCCAAAGAGACCTACTATCTGTTCTCAAACTACTTTGTGTAGACATTAACTATTTCTAAAGTTGTAGTATGTTTAAATGTAAAGACTCTATGAATAGATAAAGAAATCAATGTGACAGAGAAAACTCTCATGACATTTTTTGAGCAAAAAACTGTAATATTATTGAATAAGAAATAAGTTGAAGAGGCATAAATGTTAAAACTTTTTTGGGCAGGTAAATGTGTAGTGTACTGGGACTTGCAACAGGGCACTCGAATGTGCACAGCCCATTATTCTGGAAGTGACTGCAATGCCATTTGCTTCTCCATGGATGATCAAATGGTCTGCTCAGGACACTCAAATGGCTCAATCTTCTTTACCGATAATGGCAGTTGTATGCGGTGTTTGCGAGAACTCAAGGCTCACATGCAATCCGTCACTTCCCTTTGCCCTCTGCAGAACAGAAACCTAATTCTGAGCAGTGGGAGAGACAATTGGCACAATCTTATCGACGTTAGGACAGGGCAGGTTTGTACCAAGTTTAGGACAGAGAAGAATAAGGTGGAATCGGGTTCGAACTGGGGTAAGAATTGTGTGAGTCCAGATGATGAGTTTGTTGCTGTTGGAGGTGGTGATGGGTTGGTGAAGATTCGGTCATTGAAGATGTGTAAAATGGTGGAGACTTTGAAGGGACATAGTGATGATGATGTTGGTGTTGGTTGTTGTTCTTGGAGTGGGTTGGGGAAGCCATTGGGTTCTGCTGATAGTGATGGAAATGTTTGTGTTTGGACTTGAATGTTTGATTTGGTTTCATTGTAAAGTACAATAAAAATTGGTAAAACTTGACGCTGTCTATTGGTCATTCCGATCATGAAACTCCGATTTAGTGTGATTTGCACGCTATTCTACTGGAGAGGAGTTCATCTAATCCTCCTCACTCAAATCCAACGGAGTTGTAAATGGCGCCGAACTTCAAGGCCTAGACAGAAATGAAAAAGCGAAAAAAAACGGCGCCGTTGCCGGGGATCGAACCCGGGTCACCCGCGTGACAGGCGGGAATACTTACCACTATACTACAACGACTTCGTGCTCATGTTTTCAAAAGCTGTGGATTTTAAACTACGGATGGGAGTTGTAAATGGACAGTCACCTATTATGTTTCGTGTTTTTTTCGTTGTTTCGAGATACTGTAAAATAACATGCAAAAAACCGTATTCTACTGAGAGTGTCTAAAAAATTCAAACCGAGCATGTATTGAAAAATTAGCATGGAATGATAAAACACTATTGTACCACAAGAAATTGGGAGTTATAAGCGACAACTTCTGAATGCTAAAGATAGCATCAGCTTAGAAGCTGTTAGTCTCAAGAGTGGTAGTGGAAATGGACTGAACAAAGGAACACTTGAGCCCGATGTATATACTGACCTTACAGTTTCGTAACTACAAACCAGTGCTAAAGGTTTTTTGTTGGCAATATATTGAGTAGAGTTGATAATAGAAATAATGATACGTCATTTTATGGAACCCGTGATTGGGTGTATTCTTACATGCATATGCCTTCAGCTCATCTTTGGATTGTGACAAAATCTCAGTTTGCAGTTTTGTGATTTGCTGTTGGAATCCATTCATCGGTACTTTGGGTTGGTGTGTGTATTCTTTTATGAACACCACTTGTTCGATGAAATGTCACTGCATGTGTAGAGGCACCAAATATTTCCTGAATGATGATGAATATCTGTAGAACTTATGAATTATTCAAGAACTTCATTCAATTCTGGGTTAGGTTTTATCCTCTTTTCTAGTCAGAAGAGGATAAAACCAAAATGTTCAAATCTAAGCATTATTTCATGTCCAAATTCCAAATTAAGATGCCAAAACATAATCTCCAAAGTATCTAGCAAACGCAACATATTGTATACGGCCACACCGGCAAGGACGGACCTATGCATTCACCAACAGGGGCCATGGCCCCCCCTGGAAGTTGGGTTATTAGGGTGGAGTAGTTATGTTATGCTCTAGCAACACCAGATTGAGAAAAAAATTCTACCTATGGCCCCCCCTATCTAAACTAAGTCTCATAGAATTATCTAGGATGTTTACCTCGGCCCCTGCTGAGAAAAAATCCTGGGTCCGTCCCTGCACACCGGTAAATTTACGGTCTTCTAAATTTACTGCAAACTGAAACTTACTGCCACTATAATCTACCTCGCCATCCTATCTATACCAAACCACTGTTTTTTCACAGTACCAAACGCAATGGGAATATTACCAAAACGCAACCCAGAGCTCTATACCTCCATCACCACCACTTCTGATGACTGTCAAATGGGAAGATTACCAAAAACACGACCCAGAGATACATCCGTCAGCACTTCGGATGAAGTCTACAGAACGAACGTACAACAACACCAACACCAACACCGCCCTCTCATCTGTTACCTACGTGCGGGTGTTGTTCCCAAGTTTCTCTCTGCCTGCTTCGGCAAACCTGGACAAGGAAGACATGGCTTTTGCTGATAGCACTTTCCTCACCAGCAGCTCCCACCTTCCATCGTCGCCTTTTTTCTGATGACGATGATGGTCATCAGTTTTGAATCGCCTGTCACAAAAGACATTACCGATATCATGCTCTTGGACTAAGTTGCTAATATTAACCAACTTATAAATAAGCTATCAAGTTTCAAGAACATGTATAGTTAACCTCTTAAGCCAAGTTTTTGCAAGGATTCTCAGTGAATGTTACAACGAGCTCAACCTGCGTCTTTCTGCTTTGTTCCCTGTTTTTCATCTAAGGCTTTTTCAACTACTTAATCCATCTGGGCTCTGGCCTTGTTCTATGCGAAACTAACTAATTATCCAGCTTTCTAACTGCATCATTCAATGACTCAACAGCTCATAATCAAAGTCTTACCCAAAGCCTCAGTATTCCAAACAACTGTTAACTGACTGAGCAAGGTGACCTTAATTCTTCATGCTAAATGAAATGAAACCAGCTCACGTCGTTGCTTACGTCTTCTTGCGTGGCCAATATAACAACTTTAAACTCGACGTATCATCTTTCACTTAAGGTCTAGATTTATCTTTGAAGAATGCTTGCATAGGGGAACAGATATAGCACTTGTTTCATGGAAAACTAGCAACGCTGACTAAAATGTGAGACTTCAGAAACATCATACTGAAAAGAAAGTGAACGCCGAGTTTAAACCTCGAGAAGATTTTGCCATTTTCTAGACATTTTGGTTTGTAATGATAGTATGATACCCAAGTTCACTACCAAAGTTCTTACATGTAAATGTAAATTCTCTTTTTTATGACAAGAAACCCCCAGCCGCTACTCTTTCGGGGGCGCACGGAGTAAAACTTTATTTCGTCTGAATAGCCTTTGAACAACACTAGATAAAAAACCAAAAACTGACTGGCAGGCTAGCAATTGAGACCGCTGAGTGGCAGTCAGTGGCGGAGCCAGAAAATCAAGTCAGCCGGGGCAAGATTCGCGAAGTCAAAAGTCAAAGTTAAAAGTCAACAGTCGAAATTCGTTATATTTCATAAGCAATTATACACACAAACATCAAATTAATAATTAACACAATACTCAGAAGTCACAATTTGTTCTTTTTTTAGGAGATAGAGTTTATAATAGGTAAATGATAAATTGGCAAAAAAAAGAAGGAAAAAATGTTGATTGGGAGGAGCTTTGAACCTGAGTAATATGATTTGCCAACTAAAACATCTAACCACTTAGGTTAGATGGCAATTTGCAATTTCAAGGGGGCAAAAATCTATATTCTTATGGTATAGTCATAAAAAAATCTATAAAACTAAGGGTACTAGTAGAAATTTTTAAATTTTAGGGGCGGGGACAACTGCCACCCCTTGCCCCTCCATGGGTCCGCACTTAGAATTGGCAGTTCTCACTCTCTCCTAAATTCCGAACTAAAAGATCAAACACCTAATATGCATGCGCGACCAACTCAACTATGCCAAATAAGAACTGTGGTATGTTCATGTTTTGCAGCTATGTTATTTTTAGGATACTTGCAAAGTGGGTTACCTGCAAAGTGGGACCTTGCAGTGAGCTGGAAGGTGAGAACATATACAGGAGTGGAGTCTGAGAAGCTGCCACATACGGTTACACCTTGCACATCTTCCTCCTGATTTTGCCCTCACCTTACACGAAGCAAAGTGCTTGATCAACAGCTGCACGCCCCTACACGTGTCAAATTTGCTGCAAGGGCCCCTCTGCCTTGTGGGCTCCACGTCATGAGGCCCCACATATGTGCATCCTTCTGTGCAAATGTGTTCTAAGCATTCCATGGCTTCGCCTAGCTGTATATACATACTCTGTTCCACTTTCTGCCTCTTGGCCCTCCTCCTCCTCTGCATTATTATTTCATCACCATCACACGCCAAAACGAGTAGATAGATAAGCTTATCTCAGTACCCACTTGACCCAAATTTGTCATCAAAATCCAAGATAAATAATTCATATCACAAAATGCAAAATACAAGATTTCGATTTGAATTGAATAGAGCCAAAATTGTGAGCACAAGATAAATTATTCAAGTTATGCATTGGGTGGTGTGTTTGGAATTTAAGAGGTTTGGATTTTAAGAGGTGAGGAAGCTGCCCCATTTCGGGGTCAGAGACTGTGATATCACTTTAAGCCTCTTATGAGACTTTAAAATGAAATTAATTGAAGAAACAATAGATCACTCATTAACAAAGACTGCGTTATCACTAAACTAGTATAGAAACGAGCCTTACCGACTCGAACCACTTCCATTTTAGTACTTGAGAACAATTCCACTCTCAAAGTTCTCCAGATCCTAGAAATTAGAGCATGTTTGTTAGCCTAAAAACCTGAAATAACTATAATTGAAGATAAATGTTTTGTATGAGCTGAACCACATAGCACGACACATTTCTCATGATTCATGCTCCTCCATTCCAAATTGAGTATCCGTGAGAACTCTGAGGATGGTTTACTGAGATTTATGATGAGTCTTTGACTTGATATATTCGGAGTAAAGTTGTTTGTGTGGTACTTTTCGAAAAAGTAAAAAGGTTACATTTTGAAAAATGACGTCGAGGGAAGTAAGGTGGAATTGAAAATATAGTTAGAATTTTGGTAACATAACATTGATTTTTTGGGGACTTTCATTTTAGATATGTAAAACACAAACTCTGCATAAACAGCATATTTAGAAGGCCTACTAGTAGCTCTGCGCGTAGGTATGTACCAGTTCAATTTCATGAATGAATTGTATGATCTCGAGCTCAAGCCAAGGATCATGGTCTTGAATGAACTTCCACCCTTCAGTCTTCTCCACGGATTTGAAGTTCTTGTAGACAAGCTTCATGCACTTGATGTAAAGATCGGGTGCATCGCATTGCCTTGCCAGGTAGAGAAAATCCACCACGTTATGGATCCTCAACCGTTGATCAACCAAAGCTCTGGTGCACGTCTGCTTCAGCTCAGGCACCAAGAACGCGTGCGACAGAGCCAGTAGATGGATTCCATATTTCCTCATTTCCTTCATGGTGGGCCTGAAACATTAAACATATTCTTCAATCGCTAACTCACAATATCATATTTAGCTCCGATGTTGTTGGAAGTTTGAAAAATACGAATTGCACCAAACCGGCATAAACAAATAAATTATATTATAGTAGTAATTTTTAATAAGTAATAAAGAATTTCCCGTGGTTGTGAGGTCACAAGTGTGCCACGTGTAGCGTACGAAATAGAGAGCCTGTCAGGAGTTTATGAATTTTAATTAACAGGAAGATCAATTCAGGTGACCCGAGCCTAATTGTCCCCATCAATTTATTTATTTATTCAAACGTACGAGAAGTCATTTTCTCAGTGATGTTCTTTTAATTCCTATATTATTTATGGGCCTTCCACAATATTAGAGATATAAAAATATTAGCATTTGACCTCCTCCAGCCGTTCGCTGTGTTTGATGATATTTTATTACAAAAAACATGTGATAGGTTGGCAAGAAACTTGAAGTAACTACATTTTTAAAAATGTTTGGTATGAGCAGAAAAGTTGTCTACAAATTGAAATATAAAATTGACAAATTTAGATTTCAGCACAAATATGTTTTAATCCCGAGTCCAGGGCATCCTCCAAAATGTAATTAAAATTTTAATATACGCCATATTTCAACAAAGCTAAATGAAAATCCGTGTTCCCAAACAAGCACTAAAACCAAATCACGCCAATGAAAATTTACATAAATTCTCAAAATAATTTCTCAAATAAATAAATAATTATTTTGTCGTCAACAGGATTTGAACCCGTGACTTCATGCAGAGGCTTCCAACGCTCTACCACTTGAGCTACCACCCTAGCTGACCAATTTATTTATTTTTAGTCTGTTTTCAGAAGACTGTAACCAGTTTATTGATAAATTTATTTTGATTTTCCTTAATTATGATTTATCTTAATCTCTAAGGCTGCTTGGAAATAAGGATTTTTCTAAAAACAAAGGAAAAAGAAAGGAATTTCACATAATCCAAGAATCTAGGAATGATTTTTCTTTTACAACAATCTAAAAAATGGTGTTGACAATATTCTTTTACCATATTGAATTTGCAAAGCCACATATTCTATGCACAATCAATCAAATAAACAGGCTTTCGATTCTTTTCCTTTATTTTATTTTTGTTTCTCAAAAGTAATTTTTTTTTTTTCTTTTTTGAGGAAAAAAAGTTTTTTTTGAGAAAAAAAGTAATTTCAAATAAGAAGTTAAATAAATAAAATCAAATTATTATTTTTAAAATAAAATAAAATTACTTAATTGAAACCCAGCTCTTTCTTCCCAATTTGACTTTTGTCACTATTCACTGGGTCACCGGTAATTTGAATAGCAAACCGATGTAATTTTTCAATAATTTTTTCATGGTGTTGTAGAGTAAAAGTTACTCTATAATATGGTGAAAAAATCATCAAAAAATCATATTATTTTGCTATCCAAATTACCTGGTCAAAGTGACCAAGATACGAGTCAAAAAAGTCAGAAAGAGCTAGGACGGACTGGTAGGATGGCAATAGCCTAAACAATGCAAAGTTCATTTGAGAATTTGATTTCCGAGCGTGCATTTTCCAAACCACTTGCCCCAATTTTTATTTTATTTTATTTCATTTTTATTTATTTTTATTTATGTTTTATGTTTTGCTTTGTGTATATCCCCAAAATTAAATCACAACACACCATTCCATTTTCTGGGAAGAGAAAACTAAAGGAAATTAACAAATCTAATTTTTTCTAATGAGTGAAATGAAATCCAATTGAAATTTATCTGAATCAATCACTTCCAGCAGTAATCCATTCACATACATTCTCGGTTCGATTGTTTATTCATTTTTTTTTTTTACGACGACGATAACACCAACAAAAAAAACTGACCTGGAACCATAGAGGAACCGAACGAACACCACGACGGCTTCACAAGGAACGCCGACGATCGGCACCGCCTTACCGGAGCTCCGGCCCTTCACCGACCGATCCGCCAACCTTCCCAGCACCGGCGACCACGAAGCCTGCCGTTTCCACACCAGACAAAAAAAATTAAAAAATTATCTAATCAGCTCCACTCTCTGCTTAATTCGATTCACGATTTGATTAGAAACGAACTGAATTGGATCAAATTGAAGAGTGAGGAATCGATGAGGTACCAGAACAGAGCGGTGGGCGGGGATCCGCATTCCGCCGGAGGTGATTATCCAGACATCGGCGACAACGGGATCGGAAACGACGACGGAGGGCGGCGAGCGGTGGTTCATTTTTCAGGTCGGCGACGAACGGAAGTGTGTATGATTGATTTAGTTGAGTGCTGAGAGTCGGTATGGAGTGCTTATTTTGGAGCCCAGTGTGTGTAGTTGATCTTTTTTGGCTCCATTTATATAGCGTGAGTGACACACGTTTCATGCGTCAAGTTGAATTAAATTCTAAAACAACCCTCATAAGTTTGAGATATTGTGAATACGCCCCTCACTTGAGTGAGCATTTGTACTTGTGTGTCATATTGTCTTTACCTTGGTTTCATGAAAGAGACTTTCACCGATTCTAGTTTGGCTGAAGAACACTGTAGACACCTAAAAGAACACTGTAGGCAGCTAAAATATGTGAATCAAAATGGTTATGGCCTAAAGGATGTCTGAATAAAAGATCAAATTTGAGCAAAATGATGAGATAAATCAGTATCAGGCACTGTGGAAAGACGAGTTGCGTAACACCGCGTGTCTCGCACAGAGAACCCATTAAGTGGAGGTTACAAATGGAATTGCAGTTTTAAGTATATGATTACTGCAAATGTAGTTGTATGACTATTGTTAGGAAATTAAGTAAAATAGACTTTTCTATATAACTACGGCAAAAGTCCCCTATAATTTTATATATGGTATCTCAAGTTATTATAAAATTGCACAGAGAACCCATTGTCTCTCCTATTAATGATTACAAGTATAATTTTATATAAGGTATCTCAAGTTATTATAAAATTGCACAGAGAACCCATTGTCTCTCCTATTAATGAAGGATGAAATTCATAATAAAAAGGCAAAAAAGCAATTTACCCCCATGAACTTTCAATTTGTTGTCAAAAACAACCACAGACTATTTATTTGGTCAATTCCAACCCTATACTTGCATTCCGTCTGCAATTGTATGATTCCGTCCGTTTTAGACGTTAGGAGGCAAATGTTGCAGAATTTTGGAGACTTAATTTAATGATAGACTAATATTGAATAATGAATAGACGAATTTACCCTTATTGATTTTATGAGTCAGTAGAACCATGTTTGAGTCCTAGTAAACATCTATCTACAGGGAGTAAAAATTAGGTTGAAAGTTTTGACGACATTTAACGTGGTCTAAGAGAAAGAACGATTCAACGAGTGAGAGATTCATCACTTAGGAACCCTAATCACCATTGAACTCTCAATAAGAACGCCGCGGACGCAAACACGACGAACAAACTTCGGACGACATAGGGAAAGAGAAGAAGGAAGAAAAGGACGTACAACATAGCCAGGTAAACAACTAGTTTTCTTGGACAACATTAGAGCATTGCATACCTATAGCCTATACTTCCATTCTGAAATATGTTCACATGATATTGTTTTGCATTGTCAAATTCCATACTGTTACAAATTACAAATTTTGATATGGCATGAAAATTGGGGCTCAAAGCATATAAATCTCGAACTTGTCAATATTAGGGTTTTTATGTTTTATGTACATACAGATGTAAGGAGAAAATATGATAAAGGGTGTGTGCCTTGAGAGAACTCGTAAAGAAGAGATCGTTTATTTTGCTGCAAATGTATATGAAGACTCTTTCTGCATTTTTTTTTTTTTTTTCAGAAATCATGGATGTTGGCTTCACTGTCAATATACACTCCAATGGTAGAGTCATAACATCACAATCAGGCTTCCGAGAATATTTGAATGGTAGTATTTTGAAGTGCAAAGTTGATCCCGACAAATGGTCCAAAGAAGAAGTGAAAGATTTATTGAAAGATATTGGAATATTCAATGTTGATGAAGTGTTTTATTCAGTGGCTGGAGTAAATTTTATCGAGGGTTTAAGTGATTTTAAAGGTGACAATGATGCACTGAAGATTTGTGATTTCGCATCTAAAGGTAATGGCATTCATGTATACGTCACTCAGACTAAAGTTGGGAACAATCAGCACGTTCATTTAGCTGAAAGCATGGTCAATGCTCAAAAGGCCCCTCTTGTGAAAAACTCAGTTGAAGTCCCTGTGTTTAGAGCAGCTGATGAAATTTTAGGTGGAAGCTTTGAGTTAAATGACGAGCTCAATGGCAGACAAGGATCTATTGATAATGTTGGTGCAAAACTTAGGAAATATCAAGCTGAAGAGGTAGAGTTAAACATGGAATCCAGATTAGAGGAAAATACAATTGAATCGGATGCTGAAAATGAGATTAATGAAGTTGAAGAAGAAGATGATGACAATGGAGAATTACCTCAAATGTATGATCCAGATTATGCCGATCCTAGTGGGGAGGGTTTGTGGAACATCTTTGTGCAAGATCAAGAACCAATTACCGAACGTGTGGACCACGGGGACCACAACTTGAATTCATCAGCAACAAAAACTAAGTGCACGGTAGCAATTGAGCCTAAGGACCGTAGTGAATATGGTCAAGCACCCGAATACAATGTTGCTCCAATGATCTTATTTGGGCAAGAAGTAGATGACATATCGGATAGTGATGACGAGGAACCACAAGAAATGTATGTAGACACTGGAAGTGAAAGTGAGACAGAAGGGGAGGAGGCACCGCCTAAGAAGAAAAAGCATGTTGAGTTCAGGAGGCAAACAGATATGAATAACCCAGTGTTCATTACGGGGTTGACTTTCAAAGATCATAAAGAATTCAAAGAAGCTGTGACCAACTACAAGATTCGCAATAATTACAATGTGAAGGCCAAAAAGCAAGAATCCAAAAAGGTATTGTACACATGTGTTCCTACTTGTCCCTGGAAGCTGTATGCAAGTTGGAATAAGGATATAAATGCGTTACAGGTAAAGACATTTATAAATACTCATAATTGCAGTAAAGCATATCATTCAAGGATGGTCGATAGTAAGTGGGTTGCAGTTAAGATGATGGATAAGATTAGGAGAGATCCGCACTACAAGATCAGTGAGATAATTGAGGACATAAAAGAACATTATGAGGTTGAAATTAGTGTGAGCAAGGCCACTAGGGTGGCCATAACAAAAGAACATGCGAGTCGCAACAAACAAACAATCAAGAGGTATATGTGTGTCGGTGTTTTTTAACAACATATGTTTTTTACTAAGCCTACTTTTTATGAAGCTATAATAGGTGAATAATACTGATGTTCCAGGAGGACCCAAGCGGTAACAATACAAATGCACAAGTTGATGACAACAATGTAACTCATAAGGTCTATATATTATACCACTTGTAGTTTCACGTTCAAACTATTTGAATTATGTGATTGCATAGTTGCTTGGACTATGTGCATTTGTGTCAAACAATTGTTTCATCGATTGTGTGCAGCCAAAGAAGACCAAGAAGGAGTCTGTCAACTCAAACAAGACCAATCAAGCTAGAGCTAATGTATCTTGAACCATACTCTAATTTTTTTTGGTGGTTGTTTGTTTTTAAAATAAAATTCAGTACTATGAACATAAGTAGGTTGTGTGACACTATGATCTCTGTTTTTCTTATGCAGGGTGCAAGAAACAAAACAGCACTTTGTATGGGATTTATGGTACCAGTGGATAAGCAACAGATAAGAATGACAGGGTACAACAAAGAAGCATCCATCACTACCAAAAACAGTCAAGTACAACAAGCTCGGGAAAGTGGAAGCACAAATCTGAAGCAGGTTCAAGATTGTCAGGTGTCGTCGCAAGGAAGACCAAGAATAAGTGAGCCAACAGTTGTCAAATGGTATGGTGGACACATGACCAAATGAAGTGACTACGAAGGACAATGACAACTTTTTAGTATCTTAGTCGATTTTTTCGTGAATAATTGAGAGGCTAACATGTTTATCATTTGTTACCGCAATAATTTTGTCAGGCCTCATGATACTGAATACATTTGTTCACGTTTCACGTGTTCAGGATATTTCTGGGCAATGTTATTGCACTTGCAGTTCTCGCTACTACTGCTGTATTTACTTCAAGGTTGTCTCATTACCAATTCAATAGTTTCCTTCCTATTCTAATTTCTGCTTGGAGAAGACACTAATGCCGGGATATTACTTATCACCGAATCACCACCACGATGTTCACCACCGTGATATTTCCGTTGGTAACGGACTTTAACAAGTGGGCTATATTGGGTTTTCTGAACCTTCACATTCAGGTTCTGATGCAATTTGGGAGAGGGTTAATGTGATTTTAGAGTGTTATAGTGTGATGTTCACTCTCAAATATTGTATGGGATGGTGCCAGGCGTTAACAAGTGGGCTACACGAGGTTTTTCGAACCTTCAGATTCATGTTGTGTTGTGATTTGGGAGAAGATCAAAGTGATTTCAGAGTTTCATATTGAGATGTTCACTGTCAAATCTTGTATAGATATATGTAGGCTTCGTGGACTTGTTGGAGAAGGAGGAGAGGTGGGGTTATATTAGTCCTTTCGAACTTAAATTTTCAAATAAATTTTTGTAAATGACCTGGGTCATTTTGTAAAATTATTTTAATCTGTTAGATAGAAATTTACTGAGTTTAATATGGTATAATAACTCATAAAGTTTATAAGGGTAAATTTGTCTATTAAGGATTCAACATTTGCATTTTTTTTGTATTAAAATCCTTAAAAATTCCAATTTTTTTGAAAAATTAATGTCTCCTAACGTCTAAAACAAACAGAATCTTACAGATGCGGACGGAATGCAAGTATAGGGTTGGAATTGACCAAATTGATAGTATGGGGTTGATTTTGACAACAAATTGAAAATTCATGGGGGTAAATTGCTTTTTTGCCTAATAAAAAACACATCTTCTTTACAATTTTCCTTGAAACTTTCATACCATTTTTCACAAATATCTCAGAATCTCAAAGTCATGGAAAGAAAAAAAAAAAAAAAAATCAACAAGGCCATGACAGAGAAATCTCGAAGAAGCTAAAAGACTTGAAGTCGGGGAAGCCTCAAAGGAGTCACAAATCTTCAAAGACTTCGAGGTCCTAACAAGCAAGCCACAATATTGGCGAATCTTGAAGGACGGAGAAATCATGAAGCTCAACGCATCCATCACAAACAAACCAAATTTTTGAAGAACATCGAAGTAAAGTAAACCCGCGAAAAACAAGCTAAAATCAAGTCAAATGATCATAAGCACATGTGTCGTTCAAAGCCCGTCAAGGGCATGGAAGATCCGACAGTCCAAAATCAACCTATTAAATTCATATTCCCAAGAAGAATCAGATGTGTGATTTTTCTTTTAAGAAAATATGTTGGAAAGATTTGCATCCTGCTTTCAAATAATCAAATAACATTTGTCGCCAAATTTATGTGTTTACTTGCTTAAGCGTTAAAATTTGTGTGTACAGACACGTCCACCTATGTTAGTTGGGAAACGATCCCTTCAATGTGTTGAATTTTTATACGTGTAACCTCGTTAGTCTTGAGTCAGGGTCTGTCACTCAAAATCAATTTGGTGACGAATTCTCCCCAATTGTATGTAACATATGAGGATTAGCCGAGGGTATGATATACTTTTTGCATGATACTATGTGCAAATTTGTCTCCAAAGATTTTTGGAGTTACAAACTCCGCCCCACAACAAACATAAGAGGTTGCAAGTTACTTAAAATTCGGCACACTAAACGGTGAAAATGTTCCAAATTGAAGGAGGTGAAAAGTGTTCTTCAATCAAACTAAAGGGGATGAACATTGGTATGAATCGAGTTGTTCTAACAAACGGATCATCCAATTGTTTAAAAGATCAAATCGAGCCGACTTAAACCGAACCAAACACAAATCATAAGAACACAAATCGAACCAAACTAATTAAATCGCACTAAGCAATTTAAACCATATTGTACAGAATTTGTGTACTCAAAACTACAATTATTTTTTTAATTTTATATAACTTTACTCTCTGCATTTAATTGTTTATATAATTTTATATAACTTCAAATTTTTTATGTTAAATATTTAATTATCAGTAGTAAGATGTATTAATATGTGAGTCGTCAATTTTAACCAAACTAAACAGGATAATATTGAGACAGAGACAAATCCGTACGGAAATTAAATCAAGCGTCGAAACTTGGATTATTTCAGCCCAAACCCTTTACAGCATCTTAATTATTTGTAATTTGTGTCGGTGTATCATAGCTTTTCAAGTCCCACTATCATCAACAATTTGTAAACTCCCAACATTTAATATCGTTCGTCAAAGATTCCTCAAATATATATATATATATATATATATATATATATATATATATATATATATATCGTTCATCAAAGTGGGTGTTGCAGTCTCGCAGGAGTTCAATGATATATACCCTTCAACTTAATTGGCATTCTATGATCACAAAACTCTCTGTGATGCATTCCACCACATCGCCCATTTGTGGTTTTATCTTACCAGTAACGTTGTCAATATTCAAAATACTGGAATTTGCTGGCATTTCTTGCAAGTTACGACCTCTTCATTGATATTCCTGTCTTAATTTGACTGATCATACACTGTATATTGGTCTCCTTAATTTCGAGTCTGTCAGTTTATATTATAACTGAGAATATTCGGTGCGAATGAGAATGTTGACGCAAGGAGTCCCATGTTATTAAAAAATACAAATAACAATAATGTAGTGGAGAAATGAAGGCTGGAAAGGGTGGTATTGGAGGGCCATAGTTACACCTGGGATATTTGGGCCACAGACCATACTATTGTTTGGCCCACTGAACAAGACCATTGTTGCTTCTTTAAATAAAGGACTATAGGTGGATCAGCTGCCGAGATGAATTTGGGCCAAACTTTGGGCTCTATTTGGGTCCTGAATCGTCTCATTAAGAGATCAGGAAAATGGTCTGTTTGGATGGATTTCCTATGAAAATTTTAGTTATGACTTTGACTTAATAGATTTTACTATAAAGTTTTAGTTGTGATTTGGACTACAGCAAAATAAAGAAATTTGCAAATGGGTGATAGCTCAATAATAAATCGGTTAAAGCCCGTGTATAAGATTCAGAGTTTGAATTCGTCTATATGATGTAATTGTAAAAAAATAAGCCCTTAGTCAGGCCCGTCCCTAGGCAGACTATAATCTTGCTTAGGGGCCCATTACGGGAGGGCTTCATAAATTCATACACATGTAGGGGTATGGTTCTCTTTTAAACTCCAATCTAAACATAGCCTTAAGGACTTGGTTATATCTATTTCTCTCTACTTTCTCGTAAAAAAAACAAAAAAAACAAAAAAAAACAGCTATAATATCATATAACTAAAAGAAAAAAAAAATACAGCACAAGAATTTCTAAAATTAACAGCTATAATATCATATAGATTTTGATTAACCTACGAAATGAGTAAATGTTTTGACAAACTATGACACCAAAAGGAATTCGGTGTATCCATATTTTTTACTTTTTGATAACTTTTCTCAACTATCTAATTTTTTTAAATGGAGATCAATTTTTTTGAAGGGATATTTAGAGACCAAATGTTAGTACTGTGCATTCTATAAAAAAATGTATATTACATATTATACTATACAAGACATAAGGGCCTCAAGTACACGGGTCGCTTAGGGTCCCGGAAAAGCTAGAGACAGCCCTGCTATCCGTCTCAATACTGAGTGTTCGGGTGGATTTCCTACGAAATTTTTAGTTGTGATTTTGATTTAATAGATTTACTATAACATTTTCTTTATACTGCACTTTTCTTAAAAGTGAGCAAAGAAGAATTCGAAAAGGATTATAGATAGAAGTGAGCGGAAAAGTATTTGACTCTTTGGTAGAATGGCAGTTATTTTAGGATTTTCTTTTAGGAAAGTACACTAAATTGAACAAAGGGAGTATACTGAGGGCACGTTTGGTGTCGGGATTGAAAACTGGGGGTACAGGGGGCCCTACAGTATTATAGGGTGTATTCATATTAAGGGAGTATTAATTATATGGGGAGGATTATGTAACATGTTTGTTTGTACCAGTATAAATAGGGGTATTAAGACTTTTGTATTGAATCCCACCTACATGGTGGGATTAGATTTTAGGCATAGGGGGGTAAAGATAATAAGGGGGGATTGAATCCCCTTGAAAGTATCCCTACAGCAAACACCGGTTATTACCCCTGTGTACGAGAGAATCCTGCAGAGAGACTTCAAAATACACCAAGAGTAGAGTAGAAATAACAAAGGAAGAATAGGGTTGTGTGTAGGGAGAGAGTAAGGCAATAGCACTGTGTGAGAGAGAGACAGAATTTTGGCAGAGCTTCCGCGTATCTCAGGTGGTTCTCCCTTGTATAGAAGGGTTAACGATCCTATATATAACGGAGAATGTGACCGTTGTAGTGTGGTTAATGCACCCATCAATGGCGGCTTAATTAGCTTAACCACAACGGCACGTTCGTCCGCGTATATAAGGACCGTTACAGCACGTTATCCGCGTATAGCGGAACCGTTACGAGGTTGACCGGGTTTGACCGGGTTGACCGGGTTTATGGAGCTCGTGCCATAAATCTCTCAAAAGCAGTTACTAGGGGTTGCGCGCGGGCTTGGTTGTTGCTCGCGCGCGACAGGACTTACTCTAGCCTCCAAACCACTAAGTCCCTACAAGTCCCGTGTGGTGGTATGCGAGGGCCCTGTCTCGCAGCCCCCACGTGGATCAGCACGGCTGGTGATCCAGTGTGTGTGAAGCACAGTATGATGTGCTGGATGGTCGCCACGTGGCCAAGATCTGCCTGTCTAGATAGCACTATCTACATTAGCCCCCTTTCTGCGCGTGAAGACGCATAGCCGGATAGGCTTCTATGCGCAGGAACCAACGTACGCGTCGCTGCCACGCACCAATTCAAATACACGCAAATTCAGCCCCCGTGCGTGTCATTATGACCTAAAATCCCTAGAGTCGTGTCGTCTGGTCTTTTAGGGTTTTAGGCATGACGTCAGCTTGTCCTGTGATTGCGCGATTCGACGGTGACGGTTGCGATTCAACTACTGAAAGGACGCAACGCTTCATTGTTTTTGGATAAATACTCCGTGCTCTCCATTGTTGCAAAGCATCACTTCTTTAAAGTGAATGATACCTGGAAACCTTCGAGAGCAGATTCAAATAATCAATCATCAATTCTTTCTTGTCAATCGCCTTCTTCAACTGTCCGCATCCAAGCAAGCTTTACCAAAACAAGGTTGGCCTTGCTCAATTTCATTGAATGTACTGATATACGCTTTGAACTGTATTAGATCTGCAAACCCATGAATATCTGAAACATGCCACTTCGTTGTAAACTGTAAGAGAGGCCTTGTTCTTTGAACTCAGAACTAATTTAATCCCCAGATTGTAAGGGTTTTGAATGTAGGGTTTCTGAAATTCCCAGTAATATAAACGATTCTGATTTTTTAAAACTCGGAATTGGCACTGAACTGTTCATCTTCTCCTTGACAAAACATCGTTGCTTCAACCGAAACTCGAACTGATTCCTGAAATTCGAACTGAAATTCCTGAAATTCGTACTGAAAGTGTGTGTATTTCTCCCCCCTTTTTTCTTGCTCTTCCGCAGGAATGGCGAAGACAAAACGAACCAAGTTCATTAAAGAAATCGAAGAGATACCTGATCTTCCACAAACCCTAATGGCGAAAAGCCCCCTATTTGGGCGGAAAAGACTTTTATCATGCTAGTGTTAAGGTGAAGAACCAGCCGATTCATGTTCCATCTGATGAGTTGCAGACATTGACCCCACCTGTTAACGCAGCCATGCTGGAATTGATCGATTCCAAAGATATGGTTCGATTAGGGGTTGAAAATGGGTTTTTCCCCCACACTGCAATTTGTACCCAGGCGTTTGTTCAGAAATTGGATTTCATGGATGAGTGGATCGACCATGTGTTGACCAATCACGCCATCACTTTGAACAATGCTGGCATTTATTTCGCCGTTCGTGCTATGAAGGGTGCTGCCGTGAAGCTGGACCAGTCCATGCTTCTAAACCTTCTCTCGCGTTACTCGCCTGCGACTCACACATTCCACTTTGCTGAGTTCGAGGCTGCTCCCACTCTGGAAGATGTACACATGTTGTATGATCTTTATCCTGTTGGTGAGGTGGATCCTCTAAGCCCTTTGAGGACCGATCCGGAACTCGCTCTCTACAAGAAAATGGAGGAGTGCTTGTCAGAGGTTAAGAAAATTTCCACCCGGTGGACGTCTGCGAAGCCTCTTCCTGACTGGCAGCTAGTTGACCCGTCTGCGAAGAATACTTGGGGTAAGTGGGTGTAGTACTTCTTCCGCGATTATGCGAGTAGTAGTATCACCAAGAAACTTCTGAGCCAGAACCCGAAAGCGAAGAATTATGTGAACGGGAAAGGTTACCATCTGACCTTTTGTGCTTTTCTCTGTGCATATTTATCGAGGTACCTTATTGATGGTCACCCTCATGATGGGGTTTTCTACCATGTCCTTCCTCTTGCTGTGAAGCTGACCCTTGGTCAAAGAGTCGCACTTGGGCCACTAGTCTTGGGTACCCTGTAGCACAGATTGGATCAACTGGTTGTAGCAACCAAGGACTCTCGCTGCCGCCTGGACGTGTTAACCTATGTTAACATCGCGTTCTTGACCATGTGGGTTTTCGAGCGATGGCCTTCCTATGCTCCTGTTCCCTCTAGACCCAACAAATGGTGTGTCCCAGGTGCGGAGGAAGAGGTTAACAGTGGCAGGGCTGCGAGATGGTTTGGAACTCACTTTCCCAAGTGTACCTGGAGCCTGATATGCGACGATCGCAGCAAGTTTACGGCTAGGCCTTATGCCACGCGCATTGAGAATGTGCGATGGTTCCCAAAATTGTATCCTTCCAAAGCTGTTGCTTTCTCGGAAGATCTTATTTTCGAGGGTCACAAGCGTTTCCATGAGCGCTATCGCGAATTCTTCTGCTGGTGTCTAAGAGGTTCTCTTCCTGCTCTTGTGGAGTATGTTCGCGAGCTTACCCCTATGTACGAGAGGATCACGGTGGATGTTGACCCCACTCGCGTTTCTCCCCAGTTTGGCTTTGATGCAGTGGCACCATCAATCTGGCCGCAGTCCATCATCAGAGGCTGCTATAAGCGACTACTGTCTGGCGAATGCAAAACGATCTTAAGGAGCAACCTTCCCTTCGAACAACCCCCAGGTAACCGTGCAGGTGGCTACTCGAAGAATTGGGTCGCCTATTGGAATACCCAGCAAGCGAGATTTGAGACACAGTCGACCCCTCGGCCGAGCAGGGCTCCTGTGATCAAGAGAAATTCCTTCCCTTTCTGTCCTAACTGTAGCTTGGACGACTCCCACTATAGCTGCTACTCGTTGTTGGACCACGAGAATCGCCTGTGCCCCTCCACCATTCTTGAAGAGAAGATGGCTGCAGTTAGAGAAGGTGCTTCGCATGTCATCAAATACAGCGAAGATTTTGCCAAGGTAAACAATCTCCTTTACGCATGTCGAATTTCTTCATTTTGATATATCGAAACTTATACTCCCTTATCTGTTGTAGTGCTATGTGAGGAGGTTTGCATCTGGTGAGCCGATTCGGCTAGCAATGGGAATGGATCCCGCAATTGAGGCCCGAATTCGCGAGGTCATGGATGTATTTGCTGACTCGCTGATAGACAACACTCCAGCCTTGTCTCCTCCCAGGAACGATCTGTCTCCTCCAGCAGCTGCTGCTCCAAGGGCAAAGAGACCAAGGCAGAAGGGAATCACCATCTCTTCCCCTAGGAGTGCTCCGGCTTCCTCCCCTGCGAAGTCCCTTACTTACAGGGACAAAGGCAAAGTTCGCATGCCAAGCAAGGCGCGGAAGGAGCTCGCAGTGGAGACCTTTGTTCCGTTTGGTCAGGAGTAAGAGGAGGATGAGAGAAGGGAAGCGAGAGAAGGAGATGATGATGAAGAAGAAGAGAGATTCGAAGATATCAGAGAAGAAGAGAGAGATGAGATACAAGAGGAAGAGTCGGAAGGTATCTCAAACGTACTTATCTTCTCATTATCTTAACTCTCGCAATCTTTTGCTGAACAGTTTGTTCCTTTGCAAATGACGATGCAGAGACCATCAGCGGCCTTCTAGCCAAGAGGCAGAAGAGGGACTCTCACTCTGGTGTTTCCAGTGAAACCATAGACGAGTACATCCTCGCTGAGTCTAGGAGAACAGCTTCGGAGGCTGCTGAAAGAAGAAGGAGGCGAGAAGAAGAGGAGATTGAATGCATAAAGCAAAGGAGCTTGGAAGAGCAACATGTTGACGACTTGGCGCGGCAAGCCTATGAAACAGATGCGGCTCAGGAGGAAGATGCAAATCAGATCTATGAGGAAGATACGGCTGCTCAAGTTGATGAGGAAGATGCGGTTCAAGAAAAAGATGCGGCTGCTCTGGAACAGGCTCAAGCGGACTTTGAGGAAATCGAAGGCGGCAATGAAGGTGAGATTTTTAATCTTGCGGTAACTTACCGAGACGTGATTGTTGGTGCATTAAAGCATGGCTTATCAAAATCCAACATTCGCCGCTGGCTAGTAAGCAAGTGCGGTGAACCTTCAGGTAATCATTTGAACAGTGCTTGTGAACTAGGCTTAGTAACCCGCTCACCATCATGACTGGTTTCTTCGCACCCCAGGTCACGCTCACCTTAAGTATATGCTTAACGAAGACACATTAATAGGGCATGGTACTGCGTCCTTAGCATATGACGGAGATGCTACAATCCCACCTACGCGTGGAGGTGCTCGCTCTTGGTTTTACCAAAATAATAAAATATTGTTTGATATAAATTACCTCACATCGTCCTGTCTTGTATCGCAGGTAATGCTGGTGAAGCCATGTTGGCACAGAGGAGTCAACCTTCTGCATCTTATGTCCCAGTGCGAAGTTCTCATATCGAGAAGCTCGTCGCAGCTGCTGAATATGAGGGAGAGCCCTTGGAGGACGTCATTGGAGTTTCTGATGATGCCGAAGCTAACACTGCGCTGATGGAGGAAGATACTAATGCTGTTGCTGAGGAAATGGAAGCAAATGCTGCTGAGGCTGAGATTCGTGAGCAGGTCGTGGAAGATGTAGGATCACATGCGAATGTGAATGTTCAAATGAGTGCTCCTGAGTCTCACGAGCCATTCACATCTGAAGGCGTCCCTAATCGAGCTGAAGCTTTTACTGTTGACATTCCTCCTGCAAGGATTGAGCCTCCAGAGATTCCTCAAGCATCGAGCTTTTGGAGTTCGCAGGTAGGAGCTGCAGTCGCACCTGGTGCGGCCTATACCCTTCCCGCCAATTATGAAGAGCTAGAGCTTGCAGCTGATAGAAGAGCAATGGAACGAGGACAGTCTTCAACTGCCCCCGCAATGCGTATTCCTTCTTTGCGCGAGATCCTTGAAGGAACTGGTATGTCATCACCTTTCCTGTTCGCATCTTGCATTTTTCATTTACAAGCTTCATGTTCTAAACCTGATTTAGGGTTGAATCAAGCTGATGTAGACTGGCTGGTTCGTATGCGTCTCTCCTATCCTCGTTCTTTTGCGAGGTCTCTGGAGATAGAACCTTTTAACAGGAGGCTGTTCTTGACTAAAGCCATCTGGATTTTGGAGCAGCTGTCTGCGGCTACACCTGCGACCATCTCTCCTCGGAGTGCGCAGTTTCTTTTCAGCATGTGCCAAGGCCTTCAAGCCAAAATCCAGGGCAAGCTGGGCTTCGGGTACCTTGTCAACAGAGTCACCCAGATTCGTGCGGCTGTGAATTTGAAACGCGGCTTCCATAACCTCGCAGCTGAGGAGTAGAAGGTGGAGAAGCAAAGGCAGAAAGCTGAAGAGGCTGTGAAGCTCTTCCATGAGATGAGTACCAACTATGAGCAATTGAAGCGAGAACTGAACCAAGTGACAAATTTGTCACTTCAGTTTTCTCCTGATGACTCCCTGATCAAAGACTTATTTTGAATAATAACAAGTATTTGTTTTGAACAAAAATGTTGAAACATTATTGTAATGTTGCTAGGGTTTCTCCCCCTTTTTTTATTCAAGGCTTGAATGCCCGTTTTGCCCTTCCCGGGATTTGCTCGAATATCTTTGTGCGTATCAAATATGACGTCAGCTAATGATATTCTGCCTTGATTTTCACGCTAATTGCTTATCAGATAAGCACGCTTTCCTTGGGAAGTCCATCCGTATCATGACCTTCCGTCATTAATTAGGACACGCAACTGAATCGTCGTAGCCATTAGTAGGGTAATTGAATGTTACCTCTTTCAAGGCGTAAGTGATTGATTCTTACCACTTTTCCAAGCTTTGCTGACTCAGCTAGGGAATTGAAGGGTCTCCGTAGGGTCTATATAAGCCCTATCTGTTGTTGTTTAAGTTCTTCATCCCAAAATGTGGCTTGCCATGAGTCTTTACGACTGCTGGCTTCAACGCTTGTCTTTCGTTGATTCATGGCAACTTCAAGTTGTGAAACCTGAGTTTGTGCTTTGTGCCATAGAAATAGCTTCCAAGATCTTCTTTACGAGGCTTATTGATCTTCATAACCATCGTAAAGAAGATGTAAATAATACCTCATGCTTGCTCAAAGAATTTTCTTCGTCTATTATGCTTGCAGGTCGTACTTTTGGCTGCCTTCCGGCGAGGTGCAGTACTGTACTGACCTTCTTACCAACTCGTAATGAACGGCGGATTTCTCATCTAGCTTTCCCAGAGGGGAATTTCTTGCCTCCACGTTCTTGAACTCGGGGTGGCGAGCCATTGTGCTCGTCTCCGTGGACAAGGAGCCTCTTGCCCCAGGAGTTGCTGCTTGCATGTTCTTCACCACCGCATACGCCTGAATAGGTGGTTCATCGGGCACATATCTTGGGCAGAAGACCAGACAGAGGCCTTGTCAGATCCTGGGATCTTGAAGATGCGTCGCATAGCTCTTGTAGTGTTTGTAGGCCGTTCGTTTTATATAAAGACCCTACTTGCTACAGATCTTTGGTCGCAGACTATTATGCCGCATAGCCTTTGCTAGATCCTGTAGGCCGATCATTTTACAATAAGGATTTCCTTTCTCTGTAACTGTCGCCTGTAGGCTGCTATCTAGACAGATAAATTGTAAGTCATTTTGACTATGTAACTAGCTCAGTCTGAACTTTCGCTTGTAAGCTGCTATCTAGACAGATAAATTGTAAGTCATGTTGACTCATAATAAAGCGTTTTGTATTATTTGCTGTTCGTGTCACAACAATTTGCAGTTTCACATGCGTATTGGCAAACTTCACCTCTTGTAGTATCGTATTCGCACATTGCGTTGTTGCTCTGATTTGCTATCCAATAGATAGATTCGAAAATTACAAATTATTCATGAGAACTGCTATCTTAGCAGATGAGTTTCAGGATCGTTCGAGATCGCATTTGCATAGTTTTGCTATCTGGGCTGATAGGCTTGAGGATCACTTAAGATTGGACTTAAGTATGGCCGCTATTTCGGCAGATAGGCTTGAGATCAATTAAGATCATATTCGCATAGTGCTGCTATCACGGCAGATTGGCTTGAAGATCACTTAAGATCATATTGGCATAATGCTGCTATCACGGCAGATAGGCTTGGAGATCACTTAAGATCATATTCGCAAAGTGCTGCTATCACGGCAGATAGGCTTGAAGATCACTTAAGATCATATTGGCATAATGCTGCTGTAGATACTGCTTTATGACATGGCAGATCTAGGCCACGTGGCAACCATCCAGCACACCATATTGTGCTCCATACACACTGGATCACCAGCCGCGCTGATCCATGTGGGGGCTGCGAGACAGAGCCCTCGCATACCACTGCACGGGACTTGTAGGGACTTTGTGGTCTGGAGGCTAGAGTAAGCCCTGTCGCGTGCGAGCCAAGCCCGCACGCGACCTTTAGTAACTGTTTTGAGAGATCTATGGCACGAGCTCCCTAGACCCGGTCAATCCGGTCAAACCCGGTCAATCCGGTCAAACCCGGTCAACCTCGTAACGGTTCCGGTACTCGCGCACCACGTGCTCTAACGGTTCCTATATACTCGGACGAACGTGCCGTTATGGTTAAGCTAATTAAGCCGCCATCAATGGGCGCATTAACCACACTACAACGGTCACGTTCTCCAGTATATATATATCGTTAACCTTTCCATACAAAGGAGGACACACTGCCATACGCGGAAGCTCTGCCAAACCTCTGTCTCTCTCTCAGACATTGCTACTGACTTGCTCTCTCCCTACACACACCCCTATTCTTCCTGTGCGATCCCTGATCCACTACGTACGGTGTACGCGGAGATCTCCCTGCCGGAATCTCTTGTGCACATTTTGGTGAACCCGACGTGAAACTTACCAGCAAAAGCAACCATGTCTCAGGAGGATGATGTCAGCAACCGGTCGCCTTCCACCGAAACTCCCTCGGGAGACGAAGTCCGCCGTACTCCGACGACTCCCGGCGAGGCACCAACTTTGGAGTCTTTGGACGCCACTGTCCAAAGTCAGGCAAAAGCTCTCAAGTCTCAATCTGCGCAGTTGGAGCGGATCCTGGCCGTTCTGGGCACCCTTGCGCCAAATCCTCCACCAGGTACCGCCACCCCTCAGGGAGGAGGAACCCCTACTGCTCCAGGATTGGGAGTATCGGCCACGCCTCCCAACCCTCATCTGCAAACTCCACCGTCAGCCGCGCAGCTGCCTTCGATCCAAGGATCAACAGCGCAAATGCTACCCCCTGCCGCTCACGCCTCTCAGCCCACGGCTTTGGCGTCTAACCCAACTTTGCAGTACACTCTACCTCCACCGGCGACCATATGGGGAAACGCGGGTAGCCAATACACTCCCAATCCTCCGACAGCATATGTGTCGCCACCACCTACGGCAACCCCTCCGTCAACTACCGAGGGAAGCATTCCAGAATGCATGACGTCCTTGCAGAAGCGCGTGGACTCCATCCTAGCTCATCAATCGCTCGCGGATACCATCATCCCGAAGCTAGACAACGATCCACCCATTCCACGAGAGATCTATCTCATGCCTAACCCGGCAGGGTACAAGGCTCCCAAATGGGACAAGTTCGAAGACGTCAATGGAAACGCTCATGAGCATGTCATGCGTTTCATCGATGTCATGGGTCCATACGGAGCTGATCCCAAGCTGCTGATGCGAGAGTTCCCAAAAACCCTTGGGAATGTAGCATACAAATGGTACCGAACATTGGAGGCCGGATCCGTGAAAACTTGGGACGACATGGTCCAGAAGTTCTATACCAAGTTCTTCCAGATGGAAGAAAAGGTGACGATGATCCATCTCTCGCGGATGTATCAGAAACGCGAGGAAGATGGAATCACTTTCATCAAGAAATTCAGAGCGAAATCCTTGGAATGCAAGGACCCAATGCTCGAGAGTCGGCTCGTAGAGATATGCCTGCAGTGCATGCGAGACGAATACAAAAGCATGCTGATCAATCTACAAACACCCACGTTTTCAAAGCTCATCGAGTGCACGATGAACATCGAGCCCATCGTCGAGAGACAGAGAAAGAAGAGCGCTCCAGAACGACCTGCGAGCGGCACCACCTACAAGATCGGCAGATTCGGCTACAAGCGAGGACGCGAAGCTGAGGTCAATGCAGTTTCGCCCCAGAAGCAAGCAAAAGTTACAAACTTCGACGCACCGCCCCTGCCATGCTCGGTGGAGGAGGCAAGAGATCTCTGCAGACAGTGGCGTAAGGACGGCGTCCTCCCACCACTCGAGAAAGCACCCTCCAAGGAGATGACGAGGGACCCTAAGTGGTGCGAATACCATGGCAAGGTCATGCACCCCACAGCCGAGTGCAAGAAGCTCAGATTCGCACTCGATCAGAAGATGAAGAGCGGCGAACTCATCGTCAGCGACCATCGGAAGGATGTGCGCAACAACCCGCTGCCTGCCCATACAGATTCGGGCTCAAAAGGCAAAGAGGTCGCCATGATCTCGATAGTTGACTTGGAAGAAGTCGCAGAGGATGGTCTGCCCATCGTCGCTGAAGTCCATGAAGATGAAGACTACAGCATGGACACGGAAGATGAGCGTGCCGACCGCATGAAAGGGTCGCACGGCTTCGACAGATTCTTCAACGAGATGAACTTCTCCGAAAAATGTCGAGCGGACATGACAAAAGCAATCTTAAGGGTAGCAGAGGACTACGAGGAGGACCTCGTGGTCTCCAACGGGAAAGTCGTCAGGGCGTCCCGTTCCACAGAAAAGATTATGACCTTTTCTGCCAGCGATAAAAAGACAGATGCGAGCCACCAGAGGCCCCTGTACGTGACCGCCATCATCAACGGCGTCGAATTCAAGCGAGCATTCGTCGACGGAGGAGCAGCGGTCAATGTTGTTCCACTCCACACGCTGAAGCTAGCAGGGATCCCCGAGCACAAGGTAGTCAAGCGTCCATCCCCGCTGGTGGGATTCGGAAGCGATTCCAGAATGACGATCGGGTGGATCCGCCTGGGCGTTCAGATCGGCAAAATCAAGTGCTCGGCGAAGTTCTATGTCATAGACGCGAACACCACATACCACATGATCATAGGTCGGGCCTGGATTCATCGCTTTGACGCAATCCCTTCAACGGCTCACCAAGTGATGAAAGCTATCTGGAACGACAGGATTGTCGAGATACCGGCCTCAACTAACCCGTTCAACTTGGACGAAGCACATCTCAGCGAGGCGGTGTGGTTCACCGAGATGGCGGACGAGCAAACACCCGGACCATTCAACCCTACTCCTTTACCTCTCTGGGAGGACATCAAGGACCAGTCACCTGCAGGCGTGATGGTGACAAGGGGAGACGCCGAAGAAAAGCCGCCTACCCACGAAGAGGCGCCGCGCATCGCATATCATCGCAAGAGTGTCTACACTCTGAAGAGGATCGCAAAGCACGACCCCGAGGGCAAGGAGATAGAGAGCTTCTACGCCAACGGGAAGAAATGCTATCGCATATGAAGGTGCGCGGGGACGTCCTCACACGGGCATGGGGATGTCCCTGGGCAAATCAATCAAATCGAGCAAGTTGCGCTCACAGAAGAGCCAACACAGGGCACTCCAGAGGAGAAACTTAAAGAAGCCCCCGAATGCATGGAAGACAGGCCAAGACCACAAAAGCAAGAGCTTAAGGAAGTGTTCCTCAGCCCGAACGAGGAAAAGAAAAGACCAGTCTTCCTGAGTGCGGACCTCACAAGCGAAGAGGAACAAGGACTGCTGCAGCTCCTAACTGAATACAAGGACGTGTTCGCATGGGAATACGACGAGATGCCGGGTCTAGACACGAGCATCACCATGCACCGTTTAGACATCATCCCAGGGTCTAAACCGGTCAAGCAAAGCACCAGAAGCTTTAGGCCAGAGCTCAACGTGAAGATCAAACAGGAGATTGTCAAACTCCTAGATGCCAAGTTCATAGAGCCCAATCACCATCCCACATGGTTGGCCAACATCGTGCCAGTGGTGAAGAAGAACGGACAGCTCCGCATCTGCGTGGACTTCCGAGATCTTAATCGCTTCTGTCCTAAGGACGATTTCCCACTGCCTAACATCGATTTGCTCATTGATTCAACAGCAGGCCATCGCATGTTCAGTTTCATGGACGGCTTCAGCGGGTACAATCAAATCAAGATGGATCCCGAAGATGCAAGGAAAACTGCATTCATCACTCCCGTGGGGGTATTCAACTATACGGTAATGCCATTCGGTCTTAAGAATGCAGGCGCAACCTATCAGCGGGCCATGATGGCCCTATTCCACGACATGATGCACAAAGAAGTGGAATTCTATGTGGATGACTTGGTAGTCAAATCCAGGCATGAAGCAGATCACCTTGCAGACCTGCGAAAGGTATTCAACAGATGCAGGAGCTTTCAACTGAAAATGAACCCCATGAAATGCGCATTCGGCGTGACTTCGGGGAAGTTTCTGGGATGCGTAGTCCATCGTCAAGGGATCGAGCCTGACCCTGCGAAAGTGTCAGCCATCACCAGCATGACGCCACCTCAAGACCAAAGTACCTTGAAAACATTCTTGGGAAAATTGTCATATCTGCGGAGATTCATCCCAGCAATCGCTGAAATCACATGCTGCTTCAGCACTCTCCTCAAGAAGGACGCCGTGTACAACTGGGCTCCTGATCACGAAGCCGCATTCGAAAAGCTAAAGGAGCTACTCGCATCCCCAAAGATAATGATCGCGCCTCAACTGGGATCGCCGCTTCTGCTATACCTTACATCGACAAGGAAATCTATAGGAGCGCTCTTGGCTCAGATCTATGAGGGACAAGAGAGGCCTATCTATTACATCTCTCGCATTGTGCAGCCTGCTGAATCAAGGTACACGGACATCGAACGTCATTGCCTTGCTTTATTCTTCGTGATAGAGAAGTTGAGACACTATTTTGCATCGCACAAAGTAGTGGTGGTCACCAAAAGCGACCCCATAAGATACTTGCTAACTCACACTACTCCGGGCGGGAGATTGGCGAAATGGTATATGACCATCTCTCAATACGACATCACATGCGTGAAACCAAGAGCGATCAAGTCGCAGGCGGTAGCAGATCTGTTGGCACAGTTCCCCGACAACAGTCACGAACCTGTGATCGAGGAGGAGCTCGAAGGCCCTGAAATCTACGCGATTGACGTGCCCTATTGGACCCTCCACTTCGACGGTTCGTCAACCAGAAAAGGTGGAGGCATTGGGATAGTCTTGACAAAGCCGGACGGTGAAGTCATACAGATGTCCGCAAAACTCAACTTCGCAGTCACGAACAACGAGGCGGAATACGAGGCTCTGATCGCGGGGCTCCGTGCAGCGAAAGCTTTGGAAGTGAGCAACTTAACAGTCATGGGAGATTCCAAGCTGATTGTTAAGCAGGCCTCGGGCGAATATGGTTTAAAGGAGATCAATCTCCTGCCATACCGTACCCTAGTGCAAAAGCTGATGCAACAATTCTGCGACGTGAAATACGAGCACAAACCCCGAGCGGACAACAGGCATGCAGACGCCTTAGCAACTCTGGGATCTAAGGTCAGCATAGACAAATGCCCCGCAAGGATTTCCATCGAAGTGCGAACATCGTCGGCATTAACAGAAGATGCGTGCGACGACGAACACATGGATGACGCAGACTGGCGAAAAGCAATCCTGCAAGCTATTGCGAAAGGCACCAGCAGCGAGAGCTGGGCACTCACGAAAGGATACTGTATCCACGACAACACCCTTTACTACAAGGGCCCCGGAGGAATACTCATGCGATGTGTATCCGAACAAGAGGGACAACAGCTGCTGGAAAAGATTCACCAACACGCTTGCGGGGAAAGCGAGGTGTCAATCTACAGGAAAGCTCAGAGATATGGCATCCATTGGCCAAGCATGTCTACAGCCGCAGCCCTGATACAAGGGAAGTGCGAAAGTTGCGCACTAATCAAAGATTCTCTACTTGTCGCTCTAATCGACGACGACACAGACTGGAGAAAGCCATTGTTTGAATTCCTCACCAAGGGCACTGCACCCGAATCGAGAAAAGAGGCAGACAAATTGAAGAGGAAAGCTTCTCGATATGTGGTTCAAGAAAATCTGCTTTGGCGAAAAGGTCACGAAGGCAACTTGCTGCGATGCCTAGACGATAGGGAAGCACAAGAAGTCATGGACCTCTCCCATCAGGTGGAGCACCAGGGAGGTGCGAAATTATGCAGACAACTCCTCTCAATCGGATACTTCTGGCCCACGATGGAAGTCGATTGCCGCACCAAGGTGCGACGCTGCCAAGAATGCCAATTCAAAGGGAACCTAGTGCACGCTCCTGCCGTGGATCTACATGCATTAGGGACGCCATGGCCATTTCATACATGGGCTCTAGACTTCATTGGCCCCATCCGACCAACGTCACATGGGAACCATTTCATTCTCACTGCAACCGAACTGTTCACCAAATGGGTGGAAGCAATACCACTAAAGACGGCAAACGCGCTGGCTGTGGTTAACTTCATCCAGGAAAACATCGTATGCAGGTTCGGAATCCCAAATACTATTCTTTCAGATAACGGTACTCCTTTTGTTAATCGTCAGGTAGCTACCAAACTCGCGGAGTACAATATCAGGCAAATATGCTCCACCCCCTATTATCCAAAGGGAAATGGACAAGCCGAAGCGACTAACAAAACGCTGTTGCGAATTCTGAGCAAGATGGTCGCAGATGACCACAAGAAGTGGGCCGACTCCCTTAACATAGCTCTGTGGGCCTACAGAACTTCTCCAAGGACACCTACAGGGGCCTCGCCATTTCTACTATGTTATGGGGCCGAAGCTGTGGTACCTGCGGAGGTCAGAGTCAATTCGGCAAGGCTGGCCTTCCACGCACTTTATGAAAATCAACGCGATCATGATTTAGTCTTGCTGGAAGAAAAGCGAGAACAAGCCAAAAGGACTAACAAGCGGTACCAAGAGAGAATCGCTCGCGCCTATAACAAGACAGTCCAGCGACGGGATTTCGCAGTTGGCGATCTGGTCCTGCGCGCATCTGATCACTGCATGCGAGAGGCAACCCACCCGAAGTTCGCAGCTAATTGGGAGGGACCCTTCGAAGTCACAGAAGTCTTCGATAGCGGCTACTGCAGCATACGAAGGTTGCACGGCACAACCTCAACCCCAAGCTCAGTCAACATGCGCTGGATCAAGAAGTACTATCCCTGACTTCTCTTATTTCATACGTTTTATGATAACGTTGCTTAATGTCTCATGTGGCTACGATATTCGCAATCTCCTCTCCCATATGAGAGGATTGTAATCCTATCTCTCCCATATGAGAATGTCATAATAAAAGAATTCTCCCAAATGAGAAGTTCACATTTATTAGATGTTTATATCGCTTATCTAATTTGTTACAACTGTTAACAATGATTTATTCGCTTCAATAGTAACAAATGTAAACACGATCTTAAATGATCATCAAAGCCTATCCCTTACGATAGCGAACGCGATCTTAACTGATCATCAAAGCCTATCCCTTACGATAGCGAACGCGATCTTAACTGATCATCAAAGCCTATCTCTTACGATAGCGAACGTGATCTTAAATGATCATCAAAGCCTATCTCTTACGATAGCGAACGCGATCTTAATTGATCATCAAAGCCTATCTCATATGATAGCAAACGCGATCTCAATCGATCATCTAAAGCCTATCTTTTACGATAGCAGCCAAACACAAACGCGATCTTAATTGATCATCTAAAGCCCATCTCCTACGATGGCAGCCACTACAAATGTGATCTTAATCGATCATCTAAAGCCTATCTCTTACGATAGCAACTAAATACAAATGCGATCTTAAGTGATCATCTAAAGCCCATCTCCTACGATGGCAGCCACTACAAATGTGATCTTAATCGATCATCTAAAGCCTATCTCTTACGATAGCAACTAAATACAAATGCGATCTTAAGTGATCATCTAAAGCCCATCTCCTACGATGGCAGCCACTACAAATGTGATCTTAATCGATCATCTAAAGCCTATCTCTTACGATAGCAGTTACACGCGAATGCGATCTTAAGTGATCATTAAAGCCTATCTCTTACGATAGCAGCCAAACGCAAATGCGATCTTAAGTGATCATCTAAAGCCTATCTCTCATGGTAGCAATCAAATGCAAATGCGATCTTAAGTGATCATTAAAGCCTGTCTCTTGCGATAGCAGCCAAATGCAAATGCGATTTTAAGTGATCATTAAAGCCTATCTCTTACGATAGCAGCCAAATGCAAATGCGATCTTAAGTGATCATCTAAAGCCTATCTCTCATGGTAGCAATCACATGCAAATGCGATCTTAAGTGATCATTAAAGCCTATCTCTTGCGATAGCAACCAAATGCGAATGCGATCTTAAGTGATCATTAAAGCCTATCTCTTGCAATAGCAGCCAAACGCAAATGCGATCTTAAGTGATCATCTAAAGCCTGTCTCTCATGGTAGCAATCAAATACAAATACGATCTTAAGTGATCATTAAAGCCTATCTCTTGCGATAGCACCCAAACGAAAACACGATCTTACATGATCATCCAAAGTCTATCTTTTGCGATAGCAGCGAAATACAAAAACGATCTCAATCGATCATCTAACGCCTATCTCTTGAGATAGCGGGCCATACAGATGCGATCTTATAATGATCTTCTCAAGCCTATCTGTTACGATAGCAATTTTGGTTAATTATCCAAACCCGGCTGATATGATGGCAACACGAGTGCAGAGTCATCTTATTAGATCTTCTAAGGATCTGTCTGCTGTGATAGCAGTTTATGCGAGAAACGATCTCAAACAAAGCCTATCTTCTATGATAGCAATTTGCACAGCTCAACGATCTTGATTGATCTCTGGAAAATTATCCGGAACGATGGCAACGTTGTGAACGTGATCTCATACGATTTACAACGACCAATTACGAGCCCATCCGTCAAGATGGCACAGCTGCGAAATAACGATCTCGAATGATCTAGCGAAATATCTGTAAATTGACATCGCATATGTAAAATCATTACATGTCATTATGCAAGGCAAAACAAGCCGAAACGCATGCGAAATTGTATTTTGTTGCAAAGAACAGATGATACAAAAGCTATATATCAGTATGAGTCAAATGACTTACAATTTATCTATCTAGATAGCAGCTTACAAACGAAAAGCTCGCATCTAACTACACAGCCAACATGGCTTACAATACATTCGAAAAATGGCTGGTAAGCCAGAAATGCGCCAAGGGAACTCTCGACTAAGAAAAGAGAGAATCCACCGGTCTTGACACCGGCAGCACAGTACGCAGATCTGAGGCCAAAGATCTATAGCAAAAGGGATGCTGCCGCGAAGAGATCAACTTGTCATTCGCCACATCCCTAGCAGCAAGGTCAGGGATACGATGCGCCCAAGACCCCAAGGAATGACAAAAGCCTCTGTCTGACCAAGATAGGCGCCGGAGGAGCTTCCTGTGCCGACAGAGGATACTCCGCGCAACAGGCGAAGCAGTCATTCCTCTGGTGATGGATTCCTTGTCATGTTGGACAAGGGCATTGACGAGCACCCCGACCTCACAAATGTGAGGGCAACGGATTCTTCTCCGGAGATGCTGGAGGAGAATTCCGCCGTTCATTATGAGACGGTAGCACGGTCACTACGGCGCTGCACCTCGCCACGAGGCGGCCGGAAACATGACCTGCACACATAATACACGAAGAACTTTCTTCGAACACACATGAGGTATTATCTGCATCCTCTTTATGACGGTTATAAACGGCAATAAGCCTCATAAAGTGGATCTTGGAAACTATTTCTATGGCACAAAGCGCAAACTCAGGATTCAAAGCTTGAAGTTGCCATGAATCAACGAAAAACAAGCGTTGAAGCCAGCAGTCGTAAGGACTCACGGCAAAGCACATGTTTGGAATGAAGACCCAAATGGCAAAGACAGGGTTTATATAGGCCCTGTGGAGACTCTTCGGTCACCTAAGATGAGTCAGCAAAATTCAAAAAAGAGGGTAAGTTCAATCACTTACGCCTTGAAAAGCGGTAACAATCAATTACCCTACTAAAGGCTACGACGATTCGGTTGCGTATCCTAATAAATGACGGATAGTCATGATTCGGATGGACTTCCCAACGGAAGCGTGCTTATCTGCCGAGAAATTAGCGCGAAAATCAAGCAAAGAATCAATTGCTGATGTCATAATTGGATATGCACAGAAATGTCCAATCAAATCCCGAGAGGGGCAAAACGGGCAAACTCATTGTTTGTTGTTAAAAAAGAAGGGGGAGAAACCCTAGCAACATTACATTAATGTTTCAAAAATATTACATTAATGTCTCAACCATTTTCCTGTTTTCTTTTCAAAATTCGAAAAGTCAAAACAAATTTTTGACTAAGGAGTCCTGGGGCTCGAACTGCTCGATCAGCCTCTCCACTTGTTGCACTTCTTGCTTTAGTTGCTCGCACTTGGCATTCATTTCATGATACAGCTTCAAAGCTTCATCAACCTTTTGCTTCTGCTGCTCCACCTTCTGCATCTCAGCTGCGAGATTCTGGTGCCCGAGATTCAGAGTTACAGCTGCGCGAATCAGTGTAACTCTGTCCTTGAGGAATTTGAAACCAAGTCTGCCTTGGACTTTGAGCACGAGATTTTGGCACATGCCACACAGCAATTCGGCACTCTGGGCCGAAATGGTCGCAGGTGTAGCCGCGCACAGCTGCTCTAGTATCCAGATGGCTTCAGTAAGGAATAGCCTCCTGTCAAAAGGACTAATCTCCAGACACCTCACAAATGATCGGGGGTATCTGAGGCGCATCCGAACCACCCAGTCTACATCGGTTTGCTTCAAACCTGAGACGTCAAAAACAAGTCATGATGTCAAAACTCGCAAGCATATAATGTGACGTGCGAATGGTAAAATCTCTGCTTACCAGTGCCTTCCAGAATTTCATGAATAGAGGGAATGCGAGCCACCGGGTTGTTCGAAGACTGCCCTCGCTCCATGGCTCTCCTATCAGCTGCGAGCTTCAAGCTCTCATAGTTAGGAGGAAGAGTGTAGGCCGCACCAGCTGCGACTACATTCCCAACCTGCGAGCCCCAAATACTCCACGCAGGAATAGGTGCTTCCGGTTCAGTCATCGCCGGAGGCGAGGGGACAGCCGAAGTCGCTGGACGGAGACTCCCAGATGCGAAAATATTAGCATCACTTGTCCTTTCTTCCTCACCGCCAGTACGGACACCTTCGTCCATCGGCACAGCATCAGCTTCGACATCATCGGAAAGTTCGATGACATTCTCGAGACGCTCACTCACGTGTCCAGCAGCTGCGACGGGCTTCTCGGTATGGGAGCTCGAAATTGGAACATGGGATGCAGAAGGCTGACTTCTCTGCTCCAGCTCAGGCCCCTCAGCATGACCTGCGATACCGAATGCGATAATATGAGGTAACTTGTGTTATAAGTTATTTCACTATCTTTACTAAAGCTAAGAATAAGCACCTCCACGCGAAGGTGGGATTGAGGTATCCTCATCATACACTAGGGACGTGGAACCGTGCCCTATCAGTGTATCCTCACTAAGCAAATCTTTAAGAGAAGCGTGACCTGGGACGCGAGTAAACCAGTCATGATTTTGCCTCAAGTGACTAAAGCCTAGTATGCGCATATCACTCAAAATAATTACCTGAGGGTTCTCCGCATTTGCTTACCAACCAACGGCGAATGTCAGACTTTGACACACCGTGCTTTAACGCACCCACAATTACATCTCTATAAGTAACTGCGAGATTGAAGATCTCACCTTTATCGCCACCTGCGATCTCTGCGAAGTCCGCTTGGACTTGCTCTAGCTCTGCTGTGTCCTCTCCAGGGACCTCATCTTCCTCCTCCACATAAGGAGCCACTTCTTCGGGAAGCTCGTCTTCCTCGCCAGCTGGACGCACTAAGTCATCAACATGCCGCTCCTCGAGGCTCCGCTGTTTCACGAGCTCGAGTTCCTCTTCCTCTCGCTGCCTTCTTCTTTCAGCAGCCTCCGCGGCTGTCCTCCGGGATTCAGCAAGAACATCCTCGCTTATGGGATCATCTGAAACGCCAGAGTGGGCATCTCTCTTTTGCCTCTTGGCCACGAGGCCACCAACGGCTTCATCATCATCATCTGCGAATACAAAATTGGTTCAAAGAAAAGAACTGCACAGAAGTCATGATAAAGGGCAAGGAGATGCGACGGAAGTACCTCCTGATTCTTCCTCGCACATCACAACTGTTGCTTCTTCATCACTTGCCTGGGGCTCCTGTCTCTCTTCCTCCTCTTGGTTGAATGGAACGAAAGTCTCAACTGCGAGATCTTTTCGCACTTTGCTGGGCATACGACCCTTGCCTTTGTCCTTGATGGAAAGGGACCTCACTGGGGGAGAAGCTGGAGCGCTCCTAGGGGAAGAAATCGTAATCCCCTTTTGCCTAGGTCTCTTCGCTCTCGGCGCCGCAGTCGCCGGAGGGGACGGGTCATTTCTAGGAGGAGACGGAGCCGGAGGGTTGTCTATCAGCGAGTCAGCAAAGGTGTTCATGACCCCGCGAACTTTTGTTTCGACCTCGGCATCCATCCTCCATGCTAGCCGATACGACTCCCCCCTCCTTCTGGTGGCAACAATGGTATCCACCAGCGATTTGGAACGGTCACCAGCTGCGAACCTCCGCACATGACACTAGACAATACAGAACAAAAAGCATCAGTGCAAGCAAATCAAAGAGATCAAAGCACACAAGGAAACTGCTTACCTCAGCAAACGCCTTGCTATATTTGATGACCTGCGTGTCACCCTTCTTGATTGCATTGACCTGCTCCTTCAGAATGAAATCGGGGCACAAATGATTCTCGCGGTCCAACAACGAGTAGCAACCGTACTCAGACTCGCTCAAACTGCAATTGGGGCGAAACGGAAAAGAGTTTCTCTTGATCAAGGGGGCCCTTCCTGGCTGCGCCGCCGCCTCCGTCTCCATCCTCGTCTGCTGGGCAATCCAGTATGCGATCCAGTTCTGGGAACAACCACCCTTGCGAGTTCCCGCAGGCTGCTCGAAGGGAAGATTGCTCATGAGGACCGTCTTGCACTCCTTTGTCAGCAAGCGCTTGTAGCACCCTCTGACGATAGACTGGGGCCAGATTGATGGGGCCACCGCATCGAAACCAAACTGAGGCGAGACCCGAGTGGGGTCAACATCCACTGTAAGCCTTTCATACCGTGGCGCGAGCTCACGAATGTGCTCTGCGAGTGCAGGAAGAGAACCTCGCAGACACCAGCAAAAGAACTCACGATAGCGCTCGTGGAAATGCGGCCCCTTTTCAAAAAGAAGGTCTTCTGACAAGACCATGCCTTTGGAAGGATATAGCTTTGGAAACCACCGCACATTCTCGACACGTGTGGCGTAGGGCCTGGCAGTGAACTCCCTTCGTTTGTCGCATATCAAGCTCCAAGTACACTTGGTGTTGCTTGCTCCAAACCATCTCGCAGCTCTCCCGCTGTTGAACGCTTCCGTCTCGCCTGGGGGACACCACTTCTCAAGTGGGAGGGGAGTTGGAGCATAAGACGGCCAGCGCTCGAAAACCCACATTGTCAAAAAGCTGATATTGACAAAGGTCAGAACATCGAGACGGCCGCGCGATTCCCTCATCGCCAGAACCAGCTGGTCCAGCCTATAATATAACGTGCCCAAGACCAAGGGTCCAAGTGCGACCCTCTGGCCAAGAGCGAGCCTCACCGCAAGTGGCAGCACATGGTAGAAGACCCCGTCATGAGGGTGACCATCAATCAGATACCTTGACAGCCAAGCGCAGAGAAAGGCGCAAAGGGTCAAATGATAACCCTTGCCCTCTACATAATTCTCGGCCTCCGGGTCCTCGCTCAAAAGCTTCTTAGTGAGGCTGCTGTTTGCATAGTCTCGGAAGAAGTACTGCAACCACTTGTTCCAGGTATTCTTCGCAGACGTATCCACTAGCTGCCAGTTCGGAAGAGGTTTAGTGCTGGTCCACCGAGTGGAGATTTTCTTTACCTCTGCTAGGCACTCCTCCATCTGCGCGTACAAGGCCAATTCCGCAGGTGTTCTCAAGTGACTCAAGGGGTCCACCTCGCCCATGGGGGAAAGCTCATACAGCATTTGAACGTCCTCGAGCGTGGGGGCAGCCTCGAACTCAGCAAAGTGAAACGTGTGAGTCGCAGGCGAATAGCGGGACAGAAGGTCTAGAAGCATGGACTGATCCAGCTTCACGGTAGCACCCTTCATAGCACGGACAGCGAAGAAAATGCCGGCTTTATCAAGAGTTTCGGCGTAATTACCCAACACGTGGTCAGTCCACTCATCCATATAGTCCAACTTCTGGACAAACGCCTGAGTAGAAATTGCAGTGTATGGGAAGTGCCCATTCTCGATTCCCAATCGAAGCACATCCTCGGAGCCAACTAACTCGAGCAAGGCTGAGTTAACTGGGCGAGTCAGCGTTAACAACTGCTCAATGGGAACAGGATCAGGCATCCTCTTCGCCTTCACCCTCGCGTGGTAAAAATCTTTCCCACCCAGAAAGGGGGCTTTTCGCCACAGAGCCTGCGGAAGCTCCGGCATCTCTTCATCTTCCTTGACGGGTCTGGTTACTCTTGTTTTGGCCATTCCTGCGAAAGGGCAAAAAAAGGGGGGGGAGAAATACCACACTTCAGTTTGAATTTTGGAATTCGAGATCTATGCAAAGGAAAGCAGACAGTTCCGGTGCCGATTTTAGAAATTGGGGATTTGCAAGACCCAATATTGTTGAAAGATTAAAAACGAAGCAGGTTTAAAGATCAAAGCCTCTTCACAGATTTCATGGGTTTACAGATTCAACGCAGTTCAAGGCAAACACTGGTAGTTTAAATCAAAAGTAAACGAGGCCAACCTTGTTTCCTTGAAGCCTGCTTGGAGATGCACAATTGAAGAATACGATTTGCAGTCTTGAACTGATGATTGATTATTTGGATCTGCTCCCGAAGATCTCCGGGTACCATTCACTTTAAGAAGAAAGAAGCAATGCTTTGCAATGATGGGATACAAGGTATTTATCCAGAAGAATGAAGGGTTGCGTCCCTTCAGTAGTCGAATCGCAACCGTCACCGTCGTGTCGCGCAATCACAGGACGGGCTGACGTCACGCCTAAAACCCTAAAGGTCAGACGGCACGACTCTAGGGGTTTTAGGTCATAATGACACGCACGGGGGCTGAACTTACCCGTATTTGAATTGGTGCGTGACGACGACGCGCATGTTGGTTTCCGCGCATGGAAGCCTATACAGCTACAAGCCTTCACGCGCAGAAAGGGGGCTAATGTAGATACTGCTTTATGACATGGCAGATCTAGGCCACGTGGCAACCATCCAGCACACCATATTGTGCTCCATACACACTGGATCACCAGCCGCGCTGATCCATGTGGGGGCTGCGAGACAGAGCCCTCGCATACCACTGCACGGGACTTGTAGGGACTTTGTGGTCTGGAGGCTAGAGTAAGCCCTGTCGCGTGCGAGCCAAGCCCGCACGCGACCTTTAGTAACTGTTTTGAGAGATCTATGGCACGAGCTCCCTAGACCCGGTCAATCCGGTCAAACCCGGTCAATCCGGTCAAACCCGGTCAACCTCGTAACGGTTCCGGTACTCGCGCACCACGTGCTCTAACGGTTCCTATATACTCGGACGAACGTGCCGTTATGGTTAAGCTAATTAAGCCGCCATCAATGGGCGCATTAACCACACTACAACGGTCACGTTCTCCAGTATATATATATCGTTAACCTTTCCATACAAAGGAGGACACACGGCCATACGCGGAAGCTCTGCCAAACCTCTGTCTCTCTCTCAGACATTGCTACTGACTTGCTCTCTCCCTACACACACCCCTATTCTTCCTGTGCGATCCCTGATCCACTACGTACGGTGTACGCGGAGATCTCCCTGCCGGAATCTCTTGTGCACAGCTGCTATCACGGCAGATAGGCTTGGAGATCACTTAAGATCATATATTGCATAGTGTTGCTGTTGTCTTAGCAGATAAACTTTCGCTATTGAGAAATGAAGAAATAAATAAATCGATAAAGACAGCTGAAATCATAAAATTCTTCCCATTTGGGAGAAGTCTTTTATTATAAACGCCCTCATATGGGAGTGGTTAGATTACAATTCCCTCATATGGGAGAGAAGATGCATGAGTCTTTAACAATACAAAGCATAAAGTAGGCATCGTAATTTAATGCATGTAATGAGAGGAGTTAAGGGTAATAATTCTTAATCCAGCGCATGTTGACTGAGCTTGGGGTTGAGGCCGTCCCATGTAGCCTTTGTATATTGCAGTAGCCACTGTCAAAGACTTCTTTGACTTCGAAGGGTCCTTCCCAATTGGCTGCGAATTTTGGGTGAGCCGCCTCCCGCATGCAGTGGTCCGATGCGCGCAAGACCAGGTCTCCAACCGCGAAATCTCGACGTTGGACTGTTTTGTTGTACGCGCGGGCGATCCTTTCTTGGTATCGTTTGTTAGTCCGTTTAGCTTGCTCTCGCTTTTCTTCCAATAGGACCAAGTCATGATCGCGCTGATTCTCGTAGAGTGCATGGAAGGCCAACCTGGCAGAATTGATTTTTACCTTCGCAGGTACTACAGCTTCAGCTCCATAACATAAAAGGAATGGAGAGACTCCTGTGGGCGTCCTGGGAGAGGTTCGATACGCCCACAAGGCTATGTTCAGAGAATCAGCCCATTTCTCGTGGTCATCCGCAACCATCTTGCTCAAGATTCTCAACAACGTCTTGTTGGTTGCCTCCGCTTGACCATTCCCTTTCGGATAGTAGGGGGTAGAACATATCTGCCTTATGTTGTACTCCGCTAGCTTCGCTGCTACATGGCGATTGACGAAGGGGGTACCATTATCCGAGAGAATTGTGTTAGGAATTCCGAACCTGCATATGATGTTCTCTTGGATAAAATGGACTACAGCGAGCGCATTTGCTGTCTTCAGTGGTATTGCTTCTACCCACTTAGTGAACAATTCGGTCGCGGTGAGAATAAACTGGTTCCCGTGCGAGGTTGGTCGGATAGGGCCAACAAAATCCAAAGACCAAGTATGGAACGGCCATGGTGTGCCCAGCGCATGTAGATCTACGGCAGGAGCATGTACTAGGTTACAATTGAATTGACACTCATGGCATCTTCTCAAATTAGCGCGGCAATCTGCTTCCATGGTGGGCCAGAAGTAACCGACTGTGAGGAGCTGTCTGCATAACTTCGCACCTCCCTGATGCTCCACGTGATGAGAGAGGTCCATCACCTCTTGTGCTTCCTTGTTGTCTAGGCATCGCAGCAGGTTACCCTCGTGGCACCTTCGCCAGAGTATATTTGTAACACCCCCCTCGTTTCCGGGCTCGTGAGAGACCGGGAGGGTGCTACTCATAAAGAAACGGCGGAATCGTGAACAAAACATTCCATACTTAAATATATTACAAACGATAATTGTCTTCAACATGAAACATACTATTATACAAGAGGAGATTAGTCTACTATTAAACAAGATAAGATTATGCTAAGAGTTTATTTTAATAAGTACTGCTAGATACTAGGTGAGTCCACGATCCCCTTACGCCCATCTCCCAGCTCCTAGACCTGCGGGGGAATGAAAACAAAGACCGCAGTTTTTTTCCAAAGTCAGCATGAAATACTGAGTGAGGTACACCTTAGCATGTAAAGCAGGAAGATGAGAATCATCATAGTGTTACGCTTTTAATAAAAATAAATAATAGACTATGAGTAAAAGTTTCTCAAAATCAGAGTTTGCAGCGTCATAAACAACAGTGTTAGCCAAATTACGATTGGCAATATCCATCTTTAAACATTTCCAATTAAATCCTTCACAAGTGTCAATTTCCAAATGGAATAAGGATCCAACCATCAGTTTCCAAATATAGAATCAAGGAGCCAGTTATTAAGCACAGTACCGGAAACAGTAATGGTCAACAAAGGACCTCCTTGATGGTCAACAAAGGACCTCCCAAATGGTCAACACAGGACCTCCTTAATGGTCAACAAAGGACCTCCCAACTGCCAGACTAGACCTTAAGTGTTGCAACACCCCCTTAAGAAGCAAAAGGCCAGAAGGGTGAGTACTAGCTGGGACTCCAGCCAACAAGGCGAAGAGCCATGGCCAACAAAGGGCCTCCCAAATATTAATGGTCAACAAAGGACCTCCCAAATAGTATCAGAGTCCGGTACGTGCGATTCCACTTTACGTTATTAACGTGTTATTATTTTCGTGTGACAGTTTCAAAGCAATAATTTCAAAATGTAACCAATAACAAGTAAAACAATTGTATCACAAAATACACATTTTGAGACGTATTATAAAATCATGTAATGACACGAAGGAAGCTAGGCCAGCTAGGCTAAGCATGTAAAACTCACCTGATGTTGACTCAGCAGTCAGTACGTAGGATGGTCGACAAAGCCTATGTCCACAAATCCGTCGCCTACAATTTATCAATCATCTAGTCACACGGGTAGTACATCCAAACAAATAATGCACTGATTCTATGAGTTGTCGGCTAGGATGAAGTACTACATTCAATCCTCATAATCTCTTGAAATAATAAATTTGATAAGACGTATTATTTAATTAGACTTGGCTTTATCTCAATAGAATAAGACTTTAGCTTTTCATTTATATGAATATGATTATTTAGGAAAATAAGGCGGCTACTAATTAATACTTCAAGTTAAAGTGAACAAGTATTATTTGGCAACTAATTATTATTTTAATAAAGAATTCTACTAAGTATGAAATGCATACAAATTATATAATTGTAAAAGCGGTAATTTTGGCCAAATCAATCATTTGTTAAAACTCTCCAATTTATCACTAATTCATTCTATTTCAAGAAAATAATATTTCACTTTAACAATTTCACTTTTGGTAAGAAGATTATTAAATTCTCATAATATTTGTAAACTTACTATTTGTTTAAAATTGACATTTAATAATGAAAACATTGTCTTTTAGTGATAATCATACAAATTGTAATTTTCGTTAACTAGTTATTATTATTTCAATAAAACACATCCTAATACTTAGATACAACAAATTTATAATTTATAAAAGCTTAACTTCTTATTTTCATTATATTGATTTGATTTATTTTGAAATAGATAATTAGTTAATAGTAATAACAATATAAATTAGAATATTATTATATATAATAGAAAATTCAGTTTAGGTAAAAAGGCAAGAGACTCCCCTTAGTTTAATAGAAACTACAACTACTTCAAATAACAAGTTTCAGTCACACTTTTAGAGTTTCTGAAAATGGCAAAAGTACCCCCCATTCATCATCTTCTCCACATCTCAACAACCCCAATCATGAATTCGATTATTGTTTGATACCCATAAGATTTCGATGATATAGAACTGAAATTCAAGTTAAAATAATGCGACTAATGTCAAAAATCATCAAAATCGGATACCGAATCGCCGAGAACACAAGAGGCGGCGTGGGTTGAAGCTTCGCCGGAAATTATGGCGTCTCCGGTGGTTGGAGCTGCTGTGGGGGGCTTCTCAGGGTTCGTCGGACCTCTAGGGTCGTGGGTAGGTCGCTGCAAGAGGCGGAGAAGTGGCGGAGGGTGGAGGGACGGCGTCGGATCTCTCGTCGGGTCGCCGTCGGGTCGCTGTCGGGGGTGGCTTCTTGCCACTTGTTGCTGCTGCTTCTGCTTCGTCTCAGGCGACGAAAGAGACGAGAACAGAGATTGAGAGAGATTGAGGCAGAAAGAGAGAGTGGTAGCCGGCGGAGGTGGCGTCGGTGTTGTGCGTCGAGGAAGGCAGCGGCGTCACTGCCGCTGCTGCTGCTGCTTTTGGGCGGAAAAACAGAGAGAGAGAGAGGACGGAGAGAAAGGTAGAGAGGGAGAAAGAGGGAGCAGAGAGATGGTGGCGTGGTGGTGGTCGTGGGTCTCGTCCGTCGGGGAGGGCAGCGGCTTCACTGCCGCCGCTGCTCCTGCTTCTCTTCGTCGGGCAGAACAGAGGAGGGGGAGAGAGAGAGGGACGGGAGAGATGAGGGAGAGAGGTAGATAGTGGTGGCTGTGATGGAGGTGGCTGTGGTGATGGTGGTGTCGGGGAGTGAGGAGGAAGGAGGAGAAGGGAAGGTTTAAGAAGAACAGAAGGAGAAGAACAGGACAATGTGTCTTGGTATTTGGGAAAAACACTCAGTAGCTGCCGTGTAATTGGGAGAAGCCCACCCCCCCCCCCTTTTTTTTATTATTTTTCTTTTTCTAATATTTAATTAAATTTTATTAATTTATCTATTAGGTTTTAGAACTTCTTAAAAATCCAACCACAACCCCCCCCCCATATTAGCTAGTTTATATCTTACTGAAACTACAAATACCTCCCCGTTTGACAGAATCAACTGAACTTAACAAAATTTTAGCAGTTATGACAACCGGGTATTACATCCTCCCCCCCTTGGACTAAGCTTCGTCCTCGAAGCTTGAACGAATCACTAAGGTCACTACGAGTTTCCTATATGAGATGCATATAGACTAGGGTTTGATCGCTTACCTTCCTTGTTGTTTATTGCTCGCGCTTCTGCTTCGCTCATCACAAAGATTTGACCAGGTGGCCTCTGGTTGTTGCCCTGAGCTGCATTTCCCCTGTTTCTGTTCCCATCATTGCCAGCCCTGTTGTTAGCATTCGCATTTGTGTTCCTGTTTTGCCCTCCATTGCCATTGCCATTGCCACGATAAATGCCTTGGTACCCGGACGCACCGTTTCTATAGTTGTTGTTGCGATGCTGATTCCCTCCATTCCAGTTGTTCTGTCCGAAGCCATTCCCATTCTGGCGACGCCCTGCTTCGCTTCTTTTGTTGCATTCGTACATTCTATGGCCCTTGTTTCCACAGTAGTCGCATGTCACCCTGGTCCCATCACACGTTACTCCTGGGTGGTCCCCATTGCACCTCTTACAGTAGTAGTGACGGTTAGGCCTCCCTATCTGTTGTTGGTTCTGACTCCCCCCAGCATTGCTAGACTTGAAGCATTTATCTTCACCTTGGTTGTTCCTGCCTTGTCCATAGTTGTCATCCTCTTGACTTTCTGCCTTTCTCTTCTTCAGTTGTTGGGTCAATGTTTGGTCGACCCTCCAGATGTTTGCTGCTATGCCGTAGGCCTCTGACAGGGTGGCATAGGTTCTGGTGAGCATAGTTCTCTGAAGAGTGAGCCTTAGGCCGCCTATGAAACGAGTGACCATGCGCCCTTCGGTGGGAACTGTATCTTCTGCAAACCGGGCCAATTATACGAACTTGTCGTAGTATTCAGTCACCGAATCGTTGCCTTGCTTCAACGCGATGAATTCCTCGTACTTCTGCTCCTTGACATGCTCTGGATAGAAGGCAATTCTCATTGCTGTCTTCAGCGCCTCCCAGTTGAAGCCTTCTTGAGCCAAGAGTCTTGCTCGATTAGCTGTCCACCAATTATCAGCCTTCTTCTTAAAGTAGAATGCCGCCTCGTTAACCTTGCGGGCTTCTGGGCATTCCATGGCCTGGAAAATCTTATCAAAGTCTCTGATCCAGTTCTCAAGCAACACTGGATCCTCCTCCCCATAGAAGTTGCTAGGGTTTCGCTGAGCTATCTTCTTAGCCCAGTCAGGTTCCCTTTCATTGGCAACATTGTTGTTCATGAATCGAGACATTTGGGCCATTTGGGCGAAGAATTGCTCCATGTTGTTGTTGTTGTTGTTGTTGTTGTTGTTGTTGTTGTTGTTGTTGTTGTTGTTGTTGTTGTTGTTGTTGTCTTGAGCCATCTGTTCACGTTGCACCCTCCTAGTGTAGTATCGCAGGGGTTGGTCAGTCATATTCCTACACTATCGCCTATTGCATCATTACTTAATATAACACGGGGTGATGAACTAGAACGACTAGCATCACGAAATGTACACATATAGTTTCATATAGCACAATTATCATTTATAAGACACATAAAAATCAAAGCATGCATCATTAGCAGTTAATGCACATAACTCATTCCCATAAATCCAACTCAATATTAATCATCTCGATTCATCAAATTCCCAAATCCTCGTCTCCGTCATGGGAGCAACATTAGTCCAAAGGACAATCAAATAAGGAAATACCCAATAAAGTATTTCATAATCAAATCAGTCAATGCAGCTATTATCACATCACAAAATATTTCTAGCAAAGAATGGTCGAGGGTGGGTGGGACTCAGTAAGTCTAAAACTACCCATAACCCAATCGGCTTGTCCAATTTTAGGTTTTCTTACCCTAAATTCATTTTAAATTGCCCTACAGGTTTTATTCCCTTATTGGAACGAACTGCTCTGATACCACCTGTAACACCCCCCTCATTTCCGGGCTCGTGAGAGACCGGGAGGGTGCTACTCATAAAGAAACGGCGGAATCGTGAACAAAACATTCCATACTTAAATATATTACAAACGATAATTGTCTTCAACATGAAACATACTATTATACAAGAGGAGATTAGTCTACTATTAAACAAGATAAGATTATGCTAAGAGTTTATTTTAATAAGTACTGCTAGATACTAGGTGAGTCCACGATCCCCTTACGCCCATATCCCAGCTCCTAGACCTGCGGGGGAATGAAAACAAAGACCGCAGTTTTTTTCCAAAGTCAGCATGAAATACTGAGTGAGGTACACCTTAGCATGTAAAGCAGGAAGATGAGAATCATCACAGTGTTACGCTTTTAATAAAAATGAGGAATAATAGACTATGAGTAAAAGTTTCTCAAAATCAGAGTTTGCAGCGTCATAAACAACAGTGTTAGCCAAATTACGATTGGCAATATCCATCTTCAAACATTTCCAATTAAATCCTTCACAAGTGTCAATTTCCAAATGGAATAATGATCCAACCATCAGTTTCCAAATATAGAATCAAGGAGCCAGTTATTAAGCACAGTACCGGAAACAGTAATGGTCAACAAAGGACCTCCTTGATGGTCAACAAAGGACCTCCCAAATGGTCAACACAGGACCTCCTTAATGGTCAACAAAGGACCTCCCAACTGCCAGACTAGACCTTAAGTGTTGCAACACCCCCTTAAGAAGCAAAAGGCCAGAAGGGTGAGTACTAGCTGGGACTCCAGCCAACAAGGCGAAGAGCCATGGCCAACAAAGGGCCTCCCAAATAATAATGGTCAACAAAGGACCTCCCAAATAGTATCAGAGTCCGGTACGTGCGATTCCACTTTACGTTATTAACGTGTTATTATTTTCGTGTGACAGTTTCAAAGCAATCATTTCAAAATGTAACCAATAACAAGTAAAACAATTGTATCACAAAATACACATTTTGAGACGTATTATAAAATCATGTAATGACACGAAGGAAGCTAGGCCAGCTAGGCTAAGCATGTAAAACTCACCTGATGTTGACTCAGCAGTCAGTACGTAGGATGGTCGACAAAGCATATGTCCACAAATCCGTCGCCTACAATTTATCAATCATCTAGTCACACGGGTAGTACATCCAAACAAATAATGCACTGATTCTATGAGTTGTCGGCTAGGATGAAGTACTACATTCAATCCTCATAATCTCTTGAAATAATAAATTTGATAAGACGTATTATTTAATTAGACTTGGCTTTATCTCAATAGAATAAGACTTTAGCTTTTCATTTATATGAATATGATTATTTAGGAAAATAAGGCGGCTACTAATTAATACTTCAAGTTAAAGTGAACAAGTATTATTTGGCAACTAATTATTATTTTAATAAAGAATTCTACTAAGTATCAAATGCATACAAATTATATAATTGTAAAAGAGGTAATTTTGGCCAAATCAATCATTTGTTAAAACTCTCCAATTTATCACTAATTCATTCTATTTCAAGAAAATAATATTTCACTTTAACAATTTCACTTTTGGTAAGAAGATTATTAAATTCTCATAATATTTGTAAACTTACTATTTGTTTAAAATTGACATTTAATAATGAAAACATTGTCTTTTAGTGATAATCATACAAATTGTAATTTTCGTTAACTAGTTATTATTATTTCAATAAAACACATCCTAATACTTAGATACAAAAAATTTATAATTTATAAAAGCATAACTTATTATTTTCATTATAATGATTTGATTTATTTTGAAATAGATAATTAGTTAATAGTAATAACAATATAAATTAGAATGTTATTATATATAATAGAAAATTCAGTTTAGGTAAAAAGGCAAGAGACTCCCCTTAGTTTAATAGAAACTACAACTACTTCAAATAACAAGTTTCAGTCACACTTTTAGAGTTTTTGAAAATGGCAAAAGTACCCCCCATTCATCATCTTCTCCACATCTCAACAACCCCAATCATGAATTCGATTATTGTTTGATACTCATAAGATTTCGATGATATAGAACTGAAATTCAAGTTAAAATAATGCGATTAATGTCAAAAATCATCAAAATCGGATACCGAATCGTCGAGAACACAAGAGGCGGCGTGGGTTGAAGCTTCGCCGGAAATTATGGCGTCTCCGGTGGTTGGAGCTGCTGTGGGGGGCTTCTCAGGGTTCGTCGGACCTCTAGGGTCGTGGGTAGGTCGCTGCAAGAGGCGGAGAAGTGGCGGAGGGTGGAGGGACGGCGTCGGATCTCTCGTCGGGTCGCCGTCGGGTCGCTGTCGGGGGTGGCTTCTTGCCACTTGTTGCTGCTGCTTCTGCTTCGTCTCAGGCGACGAAAGAGACGAGAACAGAGATTGAGAGAGATTGAGGCAGAAAGAGAGAGTGGTAGCCGGCGGTGGTGGCGTCGGTTTTGTGCGTCGAGGAAGGCAGCGGCGTCACTGCTGCTGCTGCTGCTGCTTTTGGCCGGAAAAACAGAGAGAGAGAGGACAGAGAGAAAGGTCGAGAGGGATAAAGAGGGGGCAGAGAGATGGTGGCGTGGTGGTGGTCGTGGGTCTCGTCCGTCGGGGAGGGCAGCGGCTTCACTGCCGCCGCTGCTCCTGCTTCTCTTCGTCGGGCAGAACAGAGGAGGGGGAGAGAGAGAGGGACGGGAGATATGAGGGAGAGAGGTAGATAGTGGTGGCTGTGATGGAGGTGGCTGTGGTGATGGTGGTGTCGGGGAGTGAGGAGGAAGGAGGAGAAGGGAAGGTTTAAGAAGAACAGAAGGAGAAGAACAGGACAATGTGTGTTGTTATTTGGGAAAAACACTCAGTAGCTGCCGTGTAATTGGGAGAAGCCCACCTCCCCTTTTTTTTATTATTTTTCTTTTTCTAATATTTAATTAACTTTTATTAATTTATCTATTTGGTTTTAGAACTTCTTAAAAATCCAACCACAACCCCCCATATTAGCTAGTTTATATCTTACTGAAACTACAAATACCTCCCCGTTTGACAGATAATCAACTGAACTTAACAAAATTTTAGCAGTTATGACAACCGGGTATTACAATATTTTCTTGCACCACGTATCGTGCTGCTTTCCTCTTTAGTTTCTCGGCTTCTTTTCTCGACTCAGGCTCAATCCCCTATGTGAGAAAGTCAAAGAGCGACTTCCTCCAATCCACGTCATCATCGACCAGAGCAATTGATAAAGAGTCCTTGATCAGTGCGCAACTCTCGCAATTTCCTTGGATCAACGCCGCAGCCACTGACATGTCCGGCCAGTGAATCCCATACCTTTGGGCTTTTCGATAGATTGACACCTCACTTTCCCCACAAGTATGTTGGTGAATCTTTTCTAAGAGTGCTTGTCCCTCCTGCTGGGAGACGCACCGCATGAGTATTCCGCCAGGGCCTTTATAGTAGAGGGTGTTGTCATGTATGCAATACCCCTTGGTGGATGCCCAGTTTTCTTTGCTCGTTCCTTCTGCGATGGCACGCAATATTGACTTTCTCCAGTCTGCATCATCCATGCATTCGTCCTCACACGCGTCCTCTGTCAACGCCGAGGACGTTCGTACTTCAATCGAGATTCTCGCGGGACACTTATCTGCACTAACCTTGGATCCCAGGGTGGCCAAAGCATCAGCATGCCTATTATCTGCTCTGGGCTTGTGCTCGTACCTGACATCGCAGAATTGTTTCACCAGCTTCTGTACCAAAGTCCGGTAGGGCAATAGGTTTATCTCCTTCAAACCGTACTCGCCCGAGGCTTGTTTGACGATCAACTTGGAGTCCCCCATAACCGTCAAATTGCTTACTTCTAGTGCCCTTGCTGCGCGAAGACCTGCGATGAGAGCTTCATACTCTGCTTCGTTGTTGGTGACTGCGAAGTCAAGCTTTGTGGACATCTGTATGACCTCTCCATCGGGTTTGGTCAGGACTATTCCGATTCCTCCACCCTTCCTCGTTGACGATCCATCAAAATGAAGCGTCCAATAGGGCAATTCGACTGCGTATATCTCGGGTCCCTCTAATTCTTCTTCGATCATGGGCTCGTGGCTATTATCAGGGAATTGTGCCAGCAAATCCGCCACGGCTTGCGACTTGATCGCCCGCGGTCGAACGCACGTGATGTCGTATTAAGAAATGGTCATATACCATTTCGCCAATCTTCCACCAGGGGAAGTGTGAGTCAAGAGGTACCGTATGGGATCATTCTTTGTAACCACTACCACTTTGTGCGAGGCGAAGTAGTGCTTCAACTTTTCTATCACAAAGAATAAGGCAAGGCAATGACGCTCGATGTCCGTGTACCTTGATTCTGCTGGTTGCACAATGCGAGAAATGTAGTAGATCGGCCTTTCTTGCCCTTCATACTCCTGAGCCAAAAGTGCCCCTATAGACCTCTTCGTCGACGTTAGGTACAGCAAGAGCGGTGATCCGAGCTGTGGCGCGATCATTACCCTTTTTGACGTCAAGAAATCTTTTAGCCTTCCGAACGCGGCTTCATGTTCTGTGGTCCAGTTATATACATCATTCTTCTTGAGCAATTCACTGAAACAGAAGGTTATTTCTGCGATCGCAGGGATGAACCTTCGCAGGTAAGATAATTTTCCCAAGAATTTTTTCAGAGCACTCTGATTGGGCGGCGCCGTCATGCTGGTGATGGATGATACTTTTGCGGGGTCAGGCTCAATGCCTTGGCGATGTATCACACATCCCAAGAATTTCCCCGAGGTTACTCCAAACGCGCATTTCATGGGGTTCATCTTCAGTTGGAACCTTCTGCATCTATCAAAGACTTTCCGCAGGTCCTCCAGATGGTCCCTTTCTTCCTTGGATTTGATGACCAAGTCATCAACATAGAATTCTACTTCTTTGTGCATCATGTCGTGGAACAGAGCCATCATGGCTCGTTGATAAGTTGCACCTGCATTCTTGAGTCCAAAAGGCATAACCGTGTAGTTGAAGACTCCCACCGGCGTGATGAACGTGGTTTTCCGTGCATCTTCAGGGTCCATCTTGATCTGGTTGTACCCACTGAAGCCGTCCATGAAGCTGAACATGCGATGACCCGCGGTCGAATTGATGAGTAGATCAATGTTGGGAAGCGGAAAATCGTCTTTTGGACAGAAACGATTAAGGTCCCGGAAGTCCACACAGATGCGAAGCTGCCCATTCTTCTTCACCACAGGCACGATTTTAGCCAACCATGTAGGATGGTGATTCGGCTCGATGAATTTAGCAGTCAGCAGTTTGAAAATTTCTTGCTTGATTTTCACATTGATCTCCGGCCTGAAGCTTCTCGTGCTCTGATTTATCGGTTTGGACCCTGGTATTACATCTAACCTGTGTATGGTGATGCTCGTATCCAGGCCAAGCATCTCATCGTATTCCCATGCGAACACATCCCTGTACGCGGTCAGCAACTGCATCAATCTTTCTTCTTCCTCGCTCGTAAGGTCTGCACTCAGAAATACTGGCCTCTTCTTTTCTTCGGTTGGGCTTAGGAATACTTCCTTCAGTTCCTGCTTTTGCAGTTTGGTCTTGTCCACCATGCATTCAGGCGCTTCTTTGAGCTTTTCCTCCAAAACGCCCGGTGTTGGTTTGTCCAATTCCATAACCTGCTCGATTTGGTTAATTTGCTCAGGGATATCCCCATGCTCACGTGGGGGTATCCCCGCGCACCTTCATATGCGGTAGCATTTCTTCCCGTTAGCGTAGAAGCTTTCTATCTCTTTGCCTTCGGAATCATGCTTTGCTATCCTTTTCAGGGTGTAAACGTTCTTTCTTTGGTAGGCAATCCGCGGTGCCTCTTCTCGCGTAGACGGCTTTTCTATGGACTCCTCCCTTGTCACCATCACTTCTGCAGGTGATTGATCTTTGATGTCCTCCCATCGTGGCAAAGGAGTGGGTTTAAACGGCCCCGGCGTTTGCTCATCTGCCATCTCAGTGAACCATACTGCCTCGGTGAGGTGCGCCTCATCCAGATTGAAAGGATTTATGGAGGCTGGTATCTCCACTATTCTGTCACTCCAGATAGCTTTCATCACCTGGTGAGCTGTTGAAGGGACCGCATCAAAACGACGAATCCAGGCCCGGCCAATGATCATGTGATATGTAGTGTTTGCTTCGATGACATAGAATTTGGCTGAACACTTGATTTTGCCAATCTGGACACCCAGACGGATCCATCCTATCGTCATTCTGGAGTCGCTTCCGAATCCCATTAACGGAGACGGACGTCTGACAATCTTGTGCTCAGGGATTCCCGCCAACTTCAGAGTGTTGAGCGAGACTACGTTAACTGCCGCTCCTCCGTCGACAAACGCTCTTTTGAACTCCACACCATTGACGATTGCCGTTACATACAAAGGCTTCTGGTGGCTCGCATCTGTCTTCTTGTCGCTTGCGGAGAAGGTTATGACCTTTTCTGTAGAGCGAGATGCCCTGACAACCTTTCTGTTGGAGACCACGATATCTTCCTCGTAATCTTCCGCTATCCTCAGGATCGCCTTTGTCATTTCCTTCCGGCATTTCTCCGAAAAGTTCATTTCATCAAAGAACATGCTGAACCCGTGCGATCCCTTCATCCGATCGGCACGTTCATCCTCCGTGTCTATGCTGTAATCCTCATCATTGTGGATCTCGGCAACGATGGGTAGACCATCCTCCGCAATCTCTTCGAGGTTCATGATTGCGATCATGGCAACTTCTTTTCCCTTCGGCTCTTGCTCCGCGTGGGCGGGCAGTGGATTATTTCGCACATCCTGCCTCTGGTCGCTGACAATCAACTCGCCATCTTTCATCTTTCGGCTTACCATGATTCAGAACTTCTTGCAGTCAGTCGTGGGGTTCATGACCTTTCCATGACATTCGCACCACTTTGGATCCCTCATCATCTCCTTGGAGGGTATCCTTTCGAGCGGCGGCAAGATACCATCTTTACGCCATTGTCTGCACAAATCACTCGCTTCCTCTACCGAACATGGTAGAGGTGGTGCATCGAAGTTGGCGACCTTCGGCTGCTTCTGGGGCGAGACCGTATTCACTTCGGCCTCACGACCCCTCTTGTAGCTGAACCTCCCAATTTTAAAGGTAGTCCCGCTCGGGGATCTGTGAGGGGCGTGCTTCTTTCTATGCCTCTCCACTATAGGCTCTATATTCGTTGTGCATTCGATCAGCTTCGAAAATGTAGGAGTTTGCAGGTTGACGAGCATACCTTTGTACTCGTCTCGCATGCATTGCAGGCATATCTCCACGAGTCTGACCTCAAGTATCGCGTCTCTGCATTCCAAGGACTTGGCCCTGAACTTCTTGATGAATGTCACTCCATCCTCCTCGCGCTTCTGGTACATCCGCGAGAGATGAATCATTGTCACCTTTTCTTCCATCTGGAAGAATTTGGTATAGAACTTCTGGACTAAATCGTCCCAGGTCTTCACGGATCCAGCCTCCAGTGTCCGATACCACTTGTAGGCCACGTTCCCCAGAGATTTCGGAAACTCGCGCATCAGCAAGTTAGGATCAGCCCCATATGGCCCCATCACATCAATGAAACGCATAACATGCTCGTGGGCGTTTCCGTTGACATCTTCGAAATTGTCCCACTTAGGAGCCTTTGTACCCGGCAGGGGTGGGCATGAGGTAGATCTCGCGTGGGATAGGTGGATTGTTGTCAATCTTCGGGATGATGGTATCAGCGAACTGTTGGTTGGCTAAAAAAGTTTCCATGCGCCGCTGCAGCGACGTCATGCACTCTGGTGCACTCCCTCCAGCAGCAGGAGGAGGAGTTGTTGTAGTTGGAGGCGACACATATGCCGCAGAAGGGCTAGGAACATACTGTGAATTCGCATTGCCCCACGCCGTCGGCGGAGGAGGCAAAGGGTATTGCGAAGACGGATTAGATGCCAGGATCGGCGGTTGAGGAATATGAGCGGTAAGAGGCAACATTTGAGCTGTTTGCCCCTGAACTAAGGTAACTGCGCCGTTGCCGGTGGAGTTTGAAGATTAGGATTAGGTGGTGCGATTGATACTCCCAACCCTTGAGTGGTGGAAGCTCCTCCTCCCTGAGAAACGGCAGTGGCTGACGCGGGATTTGGGGCGAGAGTACCCAGGATAGCCATTATCCGTTCCAGCTGCGCAGATTGAGCTTTGAGAGCCTTCGCCTGGTTCTGGATGGTAGCGTCCAAGGCCTCTATCGTTGGAGCTTCACCGGCAGCCGTAGGAGTGCGGCGGGTCTCCTCTCCTGAGGTGGTCTCCGTGGAGGGCGATCTGTTACTGAAATCATCTTCATGAGACATGGTTGCTTGCAGTGGTAAGATTCACGTCGGGTTCACCAAATGTGTACGAGAGAATCATGCAGAGAGAATTCAATATACACCAAGAGTAGAGGATAGAAATAACACAGGAAGAATATGGTTGTGTGTAGGGAGAGAGTAAGGCAATAGCACTGTGTGAGAGAGAGACATGATTTTGGCAGAGCTTCCGCGTATCTCAGGTGGTTCTCCCTTGTATGGAAGGGTTAACGATCCTATATATAACGGAGAATGTGACTGTTGTAGCGTGGTTAATGCACCCATCAATGGCGGCTTAATTAGCTTAACCACAACGGCACGTTCGTCCGCGTATATAGGGACCGTTACATCACGTTATCCGCGTATACCAGAACCGTTACGAGGTTGACCGGGTTTATGGAGCTCGTGCCATAAATCTCTCAAAAGCAGTTACTAGGGGTTGCGCGCGGGCTTGGTTGTTGCTCGCGCGCGACAGGACTTACTCTAGCCTCCAAACCACTTAGTCCCTACAAGTCCCGTGTGGTGGTATGCGAGGGCCCTGTCTCGCAGCCCCCACGTGGATCAGCACGACTGGTGATCCGGTGTGTGTGAAGCACAGTATGATGTGCTGGATGGTCGCCACGTGGCCAAGATGTGCCTGTCTAGAAAGCACTATCTACAACCCCTTACTGGTATTCCCTTCTTTATCCCTACATCAAACATGGCCTGAGAGATATACTATTGTATATTTACTTAGCACAATCATCTAAGTACACTTAAGAGTACCTTAATCATTCTCTATAAGTGTAAAGCTTGGCCAAATAGAATTGGTTGAGAACTTGAGATGCTTAAAGGACCTAAAGTAAGCCCTCACAATCTACTGGTTGAGTTCCCAGCAACTTCTCTTGCGGGTGATCTGTAAATCCTTTTATATGCCCTCATAAATGTTCTAAAGTATTTTCTAACTTTACTTTGGAATGCGGTAACCCCCCCCCCCCCTTCTTGTACAAAAAATGGAAAGTTCAACAAAGTTTATGATCCCACGTCTCGGTACATCTAAAAGATCACGAAAACATCCGAGGCCAGCCAGGTAAATGTATGATTGATCGATTGATTCTGTGAATCTATACATGTGAATGTTACAACATGTTAGTAGTAGGAATGACAGACCTTCATGAGCCAGATTAGCAGATAATAAACTTTGTTTCTAAAACCTAAGATTTCAATAGACCACTACTGGTAGATTCATAAATAAAGTAGTCTAAGTTAAGTGTTTGACAGGAGTGAAGATTCTTGCCTTATATTTAGGTAGCAAGACATAGTGATCAAGAAAGAGGGAAAGAATGTTTCTTTTGATAGCCAGAACAGTGTTGTTTGGTGTGATTTGAGATTTCAACAACCTAGTGGACAATGAAATATTCACCAAAATCCGGCTTAGCCTCGAGGTAAAGGGAGATTTAGAAGAATCCACTTAAAGTAAATTATATTTCACCCACGAGAGAGGGAGTATTAGTCTCAAGGCAAAGGGAGATGTAGAGGGATTCGGTTGCGTTCATTTGTCAAAAAGTGAGGGAAAGTCGAAGGAAGATAAATCATTTTTTCTTTTCCTGCATGTGTGTTTCGCTGGTGTATAAAAGTTGTGGAACATGCCAATTTTATTTTCCTACTGGAAGCATTTTTTGTCAAATAGTGTTACGATTACTACTTGTTGTAAATAGCTTGTAAAAAAGCTAAGATTATTTTGTCCCACATCTTGGAAACTATAGTTATTGTTCACTTTATATATGGAAACACATTAATGCTATTAAAGTGAGTTAATATATAGAGTGGTTATCCTCTACAACTCGCACACGCGCGCGCGCGCGCGCAAGGCGCAATGTGGCGCTTTAGTGGCGCTTTTGTAGGCGCACTTAGGCACTTTGGCGACGTGGCACGTGCGCGTGTGGCGTGAGTTAATTTAACCAATAACTGTTTTTCCGTTTTATATTTTGCTGGTAGTTATGGCGGTTAATTTCTGCTGATGAAGGGTTGTGTTGTTATAAACAGTCACAACTGTTATGAACAAACACACCCTTTCATCCATGCACTTTCGTGAACTATAAATAAGCCAAACACCAGCAGAATTTGTATCAGTTTCAAACAAAGTTTCACAGAGAATTCTAGAGAACTTCTGCAGATTGCTGGCTGTAGAACCGAAGCGACTTGTTGTATCCTGGAGGGGAATCGCCAGAACCCGGCAGCATAGTGGGGGCGATTTATCCCTTAAAGAAAACGTTCATCGTGCCTCAAGTCCTGTTTTCTTCCACCATCCATTATACTCGGCGTAACACTACTCACAAAATTTTGCAAGAAAGTATTGGGTCAAATAGTTGAAGGTCAAGGTCAATTAGCACCACTTCATCAAAAGACTCACTTAAAACTATATTGTTTGAGCAATGGAGTCTACTCCCAATGCAAGCTTTGGTTTTGTTATCTTTGGCACCAAGCTCAATGTTAACTTAATTCAAACTCTTTATTTTTCCCTCCATGTTAAAGTTAGGTATAATCTTGTTTCCTTTCTTCTTTTGCTGATTAAAACTTTGAAATTACTTCACCCTTTTCCCCTTTAAGTAAATATTGTGTTTACCATGCTATTTACAATCCTACTCCGCCTGCTAAACATAAAAATAACGATCCCAGTTTTCATTCCCGTGCTCATTTATAAGTTAGATGGTGAGATTAAAGTCTTACAAGACACGAAATTAGTCATCTTTCACCTGCATCTCTATAAGGACATGTAAGCAAAATCATACATATGTCGAAAATAAGTGCCCCGAGTTCAAATCCATTACGAAATGATAAATAGTCCTTAAATAAAGATATTAGTTGTAAGTTGTAACTATTGTTTCTAGTCTTAACAACAGCTCCATGAAAAGAACATTAGGCTTTCTAGAAAAAAGAAGAACATTAGGCCCCCATGTGCTTTCCCTTTTGTCCCTCAAAACCCCAATATTTCTTCTTACCCACTATCCTCAAACGGGTCCTACTACCCTATCTGGTATCGGGCTCCAAATTGGTTCAAAACTTTATACGGCACTTTATGAGAAATCTGGGGTCTGAGTGGGAAAAATGTAATTTCTAGGATGTGGTTACATAGTGAACTCTTTGAGGATGGCGTAAAAGGGTAAAAGGCAATTTCAACCCCTTAAGTTTTCCTAAATACTCTTTTACCCCTTCTTATTTGAGAAATGACATTTTCACCCCTTACGTGTGTTAAATCTCAAAACACTTGCACTCCCGAATTATGATGCGGTCAGTCTTGGGTTGGAGCCCGTCACTGAGAGGTAAGAAGTGTTGTACTTTTTACCCTCGTGTTGGAGCCTGTCCCTTGGGTTGGAGCCCGTCACTGGTAGTAGTTAAGAAGTGGGTAAAATTGTCTTCGTGGCAAACTGAGAGGGTGAAAGCGTCTTTTACCCTCGTGTAAAATATATGGTCCATGAGGACAACATTGGAGACAGTTTAGGTTTGGATCAATTAGGCCTTACCAACCCGGTTGTCATATGATAGTTCTTCTTAGTTGAGAGACAACCTTGGATCGATTGTACATTTTTACCAATTAATACGTGTTGTACTTTTCTCGGTAGAAAACATGTTATCCTCATAGTCAGAGAAACAAAATTTAACGAAACTGAACCTTCGCCGAGTCATTTATCCATTAGGGAACATATACACGTCAGCCAGAAAAATTGGAAAAATTTGGCAAGGGACGACAAGTTTCTAACCGGTCCAAAGGTGGTCTAATGTCATTATCATTTCCTTAGACAACTTGGCTATTCAGTCATTTATAGGCCGTCGCTACATCTCATATGGCTCCCAACAATCGCTACCTTCGTCATATGGTTATTTTTCATGACACTTTTTGCACAACAAAAACATTATCGATCAGACTCTAACACAGCTCACTGCAAAAAAGTTTCGTAGTAGACCACATTGTGAATCATAAGGTAGCAAATGGGTAAGGTTCTATTTCAATCTTGGTGTAACTTCCACAAATCACGTGGATGCATATGAATGGTTCTTGTTGAAAGCTTTTGCTTTGTCTTTTCTTGGTCTGTTTCTTTTGTTGTTTTGTCAGAGAACCACTCTGTTTCTGTTTTTTTTTTCTTCTCTGACAGTTAACACACATTGAGCCAGTAGGTTTTCATAAAAGCATCAACATGGAGAAGAGGAGAGATCTACAAATACTTATATATTTCCAACACTTCTGCACTTGCTTTTTCTATAATAACAAGGAGAGGTTGTACAAGAGAAAATACCCCAAAACCAAAAGGGTAAAAAAGGTAATAAAAAACCAAAGTTCAAACTTTAGACCTTCTTGTGACCCTCCATAACACAAAAACTTGAAGAAATTTGATCAAAACCAACACCAAATTGTATGTATAGGATAACTTGGTGTTGGTTAATTGGAGAAATTATCAGCAGCGGGAGCCCTTTCTGCAACTCAGTGCGCCCGCGGCGACCGTCAGCGGGCCCACAAGAGTAGAAGGCCTCGCTGACAGTTCCAATCCAAACGGTGCTACCAAGAAGAACAAGAAGAATATGAAATGTTACAATTGCGGCAAGAAGGGGCACATCAAAAGGGAATGCAACAAGCCTAAGGTTCAGAATGGGAATTCCAAAGACAAGTCTAACGGAAATTCCAAACAGGCTAATGTCATTGAGAGTTCAGTTTCTGAATTAGTCGCCATGGTTTCCGACATGCATATTGGCATGATTATGGAGTTAAACATGGCGTCTGAAGATGCTTCTCATGATTGGTGGTATGACTCCGGTGCTACTGTCCATGTTTGTAACAACAGGTCGCTTTTTGTGCATTATGAAGAGACTCCAAACGAACGTGAAGTTCTTATGGGAAATCACAATGCAGCCAAGGTTCTCGGAAAAGGGAAATATTCAAATCCAATTCACTTCCGGGAAGAAGTTGACCCTACAGAATGTTCTCTATGTTCCTGAAATCAAGAAGAATTTGGTGTCGGCTAATCTTCTTTGTAAGAACGGCTTTAAGGCTGTGATTGAGGCTGACAATGTAATTTTATCTAAGGCTGGCATGTTTGTTGGAAAGGGCTATGCTTGTAATGGGATATTTAAGTTATCTATTAATGAAATAAATGATAGTTCTATCTACATGATTGACTCTATTTCTTTATGGCATTCTCGTTTGGCGCATTTAAATTTTAGATCGTTGAAATTCATGCGAAAAGATGGTTTGATATCTTGCACTAGTAATCACGACTCTAAATGTGAAATTTGCATACAAGCGAAAATGACTAGGAAATCTTTCCCAAGTGTGGAAAGAAAATCCCAACTTCTAGAACTTGTGCATTCTGATATTTGTGAATTAAATGGCATAGTTACTAGAGGTGGTAATAGGTATTTCATAACATTTATTGATGATTGTTCTAGATATACCTATGTTTATTTGATGAAAACTAAGGATGAGGCCTTTGACAAATTTAAGTGTTATAAGGCTGAAGTTGAGAATCTCATGGAAAGGAAAATTAAAACTCTTCGTAGCGATAGAGGTGGTGAATATTTTCCTCATGAATTTTCAGCATTTTGTGAAGAGCATGGTATTGTACATCAAACTAGTGCACCATACACGCCACAGCAAAATGGTTTGGCTGAGAGGAAGAATAGGACGCTAGTAGATATGGCCAATTCTATGCTCTTGAACGCAAAATTAAAATCCTCTTTGTGGGGTGAAGCGTTACTTACCGCTTGTTATTTGCATAATAGAATTCCTTCACGGAAATCAAAAGTTTCACCTTATGAAGTATGGAAAGGCAGAAAACCAAACTTGAAATACCTTAGGGTATGGGGATGCATGGCGTTTTATCGCGTTACAGACCCTAAGAGAACAAAATTAGGGCCACGAGCTCTCAAGAGCGTGTTTGTTGGATATGCCGAAAACTCAAAGGCATATAGGTTATTGGATTTAGAATCCAATGTGATAGTGGAATCAAGGGACGTAGAATTTATTGAAAATAAATTTATCGATGATTCCAAATCGTCAAAACCTACTCCAACAATGAATCCTGACCTATCTCTTGGAAATAAGAGAAAGGCTTCCGATGATATCGAACCTCCTCGGAGAAGTCAAAGGGCACGGAAGGAAAAAGGATTGGGCCCTGATTTTGTCTCACCAGATTCTCTTGTCTTTCTTATGGAAGGAGATAGAGAAACTGTCCTAAATAAAATTCCTATTGCACTCGATACGGAAGATGATCCGAAAACATTCTCTAAAGCTATGGCTTCTAGAGATTCAAGTTTTTGGAAAGAGGCTATAAACGATGAAATGGACTCGATATTAGCAAATAATGCTTGGACATTAGTCGATTTACCTCCGGGATCAAAACCTATTGGGTGCAAATGGGTGTTTAGAAGGAAGTATAATTCCGATGGGTCACTACAAACCTTTAAAGCTAGATTGGTAGCAAAAGGTTTCAAGCAGAAAGGGGGTATTGATTATTTCGATACCTATGCACCCGTGGCTAGAATAACATCCATTAGAGTGTTGATGGCACTTGCCTCCATTTTTAATTTGCATGTACACCAAATGGATGTTAAAACCGCCTTCCTAAATGGTGAATTAGATGAAGAAGTGTATATGGAACAACCAGAAGGATTCGTGATGCCAAATAACGAAAAGAAAGTTTGCAAACTTGTTAAGTCCTTGTATGGGTTAAAGCAGGCACCGAAACAATGGCATGAAAAGTTCGATGCCGTTATTTTATCCCATGGATTTAAGCATAACCATGCGGACAAATGCATATATTCAAAATTTACGGATCGTTATGGTGTTATTATTTGTCTATATGTGGACGATATGCTTATTTTTGGGACTAACATGGAAGGGATTTCAGAAACTAAGAAGTATTTGACCTCCCAATTTAAGATGAAGGATCTTAATGAGGTTGATACTATCTTAGGTGTCAAGGTGAAGAAACATAGTGGGGGTTACGCTTTATGTCAATCTCATTACATAGAGAAGTTGCTTCTTAAATTCAAACATTTAGGATTTAAAGAAGCTAACTCACCTTATGATTCTTCGGTAAAATTGACTGAAAATGATGGCAGAGCGGTTGCTCAATTAGAGTATGCTAGTGTCATTGGGAGTTTGATGTATGCAATGCATTGTACTCGACCTGATATTTCTTTCGCAGTTTGTAAACTCGCAAGATACACAAGTAATCCTAGTGCCATGCATTGGAAAGCTGTTGGTAGAATTCTCGGTTATCTCAAACGGACTTCCAACTTGGGATTATTTTATAATAAGTTCCCAGCGGTATTAGAGGGTTACACAGACGCTAGTTGGATAACTGGCGCGGGTGACAATAAGGCAACTTCTGGCTGGATCTTTATGATTGGAGGAGGAGCAGTCTCTTGGGGTTCCAAGAAACAGACATGTATCTCTCATTCAACGATGGAGTCAGAATTTATTGCCTTAGCGGCTGCAGGCAAAGAAGCGGAATGGCTGAGAAATCTGCTATTGGATATAAAGTTGTGGCCACAACCGATGCCGTCTATTTCTTTGTTTTGCGATAGTCAAGCTACAATGTCTAGAGCATATAATAAAGTTTATAATGGAAAATCTAGACATATTAGCTTCCGACATGAATATGTAAGACAGTTAATCTGTGATGGTATTATTACCATAGTTTATGTTCGGTCAAGTGAAAACTTGGCTGATCCGTTTACTAAGGGTCTTTGCAGAGACTTAGTAAGGAAAACATCTAGTGGAATGGGATTAAAACCTTACGATCACATGTAGCGGGAACCCAACCTTATGCTTAATTGCTAAACAATGTTTAATGGGTAAAAACAAGTTACATTATGATCGGGAAAGCACTGATAATTTACGTACCCATTCTAGGATAATCAGTGTAATATTTACGAGGGTGAGTTAAGACTCTTAATGAAGTTCATCTCGTCGAGGTAACATAGTTACCGAGAAGATGAAACTTCACCTATATAAACATGAGAGGTTTAGCCGCTTCTAACAAAAGTTTTAAAGGTTTACTTTTGTAAATGTTTATGAATCCAGGATCGAGCACATGGCTTAAGGTGCTAACATAATGTGAATTACTCACCGAAACTGGATAGATTTATGTGTGTGATACTTCCGCTTCTAATTCTAGAGTTTTGGTTTAATCTGCGGACACCAAATACTTTATTAGAAATTTGAAGTATTTACACTAATTGGGGTTTAAGTCGAGAGACACCTTCTTGTATGCATAAATCTATCACGATTGAACTGGAATTTACAAGCTAAGTGGGGGATTGTTGTAAATAGCTTGTAAAAAAGCTAAGATTATTTTGTCCCACATCTTGGAAACTATAGTTATTGTTCACTTTATATATGGAAACACATTAATGCTATTAAAGTGAGTTAATATATAGAGTGGTTATCCTCTACAACTCGCACACGCGCGCGCGCGCGCGCAAGGCGCAATGTGGCGCTTTAGTGGCGCTTTTGTAGGCGCACTTAGGCACTTTGGCGACGTGGCACGTGCGCGTGTGGCGTGAGTTAATTTAACCAATAACTGTTTTTCCGTTTTATATTTTGCTGGTAGTTATGGCGGTTAATTTCTGCTGATGAAGGGTTGTGTTGTTATAAACAGTCACAACTGTTATGAACAAACACACCCTTTCATCCATGCACTTTCGTGAACTATAAATAAGCCAAACACCAGCAGAATTTGTATCAGTTTCAAACAAAGTTTCACAGAGAATTCTAGAGAACTTCTGCAGATTGCTGGCTGTAGAACCGAAGCGACTTGTTGTATCCTGGAGGGGAATCGCCAGAACCCGGCAGCATAGTGGGGGCGATTTATCCCTTAAAGAAAACGTTCATCGTGCCTCAAGTCCTGTTTTCTTCCACCATCCATTATACTCGGCGTAACACTACTCACAAAATTTTGCAAGAAAGTATTGGGTCAAATAGTTGAAGGTCAAGGTCAATTAGCACCACTTCATCAAAAGACTCACTTAAAACTATATTGTTTGAGCAATGGAGTCTACTCCCAATGCAAGCTTTGGTTTTGTTATCTTTGGCACCAAGCTCAATGTTAACTTAATTCAAACTCTTTATTTTTCCCTCCATGTTAAAGTTAGGTATAATCTTGTTTCCTTTCTTCTTTTGCTGATTAAAACTTTGAAATTACTTCACCCTTTTCCCCTTTAAGTAAATATTGTGTTTACCATGCTATTTACAATCCTACTCCGCCTGCTAAACATAAAAATAACGATCCCAGTTTTCATTCCCGTGCTCATTTATAAGTTAGATGGTGAGATTAAAGTCTTACAAGACACGAAATTAGTCATCTTTCACCTGCATCTCTATAAGGACATGTAAGCAAAATCATACATATGTCGAAAATAAGTGCCCCGAGTTCAAATCCATTACGAAATGATAAATAGTCCTTAAATAAAGATATTAGTTGTAAGTTGTAACTATTGTTTCTAGTCTTAACAACAGCTCCATGAAAAGAACATTAGGCTTTCTAGAAAAAAGAAGAACATTAGGCCCCCATGTGCTTTCCCTTTTGTCCCTCAAAACCCCAATATTTCTTCTTACCCACTATCCTCAAACGGGTCCTACTACCCTATCTGGTATCGGGCTCCAAATTGGTTCAAAACTTTATACGGCACTTTATGAGAAATCTGGGGTCTGAGTGGGAAAAATGTAATTTCTAGGATGTGGTTACATAGTGAACTCTTTGAGGATGGCGTAAAAGGGTAAAAGGCAATTTCAACCCCTTAAGTTTTCCTAAATACTCTTTTACCCCTTCTTATTTGAGAAATGACATTTTCACCCCTTACGTGTGTTAAATCTCAAAACACTTGCACTCCCGAATTATGATGCGGTCAGTCTTGGGTTGGAGCCCGTCACTGAGAGGTAAGAAGTGTTGTACTTTTTACCCTCGTGTTGGAGCCTGTCCCTTGGGTTGGAGCCCGTCACTGGTAGTAGTTAAGAAGTGGGTAAAATTGTCTTCGTGGCAAACTGAGAGGGTGAAAGCGTCTTTTACCCTCGTGTAAAATATATGGTCCATGAGGACAACATTGGAGACAGTTTAGGTTTGGATCAATTAGGCCTTACCAACCCGGTTGTCATATGATAGTTCTTCTTAGTTGAGAGACAACCTTGGATCGATTGTACATTTTTACCAATTAATACGTGTTGTACTTTTCTCGGTAGAAAACATGTTATCCTCATAGTCAGAGAAACAAAATTTAACGAAACTGAACCTTCGCCGAGTCATTTATCCATTAGGGAACATATACACGTCAGCCAGAAAAATTGGAAAAATTTGGCAAGGGACGACAAGTTTCTAACCGGTCCAAAGGTGGTCTAATGTCATTATCATTTCCTTAGACAACTTGGCTATTCAGTCATTTATAGGCCGTCGCTACATCTCATATGGCTCCCAACAATCGCTACCTTCGTCATATGGTTATTTTTCATGACACTTTTTGCACAACAAAAACATTATCGATCAGACTCTAACACAGCTCACTGCAAAAAAGTTTCGTAGTAGACCACATTGTGAATCATAAGGTAGCAAATGGGTAAGGTTCTATTTCAATCTTGGTGTAACTTCCACAAATCACGTGGATGCATATGAATGGTTCTTGTTGAAAGCTTTTGCTTTGTCTTTTCTTGGTCTGTTTCTTTTGTTGTTTTGTCAGAGAACCACTCTGTTTCTGTTTTTTTTTTCTTCTCTGACAGTTAACACACATTGAGCCAGTAGGTTTTCATAAAAGCATCAACATGGAGAAGAGGAGAGATCTACAAATACTTATATATTTCCAACACTTCTGCACTTGCTTTTTCTATAATAACAAGGAGAGGTTGTACAAGAGAAAATACCCCAAAACCAAAAGGGTAAAAAAGGTAATAAAAAACCAAAGTTCAAACTTTAGACCTTCTTGTGACCCTCCATAACACAAAAACTTGAAGAAATTTGATCAAAACCAACACCAAATTGTATGTATAGGATAACTTGGTGTTGGTTAATTGGAGAAATTATCAGCAGCGGGAGCCCTTTCTGCAACTCAGTGCGCCCGCGGCGACCGTCAGCGGGCCCACAAGAGTAGAAGGCCTCGCTGACAGTTCCAATCCAAACGGTGCTACCAAGAAGAACAAGAAGAATATGAAATGTTACAATTGCGGCAAGAAGGGGCACATCAAAAGGGAATGCAACAAGCCTAAGGTTCAGAATGGGAATTCCAAAGACAAGTCTAACGGAAATTCCAAACAGGCTAATGTCATTGAGAGTTCAGTTTCTGAATTAGTCGCCATGGTTTCCGACATGCATATTGGCATGATTATGGAGTTAAACATGGCGTCTGAAGATGCTTCTCATGATTGGTGGTATGACTCCGGTGCTACTGTCCATGTTTGTAACAACAGGTCGCTTTTTGTGCATTATGAAGAGACTCCAAACGAACGTGAAGTTCTTATGGGAAATCACAATGCAGCCAAGGTTCTCGGAAAAGGGAAATATTCAAATCCAATTCACTTCCGGGAAGAAGTTGACCCTACAGAATGTTCTCTATGTTCCTGAAATCAAGAAGAATTTGGTGTCGGCTAATCTTCTTTGTAAGAACGGCTTTAAGGCTGTGATTGAGGCTGACAATGTAATTTTATCTAAGGCTGGCATGTTTGTTGGAAAGGGCTATGCTTGTAATGGGATATTTAAGTTATCTATTAATGAAATAAATGATAGTTCTATCTACATGATTGACTCTATTTCTTTATGGCATTCTCGTTTGGCGCATTTAAATTTTAGATCGTTGAAATTCATGCGAAAAGATGGTTTGATATCTTGCACTAGTAATCACGACTCTAAATGTGAAATTTGCATACAAGCGAAAATGACTAGGAAATCTTTCCCAAGTGTGGAAAGAAAATCCCAACTTCTAGAACTTGTGCATTCTGATATTTGTGAATTAAATGGCATAGTTACTAGAGGTGGTAATAGGTATTTCATAACATTTATTGATGATTGTTCTAGATATACCTATGTTTATTTGATGAAAACTAAGGATGAGGCCTTTGACAAATTTAAGTGTTATAAGGCTGAAGTTGAGAATCTCATGGAAAGGAAAATTAAAACTCTTCGTAGCGATAGAGGTGGTGAATATTTTCCTCATGAATTTTCAGCATTTTGTGAAGAGCATGGTATTGTACATCAAACTAGTGCACCATACACGCCACAGCAAAATGGTTTGGCTGAGAGGAAGAATAGGACGCTAGTAGATATGGCCAATTCTATGCTCTTGAACGCAAAATTAAAATCCTCTTTGTGGGGTGAAGCGTTACTTACCGCTTGTTATTTGCATAATAGAATTCCTTCACGGAAATCAAAAGTTTCACCTTATGAAGTATGGAAAGGCAGAAAACCAAACTTGAAATACCTTAGGGTATGGGGATGCATGGCGTTTTATCGCGTTACAGACCCTAAGAGAACAAAATTAGGGCCACGAGCTCTCAAGAGCGTGTTTGTTGGATATGCCGAAAACTCAAAGGCATATAGGTTATTGGATTTAGAATCCAATGTGATAGTGGAATCAAGGGACGTAGAATTTATTGAAAATAAATTTATCGATGATTCCAAATCGTCAAAACCTACTCCAACAATGAATCCTGACCTATCTCTTGGAAATAAGAGAAAGGCTTCCGATGATATCGAACCTCCTCGGAGAAGTCAAAGGGCACGGAAGGAAAAAGGATTGGGCCCTGATTTTGTCTCACCAGATTCTCTTGTCTTTCTTATGGAAGGAGATAGAGAAACTGTCCTAAATAAAATTCCTATTGCACTCGATACGGAAGATGATCCGAAAACATTCTCTAAAGCTATGGCTTCTAGAGATTCAAGTTTTTGGAAAGAGGCTATAAACGATGAAATGGACTCGATATTAGCAAATAATGCTTGGACATTAGTCGATTTACCTCCGGGATCAAAACCTATTGGGTGCAAATGGGTGTTTAGAAGGAAGTATAATTCCGATGGGTCACTACAAACCTTTAAAGCTAGATTGGTAGCAAAAGGTTTCAAGCAGAAAGGGGGTATTGATTATTTCGATACCTATGCACCCGTGGCTAGAATAACATCCATTAGAGTGTTGATGGCACTTGCCTCCATTTTTAATTTGCATGTACACCAAATGGATGTTAAAACCGCCTTCCTAAATGGTGAATTAGATGAAGAAGTGTATATGGAACAACCAGAAGGATTCGTGATGCCAAATAACGAAAAGAAAGTTTGCAAACTTGTTAAGTCCTTGTATGGGTTAAAGCAGGCACCGAAACAATGGCATGAAAAGTTCGATGCCGTTATTTTATCCCATGGATTTAAGCATAACCATGCGGACAAATGCATATATTCAAAATTTACGGATCGTTATGGTGTTATTATTTGTCTATATGTGGACGATATGCTTATTTTTGGGACTAACATGGAAGGGATTTCAGAAACTAAGAAGTATTTGACCTCCCAATTTAAGATGAAGGATCTTAATGAGGTTGATACTATCTTAGGTGTCAAGGTGAAGAAACATAGTGGGGGTTACGCTTTATGTCAATCTCATTACATAGAGAAGTTGCTTCTTAAATTCAAACATTTAGGATTTAAAGAAGCTAACTCACCTTATGATTCTTCGGTAAAATTGACTGAAAATGATGGCAGAGCGGTTGCTCAATTAGAGTATGCTAGTGTCATTGGGAGTTTGATGTATGCAATGCATTGTACTCGACCTGATATTTCTTTCGCAGTTTGTAAACTCGCAAGATACACAAGTAATCCTAGTGCCATGCATTGGAAAGCTGTTGGTAGAATTCTCGGTTATCTCAAACGGACTTCCAACTTGGGATTATTTTATAATAAGTTCCCAGCGGTATTAGAGGGTTACACAGACGCTAGTTGGATAACTGGCGCGGGTGACAATAAGGCAACTTCTGGCTGGATCTTTATGATTGGAGGAGGAGCAGTCTCTTGGGGTTCCAAGAAACAGACATGTATCTCTCATTCAACGATGGAGTCAGAATTTATTGCCTTAGCGGCTGCAGGCAAAGAAGCGGAATGGCTGAGAAATCTGCTATTGGATATAAAGTTGTGGCCACAACCGATGCCGTCTATTTCTTTGTTTTGCGATAGTCAAGCTACAATGTCTAGAGCATATAATAAAGTTTATAATGGAAAATCTAGACATATTAGCTTCCGACATGAATATGTAAGACAGTTAATCTGTGATGGTATTATTACCATAGTTTATGTTCGGTCAAGTGAAAACTTGGCTGATCCGTTTACTAAGGGTCTTTGCAGAGACTTAGTAAGGAAAACATCTAGTGGAATGGGATTAAAACCTTACGATCACATGTAGCGGGAACCCAACCTTATGCTTAATTGCTAAACAATGTTTAATGGGTAAAAACAAGTTACATTATGATCGGGAAAGCACTGATAATTTACGTACCCATTCTAGGATAATCAGTGTAATATTTACGAGGGTGAGTTAAGACTCTTAATGAAGTTCATCTCGTCGAGGTAACATAGTTACCGAGAAGATGAAACTTCACCTATATAAACATGAGAGGTTTAGCCGCTTCTAACAAAAGTTTTAAAGGTTTACTTTTGTAAATGTTTATGAATCCAGGATCGAGCACATGGCTTAAGGTGCTAACATAATGTGAATTACTCACCGAAACTGGATAGATTTATGTGTGTGATACTTCCGCTTCTAATTCTAGAGTTTTGGTTTAATCTGCGGACACCAAATACTTTATTAGAAATTTGAAGTATTTACACTAATTGGGGTTTAAGTCGAGAGACACCTTCTTGTATGCATAAATCTATCACGATTGAACTGGAATTTACAAGCTAAGTGGGGGATTGTTGTAAATAGCTTGTAAAAAAGCTAAGATTATTTTGTCCCACATCTTGGAAACTATAGTTATTGTTCACTTTATATATGGAAACACATTAATGCTATTAAAGTGAGTTAATATATAGAGTGGTTATCCTCTACAACTCGCACACGCGCGCGCGCGCGCGCAAGGCGCAATGTGGCGCTTTAGTGGCGCTTTTGTAGGCGCACTTAGGCACTTTGGCGACGTGGCACGTGCGCGTGTGGCGTGAGTTAATTTAACCAATAACTGTTTTTCCGTTTTATATTTTGCTGGTAGTTATGGCGGTTAATTTCTGCTGATGAAGGGTTGTGTTGTTATAAACAGTCACAACTGTTATGAACAAACACACCCTTTCATCCATGCACTTTCGTGAACTATAAATAAGCCAAACACCAGCAGAATTTGTATCAGTTTCAAACAAAGTTTCACAGAGAATTCTAGAGAACTTCTGCAGATTGCTGGCTGTAGAACCGAAGCGACTTGTTGTATCCTGGAGGGGAATCGCCAGAACCCGGCAGCATAGTGGGGGCGATTTATCCCTTAAAGAAAACGTTCATCGTGCCTCAAGTCCTGTTTTCTTCCACCATCCATTATACTCGGCGTAACAATTTTAAGGGATAAATCGTACAACAATGGAGAGTGGAGGAAAGACTGCAACTTTCAAGATGATGAATCAAGACTTCGTCAAACTGGACCGGTTTGATGGCACCAATTTCACCCGTTGGCAAGACAAGTTGATGTTTCTACTCACTGCATTGAAGGTGGCATACGTTCTGGACGAAAATTTGCAGCCAATACCATAACCAAAGGACGACGACACTGACGAAATAAAGGCGCAACGTAAGAAGAGGGAGGAGGACGAACTGGTTTGCAGGGGACACATTCTCAACACACTGTCGGATCGTTTATACGATCTATTCACATCAGAGAAGTCACCAAGCAAAATCTGGAAGACGTTGGAGAACAAATACAAGGCTGAAAAGCAAGGATCAGATAAGTTTCTTATTAAGAAATTTTTTGATTTTACTATGGATGATAGTTCTCCCATTCTCAATCAGGTTTACGAATTCCAAATCCTCTCTAATAAACTGCGAGATCTCAAGATTGTTGTTCCTGATGAGTTGTTAGTGGGGGGTATTATTGCCAAACTTCCTGAAAGTTGGCATAAATACATGAAGGAGCTTCTTCACACAACAGAAGACTTCAACCTTGAACAACTTCAGAAACATCTGCGAATCGAAGAAGAGACTCAAATCCGGAAAAGAAACCTGGCGGGTCCTTCTAGTTCTAAAGTGAACTTCGTGGATGACCAAGGTAGAGCGGGAAAGAAAAGGAAGTTCGATGAAACCAGTTCCAATCCAAACGGTGCTACCAAGAAGAACAAGAAGAATATGAAATGTTACAATTGCGGCAAGAAGGGGCACATCAAAAGGGAATGCAACAAGCCTAAGGTTCAGAATGGGAATTCCAAAGACAAGTCTAACGGAAATTCCAAACAGGCTAATGTCATTGAGAGTTCAGTTTCTGAATTAGTCGCCATGGTTTCCGACATGCATATTGGCATGATTATGGAGTTAAACATGGCGTCTGAAGATGCTTCTCATGATTGGTGGTATGACTCCGGTGCTACTGTCCATGTTTGTAACAACAGGTCGCTTTTTGTGCATTATGAAGAGACTCCAAACGAACGTGAAGTTCTTATGGGAAATCACAATGCAGCCAAGGTTCTCGGAAAAGGGAAATATTCAAATCCAATTCACTTCCGGGAAGAAGTTGACCCTACAGAATGTTCTCTATGTTCCTGAAATCAAGAAGAATTTGGTGTCGGCTAATCTTCTTTGTAAGAACGGCTTTAAGGCTGTGATTGAGGCTGACAATGTAATTTTATCTAAGGCTGGCATGTTTGTTGGAAAGGGCTATGCTTGTAATGGGATATTTAAGTTATCTATTAATGAAATAAATGATAGTTCTATCTACATGATTGACTCTATTTCTTTATGGCATTCTCGTTTGGCGCATTTAAATTTTAGATCGTTGAAATTCATGCGAAAAGATGGTTTGATATCTTGCACTAGTAATCACGACTCTAAATGTGAAATTTGCATACAAGCGAAAATGACTAGGAAATCTTTCCCAAGTGTGGAAAGAAAATCCCAACTTCTAGAACTTGTGCATTCTGATATTTGTGAATTAAATGGCATAGTTACTAGAGGTGGTAATAGGTATTTCATAACATTTATTGATGATTGTTCTAGATATACCTATGTTTATTTGATGAAAACTAAGGATGAGGCCTTTGACAAATTTAAGTGTTATAAGGCTGAAGTTGAGAATCTCATGGAAAGGAAAATTAAAACTCTTCGTAGCGATAGAGGTGGTGAATATTTTCCTCATGAATTTTCAGCATTTTGTGAAGAGCATGGTATTGTACATCAAACTAGTGCACCATACACGCCACAGCAAAATGGTTTGGCTGAGAGGAAGAATAGGACGCTAGTAGATATGGCCAATTCTATGCTCTTGAACGCAAAATTAAAATCCTCTTTGTGGGGTGAAGCGTTACTTACCGCTTGTTATTTGCATAATAGAATTCCTTCACGGAAATCAAAAGTTTCACCTTATGAAGTATGGAAAGGCAGAAAACCAAACTTGAAATACCTTAGGGTATGGGGATGCATGGCGTTTTATCGCGTTACAGACCCTAAGAGAACAAAATTAGGGCCACGAGCTCTCAAGAGCGTGTTTGTTGGATATGCCGAAAACTCAAAGGCATATAGGTTATTGGATTTAGAATCCAATGTGATAGTGGAATCAAGGGACGTAGAATTTATTGAAAATAAATTTATCGATGATTCCAAATCGTCAAAACCTACTCCAACAATGAATCCTGACCTATCTCTTGGAAATAAGAGAAAGGCTTCCGATGATATCGAACCTCCTCGGAGAAGTCAAAGGGCACGGAAGGAAAAAGGATTGGGCCCTGATTTTGTCTCACCAGATTCTCTTGTCTTTCTTATGGAAGGAGATAGAGAAACTGTCCTAAATAAAATTCCTATTGCACTCGATACGGAAGATGATCCGAAAACATTCTCTAAAGCTATGGCTTCTAGAGATTCAAGTTTTTGGAAAGAGGCTATAAACGATGAAATGGACTCGATATTAGCAAATAATGCTTGGACATTAGTCGATTTACCTCCGGGATCAAAACCTATTGGGTGCAAATGGGTGTTTAGAAGGAAGTATAATTCCGATGGGTCACTACAAACCTTTAAAGCTAGATTGGTAGCAAAAGGTTTCAAGCAGAAAGGGGGTATTGATTATTTCGATACCTATGCACCCGTGGCTAGAATAACATCCATTAGAGTGTTGATGGCACTTGCCTCCATTTTTAATTTGCATGTACACCAAATGGATGTTAAAACCGCCTTCCTAAATGGTGAATTAGATGAAGAAGTGTATATGGAACAACCAGAAGGATTCGTGATGCCAAATAACGAAAAGAAAGTTTGCAAACTTGTTAAGTCCTTGTATGGGTTAAAGCAGGCACCGAAACAATGGCATGAAAAGTTCGATGCCGTTATTTTATCCCATGGATTTAAGCATAACCATGCGGACAAATGCATATATTCAAAATTTACGGATCGTTATGGTGTTATTATTTGTCTATATGTGGACGATATGCTTATTTTTGGGACTAACATGGAAGGGATTTCAGAAACTAAGAAGTATTTGACCTCCCAATTTAAGATGAAGGATCTTAATGAGGTTGATACTATCTTAGGTGTCAAGGTGAAGAAACATAGTGGGGGTTACGCTTTATGTCAATCTCATTACATAGAGAAGTTGCTTCTTAAATTCAAACATTTAGGATTTAAAGAAGCTAACTCACCTTATGATTCTTCGGTAAAATTGACTGAAAATGATGGCAGAGCGGTTGCTCAATTAGAGTATGCTAGTGTCATTGGGAGTTTGATGTATGCAATGCATTGTACTCGACCTGATATTTCTTTCGCAGTTTGTAAACTCGCAAGATACACAAGTAATCCTAGTGCCATGCATTGGAAAGCTGTTGGTAGAATTCTCGGTTATCTCAAACGGACTTCCAACTTGGGATTATTTTATAATAAGTTCCCAGCGGTATTAGAGGGTTACACAGACGCTAGTTGGATAACTGGCGCGGGTGACAATAAGGCAACTTCTGGCTGGATCTTTATGATTGGAGGAGGAGCAGTCTCTTGGGGTTCCAAGAAACAGACATGTATCTCTCATTCAACGATGGAGTCAGAATTTATTGCCTTAGCGGCTGCAGGCAAAGAAGCGGAATGGCTGAGAAATCTGCTATTGGATATAAAGTTGTGGCCACAACCGATGCCGTCTATTTCTTTGTTTTGCGATAGTCAAGCTACAATGTCTAGAGCATATAATAAAGTTTATAATGGAAAATCTAGACATATTAGCTTCCGACATGAATATGTAAGACAGTTAATCTGTGATGGTATTATTACCATAGTTTATGTTCGGTCAAGTGAAAACTTGGCTGATCCGTTTACTAAGGGTCTTTGCAGAGACTTAGTAAGGAAAACATCTAGTGGAATGGGATTAAAACCTTACGATCACATGTAGCGGGAACCCAACCTTATGCTTAATTGCTAAACAATGTTTAATGGGTAAAAACAAGTTACATTATGATCGGGAAAGCACTGATAATTTACGTACCCATTCTAGGATAATCAGTGTAATATTTACGAGGGTGAGTTAAGACTCTTAATGAAGTTCATCTCGTCGAGGTAACATAGTTACCGAGAAGATGAAACTTCACCTATATAAACATGAGAGGTTTAGCCGCTTCTAACAAAAGTTTTAAAGGTTTACTTTTGTAAATGTTTATGAATCCAGGATCGAGCACATGGCTTAAGGTGCTAACATAATGTGAATTACTCACCGAAACTGGATAGATTTATGTGTGTGATACTTCCGCTTCTAATTCTAGAGTTTTGGTTTAATCTGCGGACACCAAATACTTTATTAGAAATTTGAAGTATTTACACTAATTGGGGTTTAAGTCGAGAGACACCTTCTTGTATGCATAAATCTATCACGATTGAACTGGAATTTACAAGCTAAGTGGGGGATTGTTGTAAATAGCTTGTAAAAAAGCTAAGATTATTTTGTCCCACATCTTGGAAACTATAGTTATTGTTCACTTTATATATGGAAACACATTAATGCTATTAAAGTGAGTTAATATATAGAGTGGTTATCCTCTACAACTCGCACACGCGCGCGCGCGCGCGCAAGGCGCAATGTGGCGCTTTAGTGGCGCTTTTGTAGGCGCACTTAGGCACTTTGGCGACGTGGCACGTGCGCGTGTGGCGTGAGTTAATTTAACCAATAACTGTTTTTCCGTTTTATATTTTGCTGGTAGTTATGGCGGTTAATTTCTGCTGATGAAGGGTTGTGTTGTTATAAACAGTCACAACTGTTATGAACAAACACACCCTTTCATCCATGCACTTTCGTGAACTATAAATAAGCCAAACACCAGCAGAATTTGTATCAGTTTCAAACAAAGTTTCACAGAGAATTCTAGAGAACTTCTGCAGATTGCTGGCTGTAGAACCGAAGCGACTTGTTGTATCCTGGAGGGGAATCGCCAGAACCCGGCAGCATAGTGGGGGCGATTTATCCCTTAAAGAAAACGTTCATCGTGCCTCAAGTCCTGTTTTCTTCCACCATCCATTATACTCGGCGTAACAATTTTAAGGGATAAATCGTACAACAATGGAGAGTGGAGGAAAGACTGCAACTTTCAAGATGATGAATCAAGACTTCGTCAAACTGGACCGGTTTGATGGCACCAATTTCACCCGTTGGCAAGACAAGTTGATGTTTCTACTCACTGCATTGAAGGTGGCATACGTTCTGGACGAAAATTTGCAGCCAATACCATAACCAAAGGACGACGACACTGACGAAATAAAGGCGCAACGTAAGAAGAGGGAGGAGGACGAACTGGTTTGCAGGGGACACATTCTCAACACACTGTCGGATCGTTTATACGATCTATTCACATCAGAGAAGTCACCAAGCAAAATCTGGAAGACGTTGGAGAACAAATACAAGGCTGAAAAGCAAGGATCAGATAAGTTTCTTATTAAGAAATTTTTTGATTTTACTATGGATGATAGTTCTCCCATTCTCAATCAGGTTTACGAATTCCAAATCCTCTCTAATAAACTGCGAGATCTCAAGATTGTTGTTCCTGATGAGTTGTTAGTGGGGGGTATTATTGCCAAACTTCCTGAAAGTTGGCATAAATACATGAAGGAGCTTCTTCACACAACAGAAGACTTCAACCTTGAACAACTTCAGAAACATCTGCGAATCGAAGAAGAGACTCAAATCCGGAAAAGAAACCTGGCGGGTCCTTCTAGTTCTAAAGTGAACTTCGTGGATGACCAAGGTAGAGCGGGAAAGAAAAGGAAGTTCGATGAAACCAGTTCCAATCCAAACGGTGCTACCAAGAAGAACAAGAAGAATATGAAATGTTACAATTGCGGCAAGAAGGGGCACATCAAAAGGGAATGCAACAAGCCTAAGGTTCAGAATGGGAATTCCAAAGACAAGTCTAACGGAAATTCCAAACAGGCTAATGTCATTGAGAGTTCAGTTTCTGAATTAGTCGCCATGGTTTCCGACATGCATATTGGCATGATTATGGAGTTAAACATGGCGTCTGAAGATGCTTCTCATGATTGGTGGTATGACTCCGGTGCTACTGTCCATGTTTGTAACAACAGGTCGCTTTTTGTGCATTATGAAGAGACTCCAAACGAACGTGAAGTTCTTATGGGAAATCACAATGCAGCCAAGGTTCTCGGAAAAGGGAAATATTCAAATCCAATTCACTTCCGGGAAGAAGTTGACCCTACAGAATGTTCTCTATGTTCCTGAAATCAAGAAGAATTTGGTGTCGGCTAATCTTCTTTGTAAGAACGGCTTTAAGGCTGTGATTGAGGCTGACAATGTAATTTTATCTAAGGCTGGCATGTTTGTTGGAAAGGGCTATGCTTGTAATGGGATATTTAAGTTATCTATTAATGAAATAAATGATAGTTCTATCTACATGATTGACTCTATTTCTTTATGGCATTCTCGTTTGGCGCATTTAAATTTTAGATCGTTGAAATTCATGCGAAAAGATGGTTTGATATCTTGCACTAGTAATCACGACTCTAAATGTGAAATTTGCATACAAGCGAAAATGACTAGGAAATCTTTCCCAAGTGTGGAAAGAAAATCCCAACTTCTAGAACTTGTGCATTCTGATATTTGTGAATTAAATGGCATAGTTACTAGAGGTGGTAATAGGTATTTCATAACATTTATTGATGATTGTTCTAGATATACCTATGTTTATTTGATGAAAACTAAGGATGAGGCCTTTGACAAATTTAAGTGTTATAAGGCTGAAGTTGAGAATCTCATGGAAAGGAAAATTAAAACTCTTCGTAGCGATAGAGGTGGTGAATATTTTCCTCATGAATTTTCAGCATTTTGTGAAGAGCATGGTATTGTACATCAAACTAGTGCACCATACACGCCACAGCAAAATGGTTTGGCTGAGAGGAAGAATAGGACGCTAGTAGATATGGCCAATTCTATGCTCTTGAACGCAAAATTAAAATCCTCTTTGTGGGGTGAAGCGTTACTTACCGCTTGTTATTTGCATAATAGAATTCCTTCACGGAAATCAAAAGTTTCACCTTATGAAGTATGGAAAGGCAGAAAACCAAACTTGAAATACCTTAGGGTATGGGGATGCATGGCGTTTTATCGCGTTACAGACCCTAAGAGAACAAAATTAGGGCCACGAGCTCTCAAGAGCGTGTTTGTTGGATATGCCGAAAACTCAAAGGCATATAGGTTATTGGATTTAGAATCCAATGTGATAGTGGAATCAAGGGACGTAGAATTTATTGAAAATAAATTTATCGATGATTCCAAATCGTCAAAACCTACTCCAACAATGAATCCTGACCTATCTCTTGGAAATAAGAGAAAGGCTTCCGATGATATCGAACCTCCTCGGAGAAGTCAAAGGGCACGGAAGGAAAAAGGATTGGGCCCTGATTTTGTCTCACCAGATTCTCTTGTCTTTCTTATGGAAGGAGATAGAGAAACTGTCCTAAATAAAATTCCTATTGCACTCGATACGGAAGATGATCCGAAAACATTCTCTAAAGCTATGGCTTCTAGAGATTCAAGTTTTTGGAAAGAGGCTATAAACGATGAAATGGACTCGATATTAGCAAATAATGCTTGGACATTAGTCGATTTACCTCCGGGATCAAAACCTATTGGGTGCAAATGGGTGTTTAGAAGGAAGTATAATTCCGATGGGTCACTACAAACCTTTAAAGCTAGATTGGTAGCAAAAGGTTTCAAGCAGAAAGGGGGTATTGATTATTTCGATACCTATGCACCCGTGGCTAGAATAACATCCATTAGAGTGTTGATGGCACTTGCCTCCATTTTTAATTTGCATGTACACCAAATGGATGTTAAAACCGCCTTCCTAAATGGTGAATTAGATGAAGAAGTGTATATGGAACAACCAGAAGGATTCGTGATGCCAAATAACGAAAAGAAAGTTTGCAAACTTGTTAAGTCCTTGTATGGGTTAAAGCAGGCACCGAAACAATGGCATGAAAAGTTCGATGCCGTTATTTTATCCCATGGATTTAAGCATAACCATGCGGACAAATGCATATATTCAAAATTTACGGATCGTTATGGTGTTATTATTTGTCTATATGTGGACGATATGCTTATTTTTGGGACTAACATGGAAGGGATTTCAGAAACTAAGAAGTATTTGACCTCCCAATTTAAGATGAAGGATCTTAATGAGGTTGATACTATCTTAGGTGTCAAGGTGAAGAAACATAGTGGGGGTTACGCTTTATGTCAATCTCATTACATAGAGAAGTTGCTTCTTAAATTCAAACATTTAGGATTTAAAGAAGCTAACTCACCTTATGATTCTTCGGTAAAATTGACTGAAAATGATGGCAGAGCGGTTGCTCAATTAGAGTATGCTAGTGTCATTGGGAGTTTGATGTATGCAATGCATTGTACTCGACCTGATATTTCTTTCGCAGTTTGTAAACTCGCAAGATACACAAGTAATCCTAGTGCCATGCATTGGAAAGCTGTTGGTAGAATTCTCGGTTATCTCAAACGGACTTCCAACTTGGGATTATTTTATAATAAGTTCCCAGCGGTATTAGAGGGTTACACAGACGCTAGTTGGATAACTGGCGCGGGTGACAATAAGGCAACTTCTGGCTGGATCTTTATGATTGGAGGAGGAGCAGTCTCTTGGGGTTCCAAGAAACAGACATGTATCTCTCATTCAACGATGGAGTCAGAATTTATTGCCTTAGCGGCTGCAGGCAAAGAAGCGGAATGGCTGAGAAATCTGCTATTGGATATAAAGTTGTGGCCACAACCGATGCCGTCTATTTCTTTGTTTTGCGATAGTCAAGCTACAATGTCTAGAGCATATAATAAAGTTTATAATGGAAAATCTAGACATATTAGCTTCCGACATGAATATGTAAGACAGTTAATCTGTGATGGTATTATTACCATAGTTTATGTTCGGTCAAGTGAAAACTTGGCTGATCCGTTTACTAAGGGTCTTTGCAGAGACTTAGTAAGGAAAACATCTAGTGGAATGGGATTAAAACCTTACGATCACATGTAGCGGGAACCCAACCTTATGCTTAATTGCTAAACAATGTTTAATGGGTAAAAACAAGTTACATTATGATCGTGAAAGCACTGATAATTTACGTACCCATTCTAGGATAATCAGTGTAATATTTACGAGGGTGAGTTAAGACTCTTAATGAAGTTCATCTCGTCGAGGTAACATAGTTACCGAGAAGATGAAACTTCACCTATATAAACATGAGAGGTTTAGCCGCTTCTAACAAAAGTTTTAAAGGTTTACTTTTGTAAATGTTTATGAATCCAGGATCGAGCACATGGCTTAAGGTGCTAACATAATGTGAATTACTCACCGAAACTGGATAGATTTATGTGTGTGATACTTCCGCTTCTAATTCTAGAGTTTTGGTTTAATCTGCGGACACCAAATACTTTATTAGAAATTTGAAGTATTTACACTAATTGGGGTTTAAGTCGAGAGACACCTTCTTGTATGCATAAATCTATCACGATTGAACTGGAATTTACAAGCTAAGTGGGGGATTGTTGTAAATAGCTTGTAAAAAAGCTAAGATTATTTTGTCCCACATCTTGGAAACTATAGTTATTGTTCACTTTATATATGGAAACACATTAATGCTATTAAAGTGAGTTAATATATAGAGTGGTTATCCTCTACAACTCGCACACGCGCGCGCGCGCGCGCAAGGCGCAATGTGGCGCTTTAGTGGCGCTTTTGTAGGCGCACTTAGGCACTTTGGCGACGTGGCACGTGCGCGTGTGGCGTGAGTTAATTTAACCAATAACTGTTTTTCCGTTTTATATTTTGCTGGTAGTTATGGCGGTTAATTTCTGCTGATGAAGGGTTGTGTTGTTATAAACAGTCACAACTGTTATGAACAAACACACCCTTTCATCCATGCACTTTCGTGAACTATAAATAAGCCAAACACCAGCAGAATTTGTATCAGTTTCAAACAAAGTTTCACAGAGAATTCTAGAGAACTTCTGCAGATTGCTGGCTGTAGAACCGAAGCGACTTGTTGTATCCTGGAGGGGAATCGCCAGAACCCGGCAGCATAGTGGGGGCGATTTATCCCTTAAAGAAAACGTTCATCGTGCCTCAAGTCCTGTTTTCTTCCACCATCCATTATACTCGGCGTAACACTACTCACAAAATTTTGCAAGAAAGTATTGGGTCAAATAGTTGAAGGTCAAGGTCAATTAGCACCACTTCATCAAAAGACTCACTTAAAACTATATTGTTTGAGCAATGGAGTCTACTCCCAATGCAAGCTTTGGTTTTGTTATCTTTGGCACCAAGCTCAATGTTAACTTAATTCAAACTCTTTATTTTTCCCTCCATGTTAAAGTTAGGTATAATCTTGTTTCCTTTCTTCTTTTGCTGATTAAAACTTTGAAATTACTTCACCCTTTTCCCCTTTAAGTAAATATTGTGTTTACCATGCTATTTACAATCCTACTCCGCCTGCTAAACATAAAAATAACGATCCCAGTTTTCATTCCCGTGCTCATTTATAAGTTAGATGGTGAGATTAAAGTCTTACAAGACACGAAATTAGTCATCTTTCACCTGCATCTCTATAAGGACATGTAAGCAAAATCATACATATGTCGAAAATAAGTGCCCCGAGTTCAAATCCATTACGAAATGATAAATAGTCCTTAAATAAAGATATTAGTTGTAAGTTGTAACTATTGTTTCTAGTCTTAACAACAGCTCCATGAAAAGAACATTAGGCTTTCTAGAAAAAAGAAGAACATTAGGCCCCCATGTGCTTTCCCTTTTGTCCCTCAAAACCCCAATATTTCTTCTTACCCACTATCCTCAAACGGGTCCTACTACCCTATCTGGTATCGGGCTCCAAATTGGTTCAAAACTTTATACGGCACTTTATGAGAAATCTGGGGTCTGAGTGGGAAAAATGTAATTTCTAGGATGTGGTTACATAGTGAACTCTTTGAGGATGGCGTAAAAGGGTAAAAGGCAATTTCAACCCCTTAAGTTTTCCTAAATACTCTTTTACCCCTTCTTATTTGAGAAATGACATTTTCACCCCTTACGTGTGTTAAATCTCAAAACACTTGCACTCCCGAATTATGATGCGGTCAGTCTTGGGTTGGAGCCCGTCACTGAGAGGTAAGAAGTGTTGTACTTTTTACCCTCGTGTTGGAGCCTGTCCCTTGGGTTGGAGCCCGTCACTGGTAGTAGTTAAGAAGTGGGTAAAATTGTCTTCGTGGCAAACTGAGAGGGTGAAAGCGTCTTTTACCCTCGTGTAAAATATATGGTCCATGAGGACAACATTGGAGACAGTTTAGGTTTGGATCAATTAGGCCTTACCAACCCGGTTGTCATATGATAGTTCTTCTTAGTTGAGAGACAACCTTGGATCGATTGTACATTTTTACCAATTAATACGTGTTGTACTTTTCTCGGTAGAAAACATGTTATCCTCATAGTCAGAGAAACAAAATTTAACGAAACTGAACCTTCGCCGAGTCATTTATCCATTAGGGAACATATACACGTCAGCCAGAAAAATTGGAAAAATTTGGCAAGGGACGACAAGTTTCTAACCGGTCCAAAGGTGGTCTAATGTCATTATCATTTCCTTAGACAACTTGGCTATTCAGTCATTTATAGGCCGTCGCTACATCTCATATGGCTCCCAACAATCGCTACCTTCGTCATATGGTTATTTTTCATGACACTTTTTGCACAACAAAAACATTATCGATCAGACTCTAACACAGCTCACTGCAAAAAAGTTTCGTAGTAGACCACATTGTGAATCATAAGGTAGCAAATGGGTAAGGTTCTATTTCAATCTTGGTGTAACTTCCACAAATCACGTGGATGCATATGAATGGTTCTTGTTGAAAGCTTTTGCTTTGTCTTTTCTTGGTCTGTTTCTTTTGTTGTTTTGTCAGAGAACCACTCTGTTTCTGTTTTTTTTTTCTTCTCTGACAGTTAACACACATTGAGCCAGTAGGTTTTCATAAAAGCATCAACATGGAGAAGAGGAGAGATCTACAAATACTTATATATTTCCAACACTTCTGCACTTGCTTTTTCTATAATAACAAGGAGAGGTTGTACAAGAGAAAATACCCCAAAACCAAAAGGGTAAAAAAGGTAATAAAAAACCAAAGTTCAAACTTTAGACCTTCTTGTGACCCTCCATAACACAAAAACTTGAAGAAATTTGATCAAAACCAACACCAAATTGTATGTATAGGATAACTTGGTGTTGGTTAATTGGAGAAATTATCAGCAGCGGGAGCCCTTTCTGCAACTCAGTGCGCCCGCGGCGACCGTCAGCGGGCCCACAAGAGTAGAAGGCCTCGCTGACAAGCTCGAAGCTTTTGCATAGCTTGAAGAAGCTCCTGCACCTGAAGGGGTAAAAAAGGCACCATTCAGTAACAAGTCTCCTGATGACCTCCAATTCCAGTGCTTCCATTCGCTCTCCGGTGCATCCTCGTGTTTCGTCACCTGCCAATGCGATCAAGACACGTGTCATCATAAAGGGCACAATTGGAATTTTAGTATTACTCGCGACTCATGTCTTTTTTAGTGGCACAGTTACTAGATTACACTAAACTAGCTCACATGGTACAACTGTAAAGAAACATGAGACACATGAGTGAACATATTAAGAACAATGAGTCCAATCATTGCCGATTATTACTCTTTAACTTGTTTCCTGATCAAATGACGTGGTGGTACTGGTTCCAGAACACAACGCCCTTTACAACTATGCTGACACACTTTTCTAGTTGGGTTTGAACTTAGAATAGTATGCAAATGTTTGTTACCTCTTTGCTGAATTCTCTATTAGGGGCAAGAAACCTATTGCCTTGGCTATTGATGGTGGGTGAAGCACTCCCTCCAATGGCATACATCTCCCAATGAGTGTAGTCATTGTTCACCACATGGAAATTCCCATGCCTACACCTGCAATCATCACAATGACATGAACATCTTGAACAAAATGAGAAGATTTAGTGAAATTTGCCAAATGGGTTTTTGTGAATCTTTACCTAGGTATTCTTTGAACAAGTCCTTCACCAAAGTGATTGAATGCTATGGTAACTTGCATGCCCTTGTCTTTGACATAAGAGTCACTATGCCCAAATAGCATAGCCTTGTCATGGTGTGTCATGAAATTGTTTGAAACAGTTATAGCTGTTGACCCAAAGATGGCATCAATCAAACCATCTTGGCAATTAGACAGGCTACAATGGTCCACCCAAACATGGCTACCCCCGAAAATCGACACTCCGTCGCCGTCCGATATGGTTCTCCACCCGTAATGCCGCGGGGAGCTCCGAACCATAGCGTTCCCTCCTTGCTTGCAGTCATGGATGTGTATTCCGTGAATGATGATATTTGTCACGAATTGGACCGTGATACATGGCCCGCCGGCTATGTGGACGCTAGCTCCTCTGCCGTCGATTGTCTTGAAGGAGTTCATGATGAGTTCTTCCTTCAATTGGATCACCATGTCGCGCGCAAAAATGATCCACAACGGCTCGTCTTGGATCACGGCGTGGCGGAGGGTTCCTGGTCTCGGGTTTACCGGGTCGTCGTGGCCCGATTCCGTGACCACGTAGATTTTCCCGTCGCGGCCGCCGATGGCGTTTTTGCCGAACCCGATGGCGCAGTCGGCTAGACGCTGGCGGTTTTTCTCCCAGTTGGGGTCGCATCGCCAGCAGTCGTCGATTGGGTTTCCGGTCCCACATGACAAATACCCCAAGTTCCTCCTCGACTCGTTTATGCTCCTATACACACAAAAAAGAGGATAAAAATTAATCGACATATCACATGAGCCTTTTCATTTTTCTTTTATGACAGTCTCATACTCAATTTAGAAATATGCTATCAACTCAGCTGTCAACCTAATGGAGTGCTAGGGTTTGAGCCAGTAACTTGCAATCATTAAACTTTTTGCAAAGTGAACTCCATGAGACAACTTTGGGGGAAGACCATGTGCAAGTCCCATGAGACCATCTAATTTTTTTCTAATACCCCTTTTGCCCTTACTAGGGATCAACAAATCTAGACCCCCAAAAATGCCCTAAAACCTAAATGCTAAATTACCCATATTGCCCACAAATTCAAACCACTATAACCACTATTGTAAAGTTAGACAGTGACCAATGAAGCCCTTATGTAAAGACTAACAAGAAAAGAAAAAGACATGAGAGCACCAATGGAGTTCATGTTTGAGCTCATAACTACATTGTACAAAAATGTAAGAAAAACTAGTAGAAAGTGGAGAGACTTGTGTGTACCTTTGAACTTCTTGGATAACCAAATCAGGGTCATGAACAGGGGAGGAGGAAATGAGGGTGGGAGTGAGGAGAGAGATGATGAGGATGAGAGAGAACAGTGAAGGAGTCGCCATTGTTGAGTGTTTTCCCCTGTTTCTCACTCTTTTAAGTGCAGAGAAAGAGAGAGATGAGAGTGTGTGGTGTTTTGTGGGGGGTGTGATGAAACCAGAGAAGCAATGGAGGGGTGATATATAAAGGAGATGAAAAATAGTCTGGCCGCATCGGTGGCTGTGGTTGAAAATAATAAACATGTGGGACCCACCGTTCTGCTTCGTGATTTACTGGTTTTACGGAGATTCCGTCTGTTTTTTTCTTCTCTCCCTCCTTAGATCACGATTCACCTGGGTAGTTTTGGTCGTTACAAGTTACAACTGCACACAATAGTCAGTTGGTAAATACTAGCATGAGTGCTGTACTCAGGGACTGAGGTCAAGGTGTCAACAGTGCAAGTCAGGTAGGGCCTGGCCGGTTGGAGAGGGCCTTCGAGAGAGGAAACTGGGCTGAGGATGGGCCGGGTTGAGAGGTTGGGAAACTTGAACCCCACCGCTCGAGCCCTAAATCAGTAGGGTTAGTAATGAGAGGACCGCGGGCTTCCAATATATATTATTGATAAATTAAATCATATACTTTTAATATATATATATATTAAAAATACTATTTTTAATATATATATATATATATTAATAATGTATTAATAAACGGTGCCGGTTCGGGAGTTGGAGGGGGCCGCTCCGAGGCCGATTCTAACTCATTTTAGTGCAGAGCGAGTCGATTTCAAGCCTGGACTGGCCCCCCTTAAAAGCTTGAGACGGAGGCATAAATTAAAAGGTACTGGAACATAGTTCTATTTATTTATTTTGAACTTTCGTAATTCTTATTTTTTAATAAAATGTGGAGCTTTTGACAACTAGAATTTTGTGTTGGACACTTGCCCACCCGACTTTTGAAGAATTTCACTAGGTTATTGAAAAGTACACCCTTATGAAAAATACATTATATCCTGACTGAAATAAAAAGTTATTAGTTCTATCATTTAACTTATTTTTTGTCCCAACTGATTTGATTTCTTAGCTCCGTCAGTGGAAATAGTTTTGCTTTAATTGAAATTTTGGTGCGACACATGGCCCGTTTTGAAGGATACTGGCTCCGCTCCTGGTTGTACGGTCGCCGCATTGGCTTTCGGTGTGTAAGCGTAGGTGTTCTGTCACTAACAAAATCACTTTTTATGGCAGTTATTTTCTCTCTTAAATATGTAGCCTATAGTTATTTGAATTATTACAAACAACACGATTTACTATCCGAACAAAGAAATATTATTCCATAAAATTTGGTTTATTAACAAATGTCAAAATCGTTCACGAAACTCAAACTATGAGCAGGATATGGAGAAGGGTCGAAATCATTTTGACTGTCACCAGTTCCAAAGTTAACCAAATTTGTTCCTAGTGATTTGAATTACATGAGCTCTGGTAGATTTCTTTACTGACAGAAAAGGATAGGTCAAACAGTCAAGGTATTGCTATCACTAGGATTGTTATCTAAAGAAATCAATGCGCATGGTCTTCTTACTTTGGTGTCTTCTTTCTCGTTCTTGGGAAAATTACCTGCTAAAGCACTGTAAATGATGACCCTAGGGTTATTTTAAGTCCAAATTTGGCACTTATGGTTGGCTTTTACTAACTACCAAGATTATGGGTTTAATTAGTTGTGTGAATCTTTTAACTAACCACTCACATTACTATCCTGTTACTCAACTACCCTTGGGGACTTTCACATGTTCTGTTTGAAGATTTTGAATTTAGTCCAAGTGGGCACAAACAGTCTTGGATTATTAGAAGAAACACTATTTCAAATTATCTGAATTAACATAACGAAAATGGGTGATATTTCATCATTGTTAAGAATTCTAAATCAATCATGCATCTAATGTTTTACTGCAATGCACTATTAGAGTGACCAGTAACAGATAACCTCACTTCTTGAACTAGTTCTTTACCTGAAAAAAGTTCAAGACAACCAATTTTATTGTAGGGACTAATCAGGTTGCTGCTTATACAATCTATTGTCTTTCAACTGCTAATAATTTACTGCTGATTCGATACGATCTATCTTTTGTTGTAGGGACTGACACTTTTTTTCTTTTTTCGACTGTCATTTCACTAATTTCAACTTGTTCTTCATTAGATTAGACATTAACTAATGGGATTAGAGAAGTAACAATATTAGTGGAAGATCTAAGTGAAAATTATACCTACACTACCAACTATAAATTAGTTAATCACTTTGTCAAATGTGCAATAAACATCAAGATCATCATGGGGCCATAGTAATTATCTGCACTAACATTGTTAAGCTAGACTTGTTCTCTACCTTATTATATAAGATTTTGCCTCTTTACATAGATATGGATGAGATGTTGAATGGTAAAAAAATGATGGTAATGTTTTTTTGTTTGTCAAGCTAAATTACTTTATAGAGAGATTAAGCATCGCATGAGATAAACGTAGTAAGATTTGGGATACCCAGTCACACATTTTACCCAACAGTCTGTGTGTTCAAGCGTAAGCCCTTTAACATGCTCCCCTCGTCCGGAAACACTCCAAATTTCTTAGAATCACCCTTGTGAGAATGGACCAGTCCTTTAACATGCTCCCCTCGTCCAGAAGCATTCACCAGTATCACCCTTGTGAGAATGGACCAGACCGCCTGTAGAAGCAACATAGGTATGTCGTCTACATTATGTAGATGTAGCAGGAACACCAAATCCACCGCTCATGGAAAGATTCATACCTGCCCATTCATAGAAGACTCGTCCATGAAGGAAGACACACAAAACTCGCCCTTCGATTCACCACGACGTGAACCATGAACCTGACTCCAATACCATTTGCATAAAGATTATTAAGCATCACAAAATCACATGTGTAGAGATTTAGCACCGTGTGAAAAATCACTCGATTTGGGACACTCCAGAATGTCAACCTTTTGAGTTTGATCCAAATCATACTATCTCAACCATGATATTTACTCCAACATTTGCTCAAACATTATACCCAACATACTCCTCATTAGCACCTTAATTTTCAAATTTGGAATGAAGGATTACTGAATAAGTTATAGAATTGTAGATTCTTGAAAACTTACAAAACAATCAAGAATGAGAGCTCATAAACACGTAGCTGCAGCTCGTAGCAAATAGTATCACTGAATGTGTCCAAGATCAGAAACAGTGAGTACAATTTTGCAGAATAAATCAGACCTAGAGTTCTTAGATTCTTAAAAGCTAAGTAGATCAGTAGTTGAAACAAGAGCTCATGAGTAGCTAGTGGTAACACAATTAGGGTCAGCATATGTGACCAATATCAGAAACAGTCAATAAAAAATTGCTTCTCCTTTACGAAACAAATACGATGACTTAGAGTTTTAGACTCTTGAAAACTATGAAAAACAGTCGAAAAGTAAGAACTCTTAAGCAAGTAGCTACTAATAACAACAAATAGTATCACTGAATGCGTCCAAGATCAGAAACAGTTAATACAAATTAAGTTGCTGCTCCTTTACGAAATATATCTTCTTATCGGACCTAGAGTTGTTAAAGTCTTGAAAACTAAGAAAACAATTGAAGAAATAAGAGGTGTCGTAACAACAGTCTAAAATTATCTCAACAGATGAATGATACGTGAACTCATTAATATTTTCACAATGTTGTAGAGCTATCTGAAGTCAACAATGCTGTAACAAATTTGACAAATTTATACATCGTTTTGCTATTCAAACTGGCTAGTCAAAGTGACTACTAAATGTAAAGATGACAAATAACTCGGGACCTATAGAATAATAACTACTACATATGTCCAAGATCATAAACAGTTGGTAGTTAGTACAAAGTTGCTTCTTCTTTACGAAATAAATCTCATTTAAAGACCTAGCACTTAATTCATTAAATTATTTTTAAGCTATAGTTGCGATCCCATATAGTGCCAAAAGTGACACATGCTTTTGAACAATAAATCAAACTTGTAGGTCCAAGTTTCGGCTTAAATTAGGGTTTTACATTTTGTGCTTTTCATGGACCGCAAACATCGCCGCAATTGTACACGAGCACAGCAACAATATGGCATCGCATCATAAAGCACCCTACTAACCCCCTATGCCTAATTTGTGGGGTGTGTTTCACCCAAACTTAGGGCCCAATGGTGGTTCTAGACTTATTAGGGTTAGGGCATAGCCTAAACGTAACTCGTAATTTGGCGTTGCACGTTGAAGATCATAATAAACATTTGAAAACGTTAATCTAGATTAGAGAAATTCTTTGTGCAAACTAAGTAAGATAATGCGCACTTGAGTTGAATTGAAATCGTCTCGTATTTTTACAGGCATCAATAATGTTTTAATTCAGTGTGACACCGTACATGTCATAGTATTGACAGCCATTTGCATGTACTTCTTGAAGTAGAGTTTATGATTCAGAATGCTAGTTAGGTTGCATGAAAGATACTATCCGAGGCTTTCTAATCTACTCGAAAAAATCTCATCACGACCGTAGATAAAGGACAACTTGTGCCATTGATCTTGTGAGGGTCTTGATTAAACTCCCTACTAAAATTGGGAATAAACTAACGTGCAGGTCCATTTTAAGCTCTTACGGTGGGGTTACTATTGATAGTCACAACTCATGTTAGGTTTTGCTATTTGAAGAAGCTAGTAGATGGGGACTTGTGAAAGACGGAGAACTGGATCAAAAAAATTGCACGAGGCCAATGGAAAACTGAGTGATAAACAACATTTTCATTGGCCTCGTTTATTTATATGTTCTCTCTTTGTTCAACAGTAGCATATATTTCTGATACGTGGTGCTGTTAGCCTGTTGAAAGTTAAAGATAGAACAATTTACTTAAAAAATTTGTAGTTATTGCATATGGTGAAATATCGTAATCATAACAATTGTTTTGTCTTAGAGATCGTTGGTTCTCCCTCACATGCACATGCATTAAAATCTAAATTTTGTCTTTGGATCCTTATCATCGTATCATGTCTTTTGTCTAATTATCGGATACACGAGCCTTTCCTAATTTGTTGGGCAAGCAAGTCAAGGACTCATCCTTCGAATTATTTATACTTCTTTGTCTTCTTATCAATGAAATGATTGTGATCTTATTGACTAATTAGTCACTAAACCACTTATTTCTTCTAATATAATCTCTTATTTATTTGAACACGCTACTTAAGGGAGATCGCAACCATGTTATTGACTAATTATAGTGTGATAATTCTTAGTTTTCGGCCAGTGGTGGTGTGAAGCTCTAGATCAACTTGGAAGTAGTCTAATCGTGCGTCATTTCTTCGGCTGAAAACTTGATTTACAAGCTTTAAAGATACGGTAGCACATGTGTTTAAGTCATAGTACTAAATTTCTTTGAAATTTAAACACACTTTATGCAAGAACACGCCATGTTACCTTGGAGCTATTGCATATGAAGTTCATGGATGAAGGTACGAACTTGGGATTATTTAGAACCCCTGTGTTATAAAATGAGGCTCTTCATTATTGTAAAGAAAACCAGTGTATATACCCTAAAAAAAAAAGAAAACCTTATGTAATTATACTTCAAGATTTTCTAAAAAAAAAATATACTTCGAGACATCTGTAAGATTAAAACACAATGGACTTTTGAATTGTGTCCATTTCGTGACAACCATAGCTGTCAGAATCTTACAATTCACGATTCGTATTCTATAGATCAATTCGATTAACACGTGAAACTATGCAAATCAGAAGGTGAATCTTACATTGACCAAATATTATCAGAATCCAATTTTTGAGATTGAATTTACATTGACCAAATCCCCGTGATACTGAATATTTTCTCTTCTGATAGATTCATACGATTCATCATCGACTCAAGTAGAGTCATTTTGAGTTAATAACATTTCCAAAAACAATATATGCCTTGTTTTTTGTCTGTGATACAGTCTGATGAAATTCCCGGAGTAATATATGTATTGCTCATTTATGACATAGTTTAATAGAATATTTTAGTATATATGTGTAAAGAGAATGTGAGTGAAATTTTGCGATTCACGATTCACGATTCGATTCGACTCATGATTCAGCATAGTTCGAATCACTCCGAATCCCGACTTTACAACTATGGTGGGAACATTTAGGGTTCTTGACTTTAACATAGTAAGTTTTTATCAAAATAATCAACTCCCGGAATATATTCTCAACAAAGTTTGTAAGATGCTACATTTGGATTGGGAGGGCTGAGGATTAACTCATGATTGCGATTGTTTTAGTCGATACAAATTTGATAAGCACAACACTCTTTCAGAGAAGAAAACTTCTAGTGCTCCACTAAAGCATCATGTGATGCTCTACTTCCAATTAAAGTGCAGTACTTATACAAACTATCAGTGAAATCTATGAATTTTTAAGTGATTGACACACACATTGGTTGCTATGCTGGGTAAAGCAAGGGCTGGGCGGGTGGTTTACACACGAGCCAACCCGTTTTGACACCATGATGTTTATATGGTGCAAAAATATGTGCCGACTTTAATTCAAAATCTCCATGTAACTGAAATTCAATTCCGGATGTCTCTACTATCAGCAGACACAACTCGTGATAGGCTATCCATCATTTATTCCGGAAGCCGGAAGGCCCTCTGCACTAAGCACTTAACACTGAGGTTCATCAACAAGTTACACATTCGACGGGTGCACGAAGGATGGGAGTGTGGGAGATGGTACCAAAATTAATTTTTTGGACTGATTGGTGGTGTGGCAAGCATAGTATGGTTTCGGGCCTAGGTTTTTATGCCACTAATAACAATGTGAAGGTTGCTGACTGTTATGACGCAGCAGATAAATCCAGGAATCAAGCAAGAACGATAACAAAGTAAAGAAGGACGAGAGACAAGAATTTAATGTTTGCTAGTATAAATACTAGCTACTCCACAACCCGAACCCGATTTATTGAGAGAAACAAACTCGAAACCCGATTACAACCACGAATACACACACGAAGAAAAAAGCTCACAAACTATGCTAGTTTTGCTCTCTGACCCGTGCGTGTTTCTAGTGCGTTGCCCCCTGACTTGTTAGAGACCAAAGCATGGCCTTTTAAATACTAATATGCATGGCACTAGATCTTTTGTTACTTTGGTAACTTGGTGCCAAAGAAAAATCTTTGACCCTTGTTTACCAAAAACGTAAAGATTCCACTTGCCCCCCAAATGAGTTGTTACCAAAACATGATTTCAAGTCAAACTTTCAACAAATCTCCACCTTGACTTGAATCATCTCAGCAACCTGAATCAGAACTGGTGTTTCTCTCGAACCTGAAACAGATGCATCTCCCTGAATCTGAAATGAGCACGCCTCCACCTAGAACCAGACTCGAATACATTCACTGAGAAAGCAGGACCGAATGTATTCCCGATGCACTCCAAACAGCGCCAGAACCAGTGCACCATGACAAGTGCCCAGAAGTCGTCCAGACCAGATGCACCGACGACGAGTGCCACAAATTGTCATGCCAGATGCGCCCGTATGCCTCAGATGCGCCTGAAATCCTAGCGCGCCAGAAATCTTTTCGCGCCTAGAATCAGAACCCGATTCGCGTGCCAGAAATCTCACGCGTCAGATGCTCCATGCTAGGAGCCCAGAATCGCCCCCAGAGGGCTCACAGAAGAAGGTCGTCCTCGGAGGAGGTCCCTCCACCTAGAACCAGATTCGTCTGGTTCTTCTTGGGACACTCCCTCTTCCAGTGACCTTTCTCCTTGCAGTAGGCACAGACGTCCTGTGGTAAGCTGGATCCTGCAAACCTCTTGTATCCCTTACCTTTTCCTGCTTTGACAATTAAACCAGCCGCATAATGGTCTCCTGAATTGCCTGCAGCCTTGTGCCTCATACTCCTAGTGTGAAGAGCAGATCTGACCTGTTCTAGGGTTATCGTATCTTTTCCACCAATGAAAGATTGCACGAAACCCTCATACGATGGAGGCAGCGACACCAACAAAATTAAGGCCGCATCCTCATCACTTATTTTCTCCTCACTATTACGCAATTCAAGAAGAATAGTGTTTATAACATCTAAGTGATCACTAATTTGCGTACCTTCAGACATTCGCAACCCGAATAGCCGCTGCTTGAGCATCAACTTGTTTGCCACAGATTTCTTCATGTAGAGCTCCTCCAACTTGACCCACAAAGTAGCCGCCTTCTCCTGATCTGCGAAACCGGTGATCACGTCGTCCGTCAGACACAACATGATCGTTGCGTGCGCCTTCTCCTCCATCTTCAGATACGCCGATGTGGTTGTCTCGACGTTGCCCTTGTTGGACGCCAGAGGCAGCCAAAGATCGTCGCGTTTCAACAACGCCTTCATCTTGATCTGGCACAAACTGAAACTGTTTCTCCCACTGAACTTATCGATCTTCGTAGTACCCGACATCGTTTCTTGTTTGAAACTCTAACCTGAACCTGGCTCTGATACCAGTTTGTTATGACGCAGCTGATAAATCCGGGTATCAAGCAAGAACGATAACAAAGTAAAGAAGGACGAGAGACAAGAATTTAACGTGGTTTGCTAGTATAAATACTAGCTACTCCACAACCCGAACCCGATTTATTGAGAGAAACAAACCCGAAACCCGATTACAACCACGAATACACACACGAAGAAAAAAGCTCACAAACTATGCTAGTTTTGCTCTCTGACCCGTGCGTGTTTCTAGTGCGTTGCCCCCTGACTTGTTAGAGACCAAAGCATGGCATTTTAAATACTAATATGCATGGCACTAGATCTTTTGTTACTTTGGTAATTTGGTGCCAAAGAAAAATCTTTGACCCTTGTTTACCAAAAGCGTAAAGATTCCACTTGCCCCCCAAATGAGTTGTTACCAAAACATGATTTCAAGTCAAACTTTCAACACTGACTTTATTGACTCTCCGGCTAGCTGGAACTTGGATAATGTTAGCCATCTTCTAAGTGTTGAGGAGCTCCATAACATCCGTTCTACTTGTATTCCCATCCAGGGAACCATTGGTGATACCCCTTTCTGGATTGGTGCCCAAAAAAAGGGGACTTCACAGTATCGGCTGCTATAGCAGCATTTCGCGATCTCTTGCCTACTTTCAGGGGTCTTTCTTGGTGAGTGGATTAAGTTATGGAGTCTGGAGGTTCCTTGTAAGGTTATCACCTTCTTATAGACCATCAAACATAACAAGATCCTTTCGAATGTTATATAGGAAAAGAAGGAGGCTTACGGCTGATGAGTTTTGCCCTCTCTGTGATCGGGATAGAGAAGATCTTGATCATCTGTTTAAGTTTTGTGTTCACACTATACAAATTTGGAAATCTATTTGGAATCAAAACTGGATTGATAACCATGCCCACATGAGTTTTGATGTTTGGTTCAGAGAAAATGTTTTCAGCCACCGAGTAAGAACGGAGTTCCCCACAGTACTTTTCATCTGTATTAACTCTTTGGATGATTTGGCATGTGAAGGATACTTTCACAACGCATAGTAATGATGTGAGCTTTACTCTGGATAATCCTAATTCTTGTTGGTCTCTAGTCTTTACCTCTTACAAATACTATCAAGCTCAATGTAGATGGGGGTGTGCAAGATGAAATCCAGGAAAGGGGGGTTTTGGCGGAGTGTTCCGAGATAGCAGAGGCAAATGGATCTTTCGTTTGTTGGGAAACTCCAGGATTGCTCCAGTTTGGAAGCCGGAATTTGGGCTATCTATAGAGGAATTGCGATTGCTTTCCAAAACAGTTGGAGGAAGTTTGAGATCGAGAGTGATTGTGAAGATGTTCTTCACATTTTATGAGGTTTATCAATGGGCCGACAGCGGTGTTTGGCCAGATCTCGGATGGTATCTCGTTGATGGAGAGGTGTGAAGCAACCATCAAACATATCACAAGAAATGCTAACGAAGCGGCTGATGCATTGGCTAACACCGGTACTGAGCAAGAAGAGGAGCTGCTTCATGAAGCCCCAGATGTGGTGAAGAACCTCCTCATTGCTGATATCATGGGGGTGGGCTTGTTTTTGTAATTGTGTCTTTGTTCTCTGTACTTTATTTTCCGAATGAAAAAAAAAATGGTCAATTGCTTATTAGCCACCCCTGGTATAGGGTAATGATCCATGTGCCACCCTCAGTTTTAAATCCCTTTTATTGCCATCTCCAGTTGGTCATTGTTAGCAATTGGGGTAAAATATCGTTAAAATATTTAACTTCGTCAAGGGTATAATGGTCTTTCCGAAAAAGTTTGATACATTATATCAAACGAAAAAAGTTTGATATAATGGTCTTTCGGTCGATTCCGGCGGGGGCTTCTCCTCCTCCTCCTCTCTCCATCTGCTCTCATATTTCTATGGTGGATTGCTAGGGTTTATTGTTGTGTTCAGATGTGGGTATGTGTAATTGGAGATTGGAATTTTGAATTCGATCGGGTAGAGTTTGAATTGGTGATGAACAAGGACGCGACAAATGCGATAGCTTTGAGGTTGAATTTGAGTTCAAATTGGGGATGAACAGAGGTGGCAATGACAGGTCAATTTGGGTTGATATTGAGTCTGGTGTTTTGGGCTTCCACCATTGCTGCAGAAATCTTAAGGTTTAACTTTAAGCTCTGGTTTGATTAACTTGTTTGGATCATGTTGAGGCAGGTTATTTTTGCTTTAACAGTCTGTACTCTAGTTACTGTGAGGAATTGTTGATGGATATGTGAAGAAGGGGTTTGTTTGATTGTGTGTATTGGTGATGGTCATGGTGTGTGCCAGTTACTTGAGTTTGATGGTGGAAGCCATGGCGGTGGTATGGCCGGATCTGGGTTTGTTTGTGGTCCTCGTGGTGGTATGGCCGGATCTGGGTTTTTCACATTTTTGGTGAGTTGACAACATCGCCCCTCAAGAACCGTTAACTAACAAAAAATGTTGGATGGGACAACTGGAGGTGGAAACTAGAGGGATTTGAAACTGCGGTGCTACATGGATAACTAATAGCAGCAGCACTCAGACATGCAATTGAATCAACAGCAGTTGTAGACTTGGATCAAGATACCCCAGCTTGAAACCACGACCATCAAAAAAATTGGCAAAAAACTGCAATTAGGTTAACGTACCACAGAAGGTTCGCGAAACCCAACACCGCCTACCACACACCACGAAAAAGAACATGTAACAACATGTAGAATTTCAGGATATCTCCATTGATTAAATTTAGAACCAATCAACTATTAAACGGTTGTGCTCATGGTGATGCAATGCATTAGGACAATCGCGGAAGGGTAAACCACTTCAAATCCATACCAGAAACTGCAATACATCCAGAAGATAGCGACGGCAGATTCCCACGTCATTCAACAAAAAACTGCAACACACTGAGTACTAGACGTCATTCAACAAAAAGCTGCAACATACTGAGTACTAGATGATGATGATAACACATACTCCTAATCACAACCTCAACGTGAGTCCAAACATGCTCATAATCAGAAAGATGCACACTTCTGTAGTCGCAATCCGCAACTATGCATGTACAGAGGAATAACAACTGGTGGTGCTGGTTGTAAGGAAGTGGTGGTCATTGTTGCTCCGGTTATACATGGCAGCGGCCAAATTGGTGGTGGTTATACATGGCAGCGGCCGAATTGGTGGTGGTTGCTGGCTGTAGTCGGAGCGTTCGTAGCTTTCGTCCAACCGGTGGTGGTTGCTGGCGGTGATAGGAACGGTGGTGGCTGTTTGTGGCTTTCGTCGAACCGGTAGTGGTTGCTGGCGGTGATAGGAATGGTGGTGGCTGTGGTCGAAATGTTGGTTGCTGAGGTGATCATAGTGGTTGTGGCAGTCGTCAAACTGGTGGTGGTCAGATTGATTGTGTTGGTGGTGACTGCGCAATATGTTTTCTTTAAGCTTCAACCATGGAATTTGAAATGACACCTATTTATGTAAGAATTTGAAATTACAATTTCGTGGTTCAAAATTCCTCCGCCTAATGATGCGGAATTTTCAATATACCGAACAAACTTTACCCAAACGCATCATTTTAAATGACTGGATTCTAAATTCAGAGTTTTGATTATATCCCACGTTTATATACTTCATCCAAACACACTCTTAAAGACACCAAAGCCCAGAGGGCATCTCCATCAGAGAACTCAATACTCAATAGTGACAAAACAAAACTCTGGCAAACAAGTCGAAGGTCCTTTTTTCCAGTTAACACTTAACACTGAGGTTCATCAACAAGTTACACGATAACTAATAGCAGCAGCACTCAGACATGCAATTGAATCAACAGCAGTTGTAGACTTGGATCAAGATACCCCCAGCTAGAAACCAAGACCACCAAAAAATTGGCAATAAACTGCAGAAAGTAACATACTACCACAGAAGGTTCACGAAAGCCAACACCGCCTAAACGCCTACCCACACACCACGACGAAAGAACATGTAGCAACAAGTCGAATTTCAGGATATCTCCATTGATAAAATTTAGAACCAATCGACTAATAAACAGCTTTGCTCATGGTGATAGAATGCATTAGGACTTTCGCAAAAAGGTAAACCACTTCAAATCCAATCCATACCAGAAACTGCAATATATCAAGAAGATGGCAGGTTCCCACGTCATTCAATAAAAAACTGCAACATACCGAATACTAGATGATGATGATAACACATACTCCTAATCACAACCTCAATGTGAGTCCAAACATGCCCAAAATCAGAAAGATGCACCCTTCTGTAATCGCAATTCACAACTATGCATATCGCGCGGAGGAATAACAACTATTTAACCAAACGAAGAAAGAAACCACTAAAGTTTTCAATTGCAAAATAAAAGACATCATTCCAATACAAAAAGTTCTGACTACTTGTGCTAGAAATGACCAACAGATCAGAAAACTTCTAAACACATGCATAAAACAGGAAGAGGTTTTAGTACACATACAAGAGAGTCGCTAATCAATTGAACCTGATAAGAGATCAACCGATCTAGTCTTCTTGTAAGTCTTTATTCTTCTTTTTCTTCTCCTTCTTGCCGCTGCTCTTTGCCTCATCATCGCCGTTCTCTGCATCTTTGCTCTTCTTTTTCTTCTTCTTCTCTGACTTCTCCTCCACCTCTGATGCCTCTTCTTCCTTCACCTTATCTTTCTTCTTCTTCTTTTCCTTCTTCGGTGTCTCAACCTCTGCAGCTACGCCCTCCTCATCAGCCTCCTGTTTCTTCTTCTTTTTCTTCTCCTTCTTCTCAGACTTCGCCTCCACCTCAGTTTCCTCAGTTTTCGGCTTCTTGACCACAATATCAGCAGCAGGGGAGCCCTCTTCCAGCTTCCGCTTCTTCCCTTCCTCGCTATCTTTCTCTTCATCCTTGTGCTTCTTCTTCTTTTTCTTCTCACCCTCCACTTCCACCACAGCCTCCGCCGTTGCCATCTCGGTAGTTGCTGGTGCCGCCGCTAGACTAGCCACCACAGAATCCCCACCAGTGGGGAGAACCACATTCCTCAGCCACTCAGCAGGAGTGCTCTCAGTCGGCTTACCCCTCTTATCCAACTGACCGGCAGCAATCAGCTTCTTCTTCATCGAAGCCCTAGGTCCCAAACCCCATTTCCTAGGATAAGTATCCCTATCCATCACAACCCTCTTAATCTTCGCCACCACACCATGATCACAAGTACCCATAACAGCCGTATCCATCTCCGCAATCCCCAACGCAATCGCCTCCCCCTTCGTCGACATCAGCACAACCTCCTCCCCCACAGAAATATCATTCTCAAACCTCAACAGCCCCGGAATCATCAGCTTCGCGCCGTAACAAATCGCGTTCACCGCCGAATCCTTCACAACCAGCCTCTTATAGCTAGTGAGCAATACCTCAAGAGGCATGATCACCCTCCTGAGATACGCCTCATCCCTATAGTTATCATACATCCACTGAGCATCCATCACGTCATGCATAGTCACCATGTTGTCCTTCTCCCCCATTATGCCGGACCGGACACGGCGAAGCTCTTGCATATGAGCTCCCACACCGAGAATTAACCCCAAATGGACACACATGGTCCTCACATAAGTACCAGCCTCACAGGATATCCAAAATACAACTAAATGCCTATCAGCATCATACTCTAACAATTTAGACTCATAGATTGTTCTAATACGGAGTTGTCTCTTGACGGCTGAGATTAAAGGGGGGCGCTGGAAGACTGCCCCGGTCAGCATTTCGAGTGCCCGGCCGACTTTGGCGACGTCGGGCACAGCGGAATGGAGCCGGGCGATGCAGACGTACTCTTTTCCAGCGCCCTGCTGGGACTTGACGAGCCGGGTGGCTCGGTCGATGCAGACGATGAGGTTCCCGGTGACCTTCGGGTCGAGTGTGCCGCTGTGGCCCGTTTTCTCGACCCGGAGGATCCGTTTAATCCAGGCTACGACTTCGTGAGAAGAGGGGTTAGCGGGTTTATCGAGGTTGAGGACGCCGTACCTGATGTATTCGGCGAGTGGGCGTTTCAGCGGAGAGTAGCCGTTGGGGAGGGGGGTGTAGTGGCCGGTGCGGACCTGGAGGCGGTCGTAGTTCTTGAGGAGGATCGGCCACTGGGAGGTGTCGATCGCTGGAGTGAAGCTCTGGGGCTTGATTAGGAACCCATCGGTGGCGGCGTCGTCGGTGGCGGATAGGGTTTGGGGCTCGTCCTTGGACTTGCCGCTCTTCTTTTTCTTCTTGTCGGAGCGGCTGATATCGACGTCTGTCATGGTCGGAGGACTGGAATCGATTGGGAGTGAGGTAGGGTTTTAGGCCATAAACTGGGGATGTGCTCTGTGGAGAAGAGAGTGAAGGCTAGGGTTTAAGGCAATGGAAGCGGGGGCTTTTAGGGGGAGGAGGAGGAGGAGCTAGGGTTTAGCGGAACATGGGCTTTGTGCAGAAGTTTGGGCCGTGAAACCTTATATGTTTAGTTCATTTTGGGCCCATTTCTATGGTTAAATGGGTCTCATCACTTCACCCCAAAAAAGAAAAGTTTGATTCAGCAAGTTTGGGTCGTGACTGAAGTTGAAGTTGTCTCTCTTAGATCATCTCCGATAGTGATATGCAATTATAATGAAAATAACATATAAAAGTTTTATTTGAAAGTAATATCTTCGATTAAACAAAATTGGTCGACGAGCTCAAGAAGTCATTTGTTGTTACAAAACCAGACCACTCTGGGGTGGCCTACCAAAGATCTACTACTGGCAAGCCCAAGACCTTTGGAGGCGGAGAGATGGGCACAACATTTCGTTATTGCGGTACGTGATTCACTTGGTAGTTAATGAAGCTAGCAAGATGATCTTTACACTCGTTGATGCATCTCTCGACCTCCGCGTGGTCTTCTGGATCTTTCCTCATTGATCTGTTTCTTTTCTCATTTCTCTAGAGAGAGAGAGAGAGAGACAGTCAGTTTCAAAGCATATTCGGTTCAACTTCATCTCCGGCGCCATTTTTACGTCTTCAAGAAGTCCTTCTGCTTCTGCAACTTTAGCTAAATTGACGAAACGGATGGGATTGAACCTTCCAGCAATGAAGAGGCCGTTTGAGTCCCTTATCACAACTCTAATTGTCGCTTGTTTCAATCCCTAATTCCAAGCAGCGTCGGTGTCTACTGATATCCATCCCGTTGGTATAACCTTCTGTTAGCCGCCCGGTGGGTATCCCTAGTCTGAGCCAGAATCTGATACAACTCACCGTGCATCCCCCCCCCCCCCCCCCCGAGCTCTCTCGAGTAATTAGCCGTCTCTTCCACCACAATTTTTTTCGCCGATTTTTATTCTTGAAAATCTGGTCATTTCTATTTTGCCACAGCTTCCAATTTTGCATACTCATCTTCTCTTGATCTTGTTTTGAGGCTTTGAGGAACAACAATAGAAACCAAATCTGGAAACTTCCAACTATTTTTTCAAGGAAATTCGGTCCAAGATACATCCTCCAGCCAGATTGGGCAAATTCGCAACAACAAAATGATGAGTTTTCGATGCTGAATCTCTATTACAAATTGCAAAATTTTGAGTACTATCAGTTCCTCTTCGATTTAAACTTTCATGGACATGAAGCCCTCTGTTAATGGCTCTCGATATTGGATAAATGATTATTTTTGGTAGTTTTTGCTTCCAAAAAAGACTCCACCAACCTCAAATATGGATAGAAGCGTCTCCATGTTGAACTCTGTCCTTTCACTCAGCTTGATGAATTGTCAGTCTATATCCAGTTTCTGTGTAATCATCATTGTAAAAATAGTGGCCCACTATTCTATCTGCCCACTAATTGTGGGAATTGAGGTCATCTTTATTTCTTCTCATGCTAGAACAGATCTTGTAAGTTCTGCTCATTCCACGTTCTTTCTTCTGTAATTAGGTCTACAACAGACACAAGATGACTGCTTATATTGGGGTGAAGGGCTTGAATTGGTGTTCTATGTACACCCAGGAGTCTTCAAAAGCGTTAAGGCGTTCAATCTCCAGCAGCAGCCACTGGGGACCAGATCTTTGCTTAACAGAATATTCTTCCAAAGACAATAAATCTTGATATTATCTTTTGCTCTTAATAGTCTCGTATCTTTGTAATACTTATGTCTCGGTACTCTAGCGAGTAGAGAATTTGGTTATATCAAAAGCCTCCAAAAGTATTTGCCTAACATAGCTTTCTTAAATTGTTGTAGATCATGAAACCATCCCCCCAACAGACTTGTGAAGCTTCATTATATCCCAAGCAAACCAGCTAATCCGTGATTTGTGCTCGTCTTAACCCCGCCAGAGTTCTGCCATACTTGATTCAAACTTCTTGCACAAACTGACGGGTAATTTAAAGTAGTTTATACTTAATAAAATATGTGGGAATTGCCTCTATAACTGCTTTGAGAAGAATTTCCTTACGAGCAGGTGAAAACGAACTTTTTCCTTTTAGGTGTTCATCTTTAAATCTGCTATTTCAATAATACCTTGAAAGCCTGTCATCTTCTTCCTTCCAAACTCCGTAGGTAATCCAAGGTATTTGTCGTGTAGGGGCTCCTTTTTAACACCACACATAGGGCTCAGTTGGTCTCCCAAATCTGCAGACACATTGCTAGAGAAGATAATAGAGGATTTGTCATGGTTGGCTTTTGACCAATTGCTCCTTCAAGTATGTATATAGATTGACTATAGCTTCCACTTCACTTGTAATAGATTTAACAAATAGCATCCTGTCGTCGGGAAAAATTAGGTGTGACATACATAGTCCTCCTCGCGACGCATCTGCTCTAGTAATAGTTCCACTATACATAGAATTGTGAGTGCACATGAGAGAATTTCACCGCATACTAAAAATAAGTAAGGTGAGATAGGACACCCTTGATGAAGCCCCACGATTGGGCATAATGTTTCCAAAAGCTTGTTCCTTAAAAGAAAATGAAAAAGAAGTCGTAGATATATCAATCCCAGGCAATTTCAACGGACCCGTCATATATAAATTTTTTGTTACTTCTTGAAGAAGGTATGGGGCCTCCGTAAACTCACATTGGGTTGTAGTGATGCCCTCCGTGATATATTGTAGCATGTTTTCAATGTCGGTCTCGAATGGACTTGATCTTTAGAAGATTCCCTCAAAGTGATTTGAGAGAATTTGAACAATCTTGTCATCATCCGTGTACCAAATACCTGAAATGTAACAACCCCAGCGGATTACTGTCCCAACAACTTCTTTACCTGTACCATCGGATAAAAATGCTCGAGACTTGAAGGTACTAGAAGTAATCCACAAGGTTTACCATATACCAGATTTAAAGTTTCACAAATCTCCGATGTGGGACAGGATATTACAATCCCCCAACCATATACACATCTAATCCACAATATCTCGATGTTGGACGTGATATTACATGAAGAGTCTCCAATTCCCGTGATTGTGTTTCGTGCCTTCCTAGCTGAAGCTTTTTGGTGAAAGAAAGTTGTATTCCTGTATCCACTTTTCGATCTATGGAATTTATTCGCTGAGCATCACCTTTCAAGTGGAGTGGGCCACTAGGTAGAGCATCGTAGTAGAAGTAGAATCAGACAGGCTTAGCTTGTTATCTTTCCTTCTTTGCTCAAAATTTCCTTCGTTTGTTCTTGGTTTACTTCGATTATTTCCCCTTGGGGGATTGTCCCACTTCTTCCATTGATTCCATCTAGCCAAGTAAAATATTTGAGATGTTTTGTTCTCTAAGAAGAGATGTCCGATGGCATCTTGCCCTCTTTGTCCAATACCATAATAAGATGGTGAGAAGACACTGGCCGAATGCGTCTTCAGGTCGAAAATACATCTCGATCCTAAAAGTAGAAGACCTATGCCGGAATACCGTTATAGGTACATGAAGTGTCTCCAATTCCCGTGATTGTGTTTCGTGCCTTCCTAGCCGAAGCTTTTCGGTGAAGGAAAGTTGTATTCTTGTATCCACTTTTCAACCATTGAACCCTTGACCTCTCGTGCCACATATCTCCTTCTTTTGACAGGAGGTTGTTGAGGTTTCTCTTAGCTTTTATCAGTTACGCTGCCACTGCTACACTTTGACACCGTTTTTCAAAATATGCCATGGCTTTAATTTTGCTCCTTAATTTTCTTTCCGATACTGCCAAAGAGGATTTTATTCCACTGTTGAAGTCCTGCCCCACTGATGCGCAATTTAGCGTACTATTCACAAGTATACGAATCAAGTAATATAGAGAGTATTTTCGACTCGATTTATCGATCCCACAGGGACTTTGCAGGTTTTTCTAGTAATCAGTTTTAAGGAACAGAGTGTAAAAAGGAGGAATATTTTGAGAGTTTGTTTGCTAACTAAGTACTGAAAGTAAATAACTGAAACGTAAATCTTTTTGTGAGATTTTTCTTAATAATCTTAAGGTTGTAAAACTAGGGTTGAGATACTAGGTCCCGGGATCCCCTAGGGTTCTTCAGATTTTCGTTCTTTGTTTGACATGAAAACACACAGCAGTCTCGTTATCCGTGCCACGTACCAATTGTGCAGTATCTTTTCTTTTCCTGCACGTTATCACAATCCTGCAGACTTTCGGATTCCTGTTAAGATGCCTAAATCTGCAGTCTCGTTCTAAGGCTGCTAGGGTTTCTAACCTGTCCTGATGGCCCGGGTCAGATTCTCTAACAGTTGGTCTCAACGATTTCAGGCTAGTCCTAACTCCCCTTCGCTAGTCGGCCCATCGGGGTAAGGTGCTAAATTCTGTCTTCTCTTCCTAACCCTAACCGGACGTTTCACCTACCGGCTCGGGTCTGTAGCAATTCTGGTTCGCGAATCCGATCATGCATAAACAGTAAAATTCAAAGACAAAATAACTGATAAAGCTGCTGATATTAAGATAACGTAATCATGAATTCATAGTCAAAACGTAGAACTAATCTGAAAACGAAACCCTAGGTTCATCGAGAACCTAGGTAAAAGTTTAGCTACTGAAATTCATAACGTAAATAACACAGTTTTTTGAATAAGAGAGAAGAAGAGCAAACGGGTGTCTTGAATCTGGATTCACGTTCCGTGCTCTCCGGGGATGCTCCGTCTTCTCCGTCGGTTGTGTTGCCTTGTGTTGATGTTCTTGTCTTGTTGATCTCTCAAAACGAGTCTGGACGAGTCTTTAAATAGTGCTGTTTTTCCCGAAAACGCTTGCGCCAGAATTTACGAAAACTGCCATCGGTCCACCGACTCAGGAAAAAAAAGTCAAACTGGCTGCGTATATACGCAGGGTTGCGTATATACGCAACCAGGGGCCCACAACTTAGCATCCCCCACTACCCTGCCTGCGTATATACGCAGCCCTGCGTATATACGCAGACAGGGCTGTGTCCAAATCTGGCCCGGCTTGGTCCTCTGGTGGGCCTGGTTCGGTCTTCTGGGTCCCACACTTCTGCCTCAAAATATCCGGTTTTCCTTACTCGGTGTCTTCCTGCTTTCCCGTGTTCCCGTCTTGCGTTTTGACCCGAAACTTGTCAAAATTACCAAAATACCCCTGGGTCAAAACCGCTCCAAATTCTGTCCAATCCTGACTCTGGCCATAGGAAAACTGCTGACTGAATTTGGGAGACAAAATCTGAACTTGACTCCGGAAACCCGGGCCTGGTGCCAAAATGACCAAAATACCCCTACTGTCCCGGAAATCGTCACGACCCTGAATTAGCTGCTCATGACTCCGGTCATCGGGAACCGAGACTCCTTACTCGGGCGTGGCCTGTCTGGGACCCACACTTGACGGGAATCGGTTTTTCGGCCGGACTCCGTTTCAGCATTATAACCTGTTTTTGGAAAGCCCTTGACGTCTCCGTTCTTTTGCCTCTGGTTTCACTCCAAAATTCCAAGTCAAGCTCAAGATATTGTCAACCGAGCGCGTCCCGGTGATTCTCGGTTTTGGCGTTTTCAGCTTCCTCGGTCGGTTTTCACTGCTCGTTTTTCCTCCAGTCTTTCCGTTTTCCATTCCGCTCTCCCTTGTACCAGTCTCGGTCAAATCCGACTCCGAGCAGTTTCTGCACGTTTCCGAGGCGATCCCGGTTCTGTCTCGGCACGCATCCCAATGCACTTTCCGAACCTGTTCCTGAAAAAGCAGGAAAAAACCCGCGATCATATCCAATAAAAGTACGAAACATGCAGAAATTTACGAAGAGCAAATAAACGTCTCGTTCCTAAAACCGAGGCTTTCCGAGGGTGAATTCTGGCTAAAACGCGACTTTCCGACACAAAGACACGTCAAATCAGGCTAAAAGATAACCCCTAATTGGGCCTTATCACCCACATAAGCACAACTAATTTTTGATCAAGTCAAATTCCTTGTCCAGTTCCTCTGAATATCCTCTCGGTAGTCTGCATCATGGAGCCAGGTCGCTTCGAATAAAATACGACGATCACCTATAGTTACATTTTGTTTAGGGCTCGCAAAATGAAGTTCGCTTGGATTATGATCCGACGTCGAACTTACCATGTGGTTAACTCTAGCATCGCCAAATATTGTTCTCCACTAGAGATTGGTTACCATTATGTCAAGCATTTCCCATATGTTGGTTTCATCATCTTGATTATCTCTCCATGTATAGGGATTGCTAATAAAACCCAGATCCTTAAGTTCACAAAATTGAAGGGTATCCCTAAAGGGATCTGTTGGTTCACCGACACATTCCTTCCTCCTTTATTTGCTTGTGAAGTCACCTCATTAAAGTCTCCCATAACAAGCCATGGGGTATCTCGGTGTGGTTTTATACGGCGAAGTAAATTCCATGAATCACGCCTCTCGCTTCGTTCAAGATATCCATAAAATCCCATAGGGAACTAGATTATGCTGTCATCTACATGCTTCATATTAAAACTAATGTAGTGAGAGGAACTCGAAATTATTGTTACCTCTAGTTTCTCGTCCTATAGAAGGCCTCCGCTTCTGCCTATGCAATCGACGAAAGAACCATTTGTATACCCCATTTATGTATCACTATCTTCATATCACTATCAATTAATCTCGTTTCCATGAGAAAAACCAAAATTTGGACAGCTTTCCTTTACGGTGTCGCAAAGGGTTAGAACGTTACGAGGTTTTTCAAGCCCTCGTACGTTCCAACTTAGGGCACTCATTGTTCTAGGCAGACTGCTTAGCAGACTCTGCCTCTGATTCTTTGTTTGATTACAAACTATTGATTTCCAACAATTCATCGATCAGATGATTTTCTTCAGCCTCATCTGATATGTTAACAGTCTCTGCGGAGGCATACCCACTTTCTTTGACTTGGGGTCCTTCAGCGCGACTTCTTTTTCCACCTTCTACCACAACCAAACCACATTCAGTAAAAGAGACAGTAGGTAGATTGGTCGGCTACTTTTTTGCTGCAACTGCATTCTCCTCCCCCATCTTTGAGTCTTCCATATTTTACAGACCCGATCCTTGATGTTGAATTGTTTCCTTTTTGGTGGTTTGACCGCACCAAATTGGACTTGTTTTGGGACATTAATCATTGCACTTGGGAAGGGTTTGGTAAATTAGAATTACCATTAAGAATTTGCTCTGATTAGGAGCCTGCTTTTCAACGGCGCTTGACCAAATTTTTGGTACCTATAGAGTCTAATTTGAACCAATCATGATCTCCTTCCATTTTGAGGAATTTGATTGCGACTGTGGTTGCCATACACTTACCTTATCCTTATTGTAACACCCCAATCCTAGAGTACTGGAGAATTACACTTGAATCCCCCATACTCTCCATAGATGCCTTTCACAAGCACAAAAATACTCAGCAAGGAGTTTAATCCTAACGATTCCGTTACAAGACAGAAATAAAGAAACTAGATTCAAAAGAAACTTACTATTATAGCATGCTTATACTAGTTTGTCAATCCTCTAAGTGATGGCCTACCTCCCGGTCTCCCGCATTCTCACCTGACAAGTGTAGCAGGCAGTGACATCACAACATCAAACTACAACGAAACAAAATAAAGTCTATAAAATAGGTATATATACAGTTTTGGAAGCGTTTAAAACACATACTCGTATTACTTGTAGCACAATAACTTGACCCACATCAAAAAGGATAAGAATGTTATACCAGTAAAATAAATATCAGTTAATACCTAGACATGACACATCCAAACTTAGTTTCTTATTCCAACATCCAATAATCATTCAAGCCATGTTGACCTTAAGTGTGCACAACCCCTATTGGATCGTCAGTCCATAGAGTGGTATTAGTTACCTGCATTCGGGAGCTAACAATGTATCGACTAAAAGCCCGTAGACCGGGTCCCATGTGTGTCCGCCACCGCAACAGCTAGACGTCCGGAGACTGTAGTGACCATACAAGGGTCTAAAGTAATCATGTTTCAGATATCAAATAAGTAATGTAAAGACAAGCCTGAATCATATCCATGTACGCATACGTGCAGGCACATATATACGTGATCGAACGTTACTTACACCGTGATCTCTGCTTCTCGAATTAATGGACAAATACATATACTATGGCAATCCCCAATAAAAAATTAAGCATTGTTATGCTTACTAAAAGCCCGCCTAGTCCTCCTGATTTGCGTTATTGATTCTCTATCACGGAGTCTATAACTTGAGTCTTTGAATTTAATTTACGGTGTGTTCTAGGTGCCGGAACAACATCATCAAAAAAAAAAAAAAAAAGTGAATATGAACTGAAAGACCGAAGTGGTATGGTATGTAATAGGGGTGACTGGTGAGCAAGAACCCGGCTGACCCGGCCAAAACCCGGGCGACCCAAGACGACCCACCCGACTATGAACAAAGTTTGATAAAGTTTGTTTGACTTTGGGTTTGAAATCTCCAACCCGACCAACAACCGGGTGATTTGCGAGTTGAGCTTTTCTTAACCCGTTAATAACCGACCCGGCCGAAAATACACATCCAGTGGACTCCACCTGCTGTTTCAAAGTTAATATATTACATTTAATACCCATACCATATCAACTAGACAACTACTAATAGTCTAATACCTATCTTATACATACATGAAGGAAAGAGAGAACAAGGAGATAAAAGAAAGAGAGAGAGTTTTTGTTCCCTGTTTCGACAGGATTTAATAGAGAGTCAGAGAAGAGAGATAGAGAAGGAAAGAGAGAGGAAGAAGAAGATGGTGGTGCGGTCGCCCTCGCTCTCTGTCGATGCCTTAATCCTCTCTTCCCGGTTGGATTCGATGGCGACGACGACATAGCGAAATAGGTCGACCGCGACAATGACAGAGCTGCGGCAGTTAGGTGCCCGTTCGGAGTTGAAATCTGGTGTTGAACCGGAGTCATCATATTCGTCTCCCTTTTTCTGTAGATCGGATTTGGGGCTTGATTTTTTCTTCTCTTTGGCAAATCCGGCCGAATTCGATAAACCCGAAAACAACGGGTTTTACTGTGTTCCGACTGGCGTCGGGTCAAAATTTCCCATACGCGGGAGTCCGGGTCGGGTGGCGTATTGCCAAAAAATCCAGCCGACCCGACCCGTGCACAACCCTAGTATGTAACCGCAAGGATTGTGAGTGTTATTTCAAAGTGTAAGGACCAAAATGATATCACCGTAAACTAACGGGGTAAAAAACCAGAATCCTCTTAATCACAAAACCAGCAAACAGACCGCAGACTTCAGACAATCTCAATCCGCCACCAAAATCGCAGCCATGGCTGCCGAGAAAGAGAAGACAACAAAGATACGACTCCTCTGCAAAAATCTCCTCATCACCAACAACAACGAACCACGTCTCCAATGGCTAATCGGATCTCAATTCTTCCCTCACTTCACCATCGCCTCCACTCTCAGATCCATCCACACCCTCCCCTCCAAACCACTCTCTCCCGATTACCCCAAAGAGTCAGGTACACACCAACCAATCTCTCCACAATTCACTTCACAAATCTCTCTAATTATTCTTCAATTGCGTAATCTCATATCAGGTGATCTTCGGACGCTGTTACCGAAGGGTTTCGAGGTGATCGGAGCGTTGATCGGCGGTGATTCGGAACAGGATGCGGTTAAGGCTATAGACGCTGCTAGAGAGGTGAGGGAGGTTGACGGTGATTTGATCGGAGCGGTTTCGGATTTGAAGAGTGGCAATGTGCGGTTTTTTATATCGAGGAGTGGGAGTTCTAGGGTTGAGTGTGTTGGAGATGATGATGTTGTTGTTGAAGATCAGCCTGAGAAGTATGTTTGGGAGAGAGGCTGTTTGCTTCTTTGTAGGGTCAACATTAAGTTGCCTGTTTACTGTGCCATTGACAGTCCTCAAGGTTAGTTCGTTCTCTCTTTATTTGGGGTTTAGGGTTTAGTATATGAGAATCTGTAGTGATAATTTGGTTTAGGGATGCAAGTTCTAACCGGAAAAACCGTAATCCGAGCCGAACCGGACGGTTTGGTTCGGTTCGGTTTGGAAGCTGTTATGGTTTGGTCCAGGTTTGCAAAAATCCCAAACCGTATAAACCGAACCGTTTATGTAGCATTAGCTTATACAACTGCCATACTTGATAACTTCTACATACATATCATATACAGTAGCTACTGAATTATGATGAAATGTTTGCTACTTTATTTTAAAATTTCTTGACATTAATTTTAGCGAATATTTAATTGCTGAATGAATTATTAAGAAGTTTCAAGTGAAATAACATATTTCTAGAAATCGCGGTTTAAAACGGAACCAAACCGGTCCTTCACAATTCGGTTCGGTTTGGATAGGTGCCGAAACCGGACCGAACCGAGCCGTTTTCATCCCTAATTTGGTTAGCAAGATAATGTTCTGGAGATTCGATTGCTTTACTGTGAACTTATGAAAGTTCTACTAAGGTTTGGGTTTGACTTATGGTGATTGGTGAACACAGCTTACTTAACTTTCTCGGACTTATGTTCTCTAGATTTGGGGTTTCTGGAGTGAGAACGCTAGGGTTAGTAGTGATGACTGGTGAGTGCATTTTAAGATATTGTTTAGCTCTGATCAACCATACTCACCGTCACCGCCGACATATTTAAAGTTATTATCGATTCCAACGTCATGGTTTCGCGTTTAGGTCCTCCATCTCCATCATGACTAGCTCCATGTGTGGTATGTGTGGTAAATTTGTAATCGCTCATAACGAATTCGACCTTCATGAGAATCTACCACAGTAAAGTGCGTTCTTGATGGACAAGAATCAGCAATAGAGGTAACAATTGAGATTCAAAATTGGTCTGTTTCCAACTTATGGAATCAAAGTCTGATGGTACCTGGAAAGCATTAATACAACACAAAATATTCCTGCCATAGCTTCAGTAATTTATGATGGGTTACAGAATCCCCGACAATCTCCACCACTAGGATTGATAGTGATGCCTGGTGAGGTGAGTGCATTTTAAGATGGTGCTTAGGTCTGAAATGGCTGGGCTGAACTTTAAAATGAAATATTTACCCTTGCTCAACCACCAGTACTGCCAACACATGTATAGTTAGTACTTAGTACCCAATTCCAATATCATGGTTTCACTTTCAGTACCTCCATCTCTATCATGACCACCTCCATGTGCAGTAAATTAGTAATTACTCATAATGAATTTTACCTTCACGAGATATATCAGCAATATTGGTAATGATTGAGATTCAAAATTGAGTTGTTTCCAACTTATGGAATCAGAGTCGAATGGTATACCTGCTGAAAGCCTGAATACAAGACAAAAAATTCTTACCGTAGCTTCAGCAATCTATGATGAGTTACAGAACCCCAAACAATCACCACCAAAGGAACACATGCCTTTCTTCTCCGCTCATGTTAGAAACCTGCCACCAAGCCTCCATCCATCAGCTTTAATGACAGGATTGTGTGGTGTGTAGACCCCCTTGGCACTTTTACTACTGCTTCTGCTTGGGAGGCAATGAGGGAGAGAGCTCGTCCAAACAATGGCTTCTGTTAAAAATAAGTTTTCTTTCCCTAGACATTCATTCTGTGGATAGCCATCCAGGAGAGGCTATCCACTAAAGATAAACTGTTTTTTTGGGGTGTTATAGCCTAGAACCTCTGCTGCTTATGTGATTCCTCTCCAGAAGACCACTGCCATTTGTTCTTTAGCTGCCCTTTTTCAAATGAGGTGTGGAGATTCTTCTCTATGTGTGATTCTGCTCATTGGAGCACCAGTGCTTTGTCAGAATTGGAATACAGGTTCTGTTTCTTTACTCAAGAAGACCTGTCTAGCAGCTTTGATTTACCATATTTGGCAAGAGAGAAGCCAGAGAACATTCAAGGCATTAAGAGCAGACCGGTTGATATCATTAGGAAGGTCTCATGTAAACCTGAATTTTAGGTCTCATGTTCTGTGCTGTTATTTTGTAGACTAGACTTAGTCTAGGATGTGAAGTGTAGAATTTGTTCCACTGTGTGTGGTTTGTTGTTGCTAGCCCTCTGTTGTGTGGCTTAACTCTAGCTTTACCTGAGGAATGCCCCTTGTACACCTGAATTTTCTCAGTTCTCCTTATATACTTTGAATTCACAAAAAAAAAAAAAAAAAAAAAAAAGAAAAGAAAAAAAGAGGTAATTCTAAAAAAACCCCACCACCAAGGCATGAATCCCTGCCATAGGTGGACATAAACAAGTTGACTGTAGCATAGTGCTCAAATTGGCTGAACTTTCATTCATCAGGACCCTCTTTGTGCTGGTCCAAATCTCGCACACTGTTTGTTAGAGATCTACTTCTCCTATTACGAAGACAACCCGATGTATAGGAGTAGTGTAAAGATGAAGCATTTTCCCCTAGATGGTATTTCTCGATTATACTATCAATCTCATGAAAATAGGTCCACAGCTGCTTTTGACTCAGTTGATGTGTGGTCTTGTATAATTTCACCCTAGATGGTCTTTCTCGTTTCTTATATTAATATCATGATTATAGGTCCACTACTTTTGACGCAGTTTAAGTGCAGTCCTGTATTTTTTTTTCCTTTTCAGATCTCTACTACCTATGATTCTGTCCCTGAATGAATCTCCAGAATTTCGAATAATGCTGGCTGTTTCTTTCTTTGGAATTGTTTGTACATCTCCTTTAACAGAAGTTAACCGTTTTTAATTGATTGATGCTTTCAGAGACAGAGGAAATGTATTCTCGTGCAATCGATGCTGTTGCAGCTCAGTTCAAGGACCCCAAAGCTACATACATAATGGAAACATTGGACAGACTTTCAGCTGAAGTACCTTCTCCTCTTATCGTTCGTGGTGTAGATTTGAATTTTGCAGAAGTCTGGAATTCTAGTCTTTCAAGTGACACTGTTGGAGAAGCTAAGGAAAAAGATATTACATGTTCATACTTTTGTTCGAAGAGTCTAGGTATTTCGACAGTGGAGGTAAGTTTCATATAAGCATTCTTGATTTTATATGTATTGATTTTCAATTTTTCCATGTTTAGTTATCTGACATTTCGGTTGATCCCTGCCAACCACTTTTCCTAAAACCTTCTCTTGTTAGAATGCAGATAAGATCCAAGTTAGCGTCCTACTTGATAGATCAGAAAAAACTCCAAAATTAGCTGCGCCTGTTGCAGAGTATTTCCCAGGTAGTTAATTGACTCTTAAGTCGATGAACTAATAACTGAATCTGTATCTTCTTATAGAATAACTATGACCGACTTGATATTTTCAGCCTTGAAAGACACCAAACTTTTGATGGTGGATTTTAAATTGGAGGTGCTTTGTTATTCAAAGAAGGACGTCCCACTAAAACAGGCAGTTTCTACACTGATCATCCCGGGGCTTCTGGACCAGTTGTATGCCTTGAAGAACTCAATCAAACCCAACCTCGCAGGGATGCATCTCCAGGTAAGTGACTGTGTTACATATGGTAACATGTATATTTTATGGAATTTGACTGATCTTCATTAATCTGTCAACGGGGTGTTATCATTTGATCTTCAATATGACTACGCTAACAGTTCCCGATTTTTAAAAGCACTCAATCACCATTTTGTTATCTCACTAGTTATTTATCAACATCCACATTTCAGATAGGCATCGACCAGTGAATCTTGATGTTTCTAGTCTATGCTCTACTAAGAAGAAGGATACGCTCTCATTTTTTTCTCTCTTAAAGAACGACTATTTAGTCTTACAGAGATCCTTATTCTCTCTTTTTGTTTTGAATTATTGAGTACAATTCTCTGTACATGAGATTCTATCTTCTGCATCTTTATGAAAAGTAAATCTTGGCCTATACCTGTGGTTCTTTTCTCCCAGTTTCTCATTGCCCACTGCTTGCCATAATAAACCAAAACCACTATGATCCACTGGCTCCTTAACCAATTATGCATTAGAAGTTAATTTGTTCTACAGTAAAGACCTGTGTAAAGAATTGTATCAAAAAGACCTGTGTAAAGAAAGTTACGAGTTGTACATAAACCAAAACCACTATCAGCAAACTTTCTGCATACTTTGCTATTCTCGTTTCTACTTGCTATTTCTTGTTACTAACTCCACAATATTTCATTTCTTGTTCCCTTAACTAATAGAGTGGGTGTTGTGTACAGCTACATCCATATCACTTCTGTCCTCCTGGATTTGTTCATCCGGTAACTGTTATCCACGAACTGAGTTCTCGAGAGACAGAAATGAAGCAAGGTAAGGTGTTTCAGAACTTTCCATTTCCCACAGTTCATTTCTTCTCTTTTCACTCTATAAAAAAACATGACCAAGCAAATCATTGTACAAACTGTTTTCCCATCCAAGCTATTGTCAAGAACAAGACTCGATCATTACCTCTTCAATATTACTGACGTGCACCTTCTAGAGGCATTATGGTATCTGAATTTTCATGTTTTAGTTTGTTGTCAACCATCAATTTGCATGAGTTCTTACAAAATGTTACTGAATTACGTAGAGAAGTGAAACTGTTCCTGATTAACCCAAAGCTATTGGATCAAATGACAAAGACATTGTCTAGAGAAGATGGTTTTTTTCTGGATGAGATGAAAATTTGATTCATAAACTGTGGAAATATATTCCATTCCTAAGGTGGAAAGGTCTATTCAATTTGGTTGATTATGCAGCACTGGTATTATAACATTTAGTGTGACCTATTAGATTCTGGTTATGGTACAAGCTGACAGATTTTTACTTTTGCAGTTGAAGTTAGAAGATCCCTACATTTGAGGCTGGGATTACCTCTCGATCGCCCTCTCCTTAGAATTGTCAACGCCATCAATGTATCTGCATCGAAGGACAGTGCTAGAGACAGCTCAATGTGGAAGGGTAAATTATTCAGCTTGAACTAGGCTACTTCGTGATCACTGATTAAACAAAAAGTTTGATTATGCCTCTAAGATTGTCGATTTTTTATATGTGTGTGGTTATTTTAGGTTCCACTTTGTTAAAGGACGTACATCTTGGGATTCCAAGCAGTGGAGGCAAGTGATAAATTTACTCCTTTTACTTTAAATAATATATGTATATATCACTGTTTTTCAAATTTGTGTTATGGGTGTTGTTTCGTGTATTAAGCAATGCACCAATATCGTACTTTGCAGTTTCTGGTGGCGTTGCCTCTTTGGTTCAGGGTTCTTATGAGTACTATCATTATCTTCAAGATGGATTCGATGACTCGGTAATGCAAGTTTCTTTCTTTCCGTATGTTTTTATCAAAACCATGTCTCCGATGAACCTCCCTGATAGCTAGTATCCCGACGGATCTATCTGACAGATAGTAGATCCGATGGACTCTCCGATAACTAATATTTTTGGCTGACTTCTCCGATAAACCATGCCCTAGCCCATAAGAACAGAGATATGAATGCATACTCAGGACGAGAGTCTAAGTATGGACTGATGGGAATTATTCAGCAGTTATTTTGTTTGCATAAAAGCTGGTACGAGTTGGTCATGGCTTAGATATTAGCAAAACTGCATAAACATGTAGAAGCTTGAGAGGATCACTCTCTCAGTCTCTCTCCAATAAGCCTGATTTTGATAGTGTTGGTATACTGATGAACCAGAAACAAGTTGCTCCATTTACCTATTGACTTTAACCAGTTAACTTCAATGTTAGTAATGATTCTTCGGTTTAAACCTTGTCAGGGTTGGGGATGCGCCTACCGCTCTCTACAAACTATCATTTCATGGTTCAGACTCCAACACTATTCGTCCATTGACGTTCCCTCACACAGGTATCTGCTAAACTCCAGTGATAATATTTGCAGTTACTATTTTCAAATTTAGTGAATTCTGCATGATTGCATTACTGCGATATAGTCTACCGTGAAATCATTTTCGCCACTCTGATGACGTCCTTATAGTTTATCCTCACAGTGTAGTTGTTTCCGTACGTGCGAATTACATTACTTTTCAGGGAGATTCAGCAATCACTAGTCGATATTGAAGATAAAGACCCTTCATTTATAGGCTCTCGCGAGTGGATTGGAGCCATTGAGTTGAGCTTCGTTTTAGACAAACTCCTTGATGTAAGTATGGTCCTTCATGAAATAGTGGTTTCTGATTCTGACCACCTCTGTTTGCACAATGAAGTACAACCAAAAAGTGCCTTCACATTGTGATATCTGGTTTGTATAATAACTGTTTTCTTGACATACGCAAATCGTGTTGCCGAAATTCCAGAATATTCAAAATACGCAGATTTTTTAGATGCATTAGACACCTTGATTTATTTATGTCCTTTATTGAATAAATCAGGTTACTTGCAAAGTCATAAATGTAAGATCAGGAGCCGAGCTTCCAGAAAAATGTCGAGAGCTTGCGTTGCATTTTGAGACCCAGGGAACACCTGTGATGATCGGTTAGTAGAATGTGTTTTCTCGCATTCCTTTCATGCACTCTCTCCTCTCTTTTCTTATTCTTCATCAATCCATGTAAAATCGACCACACTTCAGAATTGACTAATCGTCGCAGTCACTTTACACAAAGAAAGTCAGTATAACAGAAAGAAGTACTTAGTGATTTGAAGTGTTTTTTGAGTTCATTGTGAGATTGTTTACATGTGCAGGTGGCGGCGTTCTTGCATACACTCTTCTGGGAGTTGATTTCAACGAAGCAAGTGGAGATTGCGCGTTTCTCATACTTGATCCTCATTACATGGGAGGGGAAGATCTCAAGAAAATCGTGAATGGTGGATGGTGCGGGTGGAAAAAGGCGGTTGACAGCAAGGGAAACCACTTCTTTCTACAAAACAAGTTCTATAATCTTCTGCTACCGCAACGGCCCAACATGGTTTAACTTCATCCCTCAAAATGTGAGGTCAATACACAATTAGTTATGTCTAGGCATATCCAAGTACTTACTCACATTGAGTTTTTGTAGACTGTAGATGTTCAAGGTTTGAATTTCTTTTAATAGAAAGAGGAATGTGTAATAGGATAAGTTGCATTTTCACTATGAAATCCGACTGTAGTATCGCTTTGATCCTTCTCACTACTATTTCATTTTGATCATCTGAAAGCTGTCTCAAGTTTGTCACTTTTGCATTTTTTTTTCTAAATTTTGAACGTTAATAGAGATTTTGAACCCTTGTACTAGAAGCCCAGAAGGCAAGGATTTGATTGAACCCTAGGGGCTTGTATGCAGAAGTCTTTGTTGGTAAGGCATAAACCTACTTCAGTGACGTCGCGTTCACAGATGGCCTTGTGGCCTAATGGACTAATGAGTTGTTCAAACATCTTCGGTGGTTGAGTGAGAGGTCTGGGATTCAACTCCTCCAGTAAAAATAATTGTAGATATGATGTTAGTGGGCTTAAAACAAGACCTATCGGTGGATAGAATCACATCTTCATAACAAACAAAAGGCGCACACTTGACAAAAAAATGACATCACATTCGGGAAGAATTAGTCCCTAGCTGTAGGTAGCAACAGATGACAGAATGCATATATGTACTATGGTAAAAGTTTATACAAGTAGCCTGTATGAGTACTTGTCGATATGTGGAGTTTGATAGAATATTTATATAGTTTTTTTAGGGAATCTACCGGGTTGTAGGGCGTCATAACCCCATGTTTAATTTAATAAGTGATAATCGGGATCCCAACACGTAATCGACAAGGTGGTGGTGGGGGGGGGGGGGGGGTGCATTAGACCTCCTCTCGTGAATAAGAATATCGTTCTTCCTCTGATATCTTGTCTCTCCCTAACTCTTGTCTCTTCTCTCGTCTAATCTCATCTTCTCCTAATTTCTTATCTGAATCTTCAGTTTCTTCTCTTATCGATACGATTCTGTATCAGCATTTATAAGGAATGAAATCTACACCATTTAATAGAGGGTTGAAACAGGCACTTCTATGTTTCGTTGATACTTACGAACAATTCGGTGATTCTGGACATCAAAGGCTTACGGACCCTCACTAGCGGCTCAATCATTCCATGTTCAAAGAGAAAAGAACATGTGCGCTGATCACCTTGCAAGAATGGGATCTCACCAACCTAAAAAAAGCTTGGTTTACAAAGACCCCCAAAATGATTTGGCCTCTGCCGATCCAGGCATGCTCGGTCAGTTTGTAACTATTTAGGTGAAACTGTGAGCATGTTGGTTTTGGAATAGTCTTTTATGTTCGTTTATGTTGTTGAACTTTATTTAGTTTGTTGTGCTTGCTTGTTTCTGTTCAGTGGCGAGCACATACTTTACGTTGAGTGGGGGTCAACTTGTTAATAGGAGTAGTTTTATTTTTCCTCACAAGTCACAACGTCATAATTCGTTAAAACAGTTGTTGTATTTACATTAATACTTTTTATAAAACTTATATACTACTGATTGTTAGTACAATATTTAGTTTAGCAATGCGAGTATTCTAACAAGTAACAACATTTTCGTAAGAAATTATATTGACTCCTAGACTAGGAGTACGGGATAGTAAACATAACTTGGTAGTGGAATACTGTTTAATTCTAAAAAATTAAGGAATGAAGTTAATTTTTTTTTTTATATATATATATATTTTCTTTTTAAGGTACCGAAATGTTAGTACTTATATGAAAATATTCAAATCATACAAGGTGAAAATGAAATACACAATCTTAAAGGGGCCATGCCCCCCGCTTCGCCCCTCCTTGTGTTTACAGTGTTTATGTTTGTAACGTTTAAACTCCCGAGCTATAAAAATATTTAATTGATTCATGTGACATACAAAATCCAGCTGATTCGATCCAGTTGACTCACAACGGCAAGCATGTTCATCACAAATTCTCCAGGTTGGATTGCGTTTGATAGAGTCATTTGCGCACACGAACCAGGAGGTAACCTGAAGCAATTTAGGGGCAAGTCACTTGTCAGACTGGCTGGCCGAGTTTAATAACCATGATTATTATTTTTATTTATTGATGACAATTTAGAATATGTTTACAGATTATCTGGGCCGGCGTTCCTAAAAAAAATATTATCTGGGCCGGCCCATTGACGAAATACCCTAACTTTCCAGACCCACGCAAACGGCTAAACGCTATACGAAACGGGCTTTTACTTTGGGCCCAAAAGAAAAGAACTGGGCTTCGGCCAATTACCGCCCAGTGTCACGTAAACAATCCTCACAGGCTCTCACATGTAATGGCGTCAACACGTAACCGCAGCCTCCCTATAAAACCCTTTCTTCATCCTCATCCGCGTTTCTCTCCCCTCTCTCAACCGATTTCACAACACAGAGGCAAGTAGTGGCCGAATAACCAAAAAAACCTCACAAATTCCGATCGCAAAAACCACCACCACCACTAACTCCACCATTGTTATCACTCGATTCACAGTCTCTGATCTTATTCAATCGTCTCTCTATCGTGATTTCGCCGTCTCCGTTACATTTCTGTCACCGCCGGCTCGAGATCTAGTCAAACTCTCCGACTCCGGCGTCCGATTAGGGTTCCGATCCGGTCACACTCACTGATTCTCTCTCCACTGTAAACAAAGAGAGAGGTAACACTAACTAATCAATTTATTTAACTAATCAATAGCTTCGTTTATGTTCGTTTCGGTTCTTCGATTTTAATTGCTTCTATGAATTTTCGATCGGTTTTTTAGGATTTTGTGAGTGTAAATGGGGTCGAGAGAAGGTTTTTTGACTGAAGATCAGCGAGAGGTGCTGAAAATAGCGACGCAGAAGGCGGAGGTCCTGTCGTCGTCTCCGAAGTCGCCGTCGTCGCTGCTATCTGAACTTCCGATCAAGGCTCCGGCGGGCGGGAAGGCCGTTACGTCGGGGATAGCGGTGAGACATGTGCGCCGTTCTCACGCGGTGAGGCCTAAGAAAGGTGAGTTGATTCTCATATGATGAGTTATTGATTTGTAATTCAACGCAGTGTGATGTTTAGTCTTGGATTAGAAGGTCTAATAGACTGATCTTTCTTTAATTTATCATGTAGTATGTTTAATGCTAGTTTTCAACTAATTACATATCTTGTGGATGATATGAACATGTTAGGTGAGGTCAAAAGCCTATAGTTCAGAAGGATAAGATAGACTGAGAAGAGCTATTGCAAATTGTGTTGCTAATGCTTTTGTTGTAATGATTTCATATCCCATTGATTACCGGCCAACGCGTCTTATTAATTGAATGGAATGTGTTGGTAGAGAACTAGAGATGAGAAACATAGGATACCTCGTGTTTTTAGTTTAAGGTAAGAATTGATATCACTTTTGAATATATGAACATGTTAGGTTAGGTCAAAAGCCTATAGTTCAGAAGGATAATAAAGACTGAGAAGAGTTATTGCAAATTGTGTTGCTAATAATGCTTTGCTGTATTGAATTTGTTTCCTATTGGTTAGCGATAGCTATGGCCAACGCGTCTTATTAATTGAATGGAATGTGTTGGTAGAGAACTAGAGATGAGAAAAATCGGATACCTCATGTTTTTGTTTTAGGTAAAAAATAATTCATATCACTTTTGAACAGAAATACCTATTGTATGTACACTTCTAGCGGCGGAATTTTATGAAGACTGTGTTTTAGGTGAATATCCGATATTTTAAGCCAGTAATTGGAAGACAACTTTCTGTTGTTTGCAAAATGGATCTAAATACCACTAGTAAATAGAATGATATTTAGCCAACCTCTAACTAGTTAGTTTAGCTCTTCTTTTTGATGGATCATACTTGTTAAAGCTTGTACCTAATGGTATTTATTTGTCACATTTATAAAATCAAATTCCAGTCTGTTTGAGAATGATATTACACTTTTGTATGCGCTTGTTTGTATACTTATAAGCTACTATTTGCAAGCTGAAGTCAGAGATTGAACGGGAACTAATGATAACATGCTGCTTTTGTGTGAGGTATGCTAGTTGATTGGATTTTAGTCATTTGTTTTAGATGTAGTAAATCAATTGGCATGATACATGTCAGAAATTTGGCTTAAGCCTTTTTGGTACTTGACAACAGTTTCCTTTGGCCTTCGTAGGCCTTTTTCCCCTTCTCATCCTTTATGAGCTCCCTATTCTATTGGTCTTTGGACCTTTTTGTTTGGTTGAATTGGGCTTTCGACAGTGTTATTGCCTGCTGGTAATCATGTTTATAAACAGGTTTCCCGAAAAACAGCGTATTTAAAAAAAAACAGGTCTCCATTGGAACTTTTCTAGGTGATTTTGAACAGTTTGTTAGCTATAAGACAGTTGTTTAAATAAACATCGGTTTTGGAGTTTTCCATAAATTTTTATTTATACCCGTGCCAAAACAGGCTCGTATTTTCGAAATGTAATTCTGTCATTTGGTTTGAAAAATGGTGCACTATGACAGAAATGCATAATATGTAGACTAGTTCGTGTACCAATTACATTTTGGTAAATCTATGCTGACCACAGTTTCTACAGAGTTCAACTCCTTTTGTTATACTGCTCGTTATCTAGGACCATTTATCTTGCTATTGACAACATTGCTGTTTAACACTGAAAATAGATGGCGCTGGTGGCAAAGGCACCTGGGGAAGATTACTTGACACTGATGGTGAATCCCACATCGATAAAAATGATCCAAACTATGATAGCGGCGAGGTATGACAGCTTTTGAATCAAATAAATCTAGTAGTAGTTAATACTTACGAGTTAAATGCTCTTTTTGGAGTGGTTTTATTCTCAGGCGTCCGCTTTAAATAGCTTGCTTGTGCTAACTAAAAAAGATAGCTGTTAGCCTGTTATCACTGTCCCTTTAGCTTGAAGCTTCTTTTGTTCCTGCATTCTCATCATTGACCTCTTCAGGAACCTTATCAGCTGGTTGCAGCAACTCTCAGTGACCCTTTAGATGAATACAAGAAGGCTGTAGTTTCCATTGTAGAGGAATACTTCAGCACCGGTGATGTGGGGGTTGCAGCAAGTGATCTCAGAGACCTAGGTTCTAGCGAGTACCTTCCATACTTTGTGAAGAAGACTGTTTCGATGGCCTTGGACAGACATGATAAGGAAAAGGAGATGACTTCCGTCCTCCTGTCAGCTCTCTACGCTGATGTCATCAGCTCTGCTCAGACTTGCCAGGGGTTTATCATGCTCCTCGAGGCTGCCGACGACCTTGCGGTGGACATACTCGATGCGGTTGATGTCCTCGCGCTGTTTCTCGCTCGTGCCGTGGTAGATGACATCCTCCCTCCAGCTTTTCTCACCAGAGCAAAGAAATCATTTCCGGAAACTTCCAAGGGATTTCAAGTTATTCAAACTGCTGACAAGAGCTATCTCTCGGCTCCCCACCATGCTGAACTTGTGGAGCGTAAATGGGGAGGTAGCACCCACATTACTGCTGAGGAAGTCAAGAAAAAGATAACAGATCTTTTGAAGGAATATGCTGGAAATGGAGATACTTCCGAGGCCTGTAGGTGTATAAGAGAATTGGGTGTTCCATTCTATCATCACGAGGTGGTGAAACGTGCGTTGGTTCTTGCCATGGAAGTGAAAGGAGCAGAAGCGCGCATACTCGAGTTGCTGAAGGAGGCACATGAAGAAGGTCTGATAAGTTCCAGTCAAATGGTGAAAGGCTTTACTCGTTTGGCAGAGAGCCTCGATGACCTTGCTCTGGACGTTCCATCTGCAAAACCCTTGTTCAAGTCCTTAGTCTCGCAGGCCATATCTGAAGGATGGCTTGATGAGTCATCTCTGAAAACTACAAAAGAGACCAATGGAGAGGTTGAAGGAAAGGATGATGCCAAGATCAAGCAATATAAACAAGAAGTCGTGTCGATGATTCACGAGTACTTCCTCTCAGACGATATCCCCGAACTGATCCAAAGCCTTGAAGATCTGGGAGCACCGGAACTAAACCCAATCTTTCTCAAGAAGCTCATTACACTGGCTATGGACAGGAAAAACAGGGAGAAAGAAATGGCTTCTGTTTTACTAACTGCTCTTCACATTGAAATATTCTCAACTGAAGACATAGTCAATGGTTTCGTCATGCTTCTTGAATCTGCAGAAGACACATTGCTTGACATTCTTGACGCATCAAATGCGCTCGCATATTTTCTAGCTAGGGCCGTGATCGACGATGTGTTGGCCCCTCTCAACCTGGAGGAGATTGCCAGTCGTCTACCCCCAAACTCGAGCGGCAGCGAGACCGTCCACATGGCTCGATCTCTCCTATCGGCGCGCCATGCGGGCGAGAGAATCCTAAGGTGCTGGGGCGGCGGGACCGGATGGGCCGTGGAAGATGCTAAGGACAAGATCCAGAAGCTTCTGGAAGAGTACGAGACTGGTGGGGTCCTCCGGGAAGCTTGCCAGTGTATTCGGGATCTCGACATGCCATTCTTCAACCACGAGGTGGTGAAGAAAGCTCTGGTGATGGCGATGGAGAAGAAGAACGATAGGTTGCTGGATTTGCTTCAGGAGTGCTTCTCTGAAGGGTTGATCACCGCCAATCAAATGACTAAGGGCTTTGCAAGGATCCAGGAGGGGATTGATGATTTGGCTCTCGACATACCTAATGCTGAGGAGAAGTACGGCCTTTATGTAGAACATGCGAAGAAGAACGGGTGGCTTCTGCCTTCTTTTGAGTAACAAAGTCATTACACTTGAGAAGAAACTTAATATTACTGTAGTACATAGGCTTGTTCCGTTTTAGTGTATCTCTCACTGTCATCTTTCCTCTTTTCAACCACTTTTTTTGCGCATGAAGGACTGATGGATACTCTGTGGTATAGTATGAACTTCGAACTCTCAGATACTTTTCCAGGTTGTTGTTCAATGACAGTACTATGGATGTTGAAACACTTGTGTTTTTGTTCAGGTGTTTTTGGGTTGGATGTTCTTTTGGGGGCTTGTGTTTCAACATTAGTTGATTCTGTGAGAAACTGAGAACGCAAAATGCCATTTACATGGATGTTTGAGAAATGAGTTTTTCAGTACTTCAAATGTCGCCATAGGTCTGTCCAATGAGCAGCTGCAGACTGCAGTATAAAATTCGACAAGTGGTGGGTGTTATTCTACCTTCTAGTCATATTAAGAGCATGTTCATAAGGGAATAACAATGTGTGCTTGGATGCATGTTGTTTTAGTTTTTATACTACAATAATCTGGTTTTTCGTGTTCAAAAACCGATTAAGAGAAACAAATACATGTCAATGACGTGTCGAACCGGTGCTCGGGTATGAGCATCCGGCGGACGCGAGTATTTTGCATTTTCCCACGTGATGGTAAGTGATTGGTCGGTTAAACTGGTGACTGGGTACGAGCATCCGATGCCTGGGGTCGGCCATCAGTGCTCCAGTTTCATCAAAAAATCAAAAGAAGAAATTATCCCACCCAAACAACTCTTATTATAGTTTTAGAGAAATCAGAAACCAAACCATTCAAACACACCCAATATGTAGGTTGACTACGAGAAAGTATTCATTGGGGCTTGCCCCACCACTGTGACCCACCAAATTTTGCATGTTTGTCAGAAGGTGAATGGCGCGCCCCACCACGCAGGCATGCCACAGTGGTGGGGCAAGCCCCAATGAATACTTTCTCGGTTGACTACATACAATACTATGTTGGTGGAGTGAGTAAGGTCACATGACATTGCTTAGCCCACGTGCCTCCGCCCTCGTTTTTCCGTGATCCAACAAGAGTTGTTTGGGTGGGGGCCGAGCCGGGTTAGGGGACCGGGTCTGGTTGGAAATGAGAGAACTTGAACTCCCCCTGGTTCGGGCCAAAAATCCGCAAGGGTTGGAGATAAGGGATTGTGTGGCATTGTTTATAATTCGAACATCTACGAATTCAAAATCAGTACAATGCAGGGGAATGTGGTCATTTCACATTGACCCTTCATCATATTCTGCATCATATCCCAATAGCACCCAACCACAGACAGCTTACATATCATATTCGGCTTTATCCGTTTGCATCATTTCCTTGCTCATGATCCAGCATAAATAATGTCCCTACATATCATATCCTCTACCTAAACAAGCTATATAGGTATTGAGTTACAAGTTTGGGAGACCTCAGGAACTGCCTATTTACTAGGGGTGTAAGCGGTTCGGTTTGGTGCGGTTTTTGCTAAAACCATAAACTGAACCGAATACATCGGTTTACTAATTTTGTAACAAAACCAAACCATTTGAAAGGATGAACCGAACCAACCCAAACCGAAAAACACCGGTTTGGTTCGGTTTGGTGCAGTCGGTTTGCGTAAAAATTATCGAATGGATATTATATAATACTACTTTGTCAATGAATTTCTTAAATTTTAAGTGAAAAATATATTAAATATACTTAAAAAAATGCATACCTATCATTTTAGAGAAAAAATATGATGAAACGTGAGAGAAATGGAGAATATTAAGATTAAAATAATCATTTTAATTGAATCTATCTACTCCTGTTTCTCTTTTCTAGACTATTTAATATACTTTACGCAATATTCATTGTAGTAAAAGCACGTTAAGCGCATATCGGTTCGGTTCGGTTTGGTGCGGTGTGATATTTTTACAAACCGAAAACCAAACCGAATAGACCGGTTTGTGAAAAATTGAACCGTTGATAAACCGAACATCCAAAAAACCATCCAAAACCAAACATTTCGATTTAATTCGGTCGGTTTGGCCGGTTTATTTGGTTTTCCTTACAACCCTACTATTTACCTTCTCATTTGCGAAAAAGTCAGCTTAGATTTTCTCAGAATGATTTTTACACATCTCCCTAGTATGTTTTGCAAGCCATTATTGGACTGTTCTCTCATTTATGAAAAAGTAAAGGGACAATATCGGAATACCAAGTACTGCTCCCTACTACAGTAGTTTGTACGCTACTATTGTTGTTCCTCAGTGTGAATCAGAACCCAAAAAGCCTCTTCTTCTCTCACTTTCTCTGCCTTGCTTTTATATCCCCAACAAAACCTTTGATTAGGGCTTGAAATGTGGAGGGAAGAAGAAGATGGAAGGCTCTGAAGAACAACAACAACAACAACAACACTCTCTCCCAATACCCTACATTGACGATCCCCAAACCCTACATCATGATTTAGGGTTAGGGTTTCAGTCTCCTCCAAACCCACCATCTACTGATCTCGATCAGAAAGTCACAAATGAAGAGCCTCAGAGTCTCAATCAGGAAGAGTTCGTGGATCAAGAGGTTGAGAAACAGAAACCCATCAGCGAAGAGGGTCAGGATCAGGAATCGGCGAGTGAGGAGCTTCTGTATATGAAGACGGTATGTGAAGAGCTTGAGAATCTGGTGTTGGGTGAGGAAGAGAAAGTGAGGAGGAGGGTTTCTGAGGATGTGGGATCGATTTTTGTGGGTAATCATGAGGCTGGAAGTGAAGGGAGTGGGGTAAATGAGAAGGGTTTTGAGGATGAGGGATCAATTTTTCTGGGTAATCACGAGGCAGGAAATGAAGGGAGTCGGTTAAATGAGAAGGGTTTTGAGAATGAGGGATCAATTTTTCTGGGTAATCAACATGGGAGTGAAGGGAGTGGCTTGAAGGAGAAGGGTTCTGAGAATGAGGGATCAATTTTTCTGGGTAATCATGAGGCAGGAAGTGAAGGGAGTGGATTAAAGGAGAAGGGTTTTGAGAATGAGGGATCAATTTTTCTGGGTAATGAAGAGCCTGGAAGTGAAGGGAGTGGCCTAAATGAAAAGGGTTCTGAGAATGAGGGTTCAATTTTTCTGGGTAATGAAGAGAGTGGCCTAAAGGAGAAGGGTTCTGAGAATGAGGGATCAATTTTTCTGGGTAATCACAGTGAAGGGGGTGGCTTAAAGGCAGAGGTTTATGAGAATGAGGGATCAATTTTTCTGGGTAATCAAGAACCTGAGAGTGAAGGGAGTGGGTTAAATGAGAAGGTTTCTGAGAATCAGGGATCAATTTTCCTGGGTAATCATGAAGCAGGAAGTGAATGGAGTGGCTTAAAGGAGAACGACTATGCGAAGAATGAAGAAGTTACTCAGAATGACTATGGTGAAAGGAGTGAGAGTGAGGTGCAGGTGATGAATGGGAACTATGGAAGGTATCAACACCCAGTGAGGCCTGATGCTGAAGATTGTACATTTTATATGCGAACAGGCATGTGCAAGTTCGGACCGACTTGCAAGTTTAATCACCCTCCTCAAAAATGGAATCAGGTAGCATTATGTTTCAGAAATGTTAGATCCCTAGTTTCATGCTTGTGATTTATTTCTGTGATACTTGATAGTTTTACTGAAACATTGTGTTTGGGGTTCTAATTTCTACTATTGTGATGTTTCACTCTTATGACTGAAGGGTGCTAAAGACAAGGTGAAGGAGTGGGAAGACAATTCCGAGAGGGTGGGGCAAAATGACTGCAAGGTTGTCTCTAATTCTCATTCTCTAGCCAGTGATCGACTATAACGATTAAGATACATTTCTGGTCATATTTGCTTCTTCTCAATGTTATTGCTGGTGGGCCTTCAGTTTTGCATACCCTTTGAAGTGATTATTTGTCTGTATGACTGCTACATCGTCATTATGTAAATCAGTCACGGAGAATAATCATGTGTGTGCACTGCTCTCGTTGCATCCATCCTCATGACAGGTAGTTCGGATCAGTTAAGATTAGCCTGATATGGTCTAGTCTATGTGTTCGTTGACTTGTAATACACATGATTTGGCTTGATTGAAGAGGAAACATGAATAGCCGTATGAAACTGCATATGCTTGATGCTTTGAGGTTCAAGAGTGGTTGAGATTGTTAAAATGTACATCATATCTAGTGCCCTTTATTTAAAAGGAACTCCATTTATAAACTTCGGTTGCACTTGAATTGAAGTTCTTATCTAGTACGTAGTCCTCTTTTTTGGTATTGCGTGATTAACCTGCTTTTATTCTTCATGCAGTTTTCCCAAAATAATTGATAAGTTAAAAAATGTAGATATGCATATGTACACGCTATATTACCCTTCTTTTTATTCTCTATGAAATAACATTATACATTTTTTCAAAATAATTGAACAGTTGTAAACATGTTTATAGATGAGATATGCTTGCATTCGATAGTTTGTGATAGGTACATATTTTTTTCATGCCCTTCAGGGCTTCAGTTACCTTGTTTTCAGACATGATACTTCTTAGCCTGTTGGTTGTCTTTCAGTGTGTCTTAGTTCCTTATTAAGAATGATAGTTCTTGGGATGATGCTGGTCTAAACCTATACACAAGTAACAAGTTCCTTTTACTCTCTTGACTTCGATTTATTGGGTATAGATACGAGTTCGTATATCACTTTTTCATTATTGGTCTGGAAGCTTTTCAAAGATGCTTTCTTGTTCTGATAATCCTTGCCTCCTTGGACATGATTGAATGTCTGCAGTTCCGTTGTTTGGATCTGATTTATTCTATATATCACATAGAGCATTGTTTGAATCTGTGCCTCATAGGTTAGCCACCAAATATTGCGTAGAGCATGTTTGCAGCTTGTGCATGCTCTTGTTGTTCCGTACTTCTACTTTGATCAATATGATTGAATATGATTGAGTGTGTGCAGTTCCATTGTTTGAATCTATAAATAAGATTTGTGCTGTATATTACGTAGAGCATTGTTTGAATCTGTCCGTCTATTTTGATCAAGTAATGTGACATTTGGAAGTGTTTCTTTTTAGTTGCTTACTGGTCATTTTTCTGATACACGTATCTCCACCGATTTAAGTCTCTTCTTCTGTTGAAACTATTTGATGGGTAAGAGATAAGTCAACGCCCTTTTCCTAATATAAAACGAAAATGTAGATTGTATTGTAATGCTCAGAGGGCTAGGTTTGGTTACAGAGGTGCGTATGATTTTGAAGTTGTTTGATATCAAATGGAGGGTTTAAATGGTTTGTCAGATAGACAGATGCATGTTTCGGAGCTTAGCCAGTAGTGGTGATGAGAAAGGGCATTCGAACCTTTTCTACCTTGCATATACGTTCCCCGCTAATAGTATCTTGGAGTGGGTTCAATTTCTCTTGGTTGTTGATATCTTATTAGATCTTCAAGACTTGTGACTTGGAATTTAAGCCTTTTAACCTCCTTTTTTTGTTTGGTTATAAAAGAAGTTTTACTAATCAGGAAAGACGTGTTGCAATGTTTCTATGTGAATTGGTTGCAGTATTTCTTGTCTGGAGGATGCAAGTTTGGTAAAGCCTGTAGATTCAAACATGGCAAAGAGAAAGCTTTTGTATCTCAGATAGTCGATTTCAACTTTCTGGGTCTGCCTATCCGTCCGGTAATATATTTTTTCTTATCATAGATACTCATTATCTGTTGCTATAAGAACTTGTTGCATTTTCCTTGTTTATTAAAAGTACTAAATCCAAAGATCGATAAGAAGTTTATGTACCTGTACTCCAGATAATCTATTTCAATTTTCTGGGTCTTGCTATCCATCTAGTAATATCTTTTTGGACTAAGTATGAAGAAGTCCCTCACAGTTTGTAAGTGTCCCTCTTAACCCCTCACACTATCGATTTGGATTCATAAAACCCACTCTTTTAGTCATTGGGACATTGTGCCCCGGTAGGTAGACAGCATTTGATGAATTGGACGGGATCCCATCACGTGCACCTGAGAGGTCGGAAAATTTATTTTTGCCCAGCACTTGCCAGGTTTCCTTCCAATTTTCAAACATTGTATTCCTTATGGGGCATAATGTCTAAATAATTTAAAGTGTAGGGTGTTATGTGTATAAATTGATACTGTGAGAGGTTACGTGTGACAAGTTGCTAACTGCAAATTAGCTGTCTTTAAAACCCTCAGTTTCTGTGGATAAGACTTTTCTTTTTAATTGATGCTGGTAATTTTCTTCAAGCAGTTTTCTTTTTTCTTCTCACAGATGCCACATCTTTGTCCCCCCCTTACTCAATTGGGTAATAATTTAGTGGTATAAAGCTAGAGCAATGAAACTCGGGGTAGACTCTGTGTTACCTGGAACACAGATCGCAGTACGTTGTGGAATTGCGCATGATAGGGGTAGGTTTCTTCGGATGTTTTAGTAGTAACACCGTCATTTTTCATGTATTAATTAAAACCATTGGACGACCCGATTTCTACATTGTTTTCAAGTGAAAGCTACATGATGCAGGATGCACAGGAATTATGAATCACACAGATTCAATAAACACTCAACTCAAATTGTGTGGAGAAATCAATATTCATTCATAAAAAGCTGAAAACAAAAGCATACTTTAAGCCTATAAATAGGCAAAGTTGAAGGAACCCTTAACACTACTTTAACAAGTTTGACATTGTAACAGGGAGAAAGAGAGTGTCCCTTCTACATGCGCAATGGTTCCTGCAAGTATGGATCTAATTGCAGATTTCATCATCCTGATCCAAGTGCAGCAGGTGTGAGTGACCCTGGATATGGTAGTGGGGGTACTGGTTCATATCAAAATGCATCTCAATCAAAGTTTCCCTCCTGGAATTCAAGTGCAACAGGTGTGAGTGACTCTGGATATGGTAATGGTGGTTCTGGTTCATATCAAAATGCCTCTCAATCAAAGTTTCCCTCACGGGCTCCGAAGGCATTGAATGACAACAACCAATACGGATCCATGATGTTTCCACCTACTCGGGAGGTTTCTCCTAAACCTGAATGGAATACTTATAAGGTATCTCTACTTTTTTAAGTATTGCTTATCCATCCACTTCAACAGTTTTCTTCTTCTTTGTTATGAATAATCCTGTGGTCTCTATTTTAATTGGCTCTCATAAGTTTTTGGAACACGCGGAGTCCAAACCAACTGTTCGGAAAGTAGAACTGAAAAAACTAATTGCTTACTACTGAAAAAAGCTGCAAAGACTTTGATGGTGCTTTCCCGTAGTGAAGTTTCATAATTACGTTCCACCTTAGACTCTCTTCATGTATGACCTATGGATTCTGGGGAATAAGAACGAAGCTAAAGTTACTTCGTACCCTTAAAGTTTTCCTTCCATGGTCATTCCTATATGTTTTGGATTATAAAGCATGCTGAATAAACCCCCGACTCAGTCAGAGTCGTGGTTCTATTGATTTTGTTTTCTTCACTGCTGCTGCTCAGTGTCACGGGATTGCATGGCATATTGTTTTTCCCAGTGCTCTAATCAGTTTGTTTCTGGTATAAATAGATGCTCAGAGTCAATTGGGTCGGAATCAATGTGCTCTCTATTACCATATATTGTATAATATGTGATTGCGATCTTCATTTGTCACTGATAAATCCCTAATTATTTTGCAAGTGTAAAGAATCTAAACCTGGATGCAATTTTTTTGTTTGGTTCTCATTTTGTATGCAGTCTCTTTTTTTGTCTTTATCTTTCTCCCTTGTAATTTAGGCAGGATGCATTATGGGATGTAGATGGAGGACATTTTCTGCTGCAAATATTTTAAACCTTCCAAGAATAATTCCACTTTATAAATGTTGTGCCTTGATCACCTTGTTGTATGATGCATCAGCTCACATTTCAGTTTGCATGTGCCCACTAATTCAGATTCATGCATTGTAGAACGCTGAGGGAAACATTTGGGTAGTATTAAACTGTTCTGGTGCTGCTTTGTTTATCTGCTCCAAAGATCTCTGGATCTGCTCCAGTTACGAGACACATTTTTTTACTTGTCTTTTTCTTGTCTTTGGAATTTAAACTTTATAGGTTCTCTGTCCATCTTATCATAGTTTTTGTCATGCCGCAGGAATTAGTAGTCTATGTTCACAGTATCTGCGACTGTGATCTTTCTCATATATTCCTTTCTTTTATCTCTTGCAGGCTCCTGCTTACGTAGCACCACAGAGGAGACTACCTACGCCTCCAGCATTTAACCTTGACCATCTAGCTGAGACCAATTTCTTTGTAAATCAAAACCAGCAGATCCCAGTTGATGAGTTCCCTGAACGTCCAGGACAGCCTGAATGCAGCTTTTACTTGAAGACTGGAAACTGTAAATATAAATCTGCTTGCAGGTTTCATCACCCAAAGAACCGGATTGCAAGACCTGCCTCTTTCTCTTTAAGTGACAAAGGCCTGCCGTTGAGACCTGTAAGTTTGTTCATATCTCTAAACGTTGTTTAATTTAATCACTGCTGTGTTTTTAGTCTCAGGTTACCACTCTTTTAGCTCTGGAAGAAAACTTGCTGACAGAAACCTGTAAACCATGCTCATCTTATTGAATTCTTTTTTCACTCCTCTTTTGTGGAAATATTTCATTCGTGTGTTTTAGTGAGTTCCTAATGAAAGTGCTGAATCCATCTAGTAAGATCAGTTACTCAAATTGTATGACATTGCATTACTTACAGGCTTGCAAAACTTTTCTTCTCTGCATCTTTTTTGATCTGTGTTGATGTGTGCTACACTAATCGTGGGACATATATGTTTGCAGGATCAGAACATCTGCTCGCACTACAGCCGGTACGGCATCTGCAAGTTTGGTCCTGCCTGTAAATTTGACCATCCAAAAAACTATGCTCCCCAGGCGGATACTTCAGATCTCTCCTCGCAGTTTGGCATGTCGGCGGCACCAGGCGGGGCGTTATTAGGGGGAGGTGGAATGCCAATGAGACTCTAATGATGAAGTTTTGCTAATCATGGATAGCTCGAGATTATTAACGTTGTGAACTAAGTCGTTTTAAGACTCCCTTTCTCTCTTTAACTATCAGGAGTAACTTTGTCGCCAGCTTTTCTGAGTGGGCATGAGATTCATAGTGTTGTGTTGTTGCTGATGGGTTTAAGCACAATCAGGATCTGTAAATTATCTATGTTAATTGTTATAACATGAATCTTTTTAACTGCATTTGGCTTCCTTTTTTGTTTGTTGCGTAGTGTAAATGTTATATTGCTTCTTAAGTACAAATGTGGATACTTAGGTTTCCGATGCAAGCAATGGCAACTTTGGTCAGGTTGTGCATAGCTGCTGTGTGGAGCGGAAAACTTTGCGGTGGAAGATATCTGCAACTCTGGCTGCCTAGATCACCAAGGACCGATGCAGCATAGAAATGGTATTTACCTGTTATATCATATATATATACAACAGGAAAAAGTTTGGTATGTACAAGTGATGAGCATCCGCCATAGACAATGTGGTACTCTCCTATTCCTTGAATTCAACGATATGTTTCGCTCTTGTGCTTTCACGGCTGATGGGGTGGTGGTGGGTACAGAGGAAGAGATTGTCGCACTACACCCCCCCCCCCCCCCCCCCCCCCCTTGGTGCTCTAGTGGTGAGGGTAGGTTTGATGCATTTTTTTTGGTGGATCTGAAGTTGATGCTGAAGCAACGACTGCCACAAATTGCAGACAGAGCTTACTTACAACGCCGGAAATAATAGCGTTTCAGGCGGTTGTGATGGAAAAAGCTGCTGTTGGCAAGGAATCAGGAGGACTAAGCGGCGGTTTTTGAGGCTTCGTTGTTTCTACAATTAGAGAGAAAAAACAGGATGTAGAACTTTATCATGGACTTGAGTTGTCCCTAGGACTGTAAACGAGCCGAACCGAACCGAATATCGCTTGCTTGAGTTTGGCTCGTTTAGTTTGGCTACTAAACGAATCGAACACGAACTCGAGCCGAACAAAAAAACCTTGTTTGAGTTCGGCTCGTTTAGGGCTCGAGTTGTTCGTTGTTCGGCTCGTGGCTCGCTAAATTAGCTCGTTTACGGGCTCGAATTCGGTTCGACGAACTTGTATTTCTCTTGAAATGATATGAAAATATATAATTTTTGAATTAAAATATCATGTGTTAGTAATTAGATAAAATGCTTAAATGAAACAATTAGCATAAAATGCATTAACATAGAAATATGATTTATTTGTGCTAATGATAGATTCAAAGCATCCAATTTTATTCTTATATAGTAAATACTTATGATACTACAATTAAATAGATATTCTACACTAATTATAGAATTATCTTTTGAAACTCTAATTAAGAGGTCAAACTCCTATTAAATAGATATTCTACACTAATTGCATAATTTTAAAAATTACTCATAAAGAAGACAAAATAATTTAATTATTTCAAACTATATATACTTATATACTACTACATATATAATACTAATTTGTTCGCGAACACTAACGAACAAGCTCCTTGTTCGGCTCATGTTCGGCTCGTTTAGCAAACGAACACATTTTTATGTTTGAGTTTGTTTGATTAATAAGTCGAATCAAACACGAACGAGCTTTTACCGAATCGAACGCGAATTGTTCGCGAACGGCTTGGTTAGTTTACAGCCCTAGACTTGTCCCTCTCATGAAACTTAAGATATTGCTCCCAAGTGACATCGTTGGGGGTTCTTGAGCTGATGAAGAGGAAACAATGTGGCTCCTCTGTGGGATGACAGAGTTGCTGTCCTTCCAAACTGTCAACCAAAAACTGAGCCCGTCTACCCGGTGGTGGAGGCAAGGTCGCCCCCTCGACACCAGGATCATAAGACCCACCCTTTGGTGTCAATTGGGGTTATCAGTCAATGCACTGGGCATGGCCCTGCAACTCTTGAGGAGAAACCAGGAGAGCAAATAGTTCCAGTGCTATTTGAACTTCATAAAGTAATGCTTTAGAGCATTTGAACTGTCGACATAAACAGTCAAAGACTATAGGGCCTGTTTGGTTCCAGCTTAAAATCTCAATAATCTGATGAAAATAATCTGGGGTGAATAAGCTGGCTAAAATTATAATCTCAAAACTGTTTGGCATGCGCTGAAAATCTTAAAATTTAATTGTGTTTGGCAACACCTGTAGCTTTTACTATCAAATTTACGATAAATGTCTTTATTTGAACTTATGATATGTCTAGTATGTTACACGTTTGCACTAATTAACAATTCATGCATTAATGAGATGATAGAGTATGGTATTTCAGACGTTATACCTAAAAAATCTCCGAAATCGGAGATTATATAATCTACAGATTATTAGCCAACTTAAATTAAAATCTGACTCAAAAAATCTACGAAACAAAACGAAATTAATTTTTTTGGCAGATTTTAATCTCAGTTGAGATTTTAATCTTGAACCAAACATGCACTATATCAACATTAAGAGAGCAGAGCAGCATCTATCACCTAATTTTGCATTAATTTTTCTGCGGTATTCTTGACAACTATTTTCTTTTTGAGTAAAAATTCTTGATAACTCCTAAGATGAACAGAAATATGTTACTTCTCACCACTTAACACCCTGATAAAATAGGTATTTGAATTTTACCCTCTACTGGTTTGCTGAAAGAGAAGCATCAGCAATCATACCATCCAACAGAACAAGTTACTATTGTCAGATTGTGAAAGATCTTGCTTGAACTCATGAATATCAACTCGTACTCTACTTTTGCAACAGCGAGGAAACTATTCTAGGACATCCAACAATGTCACCTAAGAAATCTCTAATAATATTTGCATGGAATAGTAAATGTACAGAATTGTACCCACAGATGCAACTTTGTGAAAACTCAACATTAGATAGGAAAAAAATCCGATTAAGGAGACAAAACTCAGCTTTGTTGTATATCTAAAGAATAAACGAGGCAACAAAAACCCTAGTACTAGCACAATCATATATACAATGAGATGTGCTCTCTGATCTATTCACTACAGAAACATGTATGTATAGAAGTGCAGTATGACTAGCAGCTCGTCTTTTCTAAAAATTAGCGTGGATCATCAGGCCTCGACATTGGCTTTATTTCCAGCTAGGATGATGGATATCTCCAACCCACGACTAAATGCTTGGTTGAAAAGCAACCTTGACTGGAAGGTTGAAACAAATGGGAACCAAGATAACAGTGCAATCGGTGCAAATATGAGCATACCCATTCCAGCATCATACATTCTTGAAAATTCCCTCACTGAATCCCATAAGCCAAGGCTTCTTATCACCTTCTTCCATGTGATTGCCAACTGTTCCAGCAAAATTGAAAAATAAGAAAATTTTGTAATGGTAATAGAATCGTCAGCAAGAGTTTGATGCAGAATATGGGGTTTCACGCCTTTAAACTCGAGTAGCAGAAAATGACCCCCACACTACATATTGGGGTAGGCTGGATATATATGGTATTTCGTTTTTTTTTTTCTTTTTTCTCTTCTTTTTTTTTTGAGTGAGGGGTTGATGTGAGGAGAAAGAATATACTGTATACTCTCTCCTTACCTTAACCACTCATTCAAAAAAAAAACATCAAAAAAATCAACAATTCAAACATCCCCATTATTTTACTTCTCTGTTTTCACCATACGCCTTTCTAAAGACAGGGAGAACTACGAGTTAAAAGTCGTGAGCATTAAGCAAATGATGAAGAGTAGAGAGCGAGTTGGGGATAAAGCAATAATGGCCGAGTGCAATGAGAACCGGCACTATTCAAAGATAGTTCCCTATCTCTTCTCTCTCTGACTCTTCATATGCTTATAATGCTCCTGTAAATCCTTCTGTAGTGTCTGATGGTAGAAGGTTGAATTCACAGTTTACAATTGATCGGATGGGTGAGATCACCTTGGCCAGGATCAATAAGTTGGTAATCAATAGAGTTGGTACTTGTGAATTGAAATAGGAGATCCAATAGTTGATCTTATTCATGGCGATCAAATGTCTTTCTCCTCATAGCTAGAAGCATAGTTGTCAAAGCTTGATATGTATCGTGTATCGATAGTAGGATTTTTGTATCGTGTATCGTATCGTATCGCGTATCGGAACGATACGCACACCCTTCTTAAAACAATTTGAAAAATATATACTGACCCTTATCGTGAAGAGTTTATTGGTTGCATCTGGCATTTACTTTCTTATACAGTATGTCTTAAAAACATATAGAGGTTGATGAGGTAGTCTAACCAGCACGTATGGACATCTTTTGTATGCAGCTAGATTATAGAGTCCCTTTATAAAGGGTTGTTAATATATTATAGACTCATGTCCAATAATGAATAACATTTACATTACATAAGTGAGGGTAATAGTTAATTAAGGAATTGAGTGGATTGTCAGTTATCTGTAGGGTATATATATGTGGCATCGTTTTAGTAGTTCAATATTCTTGCTTATGTGTGGCAAAAGCACCCAATTAAATGGAACATAAAACTGGAATACTAAAGTGAGGGATCTCTAATCAGTGCCACTACGAACACAACCGTATTCCACTAGAGTCAAGTAAATATAACAATTTGTCTTCCATCTGGCATTGTCTTCTTCAGTCTTTCTCTTCTCAAGGCTAGATCAATTATCAAGAATTCAAGACAATTGAGTTTTTTGACTAGCAAGACTGGAGATAGGACCATCTAACAAAATACTCATAGAATCCATGTATACGAAGTTCTATATCAATTGGTTCTAACAAACCTAGGCCGGTTTCAGTTCTCAAACGTATCGTGCGATACGTATCGTATCGGATGTGTATCGCTCGAAACAGTTTGATACACTTTCATTAGCGATACAGCGAACGATACGTAACGCTGAAGGCATGTATCGTATCGTATCGTACGATATGTATCGAGTATCGCTCGATACTGATAACAGAAGCTAGAAGTACTAGTTTCTTGTATGATTCAAGTCTAGTTAATGAAATTATGATTCGGAATATCAGTAGATTAACATTGGGAGTTCCATTTGTGGGAGTCTAATCTTTATTATTATTATTATTATTATTATTATTATTATTAATAATAATAATAATAATAATAATAATAATAATAATAATAATAATAATAATAATAATAATAATAATAATAATAAAGAATTTGCACCAGACACTAGACCCTTAACTAGCACACACATTTGCCTCTCCGATTCCCCATACGCTCCACCCCGTCTTTATCAAACTAGAGCCAAAAGCCAAATCACTTTGGAATAATGGAGAGAGAGAGAGAGACTTACACATATAATGGCCCATCCAGTTGGAATAAATGCAAGAATGCACGCAAACAAATCGGCAATGGAGAGGTCAGTAAAAGCAACAATTAGCGCAAGGGCGGTAATAAGCCCTATAGATGTCACTCCTTGCATAAACCGGATCATCAGCTGGAAGTTAGTACTTTTCTTTGGGCTAAATGTGAAGATCTGTGAAGAAACCAAACGTATACAACATTTCAGTTTGAAAGCAGGATTCCTTTATGCTCTGTACAGAATTATAGAGCTGAGAGCAAAACAAGCGAAAAAGAAGGGAGATCAAAGAGATCCTAACCTTGAATATCATAACAATCCCCACTAGTACAGCCCAGGAAAAACCATAAACCTGAATATAGAAGGTAATCATCAACAAGAAACACTATTACTATTCAATGCATGAAAACTTTGCAGCTGTAGTTACATAACCTCCCAGTTTCATTTAACCAGAAAGCAGTCTGTAGATGATTCACACTTTTATGAATTATGACTAATCAACCCCTAATTGTTTCAGTTATCTGTTAACGGTTGTGACTGTACCTTAATTTATTCAAAAACATACCACACGGAGATACTTAGAGAGGAAAGAATCTAGTCTTTGACTGAACACATGAAATTACAAGTTACTGCAGTTAGTGCGCACAAACCCTATCAAGAGCAAGAAAAATTGCAGAGTAATGTAATGTGGAGGCCAAGTATTGAAGCCGTACTGGTTACAAGGGATGAAACAGGAGCAATGTGTTTAAAAGGGATACCATCATTTTGGAAAAGGTTTCTAAGTTGGACTGGTCAAGGATAAACATATGTCATTCTAGGAGAACAACCCCTTTTTACGTGAAAGAAACACAAGCAGTAGCAATGCCTAAACACACTCACTCTTACGATTTTTGATTGATTCGACACAGCACAATTTCTGAAAAAACACACTTAAGGAACTCAACAAAGTTGGTAAACTTAACTTTCTATTCAGGATGTCCTATAAATCAGTGTTGCCGAAAACTGGTTCACACAATCGATTCAGCTACCAAATCCTGGTGAGTACAAACTATCTAGAAAGGACAATTTGCTCATTCTACTCCTTTGTTCTAAAAGGACTAGTATGACACCACGCGTATTTTAATCCATCATTTCTATCATTGCTCTACTGACGTCAATTTCATTAGGGAGTGTCTCTAGGAAAATTTTATTTCTCAGGACACTGACCAATCTGCCATGAAGAGGAACCCACTAAAAGATTTATACAGGCAAAACAGGGCCAGAGGTGGTACGGCCAATGTGTGTTTAAAGACTTAGCTAGTAAACCGCATTTTGGTTTTGTCTCACCTTTACAAGTTTAGTTATCCCTGACACGTTTTTAACGTTCATTTTTTTTGTCATCCAAACTTGGATCATGAAGAGTTCCATTCCAAGATTGGTATTATAAATTTAGGACAAGTGACATGTGCATGATCTATCTTGGCGGTGGTAAGCCATGCAGACAAATATCAACAGCAGTGTGGGCGGAGATAGTAAGGATTATAGCTAGGTTAATTTAGATTAAGCTTGAGAGGTATCTTCAAAAGACCTTATAAGGCTTTGTAATAAAAAAAAAAAAAAAAAAAAAAGAAAATCCGTTATAAACTGGGCCCTTCCAGGCTAATCTCTGAAAATAAAATCATCCGTACTGGAAAGGAAGAAGAGTATAATGCAACTGTAAAGTAATAGATAGCTAAAAGCCACTGTGAGTACCATAAGTCCAGAGTAATACAGATAAAATGTACTATATGATCAACACGACATAGAACGTACCGCAAGAGACGTGTCCTTCCCTGTCAGGTGGAGTTTATAAACAATGCCGTATTGAAATATGAAAAATCTCAAACTGAGGATTGTTTCCAGTATTCGACCTCTTAGGGTTTGGATATGCATCTGCAAAATGAAGAGCTACTCTTAACAGAATGACTTAATTACAGAAAATTAATAACTTCGGATACGCATACATATGATAGAAGTTCAAAGATGGATCATGCAAAAGCATTACAGGTCAACCATATGGAGCTCAGATGTGCCTAGAAACTTAGCAGAAAACCATTGTTCTTTCTGGTTAACAAACAATCGTTAATAATCACCTGTTCTTCATCCCACCAGGATTCCCAGCTGTTTTCTCCCTTTACACCAACACCACCTTTATAAAGGAGCCAACTCGTCCAATCATCAAAATCCTCAACAGTCCTGATACCGAGAAGATAATATTATCAACCGTTGAATACTTGAATGTGAGTCTTGATAAATGACAACTCTTCTTCCATATATTTTTTATTTTATTATTGCCACAAAGAAATGATTCAAAGAGCAAAAACAACAGAAACAGTGAAGATTTGAACTCCATCAATTCCAAACTTACTTTTGCCACTCAAAGCCAGATGGGTTGAATATATAGGGCGCAAACAGCCATGAGAGGACAAGGAACCAACTGCTAAGAGTTAAGAGAATGAAAGAAGTGGCACCTCCCTCGGTGTATCCATATGCAATGTAAACAATAAGGAGCAATGCAACTTCAAATCTGCGAAAGAATTCAATCATAAATGACAACACAAGACAAAGTAATAATAGAAGTTTAAATGTAAGACAAAGTAACCACTCGGGTCATCTCTCAGTAAACTTTCACTCACGCCTTTACGAAATGACTTCTCGAATAAAGTCTGTAATTGTCAGCAAACTTGATGTGACGGACAACAAATCCTCTACCAGTTGCTCTGTACTGTAGTTGGCAATACAACACTTCAATCAATTGTGAATCACACAAATATATAGCTTAATTTTGGAGGACTGAGGGGATTCACTTACTTTTGCACCACCATGAAGGACAGTACGTCCAAAATAATGGGTTCTGGTTCCTAATGAGAAAGTGAAGAAAACAGAGCATAGCTGGAGCTGCATTGTAATAAAGCTGAAAACAGCCTGCAAATATGCAAGGTTGAAGGTTATCACAGGGGTAACATATATATATATATAAATTATTTATTCCTAGCAATATGTCAGGGGTTCCTAGCAAATTACTAAATTTATTATTCCGTTAAATAAGAAAACAATAATAATAGTACTTATCAAATTCAGATGAACCCACCTTCAGCAATCCCAACTCCAGAATGAAACCCATTATCATGGGGATTGCAGTAAAAATACCAATCTGAACCAAAAATTGAGTATTTAAAACTGCATTCAGTGATGCATTGCCCATGATTTTTGAAAATTTTGAAATCCCTTCATCAAGTCCGGAGAATGCCTGAAATAGTTAGAAGCAAATTTTATAATTAATATAAAAGAACAAAAGTTCATACCATACATAATGACGAACTGGGGGCAAGAATAAAATAGGTCCAATAAAAATGTAAAATTAAAATACCATAGTAACAAGGAGATTAACCTTGTGTAAATGAATAACAAAATTGACATCATACCCGCGACGAGACATGGGTTGTACTTAATTGATATAATGAAAGCTTCAATTTAGTAAACATAATCATAAAGCAGTTTCAAAATAATTGTGCAAGAGAAGACTTCATAACACAGCACAATTATAGTCCTTTAGGATATTTTTTGCGAGCTCCAAATATATCCTAAACTGTAAGAGCACAATACTTAGATCACAATTATGTATCCAGTCAAGCTTCACATTTTGGGGATAGTTGATTGCATTTCTGTATATATTTCTCCATTTCCTTAAATTTGCGAAGAGCAAAAATAAGTTACCAAGGCAGTTAACAAATCAATATGAACATTCACTCTCCAATCAATCATTCATGAAACCATGGTTACAATCGGTTTTGTGTAAAAACAAATCAAAATATTTTTACTGGTCAACCAGCAAAAAATGTTAGAAACTTGTTCCCAGATGCAAATATTCATAAAGTAAGACACTCAACCAGGCCTCTAGACAGCTCTCTAGTTCCATCTCTCACCATGAATGCCCCCAAGTGTCAGTTACAATATCTAAATTCAGTCTCAGCACTTTATAAGCAGTACATATTTCTATGCCAATCAAAAACCTTAATGAAGGACAGACATTTCACGTACTTTCTAATAGATTTTTTTTTAATAACTTATTCTGGACCAATGTTAGTCACACGAACCTATACAACTGAAGGACTTCAAGAAATTCACAGAGCCAGCTATTTAGTCTTGTATTACAGTTCAAAAAAGATTCTAAATATTTACACCATATCTAACATTGAAGGAAACCTTGATAAAACTGCTTGCCCGCTTTCCATAGACCTATCATTATGTGCCAAAATGCGCTAGAGTAACACATTTCAAAGGAAAGATCCAACTTTTTCTGTTCATTAGGGAAATCTATCTCTAGTTCTATCCTATCTTCTCTGTTCAGCCATCATCACCTTCTTTAACCATCAATGACCCTCCAATATTGAAAATTTTAAACATCAATCAATTTCTCAGAAAGTTGTATGTCAGAGATGTCAATAAGACCCAAGTTATGCAAATAGCATACTAGAAACACAGCAGCAACAACATGGAAAATAACTAGATATTGATGAGCCAATTCCACTAAAGATCTTTAAATGAAAATTGTGGATGGGGCATTTTCTGCTTAGAAGAGCATATCATAAAAGAAGAAGACATTTCATGGTAAACATAGGTATGCTAGTTCCAAGAAACTTTTCAAATCTCTGTACCTCCTCCAGCCCTCAAATCTGTGCAGCCCCTCAACCCAAATTCAGCTGTAGATACAAGACTAGGATTAAGACACCATGGAGAGGCTCTCATTTCAGTTATCACTAGCAGATAACTGGCGTGAACCCCTCTCTCTTTTCTGTAAGGGCACTTAGAATATTCTCCTTTTCTCCCTCCTACTCACATCCTATCGAACTCATCTGCCTGCCTTTTTATCTTTACCATATCCCAAACTGATTTGACTCCAAACACCCACATAGCAAGGAGTACGATTTCTTCCGATATTGAATATTTGAATAATTGCATCTGTAAATCTCTCTCACGAAAATCTTCTGTGCTTAAACAATTGCTTAACCACTATCGCCGCATATGGCCATTGTCTATTTACTAAAGAATCGCTGTCATAATTGACCATCACCTGAATTCAATTTCCATTTCAAATAAAATTGGAACTGAATATAAATAGTGAATGTGCAAAACTGGCTATACACTTGATACAACTTGTCAGGATCGCCCTGTTAGGGCAATTTCGCCCCATAAGGGGGCTTCAAAGGACAAGAGATACTCCCAGAAAATAGTTTTGGGAGGGTACCCCACCCACTAACTAACGGAATCGCAGAGGGGGTACAAATGAAATCAAGTTTGGGAGTCAGAAAGGGTGTAAGAGAAGTTTCTGAAACAAGAAGGGGTGTAAGTGGAGATGTTGCATAACTGAAGGGGTGAAAGTGATATTTACCCTTTCCAAATTCTACTCCAGGAGCAGAGACAGGAAATAGTTTGAAGTAACCTCTGTCTGCATGCGTTGTCTACTCATTTGGTAGTTATTTTTTTCTTTCTTTTGAGTTGCTCTATCTTGTCTATTTATTTATTTAGCCCTCAACAAACTAGCAGAGAAAATCGTGCCGAATGGTGCCCCAGCTAGGAAGCAAAATGATCACAACAACTAAGCATTTTTTCTAAGCGAATGAAGTTGGTCAGAGCCAAGTGGGCATGTTAAAATCTAAAATGATAAGCTTCACAGTGACATGTTTAGTAGGTAAATTGGATGGGTTTAAGCCTCCTAAGAAAAGGAGCTTTCCAGGCAACTGGTAGCCCACAGTCAGAAAACAACTCGCATAAGAACTAAGAAGTAGCAACGGATATTGCAGAAATTAAAGAAAACAATGAAACGATGAAATAATAAAAAAAGAAGCCACGATTGATGCAAGAGGAATTACCAGGTAGACCCTTCCATACAAGAAAACATATACTGTAAGGACTGTCATCTGCAATTAAACCAATTTAGTCTTAATAACCAAGCAATCAGATATTGGCAAAAATCATTTCATTTTTTCAAAAATAACATATGTACATCATCCAGTACCATTGTGCACACGTAGAAACCAACGGTTGTGAAGTAGAAAGAAAGCATCCTGAAGAAGTCAAAAAGCTGACCAACCCTGTAAACATCCCTGCTTAAAACCTGCTCTCCATTACCTCCAGCAACTTTACCTTCAAACAGGGCGATTTGGTTCAACCCAACATCTCTTCCCTTTCCAACCTGTCATAAGAAGCATGGTTTCAGTCACTAATAACAGGTCTCCTTTACCAAAAATGGTACTCTAACAAACCTGAATGTACTCATGGTGCGTAATGTTCCCCTGCCTTAATGTGGAATTAAAACCTGTAACAGTTTATTTGCATCAGAAAATGTAACTGGATGCATGACATAAAATGGGAGGACGGTTCCTCATAAAATGGCAATAACAAAGTAAAAAAAAGCGAAATCTTCAAATATTGGTCCAGTATGAGATAAACGGAAAATATATAATGGGGCTCATATATCTGGTTTAAATAGAGAGTTCAGAGCAAACTTCACCTAAAGCTCAGTCAAGCATGAAGGCTTCAATGTTCCACATATCTGGTTTTAAATCACGAATTTGAGCCCATGCTACAATCACTGACTCATTGTCTACCTCTATATAAGATTGATGTTCGTCTAAAGTCTAAACTCAGGTTCAACGAGTTAAGGATAAGGATTCTTAATACACAGGAAATACAACAATCTTTGAGTTGTGAATCATCTATCATGAAATCGGCGACAACTTCCTTGGAGAATGTAGGGAGCTAACAGTGATTTAAAACGAGCAAAAAATCAATATAATTCATTGCTACTCATGTTACCAAGACCACAGCCCCATATAGCAGACCAGTGAAGGAACTTTATCACGAAGAACTTAAGGAGATCCATAACTACTAACAATGAAGCAATTTTGAGTCATTTCCATAGAGATAATAATCAGAGCTTTTCACTACCAATAAATAACCTTTGAAAATGGCATAGTTTAGTTTATTCATAAGATCCTTACAGAAGTAACTGATTTGTAAGGTCATGCAGCCATAATATAACGGAAGCAAAAGCTTTGAAATTGCCAGTCTAATGGATGCTTACCTGCATATATATCTTCACTAATATTAATCACACGTGATGCTTTGCTAATGCCACCACGAGTAATGTGAAAAATGCGGTCAAAAACGTCCGGATGTCCATAGTGCATGCGGACTCTGCAAAATTTGTTGGAGTGAAAATGTAAGAAAAATTCATGGGCATGACAGCTAGATTATTTCATCAAAAAATTCATGGGCGATACACTATCTAAATAAGTAACAGAAACTTTAATAAAAATTACTGTTACCACAAAAACTGTCCACATTTCTATTTCAAGACGTCCCATATTATTTGTCTAACTTACATTTTTTCTGTTAAAAATTTTAGATTGACAACATATCTAGAAGTCTGCATATGTCTATTAAGATAACTCGTATAAGCATTTGTTAGTTTAGATTGAGAAGATACTAATGAAAGAAAAAGGCAGGAAGAAGAATTATCCTCTAGATTTACGAACAACAACTCTATATATCCCTATTTAAAAAAATGCTTTCTATATTATGTAAATTATCAGCAGTTCAACAGGCAAGTGGAAATTGTGAACCTAATCTAATGGCACACATCAAAGGAAGGAAAGATCCTCAAACCAGTAACCTGACTGTAATGTGTAGAATACTACTTACTTGAGAGGGTAGGCCAAAACTCGCTGGCCCAAGGTCACAAAACTTGTCTCTTGATTGGACATAAACCAAGCCAAAGATGATACACTGAGAAGATTCAACACTAGTCAAGCAGTAGAAATATAGCTATAAGTGACTGAGTGAGTTAGAAATAGAGAAGCATTCCGGACCTTCCAGTAAACACATGTTCTCTTACTCCCAAAATAGTTGGAGGTCGTATTCCATGGTCAGCACGAAACTCCTCAAGAAGATTTCTCATTTTCATTGCTTCCTCAAGATAATTATCCTGTACAATAATAAACGCATAATTTGCATCGCTCTTTTGCAATCTTAAGAAGCGGTTAAAGAAATAGACATAATGTCGAAGATTCATGTCAAGGACACTTGTAAGGGCAAAGAGTGCAAGATAATTCATAACGACAGACCAGATGGATCATTCTTCCAGGCACATATTAAAAGTCATGAAACTAAACCATCGTTCACCATACACGAGAGATACTTGGAGAAGAAAAAAGCCAGAAGCAGAATCACGCCAAGCTGTTTCCCAATCCTATTAATAATACTGTTATGTTTTGTTTCAATATAAAAGATTGAGTGCATGTTTGGGATCGCAGATTTTAATATAAGTTGGAATAACATCTGTCATTTTAGATAATTTCATTTGATATGACACGTATTATAAGCTGCAATCTGCAGATTAAAATAATCTCAGGGCAATAGCAGAATCTCCAAAATTGGGGATTTTGCAGCTGAAAGTTTCTAAAAGATAATTTTACATGCACATAGAGACCTTTAAATTTTGCCAAAATGGATCAAATTAACAATTTACAATTTCATCTTATACCAATTTTGATTTTCAGTTCAGCTGAATTTATCACCCAAATAATTTTCAGCCGTTTTTTCAGATTTTCAGCTGATACCAAATAGGGCCTGATATAGCATCATCCAAAAACAAGAGAAGATAATAGTAATGTATGAAATACCTATACAATAAAAAACTATTTTCTGCCGAAAGAGATATATGATAGGAACACCCAGTACAGGAAGCACGTTATATGCACATGATCCCCCGACATTTTTATAGCCACAGCTATACTACAATTTTTGTACAGATTTTTTAACTGTGCCCTGATTTTAGATTTGTCCCGAAACAATTATAATCGCACCCTAAGTTACTAGAGCATCTCCAACAGATGGAGAAAAATGTTCCTTGAACTATATTTAGGCCAGTTTGGTAAAAAAACCAGCTCCAACAGCTGGTGCAAAAGCTGGCCTAAATTTCCACCAGGCCTATTTTCTGGACAAAACTAAAGACTACTATTCATGGTGGAAAACATAAAAAAACCCAAGTTTAATCTGAAGCCATTGATTGTTTGATGATGAAAACTAAAAGGTAATAAAAATAATGATGGTGGCTTATGTTTAGTCAAAAAGTGTAGGAATAATTTAGGGCATGAACAAATTTAGTCCAAAGAACGTTTTGTTGTTGGAGATGCTCTTAGAGTATCATGTTTTAGAGCCCTTGAATATGTAATACTTTCTACCACTAAAGGTTTGAAAATGGCCACAAGTATAAGAAATTACATAACAAACTCTCGTTTTAAGAATTCTGGCACCTTCTTTATGTGAGAATTTGGGGCTTCTGGTACGTAAATTGTGCATATCACCCCAACATGCCAGGTATATTTTTTCACTCGAAATATTACCTTCGCCGCAAAAAGATTGTCCTGGTTTGACTGTAAATTGTGCATATCACCCCAACATGCCAGGTATATTTTTTCACTCGAAATATTACCTTCGTCGCAAAAAGATTGTCCTGGTTTGACTGTACACAGTTTTATGAAATGCTTTTTACTTGGTAGAGTTCTGTGGAAATACACACACACACACAAAGTATATAAATACATACATACATATATACACACACACACACACACACATATATTCTAGTTTCTTTCTTTCTATTTTCTGATTATTGTACTGTGGGTTAGGAAGCATTTTCTAGAAGTTACAACCTGGTGGTTAATAGAAGCTTGTGGCAGTTAGTTAAATGGAGTTATTTCCTGTCCTTAAAATCTGCTGTAGAATTCAGAATTGATTAATGAACGGGAATATACGTGATTTTCCTCTTATTCTTTAATTTGGTATCACAGCAAATTATAACGGTTTATTCTTCTATTGTTGGCATCACCATGGCTGGAAATTCCAGCAGAGAAGCCGTATTAGACTCTGCAGTTATCAAGCAAGTTGACGTAAAGGAAATAAAGGTTTAACACAACAGATGTATTTGGTTTAACTGACACCATGTCAGGTGGGACAACTAGAACTTCTTTCTCTCCTTAGGACTTCCATTTCAGTGGTGCTTTTTAACCCTTTTGTGAGTATATGTTTTAGCAGAAACAGACCCAGTTCTGAATCTTCATACCCAAAACAGTTCTGATTACTTCAACTCATTAGGATTCAAGTACATAACATACTTGTCAGTGTTTAAGTAGGAAACGTAAATTTCCAATCGCATGAGGGTTGCTTTATACAACCGCACCTTTGATGAACATCATCCACCACACACTGCAAAGTACACACATCATAACTTTTTTTTTATTTATATATTACATGGCTTACCAATAGCTAAAACCAGGGAGTAAAAGCATTTATCCATAAAATCCCAATCAGTTTTGTATGACATTTAAATTTGTCAACACAAAAAGAGTAAATTTCATATTCAGCTAGACAACTTGAAGGAAAAGAAGCTAAAGAGGAGTTTGGTAATCAATGTTACCACACAAACACACACAGAAACAGTATGGTTACCTGATTCATATCAATGGTTTGAACAGCTTCACCACGAGTAAATATTATCGCGTGATTTTGATTTTCAGGTTTACCCTCTCCAAGTTTTGGGTCTCCAGGAAGTTTGACGGAATATATTTCCTACAAATGGATGAAAAACTATGAATACATAGGATCAATGTGAAATAAAAAATAATGGGTCAATACCAACTATAATGTGAAACCTATAGCATACACAATCAACTTGAAAAGGATCATATATGGGCTCGACCCGGAAGGCCTTTTCCAAGCTTAACCAAGATCAACTACACGAATCAATCTAATTAGTACTGTCTTTCTAAAGATATTACTATCTCTACCCATGTTTCTCTTGGTTTCCCTCTCTCTAGTGTTTACCACTCTTGACTTGAATCCAGACACTTCTCCTAATTGGTACATCCAAGGGAAAATATTGAACATTACTAGGTCAAATAATTTTCAAAATTTGTCTTCTATTGTGCAACTTCTAGGTTTTCCCCAATTATTTCAATGTGCAACTTCAAGGTTTTCCCCAATTGTTTCAATGTGTGTACTGATTTCTCTAGATTCACCACTCTTCCATCTTTAGCAGTCTCATTTCTGCTGCAGTTATGTTCTGATTATGACCGCAAACATTTAAGATCGTACATCGATGTAGGCCTTGAGACTATAGCAGAAAACCATTAGCCTAGCCAGGACCCTAAGTTCACACAACTAGCCAGATACACGACACCACTTCATCAACCTGCTCGTATACCATGGGTAACTTCCCCCTCAACCTCTTTATTACTATGTATAATTGACCTACGATACCGAACTTGATCGTTCAAAGGAATTATTTGCTGCTTGGAGTCTCCAGATCTTGCTGTGCATGTTATTTATTGATATAGTTTTGATTGATGACATGAAAAGATGACAAAACATTTTATTAGAGTTCATACTCCTCATCACCTAGATGCATATTTAATAGATACTCCCCTTTCTCCGTCAGTTTCAACATTAGCTCTCAAAAATCTAGTTTATAAACACTAAATGAAGGTACTTTCTCACTTCTCACAACGATATTCTGTAACCATAGTCTTGTCCATAATCACCTCCAAAAAACATGTTTACGGGGCTTCATTGAGTGATTCATAAGTTTACAGCCCAATGATTAGTAAAACATGTGATATTTCATTTTTTCTCATGCAAGGTACCACAGTCTCTCCCTTCATTCCTCAAACATTTCGTTCATTTTCGATTTTTTTAACAAACTAGTCAACCATCCTCACCGATTTTGCACTAAAACTGTCATTGATACTAAGAGATGGAAAAATAATAATAGTCAAAAAGAATATACATGTGATGACTGTTAATCAGGGTCACAAACTGTAACGATCTATAAAATAAGTGCTTCAAATTCAGACACCAGTGGAAAACTTTTTTTCAGATCTGTAGCCATACAAGTACGACAGAACAATACAACTTATCAACATTTCGGACGTCTCAAAAATGTGTTTCACTTTTCGGAACAAATACATCCATTTACTTTTCTAATATCCTTAACTGACCCCCCCCCCCACACACACACAAATCTTGATGCATTCAAAATTTAAAAGGGCACAATAGTGAATATATGACCCGTCAGTTTAAATCTAAGGCAATCACTACATGTTATAGGAGATCAGATCTCGAAGAACAAGGAGAAAGTAGTAGCAGACAACAGGGATCACTTCCTTTTTCCAGGTTCTAGTTCCATGTCAACACCAGATGAGATTAGAATAAAAAGTTAGAGCATCAAACACACAAACAAACAAAATTTGTTAACATTTAAAGCTCCTTAGGGTGACACAACAAATATCCACAAACGCAAGAGTCGTACAAGAGATATGTATTGGACTCAACAAATCCAGAAATGTATTGAAAAAATACGTGGTAGACTAAAAATGTCAAAAAATGAAGAAAATTACACTAGGTTAAACCATGCTGGTTCCTAGAGATTATAATTAGCTGGAACCAGCGGATAATTGACCAAAATGCAGAGAACCGGGTGATTTGTAACACAAAATTAGTGCTTTCCGTGCACTCGGAATATCTGTATTCCTTCAGCAAGTCAGGCATGTAGCATCAGAAAATCAAGATGCGTGACAAAGTATGAAATAGTACATATATGGGGTGACGAAACCGGTGGAAGAAGTATTTGAACTGTTCGTGTCAATACCTGTTTTATGCTAAAAACATTGAATCTGTGAAGTGCGTAAACTACAGCTAGAAGTATAGAGAAGAAGGAAGTGTGAGCAACAAATGCTGCTCTGTCATATGCTAAGATGTGATGACAAGACTAAAAAAACAAAGAGAATATTGTACTTGATACACTTATATAACAACCATTTATAGGTATGAATAAGAAAAACAACCATTTATAGATATCAAGAACTTGCATACACAAAAATTCGGAAACCAATTTAATGAAATCTTCACAATTCAAAACTGGACTAAAGGAGTAAACAAACAAAGGGTCGGTTAGAAAATTAATTTTTTACCTGATCTTTCCCATTTACATCAGCTTTGACAAGCTTTGAATAGAACTCCCTTGATAATTTTCCATCGGCTGCGCCGCTTTCTTCCACGTGTATGAAAGCAACCCGAAGTGCCTCATTCCTGAGAACAAATGTAGATAATGAAAAGTAGTATATCATGATTTCCCACACCAACAACATCGAATTCCAACAACTATCTCATGATGAGCAATCTGTAACACGTAAGAACTTCCCCCATCCCCAGCCTTAAGCCCTTGGACGTCTTCTGTTATGGTGTGATCCATAGCTTGGTGTCAGATAGTTAAGTTGCAATCTAGACATGAAGGATGTCACTGTTGGAAACAGAAATTGCAGAAGCAGAAATGGCATGTACATCACCCTCAAAAGTTACACAGTGTTACTGAGCTTTTTTTCACGAAATAACACTCCTTCCTTCCTTCCTTCCCAGATACGTAGTCCCATTTAAAGCTCTGAAGTTCATGAAGAAATGCAACTGATGCACCCAAATTCAAAATTTGATATGCATTCTCTTCCCATTACAAGACTAACTAGATTTATAAAAATTCACTGGTACTGTTGGAAATCCATCATATTGGGACATTCCAAAATGGAAAATATTTGTTGAGTGCTTGACCCCAAAATTTCAAGCCAAGTATCATAGCCATAATGTTCATTCAAAGATAAAGGCTATGGATGGCAACGGGTACAGTTTGGTGCAAACACAAGCTTTCCAGACTGAACCAGATTTAACCACTCTATTTTACCCCATATAGTAACACGAACGGGTTTCCTATCCGTGGTTTGGGCAAGCAAGATTTACAGACATTCATATATGTTGTCCACAAATGATAGGAGAAAGAGAAGATTAGACAAAGAATACTAGTTCCAACTTTTTATCCCATTGCGAGGTCCATCCCATCATTGACGTTTCTACCTCAAATCAACCATCAATCTCATCAAATCGGTGAATCTGCTTCAATTTGGATTTTGGGTTTCAAGCCTAATATTATTCAAGAGGTTGCAGAGAGAGAAAGAGAGAGAGAGAGAGAGAGAAGTGAGATAGAAGAAATCAAAGACTAATTATTTGTATCAGTGAGACTGCGAGAGACATCTGATGGGATGGGAAGTTTGAAAGATCTAAACTGGGTCGTGCGAGATAACACGCGGTTAAACAACCACGAGTGTTCACATCACAATATAGATTTTAAATACGCAGTGTTCAAGCTTTACTTTGTAATTGGTTTACTTCCTAAATTTTTTCAACACCGGTTTCTATGCTGCACTTAAGAAAACATAATGGCCCTGTTTGGATGAGCTTTTATGAGCTCAAATTATATCAGCTTATTGTCTCTCTCCTCACCTCAACCACTCATTCATGTCTCTCTCCTCACCTCAACCACTCATTCTAATAAGCTGATATAATTTCAGATGATTTAGTGCTTGTTTGGTTCGAGATTAAAATCTCATTTGAGATTAAAATCTGCCAAAAAATTTAATCTTGTTTGTTTCGCAGATTTTTTGAGTCAGATTTTAATTTAAGTTGACTAATAATCTGCAGTTTATATAATCTCCGATTTTGAAGATTTTTTGAGTGAACCGTATAAAATATCATACTCTATCATCCCGTTAATGCTTGAATTGTTAATTTGTGCAAACGCTTAGCATCTTAAACATATTATAGTTCAAATAAATGCATTTATTGTAAATTTTGCTGTAAAAGCTACAGGTATTGTCAAACGCAATTAAATTTTAATTCCAAATTTTCAGCGCATGCCAAACAGTTTTCAGATTATAATTTCAGCCAGCTTATTCACTCCAGATTATTTTCATCAGATTATTGAGATTTTAAGCTGGAACCAAACAGGCTCTTAAGCTCGTCCAAACACACTCAATATGTAAATATGTACCTTTGCAACAAAAGCCCAATATCAGCTGCCTCTGGAGCTTTTTTCTGCTTTTGTTGCCCATAAATCTGACAGGAAATGACATATGTGAACTTCACATCAGCTTGTGCCCGTGCCTCGGGTGACAGCTCAAAACCTTGTGTGGATAGGTTATTTCCACGAGAATAATCATCATCTGTTTCAAACGACCAGCCAGATCATCTAAAGATACCTCAAGAACGCAAAATTATTGTCGATAACGAGAAACCAGTAGAAAAAAATTACCACCGAGTGACCTTTTCTCCAGGAAACTCTGTAACATTAATGCTCTTCGGTAATACATCATGCCACGCACTGTATTAGCAGCATACAAAGAATTTAATTAGATAAGTAACCAGTATACTATAGGCCCCAAAGTGGGTCCGACCCTTCCCCGGACCCTGAGCATAGCGGGAGCTTCGTGAACCGGGCTGCCCTTTTTTAACCAGCATACTAACTCAAGATCCAGAAGTGAAAGGTCAAGTAGCAACAGAATAAAACCTGTTCTAGCTAAGGTCTGTCCTCGATATGAGACCCAAAACCGGAGCTCTAACGCATCACTGGGGTTTTCTTGAAGGTCTGAATCCCCAGCATCTCCTCGGCCAATGCGCTCCAAGAAATTATCCCATTCATCTGGAAAGAACAAGAACTAAATTAATTCTTGCAATAACAAATTGTCGAATGATACCTGAAATGATAAACAAGCTAAGCAGCAAGACTTCAAATAACCTATAACGAATGCACTTCTCATGTTAAAAGAATCTTATTGATCAACACTACTAGACAGTACACGATTAGACAGATGATCAAATCAAGCCGAATGATGTGACGAAAACCTATCGATTACGTAAATGTATTTACATATAATAAGCATGTAAACTTCCTAGAAGTCGACCCATGACGCCTCAGACAAAATGATGTTTCAACTTTCAACTATCTTCTACTCCACTCAAAAGAAGACCTTAGTTGGTACAAAAAATATGAACATTTAAAATGACTGGCTACGTCGGAAACGAAGACGACTAGTTATTCAAAAAAAGTTGTTGTATTTGAAAAGGGGATAAAGTTGCAGTTCAACTGTCCCGTGCACATTAATTGGTATACACCTGGTGTGAATGGCTCTTGCTAAGCCAAAAGGAGGGGGTACTCTGGCCACTTCAGCAAGATACTCAAAAGTTGGAATGTTCTTCTTATACCTATTTTTACCACTGAATTATAAATAACCTATACAGAAGTCACTACAGGTTTGCAAACTAAAATGTCAACCTAAATGATGTTTCAGAGAAAGCCTGAGACACCCAAAGTCAACACAACCCTTTGTCTAAGTAAAGTAGAAGTGTAGAACCTACTTATATGTAGAGCAAATAGATGTGACAATGAGGAATAATCTACTTTACTCCAAAACAAAAACCAAATTGGTCCTTAAAAGTAACACATCATCAGCTGTGTCAATGTGGAATTGCTACACAGCACAGCAAATACAGCTAAAAAGGAGGTAAAAACTAAGTACTCAAATACAAGGGCCAACAGAAAAAGGTAAACTAAGCATGATCAGAATACCGGGAAAGATCTTCTGGAGATAGAAAAGAATAGAAATGCCATCTTCATTTTCCTTCTGCAACTCTGAAGAGCTATATAGCACTGTCTCACTGTAATACGGCGTGAAGACACTGTCGGCAAAGGAAAGACGAACAAAATCACTTGTTATGATAGTAGTTCCATACAAATATCAAATCTAGGAAATGGAACGACTTTTTACCAAAATGGCATCATCTCAGAAACAGGCTTCGCAGCAGGCATGTCCATGAATAACGAATTTGTGAAAAACTCTAATCTTCTCCTAGCCTCAAGGTTTTTAGGGATATTTGCGGCCGAATCCTTTACGGTAAGCAGAAGATGCAACCGCTTAACCTGATCCTTCTGCAAGAGAACGGAACATAAAGCATCTGTAAATATTTATTCCCCTCTGATGGGTTAAATAAGAACAAAACTCTTCATAATCTTACAATTTCAGCATCCTTGGGCCATTCTATCCTGGAGAAGAGCCGTCCTTCATTTCTTGCTCTCAACAAAATATGCCACGTATCAAGCTGCTCCCTGATGATACAATGTGTAAGTTAGAACAGAAAAGAACATATTTAGTAATTACCGACAGACATCAAACCTTGCAGAAGAAGTTTAACACAATTAGGTAAAGGAAGTATACCTCAAATCAGATGACAGCAGATCATGTGTTACAACCTCATACAGATCATATACGGCTTTTGCAGCACCTTTTGCAAGCTCAGGAGTTTCGTTCCTTGTCTATAAAAGTATATTTATTAGTTTGTCACAAATATGACCAGTTTGGCGATGCAAGATATAAAGGACATAAGAATATATAATATCCAAATTTCACAACCCTGGATGCGAGTGAAGTGTGGTATTATCAAGAGAGCTGGCCAATATATGGAATGGTTAGCTTAAGAGTTTTCGGTATTGAGACTAGTCAGATTACTGGAAGAAATATGCTAACTGCAAGTTGCTTAGCACACAGGGAGACTAAATGAAAATGGATATCAGAAGAAGTTTAGAAACTGTCTGTGGATGGCGGTGATCACATGGGTTGTTAGACCATTCACGTGTTTGAACCAGGCTCTGATAGCATGTAAAGAATCCATAGGGTACCACCTCAAAACCAATTGGCAGCGAGGGGAATAGCCCAGTTAACTTATGAATTGTTTTTCTTCTTCTTGAATGTCCGATGTGGGAGTTCTCGACACACGGTTCCTGAACAAGGAGAAGACTGAAAAAGGTACCCCACCACCTCACAAGAAAAGAGTCCAACGCATGCAAAAATGTAGCCCAAAATCCAAATTTAAGATGTTATTAACACAGCTGTTCCTTATTTCTCACTTTTAAGACAGATTGTTGGAAAAGTGCATCCTATACTTGTATCCCAACTCTTTAGAAGACAGCAAACGAGTTGTACTTGTAATAGAAGCAGCAGATTCACAAGAAAATTAAGTCAGGGCCAGTCACCAGATATAGGAAAACAAAATATGTACGAAGGCTGCAAAGCTTGGGACATTGATTATACTGAAATTCTATACTGTTCTGTTAGAAATAGAAACTTGAATAAGTATTTGCCCTAATTCTTGAGAAGCATGGATGATTCTGGGTGGTCGTACTCCAGCATCGGGTGCACCTTGTGTGCTTTTGGTGGATGTGGCGGGGTCATTTCTCAATTTCTAAAAAGTTAATGTACCTCTCTTGTGATTTGTGCACATGTGATGTCTAAAATCTAATCTGTCTAATGGTTGATGTGTTTGGTTTGTATATAATTTCGACTATTGAATTCTTTGTTTTTATTTTGGCATGTAAAGAAATATCTTGCAAAGACTATAAAATAGGGTAAAAGACACTTTCACCCCCTCTAATTTGATTGAATGACACTTTCACCCCTTCTAGTTTGGATAAGGACACTTTCACCCCTTCAGTATGCCGAACTTCATGGAACTTACACCCCCTTATTGTGATGACGTCAGTCTGGAGTTCAGTTTTGTCATTAAAATTGTTTTTGGGACAAATTTACCCCCATATTATGCCAAATACGGGGGTTACCCGAAAGCATAATAGATTTATGCATGATATGAGGGGTAAATGCTACGTAGCACTGAAACGGGGACGGGGACGAGACGAAACGGGGACGCCGGAACGGCGATTTTCAAAAATTAAGGAGACGAAACGCCGGGGGAACGGCGGTTTAAATATATATTTATATTATAAATAATTATAAATATCTTATTTATTTATATATTTTTATAATGTGTGTGTGTGTGCGCACACACACACATTTGGTCAGAATATAATGTATATGATAACACGTCTTATTAGAAAAGCCCAATTCTTGCTTGATCGAAAAGTCCAAATAAACAAGTCCACAGAAGGTCAGAAGCCCATTAGGGTTTATATTAGCAATGGCATATTTGTCAAATCTTGAAAAAGCAAGGGTAATACAGTAAATAAGGAGAGAGAAGTGGGATCATTCTTCAACACACGGTTTGTGGGTTCCTTTCATTTCCGTTCTCTTCCGCCGCTCAATGGGTAACAAGAAAAGCCATGGCCGCGCTATAAGATATGTCTTATCCTCTTTCCTCTCTTACGCCGCCAAACCCAGTTCTCCCGTAGCCAATGAAGGAGCAGCGGCGTCGGCTGGGGACATCGCCTGACGTCGTGAAATTTTCCGGTGGGTCTTGAAGGTCGGCGACGGACGATCCCCAGGCGCTTCGGGAAAAATGGAACGCATCCCTGAGCCGTTCCAGTCAAGCTCCGGGTTCCAATTTATTTTGGCAACGCCAGCTGACGTTTCGAGAGCGTTCCGGACGGGTACGAAACGGGAACGCAACACTATCTGCCGTTCCGGTGCTTCATAGGGTAAATGTCTCTTAAACTATTTTCATTGATGTTCTCCACCCACATACTAACAATGTCTTAGTTAGGGGGTGTAAGTTATTTGAAGCTCGGTTCACTGAAGGGGTGAAAGTGTCCTTTTCGAAACAGGAAGGGGTGAAAGTGTCCTTTAGTCAAACTAGGAGGGGTGAAAGTGTCTATTAGCCTATAAAATATTCATACATCAAATCCCCGCACCTTTAAGTTTTTGAGAACTGCTGCAGACGCAGACATAACTGTGCTTCATAGAGATTATGCGTACATGTAATGAAAGAATTACGCGTGTAAAGTTTTACATGAGTATGGGTAGTATGTAGTGAAAACTCATGCAAGTACTGCTGAGCCTAGTGTTGATATTAACATACACGAGTCAGTAGTAGTATAAAACAGAGTAAGAGAGTCGCCGAGTATGTGTGGGAAATAAACTAAAGTGCACTAAGTGTTGTGAGCTAAAGCCATCTGAGCTCAAACAAAGCTCATTGTTCAATGAGAACAATTCCGGGTTCAGTAGCTTGTGTCAAACTTTTAAAATTGATTATAAGGAGGAACCAGAGATGCTCAACAAGTAGATAGATTTATTCATGTATGAACAGAGGAGCTCGATTAACATTGGAACTTGGAAGGCAATCAAAGAAAGAGATTTCTAACAGTTATACAAGGCATGTAAGGTGAAATGTACTAAATTGATAATAGACATAGGGTTGCTGATTTGTATGAAGTTATAAACAAAGGCAAGTCTTAGTGTGCTGAATCATATTGGTCGGACAACATGAACCTGAAGGATAGCCATGCAAGGAAAAAGAACTAGGCATGTACAAACACAAGCATACAACAAAAACCTCAAACATAGAGGGATCAAGGACTAATTATGAAGTTCAACACCACATATATTAACAAACGATCAAAAAAAGATATATGCATAGTACAGTTCGGGCATGTAAATCTTAGCCCAAGTTCAAAACTTACTAGGAGTCCAGTCAATGCCGTAAATCTTTGGAGCACCAGCGGAAGCTTCTTAAGCGACAAAGTTGTAAAAAGTGAATTCTCCAGTATACTGTTATTGATTTCACGAAATATCCTCTCAACCCTGTACAGAAGAGATAAAGAATCAAACTGTGCGCGATAAGTGTCGCGAAGAAGTTGTCTGCAGATTATGGTCCTCTACTGATCATTAAGCTCGCAGAAAACCGTAAGTCGCTTAATGAATCTAGGATGTCAATATAGTATACCAAAGTCTCCCTTCGCCATCGACCAAAGAAAGTAAAATTCTTTCAGCACTGTAGAAGCACTCCTGAACGGCGTATGACATATATTCATCCCTGGAAATTCTATTCCAAAGATCTGCTTGTGAATCTTTGCAGTCCAATGCCAAATCAATGGCCAACAAGATCTGTGTCACACAGTGAGTGTAATAAGCATCACGATCCACCGGTTTGAAATTATATCAAACCATGAAATGTCAATTAGCAAGACCTACCTTACTGCTTAAAAGAAACAAAGGCCACTGAACTAATCTCAGACTACCAGTGTTGCTAGGCATAGAAAGCAAGTCCATCTCCCTGAAATTTAAAAACCACTCAACACAACTCAATTTAAGAAAGATATATAGACGAACTGATTTCCTAATCCCTGTAACATGATTCAGCAAACTACCTATTGCTGATGAAATCTTCTTCGCGTAAGCTTTTAATTATCTCATTCCAAAATGGTGAAAAGGTAGCAGCATATATCTTGTTGATATCTTGAGATCCCGGCTATAAAAAAATTAGGGAAAATTAAGAAAATGAAGGAAGGAGACGAAAAGCAGGAGCACGTGCCAAGACCACACCAACTTAAAGCCGGCAAAGACAATATGAAACACGATTTAGCAGTCAATAAGAGGTGCATGATCAACCTTTTTGAAGTGTTAACAGTGACAAGAAGTTTCTACCGACCATCATATTGCACTATCCCACTACAGCTATAATATGAGGCAGGAATCATACATCTATCTAACATGGTTTGTTTCCAGTCAAAAACATATTAAAATTCCCTCCCAATCTCAGCGAAAATTGGTGTGTGTGGGTGTGGGGAACGTCTCCCAGATATGGGTAACACATCTAGGCATCTCTTAAGATGCACCCACACCACAAAATGAATTGGAGTCCTGTTTCTTCAGAGGATAACTGATGAATCAGGACCAAACAAATAACCGAGTGAACAAATGTTCACGTAACCATGGCTATCAGACTCACCTTTACTCAACTGAACAAGTGTTCACGTAACCATGGCTATCAGACTCACCTTTACTCAACTGAACAAGTGTTCACGTAGCTCTGGCTATCAGACTCACATTTACTCAACTGAATCCAGCAAGCCGCTTATACATCATACTTCTAGTCTATACTAATATATAAAGCCAACACTCATTGTGGTGAGAAAAAAATTGAAGTGTGTCATACTTTAAATTTTCCAATTTAACCCAATAAATTACAAGTTCACTAACAACTAATAGATTTTAACTGAGTAACATTTATAAATAAAATTGGTCATAGTTTTCAACCCCCGTCGATCACTTTCATCCCCAACCCCTATATGAACTATACACACATTATATCCTCTTTGTGATAAATTCACCCCCCCCCCTTTCATAATTACCAACTAGCCAACCCCCACTAAGGCATTACCAATTACAAAGTGCAGATAACTAGAGAACCACCAAAATACAGTACATAGAACTAGAATCCTAGCAACGTTTCTGGGAGGTTGGGCGTGTCTACGTGGAGAAGCAAGTTTACAATTCTTCGGTTTCTTTTACTACATTGTAGTATGAAATATTCAACAAAACGTTAGGGAGTTGTTTTCCATCAAATGGACATTGAATTGAAATCATAATATCAGTCTCTCTCCTCTACACTCCTTCGGCAGATATTAGACTAAAAAGGAAATTATCGTCATTTTTGTGTTTCTACGCCATTTTTAGGTGTTTCCCGCGTTTCCCAGTTGCAGTTTGTTTTTTGCTAAGAACACAAGATATGAAGTTCATCATCTTTTTTTTAAAATTTACGAATACATAATATGAGTACAGAGTGTATTTCAAACGCATCGCGTCTGTCACACACTCTAATAGTATAAAAAACATCAAAATCATTTTTCTATTATTCATATTTTGATCTGAAATTATGCAGTGTGCCCATATGCTAGACTAGAATAAACTCGACCCCCTCCCCTTCCCCCCCCCCCCAAACTCGCGGCCCACAAACCAGCGCTTTTGCTTTTCTGGACATATATTGATAATAGTTTCTTTATTACAATTACTGTCTCACCCATGTTTTCTGTCCTCGCCATCGGTTATCTAACCTTGTTCTCTAGTCAGATCAAAGAAATCAGGAAAATGGCCATAAATAAAAGCAAGGACCCACATCCTGGTCCTCAACATTTTTGGAGTATTTTCTATTGTTTGATCTGCCTTGCTAACAGCAATCATCTATGTAGAATTGAACATATTAGAGACGTGACTTTGTGAGTATGCTTTCATATAGTACAGAACATGTCATAACATACATGATAGAAGACAATATACCACCAAGGAATTGAAACTTCCACATTCCATCATATTAAAGGTCCTACAGGAGAGCCGTAATTAAGATAGATGAGCTAAGAAACTTACACAATTTCATGACATAAAAGGCCTTCGGAAAAGGCATGTTCAGAGGACAATTATACAATGCCTGACACCAAAACTTCCCAGACTTCTAGATTTACAGACTGTGTATTTGAGAAAAAGAGAGACAAAGACAAAGGAGGAGCTAAGCTATAGGTGAGGTTGCTCAGACTTTTCTGCCTCTGAGTCCTGTGTCAAGCATGAAAAATATGTGCAACCATTTGGTTTTCTAGTGTGCTAATTACACGGGTGGTGGATACAACATGGTTCTAACTATCGGCCTATACTATTGCTTGCATAACACGGCGTTAAAGATAGGTCTCACCAAATTAATATAGTTGACATCTAGCTTCATGTAACAAATGAACCATAACTGTTGCAAGTTCCCTGATAGTCTAGGCCCTAGAGGGGTTCTACTATTCACGATGAGAGGGGTGAGAGATATTATAGCACCAATAAGCATGATAAGATACAGTGTTCAAATTACTTCAGTTCCAAAAGGGAACAGTGTGAATATCAAATCGATTACAACCCACCTGAGATGACTGCATGTCAAAAGGCACCCTGCAAAAGACAGAAGCAACCATGTTAAAAGGGGACCATAACAGAAGAAGATAAAAAAGTAACAAAAAATTTGTCAATTATTATCAGCAAAATTAAGATACACACAGACGCGCAAAACACGGTAAAGATAAAAAAGGGGAAAAAAAGAGGGGGAGGGGGAGAGAGAGAGAGAGAAGCACCACAAAATATGAAATAATTTGACTGCTTATGCACAGTGGCGGAGCCAGGATTTCACCGAAGGGGGGGCACAATTTGCCTAGGAGCGGAGCCAATATTGTACTCTGATTTAAGGATAAATTGAATTAAATATCAAAATTATTGTTATTATCAATCTGGCTAAGTTGGTAAAGTACTCTCATATTGACTTCGGCCAACAGGGTTCGAGTCTCTGCAGGCACATATTAATTTCGTTGTTTTTTTTTAAAATTTTATGTGGAAAAAAATAAAAACGCACAGAGTAAGACTCGATCGTGCGCCCCCATGATGCTTAAGATAGAATTTTACCAACTATGCTAGGCACGCACTTCAGATCAGAGGGGGCACTTTTATATTTATACGTACTACGTAGAAATAGTTAAATTTTTTTTACAAATTAAGAGTAATCTAGTGTTTTGGAAAAATTTTGGGGGGGCACATGCCCCCCCCCCCCCCCCCCGTGCCCAGAGGCGGAGCCAGGAAATTGAGTCAGCCGGGGCAAGATTCATGAAGTCAAAAGTCTATAATTCATAAATTTTCATTACAAAATGCATTGTTATTTCATAAATTTTCACTACAAAATGCATCGTTATCTAAAATTTGAGCTATTCTTAAAATATATATATATATATATATATATATATATATATTGTTCATAAAAACCCTAGTTTTTGTTCATGTAACTCATGCTCATCAATTATCATTCAATTAATAACAACGAACAAGAAAGAAGAGGCCAAGAGGGTGAAGAAGTGAAGACCTGAAGATTGAAGAAGAGAAGCAATTTCAATTTACAAGCAGGCTGCAGCTGCAGTGAAGACCTGAAGGTGGAGGCGGCCGGCGACGCAGCGGCGCACGGGAGGTGGCCGGCGACGCAGCGGCGCACGCAGCGGGTGGCCGGCGACGCAGTCACGCAGCGGCGGCCCTATTCCTTCGTCGTCGTCCAGGGAGCTCTTCTCGTCTCGCGTCTGTGTCTCGCGTCTCGTTTTCTTCCCCAATTCTTTTTATTTAATTTTTTTCGTCAAAAATTACCCCCAATCCCAAAACTCAAGCATATCATTTTAAAAAAAAAAAAACAATAAAAAAAAAGAGTCATAAAAAAACGGAAACAGAAACATGCTTGAGAGGAGACTCGAACGCGGGACCTATCTTTTCTGAAAGTTGAAACTAACCGCTGGGACAAATGGGTAGATTTGAAATTCAGGGGGGGGGGCAAAAATCTCTATCTCTTAAAAATTAGTCATAAAAATCTAAAAAATTATGGGTACTAGTAGAAATTTTCAAATTTCAGGGGGGGCAACTGCCCCCCCTTGCCCCTACGTAGCTCCGCCCCTGCTTATGCAACTATTGCACTCCTGGACATGTCTGACAAGGTGACAGAACCAGAACTATCCGTACGCAGAGTAATAAAACACCATATACTAAACAAGATTCTTGGTAATAAAAATGCTTCGATTCCTGAAAGCTAACTATTCTCACATGTATCAGATGACAACAATAAACCAAATGAAAACCACATACTATCAATCCTCTCAGCCAAAAGAACCTTTCCATTTGTAACATCTTAATTGATAAAGTAACCATGTACAGGGAAAGGAATTTGCTACAACTAAATAACCCTTCCATGAAAAGGAAATGGGTAAATAACAGATAACCAGCCCATGAGCACAGTGACATTTCTATCCAATTGGACCGTTAATTAAAAAAGCCCTCTAGGTTTGCGTTCAATACAACCAGTCAGCTAATTCAGATAAATTACAAACACTACAGTAAACTTTTTCGAGCAATCTAAATTACCCTTAAAATTAAATATTCGGAAAATAAACTCCGCCATCAATTCATCTCCTTCGCCTCCTCCAGGCTTCATGGCCGTCAACATTGAAGAGACCACGACCCACCAGAAAACAGGTCTTTCTCTCCCTTCATCTCATCCATCACCATCGATCCCAACAAGCCACTAAAGAAAAGCAACCACCAGCGTCAACCCCAAATAACCACAAGGACACAAAATTCCATCAATAAAAACCCAATCACCACCACTCTGGGGCTTCATTTGCCATCAGAGCCAGTTCCCAATCTTTAATTCAAGGACTATTACATCTCAAATTCAATTGTATAGATGAATTTTTGTATTACCCCATCGTAGTGGCCAACGAGAGATGTGTAGGTAAAGGACTTTCTTGGTCTCGATTCCGAATTTCAAACTGATTTGAATTTGATTCAGTTCTTGGACTATGTAAATAGGTATGAATTTAGGGTCTGCGACACTCTGGGTGGGCAGAAGTGAGTTTTCAGTTTTGTGTATAGTGAACCGAGCCCAACCCACGGGTCTGTTATCCGTTATTTATCCCAAAGAAATCCCATAACAATCTGAATGAACTGTTAAAATGGGTCCCAAACAAACACAACAAAAGTGAATCCACATTTATCTCTCCTTCAGCACAAAAAACTGCGAGTGCTAAGAGAATAGGGGAATACACTCCGCTATGGAAAAAAAAACCCAATATCTTCAACAAATCTAATCCACTAGGCAACTCTTATAGTTTGAACTTTGAAACACAAATCTACTCCAGTAGGCATCATTAATAGTAGCTGTATGAATAAATAGATTTTTAATGCATATCCTGGAAGGTTCAAGATAGAGAGGCCATAAAGATGCATCATAATGTAGTCCTTTCTATCTCAAATACAAATCACGGCGGCATGGGGAACCGAACAGCTATATGCCACACAGCAGGATGACATTACAGTATAAGAGGTGGTCAAGCACAGAAATGAATTAGTTAGTCCTCCTACTCAACTAAAAAGTTCATCCAAACCCTACATCCCTGATATTTTATGTCAGAGCTTACTGGCTTACTGCCATCCCTCTTGGGCATCCGACGATTTCTGAAGCTGGACCACATCTTGGATGCTCGGAATAAACTCAATTATCAGGTTGACCCATACAGACAATTGCAAGCCGTTGAATTGAAAGAATCAGTATTCATTAGTGTCAACCTAAACCTAGATAATGCAGGAAGATAAAACCATATGTGGGATCAACTGTCTCCACAAAGATTCAAGAAACATCTTCCTGCAGAAATTTCTTTTAATAGCATAAGCAACCAGGCCACTACTATAGGCTATATAGTAATAACAGTTCCCAATATACCCGTTCCAAGTAACTTCCCAACATAATCACCATCATTTCTTTCAATTCAAAGTGGTACATAAAAGAAGCACACTCCTAGGAGAAGAAGGTAGCTAGGAGATTAATTTGATATTGAGTTCTGCGATACGGATGGCCAAGTTAATGCTTTATTTGGCAGAAAGTGGACGTGCTTTCTAATTCAGAAAGACAGACCACTGACATGAATAAACAAGTAAACTCTCCGTACCCGCCCCGCACCCCTAATTTTGGGGGAAATACCTCACCAGTACCCTGGTCGCACCTGCACCCTGGGTGCACACCTGCACCCCTGGTGCTAACCCGTACACCCGATTGCACCCGGAGCCGTGCTTTTTAGCTCTCGGCCCCTCCTATGATCTTGGATCTAGCCCCTGCAGATGGAGCTAACTAAAGAATGTTGCCATTGAAGTTTTTAGGATGTCATCACTCTGCCAACAGAGTGAACCCACACTTTTCTGCCAGTGAATGTTATCGGATCAGTTTCAAGGACTAAATACTGCCACTGCCGGTACAAAATTGGGGGAGGGTACAATGGAGTATCAATCACTAGTGTAAGGACAAATTTTATAATGTAGCTAAAAGAAACAAACATGGCAACAATCAGTGAGTCAATACTTTGACGAGGGAAAGTTCATACCTTTTTGTTTGTGAAGACGCCAGGTTCTTGACAAAGGCTTCTGGAAAACTCTCAAAGCGTTTATGCACCATTTCAATTGAACGAATCTGCAAATATTAGTAATATGTGATCCGAAATGCATATGGACCACAGAATAACAGAAGTTATAACATTTACCAGAGCAAATACATACAACATAACGGGCAAAACACCAAGGGACGTTCAAACTCGTAAGAAGACATATAAGGGAGATGAGAGAACAAAAAGATACCTCGCCCAACCTAGCCCTTGCACCCCTCACACCACCAACAATTGCAGATAAGAGAGTGTACCATATGTGGATGTCCATTAGATAAATCTGGACAAATACCGACAAAAAAATACAAAAATCAAAAACAACTAATGCAATCAATTACTACAAGGATTCTTAAACACCCTTGTTCACTCGCTGGAAATGATAACTCATGAGAAATATTAAGTTTTTTTAAACAATGCACGATAAAAAACAATAATATACAAAGACCGTCTCATGGAAAAGAGAAAATCAGAATACATTTTTAAGAATATAACATATGAAACAATATTCTCATATCCACTCATGAGATAGTTTGGTGACATTTTATTTCTGTGAATCAAGAATTTTGTTAATAAAACTCACGACAAAAATATAAAAAATGATGTACTCACAGCCACAACAGGAGCCCACAAGCTAACAACTGTTAACACATTGTTATTGTCTGAAAAAGAAGAGAACACCAGAATGTATCAGATATTGAGGCCATAAGATATTCACAGGATCAGTAGGAGGTGAGCCAAAAATTCCCTAGCTATATTATCAGTTCATTCAAGCTTTGGGTATAGATGACAGTGCCTGTTATATTATGTAAAAAATAAACTTAAATAGTTTATACGAGTAAAATGTAGAATCTTAAAGCTTCAAAGGTAACATGCACTGTATTGAAGCTTTCAACTCACCAAGACTCCAGGATGCTCAACAGAGAGAGAACAGGGGAGAGAGTGAGATTGAAGAGTGTATGAGGGGGAAAGACTGAAGGGTGAGGCTGACCACAACATCACCGTCGCTGAATACCACCAATCGTCACGACACTCACACAACTCACAGCCAACACCAGACCTCACCAATCTAGTTACGGTGACAATTAAGCTTTCCTCTCTCATCTCCCTCTTTTCTTCTTGTTGATGGTTAGACTGCAGCATAAAACATCGAGCACCACCCTCGCCAAATGTCATAGTGCTTCCGACTCTAGAATATAAAGAAGGGACAGGAAATTGCCTGTAGTCAAACGTTTTTGCTTCTCACAAACATCAGAGATGCAAATGGCACTGCCAGTAACGTTTTGGTGCCTCGTAGGATTTTTTCTTATAAGCTCTTCTAAAGTTACACAGGCAGGCATTTCAGGGCATTCACATAAGTCCATCAGATGTGTGAAGGTACTGATAGAATCATTTGACAAAAAAACGATTGACTGATACTAGAAACAAAGAGCGTCTTTTATCTCACTCAGCGACTATTCACGAGTCACAACATCCATCTCCACAGCAAGTTTACAAAAGAAGCAATAGGCTCTTAAGCTCTACAATTGCTGCATTATAATTCTAGAGCACCATGGTGTTATCACGTGAAGGGCTCTCAGTTATGGTACAAACTTGGTTTTCCCTCAATTACTCGGTTCAGATTAATATTGTTGTCTTTTGTCAATGGCACAATAGACGTCACAGGACGGAAGCTATGATAGCTTTTTACCATGTTCATCTAGTTTATAATAATTTTTGTTTTGATAAACTTGGTAGCAAATAAAAAGAACATTCCAAAAGAGAATTTTACCAGTGCTTCAAGTCCAAGGTTTCATCAATAAATCATGCAAGGGGTCAGTTTAACCAGATCTTCAAGTTCAAGATGTTATTTAACTCTTTTGGTCAAATTAAAGTTCAAGATTTAAACCATAAGCTGTGAGCTCAACAGTGATGCTTACTTTTTGAAATGAAATCATGCCACGAGTATCTAAGTTTAGGAAGATGCACAATAGTTCTAGTAGGATCAACCAGCGGCCTAATCTGCAAAAACATGAAAAACACAGTCAACAATTTGACATACACTGACACAAGCAGGCTCATAAACTATATGAACCTCAAACTACATTTCAGAAAGTGGTGTATGGCTTGCCTGAAGGAAGTATGTGAATAAGAACTTGCAGGCAAATATCACCAACCAGTAGGACACATACCTGCAACGTCAGAAACAATACCTCAAGGATTTGACAACTGATAAAGAAGCTATATCTCATTTCTTATACCTTACACAGCAGTAATTGAGTATAAGAAAGAAAATAATAGATGTGTGGCTAAAAATACGATAGCTAAGTGGAGCAGCGTATGGCTCATTCCTTAGCTAGTCAGTTTCCGAACAATAGAAAATCTAATACGCAACCAAAGAAGAATGGACTAGTTAGATACAACATACTCAAGATAATAGGTCCATCGAGCATGTTTTTTTCATTATAGAGCTCTAGCGGACGACATGACACAAACAATGTAGCATGCCAAGTTATTTATGGAGAAAGCAGACATGGGAAAGGAGCACCATGCACAGAGCAAAGAAAACTGACGGCTATCAATCCATTCTGTACAAAGGATGATGAACACACAGTGATGTCAGACCATATGGCTGTTTGGCCCCTTCGTTTCGGGTTTGGATTTACATTTGAGATCCAAATATTTTTAGTTCTGAAATTGTATATTCTTTAGAACTCTATATCTCGCATTCATGTCTATCTCTATCAAACAGAAAACTAAGAATTAGCTTTGAAAGTTGTTATGCATTCAAAGAGCCAAGTAATCCCACACATGGACAAACACCAAAAAATTCAGAGCATAACGTGACCCATATAAGTGCAGCACCAATCCCATCAACAACAATTTTCAATCCGACTCCAGAAGAGATGAACCCATAAATCCTTTCCAAATCATAAACAGCCGGATCAACTCTATTTTACTCAGCCAATTTGATACTCTCCATTTCCTTCTTGGTTTACAAAGGTTAAGTCATTTTGACAAACAATTGGCACACTTCCATTGCTGGATGTAGGGATCGCTGAGGAGAGCCATATTTCGAGAAGAGAGAGGGAGAGGAGGAGGGGAGAAATTTGTTAGTGTCCAAAGAGCCCCACTTGGTACTCCACTACCAATAGATGCGTGGCAAATCAAAAAGAGGTAGTCCCCGCTAATGCTTTGTTTAAGTGCTGCACATCCAGTGGTATCAGGGTACCACACACGGTGCTCTGTTGGAGTCTTGGAGCACTAAAAAAGTTCTGTGAGAGAGATTTGGTAATTGAATAGGGTGGTTTCTTATGAAGATATTAATCACAAGCTGGAGAGGTTAAAGAAGAGGAAGGAGATTGAGAGAGCAACAAGCTTTCTTTCAAAGAGTGGGAGATGAGCATGGTGAAGAGTGTTTTGGTAAGATGAACAGAGAGGGTTTCTCAATCGGCATCAATGAGGTCATGAGTTCTTGAAGATTGATGTACTAGAGAGAGAGACATGTGCTATCAACTAACAGAACGAAACCGAAAAAGCAAGGCAACAGACAACAAAATTAGAATCGAAATAGCAGGGTACATGTTATTTGAAATATACAGTTAACTTAGGAAATGAGGGGCTGGATATAAGCTGAATCAAATCCACATCCCTCAAGTTTCAAATCTTCTTGAATCCAAATCTAGACCCAAATCAAGCTGCATTCAAACAAACCCTATAAGAAGTAAACCATTGATAGTTTGGACTATAATGCTTTGCTATATTGTAGACCCTAGTAATCACTCATATTCTCAAACTTGGACCCTAATTGACACATTAAGTGACATATGAGGTCTCTACACCTCAGCTGCTAGTCATGATGGATCCATACAGGTTTCAGGTTGTTGTGAATATGAATTATTTTGTACCACAAGATCCTACCTATACAAATTAACTCCAACGATACTGAAGTTTCTAATAGGAAGAAACGCCCCGACTTAAATAAAACAGTGAAAAGACCCAATATTAATAAATACTAACATGGTCTCATAGCAAAAAATACAGTGCAAAGTGGAAGGTAGAAACAACAAAAGCAGAAGAAAACGAATTGCCAAAAGAATGCCGACAAACCTCATATAATCAGTAGTCCTTTCATAAAGGCCGCGTCCTACAAAGTAACGTTCCTGAGGAAAGAGAAAACGTAAGCACAAGCAATACCGCCAGGACCTACTTCAACTGCTATTAGTAAAATAACCATTATTACCTGATATATCCACTTGAAAAACTGAAAGAATGACTGATCAGACATTTCAGACAGCTTATGACAAGCTGGAAACTTCAGTAGCATGGCTAAAAAAAGTTGTAGAGCAGCATAGACACCCAGTACAAGAATGTATATCCGAAAATAGGTAGATTCGGAAGTCGATTTGTTTTTTTCTTGCAAAACCTTCCTGAAATTTCAATTGTTCAGTTGAAAAAAAGAACACAAAGTAGTCATCACACAAGTTACTTCAATTGGAAAATCCACAGATAAATAAATAATAATGAGGAAACAAATGGATGAGGATAGAACAAAGGAAAGAAGATCTATTCAATGCTTACACATAAAGATATGTCACAAATACAGAACTCAGTCCAAACCAGAAGAATCTTATTATGAGCCTAGAAATAGCCAGGGCCCTTGCAGTGCTGTAAGCCCCAAAGGTAAGCAGCACATCCAAAAAGCCTGTGTGAGGCGTAGCACAACAAATAGAACAGAGCAGAACGAATGAATAATATATTAGATGCTAAAACAACAAGATGACAACCGTCAATTAAATAATGTAACACTTATAACTTACTCTCGAAGAAGTTCATTACTGCATATGTTGGGCCAATGCTTAATACAACTTTGAAAGTCCTGAGGTTAAGTTTCCCCTCATGGAAAGCAATGACTGTCAATGCCTAGAGGGTAAAATGGAGATTAGAATTTCAGTCGGGTTAAAAGAGGACAAACATTGGAATAAAGTGTAGCAGGTGGAAAACATACCTGGAACATTATGGCTAGAAAGATCCACATACGATGAAAACTTCGATATAGGTGCAGGAATGTTCGATGCTCAACAAAAGTACTTTTCCCAGTCTGCAAATACCAGAACAGTGAGGCTCTTTGGAACTTGGATTTTGAGTAGGAATAGGAAATGAAAGAAATGCATGGAAATTGTATAAAAACCAACATATATTTACATATACATATACATATACATATACATATATATATATATATATCCTTCGTTTGTTCCGGCAAATGCAAGGAAAAGACAACGATAACTATTTCGAGTTATATTGTAACAACGGCCCCACATTTTGCCTCAATGCCATTGGAAATTGCAAATGAATCCCCTGTAGTACTTCTGACATTCCAATCATACCATCCCTAACACTCAGACCTCAATCAATCCCTAGTCTTCCCATTTCATGCAACACCAACACCACCACAAGCCACCAACATCACCTTCTTCAATCAGCTACAGGCCTACAGCCCACCACCATAACCCAAAATCATCAAACAACAAAGTTAAAACTGGACGTCTAATTTGGGCATCCAGATCCCTGAGGTACGGGTCTAGGGATAAATTGAGAAGACGAGTTTGAGTTCCTTCTGACATCCCAATTATACCATCCCTAATACTCAGACCTCAATCAATCATTAGTCTTCGTCAATCAATAACAGACGTACGGCCCACCAGCATAAGCCAAAGTCCTCTCCCAACAAACTAAAAACTGGGTTATTTTGGCATCCAGATTCTTGAGGCACAGGTCTGGGGATAAATTGAGCGAACGAGTTTAACTTTCTTCCACGGCAATCCTTGGCACCTTTTCTTTGCAAGATAACCAATCTTGCCATCTAATAGTTTTTTCGAATTTGGCATGAACATTCTTTGGTCTATAAAATTGAAGAACTACAAAAAAGGAGAATTGTGACAGCTGAAACCATGAAGATTGAATCCGCTGAGAAGGTTGTGCTCTGTGATGTTGCCAAAAAAAAAAAATCGGGGTCATGCCGTCGGTGAAGAGAGGAAAAGATAGGGTAGGTAACTCTCTATCTTGGAGAAGAGACATAAGATAGGTGAAGAAGGAGACAGGCTGATTCCTTTTAAAGAGTTTTCCAAGTAGTCTCCCTCTATTTTCTTTTCCATAATTCTTCTTTGACTTCCAAAGAAAATACTTTCCTGGAAATCATTCTCCTTTTCCAACGGGAATCATGCAAGTGTATGCAATAACTAAGTGGATGTGATAGTAATATAAGTCTTACAATATGAAAGTTCACTCAACCATACAAAAACCTGAGAAGGCAGCAGTTTCTTCAAGCACCTAAACATACCAAATCAATGGCATCCCTTGTAGAGTTTGACTGCCAGACTCACAAACTTTTATCTACAGAGAAATCACAGCCCAAGTACTCGTTGTATACTAGATTGAAGAATATTATGACCAAGTCATAGTTACACCAATACTGTTCAAATTTGTGCAAGCTTGCGGATTACGTTTGCGCCATACAAGTCTTATACTACTAAGATCAATGTCTCAACTCTCAACCCAATACATAAGATAATCTTCACAAATAATAGTACTCTTCATTTTCAAAGCATCAAACGGAAAAAATGAAAGGCGATCCACTAAAAAGTAAGTTGAAGAATAAATGAAAACACGAGAGAAAGCTTAAACACGTGATAAAAGGTTGAAATTTCTCAAGACGAATTCGTTGATTTTGAGAGGATGACAATCAGTTCGAGCTCAACTTAGAACCTACCCTTTTCCACTTTTTAGGCTTCCTGAGAAATGACGATTCCGCCTTGAAAGGCCAGCCCAACTCAAAACAAGCAGGTGACCTGCACATATAACGAGAATGCAATTACAACAGTGATCCCAGTTAGAAGAATACGTTTGCAAAAGACTAGAGTGAAAGGAACAGAACCAGAAATATTCATTAAAATCATCATAGTTCCTCCAAGCAGAGTGTGCAGCTTTCCCATTATTGTTCCTCACGCTTTCCTGTGCATATAAAGCAAATTGGTAATCAAAAACAGGACTTTATACAAAGAGCATACGCATAATGTTAATGCATTAAACTTCACGAAATCAACAGTGTACATGTTGACTTTTCCAACCAGTCTATAGCTGTATCTGCTTCAATAAGTGAAAAGATTGCATTAAAAGAAAAACTCTCAGCCATGCAATAGGTTGCACACAAAGAGGATTAGCAGCCACTAAAAGAACGAAAGAAGAGAAGAAGCATGTGCAAATCAACTACATGAAATCTAGGACTAAGAAAGCACATCACAAGAAATAATCAGCATCTTCATTGATCCTCTGACAGTACATCTTCCCCAATTTCAGTCCCTTGAGAGTTCACAAGTTACACGGGAAACAAAATACAGAAAACGAAAGCTCGGCCTTATGGAATATGCTCTTACAGGAACCAAATTACAGCAGACTAATTAGACAACCACGGGGCTAAAGTGCAGCATCAAACAAAATTCAGAACAAAGCGGTACTATAAATCTACAATTGTTCAATGTCTGTCATACAGAACAGCTGCATCCAAAAAATTATCAAACCCTGTGTTTTAAGAGTTTTTTCCCTTAGCAACCAAAATTTTCAACTGACCAAACTTTAATAAAAGCTTAACTTCCGAACATAGTTTTAAAAACCGGACTGGACCGGCCGGTTCGACCGGTCGGACCGGCGAACCGGTGCGTGACCGGTCCGGTTCGGCTAATGGATCGGCCATGCAAGCGAACCGGGCCACGTCAACAGAAATGGTCGGCATATGACCCGCCCAGTTCGTTAATTAAAATATCAGAAAATGCCGCTTGTGAGGTTCGAACCCCATACCAGAAGCATTTCCGCTGGCGGATCTTAAACACCAGACCAAAGTGACCTTTGTTACTTCTTATGAGAGATTAGTCTATTTACTTCTTACCAAAAGAAAAAATTTGTTCGTTGAGGGAATCAAATTATTTCTTTCCATTTTGATTGTTTATTTTCTCTTAAAATGTGATCAAATATTGTGGAAACATTTATCAATGCGCTAATTACAAATCACTATATTACAAATCAAATATGTATATTTATTACATATATAGTATCAAATATGTAAATTCAGGACATTCAATGTATGCAACAAGAAGCTGCAATTCAAAACAACGCCAGTTAATTGAAAGTAAGATTAGTCGTATTTATTACATATAAATAACTTTTTTTTTGCTATTTACATTATGTTTACTATTTTTTGTAAAAAAACAAAAAGATATATTATTAAATAAACATGCAATTGAACCGGTCCGGCTTCAAAACTAACCTATATTAGTGATTCTGGAACATTTTCCTACCCTGATGGTTTTACAAAGATCTTCCACATCATCCATGAATCCGCAACACATTTGAAAAAATGGCCACACGTAATACTTATTGAGGTGCACCCTCCACTGGTCTAGCATGGTAAAGCTAGAGGCAGAGAGAATTGCGTAAATACCTCTACTTTATTTCCATACTCTACAAACTTTCCAGATATTTTAGTTTGGCACACACTCCATCCCATCCTAGTACAAAGCGGTACTATAAATCTACAATTTCTTCAATGTCTGTCATACAGAACAGCTGCATCCAAAAAGTATTAAACCCTGTGTTTTAAGAATTTGTTCCCTTAACAACCAAAATTTTCAACTGACCAAACTTTAATAAAAGCTCAAATTCCGAAACCTATATTAGTGATTCTGGAACATTTTTTCCTACCCTGATGCTTTCACAAAGATCTTCCACATCATCCATAAAACCGCAACGCATTTGAAAAATGGCCACACATAATACGTATTGAGGTGCATCCTCCACTGGCCTAGCATGGTAAAGCTAGAGGCAGAGTGAATTGCGTAAATACCTCTACTTTATTTCCTTCCTCTACGAACTTTCCAGATATTTAGTTTCCACGCAACATCCCACCAGTCTTCGATATTATCGTTCTTTCACGAAAATCGTCCATCACAAAGAAAGGGAAAAAGTATCTTTCGTGAGCAGGAGAACAATCCATCATCACTACTTTCCCAATATGTGTGTGCCAAACACTCCATCCCCTCATGTCATATCCCCTCACAATTATGCAAATCCTTGCAGTCATCAAAAGCCTCTAAATTACATATGCTTATTGAATCTCAGTTTGTTTGTTCTTCCTTAATGTTTTAATATCTTTCACCTCTTCAGTTTGGAAATCTTTAAGATTGGTACATCACTAACTTGACATTTTGCCACCAATAAGAAACACTGTAAACTCTCCACTTCGAGCCACAGATGTTCAGATTTTGAAGGGATTTCATCACATTTAGTTTGTTCTCCCATAACAAAGAGAGTCAGAAAATGATCTAACCCATACAAGAATCAAGATGATAGAAAGGGAAACCAACCCAAATGGCAAAATAATTACCCAAAGCAGTTCCTACCTTCACTTTATAGTGGTTGTTGCAGAGCTCTTATGTACAGTAGTTGTTTCCCGTGGTATTTCATTATTCAACTTGGGATGCATTTCAATACAACTCTTATCGTTACTGATTGAACTTACCTCAGTTCATAGAAAACATCAAAAGCTATTTTGAACAGCTGCATCCAAAAATGTATTAAACCCTGTGGTTTAAGAGTTTTTTCCCTTAACAACAAAAATTTTCAACTGACCAAACTTTAATAAAAGCTTAACTTCCAAAACCTATATTAGTGATTCTGGAACATATAAAGACCGTCCAAACGATAGACTTCTGCATTTAACCAAACAAAAGTAGAAATAGTTGCCAGATTTGCCTTTTACCATTAGGAGCAGATCTAACTGAAGCAAGAAATTAATAAGAGATGCCTCAGTGATAACAAATTACTTCTGAAGTTCATAAGTTAGTACCAAGATACCAGAGTACAATATTTATTTTGGGAGTTCATCATACAGTCCTAAAACAATATCAAATTCAAAAGCCAGAAAGGTAGATTTTCATATCCTAGGCAAGATGTTTGGAGTCTACATAACGCGTGATTGGAAAGAAACATGATGACATATCTAAGAAACCCGTGATAAGACTCACTAACCGCTGTCATTGTCTCATATATGGGACAAATAATTTGGTCGAGGTAAGACACTGAACCATCTTCTCGTATACAACTAGCTGCCGGAGTGGCTTCACCATGGTCCAATATAGCATCTAACTCTCTAGCCATCTGCATAAGCCGTAAGTAAAAGATCAGGTTTAACTTTGTAAGAGAAAATGTAGCATTTAATAGAAACAGAAAAGTGGAAATAGAAAACGTAGCCAGTAATAAACAGCAGATACATTAGCCATTAAATTGAAACGACATATCCGAAAGTTTTGAACCAAAAATAAGATAATCAATGAGCTAGTGAGTGAGCGTGGAGTAATACAACACTTACATGGTGAAATATGTAGCAAATGCATTCAGGAAGGAAACGGACATTCGCAGCTTCTCCCCAGACGAGAAAATACAAGGAAACTAAGAATAACTTCCTTTCCCTATTTATAGCTTCCAAGCTGTAAAAAATAATTAACGCATTCAGCTGTGCATAAAGCAGCTTTTCAATATATCAGGCAGTTGCGAAACTCACCTGTTCCAAACGACGCGTATTCGCAGATATTTGCACCACTTAATGTAGTTATCCAGAGCCTTTAGGAAAACTACGTTTATTGCTTTCTCATCAATTTTCTGCAAAAGGAAAGACAATGAACTCGTCTATAAGCTTTGCTCATCCAAAAAAGAGTAATACGTGTTCTTTTTCTCAACTGTTTAATGGTTTTGGGCACTCTATAGTAGGCAGAATCACAAACTAACAGTAGCAGACACTAAACTCTTTTAATTTAGAGTTTTTGACAAGGTTGTGTGATTTTGTTCGTAATGCAATTTGACAAGCAATAATGTAAATGGACCACTTACTGGATCAGCCTCAACAGGGATTCCAAGACGGGACTGGGCATTTGCGACCATAAGAACAATATTCTCGCGCTGATTCCTTATGTTGTCTTTCTGAAAACTCAATGTAGTGAGCCAGGAAAGAAACAAAGATTCAGACGCAGAAGAGTCAAAGCGTAACCAGAAACAATGACAACAGCCCGCAAATTGATAAAATTATAAGATCTCCGACCAAAAATACCAGGGTGTGCCCGCATGAATGTACATTAACAAAAGGAAGACAGAAAACAACAAATTAAAACGACATGGATGATCTTTTATTGAGTTCATGGCCAACTTATGTGATGAATCTTGGTATATATCGTCTTGGAACGTTTTGTCTAGTAACTTAGATGGTCACCAATCTTATTTAGACAAATGGATATAGAATATATCTCTTCAGAAACAAATTACTCAGAGCTCGTATATTTTATCTTACCCCTTAGTTATTTTGTTCTTTTCTCGTTTTGAACTTCAAAATATTTCCCTAGCGAACTAGCATGAAAGAACCTAAAATTAGCATAAGGGATGACGATCAAAGCCACATACAGTACAGACACAGTACCTTCAGGGTTCAGAACAAAGGTACAGACTTCTGTTCTTACCCCCCTTATTACGCATTTCTGGCATGTGATTTCTACCCTCTATATTTACAGTAAATTAATCCCATTACAATCATAGGGTAAAGCAAGAAATCAACAGATTAGAAAACAAGTGCAAGGACAACCAGATGAAATGCAAGATGTGAGGCGAAGTCGATGTCAATCAACCTCTTAAGTATCATCTAGAAAGACAATATAAATTCAGCTAGCTACAATAAGAGTGTAGGTCAAACAACGGGTGATATATGAGCAAGTAATCTTTCTCCGTCTGAAGCAAAATCTGTCCTAGGCTCCTAGGCCAGGCCAGTAAATGGAACGGGCCCGGTAAGGAAACTAGGGATACAAAAAAACCCCCAATAACTCACATTTATCAATTAGGAAGTATAGTCAAGTTTGAACTCATGATCTCAGGGTCTAAGGTTCATCTAACCTCTTTTTTTTATCGGTAAAGAAAATTTTATTCACCAAAAAGCAGGGCAACCAAAACAAAGATCAACTTAAGTGTTGATCAAGTCTAGAGAGCCTAATAGTGCATAGGGAGAGTTGGAATAAGTTCCGTCGAACCAAAATCGTAAAGTTCGTATGAACTGGGCCCTTAACAGTTAATCTAGGGAGCCATCTGGATGGGTTTATATTAAGCTACTATAGGGAGCACGGGTGCTTCTAGGCGCTTCTAGATTAAGCTAATCTAGGGAGTACCGTGCGCCAGGTACACCTGAGGTGCTTCAGCGGGTGCGGTAGGGTCATATTGTAAGTTAAAGAAGCTTTCAATTGGGAGGTCTTCTAAAAGACTAAAACGCAACTAAAAATTAACCTAAATAGTGTACCTCTACTGTAACTTGTGAACAAGAAATGTGTATTATCTATTTTGTAGAATGGTAAGTGTGTTTATATAATTTGGACTAAAATCATTATTATTTTATTTAGGAATGCCAATGTAATAATAATGTAAACCTTACCAAGTATGTAAATATACATAATTCGCCGCACCCACACCCCTAATTGTCGCACCCGTGCTTCATAGGAGCTAATCCATGATGACGTTTCCAAATGCTGATACAGAGAAACTAGATAACATGTTTCTCTTAGCAAAACGAACTTAGGCAACTACAACCGTTACGATTTCCTTCAATGATATTAGTATGGTTTCAGATAATCGTAATCCTGTCATAAGCTACAAATTGAGAACTAAGCAGCAAGAACGCTTCAAGATTGACGGACTTCAAAAGTGGTTTATGTGCACTTGTATTAGTATCACTATTTCTCCTGTCATTTTGAGTTTGAAGCTGGATAGTTTCACGACCCGATGCATCGTCTAAAAAAGGTAGACTATGTTTTTTGTTTCTGTGATTAGTGAGTTTGTTTTGGTCTTCAGTATTAGTAGTTTAAGTCGTGGAACTTCAGAAACATTAGCGCGGATGTGGCTGAAAGTACAAAGTAGGTTTCCACAACACGAATTATGGGTCAAGGATCGTTTAATAGAACAAATCCTTTTTAGTTGTTGAACTAGCAAAAAATACATAGGCTTCATGTTATGATTGTATGTCACTAGATGACAGAGACTTTGAGAGAATTTCCACCATCAGGAAGCTTATTTCTTTAGGGTGTGTTTGGAGATTGGAAAAGAAGATGGAAAAGAAAATGTTTTCCAGGAAAGTAGTGTTTCATGTTGGAAACAAAAAAAAATTGAAGGAAATGAATTTAAATAGAAACTAGTAACAAAATACTAAAGGTAAAATGGAAAACTGATTTTCCTTCCAAATCGGGTGGAAATCTGGAGGATAACTTTTTGGGCCAACCATACTTATCTCGCATACTCTCTCTTGGCCCTCCATTACCCCGTCCCTCTCTTTCTCTTGCATCGCTCTCCCATCCCTCCGACCACCGCGGTAGCGCCGCCGCTTACGGGCTGAAACAACAATGTTAATTGTGGCTAAGAGGATCGACGCCTTGGTGATGCGAATTGATTCCATTTTCGGTCTGCATGTTTGCTGCGATGATCATGGTGGTCGCAATTATGTGGTGGAAGCGATGGGTGGTACTTTAAGCTGCAGCGGTGCAGTGGTTGTGGTGGATATGAAATTATTGGTGGCGTTTGGGATTTGGTCGTGGTGTTGGAAGTGGGTGGTGGTGGTCACAGGTCCTGCCATGTGCAGCGGTGGTGGAGGTTGGGAGTTGTAGCTCTCTGGGTAATGGGTGAACGGCTGATAGATAGAAATTTGAAATAATTGAAGGATTTGCTGTGCAACTAAGAACTACTAGTACATACTATTGTTGGTGTTAATTTTGTAATAATCTTAAATGTAGGGGGAGTAGTCTAAATATACTATAAGTAAATTTCTATTTCCTTGCAAATTATATTTGTTACCAAACACAAGAAAAATAAAGGAATTTTTTTTAATTTTCTTTTTATTTTATTTTCCATCCCATTTTCCAAGTTCCAAACATAGCCTTAGTGAATCAAAACTTTTATCAAATGGAAAAGACAATTTACAGTGGAAAGATAGGTCATCCTCTCATAATCAACAGGGAGAATGAGGAAGAAAACTATAAATCCTAAACTAAGAACCTATTTAGTGCCCTTAAAAAAATACTAAACAGGTATAAACAAACACCACAATTTGTGTTTCTTTAAATAGGTATCTTCAACACATGTTTTAATCACGGAAAACCACATCACTGGACCTTTTTAGTATAAATAAAAAACCGCGGTTCTTCAGCAAACCTGTTTAACAACATGGTTGCCAAATATGCACTAAGACAAGGAATCTGGGGAATCCGATAAAAGAGCAATCGTGTGGAGCTGCATTTCCTAGGATATTCAGCATTTCATCTAACTACATTCGTCTACGAACTGAGAAGATGAAGTGAACTAAACATTACCGAATCAAAAGACACGAGCATTTAATGGAGGTCAAGAGAAAAGTGAGTTTCACAAAATTTGCCGAAGTAGGAAGAAATATCATCAGAAATTTAGTTCTTATATATTTTCTTGTATTGTTATGCTTTTCAAATTTCTTAGAGGGGTTTGGCTTATCCATATCTCCTAGTGGTCGTTAACTCCTAGATTGCCAAAGATTAGAACTCTTCCCCTATCCATCTATACATAGGTGGCAGTCCTCACATTGAAACTCAGCTTTGACTTATGATTAAAATTATCTTTGAGACTATTGAAAGCTGTGATGGCTCCATGTCAATCCAGTGTGATTCAGTTTTTAGTCCCACTTGCTGCATCATTATGGGATCAGAGCTCAAGGTACCAATGACCAGAAGACAACTTCAATCAACCAATGCCTACCGAATTTTCTTTCTCATTGTTGTCCATTGCAGGTATGCTATAGTCGGATAGCCCACATCACGGACGCCACCAGCCCACATATCACGGGCAGCAAGTAGACGCCGCACAGATTTCTATCGTGGACTGAAGCCGTCGTTGCTGCTTCGAGGCCATTTCCATTGCAAATTGTTTTTGTTATTCTTGTAAGTACTTGTATATTGCCAAAAAGGGAAAAGTATACATTGTCATCCCTAAAGTGATTTCAACTCAGCTGTTGCTTTCATCTAGCAAATTCAAAAGAGCAAAAGCAGAATTCCAATAATTTCCTCCATACCAAAACTGAAAAGTATTCAAAAACTAGGCTTCAATCTGTGATATATGTTAATGCCTCATCTGGAAATATGCGCAGATTTCGTTCCTTCCATAAGAACCACCAAATGCATAGAGGAGCCAAGCGCAAAATTTTATTTCTTCATTTGTATTGCGATTGTTGTCCTCCAACATACAAACAAAACACTCTCGAATTTTGACCCCCGACAGCCACCAAGACAAACCTGCAGGTGACGGATAGAACTTCAAGTCCGGCAAACAGAAAGATAATACCATTGAACAGACATCGATCCAGTTCAATTGCTGTGACTCAAAACAGGAGCCACTCGGAGCCACACCGGTCGAGCGCCGCCAAAGAGAAACCCAAATTAATTGAAGGAACTTACTGTTCTGAATTCTCCACCAGATCTGACTGGCGACTCACTTCAAGTCCCCCCAACCGAGGAGATGGAATTTCCAACCAGATCGAGTAGCAATCCCGAAGGCCATGCACCATCAATCGATAAGTCACAAGCTTCCAACGAGACTGAAAAGCAATGTATTTGTGGTCCCTGTCCTAGTCACAGTCACCAGATCTGTTGGAGACAATGTGGAACAAGGGAGGGGAGGGCAAAGAAGGAGACATAGAAACAGACTGAGGAGGAATGTCCTGATTGATAACTATCAAAGCTGAAATCACCAGGAAACACGGCGTCAAGCCTCCACCACTCTGCTGCCACTGTAGTGTCTTCACTCTCGGTGCTCTTCCAGGAGCAGAAGAAAGGAATCTTTCAACCAATACAAAAGAGAGGAATCTTTTCTTGGGCCTATAAGCTTAAACCAACCAAGCCCACTGATTTAAGAAGTTTCTGTTCTTCACCCAGTATATCTCTAGCCAAAAACAACATAAAATTGGCCCAACCCACTCCTTACCTAAGTGCAGCCTACCATTTTCCATACTTAACTCAGTCCAACATAAAAATAAGTTTTCCACTATAAACCCTAGACCTGATCATTTTTACCCAATACCCACTTTAGTTTCTTTGCCCAAGTAATATGAACACATTTCAAATGCAGTCACAATTAAACGGGAGTGCATGATGTATGGAACTCACTCTGCATCTTATAACGGGTTTCAAAAGTTTCGTACTCCGCCAAAGTTTCAATATGGTTATCACCAATTGATCTGAAGAAATTAAAAAGAGGTGTGTTCATATTTTATAGGCGGAGAAGAATGTTATTTGAACACCAAGATTTGTAGTGTCTTTTTGGATTGGCTCAATGATACGGAAAACTATGTAAACTCGTACGGTGTGTGTGAGAGCCAACGTGTTAAATTTCCAAAGATGGCCCTTGTTGGAGCTAAGGAATATTGGCTTATGGCCAAGAAGATACAAAACGCATGATAAACAAACAATAACTCAATGGCACGAGAGCAAGGCATTTTTGAAAGAAAATACCCAGCTTCATATAAAAAAGAAGAGGAGGTTCTCACATTGTTCTTCACAATAATTCTTCCTTTCGGAGACTAACACCTCCAAAAGTTAGAAAATTTGATGTTCATGAGTCCACCTATCTCCAAAATCCAAGGAATACCCGTTCCTTTCATTGTGACTATAACTATGACTACGGATCTGTTCACGGATACTCCAAGATATCCCTAAAGTCAAGGTTTTGTACCACAATGAGACATGTCCAAGAAGTCGAACCACTTAATGATGAGGAGTGTGTTCGTTTCATCGTAACTACGGATCTGTTCACGGATCAAATCTCCAAGCTATCCCTAAATTCAAGGTTTTGTACCACAATGAGACATATTCAAGGAGTCGAAGCACCTAATGATGATGAGTGTGTTCTATGTTGAACCTAGAGGAGCCGTTATGGTCGGGTGACGAATGAGCAGAGGATGATGAACCTGAGCAAAGATTGAACTATATGGAAGATATGTAGTGCCTTGAAGGAGTCCCTATTATCATGCAGTGTGGACAGATTAAAAGCAGACTTCCCATTCATTAGATAGAGAAGATCACCAACTCTACATGATCCCCTGCCTTACACTAATTCCATGAGCTCAATATACAAATTTTGATCCGAACTCTCTCATTAAATTGCTCATTCAATTAAAATTCTCAAAATTGGGAGGAAGATATTTGTGGCAGACGTTCACAATGGTTGAATGATTACAAACTCAACATTTGCATTCGGCAAAAGGTCATGAACCTAATATTTCACCTGCTTTTCTTGCGGGGATACCCAACACAAATATGAGACTAATTTATGTCCGATTCAGTAAATATATAATGTCGATACCTTCAAGAAACGCTTAAGGTAATCAATTATCGCTTGACGATAACTCATTTGAGGCACTAATCCTATGTTGTACCAAGATGCATGTTAGTACTTCAAAGACGATGTAAGGGAACTATGCTTTTGATAATCCCGGCTTAATTGATCCTACATTGGTCAACGCCTTCGAATTTCTTGGTTTCCAATTTTATTTGTCTGAGTACTTTGACTATCTCAATGAATTTGAGTACGTAACACTAATCCTCCATTTCTACCTCAATCATACCTAGCTAGACATGACATCAACATTAACTCACGTCTTTTTTATCTCAAGTTATGTCTTCAGCGCCTCACCCATGAAGGATCCGAGTACCGTTATGCATCCCAAGACGTCATCTGGAAGGATCTTGTTTATTGTACCAATTATCCATATTCTCTATATTGCAGTAGATTCTGGAGAGATATTGCTTATTGGAAAAAGCATCCGCAAGTTGTTTGGTGTGTCTGAAAAATCAACCAAAAGCTCTGACCCAGGAATCAGAAGTACTCGGTTCATTGGAAAAGTCGTCAATTGTGTCTAGCTTGCAATGGAATCTGCAAGTACCTGGTGCATTGGAAAAGTCGCTTTAATTCCAGCTTTTCAACTATACGGAGTAGATTTGTTTCATGCCTGGGAGAATGATGGAGATCAAGATACACTTGATTCTCAGAGAACCTATTTGAGTAGGAAAAACCAATTATCATACTTTAATTATTATTTATTTTCTTTATCCTTGTGTCTTTTTAATTTCTTATAGGAGTTTGGCTTATCTATATCTCTAAATCCTCTTTATCTCTTGGAGTTGTCGTAGGTCAGGACGCTTCCCCTATTCATCTATAAATAGGTACCAGTGCTCACACCGGAACTCAGCTTTGATTTATGAATAAAACTATCCTTGGGAATTATTGAGAACTGTGATTGCTCCTTGCGAAACCGGTGTAATTTTGAATTTAGTTTTGTTTGCTGCATCGGTATCTCTCCAGTAAAACCTTTTCATACTCATATTTCAGGAAAACAAAACCTTAACTTCCGAGGAAACAGTTTCAGCTACCTGCGTACCAACCGCACTTGCCTCTCGTCTACGGAATATGTAAAAGGACAAAAATGAACAAAGTATAACTAGATTTTACAGACAAGTGTTATTATTAACTGTGGCCATGTGTGTCGTATGATTAAAATAAGAGGAACAATTCATTTCTCCCATTCTCATTGTGGGTATGCATCATTGAGCTTCATAATGATATCACATAACCTCAGTTTGGAAAGCCCATGAAAATATAACTTGCTTGTGTGGAACAGAAATTTGATCAATACAAGGAAAAAAAAAAAGGAGATGAGATATTCCTGAAATGATGCATATTTCAGAAAGGGGTGAATCATGGGGGTCTTCAAACCAGGGATTGTGGGTAAGCCCATGATATTGTAACATGATCGGTCCCTCAGAAAAATGGAAGAATAGAAGACAAACTAGAAATATGATATTCCTAAATTGATGCTGGATATGTCAGGACAGGCAAAATCATTGAGCTCTACAAAATTAGGCATCATTGTTAAAACATTTTAGACTGTTAGACTTTGTATATTTGGTAGCGCTGATATTCTCCCAAAGCAAGCGAGTCACTGTGCTGGCTTCTTTAGATCTGAAGGTTTTTTTAGTTGCTTGTAAGTACAGGTGTAACCGGTGTAGGCATTTGTACAGTGTATAATTCAGATTCTTACTAATAAGAACTTTTCACTTTTACATGACAAAAGAATATGTCAAGGTCCAAAGTTTCTTCCAGTAACTTAAATAAGACAAAGTACTGATACTTTACCTCAATTAATGCATTTTATTAACTACTACTTCATCTTCCCCAGCGACAAAATTGATTAAATACATTTAAAAAATGTAACTACATCAAAAAAAAATATAAAGAAAGGTGCATATGTGAAGTAAATCAAACCTGAAAGCCAAACACGTATTGTAAAAGATCAAACATGTCAATATCTCGAGGAGCAGAAATATTAAAGTCGGCTGGAAGCCTAGGGAAATGTTCAGTGTATTTGATAGCAGATACTGCGCCTCTAACCTGGAAAGTTCATGAAACAAGAATTTGTGAGAAACTTCAGGGCCAGTTTGAAAATGCTGTGGTGGACATAGTAGCTGTTGTGTAAGAATCACTGTGGGAAAGCTGCTGTGATATATAGCTAAAATGTTGTTTGGTAAATATTACATAATAGCTACGGTGAAAAATTAATATAGTAATATCGTATTTGGTTAAATCAACTGTGATTCTGCTGCGAGAAAGTAAAATGACAAAAATGTATGACATGTATCAGTTCAATAAAGAAAAATATTTAAAATTTTAAAAATTGAAAGGTTAAAATTAGTTTTCAAAGAATTAATTAAAAGCGGGTTCTAGAAAAGTATCTTCCCCCTTGCTTCCTGAAAGCTGCTGTGATACAGCAGAAACTGTCCGGAAACATACACACACTAAAAACTGTTTCGGCTGTTGGAAATCAGTTGTGCTGGCAACAGAAGCATTCCCAAACTGGCCCTAACTCTTATTTAAGAACCCAAAAGCAATCAAATGAAGTTTAAGAATAAGAAGATAAAGAATTTGTATACTCCACCATCTAAAAACTATTTGTAAAAATATTTCAATTCCTATGTTCTTTTGAGAAAAGACGTGACTAAGTCCAAACACAACGTATGTACATGAAACCGCAAGAATAATATCTAACAAATACATTATCGTCACTTACTTCAGGAAAAAATCCAATGGGATTGGTTATAGACGGTGCTTCCAGAGGAACAATATTGTAAGGAATAAGTTCCCCAGCTAATGTTGCCTCTGACTTTTTTACCCGTCTAAGCTGAAATGACAAAAAGAGGCAAATTTAAATCCATTTGATTTTCTGATTTTATAATCAATGTATGCAATAGAAGCCGAAGAAATATTCAAACAACAACAGTAAAGCACTAAATTTGCTCTGTGACGCGACAGAGCATGCTTTACAACAGAAAATAAATGTAAGAACAATACACACGATGATGAAAATGAAGAACGGAGGTACCTCGTCCATAATAAGTCTTCCAACTCCATCAGGACCTACATCTTTGCTAAGCGCATCCATCACCTCAATAAGGGCCCTCAAAGTAGAAAATATCTTCGTTGTTTCTGAAGATCTAAGCTCCAAACTGAAGAGGAAGCAATGAGCAAAATGAGTGAACTGAGTCAAATATCTTCCAGATAAACATGAACCCATTCTGCTGTTGGAAAACTACCTCCAGAATGCTTATGGTATAATTGACTACATGGCGCATATCTGAGACAACCCTGATCATTTGGCTCGGGGACACGTCTTGTTAGGGAACTTAGATCCATACCCCCACCCCAACTGCTCAGTAAAAAATACCTACTCCCCCCCCCCCCATCCACCTTGCCCTTTTATGGACCTACCATTAGACATAAAGACCTTCACCCTCTCATATATGAGCCATGGATAGGTATGGAGGTAAATGAGTATCCCGCCCAATATCCAAATGCATTTTCTGAGATTTCAATTGATAAACGTGTTCAGCTAAGCTTTGAAGCATGTTTGTTCTGCATTATCCTTTTACTGGATCTGTACTACTAACTGGTCAATTATTTAGGTACTAACTTTAAAATATAGAAAGCATTACACTAGTTTAGTTTTTATGTTGAACAATTTCCAGATATGCATATTTGGAGTTAAATTCTCGAAAGGCACCTCACTCGCAAAAGAGTGGAGAACTAACAAGTGAAAATGATATAAAAAAATGAATGCAGGTAGACGTTACTAGTGGTAGCAAACAAAAAGCAACTGAAACTACAAGAGCAGGATGAGACATACTCCCCCATATTAGCAGTAAAAGTTCCAGACTCCCGCAGTCTTTGCTCCTCCCTTTGGATATCATCCACTCTGTGCCGTTTCTTGTAAAGTTGATAAAATTCCCACAAGCTCTCAACATCACGACTACGATCAATCCCTCCATCCTTCTTAGCAAGTTTTTGCTGCACCAACACGGCAATATTCTCAAAACTAAAGGGAGACATTTATAATTAATGCAGAAAGACGAGCATATGGTGACACAATGGGCTTGTTCGAGGACCAGGATTTCTCCGATTTTCAGATTTGACTTCTCAACATATGATTGAAAATAAAACAGGTTTCTCTCTTTCAACCGCATGTTGAAAAATCAGGTTCTAAAAAACAGAGATATCTCCGGCCCCAAGCACACCCAGTAATTATTTTGAGCACCAATTCCTTTCTCTCGGGTATTGTTGTTTGAGTGAAATACCTTGATTACAGACATCAAGCCAGTCTTAAACTGAAGGACGCCTCTACCATCACTGTTTGGGTCCAGATTTTGTGCCATGCTATATGCCTGCTCACAAACTAAAATTTGAAAAGTCAATAAGATAAGTTTCGTCAAATTGGAAGCAGTATTGCTTTCCATTATATATTTCCACCAAAACATGTGTGATGCTCACACCCCAATTCTTATTGAGGGTACCAAGACTCTGGTTTCGCATGTCTGCTGCTATATTAAAATAATCACTCTTCACAGAACATTCTTGTAGAGACAAGCTCGTAGGGATAAATAAATTCCAGGACTAATATCCAGAGTTTCTGAAATCAAATTAATTACAAAAAGATGAGGAAACTCTACCAGAATTGAATTACACTACTTTTGCTTGTCAAAGAGAATAATCATCTAAATGGGCGTCGTGGCAAAAAATTATTTAGACACAACCCTAAATTGTGGTACTTCCAAATTCAACTCAGCTTAACCAGCTCTTTATTTTTATCTGTAACAAAAAATTATAAACTAAAAACAAAACAATTACAGAGACTAATAGGTCAAAGTCTCATAACCTATACAACGTGTGACAAGGGAAAACTACGCAAGCTAAGCCTACGAGTCTATAAAATCTAATAAGTGATCAGCAGAACTAATCGTTACGCCCATACGCCATTCTGAGAGCAACTGAAGAATAAGGCATCTAGCAAAGTGATCCAACGTACGAGTGCCATTAAAAAAATTAGTTTGTTACGGATCCTAAAAATAATCCACATTACCAGCAATAGAGCCAAGCGCCAAACCTTCCTTCTCTCATTATCCATCCGAGCACCACCCCAAGAAGTCAAAGAAACTGTAGCAGGGGCAACCCAAGATATGCCAAAGGTTGAATAGATCAAGGCCCAGAAAGACCACACAGAAAAGCGGATTCCTAACGCTCGGATCGTCTCTTCAGCAGGACAGTGCAGCAAGAGATGATTAACCGATTACGAACAGACTTGCACAAACACCACCAATTAACTAACACATGTCGTCGACGGACCAAGTTGTCACTTGTCAAGATTCGTTCATGAGATGCACTCCACACAAAGAAAGAAACTCGTAAAGGAGCCCCTACTTTCCAGATCAAACGAGCGGGAATCAATGAAGCAGTGCCCCACAAAAAGAGGAATAATAGGAACAAACAGAGAACGAACCATTCAATAAGCGGTGCCATCGAGAGTAACAACCCCCTGAAGGAGGTCTGATATGGTGAAGAATCCTGAGGAGATTAAGTAAATCATGGACCCCCCTCCCCCCCCCCCCAGTCATTCAAATAACGCTGCAAACAAATATCCCACACTGCATTCCCACTCCCATCCGTCTCATTGACTCCTGACTTACAAGAACCTTCGGACCCTGAGAAATACAAAACAGAGTCGGAAATTCACGCGACAAGGGTTCCTCACCAACCAAAGGTGCTCCCATAACCGTACAGTATTCCCCGACCCAACCATAAACCGGACCCGCCCTTTGAAACGATCCCAACCAGCTCTAATACCTTTCCACAACCCACACCCATACGGACCTCTGACCACATTTGAGATCCGACCGTCTCTGCCTATCCCAAACCTAGAGGGTATCACCCTCCGCCGGACACTTTCACGCTCACGCACAAACCACCACCACCACTTCCCTAGTAAGGCTTGATTAAAAAGGACCAAGCGACAAATGCCTAGGCCCCCACTATCCACCGGCCGACACACTGTGCCTCAATCAACCAAATGGTACTTAAACTCATCCCAAAAAGAGTGCTACTTATAAGAGTGAGTCTTCCTTTTCCACCCTTCGAGAGATACTGCCTCTTCCAACCTGCCAACCTGCGCTGATGCTGCTCAACAATCTGATCCCACACCCCTTGAACTTTGCCCCCAAAGGCAACCCTAGGTACATAATAGGAACCTTAGCAACCTTACACCCCAAAATGCTAGGGAACTCGTCAATTCTATCAACCTCCCCAATTGGAATCACCTCAGACTTGCCTAGATTGACCCTCAAACCCGAACCCACTTAAAAGCAATGCAGCACACCCGACAAGTAACCCACACTTCTCGTTCTCGCCTCTAAAAACCAAAGTATCATCAGCAAATAACAGATGGGAAATGTGACTTTGGAACCCACCTGGAAGCCCCTCTAACATTCAGCTAAGAGCCTCCATGTCAATGATAATAGGTAGAAGAGAAAGAGGGTCTCCTTGGCAAAGCTCACGAGAGGGTTCGAAAAAATCTTTCGGCGTCCCATTGACAAGAATAGACAATCTCACTGTAGAGGCACAAGACCTAATCCGTCCAACCCATCTTTAACTAAAGCCCATCCTACCCAGCAAATAGAAAAGAAACTCCCAATTAACATGGTCATAAACCTTCTCAATGTCTAGCTTACAAAGCACCCCAGGCTGGCCACCCGTACGCCTATTATCCACACCCTTATTAGCCACCAAAATAGCATCTAAAATCTGCCTACCGGCCACAAAAGCATTTTGAGAATAGAAATAAGAGACGGCAAGAATCATTTCAATCTTATGGCAAGCACCTTAGCCAAAATCTTGCAAGAAATATTCAAACGACTAACAGGCCCGAACATGTTCACCACTCCAGGTTTCTTTGGGAGTAATGCCACAAAAGTGGCATTCAACTCTTCTCAAAAATGCCCTAAACTCATGCATCATAGACATAATATCAGCTCTAAAAGCTTCCCAATTCTACTTAAAAAATCAAATTCCAAGGGCACGCAGTTCCATTTGTTCTTACGGAACATCAGCGCTCTTCCCACAAGTCAAAAGACTTACTTCAAGTGGATGATTATGCATCATCCACTTAGATGATAGCATCTTTGTCGACCAGACGAAGTGGAGCTAGCCAACCGAGCCGAGCCTAAGCGAGATACGCTAGTCTATTTTCACAGGTCTTCTATCTACATCTTTTTTCTACATTTTGTTTCACAACTTAGAATCGGGTTGATTTTTCTTCCTGCTGTTCTAATTCATTGATTAATTTGTATGACCATCTAGGAACTTTTTTATTGATTTCTTTTATTACAATAGATTTCTTTTCTTTTTTTCATTACGCCATCTCTTTCATTGTTCAACTCTTTGACAACACGAAAAAACCATTGTTCAACTATTTGACAACATGAAAAAACCAAAAGCTCTGCCCTCCCTATATCGCCAAACCATCTAGGCCTGGAGCTTTATCCCCGCCCAAAGAAAACAAAGCACGCCTCACCTCATCCTCCTCAAACGGAGCATCCAACCCTGCACTGACACCTTCCCCTAGAACTCCACAGACTAGCCCATCCAATTATGGTCTGTCCACTTCATTCTCCTGAAAAAGAACGTGATAAAAACTCACTATTGCCTCTCCCAACTCCTCCTCGAATACATCTGACTGGCCGACCTCAACTCGAGCACTGAAAATTGGATCTCTGTGAGAGTTAGTAAGGCGGTGGAATAACTTAGTGCACCTATCTCCTTCCTGAAGCCACAAAGCCCTAGATTTTTTAAGCCAGCTAATTGATTCTAGAAGAGCGATACGAACATACTCAAACCTCAAAAACATGTGCCTATCACTCTTAAACCCATCCTCCCCATTCACCCTATTATCCAAGGGGGCTAGCACGGACAAGATAGAAATTTTTTTAAACTCCATCAATGACAAAACACTTTTTTATTCCACCGCCTGACATCAGATAAGACTTCCTAGCAAAAATATAGCTTTTTCCAAACTTAATGGGGGTCAACTACATCAAAAGAAACCATCCAGTTCCTCCTTTTCGATGTCATTCACCCACCTAAGTCTAACTTGATAACTTTATTATCGTCTCTACCCAGATTCACTTTGGCCTCTCTCACCACGCCTCCTGCCCCCAACTTGAACAGAACCACTACTAACTGATACATCAGGACTTAGTAATGTTCTCTCACTACAGCTTCTAATAGTGTAACTTATATGTTTTTGGCAAAAATGCACCGGCGTTACCCATGTTTTAACATTTTTTTACACTTTGATACCCAGCTTTTCAATTTAACCAACGGCAGTACCCAAATTTTGTTTTCGTTGCACTTGCGTTACCCAATGCCCATTGTACCCTGAGCTTATCTATGATTCTTATCCATAAATGTTTTACCACCAAAATGTTTTGCACTATTTGCGTTACAACCTCTTCTTAAATGCAATTTAACACCACCATCCTCACCACCACACTACCACCACCAACATCCATCAACGCCACCACCATCTTAATTGCTTCCATTAATTTGCCGACTCTATATCATTTTCGGACTTACTAACTTCTTAAAATTACATTGTGGAGTTCGAAGAAGAAAACTTCAGAAAATGAATTGGGGTCTTCTCCTTCATGAGTTCTCAAAAAAAATTGTAGTTGTAAGTATAATTTTCTGATGCATAAGCTTGAATTCATTTGCGAACTTTGGAGACGCTTCTTTCTTTGCCTCGGAGATACCATCACAGCCCAAGAATAGAGCGTTTTCTCCATCCCTATTTGTGTAGTGTGTACCCACGTGAACTCTTGATGATGGTGAAATAAAAACAAACTATCTTTTGTGGGTTTTCAATTTTAGAGGATTATAGAAACTTTCTTGCCTATTCTTGAAAAAACATCTGCTAGAATTGAGTTTTTTTTATTGTTGTTGAAGCACCCATTTGCTAAAGATGAGTTATTTCATATGGGTTTTGGAAGATTTTACTATTTTTCTCTAAACGTATTCACGATGAGAGACAAAAGAGCAAGCAAAAACACCATAACCATTTCTAAACGAATTTTTTTAAGCGAGCGTTTGGTTGACTTTCTTTGTTGACAACATAGGAGAGCTCAAGAACTCAACATTAGGAGGGGAGAGTAGTGACACAAGGTCAGGGATGACCACACTTTCAAGCAAGGCAGATGGGCTGTTAAACAAACCAACCTCTGTTACATCCGACAAAAACCAGAGACGAGCAATTCAGACAAATTCCAGACCCTAATTGAGAACCCTATATCACCATCAATCCACAACCACGTCAACACCACCGCTAGACTGCTGTAAACCAGACCAACCGTTAGGCCTTCATCACGAAAACCTCAACTCGCACCATCCACCCAAACCCTAGAACCTCACATTCATCCTTAAATGAACACCAATCGACTCTCTCGACACTCCAAAGAACCTTGAATATCTCTGCCTGACTCCAATCGAACATCAGACACAGAATAATCGTACCCTCTCAACTACCACCAAATACACCATCGATTTAAAAAACCCATACCCAAGGACATTTGATACCCAATCTCGCAGCAGATTTGATTCTCCAGAGCTTTTTCACTTTAAGAAATCAAATTGAGCTATCATGGACAAAATTCTGGATTGTTCTTCAATAGTTGTGCCTACCCGGTTGGACTGGTGTTAATGGTATTTCTAGTCTTGGTGTTAATGGTGTTAATGGTACTTCTCGTCTTGGGGTTGGTTTTATCAGTGAGTGAGAGGCTGGGTTGGGTGTGAAGCAGTAATGGAGGTGATGATGTTTGGGTAGTGGTGGTGATGTCAATTTGTAGAGAAAATTGAGTGTCGAGGTGGTGAAGGTCAGTAGTCATTGACCGGTAGAAGTCAAGAAGAACAATCCGTTAAAGAAAATATTTAAAATATTTGAGGAATAATTTATAATAAAATCTAGTTTGGAGATTAAAATGTAAAGATCGTTTTTATATTTCAGGGCATAATGGTCATTGTAATAGCTCTAGGTACCCCAACTGCAATAAAAACAAATATTGGACACCATTACTTAAAATGAAAAGTTGGGTACTAGAGTATAACAAATGTTAAAACATGGGTACCACTGGTGCATTTTTCCCATGTTTTTATGTATCTTCTATTATGCATTCTATCTTTTTTAGTTAGGCTAGTTATGCATCTCAGCAAACTAATTTCTACTATACTTGTTTTGATTTGGTATCTTCAAACTGTCCAGCACTCCTCCTGTACAGGTCTCACAATGGTCCTATCTAATTTACCTTTCAGCCTAGTCGGCACCCAAAATGTCACACAATAACCCCGAGGCACTATACCAATTCCTCTACTTTGCTCTTATCATGTCGGTAACATCCTCTATCTTTCCATCCCTATGAACAGTTGACCCAACATACCTACAAAGATTGTTTTTTGTAATCTCTTGTTCATCAATTGTCACCTTATTCTCTCCCACATTTATATTCAAGCTAAAATCACATACTGCTTACTGTCTCTTAAACACTAATCTTAAGACTCTTATTTTGATTCCTACGTAACTCTAACGTGTCATTTAACCACTTCTTGCTTCATCAATTAAACCGATATCGTCTGTAATGAAAAAGGATCACAAGATATCATAATGATACACACTTAAAACATAGCACATGGAATCTCAGGATCAATACAGAGAGAACAAAGCTGACAGAACTTAAAACATGTCTATGTCAGCCTCAATTATGTTCTTGAATAGATTGGACAGGACAAAACTTTGAAATTAGATGTTCTGGAAATTATGACGTCGGCAAGCATCTTAATGTTGACATGCATACTCTTCACCTCCTGATAAGCCCATTTGAAAGAAAGAAAGACACTCAACTATACCGCTGTGGAAAGATCAGATTCATACACATGGCTGAACAATGTTTAAGGTCTTCAACTCGGGTTAGTGTGTCTGAGCTAAACTGTGACCTTTATTGCTTTCCTTTATTGTTTCTATTGGCATCTGTAGATGAGGCCAAATGCTTTTTGGTGAAAGCATGCCCAAGGAGACAGCATTCTAAACCATACAAGTGGCCACCAAAAGAGTATTGACGGAGGCTCCATTTTGAGATGCCATGTCATTAAAATATAAATGTCGGTAGCAATATTTTTGTCCAGGGAAAGGTAGGGGAAATATAGTTTAAGCTCATTAATTCATTCCGGTTAGCCTTTCTTCTCTTATTTAGTTGGCTAAGGCAGGGTTTTGAAGAAGCTTTTCCAACACGTTCTTTATGATTCTGACTATGGTCTATATGTGATACTATATGTTAACAAATTAATCGTCTGGACATTGCTAATGTTTCTTCCTTATCTGTATACTACTACCTCTGTTTCTTCTCTTTCCCATGCGGTTGACTTTTTTACCCGTATCTGGGTCACTTTGACTCGGTGATTTGGATAGCAAAACGATGTAATTTTTAAGCAATTTTTTCATAGTATTGAGGAGCAAAGTTTACTCTACAAGATCATGCAAAGATTACCAAATCCGTGTATCGTTTTGGTAACCAAATCACCGGGTCAAAGTGACCCAGTAGATAGTGTCAAAAAGTGAAGTAAGATGAAAGAGAAGAAACAGAGGTAGTACTTGTTAAGCATGGGGTACTTGCTCCACGTTGTTTGATAACCTGAAGCAATTCAATGAGTTACTATATTTCTACCTGCTGAGTGGTGGTTCCTACTGGGTCGTGTGCTCATACCATAACAGTTATCCAGGTGTTAAAAAAAGTGATAGGATAACAGACTGAGAGAGAATATTCAAAGAAATTTTATAATTATTGATCGATTTTATTTGTTCTGACAATAGCACATGGGAAATCCTTGTGTTACATCCCTGCTTTTAAGAAGACAAAATAATTGCAAGCACTAACAAACAACGGTAGCAGTGTTGAAGCTTGCCAAAGTTGTTACCTGATTTAAACCCTCCATTTTAAATCACTCATAAGAAATACTGATTCTGCAGTAGTTAAAACAAATACTATGCAATAATCACATCTTGAACTGTTGAGAATAGTAGTATTAAGGAAACAGTGACAGAAAAGGTTGATCATCTGCAGCAGAGAGAGTGGAAGTGACAAACTAGTCAACCATGGCGTGATATGTAGTCAACAGTGGCATGATATGTAGGTTATGCCCAGTACTATACACATAATTCTAGTTAAGTACAACCCAGTGGGAATTTTGCTATATACCCTTCCCTCAAATGCCTTTGCAATCTACACTTCGCCGGAATCGGTATTTACAATCCACACTCCAATTGTGAGAGGGGGATAAGTTTTGTCTTATTCCCCGAGGGTAGATCCCTAATTTGAATTCACCAGCCGGTTTAAGACCCAATTCTCTATTTGTAGCAGGGTTTAATCCCTCAACAACACTATGAACGATTTATACAAACAAAATATCCATTCGTAACTATCAAAACCTAGAAATTGTCAGGTATAGTAGTAGTATCTCAGTCAAGCACACACAGTAGCTGATATCAATCAATTTCACCTTACAATCCCTATCATGAATGTTCCAATTAACGCATGAAATTGAGAGCAACTTACGAATTCTGGCGACGTTGGGGTTCTCGGACTGAATCTCATCGGCGGCCTGTAAGATCAAATCGATGTTGGTGCCTCTCGTGAGCGAGGCCGGGAGGGAGCCGACGATGCCGCTGGGGGTTCTCTCATGGCCCTGGCCGGCTAGCCGGAGCTGCTCGCGGCGCAATGTGGCCCGGACCAGGCGGTCCCAATTCTCGGATGGCCTGACCATCGAGGGAGGGCGAAATCAGACGGATTCGAGCTCTGTAACCTAGCTCCTCCGGTTGGGGTTCCAGATCTGGAGATGGAGAGGAGGGTTTGAATGGGGAGAGGTTCTTTTGGTGTTCCGTTGTTGCTGTGGTGGTGAAACTAGTGGGGAGATATAATAATGTTTACCAGTAGGATGGCATCGAGAGTGGACCTGTGAGGAAAAGTTGACGACAGAAAAGGTTGACGTGAGAGAGATTCAGAAACGCGTCGGGGACTCGGGGTGGTTTTTCGGACGAAACGGCCGCGGAATGGTAATAAGAGAGGCGGATGAGATCAGACGCACGAAAATAGTAAGCGCTGCCTCATTCTGTTTGAGAAAATGATTAAAATTCTCAAAAAATACGATTAAAGTGATGTTATTTTATTTATTTATTGGCAAAAGTTTGCTTTACTCCCTTCAACTTTCGGTTGAAAATCAAAACCGACCCTCAACTTCAAATTTGGCCAAATTCAACCTTATACTATTAATATGTTTGCCAATAACAATTTCCGTCTACTTTTCTGTTAATATGTTACCAATTTACGGCTTTACCCTTAGTTATTTATATCGTTTTTTTTTACGAAAACCTCTCTCCTACAACTTCGTCCGCCCTATCCAAAACATCCCACCGCCATAGACCTAAGAGACCCATTTTCGTGGTGGGAGGCTGAAAACCAGACAACAAGAATTTGCCGCTGCAGTCACCGTTGCGTTCGTAACGGTGCAGGCTGAAGCACTGCGGATGAAGGCAGCACAGATCTGATAGAGTTTTAGGGTTTTGCAGAGAACCCAGTGTGAAGAAGGGGAAGAATACGAGAGAGAGGCGAGAAGAGAATGAAATGTTTCATTAACCCTAATCTGGGAACAAGAGGCATATAAATACAGAAGAGACCAACGGTCGGATCTAGCGAGATCTTAATCTAACTGTCTGAAACCATTAGGGTTTCGTACAAGCTACAAAAGACTAAAAGACCCTTATATAGTGGGCTGAATTGCTGAAGAATAAATAACATTGGGCTAAGCTAATGAACCACAATAAGGAGAAGGCCCAATCAATGTAGAAGCCCATTGCTGTGAGAAAGCCCAATCAGTTTATGAAACCCAAAGCTATAATGAATTGATGGCTTGATATCCCCTTTAAACTGATGGACGGGAAGGCATCATCAGTTTATGCTTGTAGGTGCCAAATTGAGCTGCAGGTAGTGATTTGGTGAATATGTCCACTATTTGGTCATTACCTGAAATGAAAGAGACAATTAGTTGGCGTTGAAGAGCTTTTTCACGGACAAAGTGATAATCGAGCTCGATATGTTTTGTACGAGCGTGAAAGAGAGGGTTGACTGTAAGAGCAAGTGCAGAATAGATGTCAGTCCATAAAACAGTTGGTTTTGGTATAGCAAAACGTAAATCATGAAATAATAACTTGAACCAGGAAAGCTCAGCAGCACCCGTAGCAAGAGCTCGGTATTTTGCTTCAGTTGATGACCGGGCAACGGTGGGCTGTTTTTTAGAGACCCAATGAATTGGGTTGGGCCCTAGAATCACAACAAGCCCAGTTGTGCTTCTGCGGTCAGTGGGATCTCCGGCCCAGTCCGCATCAGTAAAAACGTGAACGGGTAAGTGGCCTTTTTGGTAAAACAGGCCATGAGTTTTGGTGACTTGCAAGTATGAGTGGGGTTGTGCATAAATTGGCACAAATGGTTTAACGAAAAAGCAATATTCGGTCTACTAAACGATAAATATTGTAAAGCACCCAACAACTGTCGATAAATAGTGGGATCAGACAGTGGAATGCCATCATTAACATGGTATTTTGTAATACCCCGTCTATTTGTGAAGGGTAAATTGGGTAATTCACAAATATAAAATTTAATTTTTATTACAAGTGATAAGTTAGATGATTTTGGGTTGGAAATATACTTGGGAATTACATATAATAGTTTTATAGAAATCGGTATTATTATTGTGTATTTATTTAGCATTTTATGTGACTTATTTGAATATATCCAAGTGTGTACCCAACCCACTTGAAGACACACCCAATTAGTGCACCCAAAACATACTAGCATAACTAGCTAGTTGACAAAAAAAAATAAATAAATAAAAAAATAAAAAAAATAAAAAATAAAAAAGAGAGCCCAAAGTCGGTTGGATGAAACCAGCCTCTCCAAGCAACCATTTTATTATTTAATTGCTCTCTCCCCCTTTTGTTTTCACACCCATCAGAAACATCTCTCTCACTCCTCCCTCTCTTGCAAACCCACGGACACACACACACCACCACCACCTTACCTCCATCACCACCACCCGAACCACCACCACACCACAGCAGCCTCCTCCTCTCTTCCCTCTCTTCTCCCTCTCTGCCTCTCTGCTAACCACCACCAGCAGCAGCTGCTGCTCCCGCCAGCGACGCCACCCACTCGGGCGAACCAACCCGTCGGGAACCACCACCCCCTACAACACCACAGCCACCTCCTTCTCCTTCTCTCTCTCCCCCTTAATCTCCCTCTCTGCTACTCGCCACCAACGGCAGCAGCAGCGGCTCCCCGACGAGGAGCCGCCAGCCACTCCGGCGACCCAGCCGACGGGAAAGCCGCCACCCATCTCAGTCTCTCTCTCCCCTACTGATTTGAATCCCTAAGCCTCCTCCACCCTCTGCAGCGACCCCAGGACGAGGACAACAGCGGCAGCAGCAGCTTCCGCCGCCGACCACCTCCGGCGAACAACATGACGGCGAAACAGCCGCCACCACCTCTGCCTTCCCTCTCCCTCTCTGTTCTGAAACCCCAGAGCTCTTTCCCCTCTGTTTCGATCCAAGGAGGAGGAAAAACAGCAGCAAGTCGCTGCAAGGCAACCCAGAACCGCCACCATCGCCGCCGCCACCATATTTTCCGGCGAGAAGCTCACCCGAGCTAACCGGAGCGACCCACTTGCTCCCGTTGGTACCAAAACACTCCTGGAGGTCCGAGGAGTCTAATAGCAACATCAAACAGAGCCCCCAGCGTCCGATTCGTCGCCGGTGTTCATCACCGCCGACCGCCACCTTCGGAGACGTGACCCGTCCCGATTCTTGACCGTTTCTCGCGATTTTTCGCGTAGGTGAGTCCTAAATCACTCTCTGGTTCATTTCTAATCATCAAAATCACATCTTGTTAGCTCTAAATCGAATCGGGTATGTTGGGTTGAAGATTTATGCTTGTGTTCATAAAAGGGGGAAGTTTATGTAATTTCTGAAAAGTTGAGGGCAAGATGTTAACTGCATGTTTAGTTTCTCAAAGATTGGGGGTGATGTGTGTATTTTAGCAAACTGCATATTTACATAAACTTTAAAGTGTTATTTTTGGATTTATGATATAAGCAAATAATTATATACATTATTTTGACTAAATAAAAGTAAATATGTTGATAAAATTATATAGAACTTGATTTGTATGAAATATTGTTGTTTTTACAAGCAAGATAAAAATATGTGATTTGGTTTAATTATATAATTTCGGTTTGATTAACTACATATTTAAATTGCTTGTAAACTAGTGTTTTGAGTAAAAGAGATTATTTTGCTAATATTGATAAAAATTATTGAGTTGGAAGTTAGTTTGTGAGATAAATATGAAATAGACTTTTTAAATAGAAATCCCTATTACTATTATTTGATATTACTTGATTATTTTTCTAGAAAGTATAAATTATTTACCCAACGTCAATTTATAGAGATGTATGACTTGTTTAATTGAAATAAGCATTTTTGTGAATTTTAATTGAGTATTTTATTATTATATAGTGTATATATTTTCTAATAAATAAATAGCTATAATTGATTTAGTTTTATTTAATTTTTATAGCCATTTATGAACAAATAGTTTGTTTATTAAATTATTACTTCCTATAAAATAAGAGATTGTATAAGCTTAATATTGGACTTATTTTTCGGTAACTTTATAATTTTGTATTTTGTATAAGTTATAATATTTTTATAAGGAAAATATAAGTGTTATTTTAAATAATTGTTTTATGATATTAATTAATGGGGTTAAGGGGATAAAGAAATGAGAAATTAAGAGATATAGCATTTTTGCATACTTGCATAGTTAGAATTGTAATTAATTTAGGAATTATAAATTGTAGGTGACAAGATCGTAAGCAAGGGTTACGAATATCCGTAGAAGCTTATCGCGCTATTTGCTTTGCTACTTGAGGTGAGTAAATATGCCTAACCTAGTGTGCCCGTCCTCCTTCGTGTCCAAATACTTTTATGACTTTTACGTCTCAAATGTGATTTGTGATTCACATGTTTAACTTGATATTTCAATTACGTGTCCAGCTATTTTTATGATTTATACGTCTCAAATGCGAATTGTGAAATACGTGCTTGACTTGGATTTTCAATCACTTGTTTATCGATTCATTTGGAAACTATCACATGGAAATTAATAATACGTAATAACGTAAAGTGGAAACAGTTGTGCGGTGGAACCATATGTGGATTATTATTTATTGTAATATTTTGCTCGGTTGCAATTACCCCGGGCTGCTCCATGTACTCACCTCTCTGGCCGCTAGAGTCTTAGAGGGGTGCCGGCACTTAAGGTCTTGGATGCTTGCGAGATGGTTGGTTATATATTATTGGTTCGTTCACCGCTACAACTAAACTAAAAATGTGAATTTTGAGATGTGGATGATGAATTATGGATTTTGATTATTGGATATTGGGAATTCCCTAATTGGGACAAATATTATGGATCAAAATGTTTCGTTTGGATAAAAATGAATTATGGATTTTGTTTCTTGCTAATTATTTACAAGTATTATTATAGTAAAAGCACTTAAGAAGTATGAGCGCGTGAATTAACTCAAATTGGTCAATTAACTTAAACAATCAATTATAAAAATCTCCTAACACTCACCCTTAACAGTTGAACATGAACCAATGATCAAAAAAAAACAAATAAAAAAAATAAACCGGTCCCTGTTATAAAGGAAGCGGTCCCGGTTGTAGACCAACCGGTACTGGTTTTTGTGTAACCGGTACCGGCCAGAATACACCCGGCCTCATCAAGTCACGCCCAATAAACCCCTTTTTAACTACGAATTCGCTTTTCACTGGAATATATTCGTCGAATATTTTCTTTTTCACTTTGCAGACGTCTCAGACGAATATATTCGATGCAGAGGGTAGTTATAGCCTTTTCATACGTGTTATTTTATCTTTGTTATGAATTGTCAAACGATTTTCCTACTTGAATGGTTATTCTTCTGAGATTTTTTCTTCTTTCTTCAGATGTGTTTTCTTCTTCCTTCTTGTGCTCGTGTATGAAAGAGCTGAAAACGAAACCCATGGTTGCACCGTAACCCATAGCTGCACCATAACCTATACTTGCTGTATTTCTGGAAGCATCATCCTAAGGTATACAAGCTTCTTCTTCGTGTGTGTTATCATTTTTTTGTTGTTTAAATTGATTTATTGTTATTTTCCCTTTGGACAGGAACATGTCTACTTCTTAACGAGGAAACCGAGGTTGAGGCAACGGTAAATCTCCCGTCTCCAATACTTCCCAGTTTCCGGAAGGCGCAGTGTTTGTTGATAGAGTGCAGTGGTCACCTGAGCTAGTCGAATGTTTCCTGCAGTTAATAATTGTAAAAAAAACTAAGGGTAATTTTTGTGTAAAAGAACTACCTAAGACAGCGTACGCAAACATCATAATGGGCTTTGTCTTGATGAAGAGAGAATTCAAGTTATGGGTCCGGATCACCACGAAAGAGACTGGTATGGGGTGGGACGAGGACAAAGATACCTTCACCATGTCGGAACAAGGGTGGTCAAACCTGGCTGTGGTAAATGACTATCTTCAATCTTACATTTCGATATGATTGTTAACTGGCAAAGTCTAATGTGTTGTGTTTACCAACAGAGAGATCCAGACGCGGTGAAGTGGAGGACGAAGGGGTTAATGCACAGAGCCCTGCAGTACGAGGCATTTGCAAATATCACCGAGACAGGAGAGTATTCTTGGACTCCATCTGCTGAGGCTTCACCGCATGAGCAGTTTGAAGCGAATAGGTATCGTACCCCACCGCGGGAGGAGCGCATTCCTGCTGAGTTGGAGGACACCTCTAGTTCCCCAATTCAGGCTCCAAGTGAATTGGATGGGTTCGGGGTAGCGCTTCTCAAGACAGTAGGAAACGCAGGCGTAGGCAGGTGGGTAGCTCTAGTCGACATGAGGTAATGGCCAACCTGACAGAGGCCCCTTAAGGCACATCAAATCACCCATCACCATGGCAATTTGACTGTCACCCACACACATGATCGTGTTGGGCGCACTGTGGATGATTGCTTCGCTGTGGTCGTTACATACCCGGGTATGGGATACGAGATTGACACCTTCACTGAGTGCATTGACTTCTTTCAGGAACCACGTAACCGAGACAGTTTCATTGCGGTTGGGAACGACCAAGCACGCTACAATCAGTTTACGAAGCGTTTGGATAGGGCTAGGAAAGAATCATAAACCTAATTTAGTTAGTTAATTGTGATCGTGTGTGCTAGAAATCTGTTTGTCTTGTAGTTTGTTGTTGCAGTGTGTTGTTGTACTCCATGTTATTTTTTATGTAGCCGACTTTGTTTCATAAATATTAATGCGTGCTTTATTGTTTTGTCACTCTATTATATCTCAGATTCGGTAGACGAAGAAATGTCGTACGAGCTGCTAGACACGACCATCGCGCGTGCAGTTCAGTTGGCGCCTTCACCAAATGCGGGGCATGTCATGTTAGTGGCCATGAAGGATTTTTTTAGCGACATGAAAGAGCCTTGTAGGACATCAGCCCTAACCGGCCAAATGGGGGCGGATGAGGTTCTAAATGGCCATTGGAAGAGAAGAGTCGAAAGCTTTTGCATGAGGACTCATGTGTTCCGGGAGTTGTGTGACTTGCTAACATCTCGGTACGGATTGCGACAGTATCGTCGTGTGTCGGTAGAAGAATTAGTGGTGATGTTTTTGTACATGCTTGGTCATAGGGTGAGTAACCGTGACTTACAAGAAAGATTTCAGCATCGGCAGATACCATAAATCGACATTTCTATTGTGTCCTGGACGCTGCCAGTAAGATGGTTGCGGAGTGGACTGCGCCAACATTTGACGGTGAGACCCATGTACACGTACGCAACAACCAGATGTATTGGCCAGCGTTCAAGGTAGTCGTCACCTGTAAATTTAAAGTAATCGTTTTAATTATCAAATCTAATCCGTATATTTGTGTCCAGGATTGTATTGGGGCAATGGATGTCACACATGTGCAGGTTCGTGTGTCGGAAGAGAAAAATATTAACTATATTGGGAGGAAGGGTTACGCACCCCAAAACGTGTTAGCTATATGTGATTTTGATATGTGCTTCACATACGTTTCAGTGGGTTGGGAAGGGTGTACGCACGACACGCGAATTTTATACAACGTTTTAAAAAATTCTAACATGGGTTTCCCACTACCACCAACAGGAAAATTCTATTTCGTCGACGCTGGATATCCTAACATGCAGGATTTCCTAGCCCCGTATAAGGGTGGGCCGAGGTACCACCTTTCCCATTTTCGCCAAGGAGATGCTCCGCGTAACGCGGAGGAGAATTTTAACCGGTGTCACGCGTCTTTGCGAAGTGTCATTGAGCGCACTTTTGGGGTATGAAAAACTCGTTGGCAAATACTAGAATCAATGCCCGCATTTAGTTATGCAGTTCAGGTAACCATCGTGGGTGTGACCATGGCATTGCACAACTTTGTGAGGCGACACGATCGAAGGGATGCGTGGTTCCAATTTGCTAATATGTATGGGGCTAGACATCGTCACAGCCATGAAACCCATGCCAACGTATAATGTCGCATCAACGTCCAACTTCAGAGTGTACGACCTTTCCATGATGACCGATGATGCCACAAGGCTACACTGCGTGACGAGATAACATCTGTAATTGTCAGTACTAACGAATGAATGTTGTGAGTCTCATTGTTTTTATGGTACTCTGTAATGAAATTATAGCGAAGTATTATTATTATTTTTATCCCAGTGATTTTTTTTCTACCTACAAGTGTTAGTTAAGTCAATTAATTATTTAAATATTAAGTAATCTTCACTTACTTATTGCGGCAACCGGAATCTTTAACAATAGTAGTTGTGAATACATGAACAAGAACATTTTATTACAACTACCAAACCGAACATGACAAACTACGACGCAATTAAAACATGAAATACAACCCTAAAAAATAGCAACGGCTACAACACGATTAAGAAACATGGACCACGACACGATTTAAAATAATGGAGGACGACAACGTTACAAAACGTGGCTAATCTGATTGTTCAACATCTGGCGACTGCGGAACGGTAGAATAAGAATCAGATGGAAATTGATGAGTTGGTGGTTTACGACCTGCAAACAAAGCAATCATAGTCTTCTCAATCTTCTTGAAACCGCTCTTCATGTGCTTCTTAACCTTTGAAATCTTACGGTCCACTTTATTCACGTTCTCATTGACCTCGGCTAATTTCAGCTGGTGCTCCCTCATACTGGCCGATCGTTGCGTGAATGTGCTCGCAGGTGGGGTAGGACGAGGGCGCCTGAGGTACTACGACGTCTCCCAGAAGATGGTCCAGCGCCACCATCACCCTCATCTCGTGCCAAGAGGCCTCGTATCTGGATTACCGCACTGCGATCAATTGGTTTCTCGGCGGTCTCAACGACGTCGTCAAAAGACGGCTGCACACGGAAGTATGACATTATTGTTGTCCAACTAGCACCATACGGGATGCAATGGTTCCTATTACCACTACCCAAACACCTGAACATTACACGCTGCATAATGTGTGGAAGAGACAATTGACGCTCAACGACACAACAATGAATGACGAACCCCACAAATGTGTCTACCTCGTCTCCTTTACATGACCTCGATAATATAGTTTTGGCCAAGAAATGTTTGAGTAGACGATACTCGGGCTTGATGTCGGCAGCTTTCAACGCCGTCGGAATGAGATAGGCGTGCACGCAAAACGAGCCATAATAATCCTCCATCGGCACCGCAATATATTTGACAAGGTCCTCCATTTTGGTGAAAAAAAATCTTCTCTCCCCCAGTCGATATGCTTAACGCATCGCCTAATACATCTTCGGTTAGATGCATGTACGTACCCTTAAAGTACGTAGCGGGATAGCTGATATTACCCACATGCACTACCTTCATGTTTGCGAATAGTATTCGAACAAGCATGGGTTACAGCCATGAGTCCAGATCGGCCATTGATTGCCAACCCATGCCCACCGAGAAAGTCTTGAGAAACCGATCATACTTCTTTTCTAGGCCAATACCCCGACCTGAGTAAACATTTCTCAACGTGAGGTCGTCGTACCTCACTTTTTGAGAATCAGAAAGAAAAGGGGGTGCGCCGGAGATGAGACCTAGAGTAAGATTGTTATGTGGGCGGGCTGCATGGTTTAGAGGTAGGTTGTTGAAATTTCGGCGAGACGCCATTTAACAGTTGGTAGTGTAGAGGAGGTTGAGATGAAGTATGGGTAGGAGTTGTGGTGTAAGAGAGGAAGAAGGGTGGGTGAGTATTTGTAGGGGTGTGGTGGAAGGGATGAAGGGTGGGTGGGTGGTCGGTGGACAATTCCCGTGTGGAGTCACGGGGAAGAAAAAATTATGGTATACTGTGAAGTCAGGCACGAATTCACGGGGTGGGCAATCTTCGCGGATTCCGTGCGCTCAGCGAACCTATCGGGACGCGACACGTGGCCAGGGGAAGCGCGTTTTTGACCATGTTTATTACAGCCGGTCCCGGCTAGTGACATACCCGGTACCGGGTTTGATATAGCCGGTCCCGGTTACTCTCAAACCGGTACCGGTTTACTCCAAATGCGCAACAAATTTTCCTGCAAAATCCACATATAATGAATCCACCTATTAATTAATCCTTCCCAAATTATTTTCATGAGATTATTGGAATTTTAAGGAGTAACCAAACAGCCTCTTAGTTATGGGGCCAAATGAATGTAAACCCAAAGTCCGAACCAATACAGGAGAAAGAAAGCACCGAACTTAGAACTTCATCCCGCAGATCGGCTGTAGCAAGTAGCCGGTCACCGGGAAATTCACCGGTAACCTCCAATTCGCTCATTTCCCTCTCCTGGTGAACGAGCAAGTGCCATTTCGCAGCATTTGGGGGACGATTTATGCTTTTCCGAGGTACGACCCATTGTCGCTTCTCTTTTCGATTAATTTACTGTTAATTAACGAGCTTTCTATGCTCGAGTTGTTTACATTCGAGCTAGTTAGATTCTTCAACTCAAATGAGAAACGCCCTTTAATGGGAGGTAACATCTGTTTGATTGACTTGAGGAGAGTTAGAAGAAAAAATGTCCATTCTCTACCTCTCTTGTTCATGAATACAATGCTTATGTACACAAAGTGATAATTGAGAGTTCACCTTGCAATTTGAAGGCATATATTTGATTTTCAAAGTGTTTGTGAGCATTTTATGTGTGGGTTCACATGGTTTGAATGTTGAGAGAATTAGGTTTTTTCAGATTGGTTTGAGAAAAGATGCAGTAAGGGTTAATTTGAAGGAAGAAGTGCATGTAAGTAAGGGTATGGAATGTAGATGAGCTGATTGTCTCGAGTAATGTCTCTCTTTGGCTCGGCTTTCCCCAGAAAATGGGAAGCTCGGGCTTTCTTATGGCAGGTTTAGGGTTTAGCTCATAGAGATATCATTTCTTCGAGTGAGCTCAGCTAGGGGAGTATTGTGAATGTGCACTCGTGCTACTAAGTTTGTCCGGATGAGTAATGTCAACTCAAAACTAACATAAACAGTGAGATTGTATATTATACTTACAGTATAAACTATATACAATTTAGAAGTTATTTGTTACACGAGCCGACTACAGCTTCTCAGTGGCCGGGCTTATTAAATCGACGAGCTTATATATGGGAGGTTGCAAAGCTCTTTCAGTCCAGCAGTTGAGCTTCGACAAAATGGCTTTCACGCGGCTTTGTTTATTTATTGCCCTACTTGTAAGATCGAGTCCAAGAAATTTCATGGATAGTCGAGGTTGTATCGGAATGTCAGTGGAGCATGATCTTAGATGGCCTCCCATGATTTATCAACATTAGGTGGTTCGAAGAAATGAAAGGTTGACTTTTGGTCCAATAGCTACGATTAAGATCATGCTCAGATATGATATTTGAAAAAGTTACTTCTAGTCGTTATTGGTCCAATTAAGATTCAGGAGATGCCTCATTTTGCTGCTTCTTTTAGGGTCACTTACGTTCCTTTTATATGTATGTTCAATGACTTAATGTAATTTGATGAGTCAGCGAATTACCTCTGTAGCTTTGTATATTGTGTTTACCTGGTATGTTAAGATCTTTACCTCTTAGCTGAAGGGTGGAGGGATGTAAGATAATTTCATGTAACTATATGATCATTTACTTGGTCAAGGACATAAAGTAAGGAAATAGAGGAATGACATACAGAAGCAGTGATCTCGAGAATGTGTCTGAAGAGAGATTAGAGCCACTGCGTCCATGCATATGTCAGATTGTTGTGCAGACTTGCGGATTTTTATTCCGAGGATGGAATATTCTGTTTCTTGAGTTCCAGCTTAATCGTAGAAAATGTGGATTGGACATCATTAAAGGTTTCCCCACAATGCAAACATGGTTGACATACAAAGGTGATACTGTATGGTCCAAGGGAATACTAGTGAGTGTGTGGGTCTGATAAAAAAAAAACTGTGTGTGTGGGGGTGGAGTGCAGGTTTTCTATACCTTAGAGATAGAACGAAACAGATTTGATCCATTTGTGCTTCTTCTTCCACATTCCGGGATTAGCGCTTGCATCTAGACAATTAGTGAAAACCACCACTAATAGATGAAATCTTAAGGCCATCAACTCCAATCGCTCACAGAGGGCCCTAAAGAACAGCGGGTACCACCCACACATAATTAGAATCCAAAACCACTGTGTCACCTGATCTAGTGTAGTAATAAACCACCCAAGGATCCTTACCGCAATCTTTTAAAACACTCTTTTGAGTTCAAGCCGATAGCTGATTCCATCATATATCTTTTTAGAATCTGGCCGGTTTTAAGGTGGCACTCTACAGGGTCGCAGGGTCTTTTGGCTGTGGGTTGTGGAAGAAGGGTGGGGTGGGACCGCTTCATTGAGAGTGTTCAGATTGGGATAGGTTTAGGAGATAGTGTTCAGTTTTGGGAGGATTGGTGGATGGGGGACGGGCCTTTGTTGTGTCAGGTCTTGCTCAGGATCCTTCAGTTTTGGGAGGTTTTTTGGAGGGGGGGGGAGGGGTTGTTTTGGGATGTTCTTTTTAGGTGACTTTAACGGCTGGGAGCAGCAGGTTTTTGTAACACCCTTATTGTATCAGAATTCCACAGGGAGGTTTGGACTCTCTTGAATTGTGCATGTCTTTGAGTGGTCTATTTTCTGTCCGTTCCTTATTTCCTTCCTGTGTGGGGCACTTGTATCCTTGATTCCACATCCTTTGATCTGGAGAGTAAGTTCTCCTTCACGGGTCTCTCTTTTTATTTAATGTACAGCTCATGACATGATCTTGACACTGACAATTTGGTCCACAGTCGCTGTTGCCAGTGTGGAATCGGTCAACCATCTTCTGCTGCATTGTTTAGCTGCACGGGCCTTCTGGGGTCTGGTTCTAGCGACTATTTAAATTAGTTGGGTTGCTCTTGCTACGGTGCTAGAGTTTCCTATTGCTTGGGATGGGGTTCGGGTGGACACTAAGAGGTGGAAAATTTGGTGGTTGGCTCCATTGGTCTTCGTGTGGGTCATTTTGTGGTGCGTAACCGGCAGATCATTGATTTGTATGTCTAAACATTGGATTTGTCCAAGTAGACATTGATTTGTATGTCTAAACATAGGATTTGTCCGAAGTAGATCATTGATTTGAATGTCTAAACATTGGATTTGTACCTCGCTGTGTAGGTTATGCTAGCATGACTTGTCAGTTCCTCTGTACTCTCCTCATCTTGCCACATTTATATAAATTATAACTACCTAAAAAGATCTGGCATGTTTTTGTTACCTTTCCGAAAAAACAAATTTCTTATCTTCCATCCGAGCTACTATCTCTGCTCACTCCACCTCCTCCTACCAAAATGTTTGTAGCTACAACCACTCCTGCACTGCTAGTACCACGGGATCTGCCTAAGTCTTGGTGGAACTTGGTAAAGTATTGACACATTACCTTCTGCTCCCCTAGCAATTCGGTGAGACTTTCAGAACGATTTTTCAGTAGCAGCATGCAACTTATCTTAGTCTTCTTTTATCTGACAACGAGAGGAAATAAATATCAACTTATAAATAGTACTATATATCAGTGTAATGCTAGTGCCTACCTTATCCGGATAAATATTTACGATCACAATTCCAAAAAGCTTATAAAATGCTCCAATCCTCATATTGCACAGTAGAGTTCACATATAAACATATTTCCCTGATTCTCTATACCTTCACAATACAAGATATCAGTAATTAATAGCAACTCAAGACTCTCAACCTTTCTCCAACTGGATATTCAACCTTAAAATTTTTGAGGAAGCCCGTTTGATTCTCGTTCATGACTCTGGATTTTGGTACAGTACAGTTCCCACGTAAAGAAAAGCAAAGGGGTGACCTTTTCACTGAACCTCAATTTAATTAATATAGAGTCTGTTTCTTCTTCCTATGCTTTAGTGGTAAATGACATCATTTGTGCTTTTTGATTAGGTTATGGCTTATTCTGACCTTGTTTCCGCTGAGAGAGATCCCGTACAAGTGAACTCTGCTCAAAGGAGACCCAGAATACTACTTGCTGCTAGTGGTAGTGTAGCTGCTATAAAGTTCGCAAATCTTTGCCATGCTTTTTCTGAATGGGCTGAAGTCAAGGCAGTTGCAACAAAGGCTTCTTTGCATTTTATTGATAAAGCTTCATTACCGAAGGAGGTGACGCTGTACACTGACGAGGATGAGTGGTCTACTTGGACAAAAATAGGTGACAGTGTGCTGCACATAGAGCTCCGGAGTTGGGCTGATATCATGGTCATAGCTCCTCTTTCTGCAAACACTCTGGGAAAGGTACTATATATGCCCTAACTTGTGGGGTGTGTGTGTGTGTGTGTATTTAAATTTCGTTTGAAACGATGATATCATTTTTACTAGCAGCACGTCTGAGAAGTGAGCATAATACAATTCTAATCATTTTCTAGGACAATAGCAATGATATTCTTTTATGGCGCTCGCCGATAGTGATATTTCTTGCCAAGTATGATCATTTAGGTATTCCAAACTGGAGCTGGAATTGCAATTTAGCGCGTCCAGTAGCCCTTTGACTTCCTTCTTTCTCTATACTAAATCATAACAAAATGAATTCTGAGAACAATTGGCATGCTAAGTGTGTACACATACTAATGTGCTATAGTGCTATTCATGCTACTTTCTCCACGACCCATGCCTTGGGGAGACCTAAATCTGGTGTTCTCATAATTCCTGTATGTATCTGTTAGTGGATTTCAATTTGAGCATGATCCACAAATTCACCCGTGGTTGAATTGTTGTAGCGGGTGAATATCTCCATTACCTTCATGATGACGTTGAAGCTTTAACCATTAACATGGCAGTGATCTGTTTGTGTCGTGCATCTGTTACTAGATTCGTTTTGAACTAAAGCATGAAGCTCCATTTTCCTAGAACATCAAAAGTTTCAGGGGTAGATACCACAGAATCTGTGGGATAGCTGCACATTTGCATGAACCAAATTGCCCATTTTCACTCTTCTTTTTATCTCTCCATGTGAACGTATGAAATAATCTTGGATTTTGGACAATCTCCTCCTTTCAGACCATGTTTTTTTGAAACTGTCTTCGCTGCATTATCACAGGTTTTATTTCCGTCAGTTTTGATTACCACTGTCCATCGTGTTAAATACACAAGTCCTTCATATGTTTTAGATTGCAGGGGGATTATGCGACAACTTGCTGACTTGCATTGTTCGAGCATGGGACTACAACAGGCCACTCTTTGTCGCTCCAGCCATGAACACACTGATGTGGAACAACCCATTCACGGAAAGGCATCTGATGGTGGTTGACGAGTTGGGCATATCTCTCATCCCACCCGTGACAAAGAGGCTCGCTTGTGGGGATTATGGAAATGGTGCGATGGCAGAACCTCATCTCATCTTTCACACAGTGCGACTCTTCGTAGAGTCCCGGTCTAAATCAGGTGGCACCCAGTGACTCCTGTCATGGAGGCCATCTTAACTTGTAGATTGAAGGAAAAGCTCATTTATTGATGTAGTTTATCATTTAAGGGGATGATTCATGTCTAGATTGATACTGTTGTAGTTTTCTAGTTTCTGCTCTAGCATTTGTAAGGTTAGATGACATATTGAGATGTGTATGATACTTTTAAGCTGATACAGTATTTGAGAAAACTTGGGCCGTCCGAGGTTTAAACTCAAGACCGGTTCACCTCTTGGTTAGTGCGAATGTGCTGATATCCCACATATTCTAGTTGAGATGGTCGGGTTTAGATTCTCAAGCATCTTTTGTGCCATTGGGAGTCTACCAAAACCCTATTCTAGTCTACCAGGCTAAACTCCAGTTGGTCGGATTCAGTCCGTCCAAGTTATACCCTACCATTTCCTCGATCACCATGTGCACATTAACTCTGCCTGAACTTGTTCAAAAACAAGCTTGAAGCGGCTTTGAACAAGCTTGTTCAAAAACAAGCTCGAAGTTGTAGGGTTATGTAATGCTTTAAGGTCACTCGAGTACTTTGTTCTTTATTGTATCGATTGAGAGTTAATCGTACATACTCATCTTCGGATTCAAGAACACACGCGAGTCTCTCATGTGAGATGTGGCGCCTATTACTTTTCTATGTAGGAGACGATTAATCAATGAGTTTGTTTGGATGAGATTGGATGAGATAGTTTTTTGGATAGATTATCTTTCTCATCCAAACTATCCGAGGAGGGTATTGCGAAGCCTACATTTCAAACTTGAGGGTGGTTCTTTGGTGGCTCTTTGGTTTGCACTAGTGCAACCAAAGATGGAGCAGCCATTGAAGCGAGTGAGAAAACGCATGAAGACTGAGGAGTTGCAAAATGTTTATGTTTATATGGATGAATGACGAGTCAAATACCAACAGTAGTTGCGAGTTAGGGGTACCCAAAAATTATTATTCGATATACAATATCAATAAATATGATATTAATAATTCTCAAAATTGCTACCTTTCTGCTCTAATATTTTATTTTTCTATTACAAATTTCACAAGCTTTCATGAGCTAATTTCACAAGTTGTTAATTTCAACCTTTATCAAATAAGTAGAATTCGAACTCCAAATAAAAAATTCACCAGAGTTGCACAAATCAAACTTGCAAACTTGATGTCTAGGGAGGGGAACAGCAAGTACCGTACTTAGGCTTTTTAAGTTTGAATTAAGAGGTGAGAAATTTGGAAAACGAAAATATAAAAATATGACGCCGTTACCGGGGATCGAACCCGGGTCACCCGCGTGACAGGCGGGAATACTTACCACTATACTACAACAACTTGATGCCCAATGGTTGAAAAAAGTACATATACTTCTATATATATTCATCTGTCTAGCTTTCAGAGCTTTCTTCTTGATTCGTTGTGCTCTGAGTCTGAGGCTATGGAGGAGGACGAATCAAAGAAGATGAAGAACGAACAACTACAGACGACGACGATCCTCGAAAAGGTCGGCGACGTCATCGTTTCAATCAACGACGCGAAGAACGTAGACCAAGTCATCTGCGCTCTTCACTCCCTCGCCGTCCTTCTCTTCCCTCTCCATCCTCATTCCTTCTCAGGTCAGTAGTCTCTTAAACCCCAGACTAAAACCCAGGTTTTGGTTTCTACAACTTCCCATTAGAGCTAATAAAGCTTGAAACTTGAGGGGTCAGTGTCATTTGAATTTTTCAAATTTTAACTTGCTATGTATTGGTGGAAGAGGGGTGATACTGATTAGGGTTTTAGCTTTAAGATTCATGTTTGGACAAAAGATGATATTTTTTGCTGATGGGTCATTGTGATTTGGCAATCTTGATTAGGGTTTTAGCTTTAAGATTCATGTTTGAACAAAAAATTATATTTTTGCTGATGGGTCGTTGTGGATTTGGCAATCTTGATTCAACCTACCTGTACTGACTTGGGTATAATAAGCTTTGGTATTCCTAATTGAACTAATTGAATAAAGCTTCAGGGTCAGTGTCATTTGAATTTTCTAGCTAACTCTTGCCATGAATTGGTGGAAGAGGGGTCGTGCTGATTAGGGTTTTAGCTTAAAGATTCATGTTTCAACAAAAAATCGTTTTTTTTTGCTAATGGGTCATTGTGATTTTGGGAATCTTGATTCAACCCACTTCTAGTTGGTGGGTTGTTACTGACTTGGGTACGAGCTTTGGTATTCATAATTGAACTAATTGAATACAGCTTAAGGGTCAGTGTCATTTGAATTTTTCTAATTGAACTTGCCATGAATTGGTGGAAGAGGGGTGATACTGATTAGGGTTTAGCTTTGAGATTCATGTTTGAACAAAAAATCGTTTTTTTTGCTGATGGGTCATTTTGATTTGGCAATCTTGATTCGACCTACTTCTAGTTGGTGGGTTGTTAGTGACTTGGGTATGAGCTTTGGTATTCCTAATTGAACAAAGGATGAACATTTAGGCTCTGTTTGGTTTGCAGTAAAATGTTTTACAAGGGAGAATATTTACGCGTAATAAGTTTGATGTGAAAAAGCTTTCCCTGCAATTATTTTCTCGTGTTTGGTTGACTCATGCCAAAACAGTGGGCCGTGACGGAAAAGGCAGTGATGGGTCGTGTGGAGGTAGGTGGTAGTGGTGGTGGAGGTGTTAGTATGAGTTGTTGTGCTCCTTCACTCTCCGGAAAATGGCTTACGGATTTGAAATGTGTAAATCATTTTACATCATTTGACGGAAAACATTTTACTTCCAACCAAACAGCACCAAAACACCAAAACAAGGGAAAATGTTTTACCACCAACCAACCGGAGCCTTAGTTCTCCCCTCCTGTAGTGGGTTCTCGGTAGGTGTTACTCATTCTTACCATTATTTGTAAAAGATGGGGTGATATGATGCTCATTTGGGTATGAGCTTTGGGATTCCTGATTGAAAAAAAAAGCAACATTTTGCTCTCCCCTCTATAGTAGTTTGGGTTCATAATTTTTCCTTTTTCCTTCTGTAACTGTTTTGTTTTCCTTAGTTTCATCTAAGTTTAGTGGAGACTGATTGCTGATGTGTTTTGGACTTTACAGATAGCATTGACAAAGAGTATAGAGATCAGGTATGTTAGTTATTGTTGCTCTGGAGCTCAAACTGTGAATTCCAGATCGAGCTTTTTGTAAATTTTGTCCCGGTTATAATTTCTGATTTTGTTGCTTTTAGGTGCTTAGTGCCAAAGTCCCTTCTGAACAGGAGAGAAGTGATTGGTGGACCGTGTTCTATTCTAGTTCTGCATTTCCTACTCTGGCTAGGGTATTGCTATATGGTAAGCTGATAGCACTGCTGTACAATGCATGCAAACAAAGGCAAAATGGGAACTTTTCTATGGGATGAAAATGCATATTGACGATATGATTTAAGAACGTGTTAAACTTGTAACTTGTGTACTTTACGAAGCCTGTAGAATGATATGATTTCAGCAGCTTGGCAAAGTTGGGTTCTTTGTAAGACTGTTGCCCAGTGTGCCACGAATTGTCTTGTCGAGTTCTGTTGACTGAAGTTTGCTAGTGGGCACTACAGCCCCGTATTGGAAGACTAAAGATGTCGACCATTGTTGATTTTTCCATGTCCCCAAACTCTTCATTTGTGTTTTATACGTCTATTATGGTGCATGTTTTTATGTTGCTGTCTTGCTGATGTGCATCACTGTTATTTTCAGATGTTGCTTCCTCTTGGCTAGCTTGTTTACCGTTTTCTGCAAGGAAACATGTTTATGATGTCTTCTTTGTTAATGGGCGTACAATGGAAGTTGTGGAGACCGTGATTCCCTGTTTACGACAAAATGGAAGTAGTAGTTTTGATGTTAACGCTGTGTGCTTAAATGCGGAGAGGTGATTTGTTAATCTTTTCTTCATCTGCTTTTTGCATTTATATATTATCTAGTGACAGTTGGGTTGTCTTTATGACAGAGTCTTAGTCCGTTGCTTGATAGAGAATGAGGGGGTACGCCAGATAGCTAGAGAATTTGGCCAGTTGCGTAAATCTGAAGATAATCTCGGCGATCAGCTTAGCTCAACAATCTCTAGGGTGGCACAGCTCATTGTTTCTATTCCTGACAAAGCTCAGCGGAAGGCTTCCAATTCACTGTCATCTCAGTATCCATTTTTCTTTTCTGAAATATGCTTTAATGTTTGCAAGTGTGAATCTTTCTAACTCAGGAAAGTTTATTTTGGGTTCCTTCAGTTGGACACTACAACAATGCTTAATACTCCTTCCTCGTCAAGTTTTCTTTTACATTTTCTTACATTTCCATTATAATCCGAATAGGTAAAATATCTCTTGAAAGTCAAAAGAGAAGGCGGCTATATCGAATCTTGAGTATCTGTTGAAAAATAATATGGATGTAATTATTTATATGGACAACATAAGAAGTTTACCCAGAAATTCATCAAAGAAAGGTCTAGAACGTCTTGCTTAGGATACCAAACTCCTTGGCGTGGGAGGCCGTTGACACCTGGACTACAGACGTGCTAGCTAGTTTCGGGCAATCAGCATAGTGTTTTTGCTATTATTTCTTTTCCCCTAGTGTTTCCCCTTCACCAGAATATCAGTTTATTCTTTAAGCAGATCACTGTCCAACTAATGGATGAAGGTGAAGAAGAGGATGCAAGTTCATGCAAGAATGATGATGTCTTCAATCATAATGATGTGAATGGCACCTTGGTATATACAGGGCAAACTTTTGCTCGCATATGTCGACGAGGGTCTGCAGGTACTGCTCAATGTCCTCTTTGCGTTTCTAATGTTCTACTAGTACATTTCCCCGTGGCCAGATGTCACTATGCACTGTTGATCTAAAACAAATCTAATGGTTGGAATCCTGCCACCATTACAAGTGTGAACTGTAAAACTTCCTTGTATATTAATATATAGATCAGCCGTTCTAAAAATTTCCTCTTGCAGTCTTATGGTACCACTTTTCTTTTTCTCTTAATTTGGGTTTTTGCTGGGTAAAGGGCTTGCATGTATACCATGTTTAAGCAATTACATGTCTAAGAAGTAATTTCCAGATTATCTTGTAGACAGTTGTATACCATATGATAGTTCTAGTGTGATCACTCAATAAATCTATACAGTGCTCATAACCCCAACAAGGTCTTAGGTTTCACCTTTTTGACATAAATTTATAACAGTAGTTATTTGCGCTCACATTCTTGTGGTGGTCCGCACTGGTTATAGCCAGGTGACTCAATACTTATCTTTCGGTCGTCTTCTCCTGCCGATCTTTTACTTTGAGATTTCCCCCCTTTTGTCCAACTTAGAGGCTGGAGCAGAAAGTATAACAATCATTAACTGACATTCACCTTCCATTTGTTCATAGATGTACTCTTAAGTGAACTCATCCCGCGCATTCTTGGACATGTACGGAGCATCCTATCATCAAATACTGATCTAGTTGTCAGGGAAATGTTTGAGATGAAGCCTGGTTCTCATTTTTGGCTAAAATTGATGGAGACAATTACAGATCCTTACGCTCTTGAGAAATTCTCTGAACAGCTATTGCATCGCCTAGCAGCTGAACGCATAACTGATGTTGAGGCGTTTTGGTTACTTTGGATGCTGTTCCATCAAGCTTGTGAACGTCAAACGTCCTTAAGGTTGGTAAATGTGTTCCCTTAGCATTTTATGTACTTGGAAATAATGGACAGTTATCTGAGCTTACTTCTTCAGCCCTCTCTCCTTTTCAGTGCATCAATCACAATAAACTTATTTGTACTTAGAACTCAACATTGCACATAATTGAAACAAGACAACTAGTTGTCTATGATGTAGAGATAACACATAATGACCAGGGAATCAGGGATGTTAGTACACTCGAATATCACATTACTTAGTCTCATCTCTATCTACTCAGAGATAAATCAATCACCTCATATCTTGATTGGTGTATCATCATTGTTTTGTTTATTAAATGATTTAATTTTAGGTCCATGTTTGTTGACAAATTCCTACTCTGGAAAGTGTTCCCTGTCTGTTGCTTGAGATGGATTATCCAATTTGCTGTAATTGGAGTCTCTCCTGATGCTTCCTCCCTGAGAAGAGATCACAACTCTCCTGGTCTGTTAGAGATAACACAACAGCTTGCAGTGGCGTGGTCCAAAAGAGAGTTTGTTCAGTCAGCCCCGGTTGAGCAACAAGCTTGTATCCTTTTGATATGTGAGAGTGAAATGGCATGATAGTCAAATGTTCAACTTTTTGTTGGAAACATGAAAGCATTTATAGATTGAACTTACAAAGTTATTAGTTCTGGAGTTACGAGGTTTTGTTAATTGTATTCCACTTAGGATTTGAGTTTGAAGTCCTTAATCTGTATCCACAGCTCTAACAGCAGCTTTAGGGCTTTCCCTCGAGAAGATGTCAAAAGAAGATTTAGATGCCACTAAGGATGTGATGCGCTCAATTCTCGAAGGAGTTAGCTGTAAAATTCATTTTCCTGCTTCTAATGTTAGTACTATTTAATCTCTGCTAAAATATTTCTCTCCTTATCTTTTATCTTATTTCTGCAGGTAGGCTGGAGAACCCTTCCCACTTAATCCGGAGAATGGCCGGTAGTATCGCTCTAGTATTTTCTAAAATAATCGATCCTGAAAACCCTCTCTACCTTGATGATAGCATCCGCGGGGAGACTATTGATTGGGACTTTGGATTAGCAGCGCTGGAGAAAGGGAAATTGACCACACTGGTAGATAGTAGTAAAGGAGAAATAGGTACTGGATTATTACAAAAAAAGGAACTGAAGGACTCAGACAATATTAGGCCAGGAAAGAACGACCGAGCCCCCAAAAAGAAACTATCTGATTTTGGATTAATTGACCCTGATGAAATTGTGGATCCAGCGGCATTGGACAATGATTTAGGTTGGTCTGACGAAGAAGGAAATGGTGATGAAACTGATGGTTCTGAGTCTTCGAGTGACTCGTCCTTACAGCCTTATGACTTGTTAGATGATGATACAGATTTAAAAGGAAAATTCTCGCAGTTGGTTGATGTACTTGGAGCGCTCAGGAAATCTGATGACCCGGACAGTGTAAGTATTTCATGTTCATTATGCTCTTTAAGTTGAAGTATACTTTATATACCACCATATTTGTTGGATTCTCGGCCTAAAACTTGAGATGTAAAAGTCATTATCTTTATGTGATATTTTATGTAGCCTTATATACTTCTAAGTTCTACCTATGACAATCAGCCTACTAAGCTTATAGGATAAAACCCTCTATTTTTCCAGAGGGTTTTTGTAAAGTTAGTAAAATTAAGATTACATAATTATGAAATAGAGAACATACACTCATTGTCATTTTACAAATCTAACGTCCGCCATAGAAGGTAAGATTCAGGAATCAGATAGACATAATCTTTATACGACTGGTGTGGACTCTGAGTTTTCGATTCTTTGGGTCAAATTAGAATTTATCTCTGTGATAGACGTGCTGCGCGTTGCCAAATTCGTCATACAAATGTTACTTGAATTATTACTTGGAAGTGTTTATCATATATAGTATTCTTATCTTTTTGCAGGTTGAAAGGGCCCTTGATGTGGCAGAAAAGCTTGTCCGTGCATCTCCAGACGAACTTAAGTACATTGCAGGTGATCTGGTGAGAACCCTCGTACAGGTTCGTTGCTCTGATATAAGTGTAGAAGGAGAAGAAGAATCAGCTGAAGAAAAGAGGCTCAAGGCACTGGTCGCATTGCTTGTGGTGTGTCCATTTGAATCTGTTGACACTCTCAACAAACTGTTATATTCACCTACTGTAGATGTCAGCCAACGGATCATGGTACTTGACGTCATGACAGAAGCAGCACAGGAGCTTGCTAATACTAAGATTATGAATCCAAAAGCTCAGCGTAGGAATCTCATATCGACCATTTCGGAGACTCAGACTCCATGGTTTATGCCACGTAGCATAGGCCCCACAGGAGCTGGTCCCTGGCGAGAGATGTCTAATACAGAAACTCCATTGAATTGGTCATATGCATACGAAAGGGAACTCCCACTCAGAGCTGCTCAAATTAAGAAAGGAAAGACGCGTCGATGGAGCTCAAGATCAGCAGGTTTTGGTCATGAGGAGGAAACATCACAAAACCTGTTTCCACAATTTGCTGCAGCATTTATGCTTCCAGCCATGCGGGAGTTTGATAAGAAAAGGCATGGTGTTGACTTACTTGGTAGAGATTTCATTGTTCTGGGGAGACTAATCTTTATGCTTGGTGTTTGTATGAAATGCATGGCCATGCATCCAGAAGCATCTGCCTTGGCTCCCCACCTTATGGATATGCTAAGCTCGAGGTATTGCCTTATAGTCGCACTTTCATAATCTCTATCCAACTGTTCTGCTGAGTGCATGCTTGTAGCATCTCGGGGCTTCAACACGCTTTCAATTATGTTCACTCAAACCTTTACTCCATGTGACAAAAAATCACACCACGTCAGATGAGATACTCTAAAGTAAAAACTATTTAAAATGCAGCTCCACGTATGGAAGGTTAAAATATGAAATTGTGGAATGCATGAGAGTAGAGAGATAGACACATAAATTGGCCTCCATACTTTCTAGCTGGCTAAATATAGAAGGGAGGATGCATGTTTTGTAAAATGCATTGTCGTTTGCATGACCTATTGGAGGAGCTTGATATTTTACGAAATTCTGCATATTTGTACTAACATGGCACTATTGCATGCGGAGCATCTCCAATAGATCATGCAAAATGCATTATTAGCAAAATATGAAATATTGAGGTCCAACAGGTATTGCAAACCGACATGCATTTTATAAAAATGCATCTTCCTTGTTATATTCAGAGAACTAGAAACTCGGAATGCAAAAACATGCATCTCAGAATTGTATAATTTAACTAGTTCACTCACAAAATAAATTTTACTGTTGGAGTGAACCCTTGAAAACTTTGTCATGCAAAGTTTAAAACATGTAACTTTTACATTTTTTCAACTCCTACTGCTGGAGAAGTTATGCGATGTTGTGATGAGCTACATATAGTTCGCACAGGTTGTTTGTTTAAATAATGTTTTTCTCTGGAAGTATTGTATAATCTCCTATTTATTCTGGTGGTCTAGCTTTTGTTAACTTCCATCAGTACCATCAGTGTTACAGTTTTCTTTCGGTCTTCAGTTGAAGCTTTCTTCCGCGATTGTTTTTGCAGAGAGATTAGTCACCATGCAGAAGCATATGTCAGAAAAGCAGTCCTTTTTGCAGCATCATGCATACTGTTAGCTCTTCATCCCTCTTACGTCGCATCTTCACTGATAGAAGGGAACCCGGGAATTTCTAAAGGTCTTGAGTGGATACGCTTGCTGGCACTGCATGTAGCTGAATCAGATACCGACAAGGAATGCTATACGGTAAGGAAATACTGCTGGTTGAGTGAAACCTTGATCCGCGTCTTTTCCCATTTCTCTTCCTGTTTCTTCTTTTATGTTCGTATGACAAACTTCTTTTTCCTGCTTAATAGTCGGTAGCTTTTCTGGACTTGTGAAGACAGTTGTACATTCCTTAGCTCATAAAAATAAAATAATGAAAAAAATGAATTTGTAGTGCATCACTTGGGGTGGGTTTGGTATGACTTTTTGAACTTAAGTCGACCTTTTAGCTGTTGTGGAAAAGTTCGGGACAAAAAAGTTGATAAGAAAAATGTAGACTTGTAGATGTTTGGTAAAAAAAAGTTGTGCTGTTAAAAAGTTAGTGATGCAACAATTTAGTTTGTTAGTGAAAATTACCCTTTACTCTTATTATATGTACTAATTAAATTATGGTAGGTCATACGAGTGGTTGTAGTATGTAAATACTAAAAAAGAGTATGGGTATAATAGTCATTTTATTGTCTAAGAAGAAAAAAGTCCGAAAAACTGGTGAAACCCAACTTTTTCCAAAAGCTAGTTTTGCACTGAAAACCAGATTTCATGGCACAAAAAAGTCCATACCAAACCCCCAGTAAAGTTCAAAACAAATTAAAAGTCCAAAGTATATTAAAAGCTACAAAAAAGCCATACCAAACCCACCCTTGATGGCCTTGCAAGTTAGATAACTGGTGGTTGTATTAGTCCTAACTTATGTAACCAAAAATAGGAGAAAGGCAGCAACGCAATTCAGCAAGTCGCCTGTTTACTTAAAATAGAGAAACAAACCTTGTTTGAAGGGAACTTATGGGGGATTAACATGATTATCACCTCTGCTACAATGTTCTAGGATCATTGTTTGTGCTCACAATCTCTCTTGTTCCAATATATATATTTATCACATACACGAAAAACAATTTGTCACGTCTTTTTTCTTGTTTTTTCCCCTCAGATGGCTGTAACATGTCTCCAACTGCATTCTGAGATGGCTCTCCAAGCCTCTCGAGCAATGGATTCTGTGGAAAGCACATCCAAGCCCAAGAGCATTGATATGATGCCTTCTGATCTTCTGAAGGGACGAATTATAATTCCTCACTAGAACGTCAAACAATCAAATCTTCATACTTGTGGTAAGCATTTACTAACAGTTCAAATCTACTGGTTCTCTGAGATTTACGTCAACACTGGACGCTTTTTCGGAGTAACTGATATTAAACAATTACCTTTGATGTGAAGGCTGAGCAGATGGATGATTGTGGAAATCTAATCCGGGTTGCCAATGCCAGAGACCATAGCGACAGCACTTGCAGTGTACACAGTCCAATGCCACAATGTATGTTTGGCTTGAATCAGCGGTTCTACATTTATGTTATTCTGTTTATGAGTAGACAGAAAATCTACAAAAAGTGGCATATTTCTCACAATCTGCGGCTCACTTGTAATTGCAGTGTACATAGTCCAGAGATAGCGACAGCACTTGCAACTGTATCAAAGAGAAGCAAGATGAGCGGCTCATTCAGCTCTCTTCTGCATATAGTAGGAGTGATTTAAGTCCTCACGGCTGTCTCTTTTGACGCTAATCCTAGCAATTGTGTTATAGACTTCTTGGAGTAGTTGCATTGCTCTTGTAAATATATATTCATATGAAAATGATTTGAAAAGTTAATGAATATTGGTTAACTTATCATTTGGGCTTCTGACAGATTTGTATCCTTCGTCACACTCGCAAAAACAATCGACTGCAAAAAAGATTGTAAGCGCTAGCAAGCTGAACATCCTCATTCAACAAAAGATCAACCTATATATTACACGATATTCTTTGTTGGGTGCCAGAATAATTGTCTGACTTCTCCTGAATACAGCTAAAATTAACTCAAGGTTCAACTGATCCAGCCAGGTATTGCTCATAAATTGATCAAAAAACCACGAAATGTTCAGCAAAGGTTAGCAAACCAGTTTGAGCTAATCTGCATATCTAGTGACCAGAAGACTGAACTTGGAGAGACCTAACTGCCGATCACTCAGATTAAACTTCAGGGAATCGGGCAGATCTGATATAACTACTCTCCGGATTTTTGTTAAAATTGATTCGATAACACACCCTTTAGGGTGCAGTTGAGCTGGGTAAGAGGTCTGAGTTCGAAACTTCGGGGAGCTCTAGGACTGCCTACTGGCCTTCTCAATAGTTGTAAACCTGTCAAACCACAATTTCCCGGGTTGATTGACATCTCTGGTGTGTTTGCAAGCTATTGAGTGGGTACCCTGTACGCACCCAAATGGTAGCTGTTGCAGGTGCCCGCGTAAAAAAAATAAAATGATTCAATAATTAAACCAAGCAAATAACACTAAATTGCAACTTATGTAAAGGGTTAATTATAAAAAGAAAATTATATAAAATTTATCAAATCTAATTTAATTTATAGCTTTTACATGTAAAACAAAAAAGCATGTAAAATATATTACTTATAACTATATCACTTTGGTAATGCATTGGAAGACGTATGTACGTTCACGCTACCTAGCCATCAAGGCTCTTGCAATCGCGCGGCCATCACAGGGTTCTAGGACGAGAAGACTTGAGCGTTCTTGCCACTGCTAAGAAATTGTTGACATCTCTATGGGTTTCATTCTCCAAATTATCAAATTGCTCGCGAAATCTTTCAAAGCTTTCATACTTAAACCAGTCCTTTTTCATCTGCAACGTCCAGAACGACAAAACAATGAGCTCCTGCGATGAAGTATGCACGGACAAGGATAGTAGACCAGAAATGAACTTACAAAATATGGGTAGCCTTCAGAAACGCTGAAGTGCTCCGGAGCTGATTCTACGAATAGATTTATGAAGTACAGAACAAAATATCCGCATTCATCTCCGTCCCTCTGTTGCGGTACCTGAATATGAATTTCTCTAGCTGTTTATCAAATTATTAAAAGAATCCGTAAACTGAGAGAGATGTCAACAGCTATATGAATCACACCTTAGGAACTAATAGAGGAATTTGAGAAATAATTTGTCTACTCTCCGGCCTGTCTTCTGCTTCATAAATATCAACAATAAAACTAACCGATGCGAGAAAAGAGTAAGAGCCAGAGAAAAATTAGCAATTAGATAGGGGTTAAAGACACTTTCACCCCCTTCCAGTTTGGAGAAGGACAAGTTCACCCCTTCAGAGAGCCGAACTTCAAGTTTCCCTTGAAAGTGTTCATTGGAAGGGGTCAAAGTGTCCATCAGTCAAACTGGAAGGGGTCAAAGTATCTTTTTCACCTTGAATAGGGCAAATTCAGATATAGAACTTTCAAGGACTTACTTTCTTATACTAGGTTCAAGTTTCCCTGGCTCGGTCATTTGAAGCGAATCCAAAAGCAACATGCATGGATTCCTAGTTTCTGAAGCATCACCGAAGTGACATAGTATCAACAATCTCCAGTGACCCCTACAGATTTGAAATTTATAAGTAAGAAAACTCCGTTAAGAAACATTTTATTGCTCAAAGGACTGGGAAGAAACTATCCGCGTCATGTCATCATATGAGAATATAAATATGAGCAGAACCCCTCTTAAGTCGTCGTCCTTCCTGAGATACATACCAACCAACAATAGGAACAAAGACATATTTCTTTGAGAATATGTTCCGCTTCTTAATCCATGCTAATACTTTTGATTTTGATGTTTCATTCAAGTACAAGAAGAACCATAACGAGTCCAACCGCACACACGACGCTCTTCTATCTTCCGAAAAATTCTTCCACATAGAACTGCAAATTTTGGATCCAAACACGACAAAGAGCATAAATGATACTGTATTCATCTCCCCAAAATTAGAATAGCAAGAGAAGTACTCACTCCATATAAGACTCAAATGTTATACTATCCAGCTTCACTCTTTTGCTGACCTTCTCAGTGCATGCTTCAAGCTTTTTTGTGCTGTTAATTTCCCTCTTTGGCCTTTTACAACGACTAGAAGTATCTAGGTCACAATGTGAGGTTGTTTCAGATCTTTTCAACTCTTCAGCTTCTTTCTTTGCTGTCCACTTTTTGTGCCGAAAGGAGCGCTGCTTACACGATTCGTCGTCATCGTCACAATCCTCTACAACATTTAGAAACTGTCATCAGACTACAACCAACAATTTCTTTCTCCTCTTCTCTATGGAACCCATAGAATCCTTAGTTTTATTTTTATTGGTAATCAAAATTTCTATGAAACTAAAGAAGGATTTTTGCACTTTTACTGGGGGACTGAGAGGTAAGGTCATCATAACTACGCAGCGAAAGAAGAAACTAACAAACCACAGGTACAACTAAGCCAAAGAATCAAGAAAATCCAGCAAATGATCAGTAGAAGTGTGTGGGGAAGAACATTGTTTTCTTCTTTGAAAGGTTATCTGACATTTTTAGAAGTATCTACGCATTTACGCAGGACATGAATAAATTGCTTCGGAAGGATTCTATTGCGGGAAGAATATCCAAATACAACCCTGCTTGATGTTGTTGCAACCAATGGCCATTTTAGACAGGCCATTGCCACAAAGAAAGTTCCCTGATTTTCGATTGTGGATTTTAGACTGGCCATTGGTTGCTTCGGAGAGGGAGAGTATGTTATGGAATTCAGGGTTTCGGAGACTGAAATTGTAATTAGTAATTTTGGGAGTAGCCATTTACTCTGACAGGGGACGAGAGTAGTCAAGTCCTTTCCTTTTCTTCCGGATTAAGGGCACGTTTGGTGCAGGGATTGAGTATTGGGGGTACATAGAGTCCTACTACAGTATTGCAGGGTGTATTGATGATATTGAGAGAGAATTAACTCCTATTTAAGTTAGCTTGTTTGCTTACGTTCCCACCTCCATTAGGCAGAGGAGGGGCATTAACAAGACGGGGGCATTAATCTCCATTGAAACTATCCCCGCACCAAACACCAATTATTACCTTCTACTGCTATTACTATTACTATACCCCCTTCTTTATTCCTGCACCAAACATGCTCTCATGTATAGAAGTCTGGCTTAGATCAAGCCCTGGATCTCTTCTTAAATAAAACAGCTTCAGGTTAATGAGGTGAATCCATCTTTTAGTTTACATCTTAGCCAAAGCTATTACATATTTCCTTTTCACACCAAATGAGATCAGCCCTCAATTAGGTAGTTTTGATGTCCGATTTCTGTTTGATACTATAACGTAAAATCACAATTAAACTACTTCGTCATGGACTTCCGGTGAACGCAAAATCTCAAGTACTATATTATCTCCAAATTCTTTTTCAAACTACTTAAAGCATGGGCAATGCACATCAAATTCAACCAGAAACAATGAGCAAAACCTAATGGAAACAGCAAAACAGCTTATGCATAACACTTATTAAATTAAAAGGCAATTCACCAAAAACCCTGATCAAAATCTTCAACACAGAAATCAACAATTACAGGTATATCCAGAATATTTTGCCAAATACCATACTTGTCAGAATCCTACGATTCACGATTCGAATCCTACGATTCAATTCGATCGCCCATGAAACGCTGCGAATCGGAGAGTGAATCTTAAATGGACCAAAATATTATCTGAATCCCGATTCACGAGACTGAACCTTACGATTCAGACCGATTCATATGATTCATCTCAATTCAGCTGGAGAGTCTTATTGAGTTAGTAACAGTTCTAAAAACAACACTTGCCTCATTTTGTCTGTTTAGTAATTATGTTTGTTTGCTAGTACATTGTTCTTAAGTCCACGACTAATAGCTTCATGTTATCTTCCATACTATTGGAATCTTGTAGTTCCTTGCTTCACATACACTCCTATATGTTCATTGTTCTTGTCTTTTAGGTGGGTACAATTCGTAATAGGTCGTATTAGCTGCGAGTTAGCTAAAAACTTGATCTTGCTTATGTTGAATTATGAATATATTGTTCACGCATGCTATAGTTTTATGGAATATGTTATTATTTATGCTTAAATAGATTGTAAGTGAATCTTTACGATTCACGATCCGATTCGATTAATGATTCAGTAATGTTGAATTTCGATTCACTCTCTGAATCCCGATTTGACAACTATGCCAAAAACGTTAAATTCTTGGGAATGGGATTATTAAATCAAAAAGCAATCCACCAAAAACCCCGATCAAAATCTTCAACACAGATATAAACAATCACAGGTAAATCCAGAGAAATCTGCCAAAAACGTCAAATTCTTGGGAATGGGTGATAAACCCAGTTGCCAACATGCGTAGATAGATGAAACAGAAGTACGAACAAAGTGGAGTTGAGGTCACCATTCGAGTAGACTGAAATGGAAGTGTTCGCAAGGGAGAGAAAAAGAAAGGAGATTTTTGACTACTAATAAGTTTAGACCGGCCATTGCCACAAAGAAAGTTCACCGGTCTTCGATTGTGGGTTTTAGACTGGCCATTGGTTGCTTTGGAGAGGGAGCGAATTTTATGAAACCGGGTTAAGGGCGTGTTTGCTGCAGGGATTGAAAATTATGCGTACAAGGGGTCAGGTGTTCTGATATAATAAGGGACTATTAACTATTTAGGTAAGATTATGTAAATCGTTGTTTACATTCCCACCTCTATTAAACATAGAAGAGGTATTAACAATAAGGGGCAACTAAAACCCCTTGACATTGTCCCTGCACCAAACGTCAATTATTATCTCCTACAGGTATTATTATCCCTGCACCAAACATGCTCTAATGGCATAGAAGTCTGGCTTAGATCAAGCACTGGATCTCTTAGTTCTCAACACAGACATAAACAGCATAACCTTATTAAATCAAAAAGCAATTCGCCAAAAACCGTGATCAAACTCCTCAACACAGACATAAACAATCACAGGTAAATCCAGATTTTTTTTCCAAAAACGTCAAATTCTTGGGAATGGGTGGTAAACCCAGTGGCCAACAAGCGCAGATACATAAATCAGAGGTACGAACAAAATTGGGGTTGAGGTCACCATTCGAGTAGAGTGAAAAGAGAGTGTTTGCAGAGGGAGAGAGAAAAAGAAGAGAGATTATACCTGAGCTTGGAGATGAGATAAGTATGGGAGAATCCTCCCTTTTCTTAACCATTAGAGGTCTTCTCTCCCTCTCTCTGACAGAGAATTGCCAGAGGAAAGGAAATCTATTTGACTAGGGCGAAATCCCAATTTGATCACCTTGAGGGTCGGGATTTATAGATGATGATGATCTTTATTTCTCGATTTTTTTTAGACCCTGAGTAAACAAGAATTAGAGAATTCAAGTAGACAACATTACAAAAAAATTATGTTTCAATAATTACAAATTTTTATTTTAATTAATTGTTTAGGAAAAAATTAATATTGTTGATATTCATCAAAAAGAAAAAAAACATTGTATATAATAAAAAAGGGGAAAAATATCTTTAATGCATTTTGCCATTGGCAGTTGACACTAAAAGTTAATAAAAATATTATAACGGAAGAGTAAACTGCGACAGTAACTCTCCAACATATTTGAAGAAGAAATAAGGGATGCACATGTTACTTTACTCAATTTGTCTGCTTTGTGATTAATGAATTGATACGGTAAATTCACTAAAGTAATTCACTATTCAACACATTTTTTTTGTTCAATTTCTATTTCAATAAATGGTTTTGTACGCTAAATTTGTCAAACTTCTATGTATGACTAGCTCGAACGGGTGCTACGTGTCTTCGATGCGTCATATCGCATACCTGACATGTAGGCGATATATGTCAGTCTGTCACAACCATTTGAATGCATAGGAGACACGTGGAATACACGTGTGATGTGCATAAACTGCAAGTAAGCGGAGACGTTGACAAGTAACTTCCATAGAATTTTACATGTGGAAACCCATAGAATTTTATTTCTATTTTTCATGGTAATCTAAACTTACATAAAACTAAAGAATGATGTATACACTTTACGAGGTCATGTCATCATAACTACGCAGCGAAAGAAGAAACTAACAACCACAGATACAACTAAGCCAAAGAATCAAGAAAATCCAGCAAATGATCAATAGAAGTGTGTGGGAAGAACTTTGTTTCCTTCTTTGAAATGTCTGTCATCTAACATTTTTAATAGTATCCACACAGGACATAAAAATTCACTTTGGAAGGATTCTACTGTGCGAAAAATATTCAAAGACAACCGTGCTTTAATTCCGGAAATAACTTGCTTGCTGACTTGCTGTTGCGGGAACCAATCACCATTTTAGACCGGCCATTGCCACAAAGAAAGTTCCCTGATTTCCGATTGCGGATTTTAGACTGGCCATTGGTTGCTTTGGAGAGGGAGCGAATGTTATGGAAATCAGGGCTTCGAGGACTCAAATTGTAATTGTAATATTTGGGGCAGCCATTTACTATGACAGGGGACGAGAGGACAAGAGGAGTCAAGTCCTTTCCTTTTCTTCTGGATTAAGGTCACGTTTGGTGCAGGATTGACTATTGGGGGTACAGAGTGTCCTACATCATTACAGGGTGTATTGATATCAAGAGGGTATTAACTACTATTAGGGTTAACTTCGTTTGTTTACGTTCCCATCTCCGTTAGGCATAGAAGGGGGCATTAAGACCCCCATGAAAATATCCCTGCACCAAACACCAAACGCCAATTATTACCCCCTTATACTATTATTATTACTGTACCCCCTTCTTTATTCCTGCACCAAACATGTTCTAATGTATAGAAGTCTGGCTTAGATCAAGCACCGGAACTCTTCGTTGACAGAAAATTAACCAGCTTCAGATTCACCAGGTTAATGCATTTTTTAGTTTACATCTCAGTCCAAGCTATTTACATATTTCCTTTTAACACCAGATGAGATCACCCCCATCGAACACCGAAACCAATTCTTTCCAATTTAGATAGTTTTGAAGTCCGATTTCCGCTTGATACTATAACGTAAAATCACAATTAAACTACTTCGTCATGGACGGTGAACGCAAAATCTCGAGAACTATATGATCTCCAAAATCTTTTTCAAACTACTTAAAGCAATGTAGGGCAATGCACCTCAAATTCAACCAGAAACAATGAGCAATACCTAATGGGAATAGCAAAACAGCTTATGCATAACCCTTATTAGATATCAAAAAGCAATTCACCAAAAACCCTGATCAAAATCTTCAACACAGACATAAACTATCATAGATAAATCCAGAATAATCATCCAAAAACTTTAAATTCTTGGGAATGGGCTTATTAAATAAAAAAGCAATCCACCAAAAACCCTGATCAAAATCTTCAACACAGACATAAACAATCACAGGTAAATCCAGAATAATCTGCCAAAAAAAGTAAAATTCTTGGGCTTATTAAAATCAAAAAGCAATCCACCAAAAACCCTGATCAAAATCTTCAACACAGACATAAACAATCACAGGTAAATCAAGAAAAATCTGCCAAAAACGTCAAATTCTGGTAATGGGCGATAAACCCAGTTGCCAACATGCGCAGATACATGAATTAGAGGTACGAACGAAGTTGGGGTTGAGGTCACCATTCGAGTAGAGTGAAATGGAAGTGTTTGCAGAGGGAGAGAGAGAAAGAAGAGAGATTTTACCTGAGCTTGGTGATGAGATGAGTATGGGAGAATCCTCTCTCTTCTTAACCATCAGAGGTGGTCTTCTCCCTCTCCCCGATTGAAAGTTGCTATAGACTAGGGCAGAATCCCAGTTTGATCACCTTGAGTGTCGGAATTTATATATGGTCATGATACTTATTTCTAGATTATTATTTTCTTTTTTAGAGAGAATATATATATATATATATTTATTTATATTTCCTTTTTCAATTGTGAGTAAAGAGATATTTTTTTGAGGGAAAAATTGATATCATTAAATTTGTGTAGTCACACCCGAAAGATCAACTTGAAATACATCGTTTGACCATGTAGGGATTACATGATAGAAAGACATATCATCTTCGAACGGTCATTTTTTCGCGAAAGAATGAGCCAAAGCATTGCCGTCTCGAGTAGTGAAAGTTCAACTCTGGAAAAAGCATCCATTCTACTCGCACACCCATCCAGAGCCGTTTTAAGCTCCGAAAGCGAGTTCGCCGCCGTAATCTTTTTAGCAAAACCTTACTGTATCAATTTGACGGCGTTCAAGCAGTCAGATTCAATTATAACGTCCGTCAGCTGAAGCCCCGCCGCAAATTTTAAACCCTCCTCCATTGCTACCACCTCAGCTACTAGTGGAGAACGTTGCCGCCTAACCATGCACATTCTACCTGCTCGAAAATTACCCATATCATCTCTTGGTACAATGCCTAGTCCCGTGGCAATCTCTTCCTCCTTCCACGCCGCGTCAGTATTGATCTTGATGCGACCCGGCGACGGAGCTATCCACCTTCCATTTCCGGCTGAAAGAGACATCAAATCGTCGCCCAAAAATCCGCAGATATTAGCCTCCTTGAACCAGTTCAGATAATCAAGCCCACGTCGAGCCACCTGACTTGGGGAACGGTTCAAATCGTTGAAGAGCTTGTCATTTTTTGTTTCGCCAAATTTCCCATATAATCGCCGTAAACAAAAATTTTAAGAAGCTATTAGAAAAACTGCTTTTATAGATACGGGGGTTGATAATCCAGTTACATCTGCTTGAAGCAGGGGAAATGCCCATTGGGACTCAATATTGGGCTAAATACACATATAGGTAGTAATTAAACAGTATTCTTGAAGCAATGAAGTTTGCTTCTCGGCAAGGCTACATGCAAGTCAAATTTGAATCCGACGCTCTTAATGTCATTCGCAAACTTAACTCAGGAAGGGAGTATTGTGGAGTTTTCATCTCAGATTTGGATCAAATCATCAAGGATTGTCCGGACATCTCCAAAATGTTCTCATCAGTGACTTTTCAGCATAAAAAGGATGTTTCAGTCACTAACGATTAAAAAAAAAAGATTACACTTGGTTCATGTTTAGAAACAATAATAAAACCACGCTTTATCAATTGCTAAATATCAATCAAAAACTCTCTCTCTAAACTCTTTTCCACCCAAGAGAACCTAGCAGTTCCCTTCCCTGGCGGCGGCTCCTCCTCAAACGGAGCTGCCGCCAGGTGTAACACCCCTCGTTCCTAAGCTTTTTCGTTCCAGACCGGAGAGCCTAGGAGGGTGCTACTCAAAATGAAGCGGCGGAAATCAAGAACAACACATCTGCTACTTATATATATTACAAACTTTTAATTATCTCAACATAATATACTGTTGTGCACAAGAGATTCCGGCGGGGAGACCTCCGTGTACACCGTATGTAGTGGATCAGGGATCGCACAGGAAGAGAGGGGTTGTGTGTAGGGAGAGAGTAAGGCAGTAGCAATGTCTGAGAGAGAGACAGAGGTTTGGCAGAGCTTCCGCGTATGGCCAGTGTGTTCTCCTTTGTATGGAAAGGTTGACGATCTATATATACTGGAGAACATGACCGTTGTAGTGTGGTTAATGCGCCCATTAATGGCGGCTTAATTAGCTTAACCATAACGGCACGTTCGTCCGAGTATATAGGGACCGTTACAGCACGTGGTGCGCGAATACCGGAACCGTTACGAGGTTGACCGGGTTTGACCGGATTGACCGGGTTTATGGAGCTCGTGCCATAAATCTCTCAAAACAGTTACTAAAGGTCGCGTGCGGGCTTCGCTCGCACGCGACAGGGCTTACTCTAGCCTCCAAACCACAAAGTCCCTACAAGTCCCGTGCAGTGGTATGCGAGGGCTCTGTCTCGCAGCCCCCACATGGATCAGCTCGGCTGGTGATCCAGTGTGTGTGGAGCACAATATGGTGTGCTGGATGGTTGCCACGTGGCCAAGATCTGTCAGCTCAGAAAGCACTATCTACATTAGCCCCCTTTCTGCGCGTGAAGACTCATAGCTGTATAGACTTCCATGCGCGGAAACCAACATACGCGTTGCTGCCACGCACCAATTCAAATATGGGTAAGTTCAGCCCCCGTGCGTGTCATTATGACCTAAAACCCCTAGAGTCGTGCCGTCTGGCCTTTAGGGTTTTAGGCGTGACGTCAGCTTGTCCTGTGATTGCGCGATTCGACGGTGACGGTTGCGATTCGACTACCGAAAGGATGCAACCTTTCATTGTTTTGGATAAATACCTTGTTTCTCCCATTATTGCAAAGCATCACTTCTTTCTCTTGAAGTGAATGATACCCGGAGATCTTCGAGAGCAGATTCAGATAATCAATCACCAGTTCAGAACTGCAAATCGTGTTCTTCAATTGTGCATATCCAAACAGGCTTCAAGAAAACAAGGTTGGCCTCGTTTAATTTTGATTTAAGATACCAGTGTTTGCCTTGAACTGCGTTGAATCTGTAAACCCATGAAATTTGTGAAGAGGCTTTGATCTTTGAACCCACTTTGCTTTAATCCTTCAACAATATGAGATCTTGCAACTCCCTGATTTCTGAAATTGATACCAGAAACTGTTCGTCTTCCTTTGCATAGATCTTGAATTTCAAAATTCAAACTGAAGTGTGGTATTTCTCCCCCCTTTTTCTTGCTCTTCCGCAGGAATGGCCAAGACAAGAGGAACCAGGCCCGTCAAGGAAGATGAAGAGATACCCGACCTTCCGCAGGCTCTGTGGCGAAAAGCCCCCTATTTAGGCGGCAAAGATTTTTACCATGCGAGGGTCAAGGCGAAGAGGATGCCTGATCCTGTCCCGGTTGAACGATTGCTGACACTGACTCGCCCAGTCAACTTAGCCTTGCTCGAGTTGATCGGTTCCGAGGATATAGTTCGATTGGGAATCGAGAACGGGCACTTCCCATATACTGCGATTTCTACCCAGGCGTTCGTCCAGAAATTGGACTATATGGATGAGTGGATTGACCACGTGTTGGACCATCACGCCGCGACTCTTGATGAAGCCGGCGTATACTTTGCTATCCGTGCTATGAAGGGTGCTGCCGTGAGGCTGGATCAGTCCATGCTTCTAGACCTTCTGTCCCGTTACTCGCCTGCGACTCACACGTTCCATTTTGCTGAGTTCGAGGCTGCCCCCACACTCGAGGACGTTCAAATGCTGTACGAGCTTTCCCCCATGGGAGAAGTGGACCCTTTGAGTCCCTTGAGGACATCTGCGGAGATTGCTTTATACACACAGATGGAGGAATGCCTAGCAGAGGTAAAGAAAATCTCCACCCGGTGGACCACTACAAAGCCTCTTCCGAACTGGCAGTTGGTTGATACGTCTGCGAAGAACACCTGGAACAAATGGTTGCAGTACTTCTTCCGAGACTATGCGAACAGCAGCATCACTAAGAAACTCCTGAGTGAGGACCCAGAGGCCGGGAATTACGTAGAGGGTAAAGGCTATCATTTAACCCTTTGTGCTTTTCTCTGTGCTTGGCTGTCGAGGTACCTGATTGATGGTCACCCCCATGACGGAGTCTTCTACCATGTGCTGCCACTTGCTGTGAGGCTCGCCCTTGGCCAGAGAGTCGCACTCGGACCCTTGGTCTTGGGCACGCTGTACTATAGGCTTGATCAGCTGGTTCTAGCAATGAAGGAGTCGCGTGGCCGCCTCGATGTACTGACTTTTTTCAATATTTCCTTTTTGACAATGTGGGTTTTCGAGCGATGGCCGTCTTATGCTCCGACTGCTCTCAAACTTGACAAGTGGTGTCCCCCAGGCGAGACGGAAGCGCGCAACAGCGGAAGAGCTGCGAGATGGTTCGGAGCAAGCAACACCAAGTGCGTTTGGAGTTTGATATGCGACAAACGGAAGGAGTTTACTGCCAGGCCCTATGCCACGCGCATTGAGAACGTGCGATGGTTTCCAAAGCTGTACCCCTCTAAAGGTACTGTCTTCTCAGAAGAGCTTCTCTTTGAAGAGGGACCTCATTTCCATGAGCGCTACCGCGAGTTCTTTTGCTGGTGTCTGCGAGGTTCCCTTCCTGCCCTCGCAGAGCATATTCGTGAGCTCGCGCCGAGGTATGAAAAGCTTACCGTGGACGTTGACCCCACTCGAGTTTCTCCTCAGTTTGGTTTTGATGCGGTGGCCCCATCAATCTGGCCCCAATCCATTATCAGAGGATGCTATAAGCGCTTGCTAACAAAGGAGTGCAAGACGGTCTTCATGAACAATCTTCCCTTTGAGCAGCCTGCGGGAACCCGCGTGGGTGGTTACTCCCAAAACTGGCTCGCATACTGGATTGCCCAGCAAACGAGGATTGAGACAAAGTCGGCCGCGCAGCCAAGTAGAGCTCCCTTGATCAAAAGAAACTCTTTTCCGTTTCGCCCCACTTGCAGTCTGAGCGAGTCTGAGTATGGTTGCTACTCACTGTTGGATCGCGAGAACCACTTGTGTCCTGATGTCATTCTGAAGGAGCAGATCACCGCAATTAAGAAGGGCGATACGCATGTCGTCAGATATAGCAAGGCATTTGCTGAGGTAAGCAATTCCTCCGCATGCGTTAAGCCTTTTGATTTTCTTATGCTGATGCTTTCATTATGTACTGTTTGCTGTAGTGTCATGTGCGGAGATTCGCATCTGGTGATCGCTCCAAGTCATTGGTTAACACCATTGTTGCCACCAGAAGACAAAAGCAGTCGTTCCGGCTAGCATGGAGGATGGACGCTGAGGTCGAAACAAAGATTCGCGCAGTCATGAATGCTTTTGCTGACTCGCTGATAGACAATCCTCCGGATCCGTCTCCTCCTGGGGATGACCCATCCTCTCCAGCGACTGCGGCGCCGAGAGTGAAGAGACCTAGGCAAAAGGGAATTACGATTTCTTCCCCTAGAAGTGCTCCATCTTCTCCTCCAGTGAGGTCCCTTTCTATCAAGGACAAAGGCAAAGGTCGCATGCCCAGCAAAGTGCGGAAAGAGCTCGCAGTTGAGACTTTCGTTCCATTCAATCAAGAGGAAGAGAAAGAGAGGCAGGAGCCCCAAGAAAGTGATGAAGAAGAAGAAGTAACAGTTGTGATGCATGAGGAAGAATCAGGAGGTACCTCCGTCGCATTTCCTTTTCCGTTATCGTAACTTCTTTGCACTTCTTTTCTTAAACCAATCATGTCTTCACAGATGACGATGATGATGAGACCATTGGTGGCCTTTTGGCCAAGAGACAAAAGAGAGATACCCATTCTGGCATTCCAGACGATCCCATAAGCGAGGACATTCTTGCTGAGTCCAGGAAGACAGCCGCGGAGGCTGCTGAAAGAAGGAGGCAGCGGGAAGAGGAGGAGCTCGAGCGTGTGAGACAGCGGAGCCTCGAAGAGCAGCATGTTGACGACCTAGTGCGCCCAGTTGACGAGGAATATGAGCTTCCCGAAGAAGTGGCTCCCCAGGCGGAGGAGGAAGATACGGTTCCAGAAGAGGATGCAGCAGCGCTGGAGCAAGTCCAAGCGGACTTTGAAGAAATCGCAGGCGGCGATAAAGGTGAGATCTTCAATCTCGCAGTAACTTATAGAGATGTTATTGTGGGTGCGTTAAAGCATGGTGTGTCAAAGGCTAACATTCGCCGTTGGTTAGTAGACAAATGCGGAGAACCCTCAGGTAATTATTTGAGTGATACGCACGTACTAGGCTTTGGCAACTTGAGACAGAATCATGACTGGTTTATTCGCATCCCAGGTCACGCTTCTCTTAAAGACTTGCTTAGTGAGGACACACTAATAGGACATGGTTCCACGTCCTTAGTGTATGATGAAGATACCTCAATCCCACCTTCGCGTGGAGGTGCTTACTCCTAGCTTTAGTAAAGATAGCAAAATAACTTATAGCGCAAGTTACCTCATATCATCGCATTTAATATTACAGGTCATGCTGAAGAACCTGTGCTGGAGCAGAGAAGTCAGCCTTCTGCGTCCTATGTCCCGATTCCAAGCTCCCATACCGAGAAGCCTGTCGCAACTGCTGAACATGCAAGTGAGCCTCTCAAGGACATCATCGAACTTTCCGATGATGCTGAAGCAGATGCTGTGCTGATGGATGAAGATGTCCATGCTGGTGCTGAGGAAGTAAGGACAAGTGCTGCTAATGCTTTCGCATCTGAGAGCGTTCTTCGCCAAGCGACTTCGGCTGTCCCTTCGCCTCCGGCGATGACTGAGTCAGAGGCACCTATTCCTGCGTGGAGCTTTTGGGGCTCGCAGGTTGGGAATGCAGTCGCAGCTGGTGCGGCCTACACTCTTCCTCCTGACTACGAGAGATTGGAGCTCGCAGCTGATAGGAGAGCTATGGAGCGAGGACAGTCTTCGACCACCCCGGTAGCGCGCATTCCTTCTCTTCATGAGATTCTGGAAGGAACTGGTAAGCAGAGCTTTACTGTTCGCATTTTGCATCATTTTCTTGCGAGTTTGACATCATAACTTAGTTTTGACGTCTCTTCAGGTTTGAAGCAAACCGATGTGGACTGGGTGGTTCGAATGCGCCTCACCTACCCGCAATCGTTTGTGAAATCTCTGGAGATAGGGCCCTTTGACAGGAGGCTGTTCCTTACTGAAGCCATTTGGATATTGGAGCAGCTGTCTGCGGCTACGCCTGCGACCATTTCTGTCCAGAGTGCTGAATTGCTATGTGGCATGTGCCAAAATCTCGTGACCAAAGTCCAGGGCAGACTGGGTTTCAAATTTCTTATGAACAGAGTCACGCTGATTCGCGCAGCCGTAACTCTGAAACTCGGCCACCAGAATCTCGCAGCTGAGAAGCAGAAGGTGGAGCAGCAAAAGCTAAAGGTTGATGAAGCTCTGAAGCTCTATCATGAGATGAATGCCAGGTGCGAGCTACTGAAGCAAGAAGTGGAACAAGTAGAGAAGCTGAGCCATCAGTTCGAGCCCCAAGACTCCTTGATCAAGAATTTGCTTTGACTTTTCGAATTTTGAAAAATAGCAAGAAAATAGCTGAAACATTAATGTAATGTTTGAAACATTAATGTAATGTTGCTAGGGTTTCTCCCCCCTTTTTTTTAACAACAAGAATGAATTTGCCCATTTTGCCCTTTCCGGGATTTGATAGGATATTTCTGTGCATATCCAATTATGACATCAGCAATTGATACTCTGCTTGATTTTCGCGCTAATTTCTCGGCAGATAAGCACGCTTTTGTTGGGAAGCCCATCCGAATCATGACCATCCGTCATTTATTAGGATACGCAACTGAATCGTCGTAGCCTTTAGTAGGGTAATTGATTGTTACCGCTTTTCAAGGCGTAAGTGATTGAACTTACCCTCTTTTCGAATTCTGTTGACTCATCTTTGGCAACTGAAGAGTCTTTACAGGGTCTATATAAACCCTGTCTTTGCTATTTGGGTTCTTCATCCCAAAAATGTGCTTTGCCGTGAGTCCTTACGACTGCTGGCTTCAACGCTTATTTTTCGTTGATTCATGGCAACTTCAAGTTGTGAATCCTGAGTTTGCGCTTTGTGCTGTAGAAATAGTTTCCAAGATCCACTTTATGAGGCTTATTGCTCTTTATAACCATCATAAAGAAGATGCAGATAATATCTCATGTGTGTTCGAAGAAATTTCTTCGTGTATTATGCGTGCAGGTCATGTTTCCGGCCGCCTCTTGGTGAGGTGCAGCGCCGAAGTGACCGTGCTACCGTCTCGTAATGAACGGCGGAATTCTCCTCCAGCATCCCTGGAGGAGGATTTCTTGCCTCTTCGTTCTTGAACTCAGGGCTGCGGACCGCTGTGTTCATCCCCGTCTACAAGGAGCCCTTGCCCTTTGGAGCTTCTGCTTGCCCGTTGATCGCTGGAACCGGTGGTTCCTTGGGCAAATGTTATGGGGTGCAAATCTGACAAGGGTCTTGTCAAATACTGGGATCTTGAACGTATGGCTTCATGTGGCTCTTTGAAGCAAGATCCCAGCCGCGACAGATGTCCACCCGCAGATTTGCGTATTGTATAGCCGGTGTTGGAACCGATGGGTTCACTCTTCTTCAGTCGGGATTCCCGCGATGTGTTACTTCATGCTTTTCGAATGTATTGTAAGCCATGTTGGCTGCGTAGTTAGATTCGAGCTTTTTCGCTTGTAAGCTGCTATCTAGACAGATAAGTTGCAAGTCTTTTGACTCATAATGATAAATAGCTTTTTTTGTGTTATCTGCTGTCTCTTTACAACAAAATACAACTTCGCATGCGTTTCGGCATATTTCGCCTTGCATAATGCTATGTAATGGTTTCGCATTTGCGATCTGCCATATGAATTCGCGGATACTTCACTAGATCGCTTGAGATCGTATTTTCGCAGCTGTGCCCTCCTGACAGATGGGCTTGTGATTGGATCTTTTAAGATCATTTTCGCAGCATTGCTATCGTAGCAGACAGTCTTCAGTAGATCGATTAAGATCGTTAAATGGTGCGAGTTGCTATCGTGGAAGATAGGCTTTACTAGAAGATCAATTGAGATCATTTCTCGCATGAGCTGCTATCGCAACAGATAGGCTTTTAGAAGATCAACTAAGATCATTTTTGCGTAGGCTGCTATCGCAACAGATAGGCTTGAAAGATCAATTAAGATCGCATTTGTATGTGTTGCTATCGTGACAGATAGGCTTTAGAAGATCGATTAAGATCGCATTTGTATAGGCTGCTATCGTAACAGATAGGCTTGAAAGATCAATTAAGATCGCATTTGTATGTGTTGCTATCGTAACAGATAGGCTTTTATGATCAATTAAGATCGCATTTGCATAGGCTGCTATCGTGAGAGATAGGCTTAGATGATCGATTAAGATCGCATTCGTATGTGTTGCTATCGTAACAGATAGGCTTTTATGATCAATTAAGATCGCATTTGCATAGGCTGCTATCGTGAGAGATAGGCTTAGATGATCGATTAAGATCGCATTCGCATAGGCTGCTATCGTGACAGATAGGCTTAGATGATCAATTAAGATCGCATTTGCATAGGCTGCTATCGTGACAGATAGGCTTAGATGATCAATTAAGATCGCATTTCGCATGGGCTGCTATCGTAACAGATAGGCTTAGATGATCAATTAAGATCGCATTTCGCATGGGATGCTATCGTAACAGATAGGCTTAGATGATCAATTAAGATCGCATTTCGCATGGGCTGCTATCGTAACAGATAGGCTTTGATGATGATCAATTAAGATCGCAGATGTACAGATTGCTATTGCGGCGGATAAACCATTGTTAACAGTAATAACAAACTGAATAAAGCAACATAAACAGCTAGAAATGTGAACTTCTCATTTGGGAGAATTCTTTTATTATAACGCTCTCATATGGGAGAGATGGGATTACAATCCTCTCATATGGGAGAGGAGATTGTGTAAATCGTAGCCATACAAGATATCAAGCGACGTTATAATAAAACGCATGAAATGAGAGAAGTCAGGGATAGTACTTCTTAATCCAGCGCATGTTGACTGAACTCGGGGTTGAGGTTGTGCCGTGCAACCTTCGGATGCTGCAGTAGCCACTGTCGAAGACTTCTGTGACTTCGAAGGGTCCTTCCCAGTTGGCTGCGAACTTCGGGTGAGTCGCTTCTCGCATACAGTGATCAGATGCGCGCAAGACCAAGTCTCCGACTGCAAAATCTCTTCGCTGGACCGTCTTATTGTAGGCGCGAGCGATTCTTTCTTGGTACCGCTTGTTGGTCCTTTTGGCTTGTTCTCGCTTTTCCTCCAGCAATACTAAGTCATGATCGCGTTGATTTTCATAGAGTGCATGGAAGGCTAGCCTCGCCGAATTGACTCTAACCTCCGTAGGTACTACAGCTTCGGCCCCATAACATAGTAGAAATGGCGAGGCCCCTGTGGGTGTCCTTGGAGAAGTTCGGTAGGCCCACAGAGCTATGCTTAGAGAGTCGGCCCACTTCTTGTGGTCATCTGCGACCATCTTGCTCAAAATCTCAACAGCGTTTTGTTGGTCGCTTCGGCTTGTCCATTTCCCTTTGGGTAATAAGGGGTAGAACAAATTTGCCTGATATTGTACTCCGCTAATTTCGCAGCTACCTGGCGATTAACAAAAGGAGTACCGTTATCTGAAAGAATGGTGTTTGGGATTCCGAACCTGCATATGATGCTTTCCTGGACGAAGTTGACCACAGCCAGCGCATTTGCCGTCTTTAGTGGTATTGCTTCCACCCACTTGGTGAATAGCTCAGTCGCGGTGAGAATGAAATGGTTCCCGTGCGACGTTGGTCGGACGGGACCGATGAAGTCCAGAGCCCATGTGTGAAATGGCCATGGCGTCCCTAATGCATGTAGATCCACGGCGGGAGCGTGCGCTAGGTTCCCTTTGAATTGGCACTCCTGGCAGCGTCGCACTTTGGTGCGGCAATCGGCCTCCATCGTGGGCCAGAAATACCCGATTGAGAGGAGCTGTCTGCATAATTTCGCACCTCCTTGATGCTCTACCTGATGGGAAAGGTCCATGACTTCTTGTGCTTCTCTGCCGTCTAGACACCGCAGCAAGTTGCCTTCATGACCTCTTCGCCAAAGTAGGTTTTCCTGTACCACATATCGAGACGCTTTCCTTTTCAATTTCTCGGCTTCTTTTCTTGATTCGGGCACGGTGCCCTGGGTGAGGAAATCAAATAGTGGCTTCCTTCAGTCCGTGTCGTCATCGGTTAGGGCGATGAGTAGAGAATCTTTGATTAGTGCGCAACTCTCGCACTTTCCTTGTATCAGGGCTGCGGCTGTTGACATGTCTGGCCAATGAATGCCATATCTCTGAGCCTTCCTGTAGATTGACACCTCGCTTTCTGCGCAAGCGTGTCGGTGAATCTTTTCTAACAAAAGTTGTCCCTCTCGCTCGGAGACGCATCGCATGAGTATTCCGCCAGGACCCTTGTAGTAGAGGGTGTTATCATGTATGCAGTACCCTTTTGTGAGTGCCCAGCTTTCACTGCTTGTGCCTTCCGCAATAGCTTGTAGGATTGTTTTTCTCCAGTCTGTGTCGTCCATGTGTTCGTCATCGCACGCATCTTCTGCCAATGCCGACGATGTTCGCACTTCAATAGATATCTTTGCGGGACATTTGTCAGTGCTGACCTTAGATCCCAAGGTTGCCAAAGCGTCCGCGTGCCTGTTGTCTGCTCGGGGCTTGTGCTCGTACTTCACATCGCAGAATTGCTGCATCAGCTTTTGTACTAGGGTGCGGTAAGACAGGAGGTTGATCTCCTTCAAACCATACTCGCCCGAGGCTTGCTTAACGATCAGCTTGGAATCTCCCATGACTGTTAAGTTGCTTACTTCCAAAGCTTTCGCCGCACGGAGCCCTGCGATGAGAGCCTCATATTCCGCTTCGTTGTTTGTGACTGCGAAGTTGAGCTTTGCGGACATCTGTATGACTTCCCCGTCTGGCTTTGTCAAGACTATCCCAATGCCTCCGCCTTTCCTGGTTGACGAACCGTCAAAGTGGAGGGTCCAATAGGGCACGTCGATTGCGTAGATTTCAGGGCCTTCGAGCTCTTCCTCGATCACGGGCTCGTGGCTGTTATCGGGGAACTGTGCCAACAGATCCGCTACCGCTTGTGACTTGATCGCTCGTGGTCGCACGCATGTGATATCGTATTGGGAGATGGTCATGTACCATTTCGCCAATCTCCTGCCCGGAGTAGTGTGAGTTAGCAAATATCATATAGGGTCGCTCTTGGTGACCACTACTACTTTGTGCGATGCAAAATAGTGTTTCAACTTCTCTATCACAAAGAATAAGGCAAGGCAATGACGTTCGATGTCTGTGTACCTTGATTCAGCAGGCTGCACGATGCGAGAGATGTAGTAGATAGGCCTCTCTTGGCCTTCATACTCCTGAGCCAAGAGCGCTCCTATAGATCTCCTTGTTGATGTCAGATATAGCAGAAGCGGCGATCCCAGTTGAGGTGCGATCATTATTTTTGAGGACGTGAGTAAATCCTTCAGCTTTTCGAATGCGGCTTCGTGCTCCGGAGCCCAGTTGTACGCAGCGTCTTTCTTGAGGAGAGCACTAAAACAGCAGGTGATTTCTGCAATCGCCGGGATAAATCTTCGCAGATATGATAGCTTTCCCAAGAATGTTTTCAAGGTACTCTGATTATGGGGTGGTGTCATGATGGTGATAGCTGATACTTTCGCAGGGTCAGGCTCGATCCCTTGGCGATGAACCACGCATCCCAATAATTTCCCTGATGTTACCCCGAATGCGCACTTCATGGGATTCATCTTCAGTTGAAAACATCTGCATCTATTGAACACCTTTCGTAGATCTGCGAGGTGGTCTGCTTCGTGCTTGGATTTGACAACCAGGTCATCCACATAGAATTCCACTTCTTTGTGCATCATGTCGTGAAACAGAGCCATCATGGCCCGCTGATAGGTTGCACCCGCGTTTTTGAGACCGAATGGCATTACGGTGTAATTGAACACCCCCACCGGAGTGATGAATGCAGTTTTCCGCGCATCTTCGGGATCCATTTTGATTTGGTTGTACCCGCTGAAGCCGTCCATGAAGCTGAACATGCGATGGCCCGCTGTTGAATCGATAAGCAAATCGATGTTGGGCAGTGGGAAATCGTCCTTGGGGCAGAAGCGATTGAGATCTCGGAAGTCCATGCAGATGCGGAGCTGTCCGTTCTTTTTCACTACTGGCACGATATTGGCCAGCCATGTGGGATGATGATTCGGCTCTATGAATTTGGCATCCAGGAGTTTGACGATCTCCTGCTTGATTTACACGTTAAGCTCCGGCCTGAAGCTTCTTGTACTCTGCTTTACTGATTTAGACCCCGGGATGATGTCTAAACGGTGCATGGTGATGCTTGTATCCAGACCTGGCATCTCATCATATTCCCATGCGAACACATCCCTGTATTCAGTTAGGAGTTGTAGCAGCCCTTGCTCCTCTTCGCTTGTGAGGTCCGCACTTAGAAAGACTGGCCTTTTCTTTTCCTCGTTCGGGCTGAGGAACACTTCCTTTAGCTCTTGCTTTTGTGGTCTGGGCCTGTCTTCCATGCATTCGGGCGCTTCTTTGAGTTTCTCGTCTGGAGCGCCCTGTGTTGGCTCTTCCGTCAGCGCAATTTGCTCGATTTGATTGATTTGCCCAGGGATATCCCCATGCCCGCGTGAGGACATCCCCGCGCACCTTCATATGCGATAGCATTTCTTCCCATTGGCGTAGAAGCTCTCTATCTCCTTGCCCTCGGGGTCATGCTTTGCGATTCTCTTCAGAGTGTACACGTTCTTTCGATGATATGCGATACGCGGCGCCTCTTCGCGTGTAGGCGGCTTTTCCTTGGCATCTTCCCTTGTCACCATTACTCCTGCAGGCGACTGGTCCTTGATGTCCTCCCAGAGAGGCAAAGGAGTATGGTTGAATGGTCCGGGTGTTTGCTCGTCCGCCATCTCAGTGAACCACACCGCCTCGCTGAGATGTGCCTCGTCCAAGTTGAATGGGTTCGTCGAAGCCGGTATCTCGACTATTCTGTCGTTCCAGATAGCTTTCATAACCTGGTGAGCCGTTGAAGGGAATGCGTCAAAGCGATGAATCCAGGCTCGACCTATGATCATGTGGTATGTGGTGTTCGCGTCTATGACATAGAACTTTGCTGAGCACTTGATTTTGCCAATCTGAACACCCAGGCGGATCCATCCGATCGTCATTCTAGAGTCGCTTCCGAATCCCATTAGTGGAGATGGACGTCTGACGATCTTGTGCTCGGGGATCCCTGCTAGCTTCAGTGTGTGGAGCGAAACGACGTTAACCGCTGCTCCTCCATCGACGAACGCTCGTTTAAACTCGACGCCATTGATGATGGCGGTCACGTACAGAGGTCTCTGGTGGCTCGCATCCGTTTTCTTGTCGCTGGCAGAAAAGGTCATAGTCTTTTCTGTAGAGCGGGATGCCCTGATGACCCCGCCGGGTTAGGCATGAGATAGATCTCTCGTGGAATAGGTGGATCGTTGTCTAACTTCGGGATAATGGTATCCGCGAATGACTGATGAGCCAGAATAGTGTCCACGCGCTTCTGCAGAGACGTCATGCATTCTGGAATGCTCCCCTCGGTAGTTGATGGAGGGGTTGCCGCAGGCGGGGGCGACACATACGCCGCCGAAGGGTTGGGAGCATACTGACTACCCGTATTCCCCCAGATCGCCGTTGGGGGAGGCAAAGGGTACTGCAGAGTTGGGTTAGACGCCAAAGCCGAGGGCTGAGGAGTGTGAGCAGCAAGAGGCAGCATCTGGGCCGTTGACCCCTGAACCGAAGGCAGCTGCGTAGTCGCCGGTGGAGTCTGCAGATTGGGGTTGGGAGGTGCGGTTGACACTCCCAATCCTGGAGCGGAAGGGGCTCCTCCTCCTTGAGGGGCAGCGGTGGCTGATGAAGGGTTTGGCGCAAGGGTGCCCAGAACGGCCAAGATCCGTTCTAATTGCGCAGACTGAGCCTTGAGAGCTTTCGCCTGACTTTGGACAGTGGCGTCCAAAGACTCTAGCGTCGGTGTCTCGCCGGGAGTCGTAGGAGTACGGCGAGTCTCGTCTCCCGATGGTGCTTCGGTGGAAGGCGATCTGTTGCTGACATCATCCTCCTGAGACATGGTTGCTTTTGTTGGTAAGTTCACGTCGGGTTCACCAAAATGTGCACAAGAGATTCCGGCGGGGAGACCTCCGTGTACACCGTATGTAGTGGATCAGGGATCGCACAGGAAGAGAGGGGTTGTGTGTAGGGAGAGAGTAAGGCAGTAGCAATGTCTGAGAGAGAGACAGAGGTTTGGCAGAGCTTCCGCGTATGGCCAGTGTGTTCTCCTTTGTATGGAAAGGTTGACGATCTATATATACTGGAGAACATGACCGTTGTAGTGTGGTTAATGCGCCCATTAATGGCGGCTTAATTAGCTTAACCATAACGGCACGTTCGTCCGAGTATATAGGGACCGTTACAGCACGTGGTGCGCGAATACCGGAACCGTTACGAGGTTGACCGGGTTTGACCGGATTGACCGGGTGTATGGAGCTCGTGCCATAAATCTCTCAAAACAGTTACTAAAGGTCGCGTGCGGGCTTCGCTCGCACGCGACAGGGCTTACTCTAGCCTCCAAACCACAAAGTCCCTACAAGTCCCGTGCAGTGGTATGCGAGGGCTCTGTCTCGCAGCCCCCACATGGATCAGCTCGGCTGGTGATCCAGTGTGTGTGGAGCACAATATGGTGTGCTGGATGGTTGCCACGTGGCCAAGATCTGTCAGCTCAGAAAGCACTATCTACAACTGTTACATGAGATGAAGTGATACTGAGAGTTCGGCTTATTCCAACTAACAAATATTAGCTGTGTGTCGAATCCCGCTACCCCATAATCCAGCTCTTAAGACCTGCGGGGGAAAGAAACAAAGACTGTAATTTTTTCTAAATTCAGCAATGAAATACTGAGTAAGTAAACACCCAAGCTTGTAAACAGATTATGAGGCATATTCTTTCAAAACAAGCATAAATGGGAATGAACAATAACTGAATAAATCATTGAAGGATAAAGTATGAATACTGGAACACATTTGAAATTCTCTTTTTCCTTTTTACCTTGCATCTCAATCCTTCTCTTGTATCTCAAACGGGGATTATTATTCCCAATCTATATCTTCTTTCTTTTATATCTGAAACGGGGAATATCATTCCCAATCTATCTCTTCTTTCCTTTCATAAAAATCTCTTTCTCAAAGGACTTCATATTATTAACTGGTTGATACGGGGAGCTACTATCCTTTCACTAGCTACCATGACCATAAGTGCCGGCACCCCCCTAAGACTCGGCCAGAGAGGTAAGTACATGGAGACACCCGGCAGGTCGCGACCGGGTTTAAATAAAAACGGTCGAGTGACACGAAGTCAACACGACAATCTATCACAGGCCGAGTGACCGAAGTCAACATCGACAATAATAATAATAATCCCCGCACAACTCTTTCCACTTTACGTTATTAACGAATTATTATTCTCGTGTGACATTCTCAAAACATTTATCTCAAAAAGTAATCAATCTCATGTAAAGCATGTAAGTCAGAAAACACATTTTGAGACAGATATAAAATCATATTTCGACACGAAAGAATCTAGGGCACGCTAGACTTGGCATGTCTACTTACCTCAGTCCGATAGAGAATAGCACGTTCTAGGTATTACGAATAGACAGAGCCCCTGTCTACGAAACTCGTCACCTACAAATTTATAATTTCTAATCAACTTCAATTTCAATTCCAACTATCACGTATAATGCAAGTGGGCGATGTGATATGCTATGAACTCTAGCGTCGTCGTAAGGGAGTCTATTTTAATTTAATACAAACTCTAAATATATCTTTTTCATTATATCGTCAAGAGTGTGCTAGTTTGTAATTACATCCTCAAAATATACTTATTTAATATAAATTCTCAAATTCGTAAATAATACTTGTATATTCCAAATAGCGAGAGAATGAGTTTAGATTTAGAACTTCTCAATTATAAATTATAGCTTAAACTTCATTATAAAACAACACATTTTATTTTATATATTCTAACAATTAACTTTTCTAGAGTAAGTTCTTCGTAGAAAATAAATTATTTAATTAACGAAACTAATTATTGGAGATATGTTCTTAAAAGAAAATACTATACACTAACTTATTTTAGGAGATGATATTCATAAAAATATCTATTAGGAAAAATAAGTATCATTTAACATCTATTTATGAAGATAACTTTTTTCAATTTGAAGAAAGATAAAGTATTAATAAAATATTCATAAATATTCCTCAAATTACTTTCTAACCAGTTTATTCTAAAAGCGATATTTACAACCAATTCATTTAGAATGTCAATCTATGATACTTTAAGATTAACTATTTAAACAAAACTGTATTGATTTTTTAATAAATAGGCCCAATATATTATACAAATCTTGTTTACTTTGAAATGCATATACGAAATAAAGTTTCAATACCAAAATCTCTTCTATATAATTGGAATGAAGGCTAGAAGGCTTAGAAAATAATTGTAATCCAAACTTCATATTTTTAATTTCATATATATATATATATATATATATATATATATATATAGTTTTAGTAAACGACATTTAGCTCCTCCTTTTTATTCTTTTGAATAACAAACAATGATCCCTACTCAAGAAAAACCATTTCAGATTCAACGATACATACCCTCCAAGTTTCAAATTGTGCAAATAATGCCCCAAACCAATTTCTTCTTTAATATTGACCCCAAATATATAGTTATTAATTATTACATAATAATCTAAATAAATTAAAGAAAAAATAATTTTATAAATGAATCTGAAATTGTAAACTGCATCTAGTACCTCCAAAAAGTTTTTGAAATGACATCTGCCTCCCCCTAAGTTTCTGAAAATACATTATAACCCCTTAGAAAACTTTCTGAAAATGACACTTTAACCCCCTAAGCATGAACATTCAAACTAACAACTCAAATCTTGGATTTAAGGCCTTAAAACTTGATTTTGATTAATGAAAACAATTTAAGAGAAGATTTTAAGCATACCCACACCAAGAATCGCGAGAAACGGTGAAGAAACGGGACGAGTCGAGTTCGCCGTCGGCGTCGCCGGAGATGGAGCTTCGCCGGGGCTTCTCCCGCTGTTCTTGGCTTTGGTGGAGGCCTCCTATCGCTTGGTCGGACCCCTCTGAGTCGAATAGAACTGGTTTGGTGGCTTGGATCGTCGTGGTTGAACTCCGGCGAATTCTTCGCCGGAAACAATGGAGGTGGCGGCGGTGTGGCTTGCGGCCAGTGTCGTGGTTGCTGCTTCTTCCATTTTTCGACAGAGAGTGGAGGGGGACGAGAGAGAGATCAGGGAGAGGGAGCTGGGCAGTGGGTGACTCGGTTGTGGTTGTGGTCATCGTCAATGGGGTTTTCCCGCGAGGTCGCCGGCAGTTTCTCTTTCAGCTGCTGTTTCCGTCTTCTTCGTCTGGTCACGGGGAAGAGACCAAGGGAGAGAGACAAAGGTGGAGGTGTGAGAGGAGAAGAGGTGGTGGAGGCTTCGGTGGTCCTCGTCGGGGACGGCAGCGGCTCTGCCGCCGTTGTTGTTGCTGCTGTGTTGCTTCCCCGCTGGGCAGAGCAGAGAGGAGAGAGAGATAGACATAGAGATAGGCAGAGAAGAGGAGGTGGATGGTGATGGCGTTGGTGTTGGTGGAGGTCACCGGTGATGGTGGTGGCTTGTTGGTGGTGGTGCTTGTGGGTTCTCTCTGCCAGAACCAGAGGAGGGAGAGAAAGACAGTGAGGTGGAGGGAGATGGTGGCAGAGAGGGAGGTGGTGAGGGTGATGGTGGTATCGGGTGGTTGTGTTGCCCGAAGAAGAGAAGAGAGGGAGAGATAAATAGAAGAAGAGGGAGGAGAGAGAGAGCGAGAGAGAGAGAGAGAGAGAGAGAGAGAGAGAGAGAGAGAGAGAGAGAGAGAGAGAGAGAGAGAGAAACTTTTGTTGGGGATTGGGCTAGAATATTCATTGTATTGTTTCTTTGATATTTAATATGATGAAGTCCTTATATTTACAATTGTGTTGTTTATCTAAATATCCCTAGTCCATTATAATGATTAAATAGGACAATCATTTATAGACTAGTATGGGATTGGATTGATATGGAGATATCATGATCCAACACATGGGTATGCATTAGGGGTAATGGCATACTGGATTGACCCATCTCCGAGAAGGCTACATACGAGTTATGTAAAGTCACAAGTGCTTCTCGTGGTGACAACTGTATTGTCATCCTTAGACTTGAAGTCACTAGAGCATCTAGTTGTGGAGCGTTGTGGTTGTGGCAGCGTCAAACGCTACACCGTAACTGGGTAGTCATAAAGGCGCGTATCGGACAAAACATGAAGCAAGCTTAGATATCGTAGTGATGTAGATAGAATTTGTCCCTTCCACATAATGGGAGCAAATATCCTATGCCACTCGAGGGATAGTGCTTATGGAATGTCTGGCCAGACTCAAATAAATCAACATAGGATATTGATGTTATTTGCACGAATAAAGCTTTTCCCAGGATCGAGAAACTATAGATTGGATATACGAGTGTGACTTGTATGTCTCGTGTCCAATCCGGATATTGAGATAAAGGGATGAGACAATACTTGCACAAGGTTTGTCAGATGACTATTCTATTAGTTGGCTAGAATGGATGTCTTGCTAGAGACCGCTCCATATTAGCAAATTGTCGCTACCAACTAGATAGAACCTATGGGGTCACACGCCCAATAGGGTTTAACTAGATTTGAGAATAATTAATATGATTAATTAATTGGAAGGATCACTTTGCAACACCTTGCAAACTTAGTAGGACTGATATGGAAGGAAGGGACTAATCCGGTTTCATGTAGGATTAGGAAGGGCCTTCAGGTAGTTGACAAGGAATTGTTGGACTATATAAAGGATGCTCATAGCTTCCTTCCCACACTAATACTCATAACATAAGTTGAGTGGAAAGGAAACAAAGAGAGAGAGCAAGACACAAGGAGGCCGAACCGACCCCCTTGGTCCGCCCCTACCCGTCGGCCAAGAGAGAGAGAGGCCGAGCTTCTTCTTTGATTCTAGTTGCATGATTTATTCTTTCTCTTCCTCCGGTCCAAGCTAGCACTAAGGAGAAGGAAGATCTAGGCCTCAACTCTAGGCGTGGATCAACCGTAGAGACGTGTCACAATTCACGTTACAAGTCTTCACATGAGATCTCTAAGGTCTGTTACTTGTTTCTTCCTTTACCATCGTTATTATTCTCTTCCTGTGATCCTTGGAGGGTCTTGAATGGACAATTCTTTCTTCCGATGCGTATCCATGATCAAAATCCTACAAAGAGAGTGGTGAAATAATCCTCCAACACTTCCGTAACCTTTTCATTTTCAGTACTCAACTCACCCATGTCATTTTCTGTTCCCTGAAAGTTATTTCGAGCTCTTCGTATCATGACCCTTTGATCATTTTTTTTGTATTTTTATCTGTGTGCTTCAACTAGTTAGAGCGAGCCCGTTGAGCCCCCATAATCCCATCCTCTCTCAGTGGATCATTGAACTCCATAGTCAGCAAAATCATTTCTGATAAAAACGTCCCTTGATTGGGTACCTAGATTTCAACTCATCAAGTCTAGATCAGATTTGTTTAATCCGTCATCTGACACTGCCAAAAACTATGCAATTCCAATCCTACACGAAAGCTCCAACTGCATGAGTGTTTGTCGGATTCCGCCATGTTCTTTGCTAACCCAACTGTCACGGATTAGCTCCTCAAAATCCCCGTGTGTAGACCACATCTTTTCTACCTGAAATCTTCTATTCGTGACCCTTTTGGTTGATTTCAGTTCCATAAGAAGCGGAGCATGATAAGAGTTAGGACCACTTAACTGAGTATCCCCGAAATTTGTCTAGCCATATAGAATTCGATACCACCATGTCGAGTCTCTCTATGATATTACTTTTCTTCCGCTTGGTTGTTGATCCAAGTTAAAGTATCCCTAGCGAAACCCAAATCAAAAAGCTCAAGATCGTTTAGGACGTCTTTGGATTAAGATAACTGACTGAAGCTGAAAACCAAACCACCTTACATTTCCGTAAAAGCCAACACCGCATTGAAATCACCGGCGAGGCACCACATACAAGTTGGTTGTGGGGCAATTCTTCTCAACAATTCTCAAGAAAGACTTCTCTCCACTATGTTTTGATCCCCGTAGAAACCCGTGAATCTCCACATAAACCCATTATCGTTATCCCTAATAGTCACATCAACATACTGATGATTGCAACATTAAGTTGAATTCGCATACTATCTTTCGAGAGCAACACAAGACCAACCACTATGACCCCAACCGTATAGAAAAACTTGCATACCAAATTCACACCTCTAGTTTTTAATAGCACACCTTCACCCATTCAGTGTGCCGAATTTCAGAAAACTTACCTTTCATACTGTTATGATTAGTCTGGAATCGGGAACCGTCAATAAATATATTTGTGGGAAAAATTTGCCCTCATAAAATGAAAATTATAGGGATTACCGAACGCTATATTAGACTTTTTGCATGCTATGGGTTAAAATCTGTCTCTAAAATTATTTTCAGACGCCACTCAAGGACTAAAAGCTTCACAGAGAGCGCAAATTACTTGAAGTTGACACAATGAAGGGGTGAAAGTGTCCTTTGCAAAACTAAAGAGGGGTGAAAGTGTCGTTCAATGAAACTAGAGATGGTGAAAGTGTCTTTTACCCCATATATATATATGACCCATAAACAAATTAGGTGACGTCCGCCCTAGTGACGATCGACCAACCTAGGGTTTGATTATTCTCAAAAAAAAAAAAAAAAAACCTAGGGTTTGATTTATTATCTTCTGCAACTGAAGATTATCGAGGAGGAAACTAGGTTTTCTCTCTCTAGCTTTCTCTCTCTAAGAAATGCTCTCATCTCGCGTGTCTCATGGATTTTGAATTTCATTCTGTAACCGCTCCGGCACCGTCGTCTCCGGTGATGGGGACGGTGGCGATGGATAGCTCTGACTCCAGTGGTTCGAAGCGGCGTTTTGTCTCCTCGAGTTCGGTGGATAGATCTGAGGACAGATCGATGGGGAGGAAGTTCTCAGAAGCTCTCGTGAAGCCTCCCGTCGGCATCTATGTGGATGATTCCAGCCGGAATTTGTTTGATGATTCTGGAGTTTCGTCGGGTTTCTCATCGTCCGTTGACGTGGATGGACGGATCCAAGTTCGAATCGAAGGCTCTTCTCTGTAGAGGCTTCATCAGCCATGGAGCAGCGCACTGATTGTGCGTGTTTTAGGTAAGGATCCTGAATTTGGCTTCGTTTATGATCGTCTCGATGCTCAATGGAAACTGTACCGGGGTTTTGAACTCACTGATATCGGTAATGGCTATTACTGCGTGAGGTTTTATTGTAAGGAGGATTACGATCATGTTTTGTTGGATGCACCATGGATGGTGCGTGGTAACTACCTCACGGTGCAGCGATGGGTCCCTGACTTTGATCCTTCTGGCGAGAACGTGGTGGTGACTCCGATTTGGATCCGTCTGAAAGGAATTTCAGTGGAGTATTTTGATGAGGATACTCTGTTAGGGTTGGGATCGTTGTTTGGGAAATCAATTCGTGTTGATAAGATTACTCTTGCGGCGGCGCGTGGTAAGTACGCTCGTGTATGTGTCGAAGTAGATCTAAGCAGAAGCCTTCTTCCGGCGATTTGGGTTAACGGACGGAAGATTCAGGTGGAGTATGAGGGACTGCACATGATTTGTTTTGAGTGTGGGACGTATGGCCATCGTCCGTCGGTTAAACCCCCGATGGCATCTCCGGCTACTGCGGAGGATGACGGTGGGGTTATGGCTGTGGATAAAGGTGGTGAGCGACCGGAGAGAGTCTCGGATCTCTAGTTCTGCAAGTGGATGATTGCCCAACGGCGACGCCGGAAGTCGGCTAGTAAGCCGATGAATCAGGCGGAGAAGAAGTCGGAGGTGCAGACGAATCAGTCGGAGAAGACGACCGATGTGGCACCAGGTGAGTCATCGGGGACAGCTGGCAACGTGGGATTGGATGGATCCTGTTATAATGTGTTGGCTGATGCTGAGTTGGATGGTACTCCGCGTCACACTGGATTCCATCCTGGGGGTACCGTGTCTGGTGTGGGTGCCAATCAGTCGCTGCCACGTGGCGGTAAAGTCCTCTAAGGCAAAGACAAAGTCAACCGAGACGGTTACAGTGGGAAATTGGGAACGTCGAACCCTAATTTCTCTGGGCTTCGTCCGCCGTTGTCACCGATTGATTCAAATCGTATCTCTTCTGGTGTGAAGAAATTGGCCTCTGATGGAGGACCCTCGCGTGCTGGTAAAACATTTGGTGCTGGGAGAGGTGGTTTTCCCGCTAAGTCAGGAGGTGATGCGACCGGTGAAAACCCTAGTTGGCCCTCACATCGACTTGGTGGAGTTTTCTCTCCGAAGATACTTCTCAATCCCTTCTGATCAAGTGGGGGTGCTAGAGATGAGCTTGGCTCTACCGCTGCGCAGTCTAATGCTGGTTCAGGCGATCTCAGAGATGGCCAGGTTAGGAGCTCTGTCACTGGAGCAGGTGAGTTTGTTAAGGGACCCTAATCATTTTCTGTTTCCAATGAAGATTCTTACATGGAATTGCCGTGGGGTGGGGAATGTTGATACAGTGAATTCGTTAGTTGAATTGTGCAGAGTTCATACTCCTACTGTTATGGTTTTAGTTGAGCCTAGAGTGGCTAGCTCTCATACTTCTCTTATTTGTAGAAGGACTTTGTTTGATAAAGTTGAAGTAGTTGAAACTCAGGGTTTTTCAGGTGGAATCTGGTTGTTTTGGAAAAGCTCTGAAGTAGAAGTGCAAGTTATTTCTTCTAATAGTCAAGTTTTGACTGGTTTAATCAAGAGAGTTAACCAGCCTTTGTGGCTGTTTTCTGCTGTTTATGCAAGTCATGTTCCTTTGGCCAGAGATGAGCTTTATCTCAGAAAGCTAGCTGAGAATGTTCCTCTTCCATGGCTAGTGGCTGGTGACTTTAATCAGGTGGCCACTGCTAGTGAGAAGAGGGGAGGAAGGCCAGTTAATTCAAGGAGCTGTGGGAAGATGCTAGACTGCTTCAATGATTGTTTTTTGATGGATATGGGATTCCAGGGTCCAATCTACACTTGGACAAATTCTCATGGGATTGGCTCTAGAATTTGTCAAAGAATTGACAGGGCTCTTTGTAATCATCAGTGGAGGCTGCTCTTTCCAGAAGCTGTGGTTAAACATGGTACAAAGGTCAGCTCAGATCATCACCCTTTGATTATTGAGTTGGAGTTAATGGTACCTGTAAATAAGGAGCTTAGACCTTTTAGAATGGAGGCTGCTTGGTTTACAGATGACAGCTTTAGGGATTTGGTGAATGAGAAATGGAATAAAGAGCTGCTGTTACCTGAGGCTGTGACAGCCATTACTGGGGATATCAAGCTTTGGAATAAAAATGTCTTTGGAAATATTTTTTGGAGAAAAAGGAAGCTACTAGCTAGACTGGATGGAGTTCAGAGAGCTATGGCTATTAGAGTTCATCCTTTTCTGATCAAGTTGGAGGCTGAACTACAAGAGATGTTAAATATAGTTCTTGCTCAAGAAGAGATCTTCTGGTTTCAGAAATCCAGAGTGAATAAGTTGCTTCTGGGGGACAGAAATACTCATTTCTTTCATGTCTCTACCATTAGGAGGAGGAGGAGGAATAAGATTTCTCAAGTTAAGCTTGATAATGGCAGCTGGTGTGATGATCCAATTATGCTTAAAACTGAAGTTACAAACTACTTTAAGCAGTTATATGATGATGACTCTCATGAGAGATCAAGTTTCTCTTGGCAGAGGGGAGTGATTTCTGAGGAAGAATTCTCTTCTCTTATTACTCCTATTACTATGCAAGAAGTGAAGAGTGTCCTCTTCTCTATGGGGGCTCTCAAAAGTCCTGGAATTGATGGCTTTCCTCCTGGTTTCTACCAAAGGTACTGGGATGTGGTTAAGGAGTCTTTGTTTGTTATGGTTCAATCTGCTCTGACTTCTGGTCATCTACCTGATAACATTAATCAAACTCTTCTTGCACTTATCCCTAAAGTTGAATGCCCTATCTCTTTTAGCCAGTTGAGACCCATTAGCTTATGCAATGTGTCTTTGAAAATCATTACCAAACTTGCCACTCTCAGATTGAGACCTATTATGCAGAGAATTATCCATCCAAATCAGTTTAGTTTTCTGCAAGGAAGGCTAGCTTGTGATAATTTGATCATTGCTCAAGAAGTGTTGCACAGTCTTAGATCTATGAAAAGTAAGAAAGGAGGGTTGGCTATTAAAATAGACCTTGCCAAAGCCTATGATAAGGTGAAATGGGACATGCTTCATGATATTTTGCTGCAGATTGGTCTTCCCAGCAACTGGATTTCTCTTATTATGGAAACTGTTACTTCAACTTCTTTCCAAGTTCTTTGGAATGGAGAGAGGTTAGAGGAGTTTGTTCCTAAGAGGGGTATAAGACAGGGGGACCCCATTTCCCCTTTTTTGTTTTTATTAACCATGGAGGTGCTTGCTCAGAAGATTCAAGCTGCAGTTGTGAGTAAAAAGTGGAAAGGGGTGAAGTGTTCTAGAGGTGGCCTAGCTGTTACACACCTGTTCTTTGCTGATGATCTCATTCTGTTTGGTGAAGCTACTCCTCAGCAAGTCAGTATCATGAAAGAGGTGTTAGATGATTTCTGTTTGGTGACTGGTCAAGCTGTCAACTTTGATAAGTCAAAGATGTATGTGGCTGACTGTATTGGGAAGAGTGCTGCTAGGGAGCTTAGTGCTATTTCTGGTATTGGTCTTACAGATGACTTGGGTAAGCATTTGGGGGTGCCTTTGCTACACCATTCTTGTAGTTCTTCTGATTTTCAGTTTGTGGTGGATAATGTGAGAGTCAAACTTTCTGGTTGGGTGGCTTCTCAATTATCTTTTGCTGGTAGGGCTACTATGGTGAAATCTGTGTTGCAGGCAATGCCTTGTTATGTTATGCAGTCTACTATGTTGCCTATGGCTACTATTGATGAGATTGACAGAGTTTGTAAGCATTTTTTGTGAGGTGGTTCCACTGAAAAGTCAAAGATTCATCTGATTGGCTGGAATAAGATTCTGAAGGATAAGTCTTCTGGTGGTTTAGGTATGAAAAATCTAAAACTGTTTAATGCTGCTATGTTGGCTAAAGTAGGCTGGAGAGTGAAGAGTGATCCTTCTTCTTTACTACCTTCTGTGATCTCAAAGAAGTATGGGAATGGTACTCCTAAAAATTACCATTCTAGAAGCTGGAAAAAGGTTCATAGTGCTATGAAATTGGTAAAGTCAGGGGCTGGAAAGGTGGTCAAGAGTGGCAAGCAAACTCTGTTTTGGATTGATCAATGGCTGGGTAAGTTTAATTTACTAAATATGGCTTTGTGTCCTATTAGTGATGATGATATTTTGCTTCATGTTAGAGATTATTGGATCCAGGGGGTTGGTTGGAATGTAACTGTTCTAGAGACTTTGCTTCCTGTTCATGTTATGGATTTGTTGCAGCAGTTTCAGATTTCTGAAGATATTGAGGAGGGTGATGCTGATATTTGGTTGGGTGATAAATCTGGAAATTACTCAGTGGCCTCAGCTTATAAGGAGTTGGTGGGAAATGAATCTCCTAGCTCAAGTGGTTCTGTTTGGAAACAAATTTGGAGGATGAAGGGTTATCAGAGGTGGAAGAGCTTCTTATGGCTTCTTTTTCATGACAAGTTATGTACTCAACAGCTCAAATGTCTAAGAGGTATCATTTCTGATCCTAAGTGCTTACTGTGTTCAATTTATCATGAGTCTTCTCTTCATGCAATTAGGGATTGTGCCTGGGCTAGAGCTATATGGAAGCAGTTAGTTCTTCCTGCTCACTGGGAATCTTTCTTTGAAAGCAACTTGCATGATTGGGTGGCTTTGAATCTCAGAAAGAGTGATCTTGGTGTTGTTGCTAAGTTTGAGTGGCCTATGATTTTCCTGGCTGCTGCTTCTTCAATATGGATGTGGCATAATAAGCTCATTCATGATGTGGCTTTTAAACTTCCTCTCAATCCTGTTTCATCAATATTGCATCAAGTCAATTTTGTGGAGAAAGCTTCCTTGCTTGATCCTGGTAACATGATGCAGAGGCCAATTTTTGTGTGCTGGATTAAGTCCAATTCTGATCAGGTTAAGTTGAATGTTGATTGTGCTTTCTCAGAACAATATAATGTGGTTTATGCTGGTGTGGTGGCTAGAAATCACCTTGGAAATTGGCTTTGGGGTTATAAGTTGAAGGTAGGAGAGACTTCAGTGCTAAATGGAGAGTTATGGGCTATCTGGGAAGGTCTGAGACTTATTGTGGATATGAATCTTTCTAATGTCATTGTGGAGACTGATTCTCTGGATGCTGTTAAAATGATTTCTGCAGATGGGGTGGATAAATCTCCTTGGCCTATGGTGATTTTAATCAGAAAGCTGCTATTTAGTTCTGGTAGTAATGTGGTTCATGTTTGGAGGGAAGCTAATGCAGTGGCTGATGCTTTAGCTAGTCCCAGTAGTGGTGCTGATCTTGATAGGATTTTGTTACAACCTCCTTGTAACTGTCTAAAGCTGCTAGAGCTGGACAGAAGAGGTCTTGGTAGTGTTAGATTTCTGTTTTGAGTTTTGAACTCCTTTGTTTACCAAAAAAAAAAAAAAAAAAAAAGATTATCGAGGAGGAACATCAATCAATCCATGGCGACGACAAGGAAAAGATTGGGATCAGAGGATCAGGAGGAGAAGAAGCTGTGTGTGTTTGTCTCGCACTTGTTAAGCAACCGTTACGCTTACAGCCTCTATGCCCTGGACATCCCCCGTCCGGGCACTGTCGTCAAGGTCAGAAGCAGCGAATCAACCACGGAGTCGTCGACTACGACGAAAACCGTCAACGGCGTGACGGAAACGACAACCACCACCACAACCACCTCTTATTCCGAACCCGAACGCATCCTCCTCGACCCGGTCTTCCAGTTCAAGGAGTCAGAGTGGCCGCGCACTCGTATGGACTCCATACTATATTTCCTCGGAGGAGAGAAAGGCGATATTTATGAAGACAACAAGGTATCATTCCCTAGAGATGTATATACCTTGGACCTGTCCTCTTTATCCTCTGCATCAGAAGCACATAACATAGTCTTGGAACCAGCCCCACCCATGCATACAGGCAAAAGCCCGCCCGTGGTCGGGTTTGTAGCCGAGGGGAAGCTATTCGTTGTTTCCGGGATGAAGAACGGCCACTACCAGCGCAACGAAAACGGCCAGGAGAAGATCTTCGACGCTCAAGAGGGTCGCTGGAAGAGGCTGTGGAGGTAATGATCTGGAACAGTTCGAGATTTTTGATCCAGCAGAGGGTGAATGGAAGAAGGCTGAAAATCCCCCGCCTTTCCAAGACGCTTTTACCCTCGGTACACCCCTGATTGTCGGCACAAAGGCCTTCTTTGAAGGTTATAGCTTGACTAACGGGGATTTCACCTGCGTCTACGACATAGACGCCGGGACCTGGTCCTCGTGCCAAGCCGAGACTCAGCTCTCTCCCCATAGCAGCTTTTATTTCACTTGCAGTGACCTCACGGTGGGTAGTCACGTCGTGGGAGAAACAACACTCTGGAATGTCTGTTCTCACCCCGATACCGACTAGCCGGTTGCTATCCGGATGGATATCAGTGAGAGAGAAGAGGAAGAGAAGTTCTTCGATGTTGTGAGGTATTATTGCAAGTTTCCTGACTCTAAGCTTGTCACAAGCCTAGCAGACGGCCGCCGCCTCTGTTACCTAGAGGCTGAGTCTACTGATCCTTATAAAAGCCTTATGAGTGTCACATTTATCCACCTAAGCGGCGACGGAGAGTCTGCAGAATACCTCTCCTCTGCCCATTACCTCGTGGAAGCCGAAGGTTCTTGCCACAAGATCATGGGTGCCTACGATGTGTAAAGTCTCTCTCGCTTCCAACTTCACCGTCGAGCAATGTGCTGCCCACCAGATCATGGATGCCTACGATGGTGTAAAGACGGCGAATGATCGAGATATTAGTAGAAGAACATGATTTCTGAAGAACATGAATAAAAAAACTTTGATTTGTTTTGTTTTTTGCCCTTGATGTAATTGATGTCTAGTATTTGAATAGTATTAGAACTATGAACTTAAAAGATTAAGATTGAAACTTTGTCTTAATGGCATACTTTCATATAAGGCTGCAAACTATTCAACCCGGCTTGGTCAAAGCTCAAAGCTTGGTCCTGGCTCGTGCAGTGTGGTAATAATCTGAACAGTACCCGAATGAAACAGAATGACCTAGTGACTGTTAGATTTCTGAACGTTGTACAATGTTGGAAGACAGTTTTGTTCATGTAGAACGACTCTCTTTAAAGCATATTCGGCCCCACACATGCTTGCTATGGATTGCTTGGACGACTGCTTCCCATGATGAAAGCTTCCCTGTGCGGCTGTAGAAAGCACAGTACACGCAGGTTACAACTCCATTTTTTGAAGTGTTGGTGCTTCGTAGGGTAAAAGTCTGAAAGAAGATATATGGTTCACTCAGTGGTCTTCTTTCAATTTTCTCGAGTACTCTATATCATGCTGAACAATGGAATGTGCATATATTACATGGCTTGATTGTAAGTGAGCTTGATTGACTCAGTGAGTAGCTATGAGACTCTCAATCTCGTAAAGAGCGAATGGAGTGAGGTACTGATGTGCATCATGAACTTCTTTTGAAACTTAAGGATGGCTTAGGCTAAATAGGTAATACTAGAAACTGACTGGACAGACAATAGAAAGGCTAAGGTGAATGAGTGACTTACTGAGAAAATGTTTCGCTGCACAGTCGATGATGAAATTTAATTTGTACTCTAAAACTTTAATTGGTTAGAGGTAATCTGTTTAGTAAAATTAGTATAACAATAGTTAGAAGTTCTGATGTTCCGTAATGTTGGGTTTCTTGGTTGATTCAAAATCCTATCATGGGATGGTCAAAGGAGGCTGATAGTTTTTTGGAAGTAATTACATTACTTTGGCAACAAGGAATATCTCTTTGATTCCTTGTAGGGGTGTACTTTGACTAATATATTTGGTAGTGTCCTTATTGGGTAAGGAAACAATTTAGGATGAATTATTTCCTAGTTTGTCTCGGATTAGTTTTGGACATTACTTGGGCTCCAAGTCTTTTACTAGTATATAAGTAGATGCTAGGGTCATGACTTGGTGTGTGCTTGTAATTGGTATTGTCTCTTCTCATCAATAAATTGGGTTTGGGTTTGGCCGTGGATGTAGCTAGTCTCAAAACTAGTGAACCACGAAATTCTTGTGTTCTTGATCTTGATTTTGTTTGTTCTTGCTTTCTCTTGTTTCTCGCGTATTGGAATCCTAACAAGTGGTATCAGAGCCAGGTTACGTTGATATTCGATAGGAGCTTGGCGAGTTAGTGATCAAGTTCTATCAGGTTTGATGGGAAGATTGGGTTTCCGCTGGTTGGCCTCTGAAACAGGGGGTGCAAGCACACCAAGCCTTTGTTGGGAGGCTATTGGGTTCCTTGTTGTGGGAGCTATCGGGCTCTTGTTGTGGAGCATCGGAATGGTGGATCTAGCTTTAGTACATCCGGCACGCTTTCGGTTCCAGCATGCGTCAATCGATATGGCGTGCTCAACCCGGCAAGTGATCTGGATCTATATCTGGATTTGGCAACTAGGAGGATTCAAGTCTAGGTGGAGGCGACTCGAATCAACTAGCAAATTGAGGGACAAACGTCATTGGAAGAGGGAGTGTCCTAAAAATCGTTCACCTGTAGATCTCGCTTCAGGTGGAGGAGGAGGGACGCTCAAGGTTGGTGATGATCTCTAAGCCCCTTGAGGGCGGATCGGGCTCCAGGCATGGAGCATAGAGCGTGTTATTGGGCACACGGGTTGTTGGCGCGATTGGATCTTGGATTGGCGTGCATCGGGTTGTCGGTTTTGTGCGCATTGGTGCGGATGACGGCGCAAATTGACATGACATCGTTTGGTAGGCACTTTGTTGCGAAGTGTCATTGGCGCAACGTTGGGGTATGCATTGTGTCATGGTGCATTAGGGAGCGTTTATTGGGACACATTGTCTTTTTGTTTGTTGAAGACGCATAGACGCGCTTGTTGGGGTGCATTGGGAGTGTGTTGAAATTCCGCAAATTGGGAATACACTCGGATTGAGATTTTTTGAATTGATGAGAAAAATTGGTTCGGTAGCTATGGAGTTTGAATCAAGGTGGAGGTTTGTTGGGTTTCTTGGTTGATTCAAAATCCTATCATGGGATGGTCAAAGGAGGCTGATAGTTTTTTGGAAGTAATTACATTACTTAGGCAACAAGGAATCTCTTTGATTCCTTGTAGGGGTGTACTTTGACTAATATATTTGGTAGTGTCCTTATTGGGTAAGGAAACAATTTAGGATGAATTATTTCCTAGTTTGTCTCGGATTAGTTTTGGACATTACTTGGGCTCCAAGTCTTTTACTAGTATGTAAGTAGATGCTAGGGTCATGACTTGGTGTGTGCTTGTAATTGGTATTGTCTCTTCTCATCAATAAATTGGGTTTGGGTTTGGCCGTGGATGTAGCTAGTCTCAAAACTAGTGAACCACGTAAATTCTTGTGTTCTTGATCTTGCTTTTGTTTGTTCTTGCTTTCTCTTGTTTCTCGCGTATTGGAATCCTAACACGTAATGGTAGTAGCATCATGTATGCTGGCATTAGTATATGATAAACAGAAGTTTTCAGTTTGTAACCCAGCAATGTTTCTCTTGGTGATATGGAGAAACTCAGAAAAATCTAATTAAGAAACTTTGCATGCATTCAAAAGACTTGAGAGCTTTACTCATGCCATCCTGTAGAACAACCTTCACTTCCCGGTCTTAGATACCTTTTCTTGATTCACTGAATTCGATTGTTGGCCGTTGATTATATCTGAACATTGCCTGAAAAAAATGAAATCTTTAATTTGTCTACATAGATTTTGCAGAGCCTGCATTGTGGCTGATCTACTTGGCTATCGCTCAAAGATTTTCCAGTCGACTCAGATGTGGAGGGATATATACCTCATCTATTTGTTGTTTGTTTTGTTTTTCGTGGCTTTGCAGCTGAAATTTTTAGGATTTGACACTGTCAAATGTCTACATAGCTTGGTAACAACAGGCTATTTTCATGGATCTAAGGATTACACATATCTAAGGATTACACATATAGTGGCAAAGAAAGCACTGGTTGTTGACATGTTCAAATTATTATTTTCTCATGAACTTTGAATTAGGGGGGCCTATAATCTATGTTCCATCCGTTTATGTTCTAATATGTTACTTTGAAATCGAAGTTTTGATTTATGCATTCTCTTTACGATATTTCCAGCCTCTCAGTTTAGTAGGAAGGAAGATGGCTACCGAGGAAGAACTGACTTCACGGCAAAGCCTGTGTAAAAACTTGGAACGACGAGAGAATACAAGCAGCTTTGATTACTTGTACGTGAAGTGTTTCAACGATTTGGCAACACAAGTTCTTCCCAACTGTGTAGAAATAATTGTATCAAAGTTATCATAATGACTATTCAAACGAACATGTAACACGCTTCACCATTGGCCATCCTAATCGAACTTTGGTTGTCAAATTCATATGCTTCCGTTTGCATCGGAATTTTGTTGAGATGTGTAGTTCCCATTTCCAAATTTGCCTACAAACAAAACAAATATGTAACTAGTCCACGCGCAACACACATGGGGTAAAAACTAGTATGTTATTTAGTTTGTTGTTAGTAATGCTTCTTGGGTCTCTCAATTACTAAAAGTATCAAATTGCCCTTGCAACTGTTCCATATACATACTTTCTGTCCACCCAACGTAGTGCCTAAACTCTGTCCCTGCCTACTTTGCGTTTTGAATGTGACGACATTCATGGATTTTATGAATTACGACCGAGTTTTTTGTTGTATATAGTGGTGGTGGTGGATATTGATCAATAATGGTAGATTTGTCAATCCAAAACTGACCACCTCTTTAATCCCATCATCAAACAAACCACATTTTACTTTCCAGTCAGCACTGATCGTTAATAATTCTCAACACTACCATCAGTCTCATCCTTGTTAAGCCAAAATTAAACGAGGCCCAAACCAGTCGTGGCCGAGCTTGAGTTTCTGTAATCGAAGTGGACAATATCAGCAGCTTGGTCGAGAGTCATGTTGAAATTGGACATGTGAGTCGGTGGAGTCCGTGTTGGGGAGATGCGCGATAGTGACCGTGCTTATATCGAGTTCAATGTTGTCGGATAAGCGTAGGCTAGCAGATTGTACTCTGTTTTTCCACATTCGAAGCCTTCGATGAGACAAGTCGGCTTGAGAATTTAAGACTGTCAGTGATTACTGACATTACCACTGCTTAAATTTACTATACTATGCCCCGTCAATTTTACAAAATTTGTAGTATGTCACTTTAACTTTTATTTTTATGAGAAAAGCCCCAATAAACTTTTAAAACATACAGCATGTAAATGTAATAATTTTTTTTGGATAAAAGACAGTTATCATCCATGATAATTGGATTAACTCCATTGCGCTACTTTGACGTTTGGAAAAATACACTTTGTACCCTTTTTATGGATTGAGCGGACGATGCACTTATAGAGCAGGCCAAAAGACGATTATATCCTCATAATTTCGATAAATGACATACTATATATCCCCTTTCTTCTCCCTTTTCTCTTCTCATTCTTCTTCTATTCTCTTATGTAATCCTAGCCTCCACCCATACCAGTTCAACCCATTTCCTCCGAATCCACCAACATTTTCTCCTCCTCCACAACCAAATCCTGTCTCAAATCAGATCAACTTTGAGAAGCAGATAAATGTACCATCATACTACAGAACCTGTGTCCACAAGTAGGACATGGGTAAAAAAAAAGTCCAAAAGAATACATATGGGCAAAATGGTCCGAAAAAATTCCATCTCTCACTTTTCTTACGGAACAAGACATAAGGGTGCTAAGAGTCCACGGAATATTCCTTAAAATTGGTGCAAAATGTCTTTTTCCAAACATCAGGGATAGAGGGATAGAATTAATCTTATTATCAGGGGTGGTAAGTGTCTTTTACCCAAAAAATTATGAAACATCTCACAACTTCAGGGGTAGCGGGATAGGATTAATCTTATTATCAGGGGTGCTAAGTGTCTTTTACCCAAAAAATTATGAAACATCTCACAAAGTTGATAAAAATACATCCAATCGTGCTTGTGTCGACCGACCTAGGGTTTGACGTGTTCTTATAAGTCTGCAACTGAAGATCATCGAGGAGTAACCAAAGTGTGATCAATCAAACCATGGAGACGACAAGGAAAAGATCGTCATCAGAAGAAGATAATCAAGCCGGCAAGAGAGTATTATTAAATTCTTCGTCGTCCGAGGAGGAGGAGAAGAAGAAGCTTTATGTGTTTGTTTCGCACATGAGAAGCATCCCATACGGTTGCCTCTATGCCCTCGACATCCCCAGTCCCAACAATGTCGTCAAAGCCACCACCACCACCACCACGGTCACGACAACAACCACCACGACCACAACCTTGAACGGCGAGCCGGATACCACCGCAACAACCACCACCACCACCAACTCCACCTCTTCTTCTTATTCGGTACCCGAACGATCCCCTCTCGTACCCGTCCTCCGGTTCAGCGCGTCGGAGTGGCCGCATGAGATGGCTTGCCTTCGTCTTGGTCCGAAGCTCTATTTCCTCGGAGGAGAGAAGGGCGATTATGAATACCCAAATGGAGCAGGACGATTACGACAAGGTGTGGTGTTTCTCATTGACATACTAATAATATTAGTTAGATAGCTAAGAACTTTCTTGCTGAAATATCCTTCTTTTTGTACTAAGCTGTTTGCTTTATATGACCGTAAACATGTTTTTTGAACTATATATGGAGTGGATTGGCATGGGGAACTAGAAGCTCCTGACTTATTTCAGTGCGTATAATCCATCGAAGGCCCGACACTCTTATAGTCCACAGGGGCACCGTGGGATGAGTGTCTTAATTTTTGAGAACACAACAGTTGGTTGATCTGGATGCAGAACGTCTTCACAACCATTTTTATGACCAAAGAACTAGTAGGGACACACAAAATCATCATCGTGGCCCAAAGCTACTCTCTGTTGGTGGTCAACGCCAGCTTTTTGGTTACATGGTTGATAGACGTGACTTGGATGTATTCAACCAACATTCTCCAGGTCTCTCTCCCCATCTCTCTCTCTGTGATTCTGCATATGTACTAAATGATTTCATGCTTGTAAAGTTACTAACTCGCTATCCAAGGCATACCATACAACTTTGTTATGTGTTCGTCCGTATTTATTTGACATTTATGGTTGACCAGGCAAAACCAAACTGAAGTTTGAGTATGAGATAGTATATGGAGGTCGTTGTAAAGAAGCTGAGGCAAATGAGTGAAGATAATCAACCGCTAACTTGGCTTAAGAATAGATAGCTAAAGAGCAAAGGCACTCGAAAGCTCTAGAAAAGTTTATACCTTGGATCTGTTTGAAACAGATCCAAGGTATAAACCAGCCCCTCCGATGGACACAGGTAAAAGCGGACCCGTTGTCGGGTTTGTAGCGGATGGGAAGATGTTTGTCGTTTCTGGGTTGAAAAATGGGACCTACCAGCGCACAGACGACGATGACCAGGAAATGATATTAGACCCTTTTCTTCGTATATGGGAAAAGAAAGGCCGTGGGGGCTACAACCTCGTGCAATTCGAGATTTTTGACCCCAATGCTGGGCCCGAGGGTGAATGGAAAAAGGATGAAAATCCCCCGCTGTTTCGGGACGGTGTTACCCTCGGCGACCCTCGAATTGTTGGCAGGAAAGCCATCTTTAATGGCTGTAGCTTAAAGAAGGGGGAATTCACCTCTATCTATGACATAGACGGCGACACGTGGTCGTCCTGTGTTGTGGAAGGAGAAGAAATCACACTTTGGAATATTCGTTCGCCCGAAGAAAACGATTCATGGATTGAGGAGGAACATAAGAGGCCAGTTCTTATACGGACTGATATAAGTACGCGGGTGGAGGGGGAATTCGACGTTGTGAGGTACTACTGCAAGCATCCAACCTCTCGGTATCTGACCAGTTTAGCAGATAGCCGCCGCCGCCTCTATTTCCTAGAGATTGAAACGGTGGTGCACGACCCTAGTGAATGCCATATGAGTGTCACACTTATCGACGTAAGCGGCGGCGGCAACGGAGGAGAGTCGGCAGAATATGTCACTTCTGCCCACTATGTCGTGCAAGACGAACGTGCTCCCCACGAGATCAGGGCAGCCTACAATGTAAGTCTCTTCTCGCTTCCAACTCTAGCGGCTATGGATGCTCTATGCTGACTTTGTTGTTTGTATGATTCTACATCTGTTTTTGCAAAATCTTCGCAGTGCACTTTTCGTCAGTTAATTTTTCATAATAGTATAGATCTTTCTTAATACCAAAATATCATGAAAAATGAACAAATTTTCATATCATATCATCATATCGTTAGCTAATTTATTAGTGAGTCAAAGCAATCTCCCTCATTTCAACTGATAACTTTCTAACGAAACCAACTTGGCCAGACCAAGTATGTTTCCGTATTTTTCTCATTCCCTTGAACATGATCACCCCATTGTCTCCTTATCTAATCCTTAATTATGTAATTGACTAACAGGTTTGAATTAGAAGCTCTGTTCTTGGTCGACGCTCTGATGGCTAAGTTCATGCTTGCGTGAAACGTGCATATTTTCTTCATTCTGGGCAAGGTGTGCTTCAACATCCGTATTCTATGAACTAACGGGAAATTTTGTAGGTATGGAAGTGGAAGACAAATGATCGAGATGAAGATTCGACGACACATCTTAAGAGCCCTCAGTATTAGTAGTAGAACATGATTTCTTAAGAACATATTTAAAAAACTTTGCATTTTTGTTGTTTTTTGCCCTTTATATAATTAATGTTTAGTCTTTCAATAGTATTTGAACTATGTATGTAACAGATTGAGATTGAAAGTTTCTTGCCCTCTCTGTTCTTTCCTTCAAACCCGTGCCGATTCTTATTTTTTCAAAATTTGCCATTTATGCTTTTACCCCTTCGATTAATCTTAATGCAACAGTAGCCCCTATCAACAATCGTGAGGTGTAGTGGTTCCGATCAATCACCTATCACACGAGAGGAGGAGAAGAGACCTAAAGCTCCGTTATTCAACTAAAATTCCCTTGAATAATACGATTTAATGACATCTTTGGTCCTCGATAATTATAACGAGTGCTCCTCTAAAAACACTAAGATTCCTATCATTTGGGGAACTAAGCTACAATTGTTTATCTGACTTGCAAGGTTTTAATAACTACAAGTTAGAAGAAGACAGTTGAAAACATATACGAAACTACGCCACCATGAATGCATACCACTCCGAATTCAGTTTAGGTTTTAATTTGTCAAGTTTATGCTTAAGAGCATCTATGTCGGGGTCCCAAGGACATCCGGTATATGTAGTTGCACGAAGAACAAACCCTAGATGTCCTTCACAAAGAATAAAATTACATTGAACACATGACGAAACAACAATGACAACACTGCTTAGAAACACATAAAACACAGCTTAAATATATTTGTGCATGAGCTTGCAAAACAAGGAAGGAGGTGAAACAACTACACAATTATTTTCGCATCCACCATTTTAGGGAAATAAAAAATAAGATAGGTGTGTTTATTTTTTCCAATTTCAGTAGAAAAATACAATATCTCTGATGATTCGCGGATGATTAGGTCCGGATGATCATTTTTTGACGGCAGGATTTGCTATGCTTGCTCCGTAGAATTTCAGACCACCCACCAGTAGCCCTACATCTTGCTCGACATGGATACGGAAAGTGAAGATAAGTTCCTTAGCGAGAGTACTTTTCAAATTGAATGTCGCGTATATAGTTCCCTTCTTATTGGGTTTCAGCGCATCAAATTGGTCTTTAACGTGCTCCCACTGACCATCTGTATCCTCTCCAAGCTGAGCGTGCATCCGGACTACACCTTTTTCCCAACCGAAGCTATCTTTTGTCTTGCTCATGTCGAATCCAATCACAACACGGTGGTTGACCGAGGGGTCGACTTTGATGATAGCCTTCACTAAAAGATGCTCGCCTGAAATGAACTCGGCGGTTGGGTCGCTACAAGAAATTCGAAATTCACAGTGTTAAATTTATGAAGAAGTCTAGTTGAACTCACTCTAACAAAAAAACTGAACAAAAAGTGACAGACATGGAAACACATCATTAATAAAATCTCACCGTGAAAGATTATTAGAAAAATAGAGAACAATTTGAGTGATATTTAGCATATACTGGCTCTTTCTGTTCAAATATAAGTTTGATTTTTGTCCATTTAGCACTGCTCTATATTTACATGATTCAGAAAATGGAAATTAATCCAGATAAAAAAGAGAATTGTATATACTATAGCTAGCAAGCTATGGTTGACTTACTCAGCCGTTGGATGCCTCCATCCACTCCCTTGGAGCTCAAAATCTTTGGCCTCGATGTATTTACGCTTGATCTGCAAGTATAAATGGAAAATAAACAATTGTCGCGATGATAAGTTAGTACTTATGCTGCTATAAACCGACACAGATTTATAAAAAGGAAAAAAATCCCATAAATATGCAATAATAGCATGGAAATAAGTGAATAAAGAAATGAAAGAAGCAACGTGAGTGTTACCTTTCCGTAAGATGATTGAGCTAGAGCAGCCATTGGTATCGATCGATAGAAGAAGCAATCTAACTCAAACTAAGTGTTAGATATGGGTGTGGATCCTCTTTCATTCCAATTTTTCATTCTATATATAGGCAGTCTGAATTATGAAATATCTTCTTTTGTGTCCTAAGGAAATAATATAGAATACTAGTGATGGGCACAGATAATTATTCGTGTACTACTAGTTGTGTATTTTATATGGAGAAATGAATAAAATGCATGCTTATGTCTTGAGAATATATTCTAAATTATCATGTTGTATGGTGGTAACCCATAGCCCCATATCATATGTTCGTTTTCTTCCTTTTCAGGCCTCAATAATTTCTAAAAGTAGGGTATGGTTCTTCTGATTGCATTTCAAATTGGTTTTATTATAGATTAAATAAATTCATAGAGTTATCAAGCACGAGTGTAATAAGAACACAACACCTAATACTATGATTTATCAAGCCACGAGAGAGAGGGTTCGGGTCGTCTTCTCTTCCGCTTCTTCGTCTCTTCTTTTTCTCTTACCTTCTTTGCCCCTCTTGTAAATGTTCTCCAGATCTGGATTTTTTATTGTTGGGATCTGTTCTTTTTTAGTTTAGACTTGTTTTGGTGGAACATTGTTTGATGTAGATTTTTTTCCATTTTTTATGAACATTGCTCTATTGAATAGATATGTTATTCTTCGTCGATCTCTTGCAATTTGTTAATTATATAGAATTTTTGGTTAATCATTCTGCTGTTGTTGTTGATGATGGTGATGATGGTGATGATGATTTGAAAACCAGAAGGACAGAGGGAGAGAGGCAAAGAGAGGATGCGGGGACAGCAAGGGAATTCAGTAAAAGACGAGGGGTAAATTTGTCATAAAAATGCCATTTGCTTATGGGGATAAAGATAGGGAACAACGGAAGTACAAATTACTCAGCAGAATATAAACAAACAAGAAATTCACAGGCCAAGATCCTCAAATTAAATAACCCTTAGTAAAACGTCATTTCTTTTAAGATACAAAGTACAAACCGCACATATGACATTTTTTTTTTTGTCAAACCGCACATATGACATGAGCGACTAATGTGTAGGAAGACATAGAAGAAAAGGGTATGGGAGAGAGATAACATAAGAGGGAGAAGATTGAAAGAAATAAGATAAATAAAATTGACTCCTTGAATTTTTCCATGACGAGCAGTGGCGGACGCATAATTCAAATCGAGATAGGGCAAAAGGACATTCTTTAACTAAAAAATATGTTAATCATAATTCTATAGTTATAATGTGAAGATTGTAACAGCTTTTTCAACATTGAATCAGATAAATGTTTGGTATACGACAATATACATCTATGTATGTGCACACACGGATACTTGAATCTGTCAAAGACTAATGTGCCATAAAAAATACTTGGAAGAAAAATGGCGTCATTTTTTTAAGGGGCCAATAACTAGTTCATTTATGAAAATACGTCAATTTTATAGGGGTAATAACAAAATTCAAAACTTTTGAGGGGTCGTGATCTCCGCCCCTGCATGAGTCCACTGTCCACCAATGATGGTGGGGACTAAGACGCTTGGAATTCCAGTGTTATCGATGAGGGGAGAGCTCCAAACTTCTAAATATATATTGTTTTTAATAACACTTCGACATCAATCAAAGCTACAAAGGATAAAAAATTGAGAACTGTAACAACACTTAGACATCGTAAAATAGCAAGTAGCATATGAGAGGACCCAAATTAAGATGCCCTCCACGAGTCTCACTTTTAAAAGTATCGCAGTTTGATTACATTAGTTTCAAAAAAGCAAATGCTGGATCACATTAAGAGCAAAAGGAGTATACTCATTCCTAATTTGTTTGTATGAATTTTGTGGAAGTCACGATATATGTTATTTCACCAAACACAAAGTTTTAGTTACCCTGAAATTTACAAATTATCTTAATTTGTTATCGCACATCATATTTAACTTATTTTTTTAGAATTACATCATATAGCCGGAAGCGAATCTGGGACCTCATATTAGTGATATATGTTATTTCACCAAACACAAAGATTGGTGATATATGTTATTTCACCAAACACAAAGATTCTACGACTGAGCTAGTACCTATTGACCATATTCAATATTTAACTTTTTAGGAACGGCGAATAATGCTTGCCTTTAATAAAAAGGTGACAAATCATTGAATTTTCTTTATTCTTTATTCTCTTCCATTATTGCAATTTCTTTATTCCGTATTCTTTCCCATTATCTATCTTTTATTTACAATCAACCCAGCAAATTATATTCGAAATTTACTAAGTATACCGTCACAAGAATTTATAAAGTACTATAAAAAGGCAAGCTTAGATGGATGAATAATTCACAACCTTCTATCTAGTGAGATATACAGGCTTCTTGTTCCATCGATCTTTCCTAATGGCTTCCGAACAGCTTGTGAAATCGGTAATATTGATTGGTAGAAACCCATAATGAAGAACGTTTTTAGCTCGCATGATATTCTTAAGTTTTTTGCAAATCCTGAATGTTTTGGTAGATCAAATATTTTTTATTCTTTCGCTAATTGATAATCCATATATAATTTGTCTTCCCATACACTTAGGTGCTAGTCGATGAGCAATATGTCATCGCTCCGTTCTTTCAACTTTCCGGGAACGGCAATTGGAAGAGAGCAACCGAAGCGTGAGTTTTATTATTCTTGATTCATTTATTTAATTTTTTTGGCAAAATTACAACGTTGGTACCCATAGTTTAAATTTTGTGTGGATTGATACCCATATTTTCCATTGAAGCAATCAAGTTCCCTAACGTTCATTTTGTTGCAAATAAGTTCCATCCGTGTTAACTTTTCATACTTATGTTGGATGGAATTTTATTAAAGATAATATTACCCCTACTCGTATTTTTTATTGAAGCAACTGGGTATCCAAACTTTATTTTTATTTAAAAATAGGTACCATTTATTAACTGAAAATTTTAAAAATGCCATTTTGCACATTCTTCCTCCTTGATGTTGTTTTATTTCTTCCTAGTGATCCAACTGTGGAAATAGTTCGTGCGGGTTGGTTTTCTGCGGGTGTTGCAGTTGGCGTTAACCCATCGGTCAAGAACCGCGTCTTAATTGAATATGATGTCAGCAAGACCGAAAATAGCCATGGTTGGGAGCAAGGAAACGCTGAAATAGTTGTTTTTGTTGGGATGAATGGAGAAAGGAAAAGGGTGAGCGTACGCGATGAAATCATCGCGTTGGAGCATGATACTAAGCAGACTATCCGTGCAACATTTGAGCTCGATGAAAATGTTGAAGCTTCCGACAATCTGCTTCATTTCTCACTGGGAGACAGTCCAATGACAACATCAGTTGGTGGTTTAAAGTTTTATGGTGTCAATATTGTGGATCTAAACAAGCCAAAATGATTCTAAACACAAATCGTGTTGCAAAAATTCTCTCCCTGAAAGATGGAGAAATTTTTTCAGCAGCACTTGGGTTATCTACTACTACTACTACTTGTTTTTACCCTAAATAAAGAGATGCTTACGAGACGAAAGTAAATGAAAAACTGCACCTACTTGCGTATTGTTTCATCACATGTATATTTATCTATGTAAATGTTTGTTCTGCAAGTAAATGAATGAACAACATTAATACATGTAATTAAACTGTTGTTTTCGACTACTGGAAAAACTGTTGGAAAGTACCAAACCCCATTAAACTTGCTTGCGGCGGTTTTTCCGGCGGTCTCTAGCGTCAAACTAGCCATCGTTGATGGAAACGACGCATGAAAACGACTCAAATTATCTTTTTGCGGATAAAAACGATGTTAATTATCTTTTGGCATAAAAAACGTCGTTTTCTAACGATTGCTAGTTGGATATCGAAACAAAATTTAGTTTTATGACAAACCGGCCACCTCACGACCGATGAACGAAACGTAAATAACACGAGTATTTGACGGGGTTCATTAGCGAATTCACGATGAAGAAGAACCATTTATTCAACAAGAGGGATGTTTTATAATATTGCATATCAGTTCTAGAGCCCAAAGGAACAATTTATACTACCACATCCGTCCCCGAAACGACATAACACTACAAGGAAACAACCAAGTTGTCGGCTCCAGGGGCATTCGTAGTAACAGTCTGACCCATTCGTAGGAATGTCTTTCGTAAGAAAGTGCATAAGGGCTAGAATCATTCTTGTAAATGGGTCTGGGGTGCGCAATCGACCTTATGAGATGCTTGAATATGATTGGAATGTTGCTACATGAAGAGGAGAAAATGAGACGCAAAACCGAAACGAGGTTGAAAAAGTCGTCGAGGATCAGTCTGTACTCTTCAGGCTATATCTGGAGATATATAAGAAATTTTGGAGTGAGGCGTGCGCTATCAAAAAGTAGACATCTAGGGCTTTCCAAAGATATATGGTAGCCCCAATATGAGTTCGGATGAGGAAGATAAGGTCCGTGCAAGATCAGCAAATAATTATGTCCTAGAATTGTAAAGTAGAAGGCCCGAAGTGCAAATTTTTGAAAAACCAATTAGACCTAAAACACAGATAGAATCTTCTTGTGAAGAGGGAATGAGGCTAGGGCACACGAGTGACATAGAGAACGAGGCCGGATACGCCGGAGACGCAAATTTTGTTACAAGTTCGACTATCGCTCTTATCTTTTCCATCATTTCTTAGTATTATGAACTTATTAGTATTTATTTTTAGTATACTTTAGTATACTATTTCTTTAGGTTCTTAGGGGAAACTTAGGCCCACACTTTGATTTTCGGATAGTTGATTTGAGTTCATGTTCTTTGATTGTATTTAAGTTGAATGTTTTATCAATTCTTCTATCTCTATGCTTAATCTTATGTGCAATTGGAGTCATGAACCAAGGACACTAGTAACATAGGTTGGTGATCGAGATATGCTAAAACCGGGTATGAACGAAAGGTGGAAGACGGCCCCAAATCATCATGGGCCGAGAGGTGATGTGAATAGGGTTAGCCATTAAAACCCGTAGTTCCGGCCGTTGAGAGTGAATGGCTAGATAACCGGAGACTTAGTGTTGTACCTTTTTTTGACATGTATGGTAGACCGATAAAACCCGATTACCGGTGAGACCATTAAATGAACTAGAACGGACCGACTGATAGCGGTGGACCAAGAGGACCCCTTAGTAGCAGCAACTTAGCAATGTGCGAGTACGAGAGGAGATCACATTCACAAATAGTGTGGCATGGATATAATGTTAGCTTAGTGTTTTCAAGCATAATTCTGAAAATTAAAGTTACCTAGGGGATCCCATAGACGACTTAGTTCTCATATCCGTTGCGTCAACCAACAAATATACTCTTTTGTTCTTGCGTATTATTTCATCAGAGTTAGAAAATCAAACCAAAGAATCTTTTCCAAACTAGTAGAATGTTTTTCATTGGAAGAATGGAAGTGTCATTTCCCAAACTAGAAGGGGTAGAAGTGTGTTTGTACCAAATCTGAGGCTGTGAAAGTGTGTTTCACACGCTGTACATATGTATCCATGAGAGTTATTTCATCTCCCAGAAAAAAGAATCAATCGACCTAGGGTTAGGGTTTTGCTTTTCCGGTCTCTACTCTCTCGTCGTCATAAATCAATCCATGGAGAAAAGGAAAAGATCATCGATGGAGGAGATGAAGAAGAAGGAGAAAGTGTATGTGTTTCTTTCCCACGATGAAAACACCATGTATCATCTTTCTTATAGCCTGTACGCCCTGGACATCCCTAGTCCCGGCACTATCGTCAAAGCCAACACCACTGTCGTCACAACAACCACGGAAACCACCGTGAACGGTGAGCTGGTAAACACCACTAGGAAAATCACCTCCTCTTCAACTGAACCAGAACGATCACGTGTATCTCCGATTCTCCGATTCAGAAAAGACGACTGGCCGAATAATATGAGCTGCATTCGTATGGATTCCAAGCTCTATTTCCTCGGAGGAGGATACACTAACAGCGCCGAATGGTCCAGAGAAGTGTATGTTTTGGATCTTTCAGAACAAGAGATACCATACTCAAAGAGAGATGAGCCAAGAAAAGTATTGAAACGAGTCGCCAGTATGAATTCAGGAAAAAGCAAAACCCTAGTGTCGTTTGTGGCCGATGGAAAGATGTATGTTGTGTCTAGCTTCAACAAATCAAAGAACCACCAATTTGAGATATTCGATCCGTCGTCTGAGGGTGGTGAGTGGAAGATTCCAGAACAACCCCCGCCGCCTTTCAAAGCTTGTTATCTCTCCCATTTGGTCATTGGCCGCACCGTCTTCTTCTTTGGTGCGATTCCAGGTATTGGTAACGATTTCATAATCTGCTACGACATTGACTCTGGAACCTGGTCCGAATGTCATATCGATTGTTTTGGTTACATACATGAAGACCTCATGTTGACGGCGTCGGGTGGCGAGGTTATTGGAGAAACACTCTGGAATGTTTGTGACCACCCAGAAAGAAGGTTGCATGTTGCTGTCCGATTAGATATTAGTATGATGAAGACGGAGACCGAGAAGAAGAAGAAAAAGAAGAAGTTTTTTGAGGTTATCAGGTATCATATTGGCAATTCAAGAAGACGTGGGGTCCTGACACGCCTAGATAGCCGCCGCCGCCGCCGCTTCTGTGTGGTAGAGGTTAAGTGTGTCGATTATTCGTGTGGTGGTGAACGTTTCATGATCAGTGTTACACTTTTTGATGTAAGTCGCGACGGAGACTCGGCAGAATACCTCACCTCTGCCCATTACTATACCAAATACAACCCAGGTGCTTCTCCCGACTTCGACATCGAGGCCGCCCACGTTGTAAGTCTTTCTTAATTATTGGATGATGCTGCTTCAGTTTCTAATGTTTTATTCATTATTGTTGTTATGATCTCTTCCCTATGATCTTCTCCTCTTTCACAACCTGACTAGTTTAATGTAATCATTGATTAATTATTAGGTTTGAACTTTGAAGCCTTGGTTGATCGAGCTCGCTATAGTAACTTCTCTGATGTTGCTGCGCCAAGCAAGACTCCTCCGGTGGTACTCTTAGTAGTTTTGGTCCAAGGCTTTATGCATCTCCGTTTCAGGAAGGAAGATATCATCATGAGTGAAACTTTGACGACAAATTAGTATTTACTGTTGATAAAAGTCCAAATTGTTGATCTTGATCCTTCAGCTTCATGTCCTCCACATGTCTATTTGATTTTCATTCAGGGATAGTATTATAAGGAGCTATATATATGCATTTATATTTGCATCTTCTTTATGTTGTGATCTATCGCATCGACACCGGCTCTTTTCACAGATAGATGCCACCTCTGTTGTGCAACAAATCTATTTCATCATCCATATGATTGTAATCTAATTAAGCTCAGCTCGTTTCACTCGACGAAATTTAATGCTCGGCTCATTTAGCGTAACAATCGGCGACTGTACCCGGCTCGTTTGCAGCCCTAGTTGCAGAGGAAACACTGCTCATGACAATGTTAACAAAAGTTATAGGAAAACGCAGTTTAAAGAGAGATTTAAAATTCCACTCAACAAAGATGACTAGAAAACTAAAGTTCATAGTTTCTTAGCTCATGAGTAGTACTTTCAGCAGGATTTTGGGACAGTTACAGATTGAATCAGGGAATGAAATTATTATGAAGCTTGTTGCTTGTAACTCCGGGTACTCAAGGAACCGATTGGTGTTTAAATTCATTAACTCAGGAGTGAGTTACAGGGCCATGAACAGGCTCTGTTTTATTGCCGGGAAAAAACGACCTCCCACGCGATCAAACATGAATTAAGTCAGTTTATGGGCGGGTTTGGAGGATCAGAATGATTCTAAATGCAGCAGAGACTCTATAAAAACAATTGGCATCGAAAATAATTGAGAAACGAAGCATGTCTTGCAAGACCTCACCTCTGCACACTATGTCGTGCAAGACCTGATCAGGGCTGCCTACGATGTAAGTCATCTTTTTTCCTTCTCCTCTAGCTGCTATGGATGTTTTATGCTGGCTTTGTTTGATGTTTGTAATATATGTTTTGGTACTTTTCGCATTCCCATTGTCTCCTTATATCATCTTTACCTCAATCAACTAAATATAATAGTGTTGCTGTTTCCTTATCTCATCTTTACCTCAATCAACTAAGTATATTATTGGAATTAGTGGTTGAGGTGAGGGGAGAGACTGCCTCTCTCCATACCTCAGCCAATCATTCCAATAATCTCATAAACTCTCCTCTCATTAAAGCTCATCCAAACACACCCATTAAGTAAATTAATTGACAGGAAGCTACCCAGATCATCAAACACATCGCATATGAATTGACAGAAAAGCCAAGGAAAGAATAATACAGACTAAAGAGTGTACATACATTCAAGATTGCAATGCCCTGAGCTCAATGAACTATGATTCTTACGCCGGTGTGAAAATAACAAATGCAGTAAGAAAAAGGCGTGACGTGATGAAGTTTCGAAGTTTCTCCAAATAGGTCAAAATCACAAGAAATGGAGTCCGAAAACTGAATAAAAACCTGAAGAATGGCAAAACATTACTCCCTCAACCATGGTGTTTGAGCTGGCGTCCATTCGACTATCTCACCTTCTTTGAACCAGAGACCTGAAGTAACAAAATGATTCAGAAACAATCATGAACATATGCAATAACATGAAAGTTTGATATCTGGGTAGCTTCCTGTCTATAATGAGTTTTAGCTAAGAACATAGAATGCTACCATCTTTGTACTTCCTTTCTTTCCCCGACTAATGCAGTTTTGAGCTAGACCCATACAAAGATATACTGAAAGATTGAGGTAACATTGTTTTCTGTTTCTTGTTATGTTACTTGTAATTTCAGGCAAATAGATAAACATCAGAGAAAACTCGAAGAGTACAAGTTTCGAAATGCAATCAAATTAGAGAATGATTTCAGAGGATGAAAGGGTCTACCTATCTCCCGCTCGCCATTCTCAGGACTGTCACTTCCATGAACGACATTCCTGCCAAAAGGAACTTTATAAGACCTCCAGATATAAAATTTAGAAAGCTAAGGTGAAAAAATCGGTACTTTTTGACCCAATGGAACGCATAAGATTCTATCTTTTGAGTTTTACATTTTTGATCTTTTCAGTTAATCATAAAATGCCTGAGATTATGACAGGTGTCGAAGTTCATAGAAAAGGATAGTTAGCCAAACCTTCCTGTTTGAACTGCTAGATCCCCTCTGATTGTGCCTGGTTCAGCTTGAAGGGGATTTGTTGCCCCTATTAACTTACGAGCAGATGCAACAACGCCAACACCTTCCCAAGCCTAGCCGAAAACACATGATTACCTTTTGACACTGAGAAAAATAGATAGCAGACAAGAATAAAGGTGGACACCTACCATACACACAACAGGGCCAGAGGTAATGTAGTCAATCAAACTAGGAAAGAAGGACTTCGATTTGAGATCCTTGTAATGCTCCTGAAAGAATTAGACAAGCAGATATAAATATACGTTCTGGAAGGAATATGAAAGAAGCATCTAATTTGGACGAGACATGGTGTCGTCACTTCATAAGTTAGTGACAGAAATAAAGACTTCAAACATTATAAGTAGTAGGTGTCTTGCGAAACTCCACTTACCTATAATGCCAGAACCACAACACAGAGTTGAATCCCAATTATAAGGCTAGTCGCTTGGACCCAATAGCACGTGGTTTCCCATAATAGTACGATACTTGAATGTCTATTTTACCAACACTTTTGGTCCTCAAGTAAACTTAGATATGGACTAGTAAACCAAATTTGTTCAGGGTGTGATTTGGTTATTAGCACAGAGCCAAAGCATGACGCTTAATTTTGATGAAGTGCATTCATATTTGCTTTACATATATTTAGGATATGAACAAGAGTACAAGACTAAGGTTTAAAACATGTTTGCGCACACCCTCACAGTTTGGTTTGAAATGTCCTGTGGTGTTCAGATGCTTGCCGTCAATAATGAAAGTAGCTGTGAAGTTTAGACCAAAAGATAACAGCAATTTGCTAACTGAAAGACTAGAACCTAGGTGCATTGTGTAGCATACTATAACCTACCGCTTAATGCACACGAGGATGTAGGGATGGACCGTAATCCACACAGACCACATCATACTCCAACCCAAAGAAGCTATCAAGTACAATTTTGCAGATGAAATAACATTTAACATGACATTTCTGAATTTGTACTCGCTCAAACGCCAACATTATGAGATCCATATCTGAACCCATGTTGTCCTTGTTTATCTCTTACCCTTATTGTGTATCAAATCAGTAGTTATCGTTAACACATCCAAGACCGCATGAAAGACATGACCAAACTCTATATCCCAGTCTTCAACTGGTGCAATCCCTAGGTTCTTCCTAATAAACATAATGGGCATTTATCGTTTCCAATTACACATCCCTATTGCATTCGCATTTCAATTTCACACATTACACAATTCGATTCAAGTTTAGGTGAAGATGCAAGATTGTCTAGTGTAATTTATTTGCCCCCCATTACAAAAAGGACCAAAAGAAGACCATAAGTGAGTGTTCATGGAACTGATAAACAAAGTTGTACCTCAGCCAATTCTTTGGGGCATTGGAAGAGCTTCAACCCTGTGAGCTTAAACCCCTTCTTCTCAAACCTAGAAATCACCTCCCCAACCTACACAAAATCCAAACCCTTTTCACAACCCATCTAGAATTCAAACCCAAATCAGCAATTAAGCAATCAAATTCATCTCACCAGACCACGTTGAACACCATCTGGCTTAATCATAATATAACTCTGGTCCACTTCCTCCTGCAAAAAAAAAAAAAAAAAAAAAAAAAAAAAAAAAAAAAAAATTGAGGGTTTTAGCCTTTTAGGGGTTAAGCTCAATTGGGTATCAACCAATTGAAGTTTTAAGGAGATACCCACCATTGCGGCGACCAGGTGTGGGAGGAAGATGTGGGTTTTGGTGTGGTTCTTCTTCGGGGCATGGTGTGAGTTTGAGAAGAGGTGGGAAGGGGGTTGAAATGCGGCGAGGCTGCGGTGGTTGAAGCGGCGTCGTTTGAGGCTGTGGGCGGTGGATAAGGTGCAGGTGGTGGTGGTGGTGGTGGTGGTGGTGGTGGTGGTGGAGCGGTGGAGGGAAGACGACGGAGTAGCTCCACCTACCAACACAGCTAGAGCGTCCATTTCTCTCTGTTTATTATCTGTGGAGCAACAAAGGGATCAGATTGTAACTCTGTGTGAATTTAAATACCAGAGGGGAAATTGAAACTGGCTCCCCTGGATTTTGAAATAAATACAAAATGGCCCTGATTGTTTGACCATAATAGTTGGGATAATTTTCACTTACACCCCTTTGAGTTTGGAAATCTTCAAATACATCCCTTAAGTGATCCAAAATTCCAAACTGTTTGTCGCTTACATGCCCCCCCCCCCTTGGGACAACTTTGCCCTTCCCCACTCATCTTCTTCTTCTTCTTCTTCAAAACCGCCTACCCAAAAACAGATATATAGAAATGATGAGAAGATTTGATTAGGTGAAGATAGGGTTTTTCTTCTTCGTCCAAATTCTACTTGTTTGAGGGTATAATGAGCTTTGTAAGTCATAGGAGGTGTGAGTGAAGATTCTGGAACAAAGAGTTTAAGTGCATGTTTGGTATCCCAGATTTTAATCCAATTTGCCTGCAGATTTTAATCTGATAATCTGCAGATTAAAATAATCTGTGTGCAATTGTAGAATCTCCAAAATTAGGGATTATGCAGCTTAAAATTTCTAAAAAAATAATTTTGATTTTCTTTTTACATTAGCGTGATCACGTTTCAGTTACAAATATGTGTATTTAATTACTTGACTTTAGAGCTCTTTAAATTTTGTTAAATGGATCAAGTTAGTGATCTATAATTTCAGCTCATACCAAACAGATTGTGATTCTCAGTTAAGTTGGATTTTCTTTTCAGATTATTTTCAGCTGATTATTGAGATTTTACCCTATTAGTAGAGCTTTTAGCTAGCTAGCAAGTAGGGCTGTTCGCGGGGCGGTTTGGGCGGGTGAAACCCACATTTTCGCCCCAACCCAAAGAGCTCGGGTTGGAAAAATCATTACCCGAACCTGATCAAGTTAACGCCAAACCCAAACCTGATCGGACATTACGGTTCGGCTCGGTTCGGCTCGATTCAGGCGGGTTAAAATAAATACAAAATGCATACAAATAGTACACTACAATGATAGATGACATCCACAAGAACGAGCACATAGACAAAGTAACAATCTGATAGTATAGTTAAGTGATGTAGTTGAAACAAAAGAATGTCTATTAGTGTTTAAAAAGAGAGGGGTGAGGACATTCAATTCATGTTTTAAGTAGGCAGTAGCTTTTTTACTTCAAAGACATCCTGAAGACTTAGCATAAAACTCAGCAATGATGAGTGATTATCAAAGAAAAAAATTGTAAAAGAAACTCAGACACATTACCAACATCAATTGCATCAATGTCCTTTACCCTCTGCTGTTGGAGAAAGAAATAGAGATACGAGTTATGAGGAAACAACAGAGAACCCAATCTTTATCTACATAAATGTTAGAATAGTAGAAATATCTATGACAAAACACTACAAATTGTAACCATTCGGGGCGGGGCGGATTTAGGCGGGTTTAGAAAAATGATACCCGTGCCCCACCCGAATCACGTCGGGTATAGATATTCTAAACCCATAATCACCCACTTAGACATAATTTAACAATATCATGGGTCGATTCGGCTCGGGCCGGGCGGGTAGGGCGGGTTAAACGGGTTTTTGAACAGCCCTACTAGCAAGTCATTGTAAACATTTGAATTAGGAATTATTTCAAAATATTCTCTCCTAGTTGGAGTACCACTCCGTCCCAGCTGAAACGCATCATTGGACTTTTTTCACCCGTAACTGGGTCACTTTGACCCGGTGATTTGGATCGCAAAATGATACAATTTTTCGTTAATTTTTTTATTGTCTTGTAGAATAAGAGTTACTTTACAACACTTCGAAAAAATTATCTAAATATTACAAAATTTTGCTATCCAAATTACCGGGTCAAAGTGAACCAGTGAATAATGATAAAAATCCAAATGGTGCAAAAGAGATGGGACGGAGTGGTATCTCTTTTGGTGTAGCTGAGCAAAATAAACACCATATGATTGGTGTTATCAGTGACCACTGGGTAGCTGCAGGAGCAGCCCATGTTGTTTTGTTGTGTCTCTATCCAGCAGCATGTGCATCCCCAAGAGACTCTGTTGGACTGTTAGTAGCAAATTTAGACCTAAAAAATCCCACAACTCTTGCATTATGGTAGCTTCAATTATATGCGCCTCTGCGGCACGACAAATTTTTGCGTGCTCCAAAAGAACACCACGTGGTGCTCTATAGCCAATGAGTGTCTGTCAATCACTCATAGTATATTTAAGTGTTGCACTTTAATTGGATGTAGAGCACCACGTGGTGCTCTTTTGGAACACTCAAAAATTGCAGACATGTGTTTTCTAAGCATCATGTGTCAGTGCATATGTAGTTACCTAGACACGTGACACGCGGACCAGTGTTTTCTAAGCATAATGTGTCAGTGCAGACGTAATTACCTAGGCTTGTGTTACCGCCGCCTGCGTGTATCTAAACACCAAGTAATTGAACAAAGAAAGATCAAACAATACCTCTATCATTTTACACCTATGAATGAACTCTTGCTACTGGGGACTCAAATGAGCATTCAGAAGGTTTGCTCCAACAATAACTAATCAACTGCAGGTCTCTCTCAGATGCTATGTATCAAACCTTTCACAACATTTTCAAATATTTATTCTTGTTCAAAATTTCAAATTACTCCTAACCCTCTCAACTACTTTATATATATATTTCTCAAAAAAAAAAAAAAAAAAAACTACTTTATATATAGACTACTTTAGTTCCACACTTCATTGTGCAGTTCAGTTGATTGGAGATACATGCTTATGTCTTTGAGTGTTTGCTATCAGATCTTGAGTTTAAAATTTAGGGAAATTCAAAGAGTTCCACTGACTTCTTCAGTTGTGAGCATGTCAGTTAGTGCTTATTCTGACACCGGCTGGCTTTTCTCTCTGGTGCGATTTGCTGCATAGAATTGGGAGGACAAGAAGGGGAATAGCAAATCCTTTGAATAGAAATGAAAGTATTGTATTGTAGCAGTACATGAACAAATCTAATTACATCAGCAACTGATGAGAGCCATAAAATTAAACAAATTTTTGAAACTTATGTAAGCTAACATTACAGCAGAACACTGGACCTCATTTTAAAATTACACTACTCTTTTGATTTTTGAAGGAAGTGATCAGAGAGATCACTGATTAGCTACACGGAGAGAGAGAGAGAGAGAGAGAGAGAGAGAGAGAGAGAGAGATTTAGTTGGGAGCAAAGGCTATGCAAGCAAGGAGGAGAATAGCAGAGGAAGCACCATCTTCTTCAAGATTGGAGGTGCTCCTCTTGAACTTGCTGGCTTTCCCTTTGTTGCATTGCATCAACTGCCTCTGTTGCTGCTGCTCTTGTTGTTGCCTCTTCTTCATGATTTCATCTACCTTGGCCACCATTTTTCTCTTGCTTTCCTGCTTTCAAAGTCAGCTCTTTGTAATTGACTAAATAGAAGAGAGAATGAAGGGGGTGCATGGAGAGATCAAATACATGGACCTCCTCTATTTATAGCATGTGCCGGTGACTCTCAAAAGTGTTTGATTTCTTATACTCTACTTTACCACTCTTCTAAAATACAAAAGATATAAAAAACACTAGAACTCCTTTAAGTTGATGACACAACTTTCATCTCTAAAGAATTTACTGGTTTCTGATATTTTACCTTGAAATTTGAGCTTTTTTTACCCCAACTTTAACTTGAATTACAGTCTCCTCGCCCTCTGTCAATTTGATAAATATAAGAAATCATATAAACTATTTTATTTGAAGAGAACTTGTGAACTCTAATATTATGCAACGTATTTTTTACGTGATCTACAACTGAGCTAGCAGACATGACGCTTTATTTGCATTACCACTGAACTAGTAGCCATTTACGTCTCGCGTTCTCTGAATTTTGACAATGAATATTGTAAAATGAAAATTTTAAAGTTAATATGGCCAGTTTTATTTTATGCAATTATTTTGACAGTTTCAACTACAAGTAAAAGGGACCACAGTGTCAATCTTTTACCTTTCTACATAAAGGAAGAAGCCAGCCAATTGCAATTCAAATTCTTAGTGGCTGAGAGATTTACCAAACGGTCTAAACCACAGATTTGAAACTCTCTCCCTCCCTCCGAGTTCAATAAGCAAACACAAAGACATAAAAAATTAATCAAGAAAATGATAAGTGAATGAGAAAAATATTCCTTCTGCTCCCATATCTCGTGCTTTATTCCTCCTATGTTAGAGTCCAAACATCAGTTACCAATTTTTAAAGTTACAAAGCTCAAGGCCACCTGCCACGCCCTTCACTTTCATCTTATACTCAGCTGAAATTTGAGAATACAAAAAGATGATATTGGGGAAATTTAAGTTTGACAAGCGGGAACGCTCCGGCTTCGTATGAACTGTGAAACACTGCAGAAAAAATGTTGTGAATTTTAGATAAAATATTATTGTGATAAATATAAGAAATCTAGTAGTGTTAGTTGAATGAATAGTTAATAAGATGTAACACATTTTTATGTATGAGCATTATCTCATGGTTTTCCTTTCTGCATTAGTTTGAATATGTTGTACTGCTACAGGTCCTATTGTGTCTTGCAATCCGGGTATTTATCACCATTGTACTACTAACATATTTTTATTTATGAAATTCTGAGCGTTTACAAAAAGTTCACAATAAAAATTAACTGGTCATTTTATGCGAAAGTACAAACAATGGATGTTTTGTACACAAAATCTTGCTGGTGTTGTGTTTATTTAAAGTCACAATCATTGATCATCACACATCAGCTGGAGAATTTTGGCAATTTGTTGCATTGGATTCTCCTCTCCTCTTTACTGACCAATCATAGATGAGTATCAGCTCACAATAATTTATTTTTTCTGGTTAATTGTATGAAATTAATTTAATAACCTAAAACAATCATTCATGAAACATATGAATATGCAGCCTCTTGACTCTGACCGCAGAAAAGAATTAATAGAAATGAAGTTTGAGAAAAATGGAACATTAAGCTAGAATCCCACATATTATATCTAGGTAGTTGCATGATAGATACAAGAACATGACGAAGTGATTGGTTTTGTTTGAGAAAGAAATGTACACTAAGAATTAGCAATATCGACATCAAATTTTAGCCAGCCACTCACAGACAACGCGTGATGACAATAAAATTGTGTTTGACTGTCAGTTGACGGTTGATAGCAAAATAGCTCGAAATTGATGTTGGTTTTTATCTCTGTTAAAAAAAACATTCTCCTTCTTTATTCAAACGTTTTCGAGCGCTAACTCTTATGCCGGAGAAGTGTTAAGAGATAGTGATAAACAATTCAACATGGTATTATTTTTTCGCACAACTGTTAGAGGAAAAAAACATATAAGACCTTGCCCAAGGGGAGAAGTACTTAATAATTTGCAAAGCCATGTGACAATGTTTCCATGATTCATCCTCTTCTTCCTTGTATTTCTTCGCCATGGTCCCAAATATGTTCCTTCACCAATTTCCTTTCCATGTTCATCGCATTGTTTAATTTTGATAAATTCAATCATAGATCATGACCACATGTGTTCGATATTTATGACATTTGTATTCTTCGTCAACCTTTCTCCTTTATATTATGGGTTGAAACAAGTAAACGACTTAATACTTATCATTCGCAATTAATGATCATCTGAAATCTATTTTGTGTGAGAAAGACAATATACCTAGAAGTCGGTAACCAATTTATCGCTTGCTTATTGTGAAATCAAATTTGCGAAGGAAAGGAACAGCTTGTGAGATGTCAACGTTGTCCAAAGGATATTCAAAATGACAATAGATTTTGATGCCTATCCAAATCAAAAATTGAAAATGAAGCTAAGAAAGGGTTGGTCTAGAGGAGGATAACAAGTATAAATTTTGTTGTGATTGAAAGAAACAGAGGAATGGGGGGTTACTGAGAGAACATGAGCCCATTATTCTCAGCATTCAGGGCCATGGCCTCAGATAATGGGGTGTTGGCCATTCTTTGGACATCCCCATTTTGGTTTGAATGAGTTGCTTCACCCCTACAGTATCAATGTTTTGTATGGATACCTCTATCCACTCTATTTCTCTATTTGTGGCATTTTGTCTTCTTCCTACTTTGTTGTGAAAATATGATAAAATGCCTTTCAAAAAATAGGGTAAGAGACTAAGAGGCAGTTTCACCCCCTAGGTTTAAGCAAATGCACTTTACCCCTTCATGTTTGGAAAATGACACTTTCACTCTTATTGTGTTTCAAACTTCAGAACACTTACACCCCCACTGTGACATATCATACTCTAAGGGATAGAACTTTCTCCCGAAACTAATATAGTGACGGACAACCACCCCCAGACTAACGATGTTGCAATTGAAGAGTGTAAATACTCTAAAATTTGACAAACTTAGAGGGGTGAAAGTGTCTTTGCATCTAACTTGAATAGCTAAAAGTGTCTTTTACTCCTAAAATACACAAATTTTTCAGAAATGATTAGGTGAAAAACACGTTCAGCCCCTCAGGTTTGATGAAAAAACAATTTCACCCCATCTAGTTAGGAAAATGACACTTTCACCTCTTTGACATGCCAAATAACAGGATACCTACACTCTCTGAATTGTGAGAGGGGGTGGGGATATGTCACTGATAGTATTTTTTGAGAAAAATTGATCCTCTTAGAGCATGTAATGAGTGACTAATGACTAAATGACACAATCATGGGTGTAAGTGTCTTGAAATTTGGCACATTGAAGGAATAAAGTGTCATTTCCCAAAGTAAAGGGGATAAGTGTCTTTTGTCAAACCTGGGGGTGAAAGTGTCTCTTACCCTTGCTATATAATTTTATAGCACATTTTAATTATTTTTAGGACATTTTAGGACAACTTGGTCTCACATTTAAGCGTTTAAACGGCTAAAACTATAAACTGTTAAATTCACAATACCGTACAACTTTTACATTCCTGAGAAGTCTGACTATGAATTGCCGACATCAATTTTGTTTTAATGGTTTGTTAATCCATTGCGTTAGTACATAGGCATACAATGTCAAGCTAATCTCAATTATACTATACTAATGTCCATGATATTAGAGAATGATGACGTGATGCGTGAAATTCTCAAGCTCTCTGCGCATTTTGAATTTATTTTAGTTTACCTATGGTCATCGTTCTACGAACAAAGTCGCTCATGGATTTGTAAAGTTTGGACTGTCTGTTCCAAACAAACATGTATTGTTAGGTAATTGATCTTTATGGGCCCTTCAGTTTCTCCAAATGATGTAATGAGGTTCCCGAACCCTTCACTTGAATAGAAGCTGCATTTCTTCTAAAAAAAATTCACAATACCACTTTTACATTATTGACAAGTCTGACTATGAATTGCCGACATTAATTTTCTTTTAATGGTTTGTTTATCCATTGTGTTAGTCATCGACAGCTACTCTCTACGTACATAGGCATAACAATATCAAGCTAATCTCAATTATACTACGCTAATGTCCATGAGATTAGATTTAAGAAAGTACTTTATGAAGGGGCAAATCCATTTTAAATATTTGAGATGTTTTTATATGGATTTTTTCAATGTTTATGTAGAACTATGGGACACAACAATAGGCATTGGACAGGATGTTTTTGTCTTGAGGAGTTAATCTGTACTTTCTAATTAAGAGAGTCAATTACAATGCTGGATATATGACTGAGATTATACTTTAGTCACTATAAGTTGTTTCATTCATTGTCATTGACATCATTGTCAATAATTTTAAAAGGACATAATTTCAGACAGAAGTTCGAATATAATTTTTTGCTTTAGTAATTTTGGTTAGCGGTTATTTTTAACACTTAAACATTTTCCTTTGTAGGTTTTTAGTTTATTTGTGTTAAGAAATTATGTAGACATTTTTGTCTAAAATTATGTCTAAATTATTTCTTTTTTTTTTTTGAGGAAAGTCTAAATTATTTCTTGTTCATGAATTAAAAAGACATAAAGTGGCAAATCATTAAATAAAATTACTATAATGTCAAAGCTAATTTTCAGTAATAATTTACTATAATGTTCTTATATATGCCCAATAAATTTATATAATTGTTCTTTCATTTATCTATTGAAGGTTATGAATGTATTTCAAAAGAAGTGAAGGTTATGAATGATTTTAACCACCGAAAGTACGAAAGAGCAACATGCATTACAGCTTTACAAGTTATTGATGAAATAAATATTAGAAAAATAAGACAATGTGTAACGGAAGCTCTAGATCAACTAATTTATTTTTTTTTTTTTTTTTGAGCAAAATTCCAAATTGCATTGACTAAGAATTGGCCATTACATCGCAAGCTTCCCTCCTAATACAATCACGAAGCCAAGAGGGTACATTCTGTTTTGATCAACTAATTTATTTGACCTAATATGTTTTGTGATTAGCTCATAATTATGTAATTATGCATTTTGACAGAAATTGACAGAAATTGTTTTCCTAATTGAGGCAGCCAAACAGGTTCTTAGTTTTGTTATATTGTATCCTTATAAAATAATAAAAATAAAACCTGACTCTATCTCCGGCCACCGTCCATATGGGCTTTGGAGAATGTGCTGTAATTTTGTTATGGAGTGTAGTAGTAGAACCCACTTCATTCATTCATTCATCTTCCAAGTTCAATGAACTTGAGCAGTTCATGGGCTTTGTTAGATGAATCTGGTTTCCATAGATTTAGTCCATAGATTTTGTTGCGGGCTTGTAGCTCACTCAAGCTTTTATTTGACAGAGTTGTCATTTCTAGTTTAAATATTGCTGTCGTCAATACATTAGTTGATTCAGAGCTCAAAAGAAGAAATGTTTTAGAAGGGAATACAGAAGGTACTATGAAAATATTGTTGTCAATTTGACCTGGTGATTTGACTAGTAAAACGATACAATTTTCGATAATCTTTTCTTGGCATGTAGAGTAAAATTTTCTCTATAACACTATGAAAAGATTACTAAACCCTTACATCGTATTGTAATTCAAATCATCTGGTCAAAGTGACTCAATGAATAGTGGTAAAAGTCAAACTAAGAAAAAACATAATAAACAGAGGAGATATCGTATTTCAAAGTCGTTGGATTCAGTTAGTGCTTTACTTTGTCGTATCAATAGCATTAGGCCTTTTGACAAAAAAAGTAGCATTAGGTCCAGTGCGACTGTGCGAGAGAGACCTGGCCTGGCTTCCTTTCATGTACCCACCTATAGTTTTGGTACCCATACTTGTTTCCATCTGTTTTGGGCTCAGCTTCTCACATTTGTAGCCCAGAATAAAGTTTTGTTTAATTTGGAGAGAAACGCAATTTCTTTTGATAATTATTGGAACAAGCCCAACATAAAGCAAAGCCCAACGTACAACAAAATTGAAACAGGCAGAGAGAAGCCCAGCCCATAAGTTTGGAAGAGAGAAGCCCAGCCATAAGTTTGGAAGCCCATTCATATTTGGGCTGTCAATTAAAGTGTTTTATTTTGTCGTATCCATAATATAGGCCCACTTAAGTATACGCATTTAAAAATCTGCATAACGTCATCTTCTTTTGATTACTAATACTGCCTTTTATGAAATTATCATTTTGACCCAAAAAAAGATTAATACTGCCTCTGTTTCGCTAGAAAGTCTCTCTTTTGACTTTTACCACTATTCACTCAGGCTCTTTGATCTGGTAACTTGATTAACAAAACGATGCAAGAATTGATAGTCTTTTCATAGTGTTATAGAGTAGATTAAAAAAAATGCATATATTTTTATCTAATTCACCGAGTCAAAGTGACATTGTTACGGACGAAAAAGTCAAGTAGAAAATTGTTTGGCGAAACGGAGGAAGTATACATTTCTCAGGAGTCATTCAATCTTACACACTCTATGAGATCGTTCTAGTGGGTGGATGTGTTGATACTTCAACTTCAATCTCCAAACTACCCAAATAATTTTAAAGTGAATTACATGTTAACAATTTTATAGTTTTATATGGGTCCTGTGTGGACTGTTACAAATAAAATAATTTTTGACAGCATACCTCCAATGAGCAGCTTCGTATGATTCGGCTGACTCAATTGTGGTTGTCTGTGGTCTCCATATGAATTAAATCTAAATTCTTTGTTTTATTATTATTCTTCTTTCATATCATATGGGTTTGGTGGAAGTTGCAGTTTCAGAGAGTTCATCTTGTTGGGTGGAAGTTGCAGTTTCAAAGGGTTCATCTAGTTGGGTGGCTGCTCATGATTAGTTTGCACTCGCTCATGTAATCCCAGTTTCAGATGCCATTCATCTAGTTGTCCCCCCCCCTCTCGTGTTGATTCAGTTCTGGGTCTTCCTGCTCCTGATCTGGACCATGTTGGCTTTTCTGATGATGTGGATGTCTTCACCGAGGTTCCCAATGATGTTGCTCCTTTGCTCCCACCACTGCCTAAAGATTCAGTTAATGCTATCATCCCCTACATTGTTGATTAGTATTGGATCAACGCCTTGTCTTGTCAATTTCTAGTTAGTTTCTGAACAATGTTCTCTGGTTGTAATTGGATGGTTTTGGTTAGTTGGTTTATGTTTATATATAGCTTTTGTGAGGATGCTCTTGAGCCTTGGTAGTATGTGTAGTTTTCTTCTAGCTTATGTTCTCAGTTCTTGAAGCTAGGTTGTGTCTCGTTTAGTTTGTGTGCTTGGAAATTCCTATTAATATTATGTTCTATGGTCTTTGACATTTTTTTCACAATTTTGAGTAATTTTAATTTATATGATTACGGTGATAAAATTAAATTTATACGTAAGACAAGTAGAGGAAATGTGACATGAAGAAGGTTTACAACAAGAGTACAATAGCAGCCATAGATGAGTAAAACGCCGGATCTTACATGAAATCAATGTGTTTGTGGATAATGATGGATCACATTCACATTCGCCATGTGAGTCATACTTAATCCAAGAGGCTTCTAGAGCTTAGTACTATATATGTTTCGTTTGCTTTTTCCTGTTTGATTTTTTGGGATAACTTTGACCCGCTGAGTTGGTTAAAAAAATGGTACAAGAATTTGATAATCTCTCGCATTCCACAAAACTAACTTAAACCCTCATATAGGAAAGATCCGGTCCACCACCTATGTGCCCCTTTTCACTGTCTCTTTCCAAACATGAACGTACAAATATGTTATTCGTTTTGCGACTGCCATCTTATAACGTGGACATCTCTTAACACATCAAAATCAAAGCGAAAGAGAAATATGAGATGAAAGAACCCCTAACATAGAAGGAATCTCGTAGTGCACATCCTATTTTGGTGTACCAAAAGTCCCTTTACTAGATCCCATATTTTTATTTAGTGCATTAATGGGGTCGGTTAGAAGTTTAAACTTCACATGAACACAACATTGTCCAATTATACTTGAATAAAAGTAGCCTTTTTTCTTACAATTCAATTTAAATGTTATTACAAGAAATGAGAGGGCGTGGAAGTTTTTTTTAATGGGGCTGTTTGGATGAGCTGAAATAAGTGAGAGGTTGAGCTTAATACCTCCTTTAATCTGTAGTGTTTGGATGCGGTAGATTATTGTAGATTGTTGGCAAAAAATATTTTTTTTTTGAGATAGTGAGGTCTGAACTCAAGACCTCATGAAAAAAATTCAAACACTCTACCACTATGCTAACATACATTTGCATAATAAAATACCAGAAATCACACTAAAAAGTATCGAGTTTTCCCAAAAATCCGGAATTCCGCCCAAAAAATCGGGAATTCCGGCTGAAAATCCGGAAATCCGGATTTCAAGCCAGAATTCCGGACTCTTTTCGGAATTCTGAATTGCTTTGTATTTGGAGAGGTTTGACAAATTTATGCCGGATTTTTGACTTTTCCTTTCCTCCCTACTTCCTCTCATCCAAACAAGCCCAATGAACGTAGAGAAATTTATATTATAAAGGAGCTCTTCCTTTTACTATGAGGAGCTCAATTGTCAAATTATAGTCATTAGATCACTGCAACATTAATTGTGAGAAATAGTTGGAAAGTTTTGAAATGGGCCATGTCCACGAGACATTCCCTAGTATCATATAACCAAAACAAGAAACCCCATACCTTCAGAGTATAGATACAACTAAATATAGTGTATACAGAGAACAACAGTGGTATAAACTATATCGCAAGACGCACATTATAGTGGCCAAAGGTTCCTTAACTAAACAATTCATCTCTGCAACCTTTGATCGAGAGACTTTTTGGACAGAGAAAAAGATAGTTTGACAGAATCTTTACGTATATGTGCAATAAGCCGCTCATCTCATAAGCACAACTCTCACACCTCTGCAAGGAACGAAATGCTATGAGACAATAAAAATAAACGACAACATGCAAGTAATTCAATCAATAGCAGTAAAATGCCAAAATAAATAAGGCATGTAATTTTTCCTATAAGGGCGACGATGCCCTATGACGAGACCCATATGAAAGAACAACTCTTTGGCATGCATAGATCTATACTCGGATGCCTGCGAGGGAAAACTCTGAATTCCAAGCATCATCAAATTGGAAGGTGCTACCTGTCCTCAATAGAAGCAGGTCGATCGTGAAATGTGAGCGTAGCCAAATTCCGAGTACTCCAAATGCGGTATGAAGGCCAATGAATTCCTTATAATTTGGTTTGCTCAAAGCATAATGATACAATCTATGTCAATTCTGTCTCTGTTACATACAGGGAGAAGTGGGTTGTCTCAACCTCGTGTATGTGGAAGGAGAGGAACAATTGCAGGTTCAAAACACAAAATTTTCAACCAAGGAGAAGTAATTCAAGCAATACACTTTCACCTTAATAAATTTAATCTTCTTTGGACATTAAAGGAGTCGGTTGAGCAGAATGGAGACCCACAGTCCTCGTGACAGGCTCCTTGAGACGCGTGGACAAAAGTCAATACAAACATTGCATGTAATGGCGATTGGAGAATAGTTGGCTTCGGCTGCGTGCTATGCGATCCGGAGGGGCTCTTTCTAAACAGTCATTGAACGAATTGACTTCGATCCTTTGGTCCTACTTCTGGAATTGGGGGTATAAGGAAGGGCTTGGAGCGTGCACGTGATGCGAAGTGTATACGCTTGATTGTAGAGTATGATTTTCAGTCGAGAATAGATCTCCTTCTAAAATGGTGTCGGGGAGAAATGGAAGTAGAAACTTTCGTTGAGATAAGACGAGAAGTCGATCGGTGCATTTCACTTGTGGATAGGTTTGAAGTTGTTGTCATCCAACACGTGTCGCGTGATTTCAGTGTGGTGGTTGCTTTATTTGCACACCGATCCCTGTCCTTCTTGCAATATAGCCTTTATACTCGCCCCCGTGATTGGGCGCGTGATGTAATTGAGAAGAATATATTAGGCATTTGTTTTGGCTCTTTAATGTCGTATTTTCCCTAAAAATATATATGTTACACACTGTGTACAAGGAAATCCTGGGAAGAGATCCAAGTGTACACCTCTAACAGGAGATGAGAACAAGAACAAGAATAGAAACATAGAGATTGAGGGTTGGCGTAGGGGAAAGAGTAAGCACTTGCTAACTGTTCTTGAGAGAGAGAGAGAGTATAACAAATTGGCTAAGAGATTCAAGAAGTTGCCATAGAAGGCTAAAGTTCTCATATATGGTGGGGAAGTGACCGTTATGAGGGGTTAATGCGCCCATAAATGGCGGCTTACTGTTAGCCTCGTAACGGCACGTTCGACCGTATATATATGGCACGTTACACACTCTTCCGCATAAGTAGGGGATCGTTATGAGATCGACCACATTTATGGGACACGTAGGCATTAAATCGCTCAGCCAGTTACCAATGGTTGCGCGCGAGCGTGGTTGTTGCTCTCACGTGACGTTCCTTATTCTAGCCTCCAAGCCACTAAGTCCCTACAACTCCTGTGCGGTTAGCATCGCGGGTGACCCTGTCTCACAGCCCCCACATGAATAAGCTCGCATGTAAGCATACGCGAATCAAATGAGATGTGATAAAGTGTATACAGAGTACCATTATATATGCTGGATGGCTGCCACGTGGACGATGATTGATCTACTCATAATGCACTATCTACACACACACACAAAGGGACACATATTTCTTACAACCTTGGTTGTAGGAGTTCAGGAGTTCATATTACCTTGTTATGTGACTGATATTTACGAGTCCATGCGGCAAGTAGAATTAGAACATGTCTATTTGACTTTATACTAATTGAAATTATTTCATTGCTATCAATTCAAATAGGCAAGTTCTTAATTTAACTTAAATTAGTGTCAATTCAAATAGACAAGTCTTACTTTTGCGCCATGTGGATCAATAAAATTTAGCCACAAGAGAAGTCAATTTGAAGCTCGGACACGAATTTCTACAGTCTTGGTTGTAGGAGTTCATATTATCTTGTTATGTGATTGAATTTATTGATTCACGTGTCAGGTAGAATTAGAATATGTCTTTATTTGATACTAATTGAAATTATTTCAAATTGCAACTCCAACTTATTTCATCAGTATCCATTCACATAGGTTGTTCTTAATTATAATTTAAATTAGTGTCAATTTACGTTTTAGTTTTGCATGTCACGTGGACTAATAAAATAGCCACAAGACAAGGCAATATGAGTTCCTACAATGAAAGTTATAGAAAATTTGTGTTATTCTTAATAAGATATATGTATATATTTTTTTTTACTTTAAAATTTAGTATAGAATTTGGTTCAATTGGTTGGAGATTAAAATTTCCATTCGTCTCTTCTAAAAAAAGAGAAATGGAGGTTAGTTGGAGATTGCTCTTTCTTTCCACTAAAAAGGAAAAATGGAAGAAAATTAGAAAAAACTATTAGGTGTCCAATTGCTCAAGAGGGTCAGTGTGGTCGCGTACAAAGTTTTAATGCGTTGTCAGAATTGCGTGATTTGTGTTTCAAGGGAGGAACCTAATGTCAAAATTCGATACAAAGAAACTGAAGCATGTTTACCGTGAAGGAAATTTTTCAACTCACACTTTTGCCAGTAGATGAATATCTTAAGGAAACACTGGATTTTATTCAAAAAGACCCGTTTAGGCTAACGATGTAATTTGTGGTGATTTTTGGGTGTGACTAACGCTGAGTAATGAATAGTTACCTTTCTCAAAAAGAAGTTGTTTGAGCTAAAGCAATCATTTGCCAACAAAATCTTGGCGGGCCTGGTGGGCTGGAAAGGCCCGTGGATAGGACCGAAGTGTCTGAGATCGGCCTCGTGCAGCTAGTGTTGTACATGGGTCCACTAACTAACCTTTTTGATATTTGAGCTTCAGTTGGCTCGTCACGCAACCCAAGAGTCATGTGATCCTATGACCGTTGCACTCTCTCTGGTGCGCATCTCACTTCAATTAATTTTCCATTTCTTTTGAAAATTGTCAGAAACTTCTCTGAAGTGCCAATAATTGATGAAAATTTGGTATATAATTTTTCTAAATAAAATATGAAAATAAAAATTTGAATAGTATGACATAAATTATGAGCCTTTATAATACTTCCTAATTATTCTTATTATTATTATTATTAATATTAAAAGACATTTACCACTTCTGCCAATTGGATTAATACCATCCCGCTACCTTGACGTTTGGAAAAAGACATTAGACACCCATTTTATGGAATATTCCTTGGACATAAACCACGATTCTGTTATGTTCTGTTAGAAAAGTGGTTATTAAATTTTTTCGGATCATATTGCTCTTGTGTATCTTTTTTGACTTTTTTACCCATGTTAATTATCAAGAACTCCAAGACCATCAACCCAAGAACATCAAGATTACGACTAACGGAGGAGAGAAGGAGAGATAAGGTTTTTAGGGTTGGGGAGAGAGGAGGAAAGCCATTTATAGTGGAGTAATTTCTCAATTTTCAGGGGTATTTGTGTCTTTTCATGCCCTCGTTAGTCATCTGTTTGCTTTTAACTCTGATAGGGTGCAAAATGTATTTTCTCGATAAATCAGGGGGCAAAATGTATTTTATCCATAAATAGAGGGTGGAAAATATCTTTTACCCTTGTTGCTTTTAAACTGTTGTAATAGTATTAAACTTTCCAAACTCAACTTCATAACAAATTTCTCAGAGTACAAACACAGACATCCTAATAAATTACCAAAATTTTTTTAGTGTTTCAAAAGTGCACCACTTATGAAAATAGTCAGTGGTTGACCCATATTCATTGATTGTAGAGCACCACATGGTGTTCTTTTGGAGCACTAAAAGTTCTCCTAACCTACAGAACATATATGATCCATAATCATTTAAAACAATTTTCAAGACATTTAACATATTGACGTTAGTGACAAGCTTATAATATTGGAACATCTATGTTATGACATATAACATTCCTGAATTTAAAACGATGGGAACATCAAAACAAAGGATCACAAGCTAATTAAATACTTGCCAAATGATTTCATTAATGTCATGTTTGATTTCCATTATTAGGTGTATTAATTGGGGTTGGACCAATTATAACTCAAGTATTAACTAAATGATGTATTTGGTAGGCCTTAAAAAAAGAAGCTCTAAAAATGATGTATTTGGTAGTTTTGCAGTATTTTAATAACGGTAGTAAATAGCAAAAATATAGTGTTTAACACTCAAATTAGTCTCCTCCTAATAATATAACTAGTCTGATCCAATCCAATATCTCTGATCCAAGCGGATTAGTCCCAAAAACTAACATATCATCCTAAACATGTTATAAGATCCACAAAAATAATCAACGGGACTTTGATAATCGATATCGGTAGAAAACTATGACTTCGTTTGTATACGCCGTTTTGGATTGCTATGTTTTTAAAAGAATATTTTAAAATTAGAAATTTCAATGACCAATAGAAGTGGTATCGGTGACTGAATCAGCAAAATCTGGTGTAATCCACCGATGACTAGTAAAAGGAGGCTCCAAATCTACTCTATAAGATAGCATGGTTTAACTAACTTATAGATTTTCAGCATTTAGATTAAATAAATCAGGCACAACCCTTAAATTTCTCACCTACAATCCATTTAACTACACATTTAACTGTTGGAATTGTGCCCTAGAGGCAATCAATCAATTGTGACATTTATGGATTTACGATTCATTATGTTATCGATATGGAGATATGTTAACATGAATGAAGTCCTTAGAATATAAGTGATATATTCTTAAATGTCCCTAGTTGATTATAATGATTAATAGGACAATCATCTATAGACAAGTATGGGGTTGGATTGATATGGAGATATCATGATCCAACACATGGGTATGCATTAGGAGTAATGGCATACTGGATTGACCCATCTCCGAGAAGGCTACATACATGTTATGTTAAGTCACAAGCGCTTCTCGCGGTGCAATGGTATTGTCATCCTTAGACTTGAAGTCACTAGATTATCTAGTTGTGGATTATTGTGATCTTGGTAGCGTTAAAACGCTACACCGTAACTGGGTAGTTATAAAGGCGTGTACTGGATACAATAAGAAGCAAGCTTAGAAATCGTAGTGGACGTAGATAGAATTTGTCCCTCCCACATAACGGGAGCAAATATCCTAGGCCACTCGAGGGATAGTGCTTATAAAATGTCTGGCCAGACTCAAATAAATCAATATTGAATATTGATGTTATTTGCACGAATAAGGCTATTCCCATGATCGAGAAACTATGGATTGGATATACGAGTGTGACTTGTATGTCTCGTGTCCAATCCGAATATTGGGACAAAGGGATGAGACAATTACTTGCACAAGGTTTGTCATGATGACTATTCTATTTGTTGGCTAGAATGAATGTCTTGCTAGAGGCCGCTCCATATTAGTAAATAGTTACTACCAACTAAATAGAGCCTATGGGGTCACACGCCATATAGGGGTGAACTAGACCTGGGAATTAATTAATTAATATGATTAATTAATTAAAAAGGATCAAATCGCAACAACTTGCTAACTTAGTAGGACTAATATGCAAGTTGGACTAATTCATGTATAGACATGATTAGGATATGCCAAGGTGGCCTAATTCATGTAGAGACATGATTAGGATTTATTTGCAAATAGAAGTGATCCATGTATTGACATGAGAATGACTATTTTGCAAAAAGGGACTAATCCGAACTTGAGTAGGATTAGGAGAGGGGTTCTTTATGTAGTAGGACAAGGAGTTGTTGGACTATATAAAGAACACTCCTAGCTTATTTTTCTCTCTACACACAACACACGTCTATATGATAGAAGTAAGGAGAGAACAAAGCAAGGAGAGAGAGCAAGTCCCAAAAGAGGGCCGAACCCCCCAATGGGACCGCCCCCTACCCGTCGGCCTCACATGGAGGTGGCGCCCCACCCTGGTGCTCCATTGTTGCGCGATTCTTCTTCCTCTTCCTCTTTCCGGGCTGTCACCAGGGATTGGAAGATCTAGATCTCACCTCTAGGCGTGGATCAACCGTAGAGACGTGACACAATTCGCGTTTGAAGTCATCAAAGGAGAAACCCTAAGGTGTGTTATTGATTTCTTCCTTCACCATCGTTATGTCTCTTGACTTGTGATACTTGGAGGATTTTGCATGGTTTATGATTATTTGTGTTTCCGTTGCGCATCCATGAATCAAAACCCCACATTAACTACACACTATTTGAAAATTTACACTCTTACAGATTAATTTACGTAATTATCAGAAGTGTGTATGAACATGACTTGATGAATATCATATAAAATTATCGGGGACGCCATTTTCACCTTCTCTTAGAGCAAAATCGATTATGAAACGTGTTTTTTAGGTAGTTCCCTCGGACACGGACAATCTCCTAATATCATATGAAGTACAAAACCTAACCAAACATAAAATATCCTGATACTCAGTAATTTATAATCCTCAAACTGTAAAAACTAATCGATACCAAGACTACTATTTTCTTAAAATTATACTTGAAAGAAGGAGAAAATAACATCATCAAATTTGTATACGACTTTGATTGCACCTACGAGTCCAAAGTCCAAACTCTCCCACTGCCTCTTGCATTTATCAAAACAATTATTTTAGGGGAAAAGAAACAAAAGAAAAGTAAGCAAAGAGACAAATGGCATGAATCAAGCATGACTTAATTTCAATTTCCCTGAAAAAAATAAAAAAATAAATTGTGGTATATCTTTCGCAGAACACGATACGGATACGGTGCACCCGCACTCGACCTTCTCGTCTCACCCACCACCTTCTTCGATTGTATCGGACTCTCTACCCTACCCTTCCGCTCCTCTTATATAAACAGAATCCTACCACTGTCATCTCACCCACTCTTCACACTCCTATTTTATCCTCTCTCTAAAACCCCAACCTCTCTCTCAATCTCTCTCTAACATCATGACCGGCGGTGTGGTCCTTGAACGATTGTCTAATTGCGAGGCAGACAACCAAAACCACAAGGGTAAGAAAAAGTAATCCTTAAATCACAGAACCAAGTGAATGCCACTGCGACTTTCGTCACAAAGAGAAGCGGTTGTATTTTGGTTGAGAAAGAACAATATGAAGGCCATCTTTCACTCATAGAAGGAATAAAGATAACTATCAGGGGACGTAGACATGGCTAAATGAACTTTGATTGTCCGAAATTTTGCAGTTCCAGCGGAGAATGATCAAGATGATGTGGAGACTGTCGAGGAACAACCTCCGAAGACCCAAGTTTAAAGAATAAGTCGCTAGGAAACAGGTTACCGTACGTGACTTTGCCTGGTTTTAAAACCTTTGCTATCAAGGATAACTCCTCCAAGTAAATCTTTCTCTTCCTTGGTGTTATACTGGCGTCCGCGATTAGGTTGTGATTTGTAAGAGACCGAACTAGAGTTTTGTGGACAGCCCCTGACGGAGTTGGACACTGTCGTTTAGAGACGCGAAGTTGCTGATTCCGAAGCCAAGTGCGAGGTGGCTTCTTTGTTACTTTTAAACTGTTGTAATTTCATTAAACTTTCCAAACCCAACTTCATAACATATTTTTTTGAGTACCGACACTGACATCCTAATAAATTACTAACTTACCCACACCACATATATGACCCATAATCATTTAAAACAATTTTCAAGACATTAATCAATATAACATATTAACATTAGTGACCAGCTGTGATATTAATGGGACATCTAAACGTATAACATTCCTTAATTTTGAATCGATGGAACATCAAAACGAAGGATCACAAGATAACTAAGTACTTGCCTAATGATTTCTTTAATGTCATGTTTGATTTCCATCATGAGGTGTATTAATTGGCGTTGGATCAATTATAACTCAAGTATTAACTAATGATGTATTTGGTAGGCTTTAAAAAAAAGAAGCTCACTCCTAAAAAAGGCTATAAAAATGATGTATTTGGTAGGAGGGGCGATATGCTTCACCTTTTTTCTTCATCCTTCAAATTCACCTCTTATGTGTGAAGATATGGTTATTGGGAGTATTTATTTTAAGATATTTCTATAATTACATCACAAACCAAAAACATTCACATATGAGGTGAAATTAAGGGGTGGAGAAAAAATGGTGACGTTTAGCATTTCCCATTTGATAGTTTTGCAGTATTTTTAATAACGACAATAAATAGCAAAAATATAGTGTTTAGCACTCAAATTAGTGTCCTCATAATAATATAACTAGTCTGATCCAATCCAATATTGCTAATCCAAGCCACTTATCCCCAAACACTAACATGTCATCTAAACATGTTATAAGGTCCACAAAACAATCATCGGGACTTTAATAATGGATATCGCTAGAAAACTATGACTTCGTTTGGAAATGTTGTTCTGGTTTGCTATGCTTTTAAAAGAATATTTTAAAATTAAAAATTTTAATGACTGGCAGAAGTGCTGGTGGCTGAATCAACAAAATTTGGTACCCAAATCCACCGATGACTAGTAAAAGGAGGCCCCAAATATCAAATGAAGTACAAAACCTAACCAAACATAAAGTACCCGAACAATTCGGTAATTTCTAAACCCTTAACAGCAAATTGATCCAAACCCTTAACAGCAAATTGATCCTTAACATCAACAAATTTGTATATGACTTTGATTGCACCCTACACGTCCAAAGTCCAAACTCAATCATCCCACTACCACTTTCATGCATCATTTATCAAAACAATTTTTTTTTTGTCAAATTTATCAAAAAAAACAATTTATTTTAGGAAAACAAAAGAAAAGTAAGCAAAGAGACAAATGGCATGAATCAAGCATGACTTAATTCCAACTTTCCTGAAAAAATAAAATAAAATATAAATTGTGGTCTAGATCTCGCAGAACACGATACCGATACGGTGCACCCGCACTCAATCCCGTAGTCGACCTTCTCGTCTCACCCACCACCTTCTTCGGTTGTATCGGACTCTCTCTTACCCTACCCTTCCGCTCCTATATAAAAAAACCCTACCACTCTCCTCATCTCACACCCACTCTCATAACACTCCTCTTCTCTCTCTAAAACCCCCTATCTCTGTATCATCATGACCGGCGGTGAGCACTCTACTTCACTCCGTTCAGTCCATTTTCTTCGATTTCGATGTATTTGTTTCGATTTTTTTTTTTTTGGAATCTGATCTGATTTTGTGTTTTTCTGTGGTCTGATCAACAGGAAAGATCAAGATCGGAATCAACGGTACCGGATCTGATCTCAATCTCGAATCTCAACATGCACAGTCTCTTAGCTAGGTTATTATTGTGTTCTGATCGTTGAACTGTTCTGATTATGTGCAGGATTCGGAAGAATTGGCCGATTGGTGGCCAGAGTTGTTCTCCAGAGAGACGATGTCGAGCTCGTCGCCGTCAACGACCCCTTCATCACCACCGATTACATGGTGAGTCCACTCATCCATCGATTTATCATTGATTTGAGTTGATTTGTATTGGATCGGAGCCGATCGGAGTCGTTTAGGTCGAGTACTGATTAGGTTTTGGATCGGATCTGCCCTAAATCGATTTCGATTTGCGTATTCGGACTTCGATGAGTTCAATTCTCAGTTTGATTTGTGGTTTTATTTGCGTAGTGATTCGGTGTTTGTGTTTTTGTAGACATAAGTGTTTTTGTAGATTTCGATTTGTATTTTCGCACTTGAATGAGTTCAATTCTCATTTTGTTTGTGGTTTGATCTGCGTAGTGATTAGGTGTTTGTGTTTTTGTAGACATACATGTTTAAGTATGGAGTTAAGTGTGACAGTGTTTTTGTAGATTTCGATTTGCATTTTCGCACTTGAATGAGTTCAATTTTCATTTTGTCTGTGGTTTATCTGCGTAGTGATATGGTGTTTCTTTCTGTATGTTTTTGTAGACATACATGTTCAAGTATGACAGTGTCCACGGTCCATGGAAGCACCATGAGCTCAAGGTGAAGGACTCCAAGACTCTTCTCTTCGGAGAGAAGTCGGTTGCTGTCTTCGGAAACAGGTTGAATCACACACCTGTTTCTTTAATTGCTAGATGTTTAACCTGATCTAATCTGAAGTTGGTGATATGTTTGTACTAATTTGTTAATAGTAGAGGTTTAAGTTCTAATTTGGAGATGTTGATTATTAGGAACCCAGAGGAGATCCCATGGGCTGAGACTGGAGCTGAGTACATCGTTGAGTCCACCGGTGTGTTCACTGACAAGGACAAGGCTGCCGCCCACTTGAAGGTTTGTTACTGTCTGGATTTATCTTTGGCCGGCAGCTTTGAATATATACTGTCTATGTATCAGCTATTTGTATTTGGTATTTAGTCTGTTTTGGAGGTTAATTGATGGTCTATGTATGTTTGCTTCATCTTACCGTATTGATTATGCCCTCAATTTAGATATTGCTGTCACCCCCTTTTAAACCATGACGTGTCTCATAATGGTTAAGTGCTCGGCTTTGGTTGTTTCAGTTTATTGTATTTTTAATATACGTCAATTTAGATCTAGCCAAAACATTGTAACGAATGTCTTTGATAATATAGTTCCTGTAGGAAACACAGTTCCAGTGAAGTAACATGTAGTCTCGCTGTCATTTTTGGGCATTTCTAGCTGATGCTACTTGGTGCACTAATATTAGAAATTCTAGTGTATCCACTGTGGTCACTCAGTGGCACATATCTTGTTTTGGGATATATAAACTCCAATTGTGAAACACTATTGAAGTACATTCTTCTTTGAGATAAATATTTAATTATGCATCAGTTTGAACAGTTTTCATTAGCCTATGCTTAATTCAAGTATTTTGTCATTCTAAATCATGGCTTTTAATTTGGTTTGGTTGTGGATAGTATCCGGTTCTCGTGTCTTCTAGCTAGGAATCTAGTAATGATCGACCTGGTGGTGAAGGTATATAGTGAACCTCTTACCCGGGATTATTCACCTAAGTTGGTAATCTTTTTAATAGATTATTTCCCTGTTGAGCTTGAAGATATATAGTGAACCTCTTACCTTCGATTATTCACCTAAAGTGGTAGTCTGTTTAATTGATTATTTTCCTGTTGAGCTTGAATATCAAGTGTTTATAAACAAAACTGATACTTTAAATGGACTAGGGATGAAATGGTACATGAGTTCTGTTTGCTGTTTCTTTTTCATCGTATTTCTTATTGATGGTATGTTGATTATCAGGGAGGAGCCAAGAAGGTCATCATTTCTGCTCCCAGCAAGGATGCACCCATGTTTGTCGTTGGAGTCAACGAGAAGGAATACACATCAGACCTTCACATTGTATCCAATGCCAGTTGTACTACCAACTGTCTTGCTCCTCTTGCAAAGGTCAGTTCAGCCCTCTTTCATGTCTTCCCAATCCCTCACTGCTCGTGTTTATCATTGGTCTCTGTAGTTAAATGAACTATGGAATTTTGATGCTAACATATTTGTACGACCCTGCAGGTTATCAATGACAGATTTGGCATTGTTGAGGGTCTCATGACCACCGTCCACTCCATCACCGGTACTTTTTTAAGACTCTTTCAGTATTTTTTTCGTTTTCTCATCGTTGATGAAACAAATATTCATTAAGCAACTATATTATCCAGCTACCCAGAAAACTGTTGATGGACCCTCTGCCAAGGACTGGAGAGGTGGAAGGGCTGCTTCATTCAACATTATTCCTAGCAGCACCGGTGCCGCCAAGGTATATAATTCCCCCATATCATAGACTAATTATGCATTTCTCTTTCCCTATATTAGGCTATTTCCCTGATTAATTATGGATGTACGAAAGCCTATTTCCTTTTCCCTTGTGTTCTTGTTCTCTTTAACTTTGGCATCTAACTTATATTGCATTTGTGAATCTTGCTATCTTTACTAGGCTGTCGGAAAGGTTCTCCCTGCACTTAACGGAAAGTTGACTGGAATGTCTTTCCGTGTCCCAACCGTTGATGTTTCCGTGGTTGACCTCACTGTGAGGTTGGAGAAGAAGGCTACCTACGATCAAATCAAGGCTGCCATCAAGTAAGGATATAGATTCCTTTCTAAAGTTTCCATTTCATATGGTGTCCATGAATTGCATCTCTGTCGTCCACTTGTGCTGCTGCTTTATCGAATGCACTAATTAGCTTTCTAAGGGTCTCATATGGTATCCATGAAATGAATGTCTCTGTCATCCAGTGGTCCTGCTGCTTTATCAAATACACTATGCTTGCTCTGTGTTTACTATGTCACGATAGCACCTTATATGTCAAATCTTTCTTAATTGTTTTCAGGGAAGAGTCTGAGGGAAAGCTGAAGGGAATCTTGGGTTACACCGAAGATGACGTTGTTTCCACTGACTTCATTGGTGACAACAGGTAAAGATAGAAAATAAATTGTGGTTATTCATTCTATTTGTAAATTGTTTGGTCATGAGGTTTTTTCATTGTTGAAACTTTTTTTTTTCTATACTGGATTAATTCTATTTGACCCCATTTTATAACTCAATATGTTCGGGACCTAACCAATCAAACCCCATGATCCAACTCAATATGCTTATGACGTAACCAAGAAAACTCCATGACCTGACTGTGCATGCTCGTGACCCACTGATCACAAGTTGCTTATAAAATGAAGCATAGAGTAATTTAGCATGCTCGCTATCTCACCAACCACTCACATAAGTTGGTCTTATAAAATAGAGTATAGAATAATCTAGTACTACTTCTATATATTCTATAGACTCCATTCATTCTATGAAAATAATTAGTAGTTTTAACTAAATTTTTAATAGAAAATATCCCATGGTTCTAATTCATTCTACAAGTAATTGTCCGCATGCTTGTGACCTAACCAACTGCTTAATTTTTTTTCTTGGGACTTGTTGAAGTACCATTGAAAGTTGTTGAGAGAAAAGTAAGTTATCTGTGAAGAAATAACTAGCTATTAGAAGCTCTCCTGCTACTATTCTACTTTTTCATGAAAATAGTCTTGACAGATAATAGGTAGCATTTGTTACAAGTTTATTTTCTGGGTCTGACTGGTAATTATAAATTTGTAATCTGAACATATAAAATCAGCTACTTCATTTGATCCACTTCCCTATGTTCCAAGGGAGTTGATGAATTATTCAGATATTTCAACAGATCAAGTTGTAATTTTTGCATATTTAATCTGGGGTGGTCCTAAATCTCACGAGCCTTTGTTTTTTAGGTCGAGCATCTTTGATGCCAAGGCCGGGATTGCTTTGAACGACAACTTTGTGAAGTTGGTGTCATGGTACGACAACGAATGGGGTTACAGGTAACATTCTATTCTTTTTTCTGACCTCTTACTGGTTAGCATCTCACATATTTTGTGCAACCCTCCTTTTGTGTTTGTGTTTTTTCCCTTGAAATATATTTCATGATTTTATGTTTTGAATGCAGTACCCGTGTTGTTGACTTGATTGTCCACATGGCAAACACCAAGTAAGCAATGAGTGCCCTGAAGTCTTGTCTGCTGCCTATGGCGATGATCTAGTAGTTTATTTTGGCAAAATGTTAGTTGAGTTGTGAAGATCAAAAATAAGATGTAACTGGGGACTGGTGGTCAAAGTCTCTCGGATTTGTTTTGTTTGAGTACTTGTTTTTTTGGGTTGCTCATCTTAGGTTGAATTTGAGTAATTGGGGGTCTGTATCTGGTACTTGAATCATTATAATTGTGTTTTTCTTTTAGTATGTTACCTTCTTGCTTGTGTTGATGATGTTTACCTTACATGTTTAGTACTATTTATTGTTGCTACCAGAGCAGGTTCATGATTTCTTACCTCAGGTAGCGTCACATGACCTGAAATGAATGCTATTTTGAAATTTGTATTGGACGAACGAGAGACAAGGCTGACTGGAGTTGCCGTTTGAAATTTGCTTGATTGTGGACTCGAACTGGCACTTGACGGGAATAACACACCCTAATTTGAACATTTGAAAATGCTGCAAACACTAGAAAATCAGATGTGCGACATACCTTGATATATTCAACTAGACATACCTTGCTGCTTGAAGTTACGTTGGCTCTCGTTGTCACCTCAATTTGGCAACTTAGAGGTCTCTACTTGGTTGCGTTCTTCCGGGTACCTTTACTTCGAGTCCGGGTACCCATAACACTTCGAGTTCGACCGTTCTACATCTACTTAGGGTGGGTATGACTTATTTCCAGCTTATAATCTACTTAGGACATTTGATCTGTTTTGGAGGTTTGATTTTTTTGTGTCAGTTTTTGGATTTTGGCATTTGATCTGTTTTGAAGTGTAAAACTGAGTTCTCAAAAAATTGGGTTTCATGAAATTCATTTGGACTTTTTTCTTCTAAAATAATAAAAATGACCTATTTTTTTGTATTAACATACTACGAGAACTAATTAGACATACTATAATTTTATTAGTAAATTTAAAAATTATAAAATGGTAATTTGTACTAACAAATAAAAGTATTGCATCATTAAGTTTTTGACAACATAACTTTTTCACCAAATACAAACATCTTTTTTCATCAACTTATTCATCAACTTATTTTTCACCACAATTAAAAAGTCGACTTTAAAGTTCAAAAAATCATACCAAACCCACTCTTCTGTTGTCCTATTTTCTTAAAATTAAAGCTTTGCCTAGTGGTTGCAACAGTTTTCTTAAGTATATTTGGTAAATAATGACTATAAATACAGTGTTTGGTAAACAAATTTCTTTTGACTCGTAGCAATTTTTGTCATTTCATAGCAATAATTGGTAAAAGCTTTTTCCAGACAATTTTTGTCATCTCATAAGAAAATAGGAGATATAACTTCAGGTAGTGATGTGGTTATTACAAAATAAAAAAATTATTCTTACAAAGCCACAAATGTTATCTGTGCAACTCATTGATCATTAGCCACACAAATGAAGTTACATTTTATCAAAGATATTCATAGAAATTTCAAAATAACCATAAATATCACTGATTTTAAAAAATCACGTTTAAGCATTTAAAATTATACCGGTATTCTCTGTCTTGAATATTTTCACGGACTCGCTGGTGCAACTACCACACATGATCATGCCAGCCGTTCTTGTATCACGCATTACAAGAAAATGATAGATAACCATATGCTTCCACGTGTCCTATGATTACATCAGAATAATAAATCGAGAAATCCCAGGTAATCAATTTCAAATTAGCAGTCAAATGCTAATTACGTAATTTCATAATCCCCACCAAGGGCTTCTCCGTCCGTCTATAACTGGTAATTTTCACTTACACCCCCTCAATTTTGGTTGATCACCACTTACACCCCTTGTAGTTTGAAAAAAATCACTTACACCCCTTACGACAACTAGACATGTTGTCACATACACCCCTTCTGTGTACTTACTCTGTTAGATTCATTTTTTCAGACATATTTTCCCTTACCGAGGCTGAACAGGCCTGTCCATCCAAAATTTTGTAAACTCTGTCCCGAATTCGTCATGACTTTTGTTTGTAGTAGTTGCACCATGTTCAGAAACACATACGAAACCTGCGATCTTTGCACATGTTAAGAGTACACATCGGCGTGGAGTGACCTTTGTAGCCTCCGCAAGGATAAATTTGTCAAAAAAATTGTATTTGGAAAATTATCCTACCAAATACCACTCTGTCCCTGCTCTTTCTTCCCAATTTGACTTTTACCACTATTCACCATGTTACTTTGACCCGGTGATTTGGATAACAAAATGATGCGATATTTTGATAATTTTTTCATGGTGCTGTAAAGTAAAAGTTGTTCTATAACACGGTGAAATAAAAAATTGAATCATTTAGTTATCCAAATTAGCCGGTCAAAGTGAGCCAGATACGAGTTTTAAAGTCAACATGAGAAGAAAAAGCAGGGACAGAGTGGTAGCAGACTAGCAGGGATACACAGAAGGGATGTAAGTGACAACACGTTTGGTTGTCATAAGAGGTGTAAGTGAATTTTTCCAAACTTATGAGGGGTGTAGATGAAAATCAACCTAAACTAAGGGGGTATAAGTGAGTTTTACCCTAACTTCAAACTTTCAAAAAAACTCCAAATATTTTTTTGTCGATCCCTCCGCCAAATCCGAAGCACACTCCACCTTCTTCTCACCTGCAAAAAAAACGCTCCTCTCTCTCTCTGCATTCAATGGCAACAACAACAACAACCAATTTCAAATCATAGCCTCTCTCTCTCTCTCTTCCTTCAAATCTTCTTCAAATGCGCCACAGAGAGACGTTGTGTTGTACTGATTCGTAATGGCAACATCGGCGTTCAAGTCAACCTCGAAGCGAACTCCAATCGGAGCACCAGCACCGTCCAAATCCGACGACTCCGATTCCTCAGTCAACAGAGCTCACCGCCGCTCCAGAAGCCTCAGCCGCTTCTCCCGACGACTCCAATCGGACTCCTCCGAGCCTCCGGCGCCGAGAGGGAGGTTCGTGAACACGGTGAGAGGCTCGGGGTTTCCTGAAATCAGCTTAGACGACCTAGCAATCGAGTTCTTCTCGGAGATTAGTCCGGAGAGTGACGGTAGAGGGAGGCGGTGCTCGGAGATTAGTCCGGGGAGTGAGAGACGGGGGAGGTCGGTGTCAAGGCAGAGAGCTCAGGAGGCGACTGCTTCGTCGGAGAGACGAGGGAGGTCGGTGTCGAGGCAGAGGTCTGACGGGAGGAGTAGTTTAGTTCATGGTTCTGGTACTGGGAGGGCTTCTGTGGAGACCAATTCGAGGACGAGGAGGTCGGTTTCGGCGGTTCGTTGCCGGATTACTGATCCTGAGGTACTGCATTTGGTTTCTCTGTATTGAATTTATAGAAATTATACTTGTGGAATTGGTTTTGAATTTCAATTGTTTGTGAAGGTTCTTCAAATGTGGCTTTAGTGCATGTTTGGTATCCAAGATTTTGGATTAAAATTGACCTATTCTGTTTGTTATGTTTTTGATAATCTGCAGATTAAAATAATCTGTGTGCAATTGTAGAATCTCCAAAATTGGGGATTATGCAGCTGAAAATCTAGAAAAAAGTAATTTTGATATATTTTTTACATTAGCATGATCATATTTCATTTACAAATAGGTGTATTCAATTACTTGAATTTGAAGCTCTTTAAATTTTTTGTTAAATGGATCAAGTTAGTAATCTATGGTTTCAGCTCATACCAAACAGATTGTGATTCTCAGTTAAGTTAGATTTTCTTTTCAGATTACTTTCAGCTGATTGTTGAGATTTTCAGCTGGTACCAAACATGCTCTTAGATTGAGTCAAAACTGAAATGTTTATCCTCTAATTTATCTCTACTAGTGCGTGGAGCCGTGGACCACAACAAAAGTATGACAATTCCCAAAGTTTCAATGGCTGAGATCGTCTTAATAGTAAGTATTTTCTTAGGATATAGTGGGGATAAGCTATTCCAGATGTCACATTTTAGGAACGGCTTATTCCTCATAACGACTTATTATATAGATGGGGATAAGCTGTTCCAGATGACACATTTTGGGGGATAACTTATTCCCCATAGGCTATTATTATGTAAATGGGAATAAGCTATTCCACATGTCACATTTTGTGGATAGTTTATCCCCTAATTTATCTCTATAGTCCATATCCCGTGCCCGAGGGCACGACCACAACAAAAGTATGACAATTCCCTAAGTTTGATGGCTGAGATTGTCTTTTTATGAAGTATTTGGTTCCTAGGATATAGTGGGGATAAGCTATTCCAGATGTCACATTTTAGGGATGGCTTATTCCTCATAACGGCTTATTATGTAGATGGGGATAAGCTATTCCACATGACACATTTTGGGGATAACTTATTCCCCATAGCAGCTTATTATGTAGATGGGGATAAGCTATTCCACATGTCACATTTTGGGGATAGCTTATTACCCGTAGCAGCTTATTATGTAGATTCTGGAAAGGCTGGGTGAGAAATAATCTCAAGAGTTTGTTCGTTTATGGTGGCTACAAAAGGGGTTCTTGTTATTTACTCCTATCTCTATTCTAGAAAAGTTGGGTGAGAAATTATCTCAAGAATTAGCAGTCATCTTTTCTGAATGTGATAAGTCTCTCTTTTTCGCAATTCGAGTAGTAGTAAGGAGCCATCAATTCCAATTGGGTGCTGTTCCAACTTCTTTTTCAATCAGGTTCAATGAACGTCAATCTGTATGTTCAGATTGATATGACCGAGGCAGTAGTTTGATTTGTGACTGTTGGGTCTTGTATTTACAACCCCTTACGGAAGTGTCCACCTAAAACATTTGTGTTTTTGTTAGAGTGTCATCAAACATCTATCTCCATCATGCGATCAGTCACCGCAGCAACAAGTGTTCTGTAAGAGTTGCTGTTAGTTGTGAGGTATATCATGTTTTAGCACAATGCTGATTTACGATTTCAGGGAAAATTTCATGTTTTCTAGATTAGAGTGGTAATGTACAGATCATACTTTTTCAAAGGTGAACATCTATAAATGGGTTAAAGAATTCTTATGATGTGTGAGACTAAGGCCTCGCTCACATTCATTTTAAGCCACCTTTTTAACCTTAAAGATTGGTAGAACATTGACCTTTTCACTAGAAATTTGCAAAAACAGTTTATAAATAGATGTGTGTTGGTGATGATAATGGCGTTATTTTGGAGGGTCTTTTTAAAAATTAACTTGTACATTTCATTTTCTTAATCTGTGGCGATAATGAAGAAAACGAAACACATCTCTTCATCATAACCACACATTTCCAAAGTTGGATTATAAATTAATCCAATAGTCTCCTTCCCAAACAAGTCCAATGAGTGCAGATGAAATGAGAATGCTAAGATGAACAAGTAGCATCTTGTTAGTTTGTTTCCTACTTACAGATTGCTACTACATATATGTGCTTTGCAGGAATTAAAAAGAACCTAAATGTGCTTTGCAGAATTTATGTCTATATGTGTCTGTTGGTAAAGTATTTACCTTCTAGTACAAAGACATTCCGGGAATTCGCTAGAAATTTCCTCAATACAAGAATTTATGAACAGATGTGTGTTGGTGATGATAGTGACATTGTTTTGGAGGGGGATTTTTGGATAAACTTATAAATTTAATCTTTGAAATGTGTGGCTATAATCATAAAAAAGAAACACAATTCTTTATCATAACCACACATTTCAAAAGTTGGATTATAAATCTATCAATAGTCTCCTTCCTAATCAAGGCCAATGAGTGTGCAGATGGAATGAGATTGCTAAGATGAACAAGTAACCTCTTGTTAGTTTATTTCATACTTATCGATTGCCACTACAGTATGTGCTTTGCAAAAATTAAAAAAACCTAGACGTGATGTCTTCTTATAGTTTATTTCCTACTTACAGATTGCCTCTACATTTTATTTATCATGGGATGGGTTCTTTCTTTTCAGGGGAAGGACATTTCTTCCGTCTCTAACCCAATGTCATAGGGTAAAAAACACTTTCACTCCCTTAAGTTTGATGTAATGGCACTTTCACCCCATCCAGTTTGGGAAATAGAAAGCCCTTGGGTTCCCCCAAGTTTCGAACTAATGAACTCTAGGCAATTAGCATGGATACCCGACAACTCAAATACACCCGAAGGGTAAAATCACTTCTTGTTGTCATTGCCTTCAGTACAAGGCCTAGAAATAGTGAATAAAATATAACAATGTGGAAATATGGTTAAAAGAGGAAAATCACATCTATAACTAGTAGTTTAATACTATAAATTATTAGAACCTTCGAGATACTCTAAGAAGTTATTTTAGTGAATATTTGTTCTTACTAAAAGATGTATTCTAAGAAGTGTGACATTTACCAATGGGAGTCGGTCCAAGTGGTAAGCAGCTTGGTACCGCTTAAGCAGGTCTCGGGTTCGAGTCCTTGTGTATGCAGAAAACTCCCGCTGGGAGACTCACCTGCCTTTACAGGCATGCGACAGAGGTCGGGCCGGACTAAGGGGCGAAGCCCCGGAACCGGATGCGAACCAGAAAAAAAAAAGAAGTGTGACATTTGCAGAATGAGCAACTTGAGTTTCTAATTAACTGAAAAGCTAGATAGTCTATATATGGTGAAAACCAACTGTTGAGGCCACAAATTACTAGATTTAACTACGAAGCTAGACAGTCGGAGTTTAATGTTTGAACATTTTGCTTTTCAGCTTTTGCAACATTTAACACCTCTTATTGATCCATGATGGGCTTCAGCCACCTTTGCTTGACTGGTTAAGAATGAGAGAAATCGGAAGTTGACTTTCTTTTCCTCATCTTTACAGCTTCGGCTTGCTCCTTTTTCATTTTCTTTTAATGTAACTGCCAAACTGATTCAAATTTCCTATTGATGCAGAGTGATGTAGATAATTTTCAGAACAGTAGCAATCACGCAACTACGAAAAGCTCTGGCAATAGAAATAGCCAAACACCTTCTTTAAAGAAACCCGCATCTTCAGGTTCTCGACGACTAGTGAGGTCACTCAGCCAGAAAGACCTCTCAAAGTCACATGATGGCTACTCTGTAAGATTTCTTCATTACTAGCTAAATGGTGCTCTTACTCAATCAAGATATATGGCAAAACATTAGTATGATAAAGTGACTTATTAAAGGCATAGTTTTGGAAAGTGATTGTGATTGTGATCATGAGTAAGCCATTCACACCAAATTATTCAACTACTTTATACAGTCAAATTAACCTTTAAAAAAATACCAAGCTGGATGATGAAAACCTTCATCATACTTCTACTACTGTTTTCAATTTTATTTAATGTTTTATTTCAGAACTGAGATTTGTTATGTTAACACAATTTTTTGGACCTTTTCAGAGCCAGTCGTCTGCACTTACTGACGATGACGCTAAGGATTCTTGTTCTGGTAAAAATGTGACCGAGAAAACAATTCGGGCTGTTTATGCTCAGAAGAAGGTCTGTTCATCATTTGAAAGCCTCTGGCAACAAGTTTAGTGGAAATTTTCCTAGTCATAATTACTTTTACATCATCCCTGATCATGAGTTTCACTGCTTCCAGGCGGAGCATCCTGTTGGGGAGGATACGGACAGTGGGCTATATCATGCAATGCGAAAGGAACTAAGATCTGCAGTTGATGAAATCAGAATGGAACTTGAACACGTATGTATATTTCAGGGATTCTGCAAGTGTGCTACCTGGAGATGAATGTTTTGCTTAATCTTAGCAAAACTAGTGTCTTTTAATTTTCTGTAACGCGCCCGGTTTTATGTTTACCTTGTGCAGGCTGCGTTAAGGAAAACTTCGTCTGTCGTGAACGGTGCTTGTTTGCTATCAGATGATTCCAATGTTAACCTTGCTGTTCCTGCAATTGAGAAAAATCATTCAACCAAGTCAGTGCAGGTACTCATTTGCTCGGTCTGGGAGAATCCCTTCTCTGTCATTTTTTTTTTCATAAAATAAATGACTGCTTAAAATGTAAGATAACCCTATTCAAATTCCAGGTATAGTGGAAAGTAAGTATCTACTTCAGAGAGCATGCCTGCTTGGCTAAAGTCTAAGCATGTTATTAAAAACTGTCTTCCATTATACTTTTTTTTTTCTTCGTCAAATCATCAGAAGAAATCCTTTGAATTGGCTTTTACACTCTGAAACAGTAGTCACTTGATTCTTGGATCAGGTTGACATGGAGACGACATGAACTGCCATGTTTTTTACTTTCATTTGCTCGGTCTTTTCTACTATGCTAGTCGGTAGTAACAAGAGTACTGATTTGCACTTAACGTTTTGAAATAACATTGATTAGGACTTTAGTAGCTGGATGTTCGTACCACTCTATTGCATGTTGGTTAGAATATGGAACACTTGATGAAACTTGTCTGTTCTTCTGCACATAATTGAGGGCCTCAAACATCACAAACATTTTATTTACATCTAAACTTAATTCATCTTCAGCTCTAGTGAATTTCATTTCCTATAATGGAACTTATGTTCTTTGTAATGTTTAAACAACTTCCCTGTCTGTGAGGCATAAAGAAGACCTAATAGCTTACTTTCTGTTGAAACAGCAATGTGTTAAAGACTTCTCTAAAGTTAGCAAAGAACCGCATGTTGATCGACCTAGGTCTACCATTGAAGAAAGACCATCACGATCAAGGAAGGTAGGGATCTCAACTCGAGTGCAGAAAGCTGGCCCTTGTTACTTTCTGACATGATCATGTGCTAGTATTCTTATGTTCAAGCAATTATAATTTACTATTTCTCAATTGCTTTCCCAATTATCTAGAGGAGCAACGACAGAAGCAGGGTGTCTAAGCGATTGACTGAAGAGGCAGAGAAATACCTTGAGGAGTTTATTTCAAATGTTGAAGATACGGATCTTTCTTCTTTTGATGGAGAAAGGAGCGATACAAGCTCAACCTTGGGAATAACAAGAAGTAGGGCTGCAGTTCCTTGCTATGCGGAGAATGAAACATTTCGTAGTCCAGAAGAATGTAATTCCCGTCCTGTTGAAATGGATGGCGTTATTTTGCCTTGGTTGCAATGGGAGACTAATAATGACGGATCTCCTCTTCCACCCAAGACTACAAGAGAGCTTCTTGCAACTCCTAAAAGCTTGTTGTTGGATTCAGCTGAGGTAATGTTTTAATGCTCATTTGAATATCCATATATTACCGTCAGATTATTTACTCTAGAGAAAAGGTAACTTTTCATGAAGCCTTTGTTTCTGATACGGAATGAGTTAAGCTAGAATAACTGGATAAGAGAGGCACACGACTTGCATACATCTAACACATCGTTTAGTATAATCCACATGGTTCCATATACCAGTGGGGTATTGACATTTAAACAATCTCATGAAAATGTTTGAACTCAGAAAAAAACATGTAGTTGGGGCTCAAAGCCTTAATAATAGTCCTTGACACTCAGAATCCCGTTTTATGCAACCTGACATCAGTATAGATTCATTTTAGATATGACGAGACAAATGATAAAGAACTCTAAAAGAAGGCTCTCCGATCATTAGAAGGAGGAGTAATATATGACATCTAGCAAGTAGGGTTGGGCAGAGACTTCTGTTTCCTATTCTGAATTATGGAGTACATAATGTACAATGCCACTGCTAATATTTTCAACCTTTGTCTCGTGTGTGTAGTTGTTGACCATATTGAGAATCATTGTTTGTCCCGCATTAGTACTCTGTCTGTTTCGCCTGTGCCTAATTAGATAGATACCTGGGTTACTCTCATTTCCAATTGGTTTTGAGGTGGAACCCCATGATTCTTAGCACACCGAACCATACCCCTTTCCTTTCTACCTAGCGAGGAAAATGTAAAACTAGAACATAAACCCTTTCAATTTTTTCTACATGAATTTTGTTCACTCCCGTTTTCTAATATTCGTAGTTATTTTTTCTAAATTTATTTATTATGGTTTTCCAACAACGGCTAGGATTGTCACATTCTAATTCCTTTTTGCTTGAATCAGCACGTTTTTTTAGTAACATTTCTCTCCTAATCCCTGAATGGTCTAATCGTTTCAGGATGCGATGTCACAGCAGGGTTCAAGTCTTCACTCCACCAGCAACTCTCAAAGTTGGAGCGCGTCGTCAATTGTTGGAGAGAGTATTAGAAGTGTACTCAAAGAGGTAGTAGTTAGTCACAAGAGCTCACAGATTGACATGGACAGATATCTTGACCTTAAAAAAGAGGAAGATCTATTATCCAAACGATGGTCAGAGCAACATAGAATTAGTTCAGGCAGTCTATTGCTTTGTAGCCATGCCTTCATTTAGATATACTTTTACCTCCTCTGCCTCGTGAAAAGTAGATGTGCTAAAAGTATGTCCAGACGCGAGTAATTCTTCTGTATAAATTGTGAACATTAAATTGATCGTTTAGGTTCCGTTGCATGCTCAACATGATCTATACATTTGGTTTGCAAATTCTCTACGCTACAGATTATGCGTAGAGCGTAGAGACGTGATTGAGTGTGTGGATGAGACAAATTATTATATATAGATTATTGAATGAGTGATCTTGTCTCATCCAAACCTGCTCATTGCGTGTATGTGAATTCCGTCATCTTATTCCTTATTGTAACCAAATAAGATGGTAGGAATTTATATACGTGATTAAATGTCAATATGTTGGATTGTGATACTATTTCACTTTGACAATCAAGATTGTGTTGCATTTTTTCTACTAGTCATTCAGCTAGAGTGATTTTATGCCCTGTAATAAAACAATACTCCAGCGATTATACTTTTTTGGGCATCGGATCTCCACCTATTGAGATCGTAGTGTTTAGCCAAAGGGTAAGCCCGTAGGACGAGATGAGCTGCTCGAGGACTAGATTGTTCAAAGCTCAGTCATGGCGTGGTGGTACACTAACTATAAGAAAGCCTATATTTAAGCTGTATATATTAACAAGCAAGCTTGAATAGGAGACCCGACACTATAACTATAAGGTAATTCGTTGATTTCATATATGAATTTGTTGTTAATAAAGAGTATATATGTGATGTGGTGAAATTTCGTTGTTTAGCTTGATGGATGTAGATATTGTAATTTAGTACTCACAAAGGCTTTTGTACAAGCTCTTGAGGTTATCGAGTTTGAAATCTCGAACTTAGAACTTCAAAGTGAACAGCCGAAGTCCAACTTTTTTCGCAACGAAACTAGTCAGATAGTATATGCCTAAACTCGATTTATTCATGACGTGTTTGGATTTTCATAATAGCTGATTGAACTAGATTTGATTAGATTATGCGGATATGATTGTACTGGACTACCTGAGTTATAATTAATACTTTATTTAATTTTGTGTATTAGCAATTTAGGGTTTTTTTTTTTTTTATAATAATTTATTTAGTATTAAGGGCTAGTTTGGGAATGTCGTGGCGGTGGTAGAAAGCTGCTGTGTGAAAACACTATGAGAAACTGCTGTGAATTCTTACTAATTTATATATAGTATTGATATTAAAATTTGTTCTGAGCAATATAATTGTCGACTACAATTAGTTTAATCCCTACTAATATTACTAATTTACCCACAACTTAATCCATCTTTATAAGCACACCCTCACTAAAACGCTGTGAAATGGAGAGAAGTGAGCTTTTGCTCTGAAGTTTGAGTACTCCTCCATATAAACCTCACTTTCAGTTTCACTTCAGACAGTGGCAACAAGATAAAATAAAAATGCTCACCCTCCAAAACCCTCATCCCTTCACCTTCCTCCTCCCACCCAAAACCCTCCCTAAACCCTCACTCCCCACCTCCAAACCCCTCCCCTTCCGCTTCTTCCCCAACCCCACCACCACCTTCAAACCCAAACCCACCGTCGTCGCCGCCTACACCTCCGACGAATTCCCCGTCGACGAGACCTTCCTCGAGTCCTTCGGCCCCAAAGACAAGCCCACCGAGGACGAGGCTCGTCGCCAGAACTGGATCGAACGTGGGTGGGCCCCATGGGAAGAAATCCTCACCCCCGAGGGCGAATTCGCCAGACACGCCCTCAACGAAGGCGAAGAAGTCGCGCTACAGAACCCGGAATCGATTGAAGCTTTTCGGATGCTGAGCCCCAAGTACAGGTATTGGATAATGGGGGTGGGTTTTGTCTTTTATGAAAAGTCTGGGGTTATACTGTTTGTGTAGTTTAGGTAAGATGGAGGGGTGTAGTTGCCATATTGATTTTCTGTTTATATGGGGGCAGTGTGTAATTTGTCAAACTTTAACTTCCACTTTGGGGAGAACATTTTGGGTAGAATTCACTTACACCCCCTTAGTTTTGGTCGATCTTCACTTACACCCCTCGTAGTTTGGAAAATTTCATTTACACCCCTTATGACTACCAAATATGTTGCCCCTTATTTAGGTACGGTTCGGTTTGGTGCCATTTGTGACGAAACTATAAACCAATCCGAATATGTCGGTTTGCTAATTATAAACCAAACCAAACCGTTTGAAGCTATACACCGAACCAAACCAAAACGAAAAGTTTTGGTTTGGGTCGGTTCTGCTCGGCCGGTTCGCGTAATCAATTTTACACTGATATGATTACAGTATTATGTCAATCCAATTCAAATTTTAACCAAGATATAAATTAAACAACATATAGAACTCAAAAAAATTATGGTTTTAGATTGAGACAAGATGGGACATCAGATTAATAGAGAAAACTAACATCAATCGGATCATTTTAGTTCACTAAACTATCTACTTGAATACACTTCTATAGACTATTACATATACTTTATACAATGTTTGCTATAATAGAACTATACTGTGTAAGCAACGGTTCGGTTCGGTTCATTCGGTATAATTAGTTAACAGACCGAAACCGAACCGATTAGACCGGTTTGTGAAAAACTTGAACCATTTGTAAACCGGTTAACTTTAAAATCCGTCCAAAACCGTTACAATCGGTTTGGTTCGGTCGGTTTGACCGGTTTATTCGGTTTTACTTACATACCCTCTATGCATTCACTATGCTAGTTCTTATGGTAACTTCTACAAACCAGTTTTTCGGACAAGCTTACCTACCTCTGCAAAGGTTAATCCAGTCCAATGTATATTCGCAACACATGCAAAATATTTGTATTCCATCACATTTTCATGTGCATTTCTGAACATGGTGCAGCTACTACAAGCGATTAGGATTAACTCGAGGTAGAGTTTACAAAATTAAGGGTGGATTGACCTTTATAGCATTTGCAAGGGTAAACCTGTCCAAAAAAATGAATTTAGAAAGTTACGCTACCAACTAACAGAGTAAATACTAGTAAGTGACAACAATGTTTGGTGGTCATAAGGGGCGTAAGTGAAGATCAACCAAAACTGAGGGGGTGTAAGTGAAATTATCCATGTGTAATTTGTCAAAGTTCAACTTCCATTTTCTCATAATCAATTTGGGGAAAACATTTTCCCTCCATTTCTTTTCTCTCATCATCTGATATGGTATCATCTGATAACAGGAAGAAGAAGATGGAAGAGATGGGTCTGACGGAGGACGATTTCTACGCGAAGCAGTTTGAGATTAAGGGGGAGATTCCGCCGCCGCTGGAGACGGTTTGGGGGTCGCCGATGGTGGTGAGGCATGTTCCGCCGAGGGATTGGCCGCCGAGGGGTTGGGAGGTGGATAAGGAGGAATTAGAGTTCATTAGGGGTGCGCATAGGTTGCAGGCGGTGAGAGTTGAATTGGATCAGCTGGAGAAGGAGGTGAAGATGGAGACCGATGATTTGTGTTTGGATAGGTATAAGGTTTTCTTGAAGCAGTATAAAGAGTGGGTTGCTGCTAATAAAGATAGATTGGAAGAAGAGTCTTATAAGGTACTCTCTCTCTCTCTCTCTCTCTCTCTCTCTGTTTATGCATTTGCCTATGAACGCTACTTTGGATTTAGTAAAGTGGGAGAGAAAGTTATGGAGATAAGCAATGTAGTGCAAGCACTCATGTGGATGAACTGTTTTTAGGGAAAACTGGAGATAAAAACTAGTTCTTTGGAACCAGCTCTTCTGAGTCTATCCGAAAAATTGAGAAAATGGTATAAAGTATTGTTAACAAATTTTATCTTAATAATTCATGATAACAAGATAATAATTTGGCTTATTTAGATATCATCATTGGATTGAAGTAGCTTCCTTTCATGTCTACTCAATTCGTCCCAAAGAAGAAGAAGAAAAAAAAAACAGTCCCTTTCTTTTCTTACCTAATTAAAGTTGGCAAAGTGTTCAAATGCAAATACACAATTCAAATGTCAGCTCGTCTCCTGGTTTCAAGGAAGAATTTTCTTGAAGTTACCAAAAAATCGTGGACATTCCGGGCATTAAGATAAGGCAAACTGCAACATGTATATTTATGTCACAAGTCATAACGAAATAGTGGAAGAAACTTTTAGTGACTCAAATTTTATGCAGTTGAAAGCTGGTTTTAGATTAGATTTATTGGCAGTGGAAGAATTTACATGTGGCAATGTTTGGGGAGTAGCATGACCATACTTGATTGTCTCTCTATGTTGTGACGTAGAGTCTCCTGTTTTTTGTGCAGTATGATCAGGATTACTATCCTGGGAGAAGGAAAAGAGGCAAGGACTACGTAGACGGCATGGTAGGAAGTATATAAATTCTCTCCTACGTTGAATTTAAAAAAACTTACAATTCGAATGAGATCATGCAATAGAGGCTTACTGATCCTTTCCTTTGTGTTCCTGTTTACAGTATGAGCTTCCATTTTACTACCCTGGACAAGTAAGTTAATTTTCTCTCACTGTTCCCCTATTGAAAAATTATTTTCAAACTTATTTGAGTTGTTATCTTGATCATTGGTGAATTGACGCTTGTAGTAACCATAGCTTAATCAAGCAGTTGTGTTCTGCGTCACACCTGTGACACGTCAAGTGTAGAAGAAGAAATAAAAACTATTACATCTTATAAGCATTCTCACATGTATAATTCCCTGCAAAGTTAAATTCTTGTGAGCACATAATTAAAAGTTCTCGGTATTAAAAATAGTATACGTACTTATAAGAATGCTTTTCTATTTCCAATCTTACTCTATTGATACATTGTTTCTCGCATGTAGCACAACACACGTTTGTTTCTGTTTCCATATACCACCACCATCAGTGTCACTTCTTGGTATGCATACTTCCAGTTGGATAATTTGAAAACCGAAGGAGTATCTCAATAGAGGACTGCATTTGTCTATCCTATTGACGTTGACTGGTTAGCAATGATTGAATTTCAAACGGATATAAACGATATGTTTACATGAATAACCTTTTGTATTTCTGTAGAAAGACGTAATTAGATATGAGATAAAAGTTCCACTTGTTCATGAGTACCAGATTATTAATTTGAAAGTCTCAGGACCACTCATCATGGCAAAGCAATAATCATAGTATTCCCAGTCCACGAATAGTTCATTAGTCTGCTTCAAAAGAAATGGTTTACCGGCCCCTCCTGGCTCTAACCAGATAATTACTACAGTTACTCCATTGTAGGAATTTTTAAGGTCACTTGTCTGCCGAATATTGCGTATAAATCACGTTGGTATGTCTTTCACAATGATGCATCGTAATGACTTTAGTGTCTTCCTCTCTCGTAGAAGTGATTGTCGCCCTCAGATACTTCCGAAGGAAAATGATTGACTGCAAAGAATCCCTTACTTTAACCTCGTATTACAAGTCCCATAGCAATGTTCTGTGGTGTTTTTGACCTAGACTCCATCTCATCTAGGTAGACAACTCAAGTGACTTGTGCAACCTATGAAGTTCCTAGGTTAGTACCACTGCACTATTGGTTATTGGGTGAACCTAAGTTAGGAGGGTTGACACATACTATTGGCATGTCTTTTTGGAGATGTCACACTGTAGAACTTCCCTTCATTGCTGTTCGGAGGGTTCTATTCAGCGAGTTAAAGTGAAACGATAGCCCCCTACGTGGGTACATGATACATTCTAGAAACGATTTGATCGTAATAGTATTATCGAGAACTGTAATCTAGTGAGGAAATCACATAGACATGAGGATATTATAAGAATGAATAAGAGTTAATGTTGGAGATGAAATTGGTCTGTCACATTGTGCGACATATACATTTGTTAGTTTCCACAGTCCTCTCTGACACTTCAGAAAGTAATTGCGAATAATTATTTAACTAATAGCACTATAGCATACCTCAAAAACTAAGTATTGACTACACGACATACAGTAAAATTCTGCTCTCTAAGTCTGAGAAGTGAGATGCTGGCTAATTTGGTTCCATCGTTTTTATGCTTGTACCAAGGCTCTATTGTTTATTAGTTGAAATCGCAACACCTGTCTCGATACCATGTTCTTTCTCTTGATGCTTTGCTATCAAATAACTACAATTGGTTTCATATGTGTGCCTGTGGGTATACGTGGAGAGTAAGGTTCCCCAAAATATTTTGTTGGTTCCATTCTGATGACATGAAAAGTCACAATCCAAATGTCTGTGCAGATTTGTGCCGGAAAGGTGACTACAATACACCTTTATCAAGGAGCATTCATTGACATTGGAGGTGTCTATGATGGGTAATTTCCATCATCACATTGATCATGTACAATGTAATATATACTGAATATGATAAAAGTGAACTTATTGGAGGATACACCCTTGCATATTTGTTACCCCATAGATTAAGTTTTCCAGTTTTCTTAGTGGAAGATCATGTCTCAAGCGTGGGTAAAAAGTAGCTATTGAAATTGGAAAGGGTGTTTACTAGTCTACTTGTTCGTGGCAGAGATTGATTAAAATCAAACTATAATTTTCTGTTATCACTGCCGTTCAGAGGGCTTCATGTCGGTCTTCCTGTAACGTCTCTATCTTTGAATTTTCTCCTGTTACCTTTTCCTTGAGGTTTTTGCTGATATAACATGCAGTTTGGTGGTAAAATTGGTGTGTTGTTCTTATTTCATGGACTTGATCTTATTTTATGTTTCTCAAGTTTTAAGTTGGGTCATTGACACTAAACCTATATGCAGTTTGGGTTTAGTGAAAACAAACCCCTTACAGTTTCGATTTCTCGGGACACCCCCCTGCAATTTAGCTTCCGGGGACAAATCAACCCGAATCGCTAACACCATTTGTTTTGGACAGAAATCCATCATGTGGTGGCCATTAAAATGACTTAAATGTCCATCATGTGGTGGCCACATGATGGCTTTCCGTCCAAAAAAACGAACGGTGTTTATTGATTTGGGTTGATTTGTCACCGGAAACTAAAGTGCAGGGGGTTGTCCTGGGAAACTATAGGGGGTATGTTGTCACTAAACCCAAACTATGTATAGGTTTAGTGTCAATGACCCAAGTTGACACTAAGTTTCCCAGTGATGATTCAGCTAAGTTAAGTGGTTTTCTTGGTAGTTAAGCTCAAGGAATTCATACCTGATTTAAGTGTCTTGTTTAAAAAATGAGGGAGTTTATGAATAGATTAAATTCCGGACTAGCTTCATCAACTTTCAGTCTTCGCCAAAAGATCAACTATTTTTTGTTAACATATTCCTACGGATGCCATGTTTAAATGTTGTATGAATCTGGATGCATTTCAGGTGGGTCCCAATAAAACGTAATGACTGGTACTGGATCCGTCATCACATAAAAGTTGGCATGCATGTCATTGTTGAAATCCTGGTGAGTTTATGCTACCTTCTTGATTGAGAAATATTTTTCTCGTTACAAAAGAATCCCTCTTACAATTTTCGCAGTTGTTTACTTGTATCATAGAGAGGACCAATACTCCCATATGACTAAATGAGTTGTGATTTGTTCCTTACACTTATCCAACGGCAAGATGCCTGTGAAACTGATGGCATGGGCAATATTTATTGACAAATTACTCCGACATGCTGACAAAACACCTCAGATACAATCTTAGCTGTTTCGGCACTTCTATGCTGGGCGTCTTCACGCGTTCAGAGTTCCTAACGGGGTTCCTTTTTCCAACTAATAGAACTAAATTTGAATCTTACCCTTACATGTAAACACTTAAAGATTAAGCATACCATGATGTGATAGTGGAAGTGAGTGACAATTGCCGTTGAAGTTTCACTCTCATTTATTTATTTATATATTTATTTATTCATTTTTCCCATAGTACTTCTGGTATTGTTAAGAGGCTATTTTATGATTGAGAAGTTGCTGAGGTATTTAAGATTTAAGTACGTTATGTTGCAGATTCATCTATCTCCTTGTTGAATCGTGTCCACATTTCCCAAAATTGGCTTTTGACCTGGAATGTAGCTGACCGACACCTGAAATCCTTAGTTTTTGGTTGAATGCAGTATCAGATATTTTGCAGACACCTGACACAATTTAGTATCATGCTATTCATTGCCTTATAATGGCACGTTTAGGCATGAAGTCCTTTGTTCCTGTTTGCAATTCGTATCAAACCAGATCGACTCACCTAGAAATTAGCGTCTTAAGAACTGTCAAGCTACTTTCTTGCTTTGGGGAACTGTAGACAGCTAAAAACATTGAAGTGAGTGCTTCTTTTCATGTGCCTTATAGTGTGGAAATCAATTAGTATGTTCTTGCATAACGAATTACCGATATAAAGATACTTAAATGTTGAAGAGAAGGATTTTAGAATTTTCTCTTGGGTACTTGGAGAATTCAAAATCAGTTGGTGCGCGTACTTGTATGATCAGTCATTTGCTCCTTGAAACAGATTTTAGTTTAGATAATTCTGCCTATTTTATTGGTTTTGCTCCTGATTATACTTGGCTGGTGTCTTTTGATTGAACTTGCAGGCAAAACGTGATCCCTACCGGTTCAGGTTTCCTATTGAGATGCGTTTTATTGATCCCAATATTGATCACCTGATGTATGTATTCTGCACTTCTGAATGTTTGCAGTCTTGCGGTTTATTTGCTTACTGGGCTATATTATTATACTGATCTGGAAAGTTTTCAAACACACGTTTTTTCCTTCTTTTCTCTGAAAAACATTTTTCCATGCCTGCAGTTTTAACAGATTTGAATTCCCACCAATATTTCACCGAGAGGACGATTCCAATCCTGATGAAATACGTGTGAGTATTTCTTATATTTTAGGATGTGCAGAGCCTCATTTACTCTCTCCATGATAAAATGTGCTCGCCTGGGCCCATATAGTGATTCTAAACCATTACCTAGATAATTCTTGTGCCGTTTTAAGTGAATTTATTGCTTTAATGGTAGATTGACATAATTGAATCCGAGTCTGAAACCAAGTGTCGAATTGTCAAGATATTAGGATATGATTAAAAATTGTATATGGTTGTATACAAATTCTTAAATACATCTAGTGAATTTCAATCTATTGTGTATTTTCCCTGCATTTGACACCTTCCTATTGGTTCTACTAGAGAAATTCCACATATAATGCAATTAAAGAGAACTGAAGATGTCTTTCCCTTAATCTGGAATATGAGAGCCTCTTGCACTCTAAACCATGAACCTAGTTTCCCAAGTGTTGTGTGGCTGTGAAGGATCCAAGAGGTAAATGCTGTTAGGGGTTTCGAGTACATACGTTTTTTGAATACTCTCAAGTCAGTCAGTTGACTTAAAAGTCTTTGAAGTAGGATTCTTAGATTACAAATATGAAGTTATCTTATAAACCATCCTTGCATTATTATATAAACCATGAAATACGTCATATGATCGCATCACATAACCAAAACCAGCCCGTCCTAAAGAAGATTTATATTATGTTGTTTTCCATGTGCTTGTGTTGGTTCATTGGATTTCACTGAAGCCGATATTAAGATGCATGTAATAGTTGCCAGTTTTGTACACTTTGGGGAATTCAGAGTCAATAAACAAAGGGTATGCTAATGCATTATTATATAGTTACAACCCAATACAGGGGTACAAGGATTCTGATCATCATTCTCTAGGTCTTGATGTAAAAAAAGGTTTTTGGGTCCTTTGGCATCTAAACTTATTTGTTTGCTATTTGATGTACGCGCTGTTGGATACAGCTTCGTGGTTTTTAGTTCTTTTGACATGAGGAGTGGAATGTTTGTTATACACACTTGCGCGCTCGCACACTTCTGCTCATTCCGTGTGTGTGCTTGATTGACAGAGAGACAGCGGGAGGCCTCCAATCCCTCAAAAAGATCCAGGAGTCAAAGTGGAAGAGGAACCACTTTTATCTAACCACCCCTATGTCGACAAGGTATTGTTTTGAGCTAAAATGCTCATCCTAAATGATGTCACTTCTTATTGTTCCTCAATAAATTTTGAAGCGTGGCTTCCTTATTGGCATGTCATAGATACACAAGCTTATCATGTATTGTACATATAGTTTGAGTTAAGCTTGTTGGATGTGGTACATAGTGAAATGAAAGCAAAATCAAGTTACAAACTTGCAATTCACTGGAGTACTTTGAGCTTGCTTTCATTATAACATTTTTGACCTTGAGCCAAAAGAGTGCTCGTCAAGCAACCGAAGACTTAACGAGGAACCAAATTATAGATACCAGCCAGATATGATCATATACATGAAAATTTCATCGAAAACCACAAAACATAAACAGCATTCACTCCACCACGAAAGTTTGCTAGCCCTACTAAAATGAGGATAGAGGTATTGGCAGTAACCGCTTAGCTTATATCATGTGCTGTATGAAGTTCAGAATTTGAAAATATCTTTTGTAAAAGTAAATAAACTAAACATCCATAACGATTGCGATCATTCATTTATTAATTGGGAAACTTTTCATGTTTATTGTTTGATGATTTCTGGAGCCATACATACTCATTTGTCGTTTTAGAGAGCCACAAGCTAGCCGATATGGTTCTGAATAACGGTAACGGCTGGCGTAAAGGTCACAGTGCTATGCTATCATACCGTATAGAACACACTGTTACAGCTATAACAAACTGAAGGTATGAATCTTTAAAAGTGTTGAAAGATGAAACAGTAGAGAATCTGCTGTAATCTTATAGAAAACAGCCAGAGCCCTAGGGGGACTACGATACTGTTACGAAACAGTCCAGTATCATATGATATTTATAACCATTTACTCGTGAACAGCTTGGTTCATGTACAGCGGACTGTCTTTTCTATACCAAGATTTGTTGGTTTTGTGCTTGATGGCCTAGGCTCGTTTAAAAATGTGAACTTGGTCCCACGGATTCTCCTCTTTAAGTATCCGTGTTTATATTAAGAATATCTGATGATCTGTTGGTCACTAACGTGGAAAACTTAAACCGTCTCTCCCTATTCCCCTCACCTTCCTCTTCATCACCTAGTCCAGCTGTACATAATTGGATTAGGCAAGTGTGTGTGAGGTTGAAGATATAATTGCAATGTGGACCGTAGGTGCTGCAGATCATTGAGATTTGATGAGGTTTTTCTGTAAAAAATAAGTGTGGTGGGGAGTAGATGTTGGCAAAAATGAAGGAAAAAAAATAAAATTTAGATACTCAGTTAATTAGTAAAGGGGAAAAAACATGAGCGCCATTGTCGTGGAAAGTGGAAACTATTCGCAGTCCGGTACTTGAAGAGAATGGGTTATGCGGCCAAACTAAGCCAGCCATTTTTTTAAAATGCTTTGGTTCAGAAAATTATATTTAGTTGTACGGCTTAATGTCCATCGTGTACTTGATCTCATCTCTGAACTTGGCTTTGTTTTAATTATTTAAACTTCTTGAGCAGATATGGCAGATCCATAATGCTGAACAACTGATTCTGGATGATATGGAGGAGAGACCTGATAAATATAAAAATATCAAATTATCGGAGTTGACTGATGATGAAGACTTCAATGAGGAAAACAGTATTGAATACACCAAAGCTCAGTATAAGAATGGTTTAATACCAAAAATGATCCTGGTAAGCGTTTGCGGCTAAGTATATTTTCTTTCTCGGTGCATTTTGCTTAAAGAAGAGCTTCAATGATTTTGCAGAAAACAAGTGTGAAGGAACTTGACTTGGAAGCCGCACTTTCTGAGCGCCTGGTATGTCTGTTAGAGATTATTTAGTTTCGAGTTCGGTTTCATTTGGATGGTTGAATGAATTTTCTTCAGTTTCCTTTATCCTCTTACATGGGACTATTTTCTGGGAGTATTTATTACTTTTATCACATTTACATGCCATGCATGGGTCTTTTGGAAATAGGTATTGCGACGGATTATTGTATCTGTGTAGCTGAATACTAATGCCACTGTATACAGTTCCACAATAAACAAAAGAAGGAAGCCGAAGAAAGAGGAGAGAAATATAAGATTCACAAGCTGAGACGAAATATTGAAATGGACGAGTATGATTTCCTCCACTGGCGTCGATCGCTTGAAGAGAGAGAGGCTCTGCTCAGAGATATTAGCAGGTAGGTTCATCTCTCTTGTGGTATCTCTGTTCATTCTTATAAACTTCTGACCTATGGACCTCACATCAAGTAGATGTCTGATCTATTTTAGGGAGTGCACGTCTGCTAGACTGCGTGTGTTGTGCAAACTATTTATGAATAGCGGTTTAATGGAGGTTGATTATCTGATTCATTGTGGTATTTTTATACCTTTCCTTCCAATATCTGTGCATTTTAGAGTAACTTTTAGTGTATCTTGGACTTTTGGTTCAACAAGTAAACAAAATACTAGGTATATATCCATTCACAGACTGTAACTGCTGAACGCCATTTCCAATGACCTCATTGAGCTGCACATTAATGCATTAGCAGGTCTTCAGAAATAAACTGAATAAAATCGTCATATTGCAAGAATAAAAACCTGCATTTTGAGCCTGTAAGTGGGTTAGAATGAAAAAATCTAATATTACTTGTTTGCTGTTAGGAATTGTCAACACACTCACACTCACACACACACACACACACACACACACACACACACACATATATATATATATATATATATCACTATGCTTGGATTTTAGTGTGATAAGAAAGTTGAATGTTCGGTAACATCACATGCATTGCCCAGAATTTCATGAAGCCTGGTACTTGATTAACTTACATGGATGATAATCTTTTGCAGCCGTACAGCACTTGGCCTTCCATTACAAGAACCAGGAAGGTACAAAGAATCGAGTTATTTTGGGAAAGATCAATACGATCCTTCCAGTGCTCTATATCGCTACGACTACTGGGGTGAACCCAAGAATTCAGAGAAGAGTCGACAAGAGAGGTTGACGGATGCCCACAACAAGGCCATTGTAGGCAAAGGCGCGGTTTGGTACGAGATGCCTTATGAAGAAGCCATCAACTTACAACAGCAAAGAGAAGCTCAACCTAAACCTCAGGAAGAGGATAGGGAAGTTGATTTTGAAGACGTGGTACAAGGCAATGACGACGAAGACAGTGATAGTGACGATGATTTTGATTACAGTATTCTGAGTGACCCTAACATGGATTTCAGTAGTCAACCCGTGGTTAACGGGACTGAATCTTCGAGTATTTCTGAAGAGGGTTTGTTTGAGAATTAGTTATAGAAAGCTGCTATGCTTTTTTTCCGGGAGTTATTTATTATATTGTATAGTAGCGGGTTATTGGACAATGCGTTTGGTAGGGTGAGGTCATATTTTTGTTAGGCGAAATGTGTCATTTGTTGTTGTTGTAATGATGTTGGATTGTATCTATTCTTTGAATGAATAAGATGATTCTAACATGTCCATCAACAATGCCCCCAATGAAGTGTATTGTCCTGCCTGGAGTTGTATGATTTCTGGGTATCAGGGTATGCATGGAATGTCTTCTTAAAGAGTGTTAGTTTTATGAAGAATTTCAAGTAATGGCATATTTCCTCACCTCAGCCACTCACTTCAATAATCTCATGAACTCTCATTCATTTAAGCTCATCTAGACACACCCAATGTCTCTGTAAACGAGGAGGGTACCAATCAAACTTCGTGATTATACTTTGCGTAGGCTTAATATTTGCTCATTCTTTTTAGTGGAGTCGTGTTGATTAATGATTATAAACACTACATCAAGATCAACATTTCTGATGGCGCGGTACAACTAGATCAATATCGACAGCGGGTTTCTTTTCTCCATTGAAAGAACTCTGAGCAAAACCCAAAACAGACAACAACAGTGTTGTAGTAGTTCAAACTTCAAAGCTCACTCCATAAGAAAAAAAAAAAAAAAAAAAAAAAAAAGAGAGAGAGAATAACAAAAATGAAATGAAAAATAGGAAAAATAGAAATGGCTTCGCCCGGGTTCGAACCGGAGACCTTCAGTGTGTTAGACTGACGTGATAACCAACTACACCACGAAACCTTGGTGGCTGAATTGTTCTAAACTTCTAATCTTTCTTACATGATTTTGTTTATTTGGTTAGAAAAGGTGGAATTCATAATTAAAGTCAAGAAACCAAATATCACATCTTTTTTGTGACTTGAGTTAAGTGATGAACATCTACAGAGATCAAAGTGTTTCCATCATTTCTAGCAAACCCTAACCAACTGAGATGCACTTGACATAACCTACTACCTTGCAGGGAAGCCAATTCTTGTGAATATCTTGAATGATGATGGCAAATAATCTCCCAATTTACTTTTTTTTTTTTTTTTTTGCTTGAATTGCCTCAACTACCCTGTTTGTTGTCACGTTCAAAATAGATAAAAAATATTCCCTTCACCTGTGAGCTTATAATTGCTAGATCTTCACTCATTCAGTTGCAGAATTTGCTTGCTCCCTCAACATTTCTCAAGCATCCACCCCAAGTGAGCTGTTCTTGCCTCCTTGCTCCATCCCGTAACCACATTACGCTTCAAAATGCGCGCGCGTGTGTGTGTTTTGTTTTTGTTTTTTTGGGAGACACCTCTTCTTAGTGACTGGTTCGACCCTAGTGGGGCTACCAGCTATGTTGCGCACCCGCACCGGTGCTTCTGAGTACTTTGTGGGTGCTTTGTGAATAAGACAATTTTAATTGATAGATCTTCTAAAATACAACTACAATTTAACCTTAAAATTGTGCTATCACTGTAAACATACCTAACCGTTACATTACTCGTCTCTCCACAACTACGAACGATGTGAAGAGATTATATTGTTCATGTAATACCTCTGTATTTTCGTATCTGTGTATAAATGTATGTGATTATAATTTGGATTGCGGTTATTGTTGATTTTATATTAGTATAATGCCATCACAAATAATATTAAATATAAATATAAATAAAGTCGCCACACCCCCCTGCAGCATCAGCACACATGCTACATAACCAGAGCCGCCCTTACCAGCTTTCAAATCTTCAGTATTGTCGAGGATTTCTACACTTTCCCTTTTACTTTTCAACATTCTTGCTGCTGGAGGAGGAACTTTGTCAAATAAATTACTCCATTTCTAGCCTTCCAGATGTTCCAGTAACATACCACACACTGGATGAGAATTGCTGTAAGGTATGGCTTCCCGGAAAACCTGATCACTAATAGAAAGTACCAGTTCTTCACATTGCAATCCATGTTGCACATTTCTGAAGTTAAAAGCCAAAAGCTGAACCACACTGATGATCTCCAACTACAATGAAACAAACAATGCTCTCAAGTCTCTAAACTCTTGCCACATAACTCACAAATAGGGAACAACTGCTACACTTGTGGAAAATAGGGTTGGACTTTTGTAGCATCCTGGAAATAGGGTTGATGCAACGGCGAGACTCAACAACATCCTGGTTGAGCAAAATACAAAATATGGACTAAACAAAACTTACAGGGTCTTATAACAAAACTTACAACCCGAAATAAGATAATCTAAACCTAATCTGGACTATCTGAATGCTATTGAGCAAAATACAAAATATGTAAAGACCAATACCATCGGAATATAAATAAGTGAAAGTAAACACACAGACAGGTTATGTTCTTCGTCCCACTCAACATGTTGTATACAATCTTATAATGATGGCCTCCAGGCTCGAGCTGACATAGCCGCTTATTTCATGCTTTTCTCCTCTCAAAACAACTAACTTTTGGAACCGAGGGGCTTCCGTATCAGTACAAAAGTTGATTGGGTAAATGACAGAATTGCTATATCTATGCTAACTGGTTTCTATCAAAACTGAGACAATCCAGAAGAGTGGTGTTCATTTGGGGACCAAATGATTAATACCCACAAAATAACCTCCTACGATAATGAAGGATGCTATGCCGCTACGCGCCATGCGCAACCAAACACCTCTGAGCAAAATATTCCTATCAGCAGGATGAATTCCGGTAAATCTCTCAAACCTCTTTCCGGGTAGCCTCCACTTGAGAAGCTTCCTCTCCATGGATAGATACTGCAAGAAAGAAAGCAGCCGCAGATAGAAGACATCAGCTAATGAACATAACCTCTCTATACACGAAGGGGTAACAAACATAGTTTCAGTTGAAACGTCAAAGAACAAAAAAATACCCACCTCAGACCAGTCAAACATAGTATGCACAATACAATTGACAAAAATTAATCCGGATATAACAACCTATCTTCATCCAGTTAACAAACAGGCGGGTTCTTGCTCTCTGAGATAATTTGAAGAGACCTAAACCATAGGCAGTTATCTTCCTTGTACAAGTCACCAGGCGAGACTTTTGCTTCCCAGTAAATATTTTCTGTCCCTCCTATTAGTCTACGTTTTGGTTAGGGCTTATAAAAATGTGTGTAAACCTGAGGTATTAAAACCACACCTTTCAAAAGATTCCACCATTGAGGACCTGCTCGATATGCATTCAAAAGCCTAAAATGGCCAGCAACTCTCCTGTAAACCGGAAATTGTTAAGGACAGCCCTGCTTTTTATGGAGCGACTAACCGAAAACAACTGACGGTGATTTCAATTCAACTAGTAGTAGAATAAAGTAACAAGATTTGGAAAAATAATTTATTTGGTTTCTGTAACTCCTTGAGCACCATACCACTTACGTGGTAGCGCACTACAATACTCCTGTGTTGAACCTTTACAAGAGCGAGTTCGAGGTATTTTTCATCCTCCTACGACAGCCAAAATTACCATGACACAGATATTATCTCCTCACCCTTGCAGTGGTCGTAATAGGAGTTACAAGAGTATCTGCACTTCGCTAGTGAAAGGGCATTTATGGTTAAAATAGAATGTCAATTTTGGTAGTCTAATCAAGCATTCAAGCCACTAGCTACTTTAGTTCCCTCAATTTGGATTTGCTAGATCTAGCGTGGTCCCTCACCCTGTCCACATCGTTGGCTAGTTTAGCAGGTTGATTGAATAGTAACTATCGGAGTAAATTGCATGAAAGTTAGCTAGATAAAATTGAAAAATAACATTTTAATTAAAAATTCTTGCTAAGTTGTGTCAATCACTATTGTGGATATGTAAAACTATCGGAGAAAACCCTTCGACCTCGAGAGAGGCCAAATTCATGTTTTTGATACTGAGATAATGTTCACTACGCCAATAACAAGATTGCACATGGTAGCAATCAACCAAAAGTTGACACAAGTGTATGGGAAACTCTTGGGATTGCAGAGGTGACACTAACAAGAGAGAAACAGCACTAAAATCGGAGAGAGGGACTATCTATTGATGAATATGATATCAGACATCATTTGGAAAAAAAAAAAAAGAGCCGAGGCAGAATATACAGATTGATCAGAAATTGAGATCTTACAAGAGGATGAATAGAGAGATTTTATCAAAGAACTATCAAACCTTGGGCAGCACTAGACACTGAGTGCGACTTCTTGCGGTGTCAAAGCAATGAGATGCAGCAGCAGCGGCTGAGCCAGATAAACCAGCTGCAAGACTCACAGAGAGAGGAGACAACGGACCGATTTCATCATCAAACCTGAATAAAGGAAAGAAGATTTTATAAAACAAGTCAGAACATTCAAATCAAGTACCAATAATTATTAGTCTTTGGCCAATTATCAGATAAGCCTTTACATGACTAGGTTCAAAATAGCCCACTATATTCTTTGTGTTTTAAGGCTTGTAGAGCTCACTCATGATGGCCATCGGACTTCCTAGGATGGGAAATAATGGATAATAAGGATATGATATAATACCAGCCCTATTTCAGGCTTCTTGAAACAAGAAACATAGCAGGAGTGCCAAAAAGATTATCAATAAGAAGACAAGAAAAGTAAGATCTTCTACTCAAAGAGCCTTCATCCCGCAAATCAGAATAACGAACAGCAAAATATTACTTATCCCTGCAGCTTATTCTATCTCATATCCTACACAACCCAAACATGTTACTGCATATCCCTGCAGCTTATCCTATCTCATATCCTGCTTTAACCAATTACTCAGAAACAAAAATCTATGTAGCACGAGTGCGGGTGCGGTGCGGGTGCTGGTTCGGGAACTGGGTGCGGGTGCGGCAAATTTCCAAAAATCAATGGTGCGGGTGCGGCCGGGGTGCGGCCGCATTATTTATATTTTATCTGATATTATTAGTGAAACCATTGTACTAATATAATAACGACACTAATAGAGATCATATTATAATCGAACAGAAATTCATACACACATTCGAAGATACAAGGTTACTATATCAATAGTATAATCTCTTCATGTCGATGTTCTTAGCTGTGGAGAGATGAGTAATCTTAGAGTTAACAATGTTCACATAGATGCACATTTCTTTGTTAAATTCTAGTTGTATTTGGAAGACCTCTCAACTAAAACTTTCAATAATGACCATGCCTTATCCACAAAGCACCCGCAAAGCACCCACGAAGCACCCAAGCACCCACGAAGCACCCAGAAGCACCCGGTGCGGGTGCGCGACCAATCAGAAGCACCCGTGCAACATAGACAAAAATCACTTATCCTGCCTTATCCAGTACAATCATATCCTACATCATATCCCAGTACAGCTCTTATCCCCGTGATTTTTTATCCCTTACCCAAACGAGGCCTTCCTGTACAAGGTTAGGCAATAAATCAGGAAAGATTGATATACACCTACGTGTAGCCTTAAACTTTCACCAGAATGTATGACTCCAGAAGTTGGATAAAGATGATCTTAGGTATAAAGCGAGAAAGACAGCTTGCAGATGGATTTGAAAAGAGGAAACCCTTACAAGAATATATTCCAGTACTAGAAAATTTTGAAGTCAAGAAAATTAAACTTGTTTAAGTACTCGTACTATAATCACGTCAACAACAACAAAAAGTCAAGGGAAGACCTGGGAGGTGGATCCATATTAACAGCCTTCCAATCAAGCATTGCTCCATGCAAAAATTGCCAGCTTGAGAAGAATATACCACCAAAGACGGAATCCCGAACTATTCCTGATCGAAGACCCCTCCATAGAGCACCCCATCCTTCAAAAGAAATAATGTCTACCGGCCTCTTAACATCACATACAGATGGTGGCCTACCAGATCCAGTCATCATCCAAGGATACTCTCTCAAGGCACCAGCCATATTTGGTCGCTTGCTGGTCAAGGTGGACAAAAGGCCTACGAATTGGTTCAGTGCCCTCGTATCCGGCGAGTATCCGGGTAATAGTCTTGCAAGAAAAGGAGGAAGAACAGCCTTTTTCGTCGCGGCAGTGGAATTTGAAATCCGGGAGGCAGAAGTGACCTGAGAACGGAGTTTAATCAGTTCGAACGGAGAGCTTACAAGTGATTCAATGGCACCTGCTGCAACTCCTGCCATAAAGGCCTCAGAAACATGCACAAAGTTGTCTTCTCGACCATCTGCAAGAAAGTGTGGGAAATTCTTCGTTAAGTTATTTTTGTGACAAATAAATCGGCAAATGTTTATTCTAAAAAAGAGATTCTAAAAAAAAAAAAATCGGCAAATGTTATGTTGCCTTAAAACTACCATAGGTTCATTTGGTTCCTGAGGTTCTATATGAAGCATTCTTTTAGGTGTATCCATGCCAAATTTTATGAGCTTTGCAGAAAAGAAAACTGAGGATCATTTTTTCCGACTTCATTTTATTATCTTCCCCTTGAGATTATTTTTGTCAAGTACATAGAACATCATATAAACCTACAACTAAGGGGGAGGGGGAGAAGTTGAACCCAAGACCTCGGTCTTTGGGCAACTCATGGGTACCTTTAGACCACAAGGCCATAGGTCCCTTGAGATTACTGAACTAATCCGTTTCTCAGCTTCTAGTGCTTATGTTTCTATAGCGCCAATTAAATATAATAGAAAAGCAAAAAATGATATAAGGTAGATGAAATACATTACTTCCACACATGTTTTATAAAAGTATAATCTCAAGTCAGTAAATTTACTAGTTCTCTTGGGACATGGTAGCAAAGATGTCTGATGGACCCTAAGATACTATCAACTCGGTGAGAAGCTCTCGGAGTGAAGTGCAGATCAAAACGTACAGAGACTTGAATTAGGATGAACATTTTAGTTTCTTTATCTCCTTAATTAGGTGCAAAGCCTGGCCCAAATCAAAATATATCACATCTTGAATATGTATTAAACGATCCAGTCAAGATCTTTCTCCTTTAAGAAGCCAAATCAAGGTCAAACTCACTAGAGCAGAAATTTATAAATGATATTCAGCTACTGAATGAACTGAAATAAGAAATCCCAGTTATTAGCCCAGAGGAAAGTGATATTCAACTCTTGAATCATAGTCAATTCTAAACCATTCAGAATTGTCTTGTTCTCTCTGGCTATAATTGAACATGACATCCCTGCGTCTGTAAAACGACTAGTTTCGCTTATCAAAAAGCAAGTGATAACAAAAACAAATAAAATATAATTCAACTTGCACAGAAAATTATCAGTAATTACCTTTACAGAAAGCTGTCAGTACTTCATAAGTACCAAAGCGAGCGCCCAACCCTACAATCCTCCCCAATGCCAACCACCCAAAACCACTGTACAAACCTAAAAAGCCAATCAATTTGTTATAGTTCAACTACAACTATCAGTTTTTCAAAAACAATGGCCAAATAGGCAGAATGGTAATGAAGATGCAACTAGAGAAAGACAGAGTGGAATATCAAAGTTATACTTCAGACATACAACCAAAAAGCCTTGGAAACTCCAATATTACTATTACTATTTTTGCTCAATCCTAACTCTTCTCTTTTCTGAAACCATAACTATGAAAATGCCACTGCACGACCTACAATTGATCTTCGACAGCACAATCTTCTACGAAATCTTTGGAAATTATGTATTACGAGCTGAACTTCATTGTTCATTGTCATCTTTTCTCCAACTTCTGTATTAGCTACATGTTTGTTGAACTTGAAGCTCATTCCACAGCCTTCTTAAGATGCAAAACTTTTGATATTCTACTACTCCTAGATTTATAAATTGCATAACCAACAAGACAATCAAGTCAGTGATGGTTTTGTTTTCTCATTCGGCCAGTTAAGGCCACGTTGCTTGAAGAGCAAATTTATGTTGTCCTCAAACACAACTACAGTTTATTCAAGTAGACTCACGCTGCTATATAATTGCCCCGGAACATGTGATTTCAGTGATAGCATGTAGCATCTCCATGAGAGTTATCGCAGGAGAGTCCCTGCTTAATCACCACCTTCAATTATAAGCTACTTTGCGAGGTCTTTTTCTTTTTGTTTCATTGAAGAAGGGATTAGGTAACTAAGAGTTCATATTCTGAATTTTCCCATAATATATTTCGGGGATCATTTTCAAGTCACATTCTTCAGGTAACCTTCTCAAGAAAAAGAAAAAAAAGCAAAAGAAAGAAACTTCACAGGTAAGACTGTAAATGAAGTAGTCCAATACGCCAATTGATCTCAAAGACAGCATAACATACACCAGACTGTCACTAGTACAAGTCAATCCAAAGTTATAGTATTTTCTTGAGTAATAGGCATCAGACAGTTATTGAAAGTAAATACACTTGCTGACAGTTTTCGTTACTGATCACAAATATCATAGGCTACTTGTCAGGTTAAAATGTGGAGTTCACCGTACATTGTGTTTATAGTATCGCCGGTGTCGGATCCTCCCAGTTACTTGTTTCTATGATAACTACCAAGCGTGCATAGATGTTGTGTATACAGTTCTTAAATATTTTAAGCGTCATCTGACGGTGTCAAGCAAAATGAATTGAGAGTGAAAATGGGTAATAATCAATCTAATTTACTAAACAGTTCTAAATGTTTAGATGTTCGAATTTTCTGTTGTCCTAGTATAAAATAATCAATGGATTGTGTGAATTACTTGTTCATCATTGAAGATATCAAAATACAATTAATTTCTTCTAAATGAAAAAAATAGAAAAATATGTCTACCCATTTCATGGAACTTGCATCCCTTCAAAACTAAATTTTTAAATTAAACATTCGTTGGGATATCAGATGACATTCAATCCAACTGGGTAATCTCTATATGGTAACGAACAATAAATATTTTCCTTTTCATCGTTTCGGATCAAGAGAGGACTAACTCCATCTTTGTGTCTATTTCCCTGCAGAGTCGAGGAATAGGAGGACGATCTTCCTCTGATTAGAAAGGCTTTGTTTGGATATAGATTATTGGGATTAAATTATAATTTTTGAATGAGTGGCTATGATGAAGAGAGATAAAGAATTTTCCTCAATTAAGCCTCACAATGCTCGGTAATACAATTAAGCATTTGAATGCAGGTCCTTCCTAAAATGGAAATTTCTATAACGTCATCGAGCTTTCAAATCCTAACTGTGAAAGGTCTCCGCCATTTAAATTTTTACCGTGTTTCCAATTCTAAATCATCGCATTACTTTTCATGAGAATAACTTACAAATCATTAAGATAAAGAGTAGAAACAAACAAAAAGAACTTGAAACGTGATTCATTCCCGGAACCAGGAGCAGACCAAGAAAACCGAGGAGCTACAGAAGAGATAACAACAACATCCCCCAGCGGAAGTTACTCCTTTCTTTAAGGTAAAAGGTACCGGCACAATTCTCATCTAGCTTAGCTTCTCGATTACTGTACATTTCACATTCTTATTTTACTTTAGCTGTTGTGCACTTGTGCTCTTTCTTTGTAATACGTAACCCTATCGAATGCGAACAGAAGAAGGTTTTTTATCCACAAGTCAGCTTGCCAAAAAGGCAGCAACGGGCTAGGGGTTACACATCACAACATCACCTTCGGGCTCCAGACCACACGGGTAACATCAGGCGTTCAGCCACCCACACGGGCATGTTCAGATTCCAGGCCACCCACCAAGCACATGGTAACCAATGACAAGAGAACGCTCAGGTTCCAAACCACCCACCAAAAGGGTAAAGTCAGGTTCCAGACTCTCCATCCCTAGGACAATGGCAGGCCAGAACACACACCAGAAGGTCAGCCTTAGGCTCCAGCCTACACATCATAGACATCTGCAGGCTTTGAGCTACCCACCACAGGGGCAACGACAACGTCAAGCTCCTGGCCACCCACCACAAGAGCTCGCTCGATTTTTAGACCATCCACAGACCACAGTGTCAGGCTCCAGGCCACACACCACAAGATCACCTTTAGGGAACCATGTTGCACATCACAAGGGCGTTCCAAGGATTTGGGCTTCCCACCACAATGTCAAGCTCCTGGTCATCCACCAAAAGGGCACACTCATGCTCCAGAATAAATACCAGTGTCAGCATCTTAGTAATGCATCCCCTCCTCAAGGGCACCCTCCGACTTCAGCGTGTCCACCACAAGGTTACACTCAAGTTCCGGCCAACCCTCTCAATGATATCCTCAAGCTCAAGGCTGACCTCAAACCATACGTGTTCAATGCCTTTGGAAACAGCATATCGGGCACCGGTGGTCGGAGGCAGGAAATTACTTTTCTCGGAGCATAGTATAAAAATTTCTCTTCTTCTCTTTGATAGTATTAGTTATCACTTATATAGGTACTAATATGGCTTCTATTCATTTTCAGCTGTACGTCACTATGCATTTATTTTGTTTTTAAAATGATATTTTGGGGAGAGAGCAAGTGTCACAGTACTCAATGGTCCCATGAGTGCCCTTGCGATGATATCTCATCTGTGAGATTTTTTAGAAAGTAATATGCAGCTTATTGATCACTTAATTGTACCGATTATTTTGTTACCTAATTGCTAGTTGTGGAATCGACAGTAGAAGAAGAATGATATCTCTATAACTAAGTACTACAATATTATCCTTATTTTCGTAGTTAGTTGAGATGTTGTTCATTAAAAGACGGTATTCAAGATGTGTTTGTCTATGCAAACTACTACAGTTGAAGAGTGAGAAAATCCAACTCTTAATCAACTGAGTCTAACTTTTGGCCTCTAAAGCACAATATCCAAAACTGCGAACTATAATCCTCACAAATGATTAGGTATTCAAGGTTCAGACAAACTGTAATGGGAGAATCTTGTACGAAGTTTTACCGAGGGCAAAACAACTGAGTTTCCAATGGTGCGAATTACTACTTTGTACTCTAAAAGAAATCTATGCAGCATTTTAAGACAGTCAGTTTCCCTATGCAGTTACTCATTCTACAAAACCAGTCAAATGTAACCCAGCAGTTAGAGAATACATTTTGAATTTTTTCAAAAATCGCAAGTTAGATGTTAAGAAACAAGAGGTCCGCCTTACCCATTTGCTTATACCTCAAAGGAATAAGTATCTTTCATAAGCCAATAGGTGATTGTGCATTAATCCAAACTGTTCCAGAGTAATTTGTCAACACATGGGATTCAGGAGTTTACAAGAACTGATATTGGATTAAAGAGTAAGAAATTCGGTTCTTCTTGATAATTTCAATCCCACAGTATAAGATTGTAATGTCTTGACGCTGTCGAAGTGCGCTTGAAGAAGGCAACCATCACTTCATATCAAGAAACAAATCACAAAAGCATCTACACAAATTGATTTCTATAACAGTTATTAGTTTATTAACTGTTTATAGGGTTGGTGGCTTATCATGTAGATGTCAAGGTGGTGAATAGAAGCTGCTTAGAAAGCATCTATAACGACTTCTCATATATCTCCTTACCCAGTGACTTTTTGCTTCATTGCTCTATTTTGATAGCCAAGTTTCGGAAACTACATTGACAAGCTTCTCAGTTTTCATAATGATGTTCGTTCAACATGTTTTCTTAGCTAAGCTACCAAAATCGTCCAAAATCATTAAAACTAGAGGACAATTTGGTAAATTGATTGGTACCATTACTCAACCTTAAAACCACTAAATTTTCTTCTAACTACGTCCAATAAAGAAGTACCTGAAATTGAAAGAACCAGAATGGAACTGAGAGGTATTATGGATTTGAATGATATTGGAGAAAAGAAGTGAGGCAGGTGTGTGTTTAACTAAATCATGGTTCTGAATGATGTTGGAGAAAGAAGCGACCATTTATTCTTTTCACCTCCGACAGGTTAAGGTAATTTCGTATTACGATTTTTTTTTTTTTTTTTTCTTTTCATTCACTTTCTATAAGGAAGTTCAGTCTCAGATCTTGTTCTTACCTTCCTTTCCTTTGCTCTGTATTTCTGCTAGAGCTGCTTCCTCTGGATTTATGATTACATGCTAAGGTCAATGAAGCTTAATTTTCTTAGTATTAATTTTCTTTGTTATGTTTTATAAACTTACTTCAAAATATACAGTGACAGCAGAAGCTTTCCTAAACAGAATGTGTGGGACAAATCTAGGAACATACCACCAAATGGGAGTTCAATGCCTAGAACCAGAAAAGAAGTTTTCATGTAATAGATTAATACACAAGTGCTCCATATATAGTTCATATGCATAATTTGCTTTATTATCTTCCCTTTTTTTGTGATATTAATTTTTCATTTTCACTCCTTATCTAATACTTCTGATGACTATATCAATTTTGCACGTGGGAGCTCTTAATATTCATACACATTCAGTCAATTTGTGCATAGATCGCCTTATATTCTAGATTTGATGATATATCCAACTATATACAAAGAAAACCAATTTTAGTACCTGAGCTTCCGGACAAAGTTCGAACTCTGTCAATAACTTGCGCTGTACTCAGTTGTTTATTTGGCCCAGATCCAACCTGTTATACGCTTCACCAAAGCGAAGAAGAATTGAGGACTCGTGCGAAATTTATCCACCTCTACTCAAAAGCATACGTGTAAGATTGTTACAATTAACATACCTGTATAAGGACTTTGATAGAATCTAGAGGATAGGTTATTGCAGTGCCCAATATCACTGACCCGGCAGCAGCAATTGCATGAGTGGCGAAAATCTTGTTCTTTAACAGGTCATCCATCTGAAAAGATCCTTCAAGTGTTATGACACAGATGGTAAAACATGGGTGTAAAAGAGAGAATATACTTCTTTTTACTTTCTCAAAAGAACGAGAGGACTGGTAAGTACTAGACCCAACTACTGGACTTCATGATTGGAATCCATGAAACAAGCAAATTCCAGTCTGAATGAGCTTCACAACTGCGATTCTGTTTCATTCTTATTGTTATATCTCTCTAAGTCCACATTTTGACTTTTACCACTATTCATTGGTCCCTTTGTCCCCGTGATTTGGATATCGAAACGATGCAATATTTTGATTATGTTTTCATAGTTGCTGTAGATTAACGTTTAGTCCACAACACGAAGAAAAAAAAAGACAAAATTACATCGTTGTGCTATCCAAATCACCCGATCAAAGTGACCAAGTTACGAGTCAAAAAGTCAAACTGTGGATGTAGAGAAGAAACTGAGGTAGCATTTATTAGTTGAATTTTGAGATTTTCCCTGGGATTGCTCAAATGCCCACAACTGTGCTTTCACTTCTCTTGAATTCCTTGGTGACGAGTGGGGTGTTTTTGCCTTCCAAAAGAGAGATTGTTGTGTTTACAAAACCCAGTTGCAGAAATTTGACCCGAATGCAATTGGGAAGTTTTATCAAACAGTTGGTGGGCATTACAGCACAGTTCACATTAAAGCGAAATTCAAATATCAGGATTGGATGGCTGACTGAACCTGGTGAGAGTGATGTTGCAGCAGCAGAGGCGTTAACTCTGACTGCATCTCTGCAGCTTCTCCGGCGTAAACGGATACATTTCTCTTCGACTCTCTTGAACCGGTACTTCTACTCTACGAATCAGCCTCTCGTTCCTCTCTGTTGGCGCGGCGATTTTCCGGAGGTCTGGAATAATCTCGGAGATCAGACGACGTTATTCGCCGCCGGTTGGACTGCGATTCCGGTAGTCCTGGGTGATTCTCTCCGTACAGAGTTGGCCGAACATGAAGAGGCATTAAAGTACTACCTCCATTTATTCTCTATCACACCGGTTTTGCTTTTTGACCCGTATCTGGACCGGATGATTTGGATAGCAAAACGATGCGATTTTTTGAAACTTTTTTCACCGTCTTATAAAAGCAACTTTTACTCTACAACACCATGAAAAAAATTATTAAAAAATTGCATCGTTTTGCTACACTATTCACCGGGTCAAAGTGACCCGATGAATAGTATCAAAAGTCAAACCGGTGTGATAGTGAAAAAACTGAGTTTAGACGTTGCGAAGCCCCAACCCCAATGTGAAGTTTTTTTTTTGTTTTCATGGTAAGAAATTATATTATATACTAATTGCTCAAACTCGAGGCTCTAGATGAACAGCATCAGACCCTTAATCACTGGACTGACTAGCTAGTTCAGCCAACGTGAAGCTATGTTTCTGTTTTTGAATGTTAAGATATTTGAAGAAAATTGGATCCAAAATCCGAACATGAAAGTGCTCAAAAAAAATCTGAAAATGAATGTTTGGATTTATATTTGGGCCACATTCAAGCTGATCTTAAATTGATTTGCAAACGGCATAAATAGAGAATCCGGAAACATTTAAAAAGATACAAAAATAAAAGACATCACACAAAAGAAAAAGTCGTACTTTCTATTTTACTAACTCCAAATTATTACATTTCAAAATAAACTCCAAATTATTACAAACTCAAATGCACCAAAAAATAAACAGGCCATTTGGCCCAAGGGGTTAGGGCCCCAAGGCAGTTCGTACAAGGTTTTGCGTCTCCCAAGCGCCTAGTGTAGGGTAGTGTAAGACTGTAGGTTATATTATGATTGTTATGATGTTCTATGTAATTGTCAAAATAATCACATAAAGAAAATGTAAAATCAATCGAAAGTTTAATACATCCAAAAATATTTTGGTAAGAGTATACTCTCTTCGGATATCATGCTACATCCAGATCCGGATCCGACCAATTTTAAATTAAATATCCATATCCGATCCACTCTTAAATGGATTAGAACCACATTGCACCCTAAACACGATTTACCAATTACCAATACTGCAAATGACACAATTTTTATCTTTTTAATAGTTACAGCAAAATATTTCTGTAACAATTCCTAGTTAGATCAGCACTGCAAAAAAATCTTCGCAATTGTGCGACAATTGGCGGATGCAACTTGTGACTGCCAAAAGGCGGGCTCACCTACTTAGACCGGCATGGCAAAAAATTGGAAATACCCAAAAAAAGCACTTGAATTTTTTTGTATATAAAGCTTCATTTACAACAGTTCAAATGGTTAACTCCTCAACAATCCCTACGAAGGAAAGAATGCTGGTCCTAAAAGTACAAACTGCAGCTAACAGTACCAGTACATAATTACAATGCTTTCAACATCCCCATCCAAAAAATGTTATCGCATGCTTCAGAAATCTGAACCATAATAACTCAGACCTTCAAAAAGGTCGCTTCCAACTCTAAATAATACAACAATCTCTATGCCTCCCTGAATGTCAAGGGAGGAGAGGAGAGGATTCGTATAACCTAAGAGGGTTCTGATTAAGAACTCCGAAGCCTGGTGGCACAGATCCACTGCCTCGGTGTCTCAATGTCATCACCAACAACAGTTGGCACATGCCAACTACCTTGCTCAGACTCCTGCATTTTGACATTGTGGTTCAATATCATGATGAGTGATTCGCGTAAACAATCAAGAGTAAACATTTGACAACGTATTTTGTGATGATATTCACCTGGATAACACTTGAATATGGTGGAGGCATGCGGAGACAACCGGATCTTGACAAAAATAACCGCACCTGCCAATTATCACCATCATAGGTAAAAAAAACTCCTTACGAGTAGAAGAAAGTTTGAGAAAGATTTGGGCTAACAGCTTAACGACACAAGTAAAAGAACAAGACGGCAAATAGTTTTAAGAAGATTCTAGTCAGATTGTTATCTACCTAGTGTCATGGGCTGCATTGTTTTGTAACTAAATGGGCCAATATTAAAGCCCGTGACACTATCTTGTCCACATAAAATATCTTAGTCCTATTAGTTCCTAGAACTTATGGAATTCTCTAGAATTCCTCCACTCGTTTTAGGAAGAATTATCTACACATTTGTAAGTGGAAGCTATGTAGAATCTTCCACATAAAAATCTAGATGTGTAAGGAGGTGGGAACCTTCTAGGCTCTCAATCTCCACCATTAGATCATAGATGATGTAGAACCTTCCAAGCGGAGGCTCAAGTATAAATAGGAGTGATCTCATTTGCCACATCCATCAACCAAACATTGTACTCTCTTTCTCTAAGTAATAAAAGCTCTCTTCCTCAAACCACTCTCTTTGTCATCTTTCAGTGTTCTCTTAGGCTTACTAGAATGATCATTGGAATGGATATGAGGAATTTGGCCAAAGGGGAAGATTTTTGCAGCGGAGAAGACGGCAAAGCTCCGGAGTTTCTCTCCGGACAATGAGATGCCCCATTTGACTGCATGCTCCCCAACTACGGAGCGAACTAGTGAAAAATCCAAACGAAGGTGGTGAATCTCTCTGAAGTGAGAAAGAGGAAGAGAGAGGTTGAGGCTGTTGAGGAGATCATCAATTGAAGAAAATCGCTTCAATGGATGTGTAGTAACGGGAGCGACTGGATTAAGGTCGCCCTTCCGAATGATTTTGATAGAGAATGACCCGAGGGCACTCATGGCCGAATTGGGTTGGTTTGATTTGAGCGATAGATAGACGTTGCGGACCAGAGGGATGAGAGAGGCGAAGCGCCGGCAGACGGTAGAGCAGCGGAAAAGCAACTTGGCGTCCCATAGCTTGTCGAAGATCACAAGGATCACATCGTATCCCAGTACAATCATATCCTACATCATATCCCAGTACAGCTCCTATCCCCGTGGTTTTTATCCCTTACCCAAATGAGGCCTTCCTGTACAAGGTTAGGCAATAAATCAGGAAAGATTGATATACACCTACGTGTAGCATTAAACTTTCACCAGAATGTATGACTCTAGAAGTTGGATAAAGATGATCTTAGGTATAAAGCGAGAAAGACAGCTTGCAGATGAATTTGAAAAGAGGAAACCCTAACAAGAATATAGTCCAGTACTAGAAAATTTCAATGTCAAGAAAACTGAACTTGTTAAAGTACTCGTACTATAATCACGTCATGACGTCAACAACAACAAAAGGGCAAGGGAAGACCTGGGAGTGGGATCCATATTAACAGCCTTCCAATCAAGCATTGTTCGATGAAAAAATTGCCAGCTTGAGAAGAATAGACCACCAAAGACGGAATCCCGAACTATTCCTGATCGAAGACCCCTCCATAGAGCACCCCATCCTTCAAAAGAAATAATATCCACTGGCCTCTTAACATCACATACAGATGGTGGCCTGCCAGATCCAGTCATCATCCAAGGATACTCTCTCAGGGCACCAACCATATCTGGCCGCTTGCTGGTCAAGGTGGACAAAAGGCCTACGAATTGGTTCAGTGCCCTCGTATCCGGCGAGTATCCAGGTAATAGTCTTGCAAGGAAAGGAGGAAGAACAGCATTTTTCGTCGCGGCAGTGGAATTTGGAATCCGGGAGGCAGAAGTGACCTGAGCACGGAGTTTAATCAGTTCGAATGGAGAACTTACAAGTGACTCAATGGCACCTGCTGCAAGTCCTGCCATAAAGGCCTCAGAAACATGCACAAAGTTGTCTTCTCGACCATCTGCAAGGAAGTGCGGGAAATTCTTCGTTGAGTTATATTTTGTGACAAATAAAATCGGAAAATGTTCAGTTGCTTCAAAAACTACATAGGTGCCTAGGTGGTGTATCCATGTCAAATTTTAGGAGCTTTGCAGAAAAGAAAACTAAGGATCATTTTTTCCGACTTTTTTTTTTTTTATCTTCCCCTTGAGATTTTCTTTTGTGGTCATCATACAAACCTACAACTACTTTCTACAACCGCGGGGGGAACCCAAGACCTCTCTCTCAACAACGGAGGGTCTTTGGGCAACTCAAGGGTACCATTAGACCACAAGGCCATAGGTCCCTTGAGATTATTGAACTAATCCGTTTCTCCGCGTCTTGTGCTTATGTTTCTGTAGCGGCAAATAAAAGAGCAAAAATGATAAAAGGTATATGAAATGCATTACTACCACACGTGTTTTATGAAAGTATAATCTCAAATCAATATGTTTGCTAGTTCTCTTGGGATATGGTAGCCATGATGTCCGATAGACCCTAAGAGTCTATCAACTCGGTGAGAAGCTTGGAGTGAAGTAAAGACCAAAACATACAGAGACATGAACTTTAGGATGAACATTTTAGTTTCTTTATTTCCTTAGTTGCAATTTGCAAAGGCTGGCCCAAGTCAAAATATATCACATATATATTAGTCGACTTTCTAAATTTATAAATGATATTCAGCTACTGAATGAACTGAAATAAGAAATCCCATTTATAAGCCCAGAGAAAAGTGATATTCAACTCTTGAATCATAGTCAACCCTAAACCATTCAAAAGTCTTGTTCTCTCTGGCTATAATTGAACATGACATCCCTGCGTCTATAAAACGACTAGTTTCGCTCATCAAAAAGCAAGTGATAAGGAAAACAAACAAAATATAATTCAACTTGCACAGAAAATTATCAGTGATTACCTTTACAGAAAGCTGTCAGTACTTCATAAGTACCAAAGCGAGCTCCCAACCCTACAATCCTCCCCAACGCTAACCACCCGAAACCACTGTACAAACCTGAAAAGCCAATCAATTTGTTCTAGTTCAACTACAACTATCAGTTGTTCACAAAAAAACGACCAAATAGGTTGAATGGTAATGAAGAAAATGCAACTTGAGAAAGACAAAGTGGAATATCAGAAATATACTTCAGGCATACAACCAAAAAAGCCATGGGAACTCCAATATTACTATTTGTTGCTCACTCCTAACTCATCTCTTTGCTGAAACCATAACGATGAAAATGCCACTGCACAATTTACAATTGATCTTCGACAGCACAATCTTCTACGAAACCAGTTATATGGCACTTTGTAAGATCTATTCCTATTTGGCTTATTGAAGAAGGGGATTAGGTAACTGTGAATTCACATTCTCAAATTTGGCCATTATCTATTTCGGGGAAATTTTCAAATCACATTCTTCACAGGTAAGACTGTAAATAAAGTAGTCGAATACAGCAATTGATTTTACAGATAGCATAACATACACCAGACTATACAAGTCAATACAGAGTTATAGTATTTTCTTGAGAGTTATTCAGAATAAATACACTTGCTGACAGTCGCTACTAGTAATATATATCACAAGTTTTTTTAAACTACTTGTCAGGTTAAAATATGTGGTGTTCACTGTTTCTTGTGTTTATTGAATAACTCAGTTTGTTTTGCATGACACAATGTAGATAAACGGAAGGTAGGAAAAGCCAGAGAAGTTCGAAACATTGAGAGAAAATGGGTAGTTATCAATCTAATGTACTAAACAGTTCAAAATGTTTAGATGTTGGAATTTTCTGTCGTCCCAGTGTAAAATAATAGATGGATCATGTGAATTACTTGTTCACCATCGAAGATATCAAAACATACTTAATTTCTTCGGGATGACAATCGGAAAAAAATTTATTTTCCCATTTCATGGAACTAACATACCTTCATAACTAAATTTTAATTACACATTCGTTGGGACATCATACGACATTCAATCGAACTGGGTGATCTCTATGTAGTTACAAAGAACAATTATTTTCCACTTCAGCGTTTTGGATCAAGAGAGGACTAAAATCAATTTTCGTGTCTATCTCCCTGTAGAATCCGGGAATAGGAGATCTTTCTAGTTCGGATATAGATTATTGGGATTAATTCATAATCTAGTTTTTGAATGGGTGGTTATGATGAAGAGAGAGAAAGAATAATCCTTAAGTAGGCCAGATATTAATTTTATCCCAATAATCTATATCCAAACAAAGCCAGAGTACAGCTCAACTACATAAAGAAGCCTCACAACGCTTGGTAATACAACTAAGCATTTATTGGGACTAATTTACAATCTAGTTTTTGTGTTCTTCCTCTGCAATAGGTAACCCTATCGAAGGTGAACAGAAAGATGTTTATCATTCGCAAGCATCAGGCTGCGGGTTACACATCAACAAGATCACCTTCGGGCTCCTGACCACGGGTTCCATCAGGCGTTCAGCCACCCACAACAAGGGCACATTCATGTTCTAGGCCACCCACCACAAAGGCAACGTCAAGCACCTGGTCACCCATGACAAGAGAACACTCAGGTTCCAAGCCACTCACCATACTGTCAGGTTCCAGATCATCCATCCCAAGGACAACGTCAGGCTACAGAACACACACCAGAAGGTCAGCCTCAGACTCCAGCCTCATCACAAGGACATCTGCAGTATTTGGGCTACCCACGAGCGGGGTAAAGTCAAGCTCCTGGCAACCCACCACAAAAACTCACTTCATTTTTAGACCATCCACAATGTCAGGCTCCTGGCCACACTATCATCTCCAGGCACGATGCTGCGCATCACAAGGGTATTCTTGGTTAAGCTCCCAAAATCGTCCAAAACCATCACGAATCTAGAGGAGAATTTTGTAAATTGACTGGTCCACTACACAAACTTCTCTTCTATCACTCCTAAAACCACTCAATTTACTCCTAACTACATCGAACAAAGAAGTTTCTAAGATTGAAGGAAAATCGGAATGAAACTGGTGGATTTGAATGATATTGGAGAAAGGAACGCAGGATATGAAATCTGCCTGAGTGGTAGAATGAGATAACTCAACAAGCGGTGGTGTGGTGTTTAACTAAATCATGGTTCTGAATGATGTTGGAGAAAGAAGCGAGCATTTATTCTTTTCCACGCCAACAGGTTAAGGTAATTTCTCACTCCCTACTTTTTTGTTTCGTTTCACTAACTTTCTACAGCAAAGTTTAGTCTCGAGATCTTGTTCTTACCATTGTTTCCTTTGCTTACATACTTAGATCAATGAAGGTTAATTTTCTTAATTAACTAAATCATGGTTCTGAATTTTGCATGTGGCAGCTCTTAATATTCATACAAATTTAGTCAATTTGTGCATAGATCGCTTTATCTTCTAGCTTAATTAAAATATCCAACTATAAACAGAATAGCAATTTTAGTACCTGAGCTTCCGGACAAAGTTCGAACTCTGTCAATAACTTGCGCTGTACTCAGTTGTTTATTTGGCCCAGATCCAACCTGTAATATGCTTCACCAAAGTGAAGAAGAATTAAGGACTCGTACGAAATTTATCCACCTCTACTCTCAATAGCCTATGTGTATGATAGTTCCAAGTAACATACCTGTATAAGAACTTTGATAGAATCTAGAGGATAGGTTATTGCAGTGCCCAATGTCACTGACCCGACAGCAGCGATTGCATGAGTAGCGAAAATCTTGTTCTTTAACAGGTCATCCATCTGAAAAGATCCTTCAATTGTTATGACACAGATGGTAAAACATGGGGTGTAAAAAGAGATAATACTTTTCTTCTTCTCAAAAGAAGGAGAGGACTGGCAAGTATGACACCCAACTAAAGAAAGTTCCTCATTGGAAACCAAGAAACAAGCAAATTCCAGTCTGAATGAACTTCGAAACTGTGGTTCTGCTTCATTCTTATTGTTATACTACCTCTGTTTCTCTCTAAGTCCACATTTTGACTTTTACCACTACTCATTGGGGCACTTTGTCCCCGTGATTTGGATATCAAAACGATGCAATATTTTGATAATCTTTCCATGGTGCTGTAGATTAAGTTTTACTCTACAGCACCAAGGAAAACAAACGACAAAATTACATCGTTGTGCTATCCAAATCCCCCGGTCAAAGTGACCAAGTTACGAGTCAAAAAGTCAAACTGTGGATTTAGAGAAGAAACTGAGGTAGTATTTGTTAGTTGAATTTTGGGATTTTCCCTAGGATTGCTCAAATGCCCACAACTGTGCTTTCACTTCTCTTGAATTCCTCGGTGACGAGTGGGGGGGGGTTTTGCTTCCAAAAGAGAGATTATTGTGTTTACAAAACCCAGCTAGTAGCAGAAATTTGAGCCGAATGCAATTGGGAACTTTTATCAAACAGTTGGTGGGCATTACAGCACAGTTCACATTAAAGCGAAATTCAAATATCAGGATTGGATGGCTGACTGAACCTGGTGAGTGATGTTGCAGCAGCAGAGGCGTTAACATCTCTGCAGCTTCTCCGGCGTAAACGGAGACATTTCTCTTCGACTTTGCTTAAAACCTCCTCTTCAAACGCTACTTCTACTCTACGAATCAGCCTGTCGTTCCTATCTGTTGGCGCGGCGATTTTCCGTAGGTCTGAAAGAATCTCGGAGATCAAACGACGTTATTCGCCGCCGGTTGGACTGCGATTTTCCGGATAGTCGGTGTTTCTCTCCGAACAGAGTTCTCGTTTTATTGAACATGAAGAGGCATTATTGTAATATTTAGACGTTGCCAAGCCCAAACCCAACGTGAAATTATGTTTTTTTTTTTTAACGTTAGGACATTTTCAATCTATGACATCTTCCTCCTCTCACGGCATGAATGGTTGGATTATATTTGCGTCAGATCCGATCGGATGTTAAGTATATTTGCAAACGGCATAGACGAAACGAATTCGAATTCGAATTCGAAAACATTTAAAGAGATAAAAGACATCACATAAAAGAAAAAGTTGTACATTCTATTTTACTAACTCCAAGTTATTACAAACTCAAATCCACCAAAATGAACATGCCATTTGGCTCAAGGGGTTAGATCCCAAGGCAGTTTGTACGAGGTTTCGAGTCTCCCAAGAGCCTAGTGTAGAGTAGTGTAGGGTTTTTTTTTAAAAGAAGAGTAGTGTAGGTTATATTATGATTATTATGATGTTCTATGTAATTGTCAAAAAAATCACCTAAATAAAATGTAAAATCAATCGAAAGTTTAATACATCCAAAAAAAATTTGGTAAAAATATACTCTCTTTGGATATCATGCTACATCCAAATCCGGATCCGACAAATTTAGATATTAAATATTCATATCCGATCCATTCTAAAATGGATCAAATTTAGACCTGATCCATTCCGAACGAATTACTCAGATTGCGGATCGGTTCGAACCACATTGCACCCTAAACACGATTTACCAATAGTTACAGCATAATATTTCTGTAACAATCCCTAGTAAGATCAACACAGCAAAAAATCTTCGCGATTGTGCCACAACTTGGCAGATGCAACCTGTGCCTGCCAAAAGGCGGGAGCGCCTACTTAGATTGGCATGGCAAAAAATTGGAAATACCCAAAAAAACACTTGAAATTTTTGATATATAAAACTTAATTTACAACAGTTGAAACACTTGAAACTTTTGGTATATAAAACTTAATTTACAACAGTTCAAATGGTTAACTCCTCAACAATCCCTACGAAGGAAGGAATGCTGGTCCTAAAAGTACAAACTGCAGCTAACAATACCAGTACATAATTACAATGCTTTCAACCTCCCCATCCAAAAAATGTTATCGCATGCTTCAGAAATCTGAAACATAATAACTCAGACCTTCAAATAGGTCGCTTCCAACTCTAAATAATACAACAATCTCTATGCCTCCCTCAATGTCAATAGAGGAGAGGAGGGGATTCGTATAACCTAAGAGGGTTCTGATTAAGAACTCCGAAGCCTGGTGGCACAGATCCACTGCCTCGGTGTCTCAATGTCATCACCAATAACAGTTGGCACATGCCAACTACCTTGCTCAGACTCCTGCATTTTGACATTGTGGTTCAATATCATGATGAGTGATTTGCGTAAACAATCAAGAGTAAACATTTAACAACGTATTTTGTGATGATATTCACCTGGATAACACTTGAATATGGTGGAGGCATGCGGAGACAACCGGATCTTGACAAAAATAACCGCACCTGCCAATTATCACCATCATAGGTAAGAAAACTCCTTACGAGTAGAAGTAAGTTTGAGAAAGATTTGGGCTAACAGCTTAACGACACAAGTAAAAACAAGATGACAAATAGTTTTAAGAAGATTCTAGTCAGATTGTTATCTACCTAGGGAGGGAAACTACACAAATTCTATTTTGGGAAAGTTGGCATGCACTGTTACACCGGCACTATAGCAGATATTTCAGAGAGCGTATAAATGCAGAACCCATGATTTTATGAAATCGTCCACTTTGCCAATAACTGTCTATAAGAATTCATCTGCTATATCGATTTGTCTCTTTCACAAATGCATCATGGACCATTTCATCAAACTCTGACTAGAGTGAAAAAATTGGTTGTTTTTATGAGGTTTCAGTCCTGTTATGAAAATATACTTAACAAAAATGTAGAGGTACTAGAGAAGTCGGAGGTCGTCCAAAAGTCATGAAGGTCTCCAAACCATTATCTTCGTTGATGTATGGCTAGGATTTAGATTGGGGTCGGGGGTCTGATAGGATTAGTCTGAATCATAAGGCACCTTGGCTCGTTGATGGTAAGTTATTGGGAATTCTTCATATATTCGGATTTCGAGTCGGAATTTGTACATTTAGATCCCTATCTCTGGCAATGGGAAATTTCATGGTCGAAGCTGAAGCTGGCCCCAATAGCTGATGCAGTTTTTCAAGAAATCCTGCCACTCCCTAATTGCTACGACCCTTTGGCGACGCATAATAGGTTTTGACCCATGCTTAGGTTAGACTTATGTTGCAGTATTCAAATATCTTCCAGGTAAGGTGCACATGGAAAATCTATTAGCATGCACAATGCACAAACTGGAATAAAGTTTATTATCGAACCGGTTAGTTCCATCTGTTTTCTGCATTTTTGTCGGAAATACTTTTTGTGTGTTGCATGTTTACTTGTGAGGTGATAGATATTTGAGTACTTCCGTGTAGTTGATGATCACTGAAGGTGTACTTCAATCAAACATTCAGCTTCATTTAGGTCTTCACTTTGCTTTGGTGTAATTTAGACATTTAATTGATGAAGTTTACAAATGAGTACATACTGCAGTATTTGAACATTTGGTACATTTCAAACTTACTGATGCCGGTCAGATCTGTAAACATTTAAGGTCCATCTACAAAATTTGGGGTCATTTTTAGAATATCACATCTCATGAGGCCAGTTTCAGATTTTATTTATGTTCGTTTCAAGGCAACTTTGTAGCAATTGGTAAACTCTAACAGGGTGTCAACTACTACCCTACCAATATCCTTCGACGTTGAAACATGTTGCAAGCGGGTTCTTTCTCTTTTCACTCTTATATGATACGGGCACCTGAAAGACACATATGTCCCCCAATTAGACGCCACAATATGCTGGGCTTTCTTAACACTTCCTATCGTCTGAACATGTAGTTTACTACACTTTTCAAGGGACATGGTATGAGGATGGCCAACAGAGTTCAACATATGCAATGTGTTGTTTCTAAGCTAGTTCGTATTTTGTTATATTGAGCAAGTAATGCCTATTATGTGGTACATAAATATATTTCCCAACTTCTCATTGTGGCATGTCTGTGCTTCTTTAAATCTACGAGGTTGACATATCTGTGACATGTCATCACAAGCAATCTCCATGTTTCTGCTTCATAGGATTCAGCACTTGATAAATGAACTCACAGAAGGAAAAATACCGCACTTCTTTCTTTTCCGAGTTTGAAAGTTCAGGAGCCATGGAATATCTGTGATAACTAAATGATAGAAGATACCTGATGCTTCTCCTTCCATCTAGGGAAGAAATTAGTTCCTAGCAGTTGAAATAGATGATCTCTCATCTCATCATTTGTCACCAGCAAACACTTGCAACTAACTGCAGCAAACAACCAGTACCTGTAACATGGAACGATTTCTGACAAAAGTGAGTAGTGGGAATCCAGTCGCTATCTAGGTTGGGAGAAAATTCGATCTCTTTGAGAGGATTATCCGTCTACGATGAACTCTGGTAATTAAATAAACTCCAAGGAAACCAACAACAAGCTTAACACAATTCAGAAATAAGGCTTTATAAATGTGGAACTCTAAATTTGTATGCAATTGGATCAAGCATACCATTTGAGTCAAATTACTTTAACGTACTAGTACGGGGTAAGTCAACTTAGTGTTGAGACTTAGAACTAGAAACCAACTAGCACCACCAAATGGCTCAGGCCTTAAGCCCGGGCATTGGTAAATTTTGACCAGCTGATGACAATACCCCGTGCAGACTGAGCTAAAATACGAAACATGTGCAAACAATATCATTGGTCCGTGTACAAAATGTAGTTCAAGTCCCTCCGTCCCATACTTAAGCGTCCTTTCCTAAAATTAAGTGTATTGTTACCAAAAGAGTTACTAATTTGTACTTTACTTCTCTCCATACCAAGAAAGATTACTACATAAAGCAAATGACAATTTAGTAAAGTATCAATTCAAAAGCAATCCTTCAACCCCGTGAAAAGTACCCATCGACACTCATTTCCGACTGATGGAGTACCAATATAATTAATTAGATCACCTAGCAAGCACTCCTACTACAAAGGTTCTTGCCGGGTGAGGAACTTGGAGAGAAACTATTATCCGCATACTTGGATTTTATGATCTCGCTATATATAACTTGAAATCATTGCTATGCCAGATACCATCAAGCTCGGTCTTCCTAAATCTCCAGATCTTTTGGGAGTCCCTCAGCTCATCAGCCTATATATTCTTGGTAATAAGGTTAACAACGCCTCTAGCAAGGCCACAGAACAACAAACACATGTGTCATTGAGTTTAGTTGGCAACATGAGAACTCCCTATATTGTCCAAGTTGTTTAAGAGAAGGGACAGTTCCCAGCTTTTTCAGTGATGATACAATTTTAATGCCGAACTAAAGACACGACACTTTGGTGGAAGTGCCGATACAACATGGATCTTTGGCTAGAAAAATATATGATGAACTTGTACATTTAACTGGGATATCATGTACGGAGTACAAAATAAGGGTTTGCGCCAAAGTGAGTTTTAGGACCAATTGGGAAGTTCATGTATCTAACTTAAGGTGGTCCAGCTCTCTTATCGCCCCCCAAGCAAAGCACTTCTCCCCAGCTTTTGCGGAAGAAAGAGCAAACATGAAAGTAGGCACCCTTATGTGAGGAGGGGGCGAGAGAGAGCACTCATTTAACATAATGAAAGAAAATAAGAGAGTAGCGCTATACTTAAACCATTGTACTATAAGAGAACAGGTCATACCAATCGTCATTTGATCCGATAGGAGTGGGATAAAGAGCACCAGCATTTTTCCAAGTTTCTAGCAACTTTCTGTTTCGAGGATGTTGTGCTGGACCACCGTTTACACGGCTTTGATGCAAGATAACAAGCGGTAACCTCTTGGATGGGCTCATTTCACGTAACTGATTTACAACAGAATTAAGCTACAAGCAAAAGGAGAGATTTGAGGATCATTTCCGTGGAGAGGTATAACTTGAAGGAGAGAATACACTGGGTCAACGCTTTACAGGAAATCTTCTCACCTGGAAAAAATTGAATTCGCGCTGGTTGATAAGGCCCACATTTGCACCGTCTACAACTGCATCAAATGGACCGTGTCGCCAAAGCCATTCCTGAATGAACAAATCTTCTAGGTTAGTTAGATTATTATTTCAACTGACGCTCTTTTAAACTTTGAACTCCTTTATTCCCTGAGTTACTAGAAAACACGGGTGCTTTGTGAGTGTGGCAGGGCCATTTTGAGAGTACTAGTTAAGAGGTCTTCTAAAGTACAGCTAAAATTTAGCTAAAAGAAAGTGCATCTTTATGACTTGTAGACATGTGATGTGTATTCTCTATTTTGTGGAATGGCTAATGTGTATGGTTTGTACATATAATTTGAACCATCATCACATTTATTTCAATTTTTGCATGTATGGGAATATCTCACATATAATATATCTATACACACGCACACACACACACACACATGTAAATTTTCCAAACCCGCTCCGCGCCCTTAGATTTTGACAACTTGACGCGCCCGCAGCCCGTACGAGCACCCGCACCCATGCTTCATGGTTGAGTTATAGACAAGTAGATGACCACTCACTAAAATATCTGATACACTTCCAATATTAATTCATGCCAGTAGCATCAAAAGAAAGGGGCAGTGAATTGGGTTCCAGGGATCTCAACCCAAACAAAATTCTAGAGAAAAACTAAGATAACCACTCAATAAAACACACTAAGAAATCAGAATATCAAGAAAAGAGACACCCACCGGAGCTATTGGGTGCTTCGCCACCAAGTAATGGGTGTGCTTGCGGACCAGTTCAGCTAGCCTTTATGTTAGGAGCTGATTACAGGTCCTCGAGTGGGAGCGTCTAAGTTGAAAAAAAAAATATTTGAGAGCGTATGGAGAGCGTCTTTAAATAATTTGTATACTTAATATAATTTTAGTTATAAAACTAATTTCATAAGAATGCAAGTTTAAATTGTTGTGAAAGAGTGCTCTTAAACTTGTAAACATGTAAAAGCCAACAGTCCAACAGCTGTGTGGAATGAAGGATTTTTAAGTTTTTCACACAAACTCTGAATCTAATAATCCCATATCTGTGGGGATTTGAAAGATTTCAAGTTTTCATGATTATAGAAGTTGTTGGGCCTGGCCTTATGCTGGGCTCGACCACTAAACATAGTCTAAAGTTTGCAAAAAGTGAGTTTGCCACCTAATTCTAGCTCCAGTTTAGCGTGTTCTGAACGCGAATTGGCCATAAAGCGCAAGAGCGTGGTTTGAGAGATCGAACGGAAACCCTAAGAGGCATTTTAGGTGACTTAGGTCTGTGAGCCCACTTCAAATACAATATCAACTTCGGAAACAGAAAGAAACCACAGATGTGTCATCATCTATACTAATATATAAAGGGAATAAGGATTTTGGTGAAGCCTTTTTCATTAGACATTGAATGCCCTTCTCAATAAAAAGAAAATAAGTTATTGTTGGGGTAAAATTGGAAATCAGAAGAAACCCATCACTTGGTAACTACCCACTAACCCATTAGATTTTACTCACTATCCCTTAACATTTATCATTTTTTAGTGTGATTTTTTTTTTTTGAAGAAGCATTTGTGTTTGCACACACAGTGTGTGTGCCATGTATTCTAGTCATCAAGAATTGCGGAAAAAAGCAGCTCAGGGGAAATGGAAAGAGAACTATAACTGAGCTGAAAGCTACTTACACACTTGCTAAATATTGCAAGTTGGAACTGATAAAGAACTGAACTCATTGTTGTCTTATTTTCCTAACTTTCACAATATGTAAGTTCCCATCAGACATCCATGTTCATGTTGTCTCCTCCTGATGCATACTATTTCCACACTACATTCATATTATTTCCTTCTCCTGATGCACCATATATTAAGGGTTTGGTTTCTGTAAAACTTATACACATTGATCCTTCATACCAGCTTCTGCAAAACAAAGCAAACTAGCCTCACATTACATTCATATCATTTTCCTTTCTTTGACATCACACCCTTTAGCTTCTTATAAAACCCTAATACAACTGAACCTTTCATGTACCACAAAACTTATAAGCAAAACCTACCTATAATTAGATGGACCATACTTCTCTTGCACTCATCAGTCTTTTCTAAACGAGGGATTTTTATGGCATTCACACCTGAAAGCATGAGTGCGTAATTTAAAACATTTCCATTAAATATTGCAAGAGTAATGCCGGCTTACATGAACCAATATCTGCAGTTTAATTGTTGTACTTGCTTAAGGTCTTTGTTTCACGGGGGATGTCAGGTAATAAACTACTTCTTTCAACTACTCGAGAAATCTATTCAACAAACCATTGAAAAAAAAACCTAAGATAGGGTCAGCAACTAATGACACTAAGGGTGAGTTTGGGAATGCTTCTGCTGCCAACACAGCTGCTTTCCGACAGCAGAAGCAGTTTTAGTGTGTTTGGTAAAAATAAAATTTCTGCTTTTCCGGACAGTTTCTGCTGTCCCACAGCAGTTTTCAGGAAGCAAGGGAGGAGATGCTTTTCCAGAAAGTGCTTTTGATTAATTTATCTACAACCGATTTTGACCTTACAATTTTTTAAAATATCAATAGTTATCTTTCCGGAAATGACACGTGTCATATATTTTTGTCATTTTATCCTCTCACAGCAACTTCACAGTTGATTTTACGAAACACAAAATTACTATATCAATATTTCACAGCAGCTTCTACGTAATATTTACCAAACAACATTTTATCAAGAATTCACAGCAGCTTTCTACAGTGTTTTCACACAGCAGCTTTCTACCACCGCCACAGCATTCCCAAACTAGCCCTAAGTTAAGCTACAGTTTCAGTAATATGAGAAAAAATATAATATCCTGTTCAAGATTACAAACAAACAAACTTCCAACAACCTAGTCATAGAAATCAGATTAGATTTCCACAAAATTTCAACAACTTAGTCATATAAACCAGCAGAAACAACACGACATATCACGTATTGACATACCTGAAATCTCAAGAAATTTCTCTTAACCTCTCTATCACATGCCAGCTTGGTCAATTTAGCAGCAAAGGTTTCTGTCTCTTTAGGATCAATATCAATTGAAACAAGCTTCTCTTTACATGATTGGCACACACCTTCTTCATCCATCCAAGTTTTCGAAACTCTCCACTTCCCACTCCCCAACCATCCTTGCCCATGCCAACCCCCTCCGCCTCTCAAAACCCCTTCCTTCACTCTCCCCGCATCCCAATTCACCTCTCCAACCTTCTCCGCCGCTTCCGATTCAAACCACTCCTCCACAATCCTACTCGTCTCCTCCTTCACCTGCCGAACCGTAATACGCATTCGGTGCAACATTTCATAAACCTTATCTTCCCTCTTAACCTCAGCACTAACTTTCAATAGCGCCGCAACCTCTTCCTCTTCAGGTACAATCCCCGTTTCAGCCATGTGAGCATCCACTTCGTAAGCTCCCTCGGCCATCCCCTTGTGGCAATAACCGAACAATGCCGGTCCATACGACCTCAACTTCGGCGGTAAACCCGCATTCTTCATTTGTTTAACCAATTCGAAAGCCAAATCCGGGTCATCCTTAGCATAAGCTAACCTAGCCATACTAGTGAATGTAGCCTCATTCGGAACAACCCGGTCCAAACCCATTTGGTTAAAGATTTCAAAACCCCTCTCCACACCCAAATCTGCTTCTTCCACCGGCTTATCGACCCGATCGAAAGCCATTTGCTTAAAGATTTGAAAACCCCTTTCAACACCCAATGAATTCTCCTCATTCCCAGTTCCATACCCAATTGAAGAACACAAGTAAAGCAACGAATTGTAACTTTCTAGTGACAAGGGTACGTTGTTTTTTTTACCTTCGTCGTATAATCTAAGGGCTTCGGCGAGGTTGCCGTGTTTTGAGCACTGACCCAGTTTCATCCGGAGGACCCTATCTGGGGCATCGGTGTGGGACTTGTTCCGGACCCTTTTTGGCTTGGGCGGCGATGTGGGTTCGCGGAGGGCGGTGGCGGCGGTGGAGAAATTGGGTGAGTTTTTCATTGAGGCGATTTTGGTGGTTTCATTGGTGGTGGTGGTGGTGGTGGTGGTGGTGGTGGTGGAGAAGTGGGTGAGTCGAAGGAGTGAGGGACGGAATCGATTGAGGAATTGGGTTGGGATTCTGGAGAAGGAGATGCATGTGGTACGAAGCAGCATAGTGACTGCATAGGCTTCACATGCTTATCAGGAACAATTCATATGCATTGGAGTAACATGAAGGAGACTGGGTGAGCAAAAAAATTTGAGCAAAAAGATATTGGAGACTAGCATGGAGGTTGTGTTAATGAAGAAATACCTAAATTTGCAGAATATGGTACCAACATGAGTTTAGAAAACACTCAAGGACAAATGGACATCAATTTAAAGTACGATTTTTTATTCGAAATTGATTAACTTAATCAATCTTATTAATAGAATTAATTGAAATTTTATATTTTTTTTTTGACATAGAAGGTAGAATGAATTTCATAAATGGGCCTTTTTGGATAAGTGGGTTGGGGCGGGTTGGGTTAACAAAACTAGTAAGGTGTTTGGATAATGGTTCGGTTGGGAAAAGATGAAGGGACCGGTACTATTTACCAGTACACCGCCCAACTCTCTCTCTCTCTCTCTCTTTCTCTCACACTCGCTCCTTCTCTCTCTCATCTTTTCTCTTCTTCTCTCCCATGCACCGGCTACATGAACCTCCCACCAGTCCACTCTCTCTCTCATTCTCCCACTCACTTTCTCTTCCTCTCTCTCCATTATTCTCACTCTAGCCGGTCACCGACTTTGTAATGCCATGCACCGATTTATGTTGATGAACAACAAATGGTTACGTTCGGCCCGTACATGGTTATCCAAACAAGCCCAATATGAAGATACAAATACAACAAGTAAAATAACTTACCCGCAAGATTTATACGACCTGCAGCAAATACATTTTCTTTTTAGAATAAATCAAAATTATATTCATGGGGAGTCTGACTCAGTAAATCATTGTTCAAAACATCAACAGTTCAAGATGGCGTTTGAAAATAAAAACTAATATCTTCCTCTTCCATAGCTTTTGAAGCAAGCAAGTGAGCAAGCCTATCTCCCTCCCAGTGAACATGTCGGTACTCAACTTCTTGAAACTTAGATGCTAGAGCTTTGCTTTCCGCCAACACTTCGGAGAGGTCAGAGATGATCTTGGTATCCCTGTATGTACTTCCATAATTCCTGCAAAGTAGGAGCACTAAGCCAGGACCGTCGCTTTCGAGAATAAGTCGAGAGTGACCCAGCTCTTGTCCGAGATGAAGACTTTTCCTGACTGCACAGGCTTCGGCCATCAGCAGTGACCTCTGGCGGAAAAACCGTCGTCGCCCTGAAGCTTCGCCGTACTCGTTCCAAGATGCATCGACATTAATCTTCACAAAGCTAGCCCGAGGAGCAGCCCACACACTTAAGCTCAGATCTGGTGGGGTTGATAACTCCTCCAACTTCCCGGTCAGAAAAGTATCCTTACACCACCAGTAATAGTTTAAATTCTCCCTCGTAACTTTGTCCGGGTCCTTACCGTTGTTGCTGAAGATTTGCTCATTCTGGTTCCTCCAAATAGCCTAAATAGCTAACACATACTTCTTACGCGTGTCTAAGTTGCCTCTCGTTAATGTGTCAATGATCCAATTAGTAATATCTCCTTGTTGAGTCTTCAAGAAATCCTCACCCATAATACAACTCCAAACCCTTATAGTACGAGAACAGCTACAGAAGAGATGGTTAGATCATTCTCGCTCTTCCATACATTAACAACAAATAGGAGAAACCTCCACTCCTCTATTGATCAACTTGTTTGCTACCGGAAGTGAGGAATGCCATAGTCGCCAACACGGAACCAATAGTTTCTTTGGAAGCTTCAAACGCCGAAAGTTGTTGAGCCAAGAATCGTTTGTGAAAGAACCTGACGAAGAGGCTGTCGGACCTGAGAATACTCGGGAAGCTCCATATCCCGTCCTCACTGAATAATCACCATCGTCCGAATAAACCCAAAAAAGGTGTCCGAACCCTCCACATAATTCAGCAGTAGAGAGAGGACAACGCCAACATCAACTGGCCACAACATTTGTTTGACCTTGTCTTCGTCCCATGCGCTTCTATCCGCTTGCATAAACTCACTAACTTTCAGATTTTCCAGTCCCGCCGGGCAAGTCGTGATAACACTATACGTAGTTGGCCTTAACAACCATCAATCCCCAAACACTTTAACATCCCTCCCATTTTTAATCTTCCACTCCAATCCCGTCTTTATAAGGTCACGTACAGCAAGGATGCTCTTTAAAGCGTACAAAACTTATGCATTTTTCTTCAACACATAATCAAGAATAGTGGAACTTCAATAATACTTAGCTTGAAAGACGCGGGTAACCAAAGAGTTCGGACTCTGAATAAAGCGCCATGTATATTTTGCAAGCATAGCTTTATTAAATTCTTGGAAATCGCGAAAATCAATGCATCCTTCCTCTCTTCGTTTCTTCAATTTGTTTCACACTAGCCAATGAATCTTCCTTCTTCGGCCATCTCCTCCCCACCAAAATTGACGGATCGCACGTTCAGTTTCATGGCAGATTTCTGTTGGAACTATAAAACAACTCATAGTGTACGTAAGAATCTCCTGAACAACTGCTTTGATAAGAACTTCCTTCCCAATAGCGGATAAAGATGACCCCTTCCTACCTTTCAGTTTGTTAAGAACTTTTTCCACCACAGGGCTAGGGCTAAAACTAGCATTACGACTTCTGCCAATCTGAGTAGGGAGACCCAAGTAACTGTTATGCTGAGTATCAATTTGAACTCCATACAACGAGCTGAGATTAAGTCGCTGTACTTCTGCAACATTCTCTAAAAAGACAATCGACAACTTTTGAGGAAGCTGCTGATGGAATCTTCAGTTCTAGAATGTACAGCTGGGTAACATAGTTCCTGGTAGGGCTGAACATGAACCCGAAACACCCAACCAGACCGGCCAGTCTGAACCGAATTGACCGTCAAGAGAGAAAAATTTGGATCATATGATTAGATTCAGGTTAGATTAACCCAAACCCGCGAAATTGGGGTGGATCGTGGGTATTAGAATTCAAAACCCGAAATTACCATACTGACCCGGTGGTCTCATTTAAATACATCTCATACCATATTTTCCTAACCCTAGTTTCATTTGTTGTTTCGTACGCTGCATCTCCTCTCATACGAGAGATGCAGAGAACCAGAGAAAAGTCGCTGGGTTGAGGACTCAGGTATTCTATGTTAATTCTTACTTGTTTTGAGTTTTTTTTTTGCTATCATGCATATTAATTACATACTTCAATTCCCTTCTTGCAGAGTTGGATGGTCCCAGCTCTATCGTAAGCGATGAATGAATGCATGTTTACATTTATGCATGTTCTTTATGTATGCATGTATTGTGTGCTCTTGCTGAGCACAATCATTAGGTCAACGCACCTTTAGTTAGTTTCTTCGTACTAACAATTCTTATCTTGTTGCACTATTTCTAACCAAATGCTTACTTGCACGAAGGTGTGCACTTGTCCCTCTTATCTTGGATATTCCGTTGTAGCTTACGTGAGGGAATTACAATGCCACGAACCAATTGATGCTCACTAGTAAGGGATATTTCCTTTATTTTTTGATGCTCCATTCACTATCTATTTTTTTCTTTAATATTAACACTCTGCTGGTGGGTTACATGCTCTCTAGTGACTTATGCACGTGAAACCATTTTTGGCTCTAATCCTGAAATACTTTGGTACTGTTCAGAAATTTGTACCAATTTTATCCTGAACTTGTGCATTGATGTAGGAGACAAGCAACAAAATGGTTTCACAAAATTAATGCTTGCTTTACTTAACGCTCTTGTCTTGCTTACACAGTTGCAGTTTACGCGAAGCAACGTAAATTCCAGGAATCATTTGAAGTATTAAAGTTGGAACCCTGACAACGCTTAGTCCATAGTTGCAACAATAACAGTCGACTTCCAAACTGGACTTGAGCACAAATTGTGAAGAACATGCTCCTCACCAGTTAGGGATATTTGGCGTCTTGTAATAGATTCATGTAGTGTGTGACTGTGTGTTTATGTAATTAAGTGACGTTGAATGCATACTTGTATTGGCTGGATGTCATCAGATTTTATCCTGCAAGGGTGCTTATGCATTATGTCATATTGTAATTTTTTCTGATTTTCTGGTTTGGGTTGTTCTAATCAATTTACAGTGGTGATTCTTACAATTTATAGTTTTTAGGACACGTAAACCCGATTCGAACCGGTTCGAGCGAAAAGTTCGATTGGGTTTGGGTTTGACGGTTATGTGATAGGATTTGGGTCGTGATACGTCCAACCCGGGATCATTGGGTGGGGGCAGAAATGTAGCATTTTCCCGGCCAACCCGGTCCGTGCTCAGCCCTAGTCCCTGGGATACATAAAGCAGTCCTAGCGTCAAATGCAGTCCCAGAGCACTTTCGTGAGCTAAGTAACTACATTAGCCATCACCCACCTTATAAATACTTGCTACTAATTAGAGGGATGTGCAAAATGTAACTTTGTATAATTAATTAGTGGATAAACTGGAAAAAGTCAATGGAAGTACGACACGAAAACAAAGCTCACAACTCATACTCGCGGAATAGGTGTAAGTTATTGTGAACCTTGGAACGTAGTCCAAAGAACTACCATAACACAGTGTTTTTTATTCGTATGTGATAAATGTTTTACTAGGTCCAATTTCCATCTAGAGGGATGTAAAGGGTTTGCATGAGATCTTGCTCTTAAGAAAGCCACCAAATGGACACTCACATCTTATACCAGTGATAAACAGAAATCACGATTGAAGAAAACCACCAAAAGGATGCGCATGAGCCACCAGATCGAACTGCAAGCTGAACATCAAAGAAAGATGAGTGGACTAGAAACGACATATTTGAAAGATTTGGTTCGGATGATTCATTGAATCTAACTAAGAAATGTTTGAAATTAGTGAACAAAATGAACATGAAATCATGTTCAGTACCTGTGGAGAGTGAGAGCAAGATGAAGACATTACATAATCATCCTCTTCCATCTTCGCCATTTCCGCCCAAATAGATCTGGAAGACGATGTATGTGTGTGACTGTTGTCAAGTCAACATTGAACGAAATGACTGTTGTTATGTCAATATTAAAGTTTTTATTAAAAAATGATTAACTTAATCAATCTTATTAATGAAATTGATTAAAAATTTAAATTTTTTTGGCATTGAAGGTAGAACTTCATTAATATAAAGAAGTACAATTACAACGGATAAAATAGCTTACCTGCAAAATTTATAGGATATGCAGAAAATACATTAGATAAGGATAAACTTAAAAAATCATGCCGAACAGTTGTCACGCAACCCAGGGACCACCGACGCGACATGGCGGTGGTGAAGATGGACATATAGATGAGCGGGGCGGTGGCCGTCTGCGATGACGGTGAATGCGCGGTGGGCAGCGCCTGAGAAAAGACATTACACTGGGAAGAGCATCGCTGTATCATCCTGAATCTCCTTGTCTTTTCTATAAAAACTCATTATTCATCAACGCATTCGACACATCCTTGTACGTGACTGAATCTTTTGTGTAGAGCATGACTGTTGCAAAGCAATCATACTCATTAGGTAAGAAAAATAACAAAATCATTCTTTGTCCTCATCCTTAATGTCATCATCTAGGTTTAGTATATTTAAGATCAACTTATTGAATTCATGAAGATGATTAGCCATACGTGTACCTAGTTTGTGCTGAAAACGAAATAGCTTCCTCTTCATGTGCAACCGATTCTAAATGATTTTCATCACGTTTGTCTTTCAACTTCTTCCACAACACCTTGGCCATATATTCTTTAATGACAAAGTATTTGACATCCTTCGCTAAACATAATCGAATTGATCCACATGCTACATATTCAAGTTTGTCCACTCCACTTCTTCCAACATAGTGTTTTCTATTCGTATGTAATAAATAATTTACTAGATCCAATTTCCATCTATAGGGATGTAAAGGGTTAGCATGTGATCTTGCATTAAGAAAGCCACAAAATGGACACTCACATCTTATATCAGCTATACACTGAAAATCACGATTGAAGAAAACCACCAAAGGGATGCGCATGAGCCACCAGATCGAACTGCAAGCTGGACATCAAAGAAAGATGAGTGGACTAGAAACGACATATTTGAAAGATTTGGTTCGGATGATTCATTGAATATAACGAAGAAATGTTTGAAATTAGTGAAAAAAATGAACATGAAATCATGTTCAGTACCTGTAGAGAGTGAGAGCAAGATGAAGACATTGCATAATCATCCTCTTCCATCTTCGCCATTTCCGCCCAAATAGGTCTGGAAGATGATGTATGTGTGTGACTGTTGTTAGGTCAACATTGAACGAACTGACTGCTATTAGGTCAAAATTAAAATCAAATTTTTTATTAAAAATTGATTAACTTATTCAATCTTATTGATGAAATTGATTAAAATGTTATATTTTTTGACACCGAAGGTAGAACTTCATTAATATAAAGAAGTACAATTACAACGGGTAAAATAGCTTACCTGAAAAATTTGTAGGACATGCAGCAAATATATTATATAAGGATAAACATAAAAAAACCTAGCCGAATAGTTGTCACGCAACCCAAGGACCATCGACGCGGCATGGCGGTGGTGGAGATGGACATAAAGATGAGCAGGGGCGGTGACCGACTGCGATGACGGTGAATGCGTGGTGGGCGACGAGTGAGGAAAGACATTACACACGGAAGAGCATGGTTGTATCATCCTGAATCTCCTTGGCTTTCTATAAAACTCATTATTCATCAACGCATCCGACACATCCTTGTATGTGACTGAATCTTTTGTGTAGAGCATGACCGTTGCAAAGCAATCATACTCATTAGGTAAGGAACATAACAAAATCCTTCTTTGTCCTCATCTTGTCATCATCTAGGTTTAGTAAATTCAAGATCAACTTATTGAATTCATGAAGATGATTAACCATACGTGTACCTAGTTTGTACTGAAAACGAAATAGCTTCTTCTTCATGTGCAACCGATTCTGAATGATTTTCATCACGTACTTGTCTTTCAACTTCTTCCACAACACCTTGGCCATATATTCTTTACTGTAAAGTATTTGACATCCTTTGCTAGACATAATCGAATTGATCCACATGCTACATATTCAAATTTGTCCACTCCAATTCTTCCAACAAAGTGTTTTCTATCCGTATGTGATAAATGATTTACTAGGTCCAATTTCCATCTAGAGGGATGTAAAGATTTGTCTGCGATCTTGCATTAAGAAAGCCACAAAATGGACACTCACATCTTATATCAGCTATACACAGAAAATCACGATTGAAGAAAACCACCAAAGGGATGCGCATGAGCCACCAGATCGAACTGCAAGCTGGACATCAAAGAAAGATGAGTGAACTAGAAACGACATATTTGAAAGATTTGGTTCGGATGATTCATTGAATCTAACTAAGAAATGTTTGAAATTGGTGAACAAAATGAACATGAAATCATGTTCAATATCTGTAGAGAGTGAGAGCAAGATGAAGACATTGCATAATCATCATCTTCCATCTTCGCCATTTCCGCCCAAATAGATCTGGAAGATGATGTATGTGTGTGTGACTGATGTTAGGTCAACATTGAACGAAATGACTACTGTTAGGTCAATATTAAAGTCTAATTTTTTATTAGAAATTAATTAACTTAATCAATCTTATTTATTAAATTGATTAAAATTTCATATTCTTTGGCACCGAAGGTAGAACTTCATTAATATAAAGAAGTACAATTACAACGGGTAAAATAGCTTACCTGCAAGATTTATAGGACATGCAGCAAATACATTAGATAAGGATAAACATAAAAAACATAGCCGAACAGTTTTCACGCAACCCAGGGACCGCCGATGCGACTACTCAAAACACCCCCATAATATTTCTAAGTGAGAGTTGAAGGGTTTATTAGAAAGAGGTGCGAACTCCGGGAGGTAAAACTACAACTTAGTGCTTGTTTATGAGTTAAATTTTAATAAATTGTAACTAAAATAATTAATTTCGATTTATTTGTGTTTCTTACTATATTTTACAATTAGGATTTTGTAGGGTTTTGAATCATGGATTTCACAACGGAAGCATAAACAAACATAAAACCATGCAAAACCTTCCAAGGATCACAAGTCAAGAGACATAACGATGGTAAGGGTTAGAAATCATAAACACACCTTAGGGTTCTCCTTTGATGACTTCAAACGCGAATAGTGTCACGTCTCTACGGTTGATCCACGCCTAGAGGTGAGATCTAGGAAGAATGGAAGAGGAAGAAGAAATCGCCAACAATGGAGTGCCAAAGGTGGGGCGGCACCCTTTAGGCCGACGGGTAGGGGGCGGCGGTCCCAAGGGGGTTCGGCCCTTGCTTGGGATTTGCACTCTCCTTGCTTTATTCTCTCCTTTCTTCTATCAAATAGATGGGTGTGTGTAGAGAGAAAAATAAGCTAGGAGTGTTCTTTATATAGTCCAACAACTCCTTGTCCTACTACATAAAGAACCCCTCATAATCCTACTCAAGTTCGGATTAGTCCCTTTTGCAAAAATAGTCCTTATCATGTCAGTACATGGATTAGTTCTATTTTGCAAATTAATCCTAATCATGTCTCTATATGAATTAGGCCACCTTGGCAAATCCTAATCATGTCCATACATGGATTAGTCCAACTTGCATATTAGTCCTACTAAGTTAGCAAGTTGTTGCGATTTGATCCTTCTAATTAATTAATCATATTAATTAATTATTTCCCATGTCTAGTTCACCCCTATATGGCGTGTGACCCCATAGGTTCTATTTAGTTGGTAGTAACTATTTACTAATATGGAGCGGCCTCTAGCAAGACATCCATTCTAGCCAACAAATAGAATAGTCATCATGACAAACCTTGTGCAAGTAATTGTCTCATCCCTTTGTCTTAATATCCGGATTGGACACGAGACATACAAGTCACACTCGTATATCCAATCCATAGTTTCTCGATCCTGGGAATAGCCTTATTCGTGCAAATAACATCAATATCCTATATTGATTTATTTGAGTCTGGCCAGACATTTTATAAGCACTATCCCTCGAGTGGCCTACGATATTTGCTCCCGTTATGTGGGAGGGACAAATTCTATCTACGTCCACTACGATTTCTAAGCTTGCTTCTTATTGTATCCAGTACACGCCTTTATAACTACCCAGTTACGGTGTAGCGTTTGACGCTACCAAAATCACAATAATCCACAACTAGATAATCTAGTGACTTCAAGTCTAAGGATGACAATACCATTGCACCGCGAGAAGCGCTTGTGACTTAACATAACGTGTATGTAGCCTTCTCGGAGATGGGTCAATCCGGTGCGCCATTACCCTTAATACACACCCATGTGTTGGATCATGATATCTCCATATCAATCCAACCCCATATTAGTCTATAGATGATTGTCCCATTAATCATTATAATTGACTAGGAATATTTAAGAATATAACAATTATATTCTAAGGACTTCATTCATGTTAGCATATCTCCATATCGATAACATAATGAATCGTAAATCCATAAATGTCACAATTAATTGATTGCCTCTAGGGCACAACTCCAACAGATTTAAGTATGTTTCCGGCAAAATATAATTACAGATTATTTAATCTTCAATTTGCAGATTATCTCAAATTGTGCAGAGTTTTTCATGTTCTCTTGGTCTTGGATAGCATGAACCAGTAAGTTGAAAACCCGTCAACCTGCCCTATGTTGTTGTATTAACACTCGATATGTACTGGATGTATGTCTAATGATGGCAGTTCGGGCAAGCGAATCGGGTAAAGGCCCACCCGTACTCGTTCGGGTAAAGGCCCCACCCGTACTACTACTATACTAGTGATACTCATACGGCACTATGTTCGAATGAGCCAACAATAATAGGCACACCCTTCCTCCTCTTATGCGCTCTTCGACTTCTTCTTTGCAGATCTACGTCTACCATAAAATATTTTTTTCTCACCAAAAAATTATAATCTGCCTCTAATATCAATTATTAGGAAATAGATTTCCTTGCGATATGGTGAACCCACTGCAAAATGGAACAAACAGGGAAAAAATGAAAACAAGGATTTATATGGTTAAGCCCAAGAATGACCTACATCCACGGTGCAGATAGTGCTATTTCACCAAATAAAGGAGAGAGTAAAATTACAGTGTTTGCTATGGCTCAACTCTCGTTTATGTATGCATCTCCGACAATAAAATTACTAATTAGCTAAATTTTAACTAGTATGAACTCAAGTTAACATGACTTCTTATTGTTTGCTCCAGTGATGTTATGTATTTTACATAAGTTTGTGGGTATTGAATTATAAATAAATTATTTATTAAATTAAAGTCGGAGAGAGATAGACACAAGAAACTTAACTACCTACATTCTAGCTAGCTACTTGTAGAGAGCGGGATACTCAATATGTAATATATTAAATCATTTAACTGGCGGCAAAGCTTTTCCTAATAAAATAGAAAGTAGACCTTAGCTGATATTTCTTCTAGTTATGTAAATTATAACTAAATTAATTCTTTTACATAGGGTGGGTTTGGTACCATCTTGTTTTTGTCTTTTAAGCTAAAAGCATCTTTTTTGCTTTTTGGACTTGCACAAAGGGTTTGGTATCAACTTTTTTCAGCATCTTTTTTGTTTTTGGCTTTTGGCTTCTAGTGTGAAATTATGAGAAGAAAAAAATGGTTTGGGTAGTTTTTTGTGACTTTTTTTCCTCAAACAACACAAATGACAATAATGTTCTCATGAGTCAAATGTTATTACATTTTTTTTTACCTTTTCCACCATAACTCTAGAGCTCTCTCCACCTTCCCTGTCTCCCTCTCCATTCACTGTACCTCCATTACTCCCCTCGTCCATCTACTCCAACCCAACCAACCAATACATTCAATGCTAACCCAACCAACCAATAGAGCCTTCAAAACGTCCATTTAAAATCAACCACCCAACTAACAAATAAATTTGTTATTAATTCTCACCTACAAAATCCAATGCCAACCTTCATCTCTTCTTATACATTCAGCTTGTTGGAGAGCTCTGCTCAACCTTCATCTCTTCTTATACATTCAGCTTTGTTGGAGAGCTCTGCTCAGTTCGTTCCACAACGGGGTCGAGTCGTACCATCACCCGCTTCATTCTGCTCAGCTTGTTGGAGTAATAAAGTTTTACAAGAGCGGTTCCAACATTCTGGTGAAACTATTTTTCGAATTTTGCATTAAGTGCTTAGAGCGACGTTCTGTTTTAGTAAAGTTCTTATACACAACCCACTCGCTCCCAAGAAGAATCTCATCCACATCTGACATACCAAAGACATTATAGGCCATTCAAGGTAATTTTAATAACTTCTTTAATACTTTGTATATTATAATATTTTTGTCTATAGTAAGCGATCATCATATATTATTACAGGATTGTATCAGTGCTATTGTTGGCACTCATGTGCTAGTCAGAGCACCAGCAAGTGATGTCGATAAGTATTATGGCCGTAAGGGTGTGCCAACTCAGTATATCATGGCAGCATGCGACTTCGATATGTTATTTGTGTTTGTGTCTGCGGGGTGGGAAGGTGCTATGCATGACTCTCGGGTGTTCAGCATGGTCATAAATGACCCCGGTAAAAAGTTTCCACATCCACAACAAGGTAAAAAATTATTATATTTATGTAAAATGTATAAGTGAAAACTATTTTTTGTTTAACGTAATATGTCTTACATTGAAGGTAAATAATATTTAGTGGATGCGGGTTATCCAAACAAAACAGGATATCTTACACCTTTCAAGGGGGTGCGATACCAGCATCAAGTTTTCAGGAATGATAATCGGCCTCGCTCGCAATGAAAAAGAAATTTTTAACAATGCTCATTCCTCTCTTCGCGGCTTCATCGAGCGTACTTTTGGTGTATGGAAGGCACGTTGGGCGATTCTCAGGGACATGCATCCATATTCTATTAAAACTCAAGCAAAAATTATTTGTGCTAGTATGGCGTTGCATAATTTCATTCGTAGGGCAAACATTCAAGATGATGGGTTTGATGCCATGATAAATTTAGGCGATCGATACAATTACGAAATGCATGAAAACCCATTTGATGAAGCGGGGCCTAGCCAACTACCCTTGAGTGCGAACAATATGGATGCAATCCGTTTGGAAATTACAAGAGCTCTAAAACGTAAAGAAATAGGGGTTAATGACTTCATGTGTTTGATATTTATTATTGATAGTGGCAGTGTTGGTAGTCGTTCTTAATGTAATATGCATTTTTTTTATCAAGTAATCCGACACTTTGATGTAATGACATATGCAAATTTTATTTAAATATGTCAATTTATGTACGTTTAGTTTTGTGCAATTCCGACAATTATTTATTTTGTATTAGTAAAGTAATTTAGTGGTGTGTTTATTTGTTAAGGTTATTAAGATAAATGAAAGTCAATAAATAGACAACAAAACTGTCACAGACTTTTCTCACACCATCTTTTTAGACAACTTAAAATCCAAAAAGTTGATATCAAATCCACCCATAACCATTGGAGATGCTCAACGTTAGTATTTCTTTTATTAGAGCATCTCCAGTACTAGTAGACAAAAAAATAGGTAAACGCCCGCCGCCCGTTTGCCGACCAGTAGTAGGGGCCTTCGGGCCCCCAAAGGCACATGTCGTAGGTGTAGTTTGTGCGACGGATGAGCCGTACGGGCCGCCTTGAAGTACAATTCCTGTCGAGCGGCGGGTAAATCCTTTGCAGACGACTAAACTACGCGACGGGTATTGTACACGCCGCTTTGAGACCCCGAAAAATGGATAAATTCCTTTCTTGAACAGGTAGGGTCTTCGATTGAAGAAAAAATGCCATTTAAGACATCGAAAATGAAACCAGATAGGGCAACAAAGAAGGCATACAAAGGAAGGCGAGACGTGAGGTCCAGTCCAAATATTGATAAAATGTTTTTCTGAATAACAGATAATGAAGATTTTAAGAGTCTTCTCCAATAGTGATTATGCAAAAAATATGTAGTATCATTTTTAATTTATTTAATGCTAGAAATGTAGACACGTGGAGACAAAATAACGGAAGTTAGTGAGAAATTTTGGAAACATGTCATAACCCACGTAAATAGGGGAAGAAGATGATTTTGCATAACAAAAAACCATCGCCAAATTTGGCGAAGTGGATACGTAATTTGTGTTTTACCTAACAAGCTACCTATGCTATTGGAGCACATCTTTTACACATTTATTTATATTCTGCGTAACAAAATTGATTTACATAACCTATTGGAGATTCTCTACTAGAGACGAAATGTATTAACTTAAGTATTTTGCTTAGGTCGAGAGTTGTACAATTTTTTTTAAATGTTGTACAAATAATTTCTTAGCACTTACGAATACTTTAGGTGAGCCTCTAGCCTAATGAGCTTGAAAGCTATAACTCATAAGTTGACGAGCACGAGCCAAGCTCGAGTTGAGGTCAAACCTCCAACTTTTTTTTTAGAGCCGAGCTTGAGCCTGACTCTTCAACATTGAAGCTGAGCCCGGACTAGGTAGTATTCCAATACGTTCCTTTGCAACAACTCAAAACACCCCCATAATATTTCAAGTGAGAATTGAAGGGCTTATCAGAAAGAGGTGCAAATTTCGGTAGGTAAAACTACAATTTAGTTTGTTTATGAGTTTAGTTTTAATAAATTTAAAAAAGAAATCAATAACTTCAATTTATTTGTGTTTCTTACACTATTTCACAATTAGGATTAAAGTATGTTTCCGACAAAAAAATTAAAAATTATTTAATCTTCAAATTACATATGATCTCAAATTCTGTATATTTTAACCTCATATAATGTTTTCTTGGATAGCATGAATGAGTAAGTTGAAAACCCGTGAATCTGCGGTATGTTGACGTAATAACACTCCATATACTGGATGTGATGTCCATTAAAATCCACACTGAATGTATAAGCACGTGACAGTAACACAGTTCATGGCTACTTTTAAAAAAAAAAGTTCATGGGTGAAAGTGTTTTCGTGTCAAACTTGAGGGAGTAAAAGTGTTATATACCCTTTTTTCTGCGCTAGAAAACACGACTTTGAAGTTTCAAGTCTCCTTCCACGATATCTTGCTCAAGAGTCTGAAATTAGGGTTTTTTTTCACCAGATTAGGTTTTCTCTCCGGAAAATATCGTAGATACCTCCATCAGCCACCAATCTTCTCCGCTCCGATTGGATCTACTCTGCTGGTAATCATCGACTTCGTTACTATCTGTAGTAGCTCGATTGGCTCTTACGAGTCTTATTGATGTTCTTCGAGTCACTTCTATGTTTGGGTGCTCACCGACCTCTGTTCGTCTCTTTTATTCGAAATAAGCCTGTATGATATCGTTTACTGTTCTGTATATCAGTGTTTCATTGTTTTGATGGTTTGTTTTTGTCTGGTATTCGTCTTGTTCTGGTTACGCGTTTTGAGATCCATAATAAGGTTTATATCGATAGAGACTGATGTAATCAGAGCTTGATTGCTTAGGTTTGTGGGTTTAATCAGAAATTGTTACCATTAGGCCAGTTTCGCAGGAACAAAATAGTAAAAAAAAATATATCTTGGGCATTTGTTACCTCAAAATTTCATAATTATAGTAGCAGTTTTGTTTTATAAAGTTACTTGAAATTGTGGTTAGCAGTAATCTTCACAGAATCACTCGAAAATTGAACCGGGTATATCATGGAGAAGCTGAAGAATGAAGATTTAAAGCTGTGTGATATGAGTTGACTTCCAGGGGACAGCACATAGTTTAATTGTACTCCTTTATGACTCAAAATAAAAAGCTTGATAATGGTGGAGTAGTTATATCCACCGGCAAGAGTATACTTAGGAGAAACTGGAAAGAGAAGCTGATTCTAGTCCTTAAAAATCATGTAACGATGTTCTAGGTTAAGTGTTTCTATGGACTGTATCGTGTCATCCAAGACATTCGTATTTTAACTGCAGGTTTTGGAGGTGGGCTGATAGAAACAACACACACACACACATATATATAATTCAATGTGCTTGTTATTATTACCCAAGAGACTATATAGTATCACTTCAACAGCATTCACTCCCCAACGCATTAGTTTACTGGTTCATGTTAACAGCTGCATCCAGTACATTGAGTGTTGTAAGTGGACGGGTTTTCAGCTCACTGGTTCATGTTAACTAAGAGAACATGCTATTATCTTGCCGCTATTGGTCTTACTGTTGTGGTGACACAACCTTTGAACAAAAAGATGATAAGCAGGTTTGTTCTGGCCAGCTACTCCTTATGGTTTTGCTATGATAAGTTGATGTTTGGTACCCCTCTTATTTCTTTTTCACTGTTTACTTTACATGTTATGCGGGCCTCTTAAGATCACTGTTTTGATCTATATATAATACTGTTTCTTTGATTTGCACACCTGATCAGGACTAGTATTTATGCACCTTGGCATCTACACCATGTGGGAGCTTACAATATGTGTACTGAATTATTTTTCTTATCTTTGGATTAGGGAGAAGTTAGAACATGTCGGATGAAGCTGAATTCCGCTGTTTCATTGGAGGTCTCGCATGGGCAACCGATGATAGAGATCTGAAGGATGCATTTAAAAAGTTCGGTCATGTTATTGAGGCCAAGGTGATACTAATTTAAGCTGATTTTCAATTTTGGATAATTTGGAAAGCATTCCCCCGTAGATGCTAGTTCATGACTTAACTCTTCAACCTTTTTTCCTGTTATCTCATTGCACATTCTCATCGTAATATTAATTATTACCTATAACCCATTGCTTCATACCTGCATGCCTAACATTACTCGTCTTCATACGAATTTGAAAATTACATCATTGACTGGTAACCTCAAAAATTATCTTGTTTCATATACTTATTGCTATCTTTATCTGTAATTGCATTCAAAATTCTGGATTGTGGATAGTTGATTAGGTTCAATGATGAGAGTTTCTGTAAAGTGGATTTTTTTGATAGGTAATGAATTTTTTTTTTGTTGAAAAAAAATAGTGGCTACAAAGGAACTGGTAGTATACCAACATAACCTACACAACAAGAGAAAAACCTAACTACAAAACCAAACTAAGCCTGCGAGTCAAGAAATTCAACAACTGATCTATAGACCCAAGCGGCACACAAGTCCTCCACTACAGCAGCAGGAGCCTCTGGTCAATGAGACCTCTGACACAACACATCGGGCATACGAATCCCATAAAAAGTCCAAAATAATCCACATGACTACCAAAGGAGCTTAAAGCCACGCTCTCCGCCTTTCCCTAGCCAGCCTAACTCCATTCCACGCAAGGGGCAGCCCAACAGATGCCAAGATTTGCCAGTACCCAGAAAGACTGTGCAACAGGGAAATGAAGAAGAAGATGGTCAACCGGTTATGCACTCGACCTCCACAAAAAACACCAATTGACTACCACGTGACATCGTCGAACCAAGTTGTCAAAAGTCAAGATGCTATCATGAGCTGCACACCAGAGGATTTGTATCATGACCTCCACAAAAAACACCACTTGACTACCACCGTACCACATGACATTTGTATTGCAGGTTGGATATCTTTGTGAACCTGTTGGGCAGAGGATTATATTTTTATTCTGGCTGTTGAAGCAAAATGATAATGATGAAGCATAGTTGAAGAGTTAACGGTTTTGATTACTGATAGCAAGTTACTGGTGCGGAGTAAATTTGTCCTACTACCTATCTTAGGTTCCCTTTCAGTTTCTTTTCAGAAAATTAATTTAATATGACACGGTACTTTCTGTATATGTTAACTTATGCTCCTCGTGTGCCTGTGTGGCTGTGGCTTTGCATTTTAGCAAGTCCCAAAATGTATACCCTACGTTGTGAAGTACCCCACTTTTTCCCATGACTTTGTTACCTTCTTTAGAGTTTAAACTTTGATGAAAGTACTTGAACCTCCATATAGTAATCAATTCCTTGGTTGAACATGAGCAAAACAATTTCCACCTACCCCTGCACATTAATCCCAATTTGGGATATATCTGGCAGACCTTATAGAGCAATGAGCCCAATTTTAACTGTTATTGAAGTACCAAAAATGGCAAGGAAACTGCTAGAAGACTGGCACCTCTTTGACCAAGGGTTACAGTAGTTGAGAAGTACCAAAATTATGGCGCGGCTGTGAGTTCAATGACCTCAGTGTGGCTGCGAACAGAATATCACTCTGAATTCTGAATTATGTAATGGATTCATGTTCACTATGCGATGGCTTCCAGACTTCTTTTTTTGGACTAAAGTCATAATTTTCAATTATTCCTCACTTTTTCTCGTCCCAGAAATTCCGGACATAAGTTGACCTTTTAATTCCTAAGTAAAGAGGGATCACTTTCTAAATGGTGATATCATTGTTTCAGACTTCCTCGCGTGTAAAATAAATCAAGTACTTGAGGATCTTGTACTTTGAACTATGTAAGAGAAGTTTGGTGTGGATTTTCGACACACGTGAGTTAAAGGCAAACAGTTGGATGGAGGTGGGACAGCTGGAGAAGTTGGGAGTTTACTAGAATGGTACACAGTTTTTAAGTGATATGCTCATCCATTTCTGAGTTCAAATGAATATCATACCCTTAAATGTGCGATTGTTTATTCTTGTAAGACCATCGTTGAGGTTTTGTTACATTAATCAAAACTAAAGAACAGAGCCATCAATTGGCAACTTCTTTGGGGACCTTAGTTGTAACTAAGACTTCTAAATAATGAGCAGAGTAATACAACACTGAATTTGAACGTGCAAGAGCACATTCAAGTATAAACAAATCGTTTTTTTAATAGTTCATGACAGTGATGTGACAATTAGTCAAATACGTTAATGTTTATCACTGGTGTTCATTTATGTCCCACTGCACTTCTTAGAGGTGTCAAAGCCTATAATGCCTCTTCGTGGACTATCATCTTTGCAAATTTATGCTTTTCATTTGAAGGACACCCCAATGATTCTAAACATGTAATTTTGTTGTTGACCGTAAGATATAGGAATATGTATAAAGTGAATGACATGGTTGATGTTGTGAGTCCTATCGTGCGATTTATCAGTATCTCTAAATCAGTTCTCTGTCACAACTTTTCTGATGAAATATTTGTTAGCTGTATTTGTTCACATGGGATATAATATGTAGACAACACGGATACACACAAATGTGTCATAATTCTATGTCAGTCCTGTGTTGCATCCATAGATATGCGTAATACTAGCATGCGTATGCATCTTATAGTATTTTATGAACCGTCTTTATACTCTGATGTTAGCAAGATCTCGTGTCGAGCTGAGCTGATGTTCTCTTCTGTATAGGTTGCTGTCAACACGTATATATTTATAAACTACCGATTGTTGATCTGTTTTGTAGGTTGCTCTGGACAAGTTTTCTGGACGCTCTCGTGGTTTTGGATTTGTAACCTTTGAGGACAAGGATGCAATGGAAGATGCTATAGCAAAGATGCATGGGATGGATCTAGATGGTCGATCAATTACAGTGGAGAAAGCTCAGCCTTCTGGGAGAGATCGTGATGGTGACCGCCCACCACGAGACCGTGATAGTGGCCGTGATCGCGGCGGCCGTGACTTTGGAGGCGGTCGTGGATCTGGTGGTGGAGACTGCTTCAAGTGTGGGAAGCCAGGTCACTTTGCTAGGGAATGTCCGAGCGACGGTGGTAGAGGGGACAGATACGGTGGTAGGGAGGATAGGTACGGTGGCGGCGGCGGCGGCGGCGGATCACGGTATGGTTCTGATAGGAATGGGGATCGATCTGGTGGACGGAGCAGGGACTCTGGCGGACATGGAGGAAGTGACCGATACAGTCGGGACCGTTCTGGCCCGTATGAGCGGTCTGGCCGCAGTTCAGGAAGTCACCGAGACAGAGACGACTAGGTGAGAATCTGATATTCAGCAATGGTTTTGCTCTCTCTCTCTCTCTCTTGCTTGCTTGTTTTGTTTTTGTATTCTGCCTTCTTTGGTATTACCCTGATATGGATATTGGTATGGTTGAGAGGAATCATTGATCTTGTCTGTATTCCAGCTGTAGGACCGTAGAAATGCGAGCACTACTGGATCAGGAATGTTTGGAGTTACTTTTCAAAGGATGTTTGAGCTAGCAGAACAATGTAGTTGACTGGATCTTTCAAATTGGATGTTGGCACCAATAACGCCCTGTTCTATGTCCTTAAAAATGTTGAGAACCTTGGGGTGTGGTGCGGATCTTTATGTGCTTGAACTTGTTCAATATGGTTTTACGCTTTTGAATACCGTAATTGCTGCTGGCTCTCTACTTTGATGATTGGGCATTTTGGGCTTACTTTGTTGCTGCTGGTGGGTAATGACATTTACTTTACCAAGATATTCCTGTTGTTCCCTTGTTCTTCTAAAGAGCAGTTCTAAATGGCAGGTCACCGGGTAAATATACTCCATGCCAAAGTTGCGCTTTTATTCTCACATTGTTTTGAAATGTTCACCATTCAGATGTTGATATTTGCGGTTCTTTTGACAGGGTGAGAGTTCGTCCTTTGTTACTTACCCAATGTGTGTTCCTTAGTGCAAGTAGTCTGTGTTCCTTGAGACCTAGTTTCTGCTGCTGATGGATAGATTGGGTTCCATAGCAATGGCAGTTTGTCTGGAATCTCCCGCGGAGGAGAAACTGCCCTGAATTGTCTTGTTATGGTTGTGTTGCTCGTTCTTGTGCAGTCGGGATGGTTTTCGCTATTTATCTCAACCCAGAGAACTTTCTTGCGCGCGTCTCTCCCCACTTGCCCTTTGACTCTATTCTCATTGGAACTTTGGGAGGATGGTGTCTCTTTTGGGTCTCGCCGAACAACTGTCTTTTGCGAACATAGTTAAACTAAGCGAAACCATCTCTATTGCACACTATCTACCATTTCTCCCCTTGAAATGGTGTCTACTGTCTAGAAGGAAGTATTTTGCTACAATTTGTAGGATTCTTTTGTTCTCTCTCAATAAATCTAAAACTCTAATGCAGTTGCACGTGTGGTTTAAGGTTGTCTTATGGTATCTGTTTTGCCTCGTCCATGTTTTAAGTAATCGTAGATTATTGCTAGGGTTTGAGCTGTTTCCGTTCCACCGTGAGTCCCAGGTGCCACACCTGAATAGCTTCATCTCTCGAAAGGAGTCGACGTATGAAGTACCACGTACGCAAAATCGAATCTTGGGACTGTGGCTGTTGGTTGGGTCACCACCCAGTGCAAACCAAATGTCAGGCTATATACATTACTTGAGCAGAGGGAATCTGAGAAACTAGAGAATTCAAGTAGGCACGCCTTTACCTCCAAGCCCTCCATAGCAAAGCCAACATGGTGGTGAACGCCACTACCTACCCACCATGACTGCTGCCGCCAGTTAGTGGCAGAACTGGGAAATCAAATCAGTCGGGGCAAGACATAAATCAAAAGGGTATAATTGATACAATTTGATTTCAGCTGGGGCAATAATGTATTTTCATAAGGGTGTTTTTATTAAAAAGCTACAAAATAGGGGGACTAGTGAAATTTCAAAAGTTCGGGGCAGTTGCCCACCCTTACCGGTTAGTGCATCCGCCCCTGCCGCCAGCCTAAAGGGGCATATGAGGATGACACGTTTTAGGGCATATGAGGATGACACATTTTACTCGGGCGCAATTTGGACGTTATGAAAGCTATTGTTGTTTGTTTGCCGGATGAGATGGGACAAGTCGTCATCGTTGAATTATTAACTTGAGGGAGTGATTGGAGGAATTTTTCACCGGAGTCTGCCTGTTTTTGGCTGAGAAACACCAAAATAATTTCCATCAGGGAATAACACAAGTACGTTTCTCTTTGTGCGCCTCTCTCTGTACGCATATGGATTGTAGTAGAACGAGATGGGTTCATATCGTGGGTTAGTAAACAATCGACCCACGAAAAGTATTGGTGGGTTTTAAGAAGGGAACCACATGTTTCACCATCTCCTTATCCTTCTCTACACTAAAGAAAATTCAGATCTCAAAATTCATAGTGGCGGGGAATCTACAAAATTCAGTGAAGTCCGGCCCATGTTATCTGGCGTACCAACTCGCTGATCTCTTTGCCCAGTTGGTCATAGACCAACTATCAACGTTCAAGTGGACGCATCGTGAAAGCAGAAGCCCAATTTGAGCAGAAACCAAAGGTTAATTACATTGGCAAAATATGAGTTGAAACTCCATCCGTGCCCGGCCGAAAGGTATTCATGAAATCTTGGGGAAAGAAGATGCTCGGCTTGAGCCCAAATGATACACTAACCAAACGGAATAATATGAACTATAAAGGTTGCTAGAGGGATGCTATATAGTAGTATTATTCAAGCCATACTATATTTTTCTGAAGTTTGGGTTTGTTAAAAAAGTTGGGAAAAACCCCAACCTAACTTATATGGAGATAGTTCACAAACCCAGTTCTTCATGGTCATTTCTCGACACTCATATAAGTTAGGTTGGGGTTTTTCCCAACTGGTAGGGGGAGGCCAGAGGAAAATGTGTGAACCCAATTTTCTGAAGTTTGGGTTTGTCCAAAATAGTTGGGAAAAACCTCAATTGAGTTTCAAACACTATTGACATCGCCTTCAATGTCATGATGAATAGGGAGAGGTATGGAGCCAGCCAGCGGACAAGTTGTGGATGCACTTTCGTTTTCCTCCTACACATTTTCCTCTGGCCTCCCTACATCCATTGAGCGATAAACAGAGCAGTAAGCTCGAGTTGTTTAAGCCCCAAATAAATGTCCTGAATGTGATTCTTTTCACCTTGTCATTTTACAACGTTTCGAAACTTCTTGAAGTGATAGTTTCTTTACAACTTAAGTATGAATAACTGGAGTTTGGAAAGTGTTGCAACCAAGTCGTTGTAGTATAGTGGTAAGTATTCCCGCCTGTCACGCGGGTGACCCGGGTTCGATCCCCGGCAGCGGCGTTATTTTTTGTTATATTTTCTACTTTTTTAAAAGATAGCCAGGACTCTATATATACTTGTAAAATTATGTGCATGATGAGGAACAAACCACCCCTGACGTATGACACAGTATGAGCTTGATACGTTGTGGTTTGGAGTTTGGACAATGCCCAAAACCACTCTTGTGACTGATTGAGATTTTACGGAAAAAAATTAAGACATTTTGTCTGCATTTTTATCCTAGGAAATTGCTAATAATAGTTTCTGCATGAGACTGAACCAACAACACTATCAATGATGAGTTTGGTCGTGGGGAATTCTGGGTGGGTAAACTCATAAAATGAAGCAACTAGCTAGTTTAACCAGTTGGCGTGTTCTTAGGTTATTACAACGCAACCTTGACGATTTATGATATTTTAATGTTTATTATCACTTCATCTCATCCTTATCTCAACTGTTACAATGTTTTCTTAGAGGTGGAAGGGAAATATCACCTGTAATTTCATTTTCCTGGTGTTTCCTCTCAAGGTCCCTCAATGTGATGTGGCACAAGAAAAGTTTCCTGTTATTACGAAATGGATTGGGAAGAAAGCTATATGACTGGTCTGATTCCTCAACCTCTCAGCTTTCGTAATAACAGGAAAGTAAAACTTCACTATTTTTTGTGTGGCGTAAAGTAAAGATTTTCAGATAATGTCGGCAAAGAACATAAAACTTGCTGTTCCCACTTTAGATTGTAAGAGGGGAAAAAATCAAGCCAACTCTGTAGAGTCTCACATGTTGAAACTACATAAAAATAATGGTTTGAATTTTGTCGCCCACACTTGTTCCGTACAACCATTTATGGTTCCTTATATTTAGGAGTGTTGTCAAACTTTTGTGGGAACATGCTGAATTCAAAAACTTGAGAACTTGAGAATGAGTTGGTTTTTAAGAGACTGCACGGTCATTTCGAACGGATCACAAATCCTACTGACTAGGCGGATAGGATTGGACTGTATTAGTTTATGTACCATTATTTCTATATTACTCAATGCACAAATAGTACAATCTTGTTAATCCCGCACAAATAGTACAATCTTGTTAATCCCTTCATGCAAAAACCGACACACCATCTTCTCACTACTTAGTACCGGTATTACAATTAGTCTAGAATAATCAGACACTGTATAAATTCATATCGATCTGGACTATATTTAGTCCAATAACAGCTAATATTTCTAATCCCGAAAAACCAAACCAAACGTACCATATGAGGTTTGTTTCAGGACTTAAGCGTGTGGGGAAAGACGGTCTGGTGAGAGGGTTTCTCAGGTGAGCTCCGATGTGGGACGGTGCTGATAAGTTGAAATCAAGTCAATACAACAACATCCACCCCCAATGCCTACTACACTGAACGAATGCTCTTTACAGTATCGCTGTCTGAAATACTACCAATTACTCTCTGTTCACTTTTCTCGCCTTTTAGCCAAAGACCCAAGTCCTGATTAATGTGCTACTTCTTTCACACATTTTCCTCCGGCCTCCCCCTCATAGTTCAGGATACCGTTCCGGTCCCCGTTCCGTTTTGCTCTTGGGAACGGAACGGTCCCGGATCCGGACGGAACGGCGATCCGTTCCGGATTTACCGCACTTTATATATATATATATATATATATATATATATACACACACACACACACACACACACATACACACGACATTTATTTAAAAAAAACATACGCAATATTTGTGATACCCATAACATCACAATACAAATTGCTACAAAATAAACGCAAGTCCAACAAAAGTACACAAATAAACACAAATCCTAGAACATTACACATAAACACAAGTCCAAGAAAATAAATAAAGTCAAGTACAAGCTTAACGACAAGTCTTTGACGTTCACCAAACAAACTAACCAAAGTCTCAATGACAACATAATAAATTCAAGATTACATCAATCATGTCAATCTTCAACATACTCATAAGGATCTTGTGTGCCACCAAACACGTTTGTAGTGTCCACAAATGGAGGGAGCTCAACATTTTCAGCAACTTCATCAACGTTCAACTCATCATCATCCAATCTCAAGGCTTCAAAGGGCTCATCAATAGTCTCCCATCCTAGATCATCTTCAAGCGTTTCTCCATCAAGAAGTGGAGGTTCTTCCCACACCCATTCTCCCATAACATCAATTGCGTCAATACTAATAGGGTCAAGGGTTGCTTTAGTTCGACGAATATTCCATTAGTGAAGTCTTTTCTCATCAGATTCAACACCCAAGGATGATTATAAATGTATCGACAAATAGACTTGGCAGTTTCAATGGTTTTCTCAATGTGAGGGAAGTACTCTTTCTTTCCTAAGTTTTCCAACATCAAGTCAAGACAATGAGCTGCACATGGTGTCCAATAAAAGGTTCCATAATGACTCGCCAAACGCTTTCCAGCAGCTTTATATGCAGCTTCATTGTCAGTTGTAAACTGAACAATGTTACTAGGACCAACTAGTTTGACAACATCATAAAATAACTTGAATAAAGTGTCAGCATCTTTAACAAGTCCCATGGTATCAACAGATTTAATAAACACGGTTCCTTTAGAACAATATGCCAAGAAGTTAATGAAAGGAACTTGACAGCGATCAGTCCATCCATCAGCCATAATAGTGCATCCCTCTTCAGCCCATAATCTTTTAATCCCAACAAGATACTCTCTAACCTCATTGCAATGATTACTCAATAAAGGACCCCTCAACTCATGATAAGAAGGCCCTTTAAAACCAGGACCAACCGCTAACATAGCATCTATTGCAGGTTGATAATAAGGAGAATTAGCTGCATTAAATGCTAAGTTAACATCATACCACCATCGCGAAAAAGCCATCTTTGCATTATCAACTATTTGCTTAGAGGCCAATGCGCTTCTTATAGAAGGTTGGGATCCAGGAGTAGTCCTAGGAGCAATCATGTTAGGGTTTGTTTTTCTTTTCTTTTGAATATCATCTGAAGCTGAAACAAATGAAGGGGGAGTGAAAGTAGCACGAGTATCATCAGATTCAACACCATCTGCACCAGGCTCCTGTCCTACATCTTCATTGATCATTTGTTTTCTCTGCTTAGAACTCTTATAATCTTCAATTAGCATTTTCATTTCATGTCTTACATCAAAAGGTGCACTCTTGCAAGCCCCTACCTCACCAACTAACCCAGCCAAGTGATATTTCAACCTTGTAATTCCACCCCCTTGAAGATGCCTATCACAGTATATGCAAATGGTGTGATTTTTCTTACCGGGAACAACTCTGCCATGATTCCAAGCTGGATCATCTGATCTGGCAGGAGCAGGAGTAGAATTGACGGAAGCTCCACCACTTGTCCCATCTACCGCAGACATGACCTGAATCAGAAACAAAATCATATCACAATCTGGTGTATTCAAACACAAACAGCAGATATGCATCATAAAAATCTAATTTTTGAAATACAATATGGTGTATTCTCACATAATCATATCATCATCAAACACCAACCCGCAGAGAAGAAGAACCAGAGAATCACAGAACAAGAGAAGAAGAAGAACAAGAACAGAGAACTTACCGAAGCAGAACCTCCGACGACGCAGAACCTCCGACGACCACCAACCCGCGACCAGAGAACCAATCGGCGACCACCAACCAACCCGCGACCAGAGAATCGCGACCAGAGAACCACCGACGACGAACACCAACCCGCGACCAGAGAATCACAACCAGAGAACCAGAGAACCACCCATCCGCGACCACCAATCGGCGACCACCAACCCGCGACCACCAATCGGTCGAGTTGCTGTGTGGGTCGCTGCTCTTGCCGATCGAGTAAGCTGTGTGTGTGCGGCGGAAGTTTTGTGAGGGACTTAGGGTTCGCAACAGAGTTAGAAAAGAGGGGGTCAATTTTTTAAAAATTACAAAATCACCCCCCCGAGACTTGCAAGCGAAATATTCCGGATTTGGCCCGTTTCGGCCGAAATTGACCGGATCGGGCCGGATCGGCCCGGATCGGACCGGAATTCGACTTGGTACGGATCGTAAAGGTTACCGTACCGGTTTTGTTCAAATCCGGATCGTTCCGGCCGTTCCGGCCCGGAACGGAACGGAATCCTAAACTATGCTCCCCCTACCAGTTTCCACCGGTCCCCAACAACAACCATCCATTGAGCGATAAACAGAATGGTAAGAAGATCGATTTTTTTAACCCCAAATAAATAAATCACAAGAATGTGATCCTTTTCCACTTTATTAGAAATAGTAATATTTTTCGAAGGGTGGTTTGTTTCCAAACTCCTATTAATATTATCAACGGACGGATACAAATAATGGCCGAGAGGGTTCTCAGGTCAGATTCCTCCATCTATCAGCTTTGGAACCTCACCGTTTTTCTCTCATCTGTGGTTTATGGTTGCATGTTTCGGTATCACCTTTCACATTAATTCTTTGTTCATTCAGGTCATGCTAAACTGAGTCCACAATTTAAGATCCCAATGATTGCACACTTTGAGAAATCTCGACGTATTCTGCTTTCAACGCTTGTAATTTACTTGTGCTCTAGTTCAAAAATTATATTTGATATGTCGCCTCACAACCATTGAAACAACATCACTTCCGTAACCGTAACGTGGATTGAGTTTTACCGTTTTTCTTCTCAAACAATCAAAAGAATGGGAAGAATCAAGAAAAATAAAAGCAGAGAAACTAGCTATTACCCTCGATACCATCAGGGCTTTGGCTCCACAAACTTTTAGCCAAATGTTAACTTGGCGCTCAGTTTTCCTCTTCCCACCATGATACTAGCTATGATTATAATTACTGCAAGTGAAACAAAGACAGAAGTGGCAAGGGTAAGAAAGCGCAGAAGGGAGATGTGGACAATAAGCATCTCTGAAGAAACCAGAGGTCCCAGCATCATTGCCCCTTTCACAAAACACTGTAAGAAATCAACTTTCTGTGCTGAATGGTTAAAGCAAAGACGCAAACTTTCTGTGCTGAAAATGGTTAAAGCAAAGACGCGTCATTTGCTCTAAGCGCAAACAGAATAATTTCCCTTTCACATAAGCAAGAACATTATACACTTAATTTTTGGTGGTGCGCACATCCTCAGGCACTCCCCTCGGGCCAGTCTCCGAATCCAATTAACCGGAGCAGAGCCCACGAGGTGAACCAGAGGATGAATGCACTACACCCTATGCCTATTACTGTTCTCAACCAAAATGCCAGGAAATGTATGAAATCCATGAAGTCCTTCTACTTGGGCCACTTAATTTATTCTCCGTCATTTTTGTTGTTCTTTTCAAAACTGCAATGTGGGACGATGCTCAACACCCAATGCCTACTACTGTTGCTACTATTTAGCCTTGAATGAATATAATACCAATTTCGCTGATAAGTTCACTTGTGCCTTCTCTTCTAACGATCTCTATCTCTAGTGTACTTCACCAGAAACCAAGCGCACTCGAAATTGAGAGGACATGTTTGGTTGAGAGGGTGGGCTTGATAAAACATTCAGCTGCTCATGACATTGAGGTCAAGGTTTTTATAGAAGATCCATGGTCGATAGTTGGTATACTTCTGGAACAATTATGTCCTCCCAGACAAGGGGAATGAGAAATTTGTAATTGATCAACTGCAGTACCTACACCACCCTCACATAGTCGATTGTTGGAAAGATCATAGTGACTGCTAGGTATGAGTGAGCGGATCTATGTAGTGAATGAGAGCAGATAAACAAGCAATTACCCGCTTGATACCATCTGGGCTTTGGTTCCACAATTTTTCAGCCAAATGTTACCGTGGAACTCAGCATCCTTTTTCTACCTTGATAGTGTACTTGCATGATTCTAACTACTGCAAGTGAAACAAAGAAAAAAGTAAGTTAAGTGAAGCCAATAAGCATTCTTTGAAGCAACTAAGGTCCCAACAGCCAAGTTCTCTTTTGCCTTGACCATTTAGCAAGAAACAACATCACCAACAAGAAAGTAGAAGCTCTGCAGACAAAAGATGTAACGATGGCAACAACAAAGTGAAGCTCAGAATATAAAACAATTAGTAATTTCACTAAATATTCACAGGGGCCGCGTGAACGCAGCCCCTCTCTGCCACAATGCGGCCCCTCTCTGCCACAAATTCTGCCACAACGCGGCCCCTCTCTGCCACAAATTATGACGTAGAATCCACCTCTTGGGTAGATCTTAGGCTAGCACCCCTCCTAAGTGCAATGGAGGTCACCAGCCTAGGCCATAGCCAGTGGCGGAGCCAGGAATTGAGTAAAGGGGGGGCACAAATTCAAAAATTAAAATTCACATACAAATTTCAAATAATGGCGGGGGCACTTTTGTATTTTTGTAAAGGCACAAATGAATATATGTTGGCAAAATAGGAATTTTTTAGTAGTTTTCAAAAAAATGGGGGGACAAGTGACCCTTAGCCCCTTAATAGCTCTGCCCCTGGTAGTACTTCCAGTTCCAGAACTTCTAAAAAGTTGTACGACAATAAGGTCTTTCTTGGCTCCATAACAAAGAAATTCCAGACAGACATCAAAGCTACAAACAAACATTCTTCACTGATAAAAAAACCTTGTTCTTTTTGTTCATATACCTAGGAAACAACAGCCAAATTTGCATATGATTTGTTGAAAGAAGCATTCTCTATATTACTTGCCAAAGATCATCTATCTCTTCTAACTTATCACGAGTTAACCTTTCTCCTTAAAGGGCAAACATTTTAGTCTTCTGACATCAGTTCTGTCCGAAATCTCCTAATGAGTATCCTGTTTGTTGTTAGTAAGATAAGAAAAGACATCCTACCAGAGCTATTGTGAGTCCTGCAGATCATTTTTACTCAATGCAAAAACAATTCCAATAAAATCCAAATGCATAAACATGAATAGCATTAGTGACCTAACACTTCAGCTCCAATGAACTCCAATAATTTAATCTCAATGTGGATACTAGATTTACTTCTAAAAGGAGTATAGAGTTCAACACAATCACAAAGTAGTTCTGGATACTCTCTAGGCTTGCGTATATACGCAGGCAGGGAGGTGATGGTTGGAGGATTTTGGCCCCTGGTTGCGTATATACGCAGCCTTGCGTATATACGCAGCCAGTTTGACTTTTTTCCAAAGTCGGTGGACCGATGGCAGTTTCCGTAATTTCTGGCGCACGCGTTTCGGGAAAAAAAGCACTATTTAAAGACTCGTCCAGACTCGTTTTGAGGACACAATATACACAGAACAGACAGATAGAACACAATACACAGCACAACCGAAGGAGAAGTCGGAGCATCCCCGGAGAGCACGGAAACGTGAATCCAGATTCAAGACACCCGTTTGCTCTTCTTCTCTCTCATTCAAAAACTGTGTTATTTACGTGATGAATTTCAGTAGCTAAACTTTTACCTAGGTTCTCGGTGAACCTAGGGTTCGTTTTCAGAGATTAGTTCTACGTTTTGACTATGAATTCATGATCGTACTATCTTAATATCAGCAGCTTTATTCGTTATTCTGTCTTTGAATTTTACTGTTTATGCATGATCGGAGTCGCGAACCAGAATTGCTACAGACCCGAGCCGATAGGTGAAAACGTCTGGTTAGGGTTAGGAAGAGAAGACAGAATTTAGCACCTTACCTCGATGGGCCGACTAGCGAAGGGGAGTTAGGACTAGCCTGAAATCGTTGAGACCAACTGTTAGAGAGTTTGACCCGGGCCATCAGGACAGGTTAGAAACCCTAGCAGACTTAGAGCGAGACTGCAGATTTAGGCAGCTTAACAGGAATCCGACAGTCTGCAGGATTGTGATAACGTGCAGGAAATGAAAAGATACTGCACAATTGGTACGTGGCACGAATAACAAGACTGCTGTGTGTTTTCATGTCAAACAAAGAACGAAAATCGGAAGAACCCTAGGGGATCCCGGGACCTGGCATCTCAAACCCTAGTTTTACAACCTTAAGATTATTCAGAAAACTTTCACAAAAATATTTACGTTTCGGTTATTTACGTTCAAACTCTCAAAATATTCCTCCTTTTTACACTCTGTTCGTTAAAACTGACTACTAGAAAAAACCTGCAAAGTCCCTGTGGGATCGATAATCCGAGTTGAAAATACTCTCTATATTACTTGATTCGTATACTTGCGAATAGCACGTTAAACTGCGCATCAAGTTTTTGGCGCCGTTGCCGCGGACTTTTTAGGGTTTATTTAGTAATCCAAATTAATTTTCAGAGTTTTTACTTTTATTTTATTTTATTTTATTTTTTATTTTATTTTTCAGTTATCTCACTGCTCTTGAGATCTCTATTTTTCAGGATGGGCGACAATACCGAGAAAACGCCAGAACTGCCCGAGACACGTACTCCAGCCGAGATGGCTCGGTACATCGAGGATCTGATCGCAGCAGGATTCGCTGCCCGCAGCAACCAGAGGACGTATAACAGGTCTGGAAAGGCGCTGGTGGAGAATTTCGAAGTCGCATGAACGAGCTATTGTGGTGCCCGAGATCACCGCAGAACACCTCGACATAAAACCATCCACCATCCAGACTGTTCAGACCCTCTGCCCGTTTTATGTCAAAGCCGACGAAGACCCGCACGACTTCATCGGGAAGTTCGAGGACTACTGCAACAAAGTCCGGTATAAGAGAGTTGACGCAGAGGCACTTATGCTAATTCTTTTCCCATACTGCCTGTACGGAGTGGCCAACGACTGGCTCGAATCCCGACCACCCAGGTCCATCACAACATGGGAGGGGTGTGTCACCGATTTTCTGGCCAAATTTTACCCCGCCTCCCGGGTCATCCAGTTACAAAGCGAGATTCTGTCATTCAAGCAGAAGACAGGGGAGACGGTGGTAGACGCATGGGACAGATTGATGAGATTGGTGAAAAAGTGCCCAAACCACGGTTTTGGAGACCCGAAGATCCTGCAGGTATTCTACCATGCCCTAAACAGGGAGAGTGCTGACAGGGTTGACAGAGAAGCCGGAGGAAACTTCCTGTACCATGTGGACAAGGACGGTGCCTATGAGCTGATGAAGCAATTAGCCAAACAGGACACTCGCCTGTTTGACGATCGCAGGATCACGGCCCGAGCCGAGCCAGTGGCAGACGACCGGATAGACAATTTGGCCAAGATCGTTCAAGATTTGGTCAAGAAAGTTTACTCAGAAAAGAAGACTGTTGCAGTGGTGGACGGGCCAGATTTGGACACAGCCATTGAGGGGCTCAGAAACGAAGATGCCAATTACGTACAGCAGCAGTGGGATCCGAGCCGGTACAGACCGGGCAAGAGAGATCATCCCGGGTTCTGGTACGGAAACCAGAATTCTGAAGTTTATGCACCGGGATTCCAGCACAGGCCATCGGCCCAACAGGCGGCACCGACACCGCAGGTTCAGCCGGGCCCATCTGCAGAGCAGTACGACGCCCAGATGAAGAAGATCGAGTCCATGTTTCAGACCATGGAGTCCCGGTTCGCGCATATGGATGCCCTGACAGCCGACATGCAGACGACCAAAATGTCACTGCGCGCTTTGGAGGTACAAGTAGGGCATTTAGCACAGCAGCTAACTGTGAGAGCACCAGGGAACTTACCCTCAACCACAGTAAATAATCCACGTGCTCAGGTCAATGCCATCACCACTCGGAGTGGGTTAGTACTACAAGATCCGCCGTATCCTAGCCATGCACGTGCAGAAAAGTCGAAGGAAATCGAGCGCGAAGTATTTGGCCAGGATAACAGCTCAGCCGACCGCCCCCAGCCGAAGGGCTCGGTTGAGCTGGATGCAGTGCAGAACGAGAAGGAAGCAGAAACAGTACCTATCTCCAAGGAGGTACCGTATCCTTTGAAGACACGAAAGAGGGATGATAGCAAGGACTACGCCAGATTTCTCGAGATTTTCAAACAGCTGAAGATCAACATACCCTTTGCGGAGGCGTTGGCAAAGATGCCCACTTATGCCAAGTTCCTCAAAGATATTTTGTATGGACGGAAACGTATGAGTGATTTCGAGACAATAAATCTGACGGCAGAAGTGAGCAATTGTGTGAAGAATGGGCTACCGAGGAAGAGAAAGGACCCTGGCAGTTTTGTTATCCCGGTGACCCTAGGTAATGCTTACACAGGAAATGCTCTGTGTGACCTAGGGGCCAGTATCAATCTGATGCCTTTGTCGATTTTCAAAACTTTGAAAATCGGTGAACTCAGGCCCACCAGAGTCAAGCTGCAGATGGCGGACAGATCCGTGAAGCAGGCTTACAGAGTTATTGAAGATATTCTGGTGAAAGTCGGAGAATTAATTTTTCCGGCTGATTTTGTAATTCTGGACATGGAGGCAGGAGATGTACCGCTCATTCTGGGCAGACCGTTTCTGGCCACTGGAGAAGCCATGATAAACTGCAAGAGCGGAGAACTGACCATGCAGATTAATGAAGACAAGGTGAAGTTCAACGTTTTCAAAAATCTGCAACTACCGAATTATTACGAGCATGAAGACATCTTCGTAGTGAAGGTAGTCGAAGAAGGCTGGGAAAACGAGGAGATGGACGAGCTATGGGCAGAGATTGACAGAGTGGACAGAGAGAACGGGGAGAGATTCCAGGAGGAGCAGGCCATGCAAGCTGAAAACCGGACCAGTTTACAGCTGGACGGAAAACTGGGCAGAAATTGGCCCTGGTCCCGTCACTCAAAGAGCCACCGACCCGAGAGCTTAAACCGCTCCTGAGCCATCAAAGTTCAGCACAACCAAAGCAGTTTCAAGAAGGGCAGGAAGTACTTCTCGGTGAGTCTCGGAAGCAGCTTTTCCCGGGAAAATCGAGATCTCGGTGGTCAGGACCGTTTATCATCAAAGAGGTATTTTCATGGGACGCGGTCGAATTGGAGAATCCGCATGACAGTACAACTTGCAGGGTGAGAGGAAACCGGGTCAAGCCATATCTGGGTTCGGAAGCAGACATCAAGGTAGACCCTGACGGTTTTGACGTCCCTTGAGAAAACATGAGGTAACTGGGTCGGGCCGTCGACCGTAAATTACAAGCGCTGGTTGGGAGGCAACCCAACGTAGTAATTTTAAATTATTTCAGGTTTATTTTCAGTTTTGAATTTTGAGAGAGGTAAGATGAGTGGGTATTGACTTTGAATTGAGCGTGTGCAGATACAGCAAAACAGAGAACGGGCAGAGAAAGGGAAAGAGGAAGAAAGAGAAAAATAAAATGAAAATAATAATAAAAAAATACTCTGCTGGTTGCGTATATACGCAACCCTGCGTATATACGCAACCAGGGGAGATTTTTTTTTTCCAAAAAAATAAAAAAAAAAAATTTTTTTACCTGCTGTTTGTGTATATACGCAACCCTGCGTATATACGCAGTCAGCAACGAAAATCTGGAATTTTGAAAAAAAAAACAATCGTTGTCAAAATTTTCCCTGTTTGCGTAGATACGCAGGAGACTGCGTATATACGCAGGCAGAAGAAGAAAAAAAAATAATATATTTTTCGCAGACAGCAACACGTTTTTGCCCCATTTTTCTCTTTCTACCTCCATACACAGATCCGTGAAGTTTGATGCGAATTCAGAAAATTTCGTACAAGGAAAGGCAGATTTTCAAAATCTTGAAGAATCGACCCCGGTGTGTTCTGGCACACTCGACCGTCACAGGGACTCGTACGAGTTGGGGATTTTTCAGGAACAGTTTTTCTGCAGAACGGAGCAATCGACCCCGGTGTACGGAAGTATACTCGACCATATGGGAGCACATTGTCAAACACATTTGGTGGAGTGATAGTCCATAGGGGACCTCACGTCCTGCCTCGCGCCTTAGGTCCACTAGTGAGCCCCGTTGATCCATTATCCTTTTCTTGGTAACCGTTTAACCTAGGAAGCCGTTTTTTGATACTCGCATCATTGTTAGTATTTTTACCTTTCCTACGCCTCATGGCACGAGGGAGTTGAGTTGAGGGGAATTTTCTGGGGTAGAGCAGAATTGTCATATTTGATAGTGGATGAGCTTTATTTTTATATTTGAGGGTGTGTAAGGGTGAGATAGTGACGGCAGCACACTTCGGTGTGGCGGTGACTCACGACATTACACCGTGAGCACAGGAGGAGAGTCGTAGTGCGTAAATTTTCTGCACGCCATGGGAAACTTGGGGTTGACAGGGTTATTTGGAGGACGCGCTGTGCGATTTAGACATCCATGGAGTGAGGAGGATCGGTTGGAAAAGCGCGATTATTTTACAAATTGACTACATGGTTCGAAATTAGTGTGGAGGTGGTCGTTTCAGATTTTATTTCAGTATTTTTCTGCCACCCCACGTTTTTTGGTTTATCATAGAGTTGGCCTGGTTTATATTATTGCTGTTTATTGTGTTGCCCCGCAAAAAAAAAAAAAAAAAAAAAAAAAAAAAACGAAACGAAAAAAAGTATCAAAGGAAGAAAATTCAGGGTGCTTAATTTTTGTTTCAAAACGCCAGGCCGGCAATTTTTATCACAGTTTCACATTCGTTCACAATTGTGGCCGCGAGAACGGCAATTACACCGGGACTGGGGAAATTGAGTGTCTAGAATCTTAGGGGATTTGGGTCAGTTTCCGTCATCTTGGTGAGGGAGTGTGAGGTTGGGGTATGTGTGAGTGTGCTGTGACGTTTAGGACATCGCTTCTAAATGACTTATCATACCGTCCCAAAGCCGGCAGATTTACATTACACCCGGAGTAAAAGCACGGAAGGTGTGCGTTAGGGATACGTTCGGGTTGCGTGCAAAAGCGGAAGTAAAGTGGTGTTCGTGCTTGTTCCTATCCTAGGCTGGCCGCGAGTTCTTCCGATCACCGCAGTTTCTGAAATCGAGGGGAATATGAGAACTCGATGATGTTCAGTTTGAGTTGAAGAGATTGCCCAGTCTCACCAAAAATATACACTGTTTTTACCATAATAATACTATTTTTAAATAAATGCAGTTACACCGCTCTGGATTGATTCGGGATAGTATGCATTGGTAGTATATTGCTGGAGTTTGCTCGGGACGAGCAAAGTTTAGTGTGGGGGTATTTGATAACGCCCAAATAGGGGGTTATTTTTATAGCCTGAAAAGATGTGTATGTGTGCTGGAAAGCCGCGTTTTAGCCAGAATTCACCCTCGGAAAGCCTCGGTTTTAGGAACTAGACGTTTATTAGCTCTTCGTAAATTTCTGCATGTTTCGTACTTTTATTGGATATGATCGCGGGTTTTTTCATGTTTTTACAAGAACAGGTCCGGAAAGCGCATTGGGATGCGTGCCGAGACAGAATCGGGTTCGCCTAACGTGCAGAAAATGCTCGGAGCAGAATTTGACCGAGACTGGTACAAAGGAGAGTGAACGGAAAGACTGGAGGAAAAACGAGCAGTGAAAACCGACCGAGGAAGCTGAAAACGCCAAACCGAGAATCGCCGAGATGCGCTCGGTTGACAATATCTTGAGCTTGACTTGGAATTTTAAAGTGAAACCAGGGGCAAAAGAACGGAGACGTCAAGGGCTTTCCGAAAACAGGTTATAATGCTGAAACAGAGTCCGGCCGAAAAACCGACTCCCGTTAAGTGTGGAACCTCGACAGGACACGCCCAAGTAGGAGTCTCGGTTCCCGATGCCTGGAGTCATGAGCAGCTAATATAGGGTCGTGACGATTTCCGGGACAGTTTTGGCCTAGGGGTATTTTGGTCATTTTGGCACCGGGCCCGGGTTTCCGGAGTCAAGTTCAGATTTTGCCTCCCAAATTCAGTCAGCAGTTTTCCTATGGCCAGAGTCAGGATTGGGCAGAATTTGGAGCGGTTTTGACCCAGGGGTATTTTGGTAATTTTGACAAGTTTCGGGTCAAAACGCAAGACGGGAACACGGGAAAGCAGGTAGACACCAAGGAAGGCAAACCGGAGATTTCAGGCAGAAGTGTGGGACCCAGGAGACCCAACCGGGCCCACCAAAGGACCAACCAAGGGCCACCATCACACCCCCTGGTTGCGTATGTACGCAGCCTTGCGTATATACGCAGGCGGGGAGGTGATGGTTGGAGGATTTTGGCCCGTGGTTGCGTATATACGCAGCCTTGCGTATATACGCAGCCAGTTTGACTTTTTTCCAAAGTCGGTGGACCGATGGCAGTTTCTGTAATTTCTGGCGCACGCGTTTCGGGAAAAACAGCACTATTTAAAGACTCGTCCAGACTCGTTTTGAGGACACAATATACACAGAACAGACAGATAGAACACAATACACAGCACAACCGAAGGAGAAGTCGGAGCATCCCCGGAGAGCACGGAAACGTGAATCCAGATTCAAGACACCCGTTTGCTCTTCTTCTCTCTCATTCAAAAATTGTGTTATTTACGTGATGAATTTCAGTAGCTAAACTTTTACCTAGGTTCTCGGTGAACCTAGGGTTCGTTTTCAGAGATTAGTTCTACGTTTTGACTATGAATTCATGATCGTACTATCTTAATATCAGCAGCTTTATTCGTTATTCTGTCTTTGAATTTTACTGTTTATGCATGATCGGAGTCGCGAACCAGAATTGCTACAGACCCGAGCCGTTAGGTGAAAACGTCTGGTTGGGGTTAGGAAGAGAAGACAGAATTTAGCACCTTACCCCGATGGGCCGACTAGCGAAGGGGAGTTAGGACTAGCCTGAAATCGTTGAGACCAACTGTTAGAGAGTTTGACCCGGGCCATCAGGACAGGTTAGAAACCCTAGCAGACTTAGAGAGAGACTGCAGATTTAGGCAGCTTAACAGGAATCCGACAGTCTGCAGGATTGTGATAACGTGCAGGAAAAGAAAAGATACTGCACAATTGGTACGTGGCACGGATAACAAGACTGCTGTGTGTTTTCATGTCAAACAAAGAACGAAAATCTGAAGAACCCTAGGGGATCCCGGGACCTAGCATCTCAAACCCTAGTTTTACAACCTTAAGATTATTCAGAAAACTTTCACAAAAATATTTACGTTTCGGTTATTTACGTTCAAACTCTCAAAATATTCCTCCTTTTTACACTATGTTCGTTAAAACTGATTACTAGAAAAAACCTGCAAAGTCCCTGTGGGATCGATAATCCGAGTTGAAAATACTCTCTATATTACTTGATTCGTATACTTGCGAATAGCACGTTAAACTGCGCATCACACAGGTGTTTCCTTGGCATTCACGCATGTGGATATCTCAGCTTCCCACAAAAATGAGAGTGTTTATGTACAAACTGTCCCATCATGCTATTCCTACCGACGACCGGATTACCTCGCTAGGAATACCTCTTGTCTCAAGATGTTCATGTTGTAGTACCCCTTCTTCGGAAACTATTGATCACCTATTTGTCTCTGGAACTTGTACTAGAGGGGTTTCGAACACCTTTCGACCTTTGTTCACTGGCCCACTCCCCAGTACCATACATAGTATGCTTCTCCTTGGGTGGGGTCATACAAGTATGCCTACTCAAATTCATTTTCTTCGAACAGTGGCATCGACTATCATTTGTTGGGTGCTCTGGACGGCTAGAAATCGGGCTATCTTTGAGAATCAACAAATGTCGTTTCCCTCTGTAGATAGTGGATCCCAGGCAGATCCCTCATTGTCCATGTGGCAGCCATCCAAGAGCTTCGACGGTACTCCACTATTACTCTATCCTTACTCTTAATATTCATACTTATCCATATGGGGGTTGTGAGACAGGGTTGCCCACGATACTAACCGCGCGGGAGCTGTGGGGTTCAAGTGGCTTGGAGGTTAGAGTAAGGCACGTCGCGCGCAACCCTTGTCAATTGTCTGGGAGATCTGATGAACACATGCCCTATATACACGGATAACAGTTGGGACGTGCCCTACATACACGAACGATCGTGTAACGTTTCCTATATATACGGGTAACGTGCTGTGAACGAGGCGATTATCTCGCCATTAGTTAAGGCCTCATTAACCCCTCGTAACGGCACTCCTGTACCCTATATATAAGTACGTTGGCCTTCCTTAGCAACTCTCGGATCCTTTGCTAATCATCAGCTGTCTCTCTCTCAATCAGTTGACAAGAGCTTACTCTTCCCCTATACTTTTATTCTCAGTCTCTCTGTGCACTGTTCTTGTTCTTATTCTTATTCGTATTCTCATTCTCTACGGCAGCAGTCCCCTTTATTGCAAAGGATGGAGAATTTCATTCTTTCTCAGTTTTGAGTTAGAAAATCTGAACTAGAGAAGTTGTTGTATTAGGAACTAATTGTTAGTTGACGTAGTTGGTGATTATTTTCGGAAAAATAAATATTGGAAAGCAGAACAAAATGCAAACCAAATGGATTACCGAAGACAGAACATGAATTGATCACTGGAGACTGAAACCGGCGACAGAAACGAATGAAGAAACCAAGACGAACATCACTTTCCGCCTCCGGTGATCAAATCGTGAAGATAGAGAGATCACCACTACCACTCCGTCCCATGATCACTTTGACCGAGTGATAGTGATGACAAAATGATGCAAATTTTTACTTATTTTTTCACCATGTTATTGACCACTTCAATTTTGCTATTCAAATCGCCGGGTCATAGTAACTCAGAGAATAGTGATAAAAGTCAAACTGGGGAGCAAAGGCTGGGGCAATGTAGTACTTATGTTCGTAGCCTAGCATAGCTAAACCGGTGGGACCTCAATTATGCAAATTCAAAGTTATTTATTGGAAGGACCTCAATTATGCTGTGAACTTACAATAAGCATACAACAAGCATTTTGAGTCAACAAAAGGTCACTTACCCCTTCACATAAGACCATCCAGCAGCAAAAACATAGAACTCGCAGAAACAATTGCACTCGCTCTCTGGCAGAAACAATTTTTCACATTTTACACTTGGCACTGGGTGGGGGCTTTGGGTCCTGCAATTCCAACTCATCATGATTGAATCACCTGAGACAAAATGTGATTGGACCACCAGAGACGCAAACGCGGGACAAGGAACATGTTCTTAGCATAGCCCAGCCCGGTCTTGCCAAGACAACAACAAATTAATGGAGATTGTAGTGAGAACTTCGATGTGGGCTAGGTTATTTATTCTCAGTCTTTTTTGTTTTTTCTTACTAAAGTCCGATGTGGCCAAATGCCAAATACTGTTACTCCTATCTAACTTTGAATGAATGAATGCAACCTCTTATACTCTCTCTGCAATACCAATTGTACTGATGAGTTCACTTGTCTCGTGTCTTCTTCTCTTCTTACGATCTCTAGTGTGCACTCCTTTTCCAGCCTTTTTGTCCAAAGACCAAGTCCCGATTCTCCTTTCTTTTTTGACAAAAACAAACTGCCCCCTCGCTCATAGTTCGATATTATTTATGGTAAAATACATTTTCCACCCTCCAATTATGGAGAAAAGACATTTTACCCCCTGATTTATGGAAAAAGACATTTTGCACCCCTGTAAGTGGATGGAGTTAACGGAATTGGTTAGATGACATATTTAACCTCACTTAAAGGAAAAATTACACTACTATATAGATATTTTGTTCTCCCAATCCTCTCATTTGTAACCCAGTATCTGTCTCCTCTCTCATCCTCTCATTTCTTCTCCTTATCCTCATCGGGTTAGTTTGGATGGTCGGTTTTTTGGTTTTTATTAAACTTTAATCACAAATGTTTGGCTGCGTTTAGTTTTTTTTTTTTTTTTGTTTTTTGGATCAATCCGGTGTACGGGTTTAATACACCCGGGCACCGGTTTGTTTAAAATCAATATAAATGCATAATGTGATTTACCGGTGCACTGGGTGATAAACCCGGGCACCGGTTGGTTGCATGCGGCCATATTCCGGTGCCCGGGTGAATATTCCGGTGCCCGGGTATATCCTCTCCATTATTGCTCCTCCGCCTATTTAAAGACATGCGGAGGGTTGAGAAGATCACCCACACTCTCGAAGCTGTTCTCAAAATACTCTCTCTGTAATTCTTTCTACCAAGTTCTTTGCCTTACGCTGTATAGTAATTCCGTTCCCTTTATCATATCAATCTGTTTTAGTCATATTATTAATTTGTACTTTGAATTTCAGGCATAAGAAAATGGCTGCAAATGGTGCTGAACCTGTCCGTCTGTCCAGAAATGCCCGCATGAGAGTTATTGCTACACCGGAATGGGGACCAGAGGAATGGCGTTTGTTCATCGAGCTGTTGTTGGTTGAGAAGGACCGTCGTCAAATGCGTGGTATGTCTTTCTCAAGAATGGTATACCACAATCTGAGTCAGACTTGGTTCAGTCGTACTGGGGTTCACCTCACTGAGACATTTTATCGAAACCGGTACGACCAACTGAAGAGGGCGTTCAAGGCTTGGGTACGCGCTGTAGGAGCCCCTGACGAAGCTGCGGTTCAAAATGTGAATCCCAATAATCCATACCGTCTCCCCTACTTCATCGAGGGTAACGAGGCTCTCCTCTGCAACCTTTACGATCTTCCATACTATGATCCAACTGCGGAAGCGGCTGCTACTCCCAACGTCGTTGCCACCGCGGAAATTGCTCCGGACGATGCCAGTGACTAGGATTGGTCTTATTTGTAGTATGGTCGATTGTGTGTTCATTTTGAAGTGTTGGTATTTAGTTTATGTACCGTAACAATGTGTCATGTAATTGTAACTGTTAAATAAAATCGACCGTGTTGTGTTTGTGAATTTCTTACTTGACAGAGTTTGTGTTCTCATAACCGTTCATTTGTCGTTATTTGTTAAATTAATTAAGATTAACAATCATCATCACTACCTAGAAATTACAATCTGATCTAAAAATAAGATTCTTCGAAAGACTGAACTCTTAAAAATGATCAAAACAAAACAAACTCTGCTCCTAACATTCGTTGCATGGCTAACGCTTTGTTTTGATCAATAAAAGTCGTTAATAGTTTAAGATTACATGCAAGCTATAACTACAATACCGGTGCCCGGGTATGCTCTATCAGGTGCCCGGGTAACTCCATTAATTTGCCCGGGTTGCTATTATCCGGTGCCCGGGTTGCTTTTATCCGGTGCCCGGGTAGCTTCTATCCGGTGCCCGGGTATGTTTCATCCGGTGCCCGGGTATGTCGGCAGCACTAAATTCCAACGTCCTGCGCGTGTTGCAGAGAGACGGTGCAGCCCGATTCGCGGGATAATCATGCACGCTTGCAGCGAGATTCGCGGGTAAATGGAACACGCCTTGCAGTGTGAGGTCTAATCGCCACTTTTGCAGCCGGATTCGCGGATGAAGGAATCCGATTCTTCTCCAAGTACGACCAAATCTTACAACAGCACCGTAGCTTTTTTTCCCACTTGCCTATAAATACCACTTTGAAGTCTTCAGCAGTTTAACACTTCACCCAATTTCTTACTCATCAAGTTCTCAAAGCAGAATACTTCAAAGCATTTTTCAAAACACTTCGGTAATTACTCATCTTTTTTCTTCTTTATTCTTCAGTTTACTTCTTTGTTCTGTATGAGAACATACTAACTTACAGTTTTTGATGTGTTTAAATTTAGGGCTATGGCTAACAGGGACATCAGTGGAAGTAGGAATGCTGCAAGAGCAGGTAAATCCAAAAGTGTTTCAGACGATTTGCAAAAATGGGCTTGGCCAGAAGGAGCCATCCCTGTAGCTAGGGCAGAATGGACTCCGGTTTTAACTGAAATCTTCTTAACTCTTGTACTTGCTGAAAAAATGAAAGGAAATTTTAGGGGTAAGGAACTGCGCCCGATAGGGTATAACAATCTGATAGTCGCGTTCTATGAGAAAACCAAACTTTTTTATTCGCACTTGCAATTTAAGAACAAGTTTGAGACAATGAAAAGAGAATTCAAGACGTGGGTGAGGATTAATCGGAAGCAAACAGGGTTGGGTTGGGATCCAACCAAAGGTACCTGGACTATGTCTGAAGAAAAATGGTCCGAGCTGATTGAGGTAATTATATGGGTTCCAACTTACCAACACTCTATATTTAATTATGTTTGTTTTCAATTGTGGTCTTAATTTTTTTTCACTGTTATGGCAGAACGAACCCGACGCAAAGCGGTTCAAGCAAAGAGGGTTAGAGCACCATGACCTCCAATACGAGGTGTTCAGCAGTATCACCGAGACGGGAGATCACTCATGGACTCCAGCTGCCGAGGAGCCACTAGGCCAGCGCGGCGAAGAATATACTGTCAACAGCCCCCCTAGGCCACCTCGTACCAATAGGTCTCTTTTTGATGATGGCTGTCGCACACCTCCGAGGTCCCAACGTAATGCTGTCGATTTGGAAGACACACTCAGCTCCCCAAATGCACCTCCAACTGGTGGTGAAGGGCCGGGCTCTGGAGGGGGCGAGTCATCCAATTCGAAGAAGAGGCGTTCTCGCGCGAGCGGTAGCGGTGGATCTCTTTTTATGATTGAGAATTTGTCGGAGGCTTTCCGTGAGCAGCACGTCACTCACGAGCACCACTCCCTACATGTGACCCGAGACCGTGCTGGCCGAACTATCGATGACTGCCTGGCCATTGCTTCTACATTTCAAGGACTAGAGCCCGAAACTGAAATGTATGATGAGGTAGTTGATTTTTTCCAGTACCGCTCGAACAGGGAGGCTTTCATGGCGGCCCAGGCTGCTTCTCGTGAGCGATGGTTGACCAAAGCTCTAACCCGAACCAGGAGGGGATGGGTGCCCCCATCTTAGTTAGACATGCGTTGATGTCACCACTACCCATGTTTGTGTTCTTTTTTATGTCTCTGTCATGCGTGTGTGTTTACGTCTCCATGTTCAGCATTTGCGTTTAGGTCTCCATATCATTTGTTGTACGCGTATTTTATGATTTTGTTAGTGTATTGTTTATGTGTGTTCGTGTGTATTCCTATTTTGTGTTACGTAGTTATGAACCATCGCAGTAATGACATGCAGAGTCAGACGATGAGGAGCTGAGTGAAGAAACACTTGATCAGATACTTGTAGAAGCAATAGAAGCTACGCCGCATCCTTCTGTGGGACAAGTTGTGCTCATTGCTATGGAAATGTTCCTCAGGCAGCACAAAGTGCCTTGTCGCACTTCTATCTTAACAGGTCAAATGTGGGTTACAGAAGTTTTAAACGGACACTGGAAAAGAAGTCTAGAGTCATTCCGCATGCGATCCCATGTTTTTAGACAGTTGGTGGAGTTGCTGCAAATTCGATACGGTTTTAAGCCCACCAAGGGTATATCTGCAGAAGAAGCAGTGGGCATCTTCCTGTACGCTCTTGGCCATTGCGTATCAAATCGCGATCTGCAAGAGAGGTTCCAACACTCGCCTGAGACCATAAGCCGGCAGTTCAAAAATGTATTAGCAGCTGCTGCTCGTATGACGGCGACTTGGACTTCATCAACCATATCGGATACAACACACCCACACATTATGAACAACCCCATGTACTGGCCTGCTTTCAAAGTACGACTACGGCATTTGTGACACATTTTATTCATTGGAAATTGTTTTTCACGTATGACCAATTCGTTGTTGTCCGCAGGACTGCATTGGGGCGGTGGATGGCACACATGTACAAGTGCGAGTGGCAGAGGATCACAACATCAACTATATTGGCAGGAAAGGGTACGCAACACAGAATGTGCTCGCCATATGCGACTTTGACATGTGCTTCACCTACATATCAACTGGGTGGGAAGGGTGTACGCACGACACTCGAGTTCTTTACAATGTACTGCGAAATCCATCCATGCGTTTTCCCGTACCCCCGCCGGGGAAGTACTATCTTGTGGATGCAGGATATCCCAATATGCAAGGATTTTTAGCTCCATATAAAGGAGAAGCTCGATACCATTTGGGACAATTCAGGATGGGTGATGCACCGCGCAATCCGGAGGAGATGTTCAATCGGCGCCATGCATCTTTACGTAGCGTAATCGAACGCGCGTTTGGGGTATTAAAGAATCGATGGCAAATCCTAGAGGCAATGCCTCCATATAGGAATATTGACGATCAAGTCACCATAACCGGTGTTACCATGGCTTTGCATAATTTTGTCCGGCGGGAAGACCGGGCCGATGCGTGGTTTCGTTTCGCAGAGCATTACGGCAATAGGCATCGAGATCGAGGGCGCATACGATCGGGTAACAACATGGCGTCTACGTCGAACTCCCAATCCTTTAATGCCGACATGATGGTGGACGACGCAACGATGCAACAAATTCGTGATCAAATAACATCACAAATTATTAGCAATAATTAGTTATCATTTATGTAATGTCGCGATTAATTCATATGTAAGTGACAACACGTGTCTAATTGGTTGGATGGTGATTAAGAAATAACAATAACCACGTGCCTAATTGGTTTGACGTTAAATCACCAACAATTAAGTAGTAAATTAATGTAATTTATTTTGAAACGTGCAAGAATTCCAACTTACCAACGAGGCCAACAAAATGATATTATTAATTAACTATTAATAAAAAAATTAACTAATTTAATTGAAAATGGCTTGTTATAAACGTTTACCATCCATTCCACATGGGATGAGCACATTTTTTAAATTACATATTTCGTAGTCTTTTGAAGCAGCACAAAATTTTTATTACTTATTATCGCAAAGACCACCATTACACGATTTTTTTTCTCCCTACTAAGCATCACAAAATAAGCATAAGAAACATATAGCACGACATAACATATAATTAGATATTCCTAGCGACTACCACTACCGCTGCTTCTGCTTGAACCCGCAACCCGAGTGCTACTTGAACCCGCGGATCTAACAGAAGGACCCGGCGGAGACTTCCTAAAGAACCGTGCAATTTTAGTCATCAGGTTGTTTTCCAACTTCTTTGATTCATGACGTGCCTCTCGCCGGGCCTCCATGACACTCGCAGCAACCGCATCCACTGAAGTTTGCATCAAATCCATCTTCGTGTTCAAGGCGTCCATACTCGTCGTCATATCATGGCGGAACTGTGCAAACTCCTGCCAATCACCGGCTTGTCCCTGAGCCGGAGCAGGGATATGTGGCCGAGGTTCGTCGGAAGTGCTTGCACGCCGCCTCGCAGATGTTCCTGGCTGAGAAGATGATGTAGTTGGAGGAAAGCCATTTAACTTGTTCGTCGCGGTCTTGTCTATAGGCATCTTAGTCTTCTCGTAAATATCGATTTGCTCGCTAAGAGGGACATCAAAACACTCTAGCATCTTCGTAAGCATAGCACCATACGGTAATGCCTTAGGAATTTTTCCGTAATCCATGCATGTCATCATTACCCGCTGCATGATGTATGGCAAACATAACTTCCTCTTCACCACACAACAGTGAATCATGAAACCCAAGAACGTTTCAACCTCGTTTCCGTGGCCTCTCCTCGGTAGTAGGGTCAACGCCAGGTAGTGCTTCAGAAGGCGATAGCGAGGCTGGATGTCGTTGGAGGTCAACTGCCCGGCTTGGAGTCGGGAGGTGCAGAAAGTGGCGTGGTAATCAGCAAGACTCATACCGGCATACTCCTCGATCTTGCTCGGGTCAGTGAAGTAAATCTTGTCACCAGTATTAGGAATGTTCAAAGTCGCAGCTATGTTCTCCTCCCTGATATCCACGCACTTGGACTTCACCCACGAACACGGAATTGTTGTGCCGTCTTGCATCTCACGGTACGCCAAGTTTGCGTAAAAAATACGAACTAGTGGCGGGTAAATAAATGCCGGCAATGTCGTAAGAGATTGCCACCCTTGAAATTCCAAGTACTGCATCAAATACTGGTGGTACTCGTTCGGAAGGTTCACCCCTCGCCCGGAACTGATCTCTCTAAACGTAAGTTCGTCGTAACGCATAGCTATTTCAGTGGTAAGAAATGGATAACCGCACGAGGTGATAGAAAGCGGCATATTTTTTGAGGGACGACGCATGTCGTTTACGTCTAAACCCTTGTAAGTTTGTAGTTCCTCATCATCCATTGATGACGTTATGAGATTGGATGGTGTTTGCCGAAGGGTTAAGAAGAGTGAAGATGAAGAAGATGAAGAAAGGAGGGAAGAATGGTAGCAGAATGGGGTGGGAAGGGTTTGGTTTTTGGCCGAAAATTTATAGCAGAATGCGGAATTGGATGGTAGCATCCATGATTGGCCGAATAAAGTGCTTCGGAATCAAAGCCAGTCAAGATTCCTCTCGTAATTAGGACTGACAGCCGGGTTGACCGGCCAATCACGGCTCGCCACGTGGACAGAAACGCGTGGGATTTAACAGACGTGGTGATACCCGTGCACCGGTCCTTTAATACCCGGGCACCGGTTTGACCGGCCAATCATGGCTCGCCACGTGGATATAACACGCGGGGGATTTGACGGACCTGCTGATACCCGTGCACCGGTACATTATAACCCGGGCACCGGTTGGGGCAGCCAATCACCGTGTACCACGTGGCACGGACAAAGCTGAACGTCACCTATTGCCGGTGCGACGGTTCCATAAACCCGGACACCGGTTTCCGAAACCGGGCACCGGTACCTATTTCCGTTACACCGGTTTAATTCCAGATACGTTTTTTAATATTTTCATATCATCAGATTTCGCACTAAAAAAACCAGCTTTTTATACTATAAAAAACCAAAAAACCACTGCCATCCAAACTACCTCATCAACTGCAGCACTACTGAAATCAAACAAACATACTACAAGAGAGAATCAAGCACATACATACGACGTTCTCCCTCTTCGTCTTACTGGATCTAACAAATCCACCAACACCTTAAACCCAGAAACCCTCCACTACCTCTTCACACCCCGCGATCTGCGCAATCACCGCCGTCGCATCCTCCACCAGCCCAATTCGCGATTCCTTGAGCACCTGCGAGAAAAAAGAGCAGCGATTGCGACCAATTCGATGACAGCGGGGGGAGATAGATCCCGAAGAGGGCTTTGAGGGCGTCGGAGAAGATGGGGTCATACCGAGGAAAATTCGCCGGTGCTTGAGCCCTTTTGCAGTACCATCACGGGGCTATCATTGCAGGTCAGGCAAAGCGCCTTTAATGAGGACACAACGCCATGGAAGCTAAAGAAACGAATAACTCTGTTTGTGTAATTGTATTTCTGCCTTTTTCTCCGATCGAGCTACAGGAGATCAAAATCAACATTATCCATCCACGAACTCAGTAGTTGAAGCGAGAAAGAGCAGAGTTGTTCTCGCAGCTACAGAGAGAGAAGAGGGACATTGTGTATCGGCAATTGTTGGTACTCGAGGACGACGCGAGCTTGATGGAGGCGGTGCGCGGTTGCGGCAGAGTTGGCGGATCCGTCGTCGAAGGAAGGAGAGCGAATTCGAATTGGTATGGAAACATTGAGGGATAAAATGAGGCGTAATCGATGGAATCAGACTGCTTTTCTGATTGATGAAGATTCGAATTGCGAGATACATTGGACGAATCCATGGAGGTCTTCGTCTCACTAAGATAACCGCCGGCGAAAAAATCTTTCTGCATTTGCAGCAGAGGCTCAAGCTGAGCAAATGGGTCTTGAAATGGCCATGGAAAACTATATTGGGAGGTTACTAGTCAGAGGGGATGCATATGGTTTGCTCAAAATGTTAAAAGAAATGACCACAACCTAGAAGTTTATTAAACCGTTGTCCAAGATCTGTTGGAGAAAGTCGCTAGGGTCAAAGAAAGCTTCAATTGTCTCCGATGGAGATTTGTGCAGAGAGGAGTGAACCAAAATGCGCATTGGGTAGCTGGATAGATTCGCAGATTGGCAGCCTTGATGGTTTTCTAATTTGTTTGTTAAGAACATGATGAACTCAATTATAAACAAACGAGGGTGTTATTTGTCCACAATCTGTAAGGGTAAAATGGTCATAAAAAAGTCAATTTGTACCCCCATTATCGAATTGTAACAGAAGGGTGGTATCTGTCCACCCTCCATCCACTGACAGGGGTGCAAAATGTCTTTTTTCATAAATCAGGGGGTTAAATGTCTTTTCTCCATAATTGGAGGGTGGAATATGTCTTTTACCCTATTATTTATTCCTGATTACGCAGCTTTGCCAATTATACAGGTTAATTAAGCATCGAGCGCATCACCACAACTCTACTTTGTGAGTTTTCAAAACTAATCTATTCCTTATGTTCTATCATTCTTCAAGCATGGTTAGCAGTCATTCTGTCTTTGTGTAATACTGCTGCAGAAAGTTAGAATGAAAGATTATCTCCCAAAAAATTGTGAAAACGGTGGATGATAAAAAAAGAGAATAACATACTCAAGTACGCAGAAGAAGGAGCAAGAAGGACATCGATGACGGGAAAAAATGTTGTTATTACAAATGTATAATACAACGTGTGGATTGGAGAGAAGGACGGGTGAGTAAATCCCCAGGTCAGATGCCTCCACCTATCAGCTTTGGGACCTCCAGTTTTATCTTGTGTTTTTGGTTTGCAAGCTACTACTGTTCAACACGTTTCTCCTTTCAATGTTTGCACTCATAGAAATTTCTAAACGTATTCTCATTTCAACGCTTGATATTTAGTTGCGCCCAAAAACTGAAGTTACATTTGTTATCTTGCTTCACAACCATTGAACACTATCGCCACTTCAGTAAGCGTCACGTGGATTCAGTTTACTGGCTTTCTTCTCTCGCAATCAAACTTGGGAACAAGAAGATATGAGAATGAAAGCAGAGAAACAAGCAATTATCCGCTAGATACATTATGGCTTTGGCTCCACAAAATTTTAACCCGCGACAGCCAAATGTTAACATGGAGCTCAACTTCGTCATCCTTGTATGACTCTAAGTCTTGAACTACTACAGGTGAAACACGATAAACTTTAGAGCGAGTCAATTACTAAACCGGTGCACTTTCTAATGCATAGCATCTTTGAATTGCATACTCCCTCGTTTCTCTTCTGTATAGTTAATCCTCGATGTGGAATGAATAACATATTGACTCTGTGTTCAAATTAAGTCACACCAACAGCCAATCCCAATGCCTACTACTACTGCTCTACTAGCCTTGAGTGGATGAATCCTTTTCAAGCTTCCTCCCACTAGAGATTAAGCTTAAAACTCTCTGTCCTAAATACCAATTTGGGTGTTGAGTTCATTCCCTAGTTAGTAAATACTCCGAATTTTTCCGTTTAATACCCGTCCGTACGTATAAATGAAAAATACTTCCGTATTTCGTATTATTGCTGGACCTAATGAAAAATACTCGAACTTTTGACCAAAAAAGTTTAATACTCGTATTTAACGTTCTAACGTATAATACTTCCGAATAAAACTTCTTCCATACAAAATTGCAGCGAATAAATTGTCATCCAAAATATATCAGTTGTAGTAATTAGTTATTATTAAATATTTTCTTACTATTTCCTTATTATTTTAAATTTTTTTTGAAAGAATAATAGTGTAAAGAATAATATATTTTTTATTATAAATATTTATTAGTATAAAGATTTACAAGTATATATTATAAAACTGTAAAAGTATTTTGAAATACATATATATATAGACACACACACACACACACACACACACACATATACATCTTAAGTCTTATGTGTTATACTATCAATTTTCAGAATAATTAAGGCTTAAGATTAGGGAATGCGCAGTAGCTTTTTTATAGAAGTTTTGATCAAAAATATTTTGATATTATTTTACATAAGTAATGAGTTAGTCATGAGTAAATATTGTATTTATCAAAAATGATAAACAAATGAGTTCATGTTTTACAAATCATTTTTAAATATTTGATATAAATATGAAAATATGGCAATGTGGGACACAAATAACTCATTATATTTGCTAAAGTACCAAGAAATGCACCCGTATTTTTAATTCCGAATGAATAACTAGTATACGAATTATACACGTATGTATAGAATACTCGAATTAATCAGATTCCGTACTTTTAAGCCGAATTTTTACTAACGTATTTTTAACATAAAATCGTATAATACACGTACGTACCGTACCACGATTTATTTCCGTCCCGTATTTTACTAACTATGGTTCATTCTTCCTCCTCATAATCTCTTTCTTCTCTTCTTGCAATCACTAATGTACTTCACATTTTGTCATGACTAAAGCCTCCGCGCATAACTTCGAAAAGAACGAAGTGCTGTGCAAATATTATTTCTTCCCAATCACTTTCCGATTCGCAAATCGTACCGGGTCAAAGCATAAAGCCGCATTACCACAACTCTACTCTGTGTTTTCAACACTAAGCTCAACCCTGTGTTATACCATTACTCAATCAAGATGCTTGTCATCTTGTCCTCTGTGATAGTTTTGTGCTTCCACTGAATTTATTCCCAGGGTTTTAATTAGCTTCATAGTGCAATAAAAAAAAAAAAACTTTTGTTGAAAATATTTTGCAGAACCAATCATCCTCGTCAAACTTGGTGAGGGTTTTGCTTGCATGTTCTGCATTTTGGCTCCGAAGATGCATGTACTGTTGGAGTCATATTTTTTGACAAACTCCTTTATATTTTGCATAAGATGCTGATTTGCATTATCGGTTGGAGATGCTCGTAAACACTAAACAACTCTTCTAATACTCACAAGACCCCTGGACAACTGATAAAATGCAATAACTACCCCCCTAATAATAACTAACATAATTAGCGTCCTAACTAACGAATAACTTGGCACTTAGTCGTTGAGATACTTTAGCGGAGCACGGTTCTGTTCCTCACGTCGCTGGGCCGTTTTCGTAGCCGTAACCTGTGTTGGATACGCGTCCGTATAAGAGAATTTCATTCTTTTCCAGTTTGGAGTTAGAAAATCTGAAAAAGAGAAGTTGATGTTTCAGGAACTGTCACTTCATACAGTTGGTGACTATTTTTGGAAATAAAATATTACAAAGCAGAACAAAATACAACTTTAGAGGGAAAAAATTATAATATTGGAAAGACCTCAATTATTTTTGTGCACTTACAATGAGCATACGAGCATCTCCAGCAGACAATGTAAATTGATTTCTTATGCAAAATATAAAGAACTTAGGTGAAAAATACGATCCAGCAAAACATTCATCTCCTCATGCAAAATAGATGTCATGCATCTTCATCGCCAAGTTTGGCGATAATCATCCCTCGCCATCTTATTTGTTTTCCTATTTTGTAGGTGTATTCTTATTTTTTTGTTTTGTTCCTACTTTCTAGTAGACTTGTCATAATAATAATAATAATAATAATAATAATAATAATAATAATAATAATAATAATAATAAATAATTTTATAAAAATAATATGCATATCTTTTAGCTTCCACTACTGGAGTTGGCAACAAAATTTGTGGACATGCAAAATGCAAAAATGTGACTTTAGGTATAATTTGCATTTCTTTTACATAATGCTGCTGGAGATGCTCAGCAGGCAATGCAAATCGATTTATTATGCAAAATATAAAGAACATAGGTGAAAAATGCGATCCAGCAGAACATGCATCCCCTCATGCAAAATAGATGTCATGCATCTTGATCGCCAAGTTTGGCGATAATCATCCCTCGCCATCTTATTTGTTTTTCTATTGGGTAAAAGACACTGACCACCCCTGAGTTTAGGTAAAATTTCACTCCGCTACCCTGTGTTTTGGATAAAGACACTCCACACCTTTTTTTGGATGGAAGCTAACAGTTGACTAACGGTATGGGAAAAAGATCATTTTACCCTTCAAATGTGATAAAATTACCTACTATATATTACCCTCATCTCTCATTCTCCCTCATTTGTAACCGTAATCCCTTTCTCTCTAACCCTCTTTCTCTCTTCCCGTATGTGAAACAAACAGCCACCCTCTTTTCTATCTTCCCCTTGTTGTAATTCATTTCCTTCTTCTCCTCATCTTCTCCGATAAATGCTCACAACCCTAAACAGCCACCCCTTCTCTCCTCCCCTCCTCCTGCTTCAACGCCCTTCGCTCATCATCATACTTGGTCAGCGATTTGTTTATTGAGTCTCCAGCGATATTCCGGCGCCGAGCAAGCTCACCGGACCGGGATGAAGCGACCGGAAACTACCCCTCACCGGTGGTTCACCGGCTCAACGTCTCCAGCAAACACCGACAAGAACGGCGGAAGCGAACCCAGATCGTAGATCCAAGGCGAAGTCTTTCGATATCTTGCTCATCCCTTTTATAATCAAAACGCAAAAGACATGTCGCCTGGAAATCGAAATCGGAAGACATCGATCGACGGCGGTAGAGAAGTCACCGGACTCGGTCAACAGATCCGGACTTCTCGACGGTGATGGCTCGTATGCCCAAGGCGATGCTTCCCCACTTCCTCTACTATGACTTATAGAAAGGGTATTGAGTGCAGAACCAACTGAAAAACAGTAGCCATAAGACCTGCTAATCATGGAAGCCCTGCTAATCTATCCAACAAGTCGTGTCTGTTCTATGAAACCCAACCTAGAAACAGCAGTCCACACATCACTTTTCATCGCCACTCCGGCGTCGAGAAGTCCGGATCTTGTTGTCTTGTCGTGCTCTAGACAGAGAGGATGGGGATTGACGGAGTGGCGAAGTTGATGAGGTTTGATTTGCCGTCGAAGAGCTTGACGGTGATTTGGTAGATCTCCGCCATGGTCGATCGATCGAAAGCGTTCTCTCCGATTGCAGAGAGATCAGAGAAAGAGGTAAGTGAAAATCTCTTCTTGGCGTAGGCCCAGGTCGTTTGGAGAGACAATTTTTTTTCTGCTGCTTGTTTGGTTGCTGTGGCAATCAGAGGCAGAGAAGGGACTAATGGTGTTGAAGAAGATGAACATCAACTGGTATGCTTCTTAGAGAAATTTGAGAAATTAATTTTTTTTAGAGAAAATTTGTATGGTTCTTTAGAATGAGAGGGAAAGTAAGATGTATTTTTGGTTCATGTTTGATCTTATATTTTAGATTTCTGTTCTTATTTTCTGATTGAGTATTCATAAACAACAAGTTTTAGTAGATTGTTTGATGTTGATGTCTTGAAGATTCAAAGTGAAAATTGGTAGTGTTGATATTTTTGTATGTGCACAGATTTTAAATCTGGACTAGTAATTGGGTTGAAGAAAGAATCTGGACTTTTAGAGAATGTGTGGAGGTTGATATTGGGGATGATATTCTTTGAAGGTGTTCTTGGTGTTCTTGAACCATGAACACCAAAAACACTAAGATCAACAAAACAAAAATTATGACACCAAATATGAAAATAAGTTGTGATTTCTGTTGGTGTTGATCTTTTGGATTCAAAGAGTAGAGTTCGTGTTGGTTGTTTTGGATTCGAAGAGTGAAAATTGGTGTTGGTATTTTTTTTGCAGTGATGTTCTATGTGTTCTTGATGCATTTAAGTGTCAACATATACATGGGGGTAATATGGTCTGAAAAATTCAATATATCACTTTTCTAACGGAAAATGACAAAAGGGTGCTAAGTGTCCACATAATATTCCGTCAAATGGGTGCATAGTGTCTTTTTCCAAAACACAGGGTAGCTGAGAGGAATTAGTCCTAAATTTAGGGGTGGTCAGTGTCTTTTACCCTTTCCTATTTTGTAGGTGTATTCCTATTTTTTTTGTTTTGTTCATACTACCTCTGTTTCGCCTGTTTCAGCCTACTTCACTTTTTGTCACTGTTCACTGGTTTACTTTCATCCGGTGATTTGATTAGCAAAACGATACAAGAATTTGATAATCTTTGCATGGTGTTATAGAGGAAAGTTTATTCTAAAATACCATGAAAAAATTATTAAAAAATTACATCGTTTTGGTACCCAAATCACCAAGTCAAAATGACTCAGTTACGGGTTAAAAAGTCCAACGCAGACGAAACAGACGAAACGGAGGTAGTACTTTTTAGTAGACTTAACCTAATATAATAATAATAATAATAATAAATAATTTTACAAAACTAATATGCCTATCTTTTAGCTTGCATTGCTGGAGTTGGTAATAAAATTTGTGGACATATAAAATACAAAAATGTGATTTTATGTATAATTTGCATTTCTTTTACATAACATTGCTGGAGATTACAGCAGCCAAAATCACTTACCCAACAGCCAAGTCTTTTAAAAATGTGTTGCCCCTAACCTAAGAGCATCCAGCCATAGCTGTGAATACCGTTCCGGTCCCCGTTCCGTTTTGCTCTTGGGAACGGAACGGTCCCGGATCCAGACGGAACGGCAATCCGTTCCGGATTTACCGCACTTTTTACTATATATATATAATATATAATACTCCCTCCGTCCCATTTTAATAGTCCTATTTGACTTTTAACACTACTTTGACTAATAAAATTGAGTAGCAAAATGATATAAATATTTATCAAACTCTTCGTATTGTTGTAGACTTGAGACAACTCTACAATATTGTGAAAAAGTTAAGAAGTTCTTATATCATTTTCCTACTCAATTTAGCTATTCAAAGTGGTTTGAAAAGTCAAATAGAACTATTAAAATGGGACGGAGGGAGTGTGTGTGTGTGTATATATATATATATATATATATATATAAGACATACACAACACTAAATTTTATAAAAACATACACATTATTGGTGATGCCTATAACTACATCACAATACAAATTTCTCTAAAATACTTACTAATTTACATTCTAATCTTCATTCACTTAATAGAGTTACATTGAAAATAATATTATTTGATCCATGTAAATATGTTATTTTAAAGTCCTTAAAGATGTGATTTTTTGATGATTTTAAATTTAAATTCCAACAAACAACACGCAAACTTGTCCATGGTACTAAAATAATTAAAACCAATTGGAGAAGTAATAATAATAATAATTAAAACCGATGCACAAGTACTAATAATATTTAAAATCATAAGGAGTATTAAAGAGCTGCTTGTCCCAGTGACAGAGGTCCCATGTTCGAATCTGGGCAGTGGCATATAATTTTTTGCGGACTGATCCGGATCAGCCCGGATTTCGGCCGGATCCGCCCGAATCGGCCGGATCTGGGCGGATCTAACCGGATCGGACCGGATTTTAACCCGGTACGGTACAAGGAGTTCTCTGTTCCGTTATGGTGTGAAAACGGAACGATCCGCCCCGTTCCGGCCGGAACGGAACGGATCTTACAACTATGCATCCAGCAGCAAGAAAATAGAAACTCGGCGGAAACAATGGTCCACTGAGCATCTCCAGCATTAATGTGCAAATCATACATAAAATTGCCCTTTTGCATTTTTCATAATGATAGTTTCACATTTCTTCTCCAATGGTATTATAAAGTGCATTTTTCCTTTACCCGTCACTTTTGAAATAAAATAAATCGTTGAGTTAGGAGAGATATTTGAGGGACAACTATGTCGAAAATATAGAAGTGGTTAAGAAAAACTAAGAAACACGTGTTAAACTAAAGAAACTAAAAATGTGAAACTAAAAATGTTGATGGGACAATTCTCGCCAAATTTGGCCAGTTGGATGCATGTTATGCATGACGGAATGCCTCCTGTTGGATTACAGTTTTTACATAAATTAGGTAAATGTGGAATTTACAATTTTTACATAAATTAGGTAAATTTTGAATTAACAACCTTTTTACATAGACTGCCGGGAGTTGTGCTTAACTAAAAAGTCTTGTTTAAAATGCATTGTCCCTTCATGTTAGCAGCAAGAAAATGAAACTTGGAACTCGAAAGAGAACATGTTTGCACTTAGATTTCGGTATCACAACCAGCAAGAAGAGAAATTTGAACAATTTTTTACTTTGGGTGTTAACCACATGATTGAATCACAGGAGACGAATGAGATGTTAGGAGGATGCTGCATAGGTAAGGATCTTCCTACGTCCTAGCAGGCCAGCCAGGCTAGCCAAGACAAGACAAACATGCATTCTGATGAGAACTCCTTGAAGGAGGGCAAGATTATTTATTCTCCGTCACTTTTGTTTGTTCTTACTAAAGTCCGGTGTGGTCTCTGTTCCTACAATTGTTACTACTTAAGCGCTGAATGAACGAATGCGTGCTCTTATACTCTCCGTAATACCCATATCGCTGATGAGTTCACTTATGGGGCTTTCCCTCTGATTATTTCTTATCTTCTTGCAATCTCTAGTGCACAGTCCTTTCCCAGCCTTTTTTGGCAAAGACCAAGTCCCGATTCTCCTTTCTTCTTTGACAAAAACAAACTGCCCCCTCTCTCGTAGTTCGAGCCCTCCGTGCATTACTTTGAAAAATCTCAAAAAATCTCAACCTTGTCAGTAGTCTTCACTTGGATATTTTATTACTAATCACTGCCGCTTGCCAATTATACCAGGTTAATTAAGGATCGATCGCATAACAACAACTCTACCGTGTGAGTTTTCAAAACTAACCTCCTCCATGTGTTCTGTCATTCTGATAGTCAGAATGAAAGACTATTTCCCAAAACAGTTGTGAAAACGGTAGATGATAGAAAGAAGGCTCAACTAGGCAGATTCAACCTCATCAAACCTGGGGGCCTATACCATCTTATGAAGCTACCAGCATATGCATGTGGGCGACTTTTTTTGACATGTGGGCGAAATTTCTAATACTGTTACTCCTATTTAGCGTTCAATGAATGAATAGGAGGATTTGGATGCTCTTAGACTCTCTCTGTATACAAATATCGCTGATGAGTTCGTTCACTTGTCTCGTATATCGTTCTCAGCCTTTTTAGCCAAAGACCAAGTCCCGATTCTCCGTTTCTTCTTTGACAAAAACAAACTGCACCCTCTATCATTGTTCCAGCCCTTACTACATCACCAAAACTCTACTGTGTGGATTTTTAAAACTAACCTCCTCCTTATGTTTTGTCATTCTTCAAGCAAAAGGTTAGCTGTCATTTTGTCTCTGTGTAATACTGCTGCCGAAAGTTAGAATGAAAGTTTATTTCCCAAAAAAGTTGTGAAAACGGTGGATGATAACAAGTCGGCTGAACTAGGCGAATTCAACCTTCCAGTTAATAGAGAGAATGACATACTCAACTGCGCAAAAGAACAAGCAATAAGGGCATCACATCATACTCAGTGAGGGATGATGATGCAAAACCCTCGACTAGGTGAAATTTTCTAGGCTCGATAGATTTTAGTCTCTCATCGATGTTGGCCGGAAAATTTGATGTTATTACGAATGGATAACACTATTATGGGTTGTGTTTCGGGACTTATTATGTGTGTGGATTGGGAAGAAGAAGGCTTGGTGAGTGAATCCCCAGGTCAGATTCCTCCACTTACCAGCTTTGGGACCTTAACGGTTTTCTCTCATGTGTGGTTTGCAAGCTATTGCACACCAGTTCGCACCATAAGGGTAATGGTTGCATGTTTCGGTGTCACCCCTTCAACAGGTTTGTTTCTTCTTTCAATTTTCGCACTCATAGAAAACTCTCAGACGAATTCTCCTTTCAACCCTTGAAATTTACTCGAGCCACAACCACTGAACATCGTCACCACTTCAGCAAGCGTCGCGTGGATTTAGTTTACCGGCTTTTTTTTCTCTCACAATCAACTTGGGAACAAGACATGAGAATGAAAGCAGAGAAACAAGCAATTAGGGCTTTGCCTCCACAAAGTTTTAACCGTGACAGCCAAATGTTAATATGGAACTCAGTTTCCTCCACGATACACTTTAGAGCTAGTCAATTACTAAACTTTTTCACTTTATAAGGCATCACCCTATCAAACCTGGGTGCCGATAGCATCTTTGAATTGCATACTCCCTCGTTTCTCTCCTGTATACAAAAACCTTGGTGTGGGACGAATAATATACTGACCCAGTGTTTAAATTAAGTCAAACCAACAGCCAATCCCAATGCCTACTACTGCTCTACTACTTAAGCCTTGAATGGATGAATCCTCTTCATGCTTTCTTCCACCAGAGACTAAGCTTAAAACTCTCAAAGCGAAATAACAATTTGGGTGTTGGTTTCACTCGTCTCGTGTCTTCCTCGTGATATCCTTCTTCTCTTCTCTTCTTGCAATCTCTAATGTACTTTACATAACTTCAAAAGATCTCAACCTTGTTAGTCTGCACTTTGATAACAAGACCACCAATTTCAATTTTTCCTCACTTTCCGCCTTGCTAATTATACCAGGTCAGAGCATAAAGAGCATTACCACAACTGTACTGTGTTTCCAACAATAATCTCCACCCTGTGTTTTACCATATTCGATCACAGGGTCTCAATTACCTTTTACAGTGCAATCCAAGGAAGCTTAGTTTGATTGAACAACAACACTCTGGAGTACATTGCTGAAACCTAATTCTATTGCAGCCCAGAAGCATTTTTTCGGAGCAAACAAAGATTTAGTAACATAACCAAAGGACGTCAAAGATGCAATCATTGGCAATTCCTGATTTCGCAGTTGCAACAAGTTATAAATTTGATCTATCAAGCAGAAAGTTTTAACTAAAAACGTGAAATACAAAGATTTAACTAATCGTTGGGTAGGGGCCGCGCGAACGCAGGCCCCCTCTGCCACAAATTATGACGTAGACTCCACCACTTGGGTAGATCTTAGGCTAGCACCCCTCCTCAGTGCATGGGTAGATCTTAGGCTAGCACCCCTCCTCAGTGCAATGGAGGTCACCAGCCTAGGCCATAGCCCTTCTTGATCGGCTATAGACCCCGTCCAGGTAAGTATGTAATCCATCGGTTTTTGGTCCATTATATACCCGTATTTCTCCAGTCTTTTCATATTTCCTGCGGTGTGGGACGAAATACAAACTTCTTAACAGCATACCCTCGTTCAATGTTGCGAAGTGCTTGTTGATACTGTTTTCTGGAGACAACGTACAGGTAGGAATTGCTAACAAAATCAACTTCATGGCTTGATTTTTCTTTCCTTACATCATATCTAATGATCTAACAATTCCCTTATAGCCAAAACATCATTATATAGCATTTCTCGATTTGGCTAAAACTATAATTCTGCAACATATTGCACATCATGCAGATTATTTTAGCTGATACTGAATGATCTTTAGCAGCTAGGGATCAGACACATAGTAGGAGTTACAGCTAACAATCTTAGGACTTCCCGCTGTTGCTGAATGAGTTGCACGTTTCTACTGCCAGAGAGATGACATTGGTTTGGTCGGAAGGAATGCAGATCAAGTCTATGAGAGGACACGTTTGGTTGAGAGGTTGATCTAGATAATAAAGAAAACATATTCGCACATGAAATTGATGTCACATTTTTCAAAGAAGATCCATGGTGAAAGAGTCGGTAGTTGGTACTACTTCTGGGTACAATTATGCCCTCCCAGACAAGGGGAATAAGAGACTTGTAATTGATCAACTGCAGTACCTACTACACTGCACCCTACTCCGCGAAGTCCATTGTTGGAAAGATCATTTTGAAAGTTAGGTATGTGTCCATTTATGATTATAATGTCCAAGGACAAACGAAATCAGTGAAGAGAAAGCGGACCTAAAGAAAGTATGTATTATGAAAATTTGAAACTGGTGGATGATGAACGTAGGCTCGTCGGCTAGGGAAATCAACCATCAGGTTTAATTAAACACCAAATTCAACTAGGAGCAATAGCGGCAACACGATCAATGAGTGATGTAACACGCTCGACTAGGTGAAAGTTTAAGCAATGTAGTAAGCGAGCTGAATCATCACGTTAATACAACCGATGAATTTTGCTTGACATAAGGTGCAATGAGTCGACTGCTGCTGCATTCGGCGAATCCATGCTTTTTCTCACACGATCAAAAACTTTGGAACAAGATGCGAGAATGAAAAGCAGAGATACTTAGAAACTAAAAGTTTTTCCACTCGATACATTAGAGCTTTGGCTCCGCCAAATTTTAATCACAAAAACCAAATGTTGATACAAAGTATTCCCGAATCAACAGAAGGGACAAACGAAGAGCAAAAATGTGGTCGAAATCAAACAAACCTCAACATCAGCAAATCTCTATACATTTTCGCTCTATCTTTGCTGCAACATGTCTCTACTAGTCTTTCACACATCAATCTCATCAGGGCATACTGGTATTTATCACCGCCTCAAAGTAGCAACCTCAAACATAACTTTCTCTAGTTGCATATCCGTAGCCAGGAGAAGAAGCTTCCATGAATGCAACTCTTACATTACCATTCCTCCATCAATGGTGAAAACCTACAAAAGGAACGAAACACCATCATATCTTTAGATACCTCCTCAAAGATTTAAGACAAGAAGCGATGGCCGTCTAGATAGCAACTGGAAAGTTATGAGAGTACCTGTCCGGTAATGTAGCTAGCAGCAGGATTTAGAGCCAAGAATTCCACTAGCCCTGCAACTTCCTCTGGTTGTCCATATCGACCTGCCATCAGAATTTGTAAGATCACTAGGTACTATTGATGGCACAAGTTCTTTGAATTATATATACTAGATTATTGTGCTCTTGTAGTAACATGCTCTAATGGTACAGTTCAAGCATATTTTCACGAGATTTTTGCCATTAACCCTAATTGTAACAGTGAATCCTGTAATTCCATCTGATGTGAGAATCCGACGTCAGTATTTACCGCAAATCCTGCTATAAGAGAATCAAGAACGAAAATCAGCAACTTTTCTCATCTTTTATGCATTTTACTCATTAGTTGCTTCATTTTCATTCAATTTTTTCTCTCCTTTTATCTTCCCCAAATTTCTGCACATTCCATAAGCTGTGGTGATCAACTTCAATTCGGTTTTCTGAGCTCCTTTCCTGATCATCACAGGTAATCCCTTTATTAAAAAGGATGGAGAAGTTCATTCTTTTCAGTTTTGAGTTAGAAAATCTGAACTAGAGAAGTCGATGCATCAGGAACTAATTGTTAGAGCCCATTTGACAAGGACGAGGGATAAGAAACCTTGGTGATTCTTTTTGGAAATCATTAATTACTAAGTATAACAAAATGCAACTTCAGAGGGGGATAATGATTATTTCGTGAACTGACCCAAGGGGATATTTGCCAAAATTTTCTTTTCAATGTCATCTCCGAGCTTGGCGGTCATATCAGATGCAATAAATCCAGGAGCTACAGCATTAACCTGTCCGGAGAGGAAGATTAAACTGTGATTAACAACATACGGCTAATAGATTTGCAATCTATTCTCTTTTGACAGTGCAAATAATGAGCACAATGAGTAATCTTACATTTATATTCCTGCTTGAATATTCCTTTGCAACACTCTTGGTGAAGCCAATCACTCCTGCTTTTGCAGCACTGTAATTGGCTTGCCCAGCATTACCAACCAAACCGACAACAGATGCAACATTGATTATTCTTCCCTGCAAAATTGATTAACAAAAATTAGTCAAACATCCCTGTAGACTATATAACCCTTACGAAAAGAAAAAAACTAACTAAACTATTAAATACAGAGAGATAAATATAAATAATTATGACTTGACCTTTTAAAGCTCAAATTTGCTGCCGAATTTTCAAATTGCAAAATAACTTCTTTCGACCCGAACCAAAAAAGGGGGTTGATCCACTTAAGATGCGGGTCACCCGTACTTCTAAAATCATGGTCGCTATCGCAATTTTTGGACCATAATTGCAGAGGAACCACATGAATCATGATCGCAAAGTTTTGCACCATGATCATGAAGTTTTACATCACAATCACGGAACTCCACAAGTGATAGCAGTGCTTTCGAAGAGAACTTGCCGGAGAAGATGAAGACGATAACTCGCCAGAGAAGATTTCGAGGAATAGTGGCACAGATATCACACAAAAACAAAGAGGATGCTGGAAAGGGCACTAGAATCTCACCGTTGAGATTCAAATAAGAAAATGAACTCAATGGGGAGCACCAACCCCTAAACTTGGAGACAGCCATCAAGATGATGAAGAGGCTGGAGATGGAAACTTGGGTACACAACAAAAATAAAAAATAAAAAATAGAACAGCAATTGAGAGAGAGAGAATCAATGGCGTGTGAGACAAAGAGAGCACAACAATGGAGTGAGAGAGAGAGACAGACAGAGAGAGAGCAATTCAGATTTGTACATCTGAGTTCAAATTTCATATGAGAGAATATATAAATTTAGGTTACGGAGGATCCAATTCCATTTTAAGAGAGACGGTGTTAGTCTGCTAATTTCAACAATTGCGAAGGTTAAACCGAATTTTCACACCCGTAACAGCTCATACACATCCACAAATATGTAAATACTAACGTTTCCACATGTATACAGTAATCGTCTCTCTTTTCTTTTGATTTTTCCTGCTGCAAAAGAATAAGCAAGAAGCCCTCCTTAAAACAAAGTTGACCTCATATCTAGAGTTCACCATGGAATGAATCACAACAAAATCCATGTTCGACGATGTATTTAACGCACACCAAAAAAGAAGAAAGAAACAAAAATATGACCCCTCATGTGAAAGACAATTCCAACATGAAATATCTTTTAAATTCTTCTTACAACAGAACCACAAAATGCAAGAATTTGAGTGCTAAACTTTCTTTTCATTGTTTTCCTTGACAAGTGTTTGTCTCAGACTCTCGTCACTGAACGAACTCCAACTTCATGCCAGGCAGCATCTGATGAATCCAAAAGAACGGGGCAGATGAGACCCCATAACATTATTTTCATGCCACAGTCATACACTGGCTTCATTTCATGGCAGTATAACACACTAATTTCATATCCCTCTTTAGTAGAACACCCAACCCAAGACTAGAATTGCTGCTAAAGCTGCTAGCCAAACAAAAAGCTGGGCCTCACATTGCAAAATCAACTACAGCTTGGAAAATAACTCACTTGAAGCCATAAGGGACCTCAACATGGAACTCAGCGTCCTCTTCTACCACAGTACTATAACAGTGTAACATAACTCAAACTACTAAAAGTGGATCAGAGACAGAACGGGCTAGGTAGGAAAAGGATTCCTACAGGAGGAGAAAGGAGATGTGGCTGTGAGAAAGGCAGGCCCAGCAAACGTGGTTACATTCATTATGTAAGAAAGACGTGGATAAGTAGGGGAGAGATAACCATGTGAGGTAGGCAAATTTCTGGTCAAATTGTGAAGGGTGTCTCGGTATTTTTGGTCGTCTTCGACCTCCTAAAAGCCCCAAGCCGTCACCCTCGCGATTTCTAAAAGTTCATTTGGATTTAATACTAAAAAACATTTGTATTCAAGCAGTTAGAAGTTCATGATTAAACCATTCAGTAGCAGTTTGAAGGAGAAGATCGCTTATCAGTACTACTGTGAACCCTCAAAAGTAAAAAACAGCATCAGAATATTTGAGGCATCCCAGATTCGCACGACTTTTCTAATCAAATCAGTGCACCTCTTAGGAAGATGGGCTCCCAAGACACTGTATCAAAACTGATAACTTTGGCCCACACTTCAACATAGAAGTGGAAAAGAAAGTTCAATTTAGCCTTTTCGCAAAGCATCCTCACTTAGAATACATCACACCTGCCATCTTTCACTGTTCATATACCAGGAAAAAAACTGGTTTGCCACAACTTGGAATAGAAAAAAAAAAAAAAAAAGGAAATGCCATGTACTTGGCAGAAAATACGGAATCTGTTACTTTAATAAGTGGGATCACAAATCGCTTTCTAATTTGGAAAGTGTGTGATATCACGTTTCTGAGTTAGAAGTCGTGTTATTAACTCATGCTTTCTAGTCCGTTCAAAATATATCACCAACTCGGCCCAATGAAAATGGGCTAATGATCCCATGATTATTTAAAAAAAAAAAAAAAAAAAAAAAAAAAAAAAAAAAACACTCTAAGTTAGAAGGTGGTAAATGATATCAAGATTTTACGAGCTGAGTTGGTGATGTATTTTGAATTAACTAAAGAGCTATATAATAACACTGACTCCCACACTTTCTAAAGTGGCAGATTTTGTATTTTCTGTGACATATATGCATTTTCATTTGGGTAAGTGACAGAAAACATCCCTGTGTTTAGGCTCATTACCTAACTATCTTGTGGTTTGGAAGTACCAAAAACCACCCTTTTGTTGGCTAAACATGTTGACAATAAGCACCCTTCTGTGTAGTTCCCTTATAAAACGCGTGGAGACCATACCTTACATTCATTTTCTGTCCATTTGCCCTTAAGAGTGTTGAAAAGTCTTTAATTCCCCTTAAGCTTGAGTAAACAACTAAATTTACCTCTCTATCTCTTCAACCACACCTCTCCCCCTTCTTGATTTCAGCCCCAATCAACCACCATCACTCCATAGTCCATACATTACCAAGACCAACCAATTGACTCAACCATAAATCTCTCCAAGCATCTTATCTTCTTCGCCATATCTATACTATATCTACTCACAACCAAATGACATTACTTCCAAACAGCAGAATTCAAATTAGGAAACATGTTTTCATTAAGATTTTTCAAAGATGCTAGAGATTAATCAACTACACTTCCTAAAATGAAATTAGATCAACAAAACATATAAACAACACGGTATTGAAATTAGCAGCAACAGCAGAGCAACTATTCCAAAGATTGCCATCACTCTTTCAGCGACAGCCACCCAAGAACGCGCCCACCACCACCACACAGCCACCATCTTAGTTTTATCTTCAATCATTTACAAGAACTTCAATTTAAGCCACCACAAAATAGTGTTTATTCGATATAACCTAGTATGTTTATTCAGACTTGTTCATCATCACCATCAACAATCGAAAGACGGACCCAAACCCACTAACCCGAAGCCCCGGTCAACTTGGTCCAGCGGTTATCACTTCACAAGCTCAGAGAACCATCTGACTTTGAGCCAGAGGAGCTGGGTCAACTCGGTCAAGCGAGTTCTCCTTACTCAGCTTGGATTACATCCTAGAACGGAGGTCTTTACATACTTGCACCGAGGTATTTTTCCGATTCCACCCTCTCCATCACCGGCTCTCCTCACAACTCTGATCCCAGAGGTCAGAGAACCCATGTCCCAAAGGAGTCAGTGGTCGAGTAGGATGTTGGGGTTTGGTCTGGTGTAATCTGGATGTGCTTTATTGACTGGTGATTGGAGGTGGTCATGGCCATCGATGGGAAACCTACCTCGCTCAAATTGAGCCACCAACATCGGATTACCCAAATTAACCTCACCCACCAACCCTCCTCATCACCCAAAACCGAAAATCACCTTCATCTCCATAATCATCACCGTTTTCTCGATCTGTGGTGGTGGTATGTGGTAGTAGCGGTGGTGGAGGTGGGTGTCAATTGAGGTGTGGGCTGGAGTGGTGTTGAGCAGTCCAAAAGAAGAAGAGGAAGAGCGGAGATTACAGATCACAGAGAAGAGGAAGGAGAAGAGAGTGAGACGTGAGAGAGAGGGTTGTTGTTTATGTTTTTAAGAGTACTTTTTTAATTCATTTGTGGGTGAAAATGTTATCAACCAACGAGGGTAAATTAGACTTTTGCATTTCCCTTGTATTCTGTGAGTTACAAGGGTGGTTTTTTATATTTTCCAAACCACAATAACTTGGTAATGAGCCAAAACACGGGTGATTTCTGTCATTTGCCCTTTTCATTTTCCATCCCCACGACGTGGCAATTTCGTATTTTGTCCATACACCACCAGTCACTACGTAAACCTCAAAGTTCCTGGAAAATCAGGATACGAACTTACAAGCTATCCCAGGTTAATAATGGGATGTATTAATAGTGGAATGTGCCAGAATATCTGGTGTAAAGTGTAAACACAAGTTTTGATTTGATAATCGCATTTTCTAAGGTACCCTAGACTGGTTTAGCGCACAGTCTCACACCACTGTTTAAGATTGATTTTACAACAGTGACAATGCAAATATGTGAAACGCATAACAAAGGTAATCAGGCATTTCAAGCAGAATTAACCAAGTAAATTAGTGGTGTCTTTAACCGAGAAGTGAAACAGCATATCTACAGGATAAGGTCTTGGGGAATTTAGCATTACCTTTCTCTTTTTCATCATAATTTTGGCTGCAGCCTGCAAACAAAAGCAATAGTCTTATTAACAACTGAACAGATGAGATGTGACTAGCGAGCAAATACTATAAATAGTCGTGACATTTCTGCACAAACCTGTGTGCAAAGAAACACTCCTGTAAGATTCAAATCAATAACCTCCTGCCATTGGGATTTCTTCATTCTCATCAAAAGCCCATCTCTGGTAATACCTACAACCATTGCTAACAGTTTGAGAATGAACTTACAGAACTATCATCACGAAAATGGCTGCTAACTGTTGATACCAGCATTGTTTATCAAAACGTCAACTGTTCCCCATCTATCAACTGCCTGCATGAATAAGAATCATAGTAAAAATCCTTTTCGAATGAGCTCAACAGCAAATATATACCTCACAAGAGAACAATTGCTCACTGTTTTGATCATTGACTCTACATCTTCTTCCTTTGAAACGTCACCTCCAAAAGTAAGAGATTCACCACCATTAGCCTCGATCTACACAATTAACAGTATTTTCTCATAAACCATATACCGGGTACATATCAAAATGGAGTAGTTTTTATAGTGAAGACGCAGGCTAAAACACGAGAAGAAAACCTGAACCACAAGAGCCTGAATAACAGTACGCTTGTAAGAGAAAGCAGCTAGATCACCTTTTATTGAAATTCTTTACCTCTACTAAATACGCAGTACTACGAAAATCAAATTTCAACATTCACATACTTTTAAGCACAAAACGGAGCAACTTACTAGTTTAAGAGCAGTACATTTGTCCTGAAACTTATAGCAAACAAACACAAGGAAACAGCAGAACACGGGGTTCTGTGGTGCATATATGCAACTCCAAAAATGCTAGAAAGTCCCACGAGTCTTGAGTCTCTTGACCTTAAATTCACAAAGTTCTAGCAAATACTCTAAATCAGAGATTCCTAATAAAACACACACTCTTTCAGATTAGGTGAAGTGATTTGGTAGGTTTAAGCCTAATTCTCTGGTAAAGTAGACAAGCAATTTCAAGGGCATCTGAATGTCTAGACATGTACGAAGATATGAGATGAAACTTTCTTTCACAGAATTCATTTATCGGCACATTTCGTCCTAACTACTCCATAACTTGTCGCAAAAAGATCATACGGATATAAATCTCGGAAGTTAGAGAGCAATCTATTCTTCCGTTAACTTCATTTCTCACACACGAGCATGCGCACTTACTTTTTCAAACAAGGTGAAGTGATTTGGTAGGTTTTGGCCTAATTCTCTGGTAAAATACACATGCACTTTCATGGGCATCTGTATGTCGAGACATGTACCAACATATGAGATGAAGGTAATTCGTCAACATCCACGAACCCCAATAAACGAATCTTTCTTCAACCGAGTGCATTTATCAGAAAATTTCATCCTTGATTCTCCAAAACTAGACGTAAAAAGATCATATGGATATAAATCTTAGAAGTCAGACATTACTCTAGCATTCTGCGACTTCATCTCAGGAGTATCCTATTGGGTTTGTCATCCAAAATAATTGCACATGTATAGTGACAAACTGACAATAGATAAAGTTCACAAAATACTTAACAGCAACATGAAAGATCGAAGTATACCCAACAGCGAAAATATAAAGCAATACTGATAAATAATTGCCAGACAAACATCAAAATTAAAAAAACAAAAACAAGCTTATGTTCCTACATACATGGACCCCATCCAGTCAATGCCTCTTACATCAAATTCAAAGAATGCTGCTTACCTCTTTGGAAACCTCTTCAGCTTCTTTTGAAGACCTTGCATAGTTGACCAGTACCTGCAATAGCATATTGGAGTGTGTATCATAAGAGAAACCAGGGGCTTCTGTTTCTCGAATATGTATTTTATTTTATCTAAAGAAACTCAAATATAAAGCAAAAGGACACAGGCTGATGACATTATTGTAGCCTTTGAAGAAGCCACGAGGGTAATGGTCAACTTCAGTATTGATTCATTGACGATGTCCAGTTCCACGATTATGTACTGAACAGCTCAAATAAGATCTTTCATGGCTAACATCGTTAGTTCAGTCGTTCCTGCCATAGTCCGGCAACTACTTACCAGTAACTAAGTCATACTTCTAAACCATATCAGTAACTGTATGAAAGCAAAGTGCTTTCAGTGTACAGCTGAAAGATCCAAAATAAGAATCATACTTCAGTGGTTTGCATGTTTTACAAGTAACAAGCTATATTCCCTTTGAATAGGCTTATGAAGCTGAAGAACGTTTACAAGGAAACTGATAGGTCGTATTCTCAGAACCTACATGGTGAAAGTGGAAAGAAAAACTACAAAAGCAAACTCTGCCTAGGAATCTAATAGATCCAGCAACTGATCGCCGGAGCTGGGTGACATGCCGGTGCGCCATTCAGAAAGCAACTGAACAATAAAGGGCCTCTAACAATGACATACGAAAGGCCATCAAAAGTTTGTCTTCTATACATCCTTCAAACAATCCATCTAGCAACCAAAAGAGCCAATCACTAAACTTCGTGAATCTCTTTATCCACCCTAATACCATTCCAAGCAGTCGAGAACTCCAAAACCATAGCATGAGCAACCCGTGAAATGCCAAAAGCCAATAGGATTTGACCCCAGAAGGACCACACCGACAGTAGGAATGACCACACAGCAGGAAAATGCAGCAGCAGTTGGTAAACCGACTCAGAACTACACTTCCATATACAGCACCAATTAACTAACACCTGACGGCGACGAACGAAGTTTTCAACGGTCAAGATTCTGTCATGAGATGCACAACAACAAAAGAAAGAAACCCCTGATGGACCTCGACTTTCCAGACTAAAGGATCTGGCCAGGGATAAATGCTCCCCACACAAAGAAGAAGAAGAAGAAGAAGAAGAATAGGAACAAACGTAGAACAACCCGTCTAAGACAATCACTACTCGATGGGATCAAAAAAGCCTAGTCGAGGTCCATTGGTCCAATACTACGGTAAAAAGATTTAAGCAAATCTTGGACCTCTTGTCATGTAAGTCAAGCCGAAACCAAGTATCCCACACAATACTCACACTCCCCTTTCTCTCAGCCTCTCCAGTACTAAAGCACTAACTCATTAGAACCATCAGATCCTGAACTATATGAAAAAGGGAAGGAAATTGACAAAACAACGACTCTTTGCCTCCCCACTCATGCTCCCATGGCCGACCCAATTTCCTAAATTAATCTTACAAGGGAACCTTTAATCAAAACAATCCCAATTCCCAACCAGCTCTAGTGCCTCTCCACAACCATACGACCCTCTAACCACATTAGAGCAGCTTCCATCCCTGGCCCATATCTCGCATCAATCACTCTCCTACACAAACTCTGAAGCTCAAGCCTCCACAACCGCTTCGCCAGAAGAGCCTTGGAAATGTTCCATCCCTAGCCCACATCGGAGCAGCTTTCCTACCTGACCCATATCTCGCATCAATCACTCTCCTACACGGACTCACTCTCAAGCCCAAACCTCCACAACCACTTAGCCAGAAGAGTCGTGGAAAGGTCCAGGCAAGGAATACTCAGAACTCCACTGTTAACTGCATGACTCACCACACCTCAATCAACCAGATGATACATAGAACTCAACCCCCATCCCTCCACATAGAAATCCCTAATTTCTCCAGCCGCCCAGCCACATAAATCGACATCACAAAAAGAGATGTGAAGTAAGTAGGAAGGCTCAACAAACTGCTCCTTTGATTAGAGTATTTCAACCATCTTTTTAGAGATACTGCCTCTTTCAACATGCCAACCTACACTTATGCTGCTCAACCCAAAGGCAGGTTGAAAAAGCATTTAGGTGTCACATTTACAAGAATAGACAGTTTTCTGCCCAACCAAGGTTGGCTAAAACCCATCCTACCCAGAAGCGAGGACAAAACTCCCAATGTACATGATCACAATCAATCTCAATACAATTTTACAAGCACCCCCAGCTCACCACTCTTCAGCCTATTATCCAGGCACTCATTGGCCACAAATACATCGTTTAAAATCTGCCTACCCACCACAAAAGTATTCTGAGAGAGTCTCGAATAAGAGATGGTAACACTCCTTTAAATCTTACAGCAAGCACCGTTGCCAAAATCTTGTTAGACTTACGTAACAGACCAATGACATGGATGTTTCCACAACTTCAACCAATTATATGAAGGAGACATATTCCTATAATAAAGTGGTTTAGCATCGTTCGCTCAACTACTAGAAAGGATCCATAAGCTGTCTCGTAACCCAGGAGCAATATGACTATACCATAACGTTAAGATGTTGCAGGAACTACCTTGGTTTGCATCTATGAGCAATGTAAATATCTTCTATAATGTTTCACAGACCGAAGTAACTGATTAGATGGTCAAGCTAGTTAAGTCATCGGATTACATAGGGTCATACCGTCATAGTCATATACACAACGCTCGTTCGTTGTAATACCAAATTAATCCAATCTATCATGCCCTTCCACATTTCCCCTACTAAAAATGAAACCAACTTCAGTGCCGCCTTCTGTTGTGCGTTGAACTAAAGCACATACGCCACTGCCTGCTATTACAGTAACTAGCAAAAACATAGAAAGCATGTATATTTTCTGCAACAACAAAAAAAACACCCGCCTTACAACCAGCTTTCCCCAAAGTCAACGCAATTGACCTGCCAATTCCTCTAGAAGCTCCAGTAACAACTACAACAGGAGCTTCCAAATTCTGACCAATGTCTACCTCCGCTTGCTCAACCGCAGCAACCTGAGCCCTAACACCTGTTTGAAAACACACAAAACATCAGTCCACAACACACCACCCTATTAAAGCCCTAGAAATAGCATTGAAGTCTAGGTTAACACAATCAGAAGACTGCAAATCTGATTATAATTGAGTTTTGGGGAGTAATTGGAACAAGAGCTAGGGCTTATACAAGGATGAGATCATTTTGGGGATAGATACCTGAAGGAGGAGGAGTCGAGGAAGAGGAGGACAAGCGGCATTGCAAGGAAGCGAGTTGTGGAAAGGGAGAGCGGAGAAGAGAGAATTGGCGAGCGATTCGACAACCGGAACGAGCGACTTTCTCAGAGGAAGCTCCGATGGAGTTCAAGGCTACGGCAACTGACGAAGCCGCCATTGCAGAAGCTCTTGGAAGATCAATTACACTGTAAATACGAATGCGTACGAGTATCTGTAACAATGTACCAGTATAGCAGTGAGAGAGCCTGAGAGATGAATCGGTCTGTTTGATTTTGACTCGGAAAGTTCCAAGCCTAACCACACTACTGTTGGTTTGGTGTGGGCGAAACCTAAATGGATCACTGTTGATGCACTTTTTCACACTTATCTGTGTCTTATGGCTCAATTCATATTCACAATTTTGTAATGTAGGACGTATGACTCGCACTTGCTATATTTGGGTGTGCTCCCTGGAAAAATTCGAGTTGACAGGTTCGTAGTTGAAAAGATCGGGGTATGTAATCACTGAGTTACGCCTGTGTTCGAACTCAAGGTGTTCAAAGTTTTGAGAATGAAAGTCCGACCAAGAGCAACTCAACTACACTCCTAAGGGTTATTGTACGCCAATTATTGATCTGATGACATGCATGCAAGAGCATTAAACAATACCCTTCGATGTGTAGTAGAGTTGGGGCTTACATCATTAAGATTGTGAACATTTGCATAGAGGTGGTCTTGAGTTCCAACATCGAGATAACACGAGGATTGTTTATTGACCTTCTCAAGTCAATTTGAAATGTCTCAATCTGGTTTACTTCTCTAGTGTGATTTGCAGGCTACTGCATTAGAAGGGACGTTTAATTAGTACACACCCAAAGGGGCCCTTAGACTACTTACAATGCTGGGAACATTGCCTTGCGTTGCAAAACTGATTCTGTTTAAGAGAAGCATTTACCGAATCTCATAGTTTGTTGGGTCTTTTTCATATGGGCTCCAGTAGTTCTCTATCGAGCAAAATATAGCAGTGGACAACACAAGTACCGATAAGGCGATAACTAACTATTAAGCTTCTACTACGATAGTTTTTAGTTAATATACATCGAAATTAACAGATACTCCTACTAAGCTTTTTATCACCAGATAAACAAAACTGCTTCCACATTACCATAATGCAGTTCCCCAACCACATCTGTTGATTCAGATGACTGGCTACCTAAAGAGACCCCTCAAACCCTAGAGATGAGAGAGGAAGCAAAAAAAAAGAAATTTAACGATTAAATCCGAAAATGATACAGCTCTTGAGCCACCAGAAAAAAAGGGTAAACAACCCAACCACCACCGTTTGGATGTGAGATGAGAGGAGGATTCATCTGAGCGTCAGTCAACAGGCAATATTCTGCAACATCGGTCTGCTTCTCTTGTAGATGTCAAAAGGATCAAAGCTGGATAGAGCTGGAGAGGGGTGTTTCAGTCAATCTCTCCTTCCTCCACATCTATGTCAACATCTTCTTCCTCACCATCACCACCGCCGTCCGCCGCGTCTCCACCGCCGCCACTCCGCGGCGGAGCTTCATCTTCCTCCTCATCGTCCACCTTCATGTACAGACCAAGTTGCTCCAGGGGATTACTATTCCCCTGGAAATTGAAACTACCCAGACCACCAGTTTCAGATACAACTGGGCTTGCCACATCCGCGTAACTCTCCACGTGCTCACCAGGTGCAGCCCTGAGCATTTCCAGATCCTCCATGAACTGACAATTCTCGTTTATCTCAACCGTCTTCTCCATCTGCAATAAAGAAAAATACATTTGTCTTGATTAACACCATGTACAAGACTAGAAAATTACAGGCCACTACTTGAAACTGTAACACAAAGTTCTACACGAAAAATTTAATCCATTTTTATCGAGTTATCACAAATGACTATAGTTGGTAAAGTTGCAAATAATAAAGTAGTGAAATTTATTATTTAATTTCTAAAATGTTACATTTCTACTCCATCCGTCATAATATGTTGGTCCCCCGAAATATTTGGCTACTTCTATTTTTGGTGAATCACAATATTGTAATGGTGAGAATGTGACATCATCAAGAAGTAAAAAAAAAAATTGGTAGGTATTCAAAAAAAAAAAAAAAAACATTATAAAGTTAGTGGAGATGTAATAATTACATATTCCATTTTCCCAAACTCCACCTTTCAAGCGGGAGTGTTATTACAAATATGATTAGAAATATGATTTTGTTGGCATAAATTTCCCCTCATTCTTTTTCAAAAAACTTCCCTTAAGAAGATTGTATCTAATAGTCCAAATTCATTTGATCTAATGTGCCAAAAGGCATTTCAGAAACATGATAATCCGCACCGTCCTAATTCGTTACTCCCTCCGTCCCATTTGGTTTGCTTGTTTGACTTTTCACACATATTAAGGTAGTTGAAAAAAATGCCAAAAAATCACGCACTACCAAGATTACCCTACATGTTAATGATGATAGTACATGTGAATCCACATATAAGGACTGCAATCATGTAATTAATAAAGGGTAATAGTGGAAAAGGTAGTGGTAAAAATGGGTGTGTTTTCAAAGAAGACAATTTTGGGACAAGCCAAGATGGCAAATAGGACAAACATTTTATGGAAAGCTTGCAATCTGATTTAGGTACCATGGGTGATTCCTTGAATTCCCAGACATTTTGTGTTAGTGCAATTTTATTTCATTTTGGCTTAGGTGAAGAACTATATGCTTCTCACTCGAATGGAAGGCAAAAAAGCAAAATGTGGATAGCTTAGGTGGCTAGTTAATTGCTTAAGCATGCATAAGCTCTCTGCTACTGAAAAAGCCTACCTTTTGCAAAGCCTGGCGTTCTGCTTCTCTCTTAAGTTCTCTTTGCCTCTTCGCTTCAGCAATAGCATCCTCTTCAGCTTTCCTTCGAGCTTCTTCCGCAGCTCTGGCTTCTGCTTGTAACCGAGCTTTTTCTGAAGCACCAGAAAGGTTCAGATATAACGAGATTTTAGACGTAAGCACCTCTCTCTCTCTCAAGCTATTGAAGTGTTCAAAAGTGCAAAGGAATTTTTACACATACTATTGAAGTGTTCAAAAGTGCAAAATGTACCTTCTTTTCTTCGTCTTTCAAGCTCCTCTCTCTCAAGGCGTAGCTTCTCAGGGTCCGTCTTTTCACCCTGCAATCAAAAAGATTTCACGACTCCCAAGGTAAATCTCAATGATATAACCTAGATGTGTCATTGAAGTAACACGCCATTGTCTGACCTTGTCGAGATTCTTTTCTTGAGCTTTAAGAATGGTGTCGGCAAAACGACTTCTCAAAAGAGCCGCGCGGTAGAGCTTATCGGGAGAGACTTGCCTCCCAGTTGAAACACTCTCCCCTAAAATGTTACAGCACGATGGGTAAGACGATGATGCTGTAAAACTAACAGCATACACTTCCTTCATATATTCATTGCTTACCCTCTTGACACACTTCAATGTCCACCCCAAGAGCAGTAGACTGAACGTTCTGCTCAATTTGATTCACTCCTGCCAAATCTGTGACCCCCACAGAGAATTTAACAATATGAAAAATACCATCCTCAGGAGACAAACAGCCAGTGAATCTAATCCCAAGTAAAAAAAAGAGAACAATCGCAGGGCAAAAACGCTCACCCTCTCCCAAGGTTGCATTATCAATATCATTTCTCGTCTGTCCTACATTTTCTCCAGACCCCATTTTTTCCTACAGCAGGAAGAACAGAAATTTAAGATTGACACATTAGAAAATATTCGGCATTTCACCTGTATTATAGCTCAAAAAAATCATTGAGCAATGATAGCATCAAATGTACCTTTGGACTAGCTGCAGGAGCCCGACCACCATCTGAATCACTACCAGAACTGCCGGAGTCTGAATCTGCATATAGAAGAAACGTGTAACCAGTAAGATGAAGCTAAAGAAAGCTGAAATGCGTATGCATATGCGCATAGCCATCCCATCTATATAAAATAACACGGACAGTTATTTGTAGCAAGAATTTTATGTGCTGAAAACAAGTTTGATGATACAAAAGAAATGACTGCTCCAACAAAATTCAAATTCATTCCAGAAATGTTTGATTTGTTAGCTTGAAAGAAAAATATGAGCAGTGCGAGCCGTTGTAGGCCAAATATCAACCTTTCAAGTTTGGACTGGTGTGATGATATGAAATCCAGAATGTGGCTATCAGACAATACGAAATGAAGATGTATAAAGTAGGACTGCGCTTACGGAAGTATCCATTACTGTAGTTGAGGGTCTACTCCCCATTGTCCCCCATTGACTCCTAAAAAAAATTAAATCACTTGGAAGTGATTCAGATAAATAGTTCTATATCTGCCCGAAACCTCATTCATGAATATACTCAAAAAATATTGGGCTTCCTGTGGCACCACAGATTGCCATATAGCACTATCAGGAAAATACCTAGTATGTCAACCAATATCAAACATAGCTCCTTGATATCTGAATCAGCAGCCGTCACAAACCAATCTGTCCAGGCACACTGATGGGCAACAAAGAAACCCAAACAGCCTTGAAAAATCCCAAATGTGTGCATGTCACAAAAACTGGCTCCTAACTAATTTCAACAGAGACTTTCACAACTCAGACATTCCCAGCCAAAAATACAAATGTCAGGAACTGAACAGGACAAGGTATATCCCCACATCAATTATCCGTTGAAAATCTCAGCATCTCACCTTATCAGCTTAGCCCTACTTAACTTTAAGAAAAACTAATGCTAGGAAACTTCCAAAATCCGTCTTCTATAGGTGCTCTGGCTCAATCACTCTGTCCGTCTTCCAGGATTTTTCCTATAGTAGGTAAAATCCGGAGTCCAGGCATATGGCTCAATCACTTTGTCCGGCTTCCTTCCTCCCATATCAGTGACAAACTTCAAGAAATATCTCATTGTCAAAGCGCTAAATAAAGCATTGCCCTGAATGCCTAATTCAGCGTGCTAACCACTATAAACCCTCTTATTTTAAGGATATCATAACGATGCAAGCACAAAGCACATACCAAGGGCAAAGGGAAGAAAAACACAAGGTACAACCAAGAACACATGCAATCCTCGGAAGCACACACTACTGTCATATTCACTGAAACACGGGTTATGAGAAGATAAAATCTAACTGTTATTCATCAAAAGCTACAAACCGACTGTGGACGAGTGCAGGATTTACGGACGCGAGTGATAGACTACTAAACGAACTACAACTCCTAAATACATCAACATAAAACTATGGATCATAATTCAGAACTATTCTATATATATAAATATATATAAATTCATTTTCTCGTGATCCCCCTCAGCCTCCTAAGCACATCAAAGACGACATCTCCTACCTGTTCTAGTGTCTGCACCTCTTGGCTTTCACTAGGTAAACCTAATTCTTAAACTGACAAATATTTCAATAATAACGAAATTTTGCAATGAGGCAAAATCTGATAAATTTTCCAGACCAGGAAACGAATTTACACACAAACACACACACACACACACTGGTCAAGAAAAAGTGGGATCTGGCAGGACTTCTATACCTTAGAAAGAAACATTACCATTACATAGACTTTCTCTACTCAAAGGGTGTGTACCCAAACTATGAGTCTACTTACAGCACTCAATATTACTCATGAAAGTGCAACTAAAGCATGCATTTCATAGCTCGCTTTAACGGACATAGCAACAATGTGAATGCCATATCAAACTTTTCCACTCATTGGTGTCAAAAAATTAACAGCCTGAAGGGGCAACAACACCCAGGAATTCAATGAATTAATTAACAAATCGGGGTGTGGCGACAACAGTCGTAGCTCCTCAGGAATTCTCAGTAACCAACTTAGCAGTCATTTCCAATTACAAGAACCCATCAGAGAGACATCCATTTCACATAAAATATCAAATTTCACAAGGTATAGTCTATGATACAGGTACGAACCTGTATCAGGACACAGCGCAGGACACGGCAGCGATATTAAATTTTTATTAGTCATGTACTTTCAGTAAGTCTATATATTGTTTGGGGGTTTTATCATTATTAGTTAAGTGTTAGGGGGCTTTGGGTACTTAGTAGCTGGATCAATCAGTAATTATGTGTTGTCCATTTAGTTTATTAGTTATCAAGGAATGAAGAAGAATTAAGTTAATTTAGTAGAAACCCTAGTTTTGGAGATCTCAGGCTCTCAGCTTCTCGAACTGCTTCTCTACCGATAGCTTCTGCTATCAGTTTACGACACAATATCCAGAAAAACTAATATCATTTCACTTCTGGTATGCAGATGTGAAAACAAAAAATCAACTCCCCCGCAGCAACTTGCAACTGTGAGTTTGGGTATACCCCCTTTGAGTAGTGAAAGTTTTTAATTAGCAAGTGCCTTCACAGAAAAAGCAAGACAGAAGGGTTTGCCCAGACTTGCTTTAGCTCCATGATCAGCAAGGCCCTGGCTACCCTACAGCGGGACTTTGTATCTGATGGCAAAGACAGATGCAAACTAAGACCTAGTTCGGATGACAAGAAACTTGGAGACGTTAGCAGAATATAACTGCCTCGAATTTTAAGATACTTTATGTACGACTACAATATTTGAAGGGACAGTATGTAGACTATAAATATGACTTAGACTGGGAGCAAGACACATGAGGCAGGATCCTGGAAGTTTTATGAGACAGAAGAATAACTTTGTATCTCTGAACCAGAATTATCAGGTTGGTTTTGTAAGAGAAGTTCAAAATTTAGACTCATACGGTCATAGCTGGGGAGCCAATTTATGATTTTTGAAGATCGTGGCATGATATAAGATCCCTCGTCAGTAATAACATGACTTAAACTGAAGGAAACTCCAACCAAGAACTTCACTCCGCTGGAGTTTATGGGGTTCATTTGATCTTGCTTATTAGAAAGGCTGAATATATGCTTGACTTGTCCAGACACAGAAATAATTGGGCTCTACAGAACTAGGAGATCCATCACTGCATGGTTTTTTTTGGTCTGAATGCAGTCAAGTAGGCTAGTTTAGTAACCAGATAAGTGACAGGATTCTAGGCTGTTTAGCAGGTGCATCATGTGCATGTCCTAGCGAGACTATGTTTAAATCTTTTATTGCATAGTGTCCTGCTGCTCCTGCAAGCTCATTTGGACATGTCCCGGGCTCCGATAATCCAGGCAGATGGATTAGTGGCTTAGTTGCACTTTATAGTCTAATGGCTGAGGAGGCGTGATCTGAATAGAATTCATCTTCAAACTGGGTCCACCATGTCGTCATATTCTGGGGTGAGCTGACAGGAAATTTTGAAACAACTACGGAGGTCCAACCCTGCCAGTACCAAAACCCTCTATTGCCATACTTGAATGAATATTTCATGTCAGGGCAACATCCGCATTTCAGCTCTTAAAAGTTTTCGGGTTACGAATGTCCAGAAATATAATTTCATGGCTTATTTTAACTGATGATCTAACGAATATGGAGTCACAACCCAAAGGAAGTGTCTGGAGACTGGCTCCACCGCAACATCACATGCTGAGGAAGCTAGGGAGCTAACAGGGGAATCCAATACAGTAAAGAGGTGCTCGTTTACAGAGAAGGTCTATACCAATTCCTCTCTGATTGCTTCCAAATTCCAATGCCTCATTTCATAGCTGTAGTTCAGTCCATTATCTTTTCTATCCTTCAAATTTCATACCCAACAAGAGGAATGCCTCGTATTTCATGTAAAAGGAGAATAACTCATATTTCAGGTCTACGCTCTCATACTAATACCCTAATTTGGAGTCCAGGTCTGACTTCAGATAACTTCCAAACAAGGTTGGTACAAAGCATGACAAAAATTTCCGAAGCATGTTTTAGCTTCATAATAGAATAGCGTCTGAAAGGAAGTGTCTGAAAACTGGCTCCACCACATCATCACATGTCTGAGGGAGCAAGGAGAGCTAACAGGGGAATCCAATACAGTAAACAGGTGCCCGTTTATAGTCCAGGTCTACACCAATTGGCATATTTCCAAATTTTCGTGCAAGATAAATAAATCTCCAATTCCTCTCTGATTGCTTACAATGCCTCATTTCATCATTGCTGTAGTTCGGTGCACGTTCTTTTCTGTCCTTCAAATTTTATACCCAACTTATCATGTAAAAGGAGAATGCCTCGTATTTCATGTAAAATAAAAATGCCTCGTATTTCATGTAAAAGGAGAATGCCTCGTATTTCAGGTCTACACTCTCATACTACCCTATTTTTCATTTCAGGTCTGACCAAAGATAACTTCTAAGCAAGGTTGGTGCAAAGTATGAACACATTTCCAAAGCATGTTTTAGCTTCATAATAGAACAGCGTCATCTAGCCTGATCCTGGCTCTAAGTTGTAAGAATCCATGGGGTTCCACCTCAAAACCAATTGGCAATGAGGGGAGTAGCCCAGGACATTCATTAATTATATTTCTTCTTCTTGAATGTCCGATGTGGGACTTCTCAACATAAGTCATGGTAATTGTGACACAGATTGGCAGGCAATCCTAAGGAACTGCACAGTTATGGAGCTATGAGTCTAAGACGAATAGATGGCAATCAAATATTCAACCATATAATGCATTTCTATAAGACCAAAATCACGAACATTCAGTCCTGAGTACTTGTTCCAGATTTGATAGAATCCGTACCATCAGAATAATATGAGCATCAACGAAGATCTTGTTTCACATTCAATTGATCATTATGGCCTTGCAACTTAAGCTCATACAATCCCTATGACACAACAATCATAGGCTGGTACGAGGTCTTCAGATTGAAATAAGAACTCTGACACTTTTTTAAAGTTCAAGCTCCAAAATAATGTGTTTTGCAAGACTCGAATTTCAACTTAACATAACAGATTAAATTTCAAGTTAATATAACAGATTCATTTGTCTAGACATGGGCTGCTATATATTCACTTCACATGTAAGAAAGCTTCGCAAGAGCTTGCCTTGCCAGGAGAAAAAAAACAGACAAAGAGGTTTTGAAACAGAGAAATATTTTATATCTAATCCAGTAGTCAACAAAAACTAAATTGTGCGAGAACAATATTAAAATGAAGGCTCTTAGCAAGACGAACCACTGGAAGAAGAGCCAGAATCACTACTCGAGCTACTTGAACTACTGCATTTACTGTTTCTGGGAGGCATGTCCTTCTCTATCTCTACTGGAGGGCAACTTGACAAAGGAGGATCATTGCCACCAATGTCCACATCCTCGTCCAGAGGATCATTTCCTGAAAAGAGATGAAAATATAGCAAAAGGCTTAATGAGTAAATCTCTCTTCATTCAAGCTTCACAACAAGACTGATAAATTAATGCAGCAGTAAACAACTAGATGTAGGGGTTAGAAGAGAACCTTCCGGAGGATGTGTTGACGAATTGCTAACACCTGAGTTGTTAAGAAGCTGCACAGAATAAAAACAAAGGGGAATATCAGCACGAATTCATTGACTTCCACTAATTACACAGGAAATAATTGCAAACGATATTTCTCTAACAAACAGACAAGTAAGGATGCAGGCATAGGCTGAAACATACCTTCATTTCTTGAGCTTCATCTCCGCATTGCTTATTCTGTTTTTCCAGATAATGATCATCTAACAGCTTGCGCAGAGTGAACACAGTATCATTATCTAGATCATTAATATCAACTTCAATTTCAATTTCTTCTTCTTCAGCACCATTTGAACCATTACTTTGCTTTTTCAGAAGGTCAACAACGCTGTCAGGCAGCTCTGATGTCTCATCTGCTACAAGAGCATACAATTCATCACTTAGTTTTTGTCTATCACTAGCAGTCATGAAATGCTTCACAGGTGGGTCTTGCTTAATCTTGTTGTCCACTGACTTGAATCTCTTCTTCTTGGGAGGAGACATTTGTCTAGGAGTTTCAGTTTCTATATGGACACTTGATGTTGAAAGTACTGGTGTGTCAATGACAACCGGAATCTTCTTCTCAATCGGTTTCCATCTACTTTCGAAATATTTACGGAGGGTATTAGCCATGATGTGAACATCGTTATCACTAGGGTTATACGTCATGGCGTTTGAGAACGTAAGCCTCACATCTGCGGCAAACTCCTGTGGACTGGAATACCCGCCTGACAGTAACTTGTTCTTCACCGTTCCTAAATCCATTGGATGCTTTATAACATTAAAGTAATCAGGAATCTTCAACTTCACAACATCCACAGGAGTATTAAAGACCCACCCGTACTGGTGCGACATCAAATTATTCAATAACGTTTCGCACTTCTTCATCAAAACAGCGAAATTCGAAGTAGTAGGAGTCACCTGTTTGACTAAATCCACACGCCCTGCAGAACCCCCCTTTGTTCGAGACCCATTTCGACCAGGAGGACCGCGCTTCTTCCCTTGCGACAGATCCATCGACCTCGGGTAACTCTCTACAGGCTGACGCTTCGGTTCATCGCTACAAGTACGAATGTAACTAGACACCACAGCATTCGAATTATAAGAATCAATCTCCTTCTGAATACGCCTAACTTGTTGAAGTTCATTCTTAAATCTCAACTCTAGATCCTTCCTCTGTGGTCTAGACATTTTCGAAAGCGAAAACACCTGTAACGGCACTCCATATCTCTCATACGTATCGGCATTTAGACTAATCGATTTCCTCTTAAACAAATCGGCGGAAACCCCCATCCCGGCCTCCACGCCGCGTCCCGAGCTCCCAAACACGTCCGAATCAGCGGTGGTTTCGACGGCGTGGCGATAGTCCGGAACAAAGCCAGCAGAGTGACCTTTAGAGAACTTCTTGGCTTTCCCCATTGTTTTCAAATCCCTTTGCTCAGTGTAGTCTAAGGGAACAGATGGGGCCATATGATTGAACCCCCCCAATTTCCACACATATCAATCCCAATACGATACTTGGAAAATCAATCAATCAATCAATCAGATGTTCTAGATCAGACCTAATCAACGGCTTCGATTCCAAATTAAGAGAATGACTAACCGTGATGAGATCGCCGAGATTCAGATCGGAGCTCCTGAAAAGCAACCAGTTCGGATCAATCAACAAGACCTAACCCTAGATCGGAGAAACCACAATCGGAAGAGAGAGTTGAGGAATTGAAACCCTAGAATCGGAGAGAAGAGCCGTTGGGTGGGCGGGAGGGGGATTTGAAACCCTAGAAACGAAACCCTCCTGAGATTATCTTTTTTGTGTCTGCGATAGAGATAGGTGAAGCGAGAGCAGAGAGAGAGACAAAAGAGAAAAACGATAACGAGAGAGAGAGAGAGATCGTACCTCTTGAATATTTTTTCGGGGGGTGATTTGGGGGTGTATTTATAGGGCTTTGTCAATGTAATACTCCTATCTTCCACGTCGGTGGCCTCGCACCGTGTGACGTCACTCGTACATTGTTTTGGTGCTATGAAAAGATCTAGGGAGGTTGGTATGATTTTTTGAGTTTTGAGTCTGAGTTTTAGTTGTTGTGAAAAAAAAAAAAAATTGTGACAAGAAGTTGATGAAAAAACATTGTGACAAGAATTTGATGAATAAAGTTATGGTGTTAAAAATTTAGCGATGCAATACTTCTGATTGTTAGTGAAAATTATCATTTTTTTATTTTTATTACTAACATTTTGATTGGTCAAATTATTTATCATAGCATGTTAATATAAAAAAAGTATAGGCAAATTGTTCATTCGTGTTGTTTAAGAAGAAAAAAGTCCAAGATAAGTTCATGCCAATTTTTTATTTTATTTAGTTTTACGCTACCAAGTCAAAATCTAAAAGCTGGCAGAAAAAAAGTCATGTCAACCTTTCAGAAAAATCCAAAACAGATTAAAAGCCCAAAATAAATTAAAAGTTGTAATAAATCATACCAAACCCGCCCCTAAGAAGCTTCTCCACACTAATTTCTTTACGTATATCTATTCAGGAATTTGTGACATTCACAAACACAACTTGAGTCCAATATATTGATTCGGTTGTATTGAAGGTTGTTTGAGCGGATTGGGAGATTGGCGTTGTTTGGCATGCTCATGTTGCATTACTCAGTTGAGACTAATATATGGAGCATAAATTATGAATATGTACATCTCTACTACTAAAAAGAGCGAAGCACCTATTAGTGTTTAACCACCAAAAGTATTTTTTCACTAGAAGTGTTTCCTACACTTTACAACATGCCTAAAATACCCTTCACGTAAATAAGTTTTTACTAACTAATAATTAATCCACCACTTGCCTCCATAAATATTACAATGAGTGGTTATTTCAATAATAAATATTGAATTTACGATTATCTCTACTGGGAAAATATGACGAAATTCATGTTTAACAATTTTGTTGTCTTTTCTTCTTTACCTACACCATTAATTAATTTATCAATACTACATTTGACCTTTGATCCAAATTACATTAATTAAAAATTAGTAACTTTGGTCATTTACAAATTTTAATTCCTCCATCGTTGCATAGGTTTGAAAGTTAGAAATATGACAATGGGTTTATTTATTTTCGTTTGCATTCTTCCATGGAAATTATTTCAATTAAAAGTTGGTAAATTGATCAGTTACAAAATATGTTCCTCCATCATTATAACAATTGGTTTTGTTATTTCCGTTTTATTCTTCCACCAATTATTAACTTTTAAACAATTTTAGTATTCTTCTTTCGTTCTCTTTCATATGCTTCATTTATCCTCCAAAGGATCATGTTTCTTCGATTACTTCTTCATTTGTCTCATATGACTTTGTAAACAAACCATGATTATTATTTGTTCTAATGTGATGGTATTTTTAGGCTTAATTTGGAACTTATTCCCGTTATCAAGATTCATGTGAAATGCTCAAGGTACACATTTCGAATCGATCGCAAACATGAAGATTCATCAGAAATACTAAGGTAAACAAAATAATTACGTGAACATATATGATTGCGCTCCATCAATATTATTTTTTTTGCCCGATTTGGTTTATAATTCATTTGACCATTTATTTTAGCTTATCGTTTTTACCATCAAGTTTCATGACTCCATCTAACCGGGTTATGAATTTTTTGATGATTTCTTTGAAAATTTAGATTTTGTTAAGCATAGGAGATTTGTATTTCGGGTGTTGACGAACTGCTTGAAGGAGTAGTGGAGTGGTCTCATAGTTGTAAGTTTTCTTCATATTTATCTCTTACCTTTGTCCTTACAGTTCCAGAGTTGTAGTTCCTACAACATGCATATGATTTTGCTAAAACAAGACAGACATGAACTATCAAGGATTGTTTGCTATATGATTTTCATGTATTTATTTATTTTTGTGGTTCTTTTTCTCACATAAACATTTTTAAGAAGCTTGAATTTCATTACATGTTTGTATAACGCTTGTTTGACAACTTTGTTAAGTGTCATGCCCGATTCCTTCCCTTAGTAGTATTCAAACCATATTCCGGGCTTTTATAATTAATGTTATACCTTTTGTGATATATAGCTAATACTATTTATTTGGTCTTATATTTTTGATGAATCAAATGATTTTCTAACTATATGTAGGGTGTCAGATGATAAACCCACCTACATGCTATTTTACAAAGTACATGTATTCTTCTTGTACTCAACATTTGTAAGAGAAAAGGAATGACATGACAAAGAAGTGAGCAGTGAGAGAAAAGATTTGGGCCATTAGAAGGGTACGCATCCAAATGAGAGAAGGGAAAGAAGGAAGAAATCAAGATAAATGAATCAGAATCTTATTGAACTATAGTCGAAAGATAGACTCTGATAAGTCAGTTAAATATGAATTGGTGATACGTTGGAACGAGAAAGTGAAGATGCAATTTCTTTATAAAAGAAGGTACTATATTTCAGACAACCAAATATTCAATGTATGATTTAATTTCTTCCTCTCTTTTTTATTTTTCTTTTACATGTAAAGAGATTTTTTAAAACATCAAATTTGTCTATGTCAGACTTATTATGTGCCTACTCTATAGAGATATATTCTTTTTATAGCTATTGTTTGTTCTCCAATAGTAACTGATTTGCCTATTTTGTACTTAATTCATAATAAGTGATAGTAAAATTATAATATAATAAAAAGTATAATTATATTGTATTATAGTCTCATCAGTGTATGATATATTGAATCATAAATTTTGCATCAACAAATTCTTTTGTATTCCTTGTTAATCTCTCCAAATGCCACCCAAAACAATTCCACAGAAGTAGAAAATGCTATGGAACAATCTGACATGATTAAAGCCAAAGGGTCGAGCTACACCAACCTCACCTCATGGTTATGCAGAATTCTAAAGAGTGTTAACACGTATGAGAAGTCGGAGATTATAATTAATTTTCGCTATCAAATAGTACCAACACTTGTATAGTGATTTTGGAAGAGGATTATGTTACAAAAGAGAGACAAAATAATACAATTAGCTCTGATCACGATGTTTTTATTCATTTACATAATCTTGTAAACTTTCACATGAAGTTTTATGCCTTTCTTCTATATAAAGGAAAACATTAAACTCGTGATTCTTCAATGAATAAACTCATGATTAGATGCCTATTACACTTCATAATGTAGAGTCTCTCCTTTCAATTGTTGGTAAGCTATTGTATCAGTCTTCCATATTATGTTCTCGCAGTTTATAGTTTGATGTTATAAGTAGCCAAATAATACGCAAAGTATATATGTGATCCAAGATTCTATTTGTAAATTTTCTAGATAGCTTGGTGTTTTAACTTTTATTTGTATTTGTGCATTCTTCTCCCTAACATTGTCTTGCCAATGAGGATAGTCAATTAACGGGCACAATTCACAAGCTAAAGATCTTATGTACTACCTACTCGGAAAGAAGTTTGCCAATTATTTTACTAAATGTTACATAAATTAAGTGAAACATGCATTCCCTAAAGCACTGTGCACACCCACTTAAACCAAAGATAAGTGGAAGAGGCCTGTTATGCTTCCAATTTTTTTCTTCATCCTTTAATTTCACCTCCTATGTGTCAAGATATGATTGTTAATAATTATTTATTGTAACATCGACATCGGAAGTGAAATTAAAGAGTGAAGAAAATAGGGTGACATTTTTCATTTTCCTAAGTGGAATAAACGTCTTATAAACAGTAAAAATTCTAACACACGTGCAACGCACGTGCACCGAAACTAGTTTTATATAAGTAGATGTATAGTATGTGTGTCACGGCTAAAATTGTTGTCAAATGACATATTTAGTATTGAATTATTTATCAAAATCTTAATTTAATAGTATCAACTACAGATAGTTGATTAAAGATATTCATTTTATGTCTAGCAGCTAAATGAATTAATGTATGGGCTATGAAGAATCTCTTCAAGATTAGTTTGGGGGTGGCACAGAGATAAAAATCCATGATGTATATGGCTAAACACCTATATCTTTAAGCTTCCCAACTCTAATAGCCCGGGGAGGGATATAGGCTTGGTTTGGGAAGGATTAATTAATGGTTGGTTTAATTGTGAATAATATGGCGGGTAAATCGGGATTTTACGCGAAATTTTGGTGGGAAATTTGACTCAACCGGTACCGATTTTCGAGAAACCGGGACCGGCAATCTCAAAACCGGTACCGGGTAAGCCAACGGCCGGACCGGCTGCATTGATGTCGGTCAAATATTATGCCGGATATGCCACGTATCGCTGCCCGATAGGCTGGATGACCGCACGGAATCCGCGAAGATTCCTACATCTCAATCAACGCCTGACTTCACAATTTACCAAAAAGTTCTCCAATTCCCCACCCGTGACACTTTTTCACACGGCATGTATCCTCCCACCCACCCTTCATCTCTTCCATCACCATTCCTACAAATACCCACCCATTCTTCCTCTCTTACACCACAACTCACACAAAGACCCACCCATCACCACTCCTCTTCACTACCAACCGTTAAATGGCGTCTCGCCAAAATTGCGCCGACCTACCTCTAAACCATCCAGAGCGCCCACATAACAATCTTACTCTAGGTCTCATCTCCGGCGAACCACCTTTTCTTTCTGATTCTCAAAAAGTGAGGTACAACGACCTCACGTTGAGAAATGTTTTCTCAGGCCGGGGTATTGACTTAGAAAAGAAGTATGATCGGTATCTCAAGACTTTCTTGGTGGGCATGGGTTGGGAATCAATGGCCGATCTGGACTCGAGGGTGTACCCCATGCTTGTTCGAATATTATTCGCAAACATGGAGGTAGTCTATATGGGTGATAGCAGTTATCCCGCTACGTACTTTAAGGGCACGTACATGCATCTAACTGAAGATGTATTGGGCGATGCCTTGAACATATCGACTGAGGGAGAGAAGATTTTTTTCACCAAAATGGAGGACATTGAAAAACATATTGCAGTGCAGATGGAGGATTATTATGGCTCGTTCTGCGTGCACGCATATCCCATTTCGACGGCGTTGAAGGCTACCGACATCAAGCCCGAGTACCGCCTACTAAAACATTTCTTGGCCAAAACTATATTACCGCGGTCAGGTAAAGGAGACGAGGTAGACACATTTTTGGAGTTTGTCATTCATTGTTGTGTCGTTGAGCGTCAATTGTCTCTTCCCTACATTATGCAGCGTGTCATGTTCAGGTGTTTGGGTAGTGGTAATAAGAATCATTGCATCCCGTATGGTGCTAGTTGGACAACAATAATGTCGTACGTCCGTGTCCAACCGTCTTTTGACGACGTCGTTGAGCCCACTAAGAAACCCATTGATCGCAATGCGGTAATCCAGATACGAGGACTCTTGGCACGAGATGAGGGTGATGGTGGCGCTGGAACATCTTGTGGGAGACGTCGTAGTACCTCAGACGCCCCTCGTCCTACCCCACAAGCGAGCGGGTCCACGCAACGATCGGCCAGTATGAGGGAGCAGCAGCTGACATTAGCCGAGGTCAATGAGAACGTGAATAAATTGGACCGTAAGGTTTCAAAAAATGAAGAAGTACATGAAGAGCAGTTTCAAGAAGATTGAGAAGACTATTATTGCTTTGTTTGCAGGTCGCAAACCACCAACTAATCAATTTTCATCTGATTATGATTCCCCCGTTCCGCAGTCGTCAGATGTTGAAATATCAGATTAGTCGCGTTTTGTAACGTTGTCGTCCTCCATTTCTTAAAATCGGGTCGTTATTTATTCGGGTTGTATTTCATGTTTTTTATCGCGTTGTAGTTAGTCATGTTCGGTTCGGTATTTGTAATAAAATGTTCTTGTTTATGTATTCACAACTACTATTGTTTTTATCGCGTTGTACTAAGTGAAGATTACTTAATACTCAAATAATTAATTGACTTAAACGAAAATTGTAGCTAGAAAAAAAAATCAATACACAAGACAAAAAAATAATAATAACACTTAGCTATAATATTTAAATAATTAATTGACTTAAACGACAATTGTAGCTAGAAAAAAAATCAATACATGAGACAAAAAAAATAACACTTGGCTCTAATATTTAAATAATTAATTGATTTAAACGACAATTGTGGCTAGAAAAAAAATCAATACATGAGATAAAAAAAATAATAACTCTTAGCGATAATATTTAAATAACCAAACACCAATGACAATTGTCTAATTTACTGGAATATTGTAATCAAAATTTTATTACTAAACTTAAAGAAAACTAACCAAACACCAATGACACACAACTGAAATATAATTTATTCCACAAGATAAAAGACGTCACATATTACAAGGACCGATGGAATACAACATTTTCTCCAACTACAACTTCAGGCAGAATCGGAATCCGACGGGTGGTCAACGACAATGTCCAGTTCATCCGCACCCAAGTCAGGGTTGAAAGCTGGCTCATTCCTCCCATGGTACTGAACACTAAAGAGATCGCACAAATCGTCCAAATTATCCGTTACATAACGAGGGTGACGGATCGGGTTAACAGCAGGTTCAACCAGTGGAGGGCCATTCACTCGAGCACGATGCTCCCTAACCCAACGCAAGAAGACGACGCGGAATTTTCGGCTTGGAATCGCAACTGCGTCGGTGTGTGTGTACGGCCGGTTCGTTCTGCCACTTCAATAGCAATCTGATCGAAGGCTGCCCTGCTAAAATGCGACCCTCGCATGTTTCCCAACTCTTTTTGTTCAAGCAACAACTGAATGAAAGTCTCCCATTCAGCCCAGTTCCAACAACAAGGGTGTTGAATGACGCTCATCCGAGCATTGCGACGCCCAAGAGTTGAGCCACGACCACCGTGCATCCTTCACTAAATCAAACAATTCAATTAACATTAATTACTTCACTTAAACATTTAACACAAGATAATTACAAAAGTTTTCATGTTACCTGATTGGTAGGGGAGTGCTGAATGGGTTGGAAGCAGTTGGACGAATACGATGCGAAGTAAAAATGACCCAACACTCAAGCGGTATTTAAAGGCAAGGGGCGGAGTGAACCGGGACCAACCGGTACCGGTTATTTACCAACCGGTACCTGTTGTTATCTAATCGGTCCCGGGTGGTAACCAACCGGTACCGGTTCAGTATTAAAGAGGCCGGAAATTTGGCCACAAATACAATTACAAATTAACCCGGTTCCGGGTATTAATACAACCGGTCCCGGTTTTTTTTTAAAAAAAAAAACAAATAATTAATCTGCTTTGCCAAACATGTGAGATTAATTTTTGAAAAATAATTAATTAAGCCGATAATTAATCCTTGCCAAACATGGCCATAAGGGAGGATTGTGGATCTTTAAAGGCTAAATTATATTTTTAAAACCTTGGGAGGTGCGATGTGCTAGTAAAGGAAAATTGCTCGATGATATTGATGTGTGAGTGCATCTCTGGAATATGTCAGTCTACTTCCTTAAGGAGGAATCCAGCAATAGGGCTCTCTCTAACATTGAACTATCTTGAAAACGGACCCAAGAATTCTTACTGGATATGGAGGGGACTACCTAAGAGCAAGAATTCAATTATTTCCCTCAAAGGCCCTAGGGAGAGGAGGTTACAACTCATTTATGGATATTAAAACATTGCTTCATTTCAAGTACGACCACATCTGACATACCTCAAATCCAACCTAGTGACATTTTGGGCATTTGACATTGTATGATATTTTCATCGTCTAATAATTTCATCCATCAATATTGTGGGGACATTTCAGTTCTTCCCATGTTGTCACAACTCATGACAACATTTGTGAAGTTGGAAAAAGCATATGGTTGAATGAACAACTCATAGTGTGAAGTTGGAAAAACCTCTTTGCTCGTTTCACCTTGTGAAACCTGGAAACCCCTTACCCATTGCACCATTTTGTGCACCAGCCCCCATATAATAAATATCAGATCCTGGCTGGTTATTTATCTCAAACCAACATCTATATACTTATCTCTTTTCAATTCTCTATGTATTCTTCAAGTGTTATTGGTGTTATTCATCTTAGTCAAGCTTGGAACTGGGTAAATCGTCTCTCTAACTTCATTTCAAGCAATCGATGTATATGACTATATTGAGTATCTCTAGTGTATGTCTCTAATGACTTTTTATTGGCTTCACATAGTAGATCCATGGCTTATACTTGTTAGTAAACACCCACTCTTGCACTTAACTGGACTTATCTTCCAAAATATATGTAAGGTGCATGGTTTGCTTAGCTCTATTGTGAGTACATAGATACTGTGTTCTTGACTCAGTTTTAGAACACATTGCTCAAATTAATGTGAAAAAACCCTGGAACCTACGGTTCCCTGCTAGTACAACCAAACGATAATCCAAAAGTGCATTTATTAATGAAAATCGGAGAAATCCTCCAACAATAGTTTTGAAAGAAATAAATGACATTGTTCAAATCTAAATTCTGAAACAAAAGCTTCCTAACATAAATGAAAAACTTCCTAGCTGCTTGATCCTAATCTTCAATTCACGTGTGCGCGTTCCCCCACTTTATTCGTAACCTGCGGGTTTTCAAATAGCAACAGCCGACCGCAGTAAAAGTTTGTCAGTAAAAACTGAGTAAGCATATACCACAACATGTAAAACAGAGTTTTGGCTAAAAGACTGGATCACAATATAACTAAAGTAACTTCACATTTAATCATTAGTTGAGTTGAGGCATATTAGAGCCCAGCGGGTAACGAATGCCCACAGAGAGGTCACGATGCAATAATAATAATTAGAGTACCTCTCGGGATATCACAGTCCATCCCAATTCACCCCTGAACTAACTATGAGACCTTAAGTGTCGACACCCCTATACAGTTGTGACCCACACATGCATAGGTAGTACTCTATAGCTTTCACAATATAAAAACCCATATAGGGTAGGGTATGAAACCCTAGGAGGTTCGTCTCACGTGCGCCTCCGGCCGTAGCCTTCACACACATCCTCTGTACATCGCCCCATATCATTTATCGTTCATTAATATATCACATGACCATTCTAATAACCCATACTTTCGAAAGAGATACTTTGCAAGAGATTTTCGAAATTCAAAACTTAAAACAGTTGGACGATACACAAGTAACACACGCCAAACACATTTTGATAGTTGAAGGTGTTGTGCATATAAACTTACTTGGATTTGAAGAGAGATCGTCACACGAAAGCAAGTACACAACTACTCGTAGTACGGATCCTCAATGAACTCACCTCCTACGAACTTGGAATCTACAATAGCAATTATTCCTAATTAACATATTGCTATCACGACAATAGTGCACAGAAGTCCTATATGCAAATGCAAGCGTAAACCCCACTAACCTTCCTGAACTGAAATATGTTTTATTGGTTATAAACATAAATTTACTAAGAAAATAGTTATTTATAAGGACTAGAAGTGAACTAAACAAATATTTTATTTACTATTTTAGAAATATTACTTGTTGTAAGAATACTAGATTTATTCTACATAATTAAAGATAAATATTTAATTCAAACTACTAAATTACTAAAAAGTATAATTCTTATTAAAAGCTAAAAACCCCTTATTTAACTCCCCCAAAATTCACTAAGGTAAAAGGACTTTTATTAAAACCAAATTTTATATGAGCTAACATTTACTATTATAGAACATAATATAGCTATAATTATATCTATATATAAAATTATAAAGTAATACAATTTTTTTGTTTGTAGAATAATAAAACTAATTCAACTTAATTAGTAAAATATTTTTGTGAAGATATAAATAACTTATTATAACATAAAAACAATTCTTTTAATTACATAGGGCTAAACTTATTAAAAAAAAAAAGCTTTTCACAAAATACAAAACTAACATCCACATAGTTTTAAAAGTTGCAACCGGTTACCCTTGTTCATTACCTCTACAACCAAATTCTACAATCCTTCAAAACCTTTCAACCCTTACTGGACCCCAATGCAAACAGCCCCTATACATCAAAATACACTAACTACCAGTAATTACTACTACTAGAGTAACATGGTGTAAGGCATCAAAGTTGAACTCAAAACAGGGGGCTTGGGAATTACCGAGCCACTGAAACGGGGAGGCAAAGACGGGGAGTCGCGGCTTCCGCTACTGGAGCTCGCCGGTGTGGCAGAGAGACGTCGGAGCGCTGGTGCAAACGGCAGAAACCGGAGCTGGGCTTGCCTGGGCTCGGTTGGACTTCCGCCGAGTTTTCCGGGTGAGTTTCCGGCGGATTTGCTTCGGCAAATCAACGGGAGAGGGAGAGAGCTCGAGGGAAAGAAAGGTGCTGGTTTGGTGTGGTGAAATCTGAGAATGCAAGGTGGGTTTATATAGTCGGAGAGAGAGGAATCCGACCGGCAATCGGAGACTTTCCGGGTTGTTTTTCGATTTCGAATCGAGACATGAATTTGGGCGAGATTGGGTATCTTTATGAGGAAGAATCGGGTCTTAGCGGATTGGGATTGAATTGTGACAAGAATTTTATGAAGAGGAGGTCTTGGTGGTGGTGTTTGTATCGGAGACGGCGTCGGAAGCGAGGAGAGTAACTCTCCTGCTCATGGAAGGTGAGGAAGGGGATGAACTAGAGAAGTATTCGGTGTGGTAGGGTGCACCAAGTATCGCGGTGGTTGGACACTTAAAATTAAATTAAAACGTGACGTTCTGGACACGTTAAAAATGTTACACGACACGTAATTTTTAATAACTAAAAAGTTATCTAACTACTATAATTATTTACTAACAATATATATATATAAAAAAAAATTATTATTATTATTATTATTATTATTATTATTATTATTATTTTTCTTAATAATTATATATATATATACACACACACGCATACAAAAAAAAATTGATAAAACTACTTTTATAAATCCTACTAACGACCCAAAATATTTGCTAAGTTCCTAAAAATACCCCCAAAATCATGGGGTATTACATCACATCTCCCTTAAAACAAAGCTTCGTCCCCGAAGCTTAAAGTAATTCGCCAATGCAATGCATGTAGTTATAATGCACAAGTAATAGCAAGACATGTAATACGAAACAGGACGGGTAATTGAAATGCACGGCTGTTAAATCACATCTCCCTTAAAGGGAGTGACGTCCCTGTCACTCGACTCATACCTGGTCGAAAAGGTGTGGGTAGTGTTTCATCATGTCTGTCTCGGCTTCCCATGTTGCTTCTTCAGTGAGATGGTTCGACCAAAGAACCTTAACCAACGCAGTTGACTTGGTACGGGTTTCCCTAGTCTTCCGATCTAAGATTTTGATTGGTTGCTCTTCATAAGTGAGGGATGGATCAAGTTCAACCGGTTCGGGATCAAGGATATGGTTCGGGTCATGGATATAAGGTTTGAGCTGAGAGACATGGAAAACATTATGGACTCTACCTAAGTTGTTAGGAAGATTAAGGCGATAGGCTACTTCTCCGATCCGATCCAAAACCTCATAGGGTCCAATGAACTTAGCACTTAGCTTTCCTTTCTGATTAAAACGCATAACCCCCTTCGTCGGAGAGACTTTTAGGAACACTTTGTCGCCGACCTTAAATTCAAGTGGTCTTCTCTTCGTATCCGCGTAAGTCTTCTGTCGATCCTGTGCCGCTTTCATCTTTTGCTGAATCATCCGAATCTGGTTCGCCGACTCCTCTATCATTTGAGGTCCTAAAATCACCGTCTCGCTAATGTCGCTCCAACACAAATGCGTCTTACACTTTCTTCCATACAACGCCTCATAGGGTGCCATGCCTATGCTAGCATGATAGCTGTTGTTGTAAGAGAAATCTATAAGTGGTAACTTGTCCACCCATGAACCTCCAAAGTCCAGAATGCAAGCTCTTAGCATGTCTTCGAGTGTTTGAATCGTCCTTTCGGATTGTCCATCCGTTGCTGGGTGAAAAGCTGTGCTAAATCGCAACTCTGTTCCCATAGCTTTCTGCAACTCTTTCCAAAAGTGAGACGAGAAATTCGGGTCCCTATCAGAAACAATTGAACTTGGTACTCCATGTAATCTCACAATATTCTTTATGTAAGCATCCGCTCTTTTCTCCATATCCCACGTGTCCTTCATGGGAATGAATCTAGCTGTCTTCGTTAGTCGATCGACTACCACCCAAATTTGGTTAAGACCATTTGTTGACACGGGCAAAGCCGTAACAAAATCCATCGAGATGGAATCCCATTTCCATACTGGTATTTCTAAAGGTTGCAACATCCCTCCTGGTCTCTGGTGCTCGAATTTGACCTTTTGACAAGTCAAACACCGAGATACAAAGTCCGCTACTTCCTTCTTCATACCTTTCCACCAAAAGTTCTTCTTTAGATCCTTGTATAGCTTATCTCCTCCTGGGTGTACCGAATAGGGCGTGTTATGAGCCTCCTTCATAATCTTCTCCTTCACTTCCGCACATTTCATTGGTACACACCACCGTCCTTTGAACTTTATGCTTTCGTCTTCCTCTACTTTGAAGTCGGGTGCTTCGCCTTTTCCGATCTTCTCCTTAATCTTTTGTAGGAAGGCATCCTCCTTTTGAGCATCTTTTAGTTCCACGAAGATATCCGGTAATATTGTCATATTGCACAACATGTTAGACGTGGATCCTTGTGTGCAAACCTCTATCTCCAACCTTCTGAACTCCTCGTAAAGCTTAGGTGGTAAAACCCACATTGCATTCACCGTATGATCCGTTTTCCGGCTCAACGCATCCGCTACCACGTTGGCTTTTTGACACGATTCAACCGCAAGTGTACGGCTGTCGCGTGTAGTAATATCCGGTAATCCGGGTTTATCGAACCCAAAGGACTTGTCGTGAACTAATTAGTATGATTAACTTTATGTGGGCTAGCAATTGAGAGATTTTTCTAAACTAAATAATTAAAAAGACAAATTAAGTATTTAAATATTAAGATTTAATATGGGAGAAACAACCAGGACACCTCGTTTGGGGGATTGCTAGGATTTTCTTGTTGACGACGTTCTATGATTTGTGAAACACAGACAAAATTCACTTTGCTAATCGAGCAATACTAACTCACCGAGTTACCAAGTGAGCATCCTATGCCTAGGTTAGATTAAAACCGAGTTACCAAGTTCTAGTTTTTCCTAAACATGCATTAACGTTGAATTCTACTCTAACGATCCCAATTCTTGCTTTCACTAAGAACGGGTGATTGTTTGATTTTCCGGATTTAACAATTACCGAGTTACCAAATAATTGCAAACTAGGTTCTAGCTAACAAGACGTCTCTAATTAACTAGATAAGATGAAGATCACAAAACAATCATAGCAAACGTAAAATCATCAATTAGGTTTATCAAAACATGAATCTCAATTCATAAAACGCATAATCAATGTGAAAACCCTACCCCGAATTTGGGTCCTGATCTAAGAAGTTTAGCTACGCATATTCATGATCACAAATACAAGCGTTCGTGTGATCATGATAAAAAACAAAGAAAAGAAGGAGAAAAGAGATCAAACAAGGTTTCCCAAGCTCCACGATGTGATCCAAGCTCCCAGTTGATGTCCCGTCCTTCAATAATGCGTCTGCCCCTCTGAAAATATGACCTAATATGTCTAAAATACGTTCCCTAAGAGTCCCGGGTCAATTAGGAAAGTTTTAAGCATCGTTTCCTTAATTTTGGCCGCCTCTGCACAGTGTCTTCGTACGAAGACTTTTCTCTTCGTAGGAAGAGTCTTCCTGCGAAGACATTTTCTCTTCGTAGGAAGGGTCTTCGTAGGAAGAGTCTTCGTACGAAGACTTTTTCTCTTCGTAGGAAGGTCTTCCCAGATAGATACTGCAAGCTGTTTTAGGAAGACTTTTTCAGCAACTCAAAATTTGGCTAAGTATAATCTCTTCGTACGAAGACAAATCTCTTCGTACGAAGAGAAGTCTGGGTCACCCAAAAACATCCTTTTTCGACAAATTTTCGATTCCTTTCCCGCGCCTTTGCTTCCTTAAGTATCTCCTCGACCTCGAGACTCCTTTTATGCTATAAAACATTCCCAAATTCCGGGGAACCCTTCATTCATCAATTTAGCTCCTCGAAAGGCGTGTTTGGCATTTCCGGATGCTTGTGGCCGCGTATTATCTCTTTGAGCATCCTTTTTGACATAACTTTTTCGTCCGAACTCCGATAAATGTGATTTTTGCACCTTTAGATTCCTTTTGCGACGTAGACTTCATCCATGTAGAGAAATTCCCGTTTTCCGGATCATTTTCTCGTTTTTCTCAATCATTGCCTAATATTTGGCGAAAACATCCAAAACGCGCCAAATTCGTCTTTTCTTCTATTCCGAAGCTCGTTTCTTCTCTCCACTTGATTCCCGCATACGTAATTCCTGTCAAACAACAACATGAACACTACCGCGAAGATCAAATGTGATAAATTATCAAAATCATACTGAAAACCATTAAGAAACGCCCGGATTGTGCTTTAAAGCTCAAAAACATCCAAAAGTGCATTTTATTCTCAAATTAGCCCGAAATCCATCCCTTTGCACCGAAACGCGCACAAATAACAATGTGAAATGTACGTAGGATAACTCTTATTAAGGAGTTATCAAATACCCCCACACTTGCCATTTGCACGTCCCGAGCAAAGTCTCATCTACTACATTCAATTGTAAACTAGCCAACAAGACTCAAACGACTCTAACATGACTCATGACACTCTAATACAGCAAGATGATGCAAATGCAATTCTAGACTCGATCTTAAACACATAAAAGCTTTTAAAATCTTTCTTTTTGTGAGATTAGGCAATTTCAATAACATAAACTGGTGCTCATGGATGATGAAAAAGTTAGACAAGAGGTGTGAAGCGAAACTAAATTCGACAACAAGTAATTCCCCATAGTTAGTATAGAAAGCTTAACTTTACTATAAAGAACAACCTACCTCTTCATGTGTGCTGATAAAAATAAGAGGCTAACCAAGGCTAAGCCACGTTCATAGTCCGAGCTCCTATTCCGCTAACGGTTTAAATATGATGAGGCTTAAGGACACAGGATATAATTTGTATGACGAAAGAAATCCTAAAGCGTCACATAAAGTCACCAAACCCCATATCTCACACACCCTCACCATGATGATAGGAATCCACAACCCGAATCTCACCGACTCCGGCCCTCAATCCCCTCAAACCCCGGTACCATGTCAATTCCGTGGCCATCAAAGCAAATAATGTGCAAAACTCATCGTTGTCTTCAATCCGGAACTAAGAACTTTCACCACTCAATTTTCAATAATCACAACTTTATTTCTTTCTCTCCTTTTTTTCTCTCTCTGTCTTTTTTTTTCTTCTTTTCTTTCTATTTTTTTTCTTTTTTTCTTTCTATTTTGTTTTTTTATTTCTCTCGGTAAAACAATAATAATACAAAAAAATATGTACGAGTGGTCCTCCTCCAAGAATCAAGCAGCAGTAATAATATCAGGGAAAGGAAAGAAACAAAACAATGAATAAGTATCACAAGCCCCTGACTCCATGAAGCACGAGATGCCACAAACTGTCCAAGTCAAAGCGTGAATGGGGGTGGAGTCGTCAATGCACAATCTCTATGTCCGTAGTCAAAAGTCGACACCCCCACACTAGAATGTAGTCACGTCCCCCTCTCAAGTAGCAAATAATATATATGTCACGTGCCTAATCCAACCAAACCTCCTACACCAAGATGATAGAATCCGATACCTAGCACGATCCACCAATTAAGTTCAACCAACCCCAATTTCGTGCGGACTAGATGTCACGCACTTAGGCTCTCCACTACTGTGTCCACGATGTAATGACATGGAACACCGCCACACCGTAGTGTGCAAGCCAACTCACTCACCCTCGCATCCCCTCGTAAATATCAAATGAAGCACATGCGATCTGTAGAACTCACAAAAATATGTAATGAAGTACTCTCTCAACAAACCCCCCTCAACCACTGCTCCCTCGTGACGCTCTAGGAAGGTAATTCTAAACGATATATGATGAAGGCCAAGAATCGTCTCCCTATGTCATAGAGGCTAACAATGAATCCAAGGATCAATTAGGGTATACTAGTGGTCCTACAAGGTAAGATCTAAAAAGCAGTGAGTGCTCTACTACACATCCTCGCACAGCTGTTCTGTGTGCCACTACGAGGCGGGCTGGCGACTACCTAAGACGGACAACATGAACGTTCGGCTTGTTTAGCAAACACCAAGCTCAACTCTTTTAAGAGAAAAACAGCACACACTTTAGCTTTTAAAATATAATTTTAGTTTAAAAAATAGATAGGCATTCCCGTAATGAGATTCTCTCTATACTTACTAGAGGGAACTAAAAGTGTCACTCTCGGTCAAAATTCACACCCTATGCCTAAAGTCTTCACATCTCACTAAATCAACCAAGTCTATGATTCTCTCAATTGCCTTTTCTCAAAATTTTCAATTTTTAATTTTTTACGGATTTTCTTTTTTTTTTTTTTTTATAATTTTTAATTTTATTTTTCATAATATCCTAACTCTATATGCAAGGCTTAGACTCGAAAAAAATTTGACGCTACACAACTCAACTCTTTGGTGGGTAGACTCAATTGTTTAAAAGTGCATACAGGACACTACACAATACGACAATATAAGGAAAAACATAACATAAACCACAATACTGACTCACAATACAACCTAGACACATCCTACATGTAACTAGCTATGCAAGACACTATGGCTAGCAAACAGATAAATCACCCCCACACTGAATGCTTCGTTGTCCTCAACGAATTCAGAGAGTATACATAGGACTCAGCAATCAATGCGGAAGGCCAGTAGATGAGATGGAGCATGACATACTTATATAAAAGAAACACAAAATTTAGTAAGAGAAAAAGATACTCACAACCACCTCAAGGGTGGGGAAGAAATCACGCCAAGCAGTCCCCAAGCACAGTAGTGGTGCCACCATGCTCCTATACAGTCAATGTGTACTCGCACACCAGGGTCGACTGCCCTCCTCTACTAAAATCCATGTCTGAAGAATCCCCAACTCGCATGCACGAGTCCCTTTAAAGGTCATGTGTGCCATGGCACACCGGGGTCGATTCTACCATAACCTGCTCATGTATGTCACTAGGAAACATCATTAGTCCCTCTCTCTCTCATCTCTCCATAGAAATAACTAAAAAGACAAAATTGTATTAAAAACTCACTCCCTAACCTAATGCAAATAAATAGGTTGGGTTGCCTCCCAACAAGCGCCTTGTAATTTAAGGTCGACGACCCGACCCAGTTACCTAAAAAATGTCAAGGAGGTCTAGCACGACGTGCCTCCTCCTTCAGTTTCTTGCTCTTGATCTTTTGCACCACATCATGCGCACCGACAATAATTGGCTTCTTTTCTGAATCGGGTGGATCGGGTTGCAAAACTGTAGACAACCCAGGTGTAGGATCCACATCTTTCTCTCTAAATTTGATCATCGCCAATTTATTCTTCCCTTTGCCCGGAACAAATGCCTTAAACACAAGTGATGAATCTAGAGCTTTGATAGTGAGCTCCTCTGTCTCTAGATCCACATTTGCGCGCATTGTCTTCAAAAGCGGTCTTCCAAAGATAAGTGGCACATCGCGATCCTCCTTGATGTCCACTATCACAAAGTCAGCTGGAAAGACAAATGCACCCACTTTAACAAGCAAGTTCTCAATAACCCCCTTTGCTGTAACAATAGAATTGTCTGCCAGTTGCAGACCCATCTTCACAGGGGTTGGCGCACCAATGCCCAATCTCTGAAATAGGGACAATGGCATGAGATTAATACTCGCGCCTAAATCACAGAGCCCATGCGTGTGATATCCACCCCCAAGTGTACAGCCTAAGATGACACTGCCTGGATCTCTCATCTTGGGAATATCTCGCTGTATCACCGTACTACATGTCTCTGTCAGCTTCACCGTGGCATAAGGGTCTATGCTCTTCTTACCCCATAAAATTTCCTTCAAGAACTTCTTTTACTTGGGCATCTGAGCAAGTGCTTCCACTAATGGGATGTTTATGTGCAGTTGTCTAAATATCTCCAGAAATCTCCCATAGTGATCTTCATCATTCTTCTTTATTGCTGCCGGATATGGCACATCTGGCACATACTTAGCCGGATTTAGAGTGTTCTTGGGCTCTTCTTTCTTCTCAGCTGTGTCCTTTGATTGGGGAATCATGGCCTTGGGCACATCTTCACCCAATTCCTTCTCTGTAGCTTTTGTAGCTTCGGCTCTCGCATGGCTAGGATATGGAGGATCTTGAGTAGTCACACCACTGCGAGTAGTAATAGCCTTGAGCTGCTCAGTAGGAAGAATGGTATTGGAAGGAAGCATACCTGGCGGAAATTTAGCATTCTGATTGGCAATCTGCCCAATCTGAGTCTCGTGGCTCTTTATTGTTGCTTGCATTGAGACAATCGTGCTCTCCATCCTGTCTTGATTAGCTAGTAACTTTCTCAGTAAAGCATTTGTCTCTTGTTCTTCTGGTTGCTGAGCCTGTTGCTGTTGAAATTTCCCTTGAGCTTGATACTGAGAGTTCGGCTGCTGTCCGGGCGCATATAACCCATTGTTAGGGTTGGCATAGCTAAAGTTTGGGTGATTACGGTTGTTGGGATGATAAGTGTTAGTCCACTGCTGCTCTCGTGGTGGACCCATGTAATTCACATCTTCAATGAAACCATATCCCTGATTCTCATCCGCGAGTAACTCACCCATGGGCTTCTGTGATGGAGGGTGCATGCCGTGAAATGCTAAGGTCATGGATTCCAGCTTTTGTTCCATAGATTCAATCTTGTTGACTAAGGCTGCATCCCCCGGTTTGGAGTACCTACGAGTTTCAGTTCGTGTAGACTCTCTCTTTGACACGTTGTTCAGCAGATCTTGAGCTCGCTGTACTCTCAAGCCCATAAAATTGCCTCCAGCTAACATATCTAGCTCATGTGATGTTTCCCTGTCTAGAGCATTATAGAAATAATGGAGGAGTTTATACCACGGCTCTCCATGAGTAGGGCATCTGCGAAGAAGTTGGTTGAATTTCCTCCATGTATCTCCTAGAGAGTCATCCTCTTGCTGAGTAAAATTCCTAATATCAGCCATGAGCTGAGCAACTTTGGATGGCGGCAGATATTTTTTCAGAAACTCATGGCAACACTCTGCCCATGTTGTAATTGATCCTGCTGGAAGCTCCATGAGCCATGTCTTGGCTTTCCCAGATAAAGAGAATGGAAATAGCATCAACTTCACTGTTTCATCTGGAACTTGCTCATTATGCAATGTTGAAGTTATTTGCCCAAAGTTAAGCAAGTGGGCATTCGGATCATCTCCCGGAGCTGCTGTAAATAGGCACTCAGTACGCACCATATCAATCATCTGCTGACGCAACTCAAAGTGAGCAGCATTAATCTGTGGCCTCACAATGGTAGGTTGGTATCCAGCTGGCGTGGTTCTGAAATAGTCCACCAAAGGACGATCATCTTCCTGTGCCACATTGTTCCTTTGTACCACTAGCTGATCTCCATTAGGCGGATTCGGAGGTATCGGAGGGTTAACAACTAATGTATGTGCAGCAGCTAACTGAGCTCTGAGCAACTCAGTTTCCCTCAATGAATTGGCCACTCTGGCCTCGGCAGCGACTCTAGCGGTCTCTGCATCTTCCGCAAGCTTGCGGAGTCTTTCCAACTCGGTTCCCTGTTGGTCACCCATTGGAACTGATTCCCTCGAGTCTCTACGCAACAGTGTATCTGGATTATCAAGCGGTGGGTACAATGGCTCGTCTTGAGAACGGGTCATGCACCAAAAGAATCACCTGAAAATACCAACAACACTAGAACGCAGGTGAGTAAAGAATATAACTGAAAAATAAAATCCCTAAAGCTAACAATTCTAATTAATTCAACCGAAGTCCCCGGCAACGGCGCCAAAAACTTGACACGATTCAACCGCAAGTGTACGGCTGTCGCGTGTAGTAATATCCGGTAATCCGGGTTTATCGAACCCAAAGGACTTGTCGTGAACTAATTAGTATGATTAACTTTATGTGGGCTAGCAATTGAGAGATTTTTCTAAACTAAATAATTAAAAAGACAAATTAAGTATTTAAATATTAAGATTTAATATGGGAGAAACAACCAGGACACCTCGTTTGGGGGATTGCTAGGATTTTCTTGTTGACGACGTTCTATGATTTGTGAAACACAGACAAAATTCACTTTGCTAATCGAGCAATACTAACTCACCGAGTTACCAAGTGAGCATCCTATGCCTAGGTTAGATTAAAACCGAGTTACCAAGTTCTAGTTTTTCCTAAACATGCATTAACGTTGAATTCTACTCTAACGATCCCAATTCTTGCTTTCACTAAGAACGGGTGATTGTTTGATTTTCCGGATTTAACAATTACCGAGTTACCAAATAATTGCAAACTAGGTTCTAGCTAACAAGACGTCTCTAATTAACTAGATAAGATGAAGATCACAAAACAATCATAGCAAACGTAAAATCATCAATTAGGTTTATCAAAACATGAATCTCAATTCATAAAACGCATAATCAATGTGAAAACCCTACCCCAAATTCGGGTCCTGATCTAAGAAGTTTAGCTACGCATATTCATGATCACAAATACAAGCGTTCGTGTGATCATGATAAAAAACAAAGAAAAGAAGGAGAAAAGAGATCAAACAAGGTTTCCCAAGCTCCACGATGTGATCCAAGCTCCCAGTTGATGTCCCGTCCTTCAATAATGCGTCTGCCCCTCTGAAAATATGACCTAATATGTCTAAAATACGTTCCCTAAGAGTCCCGGGTCAATTAGGAAAGTTTTAAGCATCGTTTCCTTAATTTTGGCCGCCTCTGCACAGTGTCTTCGTACGAAGACTTTTCTCTTCGTAGGAAGAGTCTTCCTGCGAAGACATTTTCTCTTCGTAGGAAGGGTCTTCGTAGGAAGAGTCTTCGTACGAAGACTTTTTCTCTTCGTAGGAAGGTCTTCCCAGATAGATACTGCAAGCTGTTTTAGGAAGACTTTTTCAGCAACTCAAAATTTGGCTAAGTATAATCTCTTCGTACGAAGACAAATCTCTTCGTACGAAGAGAAGTCTGGGTCACCCAAAAACATCCTTTTTCGACAAATTTTCGATTCCTTTCCCGCGCCTTTGCTTCCTTAAGTATCTCCTCGACCTCGAGACTCCTTTTATGCTATAAAACATTCCCAAATTCCGGGGAACCCTTCATTCATCAATTTAGCTCCTCGAAAGGCGTGTTTGGCATTTCCGGATGCTTGTGGCCGCGTATTATCTCTTTGAGCATCCTTTTTGACATAACTTTTTCGTCCGAACTCCGATAAATGTGATTTTTGCACCTTTAGATTCCTTTTGCGACGTAGACTTCATCCATGTAGAGAAATTCCCGTTTTCCGGATCATTTTCTCGTTTTTCTCAATTATTGCCTAATATTTGGCGAAAACATCCAAAATGCGCCAAATTCGTCTTTTCTTCTATTCCGAAGCTCGTTTCTTCTCTCCACTTGATTCCCGCATACGTAATTCCTGTCAAACAACAACATGAACACTACCGCGAAGATCAAATGTGATAAATTATCAAAATCATACTGAAAACCATTAAGAAACGCCCGGATTGTGCTTTAAAGCTCAAAAACATCCAAAAGTGCATTTTATTCTCAAATTAGCCCGAAATCCATCCCTTTGCACCGAAACGCGCACAAATAACAATGTGAAATGTACGTAGGATTACTCTTATTAAGGAGTTATCACTTTTCCTTCATGGTATTGGATCTTAATATCGTAATCCTTCACTAACTCTAACCACCTCCTTTGTCGCATATTCAGCTCCTTTTGCGTGAATATGTACTTCAAACTCTTGTGATCCGTGAAAATCTTACACGTCGTACCGTAAAGGTAATGTCTCCAAATCTTCAGTGCAAAAACAATAGCTGCTAACTCCAAATCATGGGTGGGGTAGTTCTCTTCGTAAGGCTTTAGTTGCCTGGAAGCATAGGCAATCACCTTTCCATCTTGCATCAAAACACATCCTAGGCCATGCTTTGAGGCATCACTGTATACCTCAAATTCTCCTCCTTCGGTAGGTAAGGTCAACACATGTGCTGACGTTAATCTATCCTTCAGCGTTTGGAACGCTTCCTCACACTTGCTATCCCACACGTATTTGCTCGACTTCTTCATTAATGTCGTCATGGGTTTCGCTATCTTAGAGAAATCCTTCACAAATCTCCGATAGTAACCAGCCAATCCTAAGAAACTTCTTATCTCCGTTACGCTCTTTGGTGTGGGCCAGTCCTTTACTGCCGAAATCTTCCCTGGGTCCACTGACACACCTTCCTTGGATATGATATGCCCTAGGAAAGGCACTCTATCCAACCAAAATTCACACTTCGATAACTTTCCAAACAACTTCTCTTCCCTTAGGGTTTCCAATACTTCCCTCAAATGTTGTTCATGTTCTTCTTTACCTTTCGAGTAGATTAGAATGTCGTCGATGAAAACGACAACAAACTTATCTAGGTACTTCTGAAGAACTCGGTTCATCAGCTCCATAAATGCTGCTGGAGCATTGGTTAGACCGAATGCCATGACTGTAAATTCATAGTGGCCATATCGACTCCGAAATGCCGTTTTAGGAATATCCTGTTCAGCTATCCTAAGCTGGTGATATCCTGACCTTAAATCAATCTTCGAAAAGGTATCGGCTCCTTGTAACTGATCGAACAAGTCGTCGATTCTTGGAAGTGGGTATCTATTCTTAACGGTTACACCATTTAGTTCACGGTAGTCTATGCAAAGTCTTAGACTTCCATCCTTCTTCTTTACGAACAAAACGGGTGCTCCCCAAGGTGATACACTAGGTCTGATGAAACCCTTGTCTAATAACTCCTTAAGTTGCTCTTGTAACTCCTTGAGCTCGGCTGGTGCCATCCTATATGGTGCCTTCGAGATTGGTCCAGTCCCTGGTAATAAAGCAATCGCAAAGTCTACGGCTCTCTTTGGTGGCATTCCTGAAAGCTCTTCCGGAAAGACGTCCGGAAATTCTCTCACCACTGGAATATCTGCTAACTTTTCCCCTTCTTTGTCCTGATCATGGATCATCAGAGGTATGCCTTATGCCCTTTCTTCACATAGGATAGGATGGATAGGGCTGACACGATTTGGATATTGGGTCCGTTGGTTATGCCCCTATAGGATAGACGTTCCCCTTTCGGGCCACGAAATCTAACTTTTTGGTTGGCACATTCTATGGTTGCTTTGTATTTGCTAAGCCAGTCCATACCTAAGATGACGTCTAGGTTGCCTAGATCGAAAAGAATCAGGTCAGAAGGTAGCTTGGCTCCTAGGATTTCTAGGTTGACTCCAGGATACATGGTTTTACAAGATATGGCTTCTCCACTAGGGGTAGAGATGGTAATAGAAATTGGGGTAGGAGTTGGCAAGTCTAACTTCTTAGCAAAAGTAGATGATATGAAAGAAAATGTGGCTCCAGAATCAAATAAGACTAAAGCAGGGGTGGAATGGATTAGGAATGTACCAGTCACCACGTTGGCTTGCTCCGCTTGAGTCTGATTCATAACATTGATAGTTCCAGCCGCGCTACGGGTCGTGGCAGCTGGTGTTGTAGGAGTTGTTGTTGTTGCGGTCACGGATCCACCAACACTTCCTTGTGGCGTGTTGTTATAGTTGTTTCCTCCTTGCCCATTGCCGTTCCTCCAGTTATTGTTGTTCCTATAGCTTCCACCTTGCTGATAGTTGCGTTGGTTCCCTCCATATTGGTTACCACGGTTGTTATTGCCTCCCTGGTTATATCCATTATTATTTCCACCGTAGTTGTTGCCTCCACGGTTGAATCCACCATTGTTTCTTCCTGAGGGTTTGACACGACATTCATACCTTCGATGGCCCAGCCTTACCACAATTGAGGCAGTTAACTTTATTCCCTCGGCAGTCCTCTCCGGGGTGGTTTCTGTCGCATTGCCTACAGTTGAAGATTCGCACCTGGCCTTGTCCTCCTTGGCCTTGGTTTCCAAACTGGTTGGTGGGGGTTGGGTTGGGGCGAAACCTTTTATCCCCACCATTGTTTCCTGTACAACGGTTCTGGAAACTAGTTGCTGCTGGTGCCTCGGTCTTTCTTTTCTTGTTAGCTTCTATGTCCTCATCCAGCATGCGCTGCATATCCTGAGCCGCTCCATAGGCCTCCAATAGTGTGGTGAAACGTGTAGGCCCCATGGCCCTTCGAACTTGAAAGTTCAAACCTTCAACAAACTTGCGGATCTTGCTTGCCTCAGTCGGGGTAATTGCTTGTCCAAACCTCATAAGTTCCATATACTTATCGTAGTAATCAGTCCGGGTATCTCCCTCTTGCTTCAGGTGCAAGAACTCGTTAAACTTCCTAGACTTCACATGATCGGGGTAGAACCTTTCACGCATAGCTTCCTTTAGTTGCTCCCATCCAAAGCCTTCTTGGGCGAGCAAAGTAGCTGATGCGGAAGTCCACCAGTTATCGGCTTCTTTCTTAAAATAGTAGACCGCCACTTCTATGCGTCGATCCTCTGGGCAACGCACCGAATTCAACGCCTTGTGAAAGTCGCGGATCCAATTCTCCAGGATGGTCGGGTCATCCGTCCCGTAAAAGAAGTCGGGTCGGAGTTCCGCCATCTTACTCATGATGTCTCCTCCCCCAGCCTGCTGGTTGTGAAGGAGTTGGGTTAAGGCTATGGTCGCTTGTTCCAGATTCTGGAACCGAATTGGGTCATATTGTTGAGGAGCCTGAGCTTGTTGGTTTCCTTGGTTTCCTTGATTCATTGTTCCTACTTGTCTTGCACGACTCCTGGTATAATATTGAGGAGGGTTGGCAAATCGCATTGTACCTTATAAATGTGACTTTACTTAATACAATCCTAAGGTACTCACACACAAAACGTAGGCTTAAATAATCATGCCATGCTATATGAAGAATCTACAAGTCCAAAGGTTGGTGGAGCAGTGCGGGTAGGGCGGCATGAGAAGAGACAAGAGAAGCCTTAGAGGAGTTCCAAATCACGTATACACTCATTATTTAAACAAAATTAATCTAAATAATCAAATAACAAGTGTCAAACAATTATCACAATAATATTAGCACATTGAGGCACACAATATGGCACATAACAATCTCCAATAAATCTCAAATATCCAACACGAAAGATTCTAGACTAACCCACAACCCCGACTTGTTTAAATTTTATTATCAATTTTAGTTAGCCTATGTCGATTTTAATTTTCAAAAAGTTTAATTTATGTTTTATCTTTATTTAACGGAAATCGAAAGGTCGCACTAGCGTTGGGACCGTCGGCTCTGATACCAACTGAAACAACCCTGGAACCTACGGTTCCCTGCTAGTACAACCAAACGATAATCCAAAAGTGGATTTATTAATGAAAATCGGAGAAATCCTCCAACAATAGTTTTGAAAGAAATAAATGACATTGTTCAAATCTAAATTCTGAAACAAAAGCTTCCTAACATAAATGAAAAACTTCCTAGCTGCTTGATCCTAATCTTCAATTCACGTGTGCGCGTTCCCCCACTTTATTCGTAACCTGCGGGTTTTCAAATAGCAACAGCCGACCGCAGTAAAAGTTTGTCAGTAAAAACTGAGTAAGCATATACCACAACATGTAAAACAGAGTTTTGGCTAAAAGACTGGATCACAATATAACTGAAGTAACTTCACATTTAATCATTAGTTGAGCTGAGGCATATTAGAGCCCAGCGGGTAACGAATGCCCACAGAGAGGTCACGATGCAATAATAATAATTAGAGTACCTCTCGGGATATCACAGTCCATCCCAATTCACCCCTGAACTAACTATGAGACCTTAAGTGTCGACACCCCTATACAGTTGTGACCCACACATGCATAGGTAGTACTCTATAGCTTTCACAATATAAAAACCCATATAGGGTAGGGTATGAAACCCTAGGAGGTTCTTCTCACGTGCGCCTCCGGCCGTAGCCTTCACACACATCCTCTGTACATCGCCCCATATCATTTATCGTTCATTAATATATCACATGACCATTCTAATAACCCATACTTTCGAAAGAGATACTTTGCAAGAGATTTTCGAAATTCAAAACTTAAAACAGTTGGACGATACACAAGTAACACACGCCAAACACATTTTGATAGTTGAAGGTGTTGTGCATATAAACTTACTTGGATTTGAAGAGAGATCGTCACACGAAAGCAAGTACACAACTACTCGTAGTACGGATCCTCAATGAACTCACCTCCTACGAACTTGGAATCTACAATAGCAATTATTCCTAATTAACATATTGCTATCACGACAATAGTGCACAGAAGTCCTATATGCAAATGCAAGCGTAAACCCCACTAACCTTCCTGAACTGAAATATGTTTTATTGGTTATAAACATAAATTTACTAAGAAAATAGTTATTTATAAGGACTAGAAGTGAACTAAACAAATATTTTATTTACTATTTTAGAAATATTACTTGTTGTAAGAATACTAGATTTATTCTACATAATTAAAGATAAATATTTAATTCAAACTACTAAATTACTAAAAAGTATAATTCTTATTAAAAGCTAAAAACCCCTTATTTAACTCCCCCAAAATTCACTAAGGTAAAAGGACTTTTATTAAAACCAAATTTTATATGAGCTAACATTTACTATTATAGAACATAATATAGCTATAATTATATCTATATATAAAATTATAAAGTAATACAATTTTTTTGTTTGTAGAATAATAAAACTAATTCAACTTAATTAGTAAAATATTTTTGTGAAGATATAAATAACTTATTATAACATAAACACAATTCTTTTAATTACATAGGGCTAAACTTATAAAAAAAAATAGCTTTTCACAAAATACAAAACTAACATCCACATAGTTTTAAAAGTTGCAACCGGTTACCCTTGTTCATTACCTCTACAACCAAATTCTATAATCCTTCAAAACCTTTCAACCCTTACTGGACCCCAATGCAAACAGCCCCTATACATCAAAATACACTAACTACCAGTAATTACTACTACTAGAGTAACATGGTGTAAGGCATCAAAGTTGAACTCAAAACAGGGGGCTTGGGAATTACCGAGCCACTGAAACGGGGAGGCAAAGACGGGGAGTCGCGGCTTCCGCTACTGGAGCTCGCCGGTGTGGCAGAGAGACGTCGGAGCGCTGGTGCAAACGGCGGAAACCGGAGCTGGGCTTGCCTGGGCTCGGTTGGACTTCCGCCGAGTTTTCCGGGTGAGTTTCCGGCGGATTTGCTTCGGCAAATCAACGGGAGAGGGAGAGAGCTCGAGGGAAAGAAAGGTGCTGGTTTGGTGTGGTGAAATCTGAGAATGCAAGGTGGGTTTATATAGTCGGAGAGAGAGGAATCCGACCGGCAATCGGAGACTTTCCGGGTTGTTTTTCGATTTCGAATCGAGACATGAATTTGGGCGAGATTGGGTATCTTTATGAGGAAGAATCGGGTCTTAGCGGATTGGGATTGAATTGTGACAAGAATTTTATGAAGAGGAGGTCTTGGTGGTGGTGTTTGTGTCGGAGACGGCGTCGGAAGCGAGGAGAGTAACTCTCCTGCTCATGGAAGGTGAGGAAGGGGATGAACTAGAGAAGTATTCGGTGTGGTAGGGTGCACCAAGTATCGCGGTGGTTGGACACTTAAAATTAAATTAAAACGTGACGTTCTGGACACGTTAAAAATGTTACACGACACGCAATTTTTAATAACTAAAAAGTTATCTAACTACTATAATTATTTACTAACAATATATATATAAAAAAAAACTTTATTTTATTATTATTATTATTATTATTATTATTTTTCTTAATAATTATATATATATATATACACACACACGCATACAAAAAAAATTTGATAAAACTACTTTTATAAATCCTACTAACGACCCAAAATATTTGCTAAGTTCCTAAAAATACCCCCAAAATCATGGGGTATTACATCACATCTCCCTTAAAACAAAGCTTCGTCCCCGAAGCTTAAAGTAATTCGCCAATGCAATGCATGTAGTTATAATGCACAAGTAATAGCAAGACATGTAATACGAAACAGGACGGGTAATTGAAATGCACGGCTGTTAAATCACATCTCCCTTAAAGGGAGTGACGTCCCTGTCACTCGACTCATACCTGGTCGAAAAGGTGTGGGTAGCGTTTCATCATGTCTGTCTGGGCCTCCCATGTTGCTTCTTCAGTGAGATGGTTCAACCAAAGAACCTTAACCAACGCAGTTGACTTGGTACGGGTTTCCCTAGTCTTCCGATCTAAGATTTTGATTGGTTGCTCTTCATAAGTGAGGGATGGATCAAGTTCAACCGGTTCGGGATCAAGGATATGGTTCGGGTCATGGATATAAGGTTTGAGCTGAGAGACATGGAAAACATTATGGACTCTACCTAAGTTGTTAGGAAGATTAAGGCGATAGGCTACTTCTCCGATCCGATCCAAAACCTCATAGGGTCCAATGAACTTAGGACTTAGCTTTCCTTTCTGATTAAAACGCATAACCCCCTTCGTCGGAGAGACTTTTAGGAACACTTTGTCGCCGACCTTAAATTCAAGTTCCTAAAATATTTGTATGCGCATAACCCCGCATACACACACACGCATACAAAAAAAAAAAATTTGATAAAACTACTTTTATAAATCCTACTAACGACCCAAAATATTTGCTAAGTTCCTAAAAATACCCCCAAAATCATGGGGTATTACATAATGGGTACCCAACGCAAGTACAGTACAACTTATCACCCTCAGACATATGGTCACAATGAAAGACTGAGACAGTATTTGGAAGTGTATTTCAGATGCTCGACTGGGGACAAACCTAAAAGGTGGTGAAGTGGTTGTGTTTGGCAGAATGGTAGTACAACACAGTTTCCACACTAGATTGCTAATGAACCATTTCCAGGCTTTATATGGCTTCCAACCCAAACATTACAATTTCCACCAGCTCAACAACACTGGCATTGCAGATATGGACATTTTCTTCAGAGATAGAGCTAAACTGGTGCAACTTTTAAAAGAAAATTTGGCTAATTCTCAAGAGATAATGACTCTGCATGCTAACATGCATAAGATAGAGAGGAAATTCAAAGTGGGAGGGGGTGAGGGGGGCTGGGTGTTCCTAAAGCTACAACTTTACGAGCAGGCTCGGTCCAATTGAAGAGCAACTACAAGTTACTAGCTATATTTTATGGACCCTTTTGGAGTGTTGATGTAAGTTGGCAAAGTTGCTTATAAGCTCAAACTACGTGATCACTTAAGGGTTCGTCCAGTCTTCATATGTCCCAGTTGAAGAAAGCGGTGGGGAATTGAAACAACCCGGATCCTACGGTTCCTGCTAGTACAACTTAACGAAACCCAAAAGTGCTTTATTGAAATAAAAGCAAAGAAGAAACCCTCCTTACATTATTAAACAGAAGGCAAATGTCGTCTTAAACAAAGAACTAAAACTAAAATTTATTGTTTGCTAAAAGAACTAAAGCTCCAGCTCGTGCACGCGTTTCCCCCAGCTTATTCTTGACCTGCGGGTTTTGAAATAGCGAAAGCCGACCGCAGAAAACGTTTAATTAGTAAAAACTAAGTAAGATATAAGCTGGGGGAAACGCGTGCACGAGCTGGAGCTTTAGTTCTTTTAGCAAACAATAAATTTTAGTTTTAGTTCTTTGTTTAAGACGACATGTGCCTTCTGTTTAATAATGTAAGGAGGGTTTCTCCTTTGCTTTTATTTCAATAAAGCACTTTTGGATTTCGTTAAGTTGTACTAGCAGGAACCGTAGGATCCGGGTTGTTTCAGATGGTATCAGAGCGTGAGAGAGAGGCTGAGAGAGAGAGGGAGAGAGATGCGAGAGAGAAATAGCTTAAGTTAAACCCAATCGGAAATTGAAAATCGAGGGAGAAATTGCCGGGTTCGAAATGGAATGTCGATGGACAAATTGATTTCATGGGTATTTGGCTTGATTGTCGCGGATTGGGACGGAAATCGGGAGAAGAGAGGTCAAACTCGAGTCTTGCCGTGGGTATTGCCAGAAAACTTGCAGAGGAAAAACTCTCTGCTAAAAAAAATTGAGTTGGGGAAGAAGGTGTTAGGAGGAATTGTAAGATGTGGCGGGTGCACCACTTAACGCGGTGGTTCGCTACGTAAAAGTTAAATAAAAACTACACTTTTTGACACGTTAAAAAGATGACACGACCCGCTACACTTCACCCACTAACTTACACACAACTAACTAACTAAAAGAAGACATCTTAAGAAAAAAAAACTTTTTGATAAAAGAATAACAGTAATAAAATTTTAATAGTGATAGAAACAATAATAGTAATATGAAGAAATGCTATATAATAAAAGAAACAAAATAAAACAAAAACTTTTTGCTAGAACTAATCATAATAATAATAATAATATTAATAATAATAATAATAATAATAATGGTGATGATGATGTAAATAGAAAACTCTTTTGTAAAAGAAAAATACTTTTATAATTTCACATAACGGTACGGAATATTCGTTACACTCCAAAAATACCCCCTAAAAATACCGGGGTATTACATCACATCTCCCTTAAAACAAAGCTTCGTCCCCGAAGCTTAAAGTAAAACGAATCTTCCCACGCAAGTATAAATTGAATCGCCCAAGCATAAATCAAATCACCCAATGCAATTATGCAGTTCTAATGTGCACATATAATAAGACAACGCAGGTAATAAAAAGCAGGGCTGTTAAATCACATCTCCCTTAAAAGGAGTGACGTCCCCGTCACTCGGATCGAATTTGGTCGAAGGGGTGTCGGTAAGGAAGAGATCAAGTTCGACGGGCTCGCAACAAGGATATGACTCGGGTCAGGAACATAAGCTTTGAGTTTGGGTCATGGAAAACGTTATGGAGTCTACCCAATACAAACGCTGAAGGATATGATGACGTCAGCACATGTTTTAACGTTACCTAATGAAGGATGAGAATTTGAAAACTAAAACGATGCGTTCAAGCCTGGGATAGGATGTGTTTTAATGCAAGAAAAACTGACAAGGTGATCGCTTATGCTTCTAGGCAATAACAGTCTTATGACAAGAATTACCCTGCTCATGATTTGGAGTTGGTAGTCATTGTGTTTGCAATGAAGATCAGGAGGCATTATATCAAAGGTACGAATTGCAAAAATATTCATATCACAAGAGCTCGAAGTACATATTAACGTAAAAGGAATTGAATATGCGACAAAGAAATTTGCTAGAGTTAGTGAAAGGCTACGACATTAATATCCAATACCACGAAAGAAAAGCAACTGTAGTAGCGGATGCATTGAGTTGGAATGCGAATCATACGGTAAAATCAATGTGGGTTTTCCCAATTAAGCTTTGCGAAGAGTTTCGAATGCTAGAGATTGAAATCTGTACGAAGGGAACCACTATTAATTTAACGATGGTACCGGAAATCTTCGTAGAGACAAAGGAATCACAGAAAGAAGACGTTTTCATATAAATGATCAAGGAGAGAATCAACAAAGTCGAAGCACTAGATTTCAAAGTGGAGACAAATGGTAGAGTGAATAAGCTGGTCAAGAATAAGCTGGGGGAGATGCGTGCACGAGCTGGAGCTTTAGTTCTTTTAGCAAACAATAAATTTTAGTTTTAGTTCTTTGTTTAAGACGACATTTGCCTTCTGTTTAATAATGTAAGGAGGGTTTCTCCTTTGCTTTTATTTCAATAAAGCACTTTTGGATTTCGTTAAGTTGTACTAGCAGGAACCGTAGGATCCGGGTTGTTTCAGATGGTATCAGAGCGTGAGAGAGAGGCTGAGAGAGAGAGGGAGAGAGATGCGAGAGAGAAATAGCTTAAGTTAAACCCAATCGGAAATTGAAAATCGAGGGAGAAATTGCCGGGTTCGAAATGGAATGTCGATGGACAAATTGATTTCATGGGTATTTGGCTTGATTGTCGCGGATTGGGACGGAAATCGGGAGAAGAGAGGTCAAACTCGAGTCTTGCCGTGGGTATTGCCAGAAAACTTGCAGAGGAAAAACTCTCTGCTAAAAAAAATTGAGTTGGGGAAGAAGGTGTTAGGAGGAATTGTAAGATGTGGCGGGTGCACCACTTAACGCGGTGGTTCGCGACGTAAAAGTTAAATAAAAACTACACTTTTTGACACGTTAAAAAGATGACACGACCCGCTACACTTCACCCACTAACTTACACACAACTAACTAACTAAAAGAAGACATCTTAAGAAAAAAAAACTTTTTGATAAAAAGAATAACAGTAATAAAATTTTAATAGTGATAGAAACAATAATAGTAAGATGAAGAAATGCTATATAATAAAAGAAGGGTAAAAGACACTGACCACCCCTGGGTTTAGGGAAAATTCCACTCCGCTACCCTGGGTTTTGGATAAAGACACTCCGCACCCAGTTAACGGAATATTCCGTGGACAATGACCACCCTTCTGTTAGGTTTCGTTAAAAAGTGAGTGATTGAATTTTTTCGGATCATATTACCCTTGTATACTTTTTTAGATTTTTTTTTGTCTATTGTATTATCAAGAACAACTACAAAAAAAAATATCAACACCACCAAAACCATCTTTCAATTTGAATCCAAAACAACAACACCACCAATAACAAATGAAGAACATCTAATAGGATGAACACCACCGCCGCCACCGCACAACCCATATTGAAACTCAGCAACTTGTTGACTTTCTTGCCCATATTTATCAGCAAGAACACTAAGATCATTAAGAACATCACCGCCAAAAAATATCAACACCACCAAGAACATATTCCGCTTTGAATTTAAAAATCAAGAACATCAAGAACACACCAATAAAAATTTAAAAACCAAGAACATCAAGAACCATACTATTTTTTTTTTTTTTTTGATAAATTCAAAAGTTATATTTCTTGCTAATTAGCCTTCAAAACATCAGAAGAGGGGAGTACCCATTACAGAGCAGTTCTCAGCAGTTCTCACACTCCATCTGGGAGCTCATCTATAGCTATACTACCATGAACTTTCAAAATTCTAACTCAGCTAGCTAACTCATGGGATAGGCGATTTTCAATCCTTCTAACAAAATTGATGGATCTGTCCTTCTTTTCTTTTATCCAATTTGGGATAGCCTGGATGTTAGTTCTTCTGTTCCACAAAGGGGTTCCCTTTGCACTCATTCACTATCACTTTGGCTGTCAGATGCACACCACACATAGAGCCATTTGATTGCAGACCTTATCTTGATATCTAATCAATAGCTTGGAGTCCACTTTCGCCACAAATCCTGAAGCGACGAATTGGCGACAACAACACTATAACCAGTGGAAATTCGAAAAAGTAGATCTATACAGCGAAGATGAAGCAAGCACGAAGAACACGGCAAAAAAAATTGTTCACAGTAGCAACAAGTACATAGTAAGCATAAGATTGATAGATGATTACCTTCAACGGGAGGGGTGTTTTCGATTTCATATCCGGCACGGCAAGCGTCGCAGTATACGCGGCCTTTGACGATCAGCGGCGTTGCGTGGTGGCGACCGACGGCGATGGCCGGAAGCAAGCAGAGGGCAAAGAGAAGCTCCAGCCTGGCCATTGTTTGTCCCTAGATCTACTTTTTCGAATCTCTACTCAACGTCTCCTCCCTTCCCTTGCGGCGACGGCGTATCGGACGGTGATGAGAACGTCCAGCATCAAATAATCGAGACACCAGTAGTATGCCATCTTCAAAATCGGGCTCAGATTTGGAATATCCATGTCTGGGTTCGCAAAGGAGCGGCTGTGTTTTCACTACAAGAGAGGAAGGGAAGAGAGAAAGAGGGGAAAAGAGAGAAGGGAATTAGGTTAAAAATGAGGGAGTGGGAGATTAGGGAATTATATATGAGGTAATTTTACAATATTTCAGGGGTAAAATTGTCTTTTGGACCGTACTGTTAGTTAACTGTTACCTTCCATCCAAAAAAGGTGCGGAGTGTCTTTATCCAAAACCCAGGGTAGCGGAGTGGAATTTTCCCTAAACCCAGGGGTGGTCAGTGTCTTTTACCCATAAAAGAAACAAAATAAAACAAAAACTTTTTGCTAGAACTAATCATAATAATAATAATAATAATAATAATAATAATAATAATAATAATAATAATAATAATGGTGATGATGATGTAAATAGAAAACTCTTTTGTAAAAGAAAAATACTTTTATAATTTCACATAACGGTACGGAATATTCGTTAAACTCCAAAAATACCCCCTAAAAATACCGGGGTATTACAGGAATTATGCTGCTTCACCTGTCTTACCAACTATTGGACAAGAGGGCCATTTTCTGGTAGAGCCAATTAGCATTTTGGATAGAAAGTTAGTTAACCAAGAATAATCATTTTGAGTCTAGTTTTTTGGTGCAGTGGTTCAATCCTTCCCCATAAGAGACAACCTAGGAGGACTACTACAAGCTCAAGGATCAGTTTCCAAATTCAAAGCCTGAGGACACACTTGTTTTGAAAGGGAAGGAACTTGTGAGGATTCATCTCGGTGGACTAAAAAATAAAAGTGTTGCCAAACTAATGAGATGGACGTGGGAGGAGCACTACCCATTGGACTAGCTTCACAGTTCTAATACTTATAATCGTAGTCGTTTATTTTGTCTAGTCGCTCCATTTAACAGGTTAAGTGGAACTTATGTGAATCGGGACCACGTCAGCCCAGCAGCACGCGCTGATTGGTTCGGGTTGGTCACTAGAAGCTGACTTGGCACGGACCGTTAGCATGTTTCGTTTATTGCACTTACCTCCCCTCAACTATAAAATTTTGAGTTGTAACATCGTTGAATTACGTTGAACTATTTCATTTCTTCCCCTCTTCTCCGCAACTTCTTTCCCTCCTCTTCTCTGCAAATCCGATCTCCTTTCTCTTTCCTCCAGATCTAACTCCGGCGGAATGAGCTCCGACAGACCTCTTACTACGCCGGAGTCCTATCAGAACCAAATCATATCCCCTCCATCAAGGACTAGACCCATCGTCTGATTAGGTCAGTCTCCAATCTTCTTGTTCTCAAATCTGCTTATTCTATGTTACCTGTGGTATGCATTTATGTTCTGTACATGTGATCTGAAATTCTGAATGGTCAAACCCTATTTTAATGGTGAATTTTCTGATATATTGACACTTCAATTCTCTCACACTGTATATCATTATAGCTTTGTTGTTCCACTACAAATGGTAAATAACTAAATATCAGTGATCAAAACCCTAGTTTACAGTTGTTGTATGGACAACAAATTTAAAAGAACCCCCATCAGTAGAATCCCCATTTCTCAACAAATAAAAAATAAGTCTCCCCATTTCTCACAATTGTCTTCTCGTAGGATTCAGAGGCTAAATCAAGTAACATTAGACTACTTTACACCAGTGGGGAACTTAACGAACATGGAGGTCGTCTCTCTGTGATTTGAACCATAGCCTACATCTTCTACGCCTCCAAAAATCGAAATCTATGTCAAGGTAAGTTCAATATTTCGATGAATTGCTCTACCATGTTGGGGTTTAGCAGCAATCTATGACTATTTTGGATTTTCTTCACAATATTGTATTGCTTTTATAGCATTAACCCACAAAAACTTGAATTAGGGGTTGGTATATTATGAATTAAAAGTTTTGAAATTTAGGCCTGGTCCATGAAATAGGGAATACTACATTTTTCAAATTCTGCTCTCGATATATTGAATAAATGTTATATTTGAAATTCTACAAGAGCTAATAATCGGGTTTAAGAGCTAACAAATATCTTATATAAGTTTAATGGTGTGCATGAGATACAAGTTTTGGGAAAAGCCAGTAGTCAATTACGAAGTGTCAGTATCATTGTATCAATATTCAAGACTTTGAGGCCTAGTACTTAATTGCAAAGATTGTGTATCCTATACAGAAGTTTAAAGGTTAATTTTCTGATGTGTTAGTACTTACTGCTCTTTGTACAAATTCAGTTCCAAGTTTGATTCAATAACGACTAGTCAATAAGCCAGTATGTTATCTTTTTTTAATAGTTTGATTCTTGGCATTTGATTAACTCTAAGACTTTTACTTAATCGCAGTTATATTGAGGTATTTCATGGCCAATCCTTCTGTTGAGAGTCCGATCTGAGTAACTCCTCATGAAATGTTGATTCATGCCGACAAGAACTCTACCGGGTATCAGTCGGTCAGAGTGTCCCTGGAAAGTCCTAATATAACTGAATATCTAATCCCATCTACCACAGTTCAACGGAGTGGTCTCTGAGCTCATAGAGAATTTGATCCATTTGGAAGACAGCCGGGAGTGTTTCTATCATATGACACCCGCACCCGAGTCCATGTAACGTAGTTTCTATGAGAACAGCGGTTCTGATGCCACCTTTTTCTATTCAAACTATCTTTTCTGCCTTCTCCAACACCTTATTCCATGTTCTCGCTTCCATGCCAAACCACTGTAATGTCAACTAAAATTTCTTGATATATTGCCTGGATTGGATTTCCTTGGTGCATGGGACCAAAACAGATACGTTCGACCTGGCAAAGAACACAAAATTTTCCAAATACACGATTGAAGATGAATTGGAGGGTAAGATTCTTCAAACAGGCGGTGATTTGTCTGAACAAAAGAGTCCCACATCGAGAAATGCTCCAATTTTCTTTTAGATCTTGTCGGCAATGGCAAAATCTAGAGTTTTAGCAAGACCTTCCACTCAGCTTCAATGGCGATTAGTAGGATTGCTATCGATTTCCCCAGACAGAGGTACTCATACTCATAATCTTCTGACATGTATTTGAAATTTGAAATAGATTGAGTGGAGATTCCATTTTGTGAAATCTATGATTATTTCCCTCTTTTTTGTGTTTGATTGATCCATGTTGGGAAGTGTGTGAATTCACTGAAATTAAGCTCATTTGTACTCAACTACAAAAGGCCTGCTTCAATCTTTCTGGTTAAGGCTCTATGCGGCTAACATATGGATTCTGGTGGTGAGCTCATAGTCTGGATATACTGGGATTTGTAGACTTTATGTGGTTAACCATTTTACCGAAATATAAGCATTCCAATTCCACACACTGAAACCATACTGAAAAAGGGGGAACTAAAGAAATCTGTTCATATAAAAACCTTGACATTGTAGCTCACTATACCATTCAATGAAACTGCCAAATTTTGTTGAAAGATTAGCATATTGATTCCTTGTCTGAAACTATGCTGAAAGGAGGACTTCGTGGTTGCAACAGCTGATTGCAATCAAGAAGAGTTCCTCTAGGGCACGATCAACTATGCTTTCCTCATTGATGATAGGAACATCTTCGTAGGAGTCAGACTCAATGCTTAAGTCTTTGCGTCCCCTATTTCAGTTCAGAAACAAGCCTTTAGTTACTGCCTTGGTTTTTGCTTCCAAAGCCGAGTTAGCTCTTGTCTTGCCAGCTAACCCAACAATCCAGCTTCCAGCCTTCCATGCTTATCTTTGGTCCTGACCCTGCAGCCATCAAGATTCAATTTGAGTGTTCCTGCAAAAGGAAGAGAACTTTGAATTAGAATACTAGGGGCTATAAAATTCTTGATCATCCGTGCATGGATGTCCTTTGCATCGGCTGTCATTTTACGACTGATTTGGTAAAGTTCCTCTTTTCTATTGTTGAAGATCTCAATGTTTCTCGCCTTCCAAAGAAACCATATGAGAGCTGAAAACATAGATTGCCAGGGTATAAAAGTCTCACTCGAACTGGCTGGCCTAATAATGTGCGGTTTCCTCTCTGCTTCTGGACGTCTTTGGCATAGAATATAAAAAGTGTCTTCACCAGACTTTTTATACGATCACAAGCTGGAGTTTCGGCTCTTAATCTGTTTGCCTAAAACTTTTTCCTGAGCCACCACCGATCATGGGAAATGCTTTATTCTGGGTTTGCATTTTGTTTTTTCCAGATCCTGTCCAGTATACAACTTAGGTCTCCTGAGCGACGAGAAATTAATACATTGATCTTATGCTGGATTTCCCTAACACTGAGAATATTTTTGAGACTGGGGTATGAATATTACCCTCAACAGTATCAATATTGATAAACTCACTAACTATATTGGTATCCCAGTTGCTATCAGCCCCGAAAAGATCTTTGACCATAAGATCAGTAATGTGTCGAGGAAGAGTTGCAAAAACGTATCCTTGAAGCTAGCTCATGCAGCTAAAGTTTAAACACTGTTATATAGAAAACCCCAATTACTCGAATCATATCTGTGAGAATACTATGAAATCTCTTCTTCTTTATTGCCACAGAATAATTCAAAGGTATCATCAAACACAGCTCCAAAATGGAGCAATTATATTATTACAAGTACTGGCTGTTTTCAGTAAAAGGTAGCGATCATCATAAACAGAAAACACAAAACAAACAACAAGAAGAGCCCTTTAAAGAACAATTTTTTCAAAGCCTAGATGCTCCCACAGGTTGATGGACGACGATGTGGTTGTAGGCATCTAAAGTGAGAAAGTCATCCAGGACCGGGGTTGTGCATTGCCTGGTGAATATCTTGCAAGCCTCCTTGTACATACCCTTCTTGAACTTCTCTTTACCAACCTCTCTTTCAATCCTTGCCATCTCATCTTCAACCACCCTTCCAAAGAGCTCCAAGTTCACCTTCACCCCAAGACCATCACCATTCAGCTCCGCGCCATATTTTAGCCACTGCCAGTTCTGAACTCTGCTAATCTCAGCAGTGGCAGCGTCTTCCATGAGGTTGTAAAGAGGGACTGAACCTGAACCAGTGAGCCACGCAGCCACGTACTGGATTCCCACACGAGTGTTGAGGCGGAGACCTTCCATGGTTCGGACTCCCCTTGGCATCTGTAAGAGGTCTTCCTCAGTCAAGGCTGAAGCGTCTTCTCGCTTCATGTGGATTTGGTTGGGGGAACTGCCCATCTTGCTGTTGAAGACTTCCAAAATGGCTGGAATCAACCCTGGATGGGCTGCCCATGTTCCATCATGCCCTGCCATCACCTCTCTCATCTTGTCCTTTCTCACTAGCTCCATTGCTGCTTCATTTGCTGCCGCATCATCTCTTATTGGAATTTGTGCTGCCTGTCATATGAATAAAAATGTTAATCATCTTACTTGTAGTAGTCTATTTTAAACATGCAACCAAGTTTCTAATGCTTTCAGCTTTCAAGGCCCTTTAGGCTACGTTTGGTTTTCTAGTATTAGCAGTATTAGCTGGGATTGGACTAGATTTTGTCCAGGTATTAAATATTGTGTTTGGTTGTTTTGGATTTATTACAATACCAGTACTAAATATAGTGAAAAGATGGTGTTTAATACCCAAAATTAGTACCCTCTCACATGAGGGTATGATAGGAATGTATTCCAGCAGACGTACATGTGGCACTCATCCAGTCCACCCAGGCGTTTAGATTAGTTATTAGCCAGTAGGCAGTTATCTAGCAGTTACCTAGCGGTTACCTAGCAGTTATTTCCTGTGTTTTCCTTAAATATGTTCCCAGGATTATCCAATTCTATGTACTGAATATTTGTCTAATCATTTGTCTGAGTAATTGGGAGGCTTGTCCACTCCATACGGACAGTTTAATTCTCAGTTTCTATCATTTGGTATCAGAGCCATTCGATCCGAAATGGTTACTACACGCAATTCCGCTACAGACCCACCAATCCCACCCACCAATACCACGTCAAACCCAATCAACACATCCCCGCCTCCCCAAAACTTTGACCTAATCACAGCCCAACTTTCAGCCATAACAAGTCGTCTCGATGCTATTGACGCCTTGAAAGCTGATGTGGCTGCCCTCAAAGCCCAAACAAATGATGGCCAGCAACTCGATTCTTTCCGGAGAGCGGCCAGAGGAAAAGCTAAGGAAATCCCTGAGAATTCCCGCCGATCTTTATGGTCGGAAGGGGAAGAAGATAATGCTGAAAATCCTTGGTGGCCAAAAGTTCCTGCACGGAGCAGGGTTTCAAATAAAGGCCGTTACCGTTACGTTACGGCCGATATTTAACTGAAAAGGTAGTGACCGAGTCCGATACACCCGATACGGTTCACGTGAATCATATTCACAAGTGACACGGCCGATACGCACCGATATCCTCATGTAACGGCCGATACGCACCGATATCCTGGCGATACACCCAATACGCTGTATACTCATTATATTAATTTGCTATATAATGAAGTGTACAATGTCTAATTGTCTAAAAACTAGATAGGCATGGCCTAAACAACTAGTACATGACTATAAATATATTTGATATACAAAACATTTTCTTAAAAATACTTTTTTGCATCTTTTGACGATTATTTAACATTCACGCGTTCGGTTCCCGATTCCCGTTACAGTTTCTCCGATACGGACCGATTCCGTTACCCGCGACCGGAACCGATATGTCGGCCGATACCGTTATTTAAAACCATGGCACGGAGGCCGCATACAAGGATGGAATTTCCAAAATTCGAAGGAGGGGATCCACGAGGCTGGATCCTAAAGGCAGAGAAGTATTTTCGTTACTATCAGACCCCAGATGAAATGAAAGTTGACATAGCAGCCATGTATCTCGAAGGAGATGCCCTGGATTTATTTTCTTGGCTCAACAATGAGCGCACCCTAGTTTACTGGGAAGAACTTGTGAAAGCCTTGCAAGAAAACTACGGGCCTGCAGAATTTCAGAATCCAGATGAACACTTGTGCGATATTCGTCAAACAGGGACTGTTCAACAATATCGGCAAGAGTTTGCAAAGCGTTCATCAAGGGTGTCAAATTGGCCTGAACACTGCCTTTTAGGCGTGTTCATTAATGGCTTACAAGAGGATCTCAAAGCTGATGTGCGCATACACAAACCCAGGAGTGTTTACAAAGCCATGAGTCTGGCAATAGAGTTTGAATCCAAATTAAGTCAGACACGGGGAACAAGAGGATCCAGCCAGTGTCCTAGTGAATTTGGTATTCCAGGTTCTTCAAACCCAGCCAAAAGTCAGGAGTTTTCATCAAACATCCAGCCATCCAACTCCAGTTCTTGGGATTCTGAACGACAGAATCGTCGTGCTAAAGGGTTGTGTTTTCGTTGCAACGAAAAATTTGCGCCAGGCCATCGCTGCAAACTAGCATCTTTTTCCCTCATGGAACTTACAGAAAGTTCACATACGGAGGAGCAAATTGACGACGCTAGCAGAAATAAAGAAACTTCTGCCAACCTTGCAGAGCTTTCTTTCCATGCCATTTTGGGTAAGCAAAATAGTAATACTATGAAGCTATTAGGCACTCTTGGCGGCCGAGAAGTCATCCTGTTGGTCGATAGCGGGTCAACTCACAATTTTATTTCTGATACGTTAGTGGAAAATCTAAAATTGCCGGTACAAGAAGTGGCATAATTTGGAGTCCGGATTGGCAATGGAGATGTGATACGATGTAACCGCTTTTGCCCCAATATTGGAGTGCAACTCGCAGGATTAACAATTACCGATGATTTTTATCCCTTCTCTATTGGGAGTGCTGATATTATTTTGGGCATCAAATGGCTGGCGTCCTTGAATACTGTTCAAGCGAATTGGAACAAGATGTTCCTCATATTTAACATGAATGGTCGCCGTTACAAAATACAAGGAGTACCGCAGATGGAGCACAAGGAAGAGAAAGTTCCGCCTTGAGGACAAGACGGTTTTCCAGGAGGGGTGTACTGATAGGAATGTATTCCAGCAGACGTACATGTGGCACTCATCCAGTCCACCCAGGCGTTTAGATTAGTTATTAGCCAGTAGGCAGTTATCTAGCAGTTACCTAGCGGTTACCTAGCAGTTATTTCCTGTGTTTTCCTTAAATATGTTCCCAGGATTATCCAATTCTATGTACTGAATATTTGTCTAATCATTTGTCTGAGTAATTGGGAGGCTTGTCCACTCCATACGGACAGTTTAATTCTCAGTTTCTATCAGGGTATTAGCTGTATTTAACTATTTGTAAGTTAATGCTGAATTAATGCTGCAGGAAACCAAACACATTATTAATTATTGTTTAGCTAATCCAATTTAATCATATCCGGAAAATTTAATCCAGTCCAGTCCAATCCGACTAATCCGGAAAACAAAACGTGGCATGAGTTACTGACTTCAGTATCCTAGCATAGGTTGTGGTTTAAATCAATCATGTTATAGATTCGAGGGTTTTGCTATGTCTCCGAGTAATAACATTCAATTACAGTGGCTTTTTACTGCAGTGAACTTGTACCAAAACTGGAGTCTTGAGCATGTTTCTTCCTGTTTTGACTTCTCATTGTGATGGCGTATTTGTCTTGATCTCTCAATGGGCCAATTTGACCAAAAGTTAGCATGATTCCGTCTGTTTGACTTATGATTGTTATGAGTAGAATAGTAGATATGGTGATCAGAACTTGAAATAGCATTCTATCTTCTGGTGATTGGTGGTGATTAAACTTATTTTCTCCTATAGTATACTAAATGTGGTCAAATATGGCCGTAAATCACACGAATGTATAAACAATTAAAGAAAGCGTACCATTCCTCCCATTGCGTGAACACCACGCTTGTGGCAAGTCCTGATGAGGAGATCTGAGTAACTCCTCATGAAATGTTGATTCATGCCGACAAGAACTCTGTCGGGTAGTAGTCGGTCAGAGTGTCCCTGGAAAGTCTTAATATAACTGAATATGTAATCCCATCTACCACAGTTGAGACCAGCAGAGTGATCCCTGAGCTCATAGAGAATTTCATCCATTTGGAAGGCTGCCGGGAGTGTTTCAATGAGAACAGTGGCTCTGATGCTACCTTTCTCTATTCCAACCATCTTCTCCGCCTTCTCAAACACATTGTTCCATATTCTCGCTTCCCTGCCATACCACTGTGATGTCAACTAAAATTTCTTGAACTGTATTGCATGAAACATGGATTTTCTTGATGCATGGGATGAAAGAAGAAACAGATACATGCTACCCGGCAAAGAACACAAAAGTTTCAAAATCCACACACAGAGAATTTAGAGCTTGTTTGGGTGAGATTCTTAAAAAAGCTAGTGATTTTTCTTGGTAGTATATCTCAAATGCTTTTCTTCTGTTTACCGCGTGGAAAAACATTTAGAGCATAATCCGTGTTTGGGTGCGGAATAAATTACGGGATAAAATTGTGGCCCCTTATCCCCCATCCAATTTTACCTTCATTTCCCTTCAATACAAGGTAGGATAAAAATTGAGTTGATTTTGTTTACAAAAATGCCCTCATCAACCTAATCAAATTACAAGCTGTAAATACCCAACCACTATTTAGTAAACATAATTATTAGTACAAGAAAAAATATAACTTGATGTATAATAACAGTTAAACATATAGTTTTGTTAGTGAAGTATAACAAATAATGTTTAGAAGACAAACAGTTGAGGATCCAAATGCAGGACAGTTTGGTCATTTTCACACTAACCCTTTTTCATATCCTGCTCTAATCACACTCTCATAACCAAAAATTACATCCTGCCTTATCCCAAACTCCCAGTACAATCGTATCCTACCTCATATCCCAATATATCTATTCCCCATGATTTTTATCCCTTAACCTAACGAGGACTTACGGTAAATTTCTTTGTATATTGACTGAAACATATGATCGTATGTGCTCTTAAAGACATAGAACCATGATTTGTTACCTTGAGTGCTCCATCTTAGGGAGATAGAAGAAAGGTCCGAATCCAGCACCTTGAGTCTTGCGGAAAGCTGCATAGTTGTGGTAGAAGTATAGCCCAAAGTCTACAAGGCAACCAGTTGCAGGCTCACCGTCGATGAATATGTGAGCCTCAGGAAGGTGCCATCCTCTTGGGCGGACAAAAAGCTTTGCAGTCTGGTTGTTTAGCTTGTAAACTCTGTTCCTGGCTTTGTCATTGAAGCTTATGGTTCCATCCACTGCATCCTTCAGGTTGACTTGTCCCTTCATAAGGTTTTCCCAACTTGGCGACAGCGCATCTTCGAAGTCGGTCTATGATCAACGAGAAGAAAATGATTAGTCTTCTTTCTGATCCGAGATTTAAAATGGATTATGCCAGTCTTTTTTTGGTTCTACTGCTAATACTTAAATGTATTAGTTCCCATATGAAATCGCTGATCTGTGAATTCGTGCTTGCCTGGGTTCTGGTTTCATTATTAAACATATATTTCATCTGATATTTTGTGCTTAGTTGACTCCAGGGGCGGAGGGAGGATTTCAAATAGGGTAGGGTCTTTTTGTAGTTTTAAGAAGGGGTAGGGCATATTCGTAGTTTTACGTAGGGCAAAGTTGTATATTTTCCTAAATATTAGGTATATAAGTGTAGTTTTCTGCAACAGGGGTGGGGCACATGCCTTACCCGGCCATGCTGCCTCCGCCCCTAGTTGACTCTCTTTCATACTGAGGATATAGGAATTTCCTTCCGCATGGTATTTCCGGAACCTGTTCTCTCCATTTTTATCCAGTTATAGATTTTATGATTTGCTAAAAAGGACACATGATATATCCTGCCGGTAGATATGGTGTTCATGGTCATGTACGGACATGCTGTTATGCTTTCTTGCTTATGTATACAGAGACTTGTTCATTCTGTACTAGAACTTCTAGCAAATTAAAATTTAACCCTTTTTCTTTTATTGCATTTCCAAGTTTAGCTACTCTTGTTGGCTAAGCTCTTACAAACTGACTTATTTTTATTTCATTTAGGACCTGATGGATCGACACATGTGCATGGGCTCCTGTGGATTGTTACTGCAATCTTGATCAAACATTTTGGCTTTTTTTTCTGGTGATTTTAGTTTATTTTCTTGAATCTTGTCGCTATTATATTGAACTTTTGTGGATGTTCACTATATTTTTGTGGGTAAAAGACACTTTCACCCCTCTAGTTTGACTGAAAGACACCTTCACCCTTTTCGTTTTCGGTTTGGAAAAGGATACTTTCACCCTTTCAGTGTGCTCAACTTCAAGTAACTTATACCCCGGCGAAACCTTTAGTCTGGATGTGAGGTCCGCCACTAAAAAATAGTTTTTGAGATAAATTTGCCCCCACTATCATGCAAAAAAGTCTATTATACCGTTGGTTAACCTCATACTTTGCATAATAATGAGGGCCAATCTGTCCCCAAAATTATTTTAGTGACAGACCACAACTCGAGACTAACGGCATCCGGAGGTGTGCATTTTTCTTTAGTTCGGTACACTGAAGGAGTGAAAGTATTCTTTTCCAAACAGGAAGGGCTGAAAGTGTCTTTTGCCCTATTTTTGTTTGTTACATGAAAAAGAAAGTGATAGATCCCCATTTATTTATTTTTTATTTTTATGCAGAGCAAGGAAGACGTAAAAAGAAACAAGCTTACCATGAAAACTTTAGCTCCAGAGTTGAGTGCATTGATGACCATTTTCCGCTCCACCGGACCGGTAATCTCCACCCTTCTGTCAGCAATCGCCGGCGGCACCGCTGCACACGACCACTGGCTCTCCCTAACAAACTTGGTCGCCGGATCAAACCCAGGTAACGCGCCGGCGTTGTACCTCGCCTTGGCATCCTTCCTGCACTCCATGGCATACTTGACATGGTTCCTGAACTCCCTCTGGAGCTCAGCCACAAACAGCAAAGCATCCCTGGAGAGGATCTGGGCAAACTCCTGGTCGTATCGCCCCCGGATATCGACCCCCTCTGGGACATCATAGCCCCCGCCGGACTTCCTCCCGGGCGCGGTGTAACCGTTAGTACCAAGGTTCATCATGTTCTAGTGTGTTTGGATTGAAATGGAAGTTTTGAATGATATGGGACAGGGTTTTTGTAGTGATGGTTTGGGAGTATGGGTTGGGATTGGTATTTTCTAATTATAGGAATGGGAGGGATGGTTCGGTGGTCATGGGATTTGTATTATTGGGCTATAATTAGAAGGGTTGTGTGATGGCTTTATGTGCGTCAGGGATAACACTGTGATGGCAATTGTTGATAAACTATAGAGGAGTTGTAGATAGGGTTTGTTCTTGAAGTTTGAACCTGCCTCGGTAAGCGTAGCGGTCAGCTGACGAATTGTAAATCAGTAGTGTGTCTATTGCATGTATCGGTTATTAATGCTAAAGATTGCTCAATGGTTCTCTGCTTCTTTTTTCATTTTGTTGCACGTTGTGCGGTTGAAAGCTATATGTAATGTGTGATTTTTACTCGAACAAATTTTACAACAGGCTAATCCTCTTGGAGGGTAGGGATGGCCGAAGAGGGTTTGTATCTCCCAACAAAATATGCTTGCGATGCGCGCAACGCCGTGAATGATCAAAACCACACTAGAGAAACTCTTGTGTTCGACCTTGACACACAACTTCTATTGCTACAGTCAAACTGCAGGAGGACTATCGGGCTGCAAGCCAATCCATACTGGTAATAGAGTTATGAAACCCAGCTGGACCTATAACGGCCTTGGTTCAAGGCATGCCGGACTAGCCTATCGATTCTTCTACAATGAAATATTCATATTACATTTTAAGAGAAAGTACAATATAATAATAGCGGAAAAATAGCTTTGGCATTGTAGTAGGCGATTCAAGGAGACAGGGCTGTGTGGGCTGTGTTCATGTGTCCATTCTGGGGCGGGCTATGGCAGTTATGGCCCTTTTTGCGATCCGGCCTAGGCCAGTCCAGTTCCCAAATCCTGGATTCAAAGCGGACCACTACATATGCGGACTTGGGTCGATTTAAGCCGTTTATGAATCGGGTTGGCCAGGCCGCTTCAGCAGTCCTTCAAGCCATTTGACAGCTCTGTGTAACAAAACATCATTATGACATGATCTATACTAATATTATATGTCGTACTCCAAAACACACATATATTGAAGTATTAGATAAACTTATAAAATTTCATTTAATATTATCACGAGTGTAAACTAATGACTCATAATCTCTCGCTAAGGAATGAGGATACAAGCCGTTTAGCACACTTCGAGAGCTTCTCAGCAAAAGAATCAGCTCTGCTTCGGCTCGGCTCGTTTATGGACCACTGCACAAACGCACTGGTAAAACTCAGAGAGTTAACCTTTTCTGGGAAGGAAATGAGAACTTCATTTCATCATCATAAAATGTACAGAGCATCAGATAGTAGAAAACCTGGCAGAAAATATCATAGGAGATAAGCTAAACAAACTAAAACAACAAGCTACCTTAACAGTAACAGAGAACGCCTAATCCTATTGTCAGTAAATATCAACAGTGTTACAAACTTAGAACCAAACAGAACAAAACATCACCAATTAAAACATCAACAAAGAAAACATGTTTGAAGGGAAAGCCATGGGAGAGAAGACCCGACTCTCCACACCGGAAGATGGGTCGGGCAGAGGGACACATCCAAACCAACGATGCCCGGCTACAACAATCACATAGACATGGATCTACTAAATCTGAAAAACAACACCTGAAGGTAGCAAAATCAAAACAAATTAAAAACCCTATCAAGAAAACCGAAAAAACACGACATGGGGATTTCAAGTTAAACTATTGCGTATGTTACAGTGCCAAATTACAATTACGAAAATCTGTAAGCCCTTACCTGCAAACAAATACCCAAAACCCTAAAACTCTGCATCAATCACAAACCCATCTCTCGCACCTTGATTCGTCTTCCTCTGAAGAACGATTGGAACTCAAACCACCACGCGAACAAGAAATGTTGTTTCTCTCCGATTGATCGATCCAAAACCATCTCCTGATGCTCACTCAAACGATTTGATTCGTTTCATACTTCACGGCGAAACACAAAGCTCAAAAAAGGTCAGTTCCTCAATCTGTTCAATCTAATTTGTTTTCGATTCTTCAAAACTAGAGGTCAAATCTTGATATTCGATTCGATTCACCTCAAACCCAGTTCTTATCTTGATAAATTTCCCATAGGTTATACCACAGAACAAGAAATTCCCAAAAAAAGATGCGAGTTTTGCAGCGCATTGTATCTCAAATCTCACTATCTCCCAACCTGAAAAATGGGACACCCAATTCGAATCTGAGGGCTTTATTAACCCCCAGAGTCTTCTCAACCAAGCCTAACGATGGAACAAACCAGGAGGGTAATTGGGTCAACAACAACAACAACAACAACAACACATCTAGTGATAGTCTAGGCTGGGATGTGCCTTCATCATGGTCAACGGGTTGGTCAACGGGTTTCACCAAGGAGAGTATTGGTGGAGAGGTTGTTGGTCAACAGACCACTGCCTCTTCTGGTGGTGGTGGTGGTGGTGGTAATGTCCCACATCGCGTTCGGTTCGTAGATAACGAAGACGAAGAGGTGGAGTATTTGAAGGAACTAGAGGAGAAGAAGAAAGAAGCGGAGAGGTTAGTCGATGGATGGAAGGGTAGGTTGAAGGAGACTAGTGAGTTGTTGAAGCAGGTGAGAGAGCCGGGTGCGAGGGGGTCGTATTTGAAGGACTCCGAGAAGGCTGAAATGTACAGGCTTCATAAGGAGAATCCAGAGGTGTACACGGTTGAGAAGTTGGCTAAAGATTATAGGATTATGAGGCAACGAGTGCACGCGATTTTGTGGCTCAAGGAGGACGAGGAACAGCAAGAGAAGAAGCTCGGGCGTCCCCTGGATGACTCGGTTGAGCGCCTGCTCGATAGTTTCCCCGAGTAAGCTGCAAAACTTAACATCATCTTATTTGCAAAAGTATTGTTTAAATTTATACGTTTAGCTAGTAGAATTGTTTAGTTCCTTGTCATGTTTCTCTGGTATTGCTTCAGCTTGCCGTTTGTTTAGATTGGGTGATCTGTGGATAACAAAACAAATGACGATGAATGTTTTGGAACTTTGGTTCGGACTAATTATTAGGAGAGACTTAAAATAAAGGGGATGAAATTAGGTTGTTCTTTCCAAACTCGCTTTTCTACTATTTCCAGCTCTGTATTGAATGTTACAACGATATATATCCGTATGATCTACTTGTCCACTAAGTTAACCCTTTACTCTTGATCAAGAAAACTTTGGTGTAATTATTATCATTTCAAGTTCTTGTAGTAGAGACTGTCTCGTCGTTTCACTTATTAGGTTTAAGAAAGCATTCTCCCTCCTAGTAGATACTGCATAGTCTTTTCACTTATTGGGTAATTATTGTCATTTTAAGTTCTTGTAGTTGTTTAGCTAATCTAAACAACTTTAGCAGGGAGCAGAACATTTTTAATTCTCTTATCTCCGTCCTAGTTTAGGTAGTAGTAGTTATAGTTCCTTCTGTTTCTCCCCTAGATCTCCTAACTGATAGCTAATATGCGTCAAAAGAACTGAAGTAAGCTTGTTACCTGGTTGGCTGATACCTATGATTTCTTCTGATTCTGATCATAGACCTGATCATAAAGCCTCACTAGCAGAGAGTGAAGAGTTGAATTTGTTAGTGTGATGCTCATCTTAGCGATTATTTGCTTGTTGGCTTAAACATTTCATAATGTCTCCAAATTTGGCATGATTGAAGAATAAATCGAGAGTGAATTAAGAGTCAAAGTTCAGTTGTTTGGTTCCGGATTACTGGTGAAGTTATATGGATCTGGCTTTTTCCTTTGTAATTTTTTCCAGTTCTTTTTGTTTTGTTAGATGAAGATCACTTCATCTCATGCTGCTTTTGTTAACTCACAAGCATGTGCTTTCCGTTCACCGCATCTTTAATCTGCAATTTTATGAATAATGAATTTGAAATAAAATAGTATCTGATGATTTATCTTAGAGATGAGCAAATATGTTAGTTCTTCCATGAAGAAAACTGTTTTTGACTTTGGTTCTGTTCACGTTTTATATCTTTAACTATAAGCGTATTCCATTAGTTTGCTCTATCTCCATCTTACATAATAACTTCTTAAGCCTTTAGCTTTTCCAAAAAAAATCACGAAAAGATAGGTTGAACAATTACACGAAAAGTTAGCAGCACATAAAAGCTTTAATCCGCTGCATGGGTGCTTGGAATTCCTATCCTGTGGCACGACTCACGAGTGATTCGTTGATAGAAGCGTCATCTGTTTCTCCTTGCAGCCACTTATTTTTCTAGCTCAAATGCTATCATGGAATAACAGATAAGACTGGAGGGCTTTATATGATTGAATGTGCACCATATACTCTGTAGTCTGTATGAGATAAGGAGAAAGACGTATATCATTAGTTTGAATCAACTTCTATTTCTTTCTTTTCTCATCCACCCCAATTTGATTGAACTAGGTTTCTCAACTAATTAAATTTCGATAAATTTACTTCCATCATTTCTTTCAGCTGTGAACTTCTGTGAAAATTATCATGGAAACTTGTGAAGGGTGGAGCCACTAAAGGACCAGGGGTGGCAAGTGCCGCCCCCGAGATTTTAAGAACTCCACCAACACCCCAAATTCTGAAGATTTTAGCGAATCTACCCTTTCATTAACTACAAAAGTGCCACAGCTGTTCCTGAATTCTTGCATTTGTGCCCTGTTCCTGACTTCACATGAATTGAGCCATGGTTGTTCCAAATTCCTGGCTCTGCTGCTTTTGTATTATTTATGAAATATGAATCTATCTGGTATGTTTTATGATTGAATACGCTTACTGTCCTAGTTAATCCATCATCTGTATGTGCACCGTATTTATCTTCACATTCATAAGCAGCCAGTACATGTATTACCTTTGGAATCTTGATTATTATTATGTCATGCGTTTGGTAATTTTCTCTCACTAATTGAACAAGTATATTCTATGTCTCTGATGGTTTTAACACATTCTGTTGCTGCAGATTCTTCGTTTCACACGACAGAGAATACCATATTGCAACTCTCCCATATAAACCTGATTTCAAGGTGATGCCGGAGGGTTGGGATGGCACCACACGGGATCCTGATGAAGTCCATTACGAGATATCGATGAAAGAAGATGAGATGCTATATCAGGAGTTCGTTCAGAGGATGAACTTCAACAAAATGAAGGTAAAGTTCTATACTTCATGTATACCATGTTATTATGGTCCTATAGAATTATTATTACATGGATCTGTTCTATAATCTATACTACTCGGAAATGGATAAAGATACTTTCACCTCCCCAGGTTTGACACAAAGACACTTTCACCCCTTTTAGTTTGGGAAAGGCTGCTTTCACCCCTTCTTTATACGCCCCCTGATTGTATCATTCCATACTCCAAGAGGGCAAATTTGTCCCAAGACTACCCTCAGTGACAGACTCCCACCGCTAGACTAAGGGCTTTGCAATCAGGGAGTGTAGAAATCCTGAAATTTAACGCACTGAAGGGTTGGAAGTGTCCTTTCTCAAACTGGAAGGAGTGAAAATGTATTTGCATCAAACTTGAGGTGGTGAAAATGTCTTTTACGTCTCGGAAATTGGTGCATATTCTCATTCATGCACATGAAGGTTTCTGAGATTAAGACCTTATTCAGGTTTTTTTTAGTATAATCCGCTTAATAACAGAAGGTACTTTATGTTTGATTCTTTTCATTAATCGGTAGATATGTAAATATGAACAAAAAATATTTTTTTTACAGCCCACATCCGAGCATACCCTGAGACGACTGCTATCCACCCCACAAGCGGGAATGGCACAAAACAACTAACCCTTGCTATAAAACTAATTTTACACCATAAGATAGTCGTGACCCATACAAGAGAACTAGTACAACAAAAGTACACAATAGAATGCACTTCTACACTACTGTAACTAAGCCCAGTCAACAAGTCCTGGTGCAATTAAAAGTTTCACTAAATGCTAACCAAGCTAGCTACAAGCCTAATGAACCATGTGAAGGTTGGCCGAGTCTGCAGCTTCACCCCTGTGGCTAAAGCTGAATCGCATCACATGTTGAGGGAATCATCAAATCTGCACCAACAGAGCCCCCCATCTTTGTAGTGTGGACTATGACCTTGCTGAAAGGAGCACCGAGGCTTGCAATTTCCATTTTCATCATTCTTTGCCTCTTTGGTCTTCAATAATCTAGGTGCAGTACTTGGTGGTGCTAATGGAGAAAAGTGAAACTAGTAGTTATTCAATCTCAAAACCGAATAACTAACTAAGATGCACTCTGACATCCACTCCCCGAACCACCAAAACAGCCGCCACTAAAATGGTGCCCAAAATTGCAAACTTCAATCACCCTTGCTACCTTTGTCAAGAACGGTGAGCTTGATGGACCTCTCCATGAGTTTTGCGAAGCAACCAACTCGACGGAAATGACATGAAGTTAAATCACTCAATCCATTCACCACACGGGTGGCTCAACCTTGCCTCGGGTACACTTAAGACATTTTGTTAAACCCTCGAGAGCAACAAAGAAGTGAGGTAAAAACTTACAGTCTGGGTGAAAGTTGAACAAAAACCCAAGGTAAATACCTCCTTAGGGAGAGATGAAACCACATTTGAGTGCATAACTTCATCAAATTCTTTCAACAATCTGTCTGGGCGCAGATTGTGACAGAATTTTAGAAGCAAACCTGGGATTAAAACCCATGAACACGAAGAACAGCCAAGAACAGGTCCAGAAATAACCAGCAAACCTCTTCCACTCTCGATGAAAAGAAAACCCACAACTGAGCAAGCAAGATACATCTGTCTCTTACACGAACTTGGCAAGTTTACTACCATATGTCTGGACCTGAAGTTTGTGGCGGATTACGAAAATAGGCTAATAGACGTTTAGCCCCTGCCCTGATTTAAAATTGGTACTTTATGGTTCCTTGGAATTGGCAACGTTGAGGAGAAAACATGATAAGGTCGCCTGAGGTAATAGTGGTTAGCGCCGGCGGCTCTGGTTTTTATATGAAACCCAGGTTCGAGGAAGTATTGAAGGCTTTACTTATGGGAAAGAACAGGAAAAAGAAAAAAACAACTCTGATCATTGGGGATTATCAGGAATTCATTCATTGATCTGAAAACAACCTAGTTTTGCTACTTTGTGTGTGACTGTGGGTAACACATGTTGTATTTGTCTTTTTACAGTTGGCAGGAAAGGTGAAATGTCACAAGTATAGTCGGAGGCGGCCGGATGAGGGCTGGAATATCATGGTGGAGAAGCTGGGCCCACGAGGCAAACGTGGACACGGTGGTGGATGGAAGTTCATGAGCAAACCAGATGGATCTAGCCGACCTCTGGATGACTTTGAGAAAATGTTTGTTAAGCGTGAGACTCCACGGAGGCGGAAGAAGCTTCTCGTTACTGGTCAGGCACAACTTATTAAATTAAAAGGCGGGTTAACCTAAACTTTTTCTAAAGGGCCTGGTTTGGTTTATGGGGTTACAGCTGAAGATGCTCCTTGTTCTTTGTATTTTTCGCTTGAAACTTTATGTAGGGATGTTTCTTTACCCAACTGTTAGCCCTCCAATTTGTATTGGTAAATTTTGGTGCTTGAAGTTTGAGTTGGGCAAGCACTATAGAAAACTGTGTCAACCCTAGCTCGCGGTGCTTTAGAGTTTTTATGTTATGTAGTAAACTTCCTGGAATATATCCCAACTATTATAAGATTTTAAGCTTGTTCTTGGTTTGGAGCTGACTGATGACAAGCAAATAAAACTACTCCTTTTCATTCCAGGAATTGCAACTTTTATGCATTTTTTTTTGAGAAAAGAATTTCTTCCATTAATGCAATCAAGGGGTCGACTGACCTATTACATCATTAAGAAGAAAAGAACTAGCCCAACTGGGCTCTAAATTCGGCCAAATGCACATATTGGGACAATTGAGACCAAACATAGCAAATTCATGAGCGACTTTGTTGTTTGCACGCCGTGTATGTTGGAAGATGACGGAGGAAAGTCTCTGCGCATAGTTTAGACAATCAAGGATAATCTGATCCAGGTCGCTAAACAAACATTCGTTTTGCTCCCTTCCTGAGTTGAGCTTACGAATAATTGTTTGTGCGTCGGATTCAATGATAACATATCTATAGTCGTGTCGAACCGCAAGTTTCAGGGCTTCGAGGATAGCTAGGCCTTCCGCTTCACTGGCTGAGGAAGCGATTGGCAGTGGGGTAGCCAACCCAGCCACAAAACCGCCTGAATTGTTTCGAAAGACCACTCCTGCTGCACCAGTTCTCTCCGTTGTACTCCAAACGCCGTGTGAGTTAGCTTTAATCCAGTTGTGAGCTGGGGGAATCCACCGCGGCGGAACTGTTGTGGAGGGGGAGCTCGAACGAATGGGGGAATCAGAGATCGAATTCAGTTCGTCCAGATACCTCAGAATGTGCTGTAAAACCTCCTCTGGCGTTTGTTTTTTATCCTTAAAACTCTCTGATTGCGATTAGCCCACAGCAGCCACACCGCGGCACAGAATTTCCGACGATCTTCGGGGTTGAGGAGTTCGATTACCTGCGGAATCCACTAAGTTTTATGCAATTTTAGCCATTTTTTTCCTCAAAATAGTTATTTCAATGTTCATGTCTCAAGTTTGAGTTTCTGTTGGTTGTGACAAGTTTGTCTTGTGTCAAATAGTGTTAACGAATAAGCCATTGCCCCAATGAAGACATACCACAAAATTATTGGTTATTATTATTATTAGGGTAAAAGACACTGACCACCCCTGGGTTTAGGGAAAAATTTCATCCCGCTATCCTGGATTTTGGATAAAGACAGTCTCCATCTTTTTTTTGGATGGAGCTAACAGTTGACTAACAGCTCGTACTGAAAGACCGTTTTACCCCTTAGATGTTATAAAATTACATCCTATTTATTGCTCCTCCAATGCATTTAGCTTATTCCTTAACCTAATCCCCTCTCTCTCTCTCTCTCTCTCCCCCTCTTCTTCGTCAAACACCCACCACCGCCACTAACATCACAGCTACCACCAGTCCGTCTATCTCCCCCACCCCACTTCTCTCTCTCTCTCTTCCCTCGTCGACCCAATCAGACCCAGATTCACCGCCTTGGGGTCTGGATCTCATGGTGGAGGCGGTGCAACGACGACGCCGGCGCCAGTGAACCGGCGGTTCTTTATCTTCCTCCCTCTGGTAAAGGCATTGTAGCGGTTTTCGCGGCCTGGGTTCGATTTTGGGGTAAGTTCGCCGCTATCGTCGGTTCGTTGTAGCGGTTTTGGGGGTAAGTTCGCGGCCTGGGTTTTCGCGGCCTGAGTTCGGTTCACTGGCGAACTCACTGGGTTATCGTCTATTTCGCGGCCTGGGTTCGATTTTGGGGGTAAGTTCTTTCGAATTTCTGGGTTTTTATTTTGGTGGTTGTCGATTTGAGTATGTGGAGGTTGTAATTGTGGTTGGTGTTCTTGTAATCATAGTTGCGATAGAGTTTGACGGTGGCTATGGGTTTGGGTTGGTCAATTTAAGAACAAAATTGAAGTTACCACCGTTGATGGTTTAGTCGACTTGAAGATTGTTCAATTGTTCTTGGTTTGGTCGAACCAAAATCGACAGTGCAAAATTGATAGTTTTGGGTTTTGATAAGGGTTTTGGATTTATATGTTGAATAGATTTTAATAGCAATTGAATTTGTATTTGAAATGGCAAAGTGGGTTTTTGGATTTGATTTCAGCACAAATTAGGTTATTAGATTTAATTGAAATAGAAAAAATTTGTGTGTTCTTCGTGTTCTTGAAACCATAAACACCAAGAACACTAAAAACATCAACACACAGTTGTGGCTTGTTGATTTTTTAGTTTTTCATTACTTTTATTCATCCTCCAACATGTTATTTCAATTGTTAGTGGTGTTATTGATGTTTTAAATCCAAAGTTAAAATTTTTATTGGTGTTTTCGCGCTTGAACCATGAACAACGAGAACCATGAACAACAAGAACATCAACAACATCAACACAAAAAAAGTAACAACCAGTTGTGGTTTGTTGTTGATGTTGTTGATGTTTTGGATTAAAAATGGAAATTGTGGGTGTTGATAAAGGGCAAAAAGATGCACAGGGGCAATATGGTCCGAAAAAATTCAATTACCCACTTTTCTAACGGAATGTAACAGAGGGGTGGTCATTGTCCACGGAATATTCCGTTAACTAGGTGCGCAGTGTCTTTATCCAAAATCCAGGGTAGCGGAGTGGAATTTTCCCTAAACCCAGGGGTGGTCAGTGTCTTTTACCCTTATTATTATTATGGCCTTATTTCTGAAAACAATTTCAGCACCATACGTAACAAGAGAAAACTTTTTGCAACGGCCAAAGAATCAGCAAGAAAAGATGTTGAAAGAGCATTCGGAATTTTTCAAGCTTGTATTGTGACAGCCATGCGATAACCCGAGGACTTGCCATATTTTGAAAGAATATTACAATGTCTTGTGCGAGTGTTCCCACGAGAACATCTTATCGAAAATGAACGGGACACATGAAGATTATTCTGAATATGATAGAGCCGAAGAAGTTTTTGAAGAACCAGGATTGTTCAAAATATGTAGTTAATACAAATACTTAAATAAGGAGTATTATAAGAAAAAAATTTAGTTGATAAAAGTGATAAATATCCAGTCACACCTCTTTCCTTTGTAGATATTTTGAATTAGAACACAATACATTTTTTTGTCCATTTCAAATTGTTTGTAATAATACAATCCTCCGAAACAATAATTGAGGGGATGTTTCTCTCTCTAGAAACTGGGTCATTGGACCTTGCCCTTCTCTAGCCGCTGTTTCCCTTTCCAAAACATCTCCCACTCCCCATACACATCTCCACTTCCCAAACCAATTTCATCTCCGATCCCAATCCAAACCACTTCACTGTTTTCCAGCTTCCAACAATTCTCTCACCATGGCTCTACCTAATCGTCCCTCGGACTATCTTTCAGTCCAATCCTCTTATCAACCCTCGTCATACCACCCAAACTTCATCCATCACAAGGAAGTTATTGAACTCCCTACACCTGATCTCCACAACTTCATTCCAAAGAGAATGAAACTGGAAAAGTGTATCGTCGCTTTTTTCGTGGACTACATTGTTTGGGACAGCAAAACCATAGCTGTCGCAATGCAGAGATTCTGGAAGTTTGAAGGAAAAATCAGAGTCAAACTCATGAACGATCACATGTTTTTGTTGGAGCCGGAGAGTGAGGACGACCTGGAAGACCTTGTCAGAGGAAGCTCTTGGAATATCCTTGGGTCCTTTGTCATCATGAAGAGATGGACTCCGAATACAGTCTTTGACGACGACCATTTTGCGATGAACGAAATCTGGGTCGACATAAGGGGTATTCCTATGGAATACATCAACAATACCCTCATTCAAGATCTTGGGAGAGTGATTGGAGCAGTTGAGGATTACGAGATGGCGGACGAAGAAGTTGTCTGGCCAGCTTTAGATAACAATGATGATGAAGATGTGAACATGCAAGCCTTGCATGGGTATGTTGATGAGAGACATCTCGATAAGATGAGGGTTAAGGTGAAACTCAACATCTTTGAGACTCTAATTCCAGGTGTGAATTTTCAACTGGATAGCGGCGAAAGTATCACTGCTCTCTTCAGCTACTCGAAAGTCTTCCGAGTCTGCTATCGCTGTGGCAGTGTGGGACACTCGGAGAGTAAGTGTCGTCGCACTCTCACCAGTGCGTTTAACCGTTATAAGGATCGTATCGACAGAGCAAGGCAAGAAACAGGCTTCAATACGATCTCTTTTATTGATGAGCCGCTGTTCACAAGGGCGTTGAGAGGCATGACAAACTCAAACATCAATCGTACGACAAGGATTCGGGTGGCATGGAACCGTCCCTTACGCCGTATCACTGAGCGAAAAGGAGATCACGGAGCTTGGTTCACCTTCTTCGAAAGAACAAACGCGAGACCATCTCCCCCATGCCAATCCCGATCAACGACGATGTATCAATGATCAAACCTTCAGAGACTCTTTGAAGCGGTCGAGCGAGACTCTGCTAGGAGAAACGGAGACACTCCTGAAACTAACAATGTCAACCCTAACATGGAAGCAGGACCCTCAACAAGACCCCAGGTGGCACCGGCGGCAAATCATTCCAAGATTAAGGCTAGGTCTCATGAAACAAGTGAAGAGGAGAGAGAGGGTAAGAAAAAGAAAGTCATCGAAGGATTGTTTGGTGTTACATCATCATCCTCATCACCGTCATCGGACAAGGAATCGAGAAACGAATTCCCGTCGGCAAATTTTCGCTCGGCTAACATCCTTCAACTGAAATATGGGGTTGCTTTGATGAAATACGGTTGGAACGGGGATAATGTCGAAAATGGAGAGGAGGCTACAAGCCAGCCTAATTTCATCACCATCTCAGACTCTCAAACTGATAAACCTGATGAGGTCAAAGACAGTGCCGGAAACTTATGGCTCCGAGTCACCAGCGATGCAGAAAACACTGACGAGAACAGTGACGATGATCTCTCTCTCTCCTCCCCAAATGCCGGAAACAACAACAACTTCAATGGTGATTTCATGTCCGAGGCAATCAAGCTCATTAGGAGCAAGATGAAGGGTGGGGAGGCTGAAGGAGGCATTAACACTACGCCGGCGTCCATGGAGTTTGCTGATGGGGACGATCGTGCCGGCGGCGAGAAGGTGGGAAACCCAAACACCAGCAGCGCGTGCGAGCGTGGGGGGACCTCGGAAACTGCAGCAAATCCAAAACGTGCTGGACCAGCAAGCAACCACACTGCCAAGCGCCGTCGCATCTCTGACGCCTCAGTGAACGGTACTATTGATCAGTTATCTCTCTCTTTTCATACTATCGATGCTAGGGTTGATTTTTTTAATATTTATCCCTCTGTGATGGTTAGGATAAAGTGTGATTTAGATTAATTTAACCAAGATTATGCATATCCCTTCACTCAACTATCTCTTCTCTTTTTTGCTTATTGGGCTTTTAAAAAAAGAAAGATGCCTTTTCGTGATAAACTAAACAAAACTGACATGCATGTGCTTTATCATCTAATTTTTAATTTGTTCATGTTTAACTTTGGCCCCACGGACGTGTACTTCTCTTCCTTGCTCCCCGTGCACTTATTTTTTTATAGATTTTTTATCTCCTTCTCCTCCACTACTTTCAAAACCGTGTGTGACAAAAAATTTAAGTGGGCCTCTATTAATCTCTCTGGTACATGTTCTTATGTTGGGCTTCTCAATAATTTTAAAAATTTATTGGGTCACAAACCTACTCTTCCTTTCGGGTTCCTCCACCCAACCTTTCACTCAAGTCCCACGAACGGACTTAACCTCAAACCACCCAACCTTTTGTCACAGCCCAGTGGACGGGTGAATATGGGAAACTGGACTTCAAAATTTTTATCTAAGCCCACTCTCAAAATCCCCCTCCTAGCCCATCGGCTGACCCAAACCCGTCCAATACCTCTTGCGGGCTGAAACGCAAATTACATCCAACCCCCAATCCGTATCATAAATCAGTCAAAAGGATTGAATTTATGCATTGTGTCCTTGGTTGTTTTCCCACGGTCGCCAAACCTTCAATCCCTTGTAAAGGGAGAGGACCGAGCAATCACTATGGTTTTGACGATGAATTCCGTGCTCTCCTTGCCAAAGAAGACCTTGATTCCCCCCCCCCCCCCCCATCAACTCCCAAACATGGTACGGGAATCCTTGGCGCCAAAAGATGTTTCAGCGGTATGGAGAGTGATCAATCTCCGGTGTCTTCTATCAAAAAGATGAAGGCTTAACCTACTGGTCCCTCCAGGGACAAGAATCATAACCTTAAAGGTACACTTTCTTCCCTCTCAAAGGTTTCCGTGGTTGTCCTGGAACAACCACGGCGGTCGCCATGATCGTTGGTAGCTGGAACTGCGAGGTCTTGGTCATCCTCTGGCAGTTCATTCAGCTCATAAACTTACTTACAATCACAAGCTGTCTATTCTTCTGAAACTAAATGCTCTATGACTGAAAGTAGTGTTCTTCTTAAATCTTGGGGTTATGATTCTACCTGTGGGGTTAATTCTATGGGTCTTGCGGGTGGTCTTTGTCTTGGATGGAAAAATAATGTTACTGTCCACCCTATGATTGCAACAAATAATCTCATCCTCTGTAATGTCTCTTGTGATGTCGGTTCTTTCTATCGGGCTTGTATTTATGGCTCCCCATATAACGAGCAAAGAAAGGACACTTGGAATGACATTGAATCCCACCTTGTCAATCTTAATGGCCCACTTCTTTGTATAGGTGACTTTAATCAGGTTCTGCATCCTTCTGACAAATGGAGTTGCAAGAATCGATGGATCCCTGGCATTAAAGATTTCCGATCATTCCTTGGAAACCTTAATCTATCGGAAATTCGTTTTCAGGGCTCTCGTTTCACATGGACTAACAATAGACCCTATCCTTTCACAACCTTTGAGAGATTGGACAGGGGTTTTCATAACTCTGAATGGGGCCTCAAATTCCAGGGCTCCTTCCTTCACAACCTCCCAATTATGGGCTCGGACCATGGCCCGTATCTTTCATATTGGCAACTCACGCAGGCCGAAAACCAGACGCTTTCACTTCGAGGCCTTCTGGCTTCTTTATCCCGAATGTAAAAACATTATTCAATCAACTTGGCAAGACCGCGTCTTTGGTTCGTCCGCCTTCAAATTCGCCGCAAAATGTAAAGCCCTGAAGGTCAATCTTAATGCTTGGAAGAAGAAAGGGGTTGGATCGCTTAATCAAAGGATTAATGCAGTCCAAAACAAGCTTGAGAATATCCAATCCTCTCTTGATTCCCCTAGCTCTATCACCATTGAGAATAATCTCAGGCAGGAGCTTAAAGATCTTCTCTCACAAGAAGAGACCCTCTGGGCTCAACGTGCCAAAATTAAATGGCTAAGGGAAGGGGATAGGAACACCCGCTTCTTCCACAAGACTTGTAAGAAGAGAATTGTCAGAAATAGGATCGAGGGTTTGAAGGATCCGTCGGGAAACTGGATTAACGATCCCGTAAAACTTTCAAATCTTATTTCTGATCACTTTGCATCCATCTATCTCAAAGCCCCTGCTATTAACAAGGCTGACATTGATGACTGGGATGGATGGAACCTCAACTTCCCGGTCCTGGATGCTCAAGGAATCAGCCTCCTGAATCAGCCTATCTCTTCTGAGGAGATTAAAGATGCAGTCTTCTCCATTGGTCCTTACAAATCTCCTGGCCCAGATGGTCTCCCAGGGATTTTCTTCCACAAAAACTGGGACATTGTAGGGAACTCCATTGAGGAAGTTGTAAGATCTTTCTTCCATAATGGGTATCTTCTTAAGGAATTTAATTATTCCTTTCTTGCCCTTATCCCTAAAACCCATAATCTGGTGTATCCCAGTGATCTTAGACCAATTAGTCTTTGTACTACAATGTACAAGATCATCTCCAAAGTCCTTGCGAACAGGATCAAGAAGATCCTGCCCTCTGTTATTTCGGAGCAGCAAAATACTTTTGTTCCGGGGTGCCTTATTTCTGATAGTACCCTTCTTGCCAATGATTTTTTTGGTAAAATCAGAAATTCTAATAGTGGAAATAACCATCTGGGTGCCCTCAAGCTTGACATGAGCAAGGCATTTGATTGGGCTAACTGGTACTTCCTGGAAAAAGTCCTCAGGAGGATGGTGTTCCCGTCTAACTGGGTAGACCATATCATGCAATGTGTCACTACGGTCTCTTTTTCTGCCCTCGTCAATGGTCAACCTGGCAAAAGAATCTTCCCAAAAGCAGGTCTTAGACAAGGGGACCCTCTCTCCCCTTATCTCTTCATTATATACCTTGAAGCTCTTTCGGTCTATCTAACCAATCTTAACATCTCGGGAGAGTGCCCGGGAATCAATCTCAGCAGAGGCGGTCCTAAGCTTTCACATCTCTTCTTTGCGGACGATTGCCTCATTTTCTTTCAACCCACCCTCTCCACATGTGCGGCCCTCAGCACAACTCTGGATAATTTCTGTAAGGTTTCCGGACAACATAAATAAAAATAAATCGTCTCTCACCCTCAGCCCAAATACTCCCGAGGATCTTGGGTCTATTTTTGGTTCTTTCCTGGAAGTGAATATTGAAAGATCAAACTCTTCTTATCTTGGCCTCCCCATTGCACTTGGTGGAAAAATGAAATACATCTTCAGATTCACCAGAGATGCGGTCTCTACTAGGTTAGAAGGATGGAAAGGGAAATATCTGAATGAAGCGGGGATATTAACTCTTGCTAAAACCGTCCTCTCGGCCCTCCCCGCTTATGTCTGCTCTTCCTTCAAACTTCCAATCACCCTCAATAAAGAGATCTCAAGCCAAATTGAGAATTTTTGGAGGAACCCGGAAAAGAGAACTCTTACTCTTATTCCTTCTGACATACTCAATCTTTCTAAATCTAGAGGCGGTCTCGGGCTTAGAAACATCAACTGGATGAACCAAGCCTTATTGGCAAACAAGGCTTGGAGGATTCTTAAACAGCCTAACCTGCTTGTTTCCAAGATTCTCCTTCACAGATATTGCAGGAAAAAATCTTTTTTGGAATGCGGTAGCCACAGTAATGCTTCTTGGGCCTGGAAAAGCGTCCTTTATGGCCGTGATCTTATCAAGAAAGGATGCAGATGGCAAATAGGGAGTGGTTCTCAAGTGAGTATCTGGCATGATAAATGGATACCAGGCCTGAAAGAACCACTCTCAGTAACTCTTAGCCAACGCCACTCCAACCCAACTGCCAGGGTCAATGATTGGATCGAGACGGTGGATAATAAGCAGACGTGGAAGGAAAACACTATCCGGTCACATGTTCTGGATTTCATTGCTTTCAAAATTCTCAGTATCCAACTTCCGGACAACCCGAGAGAAGACAAGATAATATGGCCCTTCACAAGAAATGGTGCTTATACCACAAGGTCGGGATACAATTTACTTAATGAGGAGAACAACGTCCACTTTCTTCCTGCTGGCCAATTCCTGCTAGATCAATGGCCTATGATGACTCATGGAAACTGGGGGAAAATTTGGAGTCTCAAGATCCCAGAAAAATGGAAGTCTTTTTTCTGGAAATGTGCTCATCTTAAGCTCCCAACCAAGTCCCTCCTCTGTCAACGTCTCAATCTTACCTCAAACAACTGCCCCATTTGTAACGGAAATGAGGAAACCCTTGAACACCTTTTCTTCCAATGCCCAGGGGTCGTTCCTTTATGGGGTAATACGGACTCTATTCGGAGGAATGGAACCTCTTTTCAAGATACTCTTTGGGATTTCATTCTCACAAATAATTCCAAAGCTATTCACACACTTTGGAGTATCTGGAGAGGAAGATGTGGTCTTGTATTCAGCAATAAACCCTTCTCTACCTTAGCTATCCGGGCTACTATGAATCAGGAACAACTTCTCCTCATGACACCTGACCCTTCTACATCCCAACCTCCTCCTGCACATCACCACCCGAGCACTATCGTGGTTATGGATTGCTGTGACGATTACTTTCGGAACAATCCAAAGGACATATTCGTGGATGGCGCTTGGAAAGCAAGCTCCTTCTACTCTGGTATTGGCATCCATACCATGGGTGCGATGGCAAGTCTTGGACCATTGGAAAAAAGTGTGTGGCCTCAAGCGCACAACAAGCTGAACTTTTAGCTGTGGAACATGCTGTGAACTTTGCGCGTCATCATAACATTTTGTCTATTAACATCTTTTCTGACTGTGCTTCTATTTTACCGATTATCCAGGGATCCACCAGCCCTCCCGTTCAGGATGAGCCGGTGATTGGTCGTGTTCGCGAGGGTGTGAAGCTTTTGAAGTTCTGTAGCATTACCAAGGTTCAGAGGCATCAGGTTGCTTTAGCTCATAAGGCGGCCAAATGTTCCCAGATCGATAACCATCCTATGTGATTGTTGCTCGTGGTAGTTTGTAGTAGGTTCTTATCCTTTTGTCTTTTGTTGTCGTAGTTTGTAGTAGGTTTCCTCTTTGGTTGTTATGTACTGTTGAGTCCTTTCAGTTTGCTTTCTCTTGTAGGTTGCTTTTGGGATGGTCTCTCGTTTCTATGAATGATGACATCTTTCAGCAAAAAAAAAAAAAACACAATACATTTTTTAGGAATCTATCGTCATGATAGAACGGTATAACCCCGCATGTTATTAAAATTTGGACTCCCAATCTGTAAAAAGTGAGGGGCATAAAACTTGACCCACTATTACAGTAATACCTTAAGGTCGAAAGAGACTTAAGGTCTAAAAAGAAAAGAATGTCCTTAACATGCACGATAGTACATAAGTAAGATCTAGGACATCCGTCTATATATAGACTAATAACAGCAAGCGCAGCTCTAAGAACACATTACTTGCAAAACTTGTTCACATCCGCCTAAATATCTTGTGGATGGACTCCGAAGCGATTCAATATATATAGACTAAGAAATGCCACCAAGGTTTTGGGCTTAGACATTTCAATGTCCAAGTCTTGATAAGCTCACACAATAAAACAAAACTCTGAAAACTTCAGAATGTTCAGAATTTCATTACATCAAACATACACCACATCACCCATAAAATACACTTGTCTAGACGAACTTTTAACTTCGCTACCATTTATTTGACCATCGCATTTTCCTTCTCTTGCTGAACAGGAAATTTACGTTACAACCCAGACATCACGGCAAAGCAATATAAATAGCCCGAGTGTTAGGATTTCAATATGCGAGAGATAAGAGAGAGCAAGAACAACAACAATAAGATCAAGAACACAAGAATTATGTTGTTCACTAGTTTTGAGACTAGCTACATCCACGGCCAAACCAAACCAGTTATTGATGAGAAGTCAAACCAATTACAAGCACCCTATTAGCAACTATTTATACAAGTACAAAAGCCAAAGTAATGTCCAAACCTAATTTGAGTCAAACAAGGAATTAATCCGTCCTGTTGGGTTGTTTGACTTGCAATCAAAGTAGGCAAGTTTGGATGGGCATGCCAACGTTGTTTTTTTATAGTTTTGATAATGTTTGGTTAAGGAAAGGAGAATAATTGTGGGCTGCATGTGACATCTTCCTAGTAGTATAACTAAAGGCTATGTCTTTGTTTAGTAGTAACACACCAATCACTAGTGCTTTGAGAGAATTTTTGTAGTGTGTGTCCGTGGTGTAATGGGTGTTATTTGGGTGGCCGCCGTGGCCGTTCTGGCCACGACGTGCATTGTAATCGGGTTCTCTTCTCAATAAAATATCTGGTTCTGCCCGTGAATTAGCTAGCGGGTTCGTTACGAATTCGTTAGTGAACCGCGTTAAATATCCGCCTCGTTCTTCTTTTTCTTTCGTCGTTCTTGCTCGAATACCCCCAGGTTATAATAAACTGGTAACAAAGCTCTGAAACAGGAGTTCTGTTACAACAAACTGGTATCAGAGCCAGGTCAGGGGATCACCAGTTTTAACAAACTGGTATCAGAGCCAGGGTTCCAAGATCCGGGTGGAGCAAAGAGCTAGGCTTTCACGTTTTGGTGGAACTCAAAGCTAGGGTTTCACGATTCAGGTGGAGCAGGCTATCGGGAGGTTGGGTTTCGAGATTCCGCCAAGAGCGATGTCTGGTTTGGTGATCAAGATCGATTTGTTCGTGAGAGGGAAGCAGGTACACCCACCATCTGAAGCCCCGTGGAGGGGGCTATCCGGGCTCCTGTCGGAGCAATCTGGCACGCATCTAATTAGGCGTGCAAGGGATCTGGCAAATCCAGCACGCATTCTGTACTGGGGCGAATCTCGCGGTTCACGCACATTTGGCGTTCTGGCGATTGACGTTCAGACGCAACCTGGCTCCCGGCGTGGAGCATCTGGCGTGTGAATTAATTCTGGTTCTGGCTCATGCATTGTAGGAACTCGCTGGAGTTGGAGCAACTACATGGAGCATCTGGCGCGTGAGATTTCTGGCACGCGCATCTGGTCCTGGTTCTAGCGCGCATTATGCACGAGTTTGTTCTGGCGTGCATCTAGTTTTGGGGCGTGTACCATGACACGCATTGAGCTCGCATCTGGCGCGATATGTTCTGGCGAGCATTTGGCGCATCTGAGGCATACGAGGCACATCAGGCACGACGAATTTGTTTGGGCACTTTTGATTTGGTGCATCGGGTCTGGTAAGTAATCACATTTGGGCACTTGTCGTGGTGCATCTGTCTGGCGCAATTGGGCGCATCTGGAATGCATTCGGTCCTGCTTTCTCAGTGAATGTATTCGAGTCTGGTTCTGGGTGGAGCACTTGTTTCTGTTTCGTGAAGTGCAACCACATTAGGCGCATTCGTTGCATGAACGCATGGTAGTTGGAGCAACGATTTGGCGATTCGGATTTCGCATACAGCTGCGGAACATCTGTTTGGGGAGGCATGCTCGTTTCAGGTTCTGGGAGACGCATCCGGTTCAGGTTTGAGAAGAGATGCATCAGGTTCCAGTTTCGATTTCGGGTTGCTGAAATGATTCAAGTCAATGTGGAGATTTGTTGGGTTGTTTAACTTGCAATCAAAGTAGGCAAGTTTGGATGGGCAGGCCAACGTTGTTTTTTTTATAGTTTTGGTAATGTTTGGTTAAGGAAAGGAGAATAATTGTGGGCTGCATGTGACATCTTCCTAGTAGTATAAATAAAGGCTATGCCTTTGTTTAGTAGTAACACACCGATCAGTAGTGCTTTGAGAGAATTTTGTAGTGTGTGTCCGTGGTGTACTGGGTGTTATTCGGGTGGCTGCCGTGGCCGTTCTGGCCACGACGTGCATTGTAATCGGGTTCTCTTATCAATAAAATATCTGGTTCTGCCCGTGGATTAGCTAGCGGGTTTGTTACGAATTCGTTAATGAACCGCGTTAAATATCTGTCTCGTTCTTGTTTTTCTTTCTTCGTTCTTGCTCGAATACCCCCAGGTCATAACAAACTGGTAACAGAGCTCTGAAACAGGAGTTCTGTTACAACACGTCCAAAATTTGTTTCCTAACCCAATAAAGACACTGCTAATTATGTTAGTCAAAGTAGACTCCTACAAGAAATCAAAGAGATTCATTGCTACCAAAGAATATTGTGTTAGAAATGGATAGTTAAATCCATGGAGAAATGGGAGCAAGCTTGGTAGCTTGAAGAAGCTTGAAACCAAGATGGTATTTAATCCCACATTGGTACTCAAAAGGTGGGTAGGTGGCTTTATATGGTTTCACACACATGTGTAGGGTATAACTACTAAGGTGTGTGGAGGACCATGGGTGTTCTTGTGTGCCTCGCGCACACACAAGCGCGCCGCCGCCTCGACACGACTCGAAGGGCAATTTGGGCGAAATGTCTCGACTGTCCCTTACACACCAGTTTAATTTTTAATTAATGGGTGTTTTAGTAATGGAATCAAAACGGGTTTTGACCGGATTAATTAGGACATAGGCCTAGTTTGGCAAAGATAGATTATTGGATAGATTATTGACTGTGTGGTTGAGATGAGGAGAGAGAGACAAAAACACTTCATCTCAACCACTCATTTAATAATCTATCTAATAATCTATCTTTGCCAAACTAAGCCATAATGACATCAGTTTTCCATCTGTTTTTAAATGGTGGAAAACGATTTTGATGTTATTCGATTGTCTGTACGATTGCTTCTGACTTCTTTCTCACTCTTAAAAATCCGATCTGCTCGTGCGTTCTTGGCGAACTGAGGTGTTAATCGTCGTTGATCTTCGGCGTTGCTTTGACAAAGAAGACGGAGCTGTTTTATCCTGGAAGGGTCATCGCCGGCGTCCCAACACATCGTAAGTGGGGGCGATTAACTCTTCAAGAACAGTCAGGCCTTCTCGCAAGACCTGACGACTCAGCTGATTTTTCCAAATATTATTATAGCGTGGATTAGAGGTATGTCTAATCTGCTTTATTTTAATCAGTTTTTAATATGTGTACTGTTTACCTTCATTTTTGTTACCTGTGTTTCTCGGTCCATGTATTGTTAAATAAATTGGCATGTCTAAAATTGATAATTTTAGTGTTTAGATCCAACATATTGTTTGAGTCAACAAAAAAAACCCAACACTGAGTGTGATGCGTTACAACCCAGGCTATACGCATCGACATGAATGCGTATATTATTCATTTATTCCTCAGATTTCAAGTTGCTACAATCTTTGCTTAATCTGTCTTTAGTGGACTATAGTACGGAGCAGAACATTCTTTTGTAACTCCAATCTCCAACATGTTCTCTTATGGCATTACATATCACAGCTATCAGGGTCGGATTTGGAATTCGAAGTCAATGGAGTCTATATTTTAAAAATACAATATTGTGAAATGAAGTCAATGGAGTCTATATTTGGATTTAAATTGTAATTTCAAAAACATTGAGTAGGGGCTACTATAGTCCCCACACTTAAAAAAAACCTAACCCTAATCGTGATATATATCACGAACCAGTCAGTCAGATTCCCAAGCCTTTCCTCGATTGCTCTCTGAACCCTAATTCTCTCTCTCTCTCCAATGGCGCATGCTACCGGTGGTAATCCGTTTGCTGCTGGCGGCGGCGGTGGAGTTCCTCCGGATGATGCTACGTCCCCTGCTAAAATTGTGAAGGCAATGGTGGACCTGGAGGCTAAACTAGAGTCTCTCCAGAACAAGGTGGTAGCTGCGATCATGGAGTTCGGGGATGAGACCTTTGCTGCTATGGATAATGTACTCAAACATGGCCAAGATTTGGCTGCCACCTTGAAGACGGAGCGGAAAAGGCTGGCGGAAGAGAAGAAGTCGATCGCAGACTTGTTGATTCTCAAGGAAAATATTCGAAAGAGTCTCGATGACATGAAGATGATAGTGAGCGGCTACAAACAGTTGTACGTTTCGTCGTGGGATGAGTTCGATGTGGTGAGCCGTCTCCGAAAGGATGGTCCCTGGGATGGCCATGTCGTCGTATTCACTAAAGATTTTCCGGGTGTCAGGGACAATAAGGAGGCGCTCAAGATTGTGGCCAGGTGCCTCGAGGCTAGGCTCGCTCCGTCTTTTCCACGAATGTTTTCGTTAGGGAATTTGAATGATGTGAGAGCTTTGTGAGTTATCTACGTATTTTCTACTACATGTTTTATGTGACAGAGCTTTCTGCCTGACTTATCTTATGGTAGCAAATTAGCATTTTTCTTCAACTTAAATGCTTGTTTAGTAAATAATCAGCATTTTTCTTCAACTTAAATGCTTGTTTAGTAACTGACACCTATGTCTACTAGGGTTAACCACTATCCCTATAGGTTATAGAAAAAAAATACAGATTCCTACGTGACTATTTTCTCTCTCTCACTCACCCCACTTTTAGTGCAGATGTCAACATGTGAGTGAAACAGAGCACCACGCGTGATTCGCTCTATCAGCACCTAAGAATTGCTCTTTAGCAGGGGCGGCACCAGGTATTCGAAACTCTTGAGATACTTTTGTAAGGTATTCAAAATAATAGGGGCATTATTGTAATTTTGACAATAACGCAATTTCAACATTTTGTACATTATATGGTAAAATTGTAATTTTTGTTAAAGGTTTCGATATGATACGTGCATGGCAGCTAGAAGAAAGAGCTTGCAATTCAAGCTGTTATTCCACCAATTTTATTTGACACCTATTTTGTGTTCCTTTGCACTTATGAACCATCTTCAAGTAAGAACAAAATTGTCAGGATATGTAACTTGTTTAGCGTAGGCACCAAAATACATGCTCCATTTTACTAAGTAAGTGTGGCACCTGAGTTGCATGTGACTTATATACTCTTATAATAAGGGTACAAGACACTTTCACCACCTCTAGTTTCACTCCTAGTTTTGTTGTACTCGAACCGTATAAAAATACGGTTTCCCCCGTCACCCTCCCCTCCGCCCATGGAATTGGAGATACCCTTTTATGGTCACACATTGCTCCAATATTTAAGTCTGTCACCAGTAACTTTTTGCCTCATAGCTAAGGTCGGCCTCGCACTTCTGAACCCAAGTTCTTGCGGTGAATTAGACCACTTTCTAGTTTGCACAAACATTACTCTTTGCTTACTTGAGTGCGAAAATTGCAATAACGAAAGAAAAAAAAAAGCTTCATACCAATTTTTTCAATTGTAAAATTTGACCATGACAGCAGAAGAAGTGATGCAACAACAAACACAATAATTGATAAGGGAGATAATATTGTTGAACTCATAAGATCATGAATTAGTTGAACAAAAAGGAACAACAATTCGTCAATTGAGTGTCTTATAAAGAGCAGATGAGCATTATTGCATAATGCTGCATACACAGAGAGGTCAAGTAAGCACCCTCTAGTTCTTTGGTGCCATATAAAAAAAGGCTAAACATTGTAAGACTTAATGTGAAATACAAAAATCTGCCGATCCTGGAAAAGAATAAACCAGCATGAGTATGTAAGTTTCTTTACATCAAATGTGGACATCTGCTTCATGTCAAGAGTTTTGTCCTTTCCTAGAAAAGAAAATTTGACATGAGTATTCGCCAGTTATTAAGTTCAAGTCAAGTACTCAAAAACAATAATACAACACCGTAATAAAGCCCATTGATCCAACCCGAAGAGCAGAGATAGCATTATTCGGGATGCTATAAGCACCATAAATAGTAGATAAGAATGTGTTGAAAGATCTAACAGATATGATAAAAGTTCGGATGTTAATTGAGTCGAACTCTTCCTATGTTATAGAAGAATAAGAGAAATGACATGTCTGAATGAGTATCTTATTCATTTATTCCTCAGATTCCAGGTTGCTACAATATTTGCTTAATTTGTCTTTAGTGGACTATAGTACGGAGCACAACATGCTTATTTAACTCCTACCTCCGCCATGTTCTCTTATGGCATTACATACGGATTTATGATTCGGTCTCATTGGGGGCTAAATTCTAAAAATGCAATAATTTTGATGAATGAACACTAGTAACGTGGATTACTGTTTGGTTTCAGTGAGGGCTAGAGTGATGTTATTGTACAATATACAGGGTAAAATTGCAATTTAAAAAATCACTACATGGAACCGCCGCCCTTGACATCTATCATACCACTTCCTATCTTTTTATTTTTTATTTTTTTTACCACTTCCTAGCAAACCTTGGAAAGATCGAATACCGTTTCTAGCTTACATAAGAGTTTGAAATTGATATTGGCGGTAACAATTGTAGATTTATGAACTTATGATTGTGGCCCATTGACAACACAAGGTCATTTCGCTAGAAACCTAACCCTAAACCGTGATATATAACGAGCCCCATGGCTACAACCAGTCAGTCCCAAGCCTTTCCTCGATTGCTCCCCTAACCCTAATTCTCTCTCTCTAATGGCACAGCCGCCATGCATGGATCCTCCTACCGCCGGTGGTAATCCGCCTGCCGCTAGCGGCGGAGGCGGTGGTCCTCCTGATGATGCTACGTCCCCTGCTAAAATTGTGAAGGCAATAGTGGATCTGGAGGCTAAACTCGACTCTCTCCAGAAGAAGATGGTAGTTGGGATCATGAAGGTCGGAGACGAGTCCTTTGCTGCTCTGGATAGTGTGCTCAAACATGGCGAAGATTTGGCTGCCACCCTGAAGATGCAGCGGGAAAGGCTGGCGGAGGAGAAGAAGTCGGTTGCAGATTTGTTGATTCTCAAAGAAAATATTCAAAAGAGTCTCGATGACATGAAGATGAAAGCCAGCGGCTACGAACATTTGTATATTTCGTCATGGGAGGAGTTCGATGTGGTGAGCCGTCTCAGAAAGGATGGTCGCTGGAATGGCTACGTGGTGCCCACTAAAGATTTCCCGGGTATCGGGGACTTGGAGGAGATGCACAAGATTTTTCGCAGCTTCGCCGAGGCAGGCCTCTTTCCGTGTTTCAAGAATGCCTTGATTGATTTGGGATTCTTTGATTGATTTGGGAGCTCTTTGAGTTTTACCTCCGTTTCGTCTGTTTCGTCTGCGTTTGACTTTTTAACCCGTAACTGAGTCACTTTGACTTGGTGATTTGGGTGCCAAAACGATGTAATTTTTTAACAATTTTTTCATTGTATTTTAGAATAAACTTTCCTCTATAACACCATGCAAAAATTACCAAATTCTTGTATCGTTTTGCTAATCAAATCATCAAGTGAAAGTAACTCACTGAATAGTGACAAAAAGTGAAGTAGGCTGAAACAGGCGAAACAGAGGTAGTATTCTATATGGAGCTTTCTGCTGACCTTGACCCTCCCGACTTATCATATAAGAAGCAAATTAGCAATTATTATTGGTAGTATTTGAGTTGGGTGTTAGGAGAAAGAGCTTTGAAATTTAAGTTGTTATTCCACCAATTTTATTTGACCCCTATTTTGTGTTCCCTTGTACCACCTCCGTTCCATCTCTTCTTACCTATTGTGACTTTTTGACTCGTATCTGGATCATTTTGACCAAGTGATTTGGATTGCAAAACGATGTAATTTTTTGATAATTTTTTCACCGTATTATAGAACAATTTTTACTCTACAACACCATGAAAAAATTATCAAAAAATTGTATCATATTGCTATCCAAATCACATGGTCAAAGTGACCCGGTGAATAGTGACAAAAATCAAAATGGGTAGGAAGAGAGGGAACTGACTAATATGTAACTTGTTTATATCATGCACCAAAATAATTGTGGGGACAAATTGCAGACATTATCCAATGGTATATTAACTTTTTTGTATGACACAAAGGTCGAATTGGTCTCTAAATATATTTCAGTAGACCCCACTCCCAGATAACGGCATCCGTGTCAGAAAATGAAATATTCTTAAAGTTCGGCATATTAAAGGAGTGAAAATGTTCTTTTCGAAACTAGAAGTGGTAAAGTCTGTCACTGGTATATTCCCAAGTTCTTGCGGTGAATGGTATAAGTAGTCACTTTCTAGTTTGCACAAACATTACTTTCTACTGACTTTTGAGTGCGAAAAAAAACCCGTCTCGCAGATTTGTTCAATTGTAAAATTTGACCATGACAGCAGAATAAGTAATGCAACAACAAACACAACTGGCAAGGGAGATAAAATTGTTAAACTCATAAGATCAAGAATTGGTTGAACAAAAAAGAACAGCAATGTCAATTGAGTGTCTTATAAAGCGGAGATGAGCATTATTGCATAACTAGAGTATTGCCCGTGCCCAAGGGCACTATTCCTAAATTGGATAATTTTTGAATTTAGATGCCTTTTTTTTAAATGAATTTAGATGTGTTATTCAAAAATTATATTTACAAATGTGGTGAAAAACAATAAAAAAAAACACCAACTTCCAAATATGGGATGAGCATTACCTGGGAATCACTCACAAGCTCTCTTCTATAAGTTAGGGATGTAGTTGAGAAAAACCTCTCTCCTATTAGTTAGGGATGTCCAAAGAGAGTGGGTAGTTAGAGATGTCCAAGGGAGTAGGTATTTACAAATGTAATAAGTATGTGAGATCTAATGGTGGGAATGTGATTGATTTAATTTAATGGTTGGAAAATCATAGTTAGTTAAACCATGCTATTTTATAATATAGATGCTGCATATATAGAAAGGTCAAGTAAGCATCCTTTAGTTCTTTGTTGCCATGTCATAAAAGGCTAAACTTGGTAATACTTAATGTGAAATAAAAAAATATGCCGATCCTGAAAAAGACCAGCACGAGTATGTAAGACTCTTTATATGAAATGTAGACATCTGCTTCATGTCAAGAGTTTTGTCCGTTCCTAGAAAAGAAAAAAACGACATGAGTATTCCCAGTTATTATGATCAAGTCAAGTACTCAAAAACAAAAAGCTTATTGTACAACTTCATAATAAAGCCCATTGATCCACCCCGAAGAGCAGAGATAGCCTCATTCGGGGTGCTTGGAAAAATACAATTACAAACACTCCGCCTAACGAAGAATTCAATTCCTATAAGCACCATAGTAGATAAGAATGTGTTGAAAGATCTAAGAGAAATTGATAAAAATGTGTATGTTAATTGAGTCGAACCCTTTCTGTGGCATAAAAGAAAAGGGTGAATAAAATGTTTGTAAATCAATATTTGACATTAAAAAAATTAAGGGCTTATATGGCATCAACAATGAAAACCGGTTCGGAGAACATTTCCACCGATAGCTGCTTCTTTCTCCACTTAAGCCTGATAATGCGGTCCGCTTAGACCTTGCTAAACCGCCAATATACTGCACATCCTCAAAATAGTCGCTAAATTCTTCAAAGAAGACAATATATATTGAAAAGAAAATGAGGAAGAAAGAGTTGAAAAGTTATAATGATAGTTTAAGTACCCATTTTTTTTATTTTTTTTAATGATGGTGGATAGTCACAACTATTCGGATACAATGAAGATACACGTCATAAAAGGGACGAACTATTTAGGTTCAAACTCAGCTAAAATTAAATTTAAAATTACAATTTTAATTTGTATAGTCAAAACTGGTACAATAGTGAAAATGAACACCCCTTTGTAAAAGTTGTAATTTTAACAAATTTAAGAGTGAAAATGAAGGATTCAATAGTATTTTTACATTATTTCGTCCAATATGGATGGAAAGTTAACGGAATTGTACATCTCTGAGCGAATTTTGAAAGTTTGGGACTTGGAGTGCATGATCTTAAAGTTTGGGTACCCACTTTCTGGGAACATCAAATTTTGGGTATCTGTGGTGCACCTTTGCCAAACAAAAATTTGCAACTTACTAACATATCAAAACACTTGTCATCTTATATGTTGGGCGGGCCAGTTTGGGCTAAATGGCAAAAAAACTAAAACCCATAATCAATTGTTAGTAGGGGGTGAATTTTTTTAAACCTGAATCAATCATTTAGCCTCGCTATCTTTTCTAGATTGGGTAGGTTCGGCCCGGCCCGGCCGATTTGGGTGGGTAGCTTGGTTTTTTTAACACACCTAGTCCGTATATAGTCCCCTTTGTTTGTTGATAGGTTTCTGATGTCTACATCTATAATTGTCCCCAACTTGTTTATAGCTTTCCGAACTGCATCTTCATTCTTCATGTATATCGAGGATGTAGTGTTTGACCCTATTGAGTCAATAGGGTCAAACACTACATCCTCCACCCTTGTTCCTATTTTCCGTGGCTTTAGGTTAAGGGCATAACCATCAAATATCCATGTCCCTCCCCTAAGAACCCTTATCATACTGCCAGGGTTCGGGAAGCTGAATATGAACGTGTTGTTACCCACATTTTGTCTTGATCGGAGGTTAGGAGTTTGCCTATTAAGCAGAACTTGAAACCCTTTGCCAGACTCATCTTTTATTTTTTGTCAACCGACAATACTCATCTTGAAAACATACTTCTTCCTCGTCTGCTGACAACATTATATCCACAAAGGTGATCTACTGTGCTATTGCATCTGTGGGTATTGTACCGCCTTCTGCTTCATCGCCAACCATCGCCATACAAGTCGCCCTAGAGCTCTGCGAAGGGTTAGGAGCTAGTCAAACTCTTAGTAAAAATAAATTATCAAAGCTTTAGAGTTGATTTCTCGTAGAAAAATGCCAAAAGTTATGATCAAATATACATATAAAAGTGATATTTTAGTATGGTGTAGAGAACTAGAGATAATGTGTTGTGTTTGGCCCTGGCTATAGGTCATCGGTCCTTCCAATATTTTTTCTCCCTTTTTTCTCCTAGATGATGACGTCATGCTGTGCCAGTCAGGTGATGTCTTTAATGTGACGCACGGGATTTTTGGCTGAGGGAAAGAGTTTTTGGTGGGAAAATTTAGGAGGGAAATTGATTTTTGGAGGGAAAATTGAAATTAAAATGCAGGACTTATGTTTTTACCCACTTTTTTTCTATAGATAGGAGATGCATTGATGCTTTTGGAACAACTTCTGTTACACTAAAACCACCCAATCAGTGAGGGAGGGAATGAATTGAGTTTGAGAGAGAGAGAGAGATTGCTGGAGTTAGCCAGAGAGTCAACGAAGAGAAGAACTTGTTATCAGTTTTAGATCTCTCATAGTTTATGCGACTACAATGTTGTCTGTATTGATCCTGAAACCCCCCACATCATGAAACATGATTCAGCACTTTGTTCTTCTACTTATCTCTAGGTACATTAGTTCGATTTCATGTCTTTTTGTGTTTTTTTATTAAATCAAGCCCCAGAGCTGTGTGTTATTTGCTTAATTTCAGTTTTCTTCTAATACTCGTGGAACCAAAATCCTTACATTTCTCTGATGTTTTTATTTGCAGTTTGGACATTTTATGTATGGTGTTCGATTTAGACCTCCAATAGTGATTTCTATGTATAATTATCAGATGATTGCAAAAGGGTGAGCATTGGTATGGATGTGCATCCGTAAGTGAGGGATGCAAGTTCAAATCGGGTAAGAACAACCGTTCAGATTCCTCAAAAGATTCATAACTTTGATGCTAAAATACTACTACTTCTTAATGCTACAAGGACTAGTGAATTTGATCATCACCATGCTGTACTGTGATAAAACAGATGACTCAATACCATGAGATGCTGAAGGTTGCAGCACAGGAGGTTGAAAAGGTCAAGTTCAGAGTTGAAGAGGCCGAGTATGGCCTCAACAAGAGCCTCGAGAGCTAGAAGGAACTTTAGTTAGCGGCGATTAAGTTTCAGAACATCATCACCGAGAGGTTTACAAGTCCTTGTGGTACCACCTCCTTGCCGTTCCCTCTGATGTAGATGCAGAAGCAGTGAAATACCTCTTCCGTCTTGGCTACTGGAAGGGATGGGTGATGTTTGCCCCAGGCTGTCCAGCGACAGTTCTCCAGAAGATACAACTTATGTAACAATTCAGTGCTATGGGGATACCAGTGGTGGAGTGATTCCATTAGTATGATACTCAAACTCTTTTGATACCACTCCGTCCCACCTCTTTTGCACTATTTAGACATTTTCACCCGTAACTGAGTCACTTTAGCCCGTTGATTTGGATAGCAGAACGGTACAAGCTTTCAATAATTTTTATGATCTTGTAAAATAAGAGTTATTCTACAACACTACGAAAAAATTATTTAAGAATTGCAAAGTTTTACTATCCAAATCATCGTGTCAAAGTGACCCAACGAATAGTGGTAAAAGTCCAACTGATGCATAATATGTGGTACGGAGTGGTACAAATAGTCTTAATAGGGTTGTATGGAGGGCATATTCTTAAGTCTAACTGTTATGATTAATCTTAGTAGTTTTGTTTGGATGTATGGGGGTTGACAATTGCTGATACAGAGAGATTATTGCACATCCTGCTGAAACATGTCATCGTTTTGTTCTTACTAGTTTGAATATTATTCGTGCTTTGAACTTTGATGTACCTATTATGAAAGTTATGAATCTTTTGAGGAATTTGAAAATGGTTTTACTAATGACAGATTAGTTGCACATTCTGCTGAAACATGTCATCGCTTTGTTCTTACTAGTTCGCATTAAGTAGTAGTATTTTATTATCAAAATGATAACGAGGTAAACATAACATATAGATTGTAATATTTGTATAAAAAAAAATATCAAAAAGAGATCAACTGTTCCATTGCATCTGTCGGTATCGTACCACCTCCTGCTTCATCGCGGCCATCACCATACTGAAAGTTGTCCTAGAGCTCTCCAAAGGGTTCAGAGCTAGTCAAACTTGTAGTAAAAGAAAATTAATTAATTACAAATGTTACATGCAAAAGTAAATTATCAAAAGTTTAGAGTTAATTTCTCACAGAAAAAATATCAAAATTTTATGATCTAATATTCTTGTATAGAAAAGTTTAGTGAACGAAAAAAATCTTACAAAAAGTTAAACATAAAGTTACGTGGACGAAAACATGTCATAGATAAAATTTCATAGTGACCTGATGAAAATACAAATAATAAATATGAGTTATATTTAGACATCTATTAACGTGAAAATTGTCACATCAGTTTTTTGTTCACATTTATGTTAAACTTTTTGTCCCTTTAACACGTTTCTACTTATATTGAGATGCCAAAAGTTCTGGTCAAAAGGTTGAAGTCAGATGCTTACATTTCAACGAAATTGAAATTGCCAAATTTTTTTATTGGGAGATGCATCCACAAGTATGCGTATGGAGATTTTATTTTGACAAATGCCATGCATGTGATGAATGTGATATTTTGTTATGGTATAATGTGTTGTGTTTGGCACTGGCTATAGATCATGGGTTCGGTCCTTCCAATATTTTTTCTCCTTTATTTTTCCTAGTTGATGACGTCATGTGTGCCAGTCATTGTGATGTCACTGATGTGACGCCACGGGATTTTTGGCGGAGAGAACAAATTTTTTGGGGGGAAAACTTAGGAGGGAAAATTGAAATTTAAAGGCAGTACTCTGTGTTTTTACCCACTTTTCTTCCTGTAGATAGTGATGCATTGATGTTGAAACTTCTGTCACATTGAGACCACAGTCAGTGGGAGGGAAAGAATTGAGGTTGAGAGAGAGAGAGATTGGTGGAGTTAGCCAGAGAGTCAAAGAAGAGAAGAAGTTCTTATCAGTTTCATATCTCTGACCTCAATGATGTCTGTTTTTGATCTGAAACCCTCCAAAGAATGAAACCAGATCCAGCACTTTGTTCTTCTACTGATCTCTAGGTACATGCACTCGATTTCATGCCTTTTTGTTGTTTTATTAAATCAAGCCCCCAGTGCTATGTTATTTGCTTACTTTAAATTTTCTTCTAATACCTGTGGAACCAAAATCGTTACATTTCTCTGATGTGCTTGCTTGCAGATTTTGGACTCTCTAAATATGGTGTTCGATTTCCGATAGTGATTTCTATGTATAAATATATTATTGATACGGATGCGTATTCAACATAAGACGCGACTATTGAGACTTTCCTGGGACTTTATCATTAGAATCGTGCTCCACCAAAATATTTGACTATCTACGTGCCAAAGCAGTCATTAGTTGGGATAAATTAGGACGTTATTTATGTTAGTTTGATGTCATTTGGTATGAGTCCTAAGCAAATCCCAGAATGTCGATTGGCTTCAAAGCCTTTTTTAGTGGTCGTAGCTTAAAGAATGGAGATTTTACTTACATCTACGGCATAGACTTTGGCACATGCTCAGACGCGACTTTCTTCTCAGCCATCGAGAACGAGGCAAAACCAAACCGTCGAGGTTTAGATTTAACCGAACCGAACCGCTCAAAATCGAGAACGAGGCAAAACCAAACTGTCGAGGTTTATGTTTTTTCACTTCAAAGTGGACTGAACCGTTTGCATCCCTAGTCAGCCACAAGGTGGGGAGTCAGTTTGTGGGAGAAGAAGAAACACTCTGTAATATTCATATGAACATGGAATTTGAGAAATTTCTGTTCATGTATGAATACAAATTCATGTTACTTGACATGTATGTATTTTGCCTCTTCATATGAACAAGTTATTTGAGAAATCTTGGTTCATGTATGTAGATGTAGATAAATTCATGATCCTGACCTATATGTATTTTGTCTCTTCATATACTAAGTTATTTGAGAAATATATGGGGCATGTGTTAAAGTTGGCCTAAATTTATGGCACACCAACAACATAATGTTCCAAGCTGGGTTTAACAAGCGACAATGATTTAATGCATAACTATTTTATGCATCTGTTGTTACTTACAGCAGGAGACCCATCGAAGGAGGAAGTTGATCATTTTTTCTGTAAACAAGGTCAGAATTAACATCCAATTCTCCCCTCAGCCAATGAATTTATGCTTAATGGATAAGGTATAGGTTTCTGAAAATAGGATTTTTGAATGTGTATTTCTCATAGAAGATTTGTTTGTATTGGATTTAAATGGAACACATCGTGCTGGTGTTTGGTATGTATCTTTCTAAGTAATAACTGTATGAAATGGTTCAAAGGTTTCACTCACATACAAAAAATCATAGTTATGCTAACTAAAACTTGATTGAAGCAGATTTTAGGTTGATTGCAGCAGTCTGCAACTTCATGAGCAGTTTCTGGCTTTATGTAGGAGATTGTAGGCTTTCGGGGTTAACACCAGTAATTTTCACCTAAAGTTGTCATAGAAGCTCGCTGTATATCGCTGTATTAAAGCTATTGTAACATAGTAGGGGTGCGATTTTGGTTCAACCGAACCGGAACCGAACCGGCTGAAGCCGAAACCGGTCGGTTTCGGTTCGGTTACACGGTTAGACGTTAAGGTCCGGTTCTGTTGAACTGGAACCGGGGAAATTGGCTCAGCTGGAACCGTGAACCGGATGGTTCACCGGTTCGGTTTCGGTTCGGTTCCGGTTATGAACCGGTCGGTATTTTATTTATTTATTTATTTATTTTTGATTTGTTTGTGGTGATAGTAATTGTTGTAGTATTAATTAATAAAATTAGGGTTAGGGTTCATTAATAAAACTACGGTTAGGGTTAGAGTTCCATTAATGTTCTTAATTAATATTTGATTTTTTTAATGTACAAATTTAATGTACTTAAACATTAAATTTTTACATTAAAAAATATCAAATATTTTTGGTAGTATTAGTACGTACTAAGTAGTATCTATAATACATAAAATTTGACAAATATTGAAAAAAACAACTAAACTTGTATTATTGATTAAAACATCAAATGTTAGAAAAAATTGCATCACTATAGTTTAAGTACATCCCAACTAGGTTGGCACCCACTTAACTAACAATCATTTGCATTTTTTCTAACTTACATACAAACTTATTGAAATGAACAAAAATACCCAATAATAGTCTTCATTTTTCAACGCCTTGTCTTTGGCAATTCGTCTACATCTGCGGAGTGTCCGGGTCTATTCCCAAATTTTGGTAAAGTTCGGTCACCAAAACGTTCAAAGGGTGTTGGTCTTGTGTGCGTTTGTTGGCGTCGCTCCAATCCTTCGAGCATATGAGTACCACCAATATCTCCGAGGTTAGGCACGATCTTTTCTCCGACAAAACTCGTTTACCTGCACTAAAAGTAGATTCGGAAGGGACTGTAGAAGCGGGAGGGGTTAGTAAATCACGTGCCATTTTAGAAACAATTGGATAAGTTCTTTCATAATTTTTCCACCAATCAAGTATATCTACATTTTCTATTTATTGCTCCGATACATTTAAAAAATAATGTTGGTTGAGAAACAACAATAGTTCCGAGACGCAACTCGTCCCGGTGGGTGTGGCTTGTGTACTCTTAAATAAAGAACCAATAGCATACTTACTCTTACCCTTACCCTTCGGATCGCTCGATGATGTTTGAGCACCACCAACACCAAATTTAGCAAGATATTTATCGTACATAACATTAAGTTTTTGTTTAACTTGTTCAATAGTTGGTGATATCACTACATCTCTATATTCGGTAGTCATGTTTTCCGAAATTTGGTTTAGCATAAAACCTAGGGAAGCATCCTTTTGTCTTGGGTCCAAAATACTTGACAAACAAAAAATCTTAGGGATCGTTTCAAAATACTTGAGAATTTTTTTTCCATGTCGTTAATTGCGTCTTATAAAATTTCATTCTCCCTATACTCTTTAAAAGCTATAGTTAAAAACATTAGTTGTGGAACAACGTTGTTAGTAGTAGGATAATAAACACCCGAAAGAATATTAGTTGCGTTATAAAATGGTTCAAGAAATTCTTTTAAGACCTTGGCGGCCTTCCAATCATTAAGTGAAACGGAAACGGGATTGTCATTTTCATTCAAAAAACGTGTGATTGTGGTCTCATAACCTTCAACACTTTTCAACATCAAATAAGTCGAGTTCCATCTAGTCCTACAATCTCCCCCAAACCTTCTTTTTTTTCTTGCCGATTTGAACACAATAATCCGCAAAAAGTTTGTTTCTTTTGTTTGAAGACGCAATAAAGAGAATAGCTTCACGAATAGGAGAAATATACTCATCTAGTTGTTTCAAACCATCTTGTACAATTAAATTGATAATGTGACATACACAACGAACATGTTCAATTTCTTCGCGAAACGGTGTTTGTATCAAAGTTTGAATATGATTTATCGCACTATACATGACGATGCATTGTCAAAAGTAATTGATGTAATTCGTTGATCAATACCCCACTCTTAAAAAACATCGATTATGGCTTCTCCAATTTCTACACCATTGTGAGGATATGGAACTTCTTGAAATGCAATAACACGTTTTTGTAAAATCCAATCTGTGTCAATGTAGTGTGCGGTGACGCAAATATATCCTTTGTTATTTCTACCCGACCACATATCCGAAGTGCAAACAACTGTGAAATTAGAATTTAAAAAAGTTTGCATAATTTCCGCTTTCCTCTCACTATATATTTCCATTATATTTTTCATAATAGTGTGTCTACTAATATGCTTATAACTCGGGCAAAAAGCGGTTTGTACTAATGTGTCAATCTCTACGTCGTCGGTCATATATAGAGGTTTTTCGGTGGCGGTGATATAATGAGATAATGCTTTTATTGCCCTATTTTCATCGTAGACAAAAGTAACTACGTTGCCGTGTGCGTCGAATCCTAGTTGGGTTTGGAGCATCGTGTCGCCTACGGCGGGTGTATCTTTCAAAAGTCCGTGAACATTTTGTAAATGTTTTCTCATTGATCCTAATCCACCGGTTATATCCAATACAAAACTTTTTTGACAATGTTTGCATTTAGCCCTAAATTTTTGTTTACCTTTGTCGTCTAAGCCATCGGGTATTTTATCCATATGTTCCCAAACGAGGTTTTTTTAGTTTTTTCCACCTTACGTGTTCTTTTATTACTACCTAAATTCGGATCATTTTCCTCTATACCGTCAAAAGCATTAGCGGCACCATCGCCAAATAAAATGTCCATTTGATCATCAATAGTCATGTCGTCGATTATGGGTACGTATTGGTTGTTTTGGTCATCAACATTTACATGAGAAGAAGAAGCCATTTTTTTCTTATAGAAATTTGATGAAAAATAAATAAAGTTTTACAAGTAAAGCACAAATAATAACACAATCAAATAGCAAACAACAAAAAATAAAACTTACAAACTCCAAGAATAATTCTTCGAGGTGAAGCGAAACATCGAAGATTGAATATGCGTTGTTTGTCGAAGATTGAAGAACGTTGCTTGTCGAATGTTGAAGATGAGAACTTAGCCGTCGAGAACAAGAACTAAAGGAAGTTGGAGGATTTTTGTAACTTTGAGGGTGTATAAGGATGAGTATGATGAATTGAGAGTGAAGAATTGTGATAAATATGATGAGAGTTTGATGAGGAAGTGTGAAAAAAATTGTGGAAGTGATGGGGTATTTATAGGTGATGAAGGGAGGAAGGGGGGGGGGGGGGGGGGGGGGTAATTGTAAAAAAAAAAAGTCAAAAAAACAAAAAAAAAAAAAAAAAAAAAAACATCAGCCCGTTAGCCAAACGGTCACTGGGCATGATAGTGATGGTTCAAAACGGTCGAATTTTTTAAAAAACTGACCGTTGCCTTCGGTTCCGGACCGGTTCCGGTTCCGGTTAACACCGGTTCCGATTTCGGGTCCGGTTCCGGTTCCGGTAGATGCACAAACCGAACCGTACCCGGTATACTACCGGGTCCGGGTCGGTTCGGTTCCCATGCTAGCCGGTTCGGTTCTCGGTCTCACCGGGCCGGTTCAACTCCAACGGTTTCGGTTCGGTTCTCGGTTGAACCGAACCGGAATCGCAGCTCTATAACATAGCTCGCTGTATTCTGTTCTTAGAACACTCTCTTTCCTCTGCACGCACACGTAGTAGTCACTTTTTCTGCCATTGCATCTTACATTCCAGTCTTTTATTTTGTCTTTGATGAACACGCAATAGGAAGCAGTTGTGATAGACAACATGATTATATTGTTTTGTGAATTCAAGGAAATTGCTCCTACTGCCTTTTATTTTAGCATCACGAGTGCCATACATAATATATTTACCCTGAACAATGGGTTTCGGGCTCCTCGTGCTATTGTTATTTTGGTCAAGCATGCTTCCAGTTTGTACTTCGAAAATACTATCTATGTTTCTTCTCTTTCCGTGGCAGTTGACTTTCTTACCAGTAATCGGGTCACTTTGACTAAGTGATTTTGATAGCAAAATGATGTAACATTTTGACATTTTTTCATAGGATTGTACTCTACAAGATCATGCAAAAATTACCAGATTCGTATATCGTTTTGCAAACCAAATTATCGGGTCAAAATGACCCAGTGAATAGTGTCAAAAAGTGAAGTAAGTTGAAAGAGAAGAAGCAGAGGTAGTAAGATCTAAATGTTTGTTCTATGACTACTAAAACTGCTTTAGCCACGGGCTAATAGTTTTAGCCACGGTTGCCAACCATGCTCAAAAACTGCATAGTTTTCCTATTAGCAACTGGAGATGGCTGCGGGGAACTTTTAATCACGGTAGTTACCGTGGTGAAATTCCGTTGCCTACTTAACCATGGTAATACAATTCAAGTGGTCAAAAGGACCATGTGCCTACTTACCGCAGCTTATATTGTTTGTGGCCTCTGTAATACCATTGTTATCATGACTTTTGGCAGCAGTAGTTAAAATGTGGCAAACAAATGTACATGTGTGTAATACAATCCTTGCTTTGTCCCAAAACCAATTCCAGTGTAATTCGGAAATCAAAAACTCAAAATAGCACTAAATACATACGCAATTGGACCAATCCGCATAATTCGTCAACACAAAATTAGACAAACCCATACACGAGGCATTACACTTGGCTTAGCTAGAAAACGGTAAATGAGTTGAATTGTCACAACAAAGGTGTGCTTGATTGCAAACCCCATTCTGCATTTAGGAAACCTAAAAGAACGAAAACACAATTAGTTGCTACAATCATAGACATATCACACGAATGTTAAGAAAGTATATGCCTACAAAAACTAAGAGCATCTCCAATAGATTATGTAAATCAATTTTGTTAGGTATATTATAAATAGTTTGGTAAAAATCGAACTCCAATAGCATATGTATCTTGATAGGTAAAATACAAATTATGTATCTACTTCGCCAAACTTGACGATGATTTTTTGTTATGTAAAATCATCTTCCTCCCCTATTTATGTGGGTAAGAACATGTATCCTAAATTTTCCACCAACTTCCACTATTTTCTCTCCATGTGTCCACATTTCTAGTATATAATAAATTTAAAATGTTAATATATATTTTTTACATAATCATTACTGGAGAAGACTCTTGAAATCTTCATTATTTGTTATGTAAAGCAACAGTTTTTTCCATAATTTTTTCCTCCTAGTACCGGAGATACTCAGAGACGAGTTTCAAATGAAAAAAAAAGATAAAAGACATTTTCCACCCTCCAACTATAGAGAAAACACATTTTGCCCCCTGATTTATGAAAAATACATTTTGCACCCCTGTTAACGGATGGAGGGTGGACAAATACCACCCTTCTGTTACAATCCGTTAGTGTAGGGGTGTAAACTGACAATTTGTGACCATTTTAACCTCATTGATTGTGGACAAATACCACCCTTTTTTGTTTGTTATAAATTTTTTATCATGTTTTTGAGCACCACAGCCATTACCACTAAATCCACCACCACCACCACCACCACCACCACAACAGCAGCAACCACAACAATAATAACAACAGCAGCATCAGCAACAACAACAACAACATTACCACCAAATTCCAACACTCACCTTCTTCAACCTCTTCACCACCACCATTTTCGCATCCTCAAGAATCGCCCTATAAGGCGTACCAAACGTGCCCTTCCCACGCACCTCAGCTGAAGCCCTAAACAAATCTTCCAAATCAAACACAGAGCAGGTCAAGGAATGGCGATTTACACAGCCAACCTCGATTCCCCGCTATTAACCAAAACCTCGTCGTTCATCGCTCATCGAGGAAATCGGGTTCAGAAACCCCTTCAACTCCTCATCCTCCTCTGCCGCCTCTGGTGGGGACGAATCTGGATCCAGCGACCGGCGTATTCAGTGGCTCTGCTAATTTGCTTCTCTGTGATTTTTTTAGTCTCGATTTGGGGTTGAGAGTGTTGAATTCCGAGGAACCGAACGTCCTTCCATGCAGCTTCACAGACTGGGCAAGCTAGGGTTTCCAGATTTATCGGAATCGCAGAAGTGATGCAAGGGAAATGAAACTTGTGTGAGCATTCGGCTGTGTAAATCGCCATTCCTTGACCTTCTCTGTTCATGCTCTTCAAAAAAATTCTACAATAGAAGGAAAAAAATCAAAATCAATTACGAGAAGTCAAAAAAAGAACGAATCGATTCAGAGGGGGAAAGAGATAACAAATTCATTCTCTGGACTTGGATCTGACTCGTAGGCGTCGCCATCTCCCAACAAGCGAATGGCGATGGGAGGCCGAGGGAAGTCTCGCACTCAGAGGAAGCACTTCCGAGAGGGAAGAGAACACGTCTGGAAGCAAAGCAAGTCTGAGTCTCAGCCCGCCGACGGCAGCACCACCACTGAAAACAAAATCAGTCGTCACTGGGAATCATTCGCCACTCAGAACCCTGGATTGGATGATTCACCATATCCTTCTTCAGCTCATCTTCTTCTTCTTATTATTATTTTCTTCACCTGAGAAGAGAGAGATAAGAGGGAGAGGCTAGGGTTGTTGAGAAGTCCCACATCGGACATTCAAGAAGAACAAAAAAGAATTAATAAGTGTTTAGGGCTACTCCTCTCATTGCCAATTGGTTTTGAGATGGAACCGCATGGATTCTTATATGATATCAGAGACAGATTTCACACACACGTGAATGGTCTAACAACCCACGTGCTCACCGCCACCCGCAGACAAAAGATCCACGTGTAGGCAAAAAATATGCCACACGTGAGGGGGCGTGTTGAGAAGTCCCACATCGGACATTCAAGAAGAACAAAAAGAATTACTAAGTGTTCGGGACTACTCCCCCTCATTGTCAATTGGTTTTAAGGTGGAACCCCATGGATTCTTACAAATGAGAGGATGAGGATGAGGAGAAGAAAATGTTTATATAGTAGTGTAATTTTCCTTCAAAGTGAGGATAAATATGTCATTTAGCCCATTCCGTTAACTCCATCCACTCTCCATTCACTGACAGGGATGCAAAATGTATTTTCTCATAAATCAGAGGGCAAACTGTCTTTTCTCCATAGCCAGAGGGTGGAAAATGTCTTTTACCCAAAAGAAACACAAAACGTATCATAAATAGCAATTTATCTATCCTAATTCCTAAGAATACAAGATTTATTTCATAACATTGTTTCTAATTGATTTTGGTGTATATTAGTTGCATACAGATGACTACATGACAACATTATCACTGTGACTGATTACAAGATAATTATCCATCAAACCATTTTCACAAAGAAGGCATTTTCCTATAGTCATTTCCTATCAAAAGCATAAATTGCCAACACAGACAGCATATCAACCCCCCCCCCCCCCCCAAAAAAAAAAAAATGATAAAAGAAGCCAACAATTTCCATCAACATAGCTTAAAACCTCCTCCTATCCACTGCTTAATTCGAACAACTTCGTCGGACGAAAAAGATTTGCAGCACCGGTTGAATAGAGGGCCGCTATGCTTCACCCATTTTTCTTCACCCCTAAAGTTCACCTCCTACATGGAAACCTAGTTGGCGGATTCGTCAATATTTATTTCTAAAATTAAATGTACATTTATATACCAATCTCATAGTTGTCATATTTTCTTGATTGACTGACTAATCAGCCAACTAAGCATCCACATAGGAGGTGAATTTAAGGGTGAAGAAAACGAGGTGAAGCATAACATTTCTCGGTTGAATATCCTCGTTATTGTTTTACTTTGCAGACTCCACTATCTGCGATCAAAATTCATATTTGCTCTCTCTCTCTCTCTCTTCAATCTCTGCTAGTTAATCCCTCTTTCTCTCCTTAAGTTTGTCAATCTTAAATTTGGGAATACAACAAACCCAATCTGATCGACTACAATCACACTAAGCAAAAGCATGTATCAAGACAAACTAACCTTCAAATCAGCGTTAGTATGATCTTTTTCACCATTCCCACTTGGTCACATAAAAAACGGGAATAAGGAGGACAAAACAGTCTTTATGCACGCGACATTAACCACCGCCGTTACAGGGGTATGTGTGATTTGTCAAACTATAGGGGTTCAGTTTGAAATATGGCCAAAACACAGGGGTATAGATTGTCATTTACCCTGATTTCTCACCTAAATAGTTGGGCTTAAGATTTCTCTTTCTCTGTCATAAAGAAGACAGCAACCATTGTGGGGCTGTTTGGATTTCGGGGTTAGGTCAACCTAACCACAACAATGACAAATATCCGGTCAGCGAACGTGATTACCGGTGGTCGGGTAATTTTAACCGGTGACCGGGTGTGGGAATGATGTGGTGACGAAAATTGTACTTTTAGCGATAAAATAATAATAAAAAACAACCGGTGACCGGCTCCAACTAAACCGGTCACCGGAAAAATTCTACCCCACCCTCTAAATCTAAAATCCCAACCATTAAATCCAAACAACAACATGTTACGGTTTAACCTAACCCCAAAACCGTAAAAATCTAAACAGCCCTTATACCCTTCACTTGTCGGGTATCATTTACTGCACAAATCAGCAAGTATTCACTCTCACCGAGAGAGAACATGTACGGAGTGAGATTCAAATCCATTCTTGTCTGTGGTTCCAGACCTATGTTACCAGAAACGTGGTACGTTGCGGTACGTGGGGCGAGAACGGGAACGGGAAACGCGATAGGTGTCGGTACGGGGTATGTTAGGGGTAGGCTTCTCCAGAACGGTGTTCGGGATGAAATACAATTACTAGGAACGAGGAACACTAATTGGGAACAATTTTCCCTACAGTTACCTAAAAAGTCCAACAATATCAACTTAAGTAGTTTCATACTTCCATTCTCAAATCCATTTATCTTGATAACATAACTTTCTGCAAATAAGTACAGCTGGAAACTAGTAATATAAACATGTCACTTATGTACTCACCACTCTACGAAACCTTCGGGTCGATGCCTTCAGCGTTTCGGTACGTACGACTCGGAATGAGAAACACGGCTACTTTTACGTTTCTGGTAACATAGTTCCAGACCAGCCAAAGAAGGTTAACACTTAACACAGTTCACAAGATCAGTATAACCCAGATCAGAAACATCAGATCTCTCAAGTTTCATAACCAATCAAGGTCAGGAGTAATCCGCAGCAGTAGTCATGGCTTTTTTACTTTATAGCTTGCTGATTTCTATAGCCGAGATTGATCCAGGTTTCGGATGAGAATAGGTTTTCATTTAATATAATTAAGGAGAGCATGTAAGTTTAGAAAACCGGTTAACAGGTGGGATGATAGCTATCAAGTTTATATACTGCCTTTTGTACCTAAACCCAGTAATTATACAGTTAATACTATATGCTGAAGCAAGACAAGCATGTACAGTTTTTCTCAACAACAGTCAGTTACATCAAAAGAAAGAATGATCCTACGACTGTGCAACGCAGGATTGCTGGCATACCTGAGCATTTTCAACACAAACAGAATCTTTGTAGCATGCTTCCATCATCAGATATGGGTTTCACAGAACAGCATCTGTCAAACTGCTCAACCAAGAAGTTAAGGAGTTGAGTAAGGAAATGAAGAAATAGAGTTTCACACGACATACAGCATGTTTAAGAAGTCAAAATTACTTACTTTCTACTCTGGATGGATATTTTATCTCCCAAAACCATTTTCGAGGAGTAATTTCAGATGCACTTCAAGGTAAGTGCAATCCACGAATCCAGGAAAAGTTACCTAGTCCCTAAATTTGTGAAGATCAGGATTCAGGAGTCAGGAAGTAAATCCGACATAAATCCGACAAGAACAATTACAGTTTGCTGCACATGGTCTTGAGATCAAGCATCAGATAAGTTGAACATGAAATGCCACGACTATAAGCTAACAGCTACACCCGTTTTGTAGCCTCAAAGGACCGAGTACAAACTACAAAAATCTATATCACAAACCAAACTTAGTGGATTTCTCATCGGAAGGGAGTGGTGAAAGATGGTCTTAGGTTAGAAATATAAATTATCCTTTTTAACTATCCTTGTCCAACAGTTCCCCATGACATCTCAAGGTATCCCCCTCACAGTCCAACCCAGCCCGCAAACAAATCCTACTCTCTTCTATCAGTGCATCATTAAAGTCACTATATCCTACAACCGAGAGCATTTCAAATCTGCTTTTAAATGATGATCCTTCAGAATTTCCAGAGATGTAAGATTTCGTTTGATACCTTTCCACTTTACCCTTCACTGGATTCTTTGGGTATGGGTCCTTGTTCTGCGTCCTGCAACCTTTCAGAGCTTTCACCGATGCCCCTGCCTCTTTGATAGTGACGAAAAAAATGCAAATAAGATTTTTAAGAAGCTTCTAACCAAAAAGAGAAAATGGCTACGAAGAACAGAATTCTAATTTTTTTTTCTTTGATTAAAGATGCAATATCTTTTGTGTTCATACCCATGATCAGTAAGCAGTATTTTTCTTTGAATACATCTTGCTTTGAAATGAAAATACTTGCGCGGAAATATGTATGCAAGGCCGTGCTAAATGAGAGCGGTTTGCTATCAGTACTTGTGACCACTAACTCTGCTGTAAGTATTTTGCTAGTAAGTAAGCCCTGCAAGTTGGAAATATGTTAGTGTGCTGTCGAATATACAGCTCGTACTCTGACACAGATCAGTGGATTCTTCGATGATGGTTTTGAGGCCCAATAAATATTGTAGCACTACAGAACATATGTTGCAAGATTTGTGCCTACAAGTAACATATTTCTGAGAGATAAAACTCTAGCACGCCTCAGTTGTCGCAGAATAGCATCCAAATGTGATGTATGGCTGACCTTGTATATGGCTAGGAAGCTGAAATCCCACATAGCACGACTATAGGGGCTAACTATGAGCTCTAGAGTTATAGTGAGACACCCATCCACATTTTCAGAGTCGACTAGAGCCAACTCGCATTCGTTGCAATATAAATGATTTTTATGCTCAAAATTTGACATGAAATGTGATACTCCCTCCATTCTGCAAAGACGGTCCATTTTTGAAACTACAACTTTTTTTGGGGACATCCATTTAATGCATTCCACTACAAGTTTTGACATACTATTTCCACTATCATTTTCTCCAAGACTAAGTGCATTAAATACGAATGGGTAGTATTGGAACTTTATTATATTTTTTACATTCAATATGTAAGCGGACAAACTGTTTGGGAGAGTAAAAAAATGACAGGATGGACTGTCTTTGCGGGACGGAGCAGTATACAATATAAGAATAACTAAATGCTCGTCTTGGGTCGAATTAGAAAGGCAATGTAATACTCTAAAATAAAGGAAAATATAAGCACAATTATTAGGATCTACAGTGAAGTAGTTGACACAATTTTCTACTTAGTAAAACTGTTAGATTTGCATGCTAATAAGCTTTGTATGCTTTTTCCTAAAGACTAGTTGATTCCCTTGAATAAAAGTGGCTTAACGTTTTGTGTACATTTTGACTACTTTGTAATATGCAGATTCAAATTTAGAAACTATGGTATAGAAATCGTGCAGCACTGTAATTTGTGAAGGCCAGGAGTTTGCTTTGCTTTGCTTGATAGTGTAGAGGAGTGAAGCATATTGGGAAATTGATATGCAGGTTGCCAGGACCAGCCGTAATGATGTTAGGAAACTCAACTAAAGACAGATGAACCCATATGGTACGGGACTGTTAAGCTTAAACTGTAGGAGTCTTTTGATTTCAGTGGAATACTTTAGCTTCATAGGTACAAATTACAGACAGTAAGTTGAACACAACAGTAGTAGTATTCGACTGAGTGTGGCATTCAGTATTTGCATCGATTATTAATCTAAGCAAGAATCAGAGAATAGCACGCATAATCTCCACCACGCAGGGGGCTTACAAACAAGAAATGAAAATGAAGAGACGGGGAACTCACAATTGCTGGGAGGGATCTCAACTGGCAAACCGGGCCACAAGAGGTAGCTGGAGAGAAAGCTCTTCAAAAGCTGGTTGGTATTCAATGCATTCATACTTCGTATCAAGCAGGGTGAGAGACCACTCAGTTAAGACTGGGAACCTGATGGATCATGCCACACAAAGCAGGAAAATAGCTATGATGGGAACAATCTTTATCTTTATCTTTATATATATAAAAGCTAAGGAATGAGCCTCTTCTTGCGCCACGTGTGATATGGGGAGCATCACTTGAATGACATGTGTTATGTTATTTATCCATGTGGCATATATGTGGCAAATATATGCCAATCATATCTTGACAAGTTGATTTTTTTTCCATGTAATCATCCTATTTGTAGACCCTTCATTAAACTTTTGATTCCAACTGTTAACTTCCCAATACATTGATGAATGAACTTTCCACACAAACCTTAATCTTCCTATGCACTCTCAAGGAACATTTTAACAGATTTGACCTTCCAATTTATCATTAAGTATGATTCAACGTATTCAAACAATGTGGTCCAATGTATCCACATGAGATGACCCTTTCATATGTGAAGTCAGATCTTTCCCATAAGAGTTTTCTGATGGGTTGAAAAGATGAAGATGTTGCCTTCCTCTCCTTGCAGCTGCAGGGATATCCACTGGTCAATAACCAAGTTGCATAGGTACTGACCTCCATGTTCCTCACCATACGTGTACTTCAACTCCTGTTTCTTAGTTTTCTCATCAAAATTTGCAATAACGTTACTTTGAGCCTATTTGTTAAATTGCCTAATGCGAAGGTACTATTATATTAGCCCTCATTAGGTTCATGAAATGCGGACTCTATGTTAAGGGGTAAATGTCATGAGGTTTATCTATAATGGACACTTGAATAACTCAATAACTGGCTTGATAATCAGAAAAGAAATGCGGACTCTATGCTTAGGGGTAAATGTCATGAGGTTTATCTATTGTAGACACTTGAAAAGCTCAATAACTGGCCTGATAATCGGAAAAGATGTATTAAACCAGCTGATTCCGAAGCCTCTTGGTGACCAAAGTTCTACAAATAACAGAATAATTTGTATTTCTTTCGATCGCGATTGGCCAACTGCATGTATTGACTTGAAAAGGACTGTAATATTTTTTGGGTCAGGAGGAAGGTTATACTGAGCTTGGTACTCACATATGAACCATAACTTATTAGACTTCATAAATGCATTGGTTGATTCTGAATAGTAAGTATGCATATTAAAGTTCATTCCATAAATTGTACCATGCAGTAAGTTGTAAATGTGTTTTTCTTCTCTTCAAAACTTCATAGCGATGGAGCAATTTTATTTAGTATATTCTAATTCGAAGTCTCAGTAAACATGAAACTTTTCTCTCCCGGAACAATTTAGAATTTCAGCCACCCTACCACGTGTTTGCTTGGCTAGTCAGTGCAATAAGGAGAGTGCCCAGATAAAGACATCGATAGTCCTCCTCAGGCGATAAATTATTTCAATGACTTTTTCTTTAGCTTACCAACTTTTTCTTACAATATTTTTTTGCACATAGTGAAACTTATAGCTTTTCTCTGACTATTGAAGATAAAAGATAGTGTCTACTACATTGAATGACCAATTTGTCTCAGATTGGACTGAGTACACACTCGGCATTCCTAAAGAACTTGCTGTAACATAAGGGGGAAAAGAAAACTTTCTGACAGTGTCCAACTATTGGTGGGTATTCATTCGGAAAATTATTGAAGACGGAAAAAGCTGGAAGACAAATTGTTACTCACAGACAAAAAGCAATATTTCTTCAAATGTTATATTACTCATGAACCACGGGCGTCTTCACTTATGGATGTAGACGCTACAAGCCTACAATGGTTGAGTAGTTTTGGAACACTGATTTTGAAATTCGAGTTAAATGTCTGCTAGAGTTGCATATGTAACACTGGTTATAACACTCGCGTGATTTTTAACTTCTTTCACGTTATTTAGTATTTCAATGTCATACTAGGCCGCGCATAGCGCGGGATAACGACTAGTTGATATAAGATGTATAATAAATTTCACGTCACGCTTGAATTCTGGGCCTGCAAAGTGGGTCACAATTATGAATCATAGTGTAATGATAAGAAAGCCTCTCAAACATGAAGGTTAACGAGTTTTAAACCATCCTGCATGTACTTGTTTTTAGGATAAAATGATATATTATTAAACAGATCTCAAGGTCTGGGGACCAAATGTATGCTAACCTATATATTAACCCATTGTAGAAATCAACATTTGGATACAGCTTCCTCCTATTCTATGGACTTACCTCAACTTGCTACTGCAACGGTTGGATGTAATTTATAATATTGTGGAGCATAACAGCTTGTCCGATCACCTGGCATGACAAAGAAAATCAAGGTCAATTATTGACTACTTTTTTTGGGTCTATAATTCGATGATATATAGTATTGGTTACCGTATTGCAGCCCAGGATGAGATCTTGCAAGAGTATCATTATTTTACTAACCTTTCCCGCATTACCTGACAAATGAGAATTTTGCATAAACAAACCTCAAAATTGGATTCTAATAATGGTGACCACAATTAATGGTATATGCACTTACCCTTTCTGCAAGGCCGTGGCTTACTGTTTTCTGTCATCTCATGCTCTGATATCAATCTGGAAATTAGGAAGTCTTTGATCTTTACATCATAAAGCTTTGTGACGTAGGTGGATGACAGTAAAGGAAGACAAAAAATCAGTATGAGAAGTATCAGAAAATCAATCTTTAAATCTAAATACAGCGGAAAGTTGGTCAGGATGGTGAGAGTTCTTGACATCTAACTTCCCAATTAGTTGTTCTTATTTTCAGCTTATTCGAAAGAATGTTTGGCACATGTTGAATCTCAAAAATAGACTGCAGATAAACTGGATAGTGATGAGTTGGTTCCAAAAAAAAAAAAAAAATTGGTAATTTTGTGTCCACTCAGATGAAATCAGGAGCTTAGGATCTATTGACTGATCTACAGTTTATAAACAGACATAGTTTGAAGAAGTTGCACATTTTCAGATCATAACTACAGATAATCACGTACCAGAACTCACAATAAGTTTCTCGTGCATGCAGAGGTAAGTAATCAATAGAGTCCGAGACTGTTGAGAGCGTAACATTGGTAAAGGAGCTTAACATTTTGACCAAGGAATCAAAATTTCTTAACAAGTCTTATAGATCCATCGTACGAAGGTAAGGCTCACCATCCATGCTAAGCTGTGTTGCACGGACACTCCATCAGGGATGCCGTTTGCATTTTGGAAATGTTTCAGAAAGTCGGACACGCCTGCACAATGTCTCTGAAACTCCATCTGGGGTTTCAAGAATAAAAATAATAAATATACACACGTGTGTCGGCATCTCATGATTTTATGAAATTGGGCGTTTCGGTGTCTCTGTTTAAATGCAACATAGATGCTAACCTTGACAAACGTTGCCGCCAGAGCACCAACATCGCTGCTGCCAGTCTGTTCTGCCTGATCCACGGTGCTGCTCTTCTGAGTCAACATCACATTCTTCCTGACTGACCTAACTGATCGTCAAGGTTGCCAACTCACCACCTGTGCCCTAAATGTAACAGGTAAGAAATTATAATTACAGCAGTCTTCACCCTATTGTATGTCATTGTAAAAAACTCAAAATTCTATGTTGCCCAATCCCCATGTTGATGCAGTTTTGAGAAATGCACATGGTAGGAGCCTAACGTGTAAAAGTTTCACAAGCAGTCTTATTGTTTTGCTTGAGGTTAGGATTACGAATGGAGGGATGCCAATGTGGATCGAAGCTTTTGCAACGGCTAATTAAGTTACTGGACTATCAAGTCATATAGAGAAGAAACTGATCCATGTACCTAGCACAATCAATCTGTCAACATGCTGATTGACTCCATCCATCGATTAAATTTAAATGTATTTAAAAGGGGGCAAGTTCAGAGGGTTTTATTAGAGTGATTGTCGATTACATGCTGTAAGCTAGTATTAGCTATGGAGGGAGGCCTGTGTGGATAGAAGCTTTTACAATGTCTTATCAAGATACTGGGCTATTAAGTCAAACAGGGAAGAAATCAATCCATGTAAGTAACACAATTAAATTGTCAAAAGTCTTATTTGAGCCAAAGATACATCCATCGCTTATTGTTTTACCTGTTAAATGGAATCAAGTTCAGAAGGAAATGTGCCATGGAAAGAAATTGTCTAGAGCTTAACAAGCTTGGGAGTTGTAATCACGAGACCATTTTCTATAAAACATCATGTAAGCGCAAATATGGAAATTAGAACATGGTAAATGTCTAAGAGGTTGAGAACGAACACTGAGTTTAGGTTTTGTTTATGCTAGCCTTTAACATGCACAGTGACTAATCATGCCGAGATGAGCTAAATCACTTATTTTGGTTATCATGTATAATTTGTAGTTCATAAACTTTTATTTATGAACCCATTGCAGAAACTAAAAGTCATCTGCCAAGCTATTGACCGATGATGAGGATCAGCTACCATGACATACTCTTGTGTAAATGAAATCCCAACTACCCAAAAAAAAAAAAAAACAATAACAAATGATAAATGGTAAGGGTGAAAAACTGTATTGATTTGCTGTTACAATATTGGTCAAGAAGAATTCATTAAGAATTTATCAGCTTTGAAGTTTCCTAATTAGGATCAATTTACAAAGAACTGGTACTCCAGAATACCTCACAGCTCAGTCTGAGTTTAGGATGTGAAGTCATGAAATGTGGTAATGAGTCGAAACAATGATAGCAAGGAAGAAGAAATATTGATGGAGGGGAAATCTTATAAATGATTGCGAAACAGAAGTTATACTATTGAGCTTCCCTACTAACAGATAGCTAAAAACATAAAATATAAATGATAAATATATATAAAGATAATAACAATGTTGACATATACCTGCGGCTTCGTATCCTCATTTTGTCCGTTCCCCTATCGTATTGGACACCCGTATCCGTATATGTGATTCTTAGGCTTTAACTGCTGTGAAAATGAAAAAAAAAAAAGTTATTTTCCTGAATTCAGTAAAATTAGAGAATGAAGTTACCAAGTACAGACTAATACAGGTAACCATAAACAAAACCAGTAATTCTAGAGAAGGCTACGAATAAGTAAAAATTGAGGTCCATAAAGAGAGCAGGCCACGGCAAAATCAGTTCAGACGGAACCAGAAAGATGAACACAAAACATACAAATTTTAGGGCAAATCTTAGGCTTAGGAATTTTCCAGAGAGATGAATAGAAGGTAAAATTCTACAACAAGACTTTGGCTCAAGTACAAGGACTCAAATAGAGAGCTTACAGGAACTTACAGATACTACTATATTCTCAATAGTCTAATTCCAAGCAAGTAACTGACAGAAGGTTTAAAAAGCTTTCCATCCCATCCATTAATGAGAACAAGTTAGAGAGACACTATCATGTGGTAGACTCACCATTGTTTCTACTCATTCTCGAACATGTTTAGAGAAAATTACATAATAATAACCGACTTAGTAACGTCCAAGTGTCTAGTAAGTATGCACCACAAAGCATGATAGTTTTTTTTTTTTCTTCTTCTAGACACATACTGGTACAGACATGTCTATTTATAAAGATAAATATCATCAAATAGAGTCACGTTAGCCTTTGGAAGTGGAAGTCATGACTAAGTAAGCTCGTGATTAAGCACATAGGTCATACATCTAACAAATTATTTTTATATGATTATCCACTAAATATGTATTACTTGTTACATTCACACACTTTTGTAACAAACAGCTTGTTACATTCACATTACTTGTTACATTCACATTTTTGCTATAATTTAAAATGAAAAAATCGTAAACACACTGTTCAACAAAGTAAATAAGTCATATAAAACTTTTTAACAGTCGTGTTCACTAATAGTTTCATCAGTTAAGGGAATGAAGCAAAAAATAAGGAACAGCCTTTACTTAGCCCCCAATCACAATCATTTTTACACAACACACACAAATTAGGGCATTCTCACTCCACTCTCAGAGCTCCTTTCAGAGCATTCATTACATTGCTCGATCGTTTTCGAGGAAGAATTCACTTTACAATCATTAATAGAGAAGTGATTGATTAAAGGGCAAAAGCGGAAGGAAGCAAGGATTACCCCGGTTCCTTGCTAGCACAACCAAACGATAATCGAAAAGCGCATTTATTGCAGAAAATCGGAGAAACCCTCCAACAATAGTTTGAAATAAATAACGACAATTATTCAAATCTAAACTGTGAATAAAATGCTTCCTAGATAAATGAGAAATATCCTAGCAGCGATTCCTAATCTCCAGCTCATGTGTGCGCGTTCCCCCACTTTATTCATAATCTGCGGGTTTTAAAATAGCGAAAGCCGACCGCAGAAAACATTTATCAGTAAAAACTGAGTAAGCTCAAACCACAACATGTAAAGCAAGATTTTTGGCTAACAGGAAATATAAACAAGAGAGATTTGATTAACCCATAAGGATTTAAAACAGTAGCTGATTCCACATATTTATCATTAGTTTAGCTGAGGCATATATAGCCCAACGGGTAACGAATGCCCACAGAGAGGTCACGATGCAATAAATAAGAAATAGGGTAAGCTCTTAGGATATCACAGTCCATCCCAGTTCTCCCTAACAACTATGAGACCTTAAGTGTCGACACCCCTATACCGTAGTGACCTACACAGGCATAAGTAGTACTCAATAGCTTTCACGCCTTTTACATAACCCCGCGACCGTATCATAGCAGTATATGTCAATCACGGGGGCCGGATATGTAATCTCGTTTGGGTTAGCACCCGAGGGGAATCAACTCACGTGTCCCCGGCCGTAGCCTCCACGCACATCCTCTGTACATCGTCCCAATTCATTTATCGTTCATTATTCTTTCACAATTTCATAAGAGTAATATTTGATTCAAAAGGCTGAGCAAATTACATTCTCCAAATCACGATTCACATTTGATCCAGCGGTAAAATATTTTGAGTATTGAAGATATAGCAGTTGACAATTTAAGAAATAACGCACACGAAAACCACATTTTGACAGTTAAAGGTGTTGCACGCTTGAACTTACCTGGAATGAAGAGAGCTCGTCACACGAAAGCAAACGAAGTCCTAGTAATACGGATCATCCACAAATTAACCGTCTATGAACTCGGTGTCTACAATAGCAAATATTTTCCTAATTAACACTCAATTCTCATGACATAACACATACAAGTCCTATATGCAATGCAAAGATATCCCTTTAGTAAACCCCAAATTTGCCAGAGTAAAACACCACTTCTATTATTACAACAATACGATTTATATGAGTTTTTATAAAAGCTAATATTATAGTTTTATAAATATAATTTATAAGATAATCTAAGTCTTACCAATTATTACTATTATTATCATTTTTTTAGAGTATAGAAACTAAGTAAATAAGTAAATAAATAAATAAATAAATAAATAAATAAATAAATAAATAAATAAATAAATAAATAAATAAATAAATAAATAAATAAATAAATAAATAAATAAATAAATAAATAAATAAATAACAGAAATAAAGAAAACATTTTATGAATGTTTATAGCATAAACAAAAATATAAAGGGTTAAATTATGAGTTTAATAAAGAAGTAGCCTTTCCTAATATACAACTACTACCCTTCCAGTTTTGTAAACAATAATTCTTACCCACACAGTTTGATAAGAGGCAACCAACACCCCACTAGTTTATAACAACTTTCAGTCCCCTTTTCCCCAAGTCTAACAAAGTATTGACAAAACAAATCAAAACCAAAAACATTTAACAGAGAACAAAGTTGGGTTTACCGCAAGAGGAGAGGGAGGCGACGACGCCGACGGTGACGGCGTCGGACGGCGCTGGGGTCGCACGCTGGAACAGACGAAGCGGAGCTGGGTTTCCCGAGCGTACTTGTCGGGCGATTCGAACGGGGAGAGAGAGAGAGAGAGTGATTCGAGGGAGAGAGATTGAGAGGTGGAATTTTTGGTGTGATTTCTCTCCGATTGCAGGGGGTTTTATAGGCTGAAGGAGAAGAATTTCAGAGGGAGGTGGAGTCCGACGGCGGCGATTTTGCGGGTTTGATTCGGGACGAGAAATTGGCAATGTTCAATCCGAGTTTGGATCAAATTCGTGTTTGGGTGTGATACGGAGTGAATTGGGTCGGAATCTGGGTTGTAATGGAGGTGGTGTTGTAGTTGGAGGCGGCGATGGCGGTGTTTGAGTTGTTGTCGGAGAAGGAGACCATGTCTCCTGTACCGTGAGGGTGAGGCAGGAGATGACGCGAGAAATACTCCGGTGTGGCATGGAGTACGGGTCACGCGGTGGCACATACGTACTAATTAAATAAAACGTGACATTTGGACACGTTAAAAATGTTATACGACCCAAAACTTTTAGTAACTACAAACTTACGTCACTTTTATAACTTTTACTAAAAACAATATATATATAAAAATAAAGAAAATTCAAAACAATATTTTTCTTGACATATAATTATATATATATATGTATAAATAATATATAACACATAAAATTAATAAAAACTACTTTTATAAACCCTACTAACGGTCCAAAATATTCAATAAATTCCTAAAAATACCCACACAAAAAATCCGGGGTATTACACCCTTCACATACCAAGAATCCAAAAACAATAACATATATAGGGATGAGTCACCGTAAGGTATACCAGACTACCTACGAGTTGTCGGTATCAGGTAGAATCAGATAGTGGTTTACCCTACAGGGAGGTCAACCACGGGTTGGGCTCCAAGGGGGTGGAGGCAACCTTGGAATCATTCAGCCTTGCACGAGCAATAACAACATCATATACCTCGATATTTTCGTGACTTGGTATCCAAACTTTCGCTTATCACAACAACTTTAGTATGAGGAGGGTTGTTATAATATGTAAACCAAACGGGTCATTCTATTACAATAAAATATTGTGAGGAGCTAGGTAATTATTTTAGCATGTCGTATTGTCTATGAATATGACCATTGTACAACTTTTATGGTTAAACCCTTCCAACTTGGATAGCAACATGATGTAATTTGTCGATAATATTTTCATGGTATTGTAGAATAATAATTGCTCTATAACACGGTGAATAAATTATCAAAATACTACATTATTTTGCTATCCAAATTACCCGGTCGAAGTGGCCCATATACGAGTCAAAAAGTCAAGATGGGGAGAAAGAACTGAGACGGAGTGGTACCCCGCTCTCGCGACCTCGATTAATAACGTAATTAAACGGGAAAGAGGTGTCACACGCTTTCAAGGCTAACTCGTACCATGAGGATGAGTGCAACACCCCGCGATTCCAGGCCTAACCCAAACCGCTAAGATGTCCCCCGCACGAGGAGTTTTACCTCATTGTGAACGGAGTAGATCGTCGGCCTCGTACCAAACCATAAAGAACAAAACTTCAAATTTAATTCAAAATCAACTTTATTACAATGAAGAAAATGACCGAACGCGGTCCTTAACATGGAAATTTGAAAACAAGCAAAATTGTTTGAAAAGAAACAAAAACAAGAAACTGATAATTTATTTCCGTGAGAGCTAAAGTGATTCCTTGATCCAAGCTAGTGATTCGTTCCCCCAGAGTCTGCAGCGGTGCTAACCTGTGGGTTTTCAAATAGCAAAAGCCGACCACAGTTTTTCTAAAAGTCAGTTTAAACTGAGTAAGAAATACCTCAACATGTAAACAGATGATTGGGCACATAATTCAAGAATAAATAAAGGAAAAAGTAAATAAAATAATGATTAAAGCTTTGAATTGAAACCACAAAGGCAAACAAGAAGGTAAAGGATAAACTTGGATTTGACATTCCATCTCAATCTTTCTTATTAAAGTCCTCTTCTGAAACTTTTTCTGGCGGCCACCTGGCCACGTGCCACGGGAGCAGCTAGCTCTACTGCCCCATGAGCCCCAGAAATTAAACATTGTACGAGCGAATGCAGAGTTCCCGCCTGCCTCGGAAATAAATAAATCAGGGTTACTTCGCGGGTCTATCAAACCCTACTTCAACCCGGCGGTTGTTAAAGCCCCTCTAAATATGGCCTTCCCGCCTCAATACTGACCTACAAGACCTTAAGTGTCGACACCCCCTAGAGGTTAGCAACTCCGCTAGAGTAGTACAAGTAGGAACCCCCAAGTCCTCATGGTAGTGTAGGACTATGGGTACCAAGGGTACGCCAGAGTTTGGCTCCCAAAATCTCTTGACCAGAACGTATGGTCCTTAACAATATAATCACCGAAGTGAACTAAAGAAGAGCTCGTACAAGTTATCTTTCACTTTACGTTACTTAGTGTCTTATGAGTATTCCTTGAAAGAAGATGATTCTCGATCCAAACCAGGTATTCAAAACCAATAAGGAAAACAAGGATTACAGTGCTGATCGGTTCCAAGATAAACATAACTCATATCTTCAAGAGAGATTTCAGTTTCACACTTTGTGCCAAAGTAGACATGATTTTCAGAGTTTCAACAAATGGGTAGTACGATAATCAAAACAGTAACAAATTTGGCACATAACACATCTTGGAAACTCGTTTTGATGGTAGAAGAGTCGAGCATATAACTTACCTTAGCAAGCAAATCAAAATCCCTAGTCTCGAACAAGCAGCTAATTGTAGTGTACGAATCCCTCGTCTATGAACTCGGGGTCTACAAATAACGTAATACTCAAATCAATGCTAATATCCATACAATCACTCATATGCCCTACATGAAATGCGAGATGATGCTAGGCCAATATATATACCCACTAGTACACACCTACATATTTAAATAAAACTTGCACTTTGATGGCGTGACAAAATAGGTAATAAAAATTAATTCTTGTAAAATATAAACTGTCTCGAGTAACCAATTTCTTGAAAATCTTTGTCTAAACAAAACAATCAATTCCTCATAATTTTATATTATGAAAATACAATATTATTACTATTGCTAGTGAAAATATTATTACCAAGTATTATTACTAGCTAGTGAAAATATTATTACCAAGTATTATTACTACTACTAAAACTCTTTTTACTACTAACTACTAAATCTGCTACTAGTGCTAGAAGTACTACTACTACTAATATTATTTTTATTATATATACTACTACTAGTATATGGCATAGACAAATAACATTACCATTACTATAACCACTACTACTAACACTATACTACACACTATATACTGACCTACAATTGCATACACACACACTGACAACACACACATCTTCTTTTCCGTCCTCTAGTGACACACACTCACCCACGCACACACATGCACATACAGACACATATATACCTACACACACTACTATATATAAATACACACCCACATGAACTTGAATGAAAAACAGAGAGAGACTAAAAAGGATGGAGTACCGAGGGTGAAACTGTCGAGAGTGAGCAGCAAGATAATTGCATTTTGGCCGGAATTAATGGAGTTTGCTGGCTTATTATGCGGCGACAATGGTGGTTTTGGATCACCGTCGAGATGATAGAAGACGGCAACGGACCGCTCGTTGAAGAGACCGATTTGGTCCCCGTTGTACTTTGTCGCGGCTGTTTGAGTGGCGGAGTGCGCTACGAGAATGGGTTTTGTTGCTGCGGTTGTTCGCTTCTGAGATTGGAGGGTGGAGAAGACATATGAACTAGGCGGCAGTGGCTAGCTATGCCGCTGCTCCGGTGCTTCTTGGGTGCAGGACGAGAGGAGGGAGAGATGAGAATGAGAGAAAATAATGAGAAGAAATGGAGGAAAAGAGAAACGCAGAAGATAATGAGAGAGAGAGAGAGATTAGGAGCTGGTGGAGGAATTGGTTGAGTGATTTTAGGGAAGTTGAGATGATGGGGAGGTTAAGGAGATAATGGTGATCTACGTGAGAGATTTCAGGAAGAGAATGGAAATGCGAAAACCAACTGATTAGTATAACAATTTTTTTTTTCCTTCTTTAAAATAAACTATTATTTATTAAAATAGAAACCACTGAATTTATATATATACTAAATAACCCCGAAAATATTAGATTATTACAATGAGAGTAAAAAATTATAAATTCATGGACTCACGGAAAAAATATTGCGGAAGCTTATGAAAAGGGGTCTTGTCTTCAAAACTATTTGTTTCAAACGTCGTCTCGTATAATAAGAAATGGAATTTGAGAATTTCATAAATAAAACGTTTCTCAATCATCCACGGTACTCATTGATCTCAGAGTAAAGTCTTTCAAAGTTCAGTCACGGTTACACATAATCCATTCACAAAAAGGCTATAATTTAACTCCAATAATCTAGTTGTAGATAGTGCATCTTGAGCAGACGGATCACCATCCACGTGGCAGTCATCAAGCATATTTGATGGTACTCTGTACACACCCTATCACTATATACCTATATTCGAGCTTATCTATATGGGGGCTGCGAGACAGGGACACCCGCGATGCTAACCGCGCGGAGTTGTAGGGACTCAGTGGCTTCGAGGTTACAGTAAGGAACGTCGCGAGAGAGCAACAACCACGCTCGTGCGCGACCCTTGGTAACTGTCTGAGAGATTTAATGACCACGTACCCCATAAATGCGGTCGATCGTGTAACAGTCCCTACATATGCGGACAATCGTGTAACGTGCCCCATATATATACGGTCGAACGTGCAGTTACGAGGCGGATATCTAGCCGCCATTCACGAGCGCATTAACCCCTTGTAACGGTCACTTCCCTACTATATATATGAATGTTAGCCTTCTATGGCAGCTCTCGGATCTTTTGCTAGTCCATATAATGTCTCTCTCTCTCTCAAGAACAGTTAACAAGTGCTTACTCTTCCCCTATCCTCACCTACAATCTCTTTGTGCTTTCCATTCTTGTTCTTATTCTTTGTGATAGGTGTACACTTGGATCTTCTCATGGGATTTCCTTGTACACACTAGTAAACAAACCAAGGGAGATCCCCTAATGGGGTTACACATTCACACGACCAACATACGCCACTTACATGGTATGTAACGAGTGCATAATAGATCTCCAAGAGTTACACATAGAAAGTCACCACGTACTATTAAATAGGCTTAAGAAATGAGAGTCTAGACAAGCTTGGTACAAAAGCATGAAAAATCCCACATCATGACATGGCAAAAGCAATTAAGCAGCTTGGTTACTTGGCTCAGCCCTCTCCTTGGAACCTGAAAGAGCGGTCATTTAAAAACGGTCAGACTGCAAAGTCGGATGAGCACGTACTTACCCCTTCGTTCGGTTTAGAAACATATAGTATATATAAGTTCCAAACGCCATGGTAATGTGTTCCAAACATGCTTGCTTCACAATTCACAAATAACTAAAGAATGTTATAATAACATAATTCAAGAAAGAATTCAAGTAAATAAAGATGTAAAGCATTCAATTAGACCCTCCGCAAAACCACCTTGAGACCTTGGCTCATCTCATCCAAGAATTTTGGCTATTAAATCTCATTTGTGATACTTAGCCATCAAATATGGCGAGCCCATGTAGAATTGCTACTCGGACAAACTATAGTCGACATCTCATGACAACGCACGTGTTAACGGCTGATCCCATATTATAGCCCTGGTACAAGGTTTCGACCTCCGATCTATTGACCCCAGACCGGGAGGGTACTATCCGGTGTATACCCCCCAACCGTTAGCATATTTCCAACAGTGTCATAATCAGGCATTCTTCTAGGCCAAATATTTATAAATCATACAATCGACTTTTAGTTTAACATAATTCTCTTATAAACATGCTTCATAATATGGCTATATCTTCAATGAAATGTACAGACCACCAAGTAGTTATAAAGAACACATTCCACCATTCACAAGTTTCACAACATCCACCTCATAGTCCAGAAATATTTAATATATCAAAATAGCACTACCAAAGGGTCAGGTAAGTACTCACCTCGAGTTTTAGCTTATAAAGTCCTTATTAGGAAACGATAGGGGTATTCAAATGCAACGCTAACAAGGAGTCTCTACAAATAGTAATTCAACGCGTAAGATTGAAGTCAACATCAAGAAAAGTGCACCATATGATAAGAATAAGGTCCTTAAAATGCTCGTTGTTATGGTGAAGATGACCCCCTAAGTTGAATGGAAGGGGAAATGATGTTCTCTAAAGTAGCACATACTACTCGGCGAAAAATGAACTTTTCATATTTGACACACTTTACGAAATGTAGAATTTCGAATGACATAGAACACATTTTGGCATGAATCCAACTGGAGACAAAAATAGACACACAGAGCTTCAAATCGGAATATAAGATAGAGCCAAATACAAGCTCGTATGAGGGAGAAATGACCTCTCAAAGTTGGGTGACACAATCTGTCAGAACCGAAATTCCAGCCCATTCACACTTTATAAAAACTCACATTTTGGAAAATGTATAAGGAGTTCCAGCCCAGTCTAAATGCAGCATATAGGATTCAAGGATGAGAAAAAACACAAAATTTGAATAGATGAGAAGTATAAAATAGAGAGATCAATAACAACTCTAATGTTTTTGAGACGTAAACTTTCTTCTGAAATGAAACCATGAATCCACAAGAAGATGCAAAAATAGACACATGCAAGGACATTCTTTGATGATTTTCCATGATAAAAGACACTAGATCTAAGAATATATAAAGATCAAAGAATAGATTAAGGATTTACCTCAAAGATTGAGAAGGGTGAGCAAAAGGGTGATTGTAAGCTATAATCCCTTGGTAATGAAGAAAGAACTCCCCACAAAGGTTGTATCTATCTTGTACACAAATTTTCCATACTTTTAGGGCTAGAAGATAATATTTTGATGATGTCTTGTGGAGGTCACAACATAAAACCAGGTTGAAGTTTATTTGAGAGAGAAGATGACTTCTTGTGACTTTGGAGAGATAAAATGATGTGAGAAATGATGATGATTGACTGAATTTCAAAGATTTAAGTGTGCACAAGAGATATGGTGCATTGGTCATATCACACTTGCTTGCAAGGAGTGTATTAGTATACTCATAACTAGGTACATTGATGCAACAAAAAAATACACGCTTTACTACCCTCCAAGGGTTTAATATGAGGATAAACATTGGGAAAAGATTCTAGGGTTGATAAGGACCCAACTCTCATAAGTTTTACATTCATAGTATAGCAAAATGCCAAGTTTTGGTCATGATTTTGTGATTTCCTTTCTCAAATCCGAAAATGCACTTGAAAGTTTTGGTTCAATGAACAATAAAGCTTGGGAAGAGTATAATTGAGACAACTATATGATGAGCAAGGCAAGTAGTCAAGATGGGACTATGGTTAGATGTCTAGCTTGTCTAATAATAGGTGATCATGAGTCAAATCCCCCTCTACACTAGTTGTACATGCATGATGAAGAATACCATAGTACCACTATGTCCCACATCTTTTGCACCATTTGGACTTTTACCACTACTTATTAGGTCACTTTGACCGGATGATTTTAATATCAAAACTTTACAATTTTTAAATAATTTTTTTGCAGTGTTGTAGAGTAACTCTTATTCTACAAGACCATGAAAAACTTATTGAAAAATTGCATCATTTTACAATCCAAATCACCGGGTCAAAGTGACCAAGTTACGAGTGAAAAAGTCCAAATGGTGCAATTGAGGTGAGATGGAGTGGTAATACTTTCCCACATACTACAAATACATACATAACATTACTACTTTTATAGAACTAACACTTCATAACAAATTGTCAAAATATTAAATTTATAGGGGACTAATATGAAATTTCTACCATTTGACTTAATTAGCCCAAAAATATTATAATAGACACAAACCAATTTTAATTATTTTTTAGAAATAAATCTAATTAATTTATAATTGAACTTAATCATGTGGGATGTCACACAATCAATCCCAACACTTATAGGATTGATATACTACTACAACTACAGGAACATCAAGATGGCCCAACTCGCTCAAGTCGATTTGTAGTTTGCTCAAGTGTTTTAGATACCCCAATGACCCTACTTCCCAAAGGGAATAATAGTTTCAATAGACAGTCTCGGAAATAGGAACACTGGGGTAACTAAAACACTTGAGCAAACTACAAATCGATTGGAACGAGTTGAGGCATCTTTATGTTCTTGTTGTCGTAGTAGTCTATTTTTTTTTATAATTTTTTGTTTGAACAAACTGCAGCAAACGTAGTAGTAGCCTATTAACTGTTGGGATTGGTTGTAATTAGCTTGATACCACTCTGTCCCAACTCTTTTTTTCCTATGTTGACTTTTTCACTGGTATCTGGGTTACTTTGACCGGGTGATTTGGATAGCGAAATAATGCAAATTTTTTATATTTTTTTCGTCGTGTTATAAAAAACTTTTACTCTACAATGCCATGAAAATATTAACAAAATGCATCATTTTGATATCCATATCACCGGATCAAAGTAATCCATAAAGTAGTGGTAAAAGTCAAATTGCAGAAGTTCTAAAAAAAAGTCAAATTTGAGATAAAGAACTGAGACGGAGCGATATCAATAAAAGATCGATTTTTAGTTTTTCAAGATACTAAGTGACGCCGCAAATGGGTGCTAGCTCAAGTGCTAGAGCATTTAAAAGCCCTTGCATGAGGTCCTAGGTTCAAATCCAGTACACGACAAACATGCTAGTCTGGAAAAAAAAAACTATACTAAGTGACGCCAGATCAATTATTATTATTATTATTATTATTATTATTATTATTATTATTATTATTATTATTATTATTATTATTATTATTATTATTATTATTATTATTATTATCCATACCCCTAGTTAGAGTCTCCCTTTGTCATTTTCCTTGTGTTAAATTCATCAGGCTAGGAGGACTAAATATATTAATACCTCATAATAAAAAATGAGATCATCAAGTTGTAAATTAAATATCAAAAGTTGTTGTTGTTAGTTTGGTACCACTCCGTTTCTTGTGTTTAGCCCTCTTTGGGTTTGAACAAGAATTAAGAAAAATTGGCAAATGACTCTGTTACCCTCCCTCTCTCCTGTCACTGTCTATCTTGTCTCTGTCCCTTCTCTCTCTCCTTCATAACAAGGACAACAACACCACCAACACCACCAGTAGAACCACCACCACCACCACCACCACCACCAGAACCACCAGTCAACAACCACTACCAACAACACATTGTAATAGATCTACGACAATATATTACAAAATCAGAGTTTAATTTCAAATCAAAGAAAAAATTATAAATTGAAAAAATAAAAAATCAGAGGAAGAAGTAGAGAAGAGGGAAAGAAGAAGAGGAAGAACAACACACTGCTGTAATCAACGGATCTTGCCACCACCACTGCCTCGCCACCACCACTGCCGCCTGTGAGAAAAATAACAGATCTTGAGTTAAAAGTAATGGATCTAAAGAAGTGATGCCAGAAAAAGAACAAGAAGGGAGAGAAAAGAACATATCTTTAAATGTACATGAATATGTCGTTCCTACTGTTCTTCTCTTTGTTACAGCCGTTGAGATCCTCAACCGCCGGCACCATCTCCTTCTTACGGCATCGCCGTCGATATCGCCAGAAGCGCCGCCGTCGATATCGCCTGAAGCGCCGTCGTCGAGATAGCCAGAAGCGCCGCCGTGGATATAGCCAGAAGCATCGCCGTCGACTCCTCCTCTCTTCTCCTCCCCTTCTTCATCTCTCTCTCTCTCTCTCTCTCTCTCTTTATATATCTGCCGTGTGCCTCTTCTCTCTCTCTATTATCTAATGTGTGGAGAAGAAAGTGGGTAGTGTTTTGTTTCGAGAGAAAAAAAATAAGTTTGGTGGGGTAGGTTGAAATGAAAGGTGGGGCAATAATTGTGAGGGAAAATTCGTCATTGTGCATTATTAAACATGCCAAAAAAGGAAAGAGGGAGCAAGAGAGGAAACATACCAAAATAGAAAGTGGGCTAAAGAGAAGAAACTGAGTTGTATGACTTTCATTTCATCAGGGTGAGTTTGACAAGACATTTTTTGAACATTTAAGCTACTATGGACATTTAATCTGTTTTGGACTTTAATGCACTGTTTGGTATGGACTTTTTTTGTGATGTTTTGTATTTAGGACTTTATTTTTTGTTTTGTTGTTTTCTATCTCTCAATTGTATCAACTTTCGCACGAGCCATTAACTTGAGCCCTCGGTAGTAATAGTAACATCACTTCTTAAAAAAAGAATTTTATGGCTATGAAGAAGTGTACCTTTCATGAAACAACGCATCTGTTTCTGTAGGTCATAGAAGCACACATATAGATTTTGATCACTTTTGGTAATGTAGATAATTTCCACTTCATATAATATTTTAATTGATTATTATAACGTCGTGGAAATGACCTGTTTACACAACAATTTTAGAAAAAGTAGAAAAAGGAACCAGACATTGAACTGGTTGAGGGTTCCAAACCAATTGCTCCATGCTGATTTGTGTACAAAAATCACATACATTACTCCACAAAGTTGTATTTTAGGAGTGTACATAACAATGAAATCAAAACAAGAGATGAGAGAGTTATCAGAGGCGATTTTCGGTCAATTTCCGGCCAAACGCCGACTACCTCCAATTCCTTCAAACTTTTGTGAATCGGAGTCCCCGCGAGCTGATCTACTAATTCTCCAAAGAATGGAAGAACTCCGACAATCCCTCTGATTCAAGGAAATCGCCTCAAACTTCTGTCAATCAGTCTCTTCCCAGACGATCTAAAACTCCATTGGGGAAGGGAAGCGTTCTGAAAAGCTCTCACAAAAACAAGGTTCCTAATCGTACTGATCCTGAAGGAGGAGGACAAGAATCCCAACAGGAACCTCATTGATCGACTCAAAACAACGAAATCATCGAGCAAGCTCGACAAAGGGCTCTCGAAATGGTTTCCCGTCTTCTCAATGGCGACTTCGAAAAGAAGAAGGTTGAATCCGGCTTGTCTTCAGTGGGTCTATCTTCGCATCTTCCTCAACAGAAGAATGATCCACCTCAAGCCAATCCTTCTCAATCCCAGAGTATAGAGAAGGTAAGAAAAGTAAATACAACTCTCAATACCCTCTCTCCGATCGCCGATGAAGTTCTGGAAACGCCAAAACCAACCCCACGCACCACCAATAGATCGACAAACAGCCGATCTACAACTTCTTCAAGCAGCCTGAAGCTCTTCTCAACCGGTAAGACACCTAAACCCAGGATGTAGGCAAACAAAGGTGTGTCTCCTGCGAACCCATCTAACATTTCACAAATGCCACCCTCGATTCCCCAACTCGTTGAGATCGCAAGACAAAGTGCTCTTCAAACCGTGGATGCTCTCCTGCAAAAACAAGGTATTAAAAATGTCCTGCAACCTGTGAAATCGCACTTTGAGCAGTCTACGGAAGAGGTCTTGCATCATGTTTTTCTCCCTATTGAAAGGGTGGAAGACCGTAAAAAAGGGAAGAGGCCAACCGATACTCTTGTGGACGATGATGTAGCAGAGGTGAGATCAGAATCCATCTGTAACATTAACAAAAGGACATCCATTGCTGGATCCACAGGCCAAAAACCAATTTTCAATCCTCAACAATACTTGGGGTCAGAAAAATTATCAACTCTACCAACGGAAAATCGTTCTTGGTGTAGTGATGAGCTCACTCCAAGAGTTTTAAATCACATAGTATATAGCAAAGATGAGTTGTTAGCTATGCGATTTCAATCACATCCATCAAAACATCAACAATCAGTTTGTGCCAAGACTAATATTCAGTTGGTCTCCGATTATTCAAAGAAGACGGCTGGTAAAGTTTCACATCAAGCTTCTGATTTTGTTCCATTCTTAAATCGTCGGACGAATCAGGTGCGTTACTTTAAGCGGTCATCAATTTAATCGGTTATGCAACACAATCAGGTTGTTTCTGAATGTCAGAATTCTACTACGGTCAAGATTTATTGTTCAAAGGGGAAAAAATTCAAGGTTCTAATCCCAGCTGACAGAGGCCAGGTTCCTTGTCCACATCTCGAAGACAAAACCGCTCATCAAACAACTAGAGTTGATCCTAATGTAGAGACTCAAGAGGTTTTGATGCAAGAACGACCTTGTCCACCCATGACCAGTGTCCTTTCAAGGACAAGAGTTCTAGCGCCACCATTTAATACCGACCCCCTTTCGATCATACCTCACTGTGAAACCCTAACACCGTGACCAAAATTGAGTTGTTCCTCTACCCCAATCTACTCTCAAGTTCCTAACCAATCACTCATAGGTCCATCACCCAGCCGCTCCAACCCGAAGAAACGACCTAGAGTTGGGTTTCAAAGTCAACAACTGGGTAGCTCAAAACGTTATTGGCTCTACCCTCATGAACTTTTGTTGAAAAAGTAAGCATAAGCTCTTTGGAAACCATAATGTTCCTGCTATGACAAGTCTCTCAACAAGAAAACGAAGGATTGGTTGGGATGGAGGATCTATGGGGATGAAGTTTTTGAAATTGGAGGTTCCTCCTTCCTGCAACTTTTCCCATTTTGGCCGCCTCATTCAGTTGCATCATCTGGAGTTTTCGGAGATTGTACTTCAACAATCTCCATTGCAGCCATGACTATCATCTGCTGGAATTGTCAAGACTCGGGGCAGTCTTGCTCAGTTCGATCAGCGCTTTTAATGCCCCTTTCAGTTCATGTTTGTGTTGCTGATGCATTTGTCGTCGAAGAGGGGACAACCTTTTGTCTTTTTCTTCCTATTGGGTTTGCTCCCGCTTCTCTGAGTGATCAAAGTCGTGATGACGATAAAAGAATTTACTGGATCAAGGTTCTTCTTTTTTGCTTTTTCTTGTCCTGGCTTCTTGTCGTTACTGATAGTAGTCATTCAAGGACAACCCCCTCAAACGAAGCTTTCAAATGCTTCTTTAATGCCTCGTGGCATTTTTGGCTGAGTCCGAATTCAACAAAACCGGGTGTTTTATGCATACAATCAGTTGAATCACAATATGCCGCTTCTCGAATAATGTTTTGTCCGATCACCCTTACCCTCAACCCTTGTCCATGTTTAAATTTCATCACTCTGAGCTTTTCCAGCACCGGTACTACATTCCCCAACTCCAGTTCTCTTATGAGTAACACTTCAGGTAGTTTGCTCGACATGGCTAATCACTTCTTCGGCGCCGATCAACAACTGTATGTTTTTTCTAGCTTTGTTTTTTTCAGTTTCTTGTTCAAGTTTTGGTTGTCAGCTATAGTAGCTAGCAACTTCAAAACTCTATGTTGTAAGTGTAAGACTTGTAATCTTTGCCCGAAAATTTGTGAACAATGCGGAGTTGATGTTTGCTTTCAAAAAAAAAACAATGAAATCAAATGAATGCCCTTGTCCTCTATGTATATTTATTCGTGTTATTGAATTAAGATTTTTTTTTTATCGTAACTGGTACAAACAACAAACGAATACCATGGTACATGAATTGGATGATTTAAATAAATCACTAGTTCAAATGAATGCTAATTGTTGATTCATTTCCAACATAAGAAGTTAGGCATAGGAGTTATTCAAATTTTAAATTGAATAATAAAGGTTATACAATCTAGATTTGTACACACATCCACACACACACACATATAAATTATTTGACCACTTTTAAGCTTTAACATGTTCTAATGCAGCTATTTTTAACGAAGCTTTAAGTTTGAATTTTGAATCTTATAAGCAGATCGGAACAATGAGATTAACTTTTAAATCACATGACCCACATCACCGGTTGTTCTAGCTACCAACGGTTTGATAGCACATCTCATCAGATACTAAACTCGACAGGTGCATAATCTTGTTCATGGTTTGCTATCGTCTTATATTGCATAAATTTAGTGACTTGGATTTTAACAATTAACAAATGAGCACATTAAGCTTGTGCTAGACTGCTTTTTGGGGATGATGCCGCGTATGTGGTTTTAGTTGGAAATTGAGTATTTTAAATCACATCTATAGTGAAGACTTTACATGTTTTCACCATTTGGGATGCACATGCTCATAGCAAGTGGTTCTAAAGGAAGAGCTAGTAACGGAACGACACTTAACGCAAACAAAGAGATGACACATTGAATAATTTTGCTGGCCATCAAAGAAACCTAAGAACAAGAGACTACATTGATTGAGCATAAATCCAATTCTTGGATTTCCACTCCATTGCCTCGCCATATCCGTCATTTCAAAGTTTGATAGAATCATTCACATTTGATTTCTAATCAGCAAGCTTCACCTAAATTCATACCCATTGTTATATAGAGGCTTACTTTATCTAGCAAGGCCCACAGAAAAAAACTCGTTAGGCTATGCTTGTCTCTAAAGATGGATTACTGTCATCACTAAATGATTGGATTTTGTATTCAGTAATTTGTTTTACAATAACTATAATGATTGCAACCCAATCTTCCTCTTTCTCCCCCCCAAAAAAAAATGTGAGCCACAAGCATACACGTGACCTTTGAATATGACAGTAATAGGATCAAGACAACTCAAAATCATAGAAAGGCCAAGCAAACTTAGTTTTCACTCAACGTTGACACATGGAATTACTTAGTGTAAATCCTTTCATTAGATTATCATGAGGAATTTGATGAAAAAATTGTCCAACGATTACAGTTATCTATGATAAATTCGGAAATCATATAACTCAAATCTAATTTGCATATCCTATGAAAGATAACAAAGCATAAAAACAGAGCATGTACAACTATTACATTCTTTAAAAAAATCCTAATCTCCATCACTTCTCTATAATTGTATAGTTGATGAAGACGACAATAAACACATGAACATTTGTCATGTAACAAACCAAATAAGGGTAGAATTTACTGACAAAAAACTCACAACACACTTCTGGAAACCTCTCCGCGGAGATTTTATGCTTGGACATCTTCGTCCGTTAGACATGTTAGTCATCTGTGGCCAAGTGTCCTGGGCCGACTATTTTGAATTGATATTTTCTTGGTTTATGCCACTAAGTCTAGCCCACTTGGAGTTGATTATTCTTTGGGCCTAGGATTGTCCTAGCCCACTTAGTCCACATTGCAGCCTCCTTTTATCGAAGTTTCATGTATTGTAATGTAGCCAAAGTGTGTAGGAATCTCTAGAATGATACACATAAGACATCTTAGACTAGATAATGCGGAAAGATTTTAGGCCTTCGATCCTAGTCGTTTGATCGTAGAGTGTGTAGATCCTTCAATGGGGGAGGGACTTGTATATAAGGAGAGGGACTCATTTGCACCAAATCATACAAGCACTATAAGCTCTCTTCAAAGCAATACAAGCTCTATATTTCAAAGCTCGCATCGTGTGATATTTCGGTCGTTCTTTAGGATTGATTGAACGGTTCAAGTCCCACATGTGCGTGCAAGAAAGTTAGCCTGTGATACAAGGCATACATTTTTGAAGTCGAATGCTAACCGAACAGTAAGTTCGCTGGAGACATAACCAAGAAAAACATAGCTTACATTCAAATTCAAATTGAGGAAAGGTACAGAATACACAAAATGATCTACTATCATTCAGTTTTTCACGACAATGTGTTTACACGCTAAAAAATGGACATACAAGATATAAAGTGGACAACACTGTAAAGGATTGAACAAATATAATGAACCATCCAAACGCATGTCCATTCATTTGGCTGGTCTTTTACTATCGACCGCGTAGTAAGAGAAGCAACGACCCCCTGTGTATGGAACGGGTTCGGGAGAGTTCAACCACTTTTCTTGCAATGCATTGAGGCGCCACGGGCCGCCTAGAGCCAAAAAACACAGTAGCAGAAGCATCTCATCTACCTAGAGTACTGTACCTAGAGTGTCGTACCTAGAGTACCAATTTAGCGGTCACTTTCCCTCCTATTTAATCCAGATCGGGAATGTTCTCAGACAAATGGGTCTTCCGACTATTAGAAGTTTTAGGTGTTTTTTTGCTATCTTTGCATTGCGTGTTGTTAGTTAGTTTTCGGATTGTGTCATGAGCTTAATGACTTGCAAGAAGTCAATATTACAAGTTAGAGACTCAGTTTTGTGATCAAATTGGTGTATGAATTGCATGAGTCAATATTACACGTTTGAGACTCACTTTTGTGATTAAATTGGTGTACAATGTTTCACTCTTGCTTAAATGTTTCTACTTAAATTCTTTGCGGGACAATTTTAACTGCAACAAAGTTTAATCTGTACATCGTATGTAGTATGAGACCTGGAACAAGGAAAGGCTAATGAATCTAATTTATTCTTAATTTAATTATAAATCACTTGTGATGTCTCTTAACTGATATGCCACAGTCAGTCTCTTCGAAGTTGTTGTTCAGCCTTTCTGAATGCTAGGACAAGAAACATCTACACTTTGAATGCTAGGACAAGAAACATCTACACTTTGAGACTCACTTTTGTGATTAAATTGGTGTACAATGTTTCACTCTTGCTTAAATGTTTCTACTTAAATTCTTTGCGGGACAATTTTAACTGCAACAAAGTTTAATATGTACATTGTATGTAGTTTGAGACCTGGAACAAGGAAAGGCTAATGAATCTAATTTATTCTTAATTTAATTATAAATCACTTGTGATGTCTCTTAACTGATATGCCACAGCCAGTCTCTTCGAAGTTGTTGTTCAACCTTTCTGAATGCTAGGACAAGAAACATCTACACTTTGAATGACTTGATAAGCACGGGTGCTTATGTATTTGTTTAAAGCTTGTATATGAAGAAATTACTAACAACAACAAAAGTCAAACTATCAGAATTGTCATGCGATAATCCCGAGTTGTTGATGTTTGAATCCTAGATCGCAAACGTACTCCTTTTGAATTATTGGACCCGAAACGCAGGAAGCGAAACTGGCCGGTGGGGTGAGCAAAATTGCCGAAATTGGTAGTCCCAAACTGATCCGCCCCAAACCGGTCCGAATTTAACAGCCATTCATGCTACTTGATTGATTGGGATTATAGAATTTAAAAATCCGAACTAAGTTTGTTTGTTCACGATTACGGAGTTAGTAAAACCATTTGAAACCGGTCCGATCCGATTTAAATTTCACATGAAAAAAATATATTTTTTAGTTAGGTACACCATCCACAAATCAAGTTTTATGAGTTATGTTTGGTTTGGGTATCAAAAAGAATATGTTGAGTTTCGGTTGAACATTCTCCAACCCATACCTATTGGGTCGGGAAAAATTTTTGAAAACCCCCGGCCAAACCGGCAAGCGCTGAATATGTCATATTTATAGACTTAAATTTGCTAACGATTTGTAACCTTTTGAACCCGTCTAAACCCGATCGAGCCGGTCACAATCCAAAGTCTTGATTGAGTTTGGGTTTGTCTACTAGTTGATTCGGTTCAGGTATCGATACGACAAACCCGCCACCATCGGATTGGGTGGGAAACACACCCTCACCCGCCCAACCCGGCCCGTGCTCTGCCCTGGTCACTACTCTGACAAAGGGACTCACATGTAAGAAAACATAAAAATAGTGGTAATATTATAACATCTTCAAAATGAAGGGGTCAAACTGTAAAAATTGAAACTTGAATGAAACGAAGCAAGTCTCCTAGAGAAAAGGGTTCATCACTTCACTTCTTCTCCTCCTCCCGCCGCTGCAACTCCAACTCTCTCTCTCTCTCTCTCTCTCTCTCTCTCTGTATCTCTCCCTGAACACACACAACTATGCCGCGCGCGACGGTGGTTGAGTGCCCTGGTTGCCCTCCGATTCGAGCTCTGACCTTCGACGCGCTCGGTCTAGTCAAAGGTGAAATCTACAATATACAGTCGTTGTGTTTGCAAACCACTTTAATCTGCATACCCATCTCTTATTGATCGATTTCATTTGTGGGTTTTGTTTTTTTCTAGTGATTGAAGCTCGTGGTAAGCACAGTTCAGTCCCGAAGGTGGTCGAGAGGTGGGGCGACCCGGATGCTTCCAGATGTGTCCTCGCCGTGTCCATAAATGATCGGAAACTCGACCCTGTAAGCATCAGTTTTTGCATATTCACTCAATTTATGTTTTTGGGATTCTATTAGTTATTGAAAGGTACAAAGAAAGGAAAAATGATGGTTGTTTTGTTGAGTTTAGGGACAGCTATGCTGATTCAGAAATGGGTTATATAAAAACTGGGAAGTTTGATAAATTTGGAATACTTGTACAACTCCGTCCCATCTCTAACGCACCATTTGGACTTTTTGCACCCGTAACTAGGTCACTTTCACCCGGTAATTTGGATCGCAAAACGATGTAATTTTTTGACAATTTTTTACGGTCTTTTAGAATAAGAGCTACTACAACACTACGAAAAAATTATCTGAAAATTGCAAAGTTTTGATATCCGAATCATCGAGTCAAAGTGACCCGGTGAATAGTGGTAAAAGTCCAAATGATGCAAAAGAGGTGGAACGGAGTGGTAGTTCATCAGACAACATGTTTTCAAGGCATTTTGATTTTTTTTTTTCTGGTATTAAGTAGCTGAAGGCCTTACAATAATTAGAGACTCCATTTTTGTGATTCAATTGGCACATTCTCGCTTAAAATGCTTACGCTATAAGTTCTCTCAAAATATCCTTATTAAGTTATTATTGGGTCTATATAGGACCCAATCGTAATCAGGAGCCAGGGTTCGCAACCCGCTCTGGTACCACGATGAACTGATAATTATATTGAATAATTAACAAGCTGATACACGCGAGTATAAGTAAACTGAGATAGGGACTAAGAACGTAAATACTAGTTATGCCTGATTATGATTAGGTCCTATGTATAAATCCTGCTTTAGCTCCTGAGTACTGGGTTCTGTAGATTAGTGTTGCAGTAGGAGGAATTACCATATTCCAGGTGGGTCAACAACTTCTTGATAAGTACCATTCTAGTATGTATTTTAAACGAATAGTAATTAGAACTGAGATGTTGGGTGAGCTGTACGGATGAATACAAATGTTGGACCTTAACACACCAGCTTGATGCGGGTAATAGCAAGTAATCATATAAGATTATGCGAAATGTATAAGATGTTAGAATCTAGCCTTATTGCTTCTAAAGTCAGCTTATTTGCTTATAGTGGTCCCCTTTGATGTGGAGCTTTGCTCAACATTTGTTAGACAATTACTTGTTGAGATATGCATTGCTCACCAAGACCCGATAGGCTGATGCGCGAGTATAAATTGTTTAGCGATAAGACATGAATTATCCTAATCATAGTTTCATTCTTCATTCTTATTGCAGCTTTTGGCTGTTGCAAGGAAAAACGGTTCGGTGAGTTCTTCTGGATTATGAATATATAGAATCTATTAGATCTCGCTTGTCGGAAATGGGAATATTCTTTCTCTTCTAATATCCAACTGCTTTTGCACAGATTGAGGTGGTTAGTCCTGTCAATGGTGATGTCCGTGCTTCTGTTAACCATGTTACTGATGCTGGTGTATCACCTAAAGATGATGCTGTTGTTGGGTTGCATATTTTCAAAAAGCAAAGATTGGATTCATCATCCAGGTTAGACCTCAACAAGATTTTGCAAGCTTTTGCAGATTACGATACATGAAAAAAATGTCACATCTGGTTGAACTGTTAAACTAAGTTCTGCATGGTCAGTAATCACTATATTCTAGTGTATTTACAACTCAGATGGAGCTTGGCATGATTATCTGGTGGAAATTTTACAACAGTCCCTGAAGTTCTTTGTCGTCATATAGTTCCAATATGTTTTATAAAGTGAAGTGTATTAACTAACCAGTGTACTCTGATTAATTGAATTTGATTCACTAATTTATGGATCCAAATGTTTGTGTTACAAAAACATTTATCCAAAATACTGAAGAAGCATTGAATTCTGTTCAAAGTTGAAGGAATTGTTCTTCATTGTGTATGATACTAATTTGGAGGAGAAATATTGTCCTTGATGAAAATGTTTAAACTAATGAGACATTTATATGAGGGCCCTAACCCAAAGTTAGTACTCATAATACATGAGGAGTGCATTGATATATTGATATTTTTTCAAGAAAAATGATACATTGAATTAGGAAACCTAATCTGCAGTCAAATAAGGCAGTGGTTTTCATTTATATGATTAATTGCCTCAGTGTACAAATGGACTCCAATTTAAGATTCACTTCTTATTGTACTGTAACCCAATATTTATTATTTTCCTTGATTCATTATTGTACTGTAACATTCAATTAATCAAGGTAGTGATTAGTAATATGCATCGTGATTAGATATGTATAGATCCAATTACCCTCAATAGGCTTGTTTCCTAACACCTGGTTTACATTAGATTGATGCACACTCTATATACAGTAAATGAGTAATACACTGAAGACACACACCAACACCAACTATTAGAAGGCAAGCATTCCTTCTTAACTATAGAGCTGTTACACTGTCATTTGTTTTGTCCAATATTGGAGCTCTGTTTTTTCGTTCTTTCTTTTCCTGCGAGCATTGGGATGTTCATTTAAGGTTGAAGACAAATAAATGAATCACCTCCTCCCCCATGTCTAAAACATATAGAGATATTGATATGTTTAATCGGGGATTTGCATCTTGCTTAGTCATACTGCACACTGTATACCCGCTTAACATAAAACTCTCTGGAAATGATTGGTTTGTAACTTGGTATAGCTCTCACGGTGTTGTTCTTTGTTTAATTTTCCTGGCTTCCCCAATGGAAAACAGTGAGTTCTTGATCCGCACTAGAAGTCCATTGAACCGGGCTGGCATTCTGAGTGTACTCGTTAGTTCCCTCACTTAGGATCAGTTTGCTTAGGGAAATGCACCAGTTCTTTTGATGCACTGTCTGAAAATATTTAAGAAACTAACATTTTTGAGTTTGAGAGTTCTGGTCCCTGAGTTCTGTGCCACACATCCATTAAATGGACTCCAATAACTAAAGTAACACGTTTACTGGGGGATAAACATGTAGTATATGAAAGATTCTGCTTTTAAGGTGGATGTTCAGCTTTTCTAAATGCCGTTATATTATTTTAGCAGGTACATTCGAGATGTAGGAAGTACTTCTGTTTAAAGCTTCAACCAGTTGTCCCGAGTTCTCATGGCACATAACTTTTATTGTCTTGTAAACTTGAAGACTAACTTGAGGGAGCTTCATGATGTATGTCATCCAGGCCTCATTTGTGTTTTCTAGATATAAGGGATTGGTAATGCTAGCAGTAATAGTAACGTGATTGGGAATGCTGGGATTACTAGTGATGGAGTTGATATAAGTTTGGTGTTTAGTAGATTGTAGGATTAGTTTGGAGTAACCAATGGTATTGACCAAATCACTCTCGTCATTGACGAGAGCTAGGAAAGAAAAGGTTGAGAATAAGGGCAGTTTGGACTTTCTACCAGCGACCCACCTGACAGCCTTATTAATACCTGGTACCCCAAGATATTCATTATCCCGCGTTAGAGGGATGCATACTGATAAAACATGGGCCCCAAAATAAGCTATCCCAAACATTTCTTGCACCGAACACCCACCAAAACCATGAAAACAAACGTGGCCCTGTAGTTAACATACTGATTTACATTCATATTTTTTTTGCTGCCAAATATGGCTTTGCTTTTTGTTATACCATTATCGCATGGCGAATTGCTATGGGACTTTTGGGTACTATGGCATCAGTATTATTTTGGCCTCGTACGAGGTTCATGTACACTTGTACTGACAAATTTGTTTTCGACGGCCTAATGTTTTGATTAGGTCATGTACCTTGCTTACATGCACTTCAAAAGGCAATGCAAGCATGAGATCTGTTGAAGTTGCGAAGTCTGCAGAAGATTCTGCTTCTACTAATTCTCCAACTACATGGAAGGTAAGTGCAGCTGGTAACACATTGTGCTCAAAAGTGGATGGCAATGAAGATTATGCTTTATTTGGAGGGTGAGTTCTACGTGTTCTTCCTGTTTGTCATGTGTTTAATGCTGGTTTAAAGACTTAAAACTTGTGTCGAGGATTTTTTTTATTGCTTTGTTTCTTCTCAGGAAAGGAGTTGAAATGAATATCTGGGATCTTGGCACGTGTGTTAAAATCTGGAATGCAAAATCTGTGAGCCCTCTTTCTCTTGTAATGACAAAAGCCGCTAGTACTGTTCCAGATTCAAGGCTGACAATTTTATATGTATTTTTCAGCCACCTAAAAACAGCCTTGGTATATTTGACCCGACATGGTTTACCTCTGCAACATTTTTGACGAAGGATGATCATCGAAAATTTGTTGCTGGCACTAATAGCCATCAGGTAACATTTTATCACAAGCTTCACTCTCTTCAACCTACTATTCTGGACAAAACGCAGACCTGTGTTGCCTAAAATACGCACACACATGTCTGGGCACCAGTCTATGTATTAACTTTAAACAGAGTTGTAGTTTATGTTTGCAAATGTTCAAGTCTAATATTTTATAGACTCCGGAGAAGGCACCTTGCATTAACTTTTACCAAGCTTAGCGTGAATAGAAGTTTCTGGGTGGGTGAAGATTTTATATCATCTAATCTAGTGTTGTGGGGAAGCTTCAATTTGGTTAAGGGAAATATGTCAAACAAAAATCGCGTGCTTTGATGGACTTGGCAGTTTAAGTAAATTGCTGGACTAGAATCTAATACTTTTTTTTTTACTGTAATTTGTGGGGGCAGTTGTGGGGAAGCTTCAATTTGGTTAAGGGAAATATGTCAAACAAAAATCGCGTGCTTTGATGGACTTGGCAGTTTAAGTAAATTGCTGGACTAGAATCTAATACTTTTTTTTTACTGTAATTTGTGGGGGCAGCAAAAATCTTACTTCTAGTGAAGGATTCTGATTGTAGAATGGCACCCTCAGGAAGCCCCTCTTCTGTATACTTCTGTGAAGTTTACCACCATTGGTAGTGGTAATGTAACTCTAAACTGGCAACCAGATCCAAGTTAACTGGGAAGACATCCTTTAGTCCACTGAAACGCTGTTTATTCTACGGTTTTTATCTTTGTTTCTCTAGTCTTAGCGGTAATTGATTGATGGAAAGAGAGGAGTGAGGTTCCGCGAAGTATCTATGGTTTTGTCATGTAGCTTTGTTAGAGGAAGAGGAATATATGGTGGAGAAGATATTGTCTTTCACAGTAGAAGGGAAAAAATTGGGATTCGTCACCTCTCTCCAGACTTTATTCTACTCTAGTTACCTTTGCCTAACCACAGTGCTTACTTAAATAATATATCTTCCACAGGTGCGCCTATATGATATTTCGGCTCAGAGAAGACCAGTTATATCCTTTGACTTTCGGGAGACCCCAATCAAAGCAATTACTGAAGATCTTGATGGTACTACAATTTATGTAGGCAACGGGACTGGTGATCTGGCGTCTTTTGACATTCGCACAGGTAATGCCGTTCTATTGAACATGTAGAGTATTGTGACGTGCTTGCATATAGTATGCTGTGCATAAATTGTTTGTAAATCCTCAGTGTTTCATGTTGTACTCTCCAAGAATTTTACTGATAGCTACAATCTGCTCTTCTTTCGAATGTTAGCCAAATTGATAATTGAGGTTTAGAGTTTCCGGCCACACATGAATTCAGATACTGTATAGGTCATGGGGCACGTCTCTGGTCCCTTAGTATTTGAGGTCAAAGTCTTGTTTGGCATTTTATTTTTATTTCTCTGAGAATTTTTATGTGCGTATCTTACATGTAAAATTCCAGTTGTACAGCCAGTTGAAGTGCACCGAGGATCAGGTGTATCATTATATATAAACTTGGGAATATTTAAAAGATCATGCATTTGCTGATCTGATTTATCTGCTTACCTTCAAGTTCGTGTTATATTTGGATCATTAAGCTGGTTGAAGGATTTGATGTCCGATTCCATTCATGGAAAAATTTATTCCTGCATAGTGCTATTAAAATCTATCACGTTAACCTACGTGTCTTCTTGCATTACAGGTAAACTGTTAGGATCCTTTCTGGGTAAATGTTCTGGTAGTATAAGGTCCATAGCTAGGCACCCCGAGCTTCCAGTGTTGGCCTCATGCGGTGAGTTTCTGGCTGGCTGCAATTTCTAGAATATATTCTCCATAATTTTGCTGTTTTCATTCAAGCATTTCACTAAACAATGGCAATATTCTGTGCTAAATCAATGTGTTGGGACTTCTTTCTAGGGCTGGATAGCTATGTGCGCTTCTGGGATGTGAAGTCAAGGCAGCTTCTCTCTGCAGTATGTCACTCTTAATATCGCCTATATACCTAAAGATTGCTCATTTTTTTTTTTTGCCTCACTATCTTCCATGTATACCAAACCTAGATTGCATTTCAATTCCATTCTCTTCTTTTCATCCATAAAATCTGGTCCGGCGTGAATCCCAACTGTTTTAGCAAAATTTCTTGAACTGATTGCTTGGTGATTGGTTGCAGGTTTTCTTGAAGCAACATCTTTCAAGCGTGGTGTTTGATTCTAATTTCAGTGATGAAGGTAAATGCTCATCATTCATGGGTGTGGTGTTAATGAATCTGAGAGCCCTTTTATGAGTTACTTCATGATACTTCCTATGTTTTAGAAACTGTTTCCAGATTGGCTAATATCTTATCATACAATCACTTAAGCAGAAGTTGCAGTTGCTAAAAAGGATGTACCATCAAATAAGGCGCAAGATGCAGATGATACAGCGGATGAAGACGAAGAGGAGGATCCAAAGCCAGTGAAACGAAAGAAGTCTTCGAAAGAAAACAAGGCGAGCAAGAAATCAAAATCCAAGAAGGAAATCACACAGCCAGAAGGTGAGGCTGCAGATGGTACAACAGACGAAGATGTGGAGGAACAACCTAAGCCAGTTAAACGAAAGAAGTCTTCTAAAGAACACAAGACGACCAAGGAACCAAAATCCAAGAAAGGGAAAAAGCTAGAAAGCCAGGATGATGATGATACAGCAGACGAAGATGTGGAAGAACCAAAACCTATGAAACGAAAGAAGTCCTCAAAAGAACAAAAGACGCGCAAGGAATCAAAATCCAAGAGGAAAAGCAAACAGGCAGAGAGCGAAGAAGATGAAGAATAATGTTCGAGTATCCAGATACTTTCATCCTTTTTCTTATTTATTGGGAACCCACTGCGTGTATCTGCATTGCCGCCGTTGATACTAACCAAGTTCACGTTAGATCCGCTCAAGCACATTATTGTCGTTCTGCAGATCCTCCAGAGCGATGATTTGAAATTTTGAAACATATTTAGACATGTTTTATTTATGTCGACCCCGATAGTAAAATCAATCGACATATTTCTCTATACCCTATACCTCTTTCACTCTATTATCTTCACAACATTTGGTTTTTTAAGATTAACAGTATTAGCTGGGATTGAACTAAATTTAGTCCAGGTATTAGTCAATAATGTGTTTGTTTGTTTTGGACTAATGATAATAACACTATTAAATAGTGAAGAGATTGTGTTTATTGCCCCAAATTAGTACCCTTTCACATGAAGGTATTACCTGGATTAGACTAGTTGTATCCTATTGTTGAATTGATGCTATACAAAACCAAACACATTATTAATTACAGTTGAGCTAATCCGGTCCAATCCTACTATGAAAATTTAATCCAGTCCAATCCGGCTAGTTCGGAAAACCAAACGTGCCATTAGTTCAAGAAAATCACCAAAAATATCTCTCCTACTTGAGTGTCTCCTGCTCATCTCATTTATAATTCATGTCATTTTTTTTTGCATAATTATAGTATTTGTTTACCAGATAAAGGAGAAATCAAAATAAGACTTTATGCTAATAAATTGGTAAGAGAAACAAGAGGAAACGTGTCAGAAAATATACATTTGGTTGGGAGTGTTGGCTCTGCGAGAGAAAAGTTGAACTCACAACTGATCTGCAAACTGAATCCTAGGTTGAAGATAAAGTATACCATATTACAAAACTGAAAACTATAATGTGAACAGTAAAAACATTAACCATAGCTAACAACCTAAGACTGCTGCACTAGCTAATATGACAAGACGAGCCGACTCGTCACCATGTACATGACATCATCGCAGTAGCAAAGAAGATGCCTAAAGCTTGTAAAATGAACCACTCTTCGTTTGATTCACTTGTAAAATTAACATCTACTATGATACTTGAGCTGTTGATACAAAATCTATTATTGACTATCAATGTTTGTCATGTCTTCAAGCTGAATATACCGTAGTTCTTATGGATTTTAATGCCTAAAGCTTTCTCAACGAAGCTGTTGTTCATGTGGATTGATCTGCAGTATGCTCATGGTAGACACTTGTGATCTGGATGTGCTTTTTGATCGTGAAAGGTGTTTTCCGAGGGATTTTCTTGTCAGATCTCTCCATTGTAGGTTATCTTTCCTTACCTATTGTCAAGGAAGTTATAATTCCTAAATAAAATGCTTGGTAGTCTGTACTTTATTTTGGTAAAGTGCACTTTCACCTTCATAAACCCTAATCAACCTCATCTATCATGTAAATAAATACTATGTTTAGTGGAAGCTATCATTTCCAGCCTGAAGCCAACGAAATCGTGGACGTATTCAAAAGATCAGGCATTGGCACAATGAACTCCAGATTCATCTTTCATTAGGAGGGCCTGAAAGTCCGAAACTGAAAGAAGGACCGGTAAACTTTCTGATATCTAAGCAGGGAAGAGAATATTCCTGTGAGAAAGTAATGAACTTGAAAAGCTTAATCCTTGAAATAGTTTTATTAGATAACATTCAATTGTAAAACCATCCCCATACAAGCCAAAGGAAAATGAAGGTAGCAGTTATGAGGATATTCAAGTGTTTTGTTTAATTCTGCTACTAACATAAATAATCACACAAAATGCACCAATCGTTTTCCAGACAACCACCAGGTGAAGGAAAAGGAGTGCCAATCTACTCAGTTGCAGCTTCCTCTTTCTTCTTCTCTCCCAAGTACCTGACATTAACACAGACAAAAGAAACCCTCTTAGGTCGGTGTTTGCATTCCATTAACTAATTACTAGACATATGATAAATCACGAATGAAGTAGAAGGCACAGCCGTCAGCCGCACAGGTGTTAAAGAGGATGTAAAACTGGATGAACAAAAGCATATTTCGCACATACATTGGCTGACAGATACGTAGATGACTTGGATTTGTCATGATAATAGTTCGCCAATAAGAACATTAATCATTTATCAAGCTCCAACAGGTGTGAATGAGAAAGGCCCAGGAAAAGCTGATTAATAAAGCTTTTGCATGGAAACGCTAGAATTGTATGAGTTCTTCTGAATCGTTTAAAGTGGAATAGTCCGACCAAAATGCGGATCAATGTAGAATTTCTTATTAGTGCTAAAATACCATAGAAATGAAGCATTACGTTCACATCTGTGTCTCTTGTGATTCAACTAGTGCCTTCAGTCAAAATCAGCAGTACTCTTCCAATCAATGCCAGATTCAAATATTTTGTCACACTCAGAGCTAGATTCTACTCTATCGTCAGTTTAGAGGAATAATGAAAAGTGTTTCACTTCTAGTGCCTCCATGTTTAGCAACAGACACATTTTTCACACTGATTACTGCACAGAGTTCAAAAGTAGTTCGAAAAAAGACAACCAGTTCGTGTAGACAAGAAATCCCTGTTGTGGTTTCGAGTCAACTGACCAGATGGGTGTTGTTTTTAGTAAACTGGCCAGATAGGTGTTGCCATTCACAGAGGTTGAAGGCTAAATGCAAGAAGGGATAACCATTACACTAGCACTTTAAGTTTTATATTTAAACTACCGCTTCTAATAAATAAATAAAAAAAGAAAAGAAAAGAAAAACTTGTGAATTACTCACCCATTGGCCCGGGCCCAACGAGAAAATTGATAGAGCTGCACCGTCTCATTTGAGGCATGGCATGCAAGGAGCAGATAGTTACGGGGCTGCACCATCCATGCAAACCTCATGAATAATGCAGAATACACACACATAGCTGCAGAACCATCAAGATATGTTAGGAACTTGTTAGAATCACAACCATGTAGCTTATTCAAGTGTCTCAAATTAAAGAAGGAATCCAAACCTCCAGTCATGTTGCCAGATATCATCTCTGGTGGTTTCTTCATGTCCACTAGTCCCTACCAAAGTTACCCATTTGGCATTAAAACACATTGTTGCGTAAAGGAGTTTCAAGAGATTGTGGTAAATAGTGATAGAATTGGAGTGCATACAGCAATTACGAATCCCCAGTTAGCTACAGGACCCCAGAAGTGAGTTGTTTTAGGGCCGACTGGACTGTTCAAGAAAGCTCGGAAAGAAGCCATGACGCTGCTATTAAATGTCCCTCTGCAGTGGCCGCGAAGCATAATTAGATTAACATTGTAAAGTAAAACAACAACAAATGACATCAACACTTCAAAGAAATTGAAAAAAATGAACATAGAGAACGGATGGTTTGGGGGACTGAAATGTCATTCACACCATCAACTAGACGGAGCGATAGTCACGCTAATCAGACAAATATGAAGGGCTAATATAGTGAAGCTGTGATTAGGCAGTACATTCCATCGTCAACCCCATGTCACCGAACGAACAAGGAACCCAATCCTCCTCAAAGTAACTTATTCTCATACAATGTTTCTTTCCAGTCCCCGCATAAAACTGCATTTTGCATTAACTATGTCATGTCTCCATTACGAGAATACTTTGGTTTTCCTGTTGCTTACTTCTTATACTTTAAGCCATACGTAACTACTCGTGCATTGAAATATATATTAGGTTTACTTATATGTCATAAAGGGACCCTAACCCTGTTTCACCTGATAAGAAATGTTTCATCACCAGAAAACTAGTCACGCATTTAGTATCTTTTGCAACGCAAGGATCAGAAAAGGTGGAATATCTAATTAGCAATACAGAACTGAATATCACAAATGATATTCATAGGAGGGTAAGAGAGTAAGGTTTTAGGTATTTATATCACAAGTGGTAGGATTGGTTTTGACTAATGGGATTAGATGTATAAGAGCATCCACGGTAGTGTAATCTAGAACTTAGCTATATATTTTACTAATTCTATTTTAGCCAGTGAATATATTATGTTTTGCTCCAGTAGTGTTAGCCAATTTTCATCCACAATTTCTTTTTTTAAATTGTAGAGTCCTACACAAACTATACATGTGAGGTGTGAGAAATTCTAGAAAGTGGGAACGTGGGGAAACAATTTGGAAAATTAAATTGGATGAGAATAATATGTTTGCTAGATGTGGCTAGCAAAAAAATAGGAGACTAAAGTAGCAAGTGAATTAGCGAGTCTACTGGAGTCTTAGTTCCACAAAACATGCTCTCTATTTTAGTAATAACTTCCGTTTAGCTAGTCTACTGTGGATGCTCTAAGAGTGGATTAGCAGTACTGTATTTAATATAATGTTTGATTTTGACAGGTAATAACTTTCATTGCACTATGATCAGTCCAATCCAGCTAATCCCCAAGTGTATATAAGAGTACTTAAATAGGGTATTGAACACCATATTTTTACAATTCAGTACTGGTATAAAAAATGGTTGCAGACCAAACGTAACTAAGTAGTGTTACTCTCAGATTCTCAGTCTACTACCACTACTAACTAGTCCAAGTGTGACATGAGAAGCATTGCAGATCCTTTCAACCACAGTATGTCTGTGTTGCAAGGAAAATGATGCTCGCGTATTCCTTTAATTGTTCCCTTCTTTCTTTTCCTGGTGATTCTTCTTTCCAGTTTTTTTGTCTCAAAGTCGTAAATCGAGATGAAGCCTCTTGTGGAGTCTCCTATATAACTTCGACATTTTCCTGAGATAATCCATTTTTGTCTGAATTTGTTGATCAGCATCAACATTCCATATCCAAAACGAATATGATTGGTTTCAGCAACAAATTCATCCCACCAAACTTCTGTACGTTGTTACTATCATGGAGGTGAACAACTGAAACAACTTTACCTAGTGTAATAGTTATACAAATTATACAATAAGTTTAGAGTTGGTAAGCTCTAGGCTCCAGTCAACTGTACGTAAATAAAGGAGTTGGCATCATTTCGCAAACATTTCCATATTTTCCAAACCATCGTGCTGATCCATGATAGCATCCAATATCATAAGAACTTTCATAAGGCATCATTGTTACTATCATAGAAAATGCCTAAACAATCATGGGAAAAGACTCGAGACAGCCATACCTAACAACCAGTACACTACTTCGAGACTTCTGATAAACTAACGAAATCTGGGGAAAACCCATGAGCATAATAACTACATAAAGGGCCTAATTCACTAGTTCTTCTACCCAGGGTTCACCAAAACCAAAGACCGAATTTTCGGAAGATCCAAATTAGTACCCTGAACACCTGATCGAACATCCTAGCAAGCAGATGATATGAATCTTTCAAAGGAGACATGAAAACTAATCAAATAAGGTTCTGTGACTTTCATTTGACAATTTCCAGATAGCTAAATTATACTCAAAAAGAGTTCACAATCAGATCATTTTCAGAATCAGAAAATGTATACTTCGGCAACCCAATTTCAATACCAAATAAATAACATAGAACATTAACGAGTCACCAAAAGAGTTCATAACCCATCATCAAGTCAGATTGCTATCATACGCAGGTCAACCGATCTCTAGAAATAATATGCACATAAATACTAACATGGATGCTCATAAAACTCAATCTTTTGTCACACCCACAACTGGGTGATGTCGAATTGGATCAGTTTCAGAGTGAGGGTAAAAAGCAGTCACTTCTGGAGATCAGATTCAATCGAGATTATGTGCGATTGCGATGAGTATATGTAACCATATGTAAAGGGTAAACTACGAGTACTGACCTTGGCAGGAGAAGTTGGTAGAGATTCGCAACAGCTCGTGGTTGGGTCAGTAATGGAGGAGCTGCTATTGATTGGATCTTTGACGGAAGAAGCTGTTGATGCGGTGAAGCTGAGTCACTGGAGAGCTATCCCAAGTCAATTCGTAAAACAAGGAAATTGCATTTTCCTCCCCTTACTTTCTAATTCAATGCACTTTAACCCTCCAGCCTAGCTCAAGAAATGAAGTGTACTTCAATGCCAAATTCTTAAAATATACATTTTCAAGCTAAAGACTAGGGAGGTTCGTTAGAATAAACATTAAAGTTTTTTTTTAAAGGAAAACTATTTCATTAACTATAGGGAGTCATACACAGATTATCATAATTCAATACATTCTCAGTCCAACTCTACGGCTAGCTTCGAGTGTCATCTTCATGTCATCTAAAGCGTTCACTGTTTTCATTTTACCATTTGCTCAATCACGTAATAAGATGGTGTCATGTCTTTTAATATGTTAATGGAAAGATACACCAATTGCTAAAATATTAAACTTCTTATAGGACATTAACCTCAATTAAAATATGACGATGGTATAATTTTCGAGGGAGAGAACTGTCAGAAGCGTAATAATTTAAGTAAGCATGAATACATTAAGATTCTTAACCATGTAAACACTAACCATGTTAAACACTAATCACGCAGTGCCCTTTTTTCTAGGAATTCACTTTCTTTTGTTTGTCACTCATTCTTTTTCTGCCTGACGTGTCATGTGTTGTATGGTTAGAGCAAATCCACATCATTTGCTCTTAGAGCAAACAAAAATTACTCTTTATCTATACCTCCGGAGTTCGTCATTTGGTTATCCCAATTTTAGTAATAAAATGTGCGTTGGAAGTTCACTTTTAAATGAAATGTGTGTTTTTGTGTTAATTAAAAGATATTTTATGTATTGTTAAAAATTGAATTTCTATAAAATATAAATAAATTGAAAGAGTGCTTTATTAATGTGGGAGTAAACACACGTAGTAATAATAGTGTTTGTCATATTTAGTTTTGGGAAAAAAATTATATGTCCCTGTCCTAGTTGTTTCCGTTATGTCAGCGGCTAAACTTATCGACAACAATATCACAAGAGTTAATCACAACATATTCCACTGATATATCTTCTACTCATAGATTGTCGACACTAAAAAAAGTACTGTATTTTGTTCACAAAACTCTGACACTGAGGGCTGTAAATTTGTACCCAGATCCAAATGTTGAAAACAAGTTGCGATTCTTCATCGACTCAATTCAAGCAACATGATGAAAGTACCGAGATCCTACCTTGCTGCAGCACCCTCACTTGTCAAGTCTCCCATTTTGTTTTACTTTCTCTCTTTAAAAATTAACATATTTATTTATGCTTTTTTTCCTTTGAAGTGGTACCTCCCCGGACCCTTTTAGTTGAAATTTTCCTACTCAATGACATATTTTTGTTGCGGTTAAAAATTAAAATTAAGTTATACTTGTGTTGTGAACTCAAGACTGAAGAAAATAGACGAAGTAAGAAAAAATATAAAGTGTGTATTATTTTTCACCAAACCATCCTTCATACATGGTGCGTGAGAAATTCACAATATCTGTCATATATTTCATAAGAACTTCATCACATACTTCCATACCAATGGTTTTCTTCTTCATTCTTCTTCATGTATAGGTACTAAAGTGGACAAATGGACAATGTAAGTACTGAAATGGGAAAATCGACAAATATAAGGGCACTAAACTATCATATCCAGAAACCTATTTAGAGATGATAAATTGCAATTAGCACCCCTTATATAGCAAGACCTCCACTGACCCTGGCCTAACGCATAAGCTACTGAAAAATCAATCGATCACAGTGAAAGACAGAGAAATCATCTCCAATGGCGAAAAACCAACAAGCTGAAGCAATCTCCGTCGCGACGGATCTTATCTCCTTCCTCAACGCCTCCCCAACAGCTTTCCACGCAGTTGGTAACCATCTCTGACCTCGTTTCTGTAACCTGTTTAATTCCCGAAAGAGAAAAAGTCCCCAACTAGATTCATGTAAACTTGAAGTAGTAGTCTCTAAAAGACTGTTTTTTTTTAGTACCCAATTGGTGGGTTTGTTGATTTGAATGAAACGTTTGTTGGGTTCGTTTCAGATGAAGCCAAGAAGAGATTGGGGAGTGTTGGGTATGAGCAGCTCTCGGAGAGGGAAGATTGGAGTTTGGAGGCTGGGAAGAAGTACTTCTTCACTAGGAATCACTCCACTATTGTGGCTTTTGCAATCGGTAAAAAGTATGCTCCACTATTTACTAGCCTTTTTTTATGGGTTTGTCCAAAATTGAAGAGAAATTGAAGTTTTGATGTTTTTTGCTAAATTAAGTTGGGATTTGATTTTGACATGTTGATGGGTTTTTTTTTGGAAATTGAAGAAATATGGAGTTTCAGTGTTTATGTTTGATCTGCATCATCTTGATTTTGCTTTGAAAATTGAAGAAAGATTTAAGTTTTGATTGATTTGTTTTACCAAGTTATATTGAGATTTGATTTTGACATGTTGATGTGTGTGTGTGTTTTCTTTCTTTTTTTTTTTGGAAAACTGAAGAAATATGGAGTTTCAGTGTTTATGTTTGACCTGCATCATATTGGTTTTGATTCAGATATGTTGCTGGGAATGGATTTCATATCATTGGTGCTCATACTGATAGTCCTTGCTTGAAACTGAAGCCGGTTTCAAAGGTATATTCCCATTTGATTAGTGTGTTTTATGAGCTAACATTATGTAGTTAGAGGTGTTTTCTTAGTTGAGCAGAAGTGTGAAGCTGAGTTATGCTGTTCACGGCTCGTGTTTTTTTCAGGTATCGAAAGGTGGGTATTTGGAGGTTGGTGTCCAAACCTATGGAGGGGGTCTATGGCACACTTGGTTCGACCGGGACTTGACTATTGCTGGAAGGGTGTTAGTAAGAAATAGTAAGGATGAGTCTGGTTCATACTCGCATAGACTGGTGAGAATCAAGGAGCCCATTATGAGAATCCCAACATTGGCAATTCACTTAGACAGGTACTATGTCCTTTTACTAAATTTTAACTGTTGTTGGGCTTTATGTAGCTTTCATGGAAGCTTTACTAGTTTTTTTCTTTTTGAAGGGGTGTTAATGATGGATTTAAGGTGAATACACAGAGTCATTTACTTCCAGTTCTGGCAACATCTATAAAGGTAAATTTAAGTTCAGTAAGAACTCTTGAAACTTCATGCTTTTATTAGATATTTATAGTGAACATATGGTTAAGTTATCATGGAAGAGGATGAAAAGCAAACTTGATATAAACTACAAGATAGATGCAACTTTTTTGTGGACTCAGATCAGATTCAGTTAAAGTAAGGTACTCCTGTTAAATCAAAATAGTAGGAACCAGAAAGAAATCATCAACCCCATTAGAGAAAAGTTGCATGCATTCGAGGCATGTAATTTACAAAAATGAAATATGATCCCTGGCTAGTTGTTCCTGCTTTTTTTTTTTTCAAACGCATCACAAGCCTTTTGTATTACGGCTAGTTTGTTTAGCTGCAGTATGTTGTGATATGAGAAATGGAAAATAGAAATACTGGTCTGTATGGTACATAGATAACCCTGGGGTAATGATGCACTGGTTAGAATTGGGCATCTTATAGCTGTTTCCTAGTCTTGAAGCCCTAAGCTATTGAGTTAAGAAGCAGATTGTGTACCCGTCTAATCAATGTTGATTAGGTTGGAAAAAGGCATGCTATGTTGTGTTGATTTCAGTGATGTAGGACCAAGTTGCAGGATGTTGCTCACAGGACGAAGAATTTCGCTATGGTATACTAGGTGTCCTACTGTGGTGGGGATTGCAGCTTCATAAAGGCTAATTTGCACTCAATGAAACACTTGCAACTCTAGAAATGAGAATACTCAAGCTGAATACCCTTCAATCCTTAGTAGGAATAGTTACTAACTTATCGTTGAGCAGAAAGTAGTAGTGTTACTCCAAAGTCCAAATCCACTCCGAGAAGGAAGTGTGAGTATGTACAAGCGTCTGGCCTCCTTGAATCAAAATGTTAGGACATGACAATATTTGGATACTTGTGTGTGGAATCACACTTAGCAGTGCAATTTCCAATAAATTGAGATAAGAAATTGGGATCTTTTGAATATAGTGTACGAGAACGGTTAGAATGTTCTTCCCTTTCAATTTGTGATGCTGAAGGAACCACGTCCAATCTAGGTGTGGAACCCAGACATAATTAATTACTTTATTCTTGAGGTATGTGGTGAACATAGGCTCTTTAAGGACAATTGAAGTATCCATGTAACACAGGCATAAAGAAGAAAAATATTCCCGAACGAACTAAGAATACAAATAAAAGTTAGGAGACAAGGAGAAAAATAAACAATGCAGAGATTTCAAAATGAATGGGAACACTAATCTCTACCACTGAAATAGGGGTAACCCCACACTTTCCTGCCTTATGTTTGACATTCTTTATGGATTTCATCTACAGCTCATGTTGGAAGTGTAGAAGTTGAAAGCATTCAGTAAGGGACTGAAATTCATGGAGTAAATGTTGGGATTTGTATGTTTTGCTTAAGAACTCAGATGGAGGGAGCTGTAATGACATCCTTCAGTTTTATTACCATGTTGCACTTGCAGAAGTAATTTCTGCCGGTCAATGTGTTGTTTGACCTTGTCTTTTAACACATAAGGTGGAGCCTTTCTTTGCAGAGTGGCAAACAACAGTTTTCTCAAAAAAAAAAAAAAAAAAGAAAAAAGAGAAGAAAAGAACAGCCAAATTGGAGTATGCTTATAAATTTCCGACATATTTCACCTAATTCTATCTATGGGTGTGTTGAGATGGACTGATGGCCAGGTTTTTGGATGAAATTATAATCCTAATTTAACTGCGTGGTTAGGGCTAAAGTTTAACTCAGTAATCTACCCATACAGACATGCCCTATAGGGGCTGGACAGAGTTAGCTAATATCCTAGGTACCAATAACCAATTGAAAGAGACTGAATCTTGTTTTGTGGCATATATTACTTGGGTAACGATATGTCCTCTTAGCATTGTGGTCCTTTTGTTCCTTAAAAGATCCTTTTCTCCGTAATTCTGTTTCTCTGTTTTGTCTCGATTCGTTCTGGAGAAGCCAAAATTTGCCCACACATAGAATGGTATAATGTAAAAGGGTATGGGAAAATGGATCTTTCATCTTAGTTTACATGATGTCATAGGTGAAATTGTCAACTTGATGGTAGATTACCATATTGTAGATGAAACTGATCAGTAAAAAGAAAGTGTTTTTGTCCTGCTTCATTGTATCAACCATTTTTCATGCTTACAAGTTTCCCAATGATCCCTTTTGCAACTCTTACGCTCTGGGTTTTGTGCAATTTATGCTACAAGTGATATCTTAAGGTTGTTAATTCGCTATCTTTCGTAAAAGTTAATACTGTTGTCAGAGGCCTTATTCTTTAGTTGCATTTAGATGGCATTCCTCAGCTCCCTCGATCATTTTCTGTACTTTTTGGATTTGTTGGCTTAGTTTTGCTTTTGTAGTTTTCTCTCCCTTTGCTGTAGGTTATGAAAGTATGATCTAATGGGTTCTTATAAGCTTCATAAAATAGTTTTTACCTAAAAAGAGAAGTTCAAGTTGTTAAGGTAATAAGCTCTACAGGCATTTAAAATTCTTCAACACCCCACATACAGGCTCCAATCTAGTCTGCCATCTTTCTTGACGCTGTTCCTTGCGTACAGTCCTGCCTTGCACGAAGATAGACTATCAGATAAACTGAAGAATATAAATTTATACTCATATAACACTGGGCATTCCAATTGTGCTACAAACCCCTAACAGGAATCAAACCTAAGGACTCAAAGAACTGGAGTTCTGTATCATAGATTAAGAAATCAAAGAAGTAAGGAAGAAATCGCTATTCATTATCTGAAGCTGCTGAGAGCTTGAAAACAGAGAGAAGACTGAAGTTACAGCCAAGGACGGATTAGGGTGGATTCTTTAATCTTTGGATCCATGGACCTATCCTTACCCGACCCATAACCCAACTGAAAGTAAGACAGTAATAAATTCTCTAATGGACATTAGTCGTATTTAGCAAAACGACAACGTTCCATTTATTACAATAAAGGATCTAATTCTCCAATATTCTGATATGATGTTAAGATTAACATGTATCCCTGAAAGCTTTTTTTTTTGCGGATCAAGAAGAACTTCATTACTAAAAAACATAGTACAAAACATGCCAGATCGACAAATAGATAGATACCTACTTAGGCGACACTTCGCGACACCAAACACCAAAACTAGCAAGTGAATGGCCTCAAACCCTCACATCAGGCCTCACAAAACACACCATTGTTCCAACACTTAACAAAACTACCCACAAAAGTTAATCAAAATATTAACAACCATAAACAAGTTTCAACTGATACTAAACTGAAACGAGAAGCCAACCATCACCCTAACATATAGACACAGCAGCAGACGACTCCAGAGACCCACCTAAGCATCGATGAAGGGAATTACAGCAGACATCAGCTCATTGTCCGGAAGAGGAGGGAGATCACCACCAGCATCTTCATTGCCAGCTCTAGCATCAGCCACCACATCATTGCCACCAAGAGCTTGGTTTCCAGAGGATGAAACCAGAGCTGCGATATCTTCTTTGCAAGCAGGATTCTGAGCTTGTGCCATAAAAACTGGGGGCAGCACTGCTAGGGGAAAAGCATCTGAAACTTCCATCAAAGCTTGGGGCGCCATTGGAGTGAACTGTGGATCAATTTGAAGAGGCCCTGCCTTCCATGATATGTTACCTTTTTGAACTTCAACTTCTATCCAATTGTTAGCAGCTGAATAATACTAAACTGTTAGCATACAACAAGGAATGCGGCTAAAGCTTCTGCTTGAAAATACATTTGCTCAACAGGGGAATTATGCTGATCAAATAAAATCTTATTTCTAGAGATCCAAAGAATCCATATTATAGCTGGGATCCAGTGCCAATTATGAATGGAGTTTCTAGTTTTCTTTCTTTTTAACCAACTGAAAATCCATTGCTGAAAATTGCAAGTGTTATTGTTGGGTTTATGAGAACTATTAATAGGGGCTCTCTCCCAAAGCCTTTGAGCCACAGAGCAGTGAAAGAAAATGTGAAGGGGAGTTTCAACTAGCTGAAGATTGCATTTGGGACAATAGGGGTTAACGGAAGAAATTCTAAAGTGAATATTATCTAGACAAGGCAGAGAGTTAGTACAAATACGCCATAGGAGATGTATAATATTTGCAGGGAGATTAGATTTCCAGAGGTGTTTCCAATGTATTTCAGAAGAGATAGAGCGGAATTGAAGACGATTGCTAGATAAGTTTGGGGAAGAGTTATTATAGTTTTGATGAAGGTACGCTGTTTTAACTGAGTAGACTCCATTGGAGGTAAACTTCCAGTGAGGGGTGTCATGATCATCAGCAGAACCTAACGGAATACTTTGAATTCTACTACTCAGCCAAGGCGGGAAAAGTCTGTCTACAATAGGAATGTTCCAAGATTGCCCATCTTGTGCAACTAACTGCTCAACCTTTTTATATCTGTTATTTGGATCCGTTTGTTTCAAACACTCCTCAATCGAGTTTCCTGGAACATCTGGAATCCAACCACTACTTCTAATTATCAAAGACTGACCCTTAGCCAACTTCCATTGCAGTCCCAGGGAAAGGGTAGTTCTTCCCTTGCAGATGTTTTTCCAAGCACAGGAGGCTCTGTTAGTAGCTCTAGTAGCCAAAACATGTGTCCTTTTACAGTATTTTGGTAAGAAATAGGAACTGAAAAAGCTTTTTGGATTTTTAACAAGCTTCCAACAATTTTTGGCTAGTAGAGCATTATTAAAACATTGTAAATTTTTGAAGCCCAAACCCCCCTTCTGTGTTTTGTTGCACAGAAAATCCCAAGAGAGCCAATGAATACATCTTTTAGAAGTTGAGCCAGCCCAGAAAAATCTTGAGAAAATGCTTTGAATGTGATCACAATCTTTCTTAGGGAACATACATATGGACATTGGGTAGACTAGAAAGCTGTTAAGTACAGATTTTATAAGAGTGGCTCTACCAAAAGGATTAAGGAGTAAACTCTGCCAACCAGCACACTTATCATTTATTTTAAGGATAGTAGACTTAATTATTTCCTTATTGGTTCCTTGCTTATCTAGAGTGATTCCTAGGTATTTACCTATTGAATCATGAGGTTGTAAGCCTAAGTTGTTTGAGAACTGCATTTTGTCAGAATCTGAACAGTTAGGGCTAAAGACTAGAGAGGACTTATCAAGATTGATTGCTTGTCCTGATTCAGATGCATAGGTGTCAAGAAGAGTCTTGATATTCAAAGCTGTATTAGGATAGATTTGGAAGAACAAAAGGGTATCATCTGCAAATTGAAGGTGAGAAATAGTTTTACCTCTAGCAAATGGAATTCCCTGAATCAAATTGTCAGATTCAGCCATTTGGAGAGAGCTAGAAAGAGCCTCAGCACAAAGGGCAAAAAGGAAGGGGGATAAAGGATCTCCTTGCCTTAATCCCCTGTGAGGGGAGAAGGAGTGAGATTGTGATCCATTGATGATTAGAGAGTAAGATACAGTAGAGACACACTGCATAATAAGTCTGGAGAAGTGAGGGGGAAAGTGCATTTGGAACATCACTTGCTCTAGAAAATCCCATCTCACTCTATCAAAGGCTTTGGAGATGTCCAACTTAAGGGCTCCTAATTTGGGTTGATGTGCTGAATTGGCTTTGTGAATAGTGTACACTAAGTCCTGGCCTATAAGGATATTATCTTGGATAAGTCTATTGGGTATGAAACCATTTTGATTAACAGAAATTAATGAAGGAAGAACATGTTTAAGCCTATTTGCTAAGACTTTTGCAATTATACGATATAAGACATTGCATAAACTTATAGGCCTAAAGTCAGTAACTAATTGGGGATTATTATTTTTTGGGATAAAGATAATGTGTGTTCTATTAAGCTCTCTTAGCATAAACCCAGAGTTTAAGAAAGAAAGAACCGCTGAAGTGATTGAGGTGGAAAGAAGAGACCAGTTTTGTTGGAAGAAGGCTGGTTGAAAACCATCTGGACCAGGTGCCTTAAGGGGAGACATACTGAAAACTGCATTAGATACTTCAGAGGCAGAGAATGGGCTGGACAACAGGCTTTGTTGCTCCATATTGAGCGTCTTAGTGATGTTAAAGAGAAGAGAGAAGGAGAAAAGACCATCATTTTGTTGGGCTAAGTCTGCAGCTGATGGAGAAGGTTGTGAGTAGATATTAGAGTAATGCTCCAAGAAAATTTTCATGATGGTGGGTTGATCAGAGATCAGAGTACCATCAGGGAGTTTCAGATTGTGAATAGAGTTAAAGTTTTTCCTTATTTTAGTGTAAGCATGGAAGAATTTTGTGTTCTTGCTGCCTTCTTGGAGCCATTTGCAGCGGGCTCTATGAGCCCAGTAGATCTCTTCAGAAGTGAGGAGATCATGGAGGAGTTTGTGATTGGCTACAAAATTAGATGCAGCAGTAGGATCAGGAAGTAAGGTCTGGTAATGGGCAATGTTAGCTTTAGCCGTGGCTATTTGGTTTACTAATGAAGGTTTGGCCCTCGCCCAGGACCTAAAAGCTTTTAACGTGATTGAGAGCAGCTTAACCACCCTGAAGCATGGAGAGCCTCTAATAGGAAGTCTCCAAATATAGGACAAGAGGTCCTTTGTTTCTGGGTTCTTAAGCCACCAAATTTCAAATCTTCTAGGGGGGTTACTACACGTGAGAGTAGAGTCAAGGAGCTTGAGGACAATAGGGGAATGATCCGAGACTCCAATACCTAGATTATGCATTGTAACACATGGGAAAAGGGACAGGAATTCAAAATTGCACCAAGCTCTATCTAAACGTTCAAAAGTGGGAGAGGAACTAAATCTACAGTTTGACCAAGTGAACCAGGGTCCTATGTTTTTTACTTCAAACAGTCCCCAAAGATTAAGATAGTTTAAAAGTTGATTAGCACCTCTGATAACAGAGGCACAGGGTCCAGCTTTGTCATGAGGAAACAGGACTTGATTAAAATCTCCAATGATGAGAAGGGGGCTGTTAAATGGTAGAATTTGGTTAAATTGTTTCCAAACCTCCTCTCTCTTGTCAAAGTTAGGGTGACCATACACAAGACCAATAAAACAGGGTTGAGAAGTGGAAGAGTTGCGGTTAAGTTCTAGCAGAATGAGATTAGAAGATGACCATTTGGGAGATATAGTGAACACATTAGAGTGCCATGCACACCATAGCCCTCCCCTAGAACCAACTGGCTCAACAGAGAAGTGATTTTGGAATCCTAATTTTCTAAATTTTCGATTTATAAAAGAGGAAGATTGTTTAGTTTCAGAGAGGAAGATGATCTGAGGTTTGTGTCGACGGGTCAGAGAGAAAACTTCACGAATTGCAGGGTCCTGACCCAAACCTCTGCAATTCCAGCAAAGAAGACTCATGGCTCTCTTGGGGGTTGTTGTGGCACAACCACCCCAAAGCCTAATTTAGGTTTTTTAATGAAAACGGATTGAGTGATATATTGGTCATTCAAAGATCTACAACGTTTTTTGAACTTAAAATTGAAAAAATTCTCGGAGAAGGGATTAAAGTTGAGTTGCATAATGGAATCAAAGAAATTTAAGTTACCTTTGCTTGCCACTGGCTTGGAAGATGTCTTCTGCTTTTTACCCTTTCCCTTGGGGTCAACTGCTTGTTGTTCCACCATCTCTTTTGGCTTAGTTGTCTTCTTGAGAGCCTGAATCTGGAGTGGTTTTGCTTTGATTGGCATCTTTCCTTTACCTTTCTCCAAAACTTTCTCCGACACCTTTTTGGCAATCACTTTCTTTTCCACCCCTGGCACCTTCTTCCCTACATTCCTCTTTCCCCTTGATTTCTTTGGAACTGATGGTCCACTTTCCTTCAACATCTTGTCTATCTCAGCCAAATCTTGTCTTCTCTGAGTCTTTCCTGAGTCTGGTTCAGTGGTGGCTGTGGGAGAGAAGTCTGGGGCTCTTATAGAGAAACTTGAGTGTTCTAGTTTTTTGAAGGTGGTTGGGAGTTGTCTCACCATTGTGGGTTGGGACAAGGAGAGCGATTGAATAGAGGAGGGAGTAGGGTAGGTTGTAGGATTCTGCAAAACTGGAGTCTGGGAGAGAGATGATGGATTTATAGTGTTGATAGGGGGTAGGTTACAGAGTTCTTGAAACAATGAATCTCCTCTTTGAATTCCCAACTGCATGCGCTGATTTAATGCAAGGGCATTGAACCAATCAGTTTGAAAATGAACCGGTTGCGCCTGTTGGGAAGCAGAGCCATTCATGGCACCTCTTGGAAAGCATGCATGCATTTGTGAGGCCATAGGAACCGTTTCGACCCGCGGTTGGTGCATCTGAGGGGTTTTTGACTGATGATCTTCTCTCATAGATGGGTTCCCTATAAAAGGGGGATCACTCTCCAATCTTGGCTTTTTGGAGATCTCATTCTGGTAAGGTTCAGAGGGGGGGGTAAAGTAGTTTGCAGAGTCTGTGGAAGAGGTTGAGTGCTCAGAGAGATGAGGGTTATTTGGGATGGGGGGTCCTTGGTTGGGATCTTGCAGTGTAGGAACGTCAAGAAATTCATAGATGGGGGTTCTGCTAGTGTCAAACTTCATAGTACGATAGGGGCCATGTTTGGAGTGGAGTTTGAGAAGGTGGGTGAACATTTTCCGTTGAGGGTTTACATAAGATGGGTAAGATGAGAGATGGTGCGACTGCAGGTATCTAGCTTCCAACTTGTCCAAGACTTCTACCAGGTTAGTGTTACAACTTTTGTTATCATGACCAACACACCCACATCTGTAACAAATTTTAAAGATCCTTTCATACCTGAAAAATACCCACTTCTTTTCATCTTCCCCTGGCACATTGACGTAGGCGCCTGGGGTTAGGGCTTGATCCAGAGAAACTCTGACTTTGATACGCAAAGCATGAAGAGCTCTGACCCTATCAAATGACCAATCTACCACAATCAAGTCCCCTGCTAGGTTGCCCAATTTTTCAGCCGTATCCCTATCAAAGCCCTCTAGAGGAATATTTGGTACTTGAAACCATACTTCTGCCTTAGAAAAATCAACTTCTGAAAGGGATTGATTATTTTGTCTTTCCTTGAAAATTAGGGACAAACCATGAATCGAGATTAGGGACTCATTCAGGAAAAACTCTTTGTCCTTAGGATTTTGAAAATGGAAAAGATAAACTTCCAGTTTTTTTTCAATCCAAACTGACCCCATTGTTTTCCATGCCTTGCAGATTGTTTGTTGAATAACAAGAGGAGAAAGAGAGAATTTACCAACAAATTTTCCTACCAGAGTATGCTTCATGATTTCTCGGAAGGTGAAAGCCCTGCTAGGATTCAGTGAGATCACAGACCCCCGTTCATCTAGTCGTTCCTCCATGGAGTCATTGGAAGAGGGGCTACTAACATCAAAGTGAAAAGGATTAGACATAGAGGATTAAAGATTAGCAGAGAAACTAGAATGGGTAGAGATGAAAGTGAGAATGAATCAATGGACAACTCAGAACTACTTAAAATAAACAACCATGAGGGTTTCCTGCATCCAAAGATATGAAAAGATTTTGATTAGTAAGATAAGGGAGCTATCACACTAGAATCAAAAGAACCAATGCATGCACACAAAATAGATTATCAAATCTCGGGAGAGTGCAAATTTGGTTTAGCCAAGGTTGCATTGCAGGAAATGATTGCATTATAGGTAGTAGGGTGTGGGGTTTTCAGAGGGAGGAGTGGGGGATGAGGGTTAGGGAAGGCCAGCAATTTGATTGGCAAAACCAACCAATAAGCATGTAGACCAACACCAAGAGTGGAGGAAGATGAAACGATTGAGATCAAATGGGATTGATTGAAGCTAATTGAAATGAATACTGGGTAGCTTTGAATGGAGATAGGGGGTGTGGCTCAAAGAGAGCAGTGGAGGAGGCTCTGGGGAGAGAGCACAAATGCCCACCCGTCTCTGTATCCCTGAAAGCTTAAGTTGTTACAAAGTGCACCCAACAGATTGTGGGTGAGTTTGGTATGACTTATTTGCAACTTAAGTTGACTTATAAGTTTATGTCAAAAAAGTTTACGAAAAAAAAAAGATGAACAAAAAAAAGTTGGGTGTGTTTGGTGAAAAAGATGTTTTAGTCCAAAAGTTCAAAAAAGCTTAAAAAATCCAACTTTTTTTTAGACTCAATTTTAACACTATGGATGTATAAGTCGAAATCCAACTTTTCAGCTTGTAAGTCTATTTATAAGTTGACTTCAACTTATAATCCAAAACTAACTTATAAGTCATACCAAACTCCTCCTATAACAAGCTGACTACCAAAGTTTAATCTGAAGAAAAAAAATAATAAGGATTTAATCTTAGAATTCATTGTTTCGGAGACACTGTAAAAAAATGATGGTTTTGATCTTAAAATGGATATGTTTTGGATTGCATTTGGCAAATTGAGTTTGCAATGCTGTAAACAAAGTGTGAAAAAAACTTGTTTCAGTAACAATCTGTATTTCACAAAATGCCCATATTGAGCCAGTGATGGGGGTTCCCTAATCCTAACCTTTAACCAGTATGGTCTGCAAGCATATTAGGCTCTTATTGCAACTTTATAAGTCCTGGTAGTTTTGATTCATTTGCGCTGATGTGTTTGTGCAGGCGGAGCTTAATAAGGTGGCTGCTGATAATGATTCGGCTGAAACTGGCACAGCAGTAGATGGAAAGAAGACCAACGAAAAGTCAAAAGTAGACAATCAAAAACACCACTCGCTTCTTTTGCAAGTAGGTTTCTGTTGTTGAGGGATGTTTTCTTTTGTCATTTCGTTTCTTTTTCTTTCTTCTAATGACCTTTTTCTCTCCTCCTCTCCAGCTTCTTGCAGATGAAATTGGATGTGAACCAGATGATATATGTGATTTTGAATTGCAAGCATGTGATACCCAACCCAGTCTGATTGGAGGGGCCAAAAAAGAATTTATTTTCTCTGGAAGGCTCGATAATCTCTGCATGTCATATTGCTCTTTACAGGTAAAGTTGTTTCTGGGCCATCTTTTCTTTAGAGTCCTTCCTGAGTATTACCTCTGTTTCTTCTCTTTCGTACTGGTTTGACTTTTCAACCCGTAATTGGATCACTTTGACTCGGTGATTTGGATAGCAAAATAATATAATTTAGTAAAATTTTCTCCATAGTGTTGCAGAGTAAAGTTTACTCTACAAGACCATGCAAAGATGACCAGATTCTTGTATCCTTTTGCTAATCAAATTATCGGGTAGTAACAAAAAGTGAAGTAGGCTGAAAGGTTTCTTCTCTTTCAGACTTCACCGGGTCAAATATGATAGGATCATTTTCAGTAAAATATTCCCTACAAGCATACCGTGTTACTTAATGTGGGATCAGCCCATTTTTTTTTCTTCTCTATCTGGTTTTCGCTACTATGATTCTGTAGTTTGTAATGTCTCAGAGGGTTGAGTTTAAGCTATCTAGGCTATGGCATGTTCCAGCACCACAATAGAGCATAATAAATGGACTTCGTTGTGTTAGCTGTACCACTAATACTTCAGAGTTGTTTGGAATTAAGTGTGTGTACCACGGAGATTATCTATGTGCCTAATCGTTTGGTTCACATAATAGTACTTGTATCAACGTCCCCCATCCTAATCCCATGGAGCCGTAAATCACTTGATTGTACTTTGTTACTGCTACCTCTCTAAGATAATTGATTACACTGGTGGAACTCGTCCAGTGAGCGATCCGGATAAGGTTTATATTCTATGTTGCATGCTACAGTTTATGAGTCTAGTTAATTTTTATTGGTTTCATTTCAGGCATTGATTGACTCAACATCTTCTGAGAGTAGCCTTGTCGACGAGACTGGTGTAAGAATGGTTTCGTTATTTGATCACGAGGAGATTGGATCTAATTCAGCGCAGGGGGCTGGATCTCCTGTCATGTTTGATGCTCTATCACGAATTACAAGCTTCTTCAGCCCTAATTCTAAGGTAATAACAATCTTTCTATTACTCCCGTTCTTGGTTCAAGTGCGTTAACACGAAAATGCAATTGAAGATGACAAGGTACTTCCAATGCGAAAAGTCTATCCTGTAACGTGTTGCTCCATTTCAGTTCTATCAACAATCATTACTGCTGGAGTTGTTATGTTACAAATTTGAAAACCCTTGATGTTTTTATCCTTTCATCTTCAAATGGGAAGTTCGTCTTGGCTCTTGGCCTTCTTCTACGGTGATTAGCCAAGTCCTGTGTTTATAAAGCCTATTGGAGCTGAATCTCAACTTCATGATGCACACTTCAAAACCTGTCACAACAACATGAATATGATATGTTTTTGCATTATTCGTTACCATTGGATCAACGGGTTCCTCATAAGTTGGACAATTTGAAAATTTTCTAGGGGTAGACTTTAGTTGACAACAGTTCAGCTTTGGAGTCTGATAGTAGTCCACATGAATATCAAGAACTTGCACATGGTTATAAGATAATATATCTGAGATGTCCTTTCCACTTTTCTGTCAAGTGCTATCTCTGACATGTTAAAATGGTCTTTTTAGTTGCTGGAGAAGGCAATTCAGAAGAGCTTCCTAGTGTCTGCAGATATGGCGCATGCCTTGCATCCTAACTATATGGTAAGTTAGTCCTATCTTCTAATTTCTGCAGTCAGAAGAGAGATAACTGGCGCCTGATGATGTGGGGTTATTTTTCTAAATTACCAGGACAAACACGAGGAGAATCATCAACCGAAGTTGCATGGTGGGCTTGTGATTAAACACAATGCCAACCAACGCTATGCTACCAATGCCATTACTTCTTTCATATTCAGGGAGATCGCCAGCAAGCACAACCTCCCCGTACAGGTCGGTTACCTCACTCTCATTCTTTGATTACCGCAGTAGTATTAAAATGCCCACCGAGCATGAGAAAATAAGTAGCATGAGACCCATACCTCAACAAAGCACGACAATATTTCATTATAACCAGTACCTGAACAATAAAGGGTAAAAGACACTTTCACCCCTCCCAGGTTTGACATAGACACTTTCACCCCCTTCCAGTTTGGGAAAGGGCACTTCCACCCCTTCAGGGTGGTGCCAAACTTCAGGACACTTGCACCCCTGATTGTGTTGTTCCATAGTCCAAGAGGGACCAATTTGTCCCCAAAACTACCATTGGTGTTGGACCCCATCCTAAGTTACCTGGAATGCGGATCGTTCCGGTTTGTGGAACGGGTTCGAGGAACACCATGCTCTATGGAATTTGGTATGTTAAGTGTAGAGAAGGCTCTCTGGATTCCTTTAATAGGAGTTTTACTATTTTCCACAAATCATAACGTAGAATACTGCTCAATGTATACAGTTTTTAAAAGTCAATACTCGAAAAATAGATGTAACTAAACATATCTAAATTTAATTTGCCCTTCTACATAGATACTTTAGTTGAAAATAGTGAAAAAAAATTGGGATGCCACATTAAGCGATCTGGATCGCTGGTGTTCCACGTTTCGGAGCGCGTGATCCAATTCGCAATTCGCGGGGCTACGAGTGAATTGTGGTAACGCTGTGACCCCATCCCCAAAGTAACGGCGTAACAGTTAGGAAGTGTAGGCGGTGTCGCGGAATTTGGCACACCCTCAGGGGGTGGAAGTGTCCTTTCCTGAACTGGAAGGGAGTGAAAGTGTCGTTGCGTCATGTTTAATCCCGCAATAGAAAAGGTTAGAAAATGACTTTTGCGGGTTTAAAGGATGGGAAAAGTGTAGAATTTTATGTGTTTTACGTAGGGTTATGAATGGATTTTTTAACAAGAGATTTCTCCTGTTTTAGGATTTTGTGGTGCGCAACGACATGCCTTGTGGTTCCACCATCGGTCCCATTCTGGCGAGTGGCACGGGTATCCGCACAGTCGATGTGGGTGCTCCGCAGCTGTCGATGCACAGCATAAGAGAAATGTGCGCGGTTGATGACGTGAAACATTCCTACGAGCATTTCAAGGCACTGTTCCAGGAATTTACTCATCTCGATGCCAAGATCACCGTCGACATTTAGAAGAAACTCTCTCATTTGTCTGTCAGCGGATACATGTTGAGAACAATACAAACAAGAAGATTCTGCAAAGCTGGTGTTTCTAATGCCTCTCCAGGATCCCGTGTTTTCATTTATTTTCGTTTAGCAGCAGCTGCAGCTATAGCCTCTGTTTAGAATCCCAGTAATTCAACTGTAACATTACGAAGATAATTTACTTCATGCTGTCACTGATTTCTGAATACAATCAGGTTCTCGCTTCCATATAGTTCGTTCAATTTGACTTTTTGGCCAGACCTTGGACTATGTGATTTTAGTTACATGAAGAGAAGCGGAAACGATGCTGGCTCATGTATTGTCTAATTAGAATTTACGGGCTTCTACTGGTGGGTATTTGCTTACCGAGCCACCAGATTGTATTAATTCTGTTCTACCCTCTGCTGATGTTGCTCACATTTTTACAAAATTAACTTTTCTCTTCTTCTTGAAATGCTAGTAAATTTGATTTAAGATTAAATTTAGTGAGTAATTTTTTCCAGTTTGATATCACAATGGTAGTCAAAGGAAGTGGTAAAAATCTTATGGGTGCTTATCGGGACCCGGTTTACAGACAGAGAGTCGAACGGATAAAAACTTCCCTAATTGAGACGAATTAGGGTTTAACCGAGAATGATTCAAGACAAAGTTGGACGAGGAAGAGAAACAAGAGAGAGAGAGAGAGAGAGAGAGAGAGAGAGAGAGAGAGTGAGAGAGAGATGGATTTCAAGAGAGAAAATCAAGATCCTTAAGGTGTTAACTGTTGAATTAAATTATCAGTAGCTTGAATCAAGATCCTTTTTGTTACTGATTAAGCCTTTTTTGCAATACTTCAGACTGCGATAATTATGAGGAGGTTAGGACCTTGGTGGCAGTGATCCTCCAGTAGAGATAGAGAATAATATGGGCGTATGGTTCCCCAATTTACGCGACATTTTTGTTGTTGCCAAACCCCTTTTTCTCTAGTCTTTCAGCTGATTTAGTACTGCTGACACTAAGTGCTGAGAATCAAACATTTGGTTATCATCAATTGTAAATTCGGATCGGAAAGTCTATAGAATGTAAGAGGAATAAATTTGTTTCTTTACATCTGAGAGGGTCACTAAATTGGTGAAGTGTTGAATGAATAAAGGGATTTAGCCATATGTGAAGAAAATATTCACCACCTATGTGTATGTTGTTAAGGGAAAGTTCGAATGAAGTCAAACCATCAATCTTCGCTTCTGTATTTCTGTTTTTACACCTTTGTTACACAGTTTCATTTACTTTGAAAGAGAGACTGGGGAAATAGTACTTCACGGGCCAAACATATTGGGGTTAAATTGACCTGGATGGGGTTCTATGTCTTGTAGTTGCTGGAGAAGGCAATTCATACATGGTATATTTGGGTTGTTGTCCCGTGCTCTAATTTTCGCAGTGAAAAGAGAGATAACTCATGTGCTCAGATGATGTAGGGTTGTTTTTTTAATTACCAGGACAAACACGAGGACAGTCATCAATTGAAGTTGCATTTTGGCCTGTGGGCTTGTTATTAAACACAATGCCAACCAACAATGAGGCTAAGTGATGCTAGATGTTCTTAGTTTGTCCACCACATCGATAGGAATGGAAGAAGACTGGAGAAATAGTGGTATATAACGAACCAAAACCCAATGGAATACATACTTACCTGGACGGGGTCAATGGCCGATCAAGAAGGGCCATGGCCTAGGCTGGTGACCTCCATTGCACTCTGGAGGGGTGCTGGCCTAAGATCTACCCAAGTGGTGGAGTCTACGTCATAATTTGTGGCAGAGGGGGCCTGCGTTCGCGCGGCCCCTACCCAAAGCTAGTGAAACTTTGGGAGAGTACACTTTGGCTAACTGGATGGTGGAAGGATAAGTTGAGAAAAACCATCAATGTATCGAAATATCTTAACAAGCAGATTGAGATTAAAATGTCATTTAGCATCACTTTCAAAAGAAAAAGGAACAGTTACCCAGGATCTCTTAAAAGCTTCAAACCCGATGTTAACAATGTTTAGAGGACAGCAATATATAGTGAACTGTTTTGGATGTGTTCTATACGTTTATCAGTCACAAACACCATCAAAGTGGAACGAATGAGAACAGAAGCATCCTAAAAGCACGGAAATCTTGTTTTCAACATCAATGGCGAGAGATAGAATTTTTATCTCTTCCTCAGGTACATGTATTTGTTTTACATGTTTTCAGATTTCTTGTCGATAATAAATTCTTACATTTGGTATGACAGCCCGTCAATTCTCTGCCTTGATGATTCAAATCTTTTTTTTTTTTTTATAAATATTATTGGTTAAGCGAGAACTGGGTCTGCTGTTACTTCTCTGTTTTAGTTTGATCTCGAGGGAATTGATTATGAAAATTGGTGTATCCCTGACAGGTCGCATCATGACTCCAATCCGTCTTGAGTACTGTTCAGGCATATGGAGGTTGAAGACGATGGTGATTTGGTATCTTTTGGAGCTTTGCTGTCTTCTTTTAGAATTCTGGTATGTGTTTTACTGAACTCTGGTGTCTGTTACCCAATCTGGAGTTCATATTGCAATAGGAGGCTCAGTGGGGACTGGAGAGAATGCCAATTTTTGTGGTGTTTTACTAAAGAAGGGCTATCAACTTAAGAGTCATTCTGCACTGAAATGAGCCCAGTGCATAGCATACAAAGAATGTTGTTATGTAGAGTTTTGTTTGTCCCACATACCCTAATGATGGCTGTTTGGGTAGCTGGCGGCTATGCATCTCCGTTCTGTTGGATTCCTTAGACGATGTTTTGCCATGAATGCGCCTATTCAACAATTATCTATTGTTTTCTCAGAAAAGAAAAAAACAAACAAACAAACAAACCAATTAGTGGCTCTTTCTTTGGCTTAGTTGGCTATGTGTTTGTTCACAAGTATCGCAGTATACTATTGGTTAACCTTATACTAACCACCTTCTCATATCTTTTCCTCGCTCCTACTTCTCATTTGTCTGTCTCATTTCCTAACCGGATATAGATCATAAATCTTCATCTTAGTGAAGGGCTAAATAGTTTGGAAATCGTCCACCTAATGTGTCCATAATGACGGACTCGATAGTGTTTCAAATCTCAAATATACAAACTACAAACTCCTTCACTGATCTTCCATGAGAGTTACAAACTTAAATTTTCAAACAACCATGTGTTGGAAACGTTGACGACCTGTCAATCAAACGAAACTTACATGTTGTCTCCAACACATAGTAGCAATAACCATTTCAGCTACATAAAGACATGTTTCAATTTTTCCCACATCGGAAAAAGTCGAAAAGACTGGAGAAATCTTTATATATAATGGACCGAGCACTTAGGAACTTCAAACTTGCTCAAGGTTTGGGTACCAACCTACATTGTGCTTGACCACGCTCTAGATAACCTTTGCTTCTGCGAGGTCACAAGGTAATTTGTAACGTGTTCGGCACAATGTAGATCTTGGCTTCTTGCCCTAGGTGGCGTAATTGTGAATACAAAAATTGACACGTAGGCAAGTTACGATGTATGAAAGTTTATGTTCCTACATCTGGTCTTCAGGTTTATGTTCCTACATCTGTTCTTTCGTCTTTCAAAGAATGAATTAAGAGTTCTTGTAACAAAACTCACACAGTATTAGTGAAGTAGTACTATATTAAACCATTTTATGTGTTTTTTAAGATTGTTTTTTACAAAACAACCCCAATACTATTGAAAAAAAATACAATGTGCCCCATTGTCAATGAACCAGTCAAACAACTTGTGATCCCCAAAAATTTGAAAAATAGTGAATGATTCATGTTATACCCTCTTGCTATGCTATATGTAACTACTCGTTCTATTTGAATCATTCAATCTTTTTCAACCACCTCTAGTTATATTCGTACGGGATTCATTACTCCACATCTAAACATACCCTAAACGCCTCAAACTATTACCACCTTAAAGCCCTCCACATTCTTAATTTGCCACTCTTATCTTCTCTAGTTCAGTACTTCCTCTCTATGTGTGTTTGTTGTCATCCACATATTGTGGTCAAGGTCTTTGAGACTGTAACCTAACAAGAACATGTAGGTTTATGTTGTTTTAGTTCTTGGACTGTATTCATGTATGTTTTTATTGATTTCATTTCAGGCATTGATTGACTCAACTTCTTCTGAGAGTAGCCCTGTCGATGAGACCGGTGTAAGAATGGTTTCGTTATTTGATCATGAGGACATTGGATCTAATTCAGCGCGGAGAGCTGGATCGCCTGTCATGTTTGATACTCTATCACGAATTACAAGCTTCTACAGCCCTAATTCTAAGGTAATAACATCTTTCTATTACTCCCGTTCTTGGTGCAAGTGCATTAACAGGAAAATGCAATTTGTAATGCACATTGAAGATGACATGGTACTTCCAGTACGAAAAGTCTATCCTCAAACGTTTTGCTCCATGTCAGTTCTATTAACAATCATTATTACTACTGGAGTGTTTATTTTACTAAATTTGAAAACCCTTGGAAGTTTTTATCCTTTCCTCTTTAAATGTGAATTTTTATCTTCGCTCTTCCCCTTCTTCTCCGGTGATGAGCGTCCTGTGTTTTTAAAGCCTACTAGAGCTGAATCTCAATTTTATTATGCACACTGTAGAACTTGTCACGGCAACATGAATATGTTTTTTTTTTTCCATTATTTGTCTCGATGGGTTCCTCATAAGTTGCACAATTTGAAATTTTTCTCGGGGTAGACTTTAGTTGACAACAGTTCAGCTTTAGAGTCTGATAGTAGTCCACAAGAACTGAATTAATTAACCTCCGTTTTCATATTTATGCACGTACTACGAGATAACACAGCTGAATATAGTTCTTTTCTGTCAACTGCTATCTATGACCTGTCAATCCAACGAAACTTACATTGTTGTCTTTGTCTCCAACACATACAGCAATAAGCATTTCAGAACATAACAGGAGGATGTTGAGATGCCTGGATTTTTTCCCACATCGAAAATGATCGAAAAAGACTGGAGAAATACTTTTATATAACAGACCAAGCACTATTTTATAGCTTACTTGTGTAAGCATAGGGTGTCATTCTACACTGTCTCCGGGAATACTATGTACAAACTTTGCAACAGCGAGGTTTGTACGTAATTTCCTGGAGACAATGTAGTTCGTATACTCAATACACAATGTAGTTCGTATACTCATTGTGGTCGTATACTGACATTACAAACCCTGCATAGGGTGGGTTTGGTGTGGACTTTTTGGATTTTAAGCTGTTTTTAAGATTGTGTGAAAAAAGTTTGTGACACAAAAATTTAAGAAAAAGATGTATGGATTTAGTAAAAAAAAATTAAGGTTAAATTGCACCGGAAGTACCCAAAGTTTGCCAAAACGAGCAAGTAGGTACCCAAATTTCAAAATCTAGCACTTTGGATTTTCGAGCAAGTACGTACCCTTCCGTTAACTTTGGACGGAAATTATAAAAAGACTTTTGTACCCCTTATTTTCACCTCATATTTTATGTTAAAATACAAGTTTTACTAAAAATCTAAAAAAAATACAAGTTTTACTAAAATCTCAAACTTTGGATTTTCGAGCACAAAGCGAACTATTCTTTCGCCTTGCTAAGCACTAGTGAAATATTACAAATTTGTCTTCGTTGTCTTAATAAATTGCCGGGTATATCTCGCAGACAGATATATTATTTGTGAGATATAGCTGCAGTTTATTTGGACATTGAAGACATTGTGATATTTCTTTGTTTCTTATTTATTTCCAGTTTATTTGGACATTGAAGACAATGTGATATTTCTTTGTTTCTTATTTATTTCCTTGTCTTCTCAAATGAAAGTCTCTTTTTTTTCATAGTCTCATAAAACGGACGTTTTCTTCCAATTTTTCGTTACACACCAAACAACAAAACCCCCCATTTTTTCATTAAACTTTCACACCATATTAGGTGCCCAAGAAGAAACACTTTTTAACTAATTAATCAAGTTTATTGGGGTTGTCCAAACCCTTAGTTTTGTTTACTAATCAAAAACTACACAGCCCAAACCCCAAACAACAAAAACCCTTCCTTCAAATGCCCCCAATTTCTATCCGGGGTCTGCTCCAGTCCCGCGATCCGAGATCTGTGGTTATCCCTACTCTTAGTTTTATTTAGTAATCGAAAATTACACAATGAACCATTGTCTAAGGTAAAAAGACAATATGTGATATTTCACAATGAATCATTCTCCCAGGTAAAATGCACTCGTCAACACACAATGGAACACTCAAACCCATCATAAAGGAGATTTGGTCTCACCATGAAGGAGATTTGGTATTTGATTAGATGGTCAAGAACATGAAGGAGTTCTGGTGTTGTTCTTGTTGTATTGTTGTAGCTGATTTACTCACCCTATCAAGTGTCACATACAGAGAAGAGATAACATCAATCTCTGTCGGAGGAGGAAGCGTCTGATGGTATGGAACCTCGTCTGATTGCATCTCCTCCTCACAGTACTTCTCTTTTTGGCCTTCACATCTTGTTCAAACCAGACCAGACAAAAGTGACTAAAACCGGTTAAGTCATTAGGATTCACTTAGAGGGTTCCAACCAAGATAAGTGAATGGAAACCTCCGAAAGTAATCTGGCTCAGATAGATATAGGAGGAGGGGCTATCTCCCAGATGTTGTCAGCCGATGCACTGAAAATATAGTGTCAAAGAGGGAGGCATAATAGGGATTTAGTCATTCCTAGCTGCCGCCTCATTTTTCTCATGTAATTTTTGTTTAGTTGACATCTGTTGCATTGTCAGTAGTCCACAATTATACAGTGGAAAATAATGAATTGTCCAACCATGTTATGGAAACGGCCATGGGCAAAGGGTGGTGAACTAAAAAAGGTCATTCTCGTTTGTATTATTGTATGTTCACAAGTATCGCAGTATATAATTTTTCAACATTATACGTACCAGCTTCTCATATCGTTTTCTCGTCCCTACTTCCAGTTTGTCTCTCTCATTCTTAACCGGGTTTAGATTATACATTTTCATCTTAGTGAAGGGCTACATATATTCCTAACTATTGGAAATCATCCACCTCATGTGTCCATAACAACGGACTCGACAGCGTTTCAAATCTCAAATATACAAACTACAAACCCCTTCACCGATCTTCCATGAGAAACAAGAACCTAAAATTTACAATCAAACATGTGTTGGAAACGTTGAAAACCCATCAATCTAACGAAACTTGCGTTTTTTCTCCAGCACACAATAGCAACAAGCATTTCAGTAACATTGCAGGAGGATATTGAGATGTTTGGATTTTGTCCCACATTGATAAAATAGAAACATACTGGAGAAATACTTGTATATAACCGACCAAGCATTTTGTATAAATGTCCTATCTTAAGATTAGGGGGTTTGCTACATTGCTTCTAAGTGACATGCTGCCGCACATCAAGTTTGAAAGGTTATGTGAGGGTGTGGCAGCATGTCATTAGGAGCAATGAATCAGTCATCCCAGCTGCAACTTTGTACTACCTTGCATATAAGTATACAAACCTTGTGAAAACCGGGTTTGTATAAAATATTACTAAAAAAGTTTGTAACCATTGATTACCCACTGTGCCATAAGCTCTTATCAAAGACGCAACGATTGGAAATGCAAGTTAATTCCTTTGTGTTAATTCCTGTATGTATTACTATGTGTCTGTTCACAAGTATCGCAATATATTATACTTCCACCTTATTCTTAATTACCAGCTTCTCATATCTTTTTCTCGCCCCTACTTCCGGGTTGTCTCTCTCATTTCTTACCCGGGTTTAGATCATAAATTTTCATCTTAGTGAACAGCTAAATGTGTTTCTGAATATTTTAAATCATCCACCTCATGTGTCCATAACAACGGACTCGATAGTGTTTCAAATCCCAAATATACAAACTACAAAACTGTTCACCGATCTTCCATGAGAAATACGAACCGAAAGTTTAGAGGAACCATGACTTGGAAGCGTTGACAACCTCTCAAGCCAACGAAACTTGCGTAATTGCGTGTTGTCTCCAGCACATAGCAAGAGGATGTTGAGATGTTTGGATTTTGTCCCACATCAAGAAGAATAGAAAAAGACTGGAGGAATACTTCTATATACAGAACCAAGCACGTGGAAACTTCTTACTTACCTGTAGTCGTCATTGTAATACATTATGTCGCAGGGATTGTAATGAAGCTGTAAAAATAAAGGTTCGTTTGCAATGTTTGCGACATAGTGAACACTATGTGTGCCTGACATGTGGATCCACTAGGCAGCTCAAGTGGCTACCGTAGATGTAGTTTGAGTTCCTCTGTCCTTTTTAGTTTCTACAACAAATCCTACCACTCCATCCCTTTCTCATATTGACTTTTTTGTTCGTATTTAGGTCAACATTGATCGGGTCATTTCTCATTTGGATAGCAAAATAATACGATTTTTTAATAATTTTTTTACCGTGTTATAGAGTAATTTTTTTCTACAAAATCATAAATAGATTATCAAAAAATTGTATCATTTTGATATCGAAATTACCGGGTCAAAGTGACCCAATGAATAGTGGTAAAAGTCAGATGGAGAATAAATAACAAGGACGGAGTGATACTCTAGAAGTACATATATTAATGACAGACCCGTCCCTATCATAAGGCCGGCTTTAAGGCTGCCTAGGGCCCCGAATGTGAGAGGGCTCCAAATTGTGACAACAAGGGTATTATGGTAAAATCATAGATAAAAAGTCATGTGTAATTGTTTGTTTCTGGTGAAAACTCATACAGATCCTCAGTTTACCGTCCACGTGAAACGGTGAGATAGAGGAGACGTGTCTCTGATTCTTCGCCGTCGATCTCTCGAAATTCCTTCTCTCTCGGATATTCTTCGCTCTCAATCTCTCAAGTCCCCTTCTCTCTCGTGGATGTTTCACCTTTTCTCATAATTTTTCGTTCTCTCAGTCTCTCCAATCTCCTTCTCTATCTCATATTTCTTTGTCTATGAATTACCCGGTCGATTCCAAATCACCATATGAAACTGCTATCATATCAAATCAAACTTCTCATATTTTGAAAGAAGACTTCCTTTCCGATTAGAATTGGTTTTGTGCAGGTATTTATACTAGGTCAGCGGTTCGATTGAATGAGAAGTCGATCACTCCATCCATCCAATTTCGTATTCTCCAGTTTCTTTTAACAATATGTTTCTGTTTTTTCTTCTGTTACATAGGCTGATAGCCGATAGGCACTCTTTTTTGTAGGAACTGCACAAAAGGTGTTCGAATCCACTGCGGCTGGGTCAATATTTTGGTACTTTTGAATACTTAAGTGTACTTTATGGAATTTTTGTGGGTATCTTTTTTTATATATTTTTTTAATATTCGAATTGCTTCTTAGGTTTATTTCAACTGAATTTGATGTTGGGGTAAAAGACACTGACCACCCCTGAGTTTAGGCATAATTTCACGTCGCTACCCTGGATTTTGGATAAAGACATTGGGCACCTTTTAACGGAATATTCCTCGGACACTAAGCACCCTTCTGTCATATTCTGTTAGAAAAGTGGTTGATTGATTTTTTTTCTGATCGTATTGTCCTTTGTGCTTTTTTCACTTTTATTTTCCTCTTTTCTCATCAAGAACACCATGAACATCAAGAACATCTACCAAAACTATCAACAACACCAAAACACTATGAACATCAAAATTCTGATTTGATGTCCCAAATTAAGGCATCTGAAAACCAATTCAATGCTACAACCTAGTCGTTAGGTGGAGGGTTACAACACGCCACTGCAGGTGGGTGTTGGAGATTGTCGACTGTGGGTTTTGACAAGTATTGCCAAGATCAGCAGATTCAATCTCCCTCTCTTCTATTTCGTCAATTCATTAAACAGTTACAAGAAAATTTCAGTATTGCCTATGACAATACAAGAAAATTTCTGAAGAAGGAATCATGGGTTTTGCACTTCATAGCCTGAAATCAAGGGAATTGACCACATAATGTGAAAGGGACAATCAAATCAAAGTAACCAAAACCCAGATGAAGAATTTTCAGTATATCTAATAGATATTATCTATAATGGGAACACAATATATAAAAAAGGTTTTCTTCTTTCTCAAAACCCAGATCGAAAAGCCAGCGTTTCAAATGAATCTTGACAGGTAGGTGGACAGGAGAACACAGAACAAGTTAATGCAAAAATTGCTAAACCAACAAAACACCCACAACGAAATAAACACGGCCTAATTCAACCACCAAAAATTAATAGTTATAAGAAGAAATAAATATTTTTCTCCCCTGTTCGCGGGTTAGGCGGTCTTCCTCTCCGAAAATTCTCCATGTCGCCTTGATTCTTGAAGTGGTGGAGCTTTTCGATTTTGCCGGCGCCAGATTTGCGCCGGAGTTTCTCCTTGTTCGCCGTCGAAAGCTGCTCGTTTCACCACCTGTGAAGATGTAGATCGGTCGACTGTGAAGCTAAAACAGTGTTTTGATTCTAAGTTCGCCGGACTTTTGTCAACGGGGTTCAAATCTCAAATATACAAACTACAAACCCCTTCACCGATCTTCCATGAGAAACACGATCCTAAATTTACAATCAAACATTTGTTGGAAACGTGAAAACCTATCAATCTAACGAAACTTGCGTGTTGTCTCCAGCACACAGTAGCAACAAGCATATCAGTAACATTGCAGGAGGATGTTGAGTTGTTTGGATTTTGTCATAGAGAAAATAGAAACATACCGGAGAAATACTTCTATTTAAAGGACCAAGCATTGGTCATTAGTGTAAGAATGAGATTAAAGATTGGGGTCTTTGCTACATTGCTATGAATGGATGCTGGCATACCTGTAGTTTGAAAGGTAGGTATGTGAGTGTATGCCAGCACTCCTTCATAGCAATGAAGCACTCGTTCCAGCTGCAACAATTCATATTACCTTGCATATGATTATACAAACCTTTTCTTTTGTGCGAAGACTCAACACTTGAGTTATGGTAATTTTCAATTCATGATTTCTTTTGTGATTCTCTGACTGTTGTTTTTGTTGGTTAGTCTTGAACCTGTTGTCTTGTGATTCATTCTTTGACTAGAATAAACATTATTACTGTTTCGCTATTTGTCAGAAATAGCAAGAGTCATCAAGTCTCAGGCCGTCTACCAGAAACTAATTTAAGTTCCGGGGCAACCAGTTACATCCCACATCCTGAATTGTAAGATTTCATGAAAATCATCAGTAAGAACCCAAATCCAACTCGATAACAAGTAAAACATGAACAAGAAGGGCATGAGAAGTAGTCTGATAAGATAGTGAACGAAGGAGAAGCATAATCCGATGAACAACTGATAAAAATGACACTATTCAGGAATGAGCTCTCTCTCTATCCTTTTCTTTTGGTTAGAGCTCTCTCTCTCACGATCATGTCAGAGAGCTCTAATGATTGAGAGATGCTAATAATATTGTCAGAACAATTAGAGCTCCTTATCATGGCATATTGAAAAGAGTGGGATATTTGTCTTTGGTTACTAAAGAATACAAATCGTTGTGTATCCTATGAGCCGGTTAAGAGCATCTAAAAGGCCAAGCCCGGTTGTTGTCTTAAATAAAAGATGTACTAAAGAGAATGTGACTTGTTGCATTTTGATTCATTTTTCGATCGAGTTAGCTATTCTCTATTGAGCTTATATCACACTCCAACACACCCGGTTTGGTTGATTCACTAAAATATGAGGAAGGCCCTTGACATAATAGAGTCACACTCAACGTAAAGGAGTATGACTAAAGAGAAGAGCTAGCTCAAGAGAAGGAAACAAAGATATAGAACTCCTTGACGTTGATGCTTCTTGTTGGGACAAAAAATGGTTTAGAACCATATTTTTTCCTGTCATTTGTTTTTGACTTTGGCATTGATTGATCTTAGTTTCAATCTTTTTTGAAGGGCTCTTCAAGTAACCTCAAATATTGCCGTGTATGCCCAACCCCGTTCTTTTCGGTTCTTTAGCTACTGCTTTGCCATGAATGTTGAGTTAATTCAGTAAATAGAGCCCGGGACAAACACTCATCAAGCAAGAAAAAAAAAGTTCAATTTTCTGGTACAAGAAGAATCTAAAAAAGTTATTGTATGCAAGATTTCAGGATGTTCTTGGGTCTTTTGGTGCAAGGTCTTCGTGGAATCGGATGATTGTCAATATTCAGCAGCTAAGTGTTAGAAATGCAAGTTCTAATCTAAAGAACTCCAACACCAAGTCATAAAAACGGCCACGGACGGGCAGAGGGAAGGGAACTCGCAAAATTATTCCCTTCTGTATTAATTACTACTATCTCACAAGTATTGCAGTATATACTGCTCATCCTTTTCCTCTCACCCCTACTTCCATTTTGACTCTCTCATTTGCTTACCAGGTTTAGATCACAATTTTTTTATCTTTATGAATGGCTAAATAATTTTAAACAGTTGGAATTTATCCACCTCAAGTGTCCATAACAGCGGACTCGATAGCGTTTCAAATCTCAAATATACAAACTACAAGCCCCTTCACCGATCTTCAATGAGAAGTGTAAACCTGAATTCGCAAGAAACCATGTGATGGAAACGTTGCAACCTATCAATCCAATAAAACTTGCGTGTCTCCTGCAGATAATAGCAATAAGCATTATAACAACATAGCTGGAGGATGTTGAGATGTTTGGATTTCATCCCACATTGTTAAACATCCAAACATACTGGATAAATACTTCTATATAATACACCAAGCACTTATTGAATTTACTCATGTCCTCCCTGACCAGTTTTGTCTCCAGTGTCGCAACACATTGCATATGAATCTGCAGAAGTCTTTCGGTAGATTTGTTTGTAACGTGTTAGGACATTAGGACATAATGAAGACGACGTAAATTTAATCTTAAAACCATTGTCACAGGAACACACGTGTAACAAAACACCTCCATAAATTTTTTGAGGGGCTCTATAAAGGAGATTCGGTATCTGATCAAGAACATGAAGGAGTTCTGGTGGTGTTCTTGTTGTGTTTTGGTAGTTGATTAGTCAAATCTGAACTTAATCTTACTAAATCTAGTAAGTTGAGCATGTTCTTCTGTTTATGTTCCTACATCTGTTCTTCTGTTTATGTTCTTGTGATAACCATCATATAGCCATAAATGAAGTGACAACATCATATAGCCATAAAAGAAGGTAAATGCAACAATATACCGCAAGGCATTATCCTAATTCCTCTCTTGCTAAACAGTGTCACGAATTCTGTCACTTGGGAAATGTTTTGCTGCAAATTTCTTTGGCCAAAACATAATGTAGGAACTTATACGCAGCCAGTTTTTAGTATGAAAAAGTTCCGTCGAAAGGCACTTTAACTGCCTTTATTATATTAGTGAGTTTATTTCAATTGTTGTTGCAGGTAGCTGATGCTCACGAATTTTGATAGTTATTGTTGGTAAAGTCACACATCTTTCCGACTTTGTAAACTCTCCATATGACTGTCGATACAAGTCATTTTTTGCAGCCTTCAGTAAGTTTATGATTCTTTGTTCATCTCTATAGATAGTACACCTAGCAACTAACTGCGATGGTAAGTTACATGATTCGATTCTCCAGCTGAGGACACGTTCTGTTTCTCGCACTATTATCTTGCCAAGACTTTAAAATTTGTAGTACACTTAACTTTTTCTAGTTATGCAGATATATACTCAGCTTACAAAGGAGAGAATCTGTGGAAACCTTTTTAGATGTCTGCTATGTTTGCAGTGTTTTATACCCACATGATGGTTTCCATCTGATGGATAGCAAGCATATTGAATAGTCATGAGAAATATGAACCTAAATTTACAAGCAACAATGTGTTGGAAAACGTTGAAAACCTATCAATCCAACGAAACTTGTATGTTGTCTCCAGCATAGTAGCAATAAGCATTTCAACAACATAGCGGGAGGATGATTAGATGTTTGGATTTCGTCCCACATTGAGAAAAATATTAAATGACTGGAGCAATACTTTTATATACTTGACCAAGCACCGAGCCTGTTTGGTATCAGCTGAAAATCTCAATAATCAGTTAAAAATAATTTGAAAAGAAAATTTAACTTAACTGATAATCACAATCTGTTTGGTATGAGCTCGGACTACAGATCACTAAGTTGATCCATTTGACAAAATTTAAAGAGCTCTAAAGTCAAGCAATTGAATACACATGTTTATAACTGAATTGTGATTATGCTAATGTAAAAAATTATCAAAATTATTTTTTTAGAGATTTTAAGCTGCATAATCCCCAATTTTGGAGATTCTACAATTGCACAGAGATTATTTTAATCTGCAGATTATCAGATTAAAATTTGCAGGCATAACAAACAAGATTGTTGAAAAGATTTGGATTAAAATCAGCGATACCAAACATGCCCTAATGAAAACCATACTTGCCTTGACAGAGTCAATTTTGTCCTATGTGTCGCAATAAGTTGTAACATCATATACGGATATACCCATAAAAGAAGGTACATGAAACTCTCTATATGACTATCGATACAAGTCATTTTTTGCAGCCTTCAGTAAGTTTATCTTCTGTTAATAAAATGATTCTCTCTTTTATGGATACTTGTGGAGGATAATGAATATTTGTTCATCTCTATGTATATTACACCTAGCAACTAATTGCGATAGTAAGTTACATGATTCGATTCTCCTGCTGCGGACACTTTCTGTTTCTCACACTATTATCTTGTCAAGACTTCGAAATTTGTAGTACACTTAATTTTTTCTAGTTATGCAGATATATACTCGCTTACGAAGGAGAGAATCTGTAGAAACCTTTTTACATGTCTGCTATATTTGCTGCGTTTTATACCCACATGAGGGTTCCATCTGATCGATAGCAAGCATATTGAATAGTCGTGTAGGACTAACTATCAGACTACTGCAATGCCAATTTTGATTTGTACTACCTCTGTTTCGCCTGTTTCAGCTTATTTCACTTTTTGTCACTATTCACTGGGTTACTTTCATCCGGTGATTGCATGGTGTTATAGAGGAAAGTTTATTCTAAAATACCATGAAAAAATTGTTAAAAAATTACATCGTTTTGGTACCCAAATCACCAAGTCAAAGTGACTCAGTTACGGGTTAAAAAGTCAAACGCAGACGAAACGGAGGTAGTATTAGTTTGTTCGTATTTATTAGCCGTCTCTGTCGTCTTAAATTGCGGAGTTAGTTTATCATGACCTGAATGAATGGTGAAGGTCTGAAGGGTGATTTGGAAATAGGCTGCCCTTGCCTTTAGGGGTGCGTACATGGTAAACCACACACGTGTGCAATAGCTTGGAAACAACACAGATAATGATACGGCCCTCAAAATGGTACACTGCAGTAGTAGCTCAAGTTGCAAATGTTGTGGAAAATCCACTAAAAGATAAACAATTTCAGAATTATGGTTAGTCACAACAAAATTGATAAATTCAGAAAATAAATAGAGAATAATATGAAGAAGAAGAAATAAAAACTTATCGAATAATGGAAGATGACGAGATTGTTGGTGTAGGCTAAGGCGGTCCAGGACCTATCTTTAGCATAGCAATTTCCCCCACTATACGGTGCAAAATAGGATACACGGAAATGCTACCCACCGATACAATGCCTACCACGGTGGAGAAGAACAAGATTGCACTTCATGATTTCTCCTAAATTATAACCCAACCCGGACATAGGATAAGGATGGAAGAAGAGAGACACAAATCTGAAAACTTAAATTGACACAATAGACATACTTGTATTTATAGGAACCAAGGGGTGCTTGAAGGAAAAGACACTATGAAAAACACAATTGTTGTAAAGGTTACAACTATTTGAAACAAGACAACTTTTCAAAAAAAACACAAATATAAATTAAAACATAAAAAAAAATATTTTGAAACTTTTATACAACAGCAAACTCCTTGATAAGATACGTGGAGGAGGAGACTTAGACATCTATTACTAACTTACAAATATGACTTCATAGTTACTCATCAGCTAATGCACTGAAAATATAGTATGGAAGAGGGAGGCATAATTTGGACGTGTTTCTTGGGACACTCTCTTTTGCAAGGACTTTGTAGAATCACTGGGATCTCGAATTCATTACTGTCAAAGATAGGGATTTGCCTATCCATCGCCACCGCCTCATTTTCTCTGTAATTTCTGCTTAATTGACACCAGTTGTATTGTCAGTAATCCGCAGTTATACATTGGAAAGACAAGTTCTAATGAATGTTCCAACCAAGTCATGGAAACGGCCATGAACTCAAAAGAATCATTCCCGTTTGTATTATTATGTGTTTGTCCAGAAGTATCCCAATATATTTTTCTTCAACCTTGTACTTACCAGCTTCTCATATCTTTTTCTCGCCTCTACTTCCGGTTAGTTTCTCTCCTTTCTTGCCCGGCTTTAGATCATACATTTTCATCTTAGTGAAGGGCTAAATATGTTTCTAACTATTTTAAATCATCCACCTCATGTGTCCATAACAACGGACTTGATAGTGTTTCAAATCTCAAATATACAAACTACAAACCCCTTCACCGATCTTCCATGAGAAATACGAAGCTAAAGTTTCAAGCAACCATGAGTTGGAAACGTTGACAACCTATCAAGCCAACGAAACTTGCGTGTTGGGTCAGCGAATGTGAATCATTATGTCTCGTGACATCCAGTACGAACCTGGTGAACTCAAGGTTCAAGGTTCGTATGCAATGCACGAGACATTATGAACACTTGGTGTGCGCAATTTGACATAATGAACCACTAGGCAGCAGAGGATGCTACCGTAGATGTAGTTAAGTTCATTTTCTTACTTTCTACAATAAACAATACTCAAGAAGTACATATATTAATGATGTGATGTTATAAGAAGTGCTGTACTATTACAACTCACCTACCGTGAGGAGATGCAATCAAATGAGGTACCTAACATTCCTATATGACATCTTCAGTCTATTTAGTTTCATTCTTGTACTACCACTCATCAAGTGTCACATAGTGAAGAGATATCTCAGGAGGAGGCAACGTCTGATATAGAACCTCATTTGATTGCATCTCTAACGGTACTTCTCTTTTTGGCCCCTTCACATTATGTTCAAACCAGCCAAGACAAAAGTGACTAAAACCGGTTAAGTCGTTAGGATTCACTTACAGGGTTCCAACCCAGATAAGTGTATGGAAACCTCCGAAAGTCATCTGGCTCAGGTAGATATAGAGGGGGCTGGGGCCATCTACAAGATCATTTCTTAGAATAAACAAGCCAAAGTGAGAGTTTTGGCAGCTAAGAGTGTAGTAGTGGTTTTGTCCCACACCACCACCTACAGACGCCAGTGAGAGAGCGAGCCTCAACTATGAAATGTATCATCTTTTGGCTCCTGTAGATAGCCAAAGGCGCGGTTCAATTTCCCAAAAATAGTAACGATTTGCATCTTTAAAGTCGATCTTATAATTTCTAATTTCTTCTTTTGATGAACACATCAAGCTCTGTCATGTCAACTTTTTGTTTCTCTTAGATACATCTAACGTGAAAGTTAATTTGCAATTCAGAAGAGAGGAAAGAAGAATGTCGAAGGTGGTGATACTGACTGATAACCCAGTTGAAGATCATTCTCCATCCTGAAACGAGTCTACCAGCCGCAGCTGTGAAGAATCAGCAAATTTGAGCACAATTAGAGAAATTAACTAACACAGATTCTGATGAGCATCAGGAAGGTATCACTACCTTATCATTGGATACCGATGAATCTGGAAAATGTGAGTCCGTGATGCAATGGCATTGTTAACCTGAAAATTAACTTTCTCGAGCTGTTCTTAAGCAGACGGGAAGGAGGCCAACTTAGCTTTTCAGGTTAATGAACGCAAAAATAATGACTGTAAAACACCCAACTCATGAATGCAATCTTTCGGATGTGAAACGTACAAGTGAATCTGAAGTGATTTGAGCATTTTATCCGAGAAGTTAATAGACCCAATTGCTGACGCACAAGGTGAAGACACGATATAATCTTCTGAGGTAGTTAGAAGCACAAAATCACGAAAGGATCTTCCAGAGAGCGGAAAATCCGATGGACAAAGTGATGAGCTTCACGAGGGAATTCATCACGATGATGATGAACATTTCACCAGCGGGAACTTCTCTCGATGGATTATGTTTTTGTCATACTTTCACCAATTATGTAATATTGCAGTGTAGTTTAGCAATTTCATACTACTTGTAATAGTTAAGGACAATTTGAATATCTAAGTATGATTTTGGTAACTTCTACTATATGTAGTCTCATAGACGAAAATCCGTCCCAGTTCAACAATCAAAAGGACTATTCCACATCAAGCAGTGGGATTAATGGCCGATGGTTAATAATAATACTTTTAACAATGTCATCATGACAATTCTTTATTGCATCACTGAACTAGACTCAATTCGACAAAAAGATAGGACTTACAGTCGAGCAAAATCAATGCCGGAGGAAGGTTAATAATAATAATAATAATTTTAACAATGTTTTGAGACAAAACAAATGAGCCAAAATGTTAAAACATGTTCTCAGGTGCCCAAGTCCATGTCAAAAAGCCGCTTCATGAAGAGTGCAGCTTCTAAATTAAGCTGTTGATTTTGTCATCATGAAGAGAGCACCTTCTGGACCTCAGCAGTGACTTCAGCTGGCTGCTTCTCTGCGTGAAGGTTTGCAACAATGTTTTTCTTCTTGTAATAGTCAATAACCTGCAGCGTCATAAATCATCAATACACGGGCAAAGGTTTTGTAAGAAAGGGGAGAAAAACAACACCGAAATTATCCAACATGTGACCCCAGAAAGGCAGAGAAAAACTTGATACGGGTAAGGCCACAAAAAGATTCTATCAACTATAGTTCGCCACTGTAACCCATAATAGCTCAATTTTTCACAACTAAATGAAAACCAACATTGCAACTTAAACTCACGAGGCAATTAGTGGGCCCAAGCTAACAACTAGGTATATTCACGCTGCCCCTCGTGGCTTGGTGCGATCTGAACCATCAACCCCAGCTAGCACGTCCCTGAGAACAGAATAGCATCACCACTAGAGGTTGTTCTTCTATAGTGATATGGTCCTAGCTTATGAGTTACGACTTTCAAAACTTAAGATGTAGTTAATCGCCTTGGCTAATGAATACTACGAAATCTGAAGGATGTTTTTTAGAAGTTAATTGCGTCAAGAGTCAGCGAATGGCATTGATAAATGGAAGTTACATGTATTGAGTGTGCCTAGAAAATTTGGCCTGAGATGCAGTTCCCTGTTCCTAGCACATAACCAGGTACGAGCACTTTAAGAGAAAAGTGGCTGTCAAAATGTTCCTGAAAGACACTCTTCTAGTTACAGAAACAAAACTGCGGTAGGTATAAGTTAATGGGTGAAAATTGCATGTACCCAGCACACCATCAAAGCTAAAGCTTCGTAAGCTTTTCTTAATTAAGAGAGAAGAATGTATTTATAACTTAATCGTGACTCATTAAATGACAATGATCCATGCATAATATACATGTAATTTGTCTCTATGGTCATCCCCTGACTATGGAAGACATGGCCAAAAGGACAGCAGCTGTCAAGGAACTCACCTACTTAAACAGTTTATGTATCAAAAAGATAATTTCTCCATTTTTCTTTTTCTTCTTTTTTTTAATAAATGCCAGAAAGATAACTAAGTCTATTCTTCTCTCAAACTCAGCAAGTAAGCAAAATTACAAGTTTACAAGACACAAATTAGAGCAAGTGAAAGAAGATCATACCGGTTCAGTTTGTCTATGAAATGCTTCCAGCCTTGAGTTAAGAACAGCTGCGGTATCATCTTTACGTTGAATCAAAGGTTCTCCAGTAACCTTGAGTAATTTAAAACAAATAAAGAAAATCAGTCGCCAGCCACTTGCACATAAATACAAAATATAGATTAAAGCTGTTTTGAGAAATTGGTAATAGCAGGCTAGCAGCAAAAGGCACAACCACTTCTTATATGATGCCAGCTGTGGATCAGAACACAGACAAGTACCTACTGATAACCAAACTTGGAGAGACTTCGGAACAAGGCAGATGTTATAAAGTCTTATTGGATCTCTAAAATTACTAGTGTGAAGTCTGTTCCATAAAAAAAAAATGGCGCCTACTTTTAAAGGTTGCTTGAATGTCGAAAATGAGATTGTTAGTTGTTATACTTGACAGTTGGTATATAAAGATAAGGGCACGTTTGATAAAGGGATAAAAAAGGGGTACAACAATAATAATACTTGTAGGGGTAATAACTGATGTTTGATACAGGGATAAGTTATTATTTATACCCCCTTCTATGCCTAAAACTTAATCCCTCCATAAAGGTGGGATTGAACGCTAGAGTCTTAATACTCTATTTTATACTTGTGAAAACAAACATGTAACATTATCTTACATATATAATTCATACTCCCTTAATATCAATACACCCTATAATACTGTAGGGCCCCATGTACCCACAATTTTCAATCCCTGCACCAAACATGCCCTAAAGGTACAACTACATAAGGTACTACATTAAGCACCAGTTAAAGTTGTTTTAATGCTCAGTACCATCACTTTAGTCCACACTGCCATTTAGGAAGTCTGAAGCTGTGTCTTCTTTATAGTAGTAGTTATTAAATGCATCTCAAAGTCAGGGACGTGTTTAAAATTTTAAATACATGTAATGTGAATTTGAAAGCATATAATGCATATTTTAGACAAGTGAGAAATCCTCAAATTGGTCTTATTCACAAGAAAGAGGGGGAGTCTATTATATTGATCGCAAATGGAAACGCAAATGCAAATGCAAATGTTATATGATAGCAATGAAAGCTTCAAGTCTTGAACTACTTTGTACGACCCTCAATGTTATGTCCAGTTATTCCCATAGATTATGTGATGATGTATGTAGACTGTAGTGTCTGCTAATCTCTTTGTAGATGCCAGTGCTTCCCCCTCCTAATTCCTAAACTTGAACGGAACATGAGAGCATGAAAGAGAAACTAATTACATGTTATTTATGTTTACTGAAAGGGTTCTTCACTTTTTATGACAGAAACTATCAGCAACGGGAATTTTTTGGATGATTCATATGATTAATAACATAGACCAAGCTAATTGAATGAGATTTTATTTGTTTGAGATAAATTGTCAGGCACCACTAAAAGTGCTCATGATCTAACACAAACGGCATTCACGTAATCTTACATCATCAACGCCGGGAACTTTGGGGGGTGCAAACTTTGAGTGGTACGACCGACCACTACTTGGGTGAATCCACCGACCAGTAATCCTCTCCTCCAATATGGCATCATCGATTGCAAAGTTGAGAACCTTGTCAATTTTAGCGCCTCGCTTCTCAAGCATCTCATCAAGCTACACGAAAGAAAATAAGGATATCAGTTTGGAACTCATAACATGAGAACATGAAGGAAACAAAACATGCACTTGCAAAAATTGTTAAAACATCAAAGGATAAAAAAAATCGAGGTGGGACCTTCTGTGCTTGGACCTCTGTCCTTGGGAATCCATCAAGGATGAAACCTTTTTGACATGAAGGCTTCTTCAATGCTTCATCAATTATCCCCACAACCAAGTCGTCCGAAACTAGGTCTCCCTATAATTGGGAAAAAAAGGTAAATGTGAGAACTAACAGAGAATACAATAATCGTCCTAAATCTTATGCATCCACAGACACTAAACTAACCTTGTCCATGGCCTCTTTGGCCTTAACACCAAGTGGGGTTTTGGCAGCAACAGCAGCCCTCAACATATCCCCAGTAGCCAAGTGGCACAAGCAGTATTCATCCTTAATGATTGGGGATTGGGTACCTTTCCCAGATCCAGGTGGACCTGCATGTAAAGAGATTTCAAATTAATATGCACATAATTGGTTGACCATAAGAACGTCATACGCCGAAAAGAGGGATGATACTTTTTTTAATCATTTGACTTCACCAATTACGTGTCAAATAAAAACTAATATGATTGCCTTTTTATAGCACATTACCCACAAACTGAGGATTGACGAACAACGCATAGGAAGTTTCATTTGACACATCGGTGGTGAAAAGACTTCAGTGACACATAACATTTCTCTATAAAAAATCAAAGAGAGCTCCACCAGATTTCGGTTTTTTTAAGAACAGAGGACGTTAACAGTAAGCAATAATGGATATTCAGAAATAAGATAGATTAATATTTGGGTTCCAGTGATAGCCAAAGCTATCGATATTGTAGCAATTCGAGAAGCTACAACCTCCGGTTCAGCACTTCGAGAAGCTGAAATCTCCAAAAAATAGGGTTTCTACTTGCCCATGACACTTCACAATTCTACTACAAATTTGGGGAGAGGACTTTATACACGCACTCCATTACTATTTGAGGGGAGTCAGGTTGAGAGACACGACATGCATTGAGTCGCAACGAGTGTCGCACTTCATTACATAGTGTAAGACAATTGTGAAGATAGTCGTAGTGATTACATCGTAGCACGGGATTACGGTGGTCCGATGGGTTATATACCTGTTCTTCGTGCGTCGAGGTGCACGTTGCGCTATGTTAGAGAGACTAGATGTGGGAGAGATTTTCATCATTGATCTAGTTGCCCATGACACTTCACAGACAGAAACATCAGATTTCTATGACTTGACTTTGAGCATCAACACGATATTTGTTCGTAACTGCATGAATGAAACTGCCAATCTCAAACGCAACAGGGTAAATCAAAACTTAATCTCTCTAGGAAAAGCTCTTGCCTCTCTCTAAACGGTTATGGAAATGGATCACGCGCAGTTTCAACCTCCGCCAAAACCGCCACCGGCGGTGGTGGTCGAAGTGGATCTGGAGGAGGCTCTGCGGCGTAGCCAGAGTAATTACAAGCGGCGATTTGTGAAAAGTGGTAGTGTCTATCATGAGGAGGGTGGTGTGAACCGAAAGTTCAACGATGCTCTGATCCGAGCTCCGGTTGGGGTTTATATGGCGGAAGAGATGCTGATTGATGAAGATGTTGATCCTGAGGGCTCTGGAACCACGAAAGAGAAACTACCAGATGGAAGGATGCGTATTAGAAGTGGAGATCGGCATTGAAACGGCTGCATCGTCCCTGGATCAGGACTCTGATCCTGAATGTTCTCAGCAAAACGTCGGAATATAAATACCTCCATGACAGGCTAACGGTGCAGTGGAAGCTGTTCAGAGGCTTTGAACTCATTGATATGGAGAATTGATTCGGCTGTGTTAGGTTCTACTGCAAGGAGGATTACGACCGGTTCTGATGGGAGGGAGGTCTTGGATGGTGCAGGGTCATTATGTCGCGGTGAGAAAATGGCTTCCTCATTTGATCTGTTCACTGAAGTGACGAGAACGACACCGGTGTGAGTGAGATTTAGGGGAATATCTCAGGAATATTTTGATGAGGATCTGTTGGTGAAACTTGGTGGTGTTTTTGGGAAGGCGGTGAAAGTTGATCTCACCGCAATTGCTGCAACAAGAGGAAAATATGCTCGTATATGTGTAGAGATCGATATGGCACAGAGCCTTATGCCGGAAATTTTGATCAACGTAAGGAGATTTTGGTTGAATACGAGGGTTTAGATGAGACCTGTTTTGATGTGGCATGTTTTGGTCACAAGAAGTAGAGCTACATGAGAAAATTGAGTAAAGGAGAGGCTATGAATACTGGTTATGGAGAGAAGGCAGATCGGTCAGAGCCGGTGATGGTGGCGGAGGAGGTCCAAAAACGGCTGGAATTTGGGGTGTGGATGAAACGGGTTTGTACCCATATCATCCAGTCACGCTTGTCAAGTGTGATAAAGAGAAAATGACGGTGATCTTCAAAACTCAATTGTTTGGGAAAGCTGTTAGCCTGTCAGAACACCTATATGACATTTGGTGTTACTCTACGCATGAACACTGACACTAAAGCTTAAAATTACATAAGTAATTATGCACTGGAAGTCTGGAACTAAAAAAAATATTATTAGATACAAAACTTAGACCATACGCTTTTGCATCCCACGATCAAGGATCCACTTTAATTTGGCAGTGGCCATCCTGAAAAACACAACCACTTACAAAAGATAACCCCGGGGCAGTTGCAGGTAGACACTGCAGATTTTGTCCTAATCTTCTTTTCTACAGGGCATGTCTAAACTTGGGTCTCCTTAGTTATCCTATTTACAAATCATAAGATGCACAGGTCAGATAATACGTTAATAAGCTTGGCAGACACCCTTCAAAATATATGGTTCTAATCTCTGTAGTTTGCAGTCAGACAACCTTTTTTTCTTTCTATTCAACAATACATGTATAAGTGAGAATACGTATTCAATCTGCCAAGCTCTACTGTGAAACGATATGAATTTTACAAATTAGCACGGCCCAACAGCATCTGACCCGGACCTAGTACCTACAGAAACTCAGAAAGGCTCAGACGACACATGTGAGAAGAGACTCTTCTGTACACATCGTAATTCTACTCTCCAAGCCTTGTACTTCGACAAATACAAAATGATCTAAATCGTAAGCATAAAAGTAATTTCCTCTTAAACTGTGAGGAATTTCTTCCTCTGTGAAGTTACTGTCTCCCAAGCCATACTACTGTGAAACGATATGAATTTATAAATTAGCACGGCCTAACAGCATCTGACCCAGACCTAATACCTACAGAAACTCAGAAAGGCTCAAACGACACATGTGAGAAGAGACTCTTCTGTATGCATCGTAATTCTACTCTTGAGTCCAGACCTTGTACTTTGACAACTACAAAATTATCTAGGATTGTAAGCATAAAGTAATTTCCTCTTAAACTGTGATGAGTTTCTTCCTCTGTGAAGTTACTGTCTGATAAGTCAAAAGGTTGATTCCACGATATTTAACAGCAAAACTAACCAAAGCAAGCAACAGTTAACACCTCCATACTACCCACTCCAGATACACCCTTTTAATCCGTAAATTGAGATTATGACTTTACAAGCTCTAACCACTGCTATCCAGATGGTACACAACCCACATCCGAAACTCCTCATTCTCAAAAACATTGAGATGATAGACACATCAATTCTCCTAATTGCATTATACAAGTTCTGTTCAAGGTACTTAAAAAGACAACAAGTTAGCCTCAAAGGCCAAAACACATAACAGATCACAGATCCTATAATCCTACTATCTCAACAGCATGAACTCCAAAACAAACCCAGTGACAGATAATTACACCTACTATCTCACCAAATCTCAGATCCAAACAAACTGATGCAAAATTGAACTTTTTTCAGTGAAAATTTCAAACTTTGGGAATCAAATTGAGTGTGTTGATAGTTACATTACAAGCAAGTGAAAAGGTGAAGGTAATTGGAGAATCCGAAGGCATTATTACCTATGAGAATGAGGCGTTTGTCCGGCTTGGTGGAGCACTTCATGCGGCGGAGAAGCTCCGTCATGAGATCTACGGAATGGACGTCTTCCAAGTTCACTGAAGCGGACGCCATTGTCGACGACCTCTCTGGTGCTAGTCTAGGGTTTTTCTCTCTCTAAGTTGTCGCCTGAAGAAGAAGAGACTGTTTCTAGAGAGAGAGAGAGACGGGTTTGTCTGGAATAGCTTGAACTTCGAAGCAGCAGAGTCTTGTTCCAGGTTCATCTGTTGGTAAATTGACTATTATATCCTTCTTCTTTATTCCGAACTGCAAAGTTGGGCCAATTTTGATGATCATACTTGAGGGTTTTGGGCTTTTTGCTTTATGGGCTATTTTCTCTTTTTTAGGAATCTGATGTAAACACAACCTAACAAGTAAGGAATACCACAAAAGTGGCCCAGAAAAACAAGAATCTGCATTAAATTTCGGAGGCCGTGTTTTAAATTAGGGTGAAAGACAAAAACCACCCCTTGAGTATGGGTTATATACAAAAAAAACCATATTGTTCGGGGATATACAAAAACTGCCCTTGTCAGACACAAAAACACCCCTGTCAGTGACGGACGTAAGACAAATATCACCCTTCTGTTAATGTCAGCAAGTAGAGGGTGCAATATGACCTTTTAATGACCATTTTACCCTTAATTGTGTTTTTGTGTTTATTTTGTTGTTGTTTTAGGTGTTTAAAGTGTTCTTGAACACAGTTCTTAGGGTTCTTGAACACCACCTCCAAATCCCCACCACCGCCAACAACAACAACAACAACAACAACAACAACAACAACAACAATACCCATTTCAAAACTTCAATTAGAGATGGCAATCAAGAAAACTAGAGAACCCACCACACATTAATTCTTGACCATTTGGAAATATAGACAAGCTCTAACTCTAACTCAATCGTAATAACCTAACTGCCACAATCTTTCATTTCCAAACATGTTGCTCCAACACAGCAGTTTATCTCTCTAGGGGGCTAATACATGGATCGGATGAAACCAAATAAGCCCTAACCTTGACAGAGCTGTGAGTCATCGACGAACCTCTTGTGCAGCTGCGGCGTCCACACCAGCCGTGCTCACTTCTGGGTCTTCGCCGCCGACGACTCATCGTTCCCGTTCTCCGTCATCGTCGTCGACCCAGCTTCCTCCGCGCTGTTATCGATTCCCCTCGTCTTCCGCGAACCTGACCCATCCAGATCGAGCCCCTCCCTGGATCTATCCTCGTCCGAAGACTTCAAATTCAGATTGAAACTCCCCTGAAACTGACTTCGGATGCCGGAGAGCGTATTCCCCGACGCCAAATAAACATCCATCATACTCCGGCTTGTAATCCTTCTCATCCTCCCGCTTGTAATCCTTCTCCTCCTCCGTCGTCGATTGAACCAGAGAAGACGGCGAAAGAGGGCGACGGCGATGAAGAACAGAAGGGGAAAGACTTAGATCTGGTTGGTGAAGGTGAGAGAGGGAGTAGGAGGGGGCGGAGAAGGACAATGGAGAAGGAGTGGGTGGAGATTAAGTCCGGACTTGGTGAAATGATACCGAAGAAAGACTTGACCTTCTTATGATGTTTGCACATAGAGGATCCACCTGCCAAATGAAACCTGCAGATCGAGAGATTGACCCATAAACAAATGAAACCTTGATTTCCCTTCTTTCACATCTTCTATGATTAATGGGAAGATCTCTGTGTATGATATGGAGTGGTAGTTCGAAAATTTTTACTTAAAGGTGATTCTCAGAATTGGTTAAAGAATCTGATCGGGAAATTTGTGTTCTAACAGATCGATCCATCATCGGAAGAGGAGTAGAGAGATAGAGAAAAGATGGGCTATTAGGGTTAGAAATGAGGGGGTGAGGAGAAGAAATAATTTTATACCAGTGTAATTTTTCTTGAAGGTGAGGGTACATATGTCTTTTTGTCCCTCCGTTAGTTGTCGTTAGTCACCGTTAGCTGACAGGGGTGGTTTTTGTATATCCCCGAACAATAGGGTTGTTTTGTATATAACCCATACTCAAGGGGTGGTTTTTGTCTTTTACCCTTTAAATTAGGGTAAAAGACATTTTTCACCCTCCGACTATGGACAAAAGACGTTTTACCACTTGATTTATGGAAAAATAGATTTTGCACCCTTGTTAACGGATGGAGGGTGGACAGATACCACCCTTCTGTTACAATCTGTTAGTGGAGGGGTGCAAAGTGACTTTTTGGGACCATTTTACCCTTATTGATTTTGGACAAATACCACCCTTTTTTATTATTATAAAAGTCATCATGTTCTTTATGTTCTTGTGTTCTTGAGCACCACCATATCACCATCACCACCACCACACAATCGGATTCAGCATCATCATCATCATCATCATCATTAAAGGAGGAGGAGCAGAATCTATATGTGTTCGTTTGGCACAATGGGTTTGTGCCTGCATTGACCGCCGTCGTATACTAAGTTTTGCATTCCGCCGTCGTATACTAAGTTTTGCTTAGATTATGCTAAGAGATGGCTTAAAAATTAAAACGCCATCAGGTAGATCAACAGAAGATGAAAAGGATGACGAACCACATAATGTTAGCTTCGAAGTTGGTAACTAGCCAGTTCAGAGCCACCTCTCAGACATGCACACTAAAGGGGTGGAACTGTTATTTTCCAAACTAGAAGAAGGTGAAAGTATCAATCCAACAAAACTACCCGAGTTGAAAGTGTCTTAAACCCTTTTCGCTTTTCATAAGATCTCTCACGTCGATCAGACCTAGGGTTTTGTTTTGTCTCCTACACATACTACTTTTGAACGCTCCCTCTCTCAACAAACGCATCAAAATCCTTCACCAATCAATCCATGGCGTCGGCAAGGCAAAGATCATCATCATGGTCGTCATCGTCGACGAATTTGGGGTTAGAAGAAGAAGTTAAAGCCAAACAAAGGGTATTATCGGATTCGGTATCATCATCATCAAAGGAGGAGGAGAAGAAGAAGCTGTTGTATGTGTTCGTTTGGCACAATCGGTGCCGAGAGTACGCTTATAGCCTCTATGCCCTGGGCATCCCAAGTCCCGGTGGCACTATCATCAAAACCCAAACTTTCCAACTGGCAGGCGCACCATTAATAACTGACCCCGAACGATCTGATGTAGCTCCCCTCCTCCAGTTCCCGGAGTGGCGTCGTCGTCTTGGCATGAGATGCATTTGTCTGGATTCCAAGCTCTATTTCCTCGGAGGAGTGGTTCGTCTCGAACAACAATACCCCACACAAGTTTATGAACCTCTCGAACAACAATACCCCACAGAAGTTTATGAACCTCTCGAACAACAATACCGCACAGAAGTTTATGTTCTGGATTTGTCAAAGGAGGAGGAGACACCACCACCATTCGACAGGGATCGCCTCTTAAAGGTGCTGAACCCAGTCGCCAGTATGATTACAGGTAAAAGCCAACCCTGCGTTTCATTTGTGGCAGATGGTAAGATATTCGTGGTGTCTGGCAAGAAGAGTCCTCATAGAGGCGTCGTGTTGATGCAATTTGAGGTATTCAACCCGTCGTCCGGGGGTGAGGGTGGTGAGTGGTCTGAGGCCGAACATCAACCACCTTTCGATACAGCTCTTCATCTATCTCCCCCTTTGGTCCTCGGCCGCACGGTCTTCTTTTGTGGTCTTGGTAAGGATTTTAAGGAGTTCTACTACTCCTACCACATAGACTCGGGCCTGTGGTCGGCCTACTGTCCTATGGATCGTTTCGGTTGCAGTAGTAATGATTTGGTGTCCATGTTGGGTGGTGAGGTTGTTGGGGAAACACTCTGGAAGGTTTGGTACCGCCCCGAGAGTACTCCTGAATTTCCTGTTCTTGCTGCTTTACCGTTAGATATCGGTGAGAGGAAGAAGCCGAAGGAAAAGAAGTTTTTCAGTAATGTTGTGAGGTATTATATGCAATCTAATCCAGGTGGTGAAGACCCTCTTGAGCCATGCTCCATCCCCTACCCCAGTTATGCTCTGACACGCCTAGGGGCTTCCGCAGCAGCAACAGAAGAAGAAGATTATAGCGCCCGCCTGTGTTCCCTAGAGGTTGAATCCTATGTTGGTTTGTTTTCAACTCATCTTCGAATGAATGTCGTACTTTTTGATGTACGTTGCGGAGTAAGAGACTCAGCGAAATACCTCGCTTCTGCCCATTACTGTATCGAGGCCGGCGTGGATCGCTGTCCCCACTTAGAGCTCATCGATGCCCACCTTGTAAGTCTCTCCTCCTAGTTTAGTTGGTATAGCTCTCTTTGCTTTTGTTGTTTGTCTGATTGATTATATATGCTTTGCTACTTTGTTTCCCAAATAAAACATTGTGCCTGATCCTTGCTATGTGTATCCTCTATTTCACGTTAGCAACAAAGAACATGTGCAAGTGCAACAAATATTGTTTTTATTTTTATGATTGATGTATAATAAGACGATATAGATCACCAGTTCTCGGTATTTCGAAACAATATGCCTGATCCTTGCTGCAACTGTTGCAAGCAGTGTTTGATGGCATGCCACTGCTCTCATGTGTCCCATCAATCAGCCTACTAAAGGTGAATGGAATTTCGAGATTCGAACGAGTCGTTGTCTATTTTATGCTTAAATTCTAATTTTAATTCACACGTGTGATATCATTTCGAAACTCTTCACAATAGCCATGCTTGAATGTCGTGGTTATGTGTCTTGCAAATAATTGTGTGTTTTCTTATCTATTCCTTTATTTTGGCTATCCTTTTTAACCTGACGTTCTTGTAATTCATGGTATTGATTATCAGGTCTGAAGCTGTGCTTAGTTGAGTTTGCCCAATGTCAGTAAGTTCTGAGTAAGGCGAATGGAGTACGGTTTGCCATATATGTGTTGGGAAAGCTGGAGCAGCAGGAAAGCAGCAAGCATTGTGTTGCTGGGAGACGAGTGATTGTTACTGTCCTCCTCAAGTAGTAGTGGTGTTTAAACCGTGGAAACAACTTTCTTTTATTTAGTCCCTATCTTTTATTTAGTGGCCAACTTATGCTCTTATTTATAAGAGACGACATTGGGAAAATCCTGAATGCCATTGTTAATTTTTGAGCATTCAGTTTCTCCTGGACGTCCAATTATTTCCAGGTCTCAACTAGAGTAACCGAGCAGGGCCAGCTAACTCTCGGGTGGCCCTAAGCAAAATACATGAGGCCCTTGCAGGAAAAATAAATAAATTTTATTTTAAAAGAAAAAAATCATTTTTTGTTAATATTGTGTATCATTGTCTAATTAGACAATGGAAGTTGTAAATACAATCAACAATTCAACTAGACAATCTACGGATATATATAGTCTAGAGATAGTTACGAGATTTTATGTGTAAATAATGAAGATAACCATTACGTAATTCCCTAATACCGACAATGAAAATTTCTCAAAAGAATAGATACCAGACTGTAAATTAGCACCAAAAAAATTTGCACGGCCATTTATATCACAGTGACCATCAAAATTGATTGAATGCCTGAATCTAAGAAATTATATTAAATAATCATGTTCAGAAGATTGAGGAGGTATACGTTGAAAGAAGACCGAGTGGATGCGATAAAATACGACGCTGCTATATTCAAATGGTAGAATATGTTGGAGGGAGTGATTTTAGGATTTACATGAGCATGATTTTCACAGATCGCGGTAAATTATCTACTACTATATCATTTGGCAGAAAAAGAGGCTAGATTGCATTGGTGTTACCCAATGTTTCAATTTTGTGTGAATTTGTACCCACAATTTAAATGATGCATCGATAATGCCCATACTTTCTTTTTGTTGCAACGGTGATACTCTCCGTTAATGTGTTAATGTCTGTTACGTGCAAAGGAACCAAATCTTAGATCCAAATAAACTGATGCAAAATTAAACTTTTTTCCAGTGAAAATTTCGAACTTGAGGAATCAGATTTCCAGGAAAAGGAACTTAGGTCCTCCTTTCTTTGTTTAATTCATGTGACTTTTTTACTTTTTTTTAGAAAAAGGTAAAAAAGTTGCTTACTTTGCTACTACTAATTTTTTTAAAAAGTTTCTCAAAAAAAATTAAAAAGTTTTAATTCTAATTTTAGAAAAAAAGACTGTTTACTTTGCTCCAATTTTATCTCCTAAAAACAAGATTTTATGAGTAAAAAGTAACAAACGTTGAAGTAAAAATAACCTACTTTTTTCTTTTTTAGTCTTAAGAAAATGTGAAAAATTTCTGTAAAAAATAGCTAAATAAAAAAAATTTGTGAACTAAAAAAATGTTAAAAGTCGCTTAAAATTAAACAAAGAAAACAGAGCATATAATGTGTACAAAGGTAAACTTAATTGCACAATCCAAGGCCTTACCTATGAGAATAAAGCGTTTGTCCGGTTTGGTGGAGCACTTTCATGCTAATTGACGATCATACCCTCGTTCATTACTCCAATTAACGGATTTACCTTTTCCTTCGGATTCTGAAACCAAACAATTAACGTAGTGCTAACTAATTACTGAGTAATATAATGCTACCGACATAGGGGAACACTTCTCCTATAAAATCATGTACCTAAGAGCTGATTTGAAATCAATTCCATCATACGTCTTTCTCTAGCTGCGATTGAAATTTGAACAAGTTGTATACTTACATGGAGGCAACATAATTCAAAGTATGTATGACCAAGATCAACCCGAGGAGTCTTGGGGAAGTATTTGGCGTTTCTTTACACCGCAACAAAAAACAAGCAGTTTAAAGATGAATGCATCGTCGCTGTATATCCCAAAAAGAGACGAGTCGATCCCTTTGGGAGAAGATAGTCACTTTATTAATGTGGAGAAACAAACGGTTGGAGTTGCTGACGGCATTGGTTCTTGGAGGAAGAACGGCATAGATGCAGGCATGTACGCTAGGGAGTTGATGTTCAATTGCGTCAACACTCTTAACGATGATCAAGGAACAACAAAGCATGTTGATCCCAAAAAACTTCTCGAACAAGCATTCGAGAAGACAAGGGCAAAAGGGTCATCGACGGCTTGTGTGCTTACCTTGCACGACAAGACTCTGCACGCAGCTAACGTAGGAGACAGCGGATTTATGGTCGTACGACGTGGCAGAGTCATCTATCAATCACCAGTCCAACATCATGAGTACAATTGCCCGTATCAATTAGGCAATTCGTCGGACCATCCAGATGTTGCGCAAAAGTTGAGAGTTAAGGTGGAGGTTGGGGACGTCGTTCTGGTCGGGACAGACGGGTTGTTCGACAACTTGTTCGCGACAGATATTGAAGGGGCCGTCAGAAAACATTATAAGAGAGGGCCTCAAACACTAGCGAACGTCATAGCCATTCGTGCACTGCGAAAGTCTAAGGAAAAGGATGCGGTCACGCCATTTTCTTTATTGTATGCACAAAAAGGTGGCCTTAAACGCAAAGGGGGCAAAAAGGACGACATCACTGTCATTGTTGCGTTTGTAGTGAAATCGGAATATATGTACTGGCCACCTGAATCTCTTTACTGTCTGTTAATTTAATGATAATGTCTAGGTGGGGAAGATATATTTGGATTACAACTTCTAGAGTTGTGTTGTTTCAAATCAATCAAACCGTTATTTGTTATATAAACTGATATGTTTCTTGCAATTCTATGTGAAGTTAGAGGGTAGACAGTGGCTAAACCCAGTTTTGGAACATTCGGCGAGGTTTCAGAGTGCCAGGTCATCGAGGCAATTGATTTAAAATAAAAAATTGTTCCACATACTAAAGTACGAGCAAAAGAAAGTATGAAAATCTCAAAAATACGTGTTAGAAATTTGGTATTTTTTGTTTTTGCTTTTAAGGATCTCTTTTGCTACTATTACACGAAGAAAAATATGTTTTATCGTGCTTAAAATGTCTTATTACTTGAGCTACTTTTTCTCTCTCTAAGTGGTCGCCTGAAGAAGAGAGACTGTTTCTAGAGAGAGAGAGATGGGTTTGTTCTGAATAGCTTGAACTTCGAAGCAGCAGAGTCTTCTTGTTCCAGGTTCATCTGTTGGTAAATTGTTTATTATATCCTTCTTCTTTATTCCGAATTGCAAAGTTGGGCCAATTTTGATGATCATACTTGAGGGTTTTGGGCTTTTTAGCTTTATGGGCTCTTTTCTCTTTTTTAGGAATCTGATGCAAACACAACCCAACAAGCAAGGAATACCACAAAAGTGGCCCAGAAAAACAAGAATCTGCATTAAATTTCGGAGGCCGTGTTTTAAATTAGGGTGAAAGACAAAAACCACCCCTTGAGTATGGGTTATATACAAAAACAACCATATTGTTCGGGGATATACAAAAACTGCCCTTGTCAGACACAAAAACACCCCTGTCAGTAACGGACGTAAGACAAATATCACCCTTCTGTTAATGTCAGCAAGTAGAGGGTGCAATATGACCTTTTAATGACCATTTTACTCTTAATTGTGTTTTTGTGTTTATTTTGTTGTTGTTTTAGGTGTTTAAAGTGTTCTTGAACACAGTTCTTAGGGTTCTTGAACACCACCTTCAAATCCCCACCACCGCCAACAACAACAACAACAACAACAACAACAACAATACCCATTTCAAAACTTCAATTAGAGATGGCAATCAAGAAAACTAGAGAACCCACCACACATTAATTCTTGACCATTTGGAAATATAGACAAGCTCTAACTCTAACTCAATCGTAATAACCTAACTGCCACAATCTTTCATTTCCAAACATGTTGCTCCAACACAGCAGTTTATCTCTCTAGGGGGCTAATACATGGATCGGATGAAACCAAATAAGCCCTAACCTTGACAGAGCTGTGAGTCATCGACGAACCTCTTGTGCAGCTGCGGCGTCCACACCAGCCGTGCTCACTTCTGGGTCTTCGCCGCCGACGACTCGTCGTTCCCGTTCTCCGTCATCGTCGTCGACCCAGCTTCCTCCGCGTTGTTATCGATTCCCCTCGTCTTCCGCGAACCTGACCCATCCAGATCGAGCCCCTCCCTGGATCTATCCTCGTCCGAAGACTTCAAATTCAGATTGAAACTCCCCTGAAACTGACTTCGGATGCCGGAGAGCGTATTCCCCGACGCCAAATAAACATCCATCATACTCCGGCTTGTAATCCTTCTCATCCTCCCGCTTGTAATCCTTCTCCTCCTCCGTCGTCGATTGAACCAGAGAAGACGGCGAAAGAGGGCGACGGCGATGAAGAACAGAAGGGGAAAGACTTAGATCTGGTTGGTGAAGGTGAGAGAGGGAGTAGGAGGGGGCGGAGAAGGACAATGGAGAAGGAGTGGGTGGAGATTAAGTCCGGACTTGGTGAAATGATACCGAAGAAAGACTTGACCTTCTTATGATGTTTGCACATAGAGGATCCACCTGCCAAATGAAACCTGCAGATCGAGAGATTGACCCATAAACAAATGAAACCTTGAGTTCCCTTCTTTCACATCTTCTATGATTAATGGGAAGATCTCTGTGTATGATATGGAGTAGTAGTTCGAAATTTTTTACATAAAGGTGATTCTCAGAATTGGTTAAAGAATCTGATCGGGAAATTTGTGTTCTAACAGATCGATCCATCATCGGAAGAGGAGTAGAGAGATAGAGAAAAGATGGGCTATTAGGGTTAGAAATGAGGGGGTGAGGAGAAGAAATAATTTTATACCAGTGTAATTTTTCTTGAAGGTGAGGGTACATATGTCTTTTTGTCCCTCCGTTAGTTGTCGTTAGTCACCGTTAGCTGACAGAGGTGGTTTTTGTATATCCCCGAACAATAGGGTTATTTTGTATATAACCCATACTCAAGGGGTGGTTTTTGTCTTTTACCCTTTAAATTAGGGTAAAAGACATTTTTCACCCTCCGGCTATGGACAAAAGACGTTTTACCACTTGATTTATGGAAAAATAGATTTTGCACCCTTGTTAACGGATGGAGGGTGGACAGATACCACCCTTCTGTTACAATCTGTTAGTGGAGGGGTGCAAAGTGACTTTTTGGGACCATTTTACCCTTATTGATTTTGGACAAATACCACCCTTTTTTATTATTATAAAAGTCATCATGTTCTTTATGTTCTTGTGTTCTTGAGCACCACCATATCACCATCACCACCACCACCAAATCACCACCACCACACAATCGGATTCAGCATCATCATCATCATCATCATTAAAGGAGGAGGAGCAGAATCTATATGTGTTCGTTTGGCACAATGGGTTTGTGCCTGCATTGACCGCCGTCGTATACTAAGTTTTGCATTCCGCCGTCGTATACTAAGTTTTGCTTAGATTATGCTAAGAGATGGCTTAAAAATTAAAACGCCATCAGGTAGATCAACAGAAGATGAAAAGGATGACGAACCACATAATGTTAGCTTCGAAGTTGGTAACTAGCCAGTTCAGAGCCACCTCTCAGACATGCACACTAAAGGGGTGGAACTGTTATTTTCCAAACTAGAAGAAGGTGAAAGTATCAATCCAACAAAACTACCCGAGTTGAAAGTGTCTTAAACCCTTTTCGCTTTTCATAAGATCTCTCACGTCGATCAGACCTAGGGTTTTGTTTTGTCTCCTACACATACTACTTTTGAACGCTCCCTCTCTCAACAAACGCATCAAAATCCTTCACCAATCAATCCATGGCGTCGGCAAGGCAAAGATCATCATCATGGTCGTCATCGTCGACGAATTTGGGGTTAGAAGAAGAAGTTAAAGCCAAACAAAGGGTATTATCGGATTCGGTATCATCATCATCAAAGGAGGAGGAGAAGAAGAAGCTGTTGTATGTGTTCGTTTGGCACAATCGGTGCCGAGAGTACGCTTATAGCCTCTATGCCCTGGGCATCCCAAGTCCCGGTGGCACTATCATCAAAACCCAAACTTTCCAACTGGCAGGCGCACCATTAATAACTGACCCCGAACGATCTGATGTAGCTCCCCTCCTCCAGTTCCCGGAGTGGCGTCGTCGTCTTGGCATGAGATGCATTTGTCTGGATTCCAAGCTCTATTTCCTCGGAGGAGTGGTTCGTCTCGAACAACAATACCCCACAGAAGTTTATGAACCTCTCGAACACCAATACCGCACAGAAGTTTATGTTCTGGATTTGTCAAAGGAGGAGGAGATACCACCACCATTCGAGAGTGATCGGCTCTTAAAGGTACTGAAACCAGTCGCCAGTATGATTACAGGCAAAAGCGAACCAGTGGTTTCATTTGTGGCAGATGGTAAGATATTCGTGGTGTCTGGCAAGAAGAGTCCTCATAGAGGCGTCGTGTTGATGCAATTTGAGGTATTCAACCCGTCGTCCGGGGGTGAGGGTGGTGAGTGGTCTGAGGCCGAACATCAACCACCTTTCGATACAGCTCTTCATCTATCTCCCCCTTTGGTCCTCGGCCGCACGGTCTTCTTTTGTGGTCTTGGTAAGGATTTTAAGAATTTCTACTACTCCTACCACATAGACTCGGGCCTGTGGTCAGCCTATTGTCCTATGGATCGTTTCGGTTGCAGTAGTAATGAATTGGTGTCCATGTTGGGTGGTGAGGTTGTTGGGGAAACACTCTGGAAGGTTTGGTACCGCCCCGAGAGTACTCCTGAATTTCCTGTTCTTGCTGCTTTGCCGTTAGATATCAGTGAGAGGAAGAAGCCGGTCGAAAAGAAGTTTTTCAATAATGTTGTGAGGTATTTTATGCAATCTAATCCAGGTGGTGAAGACCCTCTTGAGCCATGCTCCATCCCCTACCCCAGTTATGCTCTGACACGCCTAGGGGCTTCCGCAGCAGCAACAGAAGAAGAAGATTATAGCGCCCGCCTGTGTTCCCTAGAGGTTGAATGCTATGTTGGTTTGTTTTCTACTCATCTTCGAATGAATGTCGTACTTTTTGATGTACGTTGCGGAGTAAGAGACTCGGCAAAATACCTCGCTTCTGCCCATTACTGTATCGAGGCCGGCGTGGATCGGTGTCCCCACTTAGAGCTCATCGATGCCCACCTTGTAAGTCTCTCCTCCTAGTTTAGTTGGTATAGCTCTCTTTTCTTTTGTTGTTTGTCTGATTGATTATATATGCTTTGCTACTTTGTTTCCCAAATAAAACATTGTGCCTGATCCTTGGTATGTGTATCCTCTATGTCACGTTAGCGACAAAGAAAATGTGCAAGTGGTATAATCAAATGATAGTTACAGATCATCACTAGTTGAATTACGGATATACAAGTATGCCTGATCCTCCTTGCGGCAACTGTTGCTCTCACGTGTCCCATCAATCAGCCCATTACAGGCAAATGGAATTTCGAGATTTGAACGAGTCAGTTGTCTATTTTGTGAACAAATTCCAACTTTTAATTCACACATGTGATCTCATTTCTAAATGTTGTCACTCGTCACAATAGCCATGCTTGAATGCCGTGGTTGTGTCCTGCAAATAATTTTGTGTGCGCGTGTATTTTTTTATCTGTGTTTGCTTATCTCTTCCTCGTGTTTTTATCCTGTTTAACCTACCTGACGTTCTTGTAATTCATGGTATTGATTATTAGGTCTGAAGCAGTGTTTTGTTGAGTTTGCCCAATGTCCGTGAGTTTTGAGTAAGGCTCTGACAAGTCAACATTTTCTGAAAGTCAACAAAAACATTTGCTGAGTAAGGCGAATGGAGTACGGTTTGCCATATATGTGTTGGGAAAGCTGGAGCAGCAGGAAAGCAGCAAGCATTGTGTTGCTGGGAGACGAGTGATTGTTACTGTCCACCTCCTCCTCCTCAAGTAGTAGTGGTGTTTGAACTGTGGAAACAACTTTCTTTTATTTAGTCCCTATCTTTTTATTTAGTGGCCAACTTATGCTCTTATTTATAAGAGACGACATTGGGCAAAATTATATCTCACATATATGTTTTATGCCCTCCTTCACTTTTGAAAGTCCTCACCCGTATGTTCTATGCTTTTCGGACCCATCATCCTCATGTTTGTTTTCTCAACAGAGGAGAGGGTGTGAACTTTTAGTGAGGGAGGAGGGGTTTAGGCAAAATACTTTCAAAGTCTGGTTCTTTTGTGATAGTTCTCTGCCATCTTTTCTTTAGCCTTTTTATGAGTTGTTTCGGGCATGTCCTTCACAAGATTTGTTGGCGTACTCCAATTCTTGCAACTTACGAGACAATCATAGTCGTTTGACTCCGAATCATCCTTCATCTCATGTCTCGCCGAAAGCCCAAAACCTAGAATGCTGGTAACAACCTGGACGAAATAGATAAAAACGAGAAGGAAAAAAACAATAGCATGCTAGAGAGAAGAAACTTTCAGAGTTGCCTTGAATGAAAGCTCAAGGTGAGAAGATGAGCAAAAATGGGGGCTAAAGATCGCCTCAGGCCTCCGATATCAGAAAAATCCAAATCCTGGATATCATCTGGCCTATGGTGGGGAATTTCCTGAATGTCATCGTTAATATTTGAGCATTCATTGTTAATTTTGAGCATTCAGTTTCTCCTCGCCGTCCAATTACTTCCGGGTCTCAACTGGAGTAACCGGGCAGGGCCGGCCCAAACTCTAGGGTGGCCCTGAGCAAAATACATGAGGCCCTAGCAGGAAAAATAAGTATTTTTTTATAAAGAAAAAAACACAATGCCTTTTTCTTCTAATATTACACCATTTGGAACATCTGGGTCGCTCGGAATAATTTAAATTTTCGGGATGCGGGATTCTACACTTTCACTATAATTAATAATACATACAACTCTGCACATAACTGCACCTTGTTCCAACCTGCCCTTCCACAACAGCAACGTGTCTGTATTCACGTCCACTGGCATCCTCCCCCACCTGGTTCGATAAAACTAAACACTGACGGATCCTTTAATTCCGATACAACGACGGGGGTAGTGGAGGCCTTTTCAGAGACCACGATGGAACTTGGATTTCTGGTTTCTCAGCACGCATTAAGTTTTCTTCGGCTTTAGAAACAGAGTGTTTTGCCTTATGGTTTGGATTATCACTAGCCCATTATAAAATTACAATCACTTAATTATTGAACTTGACTCCTCAACACTGGTTCAACTTTTACATCATGAATCACATTTTCCACACTACATTCACAATCTCTTGTTGGATTGCAGGCAAATCCTTCAGTTGCATGGGGACTGGAAGGCCCAGCACATCTATCGCGAGGTCAATCAAGTGGTGGACCAGCTGGCCACGGAGGGCCAACTACTCTCTGAAGCCTTTATGTTTCACTGGACGGCGCCACCGGGTCTTCATCGCCTACTTATGAATGACATATTACAGCAACCAACTTCACGTATCGTTTCAACAACTGAAACACCATGATGGACGCTGCCACTTTGGGAATATGATCCACTGTTATCTTTTACGTATCTATCTAGTCAGTCTAACCCAGGGTGTTCATATACTGGTTTCCCTGCTTTTGTCACAGACCATGAGTCTGCTAGTTAGTCACTTTTGGGATTGGCTTTGTAAAATAGAAGGGGGCCATCCTGCTGTCTGTTTTGTTCTTCATGACCTACGCGGTCTTCCACATCACATTGTACTGTATGTAACATAATGTAATATAAGTTTGTTTGTTTCAAAAAAAAATCATTGTCTAATAACACAATGGAAGTTGTAAATATTGAAGATATTGGGCTAAACTCCACTGGACTTCAGCTGCTGAGTATTGGGCCTGTCTAAATGACCCAACCTTCCTTTGAAGAAAGCCCATTATTGGAGCCCATTGTTTTAACCCTAAAACAGCTGTAACCATTCTAGATTGTTCTTGACTCTTCCTTGTCTAACGGCTGTATTTCTTCCCGTTAGAATTCTTTGTATTTAGAGACGTCGTCTCTTAGGTTTCCGTTAAGTCAATCAATACAATGTTTCTATCTCTTCGTTTCATATTCTTCATTTCATTCATTTAATCTTTTCACAAGAATTATAATTGCTCTCATGGTATCAGAGCCTCTCCTGTTTTGACCTCATTTTTCTTCAATGGCTTCTACGCCGATCTCACCCAACCCTTTAGCTCTCTTGTCAAATATTCACAATCTCATCACTCATAAACTCGATGGCACCAACTATGTTATGTGGAAGCATCAGCTTCAATCAATCCTCAAAACACAGTCCCTTTTCGGATTTCTCGATGGATCTGCACCATGTCCACCGGAGTTTTTAGTCGCCGCCGACGGATCTGTCTCAGCGACAGTCAATCCTGCCTTCACCGCCAGGCAGATACAAGATCAAGCTTTGCTCACCCTCATCAACGCCACCCTCTCCTCCGAAGCTCTGTCGCATGTTATCGGGTTAGATGATTCTAGAACCGCCTGGGTTACACTTGAGTCTTGCTACGCCTCTGTGTCTAGATCTCATATTTTACAATTGAAATCTAATCTTCAAACTCTCAACAAACGATCTGATTCTATAGATCTCTACATGCAGAAGCTTAAAAATCTTCGTGATAAACTGTTTGCCTCCAATGTCAAAATAGATGATGAAGATATGATTCTTTATGCACTAAATGGTCTACCAATTGAATGCAACTCTTTTCGTTCCTCACTTTGTATTCAATCAACACCTCTTACACTTGCTGAACTTCATGTTTTTTTAAAAGCTGAGGAACGAATGCTTGATTCACAACATGTTTCAAATGATTCCACTACCCCTACTGCTTTTTACACTCAATCTCAAAAAAATTCTTCCTCTCGTGGTCGAGGCGGCGGTTCTGGTCAAAACCCTAGAGCCGGTGGTCGTTTTGGTGGCTATTCTAATCGTTCTGGTCAACGCGGTGGTCGTTTTGACCACAACAGGGGTCGATCTGGATATCGCAATGGTTCTGGTCCAAACCCTAGAGGTGGAGGACGAGGTTCCTCCTTCAACAATTCCTTTGGTGTATCTAAAACTGGCAAGGCACCTGTAAATTGCTAGATTTGTGGCATGGATTATCACTCTGCACTTGATTGCTGGCATCGAATGGATTATGCCTACCAGGGTCGAACACCACCTGAACAGCTTTCTGCTATGGCTGCTACATCCCAGACTCAGCCTATCTCTCCTAACTATTGGCTTACAGACACAGGTGCATCTGCACATATGACTGGTGAACTTCGAAATCTCTCTATCTCCGAACCTTATTCTGGATCTGACAATGTGACTGTCGGTAATGGTTCATCTCACTCCATCAATAACTTTGGTACTGCTCTTCTGCCCACTCTTAATCATGTTTTTACTTTGTCTAAAACATTAAATGTACCTGATTTAACTGCCAATTTGCTTTCTGTGCATAAACTTTGTGAAGAAAATAATGCTAGATTTATTTTTGATGCCCAATCATTCTGTATTCAGGATATTGCAACGGGCAGAGTTCTTTATCAGGGTTTGAGTAAAAATGGTCTTTACCCCATTCAGACCACTCCTCTTTCTATCAAGCCTTCACCAAAAGCGTTTCTGGGTCAAAAGGTCAAGTCAAAACTTTGGCATCATCGACTGGGACATCCCTCTAATGAAATTCTGTCTAAATGTGTTAATTGTTCTTCTAATACTTCTGTTTTATGTCAATCTTGTATGGCTGGTAAAATTACTAGACTTCCTTATGAACAATCTTCTACTGTTATCAAGAGACCTCTTGAATTAATTCATTCTGATGTATGGGGACCTGCACCTTTGAAATCCTTTCATGGTTTTAGGTATTATGTTCTCTTTATTGATGGTTATTCTCGTTTCACCTGGCTATTTCCTCTGCATAATAAATCTGAAGTTGCTACTACTTTTCCAAAATTCAAAAACTTTGTTGAAAAACTATTAAACTGTTCTATATCTCTTTTTAGGTCAGACGGGGGTGGTGAGTACACATCTTTTGTCTTTCAAAATTATTTGAACAATAATGGCATTATTCATCAACGTTCATGTCCTCATACACCACAACAAAATGGTATTTCTGAAAGAAAACACCGTCATATTGTAGAAACAGCTTCCACTCTACTTCATAATGCTTCTTTACCTGCACATTTTTGGTATCATGCTGTTTCAACTGCAGTTTATCTAATTAATCGTATGCCTAGTTCAAATACAAGCAACAAATCTCCTTTTGAGCATCTATTTAACAAACTTCCTGATTATGATAGACTTAAAATTTTTGGTTGTGCTTGTTATCCTTGTTTGACACCTTATACTCAATCTAAATTAGCATCAAAAACAAAACAATGTGTTTTTGTTGGATATGCAGATGGTTTTAAAGGATATCTTTGTTATGAGAAAACTTCACAAAAATTTTACATTAGCAGGGATGTTGTATTTGATGAACATTGTTTTCCTTATGCTACTAAATCACAAAATGAACCTGTTCCTATTACTGCTTCTACTTCTCCTACTGACTTTGATTTATTTTCAGGTACCAACAATGAATTTGTCCCTCCCCCCTCTATCCCCCCATCCTCTCCAGTGTTTCCCCGTAACACTGAGTCTGAGGACTCTGGGGTGCAGCAGCCTGCTGGGAATCAGGTCTTCTCTCCCAGAACAGATGCTACCATCACATATATTGCACCTTCTGAGATTTCATCTCAGCAACATACCTCTCCCAGTCTAGGCTTGGTTGAACCCACAGCAAGTCCAATGATGAATTCCCCCCAGCTCCTATTATTCATCCCATGAGGACAAGGAGTAAAACTGGGATTATTAAAAAGAAATTGCCCTTCACTGGCACTGCTCATACAGGTTTTCATGTTCTCCCTTTTTCATCTCTTAGTGATCCCACTTCCTTTAGTGAAGCTGCTAACACTCTCAGTGGCAAAATGCCATGACCGAAGAGTTTAGCAGTCTCCAAAACCAAAACACTTGGACACTTGTCCCCTGTCCACCTAATGCCAACATTATTGGCAACAAATGGGTGTACCGGACCAAATTCAACCCTAATGGTTCTGTTTCACGTTATAAAGCTCGTCTAGTTGCAAAGGGGTTTCATCAAACACCTGGGCTTGATTATGAAGAGACCTTTAGCCCAGTGGCTAAGCATGCTACTGTAAGATGTATTTTAGCCCTTGCTGCTTCTTTTTCTTGGCCCCTAACTCAATTAGATGTTAAGAATGCCTTTTTACATGGTATTCTAAAAGAAAGAGTTTTTATGAAACAACCTTAGGGTTTTGTTTCCAAACAGTTTCCTCACCATGTCTGCTTATTAAAAAAATCTATTTATGGGCTAAAACAAGCCCCCCGAACATGGTTTGAAAGGTTTACAACCTACTTGATGTCTCTTGGTTTTGTTCCTTCATCTGCAGATTCATCTCTTTTTATTAGGCACTCTTGTGCCAAAATTTCAATTCTTTTGCTTTATGCCGATGACATTATCCTAACTGGAAATGATCATCTGTTTATTGGGGACCTTGTGATCAAACTCAACACTGAGTTTGAAATGACCAATCTTGGTCCTCTTACTTACTTTCTGGGTTTACAAGTCAAACGAACTTCTTCTAGAATTTTTATTCATCAGGAGAAGTATATTTCTGATATATTGCAACGATTTAACATGGTCACTTGTAAACCTTGTTCAACTCCATTAGCAGCTGGCACTAAATATCACTTATTTGACAGCAAGCCTCTGCAAAATCCTACTGTTTTTCGTCAGCTGCTTGGAGCCCTTCAATATCTCACTTTTAGCAGGCCTGACATAGCATTTTCTGTCAATCATTTGTGTCAATATATGCATGCTCCTACTGAAAATCACTTAGGTGGTGCCAAACGTATTTTGAGGTATTTACAGGGCACCAAAACTCATGGAATTTTATACAGAACTGGTTCTCTGCCTCTTCAAGTTTTTACCGACGCAGATTGGGCCGGTAATCCCTCTGATAGACGTAGCACCACAGGCCTTGCTGTCTTTTTGGGCCCAACCCAATTCACTGGGCTTCAAAAAAACAGCCCACAGTAGCACGTTCTTCTACTGAGGCTGAGTACCGGGCTTTAGCCACAGCAGCAGCAGACTTGTCTTGGTTTAAAACCTTATTCAAAGATCTCAGATTTCAAATCACTTCTTGTCCAATTCTTTGGACTGATAATTTACCAGCTTTGTCCTTAGCTTATAATCCTCTTTTTTCACGCACGTACGAAACATATTGAAATTGATTATCACTACGTGCGTGAAAAAGTCTTGAATCGTGAACTAATTGTTGATTTTCTTTCAAGTGCGGAACAAACTGCGGACGTCTTCACAAAAGGCCTACATCCTACCCATTTTGAAGAACTCAAGAATAAACTCATGGTTCAGGTCCAACCACCATGAGTTTACGGGGAGCTATTGAAGATGTTGGGCTAAACTCCACTGGACTTCAGCTGCTGAGTATTGGGCCTGTCTAAATGACCCAACCTTCCTTTGAAGAAAGCCCATTATTGGAGCCAATTGTTTTAACCCTAAAACAGCTGTAACCATTCTAGATTGTTCTTGACTCTTCCTTGTCTAACGGCTGTATTTCTTCCCGTTAGAATTCTTTGTATTTAGAGACGTCGTCTCTTAGGTTTCCGTTAAGTCAATCAATACAATGTTTCTATCTCTTCTTTTCATATTCTTCAGTTCATTCATTTAATCTTTTCACAAGAATTATAATTGCTCTCAGTAAATACAACCACCAATTCAACTAGACAATCTACGGGTATATATAGTCTAGAGATAGTTTCGAGATTTTATGTGTAAAAAATGAAGATAACCGTTACGTAATTCCCTAATACCGACAATGGAAATTTCTCAAAAGATAAGATACCAGACTGTAAATTAGCACAAAAAAATTCGCACGGCCATTTATATCACAGTGACCATCAAACTGATTGAATGCCTGAATCTAAGAAATTATATTAAATAATCATGTTCAGAATATTGAGGAGGTATATGTTGAAAGAAGACCGAGTGGATGCGATAAAATACGAATCTGTTATGTTCAAATGGTAGAATACGTTGGAAGGAGTGATTTTAGGATTTACATGAGCATGATTTTCACAAATCGCGGTAAATTATCTACTACTATATTATTTTGGCAGAAAAAGAGGCTAGATTGCATTGGTGTTACCCAATGTTTCAATTTTGTGTGAATTTGTACCCACAATTTAAATGATGCATCGATAATGCCCATACTTTCTTTTTGTTGCAACGGTGATACTCTCCGTTAATGTGTTAATGTATGTTACACGCAAAGGAACCAAATCTTAGATCCAAAGAAACTGATGCAAAATTAAACTAATTTCCAGTGAAAATTTCAAACTTGAGGAATCAGATCTCCAGGCAAACGAACTTAGGCCCTGCTTTCTTTGTCTACTTCAGGTGACTTTTTTACCTTTAAAAAAGGTAAAAAAGTTACTTACTTTGTTACTACTAATTATTTTTAAAAGTTTTAATTCTAGTTTTAGAAAAAAAAAGACTGCTTACTTTGCTCCAATTTTATCTCCTAAAAAGAAGATCTTATGAATAAAAAGTAACAAAAATTGAAGTTAAAGATAACCTACTTTTTTCTCTTTTTAGTCTTAAAAAATGTAAAAAAAATTCTATAAAAAAATGAGCTAAATAAAACATCTCCTATGACCTAAAAAAATGTTAAAAGTCACATAAAATTAGACAAAGAAAGCATAGTCTATCGTGTTTATAAAGGTAAACGTAATTGCACAATCCAAGGCCTTACCTATGAGAATAAAGCGTTTGTGGTTTGGCGGAGCACTTTCATGCTAATTGACGATTATACCCTCGTTCATTACTCCAATTTACGGGTTTATCTTTTCCTTCGGATCTGAAACCAAACAATAAACGTAGTCCTAACTAATTACTGAGTACTATAATGCTACCGACATGGGGTAACACTTCTTCTATAAAATCATGTACCTAAGTGCTGATTTGAAATCAGTTCCATCATACGTCTTTCTCTAGCTGCGATTGAAATTTGAACAAGTTGTATACTTACATGGAGGCAACATAATTCGAAGTATGTATGACCAAGATAAAGCCGAGGAGTCTTGGGGAAGTATTTGGCGTTTCTTTACACCGCAACAAAAAACATGCAGTTTGAAGATGGATGCATCGTCGCTGTATATCCCAAAAAGAGACGAGTCGGTCCCTTTGGGAGAAGATAGTCACTTTATCAATGTGGAGAAACAAACGGTTGGAGTTGCTGACGGCATTGGTTCTTGGAGGAAGAACGGCATAGATGCAGGCATGTACGCTAGGGAGTTGATGTCCAATTGCGTCAACACTCTTGACGATGATCAAGGAAGAACAACGCGTGTTGATCCTAAAAAACTTCTCGAACAAGCATTCGAGAAGACAAGGGCAAAAGGGTCATCGACCGCTTGTGTGCTTACCTTGCACGGCAAGACCCTGCACGCAGCTACGGTAGGAGACAGCGGATTTATGGTCGTACGACGTGGCAGAGTCATATATCAATCACCAGTCCAACATCATGAGTACAATTGCCCGTATCAATTAGGCAATTCGTCGGACCATCCAGATGTTGCGCAAAAGTTGAGAGTTAAGGTGGAGGTTGGGGACGTCGTTGTGGTCGGGACAGACGGGTTGTTCGACAACTTGTTCGCGACCGATATTGAAGGGGCCGTCAGAAAACATTATAAGAGAGGGCCTCAAACGCTAGCGAACGTCATAGCCATTCGTGCACTGCGAAAGTCTAATGAAAAGGATGCGGTCACGCCATTTTCTTTATTGTATGCACAAAAAGGTGGCCTTAAACGCAAAGGGGGCAAAAAGGACGACATCACTGTCATTGTCGCGTTTGTAGTGAAATCGGAATTTATGTACTGGCCACCTGAATCTCTTTACTGTTTGTTAATTTAATGATAATGTCTAGGTGGGGAAAATATATTTGGATTACAACTTCTAGAGTTGTGTTGTTTCGAATCAATCAAACCGTTATTTGTTATATAAACTGATATGTTTCTTGCAATTCTATGTGAAGTTAGAGGGTAGACGGCTAAACCCAGTTTTGGAACATTAGGCGAGGTTTCAGAGTGCCAGGTCATCGAGGCAATTGATTTAAAATAAAAATTTGTTCCACATACTAGTACGAGCAAAGAAAGTATGAAAATCTAAAAAATACGTGTTAGAAATTTGGTATTTTTTGTTTTTGTTTTTTAGGATCTCTTTTGCTACTATTACACAAAGAAAAATATATTTTATCGCGCTTAAAATGTCTTATTACTTGAGCTACTTTTTGATGACATTTTCGGGCAACAGCCTAGAATAATTTCACTTGTGGGCCGATATAATCTGCTAAATTCATTGTTGGAGTATCAGAGAGGGGGTTCACTGGAAGATGATACTGTACATGGAGTCTTTTTCCCTATTGAGTTTGAAACTGGATTATTCTATTTGATAGCTTATACTGAGACTGATTAAAAAACTAAAGAAATGAACGCAAGGGATTTAGCTACCGTGTTGATTTCGTTAGTTTTCTTTTGAGTTTGATTGCTTTCACTCATTGGCAATAGCAACTATTCTGTCCAAGGTTCGAGCCATGACAGCTCTACTGTGGGAATTCCACACGTAAGATGGACTCCTTGTTGTAAATTACAGTAATCACCCGTGAGTATTTAGCTTTGCAGGGTGGACTAAATAGCCAATTACCTACAAAAATCTTTCTTTTATTGAATTTGATCCTTCAATTCCAATGGGCAATTGGAGTGACCTGACTGGACCTCAAATAAACAATGGGCAATTGAGAGCAAAACTTGACTCTAAATTAAATTGTCCACGTCCAATGTCACTTTTGGGCGCCTAACTTATTCTTTGACAAGCTCTTTTCTCAAATCATCAGGAATCTGATTCGAACACAATTCAAAAAGGAAGGAACACCCAGAAAGAGGACCAGAAAAACAAGAATCTCTGCAATTGAATTCAGATTTGCACCCACTTGAAGGTTGTACCTAACTGGATTCAGATGGCATCTAGCCATGAAACCAGCAAAACCAATGCCTTTCCACGAGGTAATTCCGATCCACAGTCCTGAACAACGAGTCTTGAGACGTAGATTGTCCAAAGGAAGGCATGAAAACCATAAACGCACCACAAACGTAAATCTACTTCTTAGCGACACTGAGACAGATTAATACTTCTATTTCATACCTACTACGACAACAAATTAAGGAACCAAGTGTTTTGTGCCATAGTTCAGGCTGCCAACATAAAGTAGAGCCAAGCCAAAGTACCTCTAATAGTATAAGCATCAACATTCAAAACACATCTAATAATCGTTACATATGCTCAAAAAGGAGAGATTGACATCAGCCTGGTCAAATGAAAGGTGAAAACTCACTCGTCATCTTCAGATTTTGATTTCTTCTTCTTTTTCTTCTTACTCTCAGTAACTGCTGGAACATCCTCTACAGCTTCTTCAGCCTTGCTCTTCTTTTTCTTCTTCTTTGCTGTTCCGTCCTCAGCTTCCACACCGTTGCCGTTTTCTACGGCTGGCTCATCCTCAATTTTCCTCTTCTCTTTCTTTTTCTTCTTCTTTTCGCTCTTTCCATCTTCAACAACGTCTCCATTTGGCTTGTCTTCTGCCATTGGTTCATCGACGTCATCTGCAGCCTTTGACTTCTTGCTCTTCTTCACTTTTGGTGTTTCATCTACATCCATCTCTGAATCTGCAAAGGACCACCCCAACAAATGAACTACAATCCATAAAACATTGAGTGGCAAAGTTCATAATACAGCAGTAACGCGCTTCAGAACCAGTGTTCCATTCCAAGCCATGGTAATTTTTTGGGTACAAAAGGAAGCCAGTTAGATAGGTGGAAGTTACAACTTCAGAACCTAACTGTGCAGTGACTAGAAATTATATTAATTGCTTAACAATGAACTTAGATAACTGATTAAATAATGAAAATACAGCCAACTTTGATACTGTGCTCTTATCCTCTGGTTTCTATTATGTAATGCTGCCTCTACTAGATATTCATTCTACTTGAACCATGCATTTGAGAGAATCAAGTATGTAAACATGAGTGTGTCAAGAATCGCCTCAGCTGGAAATTTCAAGTTGTTCAATATTTTTTCATAACAGAGAGAATTCCTACTCAGGGTTTCAAGTAAGTGGAAGGAAACTGAAGATTCAGCTAACTTTTGACAGACGATGTATGCAGGGAAATTTCGATAATGTCCTCTTATCCTCTGGTTTCCATGCATTTGAGAGAATCAAGTATGTAAACATGCGTGTCTCAAGAATCGCCTCAGCTGGAAATTTCAAGTTGTTCAATAATTTAACAGAGAGAATTCCTACTCAGGGTTTCAAGTAAGTGGAAGGAAACTGAAGATTCATTTAACTTTTGACAGACGATGTATGCAGGCAAAAAGCCCCTCAAAGGCCTCCTGTAGTCAGAGTTATGCTCTGAGTGCATTTAAAATTAAGGAAAGAATTCTACTACCGCTAGCAGAAACACAGCTATTTCTCTCTTAGCGGTTACGCACCTTTATTTGTGTTCTCAAGTGCAGACTTCATCATATCAATATTTTTACGTGGGGCAACACCCTTGTCATAAAACTCAAGTCGCTCCTCAACTTGTTCACGAAGTTTGTCCCCATAAGCAGTGGTGCTCTTATCTGCGTCCAGAACATCACAAGTCTTGTAAGTACATGATACATCAATGTATTGCTAAAATTACATGTCAAGGTCTAAGCAGAAGGGCATACCTAAGAAGCAATCAAGACGGGATGCAATAGAGCACTTGTTTGCAAGATAACGAGCCATCCGACCTTTGTTACGAGCAGACGCACGGCCAATAAAAGAGGAGTGAAAAATAAGACCATACTTGGGTGTGTTTCCCTTGGTTTTCAAAGCCCTTCAGCCAAAAAAAAATGAATTAGTCATGATATAATGATATGACATGTTTGTAAGACAGAAATAGAAGTGCACTAAGGGACAAGATAAGACATGATTAGCAGTAACAACGTAAGATGTAATACTCAATGCTGTTCTGTATCTATTTTATGACTTATGACTAGTTTCAAGCAGAAATTTCAGATTAAGATAAACGTATTAATTCTCAATAGGAAAATACCTGAAGAGTGCCTTCTCTGCCCCAAGGATCTGAAGGGTAGAAGACGGACACTTCGCTAGATTTGTGAGACTGCCAGCATGAGAGATTAGGCGGGCGCCAACCATTTCCCCAATAAGTGCAGCCAAATTTGGTGCAATGTCATTCATCTTGGTGACAAGATAATCATATAGATTCTTCCTGTATTCAGAGAGCTCCATCACCCTTTGTGCAAATTGCTTGACATTGATCAAGTCAATGGGAGACAAATCTTGACCTGGAAGGAAATACAAAACAGCGACATACAGTGTTGTGCATTAGATACTGCAAGTAATTTGAATATCGTACAATACATGATACAGATAATGAAAACATGATACAACTTGAAGACCAGAGGGCCAAGATAAACCCACCCATGGACGCTTTCGCAGCTTCTACTATCTCCTTTGCTTTATCTTCATCCCCAATCAGCTCTGTCAAGTGTGGTATGTGCTCTTCTGACAATTCAGATTTGTCCTCAATATACCTAGCAACTTTGGCATACAGGTAGTTGTCATTGACAATCTTCACCAATTCTGGGAAATGCCAGGAGTACCATTCTCTGCAATACAGCAAGTGTTTTTAGGAGGGTTTTCACATAAATATAAATAGGACCCTCGCCAAAAGATCAATAAGCATCTATACAAACTCTGAGTCCGAGATAAAGTTTAAATGAAATTCTTTTTGAGGATGTTAAAACATTCCACTCAAGGTGGAATAAGCAAATTCCATATGAATAAGAAGGGTTGCAAACCATGAAAAAACTGTACATAGAAAGATTTAATGCAGTGAACCAACTAACCTGACTCTCATGGAGAACGAGTTCACATCCTTATCAAGAGTATCAAGAAGGAAGATGGCCTGAATAACCATGTTATCAACACGGTTAACATTGAACTTCACCTTTGCCCTGCTGTAACTGTGCGCCAGACCAAGTTGGGCTTTCTCTAAATCTCCAGGCTACATTACAATTAGAAGACATAAGACTGAAGCAAAATGCATAAATAAAAACTTCATAAAGGAAAACAGGGGAGAAAAAAAGGATCAGAGGGACAGGTGAAAGCAGACCTTCAGATTCTTAATGAAGGTATCAAGGTGCAAGCGGACACCACGAAGAAGCTCAAGAACAAACTCATTACTCTGGCAAGGGATCTTTGTCTCCTCTTGAATTTGCGAACCTATCTTAGGTTCTGCAACTCCTAGACTAAATTTTGCTTTCTTCCCAGCTTTGGGAAGATTACGCTCAAGAAAATTTCTCAACTCATCAGTCATTTGACCTGAGATACAATTGAAACAAGAACTCAATCACCAATCATCAATCCTCAGAATTATAGGGCTCATATGTATTGTAAAATCAAATGAAAACAGTGTCAACTAAGCAAAGTACCCTTACACCTTAAGCTAAATGATGTTTCACAACTTCACTTAATTTCTTTAAAGCTAAACTCAAGCGCATCAGCTTTGTGCCCTTGTTTTCTAATGAATAATTCAAACTTTTATTTTCATGACTAAACACATAAAGAAAATCATTCAGGCCCTCCCAATACAGCTAATACAAAAGATAGGCGGGTGAACTGTTTGCCTTTAGATCTTCGTTTTACATGGGGTGCAAACAACACTACAAGAACTTTAATTTACCCTTCACTCTTGAAAGAAGGTCAACATTTTTAAGGAGTTCTAAACTACCTCTCAGCTGACAGAATATAGCTCAATCGCCCTTCACAAATATTCATATAGCTATCCTTTTAAATGGGGGTGCAAACAACACGACAATAGCTTTCCTTTACCATTCACTCTTGAAAGAAGATCAACATTTTCAAGGAGTTCTAAACTACTTTCCAGCTGACAGAATATAGCTCAATGGCACTTCACAGATAATCATATAGCTATCGTTTTAAATGGGGGCGCAAACAACACTACAAGAACTTTCTTTCACCCTTCACTCTTCAATCTTCAAAGAAGATCAACATTTTCAAGGAGGTCTAAACTACTTTTCAGCTGACAGAATATTGCTCTAATCATATAGCCATCAAATGAACATAAACTTCAAAATAGTTGTCATCATCCTATATACTATTTCCAATATTACAAGGAAAACCTAACAAAAAATTCCATTAAGAGGTCTATTTGATCATTATCATTCCCTAAAACCTTCCAAGCTGCAAAACAGTGACTCATACAAACAACCCACTTGCAAGAACCACAGTGATAGCAAAAGATGTTGAGATAACAACAATACACATCACAGACCCAATACAACATTTTCCCAATAGGTGAACTTCACACAGCTCTCGTCGGTACCCAATCAACAAATACACCCACACAGCAATTAAAACCCTCAATCTCTGAAATTAAACAGAACAACGAAAACCCACCAGAGAACAAGATGGGTTATGCATGTATACCTTCGGAGACAGCGTTGATTTGGTTGAGACCATCGAGCGCCGACTCAAACGGGTCGAAAGCGACAAGCTGCACAACTTTGCCGAAGCGGTTGAGATCGGTGACGGAGTTGCGGACCGCCTCGGTGTTCTGGCCAATCTCGTCGATGCCATGGGCGTGGAACAGAGTGTACCCAGAAGCTGCTTCGTGGAGGAGATAGAGCGCCATCGTTGAAGGCTCTCTCGGAGGTGTGTGTGATTTGGGTATGCGGCTTGGCTTTCAGAACCTCTGCTCTGTTTGTCTCTGTCTTTATATAAACCCTAGTGTATCTGAGAATGGGGGAGAGGGGAGAGGAGGCTAGGGTTTAGGGAAACGGGGCATTTTTGGTAAATTTGATTGAAACAGGTTGCTGCGGGGTCAAAATGAAATCTGGAGATAACTTTGTTGGTACAAATGCAATTTAATGGATAGAATTTTCGACAGAAAATCCCCTTGCAGCTTCAGTTTCCTGACATCCCGCACCAGCGGTTTCAGTTTTGACACATAACCCCCATTGCAGTTTCTTTTTGCTGACATCCTGCACCAGCAATTTCAATTTTGACAGCAGTTTCAGTTTTAACATATTGTCATTCAGTGTCCTTCTGTTTTAGCAAAATGACAGTGTTTACCCCGGTTGTTAACTTTAACTAACGGAATTAAGCAAAGGGTTAGTTGCATTTTACCTCCGGGGTCTTGAAAAGTACAAAAAGTATCCATGTGTTTTTTATCTTAAGAAAAGGATTCAACTTCATTGAGGGGTGGTCGCACCCAATGAATATTCAAAAATTACATCAATTGTCTAAGAGGGCGTTATATTGTAGAAACTAGAATCTCCTTCATCTAATCCTCTATTGGAAAAGAGATGGGCTGATTTGTTTCCTTCGCGATAAACATGATTCACTTCGGTTGCTTCAAATTTTGAAAACAAATCTCTGGCCTTCTGTACGAGCTCGCGCAGTTCAAAAAGGGCGTTAAAGCCTTGAAGACACCCACTGAACTCATTATTAAGAAGAGTTGATCCAAGTAAAGAGTTTGTTTCCAACTGCAACTTCTTAACTTTCAGTTCTTGCGCAAAATCCAGATCAGCCACCATTGCAGTGAGTTCGGCAATGAGAGGAGTTCGAGCTGGAAGAAATATGCCAATACGACCGCCCACAAACTCTGCCTCGTGGTTACGTAACATTACTCCTAGCCCCATTGCAGTACCATTTTCCTTCCAAGAGGCGTCAGTGTTGAATTTCGAGTAGTCCATTTGTGGCCTCTGCCAAGATTTAGCCGACTGTGGAGGAACTTAACAATTTTCCTCAAACTGTCCCCTCAATTGAAATTCTTTGAACCAATAGATGGTGTTGATTCCCATTTTGGCAATGGTTTCGGGGGAACTCGAAATACCCTCAAAGTGCAACATGTTCCTAGCTCGCCAAATAGCCCAAATGTCAGCAACCAATCTTTCATTATCACTCGATGAAGAAAGCTCCAATTGTTCAAGAAGCCATAAACGGATAAGGAGCTTCTTCTTTGTAAAAAAATCATTACCCAAAATAATTTTCAAGACCCGCTTAGCCTTCCATCTGGTAAACAGGTGTTCATCATCCTCTGGGAATTCGACACTATACATCCACTTTAATACCTCTCTAGCTTAAGATTGTTTTGACAGGGCGAGCTATGAAATACCCTCCACACCGAAAATGCTAGCTTATTTGGGATACGCAATGACCACAGTTTTTGGAAACCTTTAGCTTGCGGAGATCCCGAAGACGTGGGCGCAGCAACAGAACGACGTCGTTGAGCAGCATAGCCACTAGCTACGGTATATAACCAATCGTCATTGTGTTTCCAAAAGAATGAATCAAATGGTTCTTGATGGTGAATGGGGATGCTTTTGATTAGTTCTTCATCGATGGGCCACATTAATTGACGAACATGATTCATATTTCAGCCTCCAGAGTTACTATCTAACAACCAATTAACGCGAGTATTTTCAAGACCTGGCGGACATGTTGTGATTACCTTGTGAATAGTTGGACGAGGAATCCAACAATCCCCAAGATCTTCACATTATTTCCGTTAGAAATCTCCACACTAAGTCAGATTTCACTGGGTCTCTTCCCGCCAATAGACTTCTCAAAGCATATGAAACTTGAGCATTGAGTTGTGGTTGAAAGTCCATAATATTAGATTGCTTGAAGTACTTTACTTGAAAAACTCGACATACCAGGCTATTTGGGAATCAAAGTAATCTCCATGTCTGTTTAGCTAGCAATGCGACATTGAAGTCGTGAAAATCCTTGAACCCGAGTCCACCTTCAGACTTGTGTTTTTTTACTTTGTCCCAAGCAACCCAATGCACAGTCTTCTTGTCGTCGCTTCCCCTCCACCACTACCACCAAAACCTCTTGATTAGCTTATTCCTATCTTGGCAAACTTGGATTGGGAGCAGGAAACAACCCATCGCATAGCTGGGAACAAATTGAGTCGCTGCCTTGATGAGAATCTCTTTCCCTGCGGGAGATAGTCAGCCTTTAGCCTTCGTCCCAATACGTTCTGTAAGGTGCCCCCAATCGAGCTTCTTTATTTTTCCGAATGATGTGGGAAGCCCAAGATAGCTATCGTAATGGCTGACAAGCTGAACGCCACAACGGTGGCGGCTTAGAGTGACCTGATCATAAACATTAATGTATTCTGAAAAAATAACGGAGGACTTTTCAAGATTTAACTTTTGACCCGAGGCAGCTTCATAATCATGTAAGATGGAACGTAAAACAGTTATTTCATTCATAGACAATGACTGATATGCATACATTTTCAAGTTGTCTAATAATTATTCCATTTCCAACGCGTACAAACTAGGCTTCCTAGCATTCCTGGAAACCACGTTGCTCACCAACTACTAACAATCTAGCAATGGCACATTCATCTGGTGATCTTAAGAACTCATCTGATAGATTGTCAATGATTGCATTCACAAATCTTTATAAGCACTCATTGGTGGTGATATCTCTAATTCTCATGTGTTCATCCACAAAGTCACCATCAACTCATGCACTTAACATTTTAAGTTATGTTGTTATTTTTTTAGTCGAAGATACACCAATCATACATTCAACTTTATTCTTTCGATCAAATTATGAATCATGAGTTTCAACTACAATTTTAATATGAATGAGTAGAGGATGCATGACTCATTCGAAACCATCTTCTGAAAAGGTAATGTGGGTATATAGGTTCATCTGTAAAATAGTCCTTGTATGGCTATTGTAACCTTAAATTCAATCTTTCCAAGTATACTTATAACATTGACCGAGCCACGAATCTTTTTATTCTCCTCGTCTCTTCACTCCTTTAGTAAAGCACTAAACGATATCAATTAACTCGCCATCGTTCTAGTTAGAGTTGATCTTCATAAAAAAATTGATAAATTCAAAGCCATGGATATTCCTTATAATAAATATGCATAGGGTGACGATATCACCTCTTCTCCATACTCATAGCTCGTGTTCTATGATAAAAACAAATAAATAAAACAAATTAGTATCATAAGTTACCAATTTGATCACATTCCATTTATACGCTCACATAAAGAAAATCATAGCGATGCCTCTCAAAGAAATTGAGTGTAACACCCCTATCTTTCAAGCCGACTCTGAGTGCAATATCAAGTGTTTGAGGGCAAATTTGTAAATAAGTTTTTTCATGTCTTTATAGTTGAAACTTTGGAGTGTTGGCGATTTTTAGAAGTTATTAGAGTGATTTTGAAGCACTAGAAGTGTTCGGGGTTGTTGAGAAATTATCTTAAATTAAGTAGGAACCTCTATTTCTAAGTGTACCCTACAATTTAGAAAATTGCACTTTCACCCACATGAATGTGTTCCACTTGTCAAACTCCATGTGACACCTCAAGAGCTAGGGGGAAACTCCACTCTCCCACTTCACCATCTGCTGAGAGATAGAGAGAGAGTGGGAGAGAGACTTCATCATCTTCCTCTTCTTCCTCCTTCATCCCCACCACTCCTCCACCACAACACCACTGTCTCTTCTCCACTCACTGACCTGCTACTATCGGAGGTAGCCACCAACCCCAGGAGTAAAACGCACAAATCGATTTCAGAAAACTAGGGGTATTGAGTGAGAAATCTGGGTTTGAAGGTAATGAACCCTAGATCGTAATCGGTTCAATTCTCTCTGTTAGTTGTAAATTACTGAATTTGGTTGTTTTTTTCGGCTTCTTCAATTCGAGGCGCACCCAAGGAGACCAAAACCAGCTCCCAACTCGCCGGATTCACGACCAGTCGCCGGAAACTCGGTACCTTGGCCGCCGGCAACCACCATGGACGGGGGAGGCTCGGTAATCTTCTTTCACCGGGTTTTATCCAGTTTCAAGCCTTCCCCTGAGGTGTCTAGATGATTTCGAGCTCATTAATCTGCCGAGGAATCACCAGGAGCCCTTGGAACAGAGCAGCACGCCTCCGGAACCTCCCCATGTCGCCGGCAAACCGCCATGGGCGGCGAAGCATGGTTAAGCTTCATTTCTCCACCAAATTTCGCGTTCTATGCATCAAAGTTCTCGCAATCACGTCGTGAGTCTTCTAGGAGGATCAAATCATGCCCAAATTTACGTATTAATAGGTTTTGATTCGTTTTTCATTCGGTATTCATGGGTTTTCTGACGAATTTTTGCACTCTGAAAACATGGGTCTAGCTCCTTCGTTAGAAGGCCATTTTGAATGATTATTAGCTTTTTGGAAAGCCTGGACATAGTTCTACAACTTTTTTGTTGATTTCTTGGTGTGATTTGGCCTCTAAACCACCTTAAATTGGAGTTGAAATTGATGCACAACATGTTCTTGAATCTGTCCAAGTGCAGAATTTTTCTAAGTGTTGATATCTAAATTTTCACCCAACTTTGAACCTCGTTATCTCTCTCATATTTTGATGTTTTGAGCTTATGTTTCTTCCTACTTGTAGATGGTGTTCAGTTCTTTAAATCCATATATAGATTGCCTCATTAATCTCTACCAATTTCAGAGAATTTGGCTGCAAAGTCACTGCATGTGACTGATTTTCATTTGCAAGAACCCCAAATTTTTCTAAGTGTCGAAAGCTCATTTTCATCTAACTTTGACTTGCTTAATCTCCCTCAATACTTGGAGTTTCTTAGGGTTTCAATATGTTCTGGAAAGCTTGGAACACCCTCTTCAAGACCCTACCTTCAGATTTCCTAAACTCTCCCTCATTTTACCATAGATCAGCTCTAAAGTTGACTAGTTGAGATGGTTTCGCCCTACGTTTGACTTTCAATGTTAGCATTCTAAATGTGATTTCTAGCCTTAAAGTTCTTCACGAAACTTGTTCATATTCATATTCTAAGTCTAAATATCAAGTTTGACCAAGTTCGACTTTTCGAAAACCCTAGTTTGACTTATCGAGATAAGAGGGCAAAATAGTAATGTCACTTAAGCTTTGAATTGAGATTCGTCTTGTAACTTGGAGTTTGTCAGCATTTCTTGTATGCGTATTTGGAGTACTCGTTTGTAATTCTGGGCTAGAGTTGACCAAGCCAAATATTGGGGTCTTTTTGCAATTTGGCTAAACTTTGCGGGTCTGAGTGTAATTTTCTAAAAGTTGTAGATTTGGATGCTAAGTTCGAATGGGAGAGCTAGGAGTCATTCTTGAATTTATTTAGGTCAATGTGTGTATAATTTGGGGTCCAAGCACAGTCAGGGGCTGTCTAGGATGGTTTTTAAGTATTAGGGGTGTTTTGGTCAAGTTAGCTTGCATGACCTGCATTTCATTGCATTCTTACATACAACCTCATATAGAGAGTATATGATAATAGGTTCTATACTTGTGTATATCCATCCGCTGTTAAGAATCGTTCGAAGTAGACGTATGTATTCGTGCTGTCGCAGTGAATGTGAGACCCAGCTTCGTTTGAGACCAGTGTCCTCCCTGGAGTGCTATCTTTGATCTTCGCTTTTCTTGGCTCAGTGGTATGTACATATGTGCGAACTTGAATTATCAAAATGTGCGTATGTGTATGAAGTTTTGAGTGAACGCTTTGTTATATGAAAAAGTATGAGAATACATGTTTTCCACTCGAAAAGTTGTTAAAATTTTATTCATCTCTTTTGAGAACTCTTGGAAATTACTTTTGAAATGTTGATATTTTAATTCTGGTTATGTGAAAGAGAAGAAATAAAATATCTCTAATAGAATTAGGACGGTGTACAAAGTTCTGTTTATTTATGGCTCCGGTCGGAGTAGCCAAGTGATCCTCCCGTTACTTATGGCTACGGCCATCAAAGCAATGCTTCTTATTATAGGATAGAATTTGAATGTTCACAAATCTGCCCCCGACTATGATGCACGGGAACTCCATGTAGGGTGACGTCCCCGTTCTGGGAATGTCCCGAACTGCGGAACTCCGCCGGAACTCCCCGAAACGTTCCCGGATCGCCACATGGCGTTCCGGTAAAAGTAATGAGTCCGGAACTTATGGGGAACTTCCCGGAGACGCGTTCCCTCTTTTCAGAACAATTTGGAGACGTCCCTTGGTATAAAATAACACTCGGGTGTCTTTTAATAGATTTAAAAAGATTAAGCGATGCTACTTCTAACTAAAATATGATGTATATTACTAATCCTATCAAGATTTCCGACCCCAATCTAAACCCTAGCCACTTATACTTACACGATGAGAAAACAATTTGGATACTTTCAAGACTTCCAGAAAACCTCAAAGACGACCTCTGATTTCTGAAGTACCTCCACATATATATTGGGTACATTTGTTCTCCTCGTATTGATCTTAATTATTGTCTTTAAATTTCGTCTAGTGTGTATTTTGGCATCATTTACATTAGAATAAATGTGTGTGTATCTATTATATATGTTTACATATAAATATTTCCGCCGTTCCGCTGGTGTTTCGTCTCCCCAATTCTGAAAATTGTCGTTCCGGCGTCCCCGTCCCCGTTTCGTCTCGTCCCCGTTCCCGTTTCAGTGCTACATAGGCCCCCGATGACTCAAAATGTACCAAGATATTGAGGCCAAGGGGTTTTGTAGAGCTATAGAGTGCTACTTATACTTGTAAGGGTCACTACGGTATAAGGGTGCCGACACTTAAGGCCTTTTAGCTAATTTTGTGAGCGGGGTTGACGAATGGTCTCCCTTAACGCTCGGGTGAACTAAGGTTTTATAGACCCTAGAAGGAACCTTTACGATTATTTCGTGATCCCTCTGTCTACATCAATCCTGCTGGTGGCTCTGGACATGCCTCAGCTAAACTTAACATTTAACTGAACTTGAAAGAAAGTTGGATACTCTATTGACGTTGTTTGTGGCTCTGGATATGCCCTAATCGAATGAAATGAGTTGAAAATCATTGGCTACTTGTGAGTTAATATCGTTATCAGTTCAAATTAACTTGTGTACTGTTGATATTTTACTTGTCTAAGAATATCTCGAATACTCGTGAAGCAGTTGGTATATGAAATTGAAGAAAATTTGGTACTCGTGAATTAAATGTTCTTCAGTGAAACATAATTTTCTCACGTGAGCTTGCAATAGTTTAAAAGTATCTTGACTACTTGTGATATATAAATGTTTTAAAGCTGAGAAATTTTCCCACACGTTTACCCATAATTTTCCCAACTCTTTTGCTCATTGATTTTCAAATCTCTTTATGTATTTCAACTTATGCTTGTGTGCCACTCATTACTTTACGTGTCGCAGTGTGTATTTTCTCAGTTTTTACTGATAATTTTCTTCAAAACTGCGTGGTTGTTGCCATTTTAAAACTGCATGTCATCAATCAAGGTGGGGATGGAAACGCGGATCAATACGAGAATGTCGAGTGTAGTTTAGATACTTTAGCATATCACAAACACGTTTTGTTTCAAATTGTACGTATTATCGAAACTTTGTAATGTATATTAAACGAAATGTAATTGTAATAGTAAATTTTTACTTTTGGTTATCGATTGTCTCTTTAACCCTAAACCGAGATCCTGAATTGTTTCATTGAGAGATTATTTTTTATACGAATCAAATATACAAAGTAACCAAATAAAAAATACAAATATTTAGGAAGCTAGAGAGATGAGGGGAGGATATACCTCCTGGCTATTGTGTGAAAATAGCGGCATTGAGATGTCACATGTATTGTTTATAAATTTTGCAAAAAATGAAAAATTTTAACAAAAGGTATACTTACATAAACAATGAACATTTATACAATGATGAAGAACACATTTTAATAAAAATATTCTTTTTCAACCAATCAATTTGTATACATGAAAGGGAGTAGAGGTTTTTGAAATGAGACGTGCTAGGCAGACGAAAAATCATACAGTAAAACTAGACATAAACACACGAGCAATATTAGGTGCAGTAGCAACACAACTTTTTTGGTAGACTGCACTTACAAACAAACACTAACCCTTAATCATCTAAAAAGAAACCCGAAAATAACCCTAAATTCAAATACAAATCCTTTATCATCAAATCCGAATAACAAAATTACACATTAAAATCATAATCAAAGAAATCAATGACATCATACTTTAAACTTTAAAGTGTCTCAAAGCGTGCCACTTTTGGAAGCCCTTATTACACAATTTTGGTGGTCATAGCGTGACAAAGATAGAGGAATCATCTGGATTTCGTGGAACAAGATGCAGCAACCGATAAGTAGAGGAGGATTGGGGTTCAAAATGCTCAGAGAATTTAATCAAGCGATGTTAGTGAAACATGCATGGGGGATTCTTAATGCTCCAAATTCTTTGCTATCGAGAGTTCTAAAAGCCAAACACTTCACCAATAATCATTTATGGAGTATTGAACTAGGTAACAATCCGTCTTTTGCATGGCGAAGCATTCTAGATGATAAAAATCTTCTCAAAAAGGGATATTTGCTAGATTATTGGAGATGGCCACCCGGCCTCCTTAGCTGATCCTTTTATTCCGCAACATTGTGAATTTAAGATAATTACTCCACACATCGGTGCAGGACCGCTCTTGGGTAAAGTTTGTACAGGCTGACCGAACATTACAAATTCAAGACCAGATACAATCGTTTAATATTTTGAAGAGAGAGACATATACACGGTGGAATCCGGGTATGTGCTAGCTATAGAAATGCACAGTGGAGGTATTTCTAACTCCACGTATGATTCCTGGAGCTCATTTTCTTCGATGTTTTGGAATATCAAAATTCCCAAGAAAATTCTCCATTTTATGGAGCGGTCTAATCTTGTGAAAAGATGAATGCGACTTAATAAGTGTTGTGCTCTCTGTGGACATTATGACGAGACAGAAAATCATCTATCTGCCGAATGTAAACGAACGAGACAGCTATGGACTACTATGGGTTACAATAAAAATTTGCCCGTTATTCCGATTAGTTGCAAGTTTTGGCTGGCAGAGTTATTGGAGCACGCATACAAGGATCATAAGGAAAATTTCTGCATTTTCTTGTGGTAGATATGGTGTCTGAGGGATGCCATGCTTTTTAATGATGAACAACGGACTGATTTTATGTTTTGCAGATAAGTTGAAGCTCGCATCAAATAACTCAATTGTGAAATCGAATGCTATAATGGGTTTGGTACAGAAACCGAAGGCAGGAGTCCAGGGGGTCACGGCTGGCTTTGCGAGGGAGTACAGAATCTTGGCTTTTTTCGATGGGGGTTTCGACCACCAGACAAGACAAGCCAGCGGAGGTGCCGTTGTCCTTCATGGAACAGATTATTTTGCAGGTGCGCGTTCCTCTGCGGGTTCTACTACTGGAAGTCCAAGAAAAGCAAAAGTTCAATCTTTAAAAATGGGGATTCTTCTAGTGCAACAGTTGCACATTCACAAGATAGCAATAAATGGAGATGCAAGATCATTTATTAAATATTCGAAGAGCCTCAGGAGGGAGATAGTATTGAAGACTCCTCAGCTGGATTCCAAGAAGTATAAATGGTGCAACATATTCCTTAGCAAATAGAGCTTGTGGAGCTCTCTACTCTATGTTGTGGCTTTCTTCTCCGCCTGAGTGGCTTGTTCCTTTTCTTGACAATGATGTAACATTCTTCTTGGCTGAGTATTAATGATGATTTACCTCCAAAATAAAAGTTTATCCTAAGTTAAACGTGAAGTAACGTTTCTTACATAACATATAACAGATTGTAAAATACAATTTAGTAAGTGAATTGGAGGTTGTGGACTAATGAACCCCATGGCCTCCTATCATTGGTTGGTTACATACTTACATTTCTGTTAGTTTGTGTCCATCTAGGTTCGGTCCATTAGCATTTTTCTTTTATAATAAGTCCAGAATAGTATCTACATATGATAATTCAGTAATTAGTTGATAAATTACCTCATGTAATATTTTTTATGAGCAATTATTTTTTGTTGTCAATCGGGTTTGAACCAGGAACCTTATGCGGGGCTTCAGACACTACCACTTAAAATACCACACAAGCTGCTAACCTCATGTAATATTGAGTTTATTAATACCGCATTTTAAAAAACAAACAATTGTTATCACGCTATTGATGCTCAATGTTGGTAAAATAAAAAATATTGATGCACAATCTGTGCAAAATCAATATTGCGTGAATATAATTTTGTCAATTCTCATGGTGCTATTGCTTGGGAGGGTTACAAGTCAAATTATTTTAAATATATACTTACAATACAAAAATGCGATTTTATCTAACATTTGCCGTAAAGAAAAAGTCTCTTATCGTAAAGAGGTGGGTGGTCTTAACTTTAAAGACTTGTATCGTTTTAATAAGGCACTGTTTGCGATACAATTCTGGAGATTTCTTATGAAACCAGAATTGCTTGTCTCACGGGTTTTTCGGCACAAATGCTACTCCAATTCAGGTCTCCACAGAGCAGCATGTTTCTAGCAGGGAACTTATCAATGCAGGGGGGTAGATGGCGATTGGGAAATGCACAAAATTTGAAGTTTTTCACGGACCCATGGCTTTTGCGTTGTCATGTTTTCAAGCCCATTACCCCCAAACATTTCAAAAATAGAGTATTATGCCTCATATTTTATATTTGAGGATGACATGACCTAGAATATCCCAAAACTCAATTCAGTCCTGTTTCAGGAAGATGTAGCAGAAGTTTAAGGATCAACATTCCAATCACAGATATCCCAGATCGATTTATTTGGAATTATGCAGGAAATGACAATATACTATAATCTCCTCAAGCAAATGGAGGAAAAATGAAAAACCTCCATTCATAGAGAAACTTCTAATACTTCAAATAGTAATTGGTGGGAAAGGCTATGGAAAACAAAATTTCCAACCAAAAATATTTTTCCAGTATGGAGAGATGTTCAACATACTTTGCCAGTTCGTGAGAATTTAAGGCGAAGATGGGTAGAAACCAATTCAGATTGTCCAATTTGCACTCATCATTCAGGAACGGAAAACCATCTTTTTCTTGAATGTCAAATGGCGAAAAAAGCTTGAAAATTGGTATTTGGTGCAATTTTTTTGAAATCCCAAAAAAGGATTTTTAGTATCTGGTTCCCAGATCAGTTTCAGAGCAGCAACAAAGAAACAAGAGCTTTAATGTGCATCACAGCTCGCAAGCTATGGGAGAATAGAAACAAAATTCTATTCCAAACCATCAAACAATCACCAGAGGAGATTGCAACACAGATTAAAGATTACTTCGAGGATGGACTCATCACCGCTGGAAAAGTTACCCCTCTTCCCTTTGTATCATCGGCGAAGGAAGCGGAAGCCGATGCAATTCGAGAGGGGATATTCTGCTGGCTCAAACGATGAATCTCGAAAAATATACAATCGAGAGTGATGTTCTCACACTCATCTCAGATCTAGAGAGAAGAAGAAGGTCAAAGGAAGAATGGGAAGATGCATTTGAAACAGCAAAAATAGTGGAGTGTGTTGCTTCCTATTGGCTATGAGGGTGGATTTGAGGAAATGGCTGTCAATCCACCCTCGACTTAATAGGAGATCCAATTTGACCGAATAAAATGTGAATTACACTAATTAATGAGATTTTGACTTAAATCAAAAATTCAAAAAACCCTAACAAATATCAACTCTCCAAGGTCACAAATCAAACCAACTCTATCTCTCACACAACTCTCTCTCTCTCTCTCTCTCTCTCTCTCTCTCTCTCTCTCCCTGCGATGAATTACAGCAGAAGCAACGCCGAACAAAGCAAGCCCCGACGCCGCCTCCGCCACCTGCAATGAAGAACAGCAGCAGCGCCGAACGCCCAACTCAACTCCCTTTTTGTCGCTGCCGTCTCTGCCTGCTCCTCTACTCCACCAAGTTCTCGGCGGTCAAAGCCCAAACCGTTTTCATCATCCTCCCACCGGCGTATCCGTTCTCTGCGATGATAAGAGGACGAAGTCCCGAATTTCAAGATCGAACCCCGATCAAGCATCAATCTTGCTTGATCGGACCCCAGTCTTATTTGATCGGGTCTCGATCTTGCTTTGTCGGAACTCGATCGTACAAGATCGGGTCTCGATCAAGCAATATCGGGATTCTGAACAAATTGGGACCCACATAAACATAGGGTATGTTTGGGAAGGATTAATTATTGGTTAGATTATTTATCAATAATCTGGCGGGGGGAAAAGGATTTTGCGCGAAAACAACCGGTACCTGATTAATTGACAGGTACCGGGTAGATCACAACCGGTACCGGGTAAAGAGTAACCGGTACCGGGTTAAAATGAACCGGTACCGACTAATATTCAACCGGTACCGGGTGTGTTAAATGCAGTCAGAAGACGCGGTTTGGAGGCCACGTGTCACTCCGCCATTGGTCCGTTGACCGCGTGAATTTCTTGCAGATTCCCCCGGGAATTGTAATAGACTCCACCATTTCCGAGTTTTTTTTCCCACCTTTTTGACCGGTTTTTTGTTCCGCCCATGCTTCCCTTTTTTTTCCATCTTTTCTCCTTCACTTCATTCTTCTACAAATACAACCTTCTACCACCACCTTCCTTCCTTACACCACAACTACTTCCATACTTCTACTTCTTCTTCTCAACCTACTCTTCTAATATCCACTTCCAAATGGCGTCTCGCATCAACCCCTTGTTCCTGAACTTTACCGCATTAGGATCTTGCTCTAATGTAAACACGATACATTAGACATTTCCATTTAACAATGGTATGGAAATGTAAGAAAGAAGATAGTGATTTACCACAGCCAGGTTCGACCACCCTTGGTCCGACATGGTGAAGGTATCTTTGTCCTCATCCCACCCCAAGCCAGTCTCTCTTGTGGTGATCCGGACCCATAACTTGAATTCTCTCTTGAGTAGGATATATTTGTTTTTTACTTGTTGTTGTGTTAAGACTATGTTCATTTTTTCAGACATGCCCAATATGATGTTTGCATACGCTAGCTTACCTAGATCTTTCCCACGAAAATTACCCTTAGTTTTTTCTACAATTATTAACTGGAGGAAACATTCAACTAGTTCAGACGTCCAATGCACTCTATCAACAAACACTGCGCCTTCCGGATACTGAGAAGTATTGGGAATGGGGGATTTACCATTGTTTCGACCTCGGTTTCGTCGTTGTGAAGTAGACATTCCTGTGCCAAAATAAAATAGCAGGTCAGTTTAGCAAACAAAAATTAAGAAAGGAAGAAGTAGTAGATGAAAGCTTACTGCAGTTGGGCAAGTAGGTACAAGCAAATAGTTGTGCAGGCAGGAGTGGTGTAGCATTGGGTGATGACTTAAGCTCTTTTATACACAAATTGGAGAACGAAACTGCAAAAATTAATGGGCGAATGACAATTCACTGAGACAAGAAATGATTTTGCAGAAGAAAGTTGGTTTGATGGTACGTCTCAGAGCAACTGGCAAAACTTATACGTCTCTGCATCGAATATATTCGTCGAATATATTCTCTGCAAAATGTTTGGCAATGAATGACATTTCACTGGGACGAATATATTCGAGAATCATTCGTCAAATTCATCCTGAAAAGTGAAAAAAACCGTACTGTTTATCTGAAAAGTGTCATAATTATTGACCAGAAAACGCGTTCAAATGGGATCAGGGACCTTTTTCGAAACAACTTACAACCGGTACCGGTTGATAGCCAACCGGACCCGGATGGACCACAAACCGGGACCGGCTAACACCAAACCGGTACCGGTTCCAAATCAGTAATTAAACCCACTTGGCTTGTTTTAGCCATCTTTTGTGTCACAATTACCATTTAAATACGGTATTTAACAAGTAAATACTGCGTTTAATGATTAAGCGGGCCAGTATAGATTTATTAAGAAACTTATTATAATTAATAAATCACCAACAGATGAAAAGATTACAGAAGATTGATAACACAAACATACAACAAACAGATGAAAACCAACTACATTTTCGTAGAACTACTCTCCCAGTTCAGGTAGAATCCGAATCCGACTGGTGGTGTTCAGCCACGTTAAGCTCATCAGCACCTAATTGGGGGTTGAAAACAGGCTCATTTGTTGACAGAACAGTGGTTCGTTGTGCCACTCTGATTGCAATTTGTTCGAAGGCCTCATACTGCAAAGCTCTGTGTAAAATCCCTCTGTTCTTGAACTTCATCAATTCGGGCTCTTGCTGTAAGCAAGTATTAAGACAAATTATATTTTGCAGTTAACGAAGTACAACACAGCTACAGAAATGTACAACCAAATTTAGTAAACTTACTACAGCCAGGTTTGACCACGCTTCATCCGACATGGTGAAAGTATCTTTCTCCTCATCCCACCCCAACCCAGTCTCTCTAGTGGTGATACGCACCCATAACTTCAAGTCCCTCTTAAGCAAGTCGAATTTCTTCTGTAATTGTTTTTGTGTTAAAACTATATCCATTTCTTCATACATACCCGAAATGATGTTAGAGTACGCTGCCCTTCCAAGCTCTTTCCTGCAAAAATTTCCCTTATTTTTTTTCTACAATTATTAGCTTCAAAAAACATTCAACTAGCTCCGATGACCATGCTACGCGGTCCATGAATATGTTGTCGTAGTTGCGACCTCGGTGGCCTCCTTTGGAAGTAGACATGCCTGCAAGAACTAGCAAAATTATAAGAGAATTGGAGCAAGAGTGGTAGATGCTTGGTGGTGCAAGTGTAGTGCTGAAGGCCTTTTATAGACGAAACAAAGGACAAAGTGACAAAATATATATTAAATAATTCAAAGGTTGAGGGGATAACAGTAGAGTGACACTACACACAACAAACATGAGTACATTTTATTACACAACATTAAAGGCAGAACATGTTACAAGACACGTACGAAATACAATTTTCAACTGAAATTGACAAACTTCAGTCAGAATTAGTATCCGACGGATGGTCAACGTCCAAGTCCATTTCGTCCGCACCCAAGTTAGGGTTGAAAGCATGCTCATTCCTCCACGGGTAGGGGATACTGTACAGATCGCACAAATCCACCGCATTGTCCGTCACATAACGAGGGTGACGGTTTTGGTTAGCACCTGCTTCAACCATTGGGGGTCCATTCTGCCGAGCACGTTGCTCCCTAACCCAACGCAAGAAAACGACCCGAAGATTGTCAGCTTGTTGTCGCAATTGAGTTGGTGTGTGGGTACGACCCATACGTCCTGTCAATTCGCTTGCAATGTGCTCAAATGCGACAAAATGGAAATGTGACCCTTCCATGTTCCCCAACTCCTTTTGTTGAAGAAGCAACTCAATGAAAATCTCCCAATCGTCAGAACTTCAACTTCTCGGGTGTTGAATAACGCTCATTCGAGCATTGCGACGACCCAGAGTTGAGCCACGACCACCGTGCATCCTTCAAAAAACGAACAATAAGTCAGCATTACAAAAAAAAATCGAAATTTAACAACCAAGAAATCTAAAATTTTGTTATCTTTACCTTAATCTTTGGGTACGAAGGCTGTGAAATGCGAGGTATCTGTTGCGAAGAAGCACTCTGCGTTGTGTGAATGAGGGCGTACCCGCACTTATTTATAGCCAAATTAAAGTCACCCGGTACCTGTTAATACGTACCCGGTACCGGTTCAACATTAACCGGTACCGGTTATGTATTAACCGGTCCCGGTTCTAATACAGTAAATATCAAAAAACTAATTTAATATTAACCGGTACCGGTAAAATCTCTACCCGGTACCGGTTAATTCAAAAAATCCAATAATTAATTCAACTTTCCAAACATGTAGGATTAATTTTTGAAAAATAATTAATTTAACCAATAATTAATCTTTCCCAAACAGCCCCATAAACAAAACAGTTATGAAAGTTATAGGTGAATTGGCAAGGGTTTAAAAAATTTGGGTTGGCAACCACTTATGCCACTCATGGTGGATTGGCCATTCATCCCGGAGTGTGCCAGTTTAATTGAGAACCGAAGCAACGTTAATACTTGCCACGTCCCTAGGAAGCTAAACGAAGCAGCACACTTGTATGCTACCATCGGTTCCAAGGAAGGAGATTTTATGCTATGGATTAAATCAGTTCCTTTGTGGGCCTACAATGTACTTTTGCTGGATTTCATGGGCTTCCAAGCCCAAAGCTAATAAAAGTTTTAGCCTTTCCTACAAAAATAAAAAATAAAAAAATCTAACATTTGCACAACAGTATAGAAAAAAATATCAAGATCGACGAACCTAGGGTTTGCATTCTTATAGTACGTACTTTTGAACTCTCAGTCAGTCACCGCCGGAACGCAAAGAAACTCAACTCAATCTCTAAAACTCCAAAACCGTCGAAGGGTTGGAGGTGGCCATCAATACTATGGAGTCGACGGAAAGGAAAAGATCATCATCGAGGAGGGATTTGGGATTACAAGAGGCACCAAGAGAAGATAAAGCCAGCAACAAAAGGAGGAAATCAAAGAAGCCGCCCTCGGAGGAGGAGAAGAAGAAGCTGTATGTGCTTGTTTGGCACGGTGAAGGATCTGATTACGCTAATAGCCTCTATGCCCTCGACATCCCCACCACCGTGTCCCATCCTGAACCACCACAACGTTCTCCTGTCGAACCTGTACTCCGATTCAGCTCCCGCGAGTGGCCGCGTATCATGACATGCATTTCTCTAAATTCAAAGCTCTATTTCATCGGCGGAGAGAAGGGCAACAGATTGAGGAACAAGCCCCTATCATACACCAGAAAAGTATATGTTATGGACGTTTCATCTGAAGAAGAGATCATACCATCATCCAAGAGAGATTTCCCCAGAGAAGTCCTGAAACAATGCCCCAGTATGAATACAGGCAAATGCAGCCCTGTTGTTTCCTTTGTGGCAGATGGTAAGATATTCGTCGTGTCTGGCATCAAGCACGAGGATCTCGCCCAATTCGAGGTTTTCGACCCGGTTAAGTGTAAATGGAAGAAGCTGAAATATCCTCCACCTTTTACAGACGCATCAAGCCTCAGTCGCCCTTTGATCGTAGACCGGAATGTCTTATTTTTCGGAGATAACCACAAGTGGGACACATTCACCTACTGGTACAACCTAGACTCGGGCACTTGGTCCGAACGTCGTCCTCCTTATATTGGTTTCCGTACCAAGGACTACGAGCTGAGTTTCCGGAACCAGCCTGTTGGGGAAACACACTGTAAGATTTGTGCCCACCAGATGACTCGAGTGCATGTTGCTGTCCGATTAGATATCAGTAACAAGAAGAAGAACAAGGACAAGGAGAAGAAGAAGAAGAAGAAGAAGGATTTCAAAGTTGTCGAGTATGGTATTGAGTATAGTGTGGCAGAGTGTGGTGCTTCAACAGATAGTATTGTGACTCGCCTAGGCGGCGTAGGAGATGCTCCGGGCCTCTCTGTCAGTCTCTGTTATCTGGAGGTTGTATTTTCACCCGATGAAGACAACGATCACGAGAAATGTCATCTGAATGTCATGCTTTTCGATGTACATGACAACGGAGACAGGGCAGAATACCTCACCTCTGCCTATTATGTTGCTCATGTCGACGGTATTCCTGACAACCTCGTGGCTGCCAATGCTGTAAGTCTCTTCCTCTAGTTAATTTGATGCATGCTTAGTTTCTACTATCAGCTATAATTAATCTGCCCGTTTGTATGCTGTCTATGTTTGTTGTTTAGTCCATGTACATGTGATTCGATTATAATTTTCTTATTTCCTAAGCCTATAAACAAGCTATCACTGTAATCGGTTTAATCAATTTATTTTTCTTTTACTCTTGTTGTAAGTGCAGTGGATATTATTCGTGTGATCGATAGTATAAACAAATGATATTTGATCAGTAAATTAATTTTGATAGAAATGGATATATCAGTATGTCTGAACCTTGCTGCAACTGTTGTAAGCAGTGTTGGAGGCCAATGCTCATGTGTCCCATCAATCGAGCCCATTAAAGGCAAATGGAATTTTGAGATTTGTGTGAGCAGTTGTCTATTCAGCGCTTAAATCTCAACTTCTAATTCACCCATGTGATCCAACTTCTAATTCACCTTCACAAGAGACATGCTTGAATGTCTTGGTTACATGTCTTGCAAATAATTGTGATTTTTTTAATGTGTTTTCTTATCCCTTTTACGTGTCTTTTATTTAATCATTCTTCATCTGACATTTTTTATAATCCTTGGAATTGATTATAGGTTTGAAGCAGTGCTCGGTTGAGCTTGCACATTGTTAGTAAGTTCTCAGGTGAATGATCTTGTGCCTTTCCAGTCTATAATGCAAAGAAGTATGGGGTTCTTGAAGTTCTCAGCTCTAAGGTAGGTTTAGAAACACACTACAGTTCTTGATGGACAAGTTTAATTTGCTGCAAGTGATCGTTTTCTTCTGATTTGTCACTACAACAGTATGAAAACATTACCAAATACTTGCATCGTTTTGCTATCTAAATCACCGAGTAAAAGTGATGCGCTTACTGATGAAAAATTCAAAACAAGAGAAAGTTCCGGACAATTGCATATTTTTGTTATGATGTATAATACTTTTTTGATATACTAAAAAAAAAAGTTTTGCTTAAGCAATCAAGAGTTGGCGAAATTTGAAACAAAGTCTGGTAAACAACATTGAAGTAGTTCATGTTCTTCGCGGTTCTCACTTCCACTACTATCTACATAAGGGATTGTGGGTCATGGTGGCAGCGGGACGGCCGGGCCAGGTCTAGAGCGTGCTGAGACTAGGCGGGCCGGGGGCGGGCCGTGCACATGGTTGGGCGGGCCGGGCTGTGCCCGGGTCGAAATTCTAGAAACTCGACATGTGCCGGGTTGTAGGGGGCGGGCCGTGCACAGGCCCTCTCGGAGGGGCCGTGTTTGTGCGGGTTCTGCACGGCCCTGGGGGCCGGGTTGGCTAGGGGAAGATCATGACCCGTGCGTGCCACGGGTTAGGCACGCCTTTGAGCTGGCTGTGCCGTGACGGAGGTTGGAGCGGGCCGTGCTTGGGGCGTGTTTAGGCCGGTTCGGGGCGGGCAGTGCCAAATTGGCACGCGGGTCGGCCCATCTTGCCACCATGAATTGTGGGGATTTGCATATTAAAAAAATCCGACACATCCAACGAAAGTACCAAACAACACTCTAGCATAGTGTATCCCTGCAAAATAACTCTTTAACTTTCATATCCCCTCCCTTATCCAGAAATACAGAAGAGAATAGCGTCTCCCTTCTGTGGACCCATCCACAACTCCTCTTTCTCCCCTTTTTGAATTTGAATTTAAAACTCTTTCACTTTCTGCAAATATTTCTAATTTAATTGTTTCAATTAATTAATTTACAAATAATGAATAAATTGTGCAAATATTTGCGTTCGACATTGATATAGTCATGCATAGTAACCGACCGAGGGTGTGTCCTTGAGCACGGGGCTTTCACTAGTAAGTTAAAAAGGAATCGACAGCAATTCAGACTTTGCAAGGAATCCAAACAAGCGAGTTGCTTCAACAATATCAAGAGTGAATGCGACAACATACACATAAATCATCACTGGTGATCAAAATATAAGATAGTCTCCTCATTCATAGCAAGTAGTACTCAAATTTGGAGTGCACTCTTTCCTTTATAAGAACAGTTGATTTGTGAATCGGTGCACGTTCACTGGAAGAGCATTTATAACCCCCATGCGAGTTCTCTCATGTTCAAATTTGGCAGTTGAGGTATAGATTTTGATTTTCTTGCAATGTTCTAGTAATTGATGGTACAAGAACTCTTGGGGTTCAAGATCCTCTCCAGCCGGCAGCGTCTCCAGCCAGAGGATCCCAACCGTCCAACTAATTGGACACACCATATTAAAACACGTCTACAACTTTGTCCAGAGTCAATGCTAAACCAAAGTTCTTTCTCTACCATCATTCTGCAGATCCCCTTTTCCCCATCCTCTACAATCCACAACCCCTTTCACTCTCCGACGTAAGAACACGGACGACCTGTCTTTCGCGGACGAAAGAGCATCCATACATAAAATCAATTTACGAATCATAAAACCATGGGTTCTCGCAGTCTGGGAATTATATCCCTTCTTCTCCCATCGATGTTAAATTATGCATTTGAATCGTTAACTCCCTGGGCATTCACAGTGACGAAGCTTAAGAAGATCGAGTGAACTGTAGATAGAATTGATAGTTCTTCCGTAACACAAATGATTTCCTTTTCTCTGGAATTGATAGTTCGTCCTCAAAACAAATGATTACATCAAGACAAAAGTCAAGCAAAATCTTACTTTCAACATCAAGCACATATGGTTGATCATCCATAGCACTGGACATTGTAATTTTTAGTGTGACTTTAGATATCGACGGCAGACTTCAACACCGGCGATTTGAAAATCCCAATTTACGAACAGGGTTGTTTTCGGGTGGAATTTTTCTCTTATGACATATAGATTCAACTTTGAAGAAGAGATCTCCGGCGTATGGTATTTGCAGAGACGATAAATTTTTGGAAAAGTGATTTGGATGGAGAGAGAGGAAGTTTCCGAGAGGATTAGAGAAGATGAGAGAGAAGGCGGTTCTCAGAGGAATAGTTCAGGAAGAAAGAGCTGGTGCATCTGTTAGTCACGACTTAAGGACGCGTGTTTTAATCTAGTGTGTCCAATTAGTTGGACGGTCGGGATCCTCTGGCTGGAGACGCTGCCGGCTGGAGAGGATCTTGATCCGTCACTCTTCTATGTCTTTTGAACACCTGGATAAAATTAGAGTAATTAGATCACATCTGTTTTTATTAACACATATTCAGCTAGCAAACCAGTTGTGTTTCGCATGCAATAGTATCTCCATGTAGAGATCTCTCTCCTCACCTCATCCACTTATTTTTATAAGTTGATATGATTTTATCTGATTTAAGTTCATCCAAACACACCCATGTCTCCCTAATTGATTCTTATGTGAGCATAATTAAATGTGAATTTCAATAGTGAAACGATACAAGAAATCGCTAATGTTTTCATAATGTCAAACACGACGTTTTTCTGGACTGCTGGAGGAATGAATTGAATGCTTATGCCCATGCATAACACAAAAGTGTAGAAATTGTTGGCCTCCTTGTGCAACTATGTCGAATAAAGCATGAGAGTGGTTATAGAGTCTGATAGACGACAACAAGCACACGAGTACGAGTATACTAACATGTACTGACAAATCGCACATCGAAATACTACAAACATGTAGAGCCAACATGCGGGTCTTGCTTCTTATCGGAATTAACAAGTAATAAGATATGATCTATTTAAACAAGGACAAGCGTAAAGATAACTTTAGATGCTAATGATAACTGTAAAGAAAACAGTAAGTAAACTGAACAGTTGACAAGACAAGACATGTTACACCATAATTTTATCGTGGGGATACCTTCTGCGGGCGGATCACATCAATGTGAAACTAGTAAAGGATAGAACCCCAGCTTGTAGCACCAATCAGTGTTAGAACAATATATTGAACGAAACTATTTAAGTACAGATATAACTGAGTTATCGCGACAAATCCGCTACTTTCCTATATACCTTACTTAACTAAGTTCATGCAATAACTATGTAGCACCCCACGCGGTGACAATCGAAGTACTCCATTGAATCTAGTGGAGAACTAGTAGACACCGACTCCGCTCACAAGCATTCACACTTGGAAGTGTGAAAAAAGGCTCCACTCACCAGCTGACACACTAGACGTGTAGATAAACAAGATACTGGTGTATGACACGTGATTACCATGAGGAACACCTGATAACACAAAAAATCTACATGTATTATGTAACAACTCTAGACAGAGAACTAAGATGTTACGGAACAATCTCAATAAGGGCACACGACAGAGATTTGAAGCAATTGACTAGGAAACAGTTTAGAACAACTTCAGCTGAAGATTTGGAAAAGTGACTCTAGGATAGATCATAAGAATACGCTAGAGAATCAAACACAATGGGTTATGAGACCTAAGAGGTTCAACTGATTTGATAGAGATCATAGAGTTCAAGATCTACCAGACGTCTTTAAAGAAGAGATTGTATTAAAAACATATTTAATGCAAATCAAAATATAAAGAATAAAATCTGAATATTAAGATTGCTACAAAACTTGTATGGTTGTTCTAGACTCAGGTAGGCATAAAACGATAGAAGCTCTAGCTATGAAGAGTGACAGATATAGAACTTAACTTAACAGTGAATGTATATCATTCTTGGACATCTAGAATATAGATCACATTTTGAGTCAGATGAAGAAGAAGACTGACATCCACATATTAATGAAACAAAACGCATTTGACGTTGAATAAGAACAGAAGGAACAACAACACTCCTCACTGAATCTTTCAAGCATTGACATGAATCCTAAAGGGATTCTTTCTCTTCTGGTCTATGATTGCTGAAGGGGGCAACTGGGGTTTTCCACAGTATGGTCGAATCTGCTGGGGAGGATTCTCTCATTCTTTCTTTTGAGTAATCTCTCACAGCTTAATTTCAATTGAACCCTCGACTACTATCAATAGAGTAGGAATACTTGTTCACCAGTTCTAGAGAAAATCACTTAAGAATCTGAACTTTTAGAAATCAGTTCAAAATTATACTATAATTAAAGAATGCTTATTATCAATTCAAAGAGTTTTGCTTATAATAGAGTAGTCTTTCTTTGGAGACAAATAGAATAGTTATTTTAAAAAATATCAAATTCACAACTAATATAAAAACCGCAATAAAATTTGTAGAAGAAAGATAATTCTTAACAATAGTAAAAAATTTAATGGAATAATTCATATAAATTTGTGTTAAAACTCATCATATTAATTAGTAATCTCTCCATGTTTCAAAAATATTATTCTAACAATAAATTGATAGAGAGGTAATTAAAATTCAATTAAGAAAATAGAATTTTCAATTAATAATTTTAAATAATATAAATAATAATATATAGTAATAGTGAAAATCATGTTCAAATAAAACTCTTACTATTATGTAGAAACGACTTATATATGCACTCTTCAAATTTACTTTAAATTGAAAACTAATTTAATTAATAACAACTTATAGAAAAATACTTATGAATAAAACAAGTGACTACTATTACTAGTAAATCATAATAAGAAGAATTAATTACAATTAAACTCCCTCACTTGGGAGAACCAATATTCGAAAAATTAAAAAGCTATCAGAAGAATTTCTGACTGAATAAACTTCCAAGAAAGTAAAGTGACGAAGTCCAAGGAGGCTAACCCTAGTCGTCCCACATAGTTGTGCACGCCCCTAGGCTTGTGTGGCGTGCGGGCTTGCTAGGATGTCATGGCCTACACCTTTTTGTTGCTTCTCTTTGCAGTTTGTCAGTTTAGTCCGCATACATGGAGGAATGCTGCAGGAATGGTCACAGACCTAAGAATAAGGATTGACACTAGGAAACATACCTGAATACCCTTTGATTGATATCTGATATTTAACTTGGTGCACTAAATTCAAAGAATCTTGAATTGCCTGAAAGAAAAGATTATAAGAACAAAAACTTATAAATTATATAAATAAGAGTCCTTAGTCTATTTATATAATTCCTATACATCAAAATACATTATATGAGATATTTGATCCAGAATTGAGAAACAATTAGAAATAGTCAGATTAGCACGATGCCTCCTTTTTCAGAGCACGAATGTCGCAATATATATGGGAAGTAAGACCCAGGAACGATATGTACCATTATGTTTTTCATCATATTTTAATATGCATCATCATATTTATAATAATTTTTAAATGAATTACTAACTAATTGAAGAGTCCACATGTGAAGTATTAAAGTTTATTTTTGTTCTTTTTACCGCCTTTTGTCGAGCTCATTGTGTTGTACTTTTCTGTTTTATTGGCATATATGACAATCCTTTTAATGAATGATTCTACTGGTTTCTGAAAGGTAGAAAAAGTGAAGCAATTCATCTCCTTCCCAAACTAAAACTTGTCCTACCTCTTATGTAACACAGCCGTGGAAAATTTATATTTGAGTGTATTTGAATGACATATATTATTTGATAAATTAATAAAAACAATGAGTTTGAGATAAAGAGATATAGAAATCCACATCACCTCAACAACTCGTTCAATTATCTATCTAACTTCATTTTAACCAAGTTAATGTGGATGAAGCTTTTGATATGACCACCGGGAAAGGCACGAGTGGCATTATTCTTCGTGACGAGGCATGTCACTGTTTGAGCGCTCGTTGCTTCCCGGTCACAGCTTGTAGTTGTGCTAGAGAGGCTGAAGCCATGGCCTTTGAGAGAAGGTGTTAGGTTCGCCGCTGAAAAAGGTATCCGAAAGATCTATGTGGAGGAGGATGCAAAACCGTTGATTGATGATTTTTGAAAATGGTATGAATGTGCGGACTATCAACGACCTAACCCTCGTGGTAGAGATTATAGAAGAGGCAACCCGGTTCCTTGAAGACTCTGATAGCTGGAAGGTCATCTGAGAAAGAAGAGAAGCAAACTCTACAACGCATATTCGGCTCAATTTGCACGAGATTCTTATCAGGAGCAGGGAATCAGAAAGCCAACTCCCTGCAGACTTGCCTTTGTGATTCCCTTCTGACTAATGTTACTTAGATGGATTTCCAGTTCTCTTGTTGATTTGTTTTTTCCTAAAAAAAAATCTAGTTTATCCAAACAACACCGGATAACAATTAAACAAGATTTTGTATATGTTTAGGATAAAATAATCTTCATATTTAAGATAAAATAATCTTCACCTACTGGACTGAAGACTTCAGTTATAGCCATAGGTATTCATATTGGGGTCATGTGGCCCAATACTGGAGAAATTTTTGTTTGCTCTAAGAGCAAATACACGTGGTGCTCTAATCAATACAATATAGGGTAAAAGACAAAATGCACCCTCCTTAGATGGGTTATATACAAAAACAACCTCATTGTTCGGGGATATACGAAAACCACCCTTGTCAGTTAACGGTGACTAACGGCAATTAACGGAAGTGTGAAAAGACAAAAATACCCTTCGAATCAAAACAAATTACACCACATAAATCCCAATTATTCTCCTCCTCCTCCCATTTCTAACCCTAAATCTCTCTATCTTTTCCACCATCTCCACAACAACCCAACCTCCCTCCCATCCCCATGTCCTTCCTGTTTCTCTCCCTCCCTAAAAACAAACTTATATGAATCGCTCAACACCGTCTCTACTCTCAAAACCCCTGGTCAAACACCGAGTCATCTTCCAATTTCACATTTCTCAGTAACAAATTGAATCACTGTAACATTTGTGCCCCCTAATGCCCTAGAAATTGAATCATGGCCTTGTCTGGAAATTTGGGGACGGTTGAGCCCTGGACGATGGCGTTATAGACGTCCTTCGCTGATAACTAGTTTTCCAACGCCTTCTCTCGCAACAACGAATCCTAACTCGGGCTCTACAGAGATCGATTTCTAGCAGTGAAGCCGACGGCCTCGCCGGAGACGATGTCGGGGTTCCTTTCTTCAACGCCGGCATGCCGGATCTGTTGCTGCTAACGAACAGATCTCCCTCCGATGTCGAAACGACGGTCGTTTCCAAGCGGGAGAACCCGATCCCCGTCAAAAGAACGAAGCGTCCCTTGAAGGGGGCGGTGTCGAAGACGACGTTTATCACCGCCGATCCGGCGAATTTCCGGTAAATGGTGCAGTTTTTTCTTCGTTTCTCTCTCCCTCCAATTCTTTCTTCGTTTCTTCATCTCCTTTGTTTCTTACTGCTTCTGAGTTGTTGCGCGCTGGCGGTCTTGCAGGTTCGGTGGCGAACAAAGTAGCAGTTTTGGCCGTGGTGTGGATGGGTTTGTGGCCGATTGATTGTGGCTGCAACTGTGGGAGGTTCAGGTGGGTTAATGGTGGGTGTATAGGGTCTGTTGTATTCAGGTTCAGGGGTTAATTGGGTCTGGTTTGTGGAGAATGGCGATGGTTATGCAGGTTGTTGGTGAATGTGAGGATGAAATTGGGTGTTATGGTTACAGGTGGTTTCAGTTAATTTTGGTGAAGGAGGTCTGCTATGGTGTTGGCTTGTAGCTTCTCGGCTGATGCATTTGGGTTCTGGTTTTGATTCGAGTAGGTTTTTTGTTAATTCTTTCTAATTGAGTGAATCTGGGTCTGATAGGTCTGATTTTCTCTAAATTTTTTTGGGTTTTTGTAGATAATTCTGGGTTTGTACATTGTTGGCTTGGTGGTGGTGGTGTTGGCGTTGGCGGTGGCGGTGGCGGTGGCGGTGGGGTTATGGTGGTGGTGGCCAAGAACACCAAGAACATGAACAAAATAAACTCAAAAACACAACTAAGGACAAAATGGTCATAAAAAGGGTCAGATTGCACCCTCTCTCAACTGACATTAACAGAAGGGTGGTATTTGTCTAACGTCCATCCAATGACAAGGGGGTTTTTGTCTCTAACAGGGTGGTTTTTGTATATCCCCAAACAATGAGGTTGTTTTTGTATATAACCCATCTAAGGAGGGTGTATTTTGTCTTTTACCCTACAATATATGACACGTCAGGAAGAAAGATAATGAGTGGCAGACAAAAGAACTGGATTCCTACATGTTCCTGACGTGTCCTCTAATGTAGTTTTGATTAGAGCACCACGTCATATTTGATCTTGGAGCAAGCAATAATTACTCCCAATACTGACACCCTTTGGCTGGCCCAATCCGAATCAGAAATGAAACCGGAGCTGTTCCAAGTGGAGACGTCGCGGTGGTGCTCCGGCGACTAGGGTTTCACTCGCCGACGCCAGGTGGAGGAAGAAACCATTGGAGCTTTGAGATTGTTTCACTGCAACTGGTAAGAACAGTGTTCTTATAGATCTATCTCTCTATTAAGTATTAACGATGAGTTCAACGATTCATTTTCTACTTCGCAAGACACTGCTACAGCAGAGTAATGCTCTTGTCACAGCTTCAATCAAAGCTCATGGCTTTTCCATATTCTTACAAAAATCTCTCAGACACACCTTAGAAACATCAAATCTTGGACACCCACAATCTGTTACTGTCTCTTACCTGAGAGACTCATGTGGGTTGTCCTTAGAATCAGCCCTTTTAGCTTCTAAGAAAGTTAGGCTTGATAGCAATGAACACCAGCCAGATTCAGTTTTGCAAGTTTTGAAATCTGCTGGTTTGGATCAAACCCACATCACAAATCTGATATCTAAACGCCCCAAGTTACTTCTTGCTGATCCTAACAAAACCATTAAGCCAAACATTGATCTTTTCCTCCATTGTATGGGATTGCCTGTCTCTGAACTTGCAAGTATTGCTAACAAGCATCCACGCATTCTCGAAACGGATGCTAGTTCTGTTTACCATGTACTTCAAGAATATGGTTTTACCCCAAAGCAGATATTCAAAATAACCATCAACCGCCCACAGCTGTTTGATTTAAGTGGCCAGAAAATTATCAAGCCCAAGTTGGAGTATTTCAAGTCTCTAGGGATTCCGGCTGCGGAAACTGCACTTTTGCTTTCCTACGATCCTTCTGTATTGCAATGTAGCCTTGAGAACCAGATTGTCCCGTCCGTTGAAGCCATTAGACGTATTGTAGGCACCGATGGCAGTGTATTGAAAGTTATCAAGGGATGTCTTAGGATACTTCATACCAATGTGGAGAAGGTACTGGAGCCAAATGTGGCATTATTGAAGAATCATGGAGTAGGCCAGTCAAACATTGTGAAATTAATCAACTTATTCCCGCGGGCCTTGATTCAGCCACCCGCTAGATTCCTTGAGGCTGTAGAGGAAGTTGATAGACTTGGTTTTGATCCCACAATGCTGAGGTACGTTTTGGCAGTTCATTCAATAGCGATTGCAAACAAATCGTTTTGGGAACAGAAATGGGCAACTTTTCGGAGTTTTGGCATGTCAGAAGATGAGATCGTATCAGTGTTCAAATCACAGCCGGTTTGCATGACTTTGTCAGTGAAGAAAATCAGCAGAATGATGGAATTTTGCACAAATAAGTTGAAGATGAAGACCTCCACAATCTCCAAGCACGCGGTACTTTTGCAACTTAGTTTGGAAAACAGGGTTATACCTAGGTGCGCTGTACTTCAACTTTTGATGGAAAAACATCTGGTTAAAGGAAAAATAAACCTTGCTTCCGTCTTGAGAATGTCCGAGAAGAGGTTTTCACAGAAGTATGTGGATTGTTACCTTGATGTGGTTCCTGAAGTCGTCAGTGCCCGGCAAGGAAAGATTCAGTTTACGGGGTTCCCCCATTGAGCTGAGTTGTTGAAGATTTGGTGTAGCCTGACATTACTTTTGAGGAACAATCATTATGACCTAGTCAAGTTGAGTAGCTTCAGCTGTATGAAAACCGGCAAAGTCAGATAGAGTGTAAGATAACTGCACGAAGGTGCAAATGGGGAATTTTGAAGTCCCATTGATTATTTTCCAAAATATGAAGCTACTTTCTCCGTATCCATTTGGTGACGTTTGGTTTGGTATGTATATTATCTTCAAATCGGTGGTGCTATGATATCATGAATTAGCCAAATTGGCGAATCGAGATGTGAAATGCTTGATCTGAAATTGAGAAAAGCTGTTTTTAGCATTTCTGAAATAATTAATTTTACGACTTATTAAATAGTGAAAGCATTTTTCTTTGTGGATAGAATGGGAGGCTGTAGCAAACAGGAAAGGAGTGGAGCTTCATGCGGAATGGTTTCCTTTTGAAATAGATAAAAGCTTGCTTTAACATTCTATAGGGAGGGTATGGTTATCAAATTTTCTTCTTTGTACATTCTGAACATTAGTTCCCATAATTTTTTTTCAGAACTTCATTAGTTCCCATATGATATGGCTTATGAAGCATAACACCCGCACTGTTTATGTTTTCTTTCCAGTTTTGGATTAATTACTTTGCTTGGTTATGATTATAATTGTTTTGGTTCACTATCAATCTTCTGTGTTGATGCATAACTTCTATATGGTCATGCATTTCTTTGAGTTTCATCTTTGCTAGTTTACCTTCACCCTTTAGAATGCCTTGCTCTCTTGTTGTAGCAATGCCTTCTGTGATGTTTCATCTTGATGTCCAAGGAGTGACATCAGCACACAGAAAATGCATATTCGAGTAGATTTGTATATACTTCTTTGATGTTGCCTAATTTTCTCTTTGTGTTCGTGTGTGTGTGTGTATGTGTGTTTAGGAAAATGCATGCTACTTGGGGAAATGAGAGTAGCATGTAGAGGAAAATGCACATTTTGGGATTTTTGGATGTAAAATGTATTTGTCTTACTGCTTTGCTTCTACATTCAAATATCCGTTGCTCTCTTCTTGTATAGATGTTTCAGCTTTTGGAGTTGTTTTATCTTGAAGGATTAGAGCTGTCAAGGGGACAGGAGGACTGCCAAACAGGCCCACACCGGCCCGGTTCAGGGGTGAATCGCCCCGCCCCGGGACCTGGGTGGTCCAGGACTGCCCCTTGCATGTTCAGGATCTTGGAGTAGATGTACATGCAGTTGTTGCTGCCGAAGGTTCCCTCGGCAGAATTGCTCTCGGAATATCAGTTCATTTACTTTTGCTTTCCCCTTAGCCGTATTGTGTTTTTTCCATTTTGTTCAGCGAAAGCATGGCCTTAGTGTTCATCAGTGCCCCCTGTGCATTGGCACCACCTCATTTAAGCCCCAAAATCGCCTGAAAAACCACATTTTTTTCTCACCAAGTCGGTGGTGCCAAGGCAATAAGTGGCCCAGTATCACGAGCCTAGGTACGAAAGAATACCGCGGCACCCACCCCTCCCAGAGTCCTAGCTAGGCACCACTTGTGCCAGTTGCCCCCTTCCCCTCTGGCATTCTATGTGCGTGTTTGCATTTGCTTATTCAGGCACAATTGGTAGTCTGGTACTAATCTGTTCATGCATTGCATGCCATATGTACATGTATAAATTCACTTGTTATTATTGACTGAGATTCTGTAGCACGACTTCAGTTCTTATTCGAGCACGTAGTTTGTTTTATACTAATCTTGGTTTGGACTTGGATTTCATGGAGAAGCTGACATGGCTATTCGGTTCAGACAGCAATTTGCTAGGACCTCAAATAGATCGATTACGCCATATCACATGTTCAGGATGGGTAAAAGTTATAAGCCCGTATATTGCTTGTTTCGACTTCTATTTTTGGTCCCAAAGATTTAAATATTTCATGTTTCCATAAAGGGTCTCAATACACGTTTCCATCAAGGGTCAGGGTTTCATTAAACCATGCTAATCTGTTGGCTGCCATCAAATGCAGGTAAAAAGAAGTTTCAGGGACGAGGAAGGAATCTGGGTGGATGTGGAGATTTTGGGAAGGAACTCACTCACATGAACATATCAAGCTGATGAAGGAAGGTGCTCTTTTGACACTACCTACAGAACCTTTTATCGAAACGGTGGATTTCTTGGCGAGGTGGTGTTGAAGGGAAATGATTCGGTTGGAGATGGTTTACAGGCCATGTTGGTCTCAGAGATGAGAGGCAACAAAGATAGCAAGTGTCCTCAGCCTTCCAAGTTCATGACATCAAATTCAGTATGTTATCTGGATTTGTGGGTATAGGCAGCGTTCAGATACTTGATGGTTACCTCGGGGTATGGCAACGTTCAAATTTACTAGAATTTCCTTTATTTTACGTTATACTTTTCTTGGGAATTGAAAAAAAGTAATGATCTGAAAAAAGGTATTGAGGGAAGGACAAAAATTTAATTGAGAATGAAGCTTGTCGGGTGGTGGGAGATGGAAGGAGTATAAGTGTTCTTAATGATAGACAGGTTCCTTCTCTAAAACCAACAAGATTGAACCAAATCCCAGAATCTCTCAGAATTTAAAGGTTGTTGATCTTATCAATAATAACACAAGAAGATTGAAGGTATCTCTGGTGAAACATTTATTTGCAGAAAGGGAAGTTGTAGTCATTTGTCAACTCCTTTGTCTTGGTTTTACAAGGGGGGACTTTCTTGTGTGGCCTCGTGAAAGTAATGGTGAATATTCGGTGGAAACAGGAACCAGAGCAGCCAGGTTGTGTGTTATGAAGTCAAGAAAGGTAATTCAGGAACCAGAGCAGCCAGGTTGTGTGTTATGAAGTCAAGAAAGGTAATTCAGTTCCAAATGCTCATAAAGCTTCTACTTCACACAATTTTCCTAAAGAATCCTGGAAAATTCCTTTGGTCTTCTTCTTCCCTCCCTCCAAAAATATTGCATTTTTTGCCATGGTGCTGTAGCAACCTTGTACAATCTTTTTGTTTGAAAGTGCAGTAATTCCATGATGTGTCCCATTTGTGGTGAAAGGGAAGAAACTTTGAACATTGTCTTTTTCATTGTGGCTGGACTACCCCAGAAATGTGTGCAAATGTGGTCCAATATAAAGAGCTGGTTAAACCAACTTGTGGAGCAGGTTCTAAGTAAGCAATTTCTGCAGAACTTTTGTTGACATGTGTTGTGCTATTTGGAGATCAAGAAACAAAGCAGTGTTTGAGCATTGTAGACCAAACTCACAGTAATTACTTGCAAAAGAGAGATTCAGGAGAGTTAGGATAAAAAAAAGAAGTTAATGAGATTTGAGGAGAGTGAGGAGAAGAAAAAAAAAAGGAAAACCAAGGCCACCAAAAAAAGAAGTGGATCCATTGCTGGCATTATTAAGTGGAAAAACCCCATCTCCAGAGAAGCAGAAATACAATGTGGATGCAGGCTGGAATAAGGAGACAAAGTCATCTGGGTTGGATTTTGAGAAATTCAAAATCTAACCCAGATTACAGACTCTGCTTTTTCTCTACTCCTTCCACTTCCACTTGGTACTTGTCTGGTTGTAAGCTGAAGAAGGAATGTGCTCTTTTGAGTTATGAAGCTTTCGAGTAGTTTGTTTAATACACTATCTTTTATGCGGGTTTTTATTGTCTGTAAAAACTCGTGAAGAAGGTTATGTTATCATAATAACCTTCTGCGGGTTTTTATTGTCCTCAGGGCATCAATGGTTGTAGTTTGTTTAATATAATATTTAATATACTATTTTTCTACGGGTTTTTATTGTCCTCAGGGCATCAATAGTGTTCCCAAACATTATGCACTAGGGAAAAGGCTATATTGATTTTCGTTGTCGAAAACGATAGCCTGGCCGCGGCAACAACAACAACAACAACAACAATGAGGTATTAAATATTAAAATTTTATATTCATTGAGCCAAAAATCATTTTAACAGATATGTTAAGACAATGCATTATTTCCAATTTAGGGTTTTGTCAATATTACTAAATGGAAATATTAAAGAAAGATGCAAAGTATTCCTAGTCACAAACCAACGGTCGAATAGTGCTTTCAGATTTTTTAACTGTATTTAGATATTTAATACAATATGTTATGAGAAATTGGTAAAATTATAATGCTGAACTCAGACGAAGTGGCCATTCGGATGACACCTAAGGCCCGGGCGAACATTGTCTAGGCGATTCGAGAATTTCTTTGACAACTGAGATGTTGACCATTCTATACCTATAGTTTTAAAGCAAGATTTAAATCGTCATACAAAGTTCATCCATTTATGCATTTCGCATAAAGAAAACACTAATATATATATATATATATCTATAATATACAATAATCTTAATATAAAAATTTTATATATGCATATATAATTTTTTGAAATAGCCAGAAAAACAAAAGAAAAAATTAGCACATTTCGCTTAAAAACAATGTGCTGAACCAAATCAATCACCATCTCTTGGTGGCGCTGCTATATATTTGATCTGGGCTTCTCCTTAAACTACCAGCTCTGGTTCAAACTACCTATTTAGGTTAGTGAATTCATTGCTTTTCTTTGTGTTTTGTTCTTTTTACACTTTATTTGGAAGTCTGTACCCCATGGAAGCCATGGAAGCCAAATTGAGGGCAATGAACCTGAACCCTTTGGAGGAAGACGAGATCACCATCTCGGATTCATCAATGGAGGAAGGTTTACAACTCTGCAAAAGGAGCCTTTTTGGGAAAGTTTGGACTACCAATATGCTTAATGCGGTTGGGGTTCAGAAAGCGATGGCCGTAGTTTGGAATGAACCGAAGGATTTCTCTGTAAATCCGCTCGGTGATGGCATATTCCAGTTTGTGTTTGGTAACAAGAAAGACATGGAGAAGGAAATGACGGGCCAACCTTGGCTTATCAATAACTGCTTGGTAGTTCTGCAGCGTTGGGTGGAGGGAGTCGACATGAAATCGAAGGATTATACGAAGGGTCTATTTTCTATCCAAGTTTGGGGTTTGCCACCGGAGGCTTGTACAGAGGCTAGTGGGAAAGACATCGGGAAGGCAATCGGAGACTTTGTAGAAGCAACCATACTGGATCGAGGCATAATCAAAGGACGCTGTTTGAAAATCAAAGTTTGGCTAGATCTAACCAAACCTTTACGAAGGGGTGGGAAGATTCGGCTTTACAATGGTCAAGTTCCGTGGGTTGATTTTCGTTACGAAAAATCCCATTTATGTGTAAAGGGTGTGAGATCGTTGGTCATGATCTCAACAAGTGTCCGAAAGTGGAAAAAGCAAGTTCTACATCAAAGGTGAAAGTTTATGGCGACTGGTTGAGGGAATCCGTTGCGATGGATCATCTCCGTCACACTGGTAGAATTAATGACATGGACTTTAAAGGCTTTGCACTATATGGGATTAATGCTGATGAGGAGTTGGCCGGAGAGGATAGTGATGCTGACAAACAGAAGAAGGCTTCTTCGGTGAAAGGCAAAGAAGTTATGCTTAGTGATGAACCACCAAGGGCCAGAACTTATGCAAAAAGAGGCCGTGGCAAAGCAATAAAAATCTATGAACCACCAAACGAGGAAGGTGCCAAGAAAAATCCATAATTGCAAACAGGATTCCTTACGGTTGGCATGAAAAGGGGAAGAGCGCAGTCGGATGTGGTGGAAGAAGAGATCCACTTTGAAGCGACGGAGGGTGACAATGATTACCCCCGCCAAGAGTCATGAATATCCTAAGTTGGAACGTGCGAGGGATTGCTAACCCTTGCACGTTCAACGCTCTTCACTATCTGGTGAAGAGTCATTTTCCCGCTTCAGTTTTTCTCTCTGAAACTAAATTAGGTCAATATAAAGGAGACAAGATCCGTCAAAAACTTGGTTTTCCGAATGGCCTTTGGGTCCCAAGGACAGGTTTGGCGGGGGGTCTTGCACTCATGTGGAGTTTCGTAGTTGATGTCAGTATTTTTGTGTTATCATGACCTTTACATTCATGCTTGGGTCAAAGTTGTCGATTGTCCATATTCTAGCTTCTATTTTACGGGTATCTATGGTAATTCAGAAGCTAGTCAAAGATATATGTCTTGGGAGGTTTCTCGTAGATTGAAACCAAGTGGTGAAGAGGCTTGGATTGTAAGTGGTGATTTTAATAAAATTATTTTCTTTGATGAGTATATGGGAAATCACTTGCCTAGTCAAAAGCTTATGTGTGACTTTGCCTCAGCTTTACATAATTGCGACCTAGTTGATTTGGGTTATCATGGCTTTAAATTCACTTGGCAGAACATGAGACAAGGGAATGCCAATGTCAAGAAACGTTTAGATCGCGTTGTGGCTTCTAAATGATGGATTGATATTTTCCCTAATTCCTAATTCAGTTTCTGATCATTGTCCATTGCTTACACAAACTAATACAGATCAGAATACTAAGGCTATTAAGAAGTTCAGGTTCGCAGCTTAGTGGGCTAACCATACTGAATGTGGTGAAATTATTACAAAGTCCTCGAAATCATGTCAAACAGTAAACAATCCGTTGTATTTTCTACAGAATCTGAAAGCTACTGGTAAAAGTCTCAAGAGTTGGAGTAAAAGGTCTAAACAATTCAACAAAGATGCCAACGAGAAAAAGCTTAGTCAAATTGAAGCTACTCAGCAACTTCCTCCATCAGAATCCAACCTGCAAAAGTTAAAACAATTGGTGAATCATTTCAATTCCATTTTGACTGATGAAGAAACTAAATGGAGACAGCTTTCCAGACAAACGTGGCTAAAAGAAGGGGACAAGAATACCAGTTATTTTCATAGGAAAGCCTCTCAAAGACAAAGGAAAAATCAAATAAAGAAGCTGCGGAATAGTAATGGGGTATGGGTGGACAAGGAGGAAGATATCCAACAGCTTTTTGTTGACTATTTCACAGAGTTGTTTACAGCTGCTGACACTGATATGATAGAATTCCTGAATGCTATTCCAATTAGAGTAACTTAACATATGAATGATGTTTTGCTAAGATCCTATTATGAGGTAGAAGTTAAAACTGCATTATTTCAAATGCCTCCTCTTAAAGCACCTGGCCCAGATAGAATTCCAACACTTTTCTATCAACATTATTAGAACACTGTGGGGAGTGACCTGACTAGGGTTGCATTAATGGTTCTCAACCAAGGTATGGATTTAGCTTATATTAACACCACCAATGTTCTGTTAATCCCTAAAAGGGCTTGAACAGTGAAGGACTGCAGATGTAACCTTTCGCTTTAATACCCTTACGTTTATACAATGAACCTTAAACATTTCATATTAACCCTAGTACATTTCGTGATATAATTTGTGCATCATCATATAGACATATACGAAAATTGATTGAGATGAAGCTTGTTGGGTGGTGGGAAACGGAAGGAGTATAAGTGCTCTTAATGATAGCTGGGTTCCTTTTCTAAAGTCCCACAAGTTTGAACCAAATCCCAGAACCCTAAGAATTTAAAGGTAGTAGATCTTATCAATAATAACACAAGAAGATTGAAGGTATCTCTGGTGAAAAATTTATATGCAGAAAGAGAAGTTGAAGTCATTTTGTCAACTCCTTTGTCTTGGTATACACGGGGGGACTTTCTTGTGTGGCCTCATGAAAGTAATGGTGAATATTTGGTGAAAACAGGCACCAAAGCAGCCAGGTTGTGTTATGAAGTCAAGAAAGGTAATTCAATTCCGAATGCTCATTAAGCTTCTACTTCACACAATTTTCCGAAAGAATACTGGAAGATTCCTTTGGTCTTCTTCTTCCCTCCCTCCAAAAATATTGCATTTTTGGTGGAAATTGAGATAGCAACCCAGTACAATATTTTTATTTTTTCAGCAGTACAATCTTTTTATTTGAAAGTGCAGTAATTCCATGATGTGTCCCATTTGTGGTGAAAGGGAAGAAACTTTGAACATTGTCTTTTTTATTGTGGCTGGACTTCCCCAGAAATGTGTGCAAAAGTGGTCTAGTATAAAGAGCTGGTTAAACCAACTTGTGGAGCAGGTTTTAAGTAAAAAAATTTATGCAAAAGTTTTGTTGACATGTGCTGCGGTGCTATTTGGAGATCAAGAAACAAAGCATTGTTTGAGCATTGTAGACTAAACTCACATTAATTACTTGCAGAAGAGCGACTGGGGAAGTTAAATGAGATTTCAGGAGAGTGAGGAGAAGAAGAAAAAAAGGAAAACCAAGGCCACCAAAAAAAGAAGTGGATCCATTGCTGGCATTATTAAGTGGAAAACCCCCATCTCCAGAGAAGCAGAAATACAATGTGGATGCAGGCTGTAATAAGGAGACAAAGTCATCTGGGTTGGGTTTTGAGAAATTCAAAATCTAACCCAGATTACAGACTCTGCTTTTTCTCTACTCCTTCCACTTCCACTTGGTACTTGTCTGGTTGTAAGCTGAAGAAGGAATGTGCTCTTTTGAGTTATGAAACTTTCGAGTAGTTTGTTCAATATACTATCTTTTCTGCGGCTTTTTATTGTCGGTAAAAACTCGTGAAGAAGGTTATGTTGTCATAATACAATCACCCTGAAACTCTGCAGTCTGTGTGAGACTGAGGGATGAGAGACGGACTCATGTGATGAGCTTCTCTGGGAACTCTGCAGACACCAATGGTGACCCTTGGTAGGGGGATTCGTGCTATTTACAAGGGCTTAAAAGCACATCATACTCTAGGCAGCTTGAACAACCTCGTGGAGGTTGAATATGATTCTCGCTTGATGCAGTGCGGATGATTAACAATGTGGATAATGAAGTTAGCCGTAGATATGCTCTTATCCTTGATGATATCAGGAATATGTGTAATTCCTAATATCAATATGAATTCTTTGCTCATCGTATCTCTGCATATTTCAATGTAATGTGTGGTTTATAGATAGCTTTCTACTGTAATTTCTTTAGTAGGTGGGTGTCAAACATTATGCACTAAGGAAAAGGCTATATTGATTTCGTTGTCCAAGACGATAGCCTGGCGGCGACAATAACAAACAACAACAACAATAATGAGGTATTAAATATTAAAACTTTATATTCGTTGAGCCAAAAATCATTTTAATGGTAGTAGTAGGTTAAGACAATGCATTATTTCCAATTTAGGTTTTGCTTGTTTCGACTTCTGTTTTGTATGTGCCAAAGATTTAAATATTTCATGCTTCCATCAAGGGTCAGGGTTTCATTAAGCCCTTTCCGTCCCTAGGGTTTGTTCATCGCCGGAGACACCATTAGAGATGTACGATGCCCTCGCTGGTCTGGTAATATTTCTCCCTCCCTAGGGTTTCTTCATCTTTCTCGCTCATTGTTGTTTTTGTAAAGAGTATGATGAGTTCAACTATTCATTTACTACTTCGCAAGACACTCTTACAGTTGAGTACCAGTAGTAGTTTCCCTATAGCTTTAACTAAAGTTCATGGCTTTTCCTCGTTAATCCAAAGATCTCTCAAACCCACCCCAGAAAAATCAAATCTTGGAGACCCACAATCTGTTACTGTCTCCTACCTCAGAAACTCATGTGGGTTGTCCTTAGAATCAGCCCTTTCAGCCTCTGAGAAGCTTCAGCTTAATACCAAAGAACACCAGCCAGATTCAGTTTTGCAACTTTTGAAATCTGCTGGTTTGGGTCAAACCCACATCACTAATTTGATATCTAAGCGCCCCAGGATACTTCTTGCTGATCCTGACAAAACCATTAAGCCCAACATTGATCTTTTCCTCCATTGTCTGGGATTGCATGCCTCTGAACTTGGAAAAATTTTGAACAAGTATCCTCGGATTCTCGAAACGAATGCTCGTTCTGTTTTTGATGTGCTTCAAGATTATGGTTTTACAGCAAAGCAAATTCTCAAAATGACCAGCACACGCCCAGTACTATTTGATTTAAGTGGCCAGAAAATTATCAAGCCCAAGTTGGAGTATTTCAAGTCTCTAGGGATTCCGGCAGCGGAAATTGCACTTTTGCTTTCAGTTGATCCTAATGTATTGGGAAGTAGCCTTGAGAACCAGATTGTCCCGTCCGTTGAAGCCATTAGACGTATTGTAGGCACTGATGGCAGTGTCTTGAAAGTTATCAAGAAATGTGTTACGATACTTAGGACCAATGTGGAGAAGGTGCTGGAGCCAAATGTGGCATTATTGATGAATCATGGAGTATCCCAGTCACACATTGTGAAATTAATCAACTTATTTCCGCGGGCGTTGATTCAGCCACCCACTAGATTCCGTGAGGCTGTAGAGGAAGTTGATATACTTGGTTTTGATCCCACAACGCTGAGATACGTTTTAGCAGTTCATTCAATAGCGATCGCGAACAAATTGTCTTGGGAACAGAAATGGGGAACTTTTCGGAGTTTTGGCATGTCAGAAGACGAGATCGTTTCAGTATTCAAACTACGGCCAGTGTGCATGACTTTATCAGTGAAGAAAATAATAAAAATGACGGAATTTTATACGAATAAGTTGAAGTTGAAGACCTCCCTAATCTCCAAGTACACCACATTTCTGCAACTTAGTTTGGAAAAGAGGGTTATCCCTAGGTGCGCTGTACTTCAACTTTTGATGGAAAAACATCTGGTAAAGGGAAATACCAACCTTAAGCCTGTCTTGACATTGAGCGAGAAGAGCTTTTTACAAAAGTATGTGAATTGTTATCTGGACGCGGTTCCTGAAGTTATCAATGCATATCAAGGAAAGATCCAGTTTACGGGGTTCCCCATTGAGCTGAGATGATGACGATTTGGTGTTGCAAGACATTAATTCCGAAGAATAAACATTACAACCCCATCTAAGGATACCCATTTGTGTTTCATTCTTACATACTGTACAACTTTGGCCTAGTGAAGCTGTGCAGCTTGAGCTGTTTGAGAACCAGCAATGTCAGATATAGTGCAAGATAACAACAGCACGAAGTTGCGAACGGAGAATTTTGAAGTGCCATTGATCATTTTTCAAAATATGAACCACATTCTCTTTGTAATCATTTGGTATCTTTAGTCTTAAGTTTGGTATTAACTTCAAGTAGGTAGTGCTATGATATCATGAATAGACCAAATTGGCGAATTTTGATGTGAAATGCTAGATCTGAAATAGAGCAAATGTGTTCTTATTTTGAAACGCCGAATTTACTGACTCGTGATATCACAGTTTTTACTTTTTCCCATTAAGCTCCGTTTTGTTGGTGGTAAATCATTTTCCTGTAAAATGTTTCCCCTTTCCTAGTGTTTGATTTGCAATTTGTGTTTGTAACCTTTTCACCAAGTAAAATGATTTACGCGTTTAAAATTTGTAAGCTATTTTCGGAGAGTGAAAGTTTGTGACGATACCCCCAAGAAAGAACCATTGCCGCTGCCGACCACCAATATTGCCGCCCGTACTGTTTATGTACTCTTTCTATTTTTGGATTAATTCTTGGCTTGATTATGAACCTGCTTCAGTTTGCATCATACGTTTTGAACATTAGTTATCAGATAGTATAGCATATAAGGCACAACGCCCCCACTGTTTATGAATTCTTTCTATTTTTGGATTAATTACTTGGCTTGATTATGAACCTGCTTCAGTTCTCGTAGTTGTGTCAAGTTAATATCACCATGACTGTCTGTTTCAAGTACAGGTCTGGTGTGCTTGAACTTTTGGATGACCAGAGTTCTAGTAAAAGGAAATCGTATTCTGGTTGATGCCTCACAAATGAACATGAAGACGCTCAGATTCACAAACAGGTACGAATATTATACTTATGGAGTTTAATTTCTTTGGCTCACCATCAATGTTCTGTGTTGATGCACAACTTCCATGCAGTCATACATTTCTTTGAGTTTCATCTTGCTAGTTTACCTCCACCCTTTAGAATGGCTTGCTCTCTTGTCGTAGCATTGCCTTCGGTGATGCTTTATCTTGAAGGCCCAGGAAAGTGACAATAGCAAGCAGAAAATGCACATTCGGGATTTTGGATGTAGATGTGTATATATTTCTTTGAGGCTATGTTTGAAACTAGGAAAATCAGATGGAATAGAAAATGAAAGATTTGCTATCAACTTTCATCGCTTTTCTAATTTTCTCTTTGTGTTTGTGTGTGTTGTTTAGACTGCCAATAACAATTGATTATTTTCCAAAATAGTATATATTGCCTGGTAATGTTATCTGTTATGTTCTCATGTTTGTTAGATCTTTACAAGAGTACGAGTTGATCGATTCACTTAGTAATCTGCAAGAGACTTGTCCATCAAATAGTTCCTGTAGCCTCAACCAATCTTGGATCAAAGTATTCTTTATTAACCCGCTCATTACACCAGATGCTAGGAATCAAAGTTCTTAGCATCGGCATCTCCAGATCTCTCTGCTGATGGTACATCTTAGAGGAAATATGAAATCAGATCATATGAAATCCTACGATGCTTAGCTTTCTTTTCTGTGGTGAAGAATTCATGTGAGTGCTGTCTTACTGGTTTGCCTCTACATTCAATACTCCTTGCTCTCTTCTTGTATAGATGCTTCAGCTTTTGGAGTTGTTTTATCTTGAAGGATAAGAGCTGTCTAGTGGACAGGAGAACCAGCCCAGACCGGCCCGATTCAGGGGTGAACACACGGGACCGGGGTGGTCCAGCACCGCCCCTAACCCGCCTAGGTAGGTTTCCGGGCCGATTCCGGACTTTGGGACTGCAGGACCGGCATAGGAGTCCGGTCATGTGGGTCGGGCTGGTCCTAGGGTTCTGGCTTCTAGACTTGGACCAGACCGGCCCGGGTCAGTCCAGGACTGGCAGTCCTCTTCAGCTGGGCCGGTCCTGGGCTGGCCCGTTTGACAGCTCTATGAAGGATAGAAAGTGAGAATAACAAGCAGAAAATGCGCATTCGGGATCTTGGAGTAGTTGTACATGTAGTTGATGCTGGGAAGTTTCCTCGGGAAGAATTTCTCTCGGAATGTCAGTTCATTTATATTTTCTTTCCCCTTGGCCGTATTGTGTTTTTGCATTTTGTTCCGCGAAAGCATGGCCGCAGTGTTCATCAGTGCCCCTATGCATTGGCACAACCTCATTTCAGCTCCAAAATCGTCTGAAAAAGTCACCATTCATCATCGTCTCGCCACGTCCGTAGTGCAAAGGGAAGAAGTGGCCCAGGGGCATGAGCTAGGCACCCATCCCTCCCGAGAGTCCCAGGCACCAACTGCGTTAGTCTCCCCCTTAAAAATGTTCATCAGTGCCCCTGTGCATTGACCGAATATTGATCTTTTTGGTTCTTTGGACTTGTCTGGCACTCAACTTGGGAATTTACTCAAGTTAGGGCTTATGGTTTTACTGGAAAGCAAATGCTCAATATGATCATCAAGTTCCCAGAACTTTGTAGGCTTGATGGCCCTAAATATTTGGGGCCGAAGCTGGAGTATTTCAAGTCCCTAGGGTTTCACGGGCAGCAGAAATGTGATATATGTTTCCACTAGACCCTTCTATATTGGCAAGGACCCTTGAGAACCAGATTGTCCTGTCCGTTGAAGCCATTAGACGTATTGTAGGCACAGACGAGAATGTACTTCATACCAACCATGTCTCGTTCATCAGGTGACACTTCGACAGATTCATGTTCCATTTGCTGCGTCATTTGTGTTCAAGGCGATATGGTACGTATGGAATTTTCTTCTTTTTATGCATCTTTTCTGGTTATGCAATTTTCATATGACATATAAAGCATAATGGCCACACTGATTATGTATTCTTTATTTTATGGATTAATTACTTGGCTTGATTACAAACCTGCTTCAGTTCTTGTAGTTGTGTCAAGTTAATATCGGCATGAAATGTCTGTGAAAAGTATAGGTCTAATTGCTTGATTACCAAAGTTCTAGTCAAAAGGATAATCTAATTCTGGTTGATGCCTGAACAATGAACATTGAACATGAGGACGCACAAATTCAAAAACAAGTTAATATCTTGTGAAGTATCTTGTGAATGGTGTGTTACTGGTTTGCCCCCACATTCAAAAATCCCTTGCTCTCTTCTTGCATAGATGCTTCAGCTTTTGGAGTTGTTTTATCTTGAAGGATACTCGAGGAAAGTGAGAAGAGCACGTAAAAAATGCACCACTTGTGCGAGTCTCCTCCTTCCCCTCTGGCATTCAATGAGTTTGTGTTTGCATTCATTTATTCAGTCACAACTGGTACTAATATGTGCATGTATACATTCACTTATTATTATTATTTCTGCAGCACGACTTCATGCAGTTCTCATTGGAGCATCTGTTTTATCCCGGTTTCCGCCCCAACCAAAGTTCTGAACATTTTTTTTTATCCTTTTAATACTTTTAATTTTGTCAGGTTTGTGTTATGACTTGTGAAGTTGTCTAGTAGTTTGTTCAATATACTATCTTTTCTGTGGCTTTTTATATTCTGTAAAACTCGTGAAGGTTATGTTGTCATAATACAATCACCCTGAAATTCTGCAGGCTGTGTCAGACTCAGAGATGGGAGACAGACTCATGTGCTGAGTGTTAGCAATTGGTGCGCCCATGTGGGGTGCCCAATGCAATTATCGTAACCTTATGAGGCTAGTTGCACTAATGCACAAACTTAGAGGGGTTAGTAGCTAAGGCTCAAACCCTAGGGGTTTATGTGTAAACCTAGGAGAAGTTTTGCCTATATAAGAATGTAGCCTCCTACACATTATGCTAAGGCTTAATGCTGTTCTATAGAGAAAAGTTACTCTGTCTAGATTCACTCTCTAGTTGTAGAGAACCTTAGTCTCTCTCCAACACATCCTAGGAGGTGGAACGTGGGGTAGATCATTGTGTTCGTCCTCGAGATTCACTCTAGATTGGTGGGAGCAAGATCAAGAAGAAGGCACGTGAAAGCAAGCAACCTACGATCATCCGCTGCATTAAGGAGCTAAGGAAGACAAGATAAGCACATGAATCTTCCGCTATAATTCATGTTGTAGATCCGGATGTGATAGATCCTTCCTGCCCTTCACTGAGCTCCTATGGGAACTCTGCAGACACCAATGGTGACCGTTGGTAGGGATTCTTGCTATCTACAAGGGCTTAAAACATAGCTCTAGCAGTTTCAACAACCTCTTGGAGGTTTAATATGATTCTCGCAGTGTAGAACTGTAGATGATTAACAATGATATCAGGAATTTTGCTCATTGTATCTCTGCATATTTCAATGTAAATATTTAGTTGTCGAACAACCTGTAGGAATTACTTAGGTTTAATTATTGTTTAATTATTTACAAGAATGCCATTAAGTTGTAAATATATATATTGTTATTGAGTGGAAATAAAAAAAACGGCAAAACATATTTTCCTCCTTTAACATGGTATCAGAGCATCGCAGAAACCCTACTGCGCTCTCGATCCTGTGACGTCGTCAACAATTGACGCCGTCCTATTCTTCCCCAAACGCCGGTCAAACATCGGCTCTTCTCCATTCTCCAGAGCGCAGGTTGCAGGCGACCCAGAAACCAGCAACTCCAGAAACCCTGCTCGTTTCTTCTGCTCGAGGACAAGTCGTCGGCTCCTGCTGCTATTGGAAACGCCAACCCAATCTAGTAACCTTCGTCTCCTTCTCTGATCAGAACAGAATCGGGTATTCTTCAGTTACTTCTCTGGTCAGCGAACACAGCCACGTTCCCTGATCAGAAATCTCGCGCCGAACAACGCGCGCTCTGCAATTTTTTTTTCTTCCCAATCTGGTACCCTTCAGCTGCCTCTGCGGTCAGCAAACGCAACCAATATCTCTTTCATTGATCAAATCTTGTGCCGAACAAAGTACAAACCCGATGGATCTGTTGATCGTCACAAAGCTCGACTAGTAGCGAAAGGCTTTCATCAGCGACCTGACATTGATTATCATGAGACATTTAGCCCTGTTATGAAGCCCTCCACTGTTCGCCTAGTGCTGTCTCTAGCCGTTAGTCAGCATTGGCCTTTGAAGCAGCTGGACGTTAATAATGCATTCCTCCAGGGGTCGCTCCATGAGGATGGTTACATAACTCAACCTCCTGGCTTCACTGATCAGGATCGTCCTTCCTATGTCTGTAAGTTGACGAAGGCTATTTATGGCCTCAAGCAGGCACCACGGGCGTGGTATGCAGAACTACGCTCCTTTCTTCTTCAGCAGGGGTTCACTAATTCATGTGCCGATACTTCTCTATTTATCTTTTGTCATTCAGCCGTCACCATATATTTGTTGGTATACGTAGATGACATTATCATCACTGGCTCTAGTGTCTCCTTGGTGCAGCAGTTTATTGACCTTTTGTCTAGCAGGTTCCGTTGAAGGACCTTGGCGATCTATCCTACTTCCTTGGTGTCGACGTGCTTCCTCATCCGAATGGGCTTCTTCTGTCTCAACAGAAGTACATACAGGATCTATTACAGCGACCGGGTATGTCCTAAGCCAACCCGGTTCAGACACCTATGGACACCTCTGTCCCTTTATCATTACATTCTGGTACGGCCCTACCTGATGCGCGTGAGTACCGTATGGTTGTCGGCAGTCTCCAGTATCTACCTCTAACCCGATCAGATATTGCGTTTTCTGTTAACAAGCTCTCGCAGTTTATGCACCGACCCACTACTGTTCATTGGAATGCAGTCAAGCGCCTGCTCCGATATCTAAAAGGATCATCTGACTTGGGTGTTCTCATTCGGCGTGGTCCATGTTTGTTGTATGCCTACTCAGATGCTGACTCGGCTGGCAACAAGGACGACTATACTTCTACATCAGGTTATATGGTTTATTTGGGTGGCTCACCAATTTCTTGGAGTTCCAAGAAGCAGCGCACAGTTGCCCGCTCTTCGACTGAGGCTGAGTATCAGAGTTGTGGCTGCGGCATCGGCTGAACTACAATGGTTGCGTTCGCTTCTATCAGAGCTTGGGATCTCCCTCCCTTCTACACCAGTTATTTATTGGGACAACATTGGTACCACATACCTATGCTCCAACCCAGTGTTTCACTCTCGTATGAAACACGTCGCGTTGGATTTTTACTTTATTCGTGAGCAGGTTCAGGTTGGATCCCTCAGAGTCTCCCATGTGTCGTCGTCTGATCAGCTGGCTGATTGTCTCACTAAGGCGTTGTCAAGTGCTGCATTTTCCACTCATCGCTCCAAGATTGGAGTCTACTCACGATCCTCCATCTTGCGGGGGCGTGTAGGAATTACTTAGGTTTAATTATTGTTAAATTATTTACAAGAATGCCATTAAGTTGTAAATATATATATATATATATATTGTTATTGAGTGGAAATAAAACAACGGCAAAACATATTTTCCTCCTTTAACACAACCTTGGCGAGCTGAAGCGAAGGAGTCGTCCAATCCGATAGCCTGGCAATAATAATAATAATAATAATAATAATAATAATAATAATAATAATAATAATAATAATAATAATAATAATAATAAAATGAGGTATTAAATGTTAACTTTTTATATTCAATGACATTTGACAAGACCATTGGATCTCCAATCCAGAAAAATCAAAACTTAGAAAAATCAAAACTTAAGCCTCGAGATGACCTTACCTATGCTCCAAAGAAGGTTAGTGCTTTCATATACTAAAACAAGCTTACTGTTTGTTTGTTTTTTTTTTTTTTTTTTTTTTTTTTTTTTTTTTTCGGGATCAAGGGTTTGGAGGTGTTAGAGCATCTCCAGCAATGAACAAAAAAAATTGTCCTTGAACTAAATTTGGTCCTGGAGCAAAATTTGCTCCTCCAGTTTGTTGCTTGACCTCCATTAGTGAGGAGCAAAATTGTTCCAATATTGTTATTTTATTATTTTCTTGTTATAATTATTAAATAAATTATTTTTCATATTAATTAATCTAAAGTAAATTAGGATCGATTGATATGTTGAGCCATGCTGAAACCAAAAGCATATCCTCATTTGGTTGAAAAGTTTGTTTTCTTCGACTAAAAGTGTTTCCCTCCGGCGAATAGACATTTAGTCCGTCCAAGTCGGCTAGATTGTCTTGTGTCCAGTCGTATTCATCTATGTTTGCATTTTGATTGAGAAGGTTAAGAAAAGAACTCATCTATAAAACATAAATTTATGCACACACATAACCAAGAAATAGCTAAATCTTCAGCAAAATATTTTTATAAACATGCTAAATAATTTTTTACATGCTAAATAACTCTAATTTCCTAACCAATTAAAACTATGTTTAGTGGCCTAATTAATTTTCTAATCAATTAAAACTATGTTTAATGCCTTAACCTATCTCTACAACCCAACAATCTAACTTAAACCCAACCAAATTACTTATAAAACTTACTGCCCTAATTGAACATTCTCCTAATCGTGCCTCTTTGTTTCTTACTTTCTCTCTCTCTCTCTCTCCCAATTTTTCATTAAACATGATTTTATATTTTTGCTCCTCACCAGAAATGGCACAGAATTACTCCTCCAAAACATGGCCTTTGCTTTTGCTCCTCTGAATGCTCCACCTGGTAGAGCTATGATTTTTTCCATTTGGAACAAATTTTGCTCCAAAAGTGATTTGCTCCTCCTGTTGATGTCACAAAATTACTCCTTCAAAACACGGTCTTTGCTTTTGCTCTTCTGAATGCTCCACCTGTTAGGGCTATGATTTTTTTCATTTGGACCAAATTTTGTTCCAAAAGTGAGTTGCCCCTCCTGTTGGAGATGCTCTTAGATGACTCGTGTGAAGAGCAGGACAAAGAGGAAACGTTGAAGCTGCATATCCTAGTTTTTTTTTTTTTTTTTTTGCTTCAACAGATTAATTAACAGACAGAAGAACAAAGGAGTTCAGAAACAGGAAAAGACTGAAAATAAAAACAAAAAGGCCACTTAGCCACTAGCCCTATTGGCGTTGATAATGTCCCTAATCAAAAGGTTAGCTAACTGAGCCGGAGGCTCCTGGATGATGATCATTCTCTCTGTTTGGTTTCTGCCCATCTTAGCAAGGGCATCCGCCACCTCATTGGCTTCTCTGTTAATGTAGTTGATCTTACATCGACATCACCTGAGCAAGATGCGTATCTCCAGAACAATAGCAGTCAAGGTGAAGTTCTCCGGAATCTCCCCATTGATAACAGTGACTGCTTCGAGAGAGTCAGTCTCAATTGTGACCTCCTGGTAATTATCTTCGTGAATAATGACCAAGCCTCTGTGGATGCCCCACAGTTCGGCCTCAAGGATGGAACTGTGCCCTAACTGGCCCATGAATCCCTTAACCCAGCTGCAATCCTCGTCTCTGATGACTCCCCCATAGCCTGCTATTCCCATGGTGCCTTCCTTACTTCCATCAGTGTTTAGCTTGAGTTTACCTGCAAAAGATGGGAACCAATTAGATCCATAGAGATTCAGGATATCCTTGGTCTTATCTGGCTCAAGCACATTATTAATCTCAATAGCATAACACTGGATTAAGTTAACCACTTGGGTGGATTTAGAAGAACGATTATTAAAAATCGCATTGTTCCTTTCCTTCCATATCCACCACAAAGTCACCAGAAAAGTGGTTGCTTTCAATCTAGTATTAGCCCCAGAAACAATGAGATTAATTTTACACCATTCCAAGAAATGAGTAAATGTGTTGTTCCTGACATACCACGGATCTCCCCAAAGGGTAATCCAGATAGCCTTGGCCTTTGGGGAAAAAAAGAAAATATGCTCAAGACTTTATGGAATCCCTTGACAGTGATTGCAAAAATTATTATGGGCCATGCCCCTAAAAAATCTTTGAACATTGGTAAACAGTTTTTTATGAAAGATTTTCCAAAGAAAAATAGTGAGTTTAGGGGGAATCTTGAGTTTCCAAATCCAATCCCAATTACCATTCTGGGATAACTGAAAATTGGCTGCCACATTATAAGCTGAGCTGACAGAGAAAGTGCCATTATGAGTATGTTTCCAGTGAATATTATCATTGGAATCAGCCCCATTAGGGATGAACTTGGCCAAAATAGTGTTAATAATGTCCTGATGAACTAACCCAATAAGGCAGGAAAGATCCCAGTTTCTATTAGTATCAATGAGACTGCTCACCTTGAGATTCTCATCGAAAGAAATATCAGGATAGATTTCCTTGAGAATGTAATCTCCGATCCATCTATCGCACCAAATGGAGATATCAGAACCATCTCCCACAGTCCATTTAATGCCATCAAGGACGTGATCTCTAATATTAATTATACCTTTCCAAGTCCTAGTCGCCGATCTTTTGGACGGCCAGTTTTTGAAAGTGGTATTCCTGAGGTATTTACTCTTCATAATACTGACCCACATAACATTATTCTTAGTAAGCAAATGCCAACCCAGTTTCATGATAAGAGCTTTGTTTTGGGTTTTCTTAGTTTTTATACCCAAACCTCCCAAACTTTTGGGCTTACAGATAGTGGCCCAATCCACACTATGCATTTTCCTAATATTATCTTTTTCTCCCCAAAAGAATTTTCTATTAATTTTGTCAAGTTCCGAACAAGTCTCAATAGGGAGGACTTGCGTTTGCATAGTGTAGATGGGTATGGACGAGGTGGTGGACTTAATCAAAGTAAGTCTACCTCCCGGGGAGAGAAGATCAGCCTTCCATCCAGAAAGTTTTTTATAAAATTTTTCAACAACATCTCTATAGTGACTAGCACCAACCCTTCCTTGTTTAAGATTAATCCCTAGATATTTACCAAGTTTTTGGGTAAGGCCGATCCCCATATTGTGGCTAATACAACGAGCTTTGCTACGGTGAACATTCTCCGAAATAAACATTGTGGATTTTGAAAGACTGATTTTTTTACCCGACATGATACAAAAATCCTTGAGTACATATTGGACAAAATCACAAGTTTGATCATCCGTTTGGGCAAAAAGGAGCATATCATCCGCAAAGAAAAGATGGGTAAGAGGGGGGCACGAATTGGAAATTTTAATACCCTTCCATTTACCTTTCGAAGCATACTCATTAATCATACAAGAGAGTCTTTCAAGACACATCACAAAGATATAGGGGGATAGGGGGTCGCCTTGTCTAAGCCCCCTATTAGCTTTGAATTTAGGAAGGGGTTCACCATTCCAAAGGATAGCGTAGTTGACGGTGGTGATGCAATCCATGATAAGCTTAATCCAATTGGCATTAAAATTAAAAGCAATAAGCGTATCTTTGATAAAATTCGAAGAAAGTCTGTCATAGGCTTTCTCGAGGTCAATTTTAATAATCATTCCCCCTTTTTTTCCTTTTTTCTTCTTGAGGGAGTGAAGAACTTCCTGAACGATAATGATATTATCACTAGTGCTTCTACCCGGAATAAAGCTACTTTGATTAGGGGATATCATTTTATCAAGAAGGGGACTAATACGATTAACTATGATTTTAGCTACAATTTTGTAATTAACATTGCAAAGGCCAATGGGCCGGAATTGGCTAACCAATTCCGGTCTATCGATTTTGGGAATAAGAGCAATGAAGGTATCGTTCATAATAGGGGGAAGGGAATAGTTAGAGAAGATACTCTTGATTAAACTACAAACTTTGTTTCCCACAATATCCCAACACTTATGGTAGAAAGCCGCATTGAACCCGTCCGTTCCCGGGGCCTTGTTACCATTGATACTTTTAACAACTTGGTATATCTCCTCATCCGTTATACTGGTCTGAAGGGTGACATTAGTCTCAGTGGTGAGAGGGGTAACCTCCAGGTCATATAACAGAATAGGTGACTCCCATATAGGGTCAGGAGTATAAAGCTTCACAAAGAAATCAGACACATAACTTCTTAGGAGGGTTGGATCGGTAATCCAATCTCCCAAATCATTTTTAAGAGCAGAGATGTTATTCCTACGCCTTCTAACAATAGTAGACATATGGAAAAATTTAGTGTTGCGCTCTCCATGTATGAGCCAATTAATACGATATTTTTTTTGCCAAAGGATTTCATCCTTTCTAAGGACATTATTGAACTCAATGATTAGGGATCTTTCTAGATTATGCAAGAAGTGGCTGTAATATCTGCTCAAACTCCTCTGAATACCATCAAGACGGGAAATAAGAAGTCTTTTTTCCCAATGAATATTACCAAAGATCTCTTTATTCCAAATTTTAAGTTTCAATTTAAGAGAGTCAAGAGTTTCCCCCATGGGGGTATCATCATTGTTCCAATTATTCTTAACAAAGTTGAGAAAATCCGGATGATTAGGCCAAAAATTCTCAAAACGAAAGGGTTTAGAAGTAGGAGGGATCATACCATTGGTTTCCACGATGAGGGGAGAGTGGTCGGAGTACGACCGAGGGAGGCAGGAAACCAGACTGTTAGGGAACCGTAGCTTCCATTATTTGTTGCAGATAGCTCTCTCGAGGCGTTCTTGTGTATTGGCCAATCCTTCCCTATTGTTGGTCCATGTCATTCTCGGGCCAGAGCACCCGAGATCGGTGAATTTGCAATCATTGAGGTTGTCCATAAAAACCTGATTTTTGGACGAGCTTCTCTGTTAAACGAAGCTTCTTCTCTCCGAAGCTCCGGTAAAGTCGTTGAAATCCCCTGCTAGCATCCATGGCTCAGAAATGGTAGCTGCTTTGTGGCGGAGATCGTCCCAAAGCGTCCCTCTATTAACTTTAGAGGGGTTGGCATAGATAGCCGAGAGAATCCATTCGTCGTAGTTTTGTTTCTGAATTCTCACATGGATGGCCTGGTAGGACTCGTCAACCAGGTTGATGTCGACGAGATTAGGGTCCCAAAGCAGCCATATCCCACCCGATCTGCCTTTTGGGTCCACAAAGTACTTGGCTGTGAGATCCTGGTTGTCGAAGAACTGACCCATATCTCCCAACTTGACTTTAGTTTCGAAGAGAGCAGCCACTTCAAATCTGTGCTTTCTTTTGAGAAATTTGAATGTTCTTTTGAAAGAACGGTTGCCTGCCCCACGACAATTCCAGAACAACATCTTGAGGGACTCTATCATGGAAAAGTTTGGAGGGAAGAGTACCTTATTGGCTCTACAGAACTTCACGAGCCGAGCTTTTGTTTGGACCGAATTGTCCATCGATTCCAACTCTACGATTCGGAGAAGTTGATCAGTGTCTTCCTCTTCGATCAGACTTAGCTTCACTTCCAACGTCTTGATCGGCCATTTTGTCTTCGCTAGTGTTGCTGTTTCTGCTAGTTCGATCATCTTGAAGCTGGACTTGGCCATAATTGAGACTATTTCGACCTCTAGTGCCTCCTGAATCTCCATTCTTTCTTGTTCTCTCTTTTCTTCTAGCAAACAGATTGGGATCGGGGGGTTTAGGAGGAGTAAATTATGGCGGAAAAGAGTGAAGGGAGGGTTGTGTAATAATCCCCACTGAGTCTGAGATAGTGTTTTCAGTGGGATTGACAATGGTGATAACACCTTGCTTTGAATGGTCTACTCTACATTGTATTTCTTCTGGTAGTAAGATCTGATCCATATCTTCTTCAATTTGGGCCATTGGATGAAGATCCGTATCTTCACAGATCCCCTCATTAATTGTTGGGGTTATGGTCTCCTCATTTTCAGCCGTGGATTGAAGCGAGGGTTCTCTATCTCGGGAACCGTCGACTCTTGAGTGACATGTCCTTCAGAAAGATTCGTTTCACAGTGGGTGAGGTCTTTGGATTTTCCATAAGCATGCTCGATGTCTTTAATGCCCTCATCAACTCCCTTTTGACTTCCCTTTCTACCAGGTTCATTCCCCCTCTTAGTGTTGTTGGGTCCTCTATTGATGTCATAACTCCTCCCTTTCTGCTTATTGTTGTAGAAATTTCGGTGGTGATGTCGGTAATCTCCCTTTCTTCCGTCCCTTTGATTCTGCGTATTATAGGCCCGAGTATCCTCCCTGTTGTTTGGGCTTTTTTCCTTAGCATTGTTGGTATCTTCTTGACCCAAATCTCCTAACGGCCCAAACCGATTCTGATTTGTCTGGGCTCCGATTTTGTTATTCCAGTTTTTGCGTCTTCTCTGCACTACAGTCCATGGACCTGGGCCTTTTGGGCCTGATTCAAAATTATAAGCAGTGGATCTGTTGTTACCTTGAGGTTGCGTCGGTGAGCTATCCACATTTTCCATTTGATGGGGGCGATCTTTCTGATTTTCCGGCGTAGCATCCACGGCTTTATCTTTAGCTATCGGCATCGCTTCTCCCTCCCGGCAAAAATGTTTGGTATGTCCCAACCTGCCACATGAGAAACACACAAAATGAATGTGTTCATATTCAAGGGAGTAGGATTTCCCCCCAAGCAAAACATCGGTAATAAGAGGAGAGTTTAAATCAATTTCAACACAAAATCTAGCAAATCTCCCTTTTTCTGCATACGCAGTGGTGAGATCAAGCTTAAGTGGGTGACCAATTGCTCTCGCAATTTTTCGAAGACTGTCTTCTTCATAGTATTCGATAGGTAATTCTATAACTCTGACCCAAACCGCAGTTTTTGCATCTTTAATCGCCGAGACTTTGAAGTCCGGTGACCATTTCTGATCTGTAAGATAGTGATCGAACACAACCCACGGTCCACCAGTGAGGGCTTTGTGATAGTCAGTTCTACTCTCAAAATGGAGAAGGAAAAATCCCTTTCCCATCTCAATATGAGTAATAAATCCTTGTGGATTCCATAGTTTTTTATTCTAGGAATCAGAAATTTTTCTCCCATATACTTTCCCAGAGGTCGGACAATCAAATACTCTCTCCAAGGTTGTCGAATCCTTTCCAGAAACGACTTCTTAAACACCACCTCAAATGTGGTAGGAGAAAGGGGGGAATCGATTGAAGAATCATCCTTCATATCAGTGGGTTCATCTTCCTCATCCTCTTCCGAGGAGAGCTCTTCAACTTCACTATCAAACAGCTTCTCATTCTCAGAGATTCCAACCAAAGCTTTGATATACGAAGTTGATGCTCTCTCCTTCGTGAAGGGAGCTTTCCCTGAGGGGGACGATGGGAGATTGGCACCTTCTAATGGATCTGGGTTCTCCTCCATTTTAGTATCAGGGGGCTGATTGAAATCAGCTTCCGTAAGAGATTTGATCTTTTTTGTACTCCTCTCTAGATGGTCTTGTTCCTCAGCAGATGTCGCACCGTCGGACTCGCAAGGTGGCGTTGAAGCCATCAAGCTCGTCGGCGAGACGACCGACAAGAGAGACAAAAGGGTCCGTTGGACACGGAAACCAAGCCAGAGAAAAGTCTGAAGACAGAAGGACCACTTCTATATCCTATCTCCGGGTGTTAATGCATATCCTAGTTAATTACATCAAGGACAAGTGGTGTTGGCAAATGGATAAAGAAGAGGTGACATCTAAAATGACTTATAAATGACGGTTACACGGAGCCAAGTACTGAATTGAACTGTCAAATTTTGAAAAGCCAAAATGCAGAATATGTGTTTGGATGACATAAATTATTTAATAGATTAATAAATATGTAGTTGAGGTAAAGACTAAAGAGATCGATAGAAGCGTATCACCTCAACAACTCATTCAATAACCTATTTCTTCCAAACAACATTAGATAATTCCTGTATTTATTTAAGATAAAAAAATCTTCACTTTTCAAAAAAAAATATAGAAAACAAAAATCTTCAGTCCACACTGTTATTGAATTGGTGTTGGACTGAAGAGTTCAGTTATATTCATATTGGTGTCATGCGGCCCAATACATCATCCGCTTCCAACCTTGTAGTTTCTTCATCACTCTAACAGCACCTCTTTACCCCCTACAGAGAGCAGCATATGTTTCCAACCTTGTAGTTTATTCATCACTCTAGCAGCTAGAGAGTCTTGGGCCTCTCTCCTAGCTTTTACCCAAAACAGAGGGGTTCCAAAGTAAATAGAGTTCTCTGCTAGCACCTCCATATTGAGAGTATTCTTAAGAATAGCTAAATCTTTTCCCTGTACTGATGGAGAAGCCAAAAAAACAGATTTAATGGGGTTCATGGTCAGGCCTGAAGCTTCTCCAAATCTAGTAACAATGTTAAAAAAATTATCAGCTTCCACTTTTTTGCTTTAAGGAATACCATGACATCATCATCTGCAAAGAAAAGATGGGTCAAACTCTGCAAAGAACTATTAATACTCAACCCATAGTTTTCAGAACCGGACCGGACCGGCGGTCCGACCGGTTGAACCGGTCAAATTTGACATCGCCGGTCCGGTCTATCTATCCGACCGTCCGTGCAAATAAACCGGTCAAAACCGGTCAAAACCGCCGGTTTTGAACAGAACCAGTCAACCGGCCGGTTTTTCCCGGTTTTACCGGTTTGTGAGTGCGACGGAAAATAGCCTTGGACGACCACCATCGGACCACCAACCAACACGCCATCGAAGACACCGTCGGACCACCAACCAACACGCCATCGAAGACACCGTCACCACCGCCACAAGCACCACCAGAACCGAAGCCTATTTACAGAGAGAGAGACATAGGGAGATGGAGATGAACTGATCTGCCTCTTTGGATGATGACGAGGGAGATGGCGACGGGAGGGAGACGAAAAGGGCAGCGGCGGGAGGGAGGCGACGACGACGACGGTGGCGGCGGGAGGGAGACTGAATCTGGTGAAATTACATGTTCCAATGTTCCAAAGATGTGTAAAATTACATGTTCCAAAGAGATTAAACCAAAGGGGCATATGAAGATAATTTCTTGGTGATGGTTTTCAGTTCGATTCAAAAAAGAACATTTGATAACTGGGTCTGGTTGCAGAGAGAGAAAGTGGGTTTGTTTTGGTTTAAGAAGAGAAAGAGGTGCAGGCTAAAGTAGAAGATAAGAGGGACGTTTTTGGTGTGGGGTTCACACTTTCTTTCATAATGACGTGGCGCAATCCTCTATTGCCATTGATTTGAGCGGCTAAGATTTTCGGCTGGAGAGACAGGAGGCCGGAGAGGATCTAAATCCTGGATCTGGTTAGTGGGGTTAGTAAAGTTGGTGGGGGTGTTTTTTGTGAGGGTAAATATATATATATATATATATATATATATATATTTATTAATTTTTACATTATTAAATAAACATGCGGTTCTACCGGTCGGACCACCGGTTCGACCGGTCGAACCATAAATCATGCCCTCGCCGGTTCGATGACCGGTCCGGTTATGAAAACTATGACTCAACCCCTCTAACACCCCCTGATTGACTGCATTATGAAGTTGAGAAGAGAGAACTTCCATAACAAGCACAAAGAGATAGGGGTGCATATGTCTTAACCTCTGTGAGGGGTAATATCTTCAGTCCACTGTTATTGGATTGCTGCTGGACTGAAGAGTTCAGTTATATTCATATTGGTGTCATTCGGCCCGATACAAGCATCCTTTGGCCGGCCCAATTCGAATCAGAAATTAAACCGGCGCCGTTCAAAGTAGTGCCGTCGCAGTGGTGCTCTGCGGTGGCCCCTTCTTCTTTCTTGAAATTGCGATTAGGGTTTCAATCGCCGACGGAAGCCAGCCAGGTGGAGGAAGAAACCATTGGAGGGTACAGAGTCTGTGAAGCTGGTAAGAATCATCTTCTTGTAGACTTGTCTCTCTATTAACCATGTGTTCAACAATTCATTTCCTACTTCGCAAGACACTGCTACACCAGATTAATCCCCCTTCTAAAGCTTCTATCAAAGCTCTTGGTTTTTCTAGCTTTTTACAAAAATCTCTCAAACACACCTTACAAGGATCAAATCTTGGAGACCCACGATCAATTACTGTCTCTTACCTAAGAAACTCATGTGGGTTGTCCTTAGAATCAGCCCTTTTAGCCTCTAGGAATGTTAGGCTTGATACCAATGAACACCAGCCAGATTCAGTTTTGCAAGTTTTGAAATCTGCTGGTTTGGATCAAACCCACATCACAAGTTTGATCTCTAAGCGCCCCAGGTTACTTCTTGCTGATGCTGACAAAACCATTAAGCCCAACATTGATCTTTTCCTCCATTGTCTGGGAATGCCTGCCACTGAGCTTGGAAAATTTGTGAACAAGTATCCACGCATTCTCGAAACGGATGCTAGTTCTGTTTTCAATGTGCTTCAAGAGTATGGTTTAACTGCAAAGCAAATTCTCAAAATAACCATCAACCGCCCAAAATTGTTTGTTGTAAGTGGCCAGAAAATTATCAAGTCCAAGTTGGAGTATTTCAAGTCTCTAGGGATTCCGGCAGAGGAAATTGCACACATGCTTTCATTCGATTCTTCTATATTGCTCATGAGCCTTGAGTACCAGATTGTCCCGTCCGTTGAAGCCATTAGACGTATTGTAGGCCCTGATGGCAGCGTATTGAAAGTTATCAAGCGATGTGCTAAGATTGTTAGGACCAATGTCCACAAGGTACTGGAGCCAAATGTGGTATTATTGATGAATCATGGAGTAGCCCGGTCAAACATTGTGAAATTAATCAACTTATTCCCTCAGGCCTTGATTAACCAACCAGCTAGATTCCATGAGGCTGTAGAGGAAGTTGATAGATTTGGTTTTGATCCCACGCGTCTGCAATACGTTTTAGCACTTCATTCAATATTGATTGTGAGCAAATCGGCTTGGGAACAGAAATGGGAAACTTTCCGCAGTTTTGGCATGTCAGAAGACGAGATTGTTTCAGCGTTCAGGTCAGAGCCATTTTGCATGATTCCATCAGTGAAGAAAATCAGCAAAGTGATGGATTTTTTTACAAATAAATTGAAGATGAAGACCTCCTGCTTCTCCAAGAACTCGATGCTGATGAAATTCAGCTTGGAAAGTAGGCTTCTCCCTAGGTGCGCTGTACTTCAACTTTTGATGGAAAAAGGTCTAGTGAAGGGAAATATAAGCCTTGTATCTGCCTTGGGAATGACCGAGAAGAGGTTTTTACAAAAGTATGTGGATTGTTTTCTAGATGTGGTTCCTGAAGTTATCAGTGCCCAGCAAGGAAAGATTCAGTTTACTGGGTTCCCCATTGAGCTGAGTTGATGAAGATTTGGTGTAGCATGACATTACTTTTGAGGAACATTCATTATGACTTCGTCAAGTTGAGCAGCTTTAGCTGTATGAGAACCGGCAAAGTCAGATAGAGTGTAAGATAACTGCACGAAGTTGCAAATGGAGAATTTTGAAGTCCCATTGATTATTTTCCATAATATGAAGCTATTTTCTTCGTAGCCATTTGGTGATGTTTGGTTTGGTATGTATATTATCTTCAAATTGGTGTTGCTATGATATCATGAATTAGCCAAGTTGGCGAATCGAGATGTGAAATGCTTGATCTGAAATTGAGAAAACCTGTTTTTAGTATTTCTGAAATAATTAATTTTACGACTTATTAAATCCCCATTTAGTGAAAGCATTTTTCTTTGTGGATAGAATGGGAGGCTGTAGCAAACAGGAAAGGAGTGGAGCTTCATGCGGAATGGTTTCCTTTTGAAATAGATAAAAGCTTGCTTTAACATTCTATAGGGAGGGAATGGTTATCAAAGTTTCTTCTTTGTACATTCTGAAGAACTTCATTAGTTCCCATATGATATGGCTTATGAAGCATAACACCCGCACTGTTTATGTTTTCTTTCTAGTGGTCGATTAATGACTTTTCTCAGTTATGAATATAATTCTGGAGATATAATGTTTTTGGTTCACTATCAATGTTCTGTGTTGATGCATAGATTCTATAAGGTCGTGCATTTCTTTGCGTTTCATCTTTGCTAGTTTACCTCCACCCTTTAGAATGCCTTGCTCTCTTGTTGTAGTAATGCCTTCTGTGCTGTTTCATCTTGAAGGCCCAGGAAAGTGACATCAGCACGCAGCAAATGCATATTTGAGATTTTGGATGTAGATGTGTATATACTTCTTTGATGTTGCCTTATTTTCTCTTTGTTTTCGTGTGTGTGTTCTTAGGAAAATGCTTACTGGATTGCTTCTACATTCGAATATTCTTTGCTCTCTTCTTGTATAGATGCTTCAGTTTTTGGAGTTTTATCTTGAAGGATCAGGATTAGAGCTGTCAAGGGGACTGCCAAACAAGCCCAGACCGGCCCGGTTCAGGGGTGAACCGCCCCGCCCTGGGACCCGGGTGGTCCAGGACTGCCCCTAGCACATTTGGGACCTTGGAGTAGATGTACATGTAGTTGATGCTGCCGAAGTTTCCCTATAGGCAGAATGCTCTCGGAATATCTGTTCATTTACTTTTGCTTTCCCTTTAGCTGTATTGTGTGTGTGTGTGGGGTTTTTTTTTTTTCAGCAAAAGCATGGCTGTAGGGTTCATTAGTGCCCGTCACCCTGTGCAGTGGCACCACCTCATTTCAGCCTCAAAATCGTCTGAAAAAACACAATTTCTCTGGGAACTCTGCAGACACCAATGGTGACCCTTGGTAGGGGTTCTTGCTTTTTACAAGGGCTTAAAACACATCATACTCTAGGCAGCTTGAACAACCTCCTGGAGGTTGAATATGATTCTCGCTTTGATGCAGTGCAGATGATTAACAATGCGGATGTTGAAGTTAGCCGTAGACATGCTCTTATCCCTGATGATATTTGGAATTTTACCCATCGTATCTCTGCATATTTCAATGTAATGTGTGGTTTATGTATAGCTTTCTACTGTAATTTCTTTCGTAGGTGTCTGCCAAACATTATGCACTAGCAACAAAGATATATTGATTTTAGTTGTCGAACAGCCTCAGTTACTTGAAGCGAAGGAATTGTGCAAGACGATAGCCTGGCGGCAGCGGTAATAATAATAATAATAATAATAATAATAATAATAATAATAATAATAATAATAATAATAATAATAATAATAATAATAATAATAATAATAATAATCTTTTTTGAGAGGTAGACCAACTTCTATTAATGTAAATTCGTGAGATTAGAGAACACCATTACATCTTTTTGAAGACCAAACAAATTTGTTTGGTATCGAAAGACCAAACTTAGCAAATTCGCGAGCTACTGAGTTTGACGAACGATGGCTAAAACAAAAAGAAATTACATCAAAACGCTGAGCTAAGCTACGAATATGTTGTAAGACGTTGCCAACTTCAGATCGTCAACTCTTGCAGCCTCGAATTCGGTGATATCATTGATGACTCTCTTCGCATCCACCTCTGCAACGACTCTAAGATAGTTGCAGTCCAAAGCTAGCAGAACTGCAGAAGACCATCATGTAGGTCGAGAGATTCTGCTTCGAATGTCGTGGTGGCTGTCGGAAACAGAGAAGCAACGGCCGCCAATACTTGACCCGAATGATCGCATATTACCGCATCTCCGGCCGCTTTACCTTCGGCTGGTAAAAAAGCGCCATATGAGTTGATCTTCACGATACCACAGTTCGGTGGATGCCAGCACGATGCCTGAGTGAAGTCCGACGAGCCTGTATTGTGCGAGACGTTGGCCACCATCATTTGTTGAGCGACGGCAGCGAGGGTGGAGCTCTCTTAAGATGTGACGTCACTATGAAAAATTCGAGCATTTTGAATGCTCCAAATTCGCCAAAGCACTGTACAAAAAGTTGCCTGATCCTTCTGGGAGGGGGACATAATCAAGCATGGGATCCAAAAGGTGATATCCCCAACTATATTATTACTAAACACATCTCCAATGCGCTTCCATAAACCTTTCGCGATTGAGCATTCCATGAATAAGTGAGTAGCCGTTTCTGGATGCTTATGACACAAATGGCACTCCACTGAAATATTTATCTTAAACTTCGCAACTTTATTCTAGTAGCGAGCGAGTTTTGAGCCGCCCTCCAGACCGTATATATAACTTTGGGTTGAACTTTCGTTTCCACAGAGCTTTGAGCCCTGATTTGGAGGACTCGAAAGAAGATGCTGAAGCCTGAGAAGAGCGTTTTTTTATTGCGAATCAAGGAGTAAACGGTGGCTACCGAGTATTCTCCATTCTCTTTGTAATGGCACCTTAGTGATCTGCAGTGGGGGTTTGGGGAATATGAACCTTGGAGATCTCGACGGTGTCATCCATTAGCCCAGCCGCCTCAAAGGCCCCGACGTCCCAGGTCCTGTCCGAGAGAATAAAATATGCGACATGCTTTTGCTCAGCGAACACCGAATGGGTAATAGTTCGGAAGCGTGTCTCTCTCTTGAGCCACGGGTCGCGCGTAATCAAGATGTTCCTTCCGTCACCCAATTTCCATATCATACCGCTTTTAATAATCTCAAACACTGAGAAATCGAACGCCAAGCATATGAACAGTTTTTTTGCACTGGTCTCGATAAAGAATTAACACTAAAAGAATAGTTGTGTTTAAAAACTCTACTAACCAGTGCATCTGTTGTGAGGATTCTCCAAAGTTGTTTGGCGAGCAAGGCTTTGTTGAAGTCTTCTAGATCCTTAAAACCAATCCCACCCTCTTCTTTGAATTTCTTCAGAGCTTCCCAAGATATCCAATGGCCGCCTCTTTGATCATGCTGTTTTTCCCAAAAGAATTGACAAGAAAGCCGTTCTATCTTTTGGCAAAGAGTGGAAGGAATCAAGAAACAACTCATAGTATAAACATGCATGGATTGGGTGGCTGCTTTGATGAGAATCTCCCTCCCAGCATATGAAAGAATCTGTTTCCAGCCCTTCAGTTTGTTCACAACTTTTTCTGGAAGTTTGCTGAAGCTTGTGATCCTGCTCTTTCCGATGAAAGTCGGAAGACCCAAATATCTCTGGTGGCTAGCTTATTATGTAATACTAAGAAGGTTGCAGTAGGATGCTCTATCTTGAGTGGGGACGTTAAGACGAGAACACCACTGAATTTCTAAATTAACTTTCTGATCTGAAGCTCTTTCATACTGCTGAAGAAGAGCACATAAGAAATCAATTTCTGCGAGACAGACTTAAGAAAATTCATGATGTCATCAGCGAAAAGCAAGTGTGAAACATTTTGACCACCCCGAGAGGCCGTGACCCCAGAAATCTGACCTTCAAACACTGCCTTGGAGAGAGCTCGAGATAGAGATTCACACACAAAGAGGAACATATAGGGTGATAAAGGGGAACCCTTGAAGCAGTCCTCGTTGTGGTTTGAACCCTCCCCTTATTTCGCCGGGAACTGAGAAAGCAAGGGATGAGGTGGAGATGCATTCATGATATTAAACCATTATTGTTCAAGCCCAAAGAGTGAAGTCCAGGAAGCCCATCTGTGAAGCCCAAGCTTATAAAGCCCAAAGACCAAAATAATATAGCTCCATAACTTCAAGGGTTTTTCTGTCCTTTTGATCATTAGGGATTCATGAACCTTAAATCTAGAATCATCTTCTGTACCTTGTTGATCCAACCGTTGCCTAGTTAATCGAACGGTCACATTTTGTGCCGTTTGAGAGTCTTGTATTTATGCCCTAAACATTCATTAATGAGAGAAGCTTTTTATGCATTTTCAGTTCTGTCTTGTGTTATTCATTTGAGAGCTTCGTCTCTCTCTATCTATGAAACCCTAATCGGGTTTTCATGGTATCAGAGCCTTCATGCTCAAAACCGTTCGATTAACTAGGCAACGGTTGGATCAACAAGGTACAGAAGATGATTCTAGATTTAAGGTTCATGAATCCCTAATGATCAAAAGGACAGAAAAGCCCTTGAAGTTATGGAGCTATATTATTTTGGTCTTTGGGCTTTATAAGCTTGGGCTTCACAGCTGGGCTTCCTGGACTTCATTCTTTGGGCTTGAACACTAATGGTTTAATAGCTCCCCTCAAACTTATGGTGATGATTAAACCATAAGTTTGGACTTCAAATCCAGAAAATGTGAGGTTGAGAGGTCTTTTGTGAATATATCTGCGATTTGGTCTGCACTAGAAACATAAGAAACTGTTAGTTGTTTTCGAAGAACTTGTTCACGAACATAATGGTAATCAATTTCTATATGTTTGGTTCTTGCTTGTAGAATGGGATTGTGTGACATTGCAATAGCAGATTTGCTATCACACCAAATTTGGGGTGAATCGTGAATAGGGAGATGAAGATCTCTAAATAAAAATTTAAAACCAAGTTGAATCAGCAGGTGTGACAGCCAAGGCACGATATTCAGCCTCTGCTGTGGATCTAGACACAGTGGGCTGCTTCTTTTGCAGTCCAGTGGACTGCATTAGGCCCAATAAATATTGCAAACCCAGTAGTGGATCTTCTATCAGATGGGTTGCCAGCCCAATCTGAGTCACAATAAGCTTCAAGAGGGAGAAACCCAGATTGATAGTATAAACCATGTGATTTAGTGCCTTGCAGATATCTAAGAACACGTTTTAAACCAATGAGATGTAAATTTGTGGGAGCATGCATGAATTGGCATAAGTGATTCACAGCAAAGGCTAGTCAGGCCTAGAAAATGTAAGATACTGTAAAGCTCCAACCAAAGATCTAAAAACTGTAGGATTTTCTAAGAGAGTGCCATCAAGAAAGTGAAATTTTCCTCGTATAGCAAGAGGTGTAGGACAAGGATTACAATGAGTCATATTAAATCTTTTAAGCAAATCAGTAACATATTTAGATTGATGAATAAAAAACCTGAAGTAGTATATTTGATTTCTAAACCAAGAAAATAAGTCAACTTGCCCAGATTTGTCATTTGAAATTATGAATTTAAAGAATGCAGAAGAGTAGTAATGAAGAAAGAATCACTACCTATAACTATTATATCATCAACATATAATAAAAGAAGAGTTACCTAAGATTTGTTATGTCTGATGAACAAACTTGAGTCAGCAGTAGAAGTGGAGAAACTAAGAGAAAAGAGAAAACTGGTGAATCTTTCAAACCAGACCCTTGGTGCCTGTTTTAAACCATAGATTGATTCGTTTAACTTACATACATAATGTGGTACATTAGGATCCACATAACCTTGAGGCTGGGCCACGTAAACATTTTCTCTCAAATATCCATGTAAAAAGGCATTTTTAACATCAAGTTGTTGAAGAGGCCATTTAAAAGAGGCAGCAAGAGCTAAAACAGTTCTTACAGTTGCATGCTTAACAACAGGACTAAGGTTTCATCAAAATCTATTCCAGGAGTTTGGTGAAAACCTTTTGCAACAAGTCTAGCTTTATATCTAGCAACAGAGCCATCAGGGTTGTACTTAGTTCTATAAACCCATCTGTTTCCAACAATGTTGGCATGAGGAGGTTTAGGAACTAAAGTCCAAGTGTTTTGATTAGTGAGGCTAAGAAACTCATCAGTCATGGCATTATTCCATTGTGAGAATTTCTTAGCCTCATTGAAGCAAGTTGGATCAGATAAGGAAGTGGAGGAAAGAGAATGATCAACCTGGAAAGCATTTTTTATAGATTGAGGAGAGAGTGAAGGATCAGATATACCAGAGTTGGCTGCAAAACTTAGGTTCTTCTTTTTGAAGATACCAGATTTGCTTCTGGTTTGCATAGGATGACAAGGGAGAGGTGCATACTTTGTAGTGACTTATGGGTTAATCACAGGACTAGGAGGCTGCATTTCAGAAACTTGTTGTATCTGTTCTGAGTGTATCTGTTCTGAAGAGAGATGTTCTTCAATGCCTTGCCCTCCACTAGCTGGATGTAACCCAGAAGCAGTGTTGGAATCTGCAGCCTCTGTGGTGTCAAGATTTGCAGTATCATCATATACAGAAGGTGGAGTGGCAGATCAGGGAAACAGGGAAGAAGCATCATAACCTGAAACAGCAGAAGTGTTAGTTGGTGCAGTTGCAGAAAAATTGGGCATTTTAGCATAAGGAAAGACAGTTTCATCAAAGATAACATCTCTAGAGATATAAAATTTCTGAGTTGTTCTATCAAAGCACATATATCCTTTGTATTGAGTAGTATATCCCAGAAAAACACATTGTTTAGTTTTTGGATCTAATTTAGAATGAATGTAAGGTCTTAAACATGGATAACAAGCACATCCAAAAACTTTCAAATGATTGTAATCAGGTTTCTGTTTGAACAACAGTTCCCAAGGAGACAAATAATTTGTTGTTTTAGAAGGCATCAAATTAATTAAGTACACAGCAGTGGTGAAAGCATGATACCAAAAATACTTAGGCAAGGAAGCCTGTTGCATAAGAGTAACAGCATTGTCTACAATGTGTCTGTGCTTTATTTCAGATATTCCATTTTATTGAGGAGTGTGTGGACAAGATTTCTCATGTGTAATAGCATTTCGAGCAAGAAAAGTTTGAAAAACATAGGATATATATTTACCTCCTCCATCTGTTCTAAGAATCTTAATGCAGGTTCCCAAGAGTTTTTCAACTTGTAATTTGAAAACGGGAAAACTGAAGCAAGATCAGACTTATGACATAAAGGAAACAACCAAGTGAACCTAGAGTAATCATCAATAAACAAAACATAATATCTGTAATCATGATAACTTTTCACACTAGAAGGACCCCAAGCATCACTATGAATCAAATGCAGAGGATTACTAATTTTGGAGGAAGATAACTTAAAGGGAAATTTAGACATTTTGCCAGCCAAACAGAATTCACAAGTAGCAGGAGAATGTTTATCAGAAACAGAAACATAGAACATTTTATGCAAAACTTCATCAGTGGGGTGACCCAGTCTTGAATGCCATAAAGGAGAAGAGATCTTCTTTCCAAGGTACGCAACAGCAATATGAACTGGATGAGGACCAATGGTATGTGTAGAACCAGTATGTGTAGGGTAAATAGGGTAAAGACCATTTTGACTAATTCCTTGATAAAGAAGTTTCCCCGTAACCTTGTCCTGGATTGAAAAGGAATCACTATCAAAAATGAATTTGCAATTGTTGTGTTTACACATTTTATGAACTGAAAGAAGATTTGTTGTCAAATTTGGAACATGAAGAGTATTTAAAAGTTAAAAAGAGTGTGAAGAAGTAGGTAAAACAGCAGTACCAATGTTAGAAATGGGAAGTTGGCTACCATTGCCTACTGCAACCTGATCTGAACCTGGATAGGGTCAGACAGAGGGAGATTCTTCATGTCAGAGGTCATGTGTGAAGAAGCCCCAGTATCAGAAAGCCAATAATCAGAGGGGTATTGAGTCTGAGAATAAGGTGTTTGAGCAGCAATCATAGCAGATAATTGATCAGGAGGAGTCTTGCCTTGATAAGAATGATCCATTCTATGCCAACAGTCAATGGCAGAGTGGAAATCATAGCCACAAATTTGACAATTAATTGGATTACCAGAGTTTTGGCCATAATTTTGGTTAGAGTTTCTGCCTCTACCAGAATCATAGCGCCCATTACCACCATAACGAGTGTTTAATCTCCCCCTCTGATAGCCAGAGTTGGAGGAATTAAAGTTACGGTCTCTACCCTGACTTGACCGTCCACCTCCTCTCTGATATCCAGAAAAATTAAGGTTTGACCGTCCACCACTACGACCCCGACCATAGGTATTAGCAGCAAAAGCAGATTGAGAAATGAAATCAACAGAACCCATCTCTGATTGAAACTCATTCTAGTAAGTGTAGCTTCAATGAAGCACCATTCCACTCTGTGGTAAGCCTAGTCATATCGAGAGCTTCATTGTCATATATCCGGATTGACCTCTTTTTGGCGTGTGCGCCTAGAGGGCTGAACCAAATCATGCCCTTGTAGTTTGGCTTAAACACCATTTTTTTCTAAAAACTGTTTCCCTCCCTAGGGTTTGTTCATCGCCGGAGAACCAGGTGCAGAGAGGGAGAGACACCATTAGAGAGGTACGATGCCCTCGCTGATCTGGTAAATTATCTCCCTAGAGTTTGTTCATCTCTTTCTCTCTCTCGTTGTTATTGTAAAGAGTATGATGAGTTCAACAATTCGTTTACTACTTCGCAAGACACTATTACAGCTGAGTACCACCAGTAGCTTTCCTATAGCTTCGTTTAAAGTTCGTGGCTTTTCCTCGTTAATCCAAACATCTCTCAAACACACCCCAGAAAAACGAAATCTTGGAGACCCACAATGTTTTACTCTCTCTTACCTGAGAAACTCATGTGGGTTGTCCTTAGAATCAGCCATTTTAGCCTCTCAGAAGCTTCAGCTTGATTCCAATGAACACCAGCCAGATTCAGTTTTGCAACTTCTGAAATCTGCTGGTTTGGGTCAAACCCACATCACTAATTTGATATCTAAACGCCCCAAGTTACTTCTTGCTGATCCTGACAAAACCATTAAGCCCAACATTGATCTTTTCCTCCATTGTATGGGATTGCCTGCCACTGACCTTGGAAAATTTGTGAACAAGTTTCCCCGTATTCTCGAAACGGATGCTCGTTCTGTTTTTGATGTGCTTCAAGATTATGGTTTTACAGCAAAGCAAATTCTCAAAATGACCAGCACACGCCCAGCACTATTTGATTTAAATGGCCAGAAAATTATCAAGCCCAAGTTGGAGTATTTCAAGTCTCTAGGGATTCCGGCAGCGGAAACTACACACATGCTTTCATCCGATCCTTTTATATTGCAAAGAAGCCTTGAGAACCAGATTGTCCCCTCAGTTGAAGCTATTAGACGTATTATAGGCACTGGTGGCAATGTATTGAAAGTTTTCAAGGGATGTTCTATGATACTTAGGACCAGTGTGGAGAAGGTCCTGGAGCCAAATGTGGCAATATTGATGAATCATGGAGTAGCCCACTCAAATATTGTGAAATTAATCAACTTATTCCCGCAGGCTTTGATTCAGCTACCTGCTAGATTCCGTGAGGCTGTAGAGGAAGTTGATAGACTCGGTCTTGATCCCATGCGTCTGCAATACGTTTTAGCTGTTCGTTCAATAGCAATGGTGAGCAACCCTGTTTGGGAACAGAAATGGGAAACTTTCCGCAGTTTTGGCATGTCAGAAGACGAGGTGGTTACAGTATTCAAGTCAGAGCCATTGTGCTTGAGTCAATCACTGAAGAAAATCAGCAAAGTGATGGATTTTTTTACGAATAAGTTGAAGATGAAGCCCTCCTGCATCTCCAAGAACTCGAGACTTGTGAAATTCAGCTTGGAAAATAGGATTATCCCTAGGTGCGCTGTTCTTCAACTTTTGATGGAAAAAAGTCTAGTGAAGGGAAATATAAGCCTTGTGTCTGCCTTGGGAATGACCGAGAAGAGTTTTTTACATAAGTATGTGGCTTGTTTTCTACATGTGGTTCCTGAAGTTATCAGTGCCCATCAAGGAAAGATTCAATTTACGGGGTTCCCCATTGAGCTGAGTTGTTGAAGATTTGGTGTCGCAAGACATTACTTTTGAGGAACAACCATTATGATTCCATCTATGAATATCCAATTTGTGGTTCTTTCTTACATACCACTGTACAAATTTTGACCTAGTCAAGTTGAGCAGCTTGAGCTGTTTGAGAACCCACAAAGTCAGAATGTCAGATAGATTGTAAGATAATTGAACGAAACTGCAAATGGAGAATTTTGAAGTGCCATTGATTATTCTCGCAAATATGGAAGCTACTATTTTCTTTGTACCCATTTTGGTGTTTTTAGGTGTCAAGTTTGGTATATGGTATCTCAAATAGGTGGTGCCATGATATAATGAATTAGCCAAATTGGGGAATCGAGATGTAAATTTCTTGATCTGAATTAGAGAAAATCTGTTTTTTGTATTTCTGGAATAGCAAAGTTTATGACTCATGAAATCCCAGTTTTTACTTGTTCTTTTTTTTTTTTTTTTTTTTTTTTTTTCCTTCCCTATTTAGTGAAAGCAGATTCCTTTGTTGATAGAATGGGAGGCTGTAGCAAACAGGAAAATATATATATATATATATATATATATATATATATATATATTAGGGGAAGACCTAATTGCAGTATTTTCTTTAGTGGAAGACTTAATTGGTCAATCACATTATTGCTCAGATCAACGAGGCTCGCTACAAGTTCCTACAGCAAGGAGGAGGAGAGATGATGGAGTTGGAGATGGAGAGAGAGCTTCAGGATCTGAAGCAGACTGCGAGTAAGTTGAAATCCAAAATCCCTTTCATTCTCTCATTACTCCTGGAAAAGAGTACATGAGACAGAGCTGCATCTCACTGTAGTATTGTACAGATAATTGTGCGTAATTCAATATTCGGCGAAATGGCTATCTAGCTTTACAGCTGGCGGGTGCTTGTGGCCTTCCAAATTCGAGGATAATTGTGCATAAACCACACACCAGCGGTAGCCACCAGGTGATCTATTCTTAATTATCTATCTTGGAACGACTGCATATATATATATTTATGTGTTAAATTACCTTTTTAGGCACGTGGAAACAGCGCGATGCTTGGAGCTCGATGAATTCATTAGTATTAACTGATGCCTGCTCCAACTATTAGATTTTCACCATGCTCTTATCAACACAGTCTCCCTTTTCCTCGCTCTCTGTAAGCTAGTGCACAGTTTGACTCATTACTCAAAACTATTACTTGTGGGCTGCGGCTTATCAATGTGACGATCCTCGTAGTTGGTGATCACATCTTGTTACTAGAGGACTAAACTTCCATTTTCTCTCCAGAACTGATGATGCTTGATGATAAAAGAAACATATTGAAATGAACCTCACTGACCATTTCAAAATAATGTCAACTCAAAACCTCATTTGTCTACGTCTCCTCCAAGAGTAAAATGTTTCGGCACTTTCGTGCTCATTTCATAAATTTCCTAGTGCTTCAGCTGTGTAACTATCAGTTTATAATTCATTTTCAGCTTAGTGTGATTGGGATGCCCATGAAGTGGTGGTAAATTAGTTAGATGTGATTTGGGGTGGCCACAAAGAACGGGTAAAATACTACCCGTGTTTAGTTAACTTGATTGATTAAAGCCTTTAACTTCATTAGGGACCAGTGAGCATTCCTCCTTTCAATTCCCCACTTTTCTCCGAATCCAGCTTTACTTTTCGACTCAGTTCAGTTCTGACTCCACTACGAATTTAGGTCCAGTTTGGGAATGCTTATGCTACCAGCACAGCAGCTTCCCGACAGCAGAAGCAGTTTTAGTGTGTTTGGTAAAAACAAAATTTACGCTTTTGCTGGAGGTGATGCTTTTCCAGAACATGCTTTTGTTTAATTTATCTATAACCGATTTTAACCTTGCAACTTTCAAAAATTTCAATACTTAATCTTTGCGAAATTGATAAATGTCATGTTTTTGTCATTTTACTCTCTCATAGCACGTTGACAGTTGATTTTACCAAACACAAAATTGTTATATCAATATTCCACTGTAGCGTTCATGTAATATTTACCAAACAGCAGTTTATCTAAAATTCACATAAAAAGCATCGGGAATCTGTGTAATTCATACATTTGGCCAGAAGATCCATACAAGGTAGGGAGGGGTGGAGACAAATCCAAAGGAGAAGTCTATGTTTTTCTGGGATCTTGTGTCCCCAAAACTTCCCCCAGACAGTGTCGTGGTGAGTTCTGTGAAGGTAGAAGAAATCCAGAGGTTTATAAACATGGGATGCCAAACATTCCAGATATCTACAACCCTACCTGGTGGTCTATTCCCCACTTTTAATTACCTTATCTGGTAGAATCATCATCTTAGAGATGAAAGTTGGAAACATGCTGTTAACTTTGGTATAGTTCCATCCTCTTCCCTGCGAGAGAATCTCAATAGGTTCCTCCACCCTGGAGTCCTGGAAAGCAGAGACATCTAGCAATTCTGGTAGCGGAACCGAAAGCCCGAGATACATATGTGCTGACTTCTTGTTCTATTTTAAAAGGATACCCAGTGGATCAAGTGGGTAGTCCTTTTACACCCATTTAAATAAATAGATTAAATGGATAAGCCCAACTAAAGACCACTTATTAATAGGTTGAGATAAATCCATTTGCAAAAGGTCCATTTTCCCCCGGCCTAGTTTCAAGTAGAAGCAGAACTCTGTCAGTTATGTGCTCAAACGTATATTTGACTGTTGGGTAGTCAGTTATCTTGTCATCATAATTCAGGATAGTTCATTTATGTGTTACTTAACTTGATCTATATGGTTTTTTATTTTTTTCTCTAATAAAGTGGATCCTCTTGATTCTTTGAGACCACTTTGCGAAGATTGCATTCTTTGGAGATCAAATTCTTCTGTGTAGTATCCAATTTGCATTCTTTGCGAAATTTATCTGCTACTTAACTTGATCAATGTGGTCTATCTATTGTTGACCTCAAGAATCACCTCATGTAATGTAATGATCTGAGGTGTCTGTGGTAGGATTGAGCTTAATGGTACAAAAATGAACACAAATGGAAATCAGAAGCATCTTTTCCTTGAGAAAGCTAGAGTCATTATAACACACCCAATTCAGACTCAATTATAACATGAAATTACACTTGCATCCGCTCCACAATTGGACCTCCTTCAAGCTCTCGTGACCCGTCCAATGATCTAGAGCACATTCTATTTAAAAGAAACAAGGTCTGTAATCAGTTACTCGGGTAAAGTTAACATTCTCATTTGCCAAATGTGTTGCCGCAATCGCAAGAACGTGGTGGCCTAGTCTGCTTGAGCTTCAAACTTGACGGCAGCTAACAGCTGATCTAATATGTATGTTCTGGTCTTGATTCCAGCAATAGAATCGTCAATCACCACCGTCATTCCACTTCCCATCATCTCCTAATTATCATTTTGTCCTTTTTTCGTGCTATTGTTTAATGATGATTATTGAGTTCATCAAAGATTTGATGCTAATCATCAAGCCTAGCGAATAAGATGGTGTAGTGAGATTGTCATGTTGCGAGTTAACAATGACAAGTGGATGAATTCTTGTTTAAGGTGCAATAAAAATAGTAGTGATACAAAAGAAGTCAAATTGTTAAGTAGGCGTGAATATCGGATCCCTCTAACAAGAAATAAAAAATGAATTCGGGAATCTTAGTTTGAGGCTTTGAGCAGTTTTTCAACTCTAATTAATGTTCTAAAAATAGTTTAATTAGTTTAATTAATTGTTATCATTTGTTGGATATATTATTTTAATGGCAGACTGTTGATTTCTTTTCATCATTATTACTGTTATTTATTTATTTATTTATTTATTTATTTATTTATTTATTTATTTATTTATTTATTTATTTATTTATTTATTTATTTATTTATTTATTTATTTATTTTTGTAACTGTCTTCTTTAGGAAAAAAATAGAGTAAACATTAAGGGAAACACATCCCAGTGTTCCAGTGCATGTGTGTGTATAAATGAGCTGTGATGATGCAAATGAGGAACGCACACAGTACCAATTCCCCACTTTGAGCCTAATTTATTCATTTCTCTCTGACCCTAGCTAGCTACCTGCCACCAGGCCACCACCATGGCCGCCACCACCCGTCAAAGCATCCCTAACGTTGTAGACCACCACCGTCGTATTAGATTGACTAATCTTACAAAGTTGATTGATGTAGAGCTTGATTTACTTGATGAATCATTTCAAGAAGTCAAGCGTAGCATCGATCCTATGATTGCTCAGATCAACGAGGCTCGCGAAAAGTTCGAAGAGCTCCTACAACAAGGCGGAGGAGGAGAGATGATGGAGTTGGAGATGGAGAGAGAGCTTCAGGATCTGAAGCAGACTACGAGTAAGTTGAAACCTAAAATCCCTTTCAATCTCATTACTCCTGAATATCAACCATCTGCAGACCCAAATGTCATTTTCCAGCCTCGAACCCATTCCCACAAACCCACCACCACCACCACCAGCAACACCCCTGTTGTTGTTGCATTCGTGGGGGATAAACTCAAAGACTTGAATTATTATAGTGATAGAATTCATAGTAATCCTTATGCACTTGAATCAATCATATTGCGGTGTTTCTTAGCTTACCCTGAAGGAGCCTTTATAAAGGCTGGTCTGTTGTGTCGTTTTACGAATGGAGTTTCGTTTGGATTCACCAGCTCTGACAGAGTAGCTTCCACGGCTTGCGAGCTTGTTTCAAACGGATTCATCAAATCTGTCTATAAGAAATATTCTAGTACTACGCTAGACGGTTTCTTGATGGACCCTTTTGTTCATCGCACTTTGAAGGATCGCTTACCTAGGGAGATACAACTACAGTGTGTTGTGAATAGTAGTAGTATTAATGGGGAGGATATTATTTATGATGGTTCAGCAGACGCGTCAACTCTGCTATCAAAACTCTGGTTCCTTCACTTGGGGAAGTGGCAGAGGTCTCCTGCACACCACAACATCGAAATGCCAGACCCAGACTTGTACTTCAAATACGCAGGCCCTCTTGTCAGTCTGATGTACATTAGCTTTCGTGGAGTTTCTGTGATGAAGGAGCTTCCCCATTTCATCACACAGTTATGGAATTTGAGGGTTTTGGATCTTAAAGCATGTCACCACCTGGAAGTGCTTCCATCCGACATTGGCAACCTCTGGTGCTATTTGACGCACTTGGACATGTCTGAGTGTTACTTCCTAGATCACATGCCCGCGTCTCTTTCTCGGCTGACCCGTCTACATGTACTTAAGGGCTTTTTTGTTGGAGAAACCAATAATAAAGAAGAAGAAGAATGTTGCACTCTCCAAGATCTGTCCTACATGCAATACCTGGTCAAGCTGAATATCTATACTAGTATGAAAACATTCCCAAGTGAAAATCATTTGACAATTTTAAATCGATTCAGAGACCTACGCAACTTAACAATCTGCTGGGGAGGAGGCCCCACTAGAGATGAAAGTCGTGAATTAAGATCACCAAGGAAATCACCAGCCATCACACTTGGCCCAGACCACCCCGTTGATCGAGTTAATAAGAAATTTTCCTTCAGTCTGGAGAAACTTGACCTTCGGGGCGCCCCAGAAAATGGCACTCCCAATTGGTTAAGGCCTTCGTATTTTCAGAGGTTGGAGAAGCTCTATATAAGAGGTGGACAACTACGTGATCTAAGGCACAACAATGAGGCTCAGAAAGACAGTCATTTAACACCTGTTAGAGAGAAAGGGTGGAGTGTAAAGATACTGCGCTTGAGGCACTTGAGTAAACTGGAGATGGATTGGAATGAAGTGCGGAATTCCTTTCCCAATGTGGTTAGCGTGGAGAAGGTAGAATGCCCGAACCTCAGTTCTTTCCCTTGTGACGATGATGGTTTGTGGACGAAGGACACCAGACAACCAGCTGCAACCACCCCTTTTTAGGTAATAGTGGTAACATTGATGAATTTGGATTCTTAAGCTTTCATTAGTTCACTTGTAAGTGCCCCTTCTATATAACTTGAAGAGTTGTGTAGGAGGTGGTATTAACGTACTTCAATTTCTTTGTATTTCTTTGGAAGCTATCAACCTCCAGTTATCAAGTGATTGTGCAAGTATATTTTGTCATTATAATCCAGTCAATTTCATTTTACCTGCTACTTAACTTACTCTGTTTAGTTTTCATTTTTTTCCTAGTAAAAGTTGATTATCTGCTGCTTTGCAGATTACTTTGGCAAGTTGGCATTCTTTGGAGACCATACAAAAATATGACTTTTAGATTATCGACATCTGGAACAGGAAGGTAAATGATTCCTCACTCCGATTTGAAAATTTTCTTCTGTGGGGTACTGTATTCATGTTTTGTTCTCAATTTATGAAATTTACTTTATCTGTAGTGTAACGATCCGAGTCTGTGTGGAAGGATTGTGATTTATTTGGTTATGAAAATGAACAGAAATTGAAGATCAGCAGCGTCCTTTCTTTGCAAAACCCAAGTCATTCTAGAACACTCCCAATTCAAGCTTCCATTTCAATACCTACTGGGCAAAACCCAGTGGGCATCCCTTCTTTCAATGCAGACGAAGTTCATATTGCGCCCAGGCTAGTGAGCATTCCTGGCCCCTTTTAGTTCCCCTCGTCTAGAGCCAATAGTAAAATTGAGAGCATATAAATAGCATGGTTGTAATTCCACATTCAAACCCTCTTCCCTCAAGGTAATCTATGATTTCTTTGTATATTTTTATCTCATTATATTCCCTATCTTTCTTATTTTATCCTTATTATGCATATCTTTTGTGTGCAGGTTTTCTACTTCATGGATTTGTACATTTTAGTGTTTGCATGTCATGGTACTTTATATGTTTTAGCCTTACAATATTGGAACTTGCATCCCGATGGAGTATATCAACAATACTCTCATTCAAGACCTCGGTAAAGTAATCGGGGAGATAGCCGACTTTGAAATGGCGGACGAAGAGGTCGTCTGGCCAAGCTTCGAGCCCACTGAGGCGGAGGAAGGCAACATGCATGCTGTCAATGGAATCACGGATGAGAAACACCTCGACAAAATGAGGATCAAAGTCAGATTGAACATCTTCGACGCTCTGCTACCCGGATGCAGCTTTCAACTGGACAATGGCGAGAAGATTACTGCCCTCTTCACTGTACCTGCATCATTGAAATTGTCACGTCGTTTATGAGGTACTAACTTTGAGTCTTCAAGTGATTTATCTCTTGAAGAAAATAATGCCCAGCTTTGAGACTTCCAATGCTGCATATATACAGAATAAAATCATGAATTTGTGTCTTCTTGGGGACAATATACAGCTTTCAGACGACCAATTCAGCAACCAAAAAAAAAGCTTAGTTAACACAGCTCCCTCGTACTAAGTCTTTTGGCTAGAGAATAAGATTACAGCTTTCACTACTAAGCATTGCAGTTCCATTTTTAGTCTTTGAACCAGGGGTGGACAACCAAACTGGATCTGGCTACTTGTTCATTTTGTTGAACAAACTGCGGCATTTCATTTGGGAGGCTGGCTTCTCGGTTCAGAGAGCAATCTGCTAGGACCTCAATAGACCGCTTATATGTTATATTAATATGTTGAGATGGCAAATCTTGCAAGTCAGGGTTTCATTAAACCACTCCAATGTGTTTGTTGGATGCCTTCAAATGCAGGTAAAAGGAAGGAAACTGGTGGACTAGAAGAGATTGGGGACTGTCTTTAGGGGCTTAACCATCCATCATTCAGAGACACGCCTTTAATCGGTAACAGTGGAATTCTTGCGAGTCCCAAAGGGGGAAGGGAAGGTGATGTTGAAGGGGAAATGCCTTTGTTGGAGATGGTTTACAGGCCATGATGTCTGGTCTTGCAGTATAAAAAGTTGCGCTATGTGGTCGCATTGTTTACTATCTAGCCTGGTCTCGCAGTATAAAAAGGTGCGCTATGTGGTCGCATTGTTTACTATCTAGCTTTCTCTTTATGATGATTTTGAGGAATTTCTTCTATTTTGATATATAAGCTTGTTCGCCTACACCTTCAAGAATTCTCTGATTTCAAATATGTTTTTATGTTGAAGGATACTCGGAAATTTGAGAACAGCATTAGATGCGGAAAAATTCACATTCTGAATCTCCTGGATGCAGATCAGTAGATGTATCTGTATTTCTATGATGTGACCTAGGTTTACCTCATTGTCGATTTCTCTCAAAATTTTATTTCCCTTGGTTTAAGATACGTGGTAGAAATTATTGCAATCGACAAGGGCTTATAACATATTATACTCTAGCAGCTTAAAACAACCTCCGGGAAGTTGATTGTGATTAATCTCGTGGTGCAGTGCAAAAGATCAACAGTGTGGATAATGATGCTAGAACTATCAGGACTTTGCTTATCGTGTCTCGGCATATTTCAGTGTATCCTGTAAGTTATAAGGGTCCAGGAATACGAATCCTCACATGTTTGTCGAGAAGGATATTGCTTTGCTCATTTGGTGGCTTCGAAGGCAATGGAGGAGGAAGACATTAGCTATTTTCACAAACTCCAATTTGGACGCTTAGATTTACAAAACATTGATCTGGGAGTGACTACTTTAATTGAATTAATATTTCTCTAAAAAAACATCAAGTATAATAAAGATAATACTCCCTATTCAAACTATTTAAAGACACTGATGGGGAGCTAGCTCAGTAGCCGAGCATTCAAAGACCATGCGTAAGGTCCAATGTTCAAACCCCACTAGACCTAGGCTAGAGTATGGTCCCCACTAGACCTAGGCTAGAGTATGGTTTACAAGTGATGTTTTAAGAACAGAAAAAAACACTACTTGGGGAAGATAAATAAACATTAGTTGTTGCAGCAATAAAATGCTTTTCCCAGCTCCAGCTTTCCTCGACCGCTCTCTCATTCCATTAGCTGTTTCTCTGCATCTATCCAGTAAAAATCCATGTCAATATGATTAGCAATCCCATATGTTAAACAAATACAACTTAACGATTTAATAAGATTGTATCTAACAAAAAGACAGCGTAAGTATGAGAAATACTCATAAGCAAACCGTGCTATTATTATTTTTTAAATAAAATAGAAAACCAATGAAAAGTCTATTTATTCTTTATAATATGTTGGAGTCTAACAAAACACAAATATGTTACACTTTTCTTTTCTCACGCGTTCGAAAGAGAACCTTCAAGTCAAGTTAAAAATGAATGAACCGGATAAATCTTCTGAAAACTTACCCTGAAGTTTCTGACAGTGTGCAAGCTCAACCAAACACCGCTTCAAACCTAATAATCAATTCCAAGAATTACAAGAACGTCAGGTGAAAGAGGAAAGCATGTTGATATAGTAAATAACTTATAATTTTTCGGATAAGATTGAATTAGCTGAACTGCAGTATTAATTAAACATTAACATAGAAATAAAGTCCAGCTAATACCCTCATATGAGATGGGACTTATTTGAGATATTAAAAACTGTCTTTTCACTACTTAGTACATGTAATAAAAATTAATGCAGAATAACCAAACGCGATACTAATTCTAGGATACCAAACATACCAAAAAGCATGCATCCAAATAAGTAGAGCTAGCTAGAGGAGGAAATGTCGAGAGAGAGAGAGAGAGAATTACGACGGGCATATCCAGGATTTCGCGAGATTACCGCCGACTTGAGCGACGTAATGGGCAGCGGCGAGATATTCCGCACTGCCTGCGTCGCCATGTACACCGAAAAGCATGACACTCAAGTGACATTTATCAAGATCGTATTCGTAGGGAAACCCAACCTCTAGATAACACATGCAGTCAGAGACGCCAAGTCCATCTCCTCCGCCACCGCCTAGGCGTGTCAGAATACGCGAGACTCCCAAGATAGTACATTCTCCCTCGGGATACTTGACATAATACTTGAAAACATTAAAAAAAACTTCTTCTTCGTCTTCTTCTTGTCCTTGCGCTTCTTCTTAAAGATATCTACTCCCGTAGCAACCGGCACTCCAGTTTCTCGGGTGTGGAAAAACTCTCCAGAGTGTTTCTCCAACAACTTGATTCCCCAACATCTTTATGAGTTTCTTGTAACTGAAACCAATGTTACAAGGACAACCGTCGGACCAAGTTCCCGAGTCTAGGTTGTATTAACACATGAATCCCTCGAAATCCTTGTTGGTCTGACCAACAAACAATACATTGCAGCCGAAAACTATAGGGGCATTGAGACAATAAGCGTCCTGTAAAGGCGGAAGATGTGGAACAACCTCCCATTTGATCCTTAACAGGATCAAAAACCTCAAATTGCGCGAGCTCGTTGTGGTTGACGCCGGACAGAAGAAATATCTTCCCGTCGACGAGAAAGGAAACGGTGGGGTCTTTTTTACCGATGTTCAAGCTCGCGCCTGGTTTGAGTACTTCTTTTGGCATATCTCTCTTGGACGAGGGTATATCTTCTTCTGATGATGAAAGATCTAGAACATAGACTTCTCTGGGAATGATATGCCCTTCTTACTCCATGTGTCGCCTTTCTGTCCTCCGAGGAAATATAGCTTCGAATTTAGATGAATGCAGGTCATGGTACGCGGCCAGTCTCGGGGGCTGAAACGGAGGATGGGTTCGATAGGAGATCGTACTGGTTCGGAAGAAGAGGTGGAGTTGGTGGAGGTGGTGGTTGTCAGCTCGCCGTTCACGGCGGTGGGTTGCTGTGACTACTGTGGTGGTGGCGGCGTTGGCGATGGTGCCGGGAGTGGGGATGTCGAGGGCGTAGAGGCTGTAAGCGTATTTGGAGCTCCAACTGTGTGAGGTCCTTGACCTCACAGAAACTCGCCGAACGGATTGTCACCGGAAAAGGAGAAGAATCGGAGAGGGTTCTCTCCGATTTGCAGAGAGAAGGGTTAGGGATCAAAGAAGAAGATGAAATTGGGGAAGAACTTGAATTATCATAAAGTTTGCACACATTCTGGAAGAACACTTCTGCAACTCCTTCAGCTTGATAAGGATGACTTAGAGCTATGAAATGCCCATACTTCGATAGTCTGTCATTGACTACCAGTATAGTAGTTTTGTGATCTGATGGGGGTAAACCATCAATGAAGTCCATAGAAATATGAGACCAAGGCCTCTCTGGAATAGGAAGGGGTTGAAGTAAGCCAGGATAAGGAAGGTGCTCTGATTTCATTCTCTGGCATATGTCACAGCTCTTAACCCAAGACTTGACCTGTTTCTTTAACCCTTGCCAAGTAAATAGCAGTTTAACTCTTTTATAAGTGCCTAAAATTCCTGAATGACCCCCAACCCCAGTGTTATGAAGCTCCTTGATTATCTGCAACCTCAAATCAGTGTGCTCCCCCACATACATTAACCCTTGCTGTTTCAGTACTCCATCTTGAAACTTAAAACCAGGAAGAGCATCTGCATCAATGGCTAAAACAGACATCTTGTCAATGGACCAGGTATCTCCCTCATAACTAGCCTTAACCTCTTTCATCCACTTGGGTGTGATGGTAGAAATGGCTTCACAATGAGCTGGTACTTCTTCTTCATTGGAGTGCCTTCTTGACAAAGCATCAGCTACCAAATTCTCCTGAACCTTTTTGTACTGAATCTCATAATGCAGTCCCAAAAGCTTAGATATCCATTTCTGTTGTAAGACTGTAGTGAGTTTTTGTTCTAGCAAATACTTAAGACTGTGATGATAAGTCTTAATAATGAATTTACCTCCCTCTAAATAGGATCTCCACTTAGTGATTGCTTGAACCAGGGCTAGGAGCTCCTTCTCATAAGTGGATAACCCCAGATGTCTAGCCTAGATTGCCTTGCTGAAATAAGCTATGGATTTATTGTTGTGTACGGGAGAATCCTTTGAGGAAGATTCAACTTACACCAAGAACAGGGGATAAGGAACACAGGAGAAGTAGGGTTGTGAGTAGGGAGAGAGTAAGACAGTAGTAGATGTATGAGAGAGAGACAGAGTTTTGGCAGAGCTTCCGCGTAGTTCAGGTGATTAGTCTTATGTAAGGAAGGGTTAACGATCCTATATATAGTGGAGAATATGACCATTGTAGTGGGTTAATGCACCCATAAATGGCGGCTTAATTACCTTAACCACAACGGCACGTTCGTCCGCATATATAGGGACCCTTACGCACTTCGTCTGTGTATACCGGAACCGTTATGAGGTTGACCGGGTTTATGGAGCTCGTGCCATAGATCTCTCAAATCAGTTACTAAAGGTAGCGCGCGGGCTTGGTTGTCGCTCGCGCGCGACGGAACTTACTCTAGCCTCCAAACCACTAAGTCCCTACAAGTCCCGTGTAGTGGTGCGCGAGGGCCCTGTCTCGCAGCCCCCACGTGGATCAGCGCGGGTGGTGATCCAGTGTGTGTGGAGCACAGCTATGTGTGCTGGATGATTGCCACGTGGCTGTGATTTGTCTGTCTAGAAAGCACTATCTACATTAGCCCCCTTTTTGCGCGTGAAGACACCTAATCGGATAGACTTCAATGCGCAAAAACCAGAGCGCGCGTCGTTGCTACGCACCAATTCAAATACACGCAAAATCATCCCCCGTGCGTGTCATTATGACCTAGGATCCCTAGAGTCGTTCCTTCTGTTCTTCTAAGGTTTTAGGCGTGACATCAGCGTCGGCCTGTGATTGCGCGATTCGGCGGGTGACGGTTGCAATTCGACCACTGAAAGGACGCGACTCTTCAGTGTTTTTGAATAAATACTCCTCGTCCTCCATTGTTGCAAAGTATTGCTTCTCTCTCTAAAGTGGATGTTTTCTGAGAGCCTCCGAGAGAAAATACAGATAATCAATCACCAGTTCTTCCTTGCAAATCGTCTTCTTCAACTTGCTTCATCATCACAAGGTTGGCTTTGAAAATGGGTTCTTTCCCCATACTGACATTTCCACTCAGGCCTTCGTGCAGAAAATGGATCTAATGGATGAGTTGATTGACCACGTGCTGACTCACCACGCCATTATGTTAGACCAACCTGGGATTTATTATGTTGTTAGGGCTACAAAGGGTGCTGCCGTGAAGCTTGATCAGACCATGCTTCTAAACCTTTTTTCTCGATACTCGCCTGCGACTCATACTTTTCACTTTGCTGAGTTTGAAGCCGCCCCCACTTTGGAAGATGTGAAAATACTGTACGGGATTTCACCCATGGGCGAAGTCGATCCCTTGACTGCTTTGAAATCTGGTCCAAACTCGCTCTTTATGCGCAGATGGAAGAGTGTTTGACCGAGGTAAAGAAAATTTCCACCCGATGGACATCTGCAGAAGTTCTTCCCACGTGGCAGTTGGTTGAGACATCTGCCAAGAATACCTGGGGAAAATGGGTGTGGTACTTCTTTCGCGACTATGCGAATGGTAAAATCACCAAGGAGATACTGAAGAAGGATCCAAAAGCAAAAAATTATGTTAAGGGAAAGGGTTATCATTTGACCTTGTGCGGCTTCCTCTGTGCTTGGCTGTCAAGATATTTGATCGACGGTCATCCTCATGACGGGGTATTTTATCATGTGTTGCCCCTTGCTATCAAGTTGTCTCTTGGTCAGAAGGTCGCACTTGGGCCTCTAGTGCTAGGAACCATGTACCTGTTGGAATTGTGCCCTAGAGGCAATCAATTAATTGTGACATTTGTGGATTTACGATTCATTATGTTATCGATATGGAGATATGTTAACATGAATGAAGTCCTTAGAATATAAGTGTTATATTCTTAAATATCCCTAGTCAATTATAATGATTAATAGGACAATCATCTATAGACTAGTATGGGGTTGGATTGATATGGAGATATCATGATCCAACACATGGGTATGCATTAGGAGTAATGGCATACTGGATTGACCCATCTCCGAGAAGGCTACATACACGTTATGTTGAGTCACAAGCGCTTCTCGCGGTGCAATGGTATTGTCATCCTTAGACTTGAAGTCACCAGATTATCTAGTTGTGGATTATTGTGATCTTGGTAGCGTTAAACGCTACACCGTAACTGGGTAGTTATAAAGGCGTGTACTGGATACAATAAGAAGCAAGCTTAGAGATCGTAGTGGACGTAGATAGAATTTGTCCCTCCCACATAACGGGAGCAAATATCCTAGGCCACTCGAGGGATAGTGCTTATAAAATGTCTGGCCAGACTCAAATAAATCAATATACGATATTGATGTTATTTGCACGAATAAGGCTATTCCCAGGATCGAGAAACTATGGATTGGATATACGAGTGTGACTTGTATGTCTCGTGTCCAATCCGGATATTGAGACAAAGGGATGAGACAATTACTTGCACAAGGTTTGTCATGATGACTATTCTATTTGTTGGCTAGAATGGATGTCTTGCTAGAGGCCGCTCCATATTAGTAAATAGTTACTACCAACTAAATAGAACCTATGGGGTCACACGCCATATAGAGGTGAACTAGACTTGGGAAATAATTAATTAATATGATTAATTAATTAGAATGATCAAATCGCAACAACTTGCTAACTTAGTAGGACTAATATGCAAGTTGGACTAATCCATGTATAGACATGATTAGGATTTGCCAAGGTGGCCTAATTCATGTAGAGACATGATTAGGATTAATTTTCAAATAGAACTAATCCATGTATTGACATGATAAGGACTATTTTGCAAAAGGGACTAATCCGAACTTGAGTAGGATTATGAGGGGTTCTTTATGTAGTAGGACAAGGAGTTGTTGGACTATATAAAGAACACTCCTAGCTTATTTTTCTCTCTACACACATACACATCTATATGATAGAATAAAGGAGAGAACAAAGCAAGGAGAGAGAGCAAGTCCCATAGAGGGCCGAAACCCCTTGGGACCGCCGCCCCCCTACCCGTCGGCCTAAAGGGAGCCGCCCCACCTCTTGGCACTCCATTGTTGGCGATTCCTTCTTCCTCCTCCATTCTTCCTAGCTAGCACATGGATTTGGAGGATCTAGATCTCACCTCTAGGCGTGGATCAACCGTAGAGACGTGACACTATTCGCGTTTGAAGTCATCAAAGGAGAACCCTAATGTGTGTTATTGACTTCTTCCTTTACCATCGTTATGTCTCTTGACTTGTGATCCTTGGAGGGTTTTGCATGGTTTTATGTTTTTTTATGCTTCCGTTGTGCAATCCATGAATCAAAACCCTACAGTGGTATCAGAGCCACATGTCGTAGAGCATAAACGTGGTTTATGTGTTACGTTTTAGTTGTTTTATACCTTAAATTGATTATTTATCGCGTAAAACAAGACAAATCAAGCATGGGATGCAATTTGTCAACAATCTATCATAACAAGATCTAATTTTTGCATTGGATGCATGAATTGGTGAGTTTGAGAAATTTTAGGATCTTAGATCTAGGGTTTGGGCATCCTTGGGGAAGAAGGAGTTCTTTCCATACAAGGAAAGAACCAAACTTGGGCACCAAGCAAGGGAGTTGTTTTGGAAACAACTCCCAAAGGAGGTTCGGTCCCCCTAGGGGACCGCCCCTCCTTGCTTGCCGCCCAAGCAAGGCTGCCCTAGGGGCCGGGGCAGCCCTAGCCCGCGGCCTAGCCGCGTGGGCTAGGGGCCGGCCGGCCCTAGGGCCTTGCGGTTCACCTTTTTGGGCCCGGGCAATTGGATTGTTGGGCCCATGGACCGTTTTAACCCTAGAAAATCCTAAAACCAATTAAAATTGACCAAGCGCGTTAAAATTGGATTTTAACTGTTTATGTGCAATTCGCATGGTGATTGGATATGGCCTTAGGATGTGGTTTGATGTGGATGTTTAATTTTGTGGTTTGGTTTACGGTCTGCGAGCTGATCAATTAATTGTAATAATTAATTAGAGTTTTATGGCCTGCGTGCCCTTTTTTTTCTCAACTTGTGAGATTTATTTTATTAAGTATAGAAGTTAGCTAGTGCTAGATAAAGTAGATTGTTAGCCAAGATTGAAGAAAAGAAGCCCAAAGACAAAAGGAGCCACAAAAGATGGAGCATGGAGCATTCCACATGACTATGAAGAATGGACCAAAAGATGAAGACGCATGGAGATGTGTTTGCTTTTAGGGTTCATAGATAATTCCATTGGCTTGGAATTATCTTAGTTAGAAAAGGCCATATCCACATCACGTTTAATTTCTATTTTGTGGTTGTTTACTTTATTGTCTTATTATTTTGTGGTTGGTGTATGGATGATGCATGCAATTAGGATAATAAGATAATTAGACAACCATGATCTATTATTTGGAGTTGTGCCCAAACTCAAATAGATAGATTAGTTGATATTGATCAACAAAACAATTAAAATTGAATTTTAAAAATCCCTCAAAATTCAAATATTGTGTTCTTGCCTTATCGTTATTTAAACACTCATTATCATCATTATTTATCAAGTTCGTGTGTGCCAAAGCATGGCGACTTGGTTCATAATGATGGAATGCGATGGCACGTAACAATGTGCAATTGTTTAAATAAGAGGTTGAACACAACTGGGCTATTAATATGATTAAGAAACCTATAGGCAACCAATTGGGATTATCCATACGGATGGATAAATAAGGAGTTATTTGCCCAATTGAACCAAGAGTTGCATGAGGGATGCAATTGGAATTGTTCCTACCTAAAGTAGTCAAATTATGGGTGACTTGCCAAAGCAAGCTCATAAGGAGATGAAACATGGATCTTGGCCCACTAGAAAATATAAGGATATTTTCCGCATTAATATCTTGAGGGTTATTAATCCGAAGTAAAATAGTGAGAGCTATGTTTAACAATTTAAATCCTTGTTAAATATAGTTAAACGTCACAAACTTTGCATAATCCAATTATGTTGAATACCAATGGCATTAAACAAACAAAAACACGACTTTATCTTTTTCTAGACTGGTATAAAATTGAGAATTGTTCTCAAATAAAAGAGAAGTTGTTGTACTTAGTAGAACATAAAGTTCTCTTCCACCGACTACCAAAAACACACTAAAACCTATGAAAGGAACACCAAAGAATGGTTCTTTGGTTATGACTTGTCTCATGCTGGCTGCCATAAACTCTGAGCTTTGGAAGCAAGAAGAGAAACATGGAGAAGTATGATATGATCATACATTAAAAGAAGCTCTTTCAAAAGAGCGAGCTAAACATGAAAGGTTTGAAGTGTTGCTACACTTTGGGTTATGCAAATATACTAATTCAATATGATTGAAACATTAGTGAATATGCATTATCTATGAGATAGATTAGGAATAAACGGTTATTCACCCAAGCGGACCAAGAATTGCATTGGATGCAATTATTATTTTGTTTTAAAGTTGATTTACTCAATATGATTGAAAAATCACTAAAACAAAACACTAATAATGGGCATGGGCAAAGTCGATAGTGGATAACAACATGGGTAAGGGCAAATAGTTTGCGCCGACCCCATGGGTATAAAGCAAGCCTGTTGCTAAAAACCAAGTTGCCCTGGAGTCCCATAGGTGGTGCAAAGGAAGAGAGACTACCCAAAGTACCTGGAAGTAAGTAATAAAGGAATTATGAATTCCTATATAGGTATTTTGTTATAGAAATCAAAGTGTCTATCTCATCATCATAAGTATATGATACTAGATGAGGATCTCACATTTATAGAAATGTGGAGGATCTCAAGAGACGAAGACAATTGGATAAGGAAGAAATAATCCTACACGTGGGGCTATGAAGCAAAGGGTTGCTGAAATAGCCGTAGGAAATTATTTCTACCTCTATGAATTTGTTCATGAATTAGACAAAAGTGATAATGTCCCTGCTATGAGTAGGACCATTATCATAGTTTCTTGTTTGGACAAGAAAGCTCCTTATCATAATAAAGGACAAATGTTGTTCCATTTATTATGATATGCATTATTGTAATGCAATTTTGTCCAAGTGGATTCTATATCCATGATCATGATAATTTCATCTATAACATTAATACCTAGAGGTTTGCATATAAAGATATGAACTTCACTTATCTTTAGCATTATCGTTTAGGCCTCATAAATAAGAGATACATGTCTAGAACTCCATGAGGATGGATTTCTGGAACTCATTTGATTATTGAATCATATGAGACATGTAAGACTTATTAGGCAAAGATATGATCTTTTGGGAATCATACATATTGATGTATGAAGGCCGCTAAGCACAAATGCTAAAGATGGTTTTCAGTACTTCATCATATTTACTGATGGGATCAGAGAAATATGGATTTGTGTATCTTATGAAGAAACAAATCAGAATACTTTGAATTGTTCAAAATATTCAGGAGTGAAGTAGAGAAGCAGCTTGGCAAAAGTATCAGGACTCTATGATTGGATCATAGAAGAAAGTACTTGAGCCAAGAGTTTGACAAGAATCTATGGGAGTATTGGATATGATCCAAAACTCGCTCCACCTAGCACGCCACATGGGTTTGGCGTGTCTAAGAGGAGAGTTCAAACCGTGTAGGACACAGTTCGGTCCAAGATGAGTCAAACAGAACTTCCAGTCTACTTTTGGGGCTATGTTCTAATTACAGCAAATTTTGCCCTTAACCTTGTTCCATCAAAAACGGAATATGAATAACGCCATATGAGATATGGACTAGGAAGTGTCCTAGTATGTCATTCATAAAGATTTGGGGTTAGGACGTTTATGTAAAAGAGTTTACGAAATAAACTTGAACCCAAGTCGGATAAATGTTTTGTGGGATATCCTGAAAAGGATATTATTTCTACAACCCAATCGAGAACAAACTGTTTGTTGCTCAAACCACATTGTTTCTAGGTAGAGATTGTCTCTAAAAGAAACAGTGGGAGGACAGTAGAACTTGAAGGAGTTCAAGAACCACACTAGAACATTGATCCTCTTGGTGGAACATGAGTAGGATCACAAGGTGTTGTGGAGCAACCTACTCAGATAACACAAGAACCTCATAGGTCAGGTAGGATATATCGAGGGACTAGAGAAATAAGAATTTCTCACAACCCGCGATATATTGCTCATCGAGATGAGCCTACAACCTATGAGATGGCCACGTGTGGGCCATAATCTCAGAAATGGCTAGGAGCCATGGGATACAAAATGGAATCCATGTATACCAACAAAGTATGGACTTTGGTGGAACCACCTGAAAGGTGCAAGTGGGTTATGAGGAAACCAACATGGATGGTAATATGATTACCTTCAAGGGACAATTGGTTGGATAAGGATTTCATGTGAGTTCATAGTATAGACTATGACGAAATCTTTTCCCAGTTGTGATGCTTAAATCCATTCATATCTCGCTTGTAGCAATCTGTCCATAGATTGAGTCAAGCTTCTAGGAGTTGGACTCTTCAAATTGATGATGTAATCAAAGGAGTTTGATTCCATCAAAATTGAAGATGAGACTTGTGTTTACAAGAAGGTTAGTGGGAGCACAGTCATTTTTCTGGTCTTGTATGTGGAGACATACTTAATCATTGGGAATGTTGCCCCTACTTGGCAGTCTTACGTAGATTGACTAGGGAGTTGACTTTCTAATGGTAGACTTAAGCGAAGCAACTTGTGAAGATCTATTGAGGTAGATCAAGATGGTTGTATAGCTTATGTCATAGTACATAAATTGACAAAGGTGTTGAAATGGTTCAACGTGAAAAGAATATCGATTCTTACCCATGTCACATGGAATTAGTCTTTGGAAGGCTAATTGTCTTTCCAATTAGATTGGGAATGGACCGTATGAATTAGATTCACGAGATACGCCATGGAATGTGCTAGACCAGATGTGTCATAAGGCATGACACAAAGATACCAGTCAAATCCGGGTGAGAGTCACGGGATAAAATATCAAGATTATCCTTTAGTACTTGAGAAGCACTAAGGATGAATTTTTGATAAATGGAGGATACGAAGAGTTTGCTGTAAGGGGTTACAGTGATGCGAACTTCAAATCTGACAAAGATTTTTTTTAGATTATAGTCAAGTTTTATGTTTTGCCTTAGTGGGAGCGACTGTGAGCTGGAAAGGTTCCGGGCAAGATTCAGTCACTGATTCTAACATAGAGGACTGAGTAAATTAATACATAAGATGCATTTATTCAGAATATTCAATCTCAATCAAATTGTTGATAGAGGAGATGTGAATATTTGCAAGGTACCAACAGATGTCTCGCCCCAACGTAGCGGAAGCGTGGAGGGCCGCGCTAGACCAATAGGCATATGATGCAGGAGATTGACTCTAGTGCAAGTGGGAGACTGTTGGAATTGTGCCCTAGAGGCAATCAATTAATTGTGACATTTGTGGATTTACGATTCATTATGTTATCGATATGGAGATATGTTAACATGAATGAAGTCCTTAGAATATAAGTGTTATATTCTTAAATATCCATAGTCAATTATAATGATTAATAGGACAATCATCTATAGACTAGTATGGGGTTGGATTGATATGGAGATATCATGATCCAACACATGGGTATGCATTAGGAGTAATGGCATACTGGATTGACCCATCTCCGAGAAGGCTACATACACGTTATGTTGAGTCACAAGCGCTTCTCGCGGTGCAATGGTATTGTCATCCTTAGACTTGAAGTCACTAGATTATCTAGTTGTGGATTATTGTGATCTTGGTAGCGTTAAACGCTACACCGTAACTGGGTAGTTATAAAGGCGTGTACTGGATACAATAAGAAGCAAGCTTAGAGATCGTAGTGGACGTAGATAGAATTTGTCCCTCCCACATAACGGGAGCAAATATCCTAGGCCACTCGAGGGATAGTGCTTATAAAATGTCTGGCCAGACTCAAATAAATCAATATACGATATTGATGTTATTTGCACGAATAAGGCTATTCCCAGGATCGAGAAACTATGGATTGGATATACGAGTGTGACTTGTATGTCTCGTGTCCAATCCGGATATTGAGACAAAGGGATGAGACAATTACTTGCACAAGGTTTGTCATGATGACTATTCTATTTGTTGGCTAGAATGGATGTCTTGCTAGAGGCCGCTCCATATTAGTAAATAGTTACTACCAACTAAATAGAACCTATGGGGTCACACGCCATATAGAGGTGAACTAGACTTGGGAAATAATTAATTAATATGATTAATTAATTAGAATGATCAAATCGCAACAACTTGCTAACTTAGTAGGACTAATATGCAAGTTGGACTAATCCATGTATAGACATGATTAGGATTTGCCAAGGTGGCCTAATTCATGTAGAGACATGATTAGGATTAATTTTCAAATAGAACTAATCCATGTATTGACATGATAAGGACTATTTTGCAAAAGGGACTAATCCGAACTTGAGTAGGATTATGAGGGGTTCTTTATGTAGTAGGACAAGGAGTTGTTGGACTATATAAAGAACACTCCTAGCTTATTTTTCTCTCTACACACATACACATCTATATGATAGAATAAAGGAGAGAACAAAGCAAGGAGAGAGAGCAAGTCCCATAGAGGGCCGAAACCCCTTGGGACCGCCGCCCCCCTACCCGTCGGCCTAAAGGGAGCCGCCCCACCTCTTGGCACTCCATTGTTGGCGATTCCTTCTTCCTCCTCCATTCTTCCTAGCTAGCACATGGATTTGGAGGATCTAGATCTCACCTCTAGGCGTGGATCAACCGTAGAGACGTGACACTATTCGCGTTTGAAGTCATCAAAGGAGAACCCTAATGTATGTTATTGACTTCTTCCTTTACCATCGTTATGTATCTTGACTTGTGATCCTTGGAGGGTTTTGCATGGTTTTATGTTTGTTTATGCTTCCGTTGTGCAATCCATGAATCAAAACCCTACAGTACCATCGGTTAGACCAGCTTGTGGTTGCAATTAAGGAGTCGCGCGGGCGTCTGGATGTGTTGACTTTTGTCAACATCTCATTTCTTACCATGTGGGTATTTGAAAGGTGGCTGTCTTATGCTCCTGTCCCCTCGAGACCCAATTCGTGGAACGTTCCAGGTGCGAAGAATGCACTTCGCAGTGGGAGAGATGCCCGATGGTATATGACCAACCCTCCTAAGTGTTCATGGAGTTTGGTCTGCGATGATCGGACAAAATTTACAGCCCGGCCTTACACAACTCGTATTGAGAATGTGCGATTCTTCCCGAGGCTGTACCCTAGTAAAGATGGCTCCCTCTCCGAATATACTCTCCTCAGGGGGGATGATTGCTACAGGTAATTCCTCTGCTGGTGCTTGGGAGGTTCATTGCCTGCCCTTGCTGAAAATATCCCTGAAATAACTTCTAAGTATGAGCGTATCACAGTCGACGTTAACCCGACTCGCGTCTCACCCCAGTTTGGTTTTGACGCAGTGGCGCCCTCTATTTGGCCTAGGTCAGTGAACAGAGACTGCTACAAGCGACTGCTGATGAAAAAATGTAAAACTAGCCTGCTAAGAAACTTACCTTTCACCCAACCTTCGAGGAAGCGTGTAGGTCGCCTTACCAAGAACTGGATTGCTTATTGGAACACTCAAGAAGCATGGTTTGATTCATATCCGCCTCCCCGCCTCAGTAAGGCTCCTGCGATCAAAATGAATACTTTCCCGTTTCGTCAAAACTGTAGTTTAGACGACGCGAAGTATGGATTCTACTCCCTACTTGACGCTGATAACCATTTGTGCCCAGCCACGATTCTTGAGGAAAAGATGACCGCTTTTAGGGGTGGAGTTGTACGTGTGATCCAGTACAGCGAAGATTTTGCCAAGGTAAACAATTCTCCTTCATGCTTGAAGGACTTCTCTCTTTAAAACGTTGAGACTTACATAAGATTTTCTTTTTCAGTGCTGTTTGAGGAGATTCGCATCCGGAGACCGTTGCCCATTATTGGTCAATTCCATTGTTAAAGCAAAAAGGCAAAATAGGGAATCCTTCTGGAAATGGAATTGCCTCCCAAGGTAGAGGCTCGGATACGCGAGGAGATGGACGTATTTGCTCGCTCCCTTATAGACAACGATGTTGAGGTGGACGCAGAGGTTGCCCCGAAAGCTAAAAAGCAAAAACAGAAGGGAATTGTGATTTCCTCGCCTCCCAGAGTCTCTATTAGGTGTGGAATGGAGTGAAGCAAACATTGATAAATTTCGGGAGCAATGGGAACTACTGGGATTATGAAGACATACATATTTTTTTATTTTCTGATTATTTACTACACTCTTGTTTTAAAGATTATGTAATGATTTTTCTTCTGTTAAGGGAATGTATAGGTTTCTTTGGTTATAACAGGTCACCCATCAAAATTTGCGTTTGGTTAATAGCAAATTGTATATTTATTTTGGGCTAATTGCAATAAGTTTATCACGTTACCTTTTGTGATTTTAAATTTTATGTTTTGGACATTCGATGGAATGCGAAATCTCTAGATGAGTCATGAGAGCTTGTGATCGTACGATAGTTTTCAACAGTTCGGAACCCTTGTAAAAGATTTCTTTTGCGATGAGACAACTCATTTGCGATATGCCATATTCCTCTTAAAAGTAGCTCTTGCTATGTCACAACTTTTTTGAGATGGGTTGGAACCCTCATGAGTACGATTATTGCGAAGGTACTCACTTTCTTGCGACAGCCAACTGCCGTCCTAAAAAACCTAATTTGTGACGGTTTGTCTCAAAAAAAAAAAATCCTACCATAGCTATTGCGACGCCATGCGACGGTAAACTGCCCTCACAAAAAACTTTTTGCGGGGGTATTATCTATTTTCTACGGTATTCTGCCCTCGCAAATACCTATATTTCTTGTAGTGGACGCTCCAGCTTCGTCGCCGGCGAAGTCCCCTGCTTCCAAGGGTAAAGGCAACGGTCGCATGCGGAGCAAGACACAGAAAAATCTCGCTGTTGAGACGTTCATCCCCTTTGATCAGGAAGAAGAAGCTGAGGAGGAAGAAGAAAGGGAAGAAGAGGGAGGAGAAGGACGTGAAGAAGAGGAAAGAGAGGAAGACGAAAGAGAGGGAGAAGAGAGAGAGAGAGAGAGAGGAGATAGGAGAAGAAAGTTCAGAAGGTACCTCAAATGAACTTATCTTCTTTAAATCATGGCTTTCGCAGTAATATTGTTAACTAAAATTTTTCTTCGCAGATGATGATACAGAGACCATCAGTGGCCTTTTGGCCAAAGAAAAGAGAAAGACAAAGGGCTCTCGCTCAGACGCGTCTAGTGAGCCTATAGACGAAGCTATAATCGCTGAGTCTACAAGAATGGCTGCTGAGACAGAAGAGAGAAGGAGAAAGCACGAGGAAGATTACATTACCATGAAGAGAAGAAGTCTGGAAGAACAGCATGCTCGTAGCATGAGTGTGGCCGCCTTGGAACGTGCTCAGGAAGACTTTGAGGAAATCGCATGCGACAAGGAAGGTACCATTATTAACCTTGTTGTGACTTATCAAGAAGTAATTTTTGGTGCGTTAAAGCACGACTTATCAAAAGATGATATTCGCCGATGGTTAGTAAGCAAATGTGGCGAACCCTCAGTTAAACATTTGAACAATGTTTGTAAGCCAAGCTTGATAACTCATTCCCTATTGTAACGAGTTTCTTCGCACCATCAGGTCACGCTCACCTTAAAGATGTGATAAATGAAGATACCTCTGTAAGATATGGTGTCACATCTATAACATATGATGTTGAAGCTGTGATCCCACATAAGTCTGGAGGTGCTCACTTTCGATCTAACAGAATAAAATGTAACATATTTCATGACGCGAGTTACCTCAACATGTTTTTCTCAATTTTGTCTTGCAGGTGGTGCTGCCTCAAAGGAACCTGCTGAGGTTAACCATGCAGCCCCTGCAAGTGATGTTGCCGTCGCACAGGGAATTACCGCTAATGTGCCAGCTGCAAGAGAGGTCATCGATGAGGCAGGTGTTGGCAACTCTGGTGAGAACATGTTAAATCAGATAAGTCAGCTTCCCATGTCGCATCTTCCAGAACGAAGTTCGCATATAGAGAAGCCTCTGACAGTTTCTGAAGATGCAGGAGAGCCTCTGGAAGATGTTATTGAGGTGTCTAATGATGTCGAACTCGACTCCAGAATAAGAGAGAGAGAGATGCTGAAGTTGATCATGTAGGAGAGACTGAAGCAGAGGATGCTGGAGCAGAAGTTCATGGGAATGAACAGATCATGGAAGACATAGCATCGCATGAAAATGTCGATGTTCCAATGGATGCTCCCGAGCAACAAGAACCTCTCATGGGTGACGAATTCCTTGGGAAAGCAGAAAACCACCAAGGCATCCTGCAGCCATCGCACACCGATGTGGGCGTTTCAGCAGGGATCGCAGTTGGCAGCGGCAGCGGCAGTCCTCCCATTACCACGACTGTTTGCTGAAGTTAGTGGTGTTAATATTCCACCCATTTCTTCAAACATTGCTGCTCCTGTCAATGTTCCAGGACCTCAATCAAGCCCTGCTGCAACGACCCCCTTATCCGACTCGGACGAATCGGGGAGGCCGAAGCTCAAAGTGACGGCGGAGATTCGAAAGCACAACATACCAACACTTACTATTAAACATTACATTACTTCTCAAGTCCTTCCTACGATACTATTACACATTATATCTAACATTTTTTATTCTATCTTACAGCACGTGACGTGACCTCCTCAGTGAGTCTCGTACCCATCCATACCATAGCCTTCTTCGTCTAATCCTGCGGTGGGAAAGAAAACGGAACCGCAGTTTCTAAAGTCAGCTGGGAAATGCTGAGTAAATAAATACCCTAGCTCGTAAACAGATGACGAGGCATAATTTGTTTTCAAAAAACAGTAATAAGAGGAAGTAAATCTTTAAAAGAATAAACCAAGCACAAATCCAACTTTAAACTTCTCAATCTTTCAATTTCTTCCTTCTTGATCTTGAAACGGGGAGTAATATCCCAATCTTGCCTTCCTTTAGATTCATAGACATTCCCTTCTTTGAAGAAAACCACATTTTAACTTTGTTGATACGGGGAAGATCTACTATCACTACGCATCCAAGACCTTAAGTGCCGGCACCCCTCTAAGACTACTCGCGGCCAGAGAGGTGAGTACATGGAGCGATCCGGCAGGTTGCGACCGGATTAAAATAAACGGGTCGGGTGGACGTAGCCAGCCACGACCAATCTTATAAACGGGTCGGGTGAACGTAGTCAGCCACGACCAATCTTATAGAAAAGCTATAACGATCCCCGCACAACTCTTTCCACTTTACGTTATTAGTGGATTAATATTGTTCGTGTGACAGTTCACAGTAAAACAACTTCTTTAACATGTAAAGAGATCCCAAACAAAACATGTAACTCAAAAATATAATTTTGAGACAAGTATTAAAAGCATTCTTTGACACGAACAGAGCTAGCACGCTAGGCTAGGCATATTTACTTACCTTAGTCCAGAAGCGTCTGAAAGTTCTAGTCGTAGTCCTTGCCTATGTAAACTTCACCTACAAATCGGAGCTTCTAGATCGTCACAATCCGAACGTAGTATTTCAAGTCTTATAGAAAATCCTATTAAGCGATTCTAGACTAGCCCGAACTCAACGTCTTCTTTCTCTAGTTATTTCTTTAATAGTGAAAATATATAAATCGACGCATACTTTGAAAACTATATAATGTTTTAGAAAAGTGATTATTTATTTAAAACATTGTTGGTATTAAAAGACATGAAATATTAGTAAAACGAGTAGTTATATTTATGAAAAATACTTATTGTAATTATAACGGTTTAACCGATATTTAAAATAACACGTTGTCAACAAACTTCTTCCGAAAACGACACTATAAAGTTTATAAACTAGCCAATATCAATTTTTACATGTATTGAACAAAATCGATTTGAAGACTAAGTAATTTAAGCAAACTTTATTTAAATTTTAATAAAACGTAACTGTTTAATTCTTAACGAACGACTCGGTCACTATTTCGATGCCCGAAACACTTTTCCGTAACCGGGACGAAAACTATTATTTTTATAAAATATTTTTAATCTAAAAATAACATTTTTATTTTTCGCGAATAATATGAAGTTTATATAAACAACGACCGCATCCCCCGGGTTTACTTTAAAAGACATTGGAAACCCCCTTTCTACTCACAAGGCAGTTGCATTAAAGACACCAGCCCCCTAAAGATTTCCCTAAAATACAACTAGTACCCCATATGCATACTACAACAGTTTTACATTAAAGACACTTTAACCCCTTTTACATAAACATCAAATTCATCCAACTAAACATGAATTCAGGCATTCAAAGTTTGATTTTGATCGTTTAAACGGAATCTAGACGAGATTTGGAGCATACCAAGGTCAAGAATGACCGAAATCGATCAAGAATTGAAGCTATACGGGTTTGCCGCCGGTGAGTCGCGCAGTGCTCCTCGACGCCGGCGATGGAGGGGCTCTAAGCTTCGGCTAGGACCTGGGTTCGTCTCCTGGGAGCTCTAGGAGGTGATTGGTACTGGTTACAGAGGTTGGGTGGCGCCGGATTGCTTCCAGCGAAGCTTTCCCGTCGGCATCAATGGAGGCTCGCCGGAATTGCGTCGGCTGCTTCCAGGGCTTGGTTGCTACTTCTTCTCTTTCTATTTGTGCTCTGGTCGAGAGGGAGAGAGAGGAATTGAGGGGAGAACAAGCTGGGTTGAAGTTGAGTGGCTTCGGGTTGTTCCCGTCGGGAACAGGGGAGGCGGTGGTGGCGGCTTTTGCCGCTGCTGCTGCCTTGCTCTGTTTCAGGGCAGAGAACAGAGAGAGGGAGAGAGGGAATGAGGGAGAGGCTAGAGAGGAGATGGAGATGAATGGTGGTGGTGGAGCTCCTGGTGGTGGTGGCGTTGGTGTGGTTGGGAAGAAGATGGAAGTGATGATGATGAAGGGAATGAAAACAATCTTGTAGGAGAAGAGAGCTTCATATATTGTGGAGGAAGCTAGAGTTGAGGCTTCTAGTGGAAGGGTGTTGTGCTTGGTGGCAAAGTCTTGAAATGCTTGGTGGCACAATCTTGCCAAGCAAGATGAAGGCAAGCTTGCCAAGGAAGATGGAAGAGGTTGAAGGTGCTAAGAAATTGAGAAAATACTAAGGTGTGGGTGGCACACCAATGGGTAGTGTACTTTAGTGTATCATACACACATAATCTCGCAGTGTACCCGCGTTGAAAATAAAATAAACTCGCGTATATTTTTACGCATATACAAATTCAATATTTATCTAAAATATTAGAAAATTTCTCGCTTACAAAAATATAATATTTCACCTGAGTCTCAACTTCTTAATAAAAATAATATAACGCTTTATAAATTACCAGTTTACCCTTAGCTATTTGACGGGGTATTACACCTGCTATCCCTTCTGTTGAGATGGATCTTTCCCAAGTTCCAACCACATGGAGTTTTTGGGGTTCGCAGACGGGCGCTGCCATCGCACCTGTCACTACTTGTTCTATTCCTGCTAACTATACTGAACATGAGATTCAAGCTGACAGGCAGGCCATGCAGTGAGGAGATGCTTTAGCTTTCCCCGTTATGCGCATTCCTTCTTTACACGAAATCATCGAAGGAACATGAATACTATAGTGCTGACATATGTCATACTTAATGTTTTTGTTAGCAATTTGCATTCATAAACTTCATTTTTTTAGGAATGAGGCAACCTGATGTAAATTGGCTCATAAGGATGCGCCTTTCGTACCCGTGGTCGTTTGCGAGAGCTCTAGAGTTGGATCCCTTTGACAGAAGGTTTTTCTTGACTGAAGCCACCTAGATTTTGGAGCAACTGTCTGCGGCAACCCCTGCTACCATCTCAACTGATAACGCGTGGTCGCTCTATGACACATGCAAGAGACTTCAAGCTAAAGCTCAAGGAAGGTTGGACTTTGGATTCCTCCTCAACAGGGTTACCCAAATCCTCACATCTGTAATGCTGAAGTATGGCTACCGCAACCTCGCGTTTGAAAAGAGGAAATTGGAGGAGCAAAAGAAGAAGGCTGAAGAAGCTGCCAATCTCTTCCATGCGATGAAAGCCAGCTATGAAAAGCTAAAACAAGAAGTTAACCAAGCAAAGGAAACGTCGCTCCTGTTATCACCAGAAGACCCCTTAAACAAGGATTTATTTTGAGAGTTGCGCATATTGTAACGCTATTACTTCCCCCTTTTTTCAAACATTGGGAATTATATGCTAACTTTTGCTCTCTTGAGGATTTTGTACTCGCGCTTTGATGCTATATTAACCGTGACGTCATGTGTTGACGTAATTTCCTTGATTATTGCGCTATTAATTTATTAGATAAGCGTGATTACCGTTCAGTGAGCCCCATCCTTATCATGACCTTGCGTCATTAAATAGGGCGTGCTACTGTAGCATCATAGCCTTTAGTAGAGTAATTGATTCTTAACCGATTCCGAGGTGTAGGTAATTGATTTTTACCCGTTTCCAAGATGTTGTTGACTCACCAAGGAAACTGAAGGGTCGTTTCTAAGTTCTATATAAACCTCCCTTCTTGCTATTTGATTCTTCATCAAAATGTTGTTTCCCATGAGTCCTTACGACTGCCAGCATCGGCCCATGACCTTTGTTGATTCATATCAAGTCCGGGATTTGAAGCCTGAGTTTGTGCCTTGTGCTATAGAAATAGCTCCCAAGAAATTGTTCGGAAAGCCCTTTGATCCTCCTGATCTTTTTGAAGATCAATTGCGTAAGGTTTCCTGCTTGAGCAAAGATTCCTTCTTGTTTATTATGTTTGCAGGTACTTTCTCCGGTGACTTTCCGGTGAAGCACAGTCTTGTACCGGTTTCACTACTAATATGTAATGAATGGTGTGCATCTCTGCCGGTTCTCCGGCAGAGAACTATTTGACACCATTTTTTCGAACAAGGTGTGACGAGCGATTGTGCCCGTCTTTTGTGAAAAATCAGCTTCCAGTCCCATGAGCTGTTCTCCCATTGGCTCTTCACGTCTGTAGCCTTCATAGCATGAAGTTTATCTGGCATCTCACTGTGGCGGGAGTACAAATAAGAGCTCTGTTTTGATCGAGGACGTCGACGACAGTGTCCTGTCTCATAGTTTTAGAACTCGTAGATTCAGGCTTTAGATTAGGAATTTTCCTTAGTGTGAGATTTTGCTTGTAAGCTGCTATCTAGACAGATAAATTGTAAGCCATATTTGACTGTTATGAAATATGCATTTTCATTCGTTGTTTCGTCTGCTACAATAAATTGTAACTTCGCCTGCAAACTTGTTGTATGAAGAAACAAGTTGTGTTTCTATCGCAATTATATCCAAATAATGTTTGAATAGTTTGCTATCTAAAACAGACAGACTTTAAATCGCACGAGAGCGTTATTGTTATTGATGCTATCTAGGCAAATAGGCTTTGGATCACTCAAGATCATATGTCGGTATAGCCGCTATCTAGGCAGATAGGCTTTGGATCGCATGGGATTAAATTTTGTTCTAGTTGCTATCTAGGCAGATAGGCTTTGGATCACTCAAGAGCATATTTCGTTATAGCTGCTATCTAGGCAGATTGGCTTTGGATCTCAGAGGATCTTATTTTATTATAGTTTCTATCTAAGAAGATAGGCTTTTGATCGCAGGGGATCATATTTTGTTATGGCTGCTATCTCGGCAGATAGACTTTGGACAAGTTGACATTTTTAAATAACATGAACAGACAAGCACATAGAACAATCAAGACGACAATTTGATAAGTTCCTCTCATATGGGAGAGTCATTATTATTAAAGCATCCTCATATGGGAGGAGCGTGAGAACGAAATTCCTCATATGGGAGGAAGTAGTGCATGATACATGGGCAACTAGAGTTTTAATTCAAAAGCAACAAACTTTTGGCACCAAAATAAAGAGATGAGCTAAGGGTAATACTTTTTAATCCATCGCATATTGATTGGGATTGGAGTTGTTGCTGTCCCATGAAGTCGCTGGGTTGTGCAGTATTTGCTGTCAAAGACTTCTTTGACTTCAAATGGTCCTTCCCAGTTAGCTGCGAATTTTGCTCGCATGCAATGATTTGAAGCTCGCAGAACCAGGTCCCCAACCGCAAAATCTCAGTGCTGAACTGTTTTTTTGTATGCGCGAGCGATTCTTTCCTGGTATCTTGTGTTAGCCCTCTTAGCCTGTTCACGCCTTTCTTCCAGCAGAATCAGGTCATGATCACGTTGATTTTAGTACAAGGAATGAAAGGCTATCCTTGAAGAGTTAACTTTTATTTCTGCTGGTACGACAGCTTCAGCTCCATAGCATAGAAGGAACGGTGAAACTCATGTGGGGGTCCTTGGCGAAGTGCGATTCGCCCATAAAGCCAAATTTAAAGAGTTTGCCCACTTCTTGTGATCATCCCCGACCATCTTACTCAAAATCCTTAGCAGCGTCTTGTTGGTTTCTTCTGCTTGACCATTCCCTTTCGGGTAATAAGGCGTGGAGTAGACTTGCCTTATGTTGTATTATGCCAGTTTCGCAGCCACCTGGCGATTTACAAAAGAAGTACCGTTATCCGAAAGAATGATATTGGGGATCCCAAACCGGTATATGATGCTCTCTTGAACGAAGTTAACCAATGCGAGCGCATTTGCTGTTTTGAGCGGCACTGCCTCCACCCACTTAGTAAATAGCTCCGTTGCAGTCAAGATGAACTGATTTCCATGCGAGGCTGGTCGAATGGGACCGATAAAGTCTAAAGCCCAGGTGTGGAATGACCAAGGTGTTCCCAATGCGTGTAAATATATAGCAGGAGCATGCACGAGATTGCCCTTGAATTGACACTCTTGACATCTTTTCACCTTGGTGCGGCAGTCTGCTTCCATTGTGGGCCAGAAATAGCCAACGCTAAGGAGTTGTCTGCATATCTTTGCATCCCCTTGATGTTCCACTTGATGGGACAGATCCATCACCTCTTGCGCTTCTTGGCTATCCAGACATCTTAATAGATTGCCCTCGTGACCTCTTCGCCAGAGTATGTTTTCCCGCACGACATATCGGGCTGCCTTTCTTGTAAGCTTCTCAGCTTCTTTTCTGTGAGTTGGCACGATTCCTTCTGTTAAGTAATCAAAGAGTGGCTTCCTCCAATCTGCGTCATCATTGATTGCAGCAATCTCCAAGGAATCTTTAATCAATGTTCAGCTCTCGCAATTTCATTGAATGATCTCGGCGGCCGCCGACATATTCGGCCAATGAATCCCATACCTCTGGGCTTTTCTGTAGACGAAAACTTCATTTTCCCCGCAAGAGTGTTGGTGGATCTTTTCCAATAATGTCTGCCCTTCCTGCTGTGAGACCCACTACATGACTATTCCTCCTGGCCCCTTAATGTAAAGGGAATTATCATGCACGCAGTATCCCTTTGTGGATGTCCAATTTTCTTTGCTTGTTCCCTCAGCAATCGCGCGCAGTATTGGTTTTCTCCAATCCTCATCTTCTGTGGGTTCCTCTTTGCATACTTCCTGCGTCAAGGCTGGAGTTGTCCTAACCTCGATCAAGATTCTTGCCGGGCACTTGTCTGTACTAATTTTTGACCCTAGAGTATCTAAAGCGTCCGCGTGCCGATTTTCAGCTCTAGGCATGTGCTCGTACCTCATGTCGTGAAATTGCTGCACCAGCTTCTGCACTATAGTCATGTATGGTAACAAATTGACCTCCTTCAACCCATACTCGCCTGAAGCTTGCTCGACTATTAGCTTGGAGTCCCCCATGACCGTTAAATTGCTCACTTCAAGTGCCTTGGCCGCGCGGAGCCTTGCGATTAGAGCCTCGTACTCCGCTTCATTGTTCGTTATTGGAAAATCTAGTTTGGTGGACATTTGGATGACCTCCCCATCCGGTTTAGTCAGTACAATGCCAATTCCACCACCTTTCCTTGTTGATGACCCATAGGAATGAAGCTTCCAGTATGGCGACTCAATTGCATAGATCTCGGGACCTTCTAGCTCCTCTTCTATCATTGGTTCATGGCTGTTTTCTGGAAACTGTGCTAAAAGGTCTGCCACTGCTTGGATTTGATTGCTTTTAGTCGAGTACATGTTATGTCGTACTGCGAGATGGTCATATACCACTTTTCTAACCTTCCGCATGGAGAGGAGTGACTCAAGAGATACCGTATGGGGTCGCTCTTTGTGATCACCACGACTTTGTGTGAGGCGAAATAATGCTTTAACTTCTCTATCACGAAAAATAAAGCAAGGCAATGACGTTCAATGTCTGTGTACCTTGACTCAGCTGGCTGTACTACGCGAGAGATATAATAAATTGGCCTTTCCTGCCCTTCATATTCTTGGGCTAGCAATGCCCCTTCTGGATTTCTTGGTCGACATCAGATGCAGTAAAAGTGGTGATCCCAACTGCGGTGCAATCATTACTCTTGGCGATGTCAGCAGGCCCTTTAGCTTCCCAAATGCGGCTTCATGTTCCTCTGTCCATGCAACAACCCCCTTATCCGGCTCGGGACAAGACCGGGAGGGCGATGCTTAATAGAAGCGGCGGAGATCAAAAGCAATACAATCCAAAACTCTTAGTGTATTATTAAACAACTGTAGATAGTCTCTTATACAAACTGATTACTATTACATAACACTTATCTAACATCTTTAGATAAACTACTGGTGACGTCCATTGTCTAGATGATTCTCGCGCCCCTTCTACTTACAATCCCAGCTCTTAGACCTGCGGTGGGAAGGAAAACAAGAACCGCAGTTTCCAAAATCAGCTTGAAATGCTGAGTGAGATACACCTTAGCGTGTAAAACAGGAAAGATGATATAGCTTGTTATTTCTTAGAGTTATATAAAACTTTGGAAGAGTACGAGTAAGAAACATCAGAGTTTGCAGCATCATAAACACATAGTTGAATGACAGCATTCAAAGCTTCACACCATCCCGATTTAACCCTTTACTAGTGCCAGTTTCCAATTATGGAATCAAAGATCCAACTATCATGCACAGTAAACAGGTAGTGGATGACGAAGAACCTTCCAATTGTTAATAGTCGACAAAGGACCTCCCAACTGTCAGCGGTCAACAAAAGGACCTCCAAATGTTAACGGTCAACTAGGGACCTCCTTGTTAGTGGTCAGCAAAGGACCTCCTTGTTAGTGGTCAACAAAGGACCTCATTGTTAGTGGTCAACAAAGGACCTCCTTGTTATTAATGGTCAACATAGGACCCCCTTGTTTATAACAGATTCTAGTATGTGCAATCCCACTTTCCGATCTTAATGTGTCAAGGCAATCTTTCCGAAACTCAATCCAGTAAACGTGAAAGTATGTGAATCGCATAACACACTTTGAGGCAAGACATAAATCATGCTATGATACGAAATAAGACAGGCATACAAGGCCAAGCATATAACTCACAAATATTTCTTGAGACAGATCAAAAATCACACATCCAGCTTTAAACTTTTCAACCTTTCAATTTCTTCCTTCTTGATCTTCAAACGGGGAGTAATATCCCATTCTTGTCTTCCTTTATATTCATAGAAATTCTTGGCCTTAAAGAAAACCACATTTTAACTTTGTTGATACGGGGAAGGAACAACTATACCATCACTAGCAACCATGACCTTAACTGTCGACAGCCCCCTAAGACTTCTTGCGGCCAAAGAGGTGAGTACATGGAGCGATCCGGCAGGTTGCGAACGGATTAAAATACACAGGCCGAGTGACAGAAGTCAACCCGACAATAATAATCACAGGCCGAGTGACAAAAGTCAACTCGACAATAATAACCACAGGCCGAGTGACATAAGTCAACTCGACAATAATAATCACAGGCCGAGTGACATAAGTCAACTCGACAATAATAATCACAGGCCGAGTGACAGAATCAACTCGACAATAATAATCACAGGCCGAGTGAGAGAAGTCAACTCGACAATAATAAGCTTCTCCCGCACAACTATTTCCACTTTACGTTCTTTACGAGTTATTATTCTGTGTGTGACATTTTCAAAGGAGACATTCCAAATGTAACCAAATCTCGAGTAAAACAATTGATAACACAAAACATATTTTGAGGCAAGTAATAAAATCATGTAACGACACGAACGGAGCTAGGCTCACGAGGCTAAGCATGTAGACTCACGAATATATCTTGAGACAGATCATAAAATCACATATGGAAGCGAAAGGAGCTAGGCCAGCTAGGCTAGGCATGTAACTCACAAATATATCTTGAGACAAATCACAAAATCACATATTGACACGAAAGAAGCTAGGCCAGCTAGGCTAGGCATGTAACTCACAAATATATCTTGAGACAAATCACAAAATCACATATTGACACGAAAGAAGCTAGGCCAGCTAGGCTAGGCATGTAACTTACAAATATATCTTGAGACAAATCACAAAATCACATATTGACACGAAAGAAGCTAGGCCAGTTAGGCTAGGCATGTAACTCACCTCGATCCCCAACAATTAGCACGTAAACACTCCTACGACCGTTCGTCGTCTTTGTCTGCAACTCGGTTGCCTACAATTATCGATTTCTAGTCACAACGGTGTTCTTCCCCGAATAAACAAATGTACTAGCCATATACAAATGCTTGGCTCGGTCAAATACTAATTGCAACTCTTACGATTCCTTACTAAGCTCGTATATAGTTATATACTTATATATACATGTATATAAATAAATATTCTTGGAAAAACATGAATAATCAAAATAACTCTCTTTACGAGTCCTTATTTAAATCAAGCGAGGAGTATTTAAAATTATTTAATATCACAACTACTTTCAATAATAAGAAAGTGACAATAATACTTACTAGAGAGTTATTTTAGCTTTAAATAAGCATTTCTATTTATTGATAATATATTAGTGTATAATTATTGAAATTCATCGCTTACTCAAAATAAAGTGCCAAATGATTAAAACAAATATTACTTTTCAAATATATACATATAATATTTTTATAGCATACCTTATAACCAATTTTCAAAATATATCTTTTCTCATTATAATATTCATTCAATTATTTATTCATTTGAAATAAACTTTGTAGACAAATCTTATACATATATTTAGTCTAAATCAATACATATATTTATATGTATATATACATACAAAAATACTTTCACTAGCACATTTGCTAACAATATACTTTATTTTAACGAAGTACTACAAACATATATATTTTTACAAATTATTTATTTTACTTATTTAGTTGAAATACAAATTAATCAACAATTAGACTAGTAGTTAAAACTATGTAGATATCAATAATATCAGAATATTTAAACTACAACTAGTCCCCCTACTGCTTTATTAAAGGACACCCATAACCCCTAAGCTTTCTGAAATTACCCTAAATACCCTCAATATGAACATAATGATATTCATCCAAACAAAACACGAATCGAAGCCTCAAAACATGATTTGGATTGTTAAAAACAACTCGTGAGGTGATTTAGAGCTTACCTAGCCCAAGAATCGCGAGAAACGGTCGAGAATCGGAACGGGTCGACTTGCCGAAAAGCTCGCCGGAGTGGGAACTCGACCGGAGATTTTCCGGTCAGTTTTGGGCATGGCTGAGCCTTCCCTTGGCTTATTCGGACCCCTAGGAGTTGATTGGAAGGTTCAAGAGAAGATGGGTGGCGCCGGTTCACTCCGGCGGAGTTCTCCCGCCGGTTTCCATGGAGGTTCGCCGGCGGGGAACGAGCTCTGCCATGGCTGCCTCTGTTTCTTCTCATTCTTCATCTGGGTCTTCTTACATGTAGCAACAGAGAGAGAGAGAGAGAGAGAGAGAGGTGATGGGTCTCTCGGTTTTCTTTCCCGACGGCGGCAGCGACGGCGTGGCTGGGTGTTGCTGCCGCTGCTTGCTTGCTGTTTTTGTTGTTGTTGTTGTCTCTGTTTCTGTACGGGTCAGAGGCAGAGAGTGAAAAACAGAGGGAGAGAAATAGAGGAAGGTGAAGAAATAGAGGTGGTGCTTGGTGGGTTGTTCCCGTCGGGGAACGGTGGAGATGGTGGTGGCGGCTTTTGCCGCTGCTCCTGTTGTGCTCTGTTCTGTCCAGAATAGAGTGTGAGACAGAGAGAGATGGAGGGGGAGGAAAAAAGAGAGAGAGATGGCAGTGGGTGTTGGTGGTGGTGGTGATCGGTGATGTTGGCGGTGTGGTGTCGGTGTTGGCCGGAGAAGTAGAATATGAAGATGATGGTGGTGCTGAGTTGTTTATATAGGGGGAGAAGTAGGCGGTGGAAGAGAAGGCGGTGGCGGTGGCTTGTCGGGAAAAATCTTCTCCCGTGGGAAGATGAAGATGAATGGTGAGAAAATGACAAAAAATTTTGAATACAATAATAGTGTTAGTAATGATGATAGTGAGGTGATTGGGTGTGGCTTAACTACATAGTATCGCGGTGGTCGTACACGCGAAAATAACTAAAATAAAGAAAATATTTACGTATTAACTTTTGACTATTAATGTATCGTTTTCTATAATTTCACACAATTAAAACTCAACAGTTTACTTAATATAATTTTCCGCAAATAATAATTTAGCAATGTATAAATCAATATATTATAAGCATAATATAGTATTGTTTTACTACTTTATCATTTAACCAATAATATAGATAAATAAATATGTTGATGAAATAATTTATTTGTATTCTATTTAAATATCAAACACAATAGTGTACTCAATATTATCTTTGTCACAATTTTATTCCGATTTAGCTCATAAATTTACGATTTTACCCTTAGCACTTCGACGGGGTATTACAGTCCAATTATACACAACATTCTTTTTGAGGAGATCACCGAAGCAGAAGGTTAGTTCTGCAATTGCCGGGATAAATCTCCACAGATAAGACAGCTTTCCCAAGAATGTCTTCAGAGTGCTTTGATTATGCGGTGCTGTCATGCTAGTGATAGCTGAAATTTTTGCAGGGTCAGGTTCAATTCCCTGACGATGGATCACACACCCCAAGAACTTCCCCGAAGTCACTCCGAACGCGCACTTCATGGGATTCATCTTTAATTGGAAACTTCTGCATCTTTAGAATACCTTTCGCAGGTCTCCCAGGTGGTCTGCTTCCTCTCTTGACTTGATAACCAGATCATCAGCATAGAACTCTACTTCCTGATGCATCATGTCATGGAAAAGAGCCATCATTGCTCGATGATAAGTCGCACCCGCATTCTTGAGTCCAAAGGGCATAACTGTGTAGTTAAAGACCCCAACTGGCGTGATAAACGCAGTTTTTCTTGCATCCTCAGGATCTATCTTGATCTGGTTATATCCGCTGAAACCATCCATGAAGCTGAACATCCGATGTACTGCAGTAGAGTCGATGAGCAAATCGATATAGGGCAATGGGAAGTCGTCCTTTGGGCAAAAACTATTTAGGTCCCTGAAGTCCACGCAAATGCGAAGCTGCCCATTCTTCTTTACCAATGGCACGATGTTGGACAACCAGGTGGGATGATGATTTGGCTCGATGAATCTAACATTCAGCAACTTGACTATTTATTGCTTGATCTTCACATTTATTTCTGGTCTGAAGCTTCTCGCACTTTGCTTCACTGGTTTGGATCCCGGGACAACATCCAATCTGTGCATTGTTACACTCGTGTCCATACCAGGCATTTCATCATATTCCCAAGCAAACACGTCCCTATACTCTATCAGCAACTGCAGCAATCTTTCTTCCTCTTCGCTTGTGAGGTATGCGCTCAGGAAAACAGGCCTTTTCTTTTCTTCATTTGGACTTAGAAACACTTCTTTCAGTTCCTGCTTTTGTGGCTTCGGCTTGTCCTCCATACACTCGTGCGCTTCTTTCAACTTGTCCTCCTGGACCTCTGACCTCAGCTTGTCTTTCTCCGGGCCACGCTCAAGTTGATTGATTTGCCCAGGGATATCCCCATGTTTGGATGGGGGTACCCCCGCGCACCTTCATATGCGGTAGCATTTCTTCCCATTGGAGTAGAAGCTTTCTATCTCCTTACCTTTATTGTCATGCTTTACCACCCTCTTTAGAGTGTACACATTCTTCTTTTGATAAGAAATTTGCGGCACCTCTCCGCGTGTGGGTACCTTTTCCTTGACATCTTCTCTTGTCACCATCACTCCCGCTGGTGACTGGTCCTTGATGTCTTCCCATCGAGGCAAAGGAGTTGGTTAGAATGGCCTCGGCGTCTAATCATCCGCCGTTTCAGTGAACCACACTGCCTCGGTGAGATGCGCTTCGTTTAGGTTAAAGGGATTCGTCGAGGCTGGTATCTCGACTACCCTTCCATTCCAAATGGCCTTCATTACTTGGTGAGCTGTTGAAGGAACTGCATCGAAACGATGGATCCATGCCCGACCTATGATCATGTGATACGTAGTATTCGCATCAATGACGTAGAACTTGGCGGAACACTTGATCTTTCCTATCTGGAGGCCAAGGCGGATCCATCCCATCGTCATCCTGGAGTCACTTCTGAATCTCATCAGCGAAGACGGGCGTCTGACGAACTTCTTCTCAGGAATCCCTGCCAACTTCAGGGTGTTGAGTGAGACCACATTGACAGCTGCTCCTCCATCGAAAAATGCCCTTTTGAACTCAACGTCTTTGATTATTGTCGTTACATACAAGGGCTTCTGTTGACTCGAGTCTGTCTTTTTGTCGCTTTCAGAGAAGGTCATTATCTTCTCTGTCGAGCGAGAGGCCCTAACCACTCTTCCATTGGAGACGACAATGTCCTCTTCGAAGTCCTCCTCTACCCTGAGGATTGCCTTTGTCATTTCTTTCCGGCACTTCTCCAAAAAGTTCATATCGTCAAAGAATTTTCTGAAGCCGTGCGACCCCTTCATCCTGTCGGCACGTGAGTCCTCGGTATCCATGTTGTAATCCTCCTCGTCATGAGCTTCAACGATGATGGCCATCTTCCGCAATCCCTTCGAGGTCCATGATTGCGATCATAGCTACCTCTTTGTCCTTCGGTTCTTGCTCTGCATGGTCCGGTAGTGGGTTATTGCGCACATCTTGCCTCTGGTCGCTGACAATCAGCTCCCCTTATTTCATTTTCTTGTTCACAAGATGCCTGAGCTTCTTGCAATCAGCTGTGGGGTGCATAACCTTCCCGTGGCACTCACACCACTTCGGATCCCTCACCATCTCCCTGGAGGGTGTTCTTTCGAGTGGAGGTAGGACCCCATCCTTGTGCCATTGTTTGCATAGGTCGATATCCTCCTCCAAAGAACATGGCAGAGGCGGCGCGTCCGAAGTCGAAACCCTGGGTTGCTTGTGTGGCAAAACTGTATTGACCTCAGCTTCGCGCCCCGTCTTGTAGCTAAACCTCCCGATCTTGAAAGTGGGTCCCCCTGGAGATCGCTTAGGGGCATTTTCTTCTTTTGCCTCTCGACTATAGGCTCTATGTTCTTGGTACATTCAATTAACTTTGAAAAAGTAGGAGTTTGAAAGTTAATTAACATACCCTTGTATTCGTCTCGCATGCCTTGTAGGCATATTTCAACAAGTCTGGTCTCACTCAACACTTCGTCCCTGCATTCCAACGATTTGGCTCTGAACTTTTTGATGAAGGTGACGCCATCCTCGTCACGCTTCTGATACATACGCGAAAGATGTATCATCGTAACCTTCTCCTCCACCTGGAAGAACTTGGTATAGAACTTCTGAACCATGTCATCCCAGGTCTTGACAGATCCAGCCTCCAGCGTTCTGTACCATTTGTAAGCCACATTCCCCAAAGACTTCGGGAACTCCCGCATCAACAAATTGGGGTCAACCCCGTATGGCCCCATCACATCAATGAAGCGCATAACATGCTCTTGAGCATTCCCATTAACATCATCAAATTTGTCCCACTGAGGGGCCTCATACCATGCGGGGTTGGGCATCAAGTAGATCTCCCGCGGGATAGGAGGGGCATTATCAACTTTCGGAATGATGGAGTCCGCAAAAGGCTGGTTGGCCAGGAAGGTCTCTATGCGCCGCTCTATAACCGTCATGCTTGCTGGTGCACTCCCTCCCGCAGCAGGAGGAAGGGTTGCAGCCGGCGGGGACACATATACAGCGGTTGGGTTAGAGGTGTTAGCCACATTGCGTACGGTTGCTGGTAGAGAAGACAAATGATATTGTGGCTGGATATTGAACGAAATGACCGGGGGTTGGGAAACAGGTTTAGCAAAGGACGGTATTTGGACTGTTTGTCCGTGGGTAGTAGGTGGTTGGATCATTGTCGGTGGACTTTGCAAACTAGGGTTAGGTGTTGTAGGAGTTACCTCTGTTCCATGGGAGACATGGGTACCAGTTCCTTGAGAGACGGCTGTTCCCAGTGCCGAATTCTCAGGAAGAGATCCCAGAAAGGACATTATCTGAGCCATCTGCGCAGATTGAGCTTGAAGAGCTTTCGGCTGGCTCTGGAGGGTGGCGTTCAATGTCTCCAAGGTTGGAGTGCTGGCGACTGCCGTAGAATTGTTGCGGGTTTCCTCTCCTGAGGTCGTCTCGGTTGAAGGAGATCGGTTGCCGACGTCTTCATCATGAGACATGGTTGCTTGCAAGTATAATTCTCACGTCGGGTTCACCAAATGTGTACGGGAGAATCCTTTGAGGAAGATTCAACGTACACCAAGATGAGGGGATAAGGAACACAGGAGAAGTAGGGTTGTGAGTAGGGAGAGAGTAAGACAGTAGTAGCTGTACGAGAGAGAGGCAGAGTTTTGGCAGAGCTTCCGCGTAGTTCAGGTGATTAGTCTTATGTAAGGAAGGGTTAACGATCCTATATATAGTGGAGAATATGACCGTTGTAGTGGGTTAATGCACCCATAAATGGTGGCTTAATTACCTTAACCACAACGGCACGTTCGTCCGCATATATAGGGAACGTTACGCACTTCGCTCGTGTATACCGGAACCGTTATGAGGTTGACCGGGTTTATGGAGCTCGTGCCATAGATCACTCAAAGCAGTTACTAAAGGTCGCACACGGGCTTGGTTGTCGCTTGCGCGCGACGGAACTTACTCTAGCCTCCAAACCACTAAGTCCCTACAAGTCCCGTGTAGTGGTGAGCGAGGGCCCTGTCTCGCAGCCCCCACGTGGATCAGCGCGGGTGGTGATCCAGTGTGAGTGGAGCACAGCTAGGTGTGCTGGATGATTGCCACGTGCCTGTGATTTGTCTGTCTAGAAAGCAATATCTACAATTGTGCTGCATTAAGACTGCACCAATGCCATCATAGCAGGCATCAGTCTCAACCACAAATGTCTCCTCAAAGTTAGGCAGAGCCAATACAGGAGCTGTGACCATAGCTTGTTTGAGGGTGATAAATGCTTCTGTTGCTTTCCTTGACCAATTGAATTGCCCTTTCTTGAGCAATTGGGTAAGTGGTCTAGCCAATCCACCATACCCCTTCACAAATCTTCTATAATAGCCAATTTATCTCAGAAAACCCCTCAATTCCTTGATGGACTTTGGAATGGGCCATTCCTCCATGGCAATGAGCTTCTTGGGGTCAGTTTGTACCCCTTATTTGCTTTAAATGTTCCCCAAATATTCCACTGCAGACAATCCAAATGAGCACTTACTGTATTTGGCAAAAAGCTGATTCATCCTCATAATATCAAAGATCAACTTCAAATGCTGCTTATGTTATGCTAATGAAGAACTGTAAACCAAGATGTCATCAAAAAATACGAGAACTATTCTTCTAAGTTGTTCCCTGAACACATCATTCATCAAACACTGGAAAGTTGCAGGAGCATTGGTTAATCCAAATGGCATCACCCTGAACTCATGGAGACCTTCATGAGTTCTAAAAGCTGTCTTATAGATATCATTCTCAGACATCCTTACTTGATGATACCCAGACCTCAAATCTAATTTGGAAAATGTGGTTGCTCCTCTTAATTCATCCAGGAGTTCATCAATGACAGGTATAGGAAATTTGTTTTTGATGGTGATGTCATTGAGACCCCTATAATCCACACAAAATCTTCTTTTTTCTTGACTAGTAGTACAGGTGCAGCAAAGGGACTAGTACTAGGTTGGATAATCCCATTTTGTAGCATTTACCTCACCATCTTTTCTATCTCATTTTTTTGTAAATAAGGATACCTGTATGGCCTTAAGCTGACAGGTTTAGCTCCATGTGAGTGGTATCTTATGGTCTTGAGATTTGGGTGGTGGTAATTGAGTAGGCTCAGCAAATATGTCCTCATATTGCTGTATAAGTGGTTGTAACTCTGAGGGAGTGTCAGAGCTAGGTTGTATTGCACCAATTGAGAATAATTGTGCAGCAATGCAGTACTCATTCTGTTGGCATTACTCCTGGATTTCTTGTAATTGTGCTTCTTGAATGAGTGACCCCCCATCATGTGCTAACAACACTACTTCCTGTCCATTGAGCTGAAAAGCAAAAGTTCTTTTGTTAAAATCCATAGAAATGGGACTCACCATTCTCAGCCACTGAGCACCCAACACTACATCACAACCACCTAGTGGTAGCACCCTCAAATCAGTGTTTACAGTACAAGATTGTAATTGTATCTTCACATTTTTTCACACTGCAGTACTGCTGATCTTGCTGCCATCAGCTACTGACACTTGCATTTCCCTGGTGCTCGGGCTTATACAGTTTAATCTTTTGGCTGTCCCTTGATCAACAAAATTGTGAGTGCTTCCTGTATGTATCAATATGTGCACTTCTTTACCATTAATATGCCCAGTGATTCTAATAGTTTCTGCACTAGTGCACCCAGACATGGCATGCAGAGAGATGCTCAGGGGTTATTCTTCCTCAGTAGCAGTGGTGCGAGTGTTAACCCCTTCCTGTGCCAGCTCTTTGGACAATTCAAAGTCCTTTACCTCCTCTTCTTCCTCAGTACCAATAAGTAAGAATAAGGACTTTTTGGCACATTTATGCCCTGGTGTGTAGCCTTCATCACAGTAGAAACATAGTTTTTTGTCCCTTTTTTCCTTCATTTCAGCTGCACTTAACCTTTTGAAAATGGATGTTGCAGCCTTGGTATTGACTTCTTCTTTGGTACTAATCCTCTTAGATTTGTCCCAATTGTGATTGCTAGTGTGACTCTTAGTAACTCCCTTTCTAGACATGTGTTTTTCCAGAGATTCTACATGTCCCTCCTCCAACCTAGCAATAGCTTTAGCTTGAGATAATGTGGTAGGAAAATGCAGCTGAACTGCCTTTTGTAGATCCTCCCTTAAACCACTCATAAAACTTCTTACAAAGTACATCTCATCAGCCCAGGGTTGTAAGGCTTTTATCCTAGGTATGAGTGCTTCAAATCTGGACTGATATTCAGCCACTGTGGTGTGTTGTAGGAGTTTATTAAACATGCCTAACACATTCTCATGCCCAGGCTCAACAAACTCTCCACATAACATTGTACTAAACTGAGTCCAATTTGTGTTGTTCACGTCTTCAAACTCAGATCTAAACTAATAGTCAGCTTCACCTTCCAAATGTAATGAAGCCATCACAAGTTTTTGGCAGTCATTCATCTTATAGATCTGAAAATATCTATCTAATTTCCGTAGCCACCCTAGTGGATCAGTCCCTCCAAATCTGGGAAACTCAATCTTAGGCAAAGGAATGCTACCATTAGCAAAGTTCTTCACACAAACATTATCTTCTTCTGTGTTGATTTCTCTGGTAATGTTACTACTTCCTTCATGTTTTTTTCCCAATTGACAAAGGAGTTCTGTGTACATCATTCACAACTTCAGAATAACTTGCTAGCTTCTCCTTATCTCGTTGATTAGCTAGCAAATTGTAACAGTTTATGATCTTCTTAAACTGATCATCAAATTTCCTTTCTATAGAATTTAGGCCTTCATTTAGATCAGACTTCATTTCAGACCTAATATTATGAAATTGAAGGTGCATACCTTCCTCCATCTTAAGCACCTGTGCTCGTACTCCTTCCAATAACTCGTCATTGTCCGGGAGTCTCTCTTCGATCACCATTACCTTCGCATCAGTATCCATAGTTGACTGTTTCTGGCTTCTGGTGTTGGTCATTTCTCGCGCAATTACTGGTGGAAACCAGGCTCTGATACCAACATGTGAGGTCCTTGATCACAGAAACTCGCCGAACGGATTGTCGCCGGAAAAGGAGAAGAATCGGAGAGGATTCTCTCCGATTTGCAGAGAGAAGGGTTAGGGATCAGAGAAGAAGATAAAATTGGGGAAGAACTTGAATTATCATAAACGTACTAATTCCATTACAGCCCCGGCTATATATAGCGGGGGGGAGGTAAATGCAATATTGCTAAACTAACTAACAGTCTAGACACGTAAGCAAAAGAGATCTGTTCTAACCAATCAGCAGCGAGGAAGCTGCTGATTGTGTTGTCACTGCTGGCGCATGAGCTGAACGACACCGTTCCCCTTAAACATTAGAACTCCAACGGCACAACCATCAACAGCTGAGATAAAAGGATCAAATCAATCCAACGATTACTGCTTAACCGAATTACACAACCACCGTTTAGGAATCATTGCAGTTTAGTTCTAAACATACAACCACAGTTTAGTAACCCTTCACTCAGGTCCCTGACAAACTGTGCCAAATAAACGCGTACAACTTCTTCTTCTCCACCTCCTCCGGTGACTATTCCAATTTCCTCCTTTTTCCGGTGGCTTTATCTTCTCTTGGTGCCTCTTCTAATCCCAAATCCCTTCTTGATGATGATGATGATGATGATTTCGTTGCCGTCGTCTCCATGTAGTATTGATTGGCGACCACCAACCCTTCGACTTTAAGAGATTGAACAGAGTTTCTCGGCTTCTTTGCGTTCTACGTATAAGAAGAAAGCAAACCCTAGGTTCTTTTAATATGTACTGTTGGGTAATGCAAAATTAATGAAAATTTTAGATAAGATTGCAATTTTGCACTATAGGTATATCTAAAAAAAAATTGACATGCAAGTATATAACCCCTCGCGAAGTATACGTACGGTGATAGTGCAATACCCGCACTATCAAAATTGACGATTATTATTATATTTTTGAATTGATAATATAAAGATAATATTGATTTTATAGACATTGTGCAGTAATATTTTTTAATTTTACCGACATTGCACCCCAATAATATGATAACGGTTATTGTGTTTTTCTTAGCGTAAAAAAACGCTTTAAGAAGCCACAAACCGGCCAAACTTATCCTTCTCGATTACATCAACTGCGCGCCCAAGCGAAAGGGCATGTATAAAGATTATATTGTGAGAAAGAAGATGGACCTCGAAGGGGTGAAAGTGCCTTTGTGTCAAACCTGAAGGAGAGATGTGTCTTTTACGCTTAGGGGTAAAAAACACTTTCACCCCCTCAAGTTAGTCTGGGGCGGGCATCCGTCAGTGATAATAGTTTTGGGTACACATTTGCGAGTACGAAATGGCACAATCAGTGATATGAGTGTCTTGATGTTTAGCACATCAAAGGGCTGGAAGTGTCATTTCCCAAACTAGAAGGAGGTGCAAATTTCTTTGGGTCAAACCTTAGGGGTGAAATATGCTGAAATATTTAACAACAGTCAACTTCCCGGAGGTATGTGACAACAATAGTTACAGTTATAAGCTTCTTCCTGCATTCTTCTAGAATTTCTTTGAGATCCGCTATCGCTTCCCTCTCCTTTAATTGACCTGCCTTATCATACTTGAGGAGAAGAATTGTCGTAAGGTTATCAGATTCAATCTGAACCTAGTTGAAATTCATCTCGACTGCAAAAGTGTCGCCATCGCAGATCGCCAGTAACTCTGCCATTAAAGGGGAGCGCTAGCTGCCTTGACATTCGCCTCTGTCTCACTGCTACAAACTATCCTTGATCTCCTTGAATTACCATATTCCTTCCATGACGAATCGCATTTGATGTTCATAAAATCCCGCTTTGGTCAAACCCATTTGCTGTGACTGGTTTCCCCTTCAACAAGAACATCATACAGTGAGTCATCTGCCAGTACTTCCTTATACCAAAACAAATTTTTCTTACACCTTCTTGCCACTTCCTCCGGATGTCTACCGTTGTTGAAATTTTCCTCATTCCGATTATTCCATATAGCCTATATTGTCATCACAAACAATTCAAAAGGCTGGTTCTTTTCTTGACTGCAAGACATCCACTATCCACTCTCGGAAGTCATTTCTTCGTTGCTTCATGAATTCTTCCCCCATCATAAAAGCTCATATTTCTTATGTGTATAGACATTCACAAAACAAAAGGTCCATCGTTTCTGTTTCTTTTTTGCCAATTTTACACTCAAGAGGGACGTCTATACATCTTTTACGTAAATGGCACGAAAGAAACTGGTAATGAAGAATGCCACACTCTCCATGTTGGAAGTAAGTACTTTTTTTTTGGATTTTTAAGCTCCACGGCTTGTGAAGCCACTGCTCATTTGATAGCCCCCCTAAGGAAGACGACGGTGTTGTTGTGATCCTCCTTTGTGCCTCGTATTCGGTTTTCACTGAATAATTGCCATCCTCCGAGTGAACCCAGAAGATAGTGTACGAGCCTATATCCTGTCTGACTGGAACTTTGAGCACACCGTCCCAATCAATTGGCCAAAGAGTTTGCTGAATCTTCTCGATATTCCAACTGCCAGTTTCTTCTAGTATGAGCTCTTTGAACCTCATATTATCAGCTCCTGGTAGGCAAGTGGTTATGACGCTAAAGGTGTCTGGACGTGTCAACCATTTGTCTCCGACGATGTTCACTTCATTGCCGTCTTTGATTTTCCACACTAGTTCTTGTTTCAGCAAATCTCTTCCTGCAATAATATGTCTAAAAGAATATGAAACCTCGGACGTAGATTTCAGCTTGTAGTGTAGTATAGAAGAATTTTGAAAATACTTCGCTTGAAAAACACGACATACCAAAAAGTTGGGGTTGCGAATTCATCTTCAAGTGTGTTTTGAAAGCATTGCCTTGTTAATGTCCTTGAATTCTCGAAAACCCATTCCACCATGGTCACGATCTTCTTTCAATTTATTCCAAGTTATTCAGTGGATTTTCCTCTTGTGCTCGTCTCCACCCCACCAATATTGTCTGGCTACCCTTTTAAGATCCTGGCAAATCTTGTTAGGTAAGAGAAAATAAATAATTGTATAAATAGGAACTGCTTGTATAACAGTTGTAATTAATACTTCCTTGCCTATCTTGGACAAAGACTTCCCTTCCATCCCTTTAATTTGTGGTAAACCTTCTCTACTAGAGGACTGAAAGTTGTCGTCTTGCTTCCACCCACCTGGGTTGGAAGACCCAGATATGTGTCATGATGACCGTCGAGCTGAACTCCACACAACCCACTAAGGTCGATTCGGTCTTCATCCCTCCCACATTTTCCGAAAAAACAACGCGAAAATTCTGAAAGTTGAGCATCTGTCCCGAAGCAATCTCATATTCTGACAAAATCCCTTTTAGCACTGTAATTTCTTCAGCTGTTGCTTTGGCGCACAGTAGGCTATCATCTGCGAAAAATAAATGAGAAATTTTAGAACCTCCACGAGAAGCTCCCAGTCCTGTGAGTCACCCTCCCTTCATAGCCACTGTTAGACTTCTTGATAATGTTTCACTGACTAAAGAAACAAATAGGGAGAGAGTGGGAACCCCTGACAGAGTCCTCGTTTTAGTTTAATTCGCTCCTGTACCTTCCAGTTAACAATAATACTATAAGAAACTGTAGAAATACACTTCATAATCATATTGGTCAAACGAATCCCAAAACCCATTATCTCCATTACTGCTCGTAAGAAGTCACATTCCACTCTATCATAGGGTTTGCTCATATCTTCCTTCAGAGCAAGAAAACCAGTCTTCCCCTTCTTCCTGTTTCTCATAGTATGTAATAATTCGAAAGCAATCAAAATATTATCAGAGATCAGTCTACCTGGAACGAAAGCTAAATGATTTTTTGATATCAGAGAGTCAAGATTCCCCTTCAATCTATTAGCTAAAACTTTTGCTATGATTTTATAAATAGTAGAGCAAAGGCTTATATGACGTAAATCGGTAGATTTTCAGACCTATTTCACATTTGGAATCAAAACAATCGGCGTATGGTTGTAAGCTGTACTATCTCCATCTCCATTTAGTACTGATAAATTAACAAAGCTCTACAATCTCTCCTCCTACTAAACTCCAATACCACTGAAAGAAAATTATCGGAAATCCGTCGGAGCTTGGCGCCTTCGCTGGGGCCAGTTGGCCGAGAGCTAGTTTGACCTCATCAGCCGAAAACTGGAGATCGAGTGAAGCTCTATGATTCGACAGTAACAATTCTTCAACATGTTGAAGCAAACCTTCCATTTGTGGACGCGTAGGATCTGAAGAGGTGAAAATACCTGTAAAATATTCTTCGAAAATATTTGTAACCTAGGTCTTCTCCGTTATCCACACCCCCCTGAGAATCCTCAAGCCCTTCTATCCGGTTTGTGTTACGCCGAATAGAAGCCTTACGATGAAAAAATCGTGTATTTTGATCCCCTTTCTTCATCCATACTTCTCGAGATCTCCGCCTCCACATCTCCTCCTCACGAAGTAGTAGTTGCAGAGTAGAGTGCCGCAACACTTTTGCTTCGGCCACAAATGTAGCCTTTTGAACCCCTTCGGCTAATTGCTGAAGTCCGATCATGTTTTCCTTCGTTTAGCTTTCACACTGCCAAAAACATCTTTATTCCACCCACGCAGTGTTGAAGCCCTATTATGAAGTTTTGTAGAGACATTACCGTTTGAACCAATCCCACTGTCCCTGATAAACTGACCACATCTATGATCTTGGAGCCAGATCATTTCAAATTGAAAACGTCTTCTGGTTCTGCTGTTTCTAAGAATCCCCGAGAGCCAAACTATTTGAAGCGGGACGTGGTCAGAGACTTCGACAATGAGTTGGTCAACCTTCCCCCATCCAAATACATCAATCCAGCCATCTGTAACAAGACATCTGTTTAAACGTTCTATAATCCTCCATTCATCTGATTGGTTATTAGACCAAGTGTAGCGTACACCTGAAAAACCAAGATTCCTGAGTTATAACCGGTTAATAGCGCCACCAAATTCCTCTATCTAACTGAAAGAGACTAGTCTTCCTCCTTCCTTTTTAGAAATAGATGTGAATGCGTTAAAATTTCCAACTACACACCAAGGTTGGTTGTAAGGACACAATTGTTCTAACAAAATCCACGAATTATGCCGTTGATCCCTAACAGGATCTCAATAAAACCTGTAAGATACCCATGTTTTGCTTCACTGAGAATAGTGAAGAAACCACGCATATAGTGTTTTGACATCGTTTCCAAATAAAAAGTTACCTCATTATCCCACATCAGAGCTAGGCCTCCCCTACGATCTTCAGAGTCTCGAAAGATCCCATTGCGGAAACCCAACCTATCTCTGATTCCTTCCATCTATGTTGCATACGACTTTGTATCTATTAAGAAAACAACATTGGGCTTATGTCTCCTTACTAGATCGTAAAGATAAATAACGCTACGGGGGTTACCAAGCCCCCGTACGTTCCATCTTAATAGACTCATTGCGACTGGCTAGGCTGCCTAGCAGCCTCAGCCAATGTAAGTGTTGGGTTCTTTAAGGCTGCCCCTTGCTGTGTCAGAATCCGCGTCGCAGAAACCTGCGGATTTGTTTTAGCTGAATTTACATCATTATCCTTATTAAACTGTCGGGTTTTTGTGTGTTGATTGATTTGCTTGAAGATTATTCCTAGTTCCCTGCCCACTGCCACGCCCACCGGCGCCATTATTGAAGCTTCTTCCTCTCCTTGAACCTCCTCTGCCCGAACTTCTTCCACTTTTACCAGATAGACCTGTTTCCCGACCATAGAGATTTGTGTCGAAGCCCTTTCCCACGTATAAAGGTATGTTCTTTGTCTTTTCCGCAGGACTGGGACTTAAATTCGTTTTAGAAATCTTCCACTTTGGTCTCGATAATGTTTGACTGAGTGCCACTGTAATACCTTTGCCCTTGTCTTCGGCTGAAAAACGAGTTGGCTTGATTGAGTCCGCGAGAGAGTTTTCAAATATTTGCATATCATCAATGCCACCTTCGGTACCAGGCTTTTCCTTCGTCCCTGGATCACTGTTTGCTTCATCTTTGTCACTTTCGTCACCCACTGAGCCACCTTTACTTTGCATATCTTCATCTTCATGGTGAGATGTTGGATGGACCTCACCCGTAGTCTGATCCCGCCCATCGACCCCCCCCCCCCCCCTCTTCATTGAACACATCCACTAGACGTCTTTTATGATGTGGCCTATATAGCAACATCTCCAACCCAGGTTGGTCCTGAACTTTTTCAATATCAGTACGAATCAGGCAATCTTCTACGTAATGAGTTAGCATTCCGCACCAAGGACAGAGACTTGGAACACACTCATACTTGTAATCCAGCCACTGTCTTTTCCCCAACACTTCAATATACCTTCTCCTACGCAGTTAGATGAGCTAGATTACTAAATTATGAGATAGTAGTTTACTGAGATTAGTGGATGGTCTTCAATATCCTCATTTTAACCGCTCGTTTTTATGTTATTTCTTTGGTCTGGTGATTGGGTGTTAACTTACCCTCCACCTTACCAAGTAAAATGATTTCCATTAAACGATGCAAAGTGATTTACAAATTTAAATTCGTGTCATTTTTCAAATTGTGTAGAAGCATATCGTTACATCCAGCTATGACCAACTCTCCCACCATCATCGACATTGTATGCTCCTACCACAATCACTGCCACCTCCTCCACCTACCACTGCTGCCACCACCACCTGACCCACACATGCTCTTCCACCCACCACCTCAGCCACCACAACTACTGCCACTACCACTATCTGGACATTGTATATATCTCTCTAATATAAAACTTATATTGAAAAACTGAGTAGCACCTTAGGCACAAATCAATACATTAATCTATATAATACAAGTACTATTGATATGTCACTTCTTGTCTTTCAGATCAATGGATCAAAAAAAATTCTGGCCGTTAGATCATATTTGTCTTCATAAATAGACCTTCAACTTATTATGACCCACATTCGACGACGGAGTTAGCAAGTCAAGTCCGCCAGGACAAGAATTAATAGAGATGAGCAAAACTGATAGTTATTAATTTCATAGGGTCAAGAGTTATTCGTTAAAATCTATAATTTTTAAAAACTCAAGGGGGTGGTGCTCCGCGGTGGCGCCTTCTTTGTTGAAAGTGCGATTAGGGTTTAGCTCGCCGACGGAAGCCAGGTGGAGGGTTCAGAGTCTGTGAAGCTAGCTCACTGCATCTGGTAAGAATTATGTTCTCGAAGATCTATCTCTATTAACGATGTGTTCAACATTTCATTTCCTTCGCAAGACACTGCTACAGCAGAGTAATCCTCTTGTCACAGCTTCAATCAAAGCTCATGGCTTTTCCATCTTCTCACAAAAATCTCTCAAACACACCTTACAAACATCAAATCTTGGACACCCACAATCAATTACTGTCTCCTACCTAAAAAACTCATGTGGGTTGTCCTTAGAATCAGCCATTTTAGCCTCTCAGAAGCTCCAGCTTGATTCCAAAGAACACCAGCCAGATTCAGTTTTGCAACTTTTGAAATCTGCTGGTTTGGGTCAAACCCACATCACTAATTTGATATCTAAGCGCCCTAAGTTACTTCTTGCTGATCCTGACAAAACCATTAAGCCCAACATTGATCTTTTCCTCCATTGTCTGGGATTGCCTGCCACTGAACTTGGAAATCTTACTAACAAGCATCCACGCATTCTCGAAACGGATGCTAGTTCTGTTTACCATGTACTTCAAGAATATGGTTTTACCCCAAAGCAGATATTCAAAATAGCCATCAACCGCCCACAGCTGTTTGATTTAAGTGGCCAGAAAATTATCAAGCCCAAGTTGGACTATTTCAAGTCTCTAGGGATTCCGGCTGCGGAAACTGCACTTTTGCTTTCCTACGATCCTTCTGTATTGCAATGTAGCCTTGAGAACCAGATTGTCCCGTCCGTTGAAGCCATTAGACGTATTGTAGGAACCGATGGCAGTGTATTGAAAGTTCTCAAGGGATGTTTTAGGATACTTCATACCAATGTGGAGAAGGTACTGGAGCCAAATGTGGCATTATTGATGAATCATGGAGTAACCCAGTCAAACATTTTGAAGTTAATCAACTTATTCCCGCGGGCCTTGATTCAGCCACCCGCCAGATTCCTTGAGGCTGTAGAGGAAGTTGAGAGGCTTGGTTTTGATCCCATAACACTGAGATATGTTTTAGCAGTTCATTCAATAGCGATTGCAAACAAATCGTTTTGGGAACAGAAATGGGCAACTTTTCGTAGTTTTGGCATGTCAGAAGGTGAGATCGTTTCAGTGTTCAAATCACAGCCAGTTTGTATGACTTTGTCAGTGAAGAAAATCAGCAGAATGATGGAATTTTTCACGAATAAGTTGAAGATGAAGACCTCCATTATCTCCACGTACGCGGTACTTTTGCAACTTAGTTTGGAAAACAGGGTTATACCTAGGTGCGCTGTACTTCAACTTTTGATGGAAAAACATCTGGTTAAAGGAAAAATAAACCTTGCTTCTGTCTTGAGAATGTCCGAGAAGAGGTTTTCACAGAAGTATGTGGACTGTTACCTTGATGTGGTTCCTGTAGTCGTCAGTGCCCGGCAAGGAAAGATTCAGTTTACGGGGTTCCCCCATTGAGCTGAGTTGATGAAAATTTGATGTAGCATGACATTACTTTTGAGGAACATTCATTATGACTTAGTCAAGTTGAGCAGCTTTAGCTGTATGAGAACCGGCAAAGTCAGATAGAGTGTAAGATAACTGCACGAAGTTGCAAATGGAGAATTTTGAAGTCCCATTGATTATTTTCTATAATATGAAGCTATTTTCTTCGTAGCCATTTGGTGATGTTTGGTTTGGTATGTATATTATCTTCAAATTGGTGTTGCTATGATATCATGAATTAGCAGCCAAGTTGGCGAATCGAGATGTGAAATGCTTGATCTGAATTTGAGAAAACCTGTTTTTAGTATTTCTGAAATAATTAATTTTACGACTTATTAAATCCCCGTTTAGTGAAAGCATTTTTCTTTGTGGATAGAATGGGAGGCTGTAGCAAACAGGAAAGGAATGGAGCTTCATGCGGAATGGTTTCCTTTTGAAATAGATAAAAGCTTGCTTTAACATTCTATAGGGAGGGAATGGTTATCAAATTTTCTTCTTTGTACATTCTGAAGAACTTCATTAGTTCCCATATGATATGGCTTATGAAGCATAACACCCGCACTGTTTATGTTTTCTTTCTAGTGGTCGATTAATGACTTTGCTCGGTTATGTATATAATTCTGGAGATATAATTTTTTTGGTTCACTATCAATGTTCAGTGTTGATGCATAGATTCTATAAGGTCATGCATTTCTTTGTGTTTCATCTTTGCTAGTTTACCTCCACCCTTTAGAATGCCTTGCTCTCTTGTTGTAGTAATGCCTTCTGTGATGTTTCATCTTGAAGGCCCACGAAAGTGACATCAGCACGCAGCAAATGCATATTCGAGATTTTGGATGTAGATGTGTATATACTTCTTTGATGTTGCCTAATTTTCTATTTGTTTTGTGTGTGTGTGTGTTCTTCGGAAAATGCTTACTGGTTTGCTTCTACATTTGAATATTCCGTGCTCTCTTCTTTTATAGATGCTTCAGCTTTTGGAGTTTTACCTTGAAGGATCAGTATTAGCTACCACAATTCACTCGCACCCCCACGAATTGTGAATTGGATCACGCGTTCCGAAACGTGGAACACCAGCGATCCAGATCGCTTAATTTGGCGATCCCTATTTTTCACTATGTTCACCTAAAGAATCTATGTAAAAAGGGGGAATTTGGCCAAGTTACATCCATTTTTAGAGTATTGACTTTTAAATATTTCATATATTGAGCAGTTTTACACTTTATTATTTGAGATAAATGGTAAAACAGTTATAAAAGTATCCAAAGAAGCCTACCCCTGGCGTACCGAATTCCATAGGGTATGATGTTCCACGGTCCCGTTCCCATTCCACGAGTCGGAACGATCCGTGTTCCAGGTAACTTAGGATTAGAGCTATCAAGGGGAAAAGGGGACTGCCAAACAGGCCCAGACCGGCTCGGTTCAGGGCTGAACCGCCCGCCCTGGGACCCAGGTGGTCCAGGACTGCCCCTAGCACATTTGGGAGTAGATGTACATGAAGTTGATGCCTGCCGAAGTTTCCCTATAGGCAGAATTGCTCTCGGAATATCAGTTCATTTAATTTTGCTTTCCCCTTCGCTGTATTGTGTATTTTTGCATTTTGTTCAGCAAAAGCATGGCTGTTGTGTTCATCAGTGCCCCTGTGCATTGGCACCACCTCCTTTCAGCTCCAAAATCGTCTGAAAAACCACCATTTTATTTTTCATTTTTCTCACCAAGTCCGTGGTGCCAAGGCAAGAAGTGACCCAGTGTCACGAGCCTAGGTACGAGAGAAAACCGCGGCACCCACCCCTCCCAGAGTCGTAGCTAGGCACCACTTGTGCCAGTTGCCCCCTTCCCCTCTGGCATTCTATGTGCGTGTTTGCATTTGCTTATTCAGGCACAACTGGTAGTCTGGTACTAATCTGTTCATGCATTGCATGCTATATGTACATGTATAAATTCACTTATTATTATTGATTGAGATTCTGTAGCACGACTTCAGTTCTCATTCTAGTACGTAGTTTGTTTTATACTAATCTTGGTTTGGACTTGGATTTCATGGAGAAGCTGACATGGCTATTCGGTTCAGACAGCAATTTGCTAGGACCTCAAATAGATCGATTACGCCATATCACATGTTCAGGATGGGTAAAAGTTATAAGCCCGTATATTGCTTGTTTTGACTTCTTTTTTTGGTCCCAAAGATTTAAATATTTCATGTTTCCATCAAGGGTCTCAATACACGTTTCCATCAAGGGTCAGGGTTTCATTAAACCATGCTAATCTGTTGGCTGCCATCAAATGCAGGTAAAAAGAAGTTTCAGGGACGAGGAAGGAAACTGGGTGGATGTGGAGATTTTGGGAAGGAACTCACTCACATGAACATATCAAGCTGATGAAGGAAGGTGCTCTTTTGAACCTACCTACAGAACCTTTGATCGTAACGGTGGATGGTGTTGAAGGGAAATGATTCGGTTGGAGATGGTTTACAGGCCATGTTGGTCTCAGAGGTGGGCTACGTGATATGATGGGAGGCAACAAAGATAACAAGTGTCCTCAGAATGATTGAAGATTTCCCTTCCAAGTTCATGACATCAAATTCAGTATGCTATCTGGATTTGTGGGTATAGTCAGCGTTCAGATTCTTGATGGTTACCTCGGGGTATGGCAACGTTCAAATTTACTAGAATATCCTTTATTTTACGTAATACTTTTATTGGGAATTGAAAAAAAATAATGATGTGAAAAAAGGTATTGAGGGAAGGACGAATATGATTGAGAATGAAGCTTGTTGGGTGGTGGGAAATGGAAGGTGTAAAAGTGTTCTTAATGATAGACGGGTTCCTTCTCTAAACTCTAAAGTCCCACAAGATTGAACCAAATCCCAGAATCCCTCAGAATTTAAAGGTTGTTGATCTTATCAATAATAACACAAGAAGATTGAAGTTATCTCTGGTGAAACATTTATTTGCAGAAAGGGAAGTTGAAGTCGTTTTGTCAACTCCTTCGTCTTGGTTTTACAAGGGGGTACTTTCTTGCGTGACTTCGTGAAAGTAATGGTGAATATTCGGTGAAAACATGCACCAAGCAGCCAGGTTGTGTTATGAAGTCAAGAAAGGTAATTCAATTCCAAATGCTCATAAAGCTTCTACTTCACACAATTTTCCTAAAGAATACTGAAAGATTCCTTTGGTCTTCTTCTTCCCTCCCTCCAAAAATATTGCATTTTTGGTGGAAATTGAGTCATGGTGCTGTAGCAACCCAGTACAATCTTTTTGTTCAAAAGAGCAGTAATTCCATGATGTTTCCCATTTGTGGTGAAAGGGAAGAAACTTTGAACATTTTCTTTTTCATTGTGGCTGGACTTTCCTGGGGTAGTCCAATATAAAGAGCTGGTTAAACCATCTTGTTGAGCAGGTTTTAATTAAAGAAATTTCTGGAGAAGTTTTGTTGACATGTGCTGCTGTGCTATTTGGAGATCAAGAAACAAATCAGTGTATGAGCATTGTAGACCAAACTCACAGTAATTACTTGCAGAAGAGAGATTTCAGGAGAGTTAGGATCAAAAAAGAAGTTAATGAGATTTCAGGAGAGTGAGGAGAAGAAAAAAAAGGAAAACCAAGGCCACCAAAAAAATAAGTGGATCCATTGCTGGCATTATTAAGTAGAAAAACCCCATCTCCAGAGAAGCAGAAATACAATGTAATTGCAGGCTGGAATAAGGAGCAAAGTCATCTGGGTTGGATTTTGAGAAATTCAAAATCCAACCCAGATTACAGACTCTGCTTTTTCTCTAATCCTTCCACATCCACTTGGTACTTGTCTGGTTGTAAGCTGAAGAAGGAATGTGCTCTTTTGAGTTATGAAGCTTTCGAGTAGTTTGTTTAATATACTATCTTTTCTGCGGGTTTTAATTGTCTGTAAAAACTCGTGAAGAAGGTTATGTTGTCATAATACAATCACCCTGAAATTCTGCAGGCTGTGTGAGACTGAGGGATGAGAGACGGACTCATGTGATGAGCTTCTGTGGGAACTCTGCAGACACCAATGGTTACCCTTGGTAGGGGGATTCTTGCTATTTACAAGGGCTTAAAGCACATCATACTCTAGGCAGCTTGAACAACCTCCTGGAGGTTGAATATGATTCTTGCTTGATGCAGTGCGGATGAGATTAACGATGTGGATGATGAAGTTAGCCGTAGATATGCTCTTATCCTTGATGATATCAGGAACTTTGCTCATCGTCTCTGCATATTTCAATGTAATGTGTGGTTTATAGATAGCTTTCTACTGTAATTTCTTTAGTATAGGTGGCTGTCAAACATTATGCACTAGGAAAAAAGATATATTGATTTTAGTTGTCGAACAGCCTCGGTTACTTGAAGCGAAGGAGTTGTCCAAGACGATAGCCTGGCCGCGGCGGCAATAATAATAATAATAATAATAATAATAATAATAATAATAATAATAATAATAATAATAATAATAATAATAATAATAATAATTTTTAGAGGTAGACAACTTCTATTAATATAAATTCGTGGGATTAGAGAACCCCATTACATCTTTCTAAGGAAATTGGGCCCATGTAGGGTGACTGCCTAACCAAACGAATTTGTTTGTGTTAGCATTATGTGCGCCCATGTGGGGTGCACAGTGCAATTAACCTAAACTTATGGGTTTAGGTGAGACAAGCTCAAACCTTATGGGGTTAGTAGCAAGGACAAACCCTAGGGGGTTATGTTGCAATAGGCTATAAGTCTGTCTATATAAGGAGACAGCCTCCTATTATTTTATACACAATACTGTAGAGATCATGTGCTGATCATAATACAGTAAACCCTAGACTCTCTCTTCAACTAGCCTCCATTGGGTGGAACTTGGTGTGGATCAGAGCTCTCGTCCTAGTGATTCGAGCCAGATTGTGGGAGCAAGAAGAGCACGTGAAAGCAAGCACCCTACGATCATCCGTCGCGCTTAGGAGCTAAGGAAGACAAGGTAAACACATGAATCTTCCGCTATAATTCATGTTGTAGATCTGTATGTGATAGATCTTGTACGTCCTTCATTGGTATCAGAGCCTTAGGCTTGTTTTTCGTGCCTAGTTATGCGTTCCCGAATCAGATAAAAAATTCGAGTTTTTGAAATTTCATAATCTGTTAGTAAAACCTATATGGTCAGATAGGGTTTTTCTCAAGGATTCCAGAAATATAAATTTTGTAATTTTTGGACGAACAGAGAATTAGTTATGAATTTTCTAAGATTCGAAACAGTATAAATCTGGACTGTTTGATCTGAGCAGTAAAAAGATTTTTTCAAAACATGTTAAAATTGGGTTTTGAACACATAATCTTGATCTACGTGAAACGACGATTCCAACGATGTAAAGATCGCCGGAAACGGAGGCCGGGAAGGCGGCGCGTGGGCTTCACGCGCCACCGACGCCGCCTCCACGCGCGGCCACGCGCCGCCACGCGCCAAGGGGCTGGCGGCGGCTGCTGACGTGGCCCTAGGGCTGACGTGGCAGATGACGTGGCAGCCACGTCAGCAATTGCTGACGTGGCAGCCACGCGGTGCCACGTCAACAATTGCTGACGTGGCAGCCACGCGGGCTGCTGACGTGGCATGGTGATGTGGAGGGTGACGTGGCAGCTGACGTCAGTACGTGGCTGACGTGGCATGCCATGTGGCAGCTGACGTGGCTCTCGGGCCGCGTCGGCGCGCGACGGAGGCGGACTCGCCCACGCGCGGCGGCGCGTGTGGGCGCGTGAGCCCTCCTCCGGCCACTATTTTTCGCCAAATTTTTTTCAACATGCTCAGAATTAAATTTCCTATTTTCTGGGATTTTTTCATAATTTTTGGAAAAACAGAAAATTTATTATTTTCCAGATTAATTAATTAGTGTTTAGCACACTTCCCGAGGCAATTAGACGTCCTTAAACACACTGTTTTGAGCCCAAATTTTTACAGGAGACTTAGGACATTTTTCCCTACCTTATGAGATAGGAGGTGAGATCCTAGGTAGTTGGGAGCGATTTTCGATCTTATTAGTTGATTGATTTATTGCCTATTAATTTCCAGTAATTATTCTTTAGTTCTGGAAATTTCCAGAAAATTCCAGTATGTTTATTTTATTATTATACATGCTGTTGTGGGTTGAATGGATGTGTTTGATGCATGGATGTGGCTTAGATGGTTTTATATTTGGTTTTTGGTTTTGAATATGTAATCAATTAAAATACGACCTGCGTGTCGTGCCTCTCTACATACTCTATTGTCTTCTCTTCTCATCTAAATCGCCTATTAGAGGTTACTTCTTAGAAATAAGATATTTAGTGAAGATTGAAGAATAGAAGCTTCAAGAGAGGTGGCCAAACCAAAAGCTATGGCGCAAGGTGCATGAAGCAAAGAGACGAACAGGGAAGCTTCAAGGAGCACTCGAGATGAGGCGAGATCCATGAGGCGAGAAGTTCAAGACTTGCTCAAGACGTACTCTCAATAGTGGGAGTGCACCTTAGGGGCCACATCCATTGCATATTTATTTATGCTTATGCTTGTTTTATGTTATAACTGCGTGTGATTGGATATAACTGTATAACCTCGCATGCTAAAGAACTAAAACGAAAGAGCTCACATTAAGAGAGGATTAAAATTAATAGGGAATCGTAAGTGACGATATTTGATTCCTAGAATTGCTGCTAGGTTTTGGTGGAGTCCTTATGAAGAACTATGAAGTTTTAATCTTATCTAAATGTTTGTAGGAGCTAAAACAAATGCTAGTAATTAACTTCCGCTTTGTCTCATTTTTTTTCAGTTACAATGACTCAACTACTTAAAACTGCTGTAATACTGAACGAGGATAATTTCCATACATGGTATAGAAGCGTGATTGTCCGCTTCCTAGAGCTGGATTTGTCTGAGCACTTGCATGTGTCAAAGATCGAGCCTTTGGAGCCCGAGGGAGGCCCAACTGAGGCATATAGGCGTGATGTTGAGGCTTACCAGAAATGGAAAGTTGATGACGACATTGTATGCCTAGAATTGATGGATCTAGTGAGATTTGAACTCCTAGAGTCAATCGAGATTGATTACGCGAGTAAGTTTTGGGAAGACATTCTGGCAAAGTATGGGATAACCGATAGTTTCCGTGAGCAATACCTATTGAGGATGCTTACCACTGTGGTGAAGAAAGATTGTGACTCTATGGAAAAGCACCTAAGGGCCTTATCTTTTTATATTACTGAGCTTATTAATTCTGGGTATGAATTGTCCGATGAAAGGCAACTTAGAGCTGTGAGGACATCTTTACCAAAGTCATGGGAACCCGTGAGACAGGTGTTGGCTAATTCAGAGGATATTAGAACGTTTGGAGATGCCAAACGATATCTATTGTTCGAAGATCATAGACTGGAGTTTGCCAGAACTAGCAGCTCAACACTGGAGGTAGAGAGCTCATTCTTGGCCACTGGGCCGAGTGGGAGCGATGCGGGATACGACCCGAGAGGCCAATTGGGGCCACGCCCAAAGATTAGTAAAATCCAAGTGGGACGGAGGTCCAGAAACATGAAACGAGTTAAGTGCTTCAACTGTCAGGCATATGGCCACTTTGCTCGTGATTGAACCGAGCCAAAGGTACACTATAATCCAAACTCTGACTGTTTTGTTATAAGTCAAGTTTATATTGCTGATTCCCCTAATGAGTGGGTTTTGGATTCAGGTGCGAGTGACCACCTAGCATGCGATCGTGACGCGTGCACGGATTATAGGCGTGTACCAGTGGGCAGTAGAAGAGTGTACATGGGGAACAACTCCTTCGTTGATGTAGTGGGCATTGACACATATCAGCTGAAGATGAGGTCTGGAGAGACGCTTGTCCTTCATGATGTTCTTTACGCTCCTGATGCACGCAAGAATTTAGTTTCAGTTTCTAGACTTATGGATATGGATTACAGACTTGTTTTTGAGGGTAGAGTTGCCAAACTGTTTTGTGGCAATTCATCTTTTGGCACTGCTTTGATATCTCGTGGTTTATTTTATCTAGACATTATTGGTTCTAGCTTTGGTGATGTTTATGATTCTTGTTCATTCATTACGTCTTCTAGTGATGTTGATTCCACTAGATGGCATGCTAGATTGGGACATATAGGACATGACAGGATGAACAGGCTGGCCAAGGCAGGCCTACTTGGAAATATGTCCAAGATATCTTTACCTGTATGTGAGTGTTGCCTTGCAGGGAAAGCCAAACGCAAACCGTTCGGTAAAGCAGTAAGGGCTACTGAGCCTTTACAACTTATTCATTCTGATGTTTGCGGTCCATTAAATGTTAGAGCTAGACATGGTGCTCGCTATTTCATCACATTTATAGATGATCACACTCGTTTCGGTTATGTGTACTTGATGACACATAAGTCTGAGGCACTAGGGTGCTTCAGAAAGTTCCTACAAGAGGTAGAGAACCAACTGGACAAAAGAGTTAAGGCTCTTAGGACAGACCGAGGTCGTGAATATCTATCCGAGCAAATTTAAGGAGCTCTGTGAGGAAAAAGGAATAGTGAGGCAGTTGACTATTCCCTTCACACCGCAGCAAAATGGTGTAGCGGAAAGAAGGAATAGAACACTGTTAGAGATGGTTCGTAGTATGATGGCAAATGCGAATCTGCCAATCTCCTTTTGGGGAGATGCATTGATGACAGCCACATACATACTGAACCGTGTGCCCACCAAGTCTGTAGCCACAACCCCTTACGAGATGTGGACCAAAAGGCAACCCGAATTGGGTCACCTTAGGCCATGGGGGTCGGCTGCCTATGTACGTAACGTCTCCCATGTCCATGGGAAATTGGGTGCTATAGGAAAGAAGTGCATCTTCATACGATACTCTGAGCACTCTAAGGGTTACGTGTTCATAGCGCAACAGCCGGATGGCAGTCTAACAGAAATGGAGTCGCGAGATGTTGAATTTCTCGAGGAAGATTTTCCTAGTCAGGGAGAAGCTCGTGGAGATGGCATTCTCTACGAGCAAGAGGAATCACTAGATGACACTCAATTCACCACTACTCAAGAGGAATTTGTTCCTATGGATCCTGAGAACAGTGGGAGCGTCTTACCTAGTGAGCAGCCCATCACATATGGTGATGATGCTGAAGAAGAAGAACCCTCTTTGCGTAGGAGCGCTCGTGGGAGCGTACCCCGTCGACGATTTGACATCGAAGGGGAGGCCATGGTGGTCACCACGCAAGAAGATGATGAACCTAGGACATTGTCCGAGGCTCTATCATCACCTGACAAGAAAAAATGGGAGATTGCTTTACAAGAAGAACTAGAGTCAATGAAAACCAATCATGTTTGGGACCTAGTTGACTTGCCTCCTGGACGTAAGGCCATTGGAAACAAATGGGTTTTCAAGGTCAAGAGGAAGGCAGACGGAAGCGTGGAAAGGCATAAGGCCCGACTAGTGGCGAAAGGCTACACCCAACAGCAGGGTGTAGATTATGAGGAGACATTCTCGCCGGTCGTGAGAATAGCCTCTATTCGCCTTATACTAGCAATAGTAGCGAGCATGGACTTAGAGCTACATCAGATGGATGTTAAGACTGCGTTTCTCAATGGAGAATTAAACGAGGAGATCTATATGGCTCAGCCGCAAGGCTTCGAGAAGAAAGGTCAAGAGCACCAAGTGTGCAAACTGGTTAAGTCCATATATGGGCTTAAACAGTCCTCAAGACAGTGGTATATGAAGTTCCATCAGGACATTGTAGCATATGGCTTTGCAATGGTAGATGAAGACCACTGTGTGTATGTCAAAAGCTCGGAAAATAAGTTCATGATTTTGTCTCTATATGTGGATGACATACTATTGGCAAGCAATGATATAGGAATGCTCAAGACCACCAAAGGGTGGTTGTTCTCTCGTTTTTCGATGAAGGATATAGGCGAGGCAAGCTACATCCTTGGGATTAAGATCCTGAGAGATCGTTCCCAACGACTTCTAGGATTGTCGCAAGAGGCGTACATCCAGAAAATACTGGAACGGTTTAGAATGTGCGATGCCAAACCACTTGACACTCCCATTGCGCATGGCGAGAAACTCAGTCAAGAGATGTGTCCCAAGAACCAACATGAGAGAGATCAAATGGCCAAAGTACCCTATGCAAGTGCTGTCGGTAGCCTCATGTACGCAATGATGTGTACACGACCTGACATATGTCATGCGGTCGGTTTAGTTAGCAGATATCAGTCTGATCCAGGCATTGGGCATTGGAAGGCTGTGAAAAGAATACTCCGATATCTCAAAGGGTCAAAGGATTTCGTGCTGTGCTATCGAGGCTCTGGGCTTCGACTTGTTGGCTACAGTGATGATGACTGGGGTGGGGACCTAGACGCACGAAAATCGACCTCAGGATACGTCTTCATGCTGGGTGGAGGAGCCATCACGTGGCACAGTAGCAAGCAGACTTGCACTGCCTTATCAACCATGGAAGCTGAATATGTTGCCTGTTCTGCGGCAGCGCAGGAGAGTGTCTGGCTTAAGAGATTCCTGGTCAGTCTACGTGTTGATAGACCTAGACCAGTGACGTTGCGCTGTGATAGTATGTCGGCCATAGCCTGTGCTAAGGACCCGAAGTACCACAGTAAAGCCAAACACATAGAGATAAAGTATCACTTCATTAGGGAGGTGGTAGCTAAAGGAGATGTTTCTTTAGAGCACATTCCTACGAATCAGATGTTAGCTGATCCCATGACCAAACCTTTGTTAAGGCATGTTTTTACTGGTCATGTTAGGAGTATGGGCTTAAGTAGATGGTGAGATATCACTAGAGTTTTCAGACTGATAATATGGTTTAGACATTGATTGATGGATTTTAATTGGATTTGTTATGCTACATGTTGTTTACATATCCTGTACTAGCATAGAACATGTCGCGCGGACACTAGGTTGAATCTCTCACACGAGCAACCGCCTTTACAATATCCTGGATTGTCTAGGTGAGTAGAAGATGAGACAGAATCCCGACAAGCGCTAGAAGCCTATGATATGATGACTCCTGTCATATGAGGCGCATGGCCTATGACATGAGCTGGACATCAATCAATAGTGCAAGACCCTGTCAGACGGATTTGTTTGTCGCATTGGAATAAGTTCCAAGGTGAGATTGGATTATGGCCATTCGAGCATGGTTACTACCCCGAACCATGTATAGTCTGCGTAGAGAAAGCCAGATGAGAGAACTGATTTCGATTGCATATGTGCGACACTCAGTACTCGGGTTAATAGTCATATGGGCTGTTGGACTTACATCTGTATAGTGGTCCCTATGGGATAGGACATGTGCTCTGATAGAGTCCAAACACTATGGCGCACATCTTATGAGATAACGCGTGCTTATGAGTGACATGAGGTGGCGAGTAGAACTAGTCCCTGAGTTTCCTCGCCGTGTGAGCCTCGTCGATCATATAAAAATGATTGACACTGTATACCCTTAGTACTTTCATCCATGTCGGGGAGAGACGGTTCGGTGGTGCTACTTTAGCGTGACACCTCACGGCTATGAATGATTCGGCCTACCAGGACATTGCTAGGAAAGCAGCTGACTCCGAATCAAAGCGACAATGGATAGAAAGGAAGATTCTAATTGCATCGCTCTTTATCATGTTCATTGGGCCCACCTACAAGATCTTATGGGATCATACAGGATATGAATATAATAAAGGAGATATAGACTCATTGACGCACGACCTTCGGGACAAGGTAGGTGCTCATGGTCTATGAGATGGCAATAGACAGAATCTGGGGAATACGAGATATATATATATGTATTGCATTATTTCTTAAAGGGTTGAGTACGCCTGCTGCTAGCTCGTCTCGTATGAGTTTAGAGTATGGATCTCCCGAAATGCAGGTTCTCTCACAGTCACACACCAAGGCCACATAACACTTTGGCAGATGATAATAGTTGGAGATTGAGGGAGACTAGAACTACTGTATTTGTGCAACCCCACTGTGCGAGTGGGAGATGTTAGCATTATGTGCGCCCATGTGGGGTGCACAGTGCAATTAACCTAAACTTATGGGTTTAGGTGAGACAAGCTCAAACCTTATGGGGTTAGTAGCAAGGACAAACCCTAGGGGGTTATGTTGCAATAGGCTATAAGTCTGTCTATATAAGGAGACAGCCTCCTATTATTTTATACACAATACTGTAGAGATCATGTGCTGATCATAATACAGTAAACCCTAGACTCTCTCTTCAACTAGCCTCCATTGGGTGGAACTTGGTGTGGATCAGAGCTCTCGTCCTAGTGATTCGAGCCAGATTGTGGGAGCAAGAAGAGCACGTGAAAGCAAGCACCCTACGATCATCCGTCGCGCTTAGGAGCTAAGGAAGACAAGGTAAACACATGAATCTTCCGCTATAATTCATGTTGTAGATCTGTATGTGATAGATCTTGTACGTCCTTCAGTTTGGTATCGAAAGACCAAACTTAGCAAATTCGTGAGCTACTGAGTTTGACGAACGATGGCTAAAACAAAAAGAATTTACATCAAAGCGCTGAGCTAAGCTACGAATATGTTGTAAGACGTTGCCAACTTTATATCGTCAACTCTTGCAGCCTCGACTCGGTGATAGCATTGATGAATCTCTTCGCATCCACCTGTGCAACGACTCTGAGATAGTTTCAGTCCAAAGCTAGCAGAAGATCATCCCGTAGGACGAGAGATTCTGCTTTTAATGCCGTGGTGGCTGTCGGATACGGAGAGGCAACGGCCGCCAATACTTGACCCGATTGATAGTGTATTACCGCACCTCCAGCCGCTTTACCTTCGACTGGTAAAAAGCGCCCTCTGAGTTGATCTTCACGATACCACAGTCTGGTGGACGCCAACACGATGCCGGATTGAAGTCTGTCGAGCCTGTACTGTGCGAGACGTTGGCCACCACCACTCGTTGAGAGACGACAAGGATGGTGGATCTGTAGAGATCCAATTAAGATGTGACGTCACCATGAAAATTTTGAGCATTTCGAATGCTCCAAATTCGCCAAAGCACTGTACAAAAAGACGCCCGATCCTTCTGGGAGAGGGACAGAAACAAGCATGGGATCCAAAAGGTGATATCTCCAACCATATTATTACTAAACCCTTCCATAAACCTTTCGCGGTTGAGCATTCCAAGAATAAGTGAGTAGCTGTTTCTGGATGCTTATGACACAAAGGGCACTCCACTGAAATATTTTTCTTAAACTTTGCAACTTTCATTGTAGTAGCAAGCGAGTCTTGAGCCGCCCTCCAGACCGTATATATACCTGTGGGTTGAACTTTCGTTTTCAACAGAGCTTTGAGCCATGGTTTGGAGGACTCAGAAGAAGATGCTGAAGCCTGAGAAGAGCGTTCTTTTATTGCGAATCAAGGAGTAAACGGTGGCTAACGAGTATTCTCCATTCTCTGTATAATGGCACCTTAGTGAATCTGCAGTGGGGGTCTGGGGAATATGAACCTTGGAGATCTCGATGGTGTCAGCCATGAGCCCAGCCGCCTCCAATGCCGCGACGTCCCAGGTCCTGTCCGAGAGAATAAAATATGCGACATGCATGTGCTCAGCCAGCACCGGCTGGGTAATAGTTCGGAAGCTTGGCTCTCTCTTGAGCAATGGGTCTCGCGTAATCAAGATGTTTCCGTCACCCAATTTCCATCTCATATCGCTTTTAATAATCTCTGAGAAAATCGAACGCCAAGTATATGAACAATTTTTCTGCACTGGTCTCGATAAAGAATTAACACAAAAAGAATGGTTGTGTTTAAAAAATCTACTAACCAGTGCATCTGTCGTGAGGATTCTCCAAAGTTGTTTGGTGAGCATGGCTTTGTTGAAGTCCTCTAGATCCTTAAAACCAATTCCACCTTCTTATTTGGACTTCTTCCGAGTTTCCCAAGATATCCAGTTGCCGCCTCTTTGATCATACTGTTTTCCCCAAAAGAATTGACAAGAAAGTCGTTCTAGCTTTTGGCAAAGAGTGGAAGGAATCAAGAAACAAATCATAGTATAAACACGCATGGATTGGGTGGTCGCTTTGATGAGAACCTCCCTCCCAACATATGGAAGATTCTGTTTCCAGCCCTTTAGTTTGTTCACAACTTTTTCTAGAAGTTTGTTGAAGCTTGTGATCCTGCTCTTTACGATGGAAGTTGGAAGACCCAGGTATCTCTCGTGGCTAGCTGATTCTGTAATATTAAGAATGTTGCAGTAGGATGCTATATCTTGAGTGGGGACGTTAGACGAGAACACCACTGAAGACTTTTCTAAATTAACTTTCTGATCCGAAGCTCTTTCATACTACTGAGGAAGAGCGCGGAAGAAACCAATGTCTGCGAGTCAGCAAAAAAAAATCATGTTGTCATCAGAGAAAAACAAGTGTGATAGATGAACTTCAAGCACTGCCTTGGAGAAAGCTCGAGATAGATATTCACACACAAAGAGGAACAGATAGGGTGATAAAGGGCACCCTTGACGCAATCCTCGTTGTGGTTTGGACCCTCTTCTTATTTTGCCGGGAACTGAGAAAGCAAGGGATGAGTTGGATATGCATTCATGAATCAACAGAACCCATATCTGATTGAAACCCATTCTAGCAAGTGTAGATTCAAGGAAGCACCATTCCACCATGTCGTAAGCCTTGCCATATCGAGCTTCATTGCCATATATCCGAATTTACCGTTTTTTGAGTGTGTGCATAGAGTGTAGAAGTTCAAAAGCAACCAAGATATTATCAGTAATCAAACGACCTGGAACAAAGGTACTCTGGAAATCCGAAATACAACATTCCAATACTTCCTTCAACCGGTTAGCTAGAGTTCTCGTTACCAATTTGTAAACGATAGAACACAAGCTAATATGACGCAAGTCGTTCGAAGTTCGTACCTGTTTGACCTTCAGAATAAGATCCAAAACAGTTCCATTTAAGCCGGATAAGCTCGCCTGATTATTGAGTACTTGGATGAACGTATTCGTAACTTCCGTGCCAAGTAAGTCCCAATTCTCCTGAAAAAAGAGGGTCGGAAAGCCGTCCGGACCTGGGCATTTAGTCGGCCCATCTGGCTAAAAGCATCGAAAATCTCGTCTTGTGTAAATGGCCGCTCCAGCGCAGCTCACTAAACGGCTAAGATAGTCGGCTGGATATGTATGAGCATAGGCTCCATATCAGCGACAGTTGGGCTCTGAGAGGTGAAAGTATCTCGAAAATGAGAATCTAGGATGGTGACTATATCGTTCGTAGAGGTCCGCCGTATACCACCAGCATCAAATAGACCACCTATTTGATTGCGAGCTTTCCGAAGAGAAGCTTTCATGTGGAAAAAACTAGTGTTGCGATCCCCTTCCTTAAGCCAGAGGACACGAGAGCGTTGGGGTCACATAGTTTCCTCATTAGCAAGAAGAGAGTTGAGTTCCATCTTGAGGTGCCAAATATCATCATAGACAATGTCAATGTTATCATGACCTTGGAGTTCCTGAATTCTTTCGCGGATGAAAGCTATCTTCCTCTTCACACTACCAAACACATTCCGATCACATTGTTTCAACAAGGTATTAAATATTAATAATAATTTTATTTAAACGAGGTATTAAATATTAAAATTTTATATTCATTTGAGCAAAAAATCATTTTAATAGATATGTTAAGACAATGCATTTCTTCTAATTTAGGTTTTGTTAATATTACTAAATGGAAAATATTAAAGGAAAATGCAAAGTATTCCGCGTTATATACCAACAGCCGAATAGTGCTTTTATAATTTTTAACTTTATTAAGATATTTAATTACAATATATTGTAAGAAATTTGTGAAATTATACCGCTTGAAATAAGACCAAGTGGGCAACCGGATGACTCCTAGGGCTCGGACAGACATTGTCTAGGCGATTCGAGAATTTCTTTGACAACTGAGATGTTGATTATTATATAAATATAATTTGAAGTCAAGATTTAAATCGTCATACAAGTTCATCCATTTATGCATTTCGCATTAAAAAAACACTAATGTATAACTATAAATCTATAATATACAATAATCTTAATATAAGTAAAAAAATTGAAAATAGGCATCATATCATTAAAAAAAAAAACAAGATACAACATTGTTTTAGAGTTACTAACTACTATAGCTAGCAACCCAAACATGAAACTGAAAATAAAACTAGGAGAAGGATACAATTGTTGTTGAGTGTCAAAGAAGAGATTCATCATGCCGAGCAGAATACCCGAAGCAGTGCTTAATAGTGGACCAGATATGTTGATGATATTGCCGGTGCTGAAACAGATCAAAGTGACGGGTTTTAAACCTGACTAAAGGTTGTGGGTAGGGGAACTCAGACGATACATGAGCCGAGAGGTGGCATATTGTGAATCAGCTGATTGGGTGATGAAGACACCCGATTTTGCTGAAATCGAACTCAGCCGGGGATGCCATGAGGCATCATCGAAGTATACAAGAGCTTCATTTGAAGGTGGTGTCCTAAAACTTCTGGTGTCAGCATAGACAAGTAGACAGGACAACCAAAAGCAAAAAAAAGAAAACCTTGGACCAGAAAACCCCTATATCGATAGCACGATTTTGATCACAGCGAGAAGCAGGAGCACACTCCGTCGGGAAGAACATATGGCAAGTTGTCCCTTTTTGTCGACTAAAACAACAAGAACACTAACACGAACCAAACAGGGCTTTAAAAGAGCTGTTCGAATTGTGCAAGACTGCCCCGAGTCTTGACAATTCCAGCTAAAGGTTGTCATGACTGGTCCTGAGATTGTTTAGGAACAAACTCCAAAGACCCTGGATGGTAAATCAGATTGAGATGAGCAGAGCTAAAATGGTTAACAATGTTATTACCACATGACTTTAATACCTTTGGAGAAGAAGTAATGTCATCCAACTCAACTTTTCGCTTCCCACACAAGCTATTTTGCTCCATAAGCCCAAGGCGACGGCCCAAAAAACAGACAGAGTTACGACAACTCTCCATATGAGTCGAGCAATGGCGTTTAGAAGAACGCAGTTGTTGTCTGCTTATCCAAGAACATGGCCGTTTTTTAGGGCCTATAAGTGGGGGAAATTTTGGAGTGCAATGATGAAACTTTGAGGGCTGTGAAGCAAGAAAATTTGGTGGACGTGAATGTTTAAACCGGACTCTGTGGCAGAATGCTGGATTCCTAATAAGCGCGGTAGAAATTGGTTGCCATTGAGTGAGAGTGTGGGCTGGGCGAACAATGTCGAGCTAAAAGTAGATGAAACATCTTTGATTTGCTTATGATGTTTTCTTGTCTTCATGATTTGTACTGTCCTTGGTGGCTGGAGTTCGGAGTTTCTTATCTGATCTGGCAACAAAGAAATTCCTCCCTTTTCCAGGTGCACGACGAAGCTTTGGTATATCAGCAATTTCATCATTTGTCAAATGATTTTTTTTATGTTGTTGTACTACCCTGATTGATCGTCGATTAAAAAAGATAGTCTTTTTTGTGCGCCGATTAACATAGGGAACCCACTCTGAACTGTCAGGAGGTTGATCATACTTGCCCTTTCTGGAAGCTGACTCAAGAGTACGATTAACTTGAAACAAATATCCCTCAATTTTTGAAGGATGTGAAGTAAAACGCAAGGCCAAAAGGTCATCACTTGAATAGGTAGTGCATTTTCTTCTAATTCCAACTTAGGGTGGGGGGGGGGGGGATAATCATCGATCTGATTACCATCCATATTGATGAAATCGAACCTGCATGATCCAGTTTATTATCCACGGCAAGATTTGTGAATGTAATACTCACTGTATCCTTGTTTAGGAATTTCCCCATAGCATTTTTGATGGAGTTTTCCACTGGGGCCTGGAAGCTTGTGTCTTTTGGTGTTGGGGAGTCTCTGCACTCTTTTGGTGATGCTCCCTCTCCCTCAATCAATGGACTTAGGAGACTTCTTTTTGGGGTACCAGCGGTGTCGGTTGACAGGGAAGAAAATGTAGATCGGCCACATGCTCGTCTTCTCAAATGGCAATTTTTCAATTTTGTCTTCATCGTAAAGTCGTCTGTCTTCGCCGCAAACTCTTGTGTGATGGCATTCCCGCCGTGAAAATACTCTGAGCTTTCCTGAAAATCTATAGATTGGCCACTTGCAAATCCTATGATGATGCCAAAGTTGGGTTTTGAGTTTGTTGAGATTTCGTTGTCGATTGCGGAAGCATCGATGGGTCTTTTCCCTCTTCGTATCTCTTCTTTCTTCTGGGAAGACTATAGTTCAAGGTGTGACAATTCTTTAGCTTGAAGAATTGTCTTGCTTGGAGTTCGCCGGAGCACATTGCTGAAAATTTCTCGAGATCCTTCATGTTTGATCCGGTTCACAATTTTCTCCAAAAAGAGATTGGGGTTGGATACCTGAGATTGTTGGAATTTAATACCCTCTGGAATTTGGTCAACGGAAGGCAGCGACTTCCTGACGGTGACGGAGGGGACTCCCTTGTTTTTCGGAGGCGAGTGAGTAACAGAGCCAGCGATCTGATCTTCATTCACCCAGGGAGTGTCGCTGAAGTTGTAGATCGACTCGTTGCTAATCGGAGTCAGAGATTTGTCTAACTGTTTTAGCGAAAACAAAAGCATCGTCGTCGCCTTATCTGTGTATCCCATGTTACTGTTTTCAGTATACTTCCTTTGGGGAAGTTTCAGATCCGGAGTAAAGGGGCAAAAAGCAGGGGGGATCTAGTATGGTTTGGGCTCCGCCGAAATGGGGTCGGCACTTCCCCGGAGAGTTTCGAATCCTCTGTGTTTTTTAGGGGCATTAGATTGGGCTTCACGGATATGAGTTTTTCTCCAGTTTCAAGCCTTGTTGTACTTATCGGTCGATTCTCCGGAGAACATCGTCGAACGGAGGTGTTGTGAAGTCGCGCTGCCATCTTCATCGCTTCTTGCTTGGCTCGCTCAATAGCGTCATCAGCCAGAGAAGGGGTCTGATTAATGGGAGTCGTCCCATCTTCAGTTGATTGTGTTTTGAGGTCGGAGGCGGCGGAGACGAGGTTGTTCGAATCTTTTCTCACCTGCAAACGTCGTGGCTTCTTTAGAAATGTTGTAGATCGGTCCATTGTGGATTGTTTGGTACAAAGAGTTTTTTATTTAGTTCTTGCCGGAGGTTCACCGGCAACGACCTGTGTTGGCCTGAAGACGCTCTTCTCTCTCTCTCTCATCGCGTTTTTTGAGATAAACCTATATAAGTAAAATTATATGCATGCATATATAATTTTTTGAAATAGACAGAAAAAAATTAACACATTTCGCTTTAAAACAATGTGCTGAACCAAATCATGTTTGCCCTTGTAATTGCAAAATTCAACTCCCACTCCAAAAAAAATGTACTAAAACCTTTCCCGAAATGCCTCTTTGTTTTATAACCTTGTCACAGTTCAAAATTGGACATCTAGCCTCCATTTGTGAGAGGCAAAATTGTTTGTCTTTTTCCTCTTAGGTTAGAAGTCCAAATTCAGTTTCGGGTGAGGTTAGATGGCCAATTGAGGGGTAATTGGAAAAATAATCGTTTGTGAATTGGTCTTAGAAAAATGCATTCGAGTGAATTGGTATTTGAAAAATACCCTCCTTTTTAAACACTAGGTAACAACTGTTGTTAGAAGGGTGGTGGGGCCATCTGTCTCTCTCGTCTCCATCTCTCTCTCTCTCTCTCTCTCTCTCGTCTCCAACTGTACTTTCGTCTCCATCTCTCTCTCGTCTCCAACTGTACTGTCGTCTCCAACTCTCTCTCGTCTCCAAACACATATATCTCTCGTCTCCAAACACATGGGGAGATTTGTTAAATAACTCTGATACCCTTGTCATCTCAAAACAAACCCTAAACACGCGTACTCTCTCTCTCTCCAACATTGAATTGTTTCTATCTACCTCAACCTAACAAGTACAGTTGAATTTACTCCAACTGTAAACTTTATGAATGTATGCCTTAAACTCCTCAAGAATATGGCTCATTTGTCACTCTCATTGGCTCCAGTTCTCCCATAGAAGTATCCCATTTGTCTGTACAATTCTCACTCTTTCCTCACTTTTGTTCTTCATCTACGGTAAAAACTTAAACTCTCATCTTTGTGCTTTTGTCCTTATTATATGTTGATCACAATACTCTAAAATGTATGGTGTTCTAATTTTTCTACTTTCATCCTTCCAATATGTTCATCACATTACTCTAAAATGTAGGTTACGTTCGTTATATTACTTCTCTGTTCTTCATTATTGGTTCGATGTGTGTTGTTGTATGTGGAGAGACTGGGACGAGTATATTCATCGTCTCTGTCTTATCAAAAGACTGAGACGTGAAATATGCTCTTACCAGTCTTTCACATGCACAACTGGGAAGAGCAAGACCTGCCAGACTGGGACGAGAAATCTCTCGTCTGGCATTCAAATCACAGACGAGAGAGGAATCGTCCCTGTCTGGCATTTGATAGACTCGTGGGACGAGTAATCTCTCGTCTAGCATTCAAATCGCAGACGAGAGAGGACTCGTCCCAGTCTAGCGTGTGATAGACTCGTACAGGTACGATACTCAAAGATGAGAAGAAATGGACGACAGAGACGAGCATACAAACCCTAAACCCTGAAATCCTGTCTTATCATGAAAAATGATATTCAATATTGTTAAAAATGTAAATTTTAAGTCTTAAACCATATAATCATAATGGGTTAATGAAGATTCAGATGAATACAGAGATACATGATCCAGATACCTCAACCATCCATTAGTATTCTTAAGGCTTGTTTGTTTGTTAATTGTTGTATCCCGAATCTTGTTTATTTCTTGTTGGACTTGGGCTTGTTTATTAGGCTGTACTTGGATTGTTGGATATCATAATGGGTAAGGTTTTATGTCCCCCCATTTGTATCTTTATGGGTTGGAAGCCCAATTTTATTAATATAAGCGGGGTTAATGCCGCCCTACCTAACATGTAGGTTCCTTCAAAAAAAAAAGTCATAAACCATATAATCATGTAATCTAAACTATAAACTCAAAATTATATAATCATCATCTCTTAATCATGTAAAGCATAAACCTTATACATACCATTATACCATATATCATCTAAACAAAATCCTACATTTGTAGACACTAAACACTAGAACCAACTAAGTATCATTCCTATAGCCACAAAAATGTAAATTGTAAGTCATAAACCATATAATCATGTAATCTAAACTATAAAATCAAAATCATATAATCATCATCTCTTAATCATGTAAAGCCTAAACCTTATACATACCATTAAACCATATATCATTTAAGCAAAATCCTACATTTGTAGACGCTAAACACTAGAACCAACTAAGTATCATTCCTATAGCCACTAAAATGTAAATTGTAAGTCCTAAACCATATAATCATGTAATCTAAACTAGAAACTCAAAATCATATAATCATCATCTCTTAATCATGTAAGGCATAAACCATATACATACCATTAAACCATATATCATCTAAACAAAATCCTACATTTGTAGACACTAAACACTAGAACCAACTAAGTATCATTACTATAGCCACTAAAGATGTTAATTGTAAGTCCTAAACCATATAATCATGTAATCTAAACTATAAACTCAAAATTCTATAACATCATCTCTTAATCATGTAAAGCCTAAACCTTATACATACCATTAAACCATATATCATCTAAACGATGGAATCAACTAATTATCATTCCTATAGCTACTTAAAGTGTTATTAAATAATATTAAACATGAATCCCTAAATCATAGTACATCTAAACATTTTAAGTAAATCCTAAGATTGTACACCTAATACTGGGACGAGTATGTTCTCGTCCCAGTTGGAAATAATGGGACGAGCATTTGCTCGTCTCAGTTGGCGTACCTGCTCGTCCCTGACACAAGTAAGGAGCAATGCATGCTGGCTCACTAATCCTTAAAAAAAATGTTGTCTCACTAAGACTGGGACGAATGTGTACTCGTCCCTGTCTTCTCGGACAAAAGTACAGAACATTCTGTTACCCATCAGATGATGGGGTATGGTGAGAGAAAACCTTTTTACTTTGTCAGACCAAACCCTAATATCATCCAAACCCTAAAATTATTCTCTCTCTTCCTAATATCCAAACCCTAAACCCTAAATACTAAACTCGCTAAAATCATCTAACCAATGTGCACTATATTGACATGTAGAAATGGTGAGAAAATTGATCTTCCGTGCTGTTTGGAATGGTGAATGGACGCGTGCCGAAGGTAGACACATATACATAGGTCAGGCAGTGAAGAATTCAGTTTTCAAGATAATCCAAGGCATTACCGTCGAATCATTGGAGCATGAAGTTTCGGTCAGAATGGATACAGATTGTCCGCCTACCAAAAAGGTGGTCTTATGTTATCATTTCCAGTTTCCAGATGCTAACTTGATCGAGCCTAATATCCTCACTAAAGATTTAGAAATCAAAGATATCTTGGATACTACGGAAAAGGGATCTATTGTAACCATGTACGTCATGTTAAAGAATTTGGTGGATCAAGCAGACATACATGCTGACGTTGGTGACCAGGATTTGGTGATTGTCATCGAAATGTCGCACCTGAAGAAAGAACCCCTACAATTGGTCGTATGCACAATGGTTGATAGCGAGAAACAGTGCTATCCCATTGCATGGGAACTAGTGGACAAGGAGAACACCGTTGCATGGACTTGGTTCTTAAACAGACTGAGCTTAATTTTCAAGGATCACGATGAGTTGACGTTCGTTTCAGATCGGCACCAGGCTATCATCAATTCAATCAAGGCCGTGTACCCCTTATTCAACCACGTCCACTGCTATTATCATTTGAAAATGAACGCTCTGTCGCATTACAATACACAAAAGTGGGTGCCTCATTACCACGATGCGGTCTATACATTTGACAAGGATGCGTGTGAGTCACATATGAAGGACATGGGTATTGAGTGCGACCGTGAAAACGAAGTTAACCACAAGACCGTCGAACGTTACTTATGGGATGCCGGTCTAGAGAAATGGGCAATGTTGTATTGTAAAACAGCACGGTTTGAGATGCTTACATACAACCATGCAGAGTCTATTAACTCGTGCCTGCTATCGAAGCTGTTTGACAAAGCTCTTACAATGTTCTCCCAAATATGCGACCATCAGAGCGAGTGGCACCTGAAAAAGCGAAACTTGGGCATTGACATGGGACACACCTACCTGACTGCAAAAAGGGAGAAAAGAATGTTGAGTCGTTTTATAAACTGTATAGGTTTTCGCGTGCGAGCAATTTCAGAGTATGTGTATGAAGTTCGCGGTAATCATCTGAAAACTCATATCGTGGAATTCAAACCAGGACATTGCCTCGGAACCTGCATGTGCGGCAAATACCAACAGATGTGGTTCCCGTGTGTACATGCGTGTGCTTGTGCAAAAGAACTCAGAAAACTTGGCCGTTACAATGCCGACCACGATACGAAGGTCATGTACGACCACACCAGCGTGTTCTATTCACTGGAGTTCTACAATCTGGCTTATGCAGGTACAATTAAGACTCCTCCCAACCAAGCAACGTGGGACACAAGCGAAGTACCTGCACACATAAAAAACATTCGCCCACTTCCAACGAAGAAAGTGGTAACAGTTGGGAGGGACAAGGAGAAAAGACACAAGCCAATGGTCGAAACCGTGCGTGAAAAGAAGCGAGGAACGGGAACGTACGGATGTAGCCATTGCCATGTAAAAGGGCATACCATAAAGATTTGCCCTCAATTGAAAAATTAATGTTGTGATAGAAGCCGTTGTTCTTAGTTCTTTGTAATCCCAAGTTCACAACCTCTTCTGATGATTGCGCGAACAATATATATTTTGTTTCGATCAATTATTGTGTTTTTTTATATAAATATGCATTTTATTACATAAATAAACAATTTATTATTTAAATTTATCGACAAAGAGGAAAACTTTGATACATTGTTACACTGTTACATGTTTTAAATTTTGATACATTTCTTACAAAAACTGTTACATTTTTCAAGAATGTATCAAAATTATTACAATTTCTAGTTTTCTAGAACATGTATCCAAATTATTACATTTTCTAGAAAACATGCTAAACATAACCACGACACATGAACCTAAAATCTGTCTCCGTCTCTTCATCTACCCAGGAATTGCATCTACAAAAGCCACTGTTCTCTCCTCCAAAACTCACCACATCTCTCCTCCAAAATCCACCACATCTGAAATGGCAAAGAAAAAGGTATCAAAGGAGTGGGAAAGCGACGAGGAGGAAAGTGAAAAGTCCAAGGAAAGTGACGAGGAAGAAGATGAAGATGTGGAAGAGGAAACGGACAAAGAAGACTCTGATAGTGAAGACACCTATAGTGATGCAGAAATTACAGCATGTTTCAGGGAAAAAAGGGGCTCCGAAACGACTCAGTATACTGAAGATGAAGAGGAAGAAGATGATGACGACTCAGTGATTTCTCCGCCATCTCCGCCGCTGAACAAAAGAAACGGAGACGAGAGCAATGAAGAAGAAGATCCGGAGCTGTGGGGTTTCAAACAAAAAAAAAACCCCAAAAAATGTAACCTTTTTTCAGTTTTTTATGTTTCTAATGTATGAACTGTTTTGTTTCCATTTTCGATGTTCTGACTGTTCATCTTTCTGAACTTGCATTGTGTTTTTTCTGGAAAAACACAATTTCTGTGTCAGACGAGCTTTGCTCGTCCCAGTATAGATTGCTCGTCTCAGTATCAGTATGACAATATACTTAGACGAGCAGAACTCTCGTCTCAGTATATTGCCACACTGAGACGAGCAATCAAGAATGAGACGACGGAATGCAAACAGAGACGAGCATTAACTGGGACGAGAAACAACTGGGACGAGCAAACAAGTCTCACGTCCCAGTTATTAAGAAGAGAGAAGAGAGAGTTTTGTTTTTTAAAAAAAAAGTTAATTATAAGATAATTGAGTTAGTTACAATAGTTAACCTAAAGTCAGTTTAACAAGTTAACATAAGTGAGAGGAGGGTAGTTTTCAAAGACCAATTCGCCAGACGGGTAGCACGCCAATTCTTTCGCCAATTGACCCCTCCCGCTCAGGTAAAACCCTTTCCGTCCGTAGGGTTTGTTCATCGCCGGAGAAGCAGGTGCAGAGAGAGACACCATTAGAGGTCTGATTATGATGACCTCGCTGATCTGGTAATATTTCTCCCTAGGGTTTGTTCATCTCTCTCTATCTCATTGTTGTTTTTGTAAAAAGTATGATGAGTTCAACAATTCATTTCCTACTTCGCAAGACACTCTTACAGCTGAGCACCACCAGTACTAGTTTCCCTATAGCTTCAACTAAAGTTTATGGCTTTCCTTCCTTAATCCAAAGATCTCTCAAACACACCCCAGAACAATCAAATCTTGGAGACCCACAATGTGATACTGTCTCCTACCTCAGAAACTCATGTGGGTTGTCCTTAGAATCAGCCCTTTCAGCCTCTCAGAAGCTTCAGCTTGATTCCAAAGAACACCAGCCAGATTCAGTTTTGCAGCTTTTGAAATCTGCTGGTTTGGGTCAAACCCACATCACTAATTTGATATCTAAGCGCCCCAGGATACTTCTTGCTGATCCTGACAAAACCATTAAGCCCAACATTGATCTTTTCCTCCATTGTCTGGGATTGCATGCCTCTGAACTTGGAAAAATTTTGAACAAGTATCCTCGGATTCTCGAAACGAATGCTCGTTCTGTTTTTGATGTGCTTCAAGATTATGGTTTTACAGCAAAGCAAATTCTCAAAATGACCAGCACACGCCCAGTACTATTTGATTTAAGTGGCCAGAAAATTATCAAGCCCAAGTTGGAGTATTTCAAGTCTCTAGGGATTCCGGCAGCGGAAATTGCACTTTTGCTTTCAGTTGATCCTAATGTATTGGGAAGTAGCCTTGAGAACCAGATTGTCCCGTCCGTTGAAGCCATTAGACGTATTGTAGGCACTGATGGCAGTGTCTTGAAAGTTATCAAGAAATGTGTTACGATACTTAGGACCAATGTGGAGAAGGTGCTGGAGCCAAATGTGGCATTATTGATGAATCATGGAGTATCCCAGTCACACATTGTGAAATTAATCAACTTATTTCCGCGGGCGTTGATTCAGCCACCCACTAGATTCCGTGAGGCTGTAGAGGAAGTTGATATACTTGGTTTTGATCCCACAACGCTGAGATACGTTTTAGCAGTTCATTCAATAGCGATCGCGAACAAATTGTCTTGGGAACAGAAATGGGGAACTTTTCGGAGTTTTGGCATGTCAGAAGACGAGATCGTTTCAGTATTCAAACTACGGCCAGTGTGCATGACTTTATCAGTGAAGAAAATCATAAAAATGACGGAATTTTATACGAATAAGTTGAAGTTGAAGACCTCCCTAATCTCCAAGTACACCACATTTCTGCAACTTAGTTTGGAAAAGAGGGTTATCCCTAGGTGCGCTGTACTTCAACTTTTGATGGAAAAACATCTGGTAAAGGGAAATACCAACCTTAAGCCTGTCTTGACATTGAGCGAGAAGAGCTTTTTACAAAAGTATGTGAATTGTTATCTGGACGCGGTTCCTGAAGTTATCAATGCATATCAAGGAAAGATCCAGTTTACGGGGTTCCCCATTGAGCTGAGATGATGACGATTTGGTGTTGCAAGACATTAATTCCGAAGAATAAACATTACAACCCCATCTAAGGATACCCATTTGTGTTTCATTCTTACATACTGTACAACTTTGGCCTAGTGAAGCTGTGCAGCTTGAGCTGTTTGAGAACCAGCAATGTCAGATATAGTGCAAGATAACAACAGCATGAAGTTGCGAACGGAGAATTTTGAAGTGCCATTGATCATTTTTCAAAATATGAACCACATTCTCTTTGTAATCATTTGGTATCTTTAGTCTTAAGTTTGGTATTAACTTCAAGTAGGTAGTGCTATGATATCATGAATAGACCAAATTGGCGAATTGTGATGTGAAATGCTAGATCTGAAATAGAGCAAATGTGTTCTTATTTTGAAATGCCGAATTTACTGACTCGTGAAATCACAGTTTTTACTTTTTCCCATTAAGCTCCGTTTTGTTGGTGGTAAATCATTTTCCTGTAAAATGTTTCCCCTTTCCTAGTATTTGATTTGCAATTTGTGTTTGTAACCTTTTCACCAAGTAAAATGATTTACGCGTTTAAAATTTGTAAGCTATTTTCGGAGAGTGAAAGTTTGTGACGATACCCCCAAGAAAGAACCATTGCCGCTGCCGACCACCAATATTGCCGCCCGTACTGTTTATGTACTCTTTCTATTTTTGGATTAATTCTTGGCTTGATTATGAACCTGCTTCAGTTTGCATCATACGTTTTGAACATTAGTTATCAGATAGTATAGCATATAAGGCACAACGCCCCCACTGTTTATGAATTCTTTCTATTTTTGGATTAATTACTTGGCTTGATTATGAACCTGCTTCAGTTCTCGTAGTTGTGTCAAGTTAATATCACCATGACTGTCTGTTTCAAGTACAGGTCTGGTGTGCTTGAACTTTTGGATGACCAGAGTTCTAGTAAAAGGAAATCGTATTCTGGTTGATGCCTCACAAATGAACATGAAGACGCTCAGATTCACAAACAGGTACGAATATTATACTTCTGGAGTTATAATTTCTTTGGCTCACCATCAATGTTCTGTGTTGATGCACAACTTCCATGCAGTCATGCATTTCTTTGAGTTTCATCTTGCTAGTTTACCTCCACCCTTTAGAATGGCTTGCTCTCTTGTTGTAGCATTGCCTTCGGTGATGCTTTATCCTGAAGGCCCTGGAAAGTGACAATAGCAAGCAGAAAATGCACATTCGGGATTTTGGATGTAGATGTGGATGTACATCTTTGAGGCTATGTTTGAAACTAGGAAAAATAGATGGAACAGAAAATGAAAGATTTGCTATCAACTTTCAATTGATTTTCTAATTTTCTCTTTGTGTTTGTGTGTGTTGTTTAGACTGCGAAGAACAATTGATTATTTTCCAAAATAGTATATCTTTCCTGGTAATGTTATCTGTTATGTTCTCATGTTTGTTAGATCTTTACAAGAGTACTCGTTGATTGATTCGCTTAGTAATCTGCAAGAGACTTGTCCATCAAATAGTTCCTGTAGCCTCAACCATTCTTGGATCCAAGAATTCTTTATTAACCCGCTCTTTACACCAGATGCTAGGAATCAAAGTTCTTAGCATCGGCATCTCCAGATCTCTCTGCTGATGGTACATCTTAAGGGAAATATAAGCTTGATCGTCAACATAAATCATATGAAATCCTACGATGCTTAGCTTTCTTTTCTGTTGTGAAGAATTCATGTGAGTGTTGTCTTACTGGTTTGCCTCTACATTCAATACTCCTTGCTCTCTTCTGTATATATGCTTCAGCTTTTGGAGTTGTTTTATCTTGAAGGATAAGAGCTGTCTAGTGGACAGGAGAACCAGCCCAGACCGGCCCGATTCAGGGGTGAACACACGGGACCGGGGTGGTCCAGGACCGCCCCTAACCCGCCTAAGTAGGTTTCCGGGCTGATTCAGGACTTTGGGACTGCAGGACCGGCCCACCCATAGGAGTCCGGTCATGTGGGTCGGGCTGGTCCTAGGGTTCTGGCTTCTAGACTTGGACCAGACCGGCCCGCCTCAGTCCAGGACTGGCAGTCCTCTTCAGCTGGGCCGGTCCGGGGCTGGCCCGTTTGACAGCTCTATGACGGATAGAAAGTGAGAATAACAAGCAGAAAATGCGCATTCGGGATCTTGGAGTAGTTGTACATTTAGTTGATGCTGGGAAGTTTCCTCGGGAAGAATTTATCTCGGAATGTCAGTTCATTTACATGTTCTTTCCCCTTGGCCGTATTGTGTTTTTGCATTTTGTTCCGCAAAAGCATGGCCACAGTGTTCATCAGTGCCCCTATGCATTGGCACCACCTCATTTCAGCTCCAAAATCGTCTGAAAAAGTCACCATTCATCATCTTCTCGCCACGTACGTAGTGCGAAGGGAAGAAGTGGCCCAGGGGGCATCAGCTAGGCACCCATCCCTCCCGAGAGTCCCAGGCACCACCTGTGTTAGTCTCCCCCTTAAATATGTTCATCAGTGCCCCTGTGCATTGGCTGAATATTGATCTTTTTGGTTCGTTGGGATTGTCTGGCACTCAACTTGGGAATTTACTCAACTTAGGGCTTATGGTGTTACTGAAAAGCAAATGCTCGATATGATCATCAAGTTCCCAGAACTTTGTGGGATTGATGGCCCTAAATTTTTAGGGTCGAAGCTGGAGTATTTCAAGTCCCTAGGGTTTCCCCGGCAGCAGAAATTTCATATATGTTTTCACTAGACCCTTATATATTGGCAAGGAGCCTTGAGAACCAGATTGTCTCGTCCGTTGAAGCCATTAGACGTATTGTAGGCACGGACGAGATCACGAGAATGTACTTCATACCAACCATGTCTTGTTCGTCAGGTGCCACTTTGACAGATTCATGTTCCATTTGCTGCGTCATTTGTGTTCAAGGCGACATAGTACGTATGGAACTTTCTTCTTGTTATGCATTCTTTCTGGTTATGCAATTTTCATATGGCATATAAAGCATAATGGCCACACTGATTATGTATTCTTTCTATTATGGATTAGTTACTTGGCTTGATTACGAACATGCTTCAGTTTTTGTAGTTGTGTCAAGTTAATATCGGCATGAAATGTCTGTCAAGTACAGGTCTAATGTGCTTGATGACCAAAGTTCTAGTCAAAAGGATTATCTAATTCTGGTTGATGCCTGAACAATGAACATTGAACATGAAGATCGTGTCAGTGTTCAAATCACAGCCAGTATGCATGACTTTGTCAGTGAAGAAAATCAGCAAATTGATGGATTTTTTTACGAATAAGCTGAAGATGAAGACCTCCATAATCTCCAAGGACACGGTACTTCTGCAACTTAGTTTGGAAAACAGGGTTATCCTTAGGTGCGCTCTACTTCAACTTTTGTTGGCGAAAGATCTAATAAAGGGAAATACCTACCTTGTATATGTCTTGACATTGAGCGAGAAGAGCTTTTCACAGAAGTATGTGGATTGTTATCTGGATGTGGTTCCTGAAGCTATCAATGCCCATAAAGGAAAAATCCAGTTTACGGGGTTCCCCATTGAGATGGGAACATCAAGATTCGTTCTTGGAAGACATTACTTTCGGAGAGCAAACAATGCGATTCAATCTCAGGATATATGAATATCCATTTGTGTTTCTTTCTTGCATACTGTACAACTTTGACCTAGTCAACTTGAGCAGCTTGAGCTGTATGAGAACCGCCAAAGTTAGAGAGAATGTAACTGCATGAAGTTGCGAATTGAGGAATTTGAAGTGCCATTGATCATTTTCTAAATATGAAACGCTATTTTCTTTTAGTCCTTTGGTGTTTCAAGTGTCAAGTCTGGTCTGTATTATCTTCAAATTGGTTGTGCTATGATATCATGAATAGCCAAATTGGTGAAGTGATAAGTGAACTGCTTGATCATAAATAGGGAAAGGTTGCTTTTATTTCTGAAATAAAATAGTGTACGACTTATTTTTCCCATGGAACATTATAAAGTTCTTTTTTTTTTACAGTAATCTCACATTTATACTTCCTTCTCCATGACTTTTCTAGTTTCTGGAACATTTACCTGCTTCAAGTACTACCTGTATATGCTATTCGTGAATCCATAATCTGATATAACTATATGTCTACTTCATACCAACCATGTCTAGTGGTCAGATGCCACTTAACAGATTCATGTTCCATTTACTGCGTCATTTCTGTTCAAGGCAACATAGTAAGTATCAAATTTTCTTCTTTGTGCATTTTGAACATTAGTTGCCATATGAACATGAAGACGCACAAATTCACTAACAGGTAGGAATATTATAATTCTGGAGATATAACTTTTTTGGTTCACTATCAATGTTCTGTGTTGATGCACAACTTCTGTGCAGTCATGCTGATAGGAACCAGTAGTGAGAATAGGTAATGAGATGGAAAATGAAAGAACTTTTACTGACAGCGAATTGCTCAAGAATCTCAAACACACTCACAGCCAATAACCTGTCCGTATAGAGAGGACAAAACTCCAATAGAAAAACAAGAACAATGATGATCCCGACTAGACATATCCTACCCTTATTTATACTGAATATCCAGAGCTCAAATAGCTAACAACCATAAACAAACTACTGAAAACAAGGAAAATATCTGCAGCTAACAGAGTAGCATTATTAGCTAACTAACTGAAACAAACTCCTTAGAAATAGGAATTAGTTGTTGACTTGACTTGACTTTACCAGACTGCTGGAAGTTAGGAACTGAATTACTTTTCTGCCATGTGCTCATTACCACATGTCCTGACTTTTCTCCTTGAATATACCCGCATGGGTAGGACCTTATCAGTACCTCCCCCCTGGAAACTCGACTTGTCCTCAAGGCGGAAGGAAGGAAATTGTCCTGCTAGGAGATCATAATTTTCCCAACTAGCCTCTTCAAGTGGCCGGCCTTCCCATTGAACTAACAACTCCAAAATTGGAATTCCTCCTTCCTTAGCCCAACGATGAGACAATATTTTTGCTGGAGAGAGAATGACTTCCCAATTAGAAGAGATGGGAAGTGGGGCTGGAGGGCAAGTAGGTGCTTGTCCACGAGCTGGGCGTAGTTGTGAAACATGGAAGATGGGGTGTACCTGAGAAGTAGCTGGAAGTTCCAACTCATATGCTACTGGTCCAACACGCCGAATGATCTTGTAGGGGCCAAAAAATCTGGGAGAAAGTTTCTGAAATCGACGTTTTGCAAGTGACTGCTGACGATACGGCTGAATCCGTAAAAAGACAGAGTCACCAACCGCAAAGCTTAGGTCCCTTCGCTTTGCATCAGCTTGTGCTTTCATTCGCGATTGAGCTTTCGAAAGATTTTCTCTCAGAAGTTTCAGCATGTCATCGCGCAGAGCAAGCTGTTGCTCTAGCTCAACAACACGTGTTTCCCCATGAACAAAGGGATGGAGTGGTGGAGGGTCCCTTCCATAAACAATTTTGAAAGGTGTGGTCCCTGTAGAAGTGTGAAAGCCAGTATTGAAAGAGTATTCTGCCCAAGCAAGATACGTACTCCATTCTCTAGGTTGTTCATGAGAGAAACAACGTAAGTAGGTTTCTAAACACCGATTAACCACCTCCGTTTGGCCATCAGATTCAGGGTGGTAAGCAGTACCCATTTTCAGACGGGTTTTACTCAGTCTGAAAAGTTCTTGCCAGAAATTGCTAAGAAATATGACATCTCTATCCGTAAGAATTGACCTTGGGATGCCGTGCAACCTAACAATCTCCCTGCAGAAACTTTCAGCAACTATTTTTGCAGTAAATGGGTGAGATAACGGGATAAAGTGTACATATTTACTTAGCCGATCTACGACCACTAAAATAGTGTCAAACCTTTTAGATTTAGGGAGACCACTAATGAAGTCCATCGAGATATCTTCCCATATTCTCTCTGGAATAGGCAGAGGCTGCAAGAGGCCGGCAGGAGCCAGAGTTTGGTACTTGTTCTGTTGTCAAGTTAAACAATTCTGAACATATTGCTTAACATCCTGTTTCATCCCAGGCCAGTAAAAGTTTGAAGAAAGCCTGCTAAGCGTCTTCAAAAACCTTCCATGACCAGCCGATAAAGAATCGTGACACTCTGAGATAAGCTTCTGCCTCATTGAAGTCTTGTCCGGAATCACCAATCGATTCTTATAATAAAGTTTCTGGTCTACCACCTGAAAGTCTGGGTAAGAAGTAGAATCTTTAGAAAGCGACTTCATAATATCAACGGTGTAGGGATCTGCTTGAAGGGCTGCTTGCAGATCCATAAAATCCAGTGAAACAAGGAGAGCCAAAGCGAGAAAATCTGCATGTTGAGGATGACGAGATAGTGCATCTGCGCCCTTGTTCTCTTTTCCAGCCTTGTAAATGATGGAGAAATCAAATGGTAGCAGCTTCATGAGCAACCTTTGTTGTTCATTTGTGGTGACCCGTTGCTCCAATAGAAATTTAAGGCTGAAATGATCCGTCTTAACAAAGAAATGACGGCCCAAGAGATAGTGTCTCCATTTATCTAAAGCTAGAACAAGAGCAAGTAATTCACGATCATATGTAGATTTTAAGCGATTAGAAAAAGAGAATCCCTTACTAAAATAGGCCACTGGATGATCGTATTGAATAAGTATAGCACCAATTCCTTCCGAGGAGGCGTCACATTCCACTATAAATGGCTGGCTGAAATGTGGAAGGCGCAACACTGGGACTGAAACTAAAGCATATTTCAGCTTATTGAAAGCCTGTTTAGCCTCTGGAGACCACCGAAACGCGTTTTTCTTTGTGAGATTAGTCAATGGTCGAGCAATAATACCGTAATTCCGTACAAATCTGCGGTAGTATCCTGCCAATCCCAAGAAACCACGCAGCTCCTTCACATTAGATGGCACAGGCCACCCTTGCACAGCCTTGATCTTGTCCCGATCAGCTTCAACTCCTTTCACCGACACCACATGCCCCAAAAATGATATTTGGGTCTGTCCAAATAAGCACTTTGCAGCTTTAGCAAAAAAGTGATTCTCTTTGAGAAGCTCAAGTGCAATCCGTAAATGTTGCAAGTGTTGCTCAATCGACGAACTATAAATGAGTATGTCATCAAAGAAAACCAAGATAAATCTTCTAAGATGTGGTCTGAAAAGATCATTCATTGCTGCTTGGAATGTTGAAGGGGCGTTTGTAAGGCCAAACGGCATTACCACAAACTCATAGTGGCCCGAATGAGTTCGAAAAGCCGTCTTAGAAACATCCTCTGGATTAACTCGGATCTGGTGATATCCAGAGCGCAAGTCAATCTTTGAAAAAATGGCTGCACCATGTAACTCATCGAGAAGCTCATCTATATTGGGTATCGGGTATTTGTCTGGTACGGTAATTTGATTTAGAGCTCTATAATCAACACACATTCGCCATGTATCATCTTTTTTCTTCACTAAAAGGACAGGACTGGCAAAAGGGCTAGAACTAGGGCGGATAAAACCCAACTGAAGTAAATCTGCAACCTGATTTTCGATTTCAGTTTTCTGAAAATAGGGGTAACGATAAGGTCGGGTATTTGGGGGTTTAGAACTTGGGATGAGGGGTATAGAGTGGGTGTGCGACCGAAAAGGAGGAAGAGTGGTTGGTTCCTGAAAAATAGCCTCGAATTCGTAAAGTAGGGATTGAATTTCAGGGGTATATTGATGGTTTGCATCGCTCTTTGCCAAATACTGAAACGTGGCGTCAGTTTGGCCTTTTTGAGAAACCCCTTGAAGCTTGTATCTCCTTCCATTCAAGTTGAAAATGAGAAACATCTCATTCCAATTTGCTTGGACGGTGTTGAGAGACGCCAACCATTGAATACCCAGCACATGATCAGCTCCTCCAATAGAAAAGGGGAAATAATTTTGTGTTAAGTTTAAACCTGGTAACTGTACCTCAACATTCCGGCAAATGCGATTGCAACGGATCACATCTCCATTGCCTATTTGTACTCCGAAAGGTGGAACAAATTGCACAGGGAGTTGAAGATCCTTGACAATGGTTTCAGCCACAAAATTATGTGTTGAGCCGCTGTCAACAAGTATAAGGACTTCTTTGTTCCCGAGAATCCCCTGTAGCTTCATTGTGGTTGCATTCGACTTTCCCAGTATTGCGTGGAAGCTAATTTCAGCAACTTCCTCATTTGTCTCCCCATCTGGATCATTTGGAGGGTTACCTTCATCTTTACTTGTGTCGTCACCGCCGTCTGTGAGCTCCAATAGTGAAAGAGCTCCTGCTTTGCACCGGTGACCAGGTCCAAATTTTTCATTGCAACAAAAACATAGGCCCTTAGCAATCCGGTTCTGGCGCTCTACATCCCATGAACGAACTGGTGTTGAGTGGGCAGCGGGCTGTGAAGATGACTGAGGGGTGCGACTATTTGTTGTGAGGTTGCTTCCAGTTTGTTGGCCTTCGTGAGGGTAATGACCACGAGAATGACTTTTGTTTGCGCGAGTTTGGCTTAATTTATTCTCAAATTCCAAGGCCAAGCTCATGGCCTTATATACCGTGCGAGTTTTATGAATCCTCACGTCAGCTTTGAGGTCGTCCTGCAATCCATTGAGAAAAAACTCCAAGTAAACAGTGATCTGGTCAATTTGATACCCTCGCTGATCGTCTTGCAAATTCTTGCCTGTACTCCTGAATGGTTCCTGTTTGGCGAATGCTGCATAGATGTTCATCAGGATTTTGAAACTCTGTTGGACCATAATTTTCTTGTAACGCCTTCACCAGCTCATCCCAATACACAATAGTCCTTTCTTTGTTGAGCCAAGAGAACAAATCCAGTGCATCTCCCTCGAGATACATGGCTGCAATATCTACTTTAAGTTCATCTGGAGTTTCGTAGTAGCGGAAATATTTTTCCGCTTTGAGGATCCAGCCACGAGGGTCGCCCCCGCTAAATTTGGGAAACTCCATCTTCGTGTGAGGACGATAAGCTGGATTCCGTCGCCACCAAGGATTTCCCATTTCATCTTCTTCGGTTTCAGACCCAAAGTATCGTCGCGGTTCACGGGAGGCAGACGAATACTCCTTTGATTTTCCTCTGGCGGCTACGCCAATGTTTGTTTCTGCTTGAGAAAGCCCAGTGGATTGAGCTTTGAGTGCTGCGACCTCAGCTGCTAGAGTATCAATGGTGTCTAATTTGGAAACAATGGTTGATAGTTGTTGGGCAATGGAATCAGAAGTTGGGTTGGTTTGGTTGGAAATTTGGTCATTGGTTTCGTGTGGAAGGTTGGATGATCTGGTGTTAACCATATTGGATCGATGGGGCTCTGATACCAAAATGATAGGAACCAGTAGTGAGAATAGGTAATGAGATGGAAAATGAAAGAACTTTTACTGACAGCGAATTGCTCAAGAATCTCAAACACACTCACAGCCAATAACCTGTCCGTATAGAGAGGACAAAACTCCAATAGAAAAACAAGAACAATGATGATCCCTACTAGACATATCCTACCCTTATTTATACTGAATATCCAGAGCTCAAATAGCTAACAACCATAAACAAACTACTGAAAACAAGGAAAATATGTGCAGCTAACAGAGTAGCATTATTAGCTAACTAACTGAAACAAACTCCTTAGAAATAGGAATTAGTTGTTGACTTGACTTGACTTTACCAGACTGCTGGAAGTTAGGAACTGAATTATTTTTCTGCCATGTGCTCATTACCACATGTCCTGACTTTTCTCCTTGAATATACCCCCATGGGTAGGACCTTATCACATGCATTTCTTGGAGTTTCATCTTGCTAGTTTACCTCAACCCATTAGAATATCTTGCTCTCTTGTCATAGCAATGCCTTGATCATTTGGGATTGTTAATCTATATATATTGACATGGATTTTACTGGATAGATGTTGCAAGGAAAACGGCTGATGGAAGGGGAGTATAGTTCATATGTCAGGAAAGCTGGAGCAACAAAAGCATTATGTTGCTGGCGACAACGAGTTTAATTTATTTATAGTCCTCAAGTAGCTTGTTTTTCCACAAATTTAGATAAAACATAATTCACAAATTATAAGTTTGAACCGACTTCACTTCATGGATGGGCTTTAAATACTCTACAACTGATCTTATATGCCATTTGTAACCTCAGCATAATAGGTAGCATCTTTTACGTGCTTAATGGTTTGTTTTGATAAGTTAGAATTGAGTTGTAGACTTGTAGTTACCGAAATGAGTAATTGAGGTTTAGATTAGTACACGGCTACACGTACTTCAACCACTCATTATAACATTTTCTCCTTTTGGTCTACTGAATGGTGGCTAGCTTATCGTCCCTCTTATTTTGAAGAGGCATCGGCTAATCTCTAATGTACGACACCTTCACAAGAGTTTCAAGGCCTTCACTTTGAAAGCCATGACAGTGTCTAGCATTTTGACCGATCGCTCAAAATTCACAAGTTTACTCTAGTGTGTGTTCGCTACAATTATGTGTGATAACGTGCCGTCGCATTTGAATAGGCTGGAATTCACACCGGTAGGAATCTATACCTGATCCGTACAGTTTCGCCTTTGGAACGGAGCGTCCCGCTCGTTCCGGACCGGAACATGAAGAATTTACAAGTATGCTACCTATAATTTAGATCATTTGATTTAGATTGTGTTTAGAATTTTGTAATATGCAAGTACTTACACCCTCAGCCACCAGTATTTCTATAATGTATCCGTTACATCATAAGGGCGGTTGTCAAGTCAATCATTACCACAGTTTAACCATTACCCACATTTACAATTATGCCGCATAGTTAACTGTCTTTTGAAATCTTGAAATAGCGGGAGCTTAATAATTGCCCTCCAGAGTGCCAAACTACAAAGTAGTTTCAATACTTCAACCCTTATCGTGATTGCAAAATTCGGAAATACTAAGCATCTCCGTTTTTTCTTCACCCTTGAATTTTACCGCTTATGTGTGGTTCTCTAATTGGTGGTGGAATTATAAAAAAATGAAAAATAAAAAAATATTTGCAATAATATATGGACACATAAGAGGCGAAATACAAGATTCATGAATAAAAAGTGAAACAGAACAGCCCTCTTGTAAATATAAATATCCAGTAATTATATTTGTCTTATTATTAGTGTGATAAATGAGATTCTCTGAAAACAAAAAATGAAATTCTCTCCGTATATAAGAAAATTATTCCTAGTAAATTGGTGCTAGCTCAAATGGTAGAGCATTTAAACAGGCCCGTCCCTAGTGCTGGACCAACTTAGTGGCTGCCTAGGGCCCCAAGTTTGGTGAGGGCCTCCATTTCATAGCAACAAGAGGAGTATTCATATAGTAACATATTTCCTAATTAACCTAACAATAGTTAATCCAACCATTTTTCGGTCAAAAGTCTAAGCAACTGAAACCTCATGCACACCCTCATTGCATATTAAGTTTTGTTCGTATTTTGATCTTTCTCATCTACAGTAGCTTCTAAGTTAGGCGTTCTGATATTACTTTATTTACTGCTCTAGTTTGTATTAATTTTATTTTATTATTATTTTGCTTTCATTTACATTCTTTTTATATACGTCCAGATTTTGTTTTTATTTACATTCTCTATGGAAAAAGATTGAGTTAAGATGTAGGATTGAACTTATATTGAGTTATTTGATTCATTTAGTCAAATAGGTCTTATAGAAAGAAAAGGTGGTGACAAATGTGTGAAGCTCGCTGGTAGAGCGTTTGAAGTCCCTGCATGAAGTCCCGAGTTCGAACATGTTTAAAAAGATCATACAACAAAGTCGCCTAGGACCTCATGAAAATTAGAGACGGCCCTACATTTAAAAGCACATGTACCTGCATCAGGTTCTGGGTTCAACAGCAGACGTCAAAGATGTAAGTCTCAAAAAAAAATTCCTAAAAAGACTTTGCAGCCCATTATAGGATAGTGCTGGGCTGAAGATGTGCATCAAGTAGAGACGTCACGGTGGAGCTCCGCGGTGGCGCCTTCTTTCTTGAAAGGGCGATTAGGGTTTTGCAAGATTGGAGCAGGGTTCAGAGTGTATGAAGGTAAGAACAATGCTCTTGTAGATCTATATCTCTCTCTTAAACAATGAGTTCAATAATTCATTTTCTAGTACTTCGCAAGACACTGCTACACCAGATTAGTAATATCCCCATATCTTCAACCAAGTTTGATGGCTTTTCCTTCTTTTTACAAAGGTCTCTCAAACACACCTCAGTAAGATCAAATCTTGGAGACCCACAGTCAATTACTGTCTCCTACCTCAGAAACTCATGTGGGTTGTCCTTAGAATCAGCCATTTTAGCCTCTAAGAATGTTAGGCTTGATACCAATGAACACCAGCCAGATTCAGTTTTGCAACTCTTGAAATCTGCTGGTTTGGATCAAACCCACATTACAAATCTGATATCTAAACGCCCCAAGTTACTTCTTGCTGATCCTGACAAAACCATTAAGCCAAACATTGATCTTTTCCTCCATTGTCTGGGAATGCCTGCCACTGAACTTGGAAAATTTGTGAACAAGTATCCACGCATTCTCGAAAAGAATGCTAGTTTTGTTTTCAATGTGCTTCAAGAGTATGGTTTAACTGCAAAGCAAATTCTCAAAATAACCATCAACCGCCCGGGATTGTTTGTTGTAAGTGGCCAGAAAATTATCAAGCCCAAGTTGGAGTATTTCAAGTCTCTAGGGCTTCCGACAGAGGAAATTGCACACATGCTTTCATTCGATTCTTCTATATTGCACATGAGCCTTGAGTGCCAGATTGTCCCCTCAGTTGAAGCGATTAGACGTATTGTAGGCACTGATGGCAGCGTATTGAAAGTTATCAAGAGATGTGCTAAGATTGTTAGGACCAATGTCCACAAGGTACTGGAGCCAAATGTGGTATTATTGATGAATCATGGAGTAGCCCACTCAAATATTGTGAAGTTGATCAACTTATTCCCTCAGGCTTTGATTAACCAACCAGCTAGATTCCATGAGGCTGTAGAGGAAGTTGATAGATTTGGTTTTGATCCCACGCGTCTGCAATACGTTTTAGCACTTCATTCAATATTGATTGTGAGCAAATCGGCTTGGGAACAGAAATGGGAAACTTTCCGCAGTTTTGGCATGTCAGAAGACGAGATTGTTTCAGCGTTCAGGTCAGAGCCATTTTGCATGATTCCATCAGCGAAGAAAATCAGCAAAGTGATGGATTTTTTTACGAATAAGTTGAAGATGAAGACCTCCTGCTTCTCCAAGAACTCGATGCTGATGAAATTCAGCTTGGAAAGTAGGCTTCTCCCTAGGTGCGCCGTACTTCAACTTTTGATGGAAAAAGACCAGGTGAAAGGAAAAATAAACCTTGTTTCTGTCTTGAGAATGACTGAGAAGAGGTTTTCACGGAAGTATGTGGATTGTTATGTGGATGCGGTTCCTGAAGTTATGAATGCCCATCAAGGAAAGATGCAGTTTACAGGGTTCCCCATTGAGAGAAAAGTAGATGAAGATTTGGTTTTGTAAAATGTATTCATGATTCCAAATATCCAACTTGCATCAATTGCCCATTCTTTTTTCTCCCACTTTCAGTTTCAATGCACATTTTTCACCCAAGTCAAATTGAGCAGCTTCAGCTTTGATCTTTTGCTTGATGTATGGTTCTCAAGTTGAGCAGCTTGCTGGTCGAAGTGGCACATGGATTAACTTCATACTGGCGGTGCTATGACATCAAGAATCGCCAAATCGGTGATTGAGATGTGAAATGCTTCATCTGCAATTGCGAAAAGTTGCTTTATGAAGTGATGGACTTAACGACTCCAGTAAATCCCAGAATTTACTTTTTACCATTTTATTCAAGTAGATTTCCTTGCAACACCAATTCACATTTTGTGTTTGGGGCTTGAATGCCTTTTTACTCTTGTATGAATTTCATTGTGTTCAATCCTGTATTAGGGCCGAGAGGTCGAAGAATAATTTAGTAAAATTAAGGGGTTGATTGGACACAGTATGATAGTAGAAGGGTCATTCGATGTTTCAGTATTGTTAGGGTGTATTTTGTAATTCTTGAAACATCTTATGCTTTATATGTATCCCCAGAATTGGGGAAGAACACTATCAAGAATTATGAATGAAATCTGCTTTCTCTCTTATATTTCTTCCTTATCTCTTGATTAAGAAGCCAGTGATTGCTGCGAAACCCTAATTCCGTAGAAATAATGAGAATTCAAACCAGAAAGAAGATATTTCTTATTCTTCAAACACAATAATGACTTTAAACACCCACTATTGGGTGAATAACCATTTCAATTCCAATTTGTGATTACACAAGTAGCAATAATAAGATTCACTTAGTGACAAGTCTCAATCTCACTTCTCAAGCATTGCTCTAACCCTCATTGGGAGTCCATAAAGCCTAATGAAACCGGCAGCATCCGCCTGATTGTAGATCTCCCCGTTCTCAAACGACGAGATATCTTCCCTGTAAAGACTGTAAGGGCTTTTCCGACCCGTAACAGTAACCGAACCTTTGTACAGCTTCAGCGTCACGGAGCCGGTGGTGGTCGCCGAGATCTTTTCCATGAAAGCGTCCATTGATTCCCTAAGAGGGTCAAACCACCTTCCTGCATACACGAGCTCGGCGTACTTGAGGGCAATAGAGTCTTTTACTTGAATCGTTTCGCGGTCAAGAGTTAGAGACTCAAGTTCCCGGGCGGCGGCGAAGAGGATGGTCCCACCAGGAGTTTCGTAGACGCCTCGGCTCTTCATTCCGACGAGACGGTTCTCAACCATGTCGATGCGGCCGATTCCGTGGGCCCCACCGATTCTGTTAAGCTCTGAGAGGAGGGAGGCAGGGGAGAGGTCCTTCCCGTTGACTGAAACAGGAATACCTGATACTATCCCGATCTCTATGTACCTACAGAGGAAAGAGCACATTCAGAAAGACCGGTACTCAGATGGCTTGGATGAGATAGATTATTAGATAGATTTCTGAATGAGTGGTTGAGATGATGCGGATTTGTCTCTCTCCTGATATCAACCACACATTCAATAATCTATCCAGTAACATATCTCTCCCAAACAAGGCCGATGTAGACCAATCAAAATGTGTATTAAACTACGAGAATTACTCGGGTTGGTTGGGAGCATCTTCTGGGTCGACGCTCATCATGAACATATCCTTCTTTGGTTCATTTTCTGGGTTTTCCAGGATGTCTCCCTTCATTGAGCAAAAAAAAGGATCACAATTGGTTTCCGTCCGTGTTTTTGGGAAGTTAATCTTAAAAATATCAAAGGAACTGCTACAATACCTCGTGGCTGAGATGCCAAAGGTTTCTGTCTCTGCTGTAGATGGATTTCTTCGTAACTGGGACAGGCACGTTATGCTTTTTAGCATACTCGATGGCGTCTTCTCTTCCTGTGATCTCCCATTCCCTCCATGGAGCAACACAGTTGAGTTCAGGATTTAGAGCAAAGAAAGTGAGCTCGAACCGCACCTGTGAGTTGAAAGCAAAACAGCTCAGTACTTGTATTCAAGAAAAGGTGACAACATTTATGTTACTAGAAGAAAGAAGGGATTAATGAGATGCAAACCTGATCATTTCCCTTCCCCGTGCACCCATGAGCAACAGCGTCAGCTCCAACTTCTCTAGCAACATCAACCATGGCCTGCCATCGGATATGAAATGATAATAATAATCAGAAAATTGAATGAGTGAAATCAAACAATTCGTACACGTTTTTTTGAATTGCAATTCAAGAAAACACTGCACGAACACAACCTGCAAAGGGTGTCAGTGTTAAGGATGACAACTATCTTTTCTCCAACCACGTTACAATCACTTCTATCAGAAATGTTGGTGTTTCTCATACGGCTCACAGCTTAGACAAGCATTGTTTACTGAACAGTACACAGTAATATCATAAAGTAACAAAGTAAATACTTTGAAGTAGTGCTGGTCATCGGCCCTACAGCCCAAAAAGCCCACCCGACCCGGCCCGAAAATATTAGGGCTTGGGCCTAGTTTTCTTTTCCAAAAAATAGGGATTGGGCCTGAATAATTAGGCAGATTGAATTTCTGGCTGGGCTCGGGCTCGATGTCATAGGTCCAGCCCTGGCCCGACCCAGCCCAAAGCTATAACGTAGTGAAATCAATTCATATATTGTATATATATATTATGGTGTGATGCATCCAAACAGTCCCTAAGAACGAAGTCCACAATGATATCATAGATTTTTAGTTGAATTTTGGGTATTTGTACATGTGGAGTTCTACTTTACATGCATACTTAGGGTTACCTGTGGAAATTTATGGATAAATTGGGGCTTTGGGCTTAGATTAGCCTGAAAAGGTTGGCCCACAACTCGGTCCGGGCCAGGCTCGCGCTATGTTCACAAAAATGTTCAGCCCGATCAAGCCCAACCGAACCCGGCCATGTCCAGCGCTACTTTGAAGCCGTAGCTAAACGTAGAAGTGTATTAAGCACGTAGAGAAGTACTTCATTCATAATTTCATGCGTGATCATGATAACTAATGGGGAAATGATCTGATTGACGACATCAAATATGCCTAAAATCACATTTATCTATCTAATTTTTCCATTTATCTATCTACTTTTTCCATTCTTTCTCAGAGTGCTCACCTTTGCAATAACAGGTCGAGCCATTGACGTTCCAAGCAAGTATTTCCTCTCATAGATGGCACCGGCTCGCAGACAAGGGAATATGAAATCTTTCACAAATTCTTCTTTCAAATCCTTTACAACTAGTTGACAAGCACCACTAGCTTTTGCCTTCTGTTCTAAACCTTCTAACTCAATTGACCCCTGTGGAAATTTGAGCAACATTTAGGATCAAAACATAAGGGCATATAAGAAATTGAAGAGGAGTCATCATAAGGGCTCTAAGTTTTGTGAAATCCAACAGCAAATAGTGACATTAAAATTATAATAAAAGTATAAAACCAAAGAATGGAGATCCAGCTTACTTGACCAACATCAGCAGTGAAGCAGACAACTTCACAGCCATAATTTTCCCTGTAATACACGACATGGTTCGTGAGTTAAGAAGATGCAACTCTTCCATTAACTTGGACATAAGTATGCTCTAGAAATCGATTCATTTACAGAAAAGGGTAATTAGGGAGGGTATTTCTGCAGCTATCATCCAAGTTTTCGAACTTACAACACATTCACTTTAATAGACATTTAATTATGCTTTTTTGAAATAAACTAATCCAAACATTACGAAAATATGACTTATTTGTAGAAGCCAGTTACGCATATTCAACATGTGTCATACCACACTGTCCACATTTAGTTCAAACCTATGTTACCAGAAACGAAATAGTACCCACGTTTCTCGTTCCGAGTCGTACGTACCGAAACGCGGTACGTTTTTGTCCCGAAACGCAGAAAGCATCGACCCGAACGTTTCGTAGAGTGAGTACATAATTGACATGTTTATATTACTACTTTACAGTGGTACTTATTTGCATAAAGTTATGTTATCATAACTGGATTTGAGAATGGAAGTATGAAACTATTTAAGTTGATATTGTTTGACCTTTTAGGTAACTGTAGGGAAGTTGTTCCCAAATAGTGTTCATCGTTCCTAGTAATTGGATTTCGTCCCCGGACAGCGTTCCGGAGAAGCCTACGCCTAGCGTACCCCGTATCGGCACCTATCGCGTTTCTCGTTCCCGTTTCCGTCCCACGTACCACAGCGTACCACGTTTCTGGTAACATAGGTTCAAACTGAGAGGAACGAATGGAATACCTTAACCACGGCACAATGACTGAGGTATCTAAGCCACCACTGTATGCCAGAACAACTTTGTTCAACTTCTTCCGCAAAATTCTGCCATCTCCACTGGGGGAGGCTTCAGTGTCTTTTTCGGTGGCCAAAACTGCTTGAATGGCTGCACTCAAGGGGAAATAAAATGGCACCACATAAGTACATGAGCAGAACTTCAAATTATCCACACAAAAAAGTATGGTACTTCAAATCACATGTAGAAGAGTTAGGGCCGTTAGGCCCTTAGTAAAGCAAGCAACTTGTACATATTTTAGAAATATTGAAGCTTTGAAGGTACTCGGCTCCATCTTCCCATTACGACACAAGAGAGAACACATACGCAATTGCAAGCGTTATATTTAATAAGATTTAAAATTATACTTTCGAGAAAAAAAAATGATCAACTGTCACTCTTGAGAGTTGACGAATAAGCAGCGGCGATCCACGAAAGCAAAAACTAAACGATAATGGCAGGTCATGAAAGCAGATAAAGTACTACCTCCATTCCACCAGGTTTGTCCTACTTTGACTTTTGATGTTCACTTTGACTGGGTGATTTGGTTAGCAAAACGATGCAAGAATCCAGTAATCTTTTCATGGTGTTGTAGACTGTAGAGTAAAGTTTAGTCTACAAAACCATGAAAATTTACCAAATTATTGCATCGTTTTGCTAACCAAGTCACCGCGGTGAATAGTGGAGGTAGTACATGTTTGGGAACTCTGGTTTTAAACAGTGTTTTCACGATAAACACATCTGGCAGCGCTGTTACATTTACCTGTCATTCAAGCTTGTTTCTGCTTAAAAGCAAATGTTTCTAGAAACACCGATTTTGGTGTTCCGTTGGTTGTTTAAACAGGTATCAAACAATCTCTGATACAAAAAAGCACCATGGAGCTGAATACCTTGACTACTACAACCAGCTTTAGCTACAGCAGCATTAGCATTCCTGTGGAAAATGGTGTTACCATTGAAATCACTCACTTTTGCCCCTATCTGCAATAAACCCATCATAACAGAAAGCACCAAGAAAATCCCATTAGCAGATTAATTCACCACTTCCAAATCCAACTACAACAATGGAAAGTGAAGCAAAAAAAAAAGAAAAAAGAAAAAAAAAAAAAAAAAAAAAAAAACACAACCCATTAGCAGCTTAATGCACCAGTTCCAAATCCAACTACAACAATGGAAAGTGAAGTAAAAAAAAAAAAAAAAAAAAAAAAAAAAAAAAACTACCTCCTGAAATAAAGATGCTTTCTTTGAGCAGAAAACTTTATCGCTGCTCATCAACGACCCTGTCCATGAAATCACAAGTAGAAAATGTTCATAAAAAAGCTAAATTTAGCCGATTGATTATCAAACATTTGGCGATTCTGTAGCAACAAATAGGGTTACTTTTTTTGGATAAAAATGCGAAATTTGAGATCGATTACCTCGATGTTTCGTTCCATTGAAGAGAAGATTGGTTCGAGAGGACGAAGGGATTGCGTGTAGCTGAGCCATTGTTGTTGTCTTCTCTTCTTCACTTGCAGAGCTGCGCTAGTGAGGGTTTTAGGGGAAAGAAGGACTGGAGAGGTGTGAAACGGTGCCGTATGAGGAGAGTGTAAATTGCAGAAATGATCTGTTTTGTTTGGTTATATTACAAGTCGGGCACCTTTTGTTTTGGGGTAACTACAGTTAATAACTTAATATCAGACCCGAAATAAACCTGACACAAAGTTAGCGGGTTTGGGTCAACACGAACCTGCGAGAAGTCAGAAACAGGTCGAAGGAAAGTGACATGGAAGTAAAAACAGGTCAGGTTAATTCCATCCAGCACAATTCAAAAGCGACATGTTTTAACCCGCCTTACACAACGATAACTCTCTTTTTCATTGTTAGTCGTTCTCTCAGCGCATATGCCTAATTCTAACAATATCCAGTGGACACAAGTCTGGCACGGAATTAAGGGAGTTGGGTTAACACGAACCCGCAACGTGTCAGAAACGAGTTGACCCGAAAGTGGCACGAAATAAATGGTCGGTTCGGGTCGGCTTGTTTCTAACCTGATATAGTCCCACCCGACATGCAACTCGAGGATTGACCCGAATTGTCAAGCCTAGCCACCATAACCATTCTTAATTCCTTTTAGGTAAAGTTCATAAAAATAATATAAGGCATATAAAGAATTGCAATTAATACTATATGCTTAATTCTTAAAGTAAAAAAGGAAGTGGTTCGGAACGAATCTCTTAACTATGAGAAAGTATTCATTGGGGCAAGCCCCGCCACTGTGGCATGCCTGCGTGGTGGAGCGCACCATTCAATTTTTGACAAACAAGCAAAATTTAGTGGGTTCCACCTGATTAGTGCATATTTGTCAAAAGTTGAATGGCGCGCCCCACCACGCAGGCATGCCACAGTGGTGGGGCTAGCCCCAAAGAATACTTTCTCCTTAACTATGCATAGCAGAATTAGGTTGATTTTATTTTTCCACTTCCATCTCCTATAAACATTTCGTTGTGTTTTTTTTTTTTTTTTTTTTTTAGCTTCAACAATTCATTATTGAACATGACTTCTCTTTTCTAACAAATGTTTTCTTATTAATAAAGAAAAATAAGAGAGCTTCGCCAATTTGATATTTATGATGCCAGTCGAATTGATAAATTTTAAGATTCTAAAAAAGGGTCGAGTGGACATTTGTAATTAAAGACAACGAAGATATGTACAAGTCGTGTAATGACATATTTGATGAATTCGAACAACAAAATTTGCTTAAAAATCCAGGAGAATTGTTGGTACCTATCTTGTATTGTTAGCCCGCACACATAAGCAGAATTGTACTAGAGTACAAAGCAATGTCAAAAATATAAGTAAGACTGAATAAAACAACAACTACTCCTTATATCAACAAAGAAAATAGGACAATGGCGTCAACATTTAGATGTGCATGAACTTGCCTTGCCTATTTTCTGAAGATTTGTTTTATTGCTCCAAACACTTCCCATTTATTTGACAAACATCAAAGAAAATTACAAAAAGATGATGTCCCATACAATCTTGTAAAATATCATGAAAGGTACATTACACCCTTAAATATAAATTATTCCAAAACTTTTAACTAGTCATATAGCGGGTTTTTTTTAACAAGTTTTAATTTGTGACGGACTGCAATTTGTTATAATGGTATGCACCTTGGTGGGTGTAAGTGTTGATACACACCAGTTAAAAATAAAAAATAATCAGTTAACCTAATTTTGAGTACTCTATGTAGCATGAATAATTACGAATGTATTTGATATGAAGTAAACTTATATTTTTAGACCAGTTGACACATCATATTTTCAGGATTTTGTGATTAATTTGTTACGGGAGGGTGTCGTGTGTCACTTGGGGGTGGAGTTGACTTGATACTTGGCACACTGAAAAAGTGAAGTGTCACTAGTAAAACTATAAGGGATAAAGTGTCATTGCATCAAACTTGAGGAACAAAGTTTCTTTTACCAATGTAGTTCCAAATGTTCCGAAGCTCCTCCATGTGATTTTATCTTGTGCGTGATTTCGTTTTAACCCCCACAAGTTTTAACACAAAGACAAATTCACCCCTTTTTATTTGAGAATGATATTTTCACCCCTTCTGTGTGCCAAACTTCTAGACACACTTGCATTACAACTTTATGTGTCAGTGATAGAACTCTCATCATCGCAATTAGAAAGTGTAGGTATCTCAAAATTTGGAACATTTAAGGAGTGAAAGTGCTATTTCCCAAAAAAAAGGGAGGTGAAAAGTGTGTGTGCATCAAATTTGAGGGTGTGAAAGTGAAAGAGTATTAAAACCTCTCCCTAAATTCCTCTTTGTTTTCTAATCCTGCCCGAATTCAAAATTGGGCTCCTACTCTCCATTTGTAAGAGGACAAAGTTGTTTGTCTTTTTCCTCGAAGGTTAGGAGACCAATTTCGAATTCGGGTGAGTTTTTTTTTTTTTTTGTCAAACATTTGGGTGAGGTTATATGACCAATTGCCACCCTTTTCTGGAAAAACAAAAAATTCAGCAAAATCATAACAATTTTCTTTTGAAATTAGATCATTGAACTTGGAATTTTGCACAACAATCGAGTTTTGAGTTCTTTCATGTGAATAAGATGACAGGGTTTAAGAAGCTGAGTATTTTGGTTTCAACGTCTATTTATGTCTGACGAATTTGTATAATTTGAGCGATGAAGAAGAACACCAGGGCCCATCGAGTTCACTCCAGATCCTCCGTCAGATCTAGATCAAGAACGACGTCTATGTGTGTGTGTGAACAAATCTGTGAGATTCCCCCTTTCTCTTTCTTCGTCCCATTTTGGAACAAATTTATCTGGTTAAAATGATAAACTGTTTAGTCCTCCAAATAAGCATCACGTTCTTTACAATCAACTACAGTGTAACACTTACACAAATTGTCAATGATTAGCAGACACTTATTGGTTGTAGAACACAACGTAGTGCTCTTTTATAGCACTAAAAAATTACTCGGTTAAAATATAATCAAATATTTTTTCCAGATTCACTCATCTCTTTTTAAAATTAGATTCAAATTGTGTTAACTTGAATTGATTTGGATTTCTATTGGTTATTGTTGGTAGTGGTGGTTTAACATATGGGGTTTGGTAATGAACTTGAAGTTGTAGCTTTCTTTTTGGATCCTCAGATCTTCATCTTCAGCAGAGAGAGAGAGCAAGAATATGAAATGACTAGGGGATTACCCGTGCCCGAGGGCACTACCCCAAAAACACGTTTTCACATATTGTAATGTCATAAATAAAATGAATATTTTCATCGACAAACATGTGCAGAAAATGAAGACAACATAAATAATTGTAGTAAATAATCAGCAATAAAGGAAGCTCTTTTTTTATAATTATGATAAAAGGAGTGGGTAGTTAATTGGGAAGCTGAGTAGTGGGTAGTTAAGTGGGTGGTAGGTGAGATCTAAGGGCTGGGGTTAATTCAATCTAACGGTCTAAAAGACATTTTAAAGTCAACCGTCCTAATTTATAATATAGACAAGGAAGGAGGCAATAGATGTGTCGGGGTACTTTGGTCATATCGAACAATTTCAACAGAAACTTAACAAACCCCTATCTACAAGGGGCTAAAAGTGCAATTACCATTAATTACTATAGTTAGTATTATTTTGTTAAACTACTCATTTGGACTCATCGGAAAAAATTCAAGAAAATCGACCGACCAGATCTTCAGCCACTCTGGCTTTGCTCTGTTTCAAGCTTTCCATTTCATGTGTTCATCAACCTCTCTATTCATCGAAGAATTCGAGATCTAGATCCGAATCTCACGCTTCACGATGCCTGGTGAGTCCACCACATTGGTCTACCCTTCTAAGAATTAGGGTTTATCATAACCCCCAATTTGGAAAGTTGATTTTGAAATCACCACATTGGTTTAATTTAATTTTCAGGTAAAGTTGGTTGCGATAGTTTGTGGTTGGCTACGAACCCAAGTAAGAGATGGGGCGAATTGTTCTTCCTTCTCTACACTCCCTTCTGGCTCACTCTCTGCCTCGGCATCGTCGTCCCCTTCAAGCTCTATGAGGTTCCTTTGCTTTTATTCTTTGCATTTTTTACATTCTTGTGAGGAAATTGGTGATTTTGGTATCTGGGTTTGGTTCAGTTTTGAAATTTGAGTTTGGGTTTTACTCAAGTGGACTTCATTGTCCCATTTCAGATCAATGCCAAAAAAAATAGTCTTCTCTTCTGCTCAAGACTTTAAGTCTTTAAATTTTCGTGTTAATTATTGGGGGAAAAGTCAAAGAACAAAAACATGGTATTAGAAGTTTATGATAATTCATTTTGGTAGGTGAACCTTATGAGAACCTATATGTCTTTATTGAATAATGAGCTAACTCCTTCATACGGGCGTTAACTTTGTCGGGGACTTAACTTGTCACCAGAAGTTTCTCTTTTACTTGGAGGTCTTGCATTTAATTCATACGATTTGCACGATGGAGTGTCTGAAAATTTATTCATGACTTGTTCTACGCCCATAATAAGCTGCAAGAGCTTAGTTGCAAGTTGCAACCCTTACGGTTGTAGCCAGAGTTTGAAATGAAAAGTTAACTGACTCTAAATTAGATTGCTCAACAACTGAAATTTATGATTTTTTGTGGAGTTGGTATGAAAACGGTGAGTTTTGCACAAGAGAATTGATTGAGGGATCAATTTAGCTTTGTAAGCTTAAGTAGTATGCAGTGTGTAGAATACTCCGGATATAGGTTATGCTGATTATTGCTTCAGGGCAGAAATAGTGAGTATTATCAGTATTTTCTCTGGTTACTGATGCTATGAAAGGAAAAAAGGAGTTCGTGTGGGTCCTCGATTATAATGCTTTTGTTGGTCCTGGTTGGAGAAAAAGCGGTCACGGGAAACTAGAGAACCAGGACATGCAAAGTGGTTTCTTGTTTAAGTTATCCCCTTTCGGTGAAATTTGAGTTGTTTGGTCTTGAATTCTTTCTCTTATCAGCCCTTAAGTTGGATCTTGTGTTCATATATGCGGTACATTCATATGGGAACCAATATACGAATCTTCACCATGAACTATATAATCAGTTAGTAAGGCTTCTCAGCCCAATTGTTGAGCATTATAGATAGGATATACTGTAACAGAACTCTTTACTGGTCCATAAACACAAGGATGTGCTCTTACATTCTCACATCTCGCGGATATTCTATAAGGATATGACAATAATCATATCTCTCGCACTATCCATTGACCTGCACTTGCATTGATATATATGATTTAGATGTTGTATAACCAGACGCTTTCTGTAATGAACAGACCTTCACGGAATTGGAGTACTTGCTTCTTGGATTGGTTTCAGCTGTACCATCCTTTGCCATACCAATGCTACTTGTCGGAAAGGTGAGTTATTACTTCTCATATCAGTTCCCTAAGTGTCCCCACTATTTTGGTGCAAAGTAAAACATTTAACAACATGGTTCCAGGCTATGTTTTAGTTGCATCTTTTTTTACGTTACAAGAGCGGATTAAGTTTTTGTTGGCAAGGATCTGAATTTTTTTGAGGGACACGTTCGCATTTACATTTCTATTCATGTGATCAGACTTCAGAAATATTGTTATATTATTGCAGGCCGATAGAAGCTTATGTTGGAAGGATCGTTACTGGGTGAAGGCAAGTTGTTATTATTATGGGTACTTCAAATAATTCATTACTAACACTTGCCTAATAGTACTGAGCTGTTTTTTCGTTTAAAATGGGTGATTTGCCACTATACAGGCTAGTGTCTGGATTATAATTTTCAGCTACGTCGGGAACTACTTTTGGACTCATTACTTTTTCACAGTTTTGGGAGCCTCGTATACCTTCCCATCGTGGAAGATGAATAATGTGAGCTTCAATCGTGATTTTCATTGGGCTTCTATATCATAGCCCTAATTATTTTGTTTTCCCAGGATGCAATCTGAATGGTTTCCTTGTAGGTACCTCATACAACTTTTCTTCTCACGCATGTATGCTTCTTGTTCTACCATGTAACTTCAAACATGACCCTTCGAAGACTGCAACATTCTATTGCTGGATATCCCGAAAAAGTTCAGTGGGCATTTAAGGCAGCATGGATTCTAGCACTTTCTTACTTCATCGCTTACTTGGAGACGATAGCTATATCCAACGTATGTAACATTGTCGACTCTCTACATGTTACTGCTTTCTTCAAGTTCTTGCAACTTCCAACACGATTGAATTTAAAGCACTAAAAGTGTATGTTACTGGTCCTGTCATTACTTAAACTCTAGACTTTTAAAAGGTTAAAAACTCCTGCCAACTCTTGTATCTTTATACTCACTTTATTGTTAAAGTCTCTCACTTTTCAAACTGGAAGGCATAAACATAAATATTTAGTACTCGTACGTTGCCTTACAGCGCCAACTTTTTTTCTAAACTACAAGGATGTGTAACATTGTTCCTGAATTGCATTTTTTTCCTTAACTACCAGGGAATTGGATATACAAGAATTGCCAACTTCGTTACTCACAGCCATGTGTTTTCGAAATTTCGATGCTGCTTGTTATAGTTATTGGTTCATTACTCAATGTGACAGGCCCAGCTCATCAACTTTTTCGTTTTGTGCAGTTTCCGTACTATGATTTTGTGGACCGAGCGTCAATGTATAAAGTTGGATGCTTGTTTTACGCAATCTATTTCCTCGTAAGCTTCCCAATGTTTTTGAGGTAAATAATTTTGGCTCTTATCTTCTTACTTATCATGCATGTGTTTGTAACTTGGTATCCTTCAGGCCTTCACCATTGAACTATTTTTGGTCAAGCTTATGTATGCGTATAGTTTTAAGGTACACACTAGGTTGTAAAACATTCATCGAAACTAACGTCAGGTAGTTACATGTTTTGGGGTGACTGGGAGATGGGAGTCTTCAACGCCATTTTCAACATATTCTGCAATTCAATGCTTATTTTCTTGGGAAATTATTAGAACCAGAGGTGTTGAGGTGTTATATGAATATACAAAATCACATTTCAAGGTTTTATTCAAATTTCCAATCGAAGAGAGGGCAATGATCGGATAGGCCAATTAAAATGCCTCAATACCCATTTATCATGTCCCAATTTTGAGGTTCATCCCCTCCCCGTCAATATATACATCTTCAATGGGCAATTAATAACAGTCATTGCAGAACAATGTGAGCAGCAATCATACAAACAAGATATAACCAACATTATTTGAACATGGCCAACGAGAGTTGGTTGAGTTGGTAATGCCCGTGTCCTCTCTAGCCCAAGGCTTGGGTTCGAGTCCTGCTGTTGGCAGTCCCTCTTGGTGATGATCTGTACATTTTTTTGTATGCCCTCGTATAGAGGCTAAGGTCTTCTTGACCCTGGGATGTGTAGCCTCCCCTCCTCATGGTGTCAAAGGCCTGGGCCGGGCTGGCATGGAGGCCGGGCTTGGAGGGATAGAGGCAGTGGCGGAGCCAGGATTTTGGTGGGGGGGGGGGGGGGGGGGGGGGCACAATTTTTTTTTAGGAGAGGGTATAGATTTTTAATGAATAAAAATTATGCTAGTGTAATAAATATCATGGTCTTTTCTGTATTTATGAAAAATTAAAGGGGTAATTGTGTATATTAAATAAGTGGTGTTTTAATGATTCAAAAAAAATAAGTATATATATTTATTTATTTATTTTTGTCCAAAAACCTTTGTTTTGCATTCCAAACTCTGGACCAAAGTACCACTTGGATCATAAAGGGGTAATTGTGTATATTAAGTAAATGGTGCTTCTTTTGTCCAAAAAGTCATGCTCCTCACAGGAATCGAACTCAAAACCTATGAGTTGCGAACCAAACTCCTAAACACTGAACCAGAGTACCAACTGTGTCATTGATGGGGGGCACACACATATATTCAATAATGGGACAACTAAAAAAGAACTAAAATTATCGGGGTATCCTAGTGTTTCCGGAAAAATCAGGGGGGGCACGTGCCCCTACATGGCTCCGCCCCTGGCTAGAGGGGAGGGGCCAGGAGGGTATTTGGGGGGAGGGGACCGGAGGGGCGGGGCTAGCCCGGAGAGGGCCGTCAAGGGTAGGGGGCGGGCCGGGATTTTGGAGGACCGGTTTCGGGGCCAGGCTGGGGACTAGGGTAGTAGGGGGCGGTCCGGGGCCGGGTTGGTGGTTTGGGAGCCGGGCTGGGCCGGCCCTCTTGACACCATGATCCCCTCCCTATAAACTCACAAGTAACCAGCAAAATTATTTGAACATGGAGGAGGTAACCTTGTAGATTGACTTCGTTTCAATATCATTGCATTTTCTCTTCAGAAATGTGGCGTTAGAAGTTTGTACCTTGCAGTAGTTAGTTTCTCGGACACAACATTTACCTGATTTGGTTTCCTAATGTGGTTCCACTTGTGTGTAGAATTGATGAGAAACCAGGTGATCCTTGGGACTTGCCCAGAGTGGCTGTTGACGCTTTGGGTGCTGCAATGCTGGTAACTATAATTCTCGACTTGTGGCGCCTGTTTCTGGGTCCAATCGTTCCCATTCCAGACTCGAAACAGTGCCTTCAACCGGGATTGCCATGGTTCCCCGGCCACAGTGAAGTTTGATCACAGCGATGAGAAGGTTTAAACAACCAGATGTGTTTCTTACTTGTCAGTTGTCACTTTAACTGAAGTGTTTGTAAGTTGTCTAAGTCCTCTGTGTGTTCCGGATAATGACCAGACATCCTTAAAAAAAAGTTGCTAATTGAGAAGAGTTTTCGCAATGTAGCTGCTGTTTTCTTTTGTGTACTCAGATAAATGCAAAGAAGCAATTGTTTGTATGGAAGATGCATTTGTTCAATTCACTCAGAAAGCATGTGCTTCTTACTTGCACAGAAGCATGTAGCTGTGCAGCAGTGCAGCGTTGAGCTATTCGAAGCTCAAAGGTAGGGGTGGCAACGGATCGGGTTTGGATTAAATTCAATCCACAAGGGTTTGGATCGGATCATATTCTGATCGGATTATCCATCGGAATAAGTGGATAATATTCTCACATATACAAGCTAAAACTACGGCCAACAGGGTGGAAATAATGAATTACAATAATCAGATTTATTTTCACTTTAGAAGTATAAGTTCATCCATTCTAACATAACAATATCATATTTACTTTAAAATTTTATGATGTTATTTTAGGTAATGATTGTAAATAATGTATTAATAATTATATCAATACATGTATATTACTGAACTAACTAGCAAATGACCCGTGCCCATAGGGCACTTATAAACTGTACAATTAAACTTATACATAATTTTTGAAATAAATTTAGATAATAAATTAATACGGATTTAATTTTTTTTAATGAATAGATAATTATGATTACCAATCGGATTGAGTTTCACAAATCAAAAACTCTACGATCCAGTTCCAATCCATTTGTAAACGGATCGAATCTTCTCCATTAGGGTCAAATCGTGCCAGATATCCTATCGGATCGGATCAAATTGTCATCCCTACTCAAAGAGTCAAAGGCTACATAACAATTGACGCTAATCATGGGAGTGTTTCTGGATTAAGTGGACTGAACGTGAGTTCAGGTAGCTCACGAGGTCAAAATAAGTGTTGCAAGATTTATTCAACTAGACAACCTTAATAATAGATGCTTCAGGACACAAAGATCTAAAGAAAAATCTCCAGGCTTTGGTACTACCTCCGTTTCGTCTGTTTCGTCTGCGTTTGACTTTTTAACCCGTAACTGAGTCACTTTGACTGGGTGATTTGGGTACCGAAACGATGTAATTTTTTAACAATTTTTTCATGGTATTTTAGAATAAACTTTCCTCTATAACACCATGCAAAGAATACCAAATTCTTTTATCGTTTTGCTAATCAAATCACCGGATGAAAGTAACTCAGTGAATAGTGACAAAAACTGAAGTAGGCTGAAACAGGCGAACAGAGGTAGTAGATAACAACCCACTGACATGAAAGAATATAAGAACTTTTATTATTTTCAGCACTAAATTGTAGAATTATATTGCGTACAAAACTCTGGTATCTTATCATCACATTATAAGCAGCTGCAGATTGCGTAAAAGTTCACTATTGAGATGTAGAAAAAATACATGGATTCCACAGCGAAAAGAACAGGCTATATTATAATAAACACTATTTAGCTGGGGAAGGCCGAGGAAAAGGTGTGCCTATGTTCTTCACTCGCCGTGATGCTTTCCTTCGCCAGTCCCACCCAAATTGGAGAAGAGCCAGAACTCACTAAGAACGCAATCCCACATGGTGATTACTGATAATAATGTTTTCCGAACACTCAAAACTAGAACTTAATTGTATTTTGTCTGTCTGTGGGGGCGACACATTGCCACAAAGCTCGGTATGATGGGATGTTTTCCGCTTCGACTCCAAGCGCTGCAAGGTTTCGCCCATATTCCTACACAATAACAACAAAAGTAATTGCGTAAAATGGTTTTACTAGTGTATTGGAACAAAATATTTATGATAAAGTGTTAATTTCAAGGCCCTAATGTTAAATTCATCCAGTGAATATTCAGGACTGCCTTGGGCAATTTCTGGCAAATTTAAGGAAATTATATGACGTGATATTTAGAGAGAATTCTACATAGATGAGGCTAACCTGAATGTCAAGAAATAACTGCATACAGATTTTATCAGTATCAGAAACATTATTATCGGAAACATCTGAGCTTGCTCCAGCTCGCCTCTGTGCGCCTTGACGTATCCTCAGAAGTGAGGATTCAGTTTTCCTAGCCTGTTGCAGTGGTTTGATAAATGAGTCGATAGATATTGTTTACCCAGAAAGAGTCGTATCAAGAAAAAGCATGGATCATCAGATATGTACTCAGATATATACTTACCACACTAACAAGATCGGAAGCTAATTCATGGTAACGGCCAGTTATGTCAAAGGCAGCACGTTGTAAGATTTCATTCCTAATATCACTTGTCAAATGCGTCGCAGCTCGCTCGCCATCCAAAAAAGCCTGCAATCAGATTTTGGTTCAGTGAAATGTTCAGAGACATAAAGCTGTTGGTTCAATGACTAAGTTGTTTAGTTCAGACTTGAGACATACAGCTACATTATTCGTACACGGAATCAATATGTTCTTCTCCAAGAAAACCATGTGGAAGACAGCCTAAGAACCGGCAGAGTCTAAAGATCCAGAGTATAACATTACTTCAGTTCTGAATCTTTTCTGACTACATTCAATAACAAAGCGGAAGAAACATACAGAGAAAAGAGAATATAAGATTCATTGGCCCGTCTAAAATCTTATAAAATAGCAACAGATGACTCTAACATAATTCACAAAATGAGCCTTTAACTTCATCCTAACTAATGGTGACCCCAATTTTGCAAATAAAAGGATGTGAGCGCATTGGATAGATGAGAACGTCATAAATGAAGTTCAATAGGACAAAAATGTTATCCTATCAGCCAACTATGGCAAAAAATAATGTTGTAGTTCGGTACAAGAGGTTTAATAGCTTAGAAGGACCATAAATTATTTCAAATATTTTCTATCAGCAATGTTTTCTCTTCTTTGCTTTGCGTCTGCTCTTGTTTATAGTCGTACAAACTACTTGCGCAAATTTCCATGGAGTTTTAACTACCACCTACTCGTCTCTCACATGTATACCCAGTTTCAGGAGTATGAGAGTAAGGAACAGAGGGTAAACCGGACTTGGCGAGCCAAAGAAGCATCCTAGAGCATCAAACCATCAATTGTTTTTAACCTAGGTGTGCAGGGGGGAAAGTCAATGTAGATAACTTGACATAAAATACCTTTTTACGCTATTCTACAAAGGTTCCACAACTTCATTCCCAGGTGACTGTGGTTAGGTCTTTCACCAAGAAGCCAAAAATCTCTGCAAACAATTTATATAGGATGCAATCCAAGTCGCATCGACTTTTACTAGTATCTTAAGCCCAGTAGCTGAAAAACATAGCAAATACTGCACTTGGTCTTTCTCCACATGAAAATTGTTGAAGATTGTATATGACAAGGCTTCCCCTGCTAGTATTACCCATCTCAAAAGTGATAATACCTTCTGCTATTGTCCATTTCATCATTGCCACTAAAGCCCTCCATTAAATGAATCCAGACTACGCTTCTTGTGGAACCCCGTTGTCGTAAGACAACACAACAAAGAAACCCACATTCCATATTCAACTAATCATAACGTGGTAATCACTAATCCACTACTTCGCTGGCAATCAACAATGCACCTAATATAGCAACGTATGCCACCCAGACACAAACGCGAAAGCAGGTTGCTCTTCCCAGACCTCTGTAGATGAGACCTGGGCTTTAGACCATCAGTTCCTTAGGGTCCACGGGTTTTAAAATACCAATTTTAGTCATTTTACTAGAAAATACCCAACAAAAGGAGAAAATAAGAGAGAAGCTCTACCAAAAATCAAACAAACGTTAGAAGAAACTGACCGCCGGAGACGAGAGAACCGGATCAGAATATTGATCGTCGTCTTGCCAACATAGCTCCTCATTCTCTTCAACCTTCTCTCTGGCGTGTTCTACTTATGGATGTCTTTATGTCTCAATATCTATCTCCTCTCACTTGGCCATCTACTTGTCCCATTATTTGGACATGTACTTCTCTGTAAGTCTGAGTTCCACACGAGCAATCATCTTCATTAAATGTCGGCAGTTCTCCGCGGCTAATAGGTATTTAATCTTATCAGAGTATGAAACGATTTTATAGCTTAAATTTGTGTATTTTCACTTAACTCTTTCTTCTTATCTGATTAAAGGTTTTCTGAATAATTGAAATCATGTGTTCGTGTAATTTCATCGATCAACAAAAACTTCATCCAAAGTTAAAACAGCTCCTGAAAAGAGCTTATTGTCTCTAGTAAACATGTCAAAACCAAAAACTCGACCCATCAGTTTGCAGTCTGCGGCACTGTTTACTATTCTTCACGTGCAGAGATTGGTAGAAAGCGACAATTGTCAGAGATCTATTCCATTGAGTATCAGAGAAACATCATTGAAGCCCAGTGTTGTCGTCTCCGTTCTTTTACTAAAAGACCAGACCTTCTGTTTCCAATTGAGTTCTTCACTAAGTGACCAAGTTCACCTATCACTTCTTTGCATGAAATCTGCTCAGTTGTAATAGAACTTTCATCAAGAAACTGATCGAGTTCTTTAAGGCATTTCTTTCCTTATAGCAACACTACCATTCACCTTCAAAATCCTACAATCCCGCAGGGCCCTCTGTACCTTCATATTTCAATCCCTGGACCAAATGTGGCTAAAGCCTTCAGTTTCAGTGATTAAACTCAATAAATATAGAGCAAATTTAATAGTCCAAACAATAGAAAAGGAAGAAGAATCATTTCTCCGGCTTCTCCCTCCATAATTCCATTATCACCGTAAGGAGCGGATGAACTAAAGTCCTTATAATGTATCTACAGTGTAAAGGGCTGTGGAACTTGTATGGCTAGCAGTTCAGTATACCATAATAATATACTTGGCAACTTCACCATTTTTGAAGGTTTTTGTTGAAGAGCCTAGTCCTGTTAAGGATGTAGTTACTGGGGATGAGGTCATGGATTGTAAGATTTGTAACCAGTGGTGGGCGAGAGGAGGCGCAAGATTGTCTCAGTTCAGTAGGTATTATGGAGTCACAGGGTGCTGCGACACCGATGGGTGTTGTTAAGTGCAGTCCCCTAGATCTTTTGCCTCCTAGTGCTGAATGCTGAAGATATGTTGGAATTAGGGGAATTTTTGGGGTTCTCCATAATGGCCAGGAACAACAAGCTAAAAAAAGACATTTTGAGTGTAATCAGGATGAGAGAATCTCCGAAAGAAATAAATCGGGTGCTGGCAAGGCTTCTCGACCGTTACTGGATAGAGAATTGAAGTGATTGGAATCACAGTGAATCATGAGATGAATAGTTGTTAGCTGGAGTTGTAATTAGTTTGAGTAGTTAGTTGGTCTCCTCATTTCGGTTCTGTTTCTATTGTCATACCTCGTTTGCGAGGCTTTTCTTTTTAATCAATTTCTATTACTTATCCAAAGAAGAAGAAAAATCATTCTGCAGGAAACTGATATTCATAGATTGGATAGCCTCTCCACTATACTTCTTTGGATAGTTTATAAGTAGTTTAATTAGCCTAGTCCAATTGTCATCTTTCAGTTCTGTGAACAGGATAGTTTATAAGTAGCTGACAACTCAAAATCTTGCCTACTGTGAATCTAAAACTAAGTAATTGGATCCAATATACTTCTTTAGCTGAGGAGGCGAAGGCCCCTTCAATAGCATACCAAAGCTGGCATCTTTTAGGTACCACATAAGCTTGCCTTAGGGACCATACAGGTATTTTCTGATGAAAAGTACATGCATTTTAAACTAAAGATCAAATGAAATGCAACATCGGGAAACAGAATCTATTAATGGATCATATATACGAGTTACGAGCAAAACAACCTACGCAGCTGATATATCACGAAACCAAGTACAATCACATAGATAGGTCAGAAAATCCAACTTGAAAACACAGATTTTTCCCTGGGGTAGCGTTTTCTCTGAGAAAAAAGATAAAGATTGATCCACTCGCTACTAGCCTACTACAATGAAGTAGAAGGAGAAGAGATTATTAATTTATTGATGTTGCTCATTCTCACTATGCAGCTCATAAAGAATGCTGCAACAGAGAGGGGGGGAAATAACTGCCTAAGATGACAAAGTGCAAATTTCACATTCCAATAAAACCATTGATAATGCTCAGTCAAGGGCTCAGCGACTAAGATGGTGAAGTCGATGCTACACTTAAAAGTACTACTATATATCTACAGTGGAAGCCAATACCTTTAAAGGTCGTAGAACGCCGGCCACATATGGTGAATGCCGAACAGGTAGAGGTTTATTAGTCATCCTGTAAGTTGCAGTTATTCCCTTCAGTTGTCTCAGGTCCTAAAACATTCAAGAAGATACATTAAAGATCAGTAAAGAATTCAGAGCAAAAAGTGTATTTATGGATTCTTAACTATCCCCATCCTTGAATAAAACATTCAGCGGTACAGGACAGCACCCAAGTATTGCTATGTAATCAAGCACTCAATGTTGACAAAGCATGCAGCTTTACCTCAACGGATTTCTCGACAACTGCCTCAACTATCGAATTTGTCACTTGGGGAATAATATTCTTCAGAGATTCTACACCCTGTAAAATGCTTCGCTTTACCAGATCAAGTACTTCCGTTGAGCATGAGCTGAGTAACTTAGACACATCATCTAGGATGTCACTGCTGATCTCTGACACCAGGATATTTAAATCATGTACTATCTGCACCACATGACCAACATAAGTATGCAGCTAAAGTCAATCACCAACAGATCGTGGCACCAACCACCCTGTAAGCTTAAGATACTACATTACCACATACAACATACTTCAAACAATTTAAGTAAATACATCCTAATTGGCAGTTTAGCAATATGGGTTCCTTCATATGACTTTGTTAAGATAGACCACAAGCAGCAAATTTCATCTTTGAACTTCTGCTAACATCAGCAACTCTTTCTTATATACCTCTAGAGCATTTGTACCATCCATTAAATAAAAACCTCAAAGCACCTGTAGTAAAGCTTGGGGACAATTTTGCAAGGAAAGGAATTCCAGCAATTGGACAGGATGAACTCCGCCCATAAGGGGGGAAAATGGACACTGGAAGAAAAACGAGAGAAGAAAACAGAAAGTGAACCAACAGAATTTGCACGGTCAGAACAGCTTTTGGACATTTCAACTACCCCCCCCCCCCCCCCCCCCCCCCCCGGATGTCAGCCACCAGCTTACCTAATAAACAGAAAAAGATGAACCATGGGAAATCGAACAGGTACCCACTAAAGACTTGTTTGGCCTCACTGAACACGCACTTAGAAGCAGCTACGTGTGTAAAGGAAAAACAACCGTGGTAAGTGGGAGGTTTGATTTACGAGGGTATCTGGTTTATCAAATCTGATACATAAGTTAGCGTGAAATCAGAAAGCTGTGTAACAATGGAATGGGTGTCGGCAGCCCCCACCCCCACCCAGGTCTTCGATGAAAGGCAACCGCTTGATTGATAAACACCACATCAATCTATATTTGAATTACATCCGACTCCATAAAGACATCTACAATCAGGTATCATCAAAATGCATCAACATACTCAACACCTTGGGAAGTGATACATACAAAAACAAGATCATCAGGGACAGCAGAAATAGCCCAGTTGGATCCAGGGTTGCCTCCAGCATTACCAGCTTTGCGAGCAGCCATTCCAGCTGACAACCAATTGGAGTACCTAATAAGCATAATACAGTCATATCATAAAATCAGGTATGCAGATTAAACCAATGCAAGGAAAACGCAGTGCTGAAAGTACAAACTGACCTAGAAAGAAGTTGTAAAGACAACCGCAGGAATTTGTCAGATGAAGAAAGGACGATAACATCTTCTCTCCAACAAGATCTTAAGCACTTGTAAAGAGTGACGCTTTGCTTTAGTGATAATTCTTGAAAAGTCTCCCCATCTGAAGGCAAGGCTCCAATTGGGACAAGCCCAGAACCTGCAAGCGCAGAATCTAAATCCCCAGCTATTTCCTGAAACCTGATATAATTTAATTAGTACCACCAATATATGTTTCCTAGTTTACTGAAGACGGAAAGAAGGCATACAACTGCAGAAGTAGTTCAGAATCACAATTTAACAAAGAATCTTCAATGAATGGTAGGAGTACCTCAAAGAAAAATAGACACCAAGATTCCATTGTTTCATGAATTCAGCATACACAGCCTCAGCTCGGAACTTGGCAACAGTAGATCTGGAGTGACAATAGCCTTAAATGACAAATAAGTGTCATCAGCATACTTGTTAGGATGTATGCACATAAAAAGGTGATTGGTAGCAGGAAATCAATCATTATCTCCACAAACAACTTCGTATAAATTAGGAGGCAAGTCAGAGTCTACCTTCTATATATGTCAAGAAATCTAGGCTTGATTTGTAATTTTTCAAAAATTCTGTGGGTCTTCCTGGAGAAAAGGCCCCTGGTTTACCCTTCTGGATTGCAACGAGAACCTCCTTTAAGATTGAATTGGCAAGGAAGCTAAATACATGTAATCCAGAATTTTCTGTAGGCCACATCAATACAGAAACCTGTTACTATTTGAGAGTAAAAGTAGTATATCATACAGTGAAATGAAAGAACATCTGTTTCTCCGAACTTATAACTGATTGTTTTCTTTGAGTTTCTTTGAATTTCAAATGAAGATGTCAGAAAACAGGTATAAATAGTATAACAAAATCATAACTGAAGCTTAGTGAGTAACACAAGGAAATCTTGGAAGAGTACAAAGTAGCCTAACTAATTCATCAATGAGCTAGGCAGTCAAGACGCAGGCTCGGAAAAGTTGCTCATTGTCTACATAACCAGTCACAAGACTTTTCCCAACTGATTGTTTTTCGACATGCCTCAATATACTAAAATTGTGTGAATATTAAATTTGAATCTGATTCCCAGTAAAATCTGATTAGATTAAACATGTCCAATCACACTCCATTTCATTGACAACCTCTAATGGACCAGAAAACCTTACGCATCAAGGCGAGCTGATAAAATCCTATCAAATCACAATGATGCCTTTTCTTCTTCCTATTTATCCATTTTTTCGCCCAGACTTACTGGACCAAATGACTTCTTCTGGTAGAGGCATCATCAAGGACCTGCCACTTAGATACTTGTGTCTTTAGCACCTTAAAGGGTTTTCTCAAACTGAATGCTCTTAAAGGACTATTGTACGAAACGTGTTTTTTTTTACCCTGCTCCCAGTCAGTCAGCAAAGCAAGCGATTTAAATAGAAATCTGTTGTTTATATGAACGGCGTGCCATACAGGGCACGCATCATTAAATTATGTGCTCAAATACCTTGGACAAGGCTATTAGATGCTGTTGAATAAATAGACGTGTCGAAAGCTTACCTGTATTGGCAATCTCTAGTAAAAATTTACAATCTCTCTCTACGTGTTGCTTGATTTGTTTATAATCCTCCTCAAGTTCATCTCCTGATGCCACGGTAACTGAACCTGATGGCCCATAAGGGATCACTTTCTGCACCAATGGCGCCACAGTAGTTGAGCGAAAAATTTCTTCTGCACTTCTCGTGTTATCAATGGCAGCATAAGCCCGCAAGCAGTTATATATTGCATTTGCATCTCGATGTTCAAGCCCATCAACAAAACAGTGCCCTAAACTCGCATCCAACAGGAGGCTAACGTTGTGTATCCTCTTCTCCATGTTCTCAATGAAAGGCAGGTCCTGTACTGCCATAATATAGAAAATAAAACCAAGGAGTAAGTTATTAACAGAAATATTGGTTACACAGTGATTCTTCTAATTAAGCCATGTGGATGGACGAGCATAGAACCAGATAAATTAGTAGACTTATTATGGTGAAGAAAAAGCAAGTTGATGCTGATAGGAAATTGACAAACATATATCTGGACTACCATACTGACACCTAACTTGCCATTTCTTTTTTCAGAAACATATGAACTTATCGGAGGCAACAGGAACCGCTGTCATATTCTTTAAGCTTCTGAAGCAAATTTCTCACAATAAAATTTAAATTGTAAAAAAAAACTGGGACTTTTATTTCTGGAGTAACATAGAGGGAGGGAGGCTATTACAACCAGCATGCTGCTTCAAATGCTTTGTACAGAAGACATTGCACCGTACACATGTGCGGAACCACCATCCTATCCAATAATCTTCCAGTGAACCAAAACACATTGCGAAAAGTAACCAATTGATTATGGATGCTGGAACTCATTGCGAAAAGTAACCACTATGCTTGGTTCAAGCTAATCTTCACGAAAATTTTAACGAAATTACAACTTTCAGAACTAGGATTAGTTGTTTCTTTATCTTTGGAGACAACCAAATTCTAAATAGCATATCCATTTTCTGCAGTAATACTGTCCCAAGCTTCAGCCATCTCCCCGTGTGGCAGCTACTTTTTTACCAAAATATTCCCATGTAGTAGCCAAGGTGTTAAGGTGTCAAGTATAATCAGAATTCAGAAAGTCCCTCCCTATAACACAACTTAGGACACCAAGCAATCGAGATGTATAAGATTGGAGGAAGGACAAAAGCAGAGTTATCATCATAAAAGACAAGAAATGTATTCCAGGAATAAAAGATAGAAGACTAGCTTAAGAACAAACAACGGAATGTAGCTGTGGCTATACAGGGCAAGCATATGAGAGAGCTAGTAAAGCTAAGAGCCTAAGATGAGGTCAGAACAACATAGACCTGCGCATGGGTGATGTAAAACTTCAATCGATTCATTTCACTGGCAATTCTCTCCAAAAGCATGCTTTGAGTCTCCCTGAGATTTGTCCCATTTTCAGCATGCTGAAAAGATATTCCATTGGTTAGATGATCTTTTCCTGCAAACTTGATATCTCCATTGGACCAATCAGCAGGAACAGTTGGTAGCTCCTTGATAAGCTTCTCAACCTGCATTCAAACAAAATAACTTGAGATGACATAACACTCAGAAACTCAGAGACAAACATGGTATAGTGAGTGCTTCAAAACTGGTTGCCTCTGTTAGCCCTATGTTAATTGCTGGCTGTGTTTTATATTATTTTTTACTCTTGGCAAAACAAAGGAACAAGTAAATCCATTCGGTCCACACTGATAGGAACCTTCAGCAAAAGCTTGGCGAAAATTCCAAGCTCATTTTACATAAAACAACCTATCTTAGCTTGCAGTTCAATTCTTTCCTCCCCTGTCCACCATTTAAGCTCAACTCTTGGATTGAGTCTCCTCTATCCAGGTTTTCGGGGCTAAACATATCTTACCGGCAACACAGATCGATCCGATTCATGAAACAGGGAAAGTCGAATGCGACTCATTGAATTGGGTACGATAAGAATAGGCTCCTTTGGATATCTGGGTAGATTTAACTTTAATATCCCCCTGTAGTAATATTTAAGGTCAAAACAGCAACCATTCACGAGACTGTATTGGACTGCTAGTATCAGTCAGGAAGCATGATCAGAATTGCAATTTGCAAGGGTTGAGAACTTTGGTAATATAGGGATAAACAGATATTTTCAGTTCCAAAATGCTTTACACGGATCCGTAACTTTAGCCTCGATTAGGTGAGCAGACCCCTCCTATAGCTCTCTTGAGTGTAGGCCTAATGCTCCACCGTGAAAATGTGGGATACCTAACATTTCATCTTCATTTCAAGCAGAAGAGAGAAGAGCAGATATATTCCGTGCATAAGCATATACTCCCTCCGTCCCAAATTGTTTGTCCTCCTGACTTTTTTCAAACATTTTAAGGTGATTTCACTTGCAAAACGATATAAGAACTTCGTAATTTTTTCATCATGCTGTAGTATTCAGATAACACTACGATATTATGAAACGATTAAGAAGCTTTTTTATCGTTTTACAAGTTAAATCTTCACCTTAAAATACGTAAAAAAGTCACCAGGATAAACATTTTGCGCGAGATGGAGTAGCAATTTATAGTTGGGGCTTGCTTTAGTCTCTGATTCCTACCTAAAAAATTGTGAGCTTCACCTGGTGGAATCAACTTCTTCACAACATAAGGAGATTGTCTAGTTTTTATGTCTATTAGACTCAGTGGTAAGCAGAAACCAGGGACCTCCTATACATGACCTTTTATTTCATAACATGATGTCTTCCCTATATAGGCATAGCCAATATCAGAACTAAAACAGCTTTAGACCTTCAAACACGTGTTTTCACGTGTACTCAAATAGAACACTGCAACAAAATTTACAGATATACTGCACTTTTAGTCTTCTTCTACTCCATATCTTGTTGCTTTGAATTCTAAGCAAGTAAATGAACCAATATTATAGCCAAATGAAAGGCTCATTCCTGATATTAAAGTAAACGAGTACAGTAGATCAGTCATAATTGATGGAAAAAAGATAGAATAGCTAGAGCAACGTGGTTTCACAATCTTTGCAGGGATTTCGAACTTGTTTAACAAAAAGAACAGGGAAATAACTAAGCCAACTGACTCGGTGACCATTCATTTTCATACACTTCATCAATGATCAAGCAGAAAGTAACGAACTATAACCCCATAGCTTAGTTAACTAATCATCCCTTCAAAGTATGATGCCCAAATCTACAAATGCAATGCCACTTAGTATTTAGACTCGAGTAGAGCTCTCAGGAAATGTCATATTTCCACAATCTCTTATATCTTTATACACTACTATGGATGAAAAATGCCAGTGAGTGCTCTCAGGAAATGTCCTATTTCCACAATCTCTTATATCTTTATACACAACTATGGATGAAAAATGCCAGTGAGTCTCAACTACCAATCTCCATTTCTCAAACAACCCACTATTGAGCAAATAATCGACCCAAAATTCCAGCTTTGCAGTTAAAAGGGCAATTTATCTAGATGTGAATTCCAACATTCCCCCACCAATTATCACAATCAGAAGAGGAATAAACCAACTATTGAGTAGAGCTTTAAAGAGATATATCAATGTCCTATTCTGACAATCTCTTATGTCTTTATACCGTACTATGGATGAAAAAAGCCAGCAAGTCTCTACTAACCAATCTCTAATTTCTCAAACAACCAACTCTTGAGCAAACTATCGACTTCAAATTCCAGCTTTGCAGTTAAAAGGACAATGTATCCTATTCCGACAATCTACCCTACTATGGATGAAAAGATGCCAGCAAGTCTCTACTAACCAATCTCCAATTTCTCAAACAACCAACTATTGAGCAAACTATCGACTTCAAATTCCAGCATTGCAGTTAAAAGGACAATGTATCCTAGTATTTAGACTCGGGTAGAGCTTTCAAGAAATATCATATTTCCACAATCTCTTATGCCTTTATACCCTACTATGGATGAAAAAATGCCAGTAAGTCTCTACTTACCAATCTCCAATTTCTCAAACAACCAACTATGGAGCAAATCATCAACTCAAAATTCCAGCTTTGCAGTTATAAGGACAATTTATCTACATGTGAATTCCAACATTTCCCCAATCAATGATCATAATCAGAAGAGGAATAAACCTGAAACTGCACTTGGGGTTCAGTTCAAATCTACGAATGCCCAAATCTACGAATGCAATGCCACTTAGTATTTAGACTCAAGTAGAGCTTTCAAGAGAAAATCAATGTCCTATTTTGACAATCTCTTATGTCTTTATACCGTACTATGGATGAAAAATGCCAGTAACTCTCTACTAACCAATCTCCAATTTCTCAAACAACCAACTATGGAGCAAACTATCCACTTCAAATTCTTGCCGTTAAAAGGACAATTAATCCAGATGTGAATTCCAACATTCCCCCACCAATTATCACAATCAGAAGAGGAATAAACCAACTATTGAGTAGAGCTTTAAAGAGAAATATCAATGTCCTATTCTGACAATCTCTTATGTCTTTATACCCTACTATGGATGAAAAATGCCAGTAAGTCTCTACTACCAATCTCCAATTTCTCAAACAACCAACTATTGAGCAAATCATCAACTAAAAACTCCAGCATAGCAGTTAAAAGGACAACTTATCTAGATGCAAATTCCTACATTTCCCCATCAATTATCACAATCAGAATAGGAATAAACCTGAAACTACACATGGGGTTCAGTAAGTCTCTACTACCAATCTCCAATTTCTCAAACAACCAACTATGGAGCAAATCATTGACTTATAATTCCAGTTTGCAGTTAAAAGGACAATCTATCCAGATGCAAATCCCAACATTTCCCCAACCAATTATCACAATCAGAAGAGGAATATACCTGAAACTACACATGGGGTTCAGTTCAAATCCATCCAATTACCAGAAACATACCTTGGATACTAATCAATCTCCAATTTCTCAACAAACTATTGAGCAAACTATCGACTTAAAACCCCAGCTTTGCAGTTAAAAGGACAATGTATCTAGATGTGAATCCCAACATTTCCCAAATCAAATTATCATCATAACCATAAGAGGAACACAGTGAATTCAATTCAAATCCATCCAAATTACTAGAGTGACATATACCTTGGACACAACATGGAAAGTATCAAGCAACAACTCCAGCACCTCCCTCGCCGCCGCAGCCTCCGCCCGCTGCTGCAACCCACTCCGCAACGCCACCAGCGACCCCTCCACCGCCCCTCTGAACCCCACAATCTTCTCCCGGATCTCCGTCAACGGAGCCCGCATTCTCACAATCGCCGCATCGACGTCGACCAGCTTGGTACTGAGGTTGACGAAATCGGCATAGTCGCGGTTAATGAGCTCGACGAGCTCGTGCTTGAGGGAGGAGAGATGGGACTGGAGCTCAGATCGGAGGGTTTCGAAGGGGACGAAGGTGCGGAGATCGGCGATGTAGGACTCGGGGTCGAATTGGGGGTGGAGGAAGGAGGATTGCTTGAACCAGAGTGGGTGGGAGTCGATTGGGTCGCCGAAGAGGTCGGTGGCGGAGCGTGGTGGCTGAGGAGAATGTAGATCCGCCATTGACGAGGGTTTGAGGGTTTGATTGCTAGGGATTGAGCATTTGCAGAGTGAAGACTTGAGGGAGGGAGAGAGATGATGGTGTGTGTGTGATCTGGTTTCGTAGTCCGAACCGTTTTGTGACTCTGCCGTTGCTTCTCACTGGTGTTGAGATCTAATCAGCTGAAAACTCTATTTCTTCCCTTGAAAAAAAATGAGAAGTGATTCTAGAGCAAATAACCCTTGATGCAGCTAGGGTGGTAGCTCAAGTGGCAGAGCGTTGGAAGCCCCTGCATGAGGTCACGGGTTCAAGCCCCGTTGACGACAAAACAATTTCTCAAAAAAAAAACCCTTGATGCCACGTTTGGGTAGCTCATAAGATACGCCACATATGATTTTCATGCTGGTATATGAGGTGGGACGTTTATGTTCCGGTTAAGGCGGATATACTGAGTCGGTATACGATAAGAATTACTGCGAAAATGATCAAATGTCCTGCAATAACGTGAATGTGAAGTCATCATTGTAGGTCGTCTAATTTGCGCATGAACACGTATGAGAGGGAGATAAGATAGATGTGTGTGATTCTCAACATTTATAGTGTGTAAATGTATTTGATGACTGCAAATTGATCATAAAATCATGCTCTTATCTTTTTCGATGTATACATGGGCGTGGTGGTACAATATTTTGGAGTTTTGAAAGTAAAAAAAATGAGAGAAGGGATAAAGGGGATATTATATGCTCCCCCATATTCACTACCCAAACACGGGATATGACATGAAGAGGATACCGTATCATGCATGTCCTCTCTTCTTATCGGTTACCCAAACAAGGTGAAAGCTCAGGTTGTTGAAGACTTGAAAGAGCTTGGCTATTTCAAGGCCTTGAAACAGCTTTCAAAGCCTTGAATCAGCTTTAGAGGCTTCAAACTACTTTTTCTTTCAAGGCCTTGAAACTGGATTCAAAGCCTTGAAACTGTTAAACCTGAAAGCATATTCTCAGGGGGAGTTTTTCTATTAACTCTCTGATATAATTTATTATCTCTCTTGCATATGTTTGATTATCTGTTGTTAGATGATGAAAGAAAAATTGTTAAACATGTTTTGAATCGTACTATATCAACCGTTTGACCATGATAATGCAGGAAATATTGTTTCTGAGTTTGCAGGATTGTTTCCTAAACTGGATTGCTGCAGATTCGGAAACAATTGAAGACTTTGATCATGTGATCAATCAGACGTGATTGACAGCTTCTCATGATGGTTAAATGAAAGTCTACAACAATATCTCTGAAGATTATGATCATTCAACCGTTGAAGAAGATCTCAAAGTAGTCAATCTCTGTTGCCTATAAAATAGGGATGTTGTTGCTGAAAATCTGGAGAGATTTGCAGAGTTGTTTGAAGTATTTAAAGAGCTCAAATTCGAAGCATCGTAGAAGTTCTTCATTTCGTCCAATCCATACACAGAAGTTCACTGCATTTCACTGCAATTTCTACTCTTAAGTGATCTTCTGTATAGAGCTATATTGGTAGATCATTTTTGTATTATTTATACTTCCATTTTCAAGGATTGTTCAAAGTGAACAATAGAGAATTCTTAGTTAATCAGTTAGCTAGAGCAGGTACTATACAGGTTAGGGAAAACCACAAGCTGTAACAGAGTAAATGAACTCTCTGTGCTTGAGTTCTAGGGCTTAGCTTTTGATTAATAAGAATTGAGTTGAAAATCCTGCAGGGATCTAATCCCTGAGGTAGAGACGTAGGTCCAAGTGGACTGAACTCTATAAATCACTTGTCTTGTGCATTTTCAGTTCATCTACTTTCAAAGCATTTGCAGCACACAAAGACAGTTTATTTACAAGGGTTTGAACTTGCTTTCAAAGCCTTGAAAAAGGCATACTTGTTGTAAACTCTCTGCATCTTTTCAAAGGCTTGAACCTGTGTTCAAGGCCTTGAATTTCATTGTCTGCACTAGTTTTCTCACTTGTTAGCAAGTTTTGCAAAAAGTTGGCATACTCTATTAACCCCCCCCCCCCCCATTCTAGAGTATCTTAGTTGCTTTTACATCTGCATACTCATACTTAAACAAGGCAGGAGAGTTGGGCCTTTATGAAAAAGATTACGGGCTTTTGTCTCCTCACGAAGAGCAAGAATGCTACGGGATGATCCCGAGCCCATGTATGTTCCAACTTACTAAACTCAATGTACTCTGTGAGGCTTGATCACGAACTCCACCATTAACGCAGTTTGGTTCTTTAAGGGTACCTGTCCTTTTTTGGATTTTAGGTAGTAGAAACCAGTCTCTCCCTTTCTTTGTCGTTGTCCCTGATTATTGTTCCACCGCCTTCAGAATTCGTACTCATATTAGATCTCCCTGCCCGGAGCATCTTATTGCTCTTAGTCTCGTTCATATTTGGCTTTATGTTGACATCACTGCTTTTCCTCTTTGATAGTTTAATTTGTTATGTAACTCCATATTTTGTGTTTGCATCCTCCGCCGCCTTGTTTGACGCGCTCATGATCCTTTTCCTTTACTACTTTTTGTATTGCCATTGCGAGACATTGGATTTTTTTCACTTGTTACACCCAGAGGGTTCTCATATATTGACATATGGTCCGGTGCTTCCTTCGTACTTCGGTCTCAGTTGATTTTTCAATCTCCATTGACTCGTCCAATTTTTATTAGTTCGTTGAATCTTCAAAATCAGTCTCGTTCATAGTTAGGCCTTCACTGCTCAGCTCGTCTTTCCATCTTGCCATGTTTGGTGCTTTTCTCCTCTGCGATAGCTTGTAAATTAACCATTCTCCATAGCCGATATTGATTTGAGACTTTTCGAAGTCCTCATTTTTGCTGCACTAATCACTGTAATTACTGAGGTCTCTACACCACTCACAAATGTGGGATATTATTTGGGAACTCAGAGTTGACCCCCGTTTTCCTCCACACGGTGGTGATGTATCCTCCCCTCTGTAAATGTTTGGCAATTGGAATTCTAACCCTAACTCTCATATAATCACCCCCCCGGTCTTCAGACATAATTTTTTATCCATATCTCAGATTTCCCTGACCTTTCTAATGGCCTTATGTACTGCTTCCGTCGTAAAAAAGAAAACATGTCAATTGAATACTTGATACAAACCTTTATTGAGTCGAACATAATATGTTATGTCTTGAAAGTCGCCTTTAATGGTTTCATTATCAACACGCATCAAATATCCAAGGGCCATCGGCTGCTGCCCTTTCCATTGTTTCCTTGTTTGGGAACTTCAAAACAACGAAATTAGGTATAGGTTATAAAAACCCATAATCTCGTAGTGAACCTCACAAGTATATGTCTATGTAGCTTTCACGATATAGAATATCTGGTACAGCAACACCTCAGTACGTGTTGGTCATGGGGGTTGCACTTTAACCTCTATTGGGTTAAGTGCTGAAATTATAAAGTTGTCGAATTTATAATATATTATAATAAGATTGTGAAATATGAAAGTTCTGCTCATTCAAAGAGTGCATGCTCTAAGAGGGAAGATTTCTTCGTAGACTATATGCTCAAGTGATGAACAGTTACGTGACAATCAGTAGATTCCTATGAGAGAGAAGACCTCTTCATCCCATATGCTAATGAGATGAGTACTTATGTGCATCTTGCACAGAGATATCTAATGAGCTAGTACATAACCAAGGATGAAATGGCTCTTTGTTGCACTCAACCTATTCACTAAGTTCCTGAGCACGATTGGCATCCACTGGAAGGCTATAAACTAGAAATACACTCAACACTCAGAGTCGCTACAACATTGAAGGAAAGAATATCTCTACATGGATTAATTTCAAAAATTGTGGTCATTATGGTATTGTAGAAAGGGGATGGGCTTCAATGTAAAACATGGGGCCGAGAAGTGAGAAGCCCAACTACAGTCAGGGGTGATTGTGATAAAAAGTAAAACTATTAGGGGTGTTTTAGCGTACTCAATAATCCCCACGGGTTCTTACACTAAATTGAAGAAAATAATATGTTTTACATGGATTAATTTCAAAATTATGGTCATTTATGGTATTGTAGAAACGATATGGGCTTCAATGTAACACATGGGGCTGAAGAAGTGAGAAGCCCAACTACAATCAGGGGTGATTGTGATAACAAGTAAAACTATTAGGACTGCTTTTGCGTTTTGAGTTCTCGATCTATAAATCTGCTACTGGCCTCTTGCACTCGCCCACTCTCGCTAAAAACCCTAGAGCCGACCTGTTCCCGGAGAAACCAGACGCTGCTCAATTCACCGGTAAGTTTCTTCATACTCCACTGAAATACATGTCTTCTCTTACGCTTCGCTTTAGATAGATTACGGATCGATATTTATTTTTGTGATTTCTTTGTGAGCTTCGGGTAATTCTCACAGATCTGAATGAAAAACCTGATTTTGCACGCTTCTCTTGATCGAAAGATTTGATTTTTCACTGGAAGAGAAACTTATCAGAATTTGTGTGTGTGAATCATGTTTTTTAAGCTCAATGATTCATGCCACAACTGGGTTGCTCGAGTTAGTTCTTCTATTGGTATAGTCACTGGCAAATTGATTTGGGTCTGAAGACTTAGTTGTTCTGGATTTGTGTGATGGCGAATTATTCAAACCCGTAGGGGTTTTGTAGAAATATTATTGTGAAGTTGTTTACACTAGTCTCTCACTGCGTAATATTTGATTTGAATTGAACTGATTTGATTTTGTTTCGTAATGACATGTTTTGATTTTGTTTCGTATTGACATGATTTGTATAATGTCGGATGAAAAAACTTATATTTTGTGGGTTTATTTGGGTTGATTCGATTGTGACAAGTCGATCTTGATTTATAAGTATGATTTATGTTGTTGATATGTGTTATGCCTAATTGTTAGTAGTAGAATGTCCTGACTTCCAGATTACTTTTCAGGAAGCTTGACCCCTAATCTCAGTAGGTTACTACTAGTTTAGCTTCTCTGAGAGCATTGTTTTTATTGATCTTTATCTCAAACTGTTTGAACCTTGAAATAGTTGATAGTACTGCTAAACCAAGTGCGGCTGGTTCTATGAATTTTTTGCTTGTGTGTAAGATAGGAATGTGTTTAATCTCAATCTCTTTATCTCCATTGTTTACTATTAGTCTAGCTTCTCTGAGAGCATTGTTTTTATTGATCTTATCCCAAACTTTTTGAACCTTGATTAGTTGATATTGCTAAACCAAGTGCGGCTGATTCTATGATTTTTTTGCTTCTGTGTAAGATAGTAATGTGTTTAATGGTATTAATTGAGATAATTGAGATGGCACTACTGGGGAATCTTACATGGATTTTATGTCTGCAGATTAACCAAAATCATTATTGAGCAATGGCTGTGTCTTTCTTCAATGTCAATTCTCCATCAGGCCTGAAGAAGCTCGACGAGTACCTCTTGTCGCGCAGTTACATCACAGGGTGAGTTCAGTTGTAATATGTCTCGTGCTTTATCTATCTAAAATGCTGTGTTTGTCATGATTGCTCACTGAACACTAACACTTTTGTTCTATGTTTCAGGTACCAGGCTTCAAAGGATGATATCACTGTCCATGCAGCTCTGTCAAAGCCACCATCATCTGAATACGTGAATGCTTCTCGTTGGTTCAACCACATTGATGCTCTCCTGAGGATCTCGTAAGTTTCCAGTAGTGTTATATTCTTGTAGCTGTTATTACTTAAGTGATGTGCTAATATATGTCGTAACATCATATTTTCTTGTATGCTGTTTTACTGATATTGATTCTCTTCATTCCAGGGGTGTGTCTGGTGAAGGTACTGGTGTCACTATTGAGGGGTTTGCCCCAGTTGCTGAGGAAGCCATTGCCACTCCCCCACTTGCTGACACCAAGGCAAGTCTTTATGTGTTAGCATGTCATTTTTTCACAGAACAATGATCAATCGAAGTCTCACCTCAACTCATCACTTCTGTTAATCAGTGTTTACATTTTATGCCTTGCTGGTTTTCTACCATGAGACTATTGTTGACAATGAAACTTGTGTTGCAGGCCTCAGCTGCCGATGAGGACTCTGATGATGATGTTGATCTATTTGGTGAAGAGACTGAAGAGGAAAAGAAAGCTGCTGAAGAGCGCGCAGCAGCTGTGAAGGCCTCTGGCAAAAAGAAGGAATGTAAGTGGATATGTCATCCCCGTTTGTCACAACAGTTTGATGCAATAGTGACAGTATGATGAAATGGAATTCTTCTCTGTGGACATAATGAGAGTCTATCAAAGCATAAATCTTGTTTGTTATCATGCACAATGTATGGAATTGATTCATTGAAATTTTACTCGCAGCTGGAAAGTCGTCAATTCTGTTGGATATCAAGCCATGGGATGATGAGACTGACATGAAGAAGCTTGAGGAAGCCATCAGGAGCGTCGAGATGGAAGGATTGTTCTGGGGAGCTTGTAAGTTTTCCCTACTCTTTGAATTGAACGGTTCAATAAGAATATGTTACTCTAAACCAACCAAATATAGATTTATTTTATATTTTATGGGGGGCTTGTAACTTAAATGACTGAAGTATTGTTTGGTTATGCAGCTAAACTAGTTCCAGTTGGATATGGAATCAAGAAGTTGCAGATCATGCTCACTATCATCGACGACTTAGTATCAGTCGACACTCTTATCGAGGAGCGCCTCACAGTCGAGCCTATCAATGAGTATGTTCAGAGTTGCGATATCGTCGCCTTCAACAAGATCTGTAAGTTTATCGAACTAAATATTCTTTTCCCTTTGCATACACCCTGCAAGTATTCATCTTTTTTCTTATATTCAACATGGTTCTTTTCTCAGAAACTGGAGCGTAAGTGTTAGCATCTCTGGCGGGGGAAGAGGTTTTGCAGCTTAATTATGGCTTGTGTTGCTATGTCTTCTATAGTTCTGTTTATCTATTTAATACAGTCAGTAAAAGTTTTGGGTTGAACGATTTGTTGAAATGGTGTTCTGTTTTGATAAACATCCCTGTTTTCTTTCCTGCTTGTTTCAACATGTGTTCTATGTTGTAGTATGCAGTTTTTTTTTTACGAAGGTCACCTAATCTTCTCTCCAGGCAGAAAGTATGGTTATTTACTTTGATTGGGTTGTGTTGCAAATTGTAACCATGTACTTCACAATCTGTACTTCACAATCTGGGTCGAAAAAATACCCCTACTCTTTTTCACCCCGTTGACTGTAAGGCTATGATGCACAAAAATACTACTCTTTTCCCTTTCGTTTGACGTCCCGGATTCCGAACTCCGCGGGTACTCCCCTGAACGCTCCCCGAACGGTAAAAGTAATGAGTCCGGAACTTGAACTTATGCGGAACTTTCCGGAGACGTGTGCAGTCTTTTTGAAACATTTTGGAAAATGCTGGGGTTAAAAAAGGCACTCGTGTCATGTAATAAATTTAAAATGATAATGTTACTTGTAAATAATGATGTGTATTTTTCCCATCAATATAAAACCTAGCCGCTTATACTTCAACAGAGAAAACAATTGGATACTTTCATCGTTGACCTCCAATATTTCAAGTACCTCCACATATTTATTGAGTCAATATATGTTCTCTTTGTATATTGATCTTAATTTTTTTTTTTTTTGAGGAATATTGATCTTAATTTTGTATTTATCTTAATTACTGTCTTTCAATTTCGTCTCACAGTTAAGATGCGTGTATTTAGGTATCATTTACATAATAATAAATTTGTGTGTCTATATGTGTGTGTATCTCTCTCTCTTGGTGTGTGTGTGTGTGTATATATATATATAAAATGTGTGTGTCTATATATATTTATATAGTTTTGCTGTTCCCTAAACGTTTCGTCCCCTTAATTTTTTAAAACTGTGGTTCCGGCGTCCCCGTTTCGTCTCGTCCACGTTCCCGTTTCAGTGCTACATAGCTGTGAGGTTCACTTTGAGAGACAAAGTTAGCGAATAATATGATAAGAAAATGTGTTTATTTTTCATAATATTGTAGATGTAACACTATGAAAATAAGCAAATTTTTGTATTATATTGTTAGCTAATTAAATTGGTCAAAGTGACCTAGAATCAACTGGGAATATTCGGGCAAAACTGACCACGTCTTTCTCTCTTCAAAAAGCTATCTCCGTTTCACCCCTTGGACTGTAAGTAGGGGTGCGATTTCGGTTCAACCGAACCGGAACCGAACCGACCGAAGCCGGAACCGGTCGGTTTCGGTTCGGTTCGGCGGTTCATAGCCGGATTTCGGTTCTGTTGAACCGGAACCGAAAAAATAGTAATGCTAGAACCGAATCCGACCCGGTAACCGGAACCGGGTCCTACTTCGGTTCGGTTTTCGGTTCGGTTCGGTTCCAGAACCGGTCGGCTATTTTTTTTTTTTTTTTTTTTTTTTTTTTTTTTTTTTGTGTTGATATTTGAATAATGTGTTGTAGTTGTAATTAATAAGTGTTAGGTATTAATTAAGAATAGTTAGGGTTAGGTAGGGTTCATTAATTAAATTAGGGTTAGGGTTTAGGAATTGTTATTAATTAATACTAGTCTTTTTTTAATATTAATGTATTTAGGGAATGTTTTCACAAATATTTAAAAAAAAAAACAAAACTTGACAAATAAGTGGAAAAAACAAAGTAAACTTTTATTATTGATTAAAAGTAAAAACATCAAATGTTAGAAAAAATTGCATCACTATAGTTTAAGTACATCCCAACTAGGTTGGCACCTACTTAACTAACAATCATTTGCATTTTTTCTAACTTATATACAAACTTATTGAAATTAACAAAAATACCCAATAATAGTCTTCATTTTTCAACCCGTCGTCTTTGGCAATTGGTCTACATCAAGGGGAGTGTCCGGGTCTATTCCCAATTCTTGGTAAAGCTCGTTGACCATAACGTCCAAAATGTGTATGTGTTGTGTGCGTTTGTTGGCGTCGCTCCAATCCTTCGAGCATATGAGTACCTCCAATATCTCCGAGGTTAGGCACGATGTTTTCTCCGACAAAACTCGTTCACCTGCACTAAAAGTAGATTCGGAAGGGACTGTAGAAGCTGGAGGGGTTAGTAAATCACGTGCCATTTTAGAAACAATTGGATAAGTTCTTTCATAATTTTTCCACCAATCAAGTATATCAAAATTTTCTATGTCTCTCCGACACGTTTATGAAATAATGTTGGTTGAGAAACAACGTTAATTCCAAGACGCAACTACTCCCGGTGGGTGTGGCTTGTGTACCCTTAAATAAAGAACCAATAGCGTACTTACTCTTACCCTTGCCCTTACCCTTCGGATCGCTCGATGATTTTTGAGAACCACCACTAACACCAAATTTAGCAAGATATTTATCGTACATAACATTAAGTTCTTGTTGAACTTGTTCAATAGTTGGTGATATCACTACGGGTCTATATGTGGTAGTCATGTTTTCTTGTATTTGGCTTAGCATAAAACCTACGGAAGCATCCTTTTGTCTTGGGTCCAAAATACTTGACAAACAAAAAATCATAGGGATCGTTTCAAAATATTTGAGAAATTTCTCTTCCATGTCGTTAATTGCCTCGTATAAAAATTCATTCTCCCTATATTGTTGAAAAGCCGACGTTAAAAACAATAGTTGTGGAATAACGTTGTTAGTAGTAGGTTAATAAACACCCGAAAGAATAGTAGTGGCGTCATAATGGTTCAAGAAACTCTCTTAAGACACTTGCGACGTTCCAATCATTTTTTGTAACGGATCCGGGATTGCCATTTTCATTCAAAAATCGTGTGATTGTGGTCTCATAACCTTCAACACTTTTTAACATCAAATAAGTGGAGTTCCATCTAGTCCTACAATCTCCCCCAAACCTTCTTTTTTTCTTGCCTATTTTAGCACAATAATCCCCAAAAAGTTTTTGTCTTTTGTTTGAAGACGCAATAAAGAGAATAGCATCACGAATAGGAGAAATATACTCTTCTAGTTTTTTCAAACCAACTTGTACAATTAAATTGATAATGTGACATACACAACGAACATGTTCGATTTCTTCGCGAAATGGTGTTTGTATCAAAGTTCGAATATGATCTATCGCACTATCACATGCCGATGCATTGTCAAAAGTAATTGATGTAATTCGTTGATCAATTCCCCACTCTTCAACAATATCGATTATGGCTTCTCCTATGTTTACACCGTTGTGAGGATAGGCAACTTCTTGAAATGCAATAACACGTTTTTGTAAAGTCCAATTAGTGTCAATGTAGTGTGCGGTGACGCAAATATATCCCTTGTTATTTCTACCCGACCACATTTCTACCCGACCACATATCCGAAGTTAAACCAACTATGAAATTAGAATCAAAAAATGTTTGCATAAGTTCCGCTTTCCTCTCACTATATGTTCCTATTATATTTTTTCTAATAGTGTGTCTACTAATATGCTTATAACCCGGACAAAAAGCGGTTTGTACTAACGTGTCAAACTCGGGTTCGTCGGTCATATTTAGGGGTTTTTCGGTGGCCATGATATAATGAGATAATGCTTTTATTGCCCTTTTTTCATCGTAGACAAAAGGAACTACGTTGCCTTGTGCGTCGAATCCTAGTTGGGTTTGGAGCATCGCGTCCCCTACGGCGGGTGTATCTTTCAAAAGTCCGTGTACATTTTTTTAAGTGTTTTCTAAGTGATCCTAATCCACCGATTTTATCCAACACAAAATTTTTTTACAATGTTTGCATTTAGCCCTAAATTTTGGTGTACCGTTGGCGTCTACACCATCGGGTATTTTATCCATATGTTCCCAAACGGGGCTTTTTTTAGGTTTTTCCGCCTTACGTGTTCTTTTATTACTACCTAAATTCGGATCATTTTCCTCTATACCGTCAAAAGCGTTAGCGGCACCTTCGCCAAATAAAATGTCCATTTGATCATCAATATCAATTTCTTCGATTATGGGTACGTATTGGTTGTTTTGGTCATCAAAATTTGCACGAGAAGAAGAAGCCATTTTTTTCTTATGGAAATGTGATTAAAAAAAATTAAGTTTTACAACTAAAGCGCAAATAATAACACAATCAAATTAAAAACAACAAAAAATAAAACTTACAAACTCCAAGAATAATTCTTGGAGGTGAAGCGAACCGTCGAAGATTGAAGATGCGTTGCCGAATATGGAAGATGCGTTGCTCTTGCTTGTCGAATTTTGAACACGAAAGCGTATGACGATTTTTGTGTGATTTTGATTTTTGAGAGTGTGTGTGTGGAAATTGGAATTGAGGATTGAGGAATATGGAGATTGGAGAATGAATTTTGGAGAGTGTAGGATGATTTTTTAGTGAAGAATTGTGAGAAGTGTTGAGAGAGTTTGTTGATGAAGTGTGAAAAAAATGGTAGTGTGGTTTGGGTATTTATAGGTGTAGAAGGAAGAAGAGGGGAAGTGAAAAAAGAAAAAAAAAAAAAAAAAAAAGAAAATTAGCAACGGTCGTTTGAACCGTTGGAAACCAACGGATAGTTTTTTCAAATTTCCGACCGTTCGGTCGGTTCTCGGGTCGGTTCCGGCCCGGTTCCGGTTCCGGTTCTACCGGTTCCGGTTCCGGGTCGGTTCCCGGTTACAAAATATCACTAAACCGAACCGGAACCGAACTACCCACGGATTCGGTCTGGTCCGGGTAGTCGGTTCCCGGTTCGGTTACGGTTCCCCTCCACCCCGGTTCCATTTCTTCTCGGTTCGGGTCGGTTCTCGGGTCAACCGACCCGAATTCGCAGCTCTAACTGTAAGGTTCAGTTTGACATGGACTGTAAGGTTCACTTTGACAGACAAAATTAGCAGATGATATGAAAATGTGTTTACTTTTTATAATATTGTAGATCTTTCTTAACAATATAATATTATGACAAATTAGCAATTTTTGTATCATATCGTTAGCTAATTTAGTTAGTCAAATGAGCCCTAAAGTCAACTGAGAGTATTCTGGCAAAACTGATCAAGAAGCTACAAAATGGATACTCAGACTGGGAATATTCTGGTGATGTCTTTAAGAAGCTACAAAATGAATATTCTGGTGTCGTTAACAGTGGTGGAAGCCAGAATTGCTGGTTTAGACGAGAGTGAGAGGAAGGTTAACCGAATTTGCATAGATTGCAAGTGGTATGTTTTGGAATTAAACTTGAGCTAGCAAGATAATACAAACTTTGAAAACATATGTCAACATCAATAATCCGCCGCTGGTGCTTATGTATCCTCCAGTTTTTGCTCCGTTCAACTCCATGGCGGCCCAGGTTCTACCCACTGCGCGCTGGTACTACACCCAGCGGCGGCCGCTGCCGCCAGCTGCTCGGAGCAGAGGTCAGCAGCTGGGGTCTCGATCCAAACTCAGCCTGTTTGTTTTGGGTCACTTTTGGGTCGACCCATTTTTGATCGGTTGAAAATTGGTGTTGGCCCAAATATGATAATTTCGTGTCAGGTTCGTCGTCGTGTCAACCAAAATATTGTTAGGATTATGCTTATGTGTTTTTCCTAGAGAAAGGATAACGGTGAAGAAATGTTATTTTTGTGTTAGGCGGGTTGAAACGTGGCGATTTCGGATTGGGCGGATTGACACTGACTTGACCCATTTATACCCATGTCATTTCAAGTCGACCCATTTTGACTCATTACGAGCTCATGTCGATCACACCATTTTGACTCATTTTGACCCACTTTGAACTTCGTTTCAGGTTCATGTTGCCACAAATAGATGAGAACTTGAGAAATTTTTTAATGCTCCATTAGAGAACCACGTGTTGCTTTACTTTCAATTAAAGTGCAACATTTATATAAATTGACACTGATCGCCACACAATAATTAATTGTAGAGCACCACGTGGTGCTCTGTTGAAGCACTAAAATTACTCTCCACTCAGATTTAGTTACAATCAGGTCAAATAATGTCTTCGGCCAGGCCGTTATACCTATAATTTTGGGTTATATCTAGTCAGGCCTCTGAAGTTGAGCTAGATCTTTTGGCGCGGGCATGTTTTATCATCGAGGAGGTGTTTACAAATTTCAATTCAATGTCATCGTCTATCTTAGGACATTTACAATCCATGTCATTTTTTTCCTCCGCCACCTCTCCCTCCCTCAGGGCATCTCCGATCCCGGGGGGGGGGGGGGGGGGGGGGGGGGGGAATCGTATAAAATGTGGTTCACCTCCAACCCTATGAGGGGAGGGGATGAGGATGCGGTGCTATGGGGAGAAATTTGCATTGGGTGTGGGTATGTCCAGGGGAAATCCCCCCTAACAATCCTACACACATGGCGAAATTTCTACCCATAGCACCCCCTCCCCTCATGAGGTTGATGTTGAATCATATTTTCATATGATTTCCCACCCCAGACTACAACTCATCTCCAATTTATTTTTCCTTTATTCATTTTAACCCTTGTATGGGGGGTGAGGGGCATGTCCATGGGGAAATTTCCATAACCATTCCACACCCAAAGTAAATTTCTTCCCATAGCTCTCTCTCCCCCTCCCCTCATGAGATTGGACTTGAACTGTATTTTTATTTTATTCCCCCCCCCCCCCAATGAGGTTGTAGATGCGCTTATATTTCGAGCCTCCGATGCGTTTGTTGAAGTTTGTGTTTATTGGGAACGAGCTAAAATGCTACAAGTTTTCTGAGTTTCGAACAAGGACAATCTCAAATGGTAATAGGTCTTTTGCTCTTTCGACCTTCGTGTCTAATACTTTAAGGGCACATTTGATGCATTATGGGTTAAGAGTTGGGGATTTGGGGCCTATATAATTATAATGCGTATTGATATTATGAGAGTATTTTATAGTTAAGATTATGTAATAAGTTTTGCATCATTAGAAAAAAGAGTATTAAAACTTACGTATTCCGTCCCATGTTGCAGGGCAATTTCAAGACGGGATAATACTGTCATCTCTACATAATTCCACTCCACAACTTATCTTGCAGTAATACCTTGCCTATATTACATTTCTAATTTTCCAATTCACACAGTCATTTCAAAAAAGATAAGTTATGCACACGTTGTACAAAAAAGCCAGAGTTGATTAGAACTCCTAAAACAGAAGTCTTCACATGGTTTTGTAATTTCTTCAGTCACTTATTTTTACTTAAATTTGTAGATGAGACATCCTAGAACACATTATGGTCCCGCTAATATTTTAATTTCACCAATCATGTATTTTCTGATAACTGTGCTGGTTGTCGAGACTCAAATAAAAACCATGTTCTCTAACTGACCAAAACAAATTTTTGAATGGAGTGTCGTCCGGAGCTCTATACACGTCAAAACTTTGATGTAATATACCTCTAGTAAAGCTGCAAAAGAACAGCGTTAATCCCAAAACGTTTTCTCTGAATGACCACTCAAAATCTTCACCAATATAAGGAGTATGTACGCCCAAGTCATCATCTTTGGACTGGCAACGAAAAACTAATGGCGGTTCAGGAAACGTCAGATTGTTGGTGACATGAACATGATGACAAGGGTGGAGGTAAAAACCACTACATCCATCGCTACTTCTTATACAAGTTATAAAGATGATAAGAAAGAGGGTGAAAAGGAAGTAGTTGCTCATGGCAGAATTTGACACTAGATGGAATACAATTAGATACAATAGAGCACTTCTATTTATATTTATAATTTTATAGGAGACTTCGAACGATTAATTACCATCTCCTCTTATTAGATACTTTAAAGAGATTTTTATATTTAAAAGGTAACATGGTGTTAATGAAACGGTTATTTCATCTCCTCTAATTAAATGACTATAATTTATGGACATTGAATGTCCTTGGCTTGACACTACCGTATGTCGAACTTTAGATTGATTACCATCTCCTTTTTTGTTGACCTCCCCTCCTTATAATATGCGGGAGGTCAAATTGAATTTCTCTTCAAATCAATGTAGTCGTTTTTTCCGATTTAACTCAATCTACGAGCGTATGGCTTGGTTTTCTAGACCCGTGTTTATTGAAATGAACTAAAAGTGTGATACAGGTCACCTTATTATCATCGTTATTGATTATTTAAAATTAGCCGTTAATTGTTTATTTTATTTTGTTAGTTAGTTTATTTATTTATTTAATTAGAAATTTGTTGAATTAGTTAGTAGACTGGACTTTGGCCCGTAAAAGTCTAGGTTAGGGTTAAAAGTACTATTTATATTGTAGCTTGGTCAATATTTCAATCACGAGATGAATGAATTGTTTTAGTTTTGTTTTCTTCATAGCATTTTCATAGTCTAGTTACGGAATTCTGCTTCTCAAATTGCAGATTGGAGGTTCGTAGACTCCCAAGCTAATGGTACGATACCGATACGTATTAACTGATGCTTTCATTGATTTCGCCATTCACTTGGTGAAAATCATGTCGGTCTCAACTCCGATTACAGTTGATTTGCTCAGACGAATCTTGTATGAAAAACTTACGGCTTTCGAGGATCGTTTGGAAGCGAGATTCGAACGTAGAATTACGGACGTGGAGACGGACTTGAAGCAGCAAATCACGAAACTTGAGGCGTGCGTGATTGCCCATGGAAACTCGTCCAACCGCTGCTCCTCATGTACCAACGCCGCCGTCGGAAATCATCCAGCAACCGCAATAATTTCGGTGACAAGGCAAACCCGGCCTCCATCAAGGCTTCCCCAATCGCAGACAACACATGCCTTGGCGCCGCCAATGCCTCTGCAAGGTCAATGGGCCATTCAAGCCGGAGTTGCCATAGCCCACCAGCAGTCTCTCTCGCCGCTGCAACAACAGCAGCAACCGGGAAAAGCACAGTCCCCGTCAGACTGGTCGGCGTTTCGACCTCCAGATCCACCACCACCACAAGCTGCAGATGCGTTCGCCGGGACCTATGGCCTCCACGGATGTCCGACGAACCCCATGTCACCAGTGGACATGCAACACCTAAGTCCGTTGTGGCCTTCATCCCCGACGCTGGTGAAGACTCCCCCACAATCGATGCCACGATCGTCCAAACATTCACCGCTGCGATTCAAACTCTTCAGCCGCCGTTCTACTCGTCAGCGTACCTGTCACGACCCGAATTTTCTCTTTAAGCTAATTACGAATTTATCAGAGTAAACGCGCGCTTTTCGATCGCGACGGAAATACGAACCGTTTTGCCTTTCAATAAAATTAGCGGAAGCTTAGAAATAGACAACTCTTTTCAATTTCGAATAAAAACATCAATTTTCCTATTCATTTGAACAATAATCGTTTACAATTATCGAAACACACGAATCTTAACAAATATTACAATTAATTCTTAAAAGCTATGATTCTAGCCCGTCTATAGTCTCCGATCGATCCAATCCAGTACCTGTAGATATTTTAGGGTGAGCAAAAAGCCTAGTAGGTACCGCCTAACCACTTGCGTAGAAATATAATAATCAATCAAACTATAACATCTATCACGAATAACGTAATTATCATGCTTTATACATCATGCGAGTAACAAACAATAACTTAACAATCAACATATAAGCAGATAATCACGTATAGAACGTAATTACAGTAGACGTGAAAACTATATTTCCCCTACCTCAATATTAGCATCAGGATAACAGCTTTGAAATGATGCAGGTAACTCTGAATCTTGGATCTCAAAATATTCTCAATATCTCTCTATCTCACTTATCAGTAGTTGAATCGAATCTGGAATGAGAAATAACTAAAGCACTGGCCCCTATTCATAGAACTAGCCGGCCAATCAGAATGCGATGAGTCGCGGTGACATGTGTTGAGCGTGCAAAGAAAGATGTGCCACACGCCGACACATGTCAAAATGTGTGTCAAAAGTGTATAGAGATGGCCTGAGGGCATGACACGCGAACCCCATATGTGTCGCGCATGCAAGGACAGTCACAGGTGTTGTGACATGTGTCCCTCTGCGTGTCACACAATTATTTGACCAAATCTAAACGCTTATCCTCAACCACCGCGTCAAATAAACATGTAATTTAGTCACGTCATAAAAAGCACATATCACAAGATACATACATCTGTACTTAATTAGCACTTAAACTACTGATTAGCACTAATTATTCCCTAAATATTGTTATCCTTAATTTAGCAATAAAATAAGATATTACGACTTTGATGTATTTCTGGACGAGCTTAACATTAATAGTTTTGCAGTTATGGGCTTATCAATCAACTACTGAACAATTAAACATGGAATAAACTTAAGTAATATAAGCTTAATAAATGTGGTTATTACATTACCAACCTCCTTCCGCTGCTTGTCCTCCTCCTACCACTTCGTCCGTGTCTCTCTCTCATCAACCGTCGCCGCTTCACCAACCCATATGAGCTCTTTGCCGCAGGATAATACTACTAGGGTTGAGCTGCTTGCAATTGGGCCTCATTCTCACTTACTTGGGCTTGTTTCATCACACATTGTGCCACCAATCACTTCTTGGCTGAACATTTTAACCCTGTGAACAATTTTGAGCCTGCTTCATCCAGTCACCAAGTTGGGCATGTTACTTCATCTATTACTAGAGGGCCTACTGATCATTTTAGTTCCCCTTCTTATTTAAGCCCGCAAAGTAATTCCGGTCAGCCCACTCCACAAAAAAGCCCAGCTACGGTCAAAATGCATGTTGGGGCTGATTATCCATCACAGTACATGTGGGATCTTTACTACGGTGTCACGACCGTACATCGCACATGACTGCTTCTCCGATCCGCCTTGAGGACAATGCTCTTTTCAACCGCGGGGGAGTTGATACGGGTCAACCGTATCATACGGGTCACCCATATTATCATCTTGATTGGTTATTTAGAATTAGTCGTTAATTATTTATTTTAGATGTTTATTGAATTAGTTAGTAGACTGGGCTTTGGCCCGTAAGAGTCTAGGTTAGGGTTAAGAGTATTATTTATATTGTAGCTTGGCCAGTATTTCAATCACGAGATAAACGAACTGTCTTAGTTTCGTTTTCTTAATAGCCTTTTCATAGTCTAGTAAGAGAATTTTTGCTTCTCAAATTGCAGATTGAAGATTCGCAGTATCTCAAACTGCAGGTACGATACTGGTATGTATCAACATGCTTTCTTATCAGAATCGATAAGTGTATTATGAATGTAATTTGATAAAGTAAACATTTTGTAAACCACAGTGCAATGTAAGGACAATTATACCATGATGATTACATGATAATTAGACCATGCATGGTAATCCCATTTTTGAGGGACGGGTTTCTTCTCTGAGCAAATTCTTGGATTACTACAATACTACAATAGCAATACTCACATATCACATTACGATGAACCTGGAACATGAATAGCTCTAGGGAATTTCGTAAGGGTAAATGACAAAAACCACCCCTGTGGTATTGTGGTATGGGGAAATACCACATCACTACCCGGTGGTATGGGAAAACCCAAAACCATCCCTCACCCTAACAGTTCATGACGGAGAGAAAAGTCCATAAAACCCCTACCGTTAAATCATGTTTTTAAGATCTGCACAATAACTATCTCCAATCACACCCGTCGTCGATTTATCTGGTACGTAGAGAGAGAAAGAGGGGAGAGTTCGTGCTTTGCAGACAGGATCGATGAACTGAACACGAGTTAGGGTTTCTATTAGGTGTATGCCGCGACCGATTGTTCCTTACACTAATCAAAACAGAGAAGTTTCTTCTCTCAAAGTTGTGAGTAATCGATTTGTTCTCTCTGTCGCGAGCCAACCGAATCGCGATTTCTGGTAAGTTCATGGGATTCTTGCGTATGGATTTCTGAGTTGGTTGCTCTTGTTGCACATTCATTCTAAATTTCTCAACTATGGAGTCTTCTTTTAGATGCTAGAGTTAGGGTTATGAGAAATTTGTGCGATTCCCGTTATGTGTTCTGTGTTTAGGGTTTATGTTTGGAGGTCAATATATGACTGTCTCCTAGCTACTTGAGCATATTATTTAACTTTTTTGTTGGGTATACATGTTTTGATGAAAATTGGGTATACATGATCCAGTTGGAAATGCAACTGCATCTGCTGCAGCAAACATGAGAAACCAAAATTCAGGCTCAGTAACTACTTGAGCATATTATTTAACTTTTCTGTTGGGTATACATGTTTTTGATGAAAATTGGGTATACATGTTGGAAATGCAACTGCATCTGCTGCATTGCTGCAGCAGATGCAGTTGCATTTCCAACTGGACCATGTATACCCAATTTTCATCTAAACGTGTATACCCAACAGAAAAGTTAAATAGTATGCTCAAGTAGCTAGGAGACTGTCATATATTGACCTCCGAACATGAACCCTAAACACAGAACACATAACGGGAATCGCACAAAGTTCTCATAACCCTAACTCTAGCATCGAAAAGAAGACTCCATAGTTGAGAAATTTAGAATAAATGTGCAACAAGAGAAACCAACCCAGAAGCCCATACGCAAGAAGCCCAGGAACTTACCAGAAACCGCGATTCGGTTGGCTCGCGACAGAGAGAACATATCGATTACTCGCAACTTTGAGAGAAGAAACTTCTCCGATTTAATTAGTGTAAGGGACAATCGGCCGCGACATACACCTAATCGAAACCCTAACTCGTGTTTAGTTCATCGATCTGCAAAACACGCACTTTCCCCTCTTTCTCTCTCTACGTACCAAATAAATCGACGACGGGTGTCGTTGGGGATAGTTATTATGCAAATCTTAAAAACATGATTTAACAGAAGGGGTTTTATGGAATTTTCTCATTTCCGTCATGAACCTTTAGAGTGAGTGATGGTTTTGGGTATTTCTCATACCACAGGGTAGTGATGTGGTATTTCTTCATACCACATGGGTGGTTTCTGTCATTTACCCATTTCGTAAAGCACTTAAATCTGATGGACGTTCATCCATATGATTTGGTTGATGCCTTTTTGATCTGATTAATATGATTCGTCGATTTTGGCATGTTGTGAGAGGAGCGTATGTTGTGTGCAGGCTTTGTTCGGCTTCCTTAGGCGGATTGTGTTCATAGGTTATTGAAGGCAGTAGGAGAGTCAGCGGATTATGCATTGTGCTTGCATATATATATAATACACAAGTTCATCCATTTTTTATTATGAAAAACTATTGTTACTTGCCGGAAATTTACTACAATTATTTTTGTGTTCCTATTTGCACGCTTATTTCATTATTCTCAATGAAGTATGGCTGTCTCCACGAGATTATGACATCATTGTACCTAAATTTTATTAGATTTGAGATTCGTTAGTATGTCTCCTCAGAGTGTTGTTATTTCTTTTGATACTCTTATTTCTGGAGCGAATTTTTCACAAATCTTGTAGTATTACCGTTGTATTTTTTATTGTACGAAAAGATAGTGCCTGAAGGGCACGAGTCATGTACTGGTATTACAATAGACCCAAACACACACATATCGCATTATAATCCTTAATAGCCTATATCTTATTTACACTAAAAATAGATACCGTGAGGCATATTTTATTCACGTAGATGTGCACGGTTGACCAATGTGGTTTAAGTATTTGGCATTAAAGCAATGGTTTACCCCAGGGGCGAATCTACCCTTTGGGTTGTGGGGGCTATAGCCCCCACTCAAGTTTGTGAGTCTGTAATTTTACCCCACATTATGTATACTAAATGCAGTTTAGCCCCCACTCAAATTAAATACTAAACTTTATTATTTGTGTTTTTACATTACTATTTTATATTTTTAAAATTTAGCCCCCACTGGAGGAAAATCCTGGATCCGCCTCTGGTTTACCATGTGCACGACCGAAATCTAGCCGATTCGTTCCAAAGTCATCATAAAAAGAAGGCAAAAAGAAAAGAAGAAAGAGAGGCGTGTATCTAAGATGTACACATACAAGTTACATGTGGAGACTGAACATATCTTAAATCTTAAGATCTGACTTTTGAAATACATGAGCATCATAAATTATTCATACATTACGCGAATAAGCACAAAATATAAGAAGTCCTACAAAAAGTCTTCACATAGTTTTGTAATTTGGCTTTTTATTTTTTTTAACTTTAAGTTTGTAGATGACACATTACAGTGCACTCTTTATATATTATTTTAACTTAACCAATCATATATTTTCTCATAACTATTCTGGTTGTCGCGACTTAAATAAAAACCATCTTCTCTCACTGACCAAAACAAATATCTGAATGTAGAGTCGTCCGGAGCCTTATACACGTCGAAAGATTGATGGTATATGCCTCTAGTAAAGCTGCAAAAGAAAAGCGTCGTTCTTAAAAAATTATCTCTGAAATACCAGTTAAAATCTTTGCTGATAGAAGGAGTCTGTGCACCCAAGTCATCGTCTCCAGACTTGCAACGAAAGTTTAATTGCGGGTCAGGATTTGTCAAATTGTTGAGAACATGAACATAGTGACAAATGTCGAGTAGAATGGGTCGACATACAGAGCTACTTATACAAGGTATAAAGACTAGTATAAGAGAGAGAGTTAAAAGGAAGTAGGTTTTCATGGTAAAGTTTGATAGGTATTTTGAACTCCGAATACAATTAGACATTCAATAAAATACCTCGATTTATAGTGTTATGTGAGACGTCAATTAAATGCTTCAATAACTTTCAATCAAATGTATTCATCTTAGTCATCAATACTTTAAAGAGATTTAGATGGAAAATGTGACATGGTGTTAATGAAAATGTTATGGGTCAAAGACACTTTTATCCTATCAAAGTCCTATGCGACCTCATACATTTTGGAAAGACACTTTCACCATTTTACTGTATCATTTTGGAAGTGTCCTTGTGTTAAACCTAAAGGAGTGAAAGTTTTTTTTACCCAAAAAATTATTTCATTTCCTCTGTAGTAAAGGACTTAGAAAATCTGTAGATTTCATTGATCCAATCTTTATATTAGCGAGGTGGTGATCTGTTGGTCTTTAATTAATTATTACTGTATCGTTTTTTAGTTGACCTTATACTTTATTTAATTCACAAGAGGTCAAATTCAAATAACTCCTCAATTTAATGCAATGAAGTTTTACAAGCTTTTACTACTTAGGAGCATTCCTCATTGGGTTTTGGATACTGTAAAAAAAGTAATTTAATTAATTTGATAAAATGGGTATGGCGAAAGAGGTTCACTCTGCCTCTGTAACATGATCAACAAGATCTTCTCAAATGCGCTAACCAACATGCTTAAACTCACCTTGCCCCATCTTATCACTAAGCAATAATCAGAACTTGTACCCGGAAGTTTCTTTGTTTTTTTAGAATAAAACTTTTATTGGAAACTAATGAACTTTGCTCATTACATCACATCTGTCCTCCTCCTCGGTCCATTTCTCGTTCCCATTTTTGAAAGATAAGCCTAATTGGGCTAAGTGGTGTTCATCTGCATTTTAGTCTCAAGGACACCACGCCATCTCCACCTTCTGAAAACGCCTAAGCTTCTCTTGCAGGCGGTTGATGATCTCCTTTACCACTGTTCGATCTGGTGGTTGATGGTGATTCTCCTCTGTGTTTTGATTTTGGCCCGAGTGACCGAAGATTTGTCTCCTAGAGGTTTCTTTGTTGGTAATACACTAATCGCAAATGAAGTTTTTCGCTAGAATTATGTGCACAAGAATAGTATCGCACCAGGCTGGACTTAAGCTTGACATGAGTCAAAACTCTAACATGGTCATATTGTAATTTTCTTTTTCAATTTTTACAAATACGGGGCTTCCCCGAAGTTTGGATTTGCTTGATCTCACAACACAAATCCACAGTTTCCTAATCGCTCTAGTAAATGAACGGACACTTGAAAGAGCTTGTCCTTACTCATCATGGCCTAAGGCTCGGTGACCTTTTTCCACCGTATCTTGAGGCATTATCTCCATGCGAAGGAGCCTGGCAGTTTAAAAGGATTTGTCGGGTGTCAAACTTACTTGTAGGAGTCCAAAGATCACTCACATGTTCATCGTTGACGACTGCCTGCTCTTGTTCAAGCATACTCTTGCTAGCTGTGCCAGGCTATCCTCAACACTGGATCATTTTTTGTAGTTTTTTAGAGAAAATAATTAATCAAGGTTATAGAAGATAAGTGACCAAAGTGATAGCAACACTAAAGTACAAGTGTGAAAGATCAATCACTGGAGTCAAAGGAATTGACTGAAGTCAACACCAAAGTTGATAGGCTAGATCATTTTTGCATTTTTAGTGACAATGGTGGTGTAGTCCTATGACTTGAATTCACTACATTCCCTAGATCATGATGAGTGACATGTTTTAGTATTGTCGAACACCACACTGTAAAAAGCTAATTGGACATGTTAGGAAACATGCTGAGGGGTGTGAGTGATGTAAATAGGACACGTCCCTCCTACATAACGAGAGTAAATATCCACGGCCGCTCGATGCATGTGACTTAGGAAATGCATGCCCGTGCTCAAATGGATTTTTTTTGAGGGAAAAAATTATTTCATTAAGAATGGGTAGTCATGCCCAAACGATCATTGTTTTGTACATTCTCAGCCCAATTGGGTAAAATAGAATAGTAAGTCGTATCATCTTCTTAATAACCCCGTTTTGCAAAAAGATGCGCAAGTCCATTTCCAGTTCTAGGCACAAACTGTACTGATGAGGATTCCAGTGTGTCAATGATCTGTTTGGAGGCTTCAATAGTCGTCTTCATGTTTCCAATAGCCTCTGCTGCTTTGCTTCTGCCACATAATCCTTCACGTAGAAGCTTTACTGATGCTAAGCTGTCTGATTCAATCTCAAGGTGATTAAAGTTTAATTCCATTGCAAGTTTCAAGCCTATCTCCACTGCCATTAGTTCTGCCACCAGGGGAGAGCGAACCCGTGGGAGCTCCTATCTCCACTGTCATAGGTTATTGAAGGCAGTAGGAGAGTCAGTGGATTATGCATTGTGCTTTCATTTATATAGTACACAAGTTCATCCATTTTTTATTATGAAAAACTATTGTTACTTGCCGGAAATTTACTACAATTATTTTTGTGTTCCTATTTGCACGCTTATTTCATTATTCTCAATGAAGTACGGCTGTTTCCACGAAATTATGACGTCATTGTACCTAAATTTTATTAGATTTGAGATTTGTTAGTATGTCTCCTCAGAGTGTTGTTATTTCTTTTGATACTCTTATTTCTGGAGTGAGTTTTTCACAGATCTGATAATATCACCGTTGTATTTTTGATTGTACGAAAAGGTAGTGCCTGAAGGGCACGAGTCATGTACTAGTATTACAATAGACCCAAACACACACATATCGCATTATAATCCTTAATAGCCTATATCATATTTACACTAAAAATAGATACCGTGAAGCATATTTTATTCACTTAGATGTGCACGGTCGACCAATGTGGTTTAAGTATTTGGCATTAAAGCAATGATTTACCCTGTGCACGACCGAAATCTAGCCGATTCGTTCCAAAGTCATCATAAAAAGAAGGCAAAAAGAAAAGAAGAAAAAGAGGCGTGTATCTAAGATGTACACATACAAGTTACGTGTGGAGACTGAACCTATTTTAAATCTTAAGATCTGACTTTTAAAATACATGAGCATCATAAATTATGCATACATTACGCGAATAAGCACAAAATACAAGAAGTCCTACAAGAAGTCTTCACATAGTTTTGTAATTTATTCATTGGCTTTTTATTTTTTAACTTTAAGTTTGTAGATGACACATTACAGTGCACTCTTTATATATTATTTTAACTTAACCAATCATATATTTTCTCATAACTATGTTGTTTGTCGCGACTTAAATAAAAACCATCTTCTCTCACTGACCAAAACAAATATCTGAATGTAGAGTCGTCCGGAGCCTTATACACGTCGAAAGATTGATGGTATATGCCTCTAGTATAGCTGCAAAAGAAAAGCGTCGTTCTTAAAAAATTATCTCTGAAATACCAGTTAAAATCTCCACCGATAGAAGGAGTCTGTGCACCCAAGTCATCGTCTCCAGACTTGCAATGAAAGTTTAATTGCGGGTCAGGATTTGTCAAATTGTTGAGAATATGAACATAGTGACAAATGTCGAGTAGAATGGGTCGACATACAGAGCTACTTATAAAAGGTATAAAGACTAGTATAAGAGAGAGAGTTAAAAGGAAGTAGTTTTTCATGGTAAAGTTTGATAGATATTTTGAACTCCGAATACAATTAGACATTCAATAGAATACCTCGATTTATAGTGTTATGTGAGACGTCAATTAAATGCTTAAATAACTTTCAATCAAATGTATTCATCTTAGTCATCAATACTTTAAATAGATTTAGATGGAAAATGTGACATGGTGTTAATGAAAATGTTATGGGTCAAAGACACTTTTATCCTACCAAAGTCCTATGCGAAAGACACTCTCACCTCATACATTTTGGAAAGACACTTTCACCATTTTACTGTGCCAATGTCGTTGGGATAAATTCGCTGTCTTATAATATTGATCGATGCAATCGGGAGACGTAAGTGTTTATGAAGTTTGATGCACTTGAGGGTAAATGGGTCTTTTGGCAAATTGAAGGGGGGGGGGGGGGGGGGGGGGGGGGGTGTTTGGAAGTGTCCTTGTGTTAAACCTAAAGGAGTGAAAGTTTTGTTTTACCTAAAATTTATTTCATTTCCTCTGTAGTAAAGGACTTTAATGAAAATCTGTAGATTTCATTGATCCAATCTCTGTATTAGCGAGGTGGTGATCTGTTGGTCTTTAATTAATTACTATATCGTTTTTTAGTTGACTTTATACTTTCTTTAATTCACAGGAGGTCAAATTCAACTAACTTTTCAAGTTAATGTAATGAAGTTTTTCAAGCTACTTAGGAGCATTCCTCTTTGGGTTTTGGATATTGAAAAAAAAGTAATCTAATTAATTTGATAAAATGGGTATGGCGAAAGAGGTTCACTCTGCCTCTGTAACATGATCAACAAGATCTTCTCAAATGTGCTAACCAACATGCTTAAACTCACCTTGCCCCATCTTATCACTAAGCAATAATCAGAATTTGTACCCGGTAGTTTCTTTGTTTTTTTAGAATAAAACTTTTATTGGAAAACTAATGAACTTTGCTCATTACATCACATCTGTCCTCCTCCTCGGTCCATTTCTCGTACCTATTTTTGAAAGATAAGCCTAATTGGGCTAAGTGGTGTTCATCTGCATTTAAGTCTCTCGGACACCACGCCATCTCCACCTTCTGAAAACGCCTAAGCTTCTCTTGCAGGCGTTTGATGATCTCCTTTACCACCGTTCGATCTGGTGGTTGATGGTGATTCTGCTCTGTAACTTGCTTGATCAAAGCTTTTGCATCTCCATAGATTTTGCTCTTGGGGATTTATAGATCCAGAGCGAGATCGATCCACCTTTCTAAAGCTATGGCCTCGGCTTCCTTTGCTCGATTCTCCCATGCAAGTCTTGTCGTGGTTGCCACATGTTTGTCACCGTGATGATGCCGAATCACAACACCGGCGCCGGCCTTCCGGGGGATGTAAGATCATGCACCATCGAAATGGAGATTAGCGATGTCCTCCGTCTGGGAGCTGATCTCATTTCCGACTGTGTTGTGATTTTGGCCCGAGTGACCGAAGACTTGTCTCCTAGAGGTTTCTTTGTTGGTAATACACTAATCGCAAATGAAGTTTTTCGTTAGAATTATGTGCACAAGAATAGTATCGCACCAGACTGAACTTAAGCTTAACAGGAGTCAAACCTCTAACATGGTCAGATTGTAATTTTCTTTTCCTAGTTTTACAAATACGGGCTTCCCCTAAGTTTGAATTGCTTGATCTCACAACCCAAATCCACAATATCCTAATCGCTCTAGTTAATGAACGGACACATGAAAGACCTTATCCTTACTCATCATGGGCTAAGGCTCGGTGACCCTTTTCCATTGTATTATCTTGAGGCATTATCTGCATGCGAAGGAGCCTGACAGTTTAAAAGGATTTGTCAGGTGTCAAACTTACTTGTAGGAGTCCAAAGATCACTCACATGTTCATCGTTGACGACTGCCTGCTCTTGTTCAAGCATACTCTTGCTAGTTGTGCCAGGTTATCCTCAACATTGAATCATTTTTGTAGTTTTTTATAGAAAAGAATTAATCAAGGTAATAGAAGATAAGTGACCAAAGTGATAGCAACACTAAAGTACAAGTGTGAAAGATCAATCACTGGAGTCAAAGGACTCGACTGAAGTCAACACCAAAGTTGAGAGGCTAGATCATTTTTGCATTTTTAGTGACAATTGTGGTGTGGTCCTATGACTTGAATTTACTACCTTCTCTAGATCATGATGAGTGTCATGTTTTAATATTGTCAAACACCACACTATAAAAAGGTAATTGGACATGTTAGGAAATATGCTAAGGGGTGTGAGTGATGTAAATAGGACACATCCCTCCTACGTAACGAGAGTAAATATCCACGGCCGCTCGATGCATGTGACTTAGGAAAATGCATGGCCGTGCTCAAATGAATCAGTATGAGACATTGATGTCATATATATGTCTAAGTCTACTCATAGAATATACAAAGATGGCACTCCATGTCTCGTGTCTAATTTGGATATATGGACAAAGGGATTATAAGACACGGTAACATTGGTCATAGAGGTTCGTCAGATCACTGCATTGGTATTACTTGGATAGCACTAAATTATCACCTATACCACTCAGTTTTGTAATTGTCACTATTAATGTAATATGAACCTACATGGTCACACACAAGAGTTGATCAAACTTAAATTAATTGCTCATCCCCTTACTAGCACCTACGAAGAGGGAGTTCAGCTCAGATCATTCGTGTGGATACCATAGAAGCATTGCTGCTTTCAGCAATCGTGATCGTTACTAGTCAGTGCGACTGAGATAAACCTCTAATCATCATATTATGTTCATTCACACGAGTCTTTGGTGAGTTTTTAGGCACAAAGTTTGTGTTGTATCTGCTACATTTGATTTCTTAAAACCCAACAAGTCCCAACTGTCAAGGCAACCCTCTCTTCTGCATAATGGGCTTGGTAAAGCTTGCTGACATGAATGCGTCTAATTGAAATAGAGTTTTCTTGGCTGATAGTGGATGACACAAGGATCCATGTCTGAAGTGATAGAGGGATTCCCAGACCGAGGATCATTTGAATGAGCTCCTCGAAGACAAATTTGGTTCTTTTCGAGTTTCAGACTTATTATTAAACCACCCACTTTGGATATGATGACGCTATAACAAAGTCACGAGTCCCTTTCCTAGGTCTGTCACTCGGACGATCCTTGTTATTTATCTGTTTCTCAGGGAAGACACATATAAAATTATCTAGCCTTTTTACTGAGAGTGGTGAATATACGATTAGGCCCGTTATAGGCTCCTAGAAAGCTTAGAATCCCCACTCTTACATTCAACATGAGTTTTCTATATTCCAAACATCTCACACGATCCAGTCTGAGAGAAACTTCGGGCACTCAAAGTTCGAAAAAATAATCTCTTTTTATGAAACTTTCTGCACCGATCACTTTCCTGCAAAAACCTATTAGCTAGAAATTCATCGTCCTTACATTCAGGTTGTCCTCTTTGTGCAAAATGTCCAAAAATATTGCAACAATTTTAAGTATGCTAGTGACTTCTCGCAGGCCATATAGTTCCAGAACAACAAAGGGGTTGATTATAAAGGCTGGATATATTACTGCAGCACCGAGGGACATGCATCGTTTTTATAATTGGCAAGCTGGTGTTTGGACGATTTGGTGTGGTCAAAATGAGGTCGTCTTCTGAGAGGACCGATAGGAAATCTCTGTAGCGTTAGCTATGTACAATCTCCATAAGAACGAGCTTCTCATATTTTCTTGATGAACTCCAGCGCCCGCTAGACACTATTGTAGATTCCAAATCACTATGTATTTCAAGCACAATTGTCCTCCACATGTCGCTGGAGTCATATGCTTCTAGTAAACCATGTACTGTCATCGTTGACGGGGCGTGGAAATCAAATACCTTAAGAGGAAGCACGACCTCTATCCCAGTTGGTTAAGGGAATTTCATACCAGCTCATCGGCTCAGGTTCGATCCCCCCCCCCCCCCAATAAATAGATAAAAATATGTATCCTTGCCAATGTATAAAAAAAAAAAGAAAAAATCCCAAGAGGAGGCATTGGTCTTAAGGTCTTTGATCCCCGATGAAATACTTGCCACTTGGTATCATGTGGTCGCTCGTGCTACTGCGATAGCAGTCCATAATAAGATAATCAAAGAGATGAAACAATTTGTATTGATAAATAAAAGGGTAAAGCTATTGAAGGCGGTTCATGAAAAAAGAGATAGAATGAATCTATAGATTGAATAAATCTTAAGAAGGATACAATGAACATATAAGGCGACGCATCGTTTAGCCCTAACCTAACCAAGGTAAGAAACTAACAGTAGTTAAATGACAGCTGTGGCTATCTGGAAGGATCCATTGTACAACAGTACAATAGGAAATAGAGAAATTACAATGTGACCCTTTCTTTTGTTTTGATTCATAAAACAGTCTTGAAACTTTGTCTTTGTCTTCATTTTTGTCCTTTTCTCTTAATACACCCCTTCAAGATGATGGTGGTTTGTCCAGCAGCAGCTTGTTCTCGAGAAAGTGAAAGCGATCTGTAGTCAAGCCTTTTGTGAAGATATCTGCCAATTGATCTGTGCTGGAAACATAAGAAATACATAAGTTTTTGGCAAGGAATTTTTCTCGGACAAAATGGTAATCCAATTCAATATGCTTAGTACGAGCATGTAGAATTGGATTAGCTGTCATTGCTATGGCAGAATAATTGTCACACCAAATTAAGGGAGCATTAGGAAGAATAAGATTTAGATCACGAAATAGATATTGTAACCAAGTTATTTCAGCAGCAGTAACAGCAAGAGAGCGATACTCTGCTTCTGTAGATGATCGTGCAACAGTTGGCTGTTTCTTGGCGGCCCAAAGAACTGGGTTGGGCCCAAGAAAAATGACAAAGCCCGTGGTGCTACGCCGATCTGTTGGGTTACCAGCCCAGTCAGCATCGACATAGGCTTGTAAAGGAAGATACCCATTTTGATTAAATAAACCAGTTGTTTTAGAGCCCTGAAGATAACGCAAGATTCTTTTAGCACCAGTTAAGTGCACATCAGTAGGATTGTGCATGAATTGGCACAGCTGATTAACAGAAAAACAAATATCTGGGCGAATGAAGGTTAAATATTGAAGAGAACCAACAAGCTGTCTAAAGACAGCAGGATCTTCCAGAGGGATCCCATCAGTGGCATGATACTTAGTTCCAGCAGGAAGAGGAGTTGGACATGGTTTACAGTGTTGCATATTAAACCGAGACAAAAGATCTTCAACATATTTGGTTTGAGAAATGTAAATTCCAGATTTGGACCTTTTAATTTGAAGGCCCAGAAAGTAAGTTAAGGGACCCAAATTGGTCATATCAAATTTCTTGTGTAAAAGTGATACCAAAGTTGGAATAAATTCAGTATCATTGCCAGTCACAATTATATCATCCACATAAAGAAGCAAAATAGTAGTTTTGCTGTTTGAACAACGTAAAAACATTAAACAATCAGCAGTTGATGCAACAAAGCCAACGTTAAGTAAATAAATAGTAAATTGCTCAAACCAGGTTCGTGGAGCCTGTTTGATTCCATATATGGACTTGTGGAGCTTGCAAACGTAGTGTGGAACAGATTTTTCAACAAAACCAGTAGGTTGAGACATGTAAACTGTCTCTTTTAGGTGGCCATGTAAAAACGCATTTTTCACATCAAGTTGCTGCAATGGCCAATTAAAATGAGCAGCTAAAGCTAAAATAATGCGAACAGTTGAATGTTTAATTACTGGGCTAAATGTCTCATCAAAGTCTAGACCTTGTGTTTGATGAAAACCTTTTACAACCAAACATGCCTTGTATCTAGAGATAGTACCATCCAGATTGTATTTGTGCGAAAGACCCATTTTGTTCCAACTACATTTGCATTTGGAGGTTTAGGAACCAATATCCATGTATTTTGCTTTTGGAGACTAGTAATTTCATCAGCCATTGCAGATTAACATTTACTAGCCTCTCTAAATGATGTAGGATCAGAGGGAAGAGAAGCAACAGCTTGAAAACCACTTTTTCTCTTAAAAATACCTGATTTGCTTCAGGTTTGCATAGGATGACCAGAAACAATTGGAGAAGCAACTGTATTGCTTGCAGAAGTAGGGACAGGGCCTGTGTCAGAATTAATATCATCATTCACAGGGGTTTCAGAAATCATACCAGTCTGAGGTGTTTGCATTTGAGAAGATGTCTGAACAAACCCAGGTGGATGATTCTGAGATGGAGAGCAGAACTCAGGTGGCAACATTGAAGAGCCATTAGCTAGAGTTTGCCTCCTTGGATCTATGGGTTTCATAGTTTCAGTCATAGGGACAGTAGGAGAAGCACAAGATCCTGCAGAATGGGAAAAAGAGGGCAATGAGTCAGTTAGAGAAGTAGAAAGTGTGTCACATGTTGAAGAGAAAGGAAATTCAGTTTCATTATACAGTACATCCCTGCTAGCATTAAATTTCTGAGTAGATTTATCAAAACAAAAATATCCTTTATAATTAGTTGCATAACCCATAAAAACACAAGGTTTTGTCTTTGGATCAAGCTTAGATGTATTGTAAGGTCTTAAATAGGGATAACATGAGCAACCAAATACTCTAAGATGAGAAAGAATAGGTTTTGTACCAAACAATAACTCATATGGAGATTTAAAAGAAGTATTTTTATTAGACATGCGATTAATCAAATAGACAGCAGTTTCAAAGGCATGATACCAGAATTATTGTGGTAAAGAAGCATGTTGCATAAGTGTGACAGCAGTTTCAACTAAATGTCTGTGTTTCCTTTCAGCTAATCCATTTTGCTGAGGAGTGTGTGGACAAGATTTTCTATGTGAAATACCATGATCTTGAAGAAATTTCTGAAAAACAAATGACATATATTCACCACCTCCATCAGATTGAAGTATCCTAATTCTATAACCAAGTAACTTTTCAATATAAGTTTTGAATTTAGGAAAAACACCAGCTACTTCAGATTTATGAAATAGAGGAAAAATCCAGGTATAACGTGAGAAGTTATCAACAAACAACACATAAAACTTATATCCATTGTAAGATTTAACAGAGGAAGGTCCCCAAACATCAGAGTGCAGAATATGTAAAGGAACAGTAGTAACAATATTTGAACTTTGATAAGGCAATCTAGCCATTTTTCCCTTTTAACAAGGTTCACACATATGAGTACCAGTTTTTGCAGAAGATAAATAAGGAAAACTTTTAAACAAAACTTCATCAGTTGGATGCCCTAAACGAGCATGCCACAAAGGATCACATATTTTGCGACCAAGGAGAGCTTGAGGTCTAGAAAGTAAGGCAGATGGGAGAGTGTGAATGGGATAGAGCCCATTTTCCCTCTTGCCTTGATACAGGATTATATCCGAAGCCTTGTCCTGTATGTAAAATGTAGATGCATCAAAAACAAATCTGCAGTTGTGGTCTAAACAAAGTTTATGCACAGAAAGCAAATTGACAACAAGATTGGGAACATGTAATGTACTAGAAATTGAAAAGAATGTGTAGAAGTGGTTAAAAGTGAAATACCAGAGTGACTTATGGGCATAGAAGACCCATTACCAATAGAGATTTGATCAGATCCATCATATGGTTCAGCCATGGATAAGTTGTTAAAATCAGAAGTTTGGTTGGTATCCCCCGTGTCAGATAACCAAGTTGAAGACCCAGCATAACCAGAGTTGTGACCAGTGGAATACCCAGAAATAGACCCAGAAGTAGGAGATTGTGTGGCAGCAATAAGAGCAGTTAACTGCTCCGAGGGTTTCCTTCCCTGATACGCATGATCCATGCGATGCCAACAATCAATAGCACTATGATAATCATTTCCACAAATTTGACATGTAATTTGAGGTCTGTAACCACGACCATTTGAAAATCGACCACCACCACGAGAGTTAAAATAAGAACGACCTCCTCCACGATTTTGATTAAAAGAGTTACGACCTTGATTTCGATTAGAAAAATCATTTTGACCAGACCTACCACGACCACGACCGCGTGGATTTGTATACCCACGTTGAGAGTAAGACGCAGAAATACCAGATCTAGAACCAGAAGACACAGCAAAAAAAGCAGTAGATGAATTCATTTCAGATTGAGACTCAAGCATGCGTTCCTCTCCTTTTAACAAGACATGCAATTCTTCCAGCGTAATTGGTTCAGATTTGGTTCGTAGAGACGAACTAAAAGGATTATATTCAACAGGACCATTTAAAGTATATAGAAGCATATCTTCACCCAGTTTTAACAAGAGCAGCAGATAATTTATCCCTAATAGTTTTTAATCGATGCATGTATACATCAATAGAGTCTGACCTTTTCTTGATGGTTTGTAATTCAGCTTTCGCATCCAGAATATTGGAGCGAGTAAGAGAAGCATACCGTTGCTCAAGAACCAACCAGGCATCTCGAGAAGTGGAGAGGCCGATGACATGAGAGAGAGCTTCAGGCGAGAGAGTGGCGTTGAGGACGGTGTGAAGAGTATGATCTTGAGTGCTCCAAAGAGAGAACGCCGGATTCACCATCGGTTGACCAGATCTGGTCGGATCTGGGAGAAAATCCGGTGGAATAGGAGTAGAACCATCGTGATGACCAAATAGTGACTGAGTACGAAAGATCGCACTGATTTGATGCCGCCATAGAACATAGTTTTGATTTTCAAGCTTAAAGGGTAATAGATTGTGAATATTGGTGAGGAGAAACAAAGGAGACGATGTGGTGGTGGTGGTGGAGAGAGCCGTAATCAACGAAAAGAAATCAACATATCAGGCACAAGGGCTCTGATACCATAATAAGATAATCAAAGAGATGAAACGATTTGTATTGATAAATGAAAGGGTAAAGCTATTGAAGGCGGTTCATGAACAAAGAGAGAGAATGAATCTCTAGATTGAATAAATCTGAAGAAGGATACAATGAACATATAAGGCGACGCATCGTTTAGCCCTAGCCTAACCAAGGTAAGAAACTAACTGTAGTTAAATGACAACTGTGGCTATCTGGAAGGATCCGTTGTACAACGGTACAATAGAAAATAGAGAAATTACAATGTGACCCTTTCTTTTGTTTTGATTCATAAAACAGTCTTGAAACTTTGTCTTTGTCTTCAGTTTCGTCCTTTTCTCTTAATAGTCCAGGCACTAAATGTCCCTAGCTAAATTTATGCTATTTGCTTTGTTAGTAGTTTGTATTTATACAAACTCCTTGGCTGATATGCACCTTTTGTCTCTCATCTTGTTTTCTCTTTAACTTCTATTTTTTTGCTTCTTAACTTTGATCTAACAAAAAATTAACATCTTTTCAATCAAATGCTACATCAGCTTGATATCTAGCACAATGCTTATATATCACATATTTGTAAGGCGAATTAAGAAAACACAAAGCATAATAATCACAAACACTGTAAGCAAGAAAGCAAAGGGGGTCTAAACGAACTCCTAATGAAGAGTGTTAATAGATTTTTTAATTTCTTTGTTCATACATCGCTCTCTAGTAGATGACACAATAGATTTCGTACTATTTATAATATTTCAACTCCACCAATCATATGATTTCGCATGGTTGGTTAAATTTTTAGTTAGTTGGTTACGTTCGGGTTAAGCTGTTCTTAACACCACATATTCTTTGTTCGATCTCTCTGAGCATATATTGCCCACTATTACACCGCCAACTTGATCATTGTTCAAGCAAGATGATCTGAAATAACACCCACCAATGAGTCTTCATATGGCTTTTTATAATTTCTTCATTTACATATCACATGCTCTACTGATCACACAGTATACTCCGCGATACTATTGACATTTTTAAGTCAACCAATTGTATCCTTTCCCCTCAATTCCTTTTTTTTCGCGTCTCAAATAAAAGCCATCTTCTCTGACTGACCAAAACATATTTTTGGTTCCGCCATCCTTGTCGGCGTCATACACGTCAAATATTTGATGTTGTCTTCCTCTGACAAAGCCGCAAAAGAAAAGAGTGCTCCCGCCTATAATATTATTTTTGAAACTCCACATGTAATCTTGACCGATATAAGAAGTGTGTTCGCCTAAGTCAGTGTCTCCCGACTTGCAATGGAATTTCAATGGCGGATTTGGGTTTGTCAAATTATTGAGGACATGAACATGATGGCAGGGATTGATAAAACTTGAACACCCATCGCCACCATTTATACAAGTTAAAAAGACGATGAGAAAAAGAGTTAAAAGGTTGTTGTTGCTCATGATAGAGTTGAAATATAACGAGATGGAATCCATCTAACAACATATATATAACGCGATGATTATTGATGAATCTGGATGTTGGGAAGCAAGGGAGGTTTGTAATTTATTTCATGCCTATTAAATGACTTTTATTTATGGACGTTGAATTTCTTGGTTCAAGTGGTTTCACTATCATGTTTTGGTAACATTAAAGCATGATTTATGGACGTTGACTTCCAAGAAGCAATGTATTCTCCAGTAATTTGCTGATGTTTTTATTTTTTGTCAAGTACGTAGATCATCAGGTAGATCATATTTTTCTATAGGGTAAAAGACATTTTCCACCCTTCAATTATGGGGAAAAGACATTTTGCCCCATGATTTACGGAAAAAGACCTTTTGCACCCCTAATAGTTTTTTTGTGACCATTTTACCCTTGTAAGGATGAAATGACTTAAATACTCTCACCCCCTTAAAGACCACTTTGCCCTTTACTCTAATATTTAAATAAATACTAATTAAATACATTTATGACATCACCTATTAACAAGATTACCTCACACCCGGTATTCTAAAATGACCTTTATACCCCTGGTACTGTTCACGTGGACAGTTACCACCCCTGGTACTGTTCACGTGGACAATTACCACCCCTGGTACTGTTCACATGGACAGTTTACACCCCTAATTTTTTGGACAGTTTGCATCCCTAATTTTGTGGACACTTTGCACCTCTAATTTTGTGGACACTTTGTACCCCTAATTTTGTGGACATTTTCCACCGCTCTGCTGTTTTAAAACCAGCTGTTTTTTTAGCTGTGAGTAGGATCCTTACTCAATTACTATTTTCCCTCATGTAGCTTCCCTCCAATAACTTTCCTCCAAAAAAAATCCCTCCAAAAACTTAGACGTAGTTAATCTCTACATCTTACTAGTTACTACTTCACTAGTAAAGGAGCTAGTTCCAACAACAAGCCAATTTAGAGAGTCAAATTTGTTGGTGCTTGGTTTGACTTCTGAGACTGCGTTTCGACGACCTTTTCAATCCCTTTACACATCCATTCAAGGTCACGTGAATCGGAAGACGTAGCTCCCTGCCCAATATGGTCGCACCAACTCCATAAGTTACAACAATCGTTCCTACAAACATGGTAGAGTCTACCCCCAATTGTCGTATATGTTAGACTCTATCACTCGTATACCTGCCGTAAGGGGAACTTCACAGAAGCAATACTTCCTCTGGTACGTTAGGAACTCTTCTCTCCGTCTTGTTGTTCTGCTTGACATTCTACCTAAACAAAAAAAGCATATTATTACAACAAGGAAAAAAATAACTAAAATTACACCATACTAGCTAAAATAAAGAGCTTCATTCTAAAAAAAAAACTACTAGTATTACCTTGCCTTAATCGTTAGGGAAGTATGATTGGAGCTACAAGTGGGTAAGAGTTTGAGTGGAGATCATTGTGAAGATGGGATGTCTATATATATAATTTTTTTTTGAGGGGAGGTTTATTGGAGGGAAGTTATTGGGGGAAAAGTAGTAATTGCGTAAAGATCATACTCACAGCTAAAAAAATAACTGATTTTAAAACAACAGAGGGGTGCAAAATGTCCACAAAATTAGGGGTGCAAAGTGTCCACAAAATTAGGGGTGCAAACTGTCCACAGAATAGGGGTGCAAAGTGTCCATGTGAACAGTACCAGGGGTGGTAATTGTCCACGTGAACAGTGCCAGGGGTATAATGGTCATTTCACAATACCAGGTGTGATGTAATCTTGTTAATATGTGATGTCATAAATGTATTTAATTAGTATTTATTTAAATATTATAGTAAAGGGCAAAGTGGTCCTTAAGGGGGTGAGGGTACTTAAGTCATTTCATCCTTACAAGGGTAAAATGGTCACAAAAAAACTATTAGGGGTGCAAAAAGTATTTTTCCTTAAATCAGGGGGCAAAATGTCTTTTCCCCATAATCAAAGGGTGGAAAATGTCTTTTACCCTTTTCTATATCATTCTCTTTCGAGCTATACCATTTATTTTCCGTCTCATCAAACTCTTCTTCTTTCGCAGTAGTAGTGTCCTTAAATCACTTTACGAGACTGTCATTTGACCAGAGTGCTCAGCGCAAACGACCCCAACTTAAAAAGTAATATCAATATAGACTCGTCTGGTAACTGATAATTGGAGTAACCGAATGGTGCTATAGTACTAATATTTATCGTATTCGTATTTTATTTTTGTGTGTCACAAATGATTGTTTAAAATATAGTGAGGGTTGATGATATGTTGTATTATCATATGTACGCGACCTTGTTGATCATCTTACCGAATACATATATATTCTTGTACATAATAGTATAAATATCTTTTATATTTTTCTCTCCAAGCTCCACATTCGTTTTTTTTTTTTTTTTTGAAATATAAATATTATAAAACTAGGCTGAAAAGCTAAGAACATCACAAGCTAAACAAGCGCCAGCCCAAACAGGCTCAACCAAAAACCACGTCTTACAATGCAAATGCTCTAAACCTGTTTTTGCGAGAAAGTGTGCACATTTGTTCTTGTCTCGAGACACCCACTTTACCGCATGAGCTGTACCTTCAACTCCCAAGATATCTATGCACTCATCAAATATATTCATTGCATTAGAGATGTCTTCTCCTTCAACAGCTCTTCCTCTTCTCTTCTTTTATCCCATCCAAATATTGACTAAGTTATGTGAATCCGTCTCTAGAATAAGAGATTTGAGATACAAAGAACCAGCCAAGCGAACCCCTTCTCTCATAGCTAGAGCTTCTGCCATTTGGGGGGAGCTTCCGAGCGGAATCTCTAACACTTTTCCGGCGATGAAGAGACCCAATTCGTCTGTGATGACGATTCAAGCGGTAGATCTCTTACTCATGTTGTCCCACGTGGCATCGGAGTTGATCTTTAGCCATCCCGACGGTGTCTTTGACCAAGTCGTTGTCAGAGGAGAAATGGTCAGAGCCGAAACTTCCCCAACTCTCTGAATCCTGCACGGGTCCACCACTTTATCAAGCAAACATGTCAATAACTTTGAAGTCCTGAGCTTTTCATCTTTAGACACTAGCTTGTTTCTTCTCCACCAGATTGCCCAAATTCCACCAACTAATAACTTCCTTTAGTTGTTTTGCAAGGATTCAAACAAGTCTTTAAACCAAACTTGGAAATTACATGTAAACCCACAGTTAACAACATCACCGAGAATGGTTTTCCACATTTCGAGATTTCCAACATCTCATAAAGAGCCGAGACTCTATTTCTGGCTCAGAACCACAGACCGGGAATCGATCCTCAACTCAACCCCTCTCTTAACCAGATTCGCTCGGACCGGGAGACTTTGATTGAAGGCACGCCAAGCAGGAAAAGACATCTTCGTGGGGATCTTTACCTCCCAAAACTGTTTCCACCAGGTACTATACCCTCCCTCTATTACTGAACTGTCACCCCCTCATTCTCTTTTAGAAGAAGTTTTAAACCAGACTTCACTGAGTATATTTCATCATCTTCATAATGTCGGATCAGTCTATCGGGGCAGTTTGAAGAGGGCACCTCCATTCGGGAAATAACCTCAACGTCTTCTTCCCAAAAGAGCTGTTTCAACTTTTCTAAATCCCAAGTACGCGAATAAATATCAAAAAGATCAGCCACTGTGGTATTTTTTTCCTCAAGGGAAAGAGTCGGCGTGATTGATTTAAAGGTAGAGGGTCGAAGCAACCAAGGATCGGGGAAGGACTTGATCTGCTGACCATTACCCAGAACCCATCTAGCCCCTTTCATAAACACTTACTGACCTTCCAAAATAATTATTCAAACAAAAGAACTCCTCCCATCTGCTTTTGATTGAAGAAGACCAAATTTGACGTAGTATTTGGCTCTGATCACTTGAGCAAATAATGAATTAGACCTATAAAAGAGCCTTCGAAATTGATTAGCTAACATGGCCCTATTAAAATCTATGAACATACGCAAGCCAATACCCCCTTTCTCTTTTGGTAACTATAATTTCTGCTTTGAAATCCAGTGAATCTTGTTACCCTCATTTGCTCCCCGCAAGAACTTTGTTATAGCACAATCTAACTTCTCACATAAATTTTATGGTAGGAGAAAACAACTCATAGCATAACACGGAACTGCCTGAGCTACAGCCTTAATTAAAACCTCCTTCCCTGCAAAGGTAAGAATTTTCTCCTTCCAACCTTTTAACTTGCTTTCTACCCTCTCCGAAATGTGATTGAAATTAATCATCTTTTTCCTGCCAATTGTTGTAGGGAGCCCGAGATAGTGCTCGTGAAGATCCTCCAACTTCATCCCACAAAGATTACTCAACAAAGTTTGCTTGGCTTTCGGGACGTTGCTAGAAAAAACCACCTCGGACTTATCCAAATTAATTTTCTGTCCCGTCGCAAATTCGTAGTCTCTTAGAAGAATGCTTAAATTTGTAATTTACCCTTCCTCTGCTTTTTTAAACAACATACTATCGTCTGCGAAAAAGAGGTGGGAAACAGAAGGACCCCCTCGATACGCAGTAACACCCGACAACAAACCCCTAACATTATATGTCGAAAGCGCACACGAGAGAGCCTTCCCGCATAATAAGAACAAATAAGAGGAAAGGGCATCCTTACCGGAGTCCCATTCGGGTTTCAGAAAAACCACTACACGCCCCTTAAAATTAAACGAAAAGGACAAAGTAGATATGCAATCTAGCACCAGATCTGACCATCTCAGCACGAAACCCAGATTGGCTAGCATCTTTTGAATAAAAGTCCACTCCACGACATCATACACTTTAATAATATCAATTTTCAGAGCCATAAAACCATCCTTACCCTTCTTCCTCGTATTCATCGAATGTAGGAGTTCAAAGGCTAAAACAACATTATCTGTAATAAGCCGACTGTACACAAAAGCACATTGGTTCTCCGAGATAATCTTGGGCAGAATCTCCTTGAACCTATAAGCCATCGTTTTGGTGATTATTTGTAAAAAATGGTGTAGAGACTAATAGGTCTCAAATCCGTAGCCTTCCGAACTTGCTTGACTTTAGGAATGAGCGTTATAACTGTATGATTGAAAGATTCAACACTACTATTACTGTTCAAAATGCTGAGAACATAGTTACTTACCTCATCGCCAATCACATCCCAATATTTCTAATAGAAGATTGCGGGGAAACCATCGTTTCTCGGCGCTTTAGTCGGACCCAGCTGTTTCAGACTTCTCTCGACTTCTTCTCTAGTGTAATCTTCTTCCAGAAGCTCTCTGTCTGATTCCGGCACAACTTCAGAGACATACTGAAGAATCTCATCCAACTTCCCATCAGTCGTCTTTTTAGAGCTGAAGATGTTCTGGAAATACTTCTCTAGGGTTTGAATCATATCATCCTCTTCTGTCCTCCACACCCCATCCTCATCTTCTAACCCCAATAGTGTTACGAGCCCTTCTACCGGACGCTTTTTGGTGAAAAATTTTAGTATTTCTGTCAGCCTTTTCCATTCACGTTAATCTAGAACGTTGCCACCAGTAGCTTTCTTCTTGACGAAGAATAAGATTGATTTCATATATACGGATTCCGATTTATCTCAACACAAAACAAGTATGTTTTCTACCTTGCAGTAGACCCAGACATTTCTTCAACGCGTTAATTCTATCTGTCACATTGCCAAACTTTTCCTTCACCCACTTGGAAAGAGTTGTCGCCACATCCGACAATTTCGAATCTGTACTAGTAGTTTGACAATTGCGGTACCAGACTTCTTTAACAAGCTCTCTGCACTGATCATTCTCCATCCATAATTCTTCAAACAAAAACCTTTTTGGTCCGGAAATAGTAGAGCCGTAGATGTATTTCCTAAACCTGACCTCTATCGGTGAATGATCCGAAGATGAGGCAGTGATATGGTTAACGTTGGCCAACCCGTACATTCCTTTCCAAGATCTATTGGCTAAAAATTTGTCAAGGCACTGTCTAATATTATCTCCATCTTCTTTAAAATTATTCAAAGTAAATGGGTTACCTCGAAAACTCAAGTCATCAAGCTCACAAAATTAATGGCATCTCTAAATTAATGGTCTTCTCCTCCACTTTGGTTATAGCATTGAAGTCCCCACAAACTAACCAGGGCACATCGTTATTCGGTTTAGGTCTTTTGAGTAGTTCTCACGACAACATCCGAAACTGCTTTTCCGGATTCCCATAGAATCCAGTAAAGTTACACGGATTTTCTCCATCATCAAAATCCACCTTAAAATCAATGTAAAATTACGACGAATAGTGGGCATAGACTTCCACTTGATCATCCCATAAATAACGGCAATCCCCTGCTTCGCCCGACACTGTCAACAAAGAAACCATATTGCATACAGACCCTTTCTCTAATTTTGTTCATCTCGTAACTGTAGAGCTTGGTCTCCAATAAGAAGATCAAATTAGGTGATTTATCTTTATCTGCAGAGAAATGATTCTCCACCTTTGATGGGATTACCAGAATCTTCTCAAGTGAAAGATATTTGGAGTCTCTTTCATAATCTCCTTATCCTTCGGGAACGTTTTTTGCTGATTTTAGGGGCCCAAATCTTATGATTCCGCACATCCTGGGTCGTGAAATCGTGACAGTACTGTTTCCTCACGTCATCCGCCACTTTACGGCGCTGATCAGGCATGATTCCGGCCGTCGCCGCTCCGACCTCCTTGCTTCTACCAGACCAGTTCTCAATTCTGTGCTTTCTCTCCGCGGTCGTGATCACCCAATCCCCATACTATGGGAATTGGTTTCTTTAATCAGCGCATCTTTAAACTGTCATTTTGAGTCACAAGGCTCAAACAACCACACCATTGACAAACACCAGACAATTTTCATACTTAAAGGCGAGCTCAATAATTCCTTTCCTTCTCAGAGGCTTGTTAGCAGTAGCAGGGCCTCGGACTCCGACTCTAATAAATCTTGAATTCTCATCGCCTTCTTCCCTCATCTCTGCTCGATAAACTTCTCCCAGAAAACTTCCAATCAACTCACCTACTTCTTCATCAATTAGAACGAGTAGTAGTCCCCCGATCTGGACCCACACTACCACTTCGTTAAAATTGATACCTTCAACCCTGCTACATAACGTATAGGGCTTCAGAAGAAGTAGGTGGTCATCGAATACCTAAGGGCCATTCGTTTTGACCCCCATCATCGAATCTCTTCTCGGAAACTTGAAGATGAAAGCATTCTCCCCTGTCTCAATGATCTTCAAATCGCCGTCCGGGCACCAAAGTCTTTTGAAGAGATCTCGCACCATCCATTCGTTTACCTTCTCTCCCACAAACTTTCCGAATAAACAACTCTCAAACTTCGCTTTCGCCCGATCACTGACTTCCCTGTTGATCACAATAGTTTTTCCTTCGATATCCGTAGCCTTCATCTTGTCAATCAACTCCTTGAAATTTATCACCATTGGAGAGAAACCCTAGGTCTCGCTACCCCTCACTATCAATTAGTAACAACGATTGATGCTAAGCTCCACATTCATGAGAAAAGGGCAATTACCTAAAATCGGTGCATCTTACGTTCAGAGTGAAATAAATGGAGATGGTTGAAAAACAGGCATGCCGGTTGTACCACATGGCGAAAAATAGTATTTGAATTAAAAGAAATGGTTGAATCAAAAGAACATCGCACGGTGCTATTGTCTACTGTCAAGTAATATATCTTGAAAATCCATTTTCAACTATTTTTTTTCAATCAACTATGAATTTAGTATCTGCCATTATCTGACCGCAAAATAGCATTTGTGGGCATCCTTCAATTTCCATACACAAGTAGGAATTGTTACACGGTGTACTTAGATATTATTCTCGGGCACATTTTCCACAAGAAAAACATGCTTCACATTGAGCAAATCCTCTTCTATATTTGGCAATGACAATGATCTCTCTGAAATTTTTTTGATTTAATACCTCCTTTATGTTTGCTTTTTTACCTACATGTGTCTTATGATTGTAATTCATATTTTGAAATTTCGTTCCGTTTCGGTCTGTTTTGTCTGATTCATACCGTTTCGGTCTTAAAACAAAGTATGACCGGTACCGATACATACCGGGATGCAATTCGGTGCGTACCGGTGTGTTTCGGCCGATTTCGGGTGTTTCGGGGTGTTTCAGACAAGTTAGCGAATTTTGGATGAATTTTGGTCGGGGTTTAATTTGTAATTTAAACAAGTTTTGAGTTTTAATATAAAAGTTAAAAAAATCATACATCTTTATTTATCATCGAGATAAATAATTCTATAAGTACTTTTCATTTCGTTCACTTATTGCATATTTAATTTTAGCACAAAATAAGAACAAGAACTAAAGTTTACTAAAAAATTACACGTTTTATGGTTATTTTAAAAAAAATAAAATCAAAGTTGGGGTCATTCTGAAAATATAAAAAACTTTGAGTAATTATATAATTTAAGATAATTAGTTCGAGACGAACCATCGAAAATTGTCGGTAACGAAATGTTTCACTCCAGTAATAAAAACGAAACGAGGTCCGGTACGGTATTTCAAACTATGGATCCACTCTTTAATACCCACAATGTCAAAAATTAGTGTTTGTACGTGTTTTCTTTGGAACATTTGAAGATGTCACCTGTCTAGTAAAATGATGCAACGGAGTGTGCAACCGTTGCACTGCAACATAACCACACAACTAATCAGAAAATCGGCTATTATGTCCAGTAAATGTTGGTGTATCTTTAAGCCAACATTTTCTATATTTTATGTACTACCATGTCGTATCTTTAAGCCATTTTCTATATTTTCATGATAGTTTTAAGGGGATTTGAAATATAGGACACTATGTAAACTTTCTTTTTTTCCCGAAAAGGCTCAAACTTATCATACCATGAATAATAGCAAATGGTGCGTGAATGTCATAACTAACTAACTTTAGTATTACTTGGGTGATGATTCTTACAAAGCAAAAAACGATTCTTATAAAATCACTAACAAATTTTTTGTGTAAAGTTTTGTAAGAATCTTTTTTATGTGAATGGGTACCTTTATAATATTAATGTGTTTCTCAAAATAATAATAATAATAATAATAATGCGTTGCGGAGTCCAATATTTTGGGGATGTACGAAATTTAGGCATAAGTCTCCTCTTCACCAAAATCACGAGTTTTCTATAGAGCGTCCATACCCTCGCCCAATAATAGATAGATCGGGTATTATTCGTATTCACGAGTAGAATATCTTAATATAGATGGGGCTAATTCCACACCAACAATGAAAACTTGAAAAGGACTAACATCTGTGGTCTTTTTTAGTGTTCTCGAAGTAAAAGGTTATGTTTTTATTTAATGAAGCGGAATCCACAATCATTACAATTCGATTATACACTATAGTTCAAATATGATGTTCAACATGGTACTTTATCAAAATATCAAAATAATGTTAGGCCAGAACATCTTCATTTCTTTCATCAAAAAAAGAACATCTTCATTTCAGTTATTACATGATTGCATTTAAAAAAAATTACATGACTGTCACAGTCACACTGCAAATCATATATCTGTTTAGACGGATCAAAAAAACACAAAACATAGCAAATTATATGCGGCCTAAAAGTACTCGAGAAAAGGAGGTTTAATGTATTTTTTTCTATTATTTCTTCATTCCCATCGCATAATCTATTGGTGACACATTATATTGTACATCATTTTATAATATCTCAACTTAACCAGTCATACTTTTTTGTAAAATTGGTCTTAGGAATTACAGGAGATTCTCTACTCAAATAAAAACCATCTTCTCTAACCGACCAAAACATAGATTCGGTATCATAGTCTTGATCAGCCTTAAAAACTTCAGAGGAAAGTCTTAATGTAGTTTTTTTTATTATTTCTTCATTTCCATTGCTTAATCTATTGATGACACATTACATTGTGCATCATTTATAATATCTCAGCTTAACCAGTCATACATTTTTGTAAAATTGGTCTTGGGAATTAAAGGATTTTCGCGACTCAAATAAAAGCCATCTTCTCTAATCGACCAAAACATAGATTCGGTATTATAGTCTAGTTCCTGCCTGTACACATCAAAAATTTGATGTTTTCCACCTCTCTTAAAGCTGCAAAAGAAAAGCGTTCCGCCGAATATATTATCTTTGAAAGACCACTCATAATCGTCACCGATATTAGGAACTTTTTCACCCAAGTCATTGTCTCCCGACTTGCAATGAAAATGCAAAGGTGGATTAGGATTCTGCAGATTATCGATGATATGAAAATGATGGCAGACGGTGATAAACCTTGAACAACGACAATCGATGTAACTTATACAAGTTGCGAAGATGACGAGAAAGAGAGTTAAAAGACAGTTGTTGTTGCTCATGGTGGAATCCGATGGGTATCTTGGACTCCGAGATGCTCTTCATTAGAATATTCTACTCTATATATAGTGTTATGGGGCATGTCTCTTAATATGCTGCATTTATTTTTACAATATTGAATGCCTTGAAAAAGTAATGTGGTGTTAATGACAAGGTTAATGATTTCTGGCTTCATCTGTTCCAACTTCCAAGGTCAAAGTTTTCCTAACCAACTAGCAAAACATTGAAGTTTCATTTATCTGGATTGACTTATTGCTATGTTCTCTATTGATGACGAATAGAGAGTAGCTGAATATATTTCTTGTACACATCCCACATCCAAAACGATACCCAAACTTATTGCAGTTGATACTTAACATCACAAAAATCATAGTCATATAACAATTTAATTTTTAATCGAACACATCACTCTTTAGCAAATGTGTAACCACCCCCACCCCACACACACACACTCAAATCGATTCGTCCAATACTAAGAGCTTGTTTGGTATCCGTTTAAAAACAAGAAAAACAGTCGGAAAAAAGTACCAAAAAAACACGTTTATAAACAAAATTAAAAAACTGTTTGGTATCCGTTTAAAACAGTGTTTAAAATTAAAAACACGTTTGGCAACATTACCAAATTTCAATGTTAATTTGCTTAAAAACCATTTTTACGTACAATACCGACATATATTTGATATTTGTTGCATTTAATCATAGTTGGAATGCCTTTGAACACCATTAGTATGAAAAAAAAAAAAACACCAAAAATACCACATTTTTGCTGTTTTTTAAACAACTGTTTTTCAGCATGTTTTTATTTTTTAAACAGACAGAAAAACATGCATACCAAATGAGTTTAAAAAAACAACCATGATTTTAATCAAAGTTGATTAAAAACAGGGATGCCAAACATGCACTAACCCTAGCCTTGGGGTTCAGGCTACTTCCGAAAACGGGTCTGATTCGATCGAAACCGTCGCCTCCACGGTCGGCGATGCCCTGTCCGTCCATCCATCCAACTGTCTTCCTTTGTCCCGACGACATTTCGCCACAACCGCCACCAGCCACTCCAACCAACTCCATCTTCCATAGTCTCAGGCCACGAGAAGGGACGGGATAGGACAACCCAATTAAGGTTAAAAGTTCCTTTGGATTGGACTACGATTGTGGGCTACCTTCCTCTCAATTATTGGGCCTCTTCCAATTGTTAGCCCAACAAAATTTAGACGGAACACTATTCTGGCCTAATTTTTGTTTTGGACAGCATGCAATGATTGAGATTGGGCCTCATTCAGCTTTTGGACCTTATGATCGGCCTTGAGGATAAGGCGTTTTTTAAACGCGGGGGAGTTGATATGGGTCAGCCGTATCATACGGGTCACTCGTATTACTACTGTTAATTAGTATTGTTTACTTATTTAATTAATTATTGTTAGTAGTTATTTTATTTATTTATTTATTAGTTTAACTAGTTGTTTATTTAATTAGTTAGTAGAAAGGGTCAGGCCCGTTAGGTCATACCATCTAGTAAGAGTCAGTGTTTTTCTATTTAAAATGTTGTAATCGTTCAATTTTAATCAATCAAGAAGAGAATTAGTGACATGTTTAGTTTCTAGTGTGTGTTTCGTGTTTGTGTGTGTTCCCGAACGATACTTTTTTATTATCAGAAACATATGATTGTCTTTTAAATGTACCATGTCCAAACATCTCCTAAAACATTGTAAAACATTATTGTTAGTAGTTTTGAACCCAATTAGGGCTCAAAACTCCTTTGGATTGGGCTGCAGTTGTGGGCTGCCTTCCTCTCAATTATTTGGGGTTCTTCCAATTGTTATCCCAACAAAATCTATATGGAACACTATTTTTGCGCCTAATTTTTCTTTTGTACAGAATGCAATAATTGTGATTGGGCCTCATTCAGCTTTTGGACCTTATGATCCGCCTTGAGGACAAGGCGTTTTCAACCGCGGGGGAGTTGATACGGGTCAGCAATATCATACGGGTCACTCGTATTACTATCGTTAATTAGTATTGTTTGTTTATTTAATTAATTATTGTTAGTAGTTATTTTATTTATTTATTAGTTTACTTAGTTGTTTATTTAATTAGTTAGTAGAAAGGGCCAGACCCGTTAGGTCATACCATCTAGTCAGAGTCAGTGTTTTTCTATTTAAAACGTTGTAATCGTTCAATTTTAATCAATCAAGAAGAGAATTATTGACGTGTTTAGTTTCTAGTGTGTGTTTCGTGTTTGTGTGTGTTCCCGAACGATACTTTTTTATTATCAGAAACATATGATTGTCTTGTTAATGTACCATGTCCAAACATCTCCTAAAACATTGTAAAACATTATTGTTAGTAGTTTTGAACCCAATTAGGGCTCAAAACTCCTTTGGATTGGGCTGCAGTTGTGGGCTGCCTTCCTCTCAATTATTTGGGGTTCTTCCAATTGTTATCCCAACAAAATCTATATGGAACACTATTTTTGGGCCTAATTTTTGTTTTGAACAGAATGCAATAATTGTGATTGGGCCTCATTCAGCTTTTGGACCTTGTGATCCGCCTTGAGGACAATGCGTTTTTCAATCGCGGGGGAGTTGATACGGATCAGCAGTATCATACGGGTCACTCGTATTACTACCGTTCATTAGTATTATTTGTTTATTTAATTAATTATTGTTAGTAGTTATTTTATTTATTTATTAGTTTAATTAGTTGTTTATTTAATTAGTTAGTAAAAAGGGCCAGACCCGTTAGGTCATACCATCTAGTCAGAGTCAGTGTTTTTCTATTTAAAACGTTGTAATCGTTCAATTTTAATCAATCAAGAAGAGAATTATTGACGTGTTTAGTTTCTAGTGTGTGTTTCGTGTTTGTGTGTGTTCCCGAACAATAATTTTTTATTATCATAAACATATGATTGTTTTGTAAATGTACCATGTCCAAACATCTCCTAAAACATTGTTAAAGTCTCCCCCCCCCCCCCCCCCACACACACCAACGCACATTTAAGGGGCGAGGTGTTAAGAAGCAAAATTAAGCAGTAGATCTTCCTCCTCCTCTCTTTCATCACATGTAATGCATCCTCGTTTGACTGGAACAAGGCTCTCCTTGTAAAAGAATCCATCTCGTTGATCTCCTCCATTCCCATGAATTGTCTTGAAACAATATCTTGTGTGTGTTGCCGTTCGTAATAATCAAACAATGCAATGACGTTGCTCTTCCACGATCCTATAGGAAAGCTATCAGAGTCTCAACGAGGAGAAGAAACATAAGAGAGAGAAATGGAGAGAATGAGGAAGAAGACAATGAAACAAAAACAGATGGAATTCTATTACCAAAATCAATTACAAAACAAGGAACAAAATACTTATATAAGCTAGGGGTCCAAATGTAATAAACTAAAGATAGTAACGAAGTAGCTGAGTTTGATGACAACTCAGATTTTGATGACTAAGAGCAACCAATCAAAACGCTCGAAGACGCCGACTAGATGGCAACTCTAAGTGGATCCACTTAGATATGAAATAAGATGGCTACAAGCTCATTGACGGTCCAGATGAATATGTGAAATAAGATCGGGCAGCCACTGCAACATCTCATTACATGTCGATAGTTTGGCGACCAATTCAGTTCTTCCTCTAATATCGGCCCTCAAGTTGAGCATGGGAGAGATCACATGTTGTAATACCCCGTCTAGACAGCAAGAGTAAAATAGTAATTCTAAGAAGATAAATAAGAAATTAATTGAGAAAATTGCAATTTTATTGCTAAGAAATTTTTGTGAGATTTTAGGAAACATTATATTAGCAAAAGAGAATTAATTTTAGAAGGCTAAAAAGAAATTTTGATTTCAAAATAATATTCGGAAAATTTATCGAGTTATATTTGTGTACAATTTTAGAAAAACTATTAAGATAGTATTCGAGAATAAATATGTAACGTTTCGTTAGTTAATTTTGGTTATAACGGGTGTCCGACCACCGCGAGACCCGATAGGCTAACCACACCCAAACAAATCACAATTTCCATTATCCAATAAAAACAAAAACTTTTTCTTTGTTTTCTAGGAAAGTGGTACAACAAAACCACTCTATAATTTCTCCCTATTTCATCCTCTCCAAGTTTACAGAACCTCTTCATCATCGCTGCCCCTAGTTTACTTTTCCTTCACGGCAAAGGATTTGGAGCCGCCTCCAACACCACCGCCCCAAGCTCCTCTATAAAGCCCACTCTCCAGCCACCCCTCGCCACACAGCAACCACCTCCAACTCCATCATCACCACCACCGTCATCCCCATCATCACCACCGCCGAGCATCTCTCTCGGCGAAGAAGAAGAACCCACCACCATCACCTTCAAACCCCTGTTTTCTCTCCATCATTCACGCTCTCTGATTTCGAAGAGACCACAGCAACAAAAGCAGAGGTGGAGATGGCCACTACCACCACCACAGTCGCCAACTTCGCCGGCGGCAAAAACCCGAGAAAGACATAACCACCTCCAACACTTTCGGCTCTCTCTCTCTTTCCCACTCTCTGTGCTACCAGGAGCCACAGAAACAGAGGCTGAAGTGGCAGCAGCCACACCCACCACCGCAATCGCCATCGTTGCCGACGGCAACCACCAACGGAGAAGAGAACCCACTTCTCTCTCTCCATTTCTTTTAACTAAAAGTGTGTAGTTATATAAACCCTAAAAAATACCCTATTTATTTCTAAAACAATTATGTTAACTATCATTTCTTTTAGTTATTATTACGCTAAAGTAGTAATAATAATATTTATTTTCATAAAAATAAACTAGTTTTCGCTTTTACTATTATATCAAGTCTTTTAATTAGTTAACCACTTTTAATCAATAATAATATTAATAATAATAACAGTGGTTTAAAAACAGACACGTTGTTTCTAAATAATAAAATGATAGGAAATTAACTAGTGGGGTTGGGTTTATCTAAAAGACTAAATAAGTATTCCTGGTAGGATTTGTAGCGTTATACTTGAACTCGTGATTGAATAATGAAAATATAATTCATAAGTGACAGGTTTGTAGACGACGACAGAGTGCATTTGCAGGAGCTCTTACGTGCTAGTTGCTACGGAAGTAAAGTAAGTGAACATGCCAAGTCTTGCGTGCCAAGCTCCTTTCGTGTCGCAAGTCTATTTTAATAGTTGTCTCGAAAAGTACTTGTTATTTATTTATATGTTTATTTCAGATTTTCTTGCATTTTAAAGAAGTTGTTTTGCTTGATATTGTCACACGGAAAATATTAATAATGCGTAATTAACGTAAAGTGGAAAGAGTTGTACGGGAGAAGCGTAACATTGTCGTGTTGACTTTGTTCACTCGGCCTGTGATTAGATTGGTCGTGTTGGCTTCGTCCTCTCGACCCGTTTTTATTTTAACCCGGTCGCAACCTGCCGGGTCGCTCCATGTACTCACCTCTCTGGCCGCGAGGAGTCTTAGGGGGGTGCCGGCACTTAAGGTCATGGCTGCTAGTGATAGTATAGTAGATTCTTCCCCGTATCAACACAGTTAATAATACAGTTTCTATGAGATTTGGATATTTAAGAAAGAGGAGAAGAAAGAGATTGGGACTAATTCTCCCCGTTTGAAAGTTGAGAAAGGAAGATCAAAAGAATGAGAATTTTACTGGATGCGTCAGATTCACTTCTTACAGTTTCACAGTTTTTATTTGAGTACCTGATTTACTCTGCAAGTTTATATTTTATTTCCTCTTTATATTTATTGTGAAAAGAAAGTTATGCTTCTTCTTCCGTTTTACGAGCTTGGGTGTCACTTACTCAGTATTTCCATGCTGACTTTGAAAACTGCGGTTCATGTTTTCCTTCCCACCGCAGGTTTAGAAGCTGGAGACTAAGGGGTAGCCGGGTACGAGACTCACCTAGAAGGATGACGTCACAAGTAGTATCTAGTATAGTTTGCAAAGATCTTGTAGTAGTTTTGGACACTCTTGTATAATATCTAGAGACTTATGTAAAGTTAAATATTATGCAATAAATAAAGAAGTTGGGATGTTATGCTTTTGATTTCCGCCGTTACTTTTAGCATCGCCCTCCCGGTCTTGTCCGAGCCGGATAAGGGGGGGTTGTTGCACATGTCCAACTTGAAAATCAAACCATGAAATTGAGGACTAGGAAGGGACTTGGTCAAGACATCAGCTAGTTGAGAAGAGGACGAAACGTGTATGAGCTGAAGAATACCACCATAAACAAGATCCCTTACTAGATAACAATCCAAATCAATATGCTTGAATTGTCATAAAAATCTGGGACTGAATTGTTGTCACAGACATAAGAGGTGTACCGGCAAGACTGATCTTCATTTCTGCTAATAAAAACAAAGATCACTGAAGTTCACAAGAGGTGTGAGCAAGGCTTCTATGATCTTTCACGATCCTATAGGAAAGCATTGACAAGGGAGAGCCGATTCCACCTTCAATGCTAGAGACCAGTAACAAGAATAACCATCATTACAGTCAACAACAACAAGCACGTCGTTGTTGATGTTTCTCAAGGACCATATATGAAGCCATGTACCAAGCCATGATTGTCAGAGGCGGACGCATGATTTTTTCCCAGGGGAGTCACATTAACACTTACATATGCGGTGGGGTTGTTTTTGTAATTTTTAGGGGGTCCTATAGTAGTGATTTTCTAAATTTTAAGGCAAATACTAATAGAAATTAAAAGTTGAAGGTGACATCGGCCCACCTTGAGTCGGCTGTGGGTCCACACTATTAGCGCCAACTTTTGAAAAATTCTAAATCAGAAAAGTGGATATGTGCTGGATACAAAGGGATGCAAATGAGGTGGAACAACTCTTCGCACAAAACACCCTAAACATTGATATAGAAGAATTTTTTCTAGAAGAAAAGCTCGTTCGGGCCACCCACAGTTGGTGCCTTGATGTGACGGGCTCCGGTCCAATTCAACATTAACACAAGGCCCATAATTCTCCTTACAAAAATTTGTTTGGTAAGAGTAAGATTTTTTTTAGGGAAAACTTTCATTCAGAAAGGGCCAGAAAGGCCAAGGAAATCAAATTCCAATACATCTTTCACCCACACAGGTGGGTTAGTATAGATATTATATTTGGAGACTACCAGTGATCTCTTTGCTAGCAGATCTCCTATTCCGTTTGAGCTCCAGGGGACAAAATGGCTCTACACATCTTCAAAGCTTCGCCACAGTGAGCAGCACCGTTCTGTGATTTGAGCCAATTCTTCACAAACCGCCTCCTTTGCAGCCCTCCCCATTCACCATTTTTGAATAAGCTCGATACTCAACTTGAAATTAGATTCTAGCACCACCTTCTTGCAACCCGCTTCCTTAGCCATGGTCAATCATTTCTCAATTCCCAGCATCTCCATCATTTGAATCGAGTTGTGGAACTCTATTCTCTCGAAGCGACCAGCAATCCACATTCCCAGTGAATATCTAAGAACACACCCTGATCCGGCAATGCGCTGTTCCAATTGACAAGCTATATCGGTATTAACTTTTGTCCATCCATCATCTGGGGCCTGCCTGATAGATGTATAAGAGAAGCTGAGGGGTAGTTTCTATAAATATCAAGAAGTAGTTTGTTAGGTATGTTAGAGTTGTTAGATAAGCTGTTGTTAGTTACAATGTTGTATATAAACACCCATTGATACTTCAGTAATCAATTGGAATAGTTTACATCATCATTTTCTTTCTTCATCAATATTGTGTTATGGTATCAGAGCCTCTCCTGTTTTGATCTCGTTCTTCTTCAATGGCTTCTACTCCAATCTCTGCCAATCCTTTGGCCATCTTATCAAATATTCACAATCTCATCACACATAAACTCGATGGGAGCAATTACGTTATGTGGAAGCATCAGCTTCAATCCATCCTCAAAACCAAGTCTCTTTTTGGGTTTCTTGATGGATCTATTCGATGTCCGCCGCAGTTCTCAGTCGTCGATGACGGATCTGTCTCCGCGACCATCAATCCTGCCTTCACTGCCTAGAAAATACAAGATCAAGCAATTCTCACTCTCATTAATGCTACGCTTTCTTCAGAAGCCTTATCGCATGTTATTGGGTTAGATGATTCTCGTACTGCTTGGCTACCACTTGAATCTTATTATGCATCTGTGTCTAGATCTCATTATTTACAGTTAAATTCTTATCTTCAAACCATCAAAAAGCGTTCCGATTCTGTAGATCTCTACATGCAAAAGCTTAAAAATCTTAGAGACAAACTCTTTGCATCCAATGTAAAAATTGATGATGAGGATATGATTCTTTACGCTTTAAACGGTCTTCCACTTGAATACAACTCTTTTTTGTCATCCCTTCGTATTCATTCAACTCCTCTTTCACTTGCTGAGTTACATGTGTTTTTAAAGGTTGAAGAATAAATGCTTGACTCTCAACATGTTTTAAATGATTCACCTACTCCTACTGCTTTTTATACTCAATCTCAAATTTTTCTAACTTTCGTGGCCGCGGAGGTGGCTCCGGTCAAAACCCCAGAGGTGGTGGTTATTCTGGTCGTTTTGGTGGATCTAATGGTCGTTCTGGTCAACGAGGTGGTCATTTTGACCACAACAGGGGTCAATCTGGGTATCGTGGTGGTTCTGGTCAAAACCTAGAGGTGGTGGTAGATCTTCCTCTTTCAACAACTCCTTTGGTGGATCTTAAAATGGTAAGGTTCCTATAAATTGCCAAATTTGTGGCATGGATTACCACTCTGCGTTTGACTGCTGGCATAGAATAGATTATGCCTACCAGGGAAGAACACCACCTGAACAACTCTCTGCTATGGCTCATCTCAACCTCAAGTTACATCTCCTAATTATTGGCTTACAGACACCGGTGCATCTGCACACATGACTGGTGAACTTCGAAATCTCTCTCTCTCTCTCAGAACCATATTCAGGATCTGACAATGTCACTGTTGGTAATGGTTCATCCTTTTCAATCAACAACTCTGGTACTGCTCTTTTACCCACTCTAAATCATGTTTTTACTTTGTCAAAAACATTACATGTACCTGATTTGACTGCAAATTTGTTTTATGTGCATAAACTTTGTGAAGAACATCATGCTAGATTTATTTTTGATGCCCAATCATTCTGTATTCAGGATATTGCAACGGGCAGAGTTCTTTATCAGGGTTTGAGTAAACATGGCCTCTATCCCATTCAGACCACTCCTCTTTCTGTCAAGTCTTCTTTCAAGCCTTCGCCTCATTTTGGGTCAAAGAGTAAAGTCTAAACTATGGCATGATTGACTGGGCATCCTTATAATGAAATTTTGTCTAAATGTGTTAATTGTTCTTCTTCAACTTCTGTTTTATGTCAATTTTGTTTGGCTGGTAAAACTACAAGACTTTCATATGAACAATCTGCTACTATTGTTAAGAGACCTCTTGAATTAATTCATTCTGATGTGTGGGGTCCTGCACCCTTGAAATATTTTAATTGATTTAGATATTATGTTTTGTTCATTGATGGTTATTCACATTTCACTTGGTTGTTTCTATTACACAATAAATCTGAAGTTGCTGCTACATTTCCAAAATTCAAAAAATTTGTTGAAAAACTTCTGAATTGTTCTATATCTGTTTTTCGGTCTGATGGAGGTGGTGAATATACATCCTATGTGTTTCAAACTTATTTAAGCAATAATGGTATTATACACCAACGTTCATGCCCACACACACCACAGCAAAATGGTGTTTCTGAAAGGAAACACCGTCACATTGTAGAAACTGCTTCAACAATACTACATAATGCTTCTTTACTTGCATATTTTTGGTATCATGCTATTTCAACTGCAGTTTACTTAATTAATCGCATGCCAATTTCAAATACTTCTAACAAGTCTCCTTTTGAGCTTTTGTTTGATAAACTTCCAGATTAAGAAGAATGCAGATGGCACCTTATCTAAGTACAAGGCCAGGTTAGTTGCCAAGGGGTATCATCAACAAGAAGGCATTGAGTTTGATGATACATTTAGTCCAGTCATCAAGCAGGAAATAATAAGGGTAGTGATTACTCTTGCTCTTCATTTTGGCTGGCCTATTAGACAAATGGACATTTCAAATGCCTTTCTTCATGGAACACTAAGTGAAGAAGTCTACATGACTCAGCCTACTGGATTTGTTGATCCCAAACATCCTACATTTGTGTGTCACCTGCACAAGTTACTCTATTGACTCAAGCAAGCTCCCAGGGCCTGGTACTCTATGTTCTTTCAGTTTCTCCAAGCCCAAGAGTTTCTTCTTAGTAGTGCAGATGCTTCCCTATTTGTCAAGAAGAATGGGTTCCATATTACTGTCTGTTTGGTATATGTTGATGACATTTTAGTCACTGGTTCTTACCCAGAGGAGACTGATCATCTTCTTACTGCATTGAATATGACTTTTTCCCTCTAGGATCTGGGTCAGTTATCATATTTTCTTGGAATAGAAATAAAAAGAACTTCTGTTGGAGGTATCTTTCTCAATCAGCAGAAATATGCTATGGAACTTCTGTGCAAAGCTGGAATGCAGGATTGTAAGTTTCTTGATACTCCTCAATCCTCTAAATACAAATCTGATCCACCTAGTGCTTTGGAGCTGTTTCATGATCCTTCTTTCTATAGAAGCATTGTTGGTAGTTTACAATATTTGACTATCACTAAACTAGATATTCAATTTGGGGTTAATTCTCTTTGTCAACATCTTCATGCTCCAAGAATAGTTGATTTTCAAGAGCTTAAAAGATTGCTCAGATATGTGAAGGGTTCTCTGCAGCAAGGATTACATTTTAAACCCAGCCTTAATATCACTGCACTTACAGATGAAGACCGGGCTGGTGATGTTGTCACCAGAAGATCCACAACTGGATTTTGTGTGTTCTTAGGCTGCAATCTAGTGTATTTGTCTTCTAAGAAACAAGACATTGTATCTAGATCTTCCAGTGAGGCTGAAATACAGAGCCCTGGCATATACAGTTGCTGAGCTCAAGTGGTTTAAATTTCTACTGAAAGACTAACACATTTCATCTTCATCATCTCCTCATATTTGGTGTGACAACACTTCTACAATTGCTCTGGCCTCCAATCCAGTTCTGCAGTCAAAATCTAAGCACATTGAGATTGATCATCGATTCATCAGAGAACAGGTGCTTGGCAAACAGATCACAATAGCTCACATTCCTTCTTCTGATCAAACTGCAGATGTCTTCACCACAGTCTTGCCAGCTTCTCAGTTCTTATTCCTAAAGTCCAAACTTGGTGTGCATACTTTGGACTCTCTTCAAAAGTAAATAGAAAAGTAAGGGGTGTGATAGACGTATAAGAGAAGTTGAGGGATAGTTTCTGTAAATATTAAGAAGTAGTTTGTTAGGTTTGTTAGAGTTGTTAGATAAGTTGTTGTTAGTTACATTATTGTATATAAACACCCACTGATACTTCAGTAATCAATTGGAATAGTTTACATCATCATTTTCTTTCTTCTTCAATATTGTGTTACTGCCACTGTGCTTGGGCTTCTTCACTAATGGAATTAACATGATGTTCCTTCTCTTGAGTGTTAAATTCAACAATTTCTCGCTTTATTCTCTGAACTAAGTTGTCTGGGACTAGTTTATTGTAGTTGAATTTTTTGTCGTTTCTCGCACACCATAAACACCACGCCGAGATTGCCCACATTTCTCGGACTTCCTTTGGCTGAAAGGTGAAAATCCATTCAATCCAATCTTTAAGAGTCTTTCCCTTGGACCTGAAAAAAGAAGAATCAAAGACACTTGTCCACATGTGTTTTGCCGTCGAACATTCCATAATGAAGTGATCCAAGCTCTCTATGCCTCCTTGACAACCGATGCAATCTACTGGAACTCTCACCCCTTTCTGAGTTTAGTTGCCACTGGTAGGGGACAATTTGACCAATGCCTTTCCTAGAAATGGCTATTTGTTTTGTAACATTCCCCCAATTCAAATTGGGAATCTAGCCTCCAATTTAAACAACCACTACTTATCAAGTAACTTGTTTGTTAGTTGATGTGTGGTTCCCCCAATCAATTAAAAAAAATTATGAATATGTTCTTTTTTTTCGTCACTCTGGCATATTTATTCGTCAGTTTGCGGATAAATCGTCATAGTTGAAAGTGAAGTTTCAGCTGTTTAAGTGACGAAAAATTTGAAGTTTCAGCTGAAACTTCACTTGACTCCTCTGAGTGACGTTGTGAAGAAGTGAAGTTGTGAAGTTTCAACTGTAACTTCATTTTATTCGTCAAAACTTCAAATTGAACCAATTGACCCATTACTTGAAGTTTTGACGAAAAAAATGAAGTTTCATATAACCTTCTGAAACTTCAGTTTTGGTCGTCAAAATATCACTTTTTTCTTTAATTTACCATATTGTCCATCCCCCATGCTACTTAAATTTCACATCCCTCTCTCTCTAAAGCTTTCAATGTTTCAACCACACTCACCAAACAAAAGTACGGTTTCATCAATACTAGCTACCTTAAATCTCCAACAACCAAACAACCTTATACTTGTCAAAGCCTCTTTCATTTTCGCAGGTGAATTCATCCTTGTTGTTTCCTCTCTCTCTAGAATTTTTTTTCTCTTTGTTTCCTCCATTGTTGGATTTTGTTTGAAGCTTGGTTCTTCAAGAAACAAAGGTAAAGATTCTGTAGATGTTTTGTTAACTGCTTTGGACCATTTTGCTCACAATGTTCCTCATTTTTGTCTAAAATTTGTTTGTATGACCATGTTGAAGTTCAGGTTGTTGTTGTTGTTCATTGTCTTCCCAGATTTTATGAGATTTCATGAATATGTTATTTTTTTCGTCAGTAAGACATATTGATTCGTCAGTTTGTGGATAAATCGTCATAGTTGAAAGTGAAGTTTCAGCTGTTTAGCAAAAACTTCACTTGACTCATCTGAGTAAAGTTGTGAAGAATTGAAGCTGTGAAGTTTCAGCTGAAACTTCAATTTATTTGTCAAAACTTCAAATGGATTCTCAAACTTCAATTGATACATGAATTGAAGTTTTGACGAAAAAAGAGTGAAGTTTCTTTTTTTTCGTCAGAACTTCAATTCATTCATGGATCAATTGAAGTTTGAGGAATGTATTTGACGTTTCAGCAGACTAACTTAAATTGTCCTATTATTTAAAGTTTTGACGAAAAGAATTGAAGTTTCTAATGAACATCTGAAACTTCAGTTTTGGTCGTCAAAACTTCAGTTTTGGTCGTCAAAACTTCAAGTAATTGGTCAACTGAAGTTTGAGGAATCTATTTGAAGTTTTAGCAGCTTAACTTCAATTGACCCATCACCTTAAGTTTTGACGAAAAGAATTGAAGTTTCATATGAACATCTGAAACTTCAGTTTTGGTCGTCAAACTTCAAGTAATGGTTCAATTGAAATCTATTTGAAGTTTCAGCAGTTTAACTTCAATTGACCCATTAGCTGAAGTTTTGACGAAAAAAATTGAAGTTTCATATAAACTTCTGAAACTTCAGTTTTCGTCGGCAAAACTTCAAGTAACTAGTCAATTGAAATTTTGACGAAAAAAACTTGTAACTGATGAAAAAACCCTAAACCCTACTATTAACGAATTAACGTGTCTTATTGACGAAACAGTCATGTAACTGACGAAAAAAAACATAAATTCTAACCCCTAAACCCTAATATTGACGAATAAAAGTGTAAACACTAAACATTATACACCAAACCAATATTTAGGGCTTTATAACATCTTTCTTATACTTGGTGACCATCATTTTGCAGATTTGGTGAAGAAATTACGAATTCTAGTTATTGGAATGATTCATGGTCGATGATTCAGGACAAGCACGTGTATTTGGGAGAACGAATGAAGACTCTGAGGTTCACTTTGTATAACGGAACTTAACTAGAGACGTTGAAACAAGAAATTGCTGAAAGAATGGTGGATGACCATGACCGAAACAAGAAGACACTATTACATGTACAGTACGATGACATGTTCCCGCCAACCCTGATTGATTGTGACATACATGTTGACGATCTGTTTGACATATTTGATTCTAAGACGACAGTAAAGATGTTTGTAACTAGGGAAGAAATCGTGGGTGAGGGCGATAGACCAGACACTACAAGTGTTCCGGGAGAGAACAAAATTTGCCAAACAGAAGTGCCTGATGACAATCCAACAACGATCTTATCACCAGAGTCTCCACATATATTACAACCCGAGTATTTTGCTGGTTATGACATCATCAATGACCATGCAAGTCAAAATGAGTTATTGAGGGATGACTCTAATCTGATTGACATTTGTGGCATAGGTAACGATGTCAACGAGGGAGCCATGTGCTTGTCCAACCTTCCCTTGGCTAGAGTACCTAGAGAACATCCTATATTCGAGCCAGCTAGCGGTGTAGTGTGTAGTAACCAGAGGCTAGACGGTCTTTCTCTGGAAATGGGACAAATGTTTGATCATCCCGATACGCTTATTTCCATTGTTAGAACGGCAGCAAGTCATCACCGTTGGCAGTACATTGTTGACAGGAGAGAAGCAACGCGGGTTATACTGAAGTGAAAGGACAAAGATTGTTCGTGGCGGGTGGGGGTTTACAAGAAAGCAGAGGCTACGTTCTACGTTCTGAAGAAGTACGAGAGCACACACACTTGCACTGCAAGAACCATAAATGTGAAGCATGGTAACGTGAACAGCACTGTTTTAGCTAAAGATATGTTGCCACGCTTTGAAGACCCTAAGAAGATTCCCTCTGTTGAAGATATAAGGGCTCACGCAATAGTTATGGGAACACGTTTAAGTTACTGGTCAGGATGGTATGCGCAGCAGAGCGGAAAGTCATTTATTAGCGGCACTCGCGCCCAAAATTATGCAGACCTTCCATCATTTCTTTACTTAGCTGCATCTCTCAACCCTGGTAGCTATTGGGACGTCGTTGTTGATCCCGAGACAAATGTATTCAAGTACTGCTTCTTCACAATAGGTGCACAACTACGAGGGATGAAGAACATGAGGCCGATGCTCGTTATTGATTGCGCACATATGAAGAAGGAGCCAGTACAATTGGTAACGTGCACTGCAATGGATAGCGAGAAACACTACTATCCAATTGCTTGGGGAATCGTGGACGCTGAGAACAACGATGCATGGAACTGGTTCTTATTAAAACTGCGTGAGCACGTACCCGATCATCCTGAGCTGACATTTGTGTCCGACCGTAATCGAGCAATTATAAACGGTGTTCAAAAAGTGTACCCAATGTCAAACCATGTTCACGGCTATAAGCATCTGAAGAGGAACATGCAGCACTTGTACCGAACCAACTTCAAGTGGATAAAGTACTTAAAGGATGCTGCCTATTCATTTGATCATGTTGACTGTGAAAAATATCTGACAGACATGGAGGTCGTTTGTGGGGATCAAAAGGTACACGGACTTACCCCTGCCGGTTACCTACGCAAAGCAGGAATCGAAAAATGGGCTAGGTCGCACAGCACCACTCCGAGGTTCGAGCAGTTGACATCCACCCATGCTGAAAGTCTTAACTCTGCCTTTAATAGGGCCCGTAAAATGAAATCCATGCAACTTCTTTCATATATGATGATGAAGATGAACAAATGGAAAATTAAGAAAATGGCAAAAGGTGAGGCAATGGGTAGGGTCCAACTGACAACTTTTTGGGAGGAACAAATGCTTATAATTTCCTTAAAAGCCGTTGGCCTCAGAGCAGAACACATATCGAACAAAAGGTTTAGGGTCAAAGGTGATGCTCGTGAACACACCGTGGACTTCAAATGCTGGTATTGTACTTGTGGCGAGTTCCAGCAGATGTTATTTCCATGTAAGCACGCAGCTGCATGTGCTGGAAAAATGAGGAAATATGGTTACAGTAATGCGGCTTCCGACTTTGGGGCCATGTATGAATATGCTAGCAGATACTACACGATCGAGTATTTCCTGGCTGCATATTCAGAAGTGATTGAACGACCGCCACAATATAGCAAGGATTGGGATTGGGACTCAATCCCACAGGAAATCCGACAACTAAGACCGCTGCCCCCGTTGAAGAAGGTCACCCCTGGACGGGACAAGGAGAAGAGGTTTCCGTCTGTTGGCGAGAATCTGTTCTTCGGGAGTGGGAGTAGGACGTACAAGTGTGGTAACTGCGGTGAGCTAGGTCACACGAGGAAGACATGCAAACAGCCTATGTGACTTATTCGGGTAATATCGCTGTTGTTTGTGTAATATCGATGTTATTTGTGCTATGTAACGTTGTCTTCGTCGTTTCTGTAATATTTTATTCAAGACAATTACATTAACAAAATGAAAGTCAAGACGATTAAATTAACAAAATGAAAATCAAAACGATTACATTAACAAATTCATAGGTTTCCATCTGTCCTTTCTTTCACTGGTACGTGGGTCCACTACAGGCCAACAAAACCCCACCTGCCAGATTGCACATGCATAATCTGTCCTCTCTAGAATGCTTTCGTCTTTGTCTTGATGAACTACGAAGTCTCTCATACAAGGCGAATTGATCCTGCACTCGATCATACGCAGCATGAACAGAGCCGACTCACTTTGGCATTTGCATATATGCCTCGGCAACTTCCTTTGCAAGAGGTGGCGGATTTTCATCGGCCGATCCAACAAACTAGGGTGAACTCCGCATCCACCATTCTCCTTCAGAAGCATAGGGAACTCCTCACTGAGCCGTTTAAAGTCCCATTGCTTAATGCCTGAGTATTCCTTCGGATCAAAGACTTGAAGTACCATGTCGGTCACGTCTACGTACACTAGGATCCACTGCGGCGACCCTCCTTTCCTTGGAGCACGTGACTTCCAGGGCATGAACCATTGACGCGCTTGCTTTCCTTATGAACCCCTCGGAGGCTTGTTTCCTAAGAAGTATTCACTGGTTCTGAAGACAAGGCCTCGGAATCCTCCATTATAGTTGTTGAAAGCGTTGTACCAGTCTTCGTCGGTTATTACAATGTTAGTCTTTGCTTGCCGCATTTTCTTTGAATAATTCCTCCTTATCACATATGTGCATTCATCAACGTGCGACCAATAAAATGGCTTCTTTGGCGTCTTCATGTAGTTGGAGAATGGTCGATTCCGTCGAGAAACTCCACAACATATGAAAGGAAACTCCTCTTCCGGGTCGTTAAGCCATTCGGCGAACGCTTTTTTGAACTCGTCAGTTTGACTTCGTAGGGATGTAAACGAGGAGCGGGAACATGAATACTCCATAGCGACTTCATGGGCAGGTATTTTGTAGAATACTTGGTTTTTTCCCAACAAATTCTGCCACGCCTGCGCCTGATGTAGGTGGGATCCCTATCATCCACGTGCAACCGATCACGGTCAAACACTTCAGGGTACATGCCGTTGTATATCGATTCAGGGGTCCAACACTCTTCTAGATCCGTGTGTTCAGAAGCTTCAAAGAAGGGTATGTAAACGTCTGGCACTGCTGGTTTCATTCCCATGTCAAATTCATCGGCCACTGGTTCGAATGACGTCCCTACTTCTTCTCCGTCATTCGATTCATACCCGTTGAACTCTCTATCAACTGACACTGAGTCCACCCCACCATATTCCTTGTTTCCTCCTTTCTCTTCTCCCCTTTCTCCTTGCTCTTCTTCTTCTTCTTCAACAAGATTGACAAGTTGGATCGAGGCTTCGGGTTGGATCGAGGCTTTTCCCTTTTCAGGTTGTATCAATGGTTCGGCACATTGGTTTGATGCTTCGAGTTCATTGGTTCTATCAACAATTTGTATTATACCCTACGAAAAAATCAAAAAAAGAAAAATCACACTTTCATTAAATGAACACATAATTCCAAATCATCAAATTACATAATTTCAAATAATAACATTACATAATTTCAGACCTGCTCAGCATCTTCCAATGGCTTGCCAGTAATTTGTTCCAGCAACTTTTGGCCAATCTTTGTAACCCTAATCTTCAAGGATGATACTTTTCCAGTAATCGTTTCCGTGGAAGCATCAACTATCTGCTTCAGGGTACCAAAGCCATTAGTCAGATGAGCCTGAACAACATCAAAGTTGCCTTCTGTTTTGTCCATCCTATCCGATAAGCTTTTAACATCAGCGGCCAACGCATCGATCTTCTGATCTTGTCGGTCCAACTTCTTTGAAACAGTGTCATTGAGGGACTTCATGTCCTCATTCAGTTTCCTCATCTCATCAATGACGGCAGCAAAGTCACCCGATGGAGATGCAGTAGCAGGAATTGCACGAGAGGGAGGGACAACTGGCTGTTCCTCTGTTGTCGGCTGATGAGATGGAGGAATCTGATTTTCTGCAGTCATCTGAGTAGATGGAGGAGTCTCGTTTTGCAGTTCAGTGATTACGGCAGCTTCAGAAGTACCAGTCTCGACCACCCTTTTCTGTCTCTTACTTGAGCCACCCGGAGCCTTGGCTGTTCCTCGACCCCTCTTCGGATATGGAGCTGACATTACAGAAGCAGTTGGCACGTCTTTTTTTAAGATCGCTCCGTTCGCAAACACCTCGGTCCATTCAGGGTGAAGCTTCACAGTTGGTTTAGCCATTTCGTACACAACATAGCTTTGCCAATACCATTCTTGCATTTCCGCATCAGAAGGAACAAGAATCGGACAGACTTCGCTAATCTTCCTCCACAAGCTCATGGTGAATCCGTAGTCGTTGTTGGCTTCCTTCCATTTCCAACTAATGACACATGGCCTGCATCCCCGGGAATCTTCTCTCCATACACTGCAGCAAGCTCAGGAACTGCCTCGCACATCCAACCAATAAAGATCTGGGGAAAAAGATTCATGCTATACTTCAATCTACCGTGTTTGTCCCTAGATGCTTCCCAAGCCTCGTACTTTATCATTTTCATGAAGTCGTCCCAAAAAAATGATCCCCGCGCAAAATTGTTCGCGTGATCAAGGTTCTCAAACAAGCCAAACAACGACATAGGAAATGCAGGCTTGTTTGCTTTGCTCCACATAAGTCGTGCGATCAGCGCCACAATCAACAACCTCGTATAGTCTAACAGTGTTGCCGGGTCCAGTTCAACGTCTTTATTCTCCGTATTCCAGGTGTCTAGTTGCATATCAATCTGCCGAACAGGAAAATTGTTTGCTTTCTTCTGATTCGTAAATATCTTGCATGCCCATTCAATTTTAGCTTCCTTATCTTCTACCTATTTTTCCGTATACTTGCTAGAATCCAAATTCAACCCCGATAATAAAACAAACTCCTGCATTCTGAACCGCGCAACCATCCCGTTAATATTGTACCAAACCTCATTGTGGTTTTCATCACGATTGAGCTTCGAGTGCTGGAATATGTTCAAGATATTGCTCGGGAATGTCACTTACGTGCAAGGGATGTCTAGTAGCCACTTCAGCTTTGGCAACTCTTGCTCAATTACCTTCCTCACATAAGGTCGCAACCTACTCAAATTATGAGCATAATCTCTCAACGTAAATCGAGAGTTAGAATTTGCTCTGATTATCTCACCGTGAAACAACGGACCGGGTACCCCACCAAGAGTCGACAACTTAATTATATGTTCCTGAAATACAATGACACATTGTTATTACAAGTTAATAGTCTTAAAGGGGAGCGAATAATATCTTATGAATTTTTCCAAGTGTTTATTTCTTTGAACGTGTTGTTTTTTTCGTCACATGGTGTTTTTTTCGTCATTTCATCACAATATGTGTTTATTTCGTCACAACTTTAGCTGAAGTTTTAGGACATCAAGTGAAGTTATGAAAACTTTAACTTTTCATCAAACTTCATGTGATGAATAAAGTGAAGATTTGACGAAAAAAGTGATTTTTCGTCAAAACTTCACTGCTTTTCTCAACTGAAGTTTTGACGAAAAAATTGTCGTTCTGATGAGAACTTCAATTTTTTTCTCAGAAATTCAATTGCGGAACAAGTTAAGTTTTGATGAAAGAAAGTGATTTTTTCGTCATAACTTCGCTTGTTTCCTAAACTGAAGTTCTGACGAAAAAGTTGACGTTCTGACTCCTTAGAACTTCAATTGAGGAAACAAGTTTACGTACAAGAATTAAACTTGCCTTAATGTGTAGGGTATGGGGTATATACAAAAAAACCCCTCGTGTTCGGGGATATACGAAGACCACCCCTGTCACTAACGGCACACTAACAGTAGGGTAAGAAGACATATTTACCCTCGTTTTGGCAAAAAATACCACACTGTAAATACATGTTTTTTCACCTTCTCCCCCACTTTAACCTAACTGCCTCCCCCTTTCTCCTTCCTCATCTCTCTCTCTCTGCCTCCACCACCATTGCCCTCCCACCCATCCCCCTCTCTCTCTCTGCCTCCACCACCATCGACGGATCATTACCACCGCTACCAAATCGTACGGCGATGGCGATGGAGGTTGAATCGGACGGCGATGGCGATGGCGATGAAGGTTGAATCGGACGGCGATGGCGATGGCGATGGCGATGGAGGTTGAATCGGACGGCGATGGCGGCGACCTCCTGCAATAACATCCCCGCTGCTTCCACCACCGGCCACCTCTCCTTCCTTACCTGCATCTTCTCCCTCCCCCCTCTTCGTCGTCCCCCTCCTCCTTCTCTGCCCCTCTTCCAGAGAGAGAACTGAGAGCGAGAGAGGAGCAACATCGAACCCCCCTTCTTCTCTATCATCAACCCCGTCTTCACTAGCTGCAACCCCTTCGTGGCCGTCTCTAAATCAGCGCCGCCGCCGCCGCCGCCTGAACCTCCTCCTTCTCCTTCAAAGCCCAACCTGGCCGCCTCTGTCTACCCCACTGGAATCGGCGAGGACCTCCACAGGTACCGGCGTCTATCTCTGGTCATTCTCGTGCTTTAATTCGAATCTCAGATCTTGAAACTGATATAAACCAGAGCCTTCGCTGGTCTCAGAAGTGCTATTACAAGCAGATTTCGACAGTGACGCGTGGTGGTTGTTGTGGTGGTGGTGGTGGTTCAGATCGCCGTCGCCGGAACCGAACATCCGTTCAGCTGATTAGGGATTTTTGGGATGGCGTGGTGATTGAAGGAAGCTCGTCGATTGGGGGGTTTTGCCGGAATCAAAGCTCGTCGATTGATTTCGCAACCACTCCACCGCCTTACTGGGTTGATCATAACCGAGCCGATCTTGAAGACCATATAACTGAATCGTCGTTCCGACGGAGAGATGAACACGCGATGGCGCTGTGGCGGTCGCTGCGGTGAATCCTGCCCTTCCTCTGCCCCCTTCTTCTGTTATTTCTCTGTCCCTCTTTTTCTCTCTTCTGGTCTGGAATTTTCCAGATCTAGTGGGTTTGGGAGGGATTTAGACAAGAAGAAGAATCAAGACAAGAAATTTCATTGCAGGAGAGAGTCCGAATTTCTTCAAATTTGGGGGCTTCCACAATTTCTAAAATTTCACATAATTTCTAAAATTTCTGTGAAATTTGGACTGTGTTTGTGTTTTCTAAAAAATTCTGTGAGATTTGGACTGTGTTTGTGTTTTCTATAAATTCATCATTCATACTGGTCTAAGAGTCTCCTAAGATTTTCATGGAAACTTGCTCTTGATAAGCTGTGCTCATTGCTTTTGATTCGTAGTTACTTGGTTTCTTTGCGGATGTTGATTCGTAGTTCCTGGGTGGTGGCGGGGATGTGGTGGTGGCGGGGATGTGTGGTAGTGGTGGCGGTGGTCAAGAACACCAAGAACATCAAGAACATGACCAAAATAACAAAATAAAAAAAATACAAATAGGGGCAAAATGGTCATAAAAAAAGACATATTGCACCCTTATACTAACTGATTGTAACAGATGGGTGTTATTTGTCTAACGTCCGACGTTAACAGGGGTGGTCTTCGTATATCCCCGAACACGAGGGGTTTTTTTGTATATACCCCATACTCAAGGGGTGGTTTTTGTCTTTTACCCTTGATTTTTTCGTCAAAACTTCACTGCTTTTCTCAACTGAAGTTTTGACGAAAAAATTGACGTTCTGATGAGAACTTCAATTTTTTTCTCAGAACTTCAATTGAGGAAACAAGTGAAGTTTTGACGAAAAAGTGATTTTTTCGTCATAACTTCACTTGTTTCCTAAACTGAAGTTCTGACGAAAAAATTGACGTTCTGATTAGAACTTCAATTTTTGTCCTCATAACTTCAATTGAGGAGGAAACAAGTGAAGTTCTGACGAAAAAGTGATTTTTTCGTCAAAACTTCACTACTTTTCTCAACTGAAGTTCTGACGAAAAAATTGACGTTCTGATGAGAACTTCAATTTTTTCCTCAGAACTTCAATTGAGGAAAGAAGTGAAGTTTTGATGAAAAAAGTGAATTTTTCGTCATAACTTCACTTGCATCATAAACTGAAGTTCTGATGAAAAAAGTGACGTTCTGATGAGAACTTCAATTTTTTTCCCTCAAAACTTCAATTGAGGAGGAAACAAGTGAAGTTCTGACGAAAAAATAATTTTTTCGTCAAAAATGTCAATTGAATCGTCAATTCAATCAAGAGCATTTTCAGCTCAAGGGTCGGATACCAATTCGTCACTTTCAATTTTTATTTCGTCACTTTCAATTTGTATTTCGTCACTTTGAGAATTGACGAACTAGGGTATCACACCCAAAACGTCAATTCCCAAATTGACAATTTCGGCAACTCTTACATTCAACAACATACAAACACAGATCAAACATGAAAAAAATTGAGTCTTTCACCAACCTCTTGGGTAGCCGGATTGATCGATGGTGGCGGAGTAGGGGTGGGAGCAGCGGAGACAACTGCGGCGGCAATAGCCTCCATGGCGGCAGCGGGGGTGGGATTGACTGTGTGGATATCATCCACGGCGGGGATGGGTGACGGAGCACCCGTGGAGGGGTTGCCGGTGATGGTGGCGGCCTGGTGGAGGTGAGAGCGGCACTGGTGGAGAAGGCCATGGAAGAGGAAGAGGAAGAGGAAGAAGCCATGAGAGGGACGGTTGAGAGAGATGGGTTTTCGTTTTGAATTCCCGTGGGTTAGAGAGAGAGAGAAATAGTAGTTTTAATAGGTTGTTTTGTTTTGAAAATAACAAAGTCCAAAAATTAATTATTGTTAATTTTTATTAAAATCTTCCATCAAGCAACAAATCAAGTCAATCTTTAAATGAAAAGTCAGCCGAGGTTATAAGTCAAAGAACCATTCCTGGCGTGGTTCATTGCCCAATTTTTTGCACTGGTAGGGCACCATTCCACATCCGCCATACCATATGCGCTATTTTCTTCGGAATCCTCATACTCCACAAATGCTTAAGTCATACCATTGAATGAAATTGTCGAGATAAAGAAAGCACTTAAATTTAATCAAATATTGTCAAATAGTCATCAACTGCGATGAATTCGTAAATCGTGAGAGCGTATATTGTAATTCATTTCTATTTCTAATGAATTATTGCATAACCGAAGCTATTCGGCTACTAGAGGTCGTGAGAGGTGATCCTGTAATAGTCAACAATCACTTAGGTAAATTTGTCAGTTGTAGTCATGTAGTGGATCTTACCTTACGAGAGAAATAGAGATGAGAGAACACGTTACTCCGGTTGATGGCTGTGACATGGGAAAATGACATTCTCAATGGATAATAAAATGATAGTACTACAAAGTTAAAAAGATACCCCTATAGTTTGTTTCAAAAAAAAAGATACCCTATAGTTTTCTACATCGTGACACACTATGCAGGGTACTCTACATTATTTCCATGTGTTTAGATTATAAACGATCGAACCCTCTTTTGTCATGCCGTCAACTGTCAAAGTTATAATTCTTGAAAATACATCTCAACTACTTTTTTTCAATTGCTACTTGGTCTGTTTCTTCTATTTCTTTCAGTTTTTACTTTTTTATCCGTAGCCATGTCACTTTGACCCGGTGATTTGGATAGCAAAACGATACAATTTTTCGATAATTTTTTATAGTGTTGTAGTGTAAAGTTTATTGTACAACTCTACCAAAAATTACTAAAAAATGGCATTGTATGACTGATCAAACAGGTCAAAGCGACCTGATGAATAGTGATAAAACTCAAAAGTGGAAGAGATAGAAGAAACAGAGGAAGTACAAACAGCTATCAAATTTAGTGTACTTCAATTTTTGGTCACATATAGTTCTTGTGGGCATCTTTCAATTTCTAGACACATGCTTGTCATTGTGAAAATGTGGTGAAGATTATATTCAAAAACCACGTGGACACATTTTCCACAAGAATAAGGGTGAAAGACAAAAATACCCTCGTTAAATGGGATATATACAAAAATAATCTCATTGTTCGGAGATATATAGAAATCACCTCTGTTAGAGACAAAACCCCCTATCATGGATGTATGTTGGACAAATAGCACCCTTCTATTACAATAAGTTAGATAGGGGTGCATTTTTTCCTTTTTATGACTATTTTACCCCTACTTGTATTATTATGTTTGTTGTGTTCTTGTTTTTGGTGTTCAAAGTGTTTTTGCCCACCATTCTTGGTGTTCTTAATCACCACCTCCACCATCACCAAATCCCCATCACCAAATCCCCACCACCAACACCACCAACACCACCACCACCACCACCACAACAACAACAAATAACCACCACAACCATCGAATCACCACCACCACCACCACTACCACCAACACCATCACCACCACCAACACCAACACCACCACCATCACCAACGAATAACCACTAAAAATCTGGGTTTTGTAACAAGACCTTGATAAAATTCGTGCAGAATAGAAATGTGAGTGCTCTATAAGAAAAATCAATTCTTTAAACAAAGTACATTTGCCCAAATTCAAAATAAGATGAAAAGAACTAGATGTAATTGAAGCGAATAAACACCTAATCGAATTATTAAGCGTAGTCCTCATTCCAGATCGAGCCCTTAAACCTACTCCTTATCGCTCGTTCTCTCTATTTCACTGGAGATTCATCCGTACCTCTGAATCGAAGCTTCCTGATCGAAGCCCTGAGCACCCTGAAGCTTCTGAATCGACTTCCAGATCGAATTCGGAGCAGGAAGGGGCGGCGGCTAGGTTGGGGTCGGAGAAGTGGACGACGGCTGGGTTACGGTGAATTTCAATTGCGAGGAGTTCATGGCTTTCGACCGCCACATGAACCTCGTTCTCGGCGACTGCGAGGAGTTTCGGAAGCCACCACCTGCCAAGGGAAAGAAGAATGAGGAGTGAGAAGACCGGCGAACCTGAGGTCTCGTTCTCCTCAGGGGCGAAGAGGTATTTCAATGACTGTCGAGGGGCCTTTGCCACCGGAAGAGTCTCGTGCTATGGCCGTCGGCTCTGCTGCTATGACCATACCTCGAATTGGTCGTGCCGCCGGTCGTGGAATTCCAGCCGCTCCGATGATTCATCCCCAGCTTGATTTGTGGTTCAGGGCTTCGATCTGGGGCGTTTGTAGGGTTGCGGTGAGAGGGTGCCGGGTAGCTTGATTTGTGGTTGTGGTTGTTGTTGTGGTGGCAGTGTAATTTTTCTTAAAGGTGAGGGTAAATATGTTTTTCTGACCATCCGTTAGTTGCCGTTAGTCACCGTTAGCTGACCTGGATGATTTTTGTATATCCCCGAACAATAAGGTTGTTTTTGTATATAACTCATCTAACGAGAATGATTTTTGTCTTTTACCCCAAAAATAAACATGCTTCACAGTTGACACTGAGATGGTTATCTATATGGTTGGGAATGACAATGGTCTCTTACATTTTCTGGTTCGATGTTTTGTGCCACTTATAAAATATAATTCTCTATCCAAATTTCGATTAAGAGAATTTTCACTATAGTGCCACTTTGAGTAGCCATGTTGAACTCACTTTAAGCGTTCTCTGCATCTCCTAGAGAGAGAAGCTAGAGAGAGAGAGAGAGTACTCCTAAGAGGAGTTTTCATAGTCTTGCTTGACTGCAAGTTTTTTCTTCCTCTACTCCGTTCTCCAGCAGCTACACGTCGCCGTCAGATTGCTTCTGGTCGTTTGTGATTCTCGCCGCCGGGCTCGCCGTCGCCGCCTCTTCTTGCGGCGGCGAGCCCCTCAATCTTTTATCTTCTTGCCTTTTTCAACAGATCTGGAGCCCAGATGCTCGCAACCGAAGGTTGCCGCTGTTTTCCGGCTTGGGGTGTTGGGGGCAAACATGTATTGTTCGGCTCCTCTCCATGGGGTCGCCATGACTCTTCTCCCCCTTCCCGGCATATTCGTCCGCCCCTTCTTGGTGGGTTGATGGGTTTTCAGATCTGATTATTTTAGTGTCTTTCTTAGGGTTTATTTTGTTTTTGGTTTGTTTCTTGGTTTCTCCTTCGTCTTTCCCCTCTAATGTCATGAAATCTCTATGTTATCATCTTGATGTTGTCATAGCTCACTGTTTAAGGAAGGAGTGTTCTGACAGTCGAATCAATGTGCTTTGGAGCCAAGCCCTCTTCGAGTTTTTCCAGATGATTTTTCAAAGGTGGGGGTCGCTGCCGGTGTTCTTAATTTTCTGTGGTCGGAACTGCCTGCTCTCTCGGCGGTCCTCCTTTCTCAAGATCTGGGAGCTCGTGCCAACATGTAGAAGCTTTAATGATGACCTATTTTCGACTTGCATTGGGAATCTACTGTTGTTTCTTTTTAAGTTTTTTTTTTCTATCTTTGGGATTCTCCTTTCAGAGTTGGTGGGTTGTACCACTATGTTTTCCAGATTTTTCTGGTCTTGTACTGGCTGTGATACCCTTTTTATTTAATGAAAGCTACCGTTTCTGAAAAAAAGAGTAGCCATGTTGAAAACTTGAAATATGGCACATCTAATGTTTTCTAAAAGCGTGCCTTGAATGCTTGTGAACCCAATCAATTCGTGCGAACAGACTTGCAAGTCACACGAATTTATGGTCCCTCCAAGTGCTGCATTTTTTGTTTGAGGGATTTTTTTAGGGAAGCCAGTGCTGCATTTTGTTTGTTCTTCCTTCTTGGCTCGTTTTCTTGTCAAGTCTGTTAGACTCGTTGAACCTGATTCAATGCACTCTAACAATTTCTTTATATAAAAATATATAAATCGGTTAGATATTGACGTCTCGATCTCCAAAATATGGAGAAAATAAAAACTCTTGTGATCAACTCGGTTGGAGGTATAAAAGAATTCAATATATGTATTTATTCATTGCCAATTCAGCAAAAGCTGCAGAAGCCAGAGCCATCACAGAGGGTGCGAGACTCGCCATGGAAATGGGTTTGGAGCTTGTTCAACTAGAAACAGATTCTCTCTCTCTAGCTAGAGAGATGAAGAACAGAGAAAAGGGGAAAGAACCTGAAGATAATACGGAAGTGGAGAAGTTTCTTGAAGAAGGTGGAAACTATCTCCGGATGCTGAAACGACACCGAACGGTACACGTACCAAGAGAGGCTAATAAGCCGGCTCATGTTTTTGCAAATAAAGGTTTGGGCTTAGTAGCCGAATCCAACTGGAAGACCCAACCACCGGATTGGGCTTCAGAAGCATTGTACCATGATCTTTTGGGCCAGCTAGCCCCATTATATTAATCCAATTGGAATTTCCCTCAAAAAAAAAAAAAAAAAAAAAAAAAAAAAAAAAAAAAAAACTATTTTGTGTAGATGAACCGCGAATCTAAAGAGTCTTGCTTGTACCCTAAAATTTGCACCCAAGTATGAATATTCCATGATACCTTGGACATGCGTTATGTTTGTGAAATAATGAACGAAAACATCATCGCCGACATCATCAGCCAGCAATCATGCGTAGGATAAGATACAGCCAAGCCCAACTATTTGGGCCCACTTTGCACTTATCTCTTTGTCTCTCTTCTCCAAATTCCGGCGCCCGCTTTATTGGTACGGCCCATTTGGGATAGAATTGATTTTACAGTCGACATATTTTGTATTTTTACCCTTGTGTAAACTGTGAACTTTCATTTTACCAAATGTAGATGTACTAGACTACTCCATTTTAGAGGCTTATTGTTATGTATATTTGATACTATTTCTGTTCGTCTGAAACTTTTCAGCTGACTTTGATCTGACGATCTGATTAGTAAAACGATGTAAGAGTTTGGTAATCTTTAAAAAATTACTCTACAATACTATGAACGAATTAACAAGTGACATGATTACGGGTAGAAAAATCAACTGAAAAGTTCCAGGCGAAACAGAGATAGTACTGTTGTAAAATAGTTTGCGAACGACACCGTTTTGTTAACTTTTTTTCGACCAAGTTCAAGAACTTAGACCAACATTAACGTATACTTAAACTAGGTACTAAGGGGATCGATTCAAGTTCTCAAACGTCGAAATAACGGGTGAATAAGAAATTAGGCGTTGAAGTTGGCCACTTCATAAGCCCAATTTTAAATGAACCCACATCTTAAAAATGAGAGAGAAAAGAGTTGTTCATCTACTCAAATGTTGGCTATTAAGGGCACGCCCTTTGAGCGAAGCACATTTTGAGCAGGAGGGAGGATCTAGCTATGGTCCGAACCACCAAACGCGCGCGCGCCGCCGTCTGTCCGGTAGGCTCCGCTGGGTCTCGGGTTCGGGTTCGGGCGGGCCCCGGTGCGTGGTGGTAGTTTGGGCTTTATCTTTTTGGGCCATAAACTACCATAAACTAACTATAATTCAGCTCATTAGTAATTTAATTTTTACTAATCTGAAAGTCCAACCCGAGACAATTGCAACCCGACCCAACGGTTGCAACTGCTACTGTTCCAATTTGAACATACACAAACAGTTATGTAACTGTCATCTCCCTGCCTATAAATGCAACCATCCTCTCCTAGTTTTATCCATCCTAATTAACAGCTATTCTCTCAATCAGCAATAGATTCTTTCAATAGAGTTCGGTTTGCCGATACAGCAGATTATACTTTCGTCTGCAGTACGAGAACACTTTCATCCTGGGCAGTAATTAGCCCGCGTTTGTACATAAATAAAACGAAGCACCATCAGTGTGGGGGACAAATATTACTTGACGGAGATCGTTCATGAACAACGAGACTCTCTTCCATCTTACTTCTCATTGGACAGATTAACTATATGTAAGTTATAACATGTCAGTCCTTCTCGTCTTTCTGTTTTTACTTCATTTCAGATTTTAGTTAATACACCTAACATATCTTTCGAACAAGTACTACCCGTGGTGAACATAACAAATGAAAAGTCCATAATAAGTTTTTGCGGTGACGTCTCTTAATTTTCTTGAACGCCCTCTTCTAAGAGTCACTCAGAAAGATATTTTCCTTGCAAGTTAAACATTTAGATTTTGAGCTGGTATCAAACAATGTTCGAAAACTCCAATCAGTGAATTTACCTAGAATGTGACAGCAGTGCATGCGGTTAACATGATGTTGGTCCCTCCCTAAACAAGAAAAAGACGTATCCAGGTACCATGTTGTCACGTACTAGTACGATTCTAAATTTTGAGGGCATTAAAACGTGTTCTAATACTAAAAAAGCTTCACTCAATTGTTCACGTGCTTCATTTTATGTTTCCACAATCAGTTGAGTGTGTGTCTAGCTACAATCCAACATTAGATTGCGGCTAGGAACTTCGACCACAGTTTTTGTTTTCAACCACTTTGATTCGTTTTCAAAGACATTAACACGAAGAGAAAAAGCAAAATAATTATGTGATTTATGTAGGTCATAGACTCATAGGTCACTCTCGTTGCACAAAGATTAATGGTAAGTTTTGTATGACTTTTTCGGACTTTTAAGTTGAATTTTTAGTTGTTGCAGGAAAAAACTGTGGCAAAAAAGCTGATGAAAAAAGTTTTATGAATTTGGTAGAAAATGTTGCGCGCTTAAAAAGTTAGTGATGTGACAGTTTTGTCGTTTAGTAAAAATTACCAATTTATCCTTATTGTATGCACTACTAAATATTTATTTCAATATGACATTATAGATAAACATGTATAAGTACAAAATAATTTTCTAGCAATTATTGCAAAAAAATGACACTTAGGTAAGTTCTATTTATGTTGCATATGGAAAAATCTGAGGATTGGTTGATTTTGTAGAAGTAGTTTAATTGTTGTATGTAAAAATAAGGACGTAATAGTCTTTTTGTTGTTTAGGATGAAAAGAGTCAAAAAATAGTTGGTGAAACTCAACTTTTTTTTAACCTAGTTTCAATCTTCAAAGTCAAAATTCAAAAACTGTCAGAAAAAAAGTTATACTAAACATTTTAAAAATGTTTAAAATAAACTATAAGTCTAAACTGAATTATAAGCTGGAAAAAAGACATACCAAACCGACCATAAATCATATAAAGAGAGCGATACCTCAAATAAAAAGACGCCTGAACATAGCATTATATCAAATTAATTGCCTACATAAACCTCAACGAGAAGCCTTGAAAAGTTATATCTGCTTTCCATTCCGTTAGTATTAAATAATATGTTGCGTGTCACTCATTTTTCAGATCATTAGTTGCTCATAATTGTTTTTAACAATGGATATTGGTTTTGTCCTCAAGAACTAGGCCGATTACATAGGGTCACACTACTCCGTCCCAGCTCTTTCTTTTCATCCTGACTTTTGACTCGTATTTGGGTCACTTTGACCGGGTGATTTGGATAGCAAAACAATGCGTTTTTTTGATAATTTTTTCACCGTGTTATAGAACTACTTTTACTCTACAACACCATTAAAAGATTATCAAAAAGTTATATCTTTTTGCTATCCAAATTATCAGGTCAAAGTGACCTAATGAACAGTGGTAAAAGTCAAATTAGGAAGAAAGAAGTGGGACAGAGTGGTATGAAATAAATCCAACCTTGATGTATAAAAATTTCAACTATCTAGTCATCCAAAAAAGATTGATGTGTGACGACACGAAGTTACACCTTCTCTCCATTAAATAACTACTACACCATGCTTCAAGAGTTCATTGTCAAATTAATCTGTAGGGTGAAATTATATGGTGAGAAGTTGGTCTATAGTCTCCACTCAACTTTTCAAAATTTAAATTTCATCAAAATTAAATAGACAGAAGTTGGGCAATAGTCCCTATTTTATTTTTTGTTTTTTTAGGTTTAATTGCATAAAAAATACATTATAGACACCTTTTTATACATTTTTTTTTTAACTTTTTCATTTAGCCCCAACTGGACTTTAAATCCTGGATCCACTTCTGCCGACGCATGACATTATCAGTTAATATGACGTGATATATAAACTATCTTTGTGGTCCATCAATAATTGACGAGGGGATGTCCAAGCTACTGTGCAACAACCGCAATTAATACCCAGTACATATAATACACATGCACAATTGAGAAATTTCCAATTATGTAAAATGCGTGTATTAAATTTAAAATAAAATCAAATCAGTCCAAATTCGTGTTATATAAAATTAGAAGAACTTCAGTAGTCAACACCACCACCCCGCTGTATTGTTGAGAGCAAGTTATTGTAGCTTGAACAGGGGCGGATCCAGGATTTTATGTGAGTGGGGGCTAAAATTGAATACTGAATTTGATAATCACTGCACGAAAAATATAATCAATTCACACGGATAAAATTAAAAAATTATAGTAATTGATTCACCTAAAAGCTACAAAAGCGAGGAGGTTTTCACAAAAACAAAAAGACAACCAAAAAGACTACGATTAACGACTATTATATTCATGTAATATGTATAACCCTCAAGGATACTCGTATTTTGAAGCAGGTCCACAATTACATCAAATTGAAATTATGGATTCCTAATTCACAGTCACAGATTCAACAACTCACCACCAAAATACATAATGAAAACTAAAATAGGTATTTTACCACAATTCACAGTCAGCTTCAGAACAATGCTTGATGTCTGGCAGTTGTTCCAATTTGAGAACCCAGCCAAGAACAGAGAACTCCAACAGTTAAAACTGCAAAATTAGGATGATACTTGTAATACTAATTCGTGTCACAACTTGTTCTGAATTTGGGGTTTAACTCAAACAGTTAAAACTATAAAACTGCAGAATTAGGATATGAATTTGATTATAATGAGTTCATGAATTAGAACAATTTAGGGCAAAATATAAGAGAAAAAAAAATCAGACTAGAGAATTGACAGAACAAACCGATTGAGATTATAGGGTTTCTAATCTGAGTCAGGCAAGTGCAGGAAGTCAGGAATCCACGAACACCATAGCGATGTTGACACCGCCGTTCAGCCACTCGATTCGCTAGAATCGCCAATCGCCGCTGCTCCGCTCAATTTCGACGGTGCCTGGCTTCCGACGACTGCTTCGCTCACTCTGAGTGCCGACGAAAGCCGCGAATCGTGTAGGCGCGCTCTCCTCTACTCTGTCTCCGTCGTCTTGGTCTTCCTCTTCTCTTCTCTGTCTCTTCGTTTTCTTCCTTCAGTCGTTATCTCTCTCTCTCTCTTCCCTCTCTGGCTCGAATGAATGGAGAATTAACTGTGTTTGTTTTTTTGGGTTATATAGGTGGGGGTCTGTTTCTAAAATTGGGAAACTTATGGGGTTAGAATTGATCTAAAAATAGTGACGTAAATGAAAATAAACTGTCCACTTCTGAGTCTTTATGTCAAGTCAGTGGGGGCTAATCTGTATTAACCTAAAAATTGCAGGGTGAAATTTTACAAAAAAAAATCTGAGTGGGGGCTATAGCCCCCACCTGTCCCATGCTGCGTCCGCCCCTGAGCTTGAAAGTCAATCTAATACTACAAAGGTGGATTCCCTTTCGTTTACTAGTTCACCTAATTTAATTTAGTTACTAGTAAGGTTATAGTCCTAAGAGATGTGACACAGACACCAGCATATAAAAGAGATAACACTTGAAGTGATTTCTACTCTTTAGAATAATTAGTCTGTGGTTTTTTTCGAGAACACTTGTGCACTAAGAGACGTAGGTATACGTTAAAGTTCTTCAAGAGGATAATTTTAGGAATCTTAACAAATTTCCTTTCAATATTCCTGGAAAGTATACATGCAATTTGATAATCAAATTGGGCTCTTGATTGTAATTAATATGTTTTTTTTGTAATATGAATTCTCATGTTTAAAGAAACTGTTATTTCCTCAACAAAAAAACATTAGATTTTGGTATCGTGCATTAATTATTTTCCACATAATTACAAAATTATGTTTTATGAAAATATTTATGGAGATTCTACTTGACGAAATAAATTATTGCATTGTAAACGCACATGCGAAAATTTGTTCACGTGAGTAAATTACGACCACTAAGACCACATGTTATACCAGTAATGTTATCTTATGCTTAAGGATATATATACATTAATAGCAAATTAATCCACAAGTTTCTTTTGAGAATTTACGTCAAGTATTTTTATTAATCTTCATTTAGTAATCATATTATTATAAAAAATGACATATGCGGAACGTAGAAAGTGATAAATAGCTGATATCGCATGGTAAACACAAATGTAAGTACTCGTTTATATAGAAACGGGTGAGGTAATGAAGGCAATACGGACAGCAAACTGAATGCTCTTTGTAATTTTTTAAGGTAAATACTCTTTGTACTCTGAAAGATACACGCTAGCAATTTGTTTACTTCAAGTATTTTTATTAATCTTTCTTTAGAAAAAAGTAATTACGCATTTACAATTTGACATATGAGAAATGTGAAAAGTAGTAAATGGCTGCTATTGCTCGGTAAACCCATGTGTTAACAATTGTTAAAACACACGTGAGAGAATACATATTACATGTAGTATTGAAGCACAAATGTTACATATGAAATCTCTTTGTACCTAGAAGAATATACTACATGTTAGTAATAAAACCGTTGATACAGTAACAGCTCAAATGCATTTTTTTAGAAGAAAATGCATTTATTTTTATAAGTGACAATAAATTAAATATGTCTCAAAAAATAAGTGTATGTGTAATAGAACCGACGATAACTTAAAAAAAACGATGATAATACGATATGTATCTTACCTTTTATTTTTTTTTCATTTATCTCAAGTTCATTGACGAAAGTCCAAGTTGAAAAATGTCACATAAACCAGAGCCACGTACACAGTTGTAGATTGCATGCGACCACCGCATGATTCATATGTTTCTTTAAAGCTCGTTAATCACGTGCGTTTATTCTCTCTCCACATTTTCTCTATCTAAAGTCTTAATTGCATGTGTATAAATACCCTCTCTTGCTTTCCCAAGTACAGCTACTTCTCTTCACAACCACCCTTTCACTTCTCCATCCCACAAAGCTAGCTCTCCAAGATCTGCAATCTCACAAATCTTCTCAAAAACACATAACAAAAGCCACGACCATGTTTCTCTCTCTTCTTCTTGGCTTCTTTCTCTCTCTAGCTCTCATTCTCTCCTTCTTACCCATCAAGAAAGGCATCACTAATGGCAGGCCTCCATCATACCCTCTCATAGGTTGCCTAATCTCCTTCTACCAAAACCGCCGTCGTCTCCTCCAATGGTACACCGACCTCTTGGCCGAGTCGCCAACACTGACGACAGTCGTCAGCCGGATAGGTGCCCGGAGAACCGTCGTCACCGGGAACCCTGAAAACATAGAGTATATCCTCAAGACCAAATTCAACAACTACCCTAAAGGGAAGCCCTTTACGGAGATCGTCGGAGACTTTCTCGGTCAAGGAATCTTCAGCACTGACGGCCAGCTCTGGAGCGCCCAGAGGAAGCTGGCCAGTCACGAATTCACCACGAGGTCCCTCAGGGACTTTCTGGTGAAGATCCTAGAGGAAGAGGTCCAGGACTGTCTTTTCCCACTGCTGGATTCAGCTGTGGGAAACGAGACAGTCCTAGACTTACAAGATGTACTTAAAAGACTGACGTTCAATGCTATCTCAAAATTGACACTTGGAGTGGACCCCGGTTGTCTAGACTTATCTCGGCCGCCTCCGCCGCTCGCATCGGCATTTGATAAAGCGGCGGAGCTAATCGCGTCACGTGGATCAATGCCGGTGTCTTTTATGTGGAAAGTTAAGAGATATTTCAATTGGGGATCCGAAGTAGTGCTCCGAGAACAGATCAAAGTCGTTCACGAATCGATCGATGATATTATTCGAAAGAAAAGAATCGAAGTTGTGGATCACAGAAAGAAAGACTCCGGGGGAGACATTTTATCTAGGCTTATATTATCGGGAAATAGCGACGAAGTCATCCGAGATACGCTAATAAGTTACTTGATGGCGGGACGTGACACCACGTCCTCCGCGATGACGTGGCTCTTTTGGCTCCTGACATGTCACCGCGACGTGGAGAATGATATCATCGACGAAGTTGCTAAAAAAGGAAAGTCTCTAAATTTCGACGATTTGAAGGATATGAATTTCTTAAAAGCGTGTTTGTGCGAGTCCATGAGGCTTTACCCTCCGGTCGCTTGGGACTCGAAACACGCTGCGGTTTCTGACGTGTTGCCAGACGGGACCCGTGTGCAAGCCGGTGACCGCGTCACGTACTTCCCGTACGGAATGGGAAGGATGGAGAAGATTTGGGGGAAAGACCGGCTCGAGTTTAGGCCAGACCGCTGGCTAGATGAACCGGGAAAAGAGGACTCCAGTTTGAAATCAGTGAGTGCTTACAAGTTCCCGGTTTTTCAGGCCGGTCCAAGGGTTTGTTTGGGTAAAGAAATGGCTTTCACTCAAATGAAGTATGTAGTGTCTTCGGTTCTGCGGCGGTTCGAGTTCCTCCCGGTCTGTCTGGACCGACCGGTCTTTGTCCCGTTTTTGACTGCTTATATGGCTGGTGGATTGAAAGTAAGGGTTCATAGAAGATGAGATTTTGGTGGCTATGGTGGGGCTTAACTTAATGCTTTGTTTGTTGGAAGTTAATATTAGAAGTTAATTAAATTGGCTTTGTGGTTACTTTTCTTGCTTTTTCACACTTGCTTTGTATTAGTATTATTTTTCCCGCTGACCAAGAACATTTGTTTTTCGATTTTTAAGAATATTTAACAAGGGATTCAAAAGAGATTTAAAGGAGCAAAGCACTAATATTTGACTCTTCCATTATTTATTTTCTAAACTGTTTAACTAAAAGTTGAACATCAATGCTAAGAGTTAGCATATACGAATTTGGTGATCAAAAGAGGTATCAAATATTTAATTCTTGAATGGAACGCGAAACCCGTGACTATGACGATAAGAATAACCTACAACGGAGAAGATATCTCCAATATAACCGACAAAGAGGATGCGGTGGAGGAGATGCAGACGTAGAGGTCTAGTTTCGATGACACGAATAACCCTACACGAGTGTGCTCTTTTTTACATGGCTACCGATGTTTACGTGAATCCATAAAATATATCTTGCAATTCCTTCCAATAAATGTTTGTTACACCTTGTGATATGACGAAGATGTACGAACTACTATCTCTATTTCACCAGGATTTTTCTATGTGACTTTAGGGGTCAATTTGATTTGACTAAATTTTCGTAATAATATTATAGAACTTTATTAGCCTACAATATTATGAAAAGAAAAGAAATATTTTTTGTGTCGTATCGTTTGTTAAATTAATTGAGCAAAGTGACTTCTGAAATCCATTGAAAAGTTAGATCAAAGTACTTTCTTCTGACCAGCAGCAATAACTAGGAAGTCAAAGTATACTTGGGGAATGGCTCCAAATTTCAAGATCCAGCTGCAAACCCCCTACGAATGTTTCTAAGTTCACAGCATGGAGCTCAAGTGGGAAGGAATTGATCAATGAAAATGTATGAAAACAGCATGCATGAATCTTTTCTTTTTGGGTGTACAAATATGCATGAATCTAAATCTGGGCTGTTGAATAGCTACGAGTCAAAATATGTTTCGAGTCAAAGCCTTAGAAGAGTTCAAAGAGCTGCCTACCTATAGAGCTAGAGAAATTATACTACCACCTATTATTGAGTACCATTTGGCCATCTTTATCTATCATAGCTGCAACACACAACATTGAGGTATAATTTGACTTTGCCATCAACATGATTTTATTCTATAAGAAACAATAAGAAGAAATTACTAGCGGTGAGTGTCTATCATGTTATACTGCGTAAGCCATCAACATGATTTTATTCTATAAGAAACAATACAGAAGAAATTACTAGCGGTGAGTGTCTATCATGTTATACTGCTTACGCATTAATATGAGACTCATAAGATTTTATTCTATAAAAATTAAAAGACAATAAATTATTAGCGGTGAGTGTCTACCGTGTTATACTGCTTACGTATTAATATGAGACTTATAAAATTGATAACCGAGAAATGCTGACACACATCATGCTGCAAAATGCAGTGCCACCGTTGAATTTTGTAGTTACTGTCATGCGGTGGTTTTGGTGCATTGAACAGTTCAAGTTCTGAAACGGAGCATGACGCTGTAAAAACGTACTCATTGCTTAATTTGTAGCTATTGTCACGCGGTGATTTTGGTTCACTGAACAGTTGTGATTTAAGAGGATTGGTTTCATGAATGTGAGTCTCATGGAAAGCTCCACTGTTGGATTGGAACTCTTTTTGCAAGTGTCCATGAGAGATCTTAGAGATAATAGTGTAGTTACAGAAAGAGTACACATTTACTATTTATTTATTTATTTATTTGACTATTGAAGCAAAGAAAATACTACTAAGTGCATGTTTGGCATCCCTGTTTTTAATCAATTTTGATTAAAAACATGGTTGTTTTTTTAAACACATTTGGTATGCATGTTTTTCTGCCTGTTTAAAAACAAAAACATGCTGAAAAACAGCTGTTTAAAAAAACAGCAAATGTGGTGTTTTTTTGGTGTTTTTTTCATACTAATGGTGTTTAAAGACATTTCAACTATGATTAGATGCAACAACTATCAATTATATGTCGGTATTGTACGTAAAAATCATTTTCAAGCAAATTAACATTGAAATTTAGTAATGTTGCCAAACGTGTTTTTGATTTTAAACACTGTTTTTAAACGGATACCAAACAGTTTTTTGATTCTGTTTTTAAACGTGTTTTTTCGGTACGTTTTTTTTCCACTGTTTTTCTTGTTTTTAAACGGATACCAAACAAGCTCTAATACTTGGAAACTGCATTTGCTGGACTCTTTAGATATTGGCCCTGTTTGGATGAGCTTTTATAAGCTTAAGTATATCAGCTTTTTGTCTCTCTCTTCACCTCAACCACTCATTTCTGTCTCTCTCCTCACATCAACCACTCATTCCAATAAACTGATATAATTTTAGCTGATTTGAGCTCGTCCAAACACACCCATTACATATAATATTTGTCGACAGATCAGCAAACTACATTTACTAAATGTTGGAATTGCAAGTGGGTCAAATAGGGTCTAATTCGGAAGTTAATCCAGAAAGAGTACACCGTATGGATGATTTATATGCACACGTAACGGATGACACATTTAAGTATTTTACAATATATTACACTGCGATTTATATGCAGGCATAAACAATGACAAACACAAGTTATTCACAATAAAATGTGTTAGGACACCGCAAACAAATGTCATATGCACTTATGTTATCTACTACTGCATGCACGATCACAAAAAAAAATAAAAAATAAAAAAAAAAATAATTGCACAAGTTTGAATGATTAATATTGTCTTATTATGAAATATTTGGTCTCTAAAATATGGTGGGATAAACTATTCCACATGTCACATTTTGGGGATAGCTTTTTCTCCATAGCAGATTATTATGTAGATATTGTAACTTGTAAAAGGATATAAATATTTACATAATACCACTCCGATTCTTCTCTTTCTTCCTATTTTGACTTTTTGACTCGTATCTATGTCACTTTGACCGGGTGATTTGGATCGCAAAACGATGCAATTTTTTTTAAAAAAAAAATTCACCATGTTATAGAGTAATTTTTACTCTACAACATCACAAGAAAGATTGTCAAAAAATTGCATCATTTTGCTATCCAAATCACCGGATCAAAGTGACCAAATGAATAGTGGTAAAAGTCAAAATGGGGAGAATGAGAAAAATCAAAGTGGTATAATTAAAAGACGAGCAACAAATACAGTTATATTCAAGTGCTAAGAACATTTGTAGTGCCTACATCAGTTGTCTATTTCAAGAACCCCAATTGCAGCTACCACTATTATCCGACCCAGTATCATCCTATCAAAAGAACTACTTTTGTCCAGAAAAATTAATTATTAATGGCACTAAAATTATTTTCTTCTGTCGAAAAGAAGTTGTGTGAAACCCTAATAGAATCCTCTGGTATGTGATGGGGGACTTCAATGCCTATGTTACTGTCGACGAGAAGCAAGGCGGTAGACCAGCTGATAGACAACTCATGGAGGATTTCAGGAATGCTCTATCCTCCAACAAGTTATTTGACCTGGGCTATAGTGGTAACACGTTTACTTGGATTAGCAACCCAATGAATGGCATACGAATACGAGAGCGCATTGACATGGTGGTAGCTAACTCGGCGTGGCTTGATTCCTTTGGGAGGGCCACGGTTACCCATCTTGTAGCTGTTGTATCTGACCATGTGCCCATTGAGCTTTGTTGGGTTCCGGTAAGGAGGAGGACTCTTCGATTTCATTTTGAAGCTATGTGGCTCTCCCACGACAAGTGGAAGCCTTTCATTCAGAATAACTGGGAAGATCTTCATGGCTTAGAACTTAATCAGAAACTTGAAGCAACGGGTAAGCGTTTGAAATAATGGGATCGGAATGTATTTGGTAACGTGAAGAGGAAGATAGCTTTCATCCTTGGTAAAATCCAGGAGCTCCAGGGAAAGGATAACATTGACATTGTCTCTGACGATAACCAGCATGGGCCATGCCCCCCCCCCCCCCCTCTCCGAGATTGGTCCTAGACGTAGCAATGTAGATGTGTTACACTCAAATATTCTACAGGTCTAATGAAGCCCACCCCCCCCCCCCCCTTCCCCTCACATTTGTTCATCTTCAATATAGAAATAGAGTGTAGATATGATGAACAATAAGATTTGATAATGTGACTTTACTTTGACTTATCCATCCAATTTTACAGTGTTTAAAGATATTAGTTGTAATTTCTTCTCATCACTGATAGTTTATTGATCTCTCAGAAGTTTCAAAATGGGATACTAACATGATTTGATGGTTACTTGAAACTTGATGGTTACACGAAAATAAGTTATAATTGTTAATATTAACAAAATCCCCTTACATTTTGATAAGCATAGAATCCACACGGATTAGATATAGAGAGAAGACAAGAATAAAACAATGTTTCTCGGTTGTATTGTTCCTGTATGACTTCAGGAAGAGAGAATCAATTTGACGTGTCAACTAGAGAATTCGTGTTTTTAACATTTTTCTAGAGAATCAGAGAGAAATGGAAGTTTTCAGAGAGAGACATGAATAGTTTAAGCATGTAACAACAACAATAAACTTATTGCGTATTTGAATCAGAGATTTTATATTTTTAGTTTGAAGTAATTTTTTTATATGAAATTGACGCCATTTCTTTTTATCTTGGCCCCCTATTAAAAATTCATGGGTCCGTCCTTGAAGCTCGCAATCATATAGGTGATCTCTTTGACGATGATGGTATTTTGCGGACCTCTACAAATGACATAGTAACCATTCTAGACTTGCACTTTCGTGATATTTTTCACTTCACATAACCCAACAGCCGCTGATATGGAACCGGTGCTCAGACATATAGAGCCGACTATCTCGGCTGCCCAGAGTGTATCACAAAGGAGGAGATCGTAGCTGCTCTCGGTCAGATGGGGCCGACCAAGTGCCCAGGTCCAAACGGCTTTCCGACCCTCTTTTTCAGGAGAATTGGGATTTAGTTGGAACAGAAGTTACGAATACGTGCATCTAAGTTCTCAACAATCAATCAAGCTTATCGGGCTTCAATGGCACTGTTTTGGCCCTTATTTTGAAAGTCAAGCAGGTGTGAACTCCGAACGACTTACGTCCTATTAGCCTGGGTTCTGTTATTTACAAATTGATAACGAAAACGCTAGCTAAACGGCTGAAGGAAGTGTTGGACTGTTGTATTTTGGATTTCCAGCGTGCTTTTGTTCCAGGTCGTCTAATTACAGACAATATTTTTGTGGCCTTCGAACTTCTACACTCTATGCTCACACGCAAGAAAGGTAAATCTGGATACATGGCTGTTAAACTGGACATGGCTAAGGCTTACGACAGGGTGGAATGGTGCTTCCTTGAAGCTACTCTTGCTAGAATGGGTTTCAGTCAGAGGTGGGTTCAGCTAATCCATGTATCCAGATTTGAACGGGTTTCTGCGATTCTGCGATTCTTGCTAGAATGGGTTTCTGGAAGTTGCGAGCAAACTGAAGGGCTGGAAACAGAATCTTCCATATGCTGGGAGAGATGTTCTCATCAAAGCGATTACTCAATCCTTACATGTTTACACTATGAGTTGTTTCTTGATTCCATCTACTCTCTGCCAAAAGTCAGAAAAGGCTCTCTTGTCAATTCTTCTGGGGGAAACAGTCAGACCAAAGAAGGGGTCATTGGTTATCATTGGAAGCTCTGAAGAAATCTAAAGAAGATGGAGGGATTGGCTTTAAAGATCTGGAAGATTTCAACAAAGCTTTGCTTGCCAAACAGCTTTGGAGAATCCTGACGACAGACGCTTTGGTTAGTAGAGCTTTTAAGCACGAATACTCTTTTAGTGCTTGTAGATAGTGTGTTCTAGCCGCGTGAGTCAGCTTACACGTGGCAGTCATCCAACACACCTAGCTGTGCTCCGTACACACAGGATCACTACCTATGCTGATCCACGTGGGGGCTGCGAGACAGGGCCATCGCGTACCAACACGAGACTTGTAGGGACTTAGTGGTTTGGAGGCTAGAGTAAGATCTGTCGCGCGCGAGCGAAAACCAAGCCCGCGCGTGACCCTTGGTAACTGCTTTGAGAGATTTATGGCCACGTGTCCCATAAACCCGATCAACCTCATAACGGTTCCGGTATACGCGGGCGAAGTGCGTAATGGTCCCTATATATGCGGTCGAACGTGCGTTATGGTTAAGGTAATTAAGCCGCCATTAATGGGCGCATTAACCCAATACAACGGTCACATTCCCCACTATATATAGGATCGTTAACCCTTCATTGCAATCTTCTGACCTGATAACTACGCGGAAGCTCTGGCCATTTACATATTCTCTCTCTCTCTCTCTCTCTCTCTCTCTCTCTCTCTCTCTCTCTCTCAGTTATCATTGTCTTACTCTCTCCCTACTCACTACCTTACACTTCTATGTGTTTCCATTCTTTGTTCTTGGTGTATACCTGAATCTTTCTCAAAGGATTCTCATGTACACAGTGCTAATTCTTTATCAAACCCAGTGCAGAAAAATTGCTCTTGTGCTTGCTGGTCGATTTTCTCGTCATCTGAGGTTATTATATATGGCATGAGATGGAAGTTGAGTGATGGGAGGAGCATGCTGATCACGCGCGATCCTTGACTTAAGAGAGAGCCAAGCTTCCGAACTGTTACACAGCCGGTGTTAGCCGAGCCCAAGCATGTCGCAGAGTTCATCCTCACGGATAAGTCATGGGATCTCAGGGCCTTAGAGGCAGCTGGACTCATGGCATACATTTCTGAGATCTCCAAGGTACATATTCCACAGACACCCACGACAGATTCGCTGAGGTGGCACTATACAAAGAATGGAGTCTACTTAGTGGCCACTGGGTATTCATTGATTCGCAATATGAAACGTTCGTCTCAAAATTCAGCTTCTTCGTCTGAGTCCCGTAAGCCTTGGCTCAAAGCTCCGTGGAAAACTAAAGTGCAACCCCAAGTTATATATACGGTTTGGAGGGGGGCTCAAGACGCACTCGCCACAAGGATGGGATTGCAAAGTTCAAGAAGAGTATTTCAGTGAAGTGTCTGGTTTGTCACAAGCATCCAGAAAATGCTACCCACTTGTTCATGGAATGCTCAGTCGCGAAAGGTTTATGGAAGTGCTTTGGAGATGTGTTTAGCAATTCTATTGTCGGCGATATTACCTTTTGGATTCCTTGTTCGATCCTAAACCTATCCCTGAAGGATCGTGAGACCTTTTGTACGGTCCTCTGGCGTATATGGAGCACTAAGAAACACTCGCCTCTTCCAGGGTGAAGTTGCTTCGGAGGAAGAACTTTTCAGATCCACCCTCGTTGTAGTTGCCCAACAGTCTGGGTTGTTCAATGTTTCGCACGGCAAAGGCTTAGCAGACGTCACTCCAGCCTCGTGTTGGCACCCACCGAACAGTGGTATTTTGAAGATCAACTCGGATGGTGCGTTTCTATCAGGCGAAGGTAAAGCAGCTGGAGGTGCGATAATACGTGATCATTCGGGTCATGCATTGGCCGCCGTTGCTTTACCGTTTCCGACAACCACTACGACATTTGAAGCATAATCGCTCGCCTTACGGGACGGTCTTCTGGCTTTGGAGTGCAACTACCGCAGAGTTGTTGCAGAGGTGGATGCAATGAGAGTAATCAATGCAATCACCAACACAAGGGCTGCTAGAGTTGATATTTATGAAGTTGGCAATATTTCAGCGTTTTGATGTAATTTCCTTTTGTTTTAGCCATCGTTCGTCAAACTCAGTAGCGCACGAATTTGCTGCTAAGTTTGGTATTTCCATACCAAACAAATTCGTTTAGCTAGGTAGTCACCTACATGGTCCCAACAATCTCTTCAGAAATATGTAATTGGGTCTTCCAACCCACAAATTTACATTAATAGAAGTTGATCTTCTTCTAAAAAAAGAGAAGTTGTGTGACACGAACACATTTTAGACTTGTCATTTACTACTCGGCTAACATAGTTTATTTCCCTTTAGTTATTGCCGTGACAAAAGAAGGAAAGAAACCCACCACCCCCTCTCAAATGTCGGCCAAAATGCAAATTGGTGCTAGCTCAGTGGTAGAGCGATTAAAGCCCCTCCATGAGATCCCGAGTTGAGACCCGGCTATATGATGTAATTCTTAAAAAAGATGTCAGCCTTGATTTCTGACCGCCGCTGCCTTCCATATCGCGCCAAACCTAACATTGCCGCTGCCTTCCATATCGCGCCAAACCTAACATTAACTAATTCTGGTATAATATAACAATCGGATTAAGTTATACGCAAAGCACTATCTCCCAAACATAAAATATTAAGATTTTCTGTCGTAGGAAACTTACGAGTAAAGAATCGAATATCAGGGAGAAAACTAAACAACACGCCCTACCATAAACAGGTAATAATATGGATTACTTTATACATTTCCCTGTATGTGACACGATACAAACACGGGCTTTGATACTTTTGATGGCGCATTCATGTTCCATATATATATCGTGTCAAGTACAGCATCGCATGTATTTCAATTAATTCTTTTACGAGAGATCTATTAGAACAGCCTAAATGTTAAAATATACTAATATTTAGAGTGTCATTGGCACACCAAGCAGCAACAAGGACAACAACAAAAGCAATTATTCTTTTTATAGGAAAATAATATGGCAAAGAGTTCTTTTAGATTAATCTCCCACTTCAAGCTGCCAAAGTAGTTCTTTGAGTTCTAACCTAAAAAAGATAGCACCAAAACCACTAAGATTGCACGAAATGAATGTGAAACCACTTTCCAATACAATGTCACAATTATAATAATGATAATACTAATCTAGTAATTTATAATTATATATTTTTATATATGTATGCACATATGTGTGCATATTGGACAACATCTACTTGTGTCTCATTTTTTATGTGAAAAGCATCAGTACTAAAAACTGTAATCAAACCTGGCATAAACATTGCAAAACATGGGTAGGGGGATACGAATGGAACCAAGTCAAGACTAGTATTCGTTCACGTAAACCGGCACAGCCAAAATATTGTTGACATGTTCACACCATCACGGTATATAATATATAGAATCTGCTTCCAGAATGTACACGACCACCCTGTCTAATCAAAATAAGAGTGCCTCGCGCTTGAACATTGAATCGTTCAAGGGTTTCTAAGACACTTCTCTGCACCTAAAGAAGATTTATACTATAAATGACCACTACCCAGCAGCAACCATAAAGTTTTATACTGAAAACATGCCAATATTAAGCATCTAGTAAGTAGCAAAGTAGTTTCTTGACGTGACAGATTAGTATGTAACTGGGTACTAATTAAGAATACTAATAATTTGGTTTTGTTAATTTAATCAGTTCTTCTTCTGTTCCCCAATGACTCTGCAAACTGGAGCAACTCATCACTTTAGAGCTATGACAAGTAAACCATATCATGGGTCTAATTATGATTTGTTAGAATCCTGTTTTATGCATAATAATTGACAGAAGAAAACACCTTTCGTGTGTATCGAGCACACTTAGACCCCTATTGAGTAATAAGTTTAATCACTGTTCAAGGAAAACACGGACTGCACTAGAGTTCCGAGGAGTTGAAAATAGCATGGATGAGTGTAGGACATACTGATCTTGCCTTAAGTTCCTATATATGTGGTCCTGAGGAACCTCCCCTCAAGTGGCGGAGCCAAAAAAATTCAAGAAACCAGGTCAAGAATGCTCATAAGTAATATATGTCCGGGTGCTTGCATAATATTGTAAAATTTTAAGTTTAAATGTCATGTAATATATTCTCGAGGGCACTAGTGAGAAACACAGACGCAGCCAGGGGTACTCGTGTATTTTTATGAGGGTATTGTTGTCAGAAACTTATAGTACTGGGTATGCTAGCGAAATTTTGACAAAGTCAGGCGGGACACTTGCCAGTTGCCACCCCCAGCCTTTCATCTGCCTCTGCCCCTGCTGCTGCAAATTCTACCATCTATGGAGTTCCACAGTATGACCTAGGTTTGAACATCATGCATAATTTTCGACTACAAACTTAAATATTGCACAGGTTTAACTTAAATTCTTAGAAAATAGATTTAAAACATTACAAGCTACAACTTCTGAATAGACTGGAGCGAATTCATAAATTAGACAAGTCTGATATAACCTTAAAACTCTGAAAGCTGCAGACCAGAGCTCCCATGTCCAGAGTACCTGTTACTTTTAATATGGTCGAGGAAACCAGATTGCTCCCCAAGAAAGACAGAAACAGGTTCTCTGGATAAGGTGACGAGCACAACGATCCACATGCGATCTGGGTAAATTCTTAGCTATGTGCTTCCTGGAGCTTCATTTCCAGCGGTGGACTTGCGGTTCAGATAACGGATAACAGCATCTTCAACCCTATACGTTAACATCAACATAAGAATTAGACTAATCCATAAGTTCACAACTATAACACGTCTGTAGAAAGGATGATAGAGGCAAATAAATTTGTTGTAAGGAAATTCGACAAAGAAGATTCTAGCATGCCACTAGGCAGAAACATAACAAACCAGGACGTGGATATCTAAACTAAGAACTACTACATAGTAGTATATTGTAGCATCAATAGCTACACAAACAACGTTGTTAGTGAAATACTACTGTACTACCAAATAGATTTCATGAAATCTAGGAAAAACAAAGCATAGGATCGTACTGGTCCTTGGGGGTAGAAAACAAGAGTTGTGCATCATCTGGACCATTAAGTATTCCTCAACCATTTATGGTCTGGAGCACAAGTCACTTTTCAATATAACGTTTTCTGATACAGTGATCTTGACTTGTAAAGAAGTCAGCAAAAGAGCCAAGGAGTGAATTCCTGAGAGATATTGAAAAATTCGTGTTTATCTACAATCCGAGAGAGCATGATTTTGATATGGAGGCTAATAATCTAGATAATCTAACTGAAAGTAATCTGAGTTAAAAAGCTGGCTGAAAATCTAAAAAGTTAAAAATCCAAAAACTGTTCGCTTTATGAGCTGAAAGTCTGTAGAATGTGACATTCTGCAAATTCTGAAATTACATAATCTGCACATTTTCAGCCCAAATCAGCCTTTTTGATCTGAAATCCAGAACAGAAACACAAACATGATTGGATTAAAAGGAGAGATTTTAATACAACTGGATTGCGTTTCCAAACAGGCACATACTTGAACATTGTACCAACAAGATTACTTGACACCTTACACATTGACAGGAGTGCATAAAGAATCTCATCTAACAAAGATCAATCTTTAAATAACCATAGTCGAAGAGAGTATTGCAAGAAAGCACACAACTAAGATTATGTGTTTATTCTTCAGATAGTATAAGGTTAACCATAAGCTAAACAGGGTATGTTACTCAAATGATGAATGCAACCATACATATACAAGTAGAAGAACACAAGATGTCCATTAAATTATGTAGAAGGGAAATATCAGAGAAAAATGAATGCTTACCACGGTTGATTGTAGAAGTCAGATCGGCGTTCTTTTTCCACATTGCGACTAGCATCTCCAGCAACCATCTTCAAATCCCTGCTCTGAGAACTAATCAAAGTATTTATAAACTCTGCAGGAGACTGACTGAAACCCAGGAAGAAAGCTCGCCTACGGCGATGCTCATGGATCTTCTTTATAGCAGAAGAAATGGCTTCATCACAGGCTTCAATCTCCTTCTGCTTCTGGACATTTGCTAAGAAAGCAGCCATCTCTTTTTCTAGTGCGACAGGCACATCAACCAGCACGTCATAACAAGTATTCCCAACTGGGCTGTTCCCAGAAAGCTTGATCCTGTGTTCCACATGTAAAGGTTGTGGTGGAGTCAGATGTTGCGATATCTTCTGCGAAACCATTGCAAACTTCATCTTCTCTTCTCCAAAAACTTTACGCAGAGGTGGGTCGCACATAAAGAAGGCGTTATCGCTCGGAATAACTAGCTTCCTAACCTTAATGTAATTCCAAAGTGCATATATAACCTTTTGGCGGGTTTCCATCTCAATTCCAAGAACTTCGGCCAACGCTGGTGACAACTTAAATCTTTCAGGCACATAATTCATTTCAAGCCTTATTATTGCAGTAAACTCCTTGTCTCCTTTTCGTTTGACCTCGAACCCGTCATGAGGCATAGGTGACCTAGAACTATCCCAAAGAATCACATGGTTATCCGGATATTGGCTCTGATCCAAGTAAATAGTTATTTTCTTGAAGAAAGATGAAAGCTTTGGGCTTGAAGAGCTTGAAGAGTTTGATTTCGGTACTGCCCCTGGAGCTCCAGGATCATTTCCATCTTCTAGGATCCTCCCAACTATCTTAAGTGACCAGGATGGTTGCTCAGCTTCGTTTATCGCAACACCAGTATGGGTCTGGTTGGCAAAAGTATTGAACACATAAATCCGAAGAGTTTTCTGAGCCCTAGTGGGGTTCTTTATAGATTCTTGAATGTCAATCTTCTTTCTAAGAAGCGCCGAGTCCACACGCGATTCGAATTCAAGCATCTGAGTGTATAGCGCCGATTCAGGCAAGATTGCAGCTACTTTATCCGGGATTTGACCCTCATTAACCTTCTGTTTCTTCCTTGTAGCTGCAGGGGTTAACTCCATAGTTTTCAAAGGGGAAGCGGCGTTTGCGCCAGACGAACCCGGCGGCCGAGAAGGCGGCTTCTGAGGGTTCCGCTTGGCACTACCCGTGCCAGGAGAAGAAACACCTAGGGTTCCGACAGCGGTGTTCTGTAGCTGGACAAAAGAGCGAGGTTGAGACTGCAACTGAGCTTGGAATTGGGCGCGAGCGGCTTGTGCTTGGACTTGAGCTTGAGCCTGAGCATGAGCCTGAGCATACTGTGCTTGAGCCATTGCCTGTGCTTGTGGCTCAGATAACTGGAAATGGCCAGTGAAATGAGACCCACCATGTGTTTGAGGTTTTGCCTGTGAGAACAACTGGCTTTGATTGATTGTCATCGATTGGGGCATCGTACCGGAGCTACCAAAAGGGATCGGATTCATCGGAACCCCGGTGTTCTTCATCGGATTATTGTTATTTGCAGACATTTTGGTCTAATTTGACAGGTATATCCACCAGAAACCACTAGGGTTTTAGACAATTCAAACCAACAACAAGCACTCTGAGCAAAATAAACCCTAACCCAGTACTAAACCAGCTACAAACCCATCTGGGTCTCTCTCAGATTCATCGAATTCCGAATAAATTGATTCACACTGTGACACTGGTCTGTTTCCTAATTCAAGAAGGGAATCGAACAGGGATGTAAATTAATTTAAATTTCGAACCCTAAACAGATGAATTCACAGAAAAGATGAATAATTTGAGATGATTTGAGAAGAGGGTTGGATTTAAAACCTTGTTGGAGGAGTTGTGATTGTTCTTCGGCGTTTTGGTTGAGCTCCGTGTTGAGATCGGCGATGGAGAGCGAACTGGTGTTGTGCTTCTTCTGTTTCTCTTTGAGATTGATTGATGTCGGAGATTGGCCAAGTGACGAATGTGCCCTTTTTGTACTCTAATTGTCTTTATTTCTAAAGTTTTGGGCTTTTAAAACTAGCCCGTTGGGCTTTTTTACAAGCCGGATGTGACACTAAAATTTTCACAAATTTGCTATTTTTTGTTTTTCTTTTTTTTTTAGAGGAATTCAATTTAGGTTTATTTTGAGGCATATAACTTCAACTCTTTATTTTTTATATGTTATCTAAGTTCAACTCTTTATTTTGAGTATTCCTCATTTACGCTAAAATGGCACCTGGCTACTCACGTAACTCACCAAATTTAGATCAGATCGGCCTATTTTCATATTTGAGTCCACTGAATATCCGACAAATCGAACTCGAATCGTACAATCGTAATCGTATTCATGGCTTGAATTTCGAAGTACCATTCCATAGATTGATTTAAAAGTTACCATGAATGACATTACAAATTTGATTATTTTGTACTTGTTTGTTATTTTTTTTTAAAAAAAAAATTGTCGACCTTCCATTAATCAAGTTGCTGGTTGAAACTAGACAAACCACCTACACAGACAAGCTAGATACAAGATGACCCCGTACATACAAGCATATACAATACAAACAGCAAAAGAGAACGAAACTAGGGAAGTTGTATGCTTCGAGAGGCTTGGGCTCCCAGCACATGAGCCTCTGCAACAAAAGATTGCAGTATTCTATGGACCGCACACGCTCGCGCATCAAACCAACCTCATGTCGAATTGCTAGCATAACTAGTTCATCGTGGAATGATAGTTGACCAATCATTATAAGAGTTTAAAATACGTTAGACTATCTCTCTCTATATACATATATATATATATATATAGTAATTGAATAATTTAAAATAATATGCATAAGAGAGCCCACATAAGATAGCTAGTAATTCCACTTGAAGAATGAGTGACTCCGTAATGCTGAAAGATGTACGCCTGCACATCCTGAAAGAGTGTGGGGATTCCATGTGTCGCCTACTTCGACAGAGCATTCGTCGTCAGTGGAAATATTACCAAAAGATATATGTGACTTGATGAATATTGGAAGAAGTTGCTGCAATTCTTTGCCCGCGTTTAGCTGTTCTTGTACTGAATATGAGAAGATATTTAGTGGCTATCTATATGTAGGACTGAAGAGTAGCCATATATCACGGTTGGTGACAAAAATTACATTGTTCATCACTTCTATACGGACAACATGACTGGGAAGGTTGTATGAAGACAGTTATCACGCTGACAAATTGCATCCTCGAGTCAGGAGTTGAGGGGAGCTATTAGAGTATATTGGCTATAAACGGGCAAGTTCCATATTGATTGAAGTCGGGGCGAGAGAGGAAAATATGGTCTAAAGTTTTTGGAACAGAACTACACAGGGCATAAGTGGATGGAATCGTATATAGATGTTTTACCAATATGGTTGACACGGTAGACTGTTGCGGAGACAATTCTAGAAGAAATGCATGTACTTTTTTTGTTAAAAGGCCCTGGAGTTTTCCTCTTACCTTATTAGAATGCGTGTGGCTGTAGATGTAGCATGTTGGTAAAAAAAAAATAGGGTGCCTGTGATTAAAGGAAACAATATCCCGATATGGAGGTATATTCATCAGATTTAGTGAATGGCCAGACATGCTTGTCAAGTGACTACTGAGGAGTAATCTTTATGGCACGATGGGTAGCAAAGAAGACATCAAATGGTTACTATGTAAAGGAATACCCACCTCTTTGATGTGTCGAAAAAAATAATAGGCTACGCTAGGCTAAGCCACGTTCAAGGTCCGAGCTCCTACTCCGCTAACGGTTTAGAATGTTGAGGCTTAGGGACAAAAGGATAATTTTGTAGTAACAAGTCATAAGCGTCACATTCTCACATTAAACCCCACATCTCACACACCCTCACCACGATGAAGACACCGCAAACCGAAACTCACCGCCTCCAGCCCTCGAATGCTCCTTGCTCTTCAATGGCGTCCAACGATGAATAATGAGTGCCCTAGGTCGTTCCCTTTTGTTAAAACACGTTACTTCTTTTAAGTTTTTAAAAATAACACTTTCACCCCCTTTGTCATGCGTCAGATCAAGTAATGTGATCTTGTGATCACAATTTGTGATCCTAGGATCACCTTACTTGATTGCAGGATCACCTTGGTAGTCTTGCACTTGATCTTGTGATCATAGGATTACCTTTTCTATTGTGGGATCACGTTGATCTTCCATGTGTGTTGCTTATTTTCACTCCTCTTGAAAATTTGGCTAAGTCTTTTTCTCCTCTTAGCTTCTCCTCTTCTTCTATTCTCTCATGCATTCCTTGAGTTTCTTTCTTTCCGAAGTTCGCTTCCGCTCCAAAATCCGCACTCCACGCTTCCGGTTCCTGAAATCCACAACACGAACAAATACCAGAAGATCAAATGCGACAAATAAAGCATAAAACGTGCATAAAACGCCCGGATTACACCATGAAGTCCAAATACTCAAGTATGCTCAAAACTATCAAAACTCGGCCTAAAACATACATAAATGCATCGGAAAGTACACGAAACGACAAGTAATCACAATAGAATATAACTCCAATTATGGAGTTATCAAATATCCCCACACTTACCATTTGCGCGTCCCGAGCAATCTATTAAAACCGGCCATCATCTCCAAACTTTCTCCCCAACAAATCATGGTACGAGTCTAACTAATTGCATACTTTTCGAAACACCACTTGCATACAAACCAAGACTAGCCGACTCGACATAAACACGACTCAATACATGACTCAACTATGCAACAATATGAAAAATGCAATATATACAATGCACATAACAAAATAACATTTTTTTTCTTTTCTTTTGCGAGATTGGATAATCTCAATTAGCTCAAACCGGTTCTCATGGAGTGATGATCAATCTAGGAACAAGGCGTGAATTGCAACTAAACTCGACAACGAGAATTTTCCCTAGTTAGTATAGAGAGCCTAGCGTTACTATGTAAAGGAATACCTACCTCTTCGCATGTGTTGACAAAAATAAGAGGCTACGCTAGGCTAAGCCACGTTCAAGGTCCGAGCTCCTACTCCGCTAACAGTTTAGAATGTTGAGGCTTAGGGACAAAAGGATAATTTTGTAGTAACAAGTCCTAAGCGTCACATTCTCACATTAAACCCCACATCTCACACACCCTCACCACGATGATAGAAACCGCAAACCGAAACTCACCGCCTCCGGCCCTCGATCCCCTCAAACCCTAATACAATAACGATCTCCGTGGCCACCATGGAAATACGTGCACGAAATAAAAACCGTCGTCAATGAACTAGCAACTTTCCACCACTCAATTTCCAATAAGCTCAAATTTATTCTTTTATTCCATCTCTTTTTTTTTTCTTTTTTTTCATTTTTTTTCATCTCTCAATATAACAAAATGCCGCAAAAGTATCCGAGTGGTCTTCCAAGAATCCAGCAAAGCAAGCATGTTAAGGGGAGGAAATAGACGATCCGATGAATGTATATCACAAGTAAAATTCATCTCCCCCTAACTCAATGAAGTACACGGTGTCACCAAACAAAGCCGCCAAATAGTCAAAGCGCGTGTGTAGGGATGTAGTCGTCAGAAGCTCAATCTCGTTGTCCGTAGTCAAAAGTTGACATCCCCACACTAGAATGTAAACATGCCCCCTCTCAAGTAATCGAATGTATGTAAGTCTCGTGCCTAATCCAACCGATCCTCCTGCACCGTGATGATGTAAAGAAACGATACCTAGCACGATCCACCAATTAAGATCAACCACCCCATTGTTGTGCGGATTAGACGTCACGCACTCACGGCTCTCCACAACTGTGTCCATGGTGTAGTGACATGGAACACCGCCACACCGAAGTGCGCAAGCCTACCCACTCACCCTCGCATACCCTCGAAGATATGTAATAATACGCAAGCGATCATGTAGAACTCACAAGTATATGCAGTACATCTCTCCCTCATCGAACCCCCTCAACTACGACTCCCTCGTGACTCACTAAAGTGGTGATTCTAAACGATTTATGATGAAGGCCAAGAATCGTCACCCTAGGTCAAGAGGTTATGAATAAAACCAAGGTTCAAATTGGGCTTTCTAATGGTCCTACAAGGTGAGATCTATCAAGCAGTGAGTGCTCTAATACGCATCCTCGCACAGCTGTTCTGTGTGCCACTACGAGGCGGGCTGGCGACTACCTAAGACGTACACATGAACGTTCGGCTTGTTTAGCTCACACCTAGCTCAACTCTTCTAAAAAAACGACACACACTTTAAATTTGCAAATCAAGTAAGTGTAATAAAATAGGTAGACATTGCCGTAAAGGAAGTCTCTCTATACGTACTAGGGGGAACTCAATTTGTCCTTCTCGGTCACATGTCACGCCCTACGCCTAAAATTCTCACACTCCTCGATTCTACCAAATTTTAAGCTTCTTTTGATTGTCCTTTCTCAAATTTTTATTTTTTTTTTCTTTTTCAAATTTTTAATTTTTTTGTCTTTTTACTTTATTTATTCTAACTCTACATGCAAGGCCAGACGCGAAAGAAGACTCGAAACTGACTCAGTTTGGGTAGGTGGACCCAATTAAATAAATGTGCAAGAAACAAACACTAACACATATATATAACTAACACACACATAACGACACTAAAACTACATACGACACGGACCACGAAGACGACACAATACGCCCTAACAATCTATATGTGACAGGTTAATGCAGACACGGACTGGCTAGTCAAGATTAAAAATCCCACCATACTAGAATGCTTCGTTGTCCTCAACGAATTTAGATACCAATCAAGAGGACTCGACAATTCTAATGCGAGGGGCGGTGAATCTACTCGGGGCCATCATCACCCTCTTCCTCATCACTACTATAGGCATCTGAAGCATACTCATACAATCCAGGCTGAGGGTGAAGCTCAAGATTGTATTTAGTGTTCATCTGGGCAAACCACTGGTTCTGCCTAGTCTGCTCTGCCCCTATCTTCCTTAAACCGCTACGCACATGCAGAAAATGCCTATCTTCCTTATCCAACACCTGCCCAATAGCATTTAAAGTATCTTCTCTCACCAATCTAATGGCATGTTCAGTATCAGAAACGGGCTCTGGCTGACTCAGTCCACTCTCCTCTCCTAAGGGGTCGCTCTCAACTGCTCGCTTACTAATTCTACTCTTGCTACCCTTCTTCTTACCGCCTTTTGATGGCATGCTCCTAGTCATCTTGACTGCACAAGGGTCCGAGATGCTTGCATAGAACCGCCTAGCGGGCATCCGCCGATCGCGGTCACAAGTTGGCAGATTCAACCCTGATTTGAGATCCAGATGCATGAGCAAATAACTATACCCCGGCGCTCTTCAGTTCCCCTTTTCCATCAACCTTGCTCGGAAATTTCTGTGAATCCGAGCGGGAATATCAAATCTCCAACCCTTGTATAGACAATAGGCCATGACACATGTTTCTAAGTCGACGAAACGGGTCGAGGTAATTCCGAAAACCCATGTCTCTACCCACTCAAACAACCATCGTGCGGGCCGAAGGAGAAACTTGCTATCAATTTGCCAATGCCTTTTGTTTCCCTTTTTAACCCACGCGGCTCCCGGAACTCCCTTGAAGCAAAACGCTTCTAATTCATCCTCTATTTTCTCTCTCTCCAAAGTCTCTCGAAACTTACAAGATTCGATGGGCGACCACTCAAGGGCCTCGGCAATAGTCTCCAATGTGAAGACTACAAACACTTTCCTAGCAAAAATCACCCTCTCACCTCTTATCTCGCTATATCGACAACTATAATTGGAAAAACGGGCATTAACGGTCATCTCATGAGCAAGGGCCGAGCACGAATCACCATTAATTAATTTTTCCATGCCCTCAAAGTTCTCTCTCACGGCTACATCTTTCAACTCTTGGGGCACAAAACCGCAAAGTGGTGGAGCAACTTTTTCTGCTTGAAAAACTCTTTCAGGGTTTGGCTTATACTTAAGGATCTCATTTGTAAGAAAGTTAATATGGGCATGATAACACACAAACCTCATGCTGCAAAAATTAGTAGGGGTCACTTTCGCAGGGTCTGTAATATCCTTAATTTTATGTCCTCTACTTCCCTTAGCGTCAGGGATAACCGGCAATGGATTATTCAACCGTTGATAAGGTGGAGATCTAGGACACACAAACTCAGTCACGACATCATTTTCTGCTTCCCCAACTACTTTCTGTTTCTTTTTACTACCAGATTCAGGTGCCTTACTTCTCTTACCCCTAGATGAATTCATTGCACAAGAAAGTAGAAATTCAAATTTAGAGATTATATTCGCTACGTGCACGTGACAAGGAGTGTGTACTGAATCAAAACAAGAAATCAATTTAGCAGATAAGTCCTAGGACACTAGTCAATCGCCCCCAAACACCGCAACTAAGCGACAACAATAACAAATTTGGGATTTTACTCAATGTGCCTAGACTCGATAAAATTAACTTGCGAAAGAGAGAGATTAGCGATACCTGAAGCCCTGGAGTTCCGTTCAAACGGGGCTGAATCGACAAAATTAGTCAAGAAGGACCGTACGGTCGACTGATTTTTCGATACTTTCCGCGATGTGAGATTTTTAGCTCAATATCTTCTCCTCGCTGTCCCTGTCTCAACCCCGCGAACGGTTTAATCAAATTCCAACCGGTTGCGAATGAATTCACAATTTTTTGTTGAAGAAACCCTAGCTCTTAGGCTGCCTCCCTCCACTAATCTCGCCAAAAGCTTCAAAATTGAACACGCCACCGGAACCAGATTATCACCGGCGTTGCTGTGCCGAGCAGAACCCACCAACTGCCGCCAAAATCCGGTGATTTTCGGTCGGCAATTCTGTTTGTGAGGGCTCTCCCGTGGGCCTTCTTCGTTCTGTAGTTCGTCGCTCTCTTCAAAAACGCGACACCGGAGACTGTGGGCGCTGCTGTGCCGAGCGAAACCCACCAAACACCGGTGAAAATCCGGCGAGTTTCCTGTCGCTGCTCTGTTCGTGAGGCGCTGCGTGGTTCTTCCCTTGGGTTGAACGAAAAGAAATGTCGCTGCTTAATGCAGCGACTTCCTTCTCCTTCTTCTTCTTCTTCTTCTTCTTCTTCTTCTTCTTCTTCTTCTTCTTCTTCTTCTTCTTCTTCTTTTTTTTTTCTCTTCTTCCTTTTGCGAAAAGACCCATCTGCCCTTAATTAGCTGATCCTGCGAGCAGCAAAACACCCCACACGATCAACTGATTTGATCCTGCACTAACAGTGTGTGGGGGAATTTTGTTTCATCACTTTTTTTTTCTAAGTATCAGCGTCACTTTTTTTTCTTTCGTTCTATTCTTCTTCTTTTTTATTTTTTTCTTATTCTTTCTCTTCTACTTTACCCCTCCGGACTCCGATGCACGCATATAATATACCATCAGAAAGCTCGTTTCGCGCTTTTTATCCTTTTTCTTGTGTTACTCCAAAATTACCGGAGCAAAATTCAGAATTTATGACCTCAAATTTCGTGACTATTACGTTGCTTTCTCGATTTTTGTGCGTTTCTTCCACGCGCATCAAGGATGGGAGCCCGGGTAGCGTCTCCAACCTGTATTCATGCATAGACTCAATTCAAATGTAAGATTCTCACTCTCTCACCCCTCAAATAAGAAAACTATATTGAAAAACGCACACAACAATATTTAAACACACACTCTACACTAAAGCATACAAATACGTTGGGTTGCCTCCCAACAAGCGCTTGTAATTTAAGGTCGACGGCCCGACCCAGTTACCTCACTAGAGATAAGAACACGGGAATTGCCTTGAGGCGCTCAATTGCCCCAATGAAATTCCCGTCCACGTACGGCTTGGCTCTCTGTCCGTTCACCTTGAACCGATTACCGTTCTCAGCTTCCACTTCAAGTGACCCCCATGGATATACCTCTGTAATTGTGAAAGGACCGCTCCACCTTCATTTCAACTTGCCAGGAAACAGTTTCAGACGTGTGTTAAAGATCAGCACCTTTTGTCCTACCTTGAAGTCTCGCGGTAAAATGTGCTTATCGTGCCATTGCTTGGTCCTCTCTTTGTAGATTCTTGCACTCTCATATGCCACCAATCGAAATTCTTCAAGTTCAAGTAATGCCTGCTTCCTTTGCTCACCTGAGAGCTTTGCATCCAAGTTAATCTTTTTCAGCGCCCAAAACGCCTTATGCTCAAGCTCAACCGGGAGGTGGCATGACTTCCCAAACACAAGCTGATAGGGAGACATGCCCAAGGGGGTCTTGTATGCAGTCCGACAAGCCCATAGACTGTCATCTAGATGTAGGGACCAATCTTTGCGTCCCGGATTGACTGTCTTCTCTTAAATCCCCTTGATATCTCGGTTTGACACTTTACCTTGCCCATTTGATTGTGGATGGTAGGCAAGTGATATCTTGTGCGTCTTCACCCCATATTTGCTCAAAACATTGGCGAAGACCCTGTTCACAAAGTGTGTTCCCTCATCACTAATAATGGCCCTGGGCATCCCAAACCGCATGAATATGTTCTTGCGCACGAACTTCTCAACAGTAGCGCCATCGTTCTTTTGACATGCCACAGCCTCCACCCACTTGGTCACATAATCAACCGCCAACAAGATATAAAGATTACCAAGTGAAGAGGGTAATGACCCCATGAAATCAATGCCCCAGACATCAAATGGCTCTACCTCCAACACAAAATTCTGAGGCATATCATTTCGGTTGGAGATATTGCCAGTTCTCTGACACCGGTCACATTGCTGCACAAACAAATGAGCATCTTTATGCAATGTAGGCTAATAGAATCCACTCTGAAGTAACTTGGCCACTGTTCGCGACTTGCCAAAATTGTTGGAATAGATGCCCTAGAGGCAATCTAGTTTAGTATGAATTTGTATATGGCTAGAAAATTCATTTATTATTTATTGGATATTTAATATAATGAAGTCCTTAGATTTACAATTCTGTTGTTTATCTTAAATATCCCTAGTCAAGTATAATGATTAATGGGACAATCATCTATAGACTAGTATGGGGTTGGATTGATATGGAGATATCACGATTCAACACATAGGTGTGCATTACGGAATGTTGCACTGGATTGACCCATCTCCGAGAAGGCTACATACATGTTATGTTGAGTCACAAGTGCTTCTCGCGGTGCAATGGTATTGTCATCCTTAGACTTGAAGTCACTAGATATTCTAGTTGTGGATCATTGTGATCTTGGTAGCATTAAACGCTACACCGTAACTGGGTAGTTATAAAGGCGTGTACTGGATACAATGAGAAGCAAGCTTAGAGATCGTAGTTGACGTAGAGAGGATTTGCCCCTCCCACATAACGGGAACATATATCCTAGGCCACTCGAGGGATAGTGCTTATGGAATGTCTGGCCAGACTCAAATAAATTAATATAGGATATTGATGTTATTTGCACGAATAAGGCTATTCCCATGGATCGAGAAACTATGGATTGGATATACGAGTGTGACTTGTATGTCTCGTGTCCAATCCGGATATGGAGGCAAAGGGATGAGACAATTACTTGTACAAAGGTTGTCTAGATGACTATTCTATTAGTTGGCTAGAATGGATTTGCTAGAAACCGCTCCATATTAGCAAATAGTTGCTACCAACTAGATAGAACCTATGGGGTCACACGCTATATAGAGTTGAACTAGATTTGGGAATTAATTAATTGGATTAATTAATTAGAAGGATCACTTTGCAAACCCTTGCAAACTTAGTAGGGACTAATTTGCAAGGAAGGGACTAAATTGAATTCTAGTTGGACTAGAACAAGTCTTTTAGGTAGTTAACAAGGATTTGTTGGACTATATAAAGGACCCTCCTTCCTTCCTTCCCCATAAATTATGCTCATTAGTGAACATAACAAGAGTGAGAGAGAACAAAAGGAGAGAGAGCAAGCAACAAGGAGGCCGACCCGACCCCCTTGCCGCCGCCCTCACCCCGTCGGCCAAAAAGAGGGCCGAAGCCCCTCTTTTCTCTCGTTTTGCATGATTCCTTCATCCTCTTCCTATTCCGGGCTAGCACCAAGGAGTTTGGGAGATCTAGGATCAACTCTAGGCGTGGATCAACTATAGAGAACGTGACATTATTCGCGTTTGAAGTCATCAAGGAGAACCCACTATCGTTATGCATCTAGACTTGTGATCCTTGGAGGGTTTTGCATGGTTATTTGTTTGATTATGCTTCCGTTGAGCGATCCATGAATCAAAACCCTACAGTGGTATCAGAGCCACAGGTCATAGAGCATAAACGTAGTTTATGTGTTACATTCTTGTTGTTTTACACCTTAATTTGATTGTTTATCGCGTAAAACAAGACAAATCTAGCATGGGATGCAATTTGTCAATAATTACTCATAACAAGATCCAATTTTGCATTGGATGCATGAATTGGTGAGTTTGAGAAATTTTAGAATCTTAGATTTAGGTTTTGGGCATCCTTGGGGAAGAAGGAGTTCTCCCAAAACAAGGAAACAACCAAACTTGGGCTCCAAGCAAGGGAGTTGTTTTGGAAACAACCCCAAGAGAAGGTTCGGCCCCCCTAGGGACCGCCCCCCTTGCTTGCCGCCCAAGCTTGGCCGCCCTAAGGGGCCGGGCGGCCCTAACCCGCGGGCCTAGCTTGCGGGTTTTGGGCCGGCCCGGCCCTAGGGCCTTGTGGTTCACTTTAATGGGCCCGGGCAATTGGATTGTTGGGCCCATTGACCGTTTTAACCCTAGAAATCCTAAAATCAATTAAAATTGACCAAGCGCGTTAAAATTGGATTTTAACTGTTTATGTGCAAATCGCATGGTGATTGGATATGGCCTTAGGATGTGGTTTGATGTGGATGTTTAATTTTGTGGTTTGGTTTTACGGCCTGCGAGCTGATCAATTAATTGTAATAATTAATTAGGGTTTTATGGCCTGCGTGCCATTTTTTTTCTCAACTTGTGAGATTTATTTTATTTAGTATAGATATTAGCTAGTGCTAGATAAAGTAGATTGTTAGCCAAGATTGGAGAAAAGAAGCTCAAAGCCAAAGAAGCCACAAAAGGATGGAGCATGGAGCATGGAGCATTCCACATAACTATGAAGGATGGACCAAAAGATCAAGACGCATGGAGATGTGTTTGCTTAGGGTTCATAGATAATTCCATTGGCTTGGAATTATCTTAGTCTAGAAAAAGGCCATATCCACATCACGTTTAATTTCTGTTATGTGGTTGTTTATTTATTGTCTTATTATTTGTGTGGTTGGTGTATGGATGATGCATGCAATTAGGATAATAAGATAATTAGACAACCCGGATCTATTATTTGGAGTTGTGCCCAAACTCAAATAGATTGATTAGTTGATATTGATCAACAAAAACAATTAAAAAAATTGAATTTAAAATCCCTCAAATTTTAAATATTGTGTTCTTGCCTTCTCGTTATTTAAACACTCATTATCATCATTATTTATCAAGTTCGTGCGTGCCAAAGCATGGCGACTTGGTTCATAATGATGGAATGCGATGGCACGTAACAATGTGCAATTGTTTAGATAAGAGGTTGAACACAACTAGGCTATTAATTTGATTAAGAAACCTAGAGGCAATCAATTGGGATTATCCATATGGATGGATAAATAAGGAGTTATTTGCCCGATTGAACCAAGAGTTGCATATGGGATGCAATTGGAATTGTTCCTACCTAAAGTAGTCAAATTATGGGTGACTTGCCAAAGCAAGCTCATAAGGAGATGAAAGATGGATCTTGGCCCACTAGAAAATATAAGGATATTTTCCGCATTAATATCTTGAGGGTTATTAATCCGTAGAAAAATAGTGGGAGCTATATTTAATAAACTAGCCATTATTAAATATAGTCAAAAATTCACAAATACTAAAACTTGCGTATTTTCCTTTTTGTAGAATTCCAAATGGCAAACAACTCATCGAGTTCACAACATTCCCTACGATCTGTCCTTGAGAAGGACAAGCTCTCTGGAACCAACTTTCTTGATTGGTACAGAAACTTGAGAATTGTTCTCAAGCAAGAGAAGAAACTGTACGCAATAGAGGAGCATGTTCCAGAAGGTCCAGAGAACCAGACACCTGCTGCCTTAAAGGCGTATCAAAAGCGTGTTGATGACGCTAATGATGCGGCCTGCCTAATGCTTTGCACCATGACTTCTGAGCTTCAGAAGCAACACGAAAACATGAATGCTGTCGATATGATCGAACATCTAAAGCAGCTCTTCCAAGAGCAGGCGAGGGTAGAGAGGTATGAGGTCTCAAAGACACTGTTCAAATGTCATCTGGCAGAAGGGAACCCAGTGGGACCCCATGTACTCCGAATGATCGGGTACTTGGAGAATCTCGCCCGGCTTGGGTTCCCGGTCGGCCAAAAGTTGGCAACCGATCTCGTGTTGCAATCGTTGCCTGAGAGTTATGGACAGTTCATTATGAACTATAACATGAACGAGATCGTTAAACCACTGCCAGATTTGCTCAACATGTTGAGGACGGCTGAACAGAGCATCAACAAGGGTAAGGGCAAGGCCATAATGATGGTGCAGAAAGGAAAGGGCAAAAGGTTTGCCTCTTCCTCCAAGGGCAAAGGCAAGTCAGTTGCCAAGTCCAAGGAACAAGCCCTTAAGCCTGTTGGTGGCATTGCCAAGGTCGTGACTAAGGGTGAGTGTCACTACTGCAGTCAGCCTGGACACTGGAGAAGGAACTGCCCAAAATATCTGGAGGACAAGAGGCTTGGAATAGTGATTCCACCACCACCAGGTATTTTTGTTGTAGATGTCAATTTAACTGTCTCTACATCATGGGTATTAGATACTGGATGTAGATCTCATATTTGTCGAAATATGCAGGATCTAAAGAGAAGTAAAAGATTGGCTAAAGGGGAGGTAGATCTGCGCGTTGGGAATGGAGCAAAGGTTGCTGCATTGGCCATAGGCGTATGCGAGCTATCTCTGCCTTCAGGATTAGTTTTAGAATTAAATAATTGCTATTTTGTGCCTGTTATGAGTAGAAACATTATTTCTATTTCTTGTTCGGACAAGGAAGGTTTTATTATTTCAATAAAGAACAATTGTTGTTCCTTTTATTTGAATAATATTCACTATTTTAGTGCGCAATTATTTAATGGACTTTATGTCCTTGATCTAAGCAATCCTGTCTACAACATTAATACCAAGCGGATTAAAATAAATGATTTAAATCCTGCTTATTTATGGCATTGTCGTTTAGGCCACATAAATGAGAAACGTGTATCTAGACTCCATAAGGATGGATTACTAGACTCATTTGATTTTAAATCATATGAGACATGTGAGGCTTGTTTATTGGGAAAAATGACAAAGTCCCCTTTCAATAAGAAAGGTGAGAGGACTAGTGAGCAATTGGCGCTCATACATACCGATGTGTGTGGGCCATTTGCTACGCCTGCCAGGGGTGGTTATGTCTACTTCATTACATTTACTGATGATTACAGTAGATATGGATTTGTGTACCTTATGAGGGTAAAATCCGAATCCTTTGAAGTGTTCAAAGAATTCAAGAATGAAGTAGAGAAGCAACTTGGCAAAAGTATCAAGGCTCTACGATCGGATCGTGGAGGAGAATACTTGAGCCAAGAGTTTGACGACTATATTAGAGAGTGTGGGATCGTGTCCCAACTCACTCCACCCGGAACGCCACAATGGAATGGCGTGTCCGAGAGGAGGAATCGAACCCTATTGGATATGGTTCGGTCTATGATGTGTCAAACCGATCTTCCATTGTCATTTTGGGGCTACGCTCTATTAAGTACAGCTTTCACCATTAACTGTGTTCCATCTAAATCAGTCATGAAGACACCATATGAGATGTGGAGTGGGAGGCGTCCCACACTGTCGTTCATGAGGATTTGGGGCTGCGATGTCTATGTAAAACGTTTACAATCAGACAAGCTAGGGCCTAAATCGGATAAGTGTAAATTTGTGGGGTACCCTAAGGAAACTAAGGGATACTATTTCTACAATCCAACCGAGAACAAAGTGTTTGTTGCTCGGACCGGCGTGTTTCTAGAAAGAGAGTTTGTCTCTAAAGAAGCAAGTGGGAGGAATGTAGAACTTGAAGAAGTTCAAGAACCACAAATCGCTGAACCGATTATGGAACAAGAACAGGAATCACAAGCAGTTGTGGAGCCACCTGTTCAGGTAACACAAGAGCTTCGTAGATCTAGTAGAGTGCGCCAGGAACCCGAGAGGTATGGACTTCTCGTAACTGATTCCCGTGACACGATGCTCATAGATGATGAGCCTACTACCTATGAGGAGGCCATGAGTGGCCCAGACTCTCAGAAGTGGCTGGAAGCCATGAGATCCGAGATGGAATCCATGTATACCAACAAAGTATGGACTTTGGTGGAACCACCCGATGGGGCACGACCCATAGGGTGCAAGTGGGTCTTCAAGAAGAAGATCGACATGGATGGTAATGTGATTACCTATAAGGGCCGATTGGTGGCTAAAGGATTCAGACAGATTCATGGTATTGACTATGATGAAACCTTTTCACCAGTCACTATGACCAAATCCATCCGAATCCTACTTGCAATTGCAGCATACTACGACTATGAGATTTGGCAGATGGATGTCAAAACAGCATTCCTTTATGGGAATCTCCTCGAGGACGTGTATATGATACAGCCGGAGGGTTTTGAGGATCCAAAGCAAGCCAACAAAGTCTGTAAGCTGCAACGATCCATTTATGGATTGAAGCAAGCTTCTAGGAGTTGGAATCGATGTGATTTAATTAATGGGTAAAAGACACTGACCACCCCTGAGTTTAGGAATAATTCCACCCCGCTACCCTGGGTTTTGGAAAAAGACAGTCTCCACCTTTTTTTGGATGGAGACTAACAGTTGACTAACAGCATGAATGAAAATACTATTTTACCCCTAAAACATGATAAAATTACCTCCTATATATTACCAATCTCTTATTCTCCTTCATTTTTTTAACCCTACTCCTTTCCTCTCTTCCCCTGTTGCAAAGCCACCTCTCTCTCCCCCAGATCTGAAACCCACACGGCCACACCTCTTCTTCTCCTCTTTCTCTCTTCTAGCCAGACTGACCCCGAATCAGCCCCTATCGCCGACCGTCTTCACCAAATCAGAGTCCCTATCACCGATCTGACCCCAAATCAGAGTCCCTATCACCGATCTGAGTTCCTATCGTTTCTCTCTAGACATCGTCTCGTCGTCGCTGATGAACGCCGCCACCACACCATCGCCTCTCCCCTCTTCCCCTGCACGAGCAGGACACTGGTGGTTCGATGAGACTGACGATTTGGAGTTCGTTGGCTTGGAGTTTGAGGCGTTCGGGTCTGGCCGGCTTCAATGGCGGAGGCCGGCATAATAGATGCCTCTATGGGTTGAGATGGGGATTCCCCGCGCTGAATCGATGGTAGGTAGGAGGCGGGTGGTGTTTTTTCAGGGGTGTTCTGGTGGTAGTCGATGTTCAGTTGATGGATTGAAAGATGCGGTGGTTAATCGGAGTTTGAAGGCGTTCTGGGTTTCAGGTTTTTGAATGGCGGTTCACAGTGGTTCTGTAGTCGGGGGTTTACCAGCTCTTCGATTGATCCGAGCAGAGGGTGGTTTGAGGTCGGAAATCGCTGGGTAATTGGAGGTTGGAAGGATGGAGGCGATGGTGAGTCTGGCTAGAAGATGAGAAGAGGAAGAAGCTGTCTCCGTCTCTCTTTCTCTCTCTGTCTCAGTCTCTCCCTGTCACAAGTCTCTCTCTGTCTCACAGGAGTTGGAGAAGAGGTGTGAGACGGAGGGCTGGCGGTGTTGAGGGCGGAGCCTCTAGTTAAATTTTTTTTCGTGGTTGTTTGTTGTTTTAGTTTGTTTGTGTTTGTGGCGGCAGCGTTGGTGGTGGTGGTGGGGAACACCAAGAACACACACCAAGAATATCAAGAATAAGGGGGTTCAATAAAATTCTTGGCAATCGAACAAATAATCCAAAAAGCACACAGGAGCAATACGGTCCAAAAAAATTCAATCACCCACTTTTCTAACAGAATATGACAGAAGGGTGCTTAGTGTCCGAGGAATATTCCGTTACTGGGGTGCTCAGTGTCTTTATCCAAAACCCAGGGTAGCAGTGTGGAATTATGCCTAAACCCAGGGGTGGTCAGTGTCTTTTACCCTTAATTAATTTGTAAATGTACATATTCACTTAATTTGTAAATGTACATTCATAAAACGTGTCTTGAAACTTATTTTTGTAATTTAGTTTTAATCTCTAACTGATATACATTGTAATTAGTACATTGAACTTGAAATTTTAAATGTCATACAATAAACCTCTTTAAATTAATAAATTATTAATTTAAATATAATAGTATCGCTAAATTAATAAAGTATTCTGGTCCTAACATTATTAATTTATAGAGGTATATTCAATTCTCAAAGAAAGCTCATAAATTCAACAAAGACCGGGAACAAAAGAGAGCTTGATTCTATACAGAGAAGACTATGTACAGAATTGAATTCTAGAAAGATGTGTAGAACAAAATTCACTATCAAAGTTTTGTGTGAAGACTCTCTACGTGAATATGAAGAGAACCGAGTTCGCCCTTACCTTTGCGGAAATGGTAAGACTTTTCCGTGCAAAAAAATCACCGATTAACCCAAGTGAAATGTTGCCCGAGTGAACTGCCGTTTGAAGTGAGTTATATTAGATATATTCTTTCTTTTTTGTTTAAATGGATGCCCACACAAATATATAAATACTTTAGTAAAGTTGCCACATAATTGCATTTCTAATTTCTCAAAAAAATATTGCCTTTCTAAAAAATGATATGAGGCGACATTGAGGTGGAAGCCCAAAGCCCCAAACCCCCTATTCAGGGAAATAGTTTTCAGCAGACTCTAGACAGGAAATTATTTTTGCTTATATCATTATTGAGGTTAAAAACTCGTAAGTTAAGCTTTGGGTTCTTTTGTAATGGCTACTGTAGTGTGTGTGATTTGGGATTGCATGCAGAGGAGAGCCTCGAACTCATGTGTGTGTTTTTCTGTTCTTTTTGGCAAATTTGTTTTGTCCGAATCTAAGTCACCTAGACCGGGAGCGAGAGTGGGAGTGCGAAAGCGACAAATTCTCTCTCTCACTCTCTCTATATATATATATGTGTGTGTGTGTGTGTGTGAGAGAGAGAGCGTCATGAGAGCCCGTATGTAAAATACATATTTAATATAATTTTAAATATAAACATATTGTGTATTAATATTTTGTTAATCTACATTTTGTGGCAACAACTAGAAAGCTTATATATAGACCGGAACCTCATGTACTGAAAAATGTAATGCATGTTCAGCTTGAATGAGTGTTAGCCATGAGAACTTCACATATATTGAGGAAGAAAACTATTTCTATACGGGAATGACCAAGTCATTTTAGTTATAATTCTAGTTTGACTTAGTTTTAAAGTGACTTGATAACATAGTAATGAGACCTATTATTGAGAAAGTACAGAGCGTTAGGTGAAAATGTTGGGTCTTTAGATTGATTCAAACAAAAGCTATGGAGATTTGTTAGAATTGTGATCCAAACACAATTCATTGAAGTGGCAAAGTCCTACTATGACTTTGCGATTGAAGCTAGCAAAGTACATTGTACTTGGACGACAATGTACTTGGATGTCTTTGTTAGCTTTAATTGGTAGTCTCCTTATTTGTTTAGGAAACAATATTGGATAGATACTCTCCTAGTTTGTCTAGGACTCGTTTTGATCATAGCTTTGACACCAAGTTTTTTACTAGTATAAATAGATGCTAGGGTCAAGACTTTTTTGGTGGGTGTGTGACTGTAATTGGGTTGGCTTTATCTCATCAATAAATTGGTTTGGGTTGGTCGTGGATGTAGCTAGTCTCAAAACTAGTGAACCACGTTACATCGCTTGTGTTCTTGATCCTACTTTTGTTTTATTGCTTTCTCTTGTCTCTCACGTATTGGAATCCTAACAGAAAACGCGCTGTACATTTTTAGGAGCGAGGATTATAGGCGAATTCGAGCTAAAAGCGCCGGAGCGATGATTGTGAGCGGGTGCGAAACCCCTCCCAGAGGTTTTAGGTGATCTGGATCCGAAACCTCATTTTTTGAGAGTTTCAGGCATGTCCTTCACGAGACCTTTTTGTTTGTACTCTCATAAAGACCTTGAACTTAGGCCATTTTTGGTTTTTGCTAAAAAGAAAAAGCCTGAATTCAACTGTCTGTCAGCAGTGCGGAACTACACAATTTTTCTCGAATATGATGAAAGAAAATCAACATGTCTTTAATGGCTGTTGACGGCTGTTGGCGGCTGTCGGTCGGATAGAGAGATGTGTGGGTTCGCAGTGGGGGATGTTTTATGGGTTTGATAGAATCAAGCCGACGACTTTAAAAATATGTTGGTGGCTAGGTTGGTGGTTGGGTTGGTCTTCGGTTCTTCGATCACAGATTGGTGTTTTCATGAACTGGGTTTCTCGGTTCCTTGTTTGTGCGGGTGATTGGGGACAACAGTATATGTGGTGCTTGGGCTAGGTAAGAGGTGTTCTCTGCGGTGGTGCTGATGCGGGGAGAGAAAGGAGGACAGAGATGTGAGAGGGGCATGGGGATAGAAAGGATGACAAAGAGATGAGAGGGGCATGGGGATAGAAAGGAGGACGGAGAAATCAGAGGGGGATGGGAATGGAGATCGGTACCGCAAGAGAGAGGGAGAGAAAGAGAGCTCATGGAGTTTTGTGGCGGGTAGGGTTAGGAAATGAGGAAGGATGAGAAGAAATGGCATCTATAGTGTTGTAATTTGCTTCAATGTTAGGGTAGAACGTCTTTTTTACCCCTCCGTTAATGTGCCATTAGCTGTTAACTCTGCAATGGGTGCAGTCGCTATTTACAGTGCAGGGGGGTATTTATGTATTTATACCATAATGCCTGGTGAAAAATGTCTTTTACCCTATTTATTTTGAAGTTAAATTGCATCGGCGGTACTCATAATTTAGATTTTTGAGAATTTAGTACCCATAGTTTCAATTACAGCATTCAGAGTACACAACTTTCAGTTTGTTACAATAGTTGTACCTTCCTTTAACTTTCCATCCATATGTTGGATGGAAATATATAAAAAGACTAGTATGTCCCTCATTTTCACTCCAAATATTTATAAAATTACAACTTTTAACTACAAAATTAAAAATAATACATAATATTTATTTTTAAAATTCAAATATGTACCTATATATTAATATAATAACATATGTTGACCAAAACAAAAAATGTGTACATATTTACTAAAAAGTACAAGTTATCACAATAAATATTTTGTTCGAAGGAATGAATTAAATAAAATTTATTACTTATTACTCTGACAAGGAAATTATTAATTTAAATATAATTAATATTTTTATAATTTTTTTACAATTTTGTTTATTAGCATAAAAATTAACTTATTTTTACATGTACAAATATATAAATATGCAAATAAATAAATTAATCGAATCGGTAATAACATTATGTGTGTGTATTGTAGTTGTTTTACTTAGTCGTGGGGAAAGATTGGAAAAACAATAATGAAAAAAGAACTCAGAGGAACAACGCACCGAAAACAATTATGAAAAAAGCTCATAATATTCATACTAATAAAAAGTGTTACAAAAAAAGAGAAATTTAATATGTTGATTGAAGTTGAATGAAGGAGGGGTAGTGGTATTCATCTAAGAGGACTAAGGGCATCTCCAACCCCATGGGGGAAGGGGGAGGGGGAAGGGGAAAATCGTATAAAAATACGGTTCATGTCCAACCCCATGGGGGGAGGGGGAGGGGGAGCTATGGGGATAAATTTTGCCTTGGGTGAGGGATGGTTAGGGGGGATTTCCCCATGGACATCCCCTCCCCCTCCCCTTACATGGAATGATTAATTAATTGAATATTTGATAATTTTAATTACACATACTAATATTTTGTGATTATATTATGTATTTTATTATTATGATTTTTTTTAAATTAATAATGTATTCACGATTGTTGGAAAGTATATTTACGAAAAGTCATCATTATCATATTTTTTTTTTGAAATTTAATCATTTCAACTAACGAAAGAACTTGTAATCGTTGTTAGGTTGGTTTATTTCATTTTGTGTGTTTTATCGCTCTACTCATTGCATTTTTGTATTAGTGTTTAATTTTATTTTTTGTAATAACGACTTTTTCGTACTTGTAATCGTTATTTTTCGAATAAAAGTTTTGTTTGTTAATATTATTTTAATTATTATTGGTATTATTATCATTGTTATTATTATTAACATCTTTTTTTGTGCGTATGTCTCTGTGTGTATATATATACACACATTGGTAAACAATTGTTCATTTACTTTTTTTGGTATTAATAATTCATTTTTAAATCATTAAATATATATTAAAATTAATTTTTTGAGTGGGGGGAAAGAAATGGGTTGGAGACGATTAGTAGTTTGGCGGAAGGGGAGGGGGAGGGGGAGGTGAGGGGAGGGGGAAAAAGCAATGGGTTGGAGATGCTCTAAGTGAGGGGGTTGAGAATGTATTAATTAAAGAAAGAAAAAAGGTAGTTGTAGCCTTTAGTTTGAGATTGGGGTTAATCTCTTATGAAAACAGTCATTGAATACATATATACAGTGAAGCCTAGAATCAAGAGCAAAGAGACATTCACCAGAATTACAAGAAAAAACTTTATATTAAGAAGGGCTCTTCACTCTCTTTGAGAAGGGAATCATTTGAAATGAAACTTTTTGAAAGGATTTGATCCAACACATGTGAGTTTGTTCAGTTAGGGGCCCGCCCGATTAAGGTCTCGGTTACGGGCCGATCAAAGTTATTTAGCGGGTCGGTTACGCGTTTCACCGTATCCATACCTGGCCCAGACCACTGCTTTCTCGGCCACAAAACGGTTTACGACATTTAGGTCTCGGGCCATTCGAGGTTATGACTCAGGCAATATTTTGTTGGGCTGGTTTAGCCATTAACCGCAGTTAACCGGCCCACTCGACAACTCTAGCCATCGCACATCGGCCGAATTCTAGAAAGAGGAAAAGAAAAGGACTCACTTGGGCCTATACTCATGGCTAATGGGCTATTCATGTAGGCATCCTTCTATAAAGCCCAACTCCTTTCGCAGACTTGAACTAATACGTGGGTTATCTCTTCAAGCCCAAACCAACAACGAAGAACAAACTAGGGTTTTAGTCCGCCATATATAATCAAACCTTAGCCTGTTTGTGCTCTCGTTGGGATCCAAGCGCAGCAGGACAGAAGCAGCCATGGTTAATCTCTCATCCTTCTTCTTCGAATTCCATACTCTTCACTCTATGTTGTTCTTGAACCTGCGTTTATCTGATCTGCTTCTTTGGCTGTTTCGATTTCTCAGGTGAAGTATTCAAGGGAACCTGATAACCACACCAAGTGTAAGTTTTTCTGGAAATTTCAATCGATTTGGGTTTTGAATTGAATGAATAGTTTGATTAGGGTTTGGTTGCTCTGGTGCTGATTTTGTTGTTCTGTGATGCGTTTTTTTCAGCCTGCAAAGCTAGGGGCTCTGATCTCCGTGTTCATTTCAAGGTATGTTCGATTTTGAGTGTTTTCAGAGGTGTTTTTCAGATCGATTTAATGTATGTTGATTGTATTTGGTATGGGACTCTGAAATGAAGTAGAAACAGAAATTAATTGATATAAGCCGTGTTTTATATTGACTGTAAATGAATTTGTAGTTGCATTTTGGTATGAATCTCTGTTACTTCATGCTGTAGGAGTGTAAAACTTGCATTGTTCTGAGTTAAGGTTCCGCAATCTGCGAGCGCTTAGTTATGACCTAACTGCGGTGTGAGTGATAGTTGATTGCATTGCAGCAACCATTTAGAGATTAAAAGGAATTTATGGTACAGTGTTTCTATTCATGAGGTGATGGTTATTCTGCTCTTCATGACAATAAACATAACTAGGATGCTTCAGCTAGGTGAATGGGGTTTTGCTGCATTAGGGGCACTGCTTATTAATGTTCATTTAGCCAACATGGGTTTTACTTTCACTGTAGATTGCTTCTGGCTAAGATGGCATTGGGACATGTCTGCCCCTTTAGTGTATTTTAATTGCTGAAGGGAGATGATATCGTTCCTAGATTGATTCACCCTTTCACTTTGTCAGCAATCTTGTGTTTTCTCCCTCTTGCTGATCATTTATGGGTGGAATATGTGTTTATGATATTGTAGAAGTAGTTTAATTGATCGTTCAATCAAGAATTGGGTTCGAATATGATATAATTACACCAAATACACTTTGTTTGTGCACTTTGTTGGAGATAAAATGAGTTCTCTATTATACAAGATTTTGCTTGGTTTGAAATGATGTTTTGGCAGAGTAGGAACTTGATTGATGTAATTGATGATTCTCAACTCTTGGATTTTGGGGTTGAGAGATTTCTAGTGGTCTCAGATAGATTAATAAAATGCCAACCAGTAACTGGATACTTTTGAAGTATACTCTTGATAATTATCTTCTATGGCTATTTTTGTACTAGTGTCTTTTATTCTTGCATTTCTTGTGCACACCGTGGAGTTTTTACTGAAATCTGAAATGATTTACAATACTATTGCATCAGATGTTCAGATTATACTAATCCCTATTTTAAGTTGCTCTCATCTTGAGCCGCATTACTTCTACTACATATATGTTCATACTGTATATGTATGTATAGTGCCTGTTTCCTAGCATGTTCTTGTTGATTCTTAATTGATTGGCCTGTTTTTGTATGCATGCTGATTTGAGCTCTCCTAACTCAGCTGTATGCATAATTTGCAGAACACAAGGGAGACAGCGCACGCTATCAGGAAGTTACCCCTAGTCAAGGCCAAAAGGTACTTGGAGGATGTTCTTGTCCACAAGCAAGCCATTCCATTTACCCGTTTCTGTCGTGGAGTTGGGCGAACTGCTCAAGCTAAGAACCGCCACTCAAATGGACAGGGACGTTGGCCTGTTAAGTCTGCCAAGTTCATTCTTGACTTGCTCAAGAATGCGGAGAGCAATGCTGAGGTACGACAAGTTTGAAAATTCTTTCATCTTTTCATTGTTACTTCTGGTTGATGGTTAATGTTGTTGATTCGACATGCGACTTGTGTTGCAGGTGAAAGGTTTGGATGTTGATACACTTTACATCTCTCACATCCAAGTGAACCAAGCCCAGAAGCAGAGGCGTCGTACTTACCGAGCTCATGGAAGAATCAATCGTAAGTGATATTTGCTACTGTTTTTGTTAGAATCACTAGCAAATGTATATGTATGCACTATGTAACAAAATGCAACTGTTTTGCAGCCTACATGTCTTCACCATGCCACATTGAGTTGATTCTGTCTGAGAAGGAAGAACCTGTTAAGAAAGAGGTACATGCTTGAAACCCTTGTGTTTTCAGTTCACTATGTCTTCCCGCTGAAAAGACTACTTAGTCCAATTTATTGTGTAATTCTTACTTGTGTTTTTTATTTTGCAGCCCGAGTTGCAAGTCTCCTCAGGATCGAAGAGGAACAAGCCTCTCCGCAGCGGTGCATCGTCTTGAACAACATTAGCTTTGATCGCTTGCATTTTCCTTGTCCTGTACCAGGGAGCAGATTTTTGTCGTTTTATCTAGTGTTTTGGATTTTGTTCTGTTAGATTGTTAAATTATCTGTTGGTATTTCGAGGAACGAACTTCTGGTGAAACTTTATGGTATTTCAGTTAAGAAATTTATCAACATTCTGGACGACGTGTAGTTGTCGTATAAACAAAACATGATACACAGCTCACTATATTGTGCCATGGAATTGATTTTTTACGGAAGCCTGATTAATGGTGAAATGTCTGTTGTAGTGTCTACTGAAATTGTAGACTGCTGATTATGGAGTCTTTCATGCAACAGCCATTCTTCGGGAAGCTGGTTGATCATCAATCTCATATTAGAAGTTTAGAAGTATCACCTAAATTTTGTTACCTAAATTGATATACTTTCGTGGAATCAAATTAGCTGATATGAACTCTTGAGGAAAGAGCCTAATCTGTGCAGACTAATGTTAAGTCAGTTCACGTGCGAGCCGGAACAAAGGTTTGATGGCACTCAAGGGATCACTGTTTCCTATTCACCACAATCTTTCTGTTTTCTATTCACAACAATCTTTTCTAAAATGAGGCGTTGGCGAAAGTTCTCCGTGGAAGCTCAAGCCAGTGTTATTCCAATTCCTTTCTCCACTTACTCCTTGCCCCAAAGGTTTTCTTGGATCGAACCTCTTTCATTGTAGCTCGTGTAGTTCGTCTTATTCCAATTCCTTCTCCACTTACTCATGCCCCAAAGGTTTTCTTGGACCGAACCTCTTTCATTGTAGCTCGTGTAGTTCGTTGCTAACGTATTTTTGTGTCATTCCATTATTGTATTTAGTGAAAAAGTTGTTAGCTAACTTGAAACAATGGCCAATGTCAACCATGTAGATTTGTGCACACCAAAGTGGGTATGGTAAGAGATGTAATATTCCATTTCCATAGCACATGCCAATAGAAACAAATAACTAACTTTTCTTTGGATAATAACGACAATTTTCTTGAATAAAAAAACATATATAAACAGATCCAAATTGCTGCGTCCACTCTTATAAATATAAAGGGTAAAAACACTGACCACCCTTGAGTTTAGGGAAAATTCCACTCCGCTACCCTGGGTTTTGGATAAAGACACTCCACACCTTTTTTTTGAATGGAGTTCACGGTGGACTAACAGATCAGACAAAAAGACGATTATACCCTCATAATTTTGATAAATGACCTAATATATATTCCCTTTCTTCTCATTTTTCTCTTATCATTCTTTCCTTCCCTTCCTTTTCTGTTTCTGTAACCCTAGCCTCCTCCTAAACCCAATCATATCTCTCCCTCTACTAATACAGAAATACAAAGAGAAAAGTGACAGAGGTGAAGTAAATCGCTCCGAAATCCAATCCAACGCTCTTGATTCTCCGACGAAGCCAAGAACCCAGAAAGCAAGTTTCGATTTGTAGCCATTTGGTTGCTGCTTCGTCGCCGATTGGGGCCTTCTCGACTGGGTCTGCGTTCAGAACTCGTAAGGCTTCATCGTTGAAGTCTCTGTCCCGCTGGTCTCACACCCACGACGAAGATCGACAGAGAGAGATGTAGACGAGTAGATCGATGGCGGAGATGGGATAGAGCCGATCGATCTCCTCCCTCCATCTCTCTCTCTCTCTCTCTCTTTCTCTTGTCCGAACATGGGGATGGAGTCTTCTCTCTGTGAGCCGATCGATTACCCCCAACGACAGCAACGACGAAGACGACGAGGCAAGTTTCAAATCTGCTCTCTCTCCCTCTCTTGAATCGGCCGGCGAAGACCTCCACTGGGTCGCCGGCGCAGACCCAATTGAGGGTTGATGGTGGTTCGTATGGATCTGTCCTTCTGGGTGGTTGAATCGACGATGGAAGGCTCTGAACTCAGAGGTAATTTTGCAGGAAATAATAGTGGATTTCAGTAGCGTGGAAGCTGTGATGGTGAATTGGTGAAGGAGAACTGTGATGAAATGTTTGGCTGTTGTTTGAATGGGTGAAGGCAGATGTGGAGAGCAGCGTGGTTGATGCCGTGGTGGTTGAATGGAATCGATGATGAATGTGTAAGTTTGGGTTCTGTGTTTGTTTTTGTTTAGGGTTCTTTCCTTATTCTTTACCCACAAATCATCATCTTCTTAAACACCCCCCAGTAATTCTCTCATCGATTGCAGCTGGTTTTCGATATGAGGAATGAAGCAATCAGTTGTTTCTTTGATTTTGATTTTGTTGTATCAAATTAGTTGGGTTGCTGATTTTAGGCGTGAACTACACAATTTTGATGATTTTAGGCGTGAATTCAGTTTGAATTTGGATGTGTTCTTGGAAGAAAAGGCTATGAGTTTGAATCTGGGTCTGTTACTAGCCTTTTAGCTAGTAACGTTCTCTATGAGATTGTTTGCTCTAATGTTGTAGGTTTTTTTTTTGTTTTGAATCTTTGTTATAGCAAAATGTTGTATGTTTTTTCTGAATGTTGTAGCTAACTTTTTTGAAAATTTAATGGAGGTGTTCTTGGTGTTCTTGATGTTCTTGACGATAAATGATTGGGCAATATAGTCCAAAAAATACACAGGGGCAATATTGTCCGAAATAATTCAGTTAACCACTTTTTTAACGGAACCTAACAGAGGGTGCAAACTGTCCACGGAATATTCCGTTAAATGGGTGCGGAGTGTCTTTATCCAAAACCCAGGGTAGCGGGGTGGAATTTTTCCTAAACTCAGGGGTGGTCAGTGTCTTTTACCCAAATATAAAATAAGGGGCTGAACTCTAACAGGAAGACTATTAGTCGTATTATTAGGATTAGAGCCCGACCGAGGATTGTAGATACTGCTTTATGACATGGCAGATCTAGGCCACGTGGCAACCATCCAGCACACCATATTGTGCTCCATACACACTGGATCACCAGCCGCGCTGATCCATGTGGGGGCTGCGAGACAGAGCCCTCGCATACCACTGCACGGGACTTGTAGGGACTTTGTGGTCTGGAGGCTAGAGTAAGCCCTGTCGCGTGCGAGCCAAGCCCGCGCGCGACCTTTAGTAACTGTTTTGAGAGATCTATGGCACGAGCTCCCTAGACCCGGTCAATCCGGTCAAACCCGGTCAATCCGGTCAAACCCGGTCAACCTCGTAACGGTTCCGGTACTCGCGCACCACGTGCTCTAACGGTTCCTATATACTCGGACGAACGTGCCGTTATGGTTAAGCTAATTAAGCCGCCATCAATGGGCGCATTAACCACACTACAACGGTCACGTTCTCCAGTATATATACATCGTTAACCTTTCCATACAAAGGAGGACACACTGCCATACGCGGAAGCTCTGCCAAACCTCTGTCTCTCTCTCAGACATTGCTACTGACTTGCTCTCTCCCTACACACACCCCTATTCTTCCTGTGCGATCCTTGATCCACTACGTACGGTGTACACGGAGATCTCCCTGCCGGAATCTCTTGTGCACATTTTGGTGAACCCGACGTGAAACTTACCAGCAAAAGCAACCATGTCTCAGGAGGATGATGTCAGCAACCGGTCGCCTTCCACCGAAACTCCCTCGGGAGACGAAGTCCGCCGTACTCCAACGACTCCCGGCGAGGCACCAACTTTGGAGTCTTTGGACGCCACTGTCCAAAGTCAGGCAAAAGCTCTCAAGTCTCAATCTGCGCAGTTGGAGCGGATCTTGGCCGTTCTGGGCACCCTTGCGCCAAATCCTCCACCAGGTACCGCCACCCCTCAGGGAGGAGGAACCCCTACTGCTCCAGGATTGGGAGTATCGGCCACGCCTCCCAATCCTCATCTGCAAACTCCACCGTCAGCCGCGCAGCTGCCTTCGATCCAAGGATCAACAGCGCAAATGCTACCCCCTGCCGCTCACGCCTCTCAGCCCACGGCTTTGGCGTCTAACCCAACTTTGCAGTACACTCTGCCTCCACCAGCGACGATTTGGGGAAACGCGGGTAGCCAATACACTCCCAATCCTCCGACAGCATATGTGTCGCCACCGCCTACGGCAGCCCCTCCGACAGCTACCGAGGGAAGCCTCCCAGAATGCATGACGTCCTTGCAGAAGCGTGTGGACTCCATCCTCGCTCATCAATCGCTCGCGGATACCATCATCCCGAAGCTAGACAACGATCCACCCATTCCACGAGAGATCTATCTCATGCCTAACCCGGCAGGGTACAAGGCTCCCAAATGGGACAAGTTCGAAGACGTCAATGGAAACGCTCATGAGCATGTCATGCGTTTCATCGATGTCATGGGTCCATACGGAGCTGATCCCAAACTGCTGATGCGAGAGTTCCCAAAGACTCTTGGGAATGTAGCATACAAATGGTACCGGACGTTGGAGCCCGGATCTGTGAAGACTTGGGACGACATGGTCCAGAAGTTCTACACCAAGTTCTTCCAGATGGAAGAGAAGGTGACGATGATCCACCTCTCGCGGATGTATCAGAAACGCGAGGAAGACGGAATCACTTTCATCAAGAAATTCAGAGCGAAATCCTTGGAATGCAAGGACCCAATGCTCGAGAGTCGGCTCGTAGAGATATGCCTGCAGTGCATGCGAGATGAGTACAAGAGCATGCTAATCAATTTGCAAACACCCACGTTTTCAAAGCTCATCGAGTGCACGATGAACATCGAGCCCATCGTCGAGAGACAGAGAAAGAAGAGCGCTCCAGAACGACCTGCGAGCGGCACCACCTACAAGATCGGCAGATTCGGCTACAAGCGAGGACGCGAAGCTGAGGTCAATGCAGTTTCGCCCCAGAAGCAAGCAAAAGTTACAAACTTCGACGCACCGCCCCTGCCATGCTCGGTGGAGGAGGCAAGCGATCTCTGCAGACAGTGGCGTAAGGACGGCGTCCTCCCACCGCTCGAGAAAGCACCCTCCAAGGAGATGACGAGGGACCCTAAGTGGTGCGAATACCACGGCAAGGTCATGCACCCCACAGCCGAGTGCAAGAAGCTCAGATTCGCACTCGATCAGAAGATGAAGAGCGGCGAACTCATCGTCAGCGACCATCGGAAGGATGTGCGCAACAACCCGCTGCCTGCCCATACAGATTCGGGCTCAAAAGGCAAAGAGGTCGCCATGATCTCGATAGTTGACTTGGAAGAAGTCGCAGAGGATGGTCTGCCCATCGTTGCTGAAGTCCATGAAGATGAAGACTACAGCATGGACACGGAAGATGAGCGTGCCGACCGCATGAAAGGGTCGCACGGCTTCGACAGATTCTTCAACGAGATGAACTTCTCCGAAAAATGTCGAGCGGACATGACAAAAGCAATCTTAAGGGTAGCAGAGGACTACGAGGAGGACCTCGTGGTCTCCAACGGGAAAGTCGTCAGGGCGTCCCGTTCCACAGAAAAGATTATGACCTTTTCTGCCAGCGATAAAAAGACAGATGCGAGCCACCAGAGGCCCCTGTACGTGACCGCCATCATCAACGGCGTCGAATTCAAGCGAGCATTCGTCGATGGAGGAGCAGCGGTCAATGTTGTTCCACTCCACACACTGAAGCTAGCAGGGATCCCCGAGCACAAGGTAGTCAAGCGTCCATCCCCGCTGGTGGGATTCGGAAGCGATTCCAGAATGACGATCGGGTGGATCCGCCTGGGCGTTCAGATCGGCAAAATCAAGTGCTCGGCGAAGTTCTATGTCATAGACGCGAACACCACATACCACATGATCATAGGTCGGGCCTGGATTCATCGCTTTGACGCAATCCCTTCAACGGCTCACCAAGTGATGAAAGCTATCTGGAACGACAGGATTGTCGAGATACCGGCCTCAACCAACCCGTTCAACTTGGACGAAGCGCATCTCAGCGAGGCGGTGTGGTTCACCGAGATGGCGGACGAGCAAACACCCGGACCATTCAACCCTACTCCTTTACCTCTCTGGGAGGACATCAAGGACCAGTCACCTGCAGGCGTGATGGTGACAAGGGGAGACACCGAAGAAAAGCCGCCTACCCACGAAGAGGCGCCGCGCATCGCATATCATCGCAAGAGTGTTTACACTCTGAAGAGGATCGCAAAGCACGACCCCGAGGGCAAGGAGATAGAGAGCTTCTACGCCAACGGGAAGAAATGCTATCGCATATGAAGGCGCGCGGGGACGTCCTCACACGGGCATGGGGATGTCCCTGGGCAAATCAATCAAATCGAGCAAGTTGCGCTCACAGAAGAGCCAACACAGGGCACTCCAGAGGAGAAACTTAAAGAAGCCCCCGAATGCATGGAAGACAGGCCAAGACCACAAAAGCAAGAGCTTAAGGAAGTGTTCCTCAGCCCGAACGAGGAAAAGAAAAGACCAGTCTTCCTGAGTGCGGACCTCACAAGCGAAGAGGAACAAGGACTGCTGCAGCTCCTAACTGAATACAAGGACGTGTTCGCATGGGAATACGACGAGATGCCGGGTCTGGACACGAGCATCACCATGCACCGTTTAGACATCATCCCAGGGTCTAAACCGGTCAAGCAAAGCACCAGAAGCTTTAGGCCAGAGCTCAACGTGAAGATCAAACAGGAGATTGTCAAACTCCTAGATGCCAAGTTCATAGAGCCCAATCACCATCCCACATGGTTGGCCAACATCGTGCCAGTGGTGAAGAAGAACGGACAGCTCCGCATCTGCGTGGACTTCCGAGATCTTAATCGCTTCTGTCCTAAGGACGATTTCCCACTGCCTAACATCGATTTGCTCATTGATTCAACAGCAGGCCATCGCATGTTCAGTTTCATGGACGGTTTCAGCGGGTACAATCAAATCAAGATGGATCCCGAAGATGCAAGGAAAACTGCATTCATCACTCCCGTGGGGGTATTCAACTATACGGTAATGCCATTCGGTCTTAAGAATGCAGGCGCAACCTATCAGCGGGCCATGATGGCCCTATTCCACGACATGATGCACAAAGAAGTGGAATTCTATGTGGATGACCTGGTAGTCAAATCCAGGCATGAAGCAGATCACCTTGCAGACCTGCGAAAGGTATTCAACAGATGCAGGAGCTTTCAACTGAAAATGAACCCCATGAAATGCGCATTCGGCGTGACTTCGGGGAAGTTTCTGGGATGCGTAGTCCATCGCCAAGGGATCGAGCCTGACCCTGCGAAAGTGTCAGCCATCACCAGCATGACGCCACCTCAAGACCAAAGTACCTTGAAAACATTCTTGGGAAAATTGTCATATCTGCGGAGATTCATCCCAGCAATCGCTGAAATCACATGCTGCTTCAGCACTCTCCTCAAGAAGGACGCCGTGTACAACTGGGCTCCTGATCACGAAGCCGCATTCGAAAAGCTAAAGGAGCTACTCACATCCCCAAAGATAATGATCGCGCCTCAACTGGGATCGCCGCTTCTGCTATACCTTACATCGACAAGGAAATCTATAGGAGCGCTCTTGGCTCAGATCTATGAGGGACGAGAGAGGCCTATCTATTACATCTCTCGCATTGTGCAGCCTGCTGAATCAAGGTACACGGACATCGAACGTCATTGCCTTGCTTTATTCTTCGTAATAGAGAAGTTGAGACACTATTTTGCATCGCACAAAGTAGTGGTGGTCACCAAAAGCGACCCCATAAGATACCTGCTAACTCACACTACTCCGGGCGGGAGATTGGCGAAATGGTACATGACCATCTCTCAATACGATATCACATGCGTAAAACCAAGAGCGATCAAGTCGCAGGCGGTAGCAGATCTGCTGGCACAGTTTCCTGACAACAGTCACGAACCTGTGATCGAGGAAGAACTCGAAGGCCCTGAAATCTACGCGATCGACGTGCCCTATTGGACCCTCCACTTCGATGGTTCGTCAACCAGAAAAGGTGGAGGCATTGGGATAGTCTTGACAAAGCCGGACGGGGAAGTCATACAGATGTCCGCAAAACTCAACTTCGCAGTCACGAACAACGAGGCAGAATACGAGGCTCTGATCGCGGGACTCCGTGCGGCGAAAGCTTTGGAAGTGAGCAACTTAACAGTCATGGGAGATTCCAAACTGATTGTTAAACAGGCCTCGGGCGAATATGGTTTAAAGGAGATCAACCTCCTGCCATACCGCACCCTAGTGCAAAAGCTGATGCAGCAATTCTGCGACGTGAAATACGAGCACAAACCCCGAGCGGACAACAGGCATGCAGACGCCTTAGCAACTCTGGGATCTAAGGTCAGCATAGACAAATGCCCCGCAAGGATTTCCATCGAAGTGCGAACATCGTCGGCATTAACAGAAGATGCGTGCGACGATGAACACATGGATGACGCAGACTGGCGAAAAGCAATCTTGCAAGCTATTGCGAAAGGCACCAGTAGCGAAAGCTGGGTACTCACGAAAGGATACTGCATCCACGACAACACCCTTTACTACAAGGGTCCTGGAGGAATACTCATGCGCTGCGTCTCCGAGCAAGAGGGACAACAGCTGTTAGAAAAGATTCACCAACACGCTTGCGGAGAAAGCGAGGTGTCAATCTACAGGAAAGCTCAGAGATATGGCATCCATTGGCCAAGCATGTCTACAGCCGCAGCCCTGATACAAGGGAAGTGCGAAAGTTGCGCACTAATCAAAGATTCTCTACTTGTCGCTCTAATCGACGACGACACAGACTGGAGAAAGCCATTGTTTGAATTCCTCACCAAGGGCACTGCACCCGAATCGAGAAAAGAGGTAGACAAATTGAAGAGGAAAGCTTCTCGATATGTGGTTCAAGAAAATCTGCTTTGGCGAAAAGGTCACGAAGGCAACTTGCTGCGATGCCTAGACGATAGGGAAGCACAAGAAGTCATGGACCTCTCCCATCAGGTGGAACACCAGGGAGGTGCGAAATTATGCAGACAACTCCTCTCAATCGGATACTTCTGGCCCACGATGGAAGTCGATTGCCGCACCAAGGTGCGACGCTGCCAAGAATGCCAATTCAAAGGGAACCTAGTGCACGCTCCTGCCGTGGATCTACATGCATTAGGGACGCCATGGCCATTTCATACATGGGCTCTGGACTTCATTGGCCCCATCCGACCAACGTCACATGGGAACCATTTCATTCTCACTGCAACCGAACTGTTCACCAAATGGGTGGAAGCAATACCACTGAAGACGGCAAACGCGCTGGCTGTGGTTAACTTCATCCAGGAAAACATCGTATGCAGGTTCGGAATCCCAAATACAATTCTTTCAGATAACGGTACTCCTTTTGTTAATCGTCAGGTAGCTACCAAACTCGCGGAGTACAATATCAGGCAAATATGCTCCACCCCCTATTATCCAAAGGGAAATGGACAAGCCGAAGCGACTAACAAAACGCTGTTGCGAATTCTGAGCAAGATGGTCGCAGATGACCACAAGAAGTGGGCCGACTCCCTTAACATAGCTCTGTGGGCCTACAGAACTTCTCCAAGGACACCTACAGGGGCCTCACCATTTCTACTATGTTATGGGGCCGAAGCTGTGGTACCTGCGGAGGTCAGAGTCAATTCGGCAAGACTGGCCTTCCACGCACTCTATGAAAATCAACGCGATCATGATTTAGTCTTGCTGGAAGAAAAGCGAGAACAAGCCAAAAGGACTAACAAGCGGTACCAAAAGAGAATCGCTCGCGCCTATAACAAGACAGTCCAGCGACGGGATTTCGCAGTTGGCGACCTGGTCCTGCGCGCATCTGATCACTGCATGCGAGAGGCAACCCACCCAAAGCTCGCAGCTAATTGGGAGGGACCCTTCGAAGTCACAGAAGTCTTCGATAGCGGCTACTGCAGCATACGAAGGTTGCACGACACAACCTCAACTCCAAGCTCAGTCAACATGCGCTGGATCAAGAAGTACTATCCCTGACTTCTCTTATTTCATACGTTTTATGATAACGTTGCTTAATGTCTCATGTGGCTACGATATTCGCAATCTCCTCTCCCATATGAGAGGATTGTAATCCTATCTCTCCCATATGAGAATGTCATAATAAAAGAATTCTCCCAAATGAGAAGTTCACATTTATTAGCTGTTTATATCGCTTATCTAATTTGTTACAACTGTTAACAATGATTTATTCGCTTCAATAGTAACAAATGTAAACACGATCTTAAATGATCATCAAAGCCTATCCCTTACGATAGCGAACGCGATCTTAAATGATCATCAAAGCCTATCCCTTACGATAGCGAACGCGATCTTAACTGATCATCAAAGCCTATCCCTTACGATAGCGAACGCGATCTTAACTGATCATCAAAGCCTATCTCTTACGATAGCGAACGCGATCTTAAATGATCATCAAAGCCTATCTCTTACGATAGCGAACGCGATCTTAATTGATCATCAAAGCCTATCTCATATGATAGCAAACGCGATCTCAATCGATCATCTAAAGCCTATCTTTTACGATAGCAGCCAAACACAAACGCGATCTTAATTGATCATCTAAAGCCCATCTCTTACGATGGCAGCCAATACAAATGTGATCTTAATCGATCATCTAAAGCCTATCTCTTACGATAGCAACTAAATACAAATGCGATCTTAAGTGATCATCTAAAGCCCATCTCCTACGATGGCAGCCAATACAAACGTGATCTTAATCGATCATCTAAAGCCTATCTTTTACGATAGCAGCTACACGCGAACGCGATCTTAAGTGATCATCTAAAGCCCATCTCCTACGATGGCAGCCACTACAAATGTGATCTTAATCGATCATCTAAAGCCTATCTCTTACGATAGCAGTTACACGCGAATGCGATCTTAAGTGATCATTAAAGCCTATCTCTTACGATAGCAACTAAACGCAAATGCGATCTTAAGTGATCATCTAAAGCCTATCTCTCATGGTAGCAATCAAATGCAAATGCGATCTTAAGTGATCATTAAAGCCTATCTCTTGCGATAGCAGCCAAATGCAAATGCGATCTTAAGTGATCATTAAAGCCTATCTCTTGCGATAGCAGCCAAACGCAAATGCGATCTCAAGTGATCATCTAAAGCCTATCTCTCACGGTAGCAATCAAATACAAATACGATCTTAAGTGATCATTAAAGCCTATCTCTTGCGATAGCACCCAAACGAAAACACGATCTTACATGATCATCCAAAGTCTATCTTTTGCGATAGCAGCGAAATACAAAAACGATCTCAATCGATCATCTAACGCCTATCTCTTGAGATAACGGGCCATACAGATGCGATCTTATAATGATCTTCTCAAGCCTATCTGTTACGATAGCAATTTTGGTTAATTATCCAAACCCGTCTGATATGATGGCAACACGAGTGCAGAGTCACCTTATTAGATCTTCTAAAGATCTGTCTGCTGTGATAGCAGTTTATGCGAGAAAAGATCTCAAACAAAGCCTATCTTCTATGATAGCAATTTGCACAGCTCAACGATCTTGATTGATCTCTGGAAAATTATCTGGAACGATAACAACGTTGTGAACGTGATCTCATACGATTTACAACGACCAACTACAAGCCCATCCGTCAAGATGGCACAGCTGCGAAATAACGATCTCGAATGATCTAGCGAAATATCTGTAAATTGACATCGCATATGTGAAATCATTACATGTCATTATGCAAGGCAAAACAAGCCGAAACGCATGCGAAATTGTATTTTGCAAAGAACAGATGATACAAATACTATTTATCATTATGAGTCAAATGACTTACAATTTATCTATCTAGATAGCAGCTTACAAGCGAAAAGCTCGCATCTAACTACACAGCCAACATGGCTTACAATACATTCGAAAAATGGCTGATAAGCCAGCAGAGAAACGCGATACGGAAACCCGAACTGCAAAGAATGAACCGCCCTGGCTTCAAGCGCCGGCTACACGATGCCCAAATCTGTGGGTGACATCTGTAGCAAAGGGGATCTCGCTCTGAAAAGAGCCACATGAAACCATACGCTCGACATTCCGCTATCCGACAAGACCGTTGTCAGATAGGCTCCCCATAACATTTGCCCAAGGAGCCACCGATTCCGGCGATCTACAGGCAAGCAGAAGCTCCAAAGGGCAAGGGCTCCTTGTAGACGGGGATGAACGCGACGGTTCATCACCCCGGGCTCACAAACATGAAAGTGACGGATTCTTCTTCGGAGATGCTGAAGAAGAATCACGCCGTTCATTACGAGACGGTAGCACGGTCACTACGGTTATAAACAGCAATGAGCCTCATAAAGTGGATCTTGGAAGCTATTTCTATAGCACAAAGCGCAAACTCAGGATTCAAAACTTGAAGTTGCCATGAATCAACGAAAAGCAAGCGTTGAAGCCAGCAGTCGTAAGGACTCACGGCAAAGCACATGTTTGGGATGAAAGAGCCCAAATGGCACAGACGGGGTTTATATAGGCCCTGTGAGAACTCTTCGGTTGCTTAAGATGAGTCAGCAAATTCAAAAAGAGGGTAAGTTCAATCACTTACGCCTTGAAAAGCGGTAACAATCAATTACCCTACTAAAGGCTACGACGATTCGGTTGCGTATCCTAATAAATGACGGATAGTCATGATTCGGATGGACTTCCCAACGGAAGCGTGCTTATCTGCCGAGAAATTAGCGCGAAAATCAAGCAAAGAATCAATTGCTGATGTCATAATTGGATATGCACAGAAATGTCCAATCAAATCCCGAAAGGGGCAAAACGAGCAAACTCATTGTTTGTTGTTAAAAAAGAAGGGGGAGAAACCCTAGCAACATTACATTAATGTTTTAAAATATTACATTAATGTCTCAACCATTTTCCTGTTTTCTTTTCAAAATTCGAAAAGTCAAAACAAATTTTTGACCAAGGAGTCCTGGGGCTCGAACTGCTCGATCAGCCTCTCCACCTGTTGCACTTCTTGCTTTAGTTGCTCGCACTTGGCATTCATTTCATGATACAGCTTCAAAGCTTCATCAACCTTTTGCTTCTGCTGCTCCACCTTCTGCATCTCAGCTGCGAGATTCTGGTGCCCGAGATTCAGAGTTACAGCTGCGCGAATCAGTGTAACTCTGTCCTTGAGGAATTTGAAACCAAGTCTGCCTTGGACTTTGAGCACGAGATTTTGGCACATGCCACACAGCAATTCGGCACTCTGGGCCGAAATGGTCGCAGGTGTAGCCGCGCACAGCTGCTCTAGTATCCAGATGGCTTCAGTAAGGAATAGCCTCCTGTCAAAAGGACTGATCTCCAGACACCTCACAAACGATCGGGGGTATCTGAGGCGCATTCGAACCACCCAGTCTACATCGGTTTGCTTCAAACCTGAGACATCAAAAACAAGTCATGATGTCAAAACTCGCAAGAAAATAATGCGACGTGCGAATGGTAAAATCTCTGCTTACCAGTGCCTTCCAGAATTTCATGAATAGAGGGAATGCGAGCCACCGGGTTGTTCGAAGACTGCCCTCGCTCCATGGCTCTCCTATCAGCTGCGAACTCCAAACTCTCATAGTTAGGAGGAAGAGTGTAGGCCGCACCAGCTGCGACTACATTCCCAACCTGCGAGCCCCAAATACTCCACGCAGGAATAGGTGCTTCCGGTTCAGTCATCGCCGGAGGCGAGGGGACAGCCGAAGTCGCTGGACGGACACCCCCAGATGCGAAAATATTAGCATCACTTGTCCTTTCTTCCTCACCGCCAGTACGGACACCTTCGTCCATCGGCACAGCATCAGCTTCGACATCATCGGAAAGTTCGATGACATCCTCGAGACGCTCACTCACGTGTCCAGCAGCTGCGACGGGCTTTTCGGTATGGGAGCTCGAAATTGGAACATGGGATGCAGAAGGCTGACTTCTCTGCTCCAGCTCAGGTTCCTCAGCATGACCTGCGATACCGAATGCGATAATATGAGGTAACTTGTGTTATAAGTTATTTCACTGTCTTTACTGAAGCTAAGAATAAGCACCTCCACGCGAAGGTGGGATTGAGGTATCCTCATCATACACTAGGGACGTGGAACCGTGCCCTATCAGTGTATCCTCACTAAGCAAATCTTTAAGAGAAGCGTGACCTGGGACGCGAGTAAACCAGTCATGATTTTGCCTCAAGTGACTAAAGCCTAGTATGCGCATATCACTCAAAATAATTACCTGAGGGTTCTCCGCATTTGCTTACCAACCAACGGCGAATGTCAGGCTTTGACACACCGTGCTTTAACGCACCCACAATTACATCTCTATAAGTAACTGCGAGATTGAAGATCTCACCTTTATCGCCACCTGCGATCTCTGCGAAGTCCGCTTGGACTTGCTCTAGCTCTGCTGTGTCCTCTCCAGGGACCTCATCTTCCTCCTCCACATGAGGAGCCACTTCTTCGGGAAGCTCGTCTTCCTCGCCAGCTGGACGCGCTAAGTCGTCAACATGCCGCTCCTCGAGGCTCCGCTGTTTCACAAGCTCGAGTTCCTCTTCCTCTCGCTGTCTTCTTCTTTCAGCAGCCTCCGCGGCTGTCCTCCGGGATTCAGCAAGAACATCCTCGCTTATGGGATCATCTGAAATGCCAGAGTGGGCATCTCTCTTTTGCCTCTTGGCCACGAGGCCACCAACGGCTTCATCATCATCATCTGCGAATACAAAATTGGTTCAAAGAAAAGAACTGCACAGAAGTCATGATAAAGGGCAAGGAGATGCGACGGAAGTACCTCCTGATTCTTCCTCGCACATCACAACTGTTGCTTCTTCATCACTTGCCTGGGGCTCCTGTCTCTCTTCCTCCTCTTGGTTGAATGGAACGAAAGTCTCAACTGCGAGATCTTTTCGCACTTTGCTGGGCATACGACCCTTGCCTTTGTCCTTGATGGAAAGGGACCTCACTGGGGGAGAAGCTGGAGCGCTCCTAGGGGAAGAAATCGTAATCCCCTTTTGCCTAGGTCTCTTCGCTCTCGGCGCCGCAGTCGCCGGAGGGGACGGGTCATCTCTAGGAGGAGACGGAGCCGGAGGGTTGTCTATCAGCGAGTCAGCAAAAGTGTTCATGACCCCGCGAACCTTTGTTTCGACCTCGGCATCCATCCTCCATGCTAGCCGATACGACTCCCCCCTCCTTCTGGTGGCAACAATGGTATCCACCAGCGGTTTGGAACGGTCACCAGCTGCGAACCTCCGCACATGACACTAGACAATACAGAACAAAAAGCATCAGTGCAAGCAAATCAAAGAGCTCAAAGCACACAAGGAAACTGCTTACCTCAGCAAACGCCTTGCTATATTTGATGACCTGCGTGTCACCCTTCTTGATTGCATTGACCTGCTCCTTCAGAATGAAATCGGGGCACAAATGATTCTCGCGGTCCAACAACGAGTAGCAACCGTACTCAGACTCGCTCAAACTGCAATTGGGGCGAAACGGAAAAGAGTTTCTCTTGATCAAGGGGGCCCTTCCTGGCTGCGCCGCCGCCTCCGTCTCCATCCTCGTCTGCTGGGCAATCCAGTATGCGATCCAGTTCTGGGAACAACCACCCTTGCGAGTTCCCGCAGGCTGCTCGAAGGGAAGATTGCTCATGAGGACCGTCTTGCACTCCTTTGTCAGCAAGCGCTTGTAGCACCCTCTGACGATAGACTGGGGCCAGATTGATGGGGCCACCGCATCGAAACCAAACTGAGGCGAGACCCGAGTGGGGTCAACATCCACTGTAAGCCTTTCATACCGGGGCGCGAGCTCACGGATGTGCTCTGCAAGTGCAGGAAGAGAACCTCGCAGACACCAGCAAAAGAACTCACGATAACGCTCGTGGAAATGCGGCCCCTTTTCAAAGAGAAGGTCTTCTGACAAGACCATACCTTTGGAAGGGTATAGCTTTGGAAACCACCGCACATTCTCGACACGTGTGGCGTAGGGCCTGGCAGTGAACTCCCTTCGTTTGTCGCATATCAAGCTCCAAGTACACTTGGTGTTGCTTGCTCCAAACCATCTCGCAGCTCTCCCGCTGTTGAACGCTTCCGTCTCGCCTGGGGGACACCACTTCTCCAGTGGGAGGGGAGTTGGAGCATAAGACGGCCAGCGCTCGAAAACCCACATTGTCAAAAAGCTGATATTGACAAAGGTCAGAATATCGAGACGGCCGCGCGATTCCCTCATCGCCAGAACCAGCTGGTCCAGCCTATAATATAACGTGCCCAAGACCAAGGGTCCAAGTGCGACCCTCTGGCCAAGAGCGAGCCTCACCGCAAGTGGCAGCACATGGTAGAAGACCCCGTCATGGGGGTGACCATCAATCAGATACCTCGACAGCCAAGCGCAGAGAAAGGCGCAAAGGGTCAAATGATAACCCTTGCGCTCTATATAATTCTCGGCCTCCGGGTCCTCGCTCAAAAGCTTCTTAGTGATGCTGCTGTTTGCATAGTCTCGGAAGAAGTACTGCAACCACTTGTTCCAGGTATTCTTCGCAGACGTATCCGCTAGCTGCCAGTTCGGAAGAGGTTTCGTACTGGTCCACCGAGTGGAGATTTTCTTTACCTCTGCTAGGCACTCCTCCATCTGCGCGTACAAGGCCAATTCCGCAGGTGTTCTCAAGTGACTCAAGGGGTCCACCTCGCCCATGGGGGAAAGCTCATACAGCATTTGAACGTCCTCGAGCGTGGGGGCAGCCTCGAACTCAGCAAAGTGAAACGTGTGAGTCGCAGGCGAATAGCGGGACAGAAGGTCTAGAAGCATGGACTGATCCAGCTTCACGGCAGCACCCTTCATAGCACGGACAGCAAAGAAAATGCCGGCTTTATCGAGAGTTTCGGCGTAATTACCCAACACGTGGTCAGTCCACTCATCCATATAGTCCAACTTCTGGACAAACGCCTGAGTAGAAATTGCAGTGTATGGGAAGTGCCCATTCTTGATTCCCAATCGAACCACATCCTCGGAGCCAACTAACTCGAGCAAGGCTGAGTTAACTGGGCGAGTCAGCGTTAACAACTGCTCAACGGGAACAGGATCAGGCATCCTCTTCGCCTTCACCCTCGCGTGGTAAAAATCTTTCCCACCCAGAAAGGGGGCTTTCCGCCACAGAGCCTGCGGAAGCTCCGGCATCTCTTCATCTTCCTTGACGGGTCTGGTTACTCTTGTTTTGGCCATTCCTGCGAAAGGGCAAAAAAAAAAGGGGGGGAGAAATACCACACTTCAGTTTGAATTTTGGAATTCGAGATCTATGCAAAGGAAAGCAGACAGTTCCGGTGCCGATTTTAGAAATTGGGGATTTGCAAGACCCAATATTGTTGAAAGATTAAAAACGAAGCAGGTTTAAAGATCAAAGCCTCTTCACAGATTTCATGGGTTTACAGATTCAACGCAGTTCAAGGCAAACACTGGTAGTTTAAATCAAAAGTAAACGAGGCCAACCTTGTTTCCTTGAAGCCTGCTTGGAGATGCACAATTGAAGAATACGATTTGCAGTCTTGAACTGATGATTGATTATTTGGATCTGCTCCCGAAGATCTCCGGGTACCATTCACTTTAAGAGAAAGAAGCAATGCTTTGCAATGATGGGATACAAGGTATTTATCCAGAAGAATGAAGGGTTGCGTCCCTTCAGTAGTCGAATCGCAACCGTCACCGTCGTGTCGCGCAATCACAGGACGGGCTGACGTCACGCCTAAAACCCTAAAGGTCAGACGGCACGACTCTAGGGGTTTTAGGTCATAATGACACGCACGGGGGCTGAACTTACCCGTATTTGAATTGGTGCGTGACGACGACGCGCATGTTGGTTTCCGCGCATGGAAGCCTATACAGCTACAAGCCTTCACGCGCAGAAAGGGGGCTAATGTAGATACTGCTTTATGACATGGCAGATCTAGGCCACGTGGCAACCATCCAGCACACCATATTGTGCTCCATACACACTGGATCACCAGCCGCGCTGATCCATGTGGGGGCTGCGAGACAGAGCCCTCGCATACCACTGCACGGGACTTGTAGGGACTTTGTGGTCTGGAGGCTAGAGTAAGCCCTGTCGCGTGCGAGCCAAGCCCGCGCGCGACCTTTAGTAACTGTTTTGAGAGATCTATGGCACGAGCTCCCTAGACCCGGTCAATCCGGTCAAACCCGGTCAATCCGGTCAAACCCGGTCAACCTCGTAACGGTTCCGGTACTCGCGCACCACGTGCTCTAACGGTTCCTATATACTCGGACGAACGTGCCGTTATGGTTAAGCTAATTAAGCCGCCATCAATGGGCGCATTAACCACACTACAACGGTCACGTTCTCCAGTATATATACATCGTTAACCTTTCCATACAAAGGAGGACACACTGCCATACGCGGAAGCTCTGCCAAACCTCTGTCTCTCTCTCAGACATTGCTACTGACTTGCTCTCTCCCTACACACACCCCTATTCTTCCTGTGCGATCCTTGATCCACTACGTACGGTGTACACGGAGATCTCCCTGCCGGAATCTCTTGTGCACAAGGATAAAAAAGAAGGAAGAAGAGAACAAGGGTGAAAAGTAATTCAAATCTTGCTGGGAGGGGCAATCTTATACATTGATATCCCGCCGACGAGTATACTATACTACATGCACATATATCTATCATGTAAGAGGTGTAGTCTTCATTGCCTGTTTGTGTCTTAGTATCCTCCAATATCACATAAAATTATCTGTTCAAAATTAGCACTCGAAGAATCTATTCGTGTACCACTCTGACATTAAAGTTTATGTCTCAAGCCTATAACCCATAGAATTTCCTAGGATGATTACACTACTACAAGCTGAGAACATATATGTAGACAGGAGTCACGAAAGAGAATGGGAAGGACAACACGATTCTTTCTCTTCAATTATTCATCACCATTTCATGAATTCATGGGTAACTCTGTAGTGAGTCTTTGCATATTAATGTGATCTCTCTAACGAATACAATATAACATAACTATAGATCACGATATTTTGTGACACCGCGTCTTTTTTAATTAAGCGGAGATTCGCATTGCTTAGTTTTTTTTTTTTTTTTTTTTTTTTTTTTTTTTTTTTTTTTTTTTACAAAAGTGGCCAGAGGTCAAGTACAAGTCTGATACTTAAATCCCCATAATCAAAAGGAGTACCAAGCTAGAGGACCTCAGTGGCAAACACATGATTTCCGCTTAGTAGGGCCAACTTGTCAATAGAAGTAGTATTTTTCTCTTACAATGTTACAATTGGCATATATAAATGTAATATCTTCATTAATAATTTTATAAAAAAGAATCCGCTACTAGTCGTTAATATTTAGTTGAGAAATGAGAAAATGCCAAGTAACAAGTAACATCCATATCATAGAACAACATTGAGTATGGGATAGTAAACATTACCTTAATTTGTAGTGGAAGAATGTTTAATTGTAGAAATCTAAGGAAATAAGTTGAAATTAATTAACTTTGAGGGAGGCAAAATATGATATTTATCTGAAAATATTTGAATTATATGGAATACCAATGAAAATGCGTTACTTTGGAGGGTTCGCGGCTCCTGCCTGCCCCTCCCTGTGTCCGCCACTCCAGGACAGTACAAGGAAACATTTACATAGCAAACATAAGAGACGAAAGGATGAAATCATGTTGCTCAAGAACACTTTGAGCTGGATCTCGCTGCCAAAAAGTACATCTTGGTCATGTTGTTGCAAAGGTAGCTAGATAAAGGCCATGCATCACAAAGAGCATGTAGTTCAGCCTCTAAGGCAATATGAACACCCAGCGTAACCAAGTAAAAACTCACCTGCTGTATCACCAAATTAGTTCTTTGTTTTACTCGAGGGCTTGGCGAGGAGTTAGAGACGAAGCAAGGCGAAGCAACGGTTCAACGAATGATGAGGAAGAAGACTGCATCACATCGGGGTCAGGAAGTAGGTCGCATGCACGTCCTACTGTCACAGGTCGCACGACCTAGTTCGGGGTTGACAAATTCTGGTTGTTACTTAATCCGTTTTAGAGTCATTTTTTTGGGTATCTTGGGCACTAAGTCGGTCTTATATGTCTATATAAGGGACCTATGTCGTGCTCTTACTATTAATGGAAGAAGGGCTCAAGTGCAAAGAAGATAACGTTGAAAGACGGAAAAGGGGTCTCTATGTCTTTTCTGAAAGTATCGTGTCTTATTTAAATAGCTGAAGACTTTATTGTAAACTCGTTTACATTAGCTGGACATTAGTTGTATTATTAGATCTTATGATCTGATCCAACGGCTCACAATGAGACCGTTGAGTTACTTGTATTTATTCCTTCTCTGATCAATGGAAACCTAAGGCAGCCGCTCATTTGTCTCCATTCTCTGTCTCGTCCTCTTCATTTCTCTGCAATTCTATGAGAAAACCCTAAACAGATTATACAAGTTTTCATGGTATCAGAGCCTCATTCTGGCTACCATGGCTCAATCATCCCCAAATCCTCTCTATCTATTGTCTAATATTCTCAATCTCATGTCCTTTAAACTCGACAATTCCAATTATGTTCTTTGGCGACATCAACTATCTTCTATCTTTCGTACCCAGAATCTCTATGGCTACATCGATGGCTCGATTCAGCCACCGCCGGCTACTATTCCTAATCCTGACGCTCCTGGCGGTTCCGTTCCTGATCCGGCGTCTCGTGACTCGTACTCTCAAGATCAATCCCTTCATGTTGGAAATATGCCCTAGAGGCAATCTATTTCTTGTGACATTTATATGGACTTACGATTCATTAAGTTATCGATATGGAGATATGCTAACATGAATTAAGTCCTTAGAATATAAATGTTATATTCTTAAATATCCCTAGTCAACTATATTGATCAACAGGACGAACAACTATAGACTAGTATGAGATTGGATTGATATGGAGATATCACGATCCAACATATGGGTATGCATTAGGGGTAATGGCATACTGGATTGACCCATCTCCGAGAAGGCTACATACAAGTTATGTAAAGTCACAAGCGCTTCTTGCGGTGACAACAGTATTGTCATCCTTAGACTTGAAGTCACTAGATCATCTAGTTGTGGAATATTGTGTCTTGGTAGCGTCAAACGCTACACCGTGACTGGGTAGCAAATATCCGCGACCACTCGAGGGATAGTGCTTATAGAATGTCTGGCTAGACTCAGGTAAATCAATATAGGATATCGATGTTATCTGCATGGATAAGACTATTCCCAGGATCGAGAAACTATGGATTGGATATACGAGTGTGACTTGTATGTCGCGTGTCCAATCCGGATATAGAGACAAAGGGACGAGACAATACTTGCACAACGTGTGTCAAAGTGATGACTATTCCTGTTAGTTGGGTGACATGGATGTGTTGCTAGATACTGCACCATTTTAATAAATTTTTACTACCAACTAAGTAAGAACCTATGGGGTCACACTCCATATGGATCAAACTAGACTTGAGAATTAATTAATATGATTAATTAAATAGAATGATCAAAATGCAATCACTTGCAAAATTAGTAGGACTAATTTGCATGGTGGACTAATCCATGTATAAACATGATTAGGAGTTGCAAGATGGACTAATCCATGTATTGACATGATTAGAACTAATTTGCAAATATAATTAATCCATGTACGGACATGATTATGACTAGTTTGCAAAGGGAACTAATTCATGTAAGGACATGATTAGGAGATGGGCTAATATGTAGTTAACAAGGAGTTGGTGGACTATATACATTAGAACTCCTAGCTTATTCTCAATACGAGTGTCATAATTGTTATAACACTAAGAGAGAAAGAGAAAGGAGAGACAGCAAGACAAGGTCAAGGCCGAGCCTAGACCCTGTACGCCTCCTACCCGTCAGCTATAGGAAGCCGAGCCTCCCTCTGGTCTCCTTTGTATGATTGTTCTTCTTCCTTCTTCCATCGGATGCTAGCACACGACGTGGAGGAATCTAGAGCTCGTAGAGATGTGACACTATTTGCGTTAGAAGTCATCACAGGAGACCCACAAGGTGACTATTACGTATCCTTTACTATCGTCATGAATTCTCTTCATGTGCTCCTTGGAGGGTCTTGTGCGGATATTTTATTCTTTAATTCCGCTGCGTAATCTGTTACAAAATCCTACAGTGGTATCAGAGCCACATGTCGTAGAGCATAACGTAGTTTATGTGTTACGATTCATGTCTTTTACACTTTAATTGTTTGATTATTGCGTAAAACGGACAAATTAAGCATATTGGATGCAAGTTGAAAGTGATTCAACCAAACAAGAACTAATTTACATAGGATGTAGGAATTAGTGAGTTTGAGAAAATTTTGGATCTAGATCTAGGGTTTGGGCACAAATTGGAAATGAGTTTATAATTTGGAAACGTTTTGTACTTGGGGAACAAGGAAGACGTTGTTTTGGAAACAACTACCAAGGAGGTTCCGCCCCCTAGGGGACCGCCCCTCCCTCCTTGCCGTTCAAGCCAGGCCTAGGCGGTTCCGCCGACCGCACTGGTTGGTCTGACCGGCCTAGGCTCGGCCTGGGCGGCTCCAAGGGGTTCGACCACTAGTTTGGTGGGCCCTCTTGGACCGTTTTGACCCTCGTACATCCAAAATCAATTAAAATTGACTAAGCGCATTAAAATTGGATTTTAACTGTTTATGTGCAATTCACATGGTGATTGGATATGACCTTAGATGTGGTTTGTTGTGGATGTTTTAATTTTGTGGTTTGTTTACGGCCTGTGAGCTGATCAAATTAATGTAATAATTAATTAGGTTTTACGGCCTGCGAGCCGGTATATTTTTATGAACTTGTGAGATTTATTTATTTAGTTTGGATGCTAGCTAGTACTAAATAAAATAGACAGCCAAGATTGGAGAAAAGAAGCCCAAAAAATTAAAGGAGCCACAACATGGAGCATCCCACAAGGCTATGAAGGATGGACCAAAAGATAGACGGACATGGAGATGAGCTCGTTATTTTTTGGGTTCATAGATATTCTCATTGACTTGGGAATATCTTAGTCCAGGAGACCATATCCACATCACGTTAATTTCTATTTTGTGGATGTTTACTTTATTCTCTTATTATTATTCTTGGTGTATGGATGATGCATGCAATTGGATAATAAGATAATTAACAACCCGGATCTTTTATTTTGAGTTTTCTCGACTCAAATAAGTAGATAAGTTGATATGAATCCACAAAATAATTAAATGAATAAAGAAAAATCTTTCAAAACTAAAATATTACATTTGCGTTCTCATTACTTAAATAATCATCACAAATCAATTAATCAAGCTCGTGCGGGCCAAAGCAGGACAACTTGATTCATCATTATGTGGTGCGATGACACATGTAATGTCCAATTATTGGATTAGGAGGTTGGACGTAACTAGATAATTATAATAAGGATTAAAAGCCTAGAGGCATCCGATTGGGATTATCTATATGATAGATAAAAAAGGAGTTATTTGCTCAATTGAACCAAGAGTTGCATGGGATGCAATTTGAATTGTTCCTACCTAAATAACTAACTTTTGAGTGATTTGCCAAAGCAAGCTCAAAAGGAAGTAAAATATGGATCTTGGCCCACTAGAAAATATAATGATATTTTCCGCATTAATATCTTGAGGGTTATTAATCCGAGAAAAATAGTGGGAGCTATGTTTGACAATTTAAGTCCTTGTTAAATATAGTTAAAACGTCACAATACTTTGTATAAATCCTATTTTGTTGAATACCCATGGCATTAAACAAACGAAACACGATTTTATGTCCTTAAGAACGACGAGCTGTCTGGAATCTATTTTCTAGACTGGTATAAAATTGAGAATTGTTCTCGAACAAAAAAAAGAAAAATGTTGTACATCGTAGAAAATAAAGTTCTTTTCCTATCGACTACCAAAACACACTAAAGCCTAAAGGAAAGGAACAACAAAGAATGATTCTTTGGATGTAACTTGCCTCATGTCAGCTGCCATGAACTCTGAGCTTTGGAAGCAAGATGAGAAACATGGAGGCGTATGATATGATGATACATTAAAAGGAGCTCTTTGAAGAGCGAGCTAGACATGAAAGGTTTAAGGTGTTGCTCCATTTTACACTCTCTTTCTTAGCACTCGTCATGATCAAGATGGAATGAGTTCGGACTTGCCAAAGCAAGGCGACTTGATTCATCGAGATATGACGCGACGACACAAGCTAGTAGTGTGTGACTACTGAAGCAAGTAGATAAGCGCAACTAAACTGCTTCAATGAGATTGAAAGCTTAGTGACTGGGAGTTATCTATGAGACAGATAAAGATAAATATTTATTCCTCCAAGTGGACCAAGAATTGCATTGGATACAATAATAGTTTTTTTCAAAGGTGACTTACTCAAAATGATTGAGAATCACTAAACAAAAGGGGGCTAAAGCAAAATATGTTAATGGTTTACAGCATGGATAAGGAAAAAGGTTCGCGCCGACCCCATGAGTATAAAGCAAGCTTGTTGCTAAAACCAAATTGCCTTAAAAGTCCCATAGGTGGTGTAGAGGAAGAGAGACTACCCAAAGTACCTGGAAGGAAATAACAAAGGAATTATGAATTCCAATTTAGGTATTTTTGTTATAGAAGTCAATATGTCTATCTCATGATCATGAGTATATGATATTAGATGAGGATCTCACGTTTATAGAAATGTGGAGGATCTCAACAAATGAAGACAATTTGTTGTTTTGTGATGCGCTTTTTTCAGCCTGCAAAGCCAGATGCTCTGATCTCCGTGTTCATTTCAAGGTATGTTCTATTTTGAGTGTTTTCAGATGTGTTTTACCTATCTATTGACTGTATATTGAATTCGTCAAGTGACTCTGAAATGAACTAGATATATAAATTTGTTGATACAAGTGTCGTTTTTTATTGACTGTAGAAATGAATCTGTAGTTGCAATTTTGTATGAATCTCCACTTTATGAAAAAAAATGTTACTTCATGCTGTAGGAGTGTAAAACTTGCATTGTTCTGAGTTTAGGTTCTGCAATCTGCAAGCACTTAATTATGATCTAACTGCGGTGTGAGTCATAGATGATTGCATTGCAGCAACCATTTAGAGATTAAAAGGAATTTATGGTACAGTGTTCTTATACATGAGGTGATGTTTACTTGCTCTTCATGACTATAAACTGACTAGGATGCTTCAGCTAGTTGATTGGGGTGTTGCTGCATTAGAAGCACTGCTTATTTATGTTCATTTAGCCAACATGGTTTTTGCTTTCACTGTAGATTATTGTTGTCTAAGATGGCATTGGGACATGTCTGCCCCTTTAGTGTATTTTAATTGCTGAAGGGAGATGATATTGTTCCTAGATTGATTCGCCCTTTCACTTTGTCAGCAATCTTGTGTTTTCTCCCTCTTGCTGATCATTTATGGGTGGAATATGTGTTTTGTTAATGTAGGAGAAGTTGGATTGATCGTTAAATCTAGAATTGGGTTAGAATATGATGTAATTAAACCAAATTCACTCTATTTGTGCACTTTGGAGATATGCAAGATTTTGGGTTAGAATATACAATATTTTGCTTGAGATGAAAAGATGTTTTGGCAGAGTACAAACTTGATTCATATAACTGATGATTCTCAACACTCTGATTTTGGAGGCCGAGAGATTTCTAGTTGTCTCAGATAGATAAATAAAATGCCAAGCAATAACTGGATACTACTGAAGTACTTTAGATAATTATCTTCTATCACCATTTTTATACGAATGACTTTTATTAGTTTCTTGCATTTTCAAGACTTATCTATTTTCCCAAGAGGGACCATGTTTTAGGAAATTGTCATTTACCTAGATTTACATCTCATAAGAGCAAATCGTCACCATCCATGTTTTAGGAAATTGTCATCTACCTAGATTTACATTTCATAAGAACGTATCTTCTCCTACATCTTCAAAATTAAAGCTCACATGCTTAAGTCTCTTGTTGTTCTTGCATTCCTTGCGCACACCGAGTTTTTACTGAAATCTCAAATGACTTACAGTATGTATGTTCAGATTATACTAGTCATTGTTTTAAGTTGGTCTCATCTTGATCAGCATGACTTCTCCTTCATATGTTCATACTGTATATGTATGTATAGTGCCTGTTGGATCTGATTTCCCAGCATGTTTGTGTTGATTCTTTAATTGATTGGCATGTTTTTGTCTGCATGTTGATTTGAGCTCTCTTAACTCTGCTGTATGCATAATTTGCAGAACACAAGGGAGACAGCGCACGCTATCCGGAAGTTGCCCCTAGTCAAGGCCAAAAGGTACTTGGAGGATGTTCTTGTCCACAAGCAAGCCATTCCATTTACCCGTTTCTGTCGTGGAGTTGGGCGAACTGCTCAAGCTAAGAACCGCCACTCAAATGGACAGGGACGTTGGCCTGTTAAATCTGCCAAGTTCATTCTTGACTTGCTTAAGAATGCTGAGAGCAATGCTGAGGTACACAAGTTTGAAGAATCATTCTTCTTTTCATATGTATGATGGTTCTTTGTTGTTGATACAACTTACGACTTGTGTTGCAGGTGAAAGGTTTGGATGTTGATACACTTTACTGAAAGAGATAACAAGATTTGAGGGTGAAGAACCCTAATTGCAGAGAAGAAGATGAAGAGAAGAGGCAGAGTATTATTCACAAAGACCTTAATCGGCTATTACATCAACCAATAGCTTATATAGTGCTATATCAACGGCAGGATGAGAAGGACATCTCATCCAACGGTAGGATGAGCTGTTAGGGTTCGTACATCAGGAGGAATGACAAATATACCCTTACAACAAGTGGGTAATTACATTCATGAAGAAGGGCTTAAATCTTTGGGCTTCAAATGCTGTGTTGGGCTTCTTTCTTCAGTCTTGGGCTTGATTTAGCTTTAGAGTCCATGTCCGTTATTACGCCCCCTTAAACTGATGGGGAATGCTGAACCATCAGTTTAGACTTGAACTTATCAAACTGCTAAACCGGAAAAGACTTGGTAAATATATCAGCTAGTTGATCTGCACCAGATATAGGAACCACAGTAAGATGTTTTAAGAGTGCTTGTTCACGAATATAATGATAGTCCAACTCGATGTGTTTAGTACGAGCGTGAAATAAGGGGTTAGCCGTAAGAGATAAAGCAGACAAATTATCAGTGATTAGTAATGGGGGTTCTGGTATACGTATACGTAGATCATAAAAAAGTTGTCGAAACCACGATAAATCAGCGGCACCAGTGGCAAGTGCCCTATATTCCGCTTCAGTTGAAGAGCGGGAAACAGTGGGCTGCTTTTTAGCAGACCAGTGGACAGGATTAGGGCCGAGGAAAACAACGAGCCCAGTAGTACTACGGCGATCAGTTGGATCACCGGCCCAATCGGCATCGGTAAAAATGTGAATGGGCAAATGCCCTTTTTGATAAAATAAGCCATAAGTTTTGGTACCTTGAAGATACCTAAGCACTCTTTTAGCACCACTAAGATGGGCAGAGGTTGGTTGGTGCATAAATTGGCACAAGTGATTCACCGCGAAGGCGATGTCAGGTCTACTAAACGTAAGATATTGTAAAGCACCTAAAAGTTGACGATAAGTTGTGGCATCAGGAAGTAAGTCCCCATCCAGGACATGGTATTTAACTCCACCAGCAAGGGGTGTGCTGGTGGGTTTACAATGGGACATATTGAACTTAGCAAGTAAATCACATATGTATTTTTCTTGAGTGATTTTGATGCCATGTGAGGACCTACTGATTTGTAATCCGAGAAAGTACGTTAATGGACCAAGGTTGGTCATTGAAAATTCAGTATTGAGTTTTTGAGTAAGTAAAGTAATGTAGGGAAGATCATTCCCGGTTACTATAATGTCGTCGACGTACAACAATAAAATGGTAAGTTTATTGTTGATATGTCGGACAAATAAAGAACAATCTGCAGTAGAAGCAACAAAGCCCAAAGATAATAAAAAAGTGGTAAACCGTTCAAACCAGGCCCGAGGGGCCTGTTTGAGCCCGTAAATAGATTTGTTAAGACGACAAACATAATGAGGATATTGAGGGTTTACAAACCCAACAGGCTGCTGCATATAGACAGTTTCACGGAGAAAGCCGTGTAAAAACGCATTTTTTACATCAAGTTGTAGTAAAGGCCACGAAAAAGTAGCGACTAAAGCTAAAATAGTACGAACCGTGGCATGTTTAACGACTGGACTAAAAGTCTCGTCGTAATCGATGCCATGGTTTTGGTGAAAGCCTTTTGCTACTAAGCGGGCTTTGTATCTAGAGACAGACCCATTTGGGTTAAACTTAGTGCGATAAACCCATTTGTTACCAATGAGATTTATATTTTTAGGGGGTGGAACAAGAGTCCACGTATTCTGCTGTAAGAGACTGTTGAATTCTTCATCCATGGCTTTTTGCCAAAGTGAAGATTTAGCAGCCTCTTTAAAAGAGGTGGGATCAGAGTGTTGTGTGTGAGAAGGTGTAGTTGCAGAAAATCCAACAGAAGAAGAGGGAGTAGCATAATAAACAAGTTTTCTTTTACTAATGCCTGATTTGCTACGCGTTTGCATCGGATGGCCACCAAGAGATGTGGAAGTAGGAGGGTGTGGGGGGGAAATCATCACTGGACTATCACCAGCTGCCGAGCCAAAGTGGGTCTGAGACAGTGAACCAGCACCTGCATCAAGTGTAGTACCTGGAGTATCAAGAGGAGTATCTGTTGGGTTCCGAAGGGACTGTGCAGGTGATGGTGCTGTAACAGAGGGTCCACTTGGCTGCAGATTAGGAGAGCCCTCAGAAAATATGTTCTCTGGTATAAAACCAGAGTGGTCAGATTCATGAGATGAACCTGAAGAAGGGACAGAAGTGCCTGAAACAGAAACATCAGAATGTGAGTGAATAGAAGTAGAAGATAAAGAAAATGGAAATGAAAATTCATCAAAGTAAACATCCCTGCTGACAAAAAATTTGTGAGAAATAGGTTCATAACAGATATAACCCTTGTATCCAGAAGCATAACCAAGAAAGACACACTTTTTAGTTTTAGGATCCAATTTTGATTTGTTATAATCAGTTAAGCGCGGATAACATGAACAACCAAAGACACGTAAATAAGTGTAGCCAGGTTTAGATTTAAATAACAATTCATAAGGAGATTTGTGAGAATTAGTTGAACTAGGCATTCGATTAATAAGGTATGTAGCTGTGGCTACAGCATGATACCAAAATTTCTTTGGTAAAGAAGCAGTTTCAAGCAATGTAACTGCTGTTTCTATAATGTGTCGATGTTTACGTTCAGCTAGACCGTTTTGTTGAGGAGTATAAGGGCAGGATTTTCTATGACTAATACCACTTTCAAGTAACAGTTTCTGAAAAGTGAAAGCAGTGTACTCCCCTCCACCATCCGATTGAAAATTTTTAATAGGATACCCCAGAAGTTTTTCAATAAAGAGTTTATAAGTTGCAAACACAGAACTGACTTCAGACTTAAGTTTTAAAGGGAATAGCCAAGTGAATCTTGAAAAATTATCAATAAACAGTACATAATACCTATAACCAGAATAAGAAATAGTGGCAGCAGGACCCCATACATCGCTGTGAATCAAATGAAGAGGAGTAGAAGTAACAGATTCAGATAATTTATAAGGTAAACGAGCAATTTTTCCAGCTAGGCATGCTTCACATAGAGAGTCATGTTGTTTAACAGAATTTAAAGAAGAAAAAGATAAACAATTAACACATTGTGATAAAACAGTTTCTGATGGGTGACCCAGGCGTGAATGCCAAAGTTGTGATTTGATTCTTTGGCCTAAATGAGCTTGAGGGCCTTGAAGAGATAGAGAAGAGAAGGGATACAAGCCATTTCTACTGGGTCCCTGAAAAAGTATTCTGTCCGTATCCTTGGCCTGGATACAAAATGAGTCCTTATCAAAAATAAAGCGAGTATTGTGGTCGGAGCAAAATTTGTGGACTGATAATAAATTAACAGATAGTGAAGGAACATGTAAAGTGTTTGACAAAGAATAAGAGCAATTTGAAGTTGTAAGAAAGGCAGTACCAGAGTTCTTTATAGGAAGAGAGGAGCCGTTACCCACTGTAACACAGTCATTTCCGGAGTATGGCTCTGCAAGAGAGAGGTTGCGGAGGTCGGACGTCATGTGACTGGAGGCTCCGGTATCAGTTAACCAGAGATCAGAAGATGGTATTTGCTGCTGATTAGATGTTGCAGCCATAGCAGAGAGCTGCTCAGGAGGGTGGCGACCTTGATATGCATAATCCATACGGTGGTAGCAGTCAATAGCGGAATGGTAGTCGTATCCGCAGATTTGACAATTAATCGGGCTTGAGCCACCACGACCTGAACCACTGTTACGCCCCCTGGAACCGGAGCGTCCTGATCCGCCTCGACCCGAACCGTTACCATACCCGGATGCGCCATACCCGGATCCGGAAGACCCGGACCCGTAACCAGATCCGTAGCCGAACCCGGTACCAGACCCGACATCAGATCCATAATTTTGACCATCATTGTACCCGGATCCAGAACCGAACCGGCCTCCTCTGAAGTTGGATCGACCGCCTCCTCGAGAACCGGATCGACCCCCACCACGGAAGCCAGAGGGTTGGCGACCACCACGTCCACCACGGTGATGGTAGAACGCCGCCGGAGAAGACAGATCTGGGGTTGGCGACTGTGATGCGAGCATCTGTTCATCAGGCTTGAGCAAGACATAGAGTTCTTCGAAAGAAATAGGGTCAGATCGAATCCGAAGAGAAGATCGGAAAGGATTGAACTCCGGTGGAAGGCCGTTGAGTGTATAGAGTAACATGTCCTCATCATCTATCATCACAGAGGAGACAGCAAGGCGGTTGCGCAGTGTCTTAAGACGCTGCATGTATGAATCGATCGAATCAGAACCTTTCTTGATTGATTGAAGTTCACCTTTGAGTTGCAAAATATGAGATCTAGTAAGAGAGGCATAACGCCGCTCCAAAACAAGCCAAGCGTCGTGAGAGGTAGCAGATCCGATGACTTGAGTGAGAGATTCAGCGGTAAGAGTGGCGTTGAGGATCGTTAGGACCGCCTGATCTTGTAGATGCCAAGCCGTGAAGGCTGGATTGACCTCCGGAGAAGCCGATCCATCGGTGGTGGGTAAGAACTGTGCCGGACAAGGTGTAGATCCATCAAGAAAACCAAAAAGAGTATGGGTTTTGAAGATTGATGTGATTTGGTGCTTCCATAACACAAAATTGGAAGCATCTAATTTGAAAGGTAAAAGGTTATGTATGTTAGATAAGAGGTATAACGGCGGTGTCGCCGGTGTGGTGGTGGTATTGGTAGAGAGCGACATTAGTGCTCTGATACCATGAAAGAGATAACAAGATTTGAGGGTGAAGAACCCTAATTGCAGAGAAGAAGATGAAGAGAAGAGGCAGAGTATTATTCACAAAGACCTTAATCGGCTATTACATCAACCAATAGCTTATATAGTGCTATATCAACGGCAGGATGAGAAGGACAGCTCATCCAACGGTAGGATGAGCTGTTAGGGTTCGTACATCAGGAGGAATGACAAATATACCCTTACAACAAGTGGGTAATTACATTAATGAAGAAGGGCTTAAATCTTTGGGCTTCAAATGCTGTGTTGGGCTTCTTTCTTCAGTCTTGGGCTTGATTTAGCTTTAGAGTCCATGTCCGTTATTATTTACATCTCTCACATCCAAGTGAACCAAGCCCAGACGCAGAGGCGTCGTACTTACCGTGCTCATGGAAGAATCAATCGTAAGTGATATTGCCACTGTTTCTGTCAGAATCACTAGCAACTCTATCTTATGCACTATGTAACCAAATGTAACTGTTTTGCAGCCTACATGTCATCTCCATGCCATATTGAGTTGATTCTGTCTGAGAAGCAAGGACGGAACTACAGGTAAGGAAGCATGGGCCATGGCCCCCCCATGGGTTTTGCTTTAGAAGTAGTATTGTAATGGGAAATAATCCCATGCATCGCACTTTGGTAATCCTGGCCCCCTCCAGCTCTGAGAATATTTACCTTGGCCCCCTCTACAAAGTATTTCTGGGTCCGTCTCTGCTGAGAAGGAAGAACCTGTTAAGAAAGAGGTACATATTTGGAAACCCTTCTGTCCCTGGATCAAAGAGGAACAAGCCTGAATTGCAAGTCTAGGTCTTTGACTGAAACTACTCGATAGACCAATTTATTGTGTAAGCTCTAACTGGTTGGTATTTGTTTTGCAGCCTGAATTGCAAGTCTCCTCAGGATCTAAGAGGAACAAGCCTCTCCGCAGCGGTGCATCGTCTTGAACAACATTAGTTGTGATTGCTTGCATTTTCCTTGTCCTGTCCCTGGGGAACAGATTTTTGTCGTTTTTTCTAGTGTTTTGGATTTTGTTCTGTTAGATTGTTAAATTATCAGTTGCTATTTTGAGAAGCGAACTTCTGGTGAAACTTAATGGTCTTTAAATTTAGAAAATTATCAGCATCTGGAACCTGTAGTTTGTTGTCGTATAAACAAAAACTTGATACGCGGCACAATGCACCATGTCATGGAATAGATCTTTACAGATAACTGATTAAATCTCGGTGATATTGGTTTGTTTTAGTGAGATGCTTTGTGGAAACATTGTTTGCTGCATCCCTTGTCCTGCTGAGAAAACAGTATGTTCCTGATTTTGCTTTCCTTCCTCTCTGGTAGACCCATTTTCGATATTTTGGATAACATCTCTAGTAAAACTTGGTGGTTAACGAGACCTTGTCACCTAATGAGTTGAGCAGTGCCCATTAGTTGGTCTACTGAAAGTGTAGTATTCTGCTTAGTATTGGAGTCTGTCGTGGAATAGTTCGGCAATTCTTCTGGAAGTGTTTTCATTGTTCAAATAACTATCACCTAAATTATTACCTAAATTGATATACTTCTGTGGAATCAAATTAAGCTGATTTGAACTTGCGATGACAGAGCCAGATCAGACTCACATTAAGTTAGTTTACCTGTGTACCAGAGCCATTCTGGTTTGATGCCAATCACCATTTTTTCAAAGGGTAAAAGACAAAAACCACCCCTTGAGTATGGGGTATATACAAAAAAACCCCTCGTGTTCGAGATATACAAAACCCACCCTCGGAGGGGACGGCAGTTAGTCAAAGACCACCCTTCTGTTAAAGTCAGTCAGTAGGGGGGGGGGGGTGCAATTTGTCTTTTTATGACTATTTTGCCCCTTTTTGTGTTTGTTTTGGTGATGTTCTTGGTGTTTTTGGTGTTCTTGACCACCTCCACCACCACCACCACCACCACCACATCCCCGCCATCGCACCACTGATTTTCACAGCCGCCAACAACGCCACCACCTTCCCAACCACCAACACAACAAAAACAACAACAACAACAAATTGGCAAAATATCACAACCCGCCACAACTAGTGCCACCAAACTCCATTCAAAAACCCAAAAAACACAAGCAAAACCACAAATTAATTTCTCAAACTCCATTCTACACCCTTACAGAGGCATTGGTTCCTTCAAATTAGTTTCTCAAACCAATCTGAAAAACCTAATTCTTTCAATATTCAAACCATATGAACCCACACAAAATGCTCACACAGGAGTTACCTCCCTTTAAAGGGCATTTCTCGAAAGCACAAGTAGTTGCTGAACCCGAGTCATCTGAAGAAGAAGAACCCTCAATGGGACGGGAAGAAGGCAGAAATCCATATCTAGAAGAAGACCCAGAAACCCAGATCCCGAAGAACCTTCTTCAACCTTGAAGAATGACGCCGCCTTGAAGCCTGCAGAACCCAGATCTCGAGCCCTCACCCACCTACCAGCTTCGACGAAAAGCCTGTAGAACCCTCGATGGGGACGGGAAGAAGGCAACGGCGTTCGTCGGAGAACCCTCAACGGGGACGGGGAAGAAGTCTGCGGTGGGTGTTGGTCTTGGGCGCAGGTTGTTCGTGAGAGAGAGAGAGAGGGACAGAGGTGGGTGTTGATGATTGTGATGGTGGTCGATGGAGATGAACAGAGGTGGGTTGCGGCTAGGGTTAGGAGAGTGAGAGAGACAACCGAGAGAGAGACGGAGGAAGTGGAGAAGAGAAGTGTAGAATGAAGGGAGAAGGAGAAGAAAAAGTTTATATAGTAGGGTATTTGTTTTTAATTTGAGGGTAACATAGTATTTTAACGATTTCCGTCCATCTCCGTTAGCTGCCGTCCAACTGCAAGGGTGGATTTTGTATATCCCCGAACACGAGAGTTTTTTTTGTATATACCCAAAAACTCGAGGGGTGGTTTTTGTCTTTTACCCTTTTTTAAAATGTGGCGATGGCAAAAGTTTTATGGGGAAGCTGAAGATGTCTTGTTCCAGTTCCTTCTCCTGTTGCTCCTTATGTCCCAAAGGTTTTCTGGACACCGAATCTCTTTCCTAGTAGTTCATTCTTTTGAGGGAATTATATAGTTCGGTGATAATGGATTTTTTTGTCATTCCATTATTGTTGTAATTAGTCGAAAAAATCCGGATAACTTGAACAATGCCCAAGGTCGACCATATAGGTTTTGTATGCAGACCAAAGTAGGTATGATAATAGATGTATTATTCCATTTCCATAGCATATGCTCATAAAACAAATAACTAATTTTGTTTGGAAAATATTTATAATTTTTTTAATAAAAAAATATATACATATATATATACATATATATATATATATATATATATAAACATGTGTCAAATTGATTCAAAATGTTACACACTCTTATAGAAATAGGGACTGAACTCAAAAAGGATACCACTACTACAACTTGTATTATTGTAATTGGGCATTTGAGCCCGAGGAGGATAAAATCGGGAAAGAAAGAAGAGAACCAGGGGAGAAAAGTAATTCAAAGCTTGCTGGGAGGGGCGACCTTGTAGGCTTACATTTCCCCGACGAGTATTCTATACTATACCACATGCGTATATATCTATCACATACGAGCTGTTTTTTAAAGTTGTCATTGTTTGTTTGTTTCTTAGTATCCTCCAATATCACATAAATTATATGTTCGAAATAAGCACTTGCAGAAGAAACTATTCGTGTACCACTGTGAAATTAAAATGTATGTCTCAAGCCTATAACCCCATAGAATTTCCAAGGATGATTACACTACTACAAATTGAGAATATATATGTAGTCACGCGTCACGAGAGTGAATGGGGAAGGACAACATGATTCTCTCTTTAATTATTCATGACGATTTCATGAATTCATGGATAACTCTGTAGATAGTCTTTGCAAATTAATGTCACAATAGGAAAGAGATCTCTAACAAATATAATCTAACATGACTATAGATCACGGCATTTTTTGACACTGCGTTTTTTCTAACCAAGCGGAGATTAGCATTGCTTAGGGATTTTTTTTTTTTTTACATAAGTGGCCAGAGGTCAAGTACAAGTCTGATACTTAAATCCCCATAATCAAAGGGAGTACCAAAAGCTAGAGGACATCAGTGGCAGACGCATGATCTCCGAATAGTAGGGGCCAACTTGTTAATAAAAGAAGTATTTTTCTCTTACAATGTTACCATTTGTATACATACGTGTAGTTCATGGTGGAAAGATGGGCCGACTCGCGTGCCAATTTGGCACGGCCCGCCTCGGCTCGCTCTAAACAAGCCCCAGGCACGGCCTGCTCCACCCTCTGACACGGCACGGCCCGCTCAAAGGCGTGCTCAACCCGTGGCACGGCCGGGTCACGTTCCTCCCCTTGCCGGCCCGCCCCGCCCCACCCCGCCCCCGGGCCGTGCACGACCCGCACAAGCAAGGCCCCTCCGACACGACCCGTGCACGACCCGCCCACTACAACCCGACACGTGTTGAGTTTCTAGTTCGGGGTTGAAAATTATGGTTGCTTCCTAATCTGTTTTAGGGTCATTTTTTGAGATGTCTTGGGCACTAAATCGGTCATATATGTCCATATAAGTGACATAGGTCGTACCATTACATGTGTGGGTTGTATTCGTATGTGTTTTCTCAATAAACAAGGGGGTCGGGCCGTGGATGTAGCTAGCATCGTGCTAATGAACCACATTACATCGGGTGTTCTTGATTTCAGAGTTTGCATCGTCTTAGCTCACGATTGTTAAGGAATGAAATAATATCTTATTATCTCATTCATTGATTTGTGTAGTTAGTTATTATCTCTTACGTGATTTATGCAATCACCCATTATGTTGTTATTATTTGATTTCCTAGTTTAGCACATTATACCTTTTATGTAACCACTCTCACGAGTATATATATGGACCATTGGTCTCCAGGAATAACAATCATTCATTCAACATTCATATGGTATCAGAGCTCTGTAGAATTTTTTTCTACACGATCTCTCTCTCTTGTCGCTAATCGTAATCCGACTACCTTGCCCTTCGGTCTCGGACGCAGACCATCACCATCATGACTACCACCACAACACCATCAATGATCCATGCCCCAACAAAATTCCCCATCAAACTCTCGTCCGCCAATTTTCTCATTTGGCGTCAACAAATTGAAGCCACTCTGATTGGTTTCGATCTACTAGGGTTCATTGACGGATCCACCGAAGCGCCGTCACCCAACACTGATATTGCGAAATCAGAGGCTAACCCACCCTACTCTATCTGGTATCGTCAAGACCTGATCATTGTCAGTGCCCTCCTCGGTAGTTGCACTGAGTCGATTCAGCCACTGATCTCATCTGCATCCAGTGATGCTTGGACCACTCTCATGGAAAGCTATGCAATCACAACACCATCAATGATCCAACAAATGCCCCAACAAACTTCCCCATCAAACTCTCGTCCGCCAATTTTCTCATTTGGCGTCGAAAAATCGAAGCCACTCTGATTGGTTTCGATCTACTAGGGTTCATTGACGGATCCACCGACGCACCGTCACCCTACACTGATACTGCGAAATTAGAGGCTAACCCAGCCTACTCTATCTGGTATCGTCAAGAACAGATCATTGTCAGTGCTCTCCTCGGTAGTTGCACCGAGTCGATTCAGCCACTGATCTCATCTGCGTCCAGTGCACTACTCGTGATGCTTGGACCACTATCATGGAAAGCTATGCAAGCACCTCCCCTGGAATATTCATCGCACTCAAGAATAAACTTTCTCACAATCCCCGCGGCAATCGCTCCATTTCGGAGTACATCAAGCCATCAAGGATATGAAGGACATAGCCAACGATCTTGCTCTCGCGCAGAGCCCAGTGTCCAACACTGATCTTCTCATCTCCATCATCAACCAACTTGGAGTCGAGTATTCCCCTATTGTCGCAGCTCTTCGAGTTTGCAACACAGCAGTTTCAATGGTTGAACTCGCGTCCATTCTTGAGGAACTCGAGCGCTATCTCCAAATCGCAGAACCAAAACCTACACCACTTCTTGCAACAGCGAATGTAACAACGTTACTCGGGAACACCTTCGCACCAAAGTACATACTCTCAGCCCTTGTACAATGGTGGCCACTCATGAAGACAAGATCGTTGCAAACACTCATCAAATACGCGTAATGTATCGCGCGCCACCCCAGCAGCTGCGACTCAACATGGTCATCTCGGGATGCGATGTCACTTCTGTAACATTCGAGGTCATGTAGTTCGGGAGTGTCGCAAACTCAATCGCTTCTTGAGTGATCACAACCATTCGGCTGCGACCAACACACATGCGATCAACACCACAGTCAGTCAAGCTTCTGGATCTGCTGATGCGTGGATGTTCGACAGTGGAGCTTCCCATCATGTCACTCCTGGAACAGCTTCTGGACATGATGAGATTTGTCTTGGTAATGGTAAGAGTCTCTCTATATCTCACATTGGTAGCACTAATCTTCCCATCTCTAGTCGACCCCTTCATCTGTCTAAAGTTCTCTGTGTTCCCTTGATACGTCGTAACCTTATCTCAGTCTCTCAACTTTGCCATACTAACCACGCTTGTGTTGAATTCTTCCTTTCTCATTTTATTTTGAAGGATCGCTTGAACGGAACCCCTCTTCTACGCGAAGAAAAATCGTGATGGAGTCTACTATGCACTTCGCCTCAGCCCTCCAGTCATCAACACAGCTGTCCTCTCAGACATCGAGCGTCTTCACCACATCTTTGGTCATCCGCGTAATAGAACGCTAGGGCTTATCTTGCAGAAATGTAATTTCTCTTTTCCTCCATCTAGATTTAAGAATTTCTCATGTACTTCCTGTCATATCAATAAAAGCCACAAGCTACCCTTTTCAGAAAACTCTCTTACTAGCTCGCGCCCACTTGAATTGCTTTACATCATAGTTTTAGAAACCTGACCGGACTGGCCGGTTCGACCGGTTCGACGCTGCCTAGCCGGTCGGGTTCGGCCTTTTGATCGCCCATGTATACGAACCGGTCAGAACTGGACAAAACTGCCGGTTTATAGTCAAACCGGTGAACCGGTCGATTTTCTCCGGTTTTACCGGTTTCTGCATACATCCCTAACCCCGTTTCACAATAGACATACTTGATGGCTGATGCAACCGCCATGATTCAGTGCGTAGATCTTCTCGAGCGATTCCCTTAATCTACCTCCAAACCTGTGAGAAATGGTGAAATAAGAGGAGAATCTCTTGGAACCACTGAATCATGGCAGCGAGAGATAGCGGCAGCGAGATGAAGAGGAAGATAAATGAGTTGCTCCGCTCGCGAAGATAGAGAGACGACGATGATAGATAGGGTTTGTGACTTTCTGCATTATTCGAAGATAGAGAGAGAGGGACAAAAGGATAAGAACAAAAAATAAAACTAAGTCAGAAGAGAATCAACAGGTAGTGGAAGATATGGGTTAGGTTTATGTGGGATTTTGAAAGGTCAAATGCTATGTCATCTATTCAAGCCCACGTTTGGTTAATTTTTTACATTTCTATGAATTTTGTAAATTAACTATGTGAATATATTTACATCAGTAAGTGAACTTGGACAATTTTAAACTTTTTACTAAGGGTTGTGACTTTAGCATGAAAATTTTATCCAAATTGTCACATTGGTAACAATCAATATAAATATTTTTAAACTATTCTTGATTAATTTCATCTTTGTATTATATTTTTATTATACATAAATATAAATAATATTTATATATTACTCAAAATAATGTGCGGTTAAACTGGTCCGACCACCGGTCCGACCGTGTCTGGTTCTGAAAACTTTGCTTTACAGTGATGTCTGGAGTACTAAACAGATCTCTCGTGTCGGCTATCTCTACTATGTAGTCTTCGTTGATCACTTTACTAAATATGTGTGACTCTACCCCCTCAAAAGAAAATCTGAAGTTGATTTGATTTTCTCTCAATTTAAACGCCTTGTCGAAAAAAGGTTTGCACAACCCATTGTCACACTCTACTCAGACAACGGTGGTGATTTCATCAAACTCCTACCACAACTTAACCTCCATGGCATCACTCACCTCACTACCCCTCCCCCAACCCCCGAACACAATGGCTCTGCCGAACGTAGACATCGCCACATTGTTGAAACTGGTCTCTCCCTTCTCCATGCCGCATCTCTTCCCATAGGTTATTGGCCGCTTGCATTTCAAACCGCAGTCTACTTGATCAATCGCATGCCCACTCCTATTATTCGTAATGACTCTCGATACTTTAGACTCTTTCGCATGTCTCCTAACTATAGGTCCCTCCAGCCATTTGGATGTCAATGTTTCCCCTGACTTCGACCTTACACCACAAACAAACTTGATCCACGTTCGATACCCTGTGTCTTCTTAGGTTATTCATTCACTCAGTCATCCTACAAGTGTCTCGACCCCTCTAACGATCGCATCTACATCTCTCACTATTTGCGCTTCGTACCACATCTTTTTCCCTTTGCCACCTTACCCCTTACCAAGTGTGATACCAATGTTGACTCGCATACCATGACGGACTCAGTTGCTCCAGCAGCATTTGCGCATACGCCCTCTATGGCTCATGTGACACCTCCTGCAGCACCACTTATGCATGACGCCACTCCAGCACCTGCACGTGTGCCTTCTACAGTGCCAATTCTTGGTCTCGCACCTGAACCCGCTTCTCCTCCAGCTGCGGTAACATCACCTGTGCAAGAACACACTCCTCCTCATGATGAAGTTGCCCCCAATGAAGTTCCTGCTCCAACCCCTGCGCATGCACCAATGCGCACTCGCAACACTAATCCCAAGTACTTCAATTCCCAATTTCTAAACACCACCACCCTACATCCAGCTCCATCAACCATTGAGCCACGAACTGTGGCCCAGGACATAATATCCTCTTTGGAAACAAGCAATGGATGATGAAGTTGCTGCCCTCGCACGCAATCATACATGGGATCTGGTTCCTCGTCATGTCCAACCTGTGGTGGGATGCAAATGGGTGTTTCGGATCAAGCGCAAAGTGGATGGTACTATCGACAAGTACAAGGCTCGAATTGTGGAAAAAGGCTATTCACAGGAGCTCGGACGTGATTACTCAGAAACGTTCAGTCCCGTCATGAAGCCTGTCACGGTTCGCATTATCCTAACATTGGCACTCTCGCATGGATGGTCAAAGCGTCAACTGGACATCAACCTCCGGGATATGTCGACAGCTCCGATCCCAATCATGTCTGTCAACTTCGACGAGCACTCTACGGTCTCAAACAGGCTCCCAGCGCATGGTACAATGAACTCTCTGCCTTTCTGCTCATTTCTGGGTTCCAACGGTCGCATGCAAATCCATCTCTATTCTACCTCTTTGCCAATGGGCTGCGCTTATTCTTCCTGCTATATGTGGATGAAATTGTGTTACCAGGAAACTCTCCGTCACCTTTATCGAAGTTTGTGGCTCGACTTGCTGCTCGATTCTCCCTCAAAGATTTGGGCTCACTTAGTCACTTTTTGGGAATGAAAGTTATCCCTGCTCAGGGGGGTCTTTTCCTCTCGCAGGCTCAATATATATCATACACTCTGGAGAAGTTTCACATGGAAGATTCCAAACCTGTCTCCACTCATATGAGCTCCAATGCTCTCCTTACACCAACGGACTCCACAAAGGCTATTGACATCTCTGATTATCGAAACCTCCTTGGTCTTCTGCAATATCTGAGCCTCAAGCGACCTGACATCTCCTTCGCGGTGAATCGACTCTCGCAATTTCTCCATGATCCACTTCCTCCACATTGGCTAGCTGTCAAACGCGTAATTCGTTACGTCAAAGACACATTATTTCAAGGGCTTTACCTGCGCCCGGGGGCGCGCATGGAGATCTCAGTCTTCTCTGATGCTGACTGGGGTGGTCATTCTACCATGGGGCGCTCCACCACTGCCTACACACTATTATTGGGCTCCAACGTCATATCATAGAAATCGGCTCTCCAAAGGTCAGTCTTCCATTCGTCCACAGAGGCTGAATACCATGCTCTTGCAAATGCTACAGCTGAGCTACTTTAGGTCCAACACTTGCTTCATGAGATTGGTATACCTCTCAATCGCTCTCTCACACTCTTTTGTGATAATCTCAGTGCAACATATGTCTGTAAGAATCCAGTTTTCCACTCTCGCATGAAGCATGTTGAACTCGATTACTTCTTCGTGCGCGATCTGGTCACATCAGGCAAGCTCAATGTGCGACATGTTCCCAGCAAGCAACAACTCGCGAATCCACTTACCAAACCACTTAGTCGCACCCTCTTTCTCCATCTGCGATCTAAAATTGGAGTCTCTGACGGATCCTCCATCTTACAGGGCGTGTTAAGGAATGAAATAATATCTTATTACCTCATCCCTTGATTTGTGTAGTTAGTTACTATCTCTTACGTAATTTATGGAATCACCCATTATGTTGTTATTATTTGATTTTCTAGTTTAGCAGATTATACATTGTATGTAACCACTCTCATGAGTATATATATGGACCATAGGTCTCCAGGAATTACAATCATTCATTCAACATTCATAACGACCCAGGTCATAACACAAATAAACCCCCACTACCAGCTGTGGAGGAAGCACAATGACTGCTTCCATCGGTGTTACGAATTAAAATATTGAGAGTGAGGTTTTGTCCAGGCAACTAGGACGGTAGACCGAGAAGAAGGATGGGGATGATCATGGACGTAGTAGTATTGGATGGCTTGATTATAAGCGATATTAACAGTATGTGAGTATGAAAAAGATAATTTCTAAAAAAATTAGCATTTCTTAGCTTCCATACCAGTGTACCATATGTTGGAGATTGTGTAACTAAAGACAACAATCCAAGGAAGAGAGATGCGGGAATTCTTATTAATGTGGTGTTGAATTTGTTCCTGCAGCCAATGTTTTGGATTATTAATGGACCGAAAATGTGGAGTTGCATTGGATGACTAAGAGCCCGTTTGGTAATGCTTTTGCTTTCTAGAACACTGCTTTGCAAATCTAAAAATAGTATTTTTGTGTTTGGTAAAGTTTTGTTTTTCTGCTTTCTAAAAAACAACTGCTTCCCCACAACAGCTTTTAAAAAGCAGGGGGGGGGGGGGGGTTGCTTTGTACGACCTGCTTTTTGATTAATTTATAGTTAGACATTATTATGTATTATTCACATAATCGCATACCCAGAAAAAACCCAAAACCAGAAATTGAACATCTTAGATGCAAAGAAGTTGATCGAATTATACCCAGCCGACTCCAACCCCTTGAAGGAGCTATCGAAGAAACAAGTTGAGGAGACTACCAAACCCTTGAAGAAGTTAAAGAATAAGAAATCAAAGAAAGAGAAAGAGCTTTACAATGAATCCGACGCCAAATCCGACCCCGTCTCTGACTCCGGCGAGACCTCCTCCGAAAAGATGCACCGCCTCCTCGACTTCATCATCGACGCCGCCTCCAAGGACAGTTTCAAAGTGACTGATTTATTGCACATGGGGAACATTATCAGGAGGTTTTGATAGTGGGTAGTGCAATGTGATAGTTTCACTATACTTGGGGTAGGCATTAAGTAATTATGTGAATTAGAATTGAATGTTCATGCTTGTTTTATGATCCGAATATATATATGATAATAACATCATAAATTCAAAAATTATTTAAAAGCATAAACCGCATTTATGATCTTTTAGCATAACAAATATGCCGCGAATGTAAAAGTGATATTATCATTCTATGTAATAATATAAAGTTATTTTTTTGACCTGGATATACCTATGTTTTAAATAGTAATATCACTTTTATATTTTTTCCTCAAAAAAAATGTATATGAAAATATCATAATTAATGTAAGTTAGAATCTTTTACCATAACAGATATGTCCGAGTATTAAATGATATTGTTATTCTATCTAATAATATAAAGTTATTTTTATGACCTGAATATAAATATGTTTTAAATAGTAGTACAAAATATATATATGAAAATAGCATACTTAATGTAAAAAAAATATGTGGGTACAAGAACATCAGAAGTAGTTCTTATTATTATTTAAAAACTATTCTTCAATGAATCTTTAGTTGATGTATATTGTATCGTTTTAAAATTTAAAAAACACGAATTATGACCTCATATTTAAATTTAATAATCATGCAAATAAAATGGTAAGAAATGATATTCTTAAAGTCATGTGGTATATATTTGTGCATCTACATGTATAGAAATGACATTATAGGTTTTTAGAAAAAATTGTCTCACGAATTAGTCCATGCTAATTTTCTCAATTTTCATCCTTCTTAATCTTATGTTAGACAATTTTTCTTTAAGATTGCTCGATCTTATGATGTGAGTATTAAATTTACTCAATAATGGTGTAAAGCATAAATGATAATATTATAACAAGTTCAATAAATAAAAATATTATTGGCATATAATCTTTATTAGCCATTCTGCTTATTATTACAACTAGGCGTGACCCCGCGTGCAGGCGCGGGCGGTAGGAGTATTCGTACCCAATTTATTTTGAAAATATATTGTGACATTTCCACAAAATATTTGGTGAGGTACCAAGTGCAGTTCATCCATGGATACAATGTGTAGGATTAAGAATATCATACATGATGGATTTGAAAACAAATATTCCTCAGAGTTACGAGTATCATAAAGTTTAAAGTGCATTTCATCCGTAGTAGCATGTGTGGTCCAACAGTGTTGCACTTCATCCGTAGTAGCATGAAGGCGTGGTTGCAAACTCAACAAATTACTCTTGTTATTGATTCAGTAAGTCATCATAACATGGTGTTTCCAATTTATGAGAGACGTATTGTCCTAATTATGTGCTACAACTTCAGATGTCACTTACGTCTGTGATTAACAAATTTTGGTATTTTGTAGGTGATATCCTTGTTGATGCCATAGTAATACATTTTGTTATCATATTCACATCATTCCCCTTAAACTTAACAGCCTTGTTCTTTGGTACTTTTTGCGGCATGAGTTGCTCAACTCGCTAGAGGTGAACCATGTTTGATTTTTCATCTTCTATCTCTAGTTGGATCCAAGAGTCAAGTAAATATATAATGAAATCCCAATAGTTTGTTTGATGATCCATCATTGGAATACAAAGAATGTGCTCCCATCATCATGGGGACTACATATTTCTGAAAGTCTTTTGTTTTTAATATAAATGGTAGGAGTATTCGTACCTGGAAGTGCAATTGTCATGTATCATGATCTCCGGTCTGCTGTTAGGGTAAGTTCTCTCATGAAGGAATAAATGTGTCATGCGTGTATATGATTCTGCATAAATCTTTCAAATCAAGCAACTTGGAGTAAGTTGTTTCACCTGTGTCTCGACCTTTGAGGTTGATGTTAGTTTCCTTTTAATTTTTAGGCAATTCCTTCCATGAGACTCCTTAAAAGAGGGCATCATATTATTGTATGTAAACAGGACAAATGATTCGATTTGAGTAACGTAAAGTACTAACGTTATGGAATTATAAAACAACAGTATTCTTGTCGTGCTTGTAAGTGTACCCGAATCAATCATTCGAATTGAAGAACGTAAAATATGAATTTCATTGAGTTCGAAAGAAACTATACTAACACTAAAATTTATCTCGTGCGTATCCCTTCACACCTCACTTGGCCTTTGAGAATAATGTTAATTTTTTGGACGGTTTTTGGTAAAATCTTTTGTGCGGCTCTACCACAAAGTGTCAACATGTTTCTGCATTCAAATTCACCAGAAGAAGAAGAAGAAGAAACTAAAAATGTTTTTCATTGTTGATTGTCACGAATCATATAAACGCTCTATTACAATTACAATTTTAGTACAGTTAAAATGTCATGTATGTTATTAGGATAAAATAATATTTAAATGGTAATTTCTTCCCAAATTTCTAACTTTGATTGATGAACGAAAAGAAGAAAAGCTTGAGAAAGAATAAATAACATAGCAAAATAATAGTGCATGATATTATTATAGTAAATTTTGTAATAGAATGAACAATAAAGTGCGCAGAATAACTTTATTTTTGAATGTCTAAGAGTATAGACTTGATTCATTTGATGACCCATAGATTTCACTTCAGATTGTTCTTCAACGGAATTCACTTTTACTTCAATGTGTAGGATAGGTCGGAGCTAGTGTTCTGTTACCTCGATGTTTGGGATATGAGCAATTTTAGTGCTGATCCTCTCTTGTCTCCTTCTGGCAACTTGGAAACTTGCAGTTGCTGTTATGAGGTGAGACATTGCTTGATGTCATTATAAAGTGCACTCAAAATGAAATTGTAGAAGAAAAAAATGAAAATGAGTTTTTGCATATAGTGGCAATTGGATGAGTGCCACTGGTTACACGTTTCTGCTTTTATATAGATATAGATATAGATATAGATATAGATATAGATATAGATATAGATATAGATTCAAAAAGACAGAAATAAAGAAAATAAAATAAGCAAACCGTTTGGCCTTTCATAATAGCAGCAAGTCCAGGAAGTTACTGAGGGAAAGCAAACTCTAATCGACGTATATTATCTGTACCACCTCTCCTATTAATTTAGCTTACTGTCACTTCTAGAGAAACCCTCAATTCTTCTGGTTGTTTCAATCCAAATAAGAAATGTAATCTTCACAAACCATTGAAATTTTAGGAAGGTTCTTTACCCAGTTGAATTATTTTGCTCTCATAACCTGCAAAAGTATGTAGAGGATGGTCATACTTGTGAGTGTTCGGGTGTAGTGTGGTAGACTATGTGAGTGTGGTACAAAAGAAGGGAATTAAAGAAAAAACATATAAAAAAAAAAACATAACATAGTTAGACAGCAATCCAAATCTGGAAGCACAGTAATCAAAATTTGTGAAAAAAAAATTCATAATATTACTATTCTTGAGGGAAGATCTTTACCTTTCTTTGCCAGTCAAATCACACAAAGAGGTGCATTTTGCCTAGTCGTTGTAGGCACCGGAAATTTTAGGAAGGTTCTTTGCCTAGTTAAATTATTTTGCCCCCATATCGTAGCAAAAGTTGGTAAAAGACTTTCATCCATGTGAGTGTCCAGGTGCATGTAGTTGACATCCAGAAGGGAATCAAAGCAAAACATACAAAACCCATAAATAAATAAAAACAGGAGGATGAAACTGATAAGGAATCAAAGCATTCAAAAAATCAATCAAAATCTGAGAATGTGAATCAGAATCTGAAACTTATTATTCTGCTGTACTTGTGTTTTCCATCGGAATCACACAATTTCTCTTATTTGTGTCGTCCTTTGAAACTGATATGAATAAGAAACTAACCTGGAAGCAAAGCAATCAAAAATTAGTCAAAATCTGAGAAAGTGAATCAGAATCTCAAACTTACTGTTTGCTATACTTGTGTTTTCCAGCTGAATTACACAGTTTGCTTGATTTACGTCAGTCTTTGATCTTGCATTTCGCCCTATAGTCGAAAAGGCAACAGTTACAAATCTTGTAGATGAATTAATGAAATAATGTAGCATTACATCCTCACATTTAATCATGATTAGTAACTGAAATAAGTTAATGGTATGAGCTGACAATCATATATGACATGGAAAAATTTCTTCCAAGAAAAAGGAGGTGGAAAATTTTGATTGGATGTTGCATGGCTCGTCTTCCACGTAGGAGTTGAAATGGCACCACCTCAATGAAAGTTATTTGACACATGGCGGCTCAAGGTTCAACCTCAGCACTTTTCCGCTTTTATATATTATATAGATAATATTTTATTGTAATACTCATATTTATTATATCATGTCTGAAATGGTCGTTTTAACATTAAAAAAAAATCTAAAACACTATTTACCAAACACATAATGTCAAAAGTACTTTTCAACAGCAGATTTTATACGGAGTTTACCAAACACTTTTTTGTAGATTCTCACAGCAGCTTTCTCACATTGCTTTCTACACAACAACTTTCTAAACCGCCACAGTATTACCAAACTAGCCCTGAGTCTGTTGTATTATCTTCTACTGATTGCCATGGCCAGTGTTTTCTTTAATTTTGATACTCAATGATTGGCCAGTGTTTGCTCGCAATTTTTGAGCTCTCTCCTAACCAGGGCCGGCCCTAAATTTAAGCCGTTCAAGCGGCTGCTAAGGGTACCAAAATTATAGGGGCACCATTTTTCAAATATTTAGACGTTTGAAAATTATATATACTTAAATATGTTAATATTGCTTTTAAAAAATACTAATCTTGATAACTATAGCAAATTACACATTCCCAATCGTTATCACTTATCAATTGGGCGTTGATTCTCAAAAAAAAAAAAAGTGAGTTTGTAATTTTGTATCAATCTTTAAATTTGACTTTTATTTTAAAAACCTCCTCATTCTTCTCCCATCCCTTATGGTGGATTGTTATTCTTATCTCCTATCCAAAGTTTTATCCTAAAATCTCTCTAAGACTTTTTTTTCTTCCTTAGCATTAGCAACAATTACTTCCCATTATTTCATTCAAACACTTCAATGGACTTTTTGAGAAACATAGGATGTTGTCTTTAAAACTCACCAAATCACAAGTCTCTGTCATATGGTTTTCGAATTTTCGATTGCAATTTTTTTCATGGCTCTCACCATCTTCGTTGTTCGGTACCAACTCTTACTCTAAGCTTACATAGGAAACATCATACCTATTTACTTTTTTTGAATAAAAAAGCATCTAGATGTAGTCTCTTTCCTTACGTTCATTTGCAGAGATTTGTTACAATTTGAAAAACAATAGATTCACTAATTTGTTCAAGAGTAAATTGATATATTTTTTCCATTGCTCGTATTGTGGTGTATTATAGTATCTCAATTTGAAAAAATCATTTTCTTAATATTCTGTTTAAAGTTAAAATTTTGGCAAAGTAATCATATTGAAGATCTTTCAATGGTTATGAATCTAGATACTCTATTGTTTAGTCTTCTTTCTCGGAAGGAACCTGTTAAATTTTTGACACAATGTATGGGTTTTAAAGTTTACAATCATATGTAAAGGACACATGATGTGCCATTTGCTTAGGGCACAAAAAAGTTAGAGCTGGCCCTGCTCCTAACTCAGCTGTATGCATAATTTGCAGAACACAAGGGAGACAGCGCACACAATCAGGAAGTTGCTCCTAGTCAAGGCCAAAAGGTACTTGGAGGCAGGGTCTGTCCTATAGTTAGGCAGCTGAGACGGCCGCCTTAGGCCCCCGGTCCGGCACGGCCCCGAGTTTTACCTGTAATTCTTTTTAAATATAGATATAGTTTAGTTAATTATAAACTTCAATGTAAAGTTTTAATGAGCTTTATGTTGGTTTGTTGGTTACTAATACTTTTCCACAAGTTTGATCCAAGTCGAATCTTGTTTATGACGAATGTAATTTTTCTTACTCTTACTTATCTTTATGTTTGGGAAGTTTATTGGGGGCCTTTGAGCTTGTATCTCAATTGGTGTATGACTGTTTATATAGGTAGAGGCTAGTTTATGGTAGGAGATTTGGCTTCCTTTTCTCTGTTTTGGGGGTATGCCTCTTTTCTCTTTGTAATCGTTTGCTCTTTATAAAATCTTTCGTTGCATGTGGAAAAAAAAAAAAAACTTAGACGTTTGAAGAACACTATTATAGCTAACATGAATCTAATATATCAAACATCATTATTAGAAGTCTACAAATATTTTTTAAACAAACTCTTTTACGTATATATTTTTTTATTAATTTGGGACTCCGAATTTATCACTTGCCTTAGCCCCCCAAATGTCTTGGGCCGGCCCTGCTTGGAGGATGTTCTTGTCCACAAGCAAGCCATTCCATTTACCCGTTTCGATCTCCGAGACTGCTCAAGCTAAGAACCGCCACTCAAATGGACAGGGACGTTGGCCTGTTAAGCCTGCCAAGTTCATTCTTGACTTGCTCAAGAATGCCGAGAGCAATGCTGAGGTACGGCAAGTTTGATGAATCATTCTTCTTTTCATTGGTACTTCTGCATGATGGTTCTTGTTGTTGATTCAACATGCGACTTGTGTTGCCCAGGTTAAAGGTTTGGATGTTGATACACTTTACATCTCTCACATCCAAGTGAACCAAGCCCAGAAGCAGAGGCGTCGTACTTACCGAGCTCATGGAAGAATCAATCGTAAGTGATATTTGCTACTATTTTGTTAGAATCACTAGCAAATGTATATGTATGCACTATGTAACAAAATGCAACTGTTTTGCAGCCTACATGTCTTCACCATGCCACATTGAGTTGATTCTGTCTGAGAAGGAAGAACCTGTTAAGAAAGAGGTACATGCTTGAAACCCTTGTGTTTTCAGTTCACTATGTCTTCCTACTGAAAACTACTTAGTCCAATTTATTGTGTAATTCTTACTTGCTGTTTTTTATTTTGCAGCCCGAGTTGCAAGTCTCCTCAGGATCAAAGAGGAACAAGCCTCTCCGCAGCGGTGCATTGTCTTGAACAACATTAGCTTTGATCGCTTGCATTTTACTTGTCCTGTCCTGGGGAACCGATTTTTGTCGTTTTATCTAGTGTTTTGGATTTTGTTCTGTTAGATTGTTAAATTATCAGTTGCTATTTTGAGGAACTAACTTCTGGTGAAATCTTATGGTCTTTCGGTTTAGAAAATTATCAACATTCTCGACTACCCATAGTTTGTTGTCGGATAAACAAAACTTGATAGTTGATACGCGGCACAATGCACCATGTCATGGAATAGATCTTTACAGACGCCTCGGTGAAATTTTCTGTTGTAGCGCGATGTTGTGCAGAGTCATTGTTTGCTGTACTGCGGAGTTGATAGATCCATATCTTTATTTGCTTTTTGGTACAATTTGTGTATGGTTTGGCCTTGCAGTGAGCTATCTCTTGCTCTTGGTGGTTTGTTCCCTCCTTGGCCTATAGCTGCGTGCATCCCTTTGCCCTGCTGAGGAAACAGTATTTTCCCGATTTAGCTTTGGTCTGGTAGACCCGTTTTTGATATTTTGTGGAAGATCTCTTGTAAAACTTGATGGTTAAAGAGGGCTCGTCAGTCGTCACCTGATGAGTTGAGCATTGCCATTTGCATTAGCAGATAAGCTGGTCTACTGAAAGTGTTGACTGCTGAGTATTGAGTCTTTTGTGCAACAGTTAAGACATCCTTCATGAAGCTGTCAATGATTTCCGTGGAGTCCAATTAGCTGATTTGAACTCTTGACGAAAGAGCCAGATTTGTGCAGCAGCACGTTAAGTCAGTTTACCTGCTAACCAGAACAATTTATGTCACCGTTTTGCTCTCATTAACACTTTTTAAAATGTGGCGAAAGTTCTATGTGGAAGCTGAGTCTTATTCCAATAAATTTTCCTTTTACCTGTTCCCCAGAATCTTCACAAAATTTGAGAGCGTTATGCTACACTTATCGAAAATAGCTCCCGGTGCTATACATGCCGAAGAGGACTCTCGGAGAGAAGCCGAAATGTCCAAGTCAGCCATCCACTAACTATTAAATTATAATTTATCTCTCACCACTCTCATTCATCGTCTTTTTCTCTTTCTAGTGTTTCTTTTTCTCTCTTTCCTTCTCTGTTCTAGAATCCTTTGCACTCTTTGGTTTTTCCATCTTCTTCTTCAATCTCTTTGACTCCATTGTAATAATCCAAAAACTAAACCCTGCAACTATAACTATTTCTTGAGAAAGCAATTGCACAAAACAAGGTAGTACATGTACTATTTTATGTTGCTCAATCAAAACTGAAGTTCTTTTGAATCTGTAATATGCGGAATATCTCAAAGTATTCGTCATATGAAATTTCAAACTTAGCACCTTTACGGATCTATGAATGATAAGCTTTGCAATTTTCTTTCAACATAAATGTAGTTCTTGTGATTAAGCACTTCCAATGTGTAAGAATATGCAAACAAGAAATATAGGGACAGAGAAAGAAAGGATTCTTGAATAGTGTAGAGAGCAGAGAAAACAGAGTAGAGAAAGAGAGAGAGAGAGAAAAGAAACGTTAGAGAGGAGGAGAGAGTGGAGAGAGAGAGAGAGAGAAATGACTATTATATTATACTACACCTGCCGAAAATAGCTCCCGAAGGGATGCCGAAAGAGACACATTAGCATCCACTAATTGTTATATTAATAGTCATTTCTCTCTCTCTCTCTCTCTCTCTCTCCTCCTCTCTAACGTTTCTTTTTTTCTTTCTCTTTCTCTTTCTCTACTCTGTTTTCTCTGCTCTCTACTATGTTCAAGAATCCTTTCTTTCTCTTTCCCTATGTTTCTTGTTTGCATATTCTTACACACTGCATGTGCTTATTCACTTGAACAACATTTATGTTGAAAGAAAATTGCAAAGCTTATCATTCACAGATCCGGAAAGGTGCTAAGACTGAAAATTCATGTGACGAAATTTGAACTTTTAGATGTTCCGCATATTACAGATTCAAAAGAACTTCAGTTTCGATTGAGCAACATAAAATAGTAAATGTACTAGCTTGTTTTGTGCAATTGCTTTCTCTAGAAATAGTTATAGTTGCAGGGTTTAGTTTTTGGATTATTACAATGGGGTCAAAGAGATTGAAGAAGAAGATTGAAAAAATAAAGAGTGCAAGGGATTTTGGAACAGAGAAGGAAAGAGAGAAAAAGAAATACTAGAGAGAGAAAAAGACGATGAATGAGAGTGGTGAGAGATAAATTTTACTTTAATAGTTAGTGAATGACTGACTTGAACATTTCGGCTTCTCTCCGGGAGTCCTCTTCTGCATGTATAGCATTTTTGAATTTGATTTATGCTACACCTGTCGAAAATAGCTCCCGGAGGGATGCCGAAAGAGGCACATCAGCATCCACTAATTGTTATATTAATTGTCATTTCTCTCTCTCTCTCTCTCTCTCCACTATCTCTTCCTCTCTAACGTTTCTTTTTTCTCTCTCTCTTTGTCTTTCTCTACTCTGTTTTCTCTGCTATCTACTCTGATCAAGAATCCTTTCTTTCTCTTTCCCTATATTTCTTGTTTGCATATTCTTACACATTGGAAGTGCTTAATCACATGAACAACATTTATGTTGAAAGAAAATTGCAAAGCTTATCATTCACAAATTCATAAAGGTGCTAAGACTGAAAATTCATATGACGAAATCTGAACTTTTAGATGTTCCGCATATTAAAGATTCAAAAGAACTTCGGTTTCGATTGAGCAACGAAGAATAGTAAATGTACTCGCTTGATTTGTGCAATTGCTTTCTCTAGAAATAGTTATAGTTGCAGGTTTTAGTTTTTGGATTATTCTACAATGGAGTTGTTATAACAGAACTCCTGCTTCAGAGCTCTGATACCAGTTTGTTATGATCCGGGCAGAGTTTCGAGAATGATGAAATCGATGAAACAAGAACACAAGAACACAAGAACACACACGATATAACGTGGTTCACTAGCGATGAGCTAGCTACCTCCACGACCTGAAAACCCCAATTTATTAGAGAGAAACCCACGAATACAACCCACAATGTTTAGAAACAACATAGGTCCCTTATATAGACATATAGTTCTTACTTAGTGCCCATGACATCCCAAAACGACTATAGAGCAGATACGGAAACAACCCAAAAGCTGCCAACGTTTTTCGCCCCAATTTGTTTCCTAAATCTCTTAGGCGCCTTTGAATTTTGCCGCCTTTGACTTCAAGTCATATTCAAAAAATATCTACCTCGACTTGAATTATCTCAGCAACCCGAACCTGAACCGATGCTTCTCTCCAATAATCAACCCCAAACGTTTCACAGCTGTATGCGAAACACTCACGTCACTAGTTGCTCCAACTTTGCCAAGTTCCTGCAACGAGTGCCCCCAGCGATGCTCCAAATCCCGTCTAGTTCCTGCTGTCGAACCCTTTCGTTGCTCTAACTACGGCCGAGTTCCTGCAATCGAATCCCCTGCATGTTGTTCCAACTCTCATCGAGTTCCTACAACAAGTTTGTTTGTTGTTCCGACTCCCATCGAGTCCCTACAACAAACCCCCCATCACGTGTTCCCTTCACGTTCCATGTATCTCGTCAGAGACTCCCCTATTGCATCCTCCGCCTCCTTGTCAAGAGCACAGATTTCCCTTTCCCCCAACGGGGCCTAGAGAACTAGACCATTCTCTGAAGTACCCTCCACCTGCAGCCAAACCTGCAGATCCTTAGATCATCCTTTGTCCACCGGTGTCTCTTTTCTCTACCGTTTGAACAGACGTCACTGTAGCTTCCCTTGGCCGCTGCCATCGTCACGGAACTCTGACTTTCTGATCCACCATACGCAGCCCTCTGCCACATCCCCTCTTGTTGAGACTCAAACTCAGCGGTGGTGGTTGTATTGACTCCTTCCTTGTCTTATGCCAATGGCAACCACAGGCCTCGCCGCTTCAACAAAGCACGTACCTTGATCTGCCATAAGCTGAAGGTGTTTCTCCTCGCGAACTTGTCGATCTTGGTCATCCCCCCAGTCATCTTCTCTGCAGCTCCTTTTCCTGATCTGTAACCCCCAAACGCGTGCTCCCCCTTGATCGCGAAGCCGTAGCTTTGAATTTCACAGTTTGTGAAACCCTAGCCCTATAGCTCCATCTTGATCTTGGAACACGGCAACCTAAGCTCTGATACCAGTTTGTTATAACATAACTCATGTTTCAGAGCTCTGATACCAGTTTGTTATGATCCGGGCAGAGCTTCGAGAATGATGAAATCGATGAAACAAGAACACAAGAACACACAAGATATAACGTGGTCCACTAGAAATGATCTAGCTACCTCCACGACCCGAAAACGCCCAATTTATTAGGGAGAAACCCACGAATACAACCCACAATGTTTAGACACAACATATGTCCCTTATATAGACATATAGGTCCGAATTAGTGCCCAAGACATCCCAAAACGACTATATAGCATGTTAGACTTGTTTGAATTTGAATCAAATTGGCAAGAATTCGCTACAAGGCAAGCAACAAAAAAAGGGAGTTAATAAGTCAAAAGTCAAGTCTCTTGTTTGGGGCGGTGGCACTAGGCAGGGTTATAAAAAGGTTTGTGGTTTTGTTTTGTAATGGTCAGGACATACACACAGTGTGTAGAGGTTTGATTTAGTAAGTGCTATAAAAGCATTTCTATTGTGTTTGTTCGGGTTGGTTGTTTCGGGTCGCCGCCGTGGCCCTCGCGGTCACGGCGTGCATTGTAATCGGGTTCTCTTCTCAATAAAATATCTGGTTTGTCCGTGGAGTAGCTAGCGGGTTCGTTACGAATTCGTTAGTGAACCACTTTAAATATCTGTTTCGTTCTTTTTTTGCTTTCGTCGTTCTTTCTCGACCCAGGTCATAACAAACTCGTAACAAAGCTCTGAAACAGGAGTTCTGTTACAACAAACTGGTTTCAGAGCCAGGTCAGGGGATCACCAGTTTCAACAAAGTGGTATCAGAGCCTGGTTCAAAGATCCGGGTGGAGCCAAGAGCTAGGGTTTCAGGTTTTGGTGGAACACAAAGCTAGGGTTTCGTGATTTAGGTGGAGCAGGCTATCGGGAGGTTGGGTTTCGAGATACCGCCAGGAACGATGTATGGTTTGGCGATCAAGACCGATCTGTTCGTGAGAGAGAAGCAGGTACACCCACCATATGAAGTCCTGTGCAGGAGGCTATCCGGGCTCCTTTCGGAGCAATCTGGCGCGCATCTGATTAGGCGTGCAAGGGATATGGTAAATCCAGCACGCATTCGGTACTGGCGCGAATCTGGCGGTTCACGCGCATCTGGCGTTCTGGCGATTGACGTTCAGAAGCAATCCGGCTCCCGGCGTGGAGCATCTGGCGTGTGAATTGAATCTGGTTCTGGCTCATGCGTTACAGGAACTCGTTGGAGTTGGAGCAATGACATGGAGCATCTGGCGCGTGAGATTTCTGGCATGCGCATCCGATCCTGGTTCTGGCGCGCATTATGCACGGGTCTTGCCTGGCGTGCATCTGTTGTTGGGGCGTGTACCATGGCACGCATTGAGCTCACATTTGGCGCGATCTGTTTCTAGCGAGCATCTGGCGCATCTGAGGCATACGGGGCGCATATGGCATGACAATTTGTGGCACTTGTCATTGGTGCATCTGGTCTGGATGACATCTGGACATTCTGTCATGGTGCATCTGTCTGTCGCAATTGGGCGAATCAGGAATACATTCGGTCCTGCTTTCTCAGTGAATGTATTCGAGTCTGTTCTTGGTGGAGCACTTGGTTCCGTTCATGGAAGTGCAACCACATAGGGTGAATTCGTTGCAGGAACGCATGGTAGTTGAAGCAACGATTTGGCGATTCGGGTTTCGCATACAGCTGCGAAACATCTGCTCTGGGGAGGCATGCTCGTTTCTGGTTCAGGGAGACGCATCGATTCAGGTTGAGAAGAGAAACATCAGGTTCCGGTTTCGGGTTGCTGAGTTGATTCAAGTCAAGGTGGAGATTTGTTAGACTGGTTTGACTTTGAATCAAATTGGCAAGAGTTTGCTACAAGGCAAGTAATAAAAAAGGGAATTAATAAGTCAAAAGTCAAGTCACTTGTTTGGGCAGTGGGACTAAGCAGGGTTATAAAAAGGTTTATGGTTTGGGTTTGTAATGGTCAGGACATACACACAGTGGGTCGGGGTTTGATTTAGTAAGTGCTCTAAAAGCTTTTCTATTGTGTGTGTTCGGGTGGGTTGTTTCGGGTCGTCGTCGCAGTCACGACGTGCATTGTAATCGGGTTCTCTTCTCAATAAAATATATGGTTCTGTCCGTGGAGTAGCTAGCGGGTTCGTTACGAATTCGTTAGTGAACCACGTTAAATATCTGTCTCGTTCTTTTTTTGCTTTCGTCGTTCTTGCTCGTATACCCAGGTCATAACAAACTGGTAACAGAGCTCTGAAACAGGAGTTCTGTTACAACATGGCAGATAAGGAAACAACCCAGAAAAGGCCAAAGTTTGCCGCACCAATTTGTTTCCTTAATCTCTTAGCCCCCTTGACTTTTGCCGCCTTTGCCTTCAAGTCATAGTCAATAGGAGTCAAAGAGATTGAAGAAGAAGATGGAAAAAAAACAAAGAGTGCAAGAGATTTTGGAACAGAGAAGGAAAGAGAGAAAAAGAAACACTAGAGAGAGAAAAAGATGATGAATGAGAGTGGTGAGAGATATGTTTTGATTTAATAGTTACTGGATGGCTGACTTAGACATTTCGGCTTCTCTCCGGGAGTCCTCTTCAGCATGTATAGCATTTTTGAATTTAAGTTATGCTACACCTGCCGAAAATAGCTCCCGGAGGGATGCTGAAAGAGACACATTATCATCCACAAATCGTTATGTTAATAGTCATTTCTCTCTCTCTCCACTCTCTCCTCCTCTCTAACGTTTCTTTTCTCTATCTCTCTCTCTCTACTCCGTTTTCTCCACTCTCTACTCTGTTAAAGAATCCTTTATTTCTCTTTCCCTATATTTCTTGTTTGCATATTCTTACACATTGGAAGTTCTTAATCACATGAACAACATTTATGTTGAAAGAAAATTGCAAAGCTTATCATTCACAGATCCGGAAAGGTGCTAAGATTGAAAATTCATATGACGAAATCTGAACTTTTAGATGTTCCGCATATTACAGATTCAAAAGAACTTCTGTTTCGATTGATCAACAGAGAATAGTAAATGTACTAGCTTGTTTTGTGCAATTGCTTTCTCTAGAAATAGTTATAGTTGCTGGTTTAGTTTTTGGATTATTACAATGGAGTCAAAGAGATTGAAGAAGAAGATGGACAAAACAAAGATTGCAAGGGATTTTAGATCATATAAGGAAAGAGAGAAAAAGAAACACTATAGAGAGAAAAAGACGATGAATGAGAGTGGTGAGAGACAATTTTTAATTTAATAGTTAGTGGATGGCTGACTTGGACATTTCGGCTTCTCCGAGAGTCCTCTTCGGCATGTAAAGCATTTTTGAATTTGAGTTATGCTACACCTGCCAGAAATAGCTCCCGGAGGGATGCCCGAAGAGACACATTAGCATCCATTAATTGTTATATTAATAGTCATTTCTGTCTCTCTCTCTCTCCCCTCTCTCGTCCTCTATAACGTTTATTTTATCTCTCTGTCTTTCTATTTCTCTTCTATGTTTTCTATGCTCTCTACTCTATTCAAGAATCCTTTCTTTCTCTTTCCCTATATTTCTTGTTTGCATATTGTTACACATTAAAAGTGCTTAATCACTTGCACAACATTTATGTTGAAAGAAAATTGCAAAGCTTATCATTCACAGATCCGGAAAGGTGCTAAGACTGAAAATTCATATGACAAAATCTGAACGTATAGATGTTCCGCATATTACAGATTCAAAAGAACTTCGGTTTCGATTGAGCAACAGAAAATAGTAGAGGTACTAGCTTGTTTTGTGCAATTGCTTTCTCTAGAAATATTTATAGTTGCAGGGTTTAGTTTTTGGATTATTCTACAATGGAGTCAAAGAGATTGAAGAAGAAGATGGAAAAAGCAAAGAGTGCAAGGGATTGTGGAAAAGAGAAGGAAAGAGAGAAAAAGAAACACTAGAGAGAGAAAAATACGAAGAATGAGAGTGGTGAGAGATATATTTTACTTTAATAGTTAGTGGATGACTGTCTTGGACATTTCGGCTTCTCTCCAAGAGTCCTCTTCGGCATGTATAGCATTTTTGAATTTCAGTTATGCTACACCTGCCGAAAATAGCCCCCGGAGGGATGCCGAAAGAGACACATGAGCATCCACTAATTGTTATATTAATAGTCATTTCTCTCTCTCTCCACTCTCTCTTCATCTCTAACGTTTCTTTTCTCTCTCTCTTTGTCTTTCTCTACTCTGTTTTGTTGGAATAGGTGCCCTAGAGGCAATCTAATATTTAGTATGAACAATTTTAATTGCTAGAATATTCATTTATTATATATTGTGATATTTAATATAATGAAGTACTTAGATACATTGTGTTGTTTATCTTAAATATCCCTAGTCCATTATATTGATTAATAGGACGATCAAATATAGACAAGTATGTGTGTAGATTGATATGGAGATATCAAGTCTAACACATGGGTATGCATTAGGAGTAATGGCATACTGGATTGCCCCCCAACGAGAAGGATTCATTAGATTATGTTAAAGTCACAATCGCTTCTCGTAGTGCTAATATAATTGCAATCCTTAGACTTGAAGTCACTAGATACTGTAGTTTTGAAACATCGTGCTTTGATGTTATCAAACGTTAGACCGTAACTATGTAATCATAAAGATAGCTATCGGGCATTATAGGAAGCAAGCTTAGAGATCGTAGCGATGTCGAGAGGATTTGTACCTCCCACATAATGGGAGAAAATATCCACGGCCACTCGAGGGATGAGGCTTATTGTATGTCTGTCTAGACTTTGATAAATCAATATGGAGATATTGATGTTATCTGCTTGCATAAGCATATTCCCAGGATGGAGGAACTATGGATTGGATATACGAGTGTCACTATTTTTGTCTTGTGTCCAATCCGGATGTAGAGACAAATGGATAATGCAATATGTAATATTGGGCACAAAGTTTTGTCGGGATCACTGACTTATTTCTATGAGTTGGGTGGGTGGATGTGTTGCTAGACACCGCTCTATGTTAGTAATAAGTTACTACCGACTAAGTAGAAACCTATGGGGTCACACGTCAAATAGAGTTGAACTATATTTGGGATTAATTAATATGATCAATTAATAAGAAGGATCACTTTGCAACACCTTTCAAACTTAGTAGGACTAATATGCCAGGAAGAGACTAATCCAAGTCATGTAGAACTAGGAAGAGTCTTTATGTAAACTAACAAGAGTTGTTGGTCTACACAAAAGGAGGCTCTAGCTTCCTTCCCACTAATGTTAATGCACACAACATAAGTGAGTGGGAAAGAAAGCAAGAGAGAGAGAGCAAGAACACAAGGGCCCGAACCCCTGCGTCCGCCCCCTTCCCGTCGGCTCAAAGAGAGGGCCGAAACCCTTCTTTGCCTCCTTGGTTGCTCGATTCCTTCTTCCCTCTTCCTCCGGTCCAGCTAGCACTTGATAAGGAATAATCTAGATCTCACCTCTAGACGTGGATCAACCGTAGAGACAAAGACAATATTCTTCGTGTGATCTCCGAAAGTAAAAGGTACACATCTTCTATGTCCCTTATCATGTTATGATGTCTCTTCCTGTGATCCTTGGAAGGATTTGAGTAGGAATTAAATTTTTGTTATTCCACTGCGTTACCTACGTCAAACCCAACAGTGGTATCACAGCCACAAGTCGTAGCGCATAGCATGATTTTATGTGTTACGATTACAGTTTATACACCGTATTGTTAATTTTACGCAAAACTGAAATTAATTAGCATAGTAGATGCAAAATTGAATTTGATTCAATATAAACAAGATCTAATTTAACATTGGAAGTTAGAATTGGTGAGTTTAATCACATAGGTGAATTATTGGGTTCTTGAAAATTAGGGTTCATGGGCACATAGTTGAAAAAGGATTTTTTCAATTATGGAAACAATTATATGGAAACATCCATAAGGAAACAACCATGCTTGGGCAACAAGGAAGGAAGGGAAGGAGACTAGGTCCGAAACCCTAGCCGTCCGCCCCTCCTCCTTGCGCGCCAAGCAAGGCCGCGGGTCACTAGGGCGGCCGGCCTTGGGCCGGGCCACGTGGCGGGCGGCGGTCCTCTTGGGGTTCGGCCCATGCATGGGTTTTTAACCTTAATTACCCAATTCAATTAAAATTGAACAAGCGCGCTAAAAATTTGTTTTAACTGTATTATGTGCTTTGTTGCATGGTGGATGGATATGGCTTATGTTGTGGATGTTTATTGTTTTGTGATTTGCTTTACGGCCTGCAAGCTGATCAAATTAATGTAATAATTATTTAGGTTTTACGGCCTGCGAGTCGCCTTTTCTCCTCGACATGTGAGGCTTTTATTATTTATTTGTTCTAGATTTTAGGCTAGAATCAGAAATATTTAGATGATAGCCAAGAGCATGGAGAAGAAGACCGGAGAACCAAAGAAGCCAAAAGACGAAGAAGACACCCTACCCTAGGCGCGCGACTATGGTGGAGCACATGGAGATGAGCATGTCACTTTAGGGCAATTAGATATTATTACTGGCTTGATAATATCTTAGTCTAGGGGCCATATCCACGCCACCTTTTTTTATTTTTTGTGGATGTTTATTATTTATGTCTTGTTATTTATTTTTGTGTGTATGGCGATACTAGCAAAACACTAACAAGATAATAATAAACAAGAATGATATTTTATTGTGGATTGCCCAATCCAAGTAAGTAGATCATGTTGATTGGATCAACCAAACAAATTAAAAATTATTAAATCCCTCAATTAAAATATTGCGTTTTGCCTTCTCTTGCCAAAACATCCTTCATGATCAGGGTCTATTAAAATTCGGGCTTGCCAAAGCAAGGCGATTTTAATTTACCATGGTGTGTTGCGGACGACACAAGCTAGTAATGTGTGTATGTTGAAGCAAGAGGTTGAACGCAACTGGGTAAGACTCAATTGGATTGATGAACCTAGAGGCATGACAATTAGGCGTTATCCAAAGGATAAAGAATAAAGAGTTATTCACCTAATTGGACCAAGAGTTGCATGAGATGCAATTGGAATGGTTCCTACCTAAATAATCTATTCTTGGGTGACTTGCCAAAGCAAGCTCAAGAAGAAGTGAAAAGGGGATCTTGGACCTACTAGAAAATATAATGATATTTTCCGCATTAATGGTGAGGGCTATTAAACCGAGAAAAATAATGGGAGCTATATTTGATGATCTAGCCATTGCTGAATATAGTTAAATTGTTCAAAATACTTAAATTTCACATTTCTCGTTTTGTAGAATTCCAAATGGCAAACTACAACGCATCGACTTCATCCCTACGATCTGTCCTTGAGAATGATAAACTGTCTGGAATAAATTTCCTTGACAGGTACAGAAACTTAAGGATTTTCCTTAAGCAAGAAAAGAAGCTGTACGTCTTGGACACTCCGATTCCAGAACCACCACAAGATGAGTCTGTTCTAGAGGAAGTAAGGGCACGTCAGAAACATATTGATAATTCTAATGACGTGACTTGCCTCATGCTTTTCACCATGACTGCTGAGCTTCAGAAGCAGCACGAGAACATGGAAGCCTATGATATGATCATACACTTGAAATAGTTGTGTCATGAACAGGCAAGGCATGAACGCTATGAGGTGTCCAAAGCATTTTTCAAGAGTAGTCATGCAGAAGGGAATCCAGTAGGGCCTCATGTACTCCGAATGATCGGGTACATTGAGAACCTTGAGAGGCTGGGATTCCCGCTTGGCCAAGGTTTGGCAACTGATCTAGTCTTGCAATCGTTGCCTGACAGTTATAATCAGTTCATCATGAACTATAATATGAACGAGATCAGTAAGAATCTGCCAGACTTGTTGAACATGCTAAAGACAGCTAGACAGAGCGTCAACAAAGGCAAGGGCAAGGCCATAATGATGGTGCATAAGAATAAGGGCAAAGGAGTTGCCTCTACTTCCAAAGGAAAGCGCAAGAAAGTTGCGAAATCCAAGGAAGCCCTAAAACCTAGTGGAGAGGCGTGACTAAAGGTGAATGTCACTACTACAGCCAGCCGGGTCACTGGAGGAGGAATTTCCCTAAATATCTGGAGGATTAGAATCTTGGAATAGTGATTCCACCACCACCGGGTATTTATGTTATAGACGTCAATCTTTCCATTTCTTCATCTTGGGTATTGGATACTGGATGTGGTTCTCACATTTGTCGAAATGTGCAGGATTTGAAAAGAAGTAGAAGGTTGGCTAAAGGGGAGATAGATCTGTCCGTCGGGAATGGAGCAAGAGTTGCTGCATTAGCTGTAGGCGTTTATGAGCTATCTTTGCCTTCTGGACTTATTTAGAATTAGACAATTGCTTTTATGTGCCTGATATGAGCAGAAACATTATTTCCATTTCTTGTTTGGACGAGAAGGGTTTTTCTATTTCAATAAAGGACAAGTGTTATTGTAGTGCGCATTTGTCTAATGGATTGTATATCCTTGATCTAAATAGTCCAATCTATAACATAAATACCAAAAAGGATTAAAACTAACGATTTAAATCCTACATATCTATGGCACCGTCGTTTAGGCCATATAAATGAGAAACGCATATCTAGACTCCATAAGGATGGACTTCTAGACTCATTTGATTTGGAATCGTATGAGACATGCGAGTCTTGTTTATTAGGAAAAATGACAAAGTCCCCTTTCAATAAGAAAGGCGAGAGGACTAGTGAGTTACTGGCACTCATACATACTGATGTATGTGGGCCGTTCCCCACGCCTGCCAGAGGTGGTTACACCTACTTCATTACGTTTACTGATGATTTCAGTAGATATGGATTTGTATACCTTATGAAGGCCAAATCCGAATCCTTTGAAATGTTCAAGGAATTAAAGAATGAAGTAGATAAGCAGCTTGGTAAGAGTATCAAGGCTCTACGATCGGATCGTGGAGGAGAATACTTAAGCCAGGAGTTTGATGAGTATCTTAGAGAGTGTGGGATAGTATCCCACCTCACTCCACCCGGAACGCCACAATGGAATGACGTCTCCGAGAGGAGGAATCGCACACTGTTAGATATGGTGCGATCCATGATGTCTCAAACAGATCTTCCGATATCATTTTGGGGACATGCTCTAATGACAAAAACTTTTACCATTAACCGTGTTCCATCCAAATCAGTCATGAAGACACCATATGTGATATGGACTGGGAAGCGTCCCATAGTGTCGTTTATGAGGATTTGGGGATGTGATGTCTATTTAAAGCATTTACAAACATACAAGCTCGGGCCCAAAGGGGATAAGTGTAAATTTATGGGATATCCTAAGGAAACTAAAGGATATTATTTCTACAATCCCACCGAGAACAAAGTGTTTGTTGCCCGGACCGGCGTGTTTCTAGAAAGAGAGTTTGTCTCTAAAGAAGCAAGTGGGAGGGCTGTAGAACTCGAAGAGATTCAAGAACCACAAATCACTGAACCAATGATGGAACATGAGCAGGAACCGCAAGCTGTTGTGGAAGAGCCTTTTCAGGTAACACAGGAACTCCGTAGGTCAGGATGAGTACGTCATGAGCCAGAGATGTACGAACTTCTCGTGAATGAGCCCGATGACGCACCACTCATGGATGACGAGCATGCAACCTACGGGGAGGCCATGAAAGGCCAGACTCCAAGAAGTGGCTGAAAGCTATGAGATCCGAAATGGATTACATGTATACCAACAAAGTAAGGACTTTGGTGGAACCACCCGAAGGGGCTCGGCCCATAAGGTGCAAATGGGTCTTCAAGAAGAAGACTGACATTGATGGCAAGGTAGTTGCCTATAAGGGGCGATTGGTTGTCAAAGGGTATAGACATATTCATTGTATTGACTATGATGAGACCTTTTCACCAGTCGCCATGACTAAATCCATTCGAATCCTACTTGCTATTGCAGCATACTACGACTTTGAGATTTGGCAAATGGATGTCAAAACGACGTTCCTTTATGGGAACCTCCTCGAGGATGTGTACATGACACAACTGGAGGGTTTTGAGGATCCAGAGAATGCCAATAAAGTCTGTAAGCTGCAAAGGTCTATTTATGGATTAAAGCAAGCTTCTAGGAGGTAGAATCGACGTATTGATGACGCGGTCAAAGAGTTTGGCTTCATCAAAAATGAAGACGAGCGTTGTGTTTACAAGAAGGTTAGTGGGAGCTTTGTAGTATTTCTGGTCTTGTATGTGGATGACATACTGATCATTTGCAACGACATTCCTACTCTGCAATCCGTTAAAGATTGGCTAGGAAAATGTTTGCAATGAAGGACTTAGGAGATGCATCATATATACTTGGTATAAAGATCTATAGGTATAGATCTAGAAAGCTGCTCGGCCTAACTCAAAGTACATATATAGACAAGGTGTTGAAGAGGTTCAACATGCAAGATTCCAAGAAGGGATTCTTGCCCATGTCGCATGGAGTCACTCTTTCTAGGAATGACTGTCCCTCCAATGATATTGAGAAGGATCGCATGAGTATGATACACCTATGCTTCGGCCATAGGATCCATCATGTACGCCATGTTGTGTACTAGACCAGACGTATCATACGAGTTGAGTATGGTGAGCAGATATCAGTCCAATCCGTGTGAGAGTCACTGGGTTGCTGTCAAGAACATCCTGAAGTACTTGAGAAGAACTAAGGATGCGTTCTTGATATTTGGAGGTAAGGAAGAGCTAAGTGTAATTGGTTACACTGATGCGAGCTTCCAAACCGACAAAGATGACTACAGATCGCAGTCTGGATACATGTTTTGCCTAAATGGAGGAGCTGTGAGCTGGAAGAGTTCCAAGCAAGGGACAATTGCTGATTCTACAACAGAAGCTGAGTACATTGCTGCTGCGGAAGTAGCAAAAGAGGCAGTTTGGATAAATAAGTTTATCACTGAGCTCGGTGTGGTCCCTAGCATCATGGATCCCATAGAGTTGTACTGTGACAACTCAGGGGCGATCGCACAAGCCAAGGAACCAAGATCACACCAGAAATCAAAGCATGCACTTAGGAGATTCCATCTTATTTGTGATATGATCGATCGAGGAGATGTGAAGATGTGCACGATTCCAACGGATGACAATCTTTCAGATCCGCTCACAAAACCTCTTGCGCAACGAAAGCATGAAGGGCACGCCATATCTATAGGCATACGAGATGCACCAGATTGGCTCTAGTGCAAGTGGGAGACTGTTGGAATAGGTGACCTAGAGGCAATCTAATATTTAGTATGAACAATGTTAATGGCTAGAATATTCATTTATTATATATTGTGATATTTAATATAATGAAGTCCTTAGATACAATGTGTTGTTTATCTTAAATATCCATAGTCCATTATATTGATTAATAGGACGATCAAATATAGACTAGTATGTGCGTAGATTGATATGGAGATATCAAGTCTAACACATGGGTATGCATTAGGAGTAATGACATACTGGATTGACCCAAAACGAGAAGGATACATTAGATTATGTTAAAGTCACAATCGCTTCTCGTAGTGCTAATATAATTGCAATCCTTAGACTTGAAGTCACTAGATACTCTAGTTGTGAAACATCGTGCTTTGATATTATCAAACGTTACACCGTAACTGGGTAATCATAAAGATAGCTATCGGGTATGATAGGAAGCAAGCTTAGAGATCGTAGTGATGTAGAGAGGATGTGTCCCTCCCACATAATGGGAGAAAATTTCCACGGCCACTCGAGGGATGAGGATTATTGAATGTCTGGCCAGACTCAGATAAATCAATATGGAGATATTGATGTTATCTGCTTGCATAAGCATATTCCCAGGATCGAGGAACTATGGATTGGATATACGAGTGTGACTATTTATGTCTTGTGTCCAATCCTGATATAAAGACAAAGGGATAGTGCAATATGTAATATTGGGCACAAAGGTTTGTCGGGATCACTGACTTATTTCTATTAGTTGGGTGCGTGGATGTGTTGCTAGACACCGCTCCATGTTAGTAATAAGTTACAACCAACTAAGTAGAAACCTATGGGGTCACACGTCAAATAGAGTTTAACTAGATTTGGGATTAATTAATATGATTAATTAATAAGAATGATCACTTTGCAACACCTTACAAACTTAGTAGGACTAATATGCAAGGAAGGGACTAATCCAAGTTCATGTAGAACTAGGAAGGGCCTTTATTTAAACTAACAAGAGTTGTTGGTCTATATAAAGGAGGCTCTAGCTTCCTTCCCACTAATGTTAATGCACATAACATAAGTGAGTGGGAGAGAAAGCAAGAGAGAGAGAGAGAGCAAGAACACAAGGGGCCGAACCCCTGCGTCCGTCCCCTTCCCGTCGGCTCAAAGTGAGGGCCGAAACCCCTTTTTGCCTCCTTGGTTGCTTGATTCCTTCTTCCCTCTTCCTCCGGTCCAAGCTAGCACTTGAGAAGGAAGAATTTAGATCTCACCTCTAGACGTGGATCAATCGTAGAGACGAAGACAATATTCTTCCTGTGATCTCCCAAACCAAAAGGTACACATCTTCTATGTCCCTTATCATGTTATGATGTCTCTTCCTATGATCCTTGGTGGGCTTTGAGTAGGAATTAAATTTTTGTTATTCCGCTGCGTTACCTACGTCAAAACCCAACATGTTTTTCTCTACTATTGATAACTCTTTGTTAAAGTTATATTTCTTGCACGATTTATACCGTTTGCGTGCTTTCCAGCAGGTTGATAATATTAGTTTTACACTATGAATGTAGAGAAAACGTAGAAGTTTAGCTTTAAGCTTTAATTCATTAATCCAAGTGTTTCTCGCGTTATTTTATATGTTTTTGTCACGTTGATCGCACGGGTTGTGTTTCATGTTGTTTTGATAGGAAACAGAGCTTGAGAGATGAAGCGGAGTGGAGAAACAAGCATGGAGATGATTCGGGAGCTAAAACGGATAAGAAATCGTGAACAAAATGGTGAAAAGACATGGCAAGTGTCATTTAATCAAGTTTGTGTAATGACACTTTAACCCCCTACCTATACTTAGCCAAAATTCGGTGGCCATACGTGAGAGAACTCACTGGAATTGTAGGATCACAATCGTGATCACAAGATCAGCCGAGAGACCACAAAATGTGATCCTATGATCACAAGATCAGCCACAAGACCAGAAGGAAGATCACATGACTTAAAAATAAAAGAACGGGATCCTCTAATATTTTTATAATGCACGGAAGAGAGAAAAAAAAGGAGGCACGTTAGAGAAACAAGAGGACTCTTCCTCCATTGAAGATCTATATTTTTCTTCTTCTTCTTCCTCTCTCAATCTTGTTATGGAGAAACTTGTACTTTTTTTAGTTAATCTTGATTAGCTAAATACTTTGCTAGGCTTCTCTAGAGAGCCTAGGGTTCAAGTAGATGATAGAGTTTTTCCGGATTTTAATCTTTGTTTCATGCTAGTGATTTCTCTTTATTGAAAGGATTGTAGTTCTTGAATCTTGCCAACAATCCTAGTCTATTGACACGATTAGGAGATGAACTAATATTCATGAACTAGGGTTTGCTCATAGGATGAACCATGCTTGAATGTTTGTTTTGTCCCAATTCTATTGTTCATACGCTATGCTTAATCCTTAGCAAGAATGGATTCGCGACCCGGACTTGTTAATTAACTACAAAGTTCACGACGGTGACTCAACCTAGTTTTGAAGAGTGTATGAACACAATCCCGAATCACCGAGAACTAAAAGGAGAAGTGTTAGGATTGGCCTTAGGTGGGTAGATTCGGTAGGATTATTCAGCTGTTCCGTGAAACGGTGGACCGACATGTGCCGTTATCGTACCAGTAGATGACCTGCTAGAACGGACCGGTAGACAACATGAGACCGAGAAGAGATTGTAGTCAACTGAGACGTAAAATGACATGAGACAGACAGGAGATTGCCATAGCCTATTACCCGACTTGATTAGGATAGAATTAACGTGTTACTCAGATAATCCGGAAATCGTCTACAGCCCTAGGTGATCTAGAAATTGTCTAGTTTCTCCATATCTTTTTATTAATAAAAAATAAAAAAATATTAGTTAGTCGTTGTTTTAATTCAGTCGCTTGTTTGGGGGAGACAACCTCTTTTATCACATTTTTTCCTCCTCGACCGTATTCTAAATTAATCAACTAACTAAATAGTCTCGAGTCTGTCCTCGTGGGATCGATAACTCGGGGCTGAAATACCACCCCTATATTACTTGACCGTGCACTTGCGCATACGCGTAAAGAATCGCCTCAGCTATCTACTCTGTTCAAGTATCCTTTCTTTCTCTTTCCCTATATATTTTGTTTGCATATTCTTACACATTGGAAGTGCTTAATCACATGAAAAATATTTGTGTTGAAAGAAAATTGCAAAGCTTATCATTCACAGATCCGGAAAGGTGCTAAGACTGAAAACTCATATGACGAAATCTGAACTTTTAGATGTTACGCATATTACAGATTCAAAAGAACTTCAGTTTCAATTGAGCAACATAGAATAATAAATGTACTAGCTTGTTTTGTGCAATTGCTTTCTCTAGAAATAGTTACAGTTGTAGGGTTTAGTTTTTGGAGTATTCTACAATGGAGTCAAAGAGATTGAAGAAGAAGATGGAAAAAAACAAAGAGTGCAAGGGATTTTGGAACGGAGAAGGAAAAAGAGAAAAAGAAACACTAGAGAGTGAAAAAGACGATGAATGAGAGTGGTGATCGATAAATTTTAATTTAATAGTTAGTGGATGGCTGACTTGGACATTTCGGCTTCTCTCCGGGAGTCCTCTTCGGCATGTATAGCATTTTTGATTTAAAATATGCCCTTGATAAAAGCAGATGCCTCACCACAAACTGTGAGTGGAATCTTACGGACATAAATGTAAATGAAGGGTAAAAGGTAATGTCACTACAAAAAGATGACAAATCAGGAAAGTGTGAAAAATCTGGGGCAATGTTCAAACAAGGATAATATGAATAATCTGGAGAAACAGGTTTCTAGGCAATTTACATAGTTCGCTTTCTTTTGAGGGAATTACATAGTTCGTTGATAACATATTTTCTTTTACATTCCATTATTGTGCTAATTAGTGAAAACAATATTACTGGTTAATTTAAACAATTATAGTTGTAGTTAGTGTTCCCTAAAAAAAGTTGTAGTTAGTGACAAACATTGATCTCAATTAGTGAAAAAAATTTATTATTATTTGAAGAAATGACAATTTTCTTTAATAAAACAACATATATAAACATGCATGTGTCAAACTGATTCGAAATGTTACAAGAAGCGAGACCGTAACATACCAACGATTCGTTCAGATGTATAATAAAGAGGTGAACGCCTCTGCAGAAAGAGGAATTTCAGTCATATTATCGTAATTGAGCTTTCGGTCCCCAGAGAAAATAGAAGAGGGGAATGATGAGCTTTTGGGCCCGGGAGTAAATAAAAGAGGGAAAGGAAGAACGGAACAAAGGTGAAACATATTTCTTGCGGCCCCCAATACGCTGGTTATGCTCGCAAGCATTTTAAGTTCTATCATTCTTCCTCAGTAGAAGGTAGGTTCCTTGAATTATCCCGACTAGTATAATGTACTATACAACATGCATATCTATCATGTAGCACCTTTCCGGATCAAGTTTTCTTTCTTTGTTTGTTTCTTAGTATCCTCCAATATCACGAATATTAAATGTCCAAATAAACACAAGAAGAAGAAACTATTCAGTGTACTACTGTGACATTGAATCTTATATCTCAAGCATATATCCCATATAATTTCCAAGGACCATTACACTACTAGTCTACTACAAATTGAGAATATATATGCAGTAATGAGTCACGAGAGTGAATGGGGAAGGACAACGTGAATCTTTCTCTTTGATTATTCATCACGAATTCATGAATTCATGGTTAACTCTGAAATTAATGTCACAATAGAAAAGATCTCTCTAACAAATACAAAATAAACGTAGCTATAGACCCCGATATTTTTGACACTGTTTTCTGAACCAAGCGGAGATTCGAGATTCGCATTACTTATGAAAATATTTTGCAAGAGTGGCCAGAGGCCAAGCACAAGTCCACCTTACATCCCCAGAACAGAAAGGAGTACCAAATTAAGCTAGAGAACAGTACTAGGAAGCATTAACATAGCAAAAAGGACAGACGAAGGTTGAAGAAATGTTGCTCAAGAACACCTTGAGCTTGCTCTCCCTGCCACGAGTTCCGGGCGTAGCCAAGTAAAAACTTACCTATTGTATCACCAAATAAACCCCCACTATCCAGGGACCGATTCATGATTTTTTCTAGTGGGTGCTAAACCTTAAAAACATAAAAGAAAAATAATTAAATTCAGTGGGGGCTAAACAACATTTAGTGAACATTTGATAGGGTAAAATTACAATTTTACAAATCTGAGTGTGGGCTATAGCCCCCCACACCTCAATGGGTGGATCCGCCACTTCCACTACCAGCTGTGGAGGAAGAGCGATGACAGCCATTGGTGTTAGGGTTTAGTTGCTGAATTTGTTGTTCTGTGATGCGTTTTTTCAGCCTGCAAAGCCCGGGGCTCTGATCTCCGTGTTCATTTCAAGATACGTTCGATTTTGAGTGATTTAGAGGTGTGTTACAGATCGATTCACTGTATGTTGTTTGGATTCGTTATGCGACCCTGAAATGAAGTAGATACAGAAATTTGTTGTTGCAAGTCTCGTTTTTTATTGACTGTAAATGAATTTGTAGTTGAAATTTGGTATGATTCTCCACCTTATGAAAAAAAATCATGTTACTTCCTGCTGTAGGAGTTTACACTTTCACTGTTCTGAACTAAGTTTTGCAATGTGCGAGCACATAGTTATGGTCTAACTGAAGTGTGAGTCATCAGTAACCATTTAGAGATTAAAGGGATTTTTTGGTACAGTGTTCTTATTCATGAGGTGATGTTTACTTGCTCTGCATGACTATAAACTAACTACTAGGATGCTTCAGCTAGTTGGATTGGGGTTTTGCTGCGTTAGGGGCACTGACGATTTATGTTCATTGTAGCCAACATGTGTTTTGATTTCACTGTAGATTGTTTAGCTCTTAGATGGCATTGGGACCTGTCTGCCCCTTTACTGTATTTTAATTGCTGAAGGGAGATGATATCGTCCCTACATTGATTCACCCTTTCACTTTGTCAGCAAACTTGTGTTTTCTCCCTCTTGCTGATCATTTATGGGTGGAATATGTGTTTTTGATAATATAGAAGAAGTTGAATTGATTGGTGAATCAAGAATTGGATTAGAATGTGGTATGATTACAACAAATACACTCTATTTGTGCATTTTGTTGGAGATAAAATGTTTTCTCTGTTATAGAATATGTTGCTTGGGATGAAATGATGTTTTGGCAGAGTAGTAACTTGATTGATGTAATTGATGAAAGTGGGAGAAATCTTCCGTACTTTTCATTGATTATTTACACCCTTAAATAGGTAAAATACAATGTTGAATTATACAACTAGTTCTCTAATTATTTACATAAGAGTCCTATAACTATTACTCCCCCGCAGTCGAAACTGTAGGCGTGCCAACACTGAGACTGGAACGGAAGCGCTGGAACAAGGGCCGAGGAAGACCCTTGGTGAAGATGTCGGCGTACTGATAATCTGCTGGAATGTGCAACACGCGAAGCTGACCCAAACGAACCTTCTCACGAACGAAGTGGAGATCAATCTCAACATGCTTAGTGCGCTGATGCTGAACAGGATTACCAGAGAGATAGACAACACTCACATTGCCGCAATACACGACGGTGACCTGAGGCGGGGCAACACGAAGCTGAAGAAGCGAATTCCGAACCCATCAGAGTTCAGAGACGGCGTTAGCAACACCGCGATACTCAGCCTCAGCACTAGAACGAGATACCGTGGCCTGTCGCTTGGACGACCAACTCAGAAGATTGTCTCCATTGAAGACACACTAACCAGAAGTGGAGCGGCGCGTGTCCGGACAACCAGCCCAATCTGCGTCAGTGTAGGCGGTGAGGGAATCAGCATCGGAGGCAGAGAGCCGAAGACCATACTCTAGTGTCCCACTGATGTAGCGCAAGATACGTTTCAGGGCATGAAAGTGCGGCTCACGGGTATCGTGCATGAAGAGACAGACCTGCTGAACGAAAAAATGGATGTCTGGTCGAGTGAACGTGAGGTACTGCAAGGCCCCAACAAGGCTACGGTATAGTGTAGGATCAGCAACCGGTGGGCCAGATGTGGCTGTGAGTTTACTCCCGACCTCAACAGGGGTGGCAGTAGACTTACAGGTCGACATAGAGGCACGATGAAGAATCTCGGTCGCATACTGATGCTGAGACAGGAACAGGCTAGACGAATCACGAGTGACAGTGATGCCCAGAAAATGATGTAGATGGCCCATGTCAGTCATATCTAACTCTCCAGAGAGCTGGGAGACAATCTGATCCAAGACAACCGGAGACGACCCAGTGATGACGATATCATCCACATATAACAGGAGGTAGACGATGTCCGAGCCACGACTGTAGACGAAGAGAGACTCATCACATGAGCAACCAGAGAAACCAATAGCCTGCGTGAGGACGGTGGTAAATCGCTGAAACCAAGCACGGGGAGCCTGCTTCAGACCATATAAGGATTTTCTTAACCGGCAAACAAAGTCAGGATGACGTGTGTCGCGGTAGCGAGGGGGCTGATGCATGTATACCGTCTCAGAGAGATCACCATGAAGAAAAGCGTTCTTGACATCCAGCTGACGGATAGGCCAAGAGCGCGTGACGGCAATGCTGAGAACTGTACGGATGGTGGTCGGTTTGACAACCGAGCTGAAAGTCTCCTCATAGTCGATACCAACCATCTGGGACTTCCCATTAGCTTCCAATCGCGCCTTATAGCGCTGCAGACTACCATCAACGCGAAACTTGTGGCGAAAGAGCCACATAGATCGCATAACATTAGCCCCTGCCGGGCGAGGAACCAGATCCTAAGTGTGGTTTGTAACCAGAGCTCCAAACTCATCATCCATGGCCGCTTTCCAGTGAGGATCCGACAAGGCTAGGATGGGGGATTTGGGAAGGGGCGAGATGGGGTCTGGTGGCTGGGCCGCTAAAGTGAGACGGGTGACTGGTTTGACAATGCCGTGCATGGATCGTGTGGTCATCTGAGGAGAGGTAGGAAGAGGAGAAGTAGCCACTGGGCTTGGTGTGGGTGACTCAGGAGGGTCAGGCAACACAGGCACAGATGGTACAGTAGGAGGGCGAGTGGACACAGACCGACAGACGTAGTGCTGAGGAAAAGGTTGCACTAGGGTCCGGGACAGGGTAAGCTGTGTAGGTGCCCTAGGAGGTGTGAGTGGGGATGTGGGTGCCCTAGGATGTGTGGGTGGTGCGGTAGCCACACGGTGGAGAGCACGATGAGTGAAGAGGGGAGACAGAAGACTGTCATCGGGATCAGACGTCCTGTGAACAGAGGGAGACACTGACCCAGGAGAGGAGAAAGGAAACACCGTCTCATCAAAAGTGACGTGACGAGAAGTGTGAACACGACCAGTGCTCAAGTCGAAACACCTGTACCCACGATGGTTAAGAGGGTAGCCCAAAAAAACACATCGAACAGAGCGGGGTGCAAGTTTGTGAGGTGAGGTGGCAGAGAGGTTCGGGTAACACAAGAATCCGAACGTGCGAAGATGCTCATAGGAGGGTAAGCGATGAAAGAGAGCAACAGTAGGGATAAGTTTGCCAAGAACTTTGGTGGGAAGAATATTATGGAGGTAGACAGCAGTGAGAAGGGACTCAACCCAGAAAGAGACTGGTAGAGAAGCCTGAGCTAGGAGAGCACGTGTAATTCATTAATTCTACGAATCATGCGTTCAGCTTTTTCATTTTGAGATGACGTCTGAGGATACGCAAACCGAAAGACTAGTCCATGATTAATGGCGTGGGAGTGAAAGGAGCCATTATCAAATTCACCACCAAGGTCACATTGAAAACTCTTGATGGGTCGCTGAAATTGGGTTTGGATAAAGGTAGTGAATTGTTTGAATTTAAATATTGATTCGATTTTCTGTTTTAGTGGGAAAACCCAGAGAAAGTGTGTGTAATCATCTAAGAGTAGTAGGTAGTATTTGTAGTGCGATTTGCTTAATACTGGAGATGTCCATAAATCACTGTGAACAATGTCAAATGGACTAACAGTGGAAGAAGTAGAAGCTAAGAAAGGCAAACGCACATGTTTACTAATCTGACAAGCATGACAAAGAGTGTCTGATTTATTCCTACTACAAGCTATGAATTGACTACTACGAAGCAAATCTAAAACTGGAAGCCCGGGATGACCGAGGCGGTTGTGCCAACTTGAAGCAGGAAGAGCAGCTAACGAGACAGCGGACGACTGTGGTGGGCCAGGCTGGAAAGGATAGAGATCACCCGAACTGTTGCTCCTCTGTAAAAGAGCTCCCGAACGTAGGTCCTTCACAGAAAAACCAAAAGGGTCAAACTCAACAGAAACCTGATTGTCAGTGGTAAATTGACGAACATATACTAAGTTTGTGATAATATTTGGGGTGAGTAAGACATTTCTAAGGTGAAGAGAACAGGTGTTGGTTTTATGGGTGTGATTGCCAGATCCTTTCACCGGAATGCTAGAGCCGTTTCCCACAAGTATGTTAGGAAAATGACAAGATGAAGAGAGGGAGGAGAGGATACCTGACTGCGGATGTGAGGTGAGCAGATGCGCCGGAATCAAGATACCAAGTCTGATCGGGGACGCTGAGTGTCATGCCTGAGAGCTGAGACCCCAAATCAGTAGCAGTCGGGTGGCCCGAAGCGGCTCTGAGTGCCTGATGACGCGCGGCTGGTGGTGGACTGAGAAGGCCAGCATGACTAGGCCGTGGAGTACTCCAGCCCGTAGTCGGATAAGGGCAGGGAGGCACAGGTCCTGTGGGGCAGGGGCACCAAACCCAGGAGCCTTGGGAGCCCGAGGGTGCAACAGGGGGTGTCGGAGCAGCTGATTGACCACCTCCTGTCCCGGATTTGCGACGTCCGTTCCTGACATTCCCATTGCGTCACTGTCCGCCGCCATGGTTCCCATTCCCGCCACTGGAGTGGCCGCCGGGCTGAGGAGAAGTGGCATTCGGCTGTCGGTTCGAAGGAGTCGAAACCAACACCTGATGCGGGCTAGGATGGACCGGCTGCTGTCGAGAAAGGAGGCGCTCGTGTAGCCGGATCATGGAAACAACTGAGAGATACTCCAGAGTGGGACGAGTCTCCTGCATGATCATGGCAACCCCGGTATATGCAGGAGATATACCATTGGTGAGCTGTATAACCAACCGCTGGTTCGAGACTGCAGTGCCGACATTCCTAATACGATCCGCCAAGTTCTTCAACTTGGTGCAGTAGTCGTCGAGAGACGAGCAGTGGTCCATGCGCAGATTGACAAATTCCAATTCCAGTTCTGCTAGCCGAGAGCCCTGATTGTCGTGAAAGAGATTCTCCAACTTCAACCACGCTTCTCTAGCAGTCTGGCCCCGAGTAAGGATAGCGAGTGCCAAGTCATCACTAATCGTTTGGTAAATCCAAGACAGGATTACCGAATCAATAGAGCTCCAAAGGGGATCACTGTCAGCAGGTGGCGGGTCTTTGTCGAGATGATCCGAAACGCCAAAGGAGTGCGTTTGGATGCGAAAAAACGTAGCCCAGTGATCATACTGGACTTTGTCATTGTCCAGAGTGAAACGAACACGCTTCTCAATGTTGTTAACAAGGAACACAGGGTGGAGGGGCTCCTTGGTGTTGCCGGAAGAGGCTGTGTCGGGGGTGGAAGACATGGCGTCGTAGAGGAAACGAGCTGCTCCCGAAGCTAGAAAGAGGAAGCTAACAAAAATTGGCTGCTGCTGAAGCCAAGCCAAGGAAACACATTGAAGCCGAGCCGATTCTTGCTGGAGCCGAGCTGGAGCAGAAGCCGAGCCGAAAGTTGAGCGTGAGCCGAGCCCAGGAAATAAGGCCGATCTAGAAATAAAACGCGGAAGTAAACCGCGTGGATCTGGAAAGCTTTGTTTAGAGAGAGAGATTAGTCTAGCGGCGCTGCTAGGGCTCGGGTAGTGAGCGGTGAGCAGCGAATCGGAGACGAAGACAGAGGCTACCGGAGACGATGGCTACCGGAGACGAAGGCGACAGGAGAAAACAGAGAAAGAGGTGTTGTCTTCGTTGGTGGTGGTGTCTTCGTTGGTGGTCCGATGGCGGTGCTGGATTTGGCGATGGGGACCGGAGAAAGAGGCAGAGCCTACCTGAGACGAAGACGACCGGAGCAGAGCCAACCGGAGGAGCGGAAGCTGAGAAGGTAGCAGTGGCGGCGGTCGTCCGAGAGGGAGGACGACGGCAGCTTGCGGTGGCGTGAGGCCAGTGACGGGAAGGTATGAAAACAGAGACCTAGGTTAGTGCTCTGATACCATGAAAGTGGGAGAAATCTTCTGTACTTTTCATTGATTATTTACACCCTTAAATAGGTAAAATACAATGTTGAATTATACAACTAGTCCTCTAATTATTTACATAGGAGTCCTATAACTGTTAATTGATGCTTCTCAACACTTTGGGGGTCGAGAGATTTCTAGTCGTCTCAGATAAATTTAATAAATTGCCAACCAATAACTGGATACTATTGAAGTATACTTTCCATAATTATCTTCTATTACTATTTTTATACGCTTGACTTTTATTATGAGGTGATGTGGACAGTGAAGTTTCGTGCATTATCAAGAGTGTAGTTTCAAGCACTCTATATAACATATAATTCTTCTTTGAACCTTCTAGCCATTTATCTATTTTCCCAGGAGGACTATGTTTAGGAAATTGTCATTTACCTAGATTTACATCTCATAAGAATATATCTTCTTGTACATCCATGTTTTAGGAAATTGTCATATACCTAGATTTACATCTCATAAGAACATGTCTTTTCCTATATCTAAAAATTAAAGCTCACATGTTTAAGATTGTTGTTCTTGTACTCCTTGCGTACTCCGTGGACTTTTTACTGAAATCTAAAATGATTAACAATACTATAACATCAGATGTTCAGGTTATACTAATTCTTGTGTTATGTTCGTCTCATCTTGAGCAGCATGACTTCTCCTACATATGTTCATACTGTATATGCAGGGGCGGAGCCATGTAGGGGCACGGGGGGGCACGTGCCCCCCCTAACTTCCCCGGAAAGACTAGGATATTCTTATATTTTTAATTTTTTTTACTTGGGCCAGTATAAAATATATATATAGTGCCCCCCCTATTGTAGCATAATCTGTAACTTGGTCCAGTGGTAAGAATTTTTGTTTGCAAAACATAGGTCCTGAGTTCGATCCTTGGCACAAGCATGCTATTTTTGAACAAAAAAAATCACAATGTTTGTAATATATAGAATTACGCCCCATGTAGAACACAAGTCATACCTTGGCCTAGTGGTTAGTAGTGTGGTTTATACAATGCTTGTTCACAAGTTCAATTCTCGGCTCAAGTATTTTTTTTTAGAGAAAAATAGCACCACCTATTTTATATACACAAGTAATCCCTTAATTTTTCATAAATACACAAAAGACCATGGTATTTATTACACTAGCATACTTTTTTATTAATTAAAAATATATACCCTCTATTTTCAAATTTTATTTTGTGCCCCCCCTTAACCGAAATCATGGCTCCGCCACTGTGTATATGTATGTATAATTGTATAGTGCCCGTTGGATCTTATCATCGAGTCTGTATTACCTTATGCTGATTTCCCAGCATGTCTTGTTGATTCTTAACTGTTGGCCTGTAATGTGCACGTTGATTTGAGCTCTCCTTACTCAACTGTATGCAAAATTTTCAGAACACAAGGGAGACAGCGCACGCTATCAGGAAGTTGCCCCTAGTCAAGGCCAAAAGGTACTTGGAGGATGTTCTTGTCCACAAGCAAGCCATTCCATTTACCCGTTTCTGTCGCGGACTCGGGCGAACTGCTCAAGCTAAGAACCGCCACTCAATGGACAGGGACGTTGGCCTGCCAAGTCTGCCAAGTTCATTCTTGACTTGCTTAAGAATGCTGAGAGCAATGCTGAGGTACGGCAAGTTTGATGAATCATTCTTCATTTCATTGGTACTTCTGCATGATGGTTCTTGTTGTTGATTCAACATGCGACTTGTGTTGCCCAGGTTAAAGGTTTGGATGTTGATACACTTTACATCTCTCACATCCAAGTGAACCAAGCCCCGAAGCAGAGGCGTCGTACTTACCGAGCTCATGGAAGAATCAATCGTAAGTGATATTGTTACTGTTTTTGTCAGATCCCTAGCAGCTGTATCTTATGCAATATGTAACAAAATGCAACTGTTTTGCAGCCTACATGTCTTCACCATGCCACATTGAGTTGATTTTGTCTGAGAAGGAAGAACCTGTTAAGAAAGAGGTACATGTTGGAATTAAACCATTATGTTTTTCAGTTCGCTAAGTCTTCCATTGAAACAACTCTTTAGTTGAATTCATTGTTCATACTCTGAACTGTTCGGTATTTGTTTTGCAGCCCCAGTTGCAAGTCTCCTCAGGATCAAAGAGGAACAAGCCTCTCAGCAGCCGTGCATCGTCTTGAACATTAGCTTTGATTGTTGCATTTTCCTTTTCCTGTGTCGTGGGGAACAGATTTTTGACGTTTTTGAAAGCAAAAATGCTGAAATGCAGAAAAGAGTAATCAAAGGAATTGATACAGAAATAGATGAAGACGATTAAGTTTCATTCATTGAATTGATTGCATAGAAACCCTAAAGGGCAAGGACTAAATACAGCGATTCTTGACCATTCATGAACGGTCATAAGATAGCTAAGAGACAGCTGTTATAGCAAGAGAGGAAATACAGTGCATCTGAAGTACATACTGAATTAGGGTTACACAAGTTTGGGCCAGGCACTGTTTTGGGCTTCAATTCTTGATCCATGTAGCTTTGGGCTTTAGTTTCTTTAACTTGATATTTAGCCCAAACGGTATATATATTTGACATCCTCCCGTAAACTCATGGTGGTTTGGGACACACCATGAGTTTATTGGCAAAGCTGTGAAAAGGAGCTGGAAGCAGTGCTTTGGTGAAGATATCTGCAGTTTGATCTGCAGAAGAAACAAAGTGAACTGTAAGTTCATTGTTGAGGACTTTTTCACGCACATAATGATGATCAACCTCAATATGCTTTGTACGTGCGTGAAAAAGAGGATTAGAAGAAAGATATAAAGCAGAAAGATTGTCAGTCCAGATAACAGGAGCAGAAGTGATAGGAATTTTGAGATCCAGAAATAGAGTTTTAAACCAAGAGATGTCAGCTGCTGCAGTGGCTAAAGCCCTGTATTCAGCTTCAGTAGAGGACCAGGCCACAGTGGCTTGTTTCTTAAAGGCCCAGTGAACAGGATTAGGGCCCAAGAACACAACTAATCCAGTAGTACTACGGCGGCTGGAGATGTCTCCAGCCCAATCAGCATCAGTAAACACATGTATAGGTAAGTGACCAGGTTTGTAAAGAACACCATTTGATTTTGTTCCTTGAAGATATCTCAAAATACGTTTGGCACCACTTAGATGATTCTCAGTAGGAGCATGCATGAATTGACATAGTTGATTCACAGAAAAGGCAATGTCAGGTCTACTAAAAATCAAATACTGTAATGCCCCTAAAAGTTGGCGAAAACCTGTTGGATTTTGAAGAGGAGGACTATCTTGAAGATGATACTTAGTGTCAGCAGCTAAAGGAGTGCTGCTGGGTTTGCATTTAACCATGTTGAAACGTTGTAAAATGTCACAAATGTATTTCTGTTGATGAATAAAAATACCAGCAGAAGTTCTAGCAATCTGTAATCCCAGAAAGTAAGTTAATGGACCCAAGTTGGTCATCTCAAAATTTTGATGCAGTTTGTGAACTAGAGAACTGATTAATGTGGTGTCACTCCCAGTCAATATAATGTCATCAACATAAAGTAATAAAACAGTAATTTTGCCTTGAGAATGGCGTATAAAAAGAGAGGAGTCTGCATAAGAAGATTTAAAACCCATAGAGAAAAGATAAGTAGTAAATCTTTCAAACCATGTGCGGGGAGCCTGTTTGAGGCCATATAAACTCTTTTTAAGTAAGCATACATGATGAGGGTATTGAGGGTTAACAAACCCTTGAGGTTGATGCATAAAAACAGTTTCACGTAAGATGCCATGGAGAAAAGCATTTTTAACGTCAAGCTGCTGAAGAGACCAATTAAAAGTGGCTGCTAAGGCAAGTATGCAGCGTACAATAGCTACTGGACTAAAGGTTTCAGTGTAGTCTAAGCCATGGGTTTGATGAAATCCCTTGGCAACAAGACGTGCCTTATATCTGGAAATAGACCCATTTGGGTTGTATTTTGTCCTAAAAACCCATTTGTTACCAATGACATTGGCATTGGGTGGACAAGGGACTAACACCCATGTATCTTGTTGCTGAAGACTTGTGTATTCATCTGTCATGGCTTGAAGCCAATGAGGATGAATCACAACTTCTTTAAAAGATACAGGATCAGTCATAGTAGAGGTAGGAATGGTATGAAAACCAGAGAGAGATGTAGTAACAGAACCTGTGAATGGCAACTTCCTCTTTGTAATACCTGATTTGCTCCTTGTTCTCATAGGATGAAGATTGTGAAGAGGAGAGTTGGGCATCATTGAACTGGTGGCTGCCTCACTCTGCCTGGAAGTAGATGGTTCTCCATGTGGTGTAGTATCTGGAAGTGTAGTATCAGAGATAGAGCTACACCAGTAGGCTGCAGGACACCATTGTTGTTCTCAGCAGATGTAGAAGTGTCTGGGGAAGACACTGTATCTGGGGGGAGGGGCATAGTGGGGGGGGGGAGGGACAGTAGTGGGGGGGGGGGGGGGAGGGACATAAATACATGAAGAGGAATAATCAAAACTGTTAGTAGTTGATGAAGAAGAAATAGAGATAGAAGTTTTAGCAAAAGGAAACATGTATTCATTAAAGATAACATCTCTACTTATAAAAAAATTATTGCAACTATTATCAAAGCACAAGTAACCTTTGAAGCCATCAGCATACCCTAATAATGTGCACCTCTTGGTTCTAGGAGACAGTTTAGATTTTTGTATAAGGAGTTAGGCAAGGATAACAAGCACATCCAAAAATTTTGAGCATGCTATAGTCAGGTTTCTTGTGAAATAGTAACTCATATGGAGATTTATAGTTAGTGTTAGCACTAGGCATTCTGTTGATTAAATAAGTAGCAGTAGAGACAGCATGATACCAGAAATAGTTTGGCAAAGAAGCATTATGAAGTAATGTGATTGCAGTTTCAACAATGTGAAGATGCGTTCTTTCAGAAACTCCATTTTGCTGTGGAGTGTGTGGGCAAGATTTCTGATGAATAATTCCATGTTCACTAAGATATGTTTGAAAAATGTAGGAGGTGTATTCACCCCCTCCATCTGATCTAAATACAGAAATAGAACACTTTAATAATTTTTCAATAAAATTTTTAAATTTAGGAAAGGTGACAGCAACTTCTGATTTATAATGCAAAGGGAATAACCAGGTAAATTTAGAAAAGCCATCAATAAACAGAACATAGTATATATCTAAATCCATGATATGATTTGGTTGGAGCAGGAACCCAAACATCAGAGTGTATCAATTGCAAAGGTTCTTTGATAACAGTAGCAGAAGATTCATAAGGTAATCTAGTAATTTTTCCAGCTAAACAAGATTCACAAATAGAAGAAGAAGCAGAATTAAAACAAGTAACACATTTATCATTTGCAGGGTGTCCAAGACGAGCATGCCAGACTGGACACTTGACTTGTTGACCCAAGAAGGCTTGAGGAGGAGACTTGACAGAGATAGACTGAGACTGAATAGGGTAGAGACCATTTTTACTCAAACCCTCGAACAAAATTTTGCCCGTTTCCAGATCCTGAATATAGAAGGATTTGGCATCAAAAACAAATCTCACATGATGTTCATCACATAATTTATGTACAGATAACAAGTTGGTAGACAAATCAGGAACATGTAAAGTATTTGAAAGCTTAAATGAACAGTTAGAAGTTGAGAGATGAGCGGTACCAGAATTTTGAATTGGTAGAGTAGAACCATTACCAATAGTCACTTGTTCATACCCTTGATAAGGATCTGAGAGAGAGAGATTTTTGAATTCACCAGTCATATGAGAGGAAGCTCCTGTATCTGTTAGCCAATATGTGGGAGAGAGACCTTGAGATTGTGATGTGGCTGTTAGAGCTGCAAGCTGATCAGGAAGAGTTTTGCCTTGATAAGCAAAATCCATTCTGTGCCAGCAGTCAAGAGCTGAGTGATAGTCATTCCCACAAATTTGACAAGTGACAACCACTTTGTCATTTTTGTTGTAATTTGTGCCTTGATTGGAATGAGTTGAGCCACCATTGTAAGAGTAATTGTTTCTACCACCACCCCGATTTGAGTTTTGACCATAACCATAACCTCGAACACCAGATCGCCCCCTGTTGTGGTCAAAACGACCACCTCTCGAACCAGAACGACCAGAAAAGGATGATGAACCACCACGATAAAAAGAACCAGATCGACCACCACGACCACGAGAAGAAAAATTGTGTTGAGTGTAAAAAGCAGTTGGTAAACCAGATTCAGAAGTGGGTGAGATATTTTGAGATTCAAGCATTTGTTCTTCGGCCTTTAGAAGAACATGTAAATCAATAAAACTAATAGGGTTTGTATGAGGACACAAAGAGGAACGAAAACTATTGTATTCAACAGGAAGGCCATTTAAGGCATATAGGAGCATGTCTTCATCATCGATTTTAACAGAAGAGGCCATAAGTTTATCGCGAAGAGATTTGATTTTTTGCATGTATAAATCAATAGAAACAGATTTCTTTTTCAAAGTTTGAAGATCAGATTTTAACTGTAATATATGAGATCCAGATAACGAGGCATACCGAGATTCAAGAGTAAGCCAAACGACCTGGAATCGGTTTCACCAATAACCAGAGAGAGAGAGCTTCAGAAGACAAGGTAGCGTTAATCAGTATAAGGATCGCTTGATCTTGAATATGCCAAGTGATGTTTTGTGGCTCAACCGTCTCTGTCACGGTTCCAGCGGCGACTGTGAGAAACTGCGGCGGAGCTTGAATCGAACCATCAAGGAACCCAAATAACGCCTGGGTTTTGAGAATGGAGGTGAGTTGATGTCTCCAGAGGACATAATTTGTGCCATCAAGTTTGTGTGGCATGAGATTGTGGATATTAGAGAGAAGAGCGAGAGGGTTTGGTGATGAAGACATGATTGTGGTTGAGAGCATAACCGGGGTGGCTCTGATACCATGAAAGCAAAAATGCAGAAATGCAGAAAAGAGTAATCAAAAGAATTGATACAGAAACAGATGAAGACGATTAAGTTTCATTCATTGAATTGATCGCATAGAAACCCTAAAGGGAAATGACTAAATACAGCGATTCTTGACCGTTCATGAACGGTCATAAGATAGCTAAGAGACAGCTGTTATATCAAGAGAGGAAATACAGTGCATCTGAAGTACATACTGAATTAGGGTTACACAAGTTTGGGCCAGGCACTGTTTTGGGCTTCAATTCTTGATCCATGTAGCTTTGGGCTTTAGTTTCTTTAACTTGATATTTAGCCCAAACGGTATATATATTTGACAGTTTTATCCAGTGTTTTGGATTTTGTTATGTTAGATTGTTAAATTATCTGTTGCTCTTTTGAGGAACGAACTTCTGGTGAAACTTCATGGTATTTCAATTTAGAAAATTATCAATGTTCTGGACGACTTGTTGTCCTATAAACAAAACATGATACGCAGCACACTAAATTATGTCATGGAATTGATTTTTTTACAGAAGCCTGATTAATCTTGGTAATGTCTGTTGTAGGGTCTACTGAAAGTGTAGACTGCTGAGTACGGTGTTTTTGATCAGTTTAGCCATTCTTTGGGAAGCTGTCGATGCTTTCCTTGGTCAACCGGATTAATTTGATTTCAGAACAATCACATAAATTGTCATCTAAATTTATCTGCTTCCGTAGAACCCAATTAGTTGATCTGAATTCTTGTGTGAAGGTTTGTGAAAATCGTCCTCTCCTGACTTCTGAATTTCATTCGCAATATAAACAAAGCTCATAAAATAATAATTATAGTTTAGTCCCTAAACTAAGTGTAAGCTATCACTATTACACCCCCACAGTCGGAGCGGGAGAATGATGAACGTTCAGACTGGAGCGGAACCTTTCAAATAACTGGCGAGGCAGACCTTTGGTGAAGATATCCGCATACTGAAAGTCAGCGGGTATGTGAAGAACCCGAAGTTGGCCGAGACGAACTTTTTCCCGTACAAAGTGAAGATCGATCTCAATATGTTTCGTGCGTTGATGCTGAACCGGATTACCCGATAAGTAGACGGCACTAACATTGTCACAATAGCAGAGTGAGACCTTTGGAGGTTGAACCTTAAGCTCAAGAAGAAGATTGCCAAGCCAACAGAGCTCAGCAACAGCGTTGGCCACACCACGGTACTCGGCCTCGGCGCTAGAACGAGAGACAATAGCTTGTCGTTTGGACGACCAGCTGAGAAGGTTGTCCCCAAAGAAGGTGCAAAAACCGGAGGTGGAGCGACGTGTGTCCGGGCTGCCTGCCCAATCCGCATCAGTGTAGGCCGTGAGACCCGTGGAGGCAGTAGCAGAGATGTGAAACCCGAGATCAAGAGTGCCACTCACATAGCGAAGAACGCGTTTCAACGCGCGAAAATGATGCTCTCGAGGATCATGCATGAAGAGACAGATCTGCTGAACGGCATATGAGATGTCAGGACGGGTGAATGTGAGGTACTGAAGAGCACCAGCCGAACTGCAGTAGAGAGTGGGATCACTAACCGGAGGTCCTGAACCCGCGGTGAGTTTAGAGCCAGTCTCAACTGGAGTGCTAACCGGCTTACATCCGACCATCGATGCACGCTGTAGAATCTCAGAGGCATACTGACGCTGAGAGAGAACCATACCAGATTCAGTGCGAGTGACAGCAATGCATAGAAAGTGATGTAGAGGTCCAAGGTCAGTCATATCAAACTCAGTCGAAAGCTGAGCGATAATCCTCTGCACAACTGTAGGAGAAGACCCCGTAATGATAATATCGTCGACGTAGAGGAGGAGGTAGACAATATATGATCCCTGACTGTAGACAAACAGAGACTCATCACATCGAAAACTGGAGAAACCCACTGGTGGCCGGTTTCACAACAGCACTAAAAGTCTCATCACAATCAACACCCTCTAACTGAGATTTGCCATTCGCCACCAGGCGAGCTTTGTACCGCTGAAGAGTACCGTCAGCCCGAAACTTGTGACGAAATAACCAAATGGCCCGGAGAATGTTTGCCCCAGACGGGCGAGGAACCAACTCCCAAGTCTGATTCGTGATCATAGCCTCAAACTCATCATCCATTGCAGCTTTCCAGTGTGGGTCCGAAAGGGCAGACACATAGGATTTGGGCAAGGGAGACACGGAAGAGGGAGATTGAGTATGAAAAGTGAGACGGGAAATGGGTTTATGGATACCGTGCTGGGCTCGGGTTCTCATCTGAGGGGACAGAGGTGGAGCCGGTGGGTTAGGAGAGTCTGGTGCTGGAGACAGCGGGGAGACTGTGACAGGTGGGGAGGTAGGAGGCTGAGGAGGAGCCTGAGGTGGAGGAGCCTGAGGTGGCGTCGAAGCAGCATGAGGAGGTGGGGCTGGACGACGAGTGTAGTGAAGAGGGAAGGGTGGGGTTAGCCGAGAGGGAGCAGAGGGGTTGTGAGCATGACCGGACAGATCTATAGGAGGAAGACCATCGTCAGGGTCAGAAGCAGTGTGTCCGGGAAGTGACACGGAACCCGGTGTGGCAAACGGGAATACATGCTCATCAAACGTAACATGACGAGAGATGTGGATGCGACCAGTAGAGATGTCGAGACACCGATAACCACGAAAGTTCGAAGGGTAACCAAGAAACACACATCGAGTGGATCGAGGGGCAAGCTTGTGGGGAGACACAGCAGCCAGATTAGGGTAACACAAACACCCAAATGTACGAAGATGATCGTATGTGGGAAGACGATGATAGAGAATGGTGGTCGGAATACCACCGTTGAGAGCTTTGGTGGGGAGAATGTTGTGGAGATAGACAGCAGTGAGAACAGACTCAACCCAGAAGCGAGGAGACATGGAGGCCTGAGAGAGAAGGGTACGAGATATGTCATTGATACGACGTATCATACGTTCGGCCTTGCCGTTTTGAGGAGACGTTTGCGGACACGCAAATCGAAAAACAAGGCCACTGGACTTGGCGAACTCATGAAACACAGAGTTATCGAATTCCCCCCCAAGGTCTCATTGAAAACTCTTGATGTCACGAGAAAACTGTGTATGCACATATGTGTGGAATTATTTGAAGTGAGTGAAAGCATCCGATTTGAGTTTTAAAGGAAAAACCCATAGAAAATGCGAGTAATCATCAAGTAAGGGAAGATAATACTTGAAATTAGATTTTCTAGCAACAGGGGATGTCCAAATATCACTATGAACAATGTCAAACGGAGCCACAGTACATGATTGTGAAGGGGCAAAGGGAAGTCGAACGTGTTTGCCGAGTTGGCATGCATGGCACAATCCGGTCTGCTCAGTTTTAGTACAAGAAATGAAATTACTAGAGCTAAGCTGATCTAAGACGTGGCGACCAGGATGTCCAAGACGGTTGTGCCACACTGGGGCTGGAAGAATGACAAGAGACTGGGCTGGAGAGGGGGACGGGGTTGGAATAAGAGGATATAGGTCCCCTGAACTATTGCTCCGAAGTAAAAGGGTCCCCGAGTGAAGGTCCTTCACAGAAAAGCCAGTCGGGTCAAACTCAAGAGAGACATTATTATCAATGGTGAACTGACGGACAGAGACAAGATTTTTAATAATGTTTGGAGCAAGAAGGACATTTTGAGGTGTAGGGGACGGGCTAAGGTAGTAATGGTCTGCTGTCCGGAACCGCATACTGGAATTTGCATCCCATTACCCACCATCATATTAGAAATTGGAGAACTTGATGAGACAGAAGAGAGAGTACCTGTCTGAGATGTGAGATGAGAAGAGGCCCCAGAGTCCATGTACCAAGTCTTATCCGGAGCATTAAGGGTCATGCCAGCAAGTTCAGAACTCAAAGTAGTAACAGAGGGAGACGAACCCGCAGTGGTAGCAAGAACTCGTGGACGCTGAGCCGGTCCTGGACCAAGAATACCTTTCGTGGCTGCATGCTGAGAGGGTCCTAACTGAGCCCAGTCCTTCGTTGCGGGATAGAGGGATGGTGGAGCTGCCGGGAAGGAGGAGGCGGGACACCAAACCCAACTGCCATTAGGAGAGGCAGGCACTGCAGGGTGCTGTTGAGGATGTTGTTCAGTGAGATTGCGTCCTTTCTGACTAGAAAGACGACGACCCATATTAACAAACTTCGAAATTTATCACAAAAACAAGCACAACCAAGCAAAACAATGCACAACAGAATGATTTTTTTTTTTTAAATAATTGACCCAAGAGCTTCAATAACAATTGAAGACTAATACAGTTGGTGTGAGGCAATTAATCACCGACCCAAGTCTGATCCACGAACCAGGGCACAAAGGTAACCCAGTACCAAGTGCACAAAAGTGGTCCACCAAGCGTGAAGCAGACACACACGCAGAAGAAAAGTGAGTAACCAGATTGTTGATTGCGCGGAAGAAGACGCCGAAAATGCTGGTGGGAAAAAGAGGCAGCAGATCGTCGAGCCGCAAGATCGCTGATGGCGACTGAAGGCGATAGCAGCCGCACTTAAGATCGGTTGAAGAAGATGATGGCTGATGTAGACGGGTCAGCGATCGAACTGGTGGAGCACCGCCGCAGTGGGCGACGGTGTTGAGGAAGATCAATTTCGCGAATAGCGACGGGAAGAGGGAGAAAGAGGGAGGGCGGAAGCTGGTGGAGCGGATTGGAGCGCTAGCGGCAGCGGCAGTACACGTGAACGAGACGTGCGACGGCGACGACGGCGGCGGCTAGGGTTGCTCTGATACCATGAAGGTTTGTGAAAATCGTCCTCTCCTGACTTCTGAATTTCATTCGCAATATAAACAAAGCTCATACAATAATAATTACAGTTTAGTCCCAAAACTAAGTGTAAGCTATCACTATTATTGTGGAAAGAGCCAGATCTGTGCAGCAGGCTAGCAGCAGACTAATGTTTAAGTCTACCTGTGAGCCAGAACAATATGGCACTCAATTGCTGATTACGTTGTTGGCTGGGATCAGTGATTTCTATTCACCACCATTTTTCTAAAATGGGGCGATGGCGAAAGTTTCTGTGGAAGCATAGCCAGTCTTATTCCAATTTCTTCTTCGCTTACTACTTAATTACTACTTATGTCCCAAAGGTTTTCTGGGCACCGAATCTCTTTCATCGTTGCTTTTGAGGGAATTACATAGTCCATTGATAACTGATTTTCTTGTCATTCCATTATTGTTGTAATTAGTGAAAGAAATTGTTATCGGTTAACTTAAACAATGCCCAAGGTCAACCATGTAGATACTTTTGCTGTGCGGGGTGTGCACACCAAGGTAGGTATGATAATGGATGTATTCTTCCATTAGCATGTCTTAGAAGAATAATTATTAATTTTGTTTGATAAAAAATGACAATTTTCTTTAATAAAACAGAACATATATAAACATGTGTCAAACTGGTTCGAAATATTACAAGGAGTGTTACCCTAATATACCACAAATTTACCCTAATAGATGTAAAACACGCTTTGAACCCGTGCGATGCACGACGAAATCTCAAATCCAAAACAAAATTGATGTCACTGAAGCAATTGATGGCTTGTGCAGTTTAAATACCACATCCAAAAAAACTAAAAGTACTGAGTTGTTATGAAATATGTAAGTGGACTGATGTGAATATCCACCACATAGTTTGGTGTATTTTGTATTATTATATTCTGGTCCACAAGCCCACCTAATGCCTATATAAGGAGGCTTAGGGTTGGAGAATAATACACCTCTCTCAATACTCTTTTCCCTACACTATTGTCTCTTCTTATTTTCTATCTCTCTCAGTTCTCGTAACAATACGTTATCAGCACGATAGTGCTCTTAACAAGAAATAAAAGATTGTATGATCTCCCCTTAAAGCCCGACAATTCTGTGAACTTACCGGCAAAAATACTTGACAGAGTTGGAGATACTCAGATGCAGATCAAAGTTCCACCAATTAGTTGAGGTACTGATTCTTTTTCTTTGTAATGGAAAAGTAAGAACTCGAACTAATGTCGATTCTTCCATTTTAGTAGAAACAAACAGTGTCTTTATTTGTGTCTTGATTGCTACTCAAATCAATCTCTCTCACGTCCCTTAATACTGGTCTTTAGTGCATGTATCTTCTTTTTCAGACCCTTTTGACCTATGTCATGAGAAACTTTGGTTGTATTTTAATTTGATGATTGATGATGATGGTTCTCTTTGTGGCAAGTTTGTGGGGTCTAAGGTTCAATGCAAGGTTCAACATGTATTGGAAGTCTGAAACTAGATTTTCTTGTACTGCTCATTTGTTTGTATTGGAAGGCAATACTAATTTTGTGGGTTTTAAAACAAAACACTTCATGATCTAATAAATTTTAGAACATTACTAGAAGATTTTATATGTATGTACGTTAATATCTTGACTAGTAGTGTGATTTCATTCTAAATAACACAATGTATTAAGAAATCTAGAGAAACAAATAAATTATATTTGTTTTGTTTTGTTTTGTTTTGTTTTGTTTTATTTTATTATGTTATTCAATATTTTTAGTTACGTACTGTAATGGTCAGATGTGCTAGAACTTCGAACCTCTATAAGAGGTCTTATTGAATAACCATTCTATTGGGTTAAGCTTTATACTTACGAAAGTATATTTTCACACCAGAAGTTATGAACTATCTAATCGTAACTTGAAGTTGCGACAGTTCTTTTTATGACCTGAAGTCATAATTTTAGTTACATCTCCTGAAGAGATGTCCTACAATTTTCTCCTCCAGAAGAGATCATGTTTATTCGGTCACTTTACTTTATGTTTACGCATTTTTTTTTATTACATTATGATGTGATTGTAACCTGAAGTTACAACATAACTAAATAAGCGCATCTGGAAGATGCAGCTATTTCATGGCTTGTAACCTGAAGTTACATATTATTATATCTCCAGAAGAGACGCTGCCACAATTCTAGCAATTTTTTTCCAACCTCCTGAAGAGGTTGCATTCTATTACTTTATGTTACGCAATTTTTTTTTTTCGTATGTGTTTTATTTACTCATTATGGATCGAAAACGAACCTCCTGAAGAGCATTCGTAAGCCATCAATGTTAAATGGCCATGTCATATGTACCCGATGTTACATATTTACATGATATCACTCATAACCAGCAGTTAGACTTCATAACCTGAAGTTATGAAATATTATAAACAATTATCTCATGAAGAGATTGTTACAATTCACGAATGATCCACCCTCCTGAAGAGGTCATATTATGTTTATTTCTTGTATCACGCATTTATTTTTATTCTTGTCTAGTATTTTTCCGTTTATACACTTGTTATTGATTTAAGTAGAATATCCGGAAGATGTTCTTAATCCATGAGGGTTTATTGGACAAACGCATTTTATATGCGTAAAAAGTGATTTTCAAACCAGAAGTTATGAAAAATAATAGTATTAGATGGAGTTATAAAATAACATAAAAAGATCTCCCTGAAGAGAGAATCTACAACCACTCACTTTTGAATAAAAGTATTGACATTTACGTCTTTTTTTTTGGGTTTTCTGAAGAAACTTTGATTAGAGAACTACGACGTCCAAGAGATTGCTTATTGTCAATGTTTTTGTTTAAATTTGATGATTGGTTTATACAAAGTACATATGAGACCAATTGATGCCTGAAGCATCAACAAAGTATCATTATGGTTATGATCATATTGCTCATGTCAAGAGGGGGAGAACGGGTCCTATTACATGACATGAGCCAAACTATCATTGTCTTTACGAGTATGTACTAATGCAAAATCCCAATAAAATGGATAGCTTCTCGACTAATGGGTGTCGATTTGGGTATACACTTTAAGCATAAAAGGGTTGCTTGTGTACATATGTTGATCCTCCAGAAGAGGAACATAAATCAAAGCATCCAAAATAATTTGGGATATGGTTAAAATGCTCTACAAATTAAGAACACAAAATTCTGGAGAAATCTTGGGGGTTCATATATAAATCATCATATTGGATCAAAATCAACGTTAGTAATTGAATAGCACTGGAAGAGGCTAGTAGCTCTGGAAGAAGCTAAAGGTACCTTAATACAATAGAATGATCCTATTAATAATGATGATACAATTGAGGAAGCGCTATATAAATTATATGATTAATTTATGGGATATGTTGACTAAATAGTTTTTGGCCAAAAGGAAGTCAACAAATGCATAGAAGATTGATGGGGTAGATAAATTGAATACGTAGAGCAAAATGTATAGTACTCAAATTACTAACAACCCCAAGCATAAATTGCAATCCATGCATAAACTACATATCCGCTTTTAAGCGTGTAATTTATGTAGATATCATATATCCGCTGTTAAGCGTGGGAACTATGTTGAGACCATATATCCGCTGGTATGCGTGGGATTTGTCTCGAGATTTATGTCCGCTTTTAAGCATGGGACTTGTAAAATGAGAAACATGATATATGGGTCATGATAAATTCTCATTAGTATAATCATCTCGTGGTGAGAATGAGAAATGTTGTATTAGTCTCAGGGACTAAAGTACAACAAAATATGGGTTAAATATGTAACTAGTTACAAATACGATCGTACAAATTAAAAATTTGTAAAATTCCATGGAGATTGGTTCCCGTGAAAAAATATTTGCCTGAAGCAAATAAAAAAGTGTACACTCGCGAGTAGTTTTAGGTGCATATGCATTTTATTATGTTTTAGTAAGTACTACCTCTGTTTCGCCTGTTTCAGCCTACTTCACTTTTTGTCACTATTCACTGGGTTACTTTCATCCGGTGATTTGATTAGCAAAACGACACTAGAATTTGTTAATCTTTGCATGGTGTTATAGAGGAAAGTTTATTTTAAAATACCATGAAAAAATTGTTAAAAACTTACATCGTTTTGGTACCCAAATCACCAAGTCAAAGTGACTCAGTTACGTGTTAAAAAGTCTAACGCAGACGAAACAGACGAAACGGAGGTAGTATATATTACTAGATTTTGGTCTTGCCAAATTTTTGTTTGTCAGGTACAAAGGTGTTACCAAGAGGGGGAGATCCAATCCAAATGCGACACTCTTTTTCCTTCGCTATGGTTTTGTCTCACAGGGTTTTTCCAAGCAAGGTTTTTAACGAGGTTGCAAAGATTATTAAGATGCGTTCCAGAAGAATGTCATCACCAATGCTGAGCAAATAGAGTTCAGCGATGTACTCTTTTTCCTTAGTCATTGATTTTTATCCCACTGGGTTTTTCATGACAATGTTTTAACGGGCATCGTAGTGGTGAATATTCAAGGGGGAGTGTTATGAAATATGTAATTGGACTGATGTGAATATCCACCACATAGTTGGGTGTATTTTGTATTATTATATTCTGGTCCACAAGCCCACCTAATGCCTATATAAGGATGCTTAGGGTTGGAGAATAATACACCTCTCAATACTCTTCTCCCTACACTATGGTCTCTCCTTATTTTCTATCTGTCTCAATTCTCGTTTTCACAATATGAGTACCATATTTCGTTAAATTTAAAAATAAATTATTTACGAGAGACCAATCACAATGTAGGTAGTCCTGCATCACAAATGATATAATCTATCAGTAAATGTATAATATTTAAAGAAGTTCAATATTTTAAGAAAGAGTAATCTTGGAGAAAATTTATATCATCAAAGTCTGTAAGTATATGTGTTTTCCTCATCTGTGTTTTTGAGGAAATTTCCTTTTTGACTATCAATTTGTTTTTTTTGAGAAATTTTGACTATCAATTTTTACTAACTAACAACAACAAATTTGGATATCACAAAGGTTATAATTATATATAAAATCAATAGTTTTCCTCCCCCAATATTGACTACCTATTTCTATCATTTTGGAAATAATATCGGTAATTTCGTTATGTCTTGGTAATATAATTTCTAGAGTCTGACATTTTTATTCCATTTCTATGTTGTAAGTGTTTATTTCCATTTCGTTAGTGTTTTAAATTTCATAGCGCGTCGCCAACATTTTTAGAACTGCCAGACGCCAACATTTAAATTTCAGTGGTTGTTTATGAATTTCAATTGCGATTTTTGAAACATTTTGAATTTAAGTGATTGAACATTTCTTTAAAAATTACTTAATTAATCCACACTTCCACGTGACACTCTATCAGGCAAAGCTGAAGAAGACATTCTCAAATAGTATATAGTATAGATAAGGGCTGAACGTCTCTAAGAGAAAGACGACTTTCATAGTCATATTATCGTAATTGAGTTTTTTGGACTTGAGAGAATAAAAGAGGGAAAGTAAGAAGCGAACACACACTACAAGGAGTTTGTAATTTTGGGACAAAACTTTGGGACAAAAGTGTGATTTGTTGCGGAAAGTGACTATTAGGGAGAAAAACAAATTATCGTCTAATTTATTTTGTAAAAAGAACTAAGTTGACATATAATTACATTTTCAAGAGAGAACCGTTCTAATTTTAACTTTGAAAGGAGTGATTTTTTCCGCAAAATATAGGTACTTAGGAGAAAAACTAAATTTTGTCCTGAAAGAGTTTGCATAAGGACTGATTTGCAATGCAGATAGGGTGGTAGCTCAAGTGGTAGAGCGTTGGAAACCCCTGCATGAGGTCCCGGGTTCGAACCCGGTGACGACGAAAACAGTTTCAAAAAAAGGACTGATTTGCAACGTGTCCAAAATTTGTCAGGGGCAATAATTGAATATTGTAAGTTAGCTCAAAAAAATCTGTGGGCAATAATTTTTCTCTGAGTTAAGTTGAGCCATTGACTCCACTTCTCTCACTCCCTCTCTCTCTCTTCGATCTATTCTCACATCTCTCCGTCTTATAATTTTTCATCGATCGTTTCGATTTGGAGTTCCACCGATTTTAAGCTGTAGCTGTCGACTATGCTCAATTACACCTAGAATCCGTTCGATTCTGGAGATACCGTTTGAATGCTCGATTCGATTTGAAGCTGTAGCCGCCGATTACGCTCAATTCAACCTAGAAATCTGTTCAATTCTGGAGATGTTGTTGTGGAAAATTCACTTTAAACAAACAATTTCAGAATATATGTTAGTATAAAAATGTGAATCAAAAAAATCAAAAACAAAATAGAGAATAACGGTAAAAGAGATAGAAAAACTTATCGAATTTGTATGAGATGAGGAGATTAATGGTGTAGGCTAAAGTGGTCAGAAAACTCTCTTTAGGATAGTAATTTCTCCCACTATACGGGTTACACAGAAATGCTACCCACCGATACAATGCCTACCACGGTGGAGAAGAAGCAAGATTGCACTTCTTGTCTTCTCCTAAATTAGAACCGAACCCGGATAAGGAATATGAGAATTGAGAGAAGAGACATGAAACTTAAAAACTTCATTTGACACAAAAGACTACTTATATTCATAGTTACCAAAGGTTGCTTGAAGCACATTTTCGGAAAAGACACTAGTTAGAGACACAAATATTATAAAAGTTACAATTATTTGTAACATGACAACTTTTTAAAAAAAAAGTCACAATTTTAAATTTAAACATAATAATAATATTTTGAAACTTTTATACAACAAGAGATACCGTGTGAAGTTCCAATGATTTGAAGTTTTAGAGGTCGATTAGGCGATTCCACCTGGAAATTCAGTTCGCTTATGAAAATACCGTCAGTCTATCCGTTCTAGTCTGCGATTAGGAAGTTTGATCGGCTTCCATGCTTGGTTTGAAGTTTGATCGAGCTTACTTTTTTTTGCTTATGTATTTCTGCCGGCGTTGCTATTCGGGAGGTTGACAGACACGAGGAAGCTCGATGCTCAGACGGAGCTGTTCATCCAACTCGTTCCTGACATGGTTAGCCGAATTGGAATGACCACAGCGGTATATATGATCTATGGCTTCAATTCATAGTTTGGTGGGAAGAGAAGGGAAACCCCTTACATTTCCCCGTATACTATACGACATGCATATCTATCATGTAAGAGCTGGATTTTAAAGTTTTCATTGTTTGCTTGTTTCTTAGTATCCTCCAATATCACATAAATTATATGTTCCAAATAAACACTACAACAACCCATAGAATTTCAAGGATGATTACACTACTACAAATTGAGAATATATATGTAGTCATGAGTCACGAGAGTGAATCGGGAAGGGCAACACGATTCTTTCTCTATAATTATCATCACGATTTCATGAATTCATGGGTAACTATGAAGTTAGTCTTTGCAAATTAATGTCACAATAGGAAAGGTCTCTGTAAAAAATACAATCTAAACATAATAGATCACGATATTTTTTGACACTGCGTTTCTTTTAACGAAGTGGAGATTCTCATTACTTACGGAAATATTTTACAAGAGTGACCAGAGGCCAAGTACAAGTCTGATACTTGCAATCCCAGAACCAAAAGGAGTACCAGATTAAGCGAGAGGACAGTACGAGGAAACATTTACATAGCAAAAAGAATAGACGAAAGGATGAAGACATGTTGGTCAAGAACACCTTGAGCTGGATCTCCCTGCCAAAAGTCCATCTTGGTCATGTTGTAGCAGAGGTTGAAGATCATCAGGAGGTTGTTGAAACACCAGAAAAGGAGCAGACTGTAGTCTCCCAAGGTCTGCTAAGAAGTCTGCACATTTATTGACTCGACGATAGACAAACATGATTGACCTTTTAGAAGCGTTATGGAGGTGAGGTGCTCCCTCACTTCAATCAAGCCCTTCAGCAGACTGCAGGTGGCCTGCTGAAGGGCTAATGTTAACAATTAAAATTTTCTTCGACAGGAACTAGTACAATGGTTTGAAACGGCTGCTGCCGTGGTGGCAATATTCGCCACTTATAAAATGGAAATGCATGTATTAATTGGATTTCAGAGAACTATTTTCATTGTTTTGGAGGAGTAAGATAATCGAACTTACTTTCAGTTTAAGGTTGTTTTGACTCATCGGAGTTCTGCTTTCATATTTAAGCGACCTCTACTCTTCCTAGGTTCTACTACAATTTCATTAACTTTTCTTAAAAGTAAAAGCTGCTTTTGTGATACCTGCAAATTGCCATTTACTGATAAGAGTCTTTCATTCATCAGGAAGGGTTTGATGTTACACGGTGGATTGATAGGAACCTAATTCATCTCTGTTCGAAGTTCAGTGACTACCGGAAGAATGATCCATCATCATTTAATTTGAACCCATGCTTCTCCTTATTTCCACAGTTTATGTTCAATCTTCGAAGATCACAATTTGTGCAGGTAATTATGAGTTCTTGACACATCTCTGGTCCTTCCTAGAGTGCAGTGCATTGGATTTGATCCTCTTATTCTAATTCAACCTATAAAAGATTAGTGTATTGCAACTCTTATATTCCTTTCTTTTGGTTTCGTCTACTGGCAGGTCTCTAACAATGGTCCAGATGAGACAGCCTATTTCCGTATGTTGTTGAATATAAGATCAAAACTTTCATCTGTGGCATGTGCGAGAGTGAGTTATGATGTACTTTGAGCTGGTTTATTTTTGCCCTCTTGCTGTTGCCCGCTTTCGTAATTCCCGCATCTTTGGCGCAGCGTAAGGTTATTGCCCTGTACTGAAGGCTTTATTGTGTGGCAATCATAAATATATGTCACGTTAAATTGTATTATGTTTTAGCTGTGACAGAACTCCCAGTTATTTTGCTAGATGGAAATTTCTTCGTTCCTAATTTTTTGTATATCCTGAGTGGCTATTGAGTGCTAAGCAGTAATATAATTTTTCTCATCTAATCAAGGGCGATATTCTCCCGTGCAGGCATTTGCGCAATCACTGCGAGCTCCTCAAGATGATGCTAAATTGATCATTCAAGAATGTTTCCCTGTTCGAAGATTGGTCGCTTGGTATCAGCAGCATGGCTCCACTGTTCATTGCTTTTCCCAGTAGTAACTACAGAATGATATATGCCACATTTTTATGTGTTTATACTAACTATGCTATTAAGATACTGATATGAAGACTCAAAAACGACATATGGTCAAAATGGTAATGATACCCTGACCAGTTTTTTTTTTTTTTTTTTTTTATTTAACAGGAAATCCTATTCAGTGGCGAACTCTATTAGTTACTTTTTTTTGAAATGAACTTTATTAGTTACTTGAAAGCATATTGAGCTTCCCAGAGAGAAAAACATAAAAAAATTATGAATATCTGTTAAAAAATGAGAAATGAAGGTAAATCTGTGAAGAACTCATTAAGCATAACTTCGACGTGGTTTTGATCTGCAAGTATGTTGGGACTTGGAACAATACTATGCAGAGAAGAGGAAGACAAGAACACAAGGCAAACAAGGAGAATCAAGAAAAAACTAAACAATATTTTTGATTAACAATGATTTCGATTTTAGCGTATGGTTTGGGTCTCTGAACTATTGAGAAAAAAATAAAACTTAAAATTTGAAACCCTGCCCGGATGAAATGTGTTTTGGTATCTAGGTTAAAATCTGAAACCCTGCCGGGATCAATTTTCCTTATGCAAAGCATACTGAAACCTTATTGAAATGGTAATTTTTTGGTCGTTCTGAGACAGTAAGAGACCCACCAAATGAGAACTTGCTTTTAGGACGTCATGGTTGTCTCAAAATTACTGGGTTTTTTTGGACACCATCCTTGAGAAGGACCTGACCTATTACGAGACTATACTATACAACATGCTTTTCTATCATGTAAGAGCTGTTTTTTAAAGTTTTCATTGTTGGTTTGTTTCTTAGTATCCTCCAATATCACATAAATTATATGTTCCAAATAAACACTACTACAACCCATAGAATTTCCCAGGATGATTACACTACTACAAATTGAGAATATATATGTAGTCATGAGTCATGAGAGTGAATGGAAAGCACAACACGATTCTTTCTCTCTAATTATTCATCATGATTTCATGAATTCATGGGTAACTCTGTAGTTAGTCTTTGCAAATTAATGTCACAATAGGAAAGATGTCTCTCACAAATACAATCTAAACATAACTATAGACCACCTTTTTTTTTGACAAGGCATTTATTTGAACCAAGCAGAGATTTGCATTACTTACAGAAATATTTTACAATAGTGGCCAGAGGCCAAGTACAAGTCTGATACTTACATCACCAGAAGCAAAAGTAGTACCAGATTAAGCTAGAGGACAGTACGAGGATACATTTACATACTAGAAAGAGGAGACGAAAGGATGAAGACATGTTGCTCAAGAACACCGTGAGCTGGATCTCCCTGCCAAAAGTCCATCTCGGTCTTGTTGTAGCAAAAGGTTGAAGATCATAAGCAGGTTGCTGAAAGCAGTGCTTGTTTCTTTCCGTCCAGAACTTTTTTTAGTTTGACATATTCTCAAAATTATAAGTTCCTTGAGAGCTAATGAACTGACAGCCAATAATCCATCCAGAAGGAAATGGAACTGCCATCTCCAATGGATTTGATAACTTGGGGCTTAATGAATTTGTTCTTAATTCTGATAATGTCTTTCCAGAGGGGGCTAGCAGCAGACCCAACATGGGCTTCTAAACAATTAGTATGGGGAATGTATTTTCTTTTTAATATTTTGACCCACCAGAGATTGGGCTCACTCAAAAGTCTCTCGCACAGTTCAGTGAAGCGAGTTTTTTCTCTCTTTCCTTTCCTTTTTTTTTTTTTTTTTTTTTTTGTCAAACAAAAGATTTCACTAAGGAACACAAACACTGTTACATCTTTCTTCCTCTATAAGGCTGGCAAACTCAGAATCTAATCACAAGTCTACCTCAACATCTCTATACTTGAGAGCCAATCTAGCTAGAAGATCTGCATCTAAATTGGCTATCATTCTTGCCCAGCTAACTGTAACACCACAGCTCCCAGCTAGAGCCTAAATGTCAGATGTAATGTGAGCAACTTCCCAATAAACATTAAGCTTGTTGGAGATTATATCAACTACCTGCTTAAGTGTGTGTGTGGGTTTTGAGGAAATCTCTGTTGCTATAAATAGCACTTCAGGGCCTTCATTTCAGCAAGAACAGCTGAATTGGCAAGATCAAACCCCCAGCCACCATCAAGAACATTTCCAAATTCATTTCTCAACACCCCATCATCCATAGGACATCACAAGGGAGCTAGCATTCCAGCAAGCATCAAAATTGCATTTCCACTTTCCTTTTTCTGGACTACTCCATTTTTCTGCACCAGGCTCAGCACCCTTTGTAGAATCAAAATTGTGCTCCGTCCATACTCACTTAAATGAGTATGTAAGATAGAGATCACATGTTTTGGATTCACCTCGGATTGCTCAAAGCAGTGCTTGTTTCTTTCCTTCCAAATCACCCAGCAAGCCTAGATAACTGTCTGTAGGCTTGGCCGAACCACGTTAGACATTGTGTTCTTGTTCTCAGTTATCTTTCTTTGCGATTACTTGTTGATCAAATCGCTTGCCTTGCGCACAACAAGCTGGTCACGCCAGTTTGAACGAGAACAAGAAAAGATAGGAATTGGCATTGGGGACCTCCCAAGACAGAAACTGAGCCATCCACAGGAGATAGATTTACCCATTTGCTTGATTAATTGGGCACATAAACTTATCTTGATTTCTCTGCTGGTGTCTTATGTAGGCAAATACGTGTATCTAATGAATCCAGTGGACGAGGGTTTCTCAAATGGATCATTCCTTTCATGCCTTGGTGTATCTCAGATTTGAAGTGTATCAATATCTCTGTTGTATCATTTGCAGTAACTGATTAGTTTTCGGGAGCTTGAAGATGGTTCAAAAGCACAACATACTCACCCAAGATTTTGATGTTGAGTACAAAAATCAATCGACGCTCTCCTCTGCAAGTAAACAACTAGCCATTTTAGTCAAGTGGTTATGGTTCTTGAAGCAGTTCCTTAAGGTCTCGAGAAACAGAAAGGAAAGTATGTTGACTACAAAATATTAAAGCCAAAGGTCTACTACTAAAACAAAACTGTTTCCACAATTCAAAACTCTACTTGAGGAGGACTATGTTACTATAAATAAATATCCCTTATCTCCCAGCAACACAATGCTGCTTTGCCGGATGCTCCAGCCACAAACTTCGGCTATGAACAACCATAAAATCCTCCCCCCTTCATTAGCCGTTTCCCCTGCCAGTAAAAAGTCCAAGTCAATCGAAATATAGATTGGCAGCTAGATGATCAACAAATATAATTTAATGATTTAATAAGATGGTATCATCATCAAACAAAAAGACCACTTTTTTTTTTTTTTTTTTTTTTTTTTTTGCGGAAATATGGAGAACTTCATTAATAAGAAAGAGTTACATGGCAAGGACAAAAGCCATACAACGAAACCAGCTAGCAACCCTCCTAGACAAACCAAGCTAGCTAAGCAATCAAAACCACCAACTAAATAAGCTTAATTCACTAAGTGCTCAATGATCCAGTCGAGTTGAGCACAAGCAAAAGAAAAGCAAAAGAAAAGCATCCCAAAACCAAATACATAGCGTTCAAAACAAAGGATTCAAAGATAACAAACTTACAAAAGGGGAGCCCTAAATAACATTAGAGAAAAACCTAGAATGCCACCACTTAGGACAAAGGCATCTCCAGCAGACTTCTGAGCTTGTCCAAAAAAGCATTGAGAGATCAACCATCAATGAAGGGAATGATGGCTGACATGAGCTCATCTCCAGGAATAGGGGGCAATGAGGTTTGATCAGCAAAAGCTTCAATGGCATCATTGGACGCTGCAGCAGAAGAGCTTTCCAGGGGGATGAAAGAGGTGGTTGTCTTAGGGTCAGATCCTGAAAATCCAGCTGAACTTTGACCAAACTCCGGAGGCAAAACAGCAAGAGGGGAGGCACCAGAAACAGGGACTATTGCAGCTGATGAGGAAGATTGAGTATGACCTGGTATCCAGTTAGAAGCACCTGGAAGAACTGCAACCTCAACCCATTTTTCAGAAACAGCTACAGGAGACAAAGATGCAAAAGCTAATTAGTCAAGGTAGCAAGAATGCAGTTTGCCAAGGCCTCAGCTTGCGAGAGAATTTGTGACTCCTGGGGCCTGTAATCTTCAAATAACCGTTTGTTTCTGGTTATCCAGAGAATCCAGAAAATCGCAGGAATCCAGTGCCAATTACTAATTTTAGTTAAAGCTTTCTTCTTTTTTATCCATTTTAGAAGCCAAGTCTGCAAGTGAGTATGACCCGAAGGCTTGAAAAAAGAAGGAAGAGGAGCCATATTCCAAACTCTCAGAGCCATATGACAAGACACAAAGATATGGAGCTCAGTTTCAGGTTGATCAAGACAGACAGGACACATAGGACTTATTGAATTAACTCTAAGATGGATATTAGCTAGACAAGGTAGAGAATCAGTAAAAATTCTCCAAAACAGATGTTGGATATTAGCTGGGAGACCTGAGGACCAAAACTTTCTCCACTGTGGAGAGTAAGAAATGGATTTAAAAGTTATTTTTTTGGAGGAAAGATTTGGTGAAGAGTTGTTATAGTTTTGCAAATTATAAGCGGATTTAACCGAGTAGATTCCATTGGGAGTGGCTTGCCAGAGAGGGGTGTCTGTTTGTTGATTACTAGTAACGACTTCCTGTCTGAGCTGATCACTTAACCATTTGGGGAATAATTGCTCAATGAGAGGGAAGTTCCACTGATTATTTGACCCTGACTTTAGTTGAGAAATCCACTTGAAGTTTTGATTTCTGTCAGTACTTTGCAAACATTCAACAATGGAAGAACTTGGAACATTTTTGACCCATCCCCCTGCTCTAATCCAAATCCTACTTCCATCCCCAACCTCCCAAGATAACCCCAGCTGAAGAGTGTCTCTCCCTTTGCAAATACTTTTCCAAGCACAAGAGGAGTTGGAGTTAATTTTACCTCCTAAAAAAGGTTTTCTTTTACAGTACTTTGATGTGAAATAGTTGCTAAAAAGGGTTGTGTTATTATGTAAAATTCTCCAAGAGTTTTTTGCCATTAAGGCATTATTAAAACATTGAATGTTCTTAAAACCTAGTCCCCTTTTGTTGGGCTTATTGCATAGAAAGTCCCAAGAGAGCCAATGAATACCTTTTTAACTGTATTGCCAAACCAAAAAAATTTTGAGAGCATGGTTTGTATTGCTTCACACTCAGCTTTGGGAAAGAGGCTTATGGACATTGGGTAGACTAGATAGCTATTTAAGACTGCTTTAATAAGAGTAGCTCTTCCATAAGTGTTAAGAAGCAAGCCCTTCCACCCTGAACATTTTTGATTTATCTTGGCGTTAGTTGTCTTGATAATATCCTTATTAGACCCTTTATTGTCTAGATAGACCCCTAAATATTTTCCTATACACTCATGAGGAGCAACTCCTAAATTGGTAGCAAAGATGAGTTTGTCCCTATCACTGCAGTTTGGGCTAAACACAAGGGAGGATTTGTCTAGATTAATAGCTTGGCCAGTTTGTGTAGCAAACTCATCAAGGATAGACTTGATCTGAGAGGCAGTTTGATCCTGAATTGTGAAGAAAAGCAGAGTGTCATCTGCAAATTGAAGGTGGGTGATACTATGATTTCTAGAATAGGGAATACCACAAAGTTTCTTATCTCTTTATGCCATTTGCAGTGAGCATGATAATGCTTCTGCACATATAGTAAACAGGAATGGCGAAAGGGGGTCTCCTTGTCTCAAACCTCTTTTAGGGGTGAAATATGAGGATTGAGTGCCATTAATTAGAACGGAGTAAGAAACTGTGGTAACACATTGCATTATAAGTCTAATAAAGTGGGAGGGGAAATGCATTTGGACTAAGATATGTTCGAGGAAATCCCACCTAATTCTATCAAAGGCTTTGGAAATGTCTAACTTTAGAGCTCCTAGTTTATGTTTATGTGGAGCATTAGCCTTATGTATTGTGTGTACAAGGTCTTGGGCAATCAAAATGTTATCTTGAATTAGTCTTTGTGGGACAAAACCATTTTGATTAGACGAAATAAGAGAAGGGAGAACATATTTTAATCTATTTGCTAGAACCTTAGCTATGGTTCGATATAAAACATTACATAGACTGATTGGTCTAAAGTCATTCACTTTTTGTGGATTGTTATTTTTTGGTATGAGTATGATATGTGTCTTATTGATTTCTTTTAGCATATGTCCAGAGTTAAGGAATGATAACACCGCAGAAGTAATAGGAGTGGCAATATTACTCCACGTTTTTTGGAAGAAAGCTGGCTGAAAACCATCAGAGCCAGGAGCCTTGAGGGGATTCATATCAAAAACAGCTTTCTTCACTTCCAAAGCAGTGTAAGGTCTGGATAAAGAGACTTGTTGATCCGGGTTAAGAAAGTTGGTAACATTAAAGAGAAGTGAGAAGGCATACATGCCATTATTTTCATTTAAAAGAGAGGCTTGGCTAGGGACAGGGTCGGAGTAAATATTCTTGAAGTAGGAAACAAAAGCTAGTGTTATGTCCTTTGGATCTGTGATGAATGATCCATCATCCATAGTTATAGACCAGATAGTATTTTTGTTTTTCCTAACTTTGGTGTAGGCATGAAAAAACTTAGTGTTTTTATTACCCTCTTTTAACCACTTACATCTAGCTCTATGAGCCCAAAAAACTTCCTCACAATCTAAGAGGCGCTGTAAATCCCCATGCAACCTAGCAAACGTTTTAGCAGCTTCTGGGTCTGGAAGAAGCTCTTGGGCTTGAGCTAGATTTTGCTTAATGCTAGCTATTTGCTTAGATAAAGATGGTCTATTCATAGCCCAAACTCTAAAGGCTTTGAGTGTGATTTGAAGGAGTTTTGCTACTCTAAAGCATGGAGAGCCATAAATAGGGAGTTTCCATATGTATTCCAACAGATTTGAGGTTCCATGACTATCTAACCACCAACTTTCAAATCTTCTAGTAGGAGTGGATCTTAGAGGAGAGTTGTGTAAAAGATTTAATTGCATAGGTGAATGATCAGAAACTCCTAATCCTAAGTTTCAAAGATTTACAGATGGATATATATGCAAGAAGTCTGCATTACACACAAGCTCTATCTAGTCTTTCAAAGGTAGGCATAGCCCCAAAACGATTATTAGACCAAGTAAACCAGGGACCTAAATTCCTAATTTCAAATAAGTTCCATTTATTTAGGTAGTTTTTTAGGAGATCCGCTCCTCTCAGATTGGCTGCATTTGGTCCTGCTTTGTCATGAGGGAAGATGACTTGGTTAAAGTCTCCAATAAGGCAGAGAGGGCGTTGAAGTGGAAGAGAAGCATCAAAATACTCCCAGACTTCCCTCCTAAGTTCTAGGACTGGTGAGCCATAAACTAAACCTAAGATCCAAGTTGAGTTTAAATAAGTGTTAACTTCCAGTAATATAAGATTTGTAGATGCTGAAATAACAGAGCAAGAGAAAGCTGATGAATGCCAGGCACACCAAAGTCCTCCTGCAGATCCATTAGGATCAACACACACTGATTTATCAAAACCTAGCTTCCTAAACTTTCTAGAGATAGAAGGAGACTTCATTTTAGTTTCAGATAAAAAGAGAAGAGAGGGTTTGAGTTTACGGGTCAACGAAAAAACTTCTCGAATTGCAGAGTCTTGACCCAATCCTCTGCAATTCCAGCTTAGAAGGTTCATGGCTCTCTTGGGGGTTGTTTTGGGACAACCACCCTAAGCCCTTGACACATTTTCTTGTTAACATGCAGGAGGGATGCAACAGGGTCTTTCATACATCTCAAACGTTTTTTAAATTTAAATTTGAAAAACAAATCTGAAAAGGGGTTAAAATTGAAGTTGGAATTGAAGAAATCACTGAAATTTGAGTTTGTACCTTTGTTTTGTTTTGGAACTCCCATGGCTCTAGGCTTTTTACCCTTCTCCTTATGCTCTTCTAAGTATGTGCTTGGGGTTCCTCTCTTCTTAGCGGGGTTTCTCAGGGCTGGGATTTGAATGGATTTGGACCTTGTCTGCGGTTTACTGGGCTTCACCACTTCTTTCTTCTGCTGCTTTCCTCTCTTTCCTTCTCCCCTTTTGCCTCTTGTTTTCTTTGGGATCGATGGGCCAACTTCTTTGGTATCATGCTCCAAATCATTCAACTCCTGGTTTCTCTGAGCCATCTCTTGTTCAGCCTCTGTGGATGCTGATCCTGGGAAGTCCGGAGCCTTTATGGAGAAGCCAGAGTGGGAGAGCATCTTATATGTAGTTGGTAGGAGTCTCATGTTTGGTGGAGTGCAGAGGTGGGTCAACAGAACAGAGGGGGCTGATTGGTGGGACAAAAGGCGTAAACCTTCATTTTCGATGGAGTGTTGTCTATTTATAGTGTTTATGGGGGGGAGTTTACGGAGCTCTTGCATTAAAGAGTCATCCGTTAAATTTCCAAGAGGCATGGGGCAGTTCAAAGGGGCTGTGAGATTCTGGATAGGGGAGAAGTCGATTGGTTGTAGCTGTTGAGAGTTTTGAATGTTCAATGCATCTGTACTGGCACATGCATTGAATATCTGAGGAACTTGTGAAGCCATTTGGGGAAGAGGAAACGGATTAAGTACAGGAATTAGTTGTGGGTGCATTGATGACTGGGGTGGTATAAAAGAGTGATGCTCAACCTCAAGAGGACGTTTGGAGTTGGGGTCTGTGAGTGGTCTCGAAGGGGGGGGGGGTGAGAAAAATATCAGTGCTATTAGAGGAGGAGGATTGATCTACTGGTTGGTGTTTTATGGGGGGGCCTTGGTTAGGATCTAGATGGGCTGGGATCTCATGAAAGGAGTAGTCTGGGGTGATTCTTGAATCAATCTTCATAGTCCGATATGGACCATGTTTGGAGTGAAACTTCAACATATGAGTGAAGAGTTTTCGTTGGGGATTGACATGAAACTGGTAGGCAGAGAGGTGGTGTGACTGTATGTATCTTGCTTCCAATCGCTCCAGGACTTCTACCAGGTTTGTGTTACAGTGTCGATTGTCATGTCCTATAATCCCACACCTATAACATACCTTGAAGACTCTCTCATAGCTAAAGAACACCCACTTTTTTTCTTCTTCTCCAGGGACAACAACATAAGCACCAGGAACCAACGAGTAGTCAAGACGAACCCTAGATTTAATCCTCAAACTTTGCATGCTACGGACTCTATCAAAAGTCCAGTCTACCACCAAAAGATCACCCGCCAAATTACCCAGTTTTTCAGCAGTTTCATGTTCAAAACCTTCCAGAGAAATATTGGGCACTTGAAACCAAAGATCCGCTGTGGTAAAATCAATTTCACTAAAAGCTTGATTGTTCTTTCTTTCCTTGAAAACCAAAGTAAGTCCATGCAAAGAAATCACCGACTCATTTAGGAAAAATTGTTTATCTTCAACACGTTGAAAATGAAAGATATAGAAAGCCCCTTTTTTTTCAATCCAAACAAAACCAAAAGTTTTCCATGCCTTACTAATAGCTTTCTGCATGACTACAGGCGAAAGAGTGGATTTCCCCAGAAATTTTGCAACCAGAGAGTCCTTGAGAATTTCTCTGAACGCAAAGACTCTAGTAGGATTGAGTGGTAAAACAGACCCTCTTTCATCCAGCCTCTCTTCCATGGAATCATTAGAGGAAGGGCTATGGGAATCAAACTGATAAGGGTTGGACATGTTTGTGATGATGAGAGAAGACACAGTAGCAAAGGAAACAGAAATAGCACACACAACAAGCACACATAAACGATTGCTACGGAAACCACTTACAAGCTACAATTTAAAGAGGAAAACTATGACTAATGGAGCTCCTAGCTACACCGATTAGACCTGTAGGGTTGCTGCAATCTTCAACAAATCAAACACGATATCGAGAAAATATGCAGTGATTTGCCGTGATTTGCAACAAAGAGATGGTCAATGCATGCAAATAAAATGATGATGGATTAGGGGATGGAGTGGGAATTGAAGAAATTGTGGTTCTCAATGCTGGAATGATGATGATTTTGGTTTAGAAGCATAAAAGATGATTAAAAAAAGCAAAAGCAGAACTGGATCAACCAATGCATGAAGCAGATGGATTGAGAAACGGGGAGGAAGAGGAAAAGAAATGTAGCAAAGTTGAGTGAAAACGGTAGAATTCGAAGGGGTGGCTCCGAGAGCAGGGTTGGGGGCTCCTCAATCCTAGAGAGAGAAAGAGCAGTTAACAATATGGACTCCTACAAAAAAGACCACTTATGGAACAACAGTCTATATTCTGAGACAAACCAATACTGATAAGTGATAAGAGTGTTGTATGGTGCAGCATCTTTTTTATCATGCCTAGAGAATTAGAACATTCAAATCTAGCTCAAAGTATAGGAACCGGATCATTTATCTTGAGAACTTACTGTCACTGTGCAAGCTCGACCAAATACTGCTTCAAACCTAATCAATTCCAAGAATTACAGAAACGTCAGGTGAAGGAGGTGAAAAAACATAAAGGAAGAGATTAAAAACACAATTATTTGCAAGATACATAAACAAGACATTCAAGAATATCTTTTGGGAAGAGTGACCACATTTGAAAACGAGAACACACGTGTGAATTAAACATTGAGACTTTAAGCAACAAATAGACAACTACTCATTCAAATCTCTAAACTCCTTTCGCCTTTAATAGGCCGATTGATGGGACATGTGACGGCAGTGACATGCGTTCCATATATCCAAATTTATCAAAGTCAAAGAAGTGGCCTATGTCATTTGATTAGACTATCGATCATAGAAATAATATCTTTTGCACTTGCACATTTTATTTCAGTTTCATACTTGAAATGAAGGATACATAGTTCGGCAAGTGAATTAATGGCGTTTTCAGATATTGTTACAAAGTGCAAGCAATTGTTTGGATTAAAAGAGGTCGAGGCTAGCATGCAACTTCACACCAAGTAAAAAGCCAAATGCGCAACTATAAAAAGAGATTAGAGATAGAGAGAATGCAGCATGGTTCAAAGGGAAATGGTAAAAGAAGTATAACTCTTTATCATAGTTAGATATACTCACAAATTTTCCGTTTAATACCTGCCCATACATATAAATGAAACATACTTCAGTATACTGGAAAAAACATTCGTCAGCATACAAAATAGGCAGAGGTGATCCATTGTCATGTACAGCAAACAGAGACCAGCATACAAGAGGGCAGCTTATATCTTATAATAGAAACTAAAGAATGCATAGCGAGAGACTTACAGCATAGGCGGCCACGGGGCAAAGAGGAATCCCGTTGACTTGAGCAACATAATGGGCAGATGTGAGGTATTCTGCCCGGTCTCCGTTGTCATGTACATCGAAAAGCGTGACACCCATGTGACAATTTTCAAGATCGTACTCTTCATCGGGAAATGCAACCTCTAGATAACAGAGACGGACAGAGAGGCTCGGTCCGTCTCCTGCGCTGCCTAAGCGTGTCAGAATACTAGAGACTCCCTTAACAGCACACTCGCCCACTGTAGACTCAATATAATACTTGACAACATCGAAATACTTCTTCTCCTTCTTCTTGTCCTTCTTGTTGTTACTGATATCTAATCGGACTGCAACCGGGCCGGGCCCGTTAGTTATTGGGTAGCGACATACATTCCAGAGTGTTTCTCCAATAGCCTCGCTCTCCACCCTCAGTGCAAACTTATTGTAAATATGGCTATCCATCACCAGTTTAAAGTTCTTGTGATTGTAACCAATACCAGGAGGACATTTCTCAGACCAAGTGCCCGAGTCTAGGTTATAACAGCAAGTGAAACCTGATAAGTCCTCGTTTAAGTCCTCGTTTAGACCGAGAAATAAGACGTTGCGGCCGACAATTAATGGGCAAAAGAGATGAGAAGCGTCTTGGAAAGGTGGGACATTTCTAGGAGCCTGCCATTCATTCACCGCTGGGTCGAAAACCTCAAACTGAGTCAGGTCCTTGCCAGTGGCAGGGCATTGTTTGGTCCCACACACAACGAATATCTTGTCATCGGCGACAAAGCAAACGAATGGGTCGCATTTGCCTGTTTTCATACTCGGACCTGGTATAAGTACGTCTTTGGGCCGGTCACGAAAAGAAGATGGTATCTCTTTTTTGGAGGATAGATCAAGAATGTGTACTTCATTGGGGAGTGATCGTTCCTCCGCTTTCCATCTGCCGCCGAGAAAATACATCTTTGAGTTCAGACCAATACAGGTCATGGTACACGGCCACTCATCGGAGTCGAATCGGAGGACGGGCTCTACATGAGATCGTTCTGCAGGTTCAGGACGGGACACGGTGGTGGTGGTTCCTGTCAGCACGCCGTTCACGGTCGTGGTGGTGGTGGTTGTGGTGGTGGGTTTGGCGGTGACGGTAGTTCCGGGAGTGGGGATGTCGAGGGCATACAGGCTATAAGCGGGCTCGGCGCAATAACTGTGCCAAATAAACACGTAGAGCTTCTTCTCCTCCGGCAGTTTCACCGATTTCTTCTTTTTGCCGGGTTTAGCCTCAAATCCCAAATACCTCCTACATGAAGATCTTTTCCTTGCGGTCTCCATGTATCGATGGAAAAAACTTTGGTGCATTGGCGACCACCTGACCAACGCAACGACGGTTTTGGGTGTTTTTTCAGATTGGATTGAGCCTCTTCAGTTCGAGGGGTGATTGAGAGAGTGATAAGGCAGCTTTGAGAAAATTCGATCGGGAATTGTCTACCGTGCGTCCCAAGTTAGGGTTAGGGTTAGGGTTAGGGCTAGGGCAGCTTTTTCTTCGACGGGCCCATTTTGATATATCTGTTAGCTATAAGATTGCTCAAGATAAAAATAGTAATGTCTCTGCATTAGGAACTCGCCAGTAAGATAACAATTAAAAGTCAGGGTTACGTAACACCACACCACACCACACAAAAGTATCACATTGCACAACCCTCAATTTTAACGTCAACGTAAAATTGGTAAAAATTGTCATCCAAACACTAACAGTGGGACAAAGGAAAATTTGTTAATACATGAATATATAATATTAATAATAAGGGTAAAAGACCTTTTCCATCCTCCGAATATGGGGAAAAGACATTTTGCCTCCTAATTTATGAAAAAACACATTTTGCTCACCTGTCAGAGTTAAAAACTAACACTACTTTAACGGAGGGACAAAAAGACATAATTACCCTCAAAACTTAAGGAAATTACACCCTTATAAAGCCTCTCATTTCCTTCTCCTCCCCAATTCCTAACCCCAGCACACCTCCCTCCTCCTCTGTCTCTTTGGTTTGTCTCCCTCATCCCTCTCCACCTCATCCATCTTCATCTCCCCCTCTCCGATATACCAAAATCCGAACCAGATGGTCCCAAACAGAGAGAGAGGAAGGGCTCCGGTGTTGCTACGTTCTGGGCAGCTTCGAACGGCACAGATGAACGACCGACGAATTGGGTCGCCGGTGAGCACCCAAATCTTCCTTCCCACCAAACGGGTCTCTCTCTCTCTCTCCGACTCTCTCTCATCTCTCTCGCGCTCTGGTTTCATCATCAGACTGGAGAATTCGAAAAATCACCCCTCAACACGCAATGAATGAAAAAGAGGAGAGGTGTTGAGATTTTGAATCAGCAGATGGATCATCTTGTTCGTCATGTCCTTTCCCTTTCTCACCCTCCCTGTCCACGCCCCTTTCAGTGTTGAAATAGTTAAACTCAATTTCTTTTTCTGGGGTCATTTTGTAAAATAGGGAAACCTGGTAGCTAGGTTAGTAATTATGTAAAACCTAGTCTCTTTAGCTTTTGAATTAGTCAACTACTACGGCTGTGTTATTTTGCTCAGGACAGAGAGCAACAACAGCAGCAGAGTGACGACAGCAGCAGCAGCAGCAGAAAGAGTCGGCTAAGAAGGGAGATTTCCTTCCGTCGAAGAAAGCTCTGTGTTCTATAAAAGACCAGGTACTTGTGAGTTCTAAATATTCAGAAAAATAGAGAGAAAAATCCCAGAGGGTGAGAAAGAAAGGAAGAGCCGAAGCTCTGTGCAGTGGGTGTTTGTGAGTTGTGTCAGATTAAGAAGAAGAAGAAGAAGTTGTAGCTTTGATTTCTGATGTTGTACTGCTGCTGATTTTGTTCCAGTTCGTTGTTTGAATACAAGATAAGTTCTTCCCCAATTCCTTGTTGTTCTTACCTTGTTCTTGAGCTGTTATTTGATTTCACCTGGTGCAAGTTTGTCTGTGCAATTGCTGTGTGTAGTCGTAATCTGAAGTTGAAGTATACTGATCTGAAATTCTGCTGTGAATTTACTGGTTGCTATGTTGCTAGAAAATTGTTCATGTATGTTTGTGTTAAACACTTAAACTTGATTATCTGAATCTGGGAATTTTGATTTCCAACATTCTGGTATCAGAGCCATATTGCGGTCAGATATTGAAGCCTTTGGACTATTGTTTCCGGGTTAATTGTGCTGAATTTTAATGGCTACAGCAAGTAACTTTTTCCAGCCCCAATTTCCTCGGTTGGGGAAAGAAAATTATGAGAACTGGAGCATACAGATGAGAGTGTTGCTGGGCTCTCAAGATTTGTGGGATTTGATCGAGAAGGGTTTCGATGAACCAGCCTCTCGTGAAGTAGAAGACAGGTTGTCCGAGGCTCAAAAGGCGATCTTGAAGGAGTTTAGGAAGCGGGATAAGAAGGCCTTGTACCTGCTTTACCAAGGGGTCGATGAGGCGAGTTTTGAAAAGATTTCAGCAGCCACTACTTCAAAAGAAGCTTGGGAGATTCTGAAAAATTCTTATCGTGGAATTGAGAAGACGATAAGAGTGAGGCTGCAAGTTTTAAGAGGTGAGATGGAGACCTTGCACATGAATGAAAATGAATCAGTTGCAGATTATTTGACAAGAACTTTGGCTATTGTTAACGCAATGAGAAGGCTTGGCGAAAGGCTTGACGAGTTGACCGTTGTGGAGAAGATTTTGCGGTCCCTTAGCAACAAGTTTGAGCACGTCATTCCAGCAATAGAGGAGTCCAAAGATTTCAGCACTTTGACAGTTGATCAGTTGATGGCTTCTCTTGAAATTCATGAGCAGCGGATGAACAAGAAGCATTCCAATACGATTGAGCAAGCACTCCAATCAAAGCTCTCTCTCAAGAAAAATAGAGATGAGCAAGCAGGGACATCTCATCAAGGAAGAGGACGAGGCTACCCGAATCGTGCTCGTGGCTATACAAGTCGAGGCAGAGGATATCCTAATAGAGGCAGCTATGGAAGAGACAATTATGGTGGTCCGCGAAATCAGAATTTTGGCTCTATGAGAGGTAGAGGAAGAGCAAGGGGAAGAGGCAACTACAACAATTTCTCAAATCAGCAAGGTTACGACAAGAGGAATGTGCAATGTTATAAGTGCCACAAGTATGGACACTATAGCAATGAGTGTCGGACGAGTTCAAACAGAGACGTTGGTGAATACGTGAACTATATCGAGAAAGAGGTGAACGAGATAGAGAATCCTATGTTGTTTGTTAACCACGGGTCTAGTGAAGAGCAAAGTAATGCTTGGTATCTCGACACAGGAGCTAGCAACCATATGAGCGGCAAGAGAGACATGTTTGTTGATCTTGACGAGTCCGTAAAAGGCCAAGTGACGTTTGGTAATTCATCACAAATTCCGGTGAAAGGCAGAGGTAATATTCTGATCAAGCTCAAGAATGGAAATCGTGATTTTATTTCCAATGTTTATTATGTTCCTGAAATGAAAAGCAACATCTTAAGTTTGGGTCAGTTGTTGGAGAAGGGTTACGTCATTACAATGAGTAACAACCAGCTTGTTTTGCGGGATATACATGAAAGGCTGATTGCTAGAGTTCAAATGTCGAAAAACAGAATGTTTCCCCTGCAAATTCAGCATGGTTCCATGAAGTGTTTGAATGCAGTAGTGAAGGATAAAGCTTGGCTATGGCACTTAAGGTACGGGCACCTGAATTTTGGCGGCTTAAAGCTTCTTGCAAGCAAGAATATGGTGAGAGGATTGCCGTTTATCGATCATCCAAATGAAGTATGCGAAGGGTGTATCCTTGGCAAGCATCACAGGTTGAGCTTCAACAAAGAGATGAGGTGGAAGGCATCGCAGCCATTGGAGCTTGTGCACACCGATGTGTGTGGCCCGTTGAAGCCTATGTCTAATGCAAAGAATAGGTATTTCCTTACATTTATTGACGATTATAGTAGAAAGACTTGGGTCTATTTTCTGAAATGGAAGTCTGAAGTGTTTGATAAGTTTAAGGAATTAAAGGCACTCATCGAGAAGCAAAGTGGCTATTACATTAAAGTATTGAGGTCTGACCAAGGCGGTGAGTATACCTCTGATATGTTCGAGAAATTCTGCAGCAATCATGGTATTTTGCATCAGGTCACACCTGCATATACGCCACAGTTAAATGGAGTTGCTGAAAGGAAGAATCGGACTGTATTAGATATGGTCAGAAGCATGTTGAAGGGGAAGAATATACCGCAAGAATTCTGGGCTGAAGCTGTTGCATGTGCCGTGTATTTGCTAAATCGCTGCCCAACTTAAAGTGTGAAGTTCAGAACACCGGAGGAAGCTTGGAGCTCAATTAAACCTTGTGTCTCGCATTTAAGAGTATTCGGCTGTATCGCTTACGCAAAAATTCCGGGTGCTAGAAGAACCAAGCTCGACGACAAAGGTGAGAAGTGTATTTTTATTGGTTATGGTGAAAGGACAATGGGATACAAACTATACAATCCGGTGACGAAGAAGATTGTCATGAGTAGAGACGTATTATTTGAAGAAGAAGACATGTGGAATTGGAATAAAAGTGCAGCCCCTAATAGTATTGAACTTGTACTCGGCCGGATATCTTGTATGGAGTTGGATTGATTAGTAGATATATGGAGACACCGGACCAATCTCATCTAAATGCAGCCAAGAGGATTTTGCGATACATCAAAGGTACACTTCGAGATGGCTTATTCTATTCAACTGTTGATGGATATAGACTTGTTGGCTACTCGGATAGTGATTGGGGAAGAGATTTGGATGAAAGGAAGAGCACAACTGGATTCACTTTCCTCATGGGAAGTTCTGCATTCACTTGGTTATCGAAGAAACAAGCTATTGTCACTTTATCCACTTGTGAAGCAGAATATGTTGCAGCCAACTCAACGGTTTGCCATGCTATTTGGTTAAGGAACTTGCTGAGTTATATGGGGTTCATTCAGGAGCAGCCTACTGAGATTTATGTTGATAACAGATCAGCAATAGCATTGGCCAAAAATCCAGTATTTCATGAACGAAGTAAACATATCGATACTCGGTATCATTTCATCCGAGAGCATGTGAAGAAGAATGAAGTGGAGCTAGTTCATTGCAGTACTCAAGATCAACTTGCTGATATTTTTACGATGCCGCTGAAGCACGAAATTTTCAGAAATCTCAAGATGCGACTTGGAATGGAGACTTGTAGAATTGAGTTTAAGGGGGGATGTTGAAATAGTTAAACTCAATTTCTTTTTTTGGGGTCATTTTGTAAAATAGGGAAACCTGGTAGCTAGGTTAGTAATTATGTAAAACCTAGTCTCTTTAGCTTTTGAATTAGTCAACTACTACGGCTGTGTTATTTTGCTCAGGACAGAGAGCAACAACAGCAGCAGAGTGACGACAGCAGCAGCAGCAGCAGAAAGAGTCGGCTAAGAAGGGAGATTTCCTTCCGTCGAAGAAAGCTCTGTGTTCTATAAAAGACCAGGTACTTGTGAGTTCTAAATATTCAGAAAAATAGAGAGAAAAATCCCAGAGGGTGAGAAAGAAAGGAAGAGCCGAAGCTCTGTGCAGTGGGTGTTTGTGAGTTGTGTCAGATTAAGAAGAAGAAGAAGAAGTTGTAGCTTTGATTTCTGATGTTGTACTGCTGCTGATTTTGTTCCAGTTCGTTGTTTGAATACAAGATAAGTTCTTCCCCAATTCCTTGTTGTTCTTACCTTGTTCTTGAGCTGTTATTTGATTTCACCTGGTGCAAGTTTGTCTGTGCAATTGCTGTGTGTAGTCGTAATCTGAAGTTGAAGTATACTGATCTGAAATTCTGCTGTGAATTTACTGGTTGCTATGTTGCTGGAAAATTGTTCATGTATGTTTGTGTTAAACACTTAAACTTGATTATCTGAATCTGGGAATTTTGATTTCAACATTCAGCCCCTCCTCTCCCTCTCTCTCTAAATTCCAGATTGAGAAATAGAGTTACAGAGAGAGATGGTTTTGGGTTAAGATTTTGGGTTCCGATTGGCATGGAGGAGTGTTCAAATCAGAGTTTAGAGTTATGTTAGGGAATGACCAATTCGCCGGAGACGGAGGGTTCGAATTGGGTCTGGTGATTAGTGGTTTTGGGTGTTGAACTGGGGGAGTTTCAGGTTGTATTGTGGTGGCTATGGAGGTTCTATTGGTGGATGTGGTGGTTATTGTTCCTGTGGTTATATGGTGATGACTAAGAGATAGCAGGGGTCATGAGGGTGTAAATGGTGGTTGATTGTAGCAGAGTGTTATGGTGTTGGCTGAGGTATTGGCAAGGGCTGTTTATGGTGGTCGTGGGTAATTGTCGCAGGTGGGTTGACGTTTGTAATTGGCAGTGGTGGTGTACTGGGTGTTTAGGAAGGCAATTGAGGTGTTGGGTTTGATGGCGTCAGGTTGTTGTTTGGTTGTGGAGGATGAATTGGCTGGGTATTGGTTGAGTAGGAGGTTAAGCGATCGATGGTTTGATTGCTACTGTTGGTGGCTAAAAGTGAAGTTAGTAGTATAGGTGGTTCAGAGATAGGATATTCAGGTGCGTTGGGTGCTTGGTAATTATAGTTTGAAGGCAGGTTGCTATGGAGTTTTGTTGGAGGCATGAGGTTGGTTATACGCAGGTTGGTTGTGGGTCTGAGAGTGAGTGATGGTTTGAGAGGTTTATGGCTGTGGAGATTGGCAGGTTGTAGGAGACATTGGTTCGATGGTTTAATGGTGAAGGAGGGTACTGTGATGGTGAATCGGGTTGGAGATGATTGTTAAGTGCAGGTGGTCAATGGTGGCGTTGTTGGTGGTGATTTGGTGGTAGTGGAGGTGGTGTTCAAGAACATCAATAATAAACAAAAAAGGGTGCTATGTGTCCACAATTTGTAAGGTAAAATGGTCACAAAAGTCCGTTTGCATCCCTCCACTAACGGATTGTAACAAAAGGGTGGTATTTATCCACCCTCCATCCGTTAACAGGGGTGCAAAATGTATTTTTTCATAAATCAGGGGGTAAAATGTCTTTTCCCCATATTCGGAGGGTGGGAAATGTCTTTTAACCTAATAATAAAAAATAAGGTAAAAAAGAATTTGCAATATAGAATGTAGGGTAAAAGACAAAAATCACCCCTTGAGTGTGAGTTATATACAAAAACACCCCTCGTGTTTGAGAATATACAAAAATCACCCTTGTCAGAGGTAGGAGATAACAACACATTAACGGAGTGAAAAAAAGACCAAAATAATCCTAAATTTTGACAAACTTATCCACTATAAAGCCCCTCCTTCCCTATTCCTCTTCATTTCCTAACCCTAACCTTATCTCTTCCTCCTCTCTTCTCTCCTGCACAACCCACTCCACCACTTTTCTTCCGCCTCTTCGCCTCTTCTCTCGTCGAACGGTGAATTCACAGCAGCGTCGCCATTGAATGCTCTCCAAGGTTGCCGAGATCTCGGAGTAGGAATCGTCGATCCCACAAAGCCTATGTTCGAAATTGAGCAACAATCCATCAATTCGAGCATCGTCTCCACCGAAACGAATAGCTTCCTGGAGAAGCTCGTCGGCGGTGGAGATGTGTCGACCGGCGAGGGAAGTCTTGTGGCGGCCAAAATGCATATTGGAGACGAATCGGGTGGATCGGCGGCCGGAGAAGTCAACGGAGAGCTCTGATTTGGTCCTGGCGGCGAGAGAAAGGGGGTTGCGTGCGGAGGTTGGTCCCGACGACGGCGACTTGGCGACATTTCGGGATGGAGTAGGTACAGCAGGTTTTTCGGGGACAATTGAGGGAGACTTTGTGGGAGGTCCAGTTGTGGTGGGCTTGGCGTTGATTGTGGTGGTGATTATGGAGATTCTGTTGCTGGTGGTGGTGGTTGATTCAGCTGTTAATGGGGGTTATGGGAACACACTTTATGCTTACTTTGCCTTAATTAGTGCTCATGGGAACGCAAAGGCGATGCTAGAATTGGAGAAAACGATTAGTTCTTTGGCTAGCACTGCAATTTACTCGGTGATGTATGGATTGTGGGTCCACAAAACGGATCTGGTTATTGATGTTGAAATGGTTCAAAGGATTGAGTTCACTTTCTGACCATTGTGTGGATTTCAACTTTTGTTCATCAATTCGATCATGACATTGATGTTTGTGGCCGAGCAGTGAAGTTTGAATGTGGGATTTGTTGTGTGTGTTCTTGAGATGTTTCTGGGTTTTCTTGATTCGAAGTAAAAATTGATTCTTGAACATGTGTCAATTTAAAGGCGGGTTGGGTTTGGGTTGGGTGCAGATTTGGTGGTGGTGGTGGTGGTCAAGAACACCAAGAATGGTGGCCAAGAACATCAAGAACATAAACACAATAAACACAAAAAAACTTAATAGGGGCAAAGTAGTCATAAAAAAGACAGATTGCACCCCCTCTTAAGTGACATTAACAGAAGGGTGGTATTGGTCTAACGTCCATCCACTGACAGGGGTGGTTTTTGTCTCGACAGGGTAGTTTTTGTATATCCCCAAACACGAGGGGTGTTTTGTATATAACCCATACTCAAGGGGTGGTTTTTGTCTTTTACCCTAGAATGTATGGTTGAAGGGGAAGAGACGATATTCAACAAAGATTGCACTCCCTCTGTCCGTTTGATGACTCTTCACATATTGGCAAAGATGGATCCTGCAGTGCCGACAACCAACAAGGTGGCAGAGAATCAATGTTTGACTACACAATAGGAAGAGATGATGAAGTTCCAAAGCATTATTAAGGATGCGTGAAAGGGAAGAATAAAACTGTGATTTATTACTAGCTCAGGACATCGACATCTTCGTCCAATCTGTTATCTCTATCTTTTCTCATTCTTCATCTTCTTTATGTGAATCTTCTGTCTCTTCGTCAGTTCATTCTTTCTCGCCTTCATCTGTTCCAACAAATCAATTCTCTCTTTGCCTGCATACCGTCCAGATTCAGGTGTCTGTATGTGATCATTGGTTGGGTTTGGTTTGTCAATCATGCCTTGGAGTCTTTGGGTCTGATTAGGTCGAATTGGGTCTTAATCTGTTTCAAAATGGTGTCTGGGTGTTAGCAGGGGTCGCTTCGGATCTCACCGACTTGGCTTTTAGATGTAAACCGTCTGTGTTCTTCGTTTGTTTTTTAGATTGGACACAACATAAATAGTCACACTCGTATATCCAATCCATAGTTCCTCGATCCTGGGAATATGCTTATGCAAGCAGATAACATCAATATCTCCATATTGATTTATCTGAGTCTGGCCAGACATTCAATAAGCCTCATCCCTCGAGTGGTCGTGGATATTTTCTCCCATTATGTGGGAGGGACAAATCCTCTCTACATCACTACGATCTCTAAACTTGCTTCCTATAATGCCCGATAGATATCTTTATGATTACCCAGTTACGGTGTAATGTTTGATAACATCAAAGCACGATATTTCACAACTAGAGTATCTAGTCACTTCACGTCTAAGGATTGCAATTATATTAGCACCACGAGAGGCGATTGTGACTTTAACATAATCTAATGTATCCTTCTCGTTTGTGGGTCAATCCAGTATGCCATTACTCCTAATGCATACCCATGTGTTAGACTTGATATCTCCATATCAATTTACACACATACTAGTCTATATTTTATCGTCCTATTAATCAATATACCAGACTAGGGATATTCAAGATAAACAACACATTGTATCTAAGGACTTCATTATATAAAATATCACAATATATAATAAAATGAATATTCTGGCCAATAACATTGTTCGTACTAAATATTAGATTGCCCCGAGGGAACCTATTCCAACAGTGTCTAACAACACATCTATGCCATCCAACTAATAGAAATAGTTAGTGATCTGACAAACCATGTGGCCTGTGTTACCATGTTGTGTATGTCCATTTGTCTATGTATCCGGATTGGACACAAGACATAATTGTCACACTCGTATATCCAATCCATAGTTTCCCAATCCCGAGAATAGGCTTATCTGTACAGATAACATCAATATCCTACATTGATTTATCTGAGTCTGACCAGACATTCCATAAGCACTACCTCTCGAGTGGTCGTGGATATTTTCTCCCATTATGTGGGAGGGACAAATCCTCTCTACGTCACTACCATCTCTCAGCTTGCTTCCTATCATGTTCGATTACCGCCCTTATTGCTACCCAGTTACGATGTAGCGTTTGACGAGATCAAAACATGATCTTTCACAACTAGAGAATCTAGTTACTTCAAGTCTAATGACTACAACACCATTGTCACTACGAGAAGCACTTGTGACATCAACATAATTTATATGTAGCCTTCTCGTAGTAGGTAAATCCAGTATGCCATTACTCCTAATGCATACCATGTGTTAAACTTGATATCTTCATATCAATCTACCCACATACTAGTCTATAGTGATCGTCATATTAATCAATACACTGGACTAGGGATATTTATGATAAACAACAACTGTAATCTAAGAGCATCTCCAACATGTCATCTATATAGCGGTTATCTTTAAAATATGAATAAGATGAGAAAAATGTTACCTCCAATAGGCTCTCTACTCCGCTCTTTATTTTAGCGAATAGTTATCCCACTCATTATATTTGAAGAGCCGGATCAATAACTTCATACTTTCTTTAACTATGTTCTTAGCGGTTATGTCCTAAACTCCTTAAAATTCTCTTGCAGGAAATATTGAGAATGTGTCACGTGTTATTTAGCTAAGCATTTAACTAACACTATTTGAGCACTTACTAAAATTTTACAATATCTAAAATAAAAATGTTTGATTTTTATCAAATTATAAATAACTTTTAGCTACTACTACTGAAGATGCTCTAAGGACTTCACTGTATTATATCTCCATAAGTAATAAATAAATATTCTAGCTAAAACAATGTTCATACTAAATAAGATATTCTCTAGGACATCTACAACACTTCCAGGCCTCCTTGGACTAAAACTGATTGGGGGACGGTTTGAAGTGGAGCTCAAAGAGAGGCAGCAAAGATAAGCCCATAATTTGCATGCCTGAAAGCGCCATGATCTCTGGTTGAACTTGACCTTGGGTATCAACTCCTCAAAGAATATTTTAGTATCTTCCAATATCCAATTAACTGGACAATATCAATGAGCGAATACATTTTTTCTTAAACGGCTTCCAATAAATTTTCCAGTTGTACATTTTCGTAAAGAGTATTTAGTAGTTATTATAGTAAAAATGCTCTTCATATTAACACTCCGTCTTTGCTCTTTGCTCCCATCATGACTTTTATCACTATTTACTGTGTCACTTTGACCCGGTAATTTGGATAGCAAAATAATGCAATTTTTTGATAATCTTTTCATAGTGTTGTAGAGTAAAAGGTTTACCATAATTCGGTAAAAAAATACCTAAAAATCGCATCATTTTGCTATCCAAATCACCCGGTCAAAGTGACACAGATACGAATCAAAATGTCAATATGAGAACAACAAAGAGCATAGACCAAGTGATACAACTTAACATCTTTTAAAATGTCATGGTCACGAGTCATGTTCTACTAATCTAACAAGCATACTTGTAACACGAGGGTTTTCACCTTTAATTGTTTGTTTGTTCTACTTGTCTAAAATATGTAAATTACATGAAGGGTGAACATACACAAATCGTGTTAGACCTGAAAGAACCTGATCTTTCAACAATACAACTAAAATTGTTCTAGATATAAATTTTTAATCTCATGTGTTGTTTCGAGACTTAAAGCTAACTCCTCATCCAATTCTCTCTTTTAATGATAATTTCGTGGGTTTGTTCTTAGTTTAGCATTTATCAATATCGTTACACTGATATTCAAATCTATTTATATTGTTCGGGTAAGGGATATGAAGAACTTGAATCTAGGTCTCAACTTCGTGTAGATTCAAGTGCAGATCTGATACCACCGATGGAGGGGCCGTTGGTGTGCTTTTGTGGTTGACAGTAGATCTATTATCAATACCTTTTTCATTGTGGTGACTGATTTAAGCCAAAAGATTAATCATGTGCCGCTGGCAACAGAGTAACATCTAATTAATTACGATGGTGTAAGCGCCTATTCAAAATTTAAATGTCTCAATCCAAAGTAAAATGTTAGTGTGAACAATAGGCTAGTGGCGTCGTGTATGCCATAGCCAGGGCTCACTTCATCGTGGATGTAATAACAATGCTGAAGAGAAACAACTCAAACAAAACCTAGTAAGTTCAAGAATTCCCTGTGATAGCGTAAGCAAGCAAGTTAAAGGATTCCCATGATAGCAAAATAATTCCCATGCATCAGAACTGAGCCATTCAAAAAGATCTTGTTTGAGAATAGTGTGAGAGCGTCTATATATTATTCATTTACTATAATTATATAAAATTAACACTGTTAAATTCATACATGTAAGGTGTCTTATCTTTAAAAGATATAAATCCTAAATTTTGCAGTGATGTGTGAGTTGAAGCACTTGGTGTTTAGTTTCACAACATGTTGATCATTGCTTTGAAAGTACAAGCCCGTTTATTGGCCTCTATAAAGTAGATAGCTTTAGCCAACCCTGGCTTTAGCTGTCGCCAAGTTTGTTGTCTGAGTACCAGTCTTAAACATTTCCCTACTTGGGGCTACTTATTATTTCAAATCAGGCCTCAAAACATTGTAAGTTTGACAGTCACGACGCACCTGCCATGTTCAGAAAATGACCCATGAAGTCTCTCTCCGCCCCTGCCCGCCGTGGTCAAAATGGTAGCCACACCCGTCATGGTAAAAAACATGTTCAAAAAGCTGTTGACTACGGGAGTTGCATCAACAACTCGCATGGATTATACATAAACAACTCTTGAATTTCTTTGATTACATCTTCGCCCCAAGCTAGGCCAGTGTTCTTGAAAGAATCTTCCTTTCAGCCCATCATCTGTTGGGGCTCACATAGTGAACAGTCCATATCATCAAATACAACTGCTTTTGAATTTCTAGAAGAATCTCCTTGAGAGCTTCTTCAAGTGGTAATGGTCCTCTTTGGATGAGCTTAATTTGCTCGACCACTCATTTCCGATAATCTACCATCTCAATCTTAATTAACTAGGGCCAATGTGACCTTTCCTTGAGTTTAAGACATGATAAAATGTAACTAAGTTTCTTAAAACCCACTAAACCATCCAATTAGCCACAAAGTAGATATGAAAACGGTTCGGTTCGGTCCGGTTTTGGCACAAAGTACCAATTTAGTTGCGGTTACCTCATTTTTGCGCTTAAAGTGATTGTGAAATTATTTAAACAAGATGAAGTTTAGAAAACTATGAACTCAAGCAAAACAAAGAATTGATATCTATCAATTTCATAGAACACAAGAATAAATATTGTAGAGATTGTTACAGTCATCTTGTTCAGAACAAATGTTACATGTAATCCCAGTCTACATGCTAATTGAATATGTTATTTACATAGCCATTACTCAACTAGTAGTCAACAATTAACCTGGTTCAGTTTCCAAAATTTTAAAATATATGTGCCAACAGTGTGCTTATTCATAATACTTCGTCATTCAACGCAAAACTGTTTGTGTTAGGAAACTATTTGCTCCACACTATCGGTTGAACATCTTATCATAGTAGCATGTGTCATGAGATGGAACTAGAAGTTGAAAAGGAACAAGTGTTAAAAGAAAGTCGAGAATAACAAGTATTAAAAGGATGTTTTAGTATCCTCCGATGTCCCAAAAGTTTTACAAATCAACCATTGTTGGATTGAATAAACTTATTTTTCAAAGCTGTGCATTTCAGGCTGTAGTTATATCTTAAATCACTCTTCATATTACTACATCATCATCTTGTTTGTGTTCATTGAAAATGGTAATCATCATGCTTTAATAAGTGTCATATGGGCATAGTTTATGATCTATTGATTCTAACAAGCATATTGGCAACATGAGGCCCCCGTTGAGTGTTTGTTCATCTTTTTAGTCTGTCATTCAAACTGCATGAAGGCCAAACGTCCGCGGTGTTGGGCATGTATTGAATTCCCAAGGATGAAAAGCATGGGATAATTATCCAATGTGAGGAGGTGATAACTTTTCCAGGCTCTCTTGATTCGAGGTGGTTGCTTTGGCTTGAAGCATGTTATTTATCAGTACATACTTGTCCATATAAACACATTTGTATGGCTTATAGGGTAAAATGATACAACATTTCAGGTCATGAGATGCAACTTCAGGAATGCAATATAGCGCTTGCTTAGGTAGTCAGGTTGTTCATCTCCTTCTTTCTGAAACAGGCTTTTGAAATAGTCCACAAACCAAGCCTTTATTTCCTCTTCTGAACTTTGCCAAACTCCATCAGGATCTTTAATTTCTTGTCACATTGTTTCTTAATCTTCATTGAATTGTTGTAAATTGGAAGAAATTAGTATTTCTATCTCCAACTGTGAAGTGGCAATTCAATATGATATATGTTGCCGGTCAAGTTCTTCTCTCTTTTCTTCAGCAGCCACAAGTTTTTTAACTACTAATTGTTGCTTTTGAATGTCTAAAAGCTCTTCTTTGGTCTTCTGTTTTGCTCTATTGAATTAGCAGACCCCCTTTTGCTACACTCCCCCAACTTTAGAATGCAGTTCTTCAGCTTTGTATTAAATTGTGACATGAAAATGTAACGAAGTTTCTTAAAACCTGCTATACCAGCCCATTAATTTCTCAAGAAGTACCGGTCTAGTTATAATTAGCTTATTTTTCTTAAATGCTCGATGATATTCTCATCTTTCATACAAGAGATAGAGGTTAGAAAATTAGGAACTTAGCCAAAAAGAAAATCACATCTGTTATCAGGAAACTATTTCCTCCTCGCTATCGACTTTACATCCTCTCTATGGGCTTTTAACATGTCACTGAAGTACTCCCTCCGTCCCATTTATGTGTCCTATTTTTTGAACTATGTTCACGATAATAATGAATATTTTTTTAAAGTTGTAGAGCTACAATCACTCTACAACATTATCAAAAAAAAAAAAAAAACAATTTCTAGCATCGTTAGGCTAATCAAATAACCTTATCAAAATGTCTTCGTCAACTTGGTTCAAAAAACATGACACAAAAAATAGAATGGAGAGAGTAGCATTTTGTAGAGGACTCTATTTCTCATGCATCTTTTATAGATTCTACAACACATTATAGTACTTTGTGCAGCACTTGTGCGCCTTCTCATTGGCATCTCAGATCGGGTCACCCTTCCAATGCTTGTGAAATTTCTATATAGCTAAGATTCATAAACTACCTTGCAAGTTGTCTTCTTCTTCTTCTCTTCTTTTTCTTGTAATGTGTTTAATTTGGTTTCTTGCTCCCTCGTCATCTTTTAGAGGCTATAAACTGTAATATCATTTTTATAGATGTGTCCTTAATAGTCTTGGGTTTATTCTCTAGAATGCAAATCAGGAGCATATGCTTCTTATGTTCATTTCACTAGACTTGTGTCAACTCAATTACAGTCAGTTGTCAAAATTTTAGAACAGACAATGTGGGTGAAATTGTAAGTCATTCTTTTGAGTCATATCTTCAAAGTTAATGTACTATTCACCAAACCACATGTCTTCACACTCCAGGTTTTAATAGAAGCGTAGAGAGTAAACGCAGGCATATGGTTAAAACAGCTTTAACCTTACTCATTCTTATTTATCATCTTTTTTTTTTTTGTCTTGTTTGGATATCATGGTTAGGTTAATTTCCACAAAAAGTTAACAAATTTTAACTCAAAATTTGTATGACCCACATTCTACTCATTTTTCTACTCACATAAAAATCAAAACCATCAAATTCAAACTTCCACCTGGTTTGGTTAACTAAACAAGCCCAACCATGTTATTCAAACAGGGCCAAATCTTATCAATAGATTACCAAATCCCAATTACAAGGTTAATCAAATCACCTTATTTGATTCTTCTGTAACTGCGTCCATATTACTCTCTTCTTAAGCCTCCAAATTGGCTTTGTTTTCATGAATTAAATTCTATACACATTACAACTCTGAAACTAGAGCTGCCAAATGCATCTTCCTATGCTATTGTTCTACCCCAAAGGGCTATAGATGTTTTGACTTACAAACACACGATATTTATGTTTCCGAAACATATTCAATTCTTTGAGCGCGTCTTTCATTATCCTGGGGTCAGTAAGTTGTCTTCACCCTCTACAACATGCATCAATCTCACATAAAGACTTGTTTCATCCTATTTTTTTCTCAAATCCATTTTACAAGTCTCTACCCATGTGGTATCTTCTTCCTCTCCTGCTTCTCCTAATATTTTGCGCTTTTTCCGACTCATGCAGTTTCATTCATCCCTCTCAGTGTCATCACCGCTACAGCCATCACCTCATCTACCTTCTCTTCATGTCCCATCTTCTGCTCAGAGGATGGAAATCAGATCCAAATTTGGAACCCATAAATTTAACCCTAAAGGTAAATTCATATACAGTTAGTGCTGCACCAAACACCCAACCCCTTACTTTGCAAGAAGCTAACACTCCCCCTGTTAGGAAAGCTGTTATGTTAGAAGAATATGAAGCTTTCATGAAACATGAAACATAAAACATGGTCTCTAGTTCCATTACCTCCTAATATGTCAGCTATTAGTTCCAAATGGGTGTATAAGATTAAGAAATATGCATATAGTAATATAGCTACATACGAGGAAAGGCTTGTAGCCAAGGGTGTTTAGAAGGAATATAGGGTGCTACTATAATACCTTTAGTCCAGCGGTGAAACAACGTACCCGTGAAAATTGTCTTGACTCTCGCACTACACTATTCAATGCAAAACTCGGCTAGCATCATGAAAATAATTCCTCCGCACCATAGCCTTTTATCATCATTAGTGTCGGTTTTTAACATGTTACCACCCACTGAAATAAATTTTCTCTTAAATAATTTTCAATAGATATGCCGAATATAGGTTTTTCAGGAATAAGCCGATGTACGTAGATGTAGTAGTAGTAGTGGTAGTAGTTAGTCTTAAAACACTCTTGTATAAATTACATGAAGGGCAAACGACCGCGAATTCATAACCTTCCAACTATACAAAACAAATCAAATAAGTAAAATCAATTATTCAAGATACTATTATTTTATTTATTTTTGAACAAACATAATGTAATTGAAGAAGTGTTCGAAAGTTGAAAGAGGCTTCTGAGAAGGACTGTGATAAAATAATGTTTTAGTATCCTCCATTTTCCAATAAGTTGTACAACCAAATTTCCCATTAACCATTGCCCCAGCTAAAGAGAGACAAGTATGAAAATGATGTTTTAGTATCCTCAGACATCCAATAAATTGTGCAAACCACTCACCATCATGTGATTACTCATTCTTTCATTCTATGTCATGTAAATTACATGAAGGGCAAGGGCAAAAACTTCAACGGATCATCTTTCAAGTCAAACTCAAAGGAGCATGCATAACCTTCATCAATACAAACAAGTCGTAGAAGTAAAATCAGTTATCCAGGGTAGTTTTGAGGCTCCAAAGTTATCTCCTCCAACCAATCTTCTCTTTAAATTATGATTTGCAGATTTTCTTATATTAGCATGCTATGAAATGAACCAATAGTACCGAAGCTATTCTGCTACAGTGAAATTCAAATCTATCTAGATGTTAGTTGCGGCATATGGATGACTCGAACTTGGATCTCAACTCCATTGGGAATCCCAATGCAGACGGTTACGATTTGACAAAGGGACTTTGGCTTGCTTTTGTGGTGATAGTAGAAGACAGAAGTACGGTACACATTTATAGGCCATAAGCCACGCCCCACTTAGTCTTGGATCTAATTAAAATACTGAGAAGAAACAATTCAGACAAAAGTTTATCCCTATGGGTCGGGTCTACCCACCCCTTACGGGTTTACGCGAACCCACGAGTTGAAAACCTAGCTAATTACAGTGCTGAAGAGAAACAATTCAAACAAAAGTTATATCCCATGGATAGCGAAAATCACAACCTTTTCAGATCCGCACCAAAATCAACCTGTTAATACTTAATAGCAAACTAGTTACTAAGGTCATTTGTACCTCAGGCATCTTCAGTTCTAAGTGGATCTAAAGCTCCCTGCGCATTCTAAGAGGGTGATGAAATTATCACCCAGAAATATGGTGGATTCAAGTAAAATTCAAACTATCAAAGCTTACACTCCTTATTGCATTACAGTAAATAGCCTTCGCTCAACAAGATAATACAAAACTACTACTACAATGTAAAACATACGGTACAAACAGATTAGACACTTCTTTACCAGACACAACTTGTCTATGCTTTTGCACTGCAAATCTGTTGCACCAATCAAGGTTGGACTGCTTCAAGAAGTTTCTCGTATACCTCTCTAGCAGTTAGGTCTTCAATCTGGTTTACAATCAAACATCAGCAACATTTAATTGACATCTCAACAAGCCAAAAAGACTAGTGACCCCCCCCCCCCCCCCCCCCCCCCCCCCACCCCAACACACACACACATATATATAGCAAAATACATTTCAGATCATTGAAATTGTTGTGGGACACCAATGCATAGTAAGATGATTCGATTGGCCAATATATCTACATCTCTCTCTCTCTCTCTCTAACACAGATGCAGTTGATACCACTTCTTTACCTGAGTAGAAAACCAGGTCTGATGATTGAAAGTTCAGTCAGATCCGTTAAGGTCAGATATGGGCACGGATGGGATGAAATAATCGGGGTTGGTACAGCATGAGATCATACAAAGTAACTTTTCGTGCTAGGTATTTTTAAGGTCCTATACGGTTCGGGAAGGTATGGGTCAAACCCCAGTTGAAAAGCACAACGATAACATTTTAAGTAGAAAAATTATTTAATAAAGTAGGAAAGAAGCAATAATTGCATTTATGTTAAAGAATCATGGTTTTATCTTTAGCATTATGCTAAAGTTGGTAGCAAATTTGAAAACAAATTTAGCATAATGCTAAAGATGGAACCAAGATAGCACACTATTGGAGCACACAAACGCTATGATTTTGATATTGGAACCACTTCTAACACCCCCATTGGAAATGCTCTAACACAGATGCAGTTGATACCATTTCTTTTGCTCCCTAGTAGAAATAACAAGTAAAATAAGTGGTCCAGAGGTATGTGAAAACCACACAACGAGCAAGAACATTCACAGATATCTAAACTTTGGGAATTTATCATCATACTAAGTTTCTTTCTAAAAAGTGATCAGAGGTATGTTAATAATAAGTAATTTAACCCACCACGAGGAGCTTAGATTTGCTATTCCATCCACGCTGAAGGGTCATCTGGCTCAGTCTCAAACCCAGGACCTGTCCAGAAGAAGTGATCAGATTGACTCAAAAAACATAAATTAGGCTTGAGTAAAAATTTGTATGCAAGATTTTAAATGAAGCTTACTTTTCCCATGAACTCTAGAAGTTCGCTGTTAGCTTCACCACGGGCTGCAGGTGCAGCTACAGCCACCCGAACATCATCGGCATTCACTCCTGGCAATTATTGTGTCAGATTAACATATTAGAAACATGAGAAGTGTTCAAGTATGAGATCTGGCAGTTAATGACCCTGACCACTCTTCTGACCATAGTTCTCCACACCATGAGCTAGGAAATAATGTGGAAAATGATTCATACATCTAACACAGCCAATGAATTTCATACATCACCACATAGACTAAATTTCTAGTACTAACAAAGAACGTGACATGCTGGCTAGTTGTTGAGAGACTAGCTTTTTCCCAGATTCACCAGAACTATAAAACGACATATCGGGATCATGTTCAATTGTAGGTTCCTATCAGACCACAGCTTTACGAGGTTGGTGGATTTACATGAAAATCTCTATGCACAATGGATATAATCTTTATCATGGTTCCAAGGGTGACATCGTCGTGTTTGGGTGAAGTGATATATCGAGAATGAGTCTTTTCGATGACAACCGAAGCCCATAAATTTGCCTGAAAATAATTTGGAAATCCTCGAAAATCACCCGTTATCGTGTTTTCACCATTTTAAAACACCTTAGTACTGTCTAGTTTATGATCCAAACCATGTGTGTGTAAGAATGCTTTTTAGTTTAACAATTATTATTGATATACGGTTGACTGAAACTTACAACTCTACAAGATAAACCACTATGTCATTTTGCATCCAATTATCGTAGTTCAGGAATCTCAATCTTATGATTGCTCTTTGGTGTTATCCAAATTAGATACAAGTCTTTTAAGTTCAGGATTCTTTCTCCAAATGTTTCATTATCATACGAATATGATAACTATAGAAATATTTCCAACACACCAAAGTTTCATGCACCCAAATCCATGACATGTCAGCCAGAAATAAAAATGACAGAACAACGAAAAAATATGTTTACTTGTAATTGCCGATCGTTGTGCGCGGTCTTCCACTTCTATTGCCACTTGAACAAGTCCTCCTTCTAACTGTGATATGCAAGGCGGAACAGGAGCATCCTAAAGTTCAAATACAACCACCAAATATAAAGTTTCTACCTTGAATTCAGGTGAATGCAAGAAAAGAGATAGATAAAGTACAAGATACTAAGGTACTGTACTATTTTGCTAAACATTAAGTGAAGGACTGCAGTGTGATAACTAAGATAGCTACCAGATACCCAAATTCTTGTATCATGAAACAATCTAGACTTGGAGAGACTACTCAAAGCTATTGAGTTTGCAAAGTCAGTTAAACCAACCCACTTTCTTAGATGCTCAAAGAGGTAGCATTCAAATTCCTAAATAATGAATAAATGTGTCTCTATACTCTTTACCTGTGGGTTGGTTTCTGCAGCAATTGTACTAAGTGCACCATCAACAACATATATGAAAGAAGCAAATTCCAACTCTTCTTCCGAGCGATAGCAAACGAACAAGCTGCAACCTATGCAGTTCATACGGAACTGCTTCTCCAGTTTGCCTTCCCCACTGAAAAATGCACAGTAGTTCATATGAGACTCAGGAAAATACATAGAAGCACAAACTCTTTAAAAAGTTGACCGAGTCAATTAGGTACAGTCATAAAGATAGGATTAATATCATTGCGGCTACACTGATAGAGCAAGGCAATATTCATTTAATAAAAATGCCAACTTGGCCAGCCTCACCAGCATTCCCGAGAGGACTTTTTTTCCCTTCATATTGAATAGAACTACTCAACGTGTACACCAGAATGTACTTTGTTATGGGAAACTTAATCAGAAAATATACTCCCCTCATACCACTTTTCACTTCCCTAAAATGGAAATCCCAGAGCAGGGTTACCACAATTCACTCGTACGCCCCGCGAATTGCAAATTGGATCACGCGTTCCGACACGTGGAACACCAGCGATCCAGATTGCTTAATTTGGCGATCCCTATTGTTTCACTATTTTCACTAAAGCATGTATGTAAAAGGGGGAATTTTGCTAAGTTACATCCATTTTTAGAGTATTGACTTTTAAATATTTCGTATATTGAGCAGTTTTACACTTAATGATTTGCGATAAATGGTAAAACAGCTATAAAGGTATCCAAAGAAGCATACCCCTGGAGTACCGAATTCCATAGGGTATGGCGTTCCGCGATCCGGTTCCCATTCCACGAATCGGAACGATCCGCATTCCAGGTAACTTAGTCCCAGAGTAAGTGTCTTGTTACCAAAAAGTTATGTACTTTTCACTTTACTTCCCTTCATACCCTTTTTCGAATTCTTACTTCTTCACTTCCCAAGAAAAAAATACCACATAAAAAAAATGACATTTTAGTAAATCTATCAAGTCAAAAGCACATCCTTAAACTCCTTGAAATTCCACCACACTCATTTGGAACGAAAGGAGTATCTATCAAACTGCGACCAAAATGTTTCGACAAAGCAACAAGGATTGAAAACCATAGCTTACCTGACTGGCCATACATCAACCTACTCATCTATACCTGTAGATAGAGACAAACAAGTACCATACAGAAAATTGTTGGGGTCAAATCGGCAGATCTAAGGTTTCAAGGTTCCTCTACGGGTTCTGCGATGCTACTTTAGTATATTAAGTCTGCATTGTCAACAATTAGAATTTCGAATTGTAGAATTGAAATACAGTTGAAAGCGGTTCAACTAAGATTACCGTAATTCTCACTCTAGGCCAACCGTAACAGCTTTTGGTCCAAAATACTTCAATAACTTTGGTATGCTTGTTCTACCTACAATGTTAGTTGAAAGTATATAAGAGACACGAGGAGCAATAACTTCTACGAGTCAACTCTTGGTGTGTATCGGCCTTAAAACCAAAATTTATCCACTAACTCGTAGAGATATACACCTGTAGACCTAGACTTCATGGGGAACAAAAAAATACTTTAACGGGAGTGGCTCCTCAACAGATTCTTATCAATATACTAGAGCTGTCACTCATAAGTAGCATATATCTCTGAAAATTATCATGTTACTAACTTATTATCAACAAGTAGCGAGGATAAGAAATAGAAACTATGTAGGAGGATCCTTCGGAAGCATCCATGTTTAGAGGCAGTCCGAGGCAGGGTCTTTAAGAGGCACATCCCCCCCCACCCATTTTAAGAAGTACGGACATATCCCATGAATTCGAAGATTAATTCAGCTACACCCCTAATTAATTTGTAAATGTTCCCCAAGAGAGGAAAAACACTTCTGCGCCGCAACCTTACTGAATTTAGAGCATGTTCACCCATTTGGGCTCTGGGGCAGGAGCTCTGGAGCAAGACACTGTTCATGCACTTTTTGGTGCGTGTTTCCACAAGTTGGGGCAGGGGCAAAGGCATTGTTCATAACTAGGATATTCATTGTCGTTGCACATGTGGACACCCATGTTGCAAGGTATGAGACAAGGGCACTATGAATTGCCACTTGAGTGCCGCAGCTTGTCCCCTAGGGCACTTCTACGTAGCCACTTCTGCACCGGTTGGAAGGTGAAAGGTTTTTTTTTTACAATTTTATTGCTGAAATGATGTGGAGGGTAGACTCAAGGTCACTTGTGAGTATGCTCTTATAATATAGTTTCTAAGCCCCATAATTCTTGAGAATAAGAACTCCCCCCTCCCTCTCTCTCTGTCTCTCTGTATGTGTGTGTGTGTGTGTGTGTGTATATATATATATATGAATATATATATATATATGAATTCTTTAACTCTTACTGAAATCTCGAATTCGTAGGAATCTTTCCAGTCCTGCTTCTAATCCAATTGATGGTTATGCTCTAAGAGAACGTCAGGTATTCTGATCTCTACCTTATATTGGTATTCTATTCATAATATCTACCTCCGGCGAAAGTAGGATCAAGGGAAAGGTCTTCATATACATACTCTTCTTAAAACTACTCGATATAAACACTATCTCCTAACTGCGCGAGTAGCTTCGCCTTTTAGTCTTCCAAATAATCTCTCCCTACAGAGAACTACTATTGTTTTAATCTTGGGTGTAGGATCAGGATCTGGAACTACTGTATTTGAGTATTTCCTTTCAATCTCTACATCCTGATAACATGTTGATGAAACTACCTCAATATAACGACGAACTGATATCACTTTACAAGCTAAATTCTCCTGGAGAACTGGACTAGTCATTCTATCATAGTTTTAAAAACCGGACCGGACCGGCGGTCCGACCAGTTGAGCCGGTCAAATTGGACATAGCCGGTCCGGTCGAGCTTTCCGATCGCCGGTGTATATAAACTGGTCAAAACCTAGTTTTGAATTGAACCAGTGAACCGGCCGGTTTTTACCAGTTTGAACGGTTGTCTGTGGTCTGCTGCGAAAATTTCGGTGGAAGTCTGACTGATAGTTGTCGACTTTGATTTGTGTTCATTTTTTATCAAGGCTGCAGGAAAGGGAGAGAGAGGAGGAGGAGGAGGAGGACAGGGAGAGAGCGACCGAGCAGAGGGGGAAAGAAAGACATGGAGGAAGAGGAAAAGTAGCAGAGGTGGAGAGAGATACGGGGAGAAAAAGATTTGTAGGGAGAGAAAATTATTAATGAGATAATGAGAGAGAAAGATGGGGACGTGGGTTACCCCTTTTCAAGATTAAAAGATAATGCTTTGAATCTGGAAAAAAAATGTTTGTTTAGTTTGACTTCCTAATATATCTCACCAACTTTAAGATAATTGAGGGAGGGGATAATTTTTGGTATATTGTCATAGTATAAAACTTTATTTTATGTATAAATAAATTTATTAAATAGTCTAAAATAAGTATTTATATCATTATATAAACATGCGGTCTAACCGGTTGGACCACCGGTTCGACCGGTTGAACCACAAATCGGGGTCTCGCCGATTCAATCTTAAAACTTTGCATTGTACTATTAAAAAATTTATTTTCTATGATCTTGTTTCTATCTTGGTTTTCCCTTTTCTCAAGCTACGCTTATGGGCTTATAGAACGAGACTTCTCTTCGCTCTTCTCTTCTAAGGAAGAATGGGTCTTCCGTAGCATAGAATACCCAACAAAAGTAGATGGAAAAAGGATTGTCCCGGTAAATGTAAATGATAAGAGAGGGTGCGAAAAAGAGCCAAGTAAAGTTAGTTGGATAAAGCCATGAAATATAATTATAGTATAGGTGGAAGGACTAAGCGAAGGCTCCCTCTCGCGTCTGTCTACCTAAGACAAGATTGGTCAAGTGATCTCAGTAGTCGCAATAGGCACTGAATCAAGAAACCAAGCCTTACTGCTACATCTTTGATTACTTGCCCCCTCTGTCCAACATGAGAAGGAACTCATAGAGTCAACATGGCAAGTAGAATGAAGGGGTCGTGAAATGCGGTATGGTACAGTCACAAGTCCCCTTACATGACTCCATCCAATTGGAATCTTCCCGTTCAGGAAAAATATTCAAAGAACCTCCTAGTGTGTAAACAAAACTCCAGCTAAACAAGTCTTTGGCTTCTACTTCTGCTTGGTCAACACATCGGTCTAGCAAAAGGCTTGGTAAAAATGTTCTGGTTGTTGGTGATATACGTTAACCTAGGGCTCTTTACCTGGTATTGCAGATTTGAGGATGGCAGATCAGTGGTTGCCAGCAGGCGAGAGCGGGGACCCGAGAAGAGCTGATTTACCCTATGGGAGGGGTCGGGTCGGTTAGTTAAAGAAGTGGCCTGTTGTTCGAAGCAGGACCTATATATTATTATACTTATATCTTTACTTGATTAAATACATATACTGCCTCCATCACGTCATAGTGATAGGCGCATTGAAAAATTCATGAAGACGAACATCCGGACGTAAAGCCATTGAGCTATGAATCCCACATAACCACATCCCCCACTCGTTAAACTAAGTTATCTGACTTGGACAAGTAAACTGTTCCGGGATCAAGGTCAATTGCTTTGGTTTCATCTCCATTCGAACTTTCTCAACCAATTGGCCTTGCAAACAAGGGGGCCTCCCTCACCCCAAGCACCATTCGATGGAAGGATACGTGGCTGAGATGAGGAAGAGGGCGGTGGCAATGGCGGAGAGGTGGTTGTTGTTAATGTAGAGTGAGTTCTGAGACGGCGGTGGTGGTGCTGGGACATTGGATGAAAGAACCAATAAGTTGGGATGAAACAATGGTAGAGACTAGGGTTCCCAAGGACCTTGCCTTCTGAGTACTTCCGATTATCCAGGAGAATGTAAGTTAATTGCGAAGTTTAATCAGCATTATTTACTCCAGTAACAATCTAATCACACCCTACACCTACAGGAAAGTAGGTAACTATGAGAAATGTACGGTCTTCCTTTAAGTTCTGTGATTCTAGAGGTCTATGCACAATTTTTGTGTGGTTATATACGTGGAACATATTACTGCGTACCTGCTGTGTATTGGGCTGAAAGTTTCTAAAATTGAATTAAAAAAGGATTTTTGTTACTTGAAATTTGTCAGATTTTTGTTTGGCACTTGGATAATTAATTTGCGGTCATTCTTGCCGTGTTTGCAGTGTACGATATGATAAAAGACTTAAAAAACACTTTTGATTGTAACGTTGGTTGTATTGCGTTCCTTTGCGTAAGCGATTTTCGGTCATACACGGTTATCTTATGTTAGTGACTTTGTATGTAGAAATTGTGCCCCGTTTTTTAATCAACTCCTGGCTCGGTCACTGGAGTCAGCCCTAGATGTCTTGTTCAGTTGCACAACTTGCACTTCTCTACTTTCTTACTGTACTAGACGATAGTAAAACACACAACACTGACACTTTGATAGTGAGACAATAGCAATGCAATATGATTTTCTTCAACTATATGACCTCTTAGTGATCTTAAAAAAGGGAAAATGCCCTTTCTATGGATTGGAACTAGATAGGTTAACCGGTACCTATTTCTAATCTCATAATAATAATTTAGCAACGAATGGAGAATCGACAAGAGGAGATGAAGAAGGATTTACCGCTTCAAGAGAACCTTCCCTCCCTCATGGATGTTGAGCCTGGCCAGATGTTTCTTCTTGTCCAGTACATAAGCTTTGTCGGTTTTCCTCTTGGGCATTTTCTGCAGTTGTGTATCTGGAGAAAGATACATACATATGTTAGCAACAAAATCCATTATGAGGAATTGAACTTCACAAACAATATAATATACACAATTAGGGTTGAAAAGCAAGTAGAAATGAATGAGAAACTATTGTAGAACCTCTAAATACGCCTAATTTCAAGTGAAGGAGTTCATGTAATCTCTAATTGTGAGATTGGCAACGAGAGAGGGAGAAAGAGGTGCGAACCAGTGATGAGGACATGAGATCCACAGTGCTTGCAGTAGTAGACGAAGAGTTCGGAATCAGGACCGGTAGGTCGAGCGTCTTCACTCGAGTAGGTGTGCGTCGTCCTCTTTGGCATCTTCTTCTTCTATCTCTGTGTGTGTATATGAATTATGAATTTACTAGAGAGTAGCAGCAGCGACGGAGCTCGAACTGCTCTGACGGAGGAGAGACCTACCACCGACGACGACGACGACGACTCTTCTCTTTCTCTTTCTCTCTCGCAGTCTCGCTTCCCTAGTTCGGGTTCGGGAAGGAAGTATGGATATTCTGTTTGGGCTAAAATCATCAAGCCCAATCACAGTAAAAAAAAAAAAATCGCTCTCTTTTGTTTGAGGGCCCAGAAGTATGGATATTCTGTCCGAGTTTTATCAAAAAAATAATTAAAACCGAGTTAGAATAATTATTGTTTGCTGGAAGAGTAAATTTGACATGGTGTTTTAATCAATACACCACAAAACACGTCAGGACATTTAGAAAATCCACTTTCTTTTGTTTGCCACTCATTCTCTTTCTTCAATTTGTGTTCTGTTGTATGGTTAGAACAAGGCCACATCATTTGCTCTAGAGCAAACAAAAATTTCTTCTGGTTGGTCGAACATGTTATATTAATCTATAAATAAATTAGATAAGAGTGAAAAATAACAAAAATTCAAAACAATTAATAATAACTCAACCCTGTAAATATTTCAAAAAAAAAAAAAAAAAAAAAAAAAAAAAAAAAAAAAAAAAAAAAAACTCAACCCTGTAAACGTTGGAGCTTTCCGATGAGGACTTGAAGAGTATAGACTATAACAAGGGAAGGGGTAGTGTTTACAGAGGAATTACTATGATGTGTTTGACAATTTTAACTCCCAATTTCAACTGGCAGGGGAGGGTTCAAATGTGGCATAGATGCTAAAATGTCATTATGACAAATTTATATATGCCATGAACATTTTCAGGCAGTTCCGCCACATGCGCTTGTCACGAGTCAGTGCCAGTCCTTCAGTCCACCAAATCCCAAAAACAGACCCAGTCGGCAGATAATTCAAGGATCACGCGGACGGGTTCGGTACGATTTGGCAATCTTCCAGCCCACTTGACAGATCTATATACAACAGGGCAGCCAGATAATTGACCACCGGCCTGGCAAAGCCATAGTAACAACACAACAAGGTTCATAGATCAGAATTAATGCACATTAACATACACTAACAGGCACAAGACACTTAAGAAAATAGAAATTAAATAGCACAAGCAAACACCACCGGATGACGAAACACAGAAAATAAAGGGTTGCTTTATAATCTTAACATTAAGGACATTTCAGCCCAGGAGGACAATTCCAAGGTCCTGCAATAAAAAAGACAAATCCTCCAGCATCTTTAAATAGCAAGGGGATACAAACACAACAAACTCCCCCCAAAAGCCCCTAACACACTCTGATTTACCAAACTAAATTAGTCCCCTCGGCAGCAAAAGCGATAAACCCTTCAACATAACTGGGACGTTGTATAGTACAAACTTTTATATGCGATATATTTCCCCTCCAGCTTCAGATTATTACTGGCCGTTCGCATCCCGTAGCCTCTCAACCAATTCACCCTGTTCATATCATTCCATATTATCAGTGGACACAGGCAGGGAAGAAAGGAAAAGTAGAAAAAATTCTGTGAACAACTGAACCAATTCATGTAAGTTTGCAAGGGCGCTCAAGGGAAAGGAGGGGTAACACAGCAGGAAGCAAAAAGGAAATAAAGATCATCGTTAAAACTTCCTTTTTTTTCAGCAAGGCTCGGAATATATAAATGAGAGTCATAAATAGAGGGTATCCCAAAAACCGAGCACAAAAATTAACAGTTCTTCCATAACAAAAGATGAATTGTTAGTGGTAAAATAATCACTTTCTTTCTAAATATCAGCATGGATCGTCATAACTGGGATAATTTCTTCTAATCGATCATAAAGATAAAGTGGATGTAGTTAGTGGTGCTTGCCTTTTTTCCTCGCAAGGAGAGACCTTTCTCTTTCAAGAGGGCACGGAGTCTCTCTACAGTCAAGCTCTGGAGGTTCCTCTCGGGTGCGCGTGGTTCAGATCCTCCTAAAAAAGTCATCATACTTTAGAATGAAGCTCATGAACCATCATATATGCAAAACAAAACAATGATATTGAGTTTAGAACTGACTGACAGATAATATAGAACAGAACTATTGATGAATAGTTAATAGATGGGCAAGAAAGTTTCTTTAAAATGTTGCTAGCTATCTCTGTTAATTATCATATCCTAAATTGAGAAAAACTAAATATCTTTGTGATGGGCCCACTGACCGCAACTACCATAGCATACTACCAAGTTAGCAACAACTCCATACCATAGCATCCAATGGTTAGCCAAAGAGACGCCAAGAAGAAAGTGAAATAGAATGGGGCAAAGAAACCAACCCAAGAGGACTCGTATGATAAACTTGAACAAATTATGCAACACAAATATTTATCTCTAAATAAGAGGACCAACTTAATTTCAGTCAGGTAACTTGAACTGAAATGGACTTGCACAATCTTTATAGCCATCTTTCAGAAGCTAGAATTCCAACAATGACTCATTAGTATACTCCCCATGGTATAAAAACAGGAATAGAATAACTGGTAATCTATGTGCATAAAAAAATTGACAATAAAAAGTCAAAAGTTCTAAGTCCACAAATGTTTCTAGACCATGACCTGAGGTTGTGTTTGGAAATCAGGATTTGGATTTGGATTTAAAATCAAAAATTTCGAATCCTAAAATTTCAAATACGGAGAGATTTAAATTCCTCCGTTTGGATGCTGTTAATGGTCGAAAATTAGAAGTTTGGAATTTGAATCAAATTTTTGTTGTCGCATATCCTATGTAAAGACATAAAAGAAAATCTCTTGTTGGCCCAGTGGTACACAGCAAACGCGTGAGCATTGGTGCGTGCGAGATGCGAGAGCCAGAGGTAAGTGGTTCGAATCCGTCAATCAGCAAATTTTTTGATAAAATTCCATGAAACCACCACATGGAGAATCAATTTCTTCCAGTGAAGCCGCATGATGATTACTTGGTTCTGTCACTTACTGCGGCCTCTCCGAATGGAGTTTGAAATCACATGGTTTCAGTTGAAATTTCAAATTACCCACAATTTGAGGGGTTGGATTTGTTCCAAAATCAAATACATACCCCTACAATGTACCCAAAAATGGGATTTCATCTCACATCACTCCAAATCCAAATCCACCCCCAAATCCAATGTAATCCAAACAGACCGTGAGGGAATACCATTTTTTCAACAAAAAGAGTAAAGAGCAACAATGGTACATAGCCAAATGTAAAATTCGCTGAGAGGCACCGCGTTTTAACTAGACATGTTTTCCAATGAAAAAACAATAGCGCACAGCCTATTGAGGTTCCGTGAGATCATTTTCCTAAAAGATATACACATTACGACACAGCTTACTCGAGTTCCGTAGTGCAACATCCTTGTTAACTGATGACTTGGCATCATGGTTGGTTCTAAAAAAAATAATTAATTCATATTATTACACTCCGAGATTTCTACTAGTTTTAACACATTAAATTCTGCAAAGAATAATTAAAACTTGTAGCGCTCTGTTTCTAGTAAAACTATACTTCAATTGCTCTCTGTGCAGCAAGTCTGGAAAATAATTTATGCAACCAACTACTCTGAGAAGGTTTGGAAATTAATGTACCTCTATGGGAATCCATACGGCAAAGCTAGTCTTCTTAGCAAAAATTGGTAGAAATAATTGTCTTTCTGGATTAGAGACTGTCATATAAATTCGAACTTCATACTTCCATCCAATTCAAAACTATAGAAGATTACATATTGGATTTTCCTTAATGTAGACTCATTGGAGCAAGCCTTGTAACAAGTTGCCACGTAGCCAGATACACCATTACAGCATATGCAGGTAACAGTTGCTTCAATCTATTGCAGTTTGCTAGGGCGTCGAAGAAAGTTGTGGAATAACAGCTCTTAACTGTTGCTTTAATCTATATAACTGTTATATCAAGGCAGCCTTACATCAAACACCTTAATTTCCAGCAGACACAAAGTGATCTACCGGTTAGAGACGGAGCAGTAAGCTTGTGCATGCATCAGGTGATCATGATCACAAAAAAGAAAACTGATCCTAAATAAGCAATTACAATCAGGTACCTACTCCTAAGATGTTCCTTTACATCATAGAAGGTGCTGTAGTTTTTCTTTTTTCCGAAAACCACATATCAGTGAGGCAGTAAAACTTTATAGAAGACTGACCTAGTTGAGAGCCTTGACCATTGGTCACCGCCCTTTTAACCGAAGCCCTACTATCCAAAGCTTTTGCAGCAGGCCTGCGAGGTACAAAATGTGATGGATTAAATTGATGAAATATGCCTGCTTGCAATTAGCATTAGCTTAACAATGAAAAACAAAAGGAACGAAAAGCAGAGCAATATGGTTGCAAATAAATGTCTAAACGTATCAAATGTTTGCCAATACGAATGGTGCTAAAACCTCTTTCTAGAAGCCTCGCTTGGAGTTGCACCCTTTGCATCCTTGGAACTTGAATCACCCTTTTGTTTCTTGAGCATGAGAGACCTAATCAGTATGTTAGTTTGGTTTGTCTTTATCAGCTGAGAATCTGGATAAAGAACAGGAAACCCTATATCAATTATCATGCCTTGAACCACACTCTGCTGAAGAAATATCTTAAACCAGATTTCATAACATTGAACAGTAGCACAGTCCACGCACAAAAACAAGTGAATATGGTAAGTAGCTTACATAAAACATATCATATCCTCGGTTTTCTAGCAAACACTTGGCTGCTAGAAGATCATCACTCCACTTCTAATTATTTCAATTTGCCAACAAATATAACACACACACTGACCTGGTTCACTTTAGGAAGAAACAATGTATATTTCTTTCTTTTTTTGGTACATAACCAATATTCATGTCTATAATCCCGTGAGTAGATATATAGGATCATATTCCTATAATGCATGGATGTAAATATTATAATGACTGTAAATAGCTGTACTCCTATGAAGCATCAGAACTCCACATAGCCACATAGGCCTACATCCCCGTCCAAAACGCCAGCTTGGCGTCCAACGATGAAGATGTTGCTTGAGGATGGTCTCTATATAGTTATTTCTATAACTCTATGAACTTGTTGATGCTTCAACAACGAACCTGTTTTGTAGGACTCTAAGTATCTCGTTTATATTTTAATGGTGATGGTAGTGACTTGTGAGCTTGTCAGTTATTTATATAAACTTGCGTATCTGAAGTTGTTTTGTTGCTCACCAAGTTGGGTCTACTTATAAGTATACATTTATGTGTCATATACATTATTAAAAAATGTGAATAAATTAGAATATATATATATATACATATATAAATCGCCGTTCCCCCGGCGTATCGTCTCCCTAATTTTTGAAAATTGGGGTTCTGACATCCCCGTTTCGGTGCTACGTAGCTGTCCTCTGTGATGTCTCCTTCCTAACCATGTTAGCACATTTCGGATATTAGCATGCACTTCATACTGCTGTTCAACGCGTTCAACCCGAGATCAAATCATTCTCATTCCCGTTGCAAAATTCCCAACACAAAAGTAGCAAATTCTGAAATCTTAACTTTATGAACTACAATATCATGCTAATGAACAAGTAACTAAATTATTCAGGAAAAGTGTATCAGATAAGTTGAAATATGTGCAATAATTTAACTCCATGTTCCAGGTATTAGCAACAAAACTTGCATTTCAGTGTATAAATATATTCAAACATAAAACATACCTGGGGGAGAAGTATCACGATCACATATATAAACCCGCATCCCTCCCTGCAAAAATAACCATAATCCATAACTAAAACCGCATTTAAAGATAAAGTAAAGCCTGCCTATTGACATGGGTAGAGAAAGCTGGAAAGCTGAATATCCTAAAACGCAGGAGGAGATGAAAAATACTATATGCTCCAGATACCACTAACAATTGCTTTATTTTAGATGAATAAATATGCAGATAAGAGAAGCACCCTCTATATTCTAAAGTTTTATCTCAACAATTATAGCTAAGAAAAAGTAAACCTAATCTATCGCTGAAGAAAATGGAATTGCTTGTGTACCACCCCTTTGAAGCAGTCGCAGGGAAGTGCTCTATGAATCGAAAAAATGATCTTATTGATAAATCGATATCTTACTCAATAACTTTGAAAGAACAAGCGAACAATAGCCTCACAAAAGATCAATTGATCATATAAATCACAAAGATTGATAGCTCACAAGGAGTACTTCCTGTCGATTTCTCAATTTGGTGAGCCGGCCGGCAGAAGCCAATTTAGAGTATTTTTTACAGTGATTTGAATTAAGAATCAACGATGGAAGTTATATTTTTTTAGTGATTTTTTCTATGTTAAACTCCAGTCCGCACTCTAAGAGAGAGCTGTATGTATCTGGCTATGAGATTCTGTAGGCTGCTGATAGCCGTTAGGGAAACTAAGCTACAACTTTCTTATGGAAAGTAAATGAAGAGCGGTTACCCACCGCTCAACGGCGACTCACGGCATACCCTTCAATAACATGGCAGGCACTATTTCCTTAAAGCTGAGCACATAATCTTCTGACCCAGATAAAGGGCAAATAACCCATTCAAATAAAAATTTATGGCCCCAAACAAGGCCAGTAACTTTGAGACTGACTTCAAAACAGAAATTTGATGTTATAGTAAGGATTACAAAAGGTTATATAGATTACCAAACCATCGTAAACAAAACACAGGAGGTTTTGATCAACATCAGAACCACGATGCTACATGAGCATGACCACCACAAAGTGGAAGTCATTCAAGCAACATGAAGACAGATTATGTAAAGATTCATACCAGAAGTCACTACTTCCATAAGCTCAAGAGAAAGTAGAAGAGAACATGCATCTTTAAGTGCAAGGTCATGGATTTAATGTTGGTTGAAAACCATGTACTTTTACGCTACAAAAGCCACCACAGAGTATGGCAGATAGTCTAGAAAATAAAACATATGAAAGGAAAATTAGCCAATTGTTCATCTCCGTGATTGACTACAGGGAGACAACTATAGCATTAAAACATTGCCAAATCCCTAGGAATAACTAGTACTTACGATATTTCCTCAAAAAAAAAAAAACAAAAAACAAAAAAAAAAAAAAAACAAAAAAACAAAACAAAACAAAACAAAATAGGACTTACGATACACTTTTCCTACAGATAATGGTGAATTTCCTCAGAAATTAATTTAATATTTTTCAAGTTTCAACATTCATACAAATAGCCTTAGAAAGAGAATCAAGACATATGGGCAAACTCATAAGACTAACAGGACTTGGCAAAATATGCAGCATTGCTTTGAATAGTATAGTTCCCACTCCTGAACAAACAGTTCGTGCACTTAACCATACTAACATAGGAATAATGTACTTCAAAACTCTAAGATTCTTTTGTTTAGCTTGATTTATGCAATGTCTAATTCCACCGAATTTCTAGGGTATGGTACACATGTTCCCATGAAAACTGAAAAGACATTGATCAAACTCCTCATTTCATTGTAGAATCAACTTCTTAGTGACAAATGTATCAAGGAATCTCACCTCAAAAGATGAAACACCATCTATGCCTCGAATTAAGAGATGAGACCAATCACTACCTAATCATCCCCAGCTTTTTACATTGCATCGAAAATATACTACCCTTCAATGAGAGTGTGCTGACACCTTGAGACAACATCATCAAATACACAAACAAACCCCCTTTATTAGCCTAATCACCAAAATATGCACAAATTTCATAATCCCCATTGCCTATTAGGCAACCCGCAGAACCCCAATTCTCCCTGTTCACCATCCAGCAACATAAAACAATGATGACCCAGGCTCCTTCAACTCAACAGTAGAGCTTACTCTCTGCTAACTTCTAGCATCACATCTTATCCCAACAAACTTTGAAGTTTGATCTAAAACCCATTTGTTTAACAACTGTTCCAAAGTCCCATAGAGTACCTATAACCCATTGTTACTACTCAAAACCCTAACTAGCTGTATCTATAACCTTACTCAGAGCCCAAACCCAGCCTGTAGTTCCAACTTACAGCATCAAACCCCAAACTGCTACATCTACAACACACCAATAACCAAAATTAAAAATCCAAACTCATCCAAAGTCCTACTCAAAACCCTAACAGCTTCTTTCAATAACCACTAATCAGAGTCCAAATCACCATCCAAAAGCCAAACTGCTACCATTTATCACAACACAAGTAAGTAAAATTAAAAATTAAAAATCCAGGAACACAAATCGCGCATAGCTAGAACATATCACTAGAGTTCACGAACCTAAACAACTACTTCTAGAAAAAATACGCAGTCGGCATTTGAGATGAGACGAACTAGGGCTGAAGAGAGAGTACCGGATTGGAGGAGATGACGGTGGAAGAGAAGAGGCCGCGAGAGGGGAGGCCGGCGAGGTACTTGGAGGCTCCGCCGAGATTGGAATCGGGCGAAGAAGCGTTGCCAGCCATGGCGCCCGAATAATAAGCCCTCCCTTCCTTCTCTGTCTAGATTTTTACAGAGCGAGTGAGTCAAATTATGTTCTTCGGTTGGTTGTTGCCGCAAATAGTCGAAATGTTTTACTAGTACAAGACGTTGCGCTTTTCCGATATATACGGGGTTTCATTTTATGAAATTTGGGCCAGTGTATGGTGTCTTAAGGCCCGGCCCACCCAATATAGATTTAAGTTTTGTATCTTCTTCATTTTACTTGTAGGTTTTCAAGATACGGGGTTAAAAATGGCACGAAAATATAGGTTTAGGATCTTCATATTACTTGTAACTTTAAAGACACGTAATGAAAATCGCACGATCTGATCTTATCTTATCGTGTTCGTTAAGTTGTCGGATACTCTAATTCAGCAAAGTTATACACTTCATATCGAAGATGGACGGAGAAGCTTAAGTGTAGTAAAAGCATTGATATCCAAGATTTCAATTTAGCCATACTCGGAAAACAGGTTCTCGAAGCCCTGCTTAGTAGAACGTTCAGCAAAATATTTCCCCCAGCAGAGCATATTTACAGTTGAAGCAAATAGTCAAGGCTCTTGTGTTTGGAGACGCATTTTATTATAAGCAAAATTTTAGTTCAAGAGAAACTGAGATGGAGAATTTGCAACCGTGAGAATTTCGATGTGTTCAACGATTCATGGTTACCTAAGACTCCGTTCTTTCAAAGTCATAACTCCAAACACAACCAATATTCAAGTAGTCATAAGTGAGATGATTGATATGGATATGAGGAGATGGAATCAAGAGAAACTACAGATTTTTCTGATATCAGCGCACACGGAAGAAATAATGAAGGTACCTCTACCAAGAACACCTGAAGCAGATAAGCTTATGTGGCAGATAATGAACAATATTCTGTCAAGACAAGCTATGTCTTGCAACACAAATGCATATAAGACAAAATAGTAACAAGAGAGAATTTAAATAACGAAAACAATTGAAACTAGCTTTCACAGTTGTGGACAACTAAAATCCCCAAATGATGCAATTTATGAATTTGGAGGGGGGCGACAGAAAGTTTTACCGGTCCAAAAAATGCTTACTTTTGAGGATAATCTCGACACCTGACATATGTTTGAGATGCAACAGATAAATAAAAAATGAAGATAATGTTATTGGAAGATGTCCAATTGCAAAGAAGGTGTGGTCAACATTCTACGGCTAGTCATTCCTACTCGAAAACACATAAATCGGTTAGAAATTGGATTCAAGATATGATGGTGGAGGAAACATAAAAGGAATAACCCTAATTTGCATTTTATGATGGAATCCCCGATGTAGCATAAATCAATAAATCTTCAACCGAAAAGAAGTAACTCCAAAAGAGAAGTTGCAGGAATTTGAGAAAACAGTCCATAATACTCATCAGGGGCTCAAACAGCAAGTATCTGGTCGACATGGCAAATCCCATTTCATTTTGGAACAACACCGAAGACGCCGAAGGAGGAAGCTATCCGGTAAGGCTTATCGTTTGCCGTGAAAATGGGCTACACAAACTTTATGGGTGCTCTCGCCTAGTAACAGAGGTGGAAGAGGGACGGTCTTTCGAAAAGTGGAGCAATTATTGAAGAGGTAGTGCATCTGCTTCGAGACAACAATCAAATCTCAATAAGATACATCAGGCGTACAAAGAATTCATCCGCACACGTACACTCCAAAATTGCAACCTTGATCGAAGTAACCAGTTGTGGTTAGATAATGAGCCCATGTACGCAAAAGAAATTATTCAAATTGATATAATGGGCCTCTCAAGAACAATAGTTGATTAATAAAAGTTAGCACAGTCTATTCTAAAAAAAAATTGAAGAAGACGAATAAGGAGACCAAAACAGAACGTGAAAGATAGCACATATGCCAATAGAGATTCTTGATCCATATGGTCGACCAGATTAGAATTAAGAAAAATAGTTGTGGATGTATAAGATTTATAGCCTCAATGTTTCTAAAAATATTATGTCAATTAAGTCTCTACAGACATTCTGAGAAGTGAGAATGCATATCTTCATCTCCCCCCCTAAATTTTGTTGTCAAGTTTCCAAACATACTAGAACATAAGTTGGGTCACTGGCACTAAGTTTTGTAGCAATGAGATTATGGATAGAGGCTGTGATTCAGTGAGTAATCAAAATGCTAGATACAATGTTGTTTGGTTCTATAAATTTTCAGCCACAGGTGTCTAGAAGATCCAATGATCAACAATAAAACACAAGCACAGCTTACTTCATATTTGAGCAGTATTGTTTTCATTTGAGAATTGAGAGACACAAGTTTCCCAGCAGGAGCTCAGCGGCTATCCCAGTTGGTTAGGGAGCCTTATAGCCAGCTCGTTGGCTTGGGTTCGAGCCCCCCATAGACATAGGCTAGAGTAGATTTCTTACCTTGTATCCAAAAAAAAAAAAGTTTCCCAGCAGTGATGAATTTTAGGAGTCTGCAAACCCAGTTTTCATAGTATAAATTTCAAACCAGAGGATGTCCCAAGAGCGAATAGTAGAACCAGACCCACGAATGTGTAAACGCACCTTCCAATGGCAAGAGAAGATAAAAGCGCCCTAACAGAAACAAGATTAAAGAGTGGCAAAAGACACGAAATATGTAGCCTTGTTTTTGCGACATCACATGTATCAAAATTTTCTTCTGTGTTCAATTGTTTCCATCACAGGTCACAGACAAACCGAAATGCAGGCTTGTAACTACTTGCTTGCTTACCAGAAAGTTTCCCGCATTTCATTGAGTTAATACTTAGAAGGCCTGCAATTGAGTCTCTCATTTGCCGTATACTGGAGACAATCTACCAGAAAAATATACGTCAAATGAGAAACTCAGATATCAATCCACCAAATGTTGAAACTCGGATATCGATCCACCAAATGTTGAAACTCGGATATCAATGTCCCACATTATGAGACCTGGGATGGAATGAATCCAGTAAATCTAATTACTGAAGTTTTCGCTCACCTGCACAACAAGAAGTCATCTAACATCTGTTTTGCAGGCGAAGGATCTAACAACTGCCTGCAAAAATCATTCCCAGAATGCACCAAGGCACAGCTATCTCATACAGAAAACCAGATTCTACAGCCAAAATGATCATGCAACAAACCCCATCATATGCAAGAAACTTTTCAGAAAATCTAAGTTCAACTCTAAGAGCAATTCACAACAGAAAATTCCATAAAAAAAAACACGAGCACCGGCAAGTTCCCACACATGAAAAAGAACCTATGAAAACATGTACAAAATTATTACAGTATATAGAGAGAGAGGGTATGACAGCCTTTTAAAATTTAACCTGTATATCAACCCGTTAAAACCAGCAGAATCACAAACAAGCTTCATGCTGAATTCTAGGGTAACCCGATTCCAACTAGTCCTTGAAAAGATCCCTTACCAGCTACGCGATCATCCTTGGAGGGCCCTACGTGCTTTTCCTTCTCGAAAGGTGTAAAACCCCCGGCGTCCCTTCAAACAGATCCGATAGATAGTTCTCTAAATCTTCAGGATAGTACTTGATATATTTCCCGGCGTGTCTACTACTCTCTAGATGATTCCCAAACCTCCCCATGAAGGAGCGATAAGCCGGAAGAACTTTCTCAGAAATGGATATCCTAAGCTCTTCGCGAAGTTGAGCATCCGGAACCTTCCACGCCGTCTGAGCCCTATAGATCTCCTCGAAATGCGCGTTGAAGTTCTTGAACCGTTCCTTCAAAATCGTCCTCGATGCATTATTACTTGAACTCCCCCCACTAATCCCCTCGTCCTTCAAACATAGCAAAACTTTACTCCACGCTGCTCGAAGATAGCTCGTCGCGTATTGCCTGACTTGACCACGGTGCTTCCTCACCCAATGGTCACCCAAAAGCTTTGCGAGCTCCGAATCTTTTACCTTTTGGACTATATAGAGGATGTTATTCATCAAGAAAACATATTGCATTGCCGGATCCTCGTACATCCTAGATTTCTCCTCAAGGTTCGATTCAAGTGATTTTATTAAGGTAAGGAGCCTACGACCAATGGGGCTCATATCTTCTAATGCCAAGTTATCGCAATGTAAATCATCATTCTCGTCGGATATAGTCTCTAGGAGTTTATTCAAAGATTCGCTATAATCCACAAGCAATCTCACATAATTCATTACATACCGCGTCAAAGGATGAATCTCCGCTCCTTGGATCGGTTTCCTAGACGATTCGCCTTGGACAGCGTTCTCGAACTCCACGAAGGTTCCGATCGCCGCCACGCCGAGTCCGTCGAGTACTCCTCTAGCTTCACTGCAAACTAACTCGCCGGATTCCTCATTGAACAATGATTCTAACTCGGGCGAGATTGAAGCTAAGGCTTCGTACATGTCGAGGATTCGGAAGAGCTTCTCAGACGATCTTTTAGCTATCACAACCGCTTCTCCGAAATTCAGCAACTGAATCACACACCCCTTTGACGTTTCCACAAAGCAAACCTCCTTGATCGTTTCGGATGACCCGAATATCTGCTCACAAATCCGTTTCTCGCCCGGTAAGAGCACGCGGAAGACGATCTTCACCGATTGACACCACTTCTTCATCTTCTCATCCAACGAATTCCACTCAATCTTCTGAACCTCCTCAATACTAAGCTTCTCAACACCAAGAATCGACAAACACTCATCAAGAACATCTCTCCGAATCGAGCTATAAACCTGGCAGCATTCCTTTTCGTAACCGGACCGAATCATCCGATCAGCAATCTCCCTCAGCTCATCAACAGCCTCAGGGAGGATCAAGTCGACACAAATGTCATCACCTAAGCTCAAACCCCTCTCATGACAGAAGCTCTTGCGATCAATATCTTCTCCAAAACTCTCAAAATCGATTACTCCACCTTCTGTCGACGCGAACGATAACGAACCGCGGCGGATCGAGCCGCGGAGGCTCTCGGCGTCGAGCGGGACCGTGTTCCGGATCAAAACATGGCGAAATTCGTCCTCTAAACGACCCATAGCGACCTGAATTGCGACTTCGGCTCGATCCACGACGTCGTTTTCTTCGGAGTTCAGATCGCCGAGGAATTGGAGAATCTCGTCGACGGCCGCGAGATAATCGGCGGATTCCTCTTCCCAAGGGGTGGAGTGACGGGAGGATTCGGACGAGTTGTCGCACTGGAGAATCACTTTCTCGGCGGATTCGAACCGGGAGGAGACGACGTCGTTTTGGGAGTCGGAATCGGACATGAGGGTGCTGATTTTCTTCAAGCGGTTGTCGAAGGTGGAGAAGATGGTGATCATGTCGTCGGTGGCGTCCTTGCCGGCGTTGAGGCTCTTTAGGATTTGCTGAGCTGTCGCCATCACACGCTCCTGACCCTCGATCGTCGCCGCCATGGAGATTGGTTTCTTACAGTACTTGATATTAATAAAGATAAATAAAAACTCACTGGGATCTAGGGTTTTGAGAAGGGACTGACCTTTGAGAACCCAGATCGGGAGTGAAGAGGGTTTTGGGGGTTTTGAGTTTAGAGGGCGGTTGAATCCATTTCCGGCGAGTGTGTGGTTTATGGGTGTGTTTGGGTTTCTCTGTTTAGAGGGTGGCTGAATCTGTTGGCCGGCTATGAAGGTGGGGGTGTAGACCTAGAAGTCAGAGAGAGGAGATGGTAACGTACTGTGTCCGATCGAATATCTTTTTTTTTTTTTCTATTTGTTTATTATTTAATAAGTTTTTTTTTTGGAAAAACATTTGGTTTTTTTGATAGAATTTTTCTGTTTTAGACATTGATTCTCTTTGTTTGTGCAATAATTGCAATCTCACCCGTCCTTTGCAAATTGTATAATTACACACTCGGAACTGCACAATTAGAATGGAGAAAGTATCCATTGGGGCTTGCCCCACCACTGTGGCATGTCTGCGTGGTTCCATCTGACTAATGCATATTTGTCAGAAGGTGAATAGTGCGCCCCACCACGCAGGCATGTCACAGTGGTGGGGCAAGCCCCAATGGATACCTTCTCATTAGAATTGCCCTATTATATGGGATATGAGAGTGGAGAGATCTCTGATTTAGTAATCTAATATATTTAGAACATAAAATTATATTTTTGGAAAACTTGAGTTATTATTGATCATCCTTTGAATTTTCACAAACTCCACTGGTACTCTTAAGTTTGAGATTTTTTATTGTTTTATTAATTACAAAAATATTTCTATTGATTCTCAATCCTTGCACCTTGTTTACAATGAACTTTGACACAACTCTTTCTAAATTCAGGCTCGTTTGTCCATTAACGAGCTCGTAGCTGATGACAACTACATAGAGATATATGGTGCATTGTCCTATACTTGACCTTTGATAATTTTTTGGTGAGAATTTGTTGAAACTTGAAAATATGAATGATTGTAATTAATTGTATTTTTGAAACATAACATGTGAAATGTAAAATGTCGGATGAAGCACAGTACGTTTTACTATTATTTATATAATTACAATAATAACTTGACTGTTTAGGAATAAATGTTTTTCAGCGTCTAATTATATTTGTGAGACTTACACCATATTTTCACACACAAAAAAAAGGAAAGACAAACTAACACATTATATTCATGATGCTTGTGCAACATTCGAAACTTTTGGTATAGATCACTTATTGTTGGGGTTTGTTTGAGATTACAAGGCTCTAAAAATAGTTACGTATTCACATTAACTGACAATATGAAAGCATGATGAATTACACATTGTTGTGAAGCTACATATTTTTACTTTCGAACAAAACGACTTTGTGGTGAACATGATTTTCTCAATTTTGTTCTCTTTTGAGAATGATATACTCATTTTTTTTTTGCGCGAGCAGAAGAACATCAATTAATATAGGGCAAAGTACACAGCATCTACTATTACAAGTATAGCAAACAACTAATAGGCTAACAAGAGACCTACAACTTCTAGCTAAGAAAACAAGCAAAGCTACAAAGATCAAGAACATAACAAAATACATAATAAAAACGAACAAGAGGAATCAGGATGGAAGACTTGCGGACACCACCTGTGGAGAAGACAAGGAGAGATATCAAAGGAAGCTAATAAGAAGAAAACATATAACAAAGAGGTAATAAAGATTAAAGGTTAAAAACGATGAGTCCTCGAGTCTAGTGGCTCCCAAAATTTGAAGCTCGGCCTCAATTTCTTGTTCGGATGATGAGTCGGAGAGTGTGGTCTACTCCAATTATCCCTTCGCCGCTGAAACGGTTCAGAATCATAGGACCCAAACGGGCAAGATGCCTCCTCATGAACCTCCATAGGAACGGCTGGCTTAAAGTAACCTGATAAATTTTCCGAGCAATGGGCCTTCTCGGATATGCACGGCTTTGATCGATCCCATGAGCTTTGGGGCCCGTGTGGAGTGAGAAAACGACGACGTAGCAGTCAATAAGGAACTTGAATAGCTCCTCTTCCCTCAGCAGCTAGATGAGGTGGTCTCTTCACAACTTTCCAATACCAGTCTTTATCAACAAGGATCACCTGTTTGGTCATTGGATTGACAAATCTGAACTTGCCTTTTCGGGTATCCTCATTGGAGCTGGTCATGATGCATGCAATCTCCTTGCATGTAAGATCAGGCACCCAAATCTTATGCGGAGATAAACGAAGACTTAAAAGTTCATCCCGACTATTGTTATATTTTAACAGCTTAACCTCATGGATAGCCGGATGAAACTCGCCTTGCATCTGAATTCACTTGCACTGATGAACTGTTTCAGCCCAGAATATGAGCCTCTTGGAGAAAAAGCGCACTTTCTTCTTTGTGGGTTCCAAAAAATGTGTACGGAACAAATTCACGAGAGATCGCGGTTGTTCTTGATAGCTCAAAGCCCACACTTTAGGCAGACGATCTGACTCGCTTCATGATAAAATAAGATCAATTTCACAAAAGATAAAAAGCAGAGAACAGAGACCAGTGAGAAAAGGAAAAAGAAGAGAGAGACGAAACCCTTGAAAGAGGTCAATTTGGATAGGAATTAAGAAGCCCACTTAGTGCAGAGAATTAATTGAAGAAAAAGAACAAAACAAAACCCAGCGGAAACCTGAATTCGAAAGGAGAAAGTTTTGAACAAACCCGCACTGAAAACTGAATGAAGGACAGATTGGCGAGCCCGATTGTTGCAATTCGGGAACCGCCGAAGCTGAAACGAAACAGGAAAACAAAAGCAAGGGCGAAGCAGGAGGATTGACTTCGCCAGAAAACCGATTGTGACCAGAGGGTATGAAACAAACGAGATGTGGAGATGAACTTGCTTTACCTAAACAGCATAAAGATCGCCATCGACGAAAACAGAGAGAAACATGGAGTGAAGGAAGGAACTACCCACAAGAACTGGTCCGAAGGATGAGCGGATCTGAGAAAAACGGAAAGAAACGAAGAAAGGGGAAGATAACTCTCGGCGGCGGCGGCTAAGCAGCGAGAGACAGAGGAAAGTTAGGGTTTTCAAGGGAATGTGATGTTTTCAAGAGAGTGGAGAGAGCATTTTCTCTCTCTAACGCCCCACCCCTAGTTGATTAGAAAGTTGATATACTCATTTTAAGTGACAATCATGTTGCATTTGGTGCTTTTGTTCAATATGTGTTTGATTTTCTTCATAAGACACTAAAAATAGTACAATAAGTGAAATTGTCTCCCAACAATAGTCATCTTGAACTTGTAAACGCGCATTATATATCTGTTTTAATATGAGTATATAAATTTAATAAAAGTTTGAGAAGTAGTCAAGTCAAATCTAACATATGTGTCTTTTTTCTCCCGAAAAAACAGCATATGTGTCTTTCTACATATTCAAACAGTTAAGGCCGTTGTATTTGTGCATGGAGTGAAACTATGTTTGATTTTTCTACTGACGAAGATGTAAAACTACTATACAATTTATCAAATATCAACCCAAAGTCATTAAAAATGTAAAACAGTAAAAAATCTATGATTGTCTTGCTTATCAAAACTCAACCCCATCTTCATGACCACAAAGATTTGAAGGAACATATAAATATGTTGTTGGTCGGTTAAGCAAATATCTCAAAATATATAGTATATTTTCTAAAATTATCTAAGAGCTTAATAAAAAATAAAACCATAGGTGAGGTGGTGGGACATTTCAAACTCAATTTGATTTATTAATGAAATATCTTAAGAAGTCAGAGAATTTGTTGGGCATGTGGGGAGGAGGTGGACTGAAGTCGAAGTCTAACCAACAAATTTGACCGGTCACCAGTTTCAAAAGCAAGTTGATCCATGTTTTGTTTTGTCCTCTTCTTTCTTCTTCTACCAAGATTAGCCGTTGATGGTTGTTGACTTGCTCCTATGTAGATGTAGATCGATCCTTGTGCCAGCCATTGACAAAAAAGAACTGTTTGATGCTTACGCTAACATGGCTTCTCCTCCTTCTAGCACTCGACCCTATGCTATTGTGTTCACACCCGTGGCTTTGACCAATTTCTCGATTGAGATGCTTCAATTTACTAGAAACAGGTTTGCCATTGAAGTAGTCTATCCAACTTACATACAAACAGATTGATTAACAGATGTACTAATTCGAGATCTTTAGGAACTCAAAGGTGAACTATTAACATTATGGGTTAAAAGCTGATGGCAAAATTGCACCAGAGGTACCCATAGTTTAATTTCCTTGTGGATTTAGTACCCATACTTTAAAATCACGCAGTCACGGTACTAAACTTTCAAATATTATGCATTGCAGGTACCCATTAGTAACTCCATTACAATTAGTGGATGGAAAAGTTAAACTGGGGTTTTTATGTCACTTCCCACTTTTGTTGGGACTAAAAATAAAATAAAATATCTCAAAGAAAATTTTCTCTTTTTTCCTTTGAAATTTGCTTACCACAGCAACGCCTCCTTGCTTCTCATTTGCCAGCGAAAACCCAGCCAGTCGGCGAAAACTCATTTGACCACTCAATTGACCATAAACCCTAACCTGGAGGCTCAAATTCGAAAGAGAGCATACGAATGTCAACAACTGGTACTTGAATTCCTAGCCCTAGAAATCAAATCCAGAAACCAACTGGTACATGAATGGCACCGCCGCTGCTTCTTCTTCTTGGTTGCCGGTCAATGAGGAGACAACATAGAGAGAGAGAAGGACGGCGCTGGTTGCGACTGCGTCGGGTTTTTCTGGGTCGGGTATGGGTTTCTTTTCCGAGGCGCAAGGCTATTGTGCAGCTGTTCATCGATTGCTTCTCGTTCGGAGGTTTGCTTCGTCAAAGTCGTCCTCACTCTCTGTATTCGCTGCTACACAAAGGTCGCTGATGTTGTTAGCTCCAGCTATTTCCACGAGAAGCATAGTCAAGTGGGTGGTACTGTTAGAAAACTTTGAATTTTGGATAGTAAAATATGTAGAGTTTAATTCTCATTTGGAGATGGTAAATCTACAATTGAGAGTTGTCCAAAATAAGTTACGGGTGAATGAAAATTATTGTAAATTATGGGTGTACAAATAGGTCCTTCGATGGACGCAAATTAACTTTGGGTGCGTTATTAAAGTCACAAATTAATAATTGTTGGAATTGCTAATAATTTTATCAGTTATCGACCAAATTTAGTTATTGTTAGTTACTAACGTCTAAAGTTAGTTATTACCATGAATAGACACATCTATTCATTTTCACCCCTTTGAAGGGTCACCCACTCTATTATAAATAGAGGGCTTCAACTTTCAGAATTTGAATTCCTATATTCTAATTCAATTTCTTCAAGAGAGGTACCATGTCATTGCGGTTCGTAGGGTGTAAGCGGTGTACTGACTTCTTGCACGGTGAGAGACGATTATCCTGGGAGGCGATTTGTTCCGGATCAAGCAGTACCAAAGGAAGCAAATAAAGCCTTAAGGACATCGAGCCAATGCTCGAGATCGTTTCTAAAACTATTTATATTCGACGACATTTATAAGTATTTCAATTTGTCTTTATTTAGTTACTTTTTATCATGCGATTCTGTTTCCGCTTCTTCTCCATCTTCTTATTTTCGGTCCAGTTTCGATTGTTCTCCAACAATCTTAAGGCTTTACGTGTCGAAACTGGTTTTTGGCGCTTCTTTGGTTTTCAAGTCGGGTTTAATTAATTTTTTGTAAATCTGAGAGTTTCATAGTACTCACAGATTGTTGTATTAAAGAGTTTTTATAGCACTCATTAATACAACGAGTTGCAAAGAGTTTTTATAGTACTCATTGCATGAAAAATATGGTTTGCCGATTTGTATCATTGGAGAGTGAATTTTGCTCTGCAAAAATTCAGCATGCATAAGCTGGGGGCAGAATTGTATTTTGTCGTTTAGACATTGATAACGATCTCGGATCAATTTTCGTAAAACATGAAAATTGTAGATAACGAAAAAATGAAGCACTGTGTGAAAACGGTGCATCAATCGGAGTTGTAAACCTCAAGATATCGTTGTTCAAAGCTGCTGGTCTGTGATAGAATTTTGTACAAATTCTGACTTCGGTTTTCGAAGGATACCTGGAGCTACAGACCTCGGATCAAGGCGAGTCATATATGAAAATTGTGTAGCTCGACGAGACGAATCTAGTGGATATGGTCTTGATGTCAGATTCATAAAATCAAGTTTCCATAATCATGGTCAAAGTTTCTGAAAAATGATATCGTACCAAGCCGAATAGTCTATGCAATTAAATTTCAGAAAGTTGTCACGTCTAAAAGTGTAGGCCATATTTTGAGACGTAAGAATTTGGTTTCTTCATATATGAAATAAAAAAGGATCCAAACTTAGTCTTGAATCCGGAAAAAAAAAGTTTTAGTAGTTGTTACGCACGACATGTGTGTGGGCAATGGAACGTTCAAAATTAAGAAAATGAACGTGATACTCTATAATAGAGTAGGTCGCTTCATGTTAATTTTGATTTAATTCACGAATTCATTGAATGTGATTATTCAATGTTTCTGGATATTTCGAAATAAAAGTTTCGTAGGAGATGATTTTAAACTAACATAAGTACATTGTTGTCATCCGTTAGTTTAAAGCATGTTGATCTTGAATATTCGTATTCAAATATTTTCGTTGTAAAACGGAAACATGTCGTATGCCTTGTGGGGGTCTCTTTATCAATAGATCAATTATTGGACGTACCAAGAGTTTCAAGGACTCATGGAAATCCAAGAGTTTCAAAGTACTCATGGGTTATCGATTTAGTTTCTTGCAAATCAAGAGTTTTTATAGTACTTATGGTTTGTTATTAAACTAAATCACGACGTCATTTGGTAGAGTACATATATCAAGAGTTTCAAAGTACTCATGGACATTGATAAATAAATCAAGTGCTTCATAGCATATATATGATTTATTTAATCAATGTGTATATGTACTTGAATTAGGCATACGAATGGAACCACTTTTATTTCGGCATCCGTTCGACCAATTGAAAACAAAATTCTACGCCTCTTGAATTAATCCATACGGATATTTGTGATTTGAAGTTTCTTCAAACAAGAGGTGGAAAGAAGTAATTCATTACGTTTATAGATGATTGCACACGATATTGCTATGTCTATCTTCTACGAAGTAAAGATGAAGCAATTGACATGTTCAAACACTATAAAAATGAAGTGGAAAATCAATTGGGAAAGAAAATTAAAATGGTGCGTAGCGACCGTGGTGGAGAATACGAAGCCCCACTTAAGGACATATGTCTAGAAAGTGGAATTATCCACCAAACTACGGCACCCTATTCGCCTGAACAAAATGGCGTAGCCGAGAGGAAGAATAGGACTTAAAAAGAGATGCTTAATACATTACTCCTAAGTTCGGGATTACTACAGAACTTGTGGGGGAAGCCCTATTAACGGCCAACCACATCCTTAATATGATACCTCGCAAATATGTTGGCAAAACTCCATATGAATTATGGAAAGGAAAACCGCCATCTTACAAATACCTCAAAGTGTGGGGGTGTCTCGCAAAAGTGGCAATACTAGTACCTAAAAAGGTGAAACTTGGACCGAATAATGTAGATTGCTTCTTTATCGGGTATGCTCGTACTAGTAGTGCATATCTATTTTTGGTTATCAAATCAAAAATCGAAGACATACACGAAATAAATATTTTTGAGTCATGCAACGCATCATTCTTCGAAGATGTATTCTATACAAAGAGAAGAATGAACAAAGTTCTAACAAAAGAACACGGGAATCAACATCCCAAGAGTCCGAAACGGAAAATGAACCTAGACGTAGCAAGCGGGCAAAAGTTGCTACATTATTTGGCCCAAATTTTCTAACCTACTTGGTAGAAAATGAGCCTCAAACCTACAAGGAAGCTATGTCTAGTATCGAGGCGTCGTATTGGAAAGAAGCAGTGAATATGAAAATTGATCCATACTTCAAAAATATACTTGGGAATTGGTGAGTCTTCCACTAGGAAGTAAAGCGTTAGGCTATAAGTGAGTTTTTCAGCGGAAGCTTAAACCTGAAGGTTCAATCGACAAGTATAAGCCTAGACTTGTCGCAAAAGGTTATAAACAAAAGGAAGGTATTGATTATTTCGATACCTACTCACCAGTTACAAAGGATAACGTCCATTCGCATGCTTATAGCTATTGCAGCTATAAATAATCTTGAAATTCACCAAATGGACGTTAAGACTGCATTCTTAAAGGGTGAATTAGACGAAGAGATTTAAATGGAACAACCTGAGGGTTTTATTGCTCCTGGGCAAGAAAATAAGGTATGTCGTTTGGTGAAATCTCAATACGGTCTCAAACAAGCTCCGAAACAATGGCATATCAAATTTGATAATACTATGTTATCAAATGAATTTCATATTAGTGAATGCGACAAGTGTGTTTATACTAAAACCACTCTTGATGGATATGTCATCGTGTGCTTGTACGTTGATGATATGTTAATTATGGGAAGTAATTCAACTATCATTAAAACAACTAAGAAGATGTTGTCAACAAACTTCTAAATGAAGGATATGGGTATTGCTGACGTTATTTTAGGGATGAAAATCACAAGAACGACGAATGGATACTCATTATCTCAATCGCACTATGTTGGGAAGATTCTTGAGAAATTCGACAAGAACGATGGCAAGATAGTTAAGACTCCCGTGGATCTTAATTTACATCTCGCCAAGAATCATGGTGCAAGTATTAGACAAGTCGAATATGCTCAAGTAATTGGTTGTTTAATGTACCTCATGAATTGTACGAGACCGGATATTGCTCAAGCAGTTGGAAAGTTAAGTCAATTCACAAGTAATCCAAGTGATAAACACTGGAAAGGAGTGACTCGAGTGCTAAAATATTTAAGATATACTTTAGCATATGGACTACACTATAGTAGGTATCATGCGGTACTGGAAGGGTATAGTTATGCCAACTGGATATCGGATACATTGGACTCTAAGTCCACAAGCGGGTATGTCTTTACCCTTGGAGGTGCAGCCGTGTCTTGGAAGTCTTCTAAACAAACTTGCATCGCAAGATCCACAATGGAATCAAAATTTATTGCTTTGATTAAAATCGGAGAGGAAGCTGAATGGCTTCGTCAATTTTTAGAAGAACTTCCGATGTGGCCAAAACCGGTGCAGGCTATCTGCATTCATTGCGATAGTCAGTCGGCAATCGGAAAGGGCCAAAGCACCATCTACAATGGCAAGTCTAGACATATACGTCGTAGACATAACACCATTGGACATTTGCTCTCGAACAGAATTGTATCGATCGATCGTGTGAAAAGTAAGTAAAAATTAGCGGATCCGCTGCCCATAGGGTTAACAAGAGAGCAATTGTTTACGTCGTCAAGGGGATTGGGATAAAGCCTATCTCTCTGAGTTGCACGTAACAGAAAACCCAACCTAGATGACTGGAGATCCCAAGAACTAGGTTCAAAAGGGACAACCTAATTACTGTGCAAATATAGTCACTGTAGGAAATTTTATTTCCAAACCCATTCTTATGACGACACGGAGTGACGCATGCATTGGTAAGGATAAGCGATTAGCTTTTAATGAGCTCATACCTTGGGGATAAAACCAAGTGGAGTATGGCAAGATACTCATTATGAGACTCACCTATATGAGTGGGAACTGGCGGCCGGTTCTAGGAGAATGACGAGGCTAAATTCTCTAAGACCACTCATGAAACCAGGATTAAGTGCTCCAAAGCCAAAACGGACACGACAATGAGAACTTAATATGGAAGGATGATAACCGTGTGGGTACTATTGTCTACGTATACACTACGGAAAGCAGTTCAAGGTGTTTCACCACTGACAATCCAGTATATCCGATAGTATTCCACTAAGGGAGGTTCAAGGTCCTTGGCCACCTTCTCGATGCGATTATCATTCGTTTGGTATCTCTCTAAATCTCCTCTTTCATTATTCCGGCTCTTATGCCAATTTTTCATTCATGTGGGGGATTGTTGGAAAACTTTGAATTTTGGATAGTAAAATATGTAGAGTTTAATTCTCATTTGGAGATGGTAAATCTACAATTGAGAGTTGTCCAAAATAAGTTACGGGTGAATGAAAATTATTGTAAATTATGGGTGTACAAATAGGTTCTTCGATGGACGCAAATTAACTTTGGGTGCGTTATTAAAGTCACAAATTAATAATTGTTGGAATTGCTAATAATTTTATTAGTTATCGACCAAAGTTAGTTATTGTTAGTTACTAACGTCCAAAGTTAGTTATTACCATGAATAGACACATCTATTCATTTTCACCCCTTTGAAGGGTCACCCACTCTATTAAAAATAGAGGGCTTCTCCACCCATTTGTGCATCCTAACATTTCCTTCTACTCTCCTAATTCCCTACAAAGTCCTCCTAGACTTTGTAGAACCTTCAACTTTCAGAATTTGAATTCCTATATTCTAATTCAATTTCTTCAAGAGAGGTACCATGCCATTGCGGTTCGTAGGGTGTAAGCGGTGTACTGACTTCTTGTACGGTGAGAGACGATTATCCTGGGAGACGATTTGTTCCGGATCAAGCAGTACCAAAGGGAGCAAATAAAGCCTTAAGGACATCGAGCCAATGCTCGAGATCGTTTCTAAAACTATTTATATTCGACGACATTTGTAAGTATTTCAATTTGTCTTTATTTAGTTACTTTTTATCATGCGATTCTGTTTCTGCTTCTTCTCCATCTTCTTATTTTCGGTCCAGTTTCGATTGTTCTCCAACAGGTACCATTTGAAATGCAGACAAACTTTTGATTTCTCTAAATCTTACTAGAACAAAAGTAGGGCTTGCTTATTCATTCTCCTGAAAGCTATGAGTCTGTCAATTGGGTGTTCATGATTTAGCTAAATTAGTGATTGGGGATATGAAAATTGATGGGCATTCATCTAATGGTTCATTTTTGGAGTTACTTGAGTGTTTCGAATTTGAGTATCCAGGATGAGGGTTTATGGTCAGTTGATGGGTTTAGTTCGGACTGGCTGGGTTTTTGCCGGCAAACAAGAACTAAGGAGGTGGCGGTGTGTGCAACAGAGTTATTTTGTTTTAGAAACCAAAAAAGAGGTTTGTTATAATAGTAAAACCTGCCATAAGAATCATATATTTTGATTTTATGGTCAACCATAGTGGGAAATGACATGAAACCCTAGTTTAAAGTTTTTCATTCACTAAATGTAACGGAGTTACTAGTGGGTACCTGCAATGCATGATATTTGAAAGTTTAGTACCGTGACTGCATGATTTTAAAGTATGGATATTAAATTCACAAGAAAATTAAACTATGGGTACCTCTGCTGCAATTTTGCCAAAGCTGATAAGTTCGGGATTTACATCTTTAATGTGATTCGTAGACTGTTACACCAAAGTTGTGGTTTATTTTGCCGCATTTAAAATGTGACGACTGAGGTCTCACATCCTAAAAATATACTTAATTAGTATGGTCAGAAGTACTTGATGAATTAGAGTATAACAACGTCATTTTACACTTAGTAAAATCTATCTCATCAAATAGTGGTCAGAAGTACTTGATGAGAGTACAACAACGTCATTTATAGTGCTAAAGCTAAACCTTACTCTCTCGTGTAATTTTTTTTTATGACGTGAGAACTCGCAGTCGCCACACTTTAGATGGATATTGGGCAAACACCCGTTTTAGTGAATAGTATACAAATTACACTATAGATGTAAATTAGTTTATAAAAACTCGGACTGACATGTAAGCAGTTGATGAATCCCAATGTTTGAACTCAAAACTCTTAAGAAAATGACCAAAAACTTAAGAATACACACCCGACTAACTCAACTACACTCTAACGGTCCATCAATTGTAACTTGTGAGTATTGTTCGGGTTCATTTCGCACTTGTTACCATGAATCTAAAATACACTCGATGAGTAAACTAGTGAAACAATTCAAGGGCCTGTCAACGGATTCGAATGGACGGACCATGATACTGAAGTATTAGTTCGTGGCTGTCATTGCGCCATAACAACACATTTTATTTGTTTCAGATACATCAACATCTTCTAGCTTAGAAATAGTCAAACAACATTGGAAAGTGTCACCACCACTTGGAAATTTTCTCCGTAAAAAGTGTAAAAAGTGATTTCTAGATGATTGGTTACTTATTTGTTCACACTCTCCCTAGACAATTTAAGTAAAAATTGACTTTGGTTTTCTGACCTAAACAGTAGGTTAGGTTTGTATGTTACGCATATACTTCCTCCGTTTCCTTTATATGTTCTTAGGCCTAATTTTATCACTAATCATTGGGTCACTTTGACTTGATTATTTGATTAGCAAAACGATACGAGAATTTGATATTATTTTCTTGTGGCTGTGGAGTAAACTTTAATTTACAACGCCATAAAAAAGTTACCAAAAAACCGCATCGTCTTGCTATCCAAATCCCCGGGTCAAAGTGACATGATTACGGATAAAAAAGTCAAAACAAAAAGAAAAGAAACGGGGAAGTAGTCTGTAGAAACATACTGCATTAGTCCTGTGAAATTAAGGTACCTTCCCTATAAAAGCAAATACACTGCACAAACGGGAGCCTGTGTCACATGAAAACATCACATAAGCATCGTGCCTCGTACAACTATCAAATTTTTAGCGCCTAAACTGTTTTCAAAGTATAATTTCAGTCACCTTATTCACTACAGATTATCTTCATCAGATTATTGAGATTTTAAGCTGGAACCGAACAGGCTCTAACTGGTTCACTAATAGTTCTGGATACATGATGTGACCCGGTCTAGATTTGTGTGAGCAAAATCTCTACTAATATAACCAAAAAAAAAAAAAAAGAACCGGTGCGATCAAACACATGGACTATAGGTGCTTTGAATTCAATTTCCAGTTTCCTTTTGGCACTCCTCCAATCCGTTTAACTCTTGTAGGATTAGAGTATACACTCACTACCAACTCTGTTGATCACGGACCTGCCTTGTGCACACACGAGAAAGTTCAGAGTTGAAGATCAACGATCCTGCTATCCTCTCAGGAGTTCCTTGGTTGAACTCCTTAAAGCATAAATAGCTGATACCTTCTTCATTCATCGATAGCGGACCCACCTTGTGAACTTGGTTTTGACGAAGTCCAACTTTCTTGGAAAATCCAGTTGGGGACTAGGTTATTGGCCTTCTTTGTCAATCTGCAAAAAAACATATCAGTTGTTAGAAGGGACATATAATTGACATAAAAGGACTTGTCAACAGTAGTTATGATAGCAACAATGGCAAGAATAGAATTGATTTGCAACAACCTTATCTAGCAAGAGCACATGTATGTATGAGTTTGTTTCGATAAGTAGTCTAACTCGAGCCCATGGCTGAAACAACAGACATAAGCTAACAACCTATTCAATTATTGAACCACCGTTCTATGTATGACTACAAGCGCAACTCAGAAAACAACACATGTCAGATCAGCGTCGACAGGCAATTTACAAAGCCTTAACAGGGTATCAGCCTAATTCAAGGAGATGCAAGTACTCAGAAGTAAATGCTGTAGCTGAATCCATTCAATTGGCACTGAATTTAACCATTTCGCTATTTCATTAGCAAATCCAAAAAAGAAAAGAAACAAGCATTCTGGCTAGCAAAAATTGCAATATGGAGGATCTAATTGATTATGGGCACATTGTGGAATTAACAATTGAATCTTTTTGCTGTAAAACATATCGAGAATCATGAAATTCTGAGAAGTTAAAGTTGGGCAAATGAGGTCGCATTTTACGAATCCGCTTAGACATAAGTTTTGTTCCTACGACCACACAAGTTGCAGCTTTTTAAGGTTGGGCTCTATAATTATAGAAGCTATTCGATTTGGTCAGCAAAAAATGCAGTAAGCATCTAAGTGAGTGTGGGCGCTAGGGAATGAATCATTTGTTGGTGAACATATTGAGAATCTAATATTCTGGGAAGTGGGAGCTATATGCCCTTGGGAAAATAAGGGCCACTCCCTACGAATCCCCTTAAGCTTAAATGTTGTTGAGACGGCCACGAAGTTACAGTCTTTTAAAGGTATGCTCTACAGTACATGTTAGCAGTCATTCGAAATATAAAAATTGTGTGTTTTCTTAAAGCCAACATGAATCTATCAAAAAGAGCTTAGAAATACCAACAACAAAAAAAAAAAAAAAAAAAAAAAAAAAAAAAAAACGCGGTAGTAAGGATATTGTTCTTGAACTACTATTTTATTTGACCATTTTGCATTTGCAAGAGAGAATAATATAGAGATAAATAGTTTGATAAAGTGGTGATAGGTTGAGTGTTTAATAGTTCAAGAACAAGCACAAGTTAAATTCGAAAATAGAGACAAAAGAAAACCCTGACGGAAACTTAAAACATAATGCACCATCCAATTCCTCCAAATTTGGGTTCGGACTACAGAATTGGAGAGTCCAAGAGTTTTTTAAAAACTGAAAGAGAGTAGTTGGAGGTTTATAACTTCTTTATTGAAAGCTTCTTTGTAAGAGGCAATTTTGTAGTTCTTTTATGTGATGTGTTCACTACATATGACCAGAGTTATGAAGTAAAGGCATATGAGACCCAGGGGATAGAAATGCCAGGGATAAGTAGTCTTATAAAAGGTGTTCGATGAGTTTACATACAAAGTTACAAACATATATGCACACACATACATAACTTTTTGCAAGAAACAAAATCACTTATAAATACCATGCAGAATTCAGATTTAGTTACTTAGAAACAGAAGTCAAGGCAAACAGATACAATTTTGAAAGTCTATCCCAAAACTGTACTCCCCGTCTCCCCCACAAAAGGAGCTTCAACTTGCAGTGATCATGCATTTCCAACACACAGCATATGAAACTTTATTCATGTCAAAGGTTCCATACTGATTAGAAAGAAATAGACAGCCTCAAGACAACTTATTGTAGGTAAATAAAAGGTGAAGTCTCTGGAATCACACTTACATTGTCAGACAACTGGTCTCTTATTGAGTACATGGATCTGAGCATTGTATCTAGAGTATCTTTGGCCAACTGAAACTTTACATCCATCTCTCCGTCACTTGACTGCACATCCTTTTGAAGCTGAAAATAGTACATTACTTACTATTATTAGTCACTTTTAAGGTTACCACATCTCTATTCAGATGTGGTGTTATGTTTCAATAACAGAACTCTATCAGTGCTGTAGAAACTTCCCCTTTGATCAAAATAAATGTTAATTAACTGGAAGCACTTGAAACGTTCTAGTGAGCAATTTTTACCTTCAAGTTGATAAATGCAGCAGGGTCTGTGGATTCGGTGTCCTGGTTTACCATATTCCATGTCATAGCTTTTAAGCGGGGCAAAGTTACCTGGACATGCAAATGTTTAGTCCAATTAATCAGACCTTTGTAATATCCTGGAAATGTCAATGTCTCCGTTGCATATGTCACTGGAGAAATTCTAACCTGATCTTTCTGTATGTCTTCCTGCCACTCTCTTTGAAATTTTTGCAGCAGAAGAGTCAATAGTCTTTGCAATTCTGGAAGAACCTCACTGGGAAAAAGCTTCTGGATCTCATCCTTATTTACATTCCCATAAACACATCTTCGAATAAGCATCCTAAGGCACACCAGAAGCTGCACATACAAAACAATTGTTAGTCGTTTGGCTCTTGAGTGTTGTATGTGACTTGAGGATATTCATCTTCAGCTTGCGATAGTTAACTGGTTTTGGCATGAGTTTAAGAAGAATAGTTATTTAGGTACATGGTATTAGAGCTGCACTTCGGGTCGGTTAACTGGCCAGTTCTGGTTAAAACGAACCGAATTAACCGATTAAGGGGAACCGAATAGAGTGAACCGAAACCGACCACCAAACCGTTATTAACTGTCCTGGTTCGGTCATAGGTTACCGTAACCGCACCCAGAACCGAACCGGAAACGGTCGGTGTAACCGAAAATTCGAACGGTAATGGACCTAACTGGTTAAAAAAAAGAAAATAAAAAAAGCCTAAAAATACCGGTTAAACACTGAAATAACCGAACCTAACCGGAACCGAACGGAACTATGGGTTACGGTTCTACGGTTCGGTCCGGTTATAGATAATTCCAATTACCCGGTTTCGGTTAACCGGAACCGATTTGTTGAACAACCCGTTTAACCGAACCGAAACCGATCGGTTTGGAGTTTTCCGGTTCCGTTCCGGTTAACCGAAGTTCCAGCTCTACATGGTATTAGCAAAAAATAATAGATTCACATGATAAGACTCCAAGTGCGAGCTAGCATGTGAAGGACTCAAAAGGCTAAATAAACTGGGAGCAACCTCTGGGCCATACAACAGAAACTGAGAATTTTGTTCCGCAACCCAATAACCCTAGGCGAGATGCCACCTCAGCAAAAACTCGAGGACTAGAAGTCGGATCTGTAACAATCCAAATGGCTTGAAACAACTAATCCTGTCTGGAAGAGTTAAGGTTCTACACATAAGATAAGAGAGGCAAACATCACGCAAGCCAGAAAGTACACATACTGCTTGGATAGACAATAGACAAAGTGCACTCGGTAACTCACATTATGACTAATGATGCTTAGCAGAAGATAGGACTTAAGAGGAATAGGGTGACTATTACCAAAAGCAGCACAGAGACAGCTTTAAAATAAAAAGAAACATGAAAAATGCGTAAAGCTCCATTAGTGAAGTAACATGGTAATCCTAGCATGCCCAGAGATACCTATAGAGAAGCTATTAAGTATGGATTGATATAAGTATGGTAATCAGAGCATGTTCACTTATCATTCATCTTGTTACTCTAACTCTTTCCTAGCCTCTCACTAACGTTTTAACTACATCTAGATCGCTCCCCAATGGCAGGTGATTTCAAGTCTTTTTTTTTGAGGAAAGATTTCAAGTCTTAATAATATTGAACCGTTGTTCAACATTCACTAATTTTCCAAGGGCGCATAGCTCAAAGCGGGATGCAACACAAGAGTAGAAGGTTATGGGTTCTTCCCCATATGAAATCAATCCTTTCAGGCACATATGTTTGGTTGGGTTTTTATCAAACTTGTCATGTTCAGATACTATGCTTTCCAAACCGAACACACAAATTAGACTCCAAATCTAACAATACAAGATCACAAGGGGGTGCACTACTGGGGAAATGAAATTATTTTATAGCACCTTCAACTACAAATCCAAAGTTCGACATGTTCATAATCATTTTTTTTTTCAATCCAAAGCCACTACATTCTCTAGATTTAATAGGCAAGAGGCCCAAACATACAAAGGAACACAGAAAATGTATAGGTGACATTGATAGCATAAGCATCAGCAAAATCCATTGAATCAACTGAAAGAAGAAAAATAAACATAATGTGACAAGAATTCTTCCTTCTCGGTTCAATATACACAAACAGGATTGTATTTGAAAAAGGAAAAGAAACTTGAGAGTAAGTTCAGTTCATGAGGTGAGAGTTAGAATCTTGGCCATGGCCTCTCCTTTCCCCTTTGACCAAGTACTGCATGATTTTTCTTCGAACAACTCACTAAAACAAATTGTCTATACAAAAATAGAAGTGTTCTTCAAGACTTGCATTTTGCACCGCCGAAACAAATCGCAACTATGCGATACTTACATAACTCAAAAAAAAAAATGTTGGGCATAATGCAATATCCATTGCAACATGGATAAGAGTAGAAACAAGTGCACACTCGTGCTTAGTTGCTTACATTAACACACAGTCAGATCAAAAGGCCTACATCTACCAGTAAAACTTAATCCTTGTTTGTCCAATGAACAAAAATAAATGAAGTAGACGGTGTATAACTTCCCAGTAAAATCCTGATTGTCTGAAACCAAACTTTAAACGCTTCAAACAGCGTGGAGGCGATCCCCGGAAGCAGAACTCACCACACCCAATACAGCAATTGCAAATTCTAACTACACCACACCTAGTGTACTACTACTAAGGCCCAGTATGGGAATGCTTCTGCTGTGAGCACAGCTGCTTCCCGGAAACTGAAGCAGTGTTTAGTGCATTTGGTTAAAATGATTTTTTTTATACTTTCAGACAGTTTATGTTCTCATAGCAGCTTTCTGGAAGCAAGGGGGATGGCTTTTCCGGAACCACCTTTTGATTTGTTCTTCTACCTTTGACGAACTGATATGATGCGTGTCAAAAATTTTTGTCATTTTACTCTCTCGCTGCACAGTTGATTTTACTAAACATAAAATCAATACATCAATACTTCACTGTAGCAGCTTTTAAGTAACATTTACCAAACAACATTTTATCTAAAATTCACAGCAGATTTCCCAAACTGACCCTAATTCTACTTTGATGAATTTGCTTATTGACCAAACACCCAGGCCCAGAAAATGTAAATTAGAACCCAGTCCAAAATGAAGCATAAATATTCATTCAAACAACAATTCAATAACAGAACCCAGTACTAATTAACAAGTTGAGGCCAAAACCCATTAATCTTGGGGGAGAGAGAGAGAGATTGAGTAGTACCGGATCGAGGTCGGAGTCGTGGTGGAGTTGTAGCATTTCACGGATGATTTGTCGGTCGGCGGAGTCAAGACCGACGTTGCGAGTCCTCCAAAGAGTCTGAAGAATGTATTCCACCGACTCTTTCGAGTTCGCCCGGACCAACAACGGCAGGTGCCCCCATACCGTCTGCTCCATACTCCGACCGCCGGAAAGATGGTTGATTGACGACGGCGATGACGAAATGAAACCAAAATTATTCAGTTGGGGCTACTTTTGGGGTTAAATAGTAAATGTAATGTATTTGCAGTATTTACCTCCCTCAACTTTGTAATGGTTCCTCTTCAAAAAAAAAAAAAAAAATTGTAATGGTTTCAAAATACTCTAAATGACCCCGATAGAAATTGTAATTGCAAATTTTAACATTAGAGTCTGTTTAAGACTGTAGGTGTAGTTAAGAGTCAAGGTGAGAGCGGGCCGGGACGGGTTTAGGCCGGGTTGAAGGAGAGTGGGCCTGGCAAGGGTACGGGCGGGGTCAGAGTGTGGAGCAGGCCAGGTATGGACCGAGTCAGGGTGTGAAGAATTTGAACCCCCCCGGGCCAATATTGAAAATTAATAATAAAAAAAAAAGAAATAGGCTAGTTTTTTAGCGAGACAGGCTAGGGGCCGAGTAAGGGTTAGCGGGGCCGGGGCGGGCTACGGGTCGGGGGGTCGGGCCGAGTCATTTCCACCCGCGGGTCAGCCCGTTTTGCCACTTTAAGTTAAGAGCATGTTCACGTGTTGGGCCTTATAGCAATGGAGCACTGGGTTGCTGTGACAAGATATTGTTTAGGTAGTTTTAGTGTGTGTTTCTAGTAATTGGGACAGGAGCTAAGGGCGCGACAACGTTTATAATGAGTATTTCTAGAATTTTTGCAGTGTGGACATCCATGTGGCAAGTATGTGATAGGGGAAATGGGCAATCTGAAGTGAATTGACCCATGGTACTCCAATATTGAAGGAAATGTGAATAATGGTATTTGAGTAATTTTGGTACTGAAACGATGTGGTGTCTAGTCTCTGAGGTACAGCTGTTCGTAATCTCAACCTCTCCACACTTAACCACAAGGGAACAGAAAGTCAGAACAACACACACAACAAAACATCGGTACCTGACTGACTACACACATCACATCATAAAATTTATGTAAATTCCATGACCATGACCGAGATTGTATCGTAAAAATGTATGATTGATATGTATCGGGCAAAAGCCAAACCACAAGTACACAAACTAAATGCCTTTCTGCCTACAAAGAATCGCATACAAGGCTTGCGACAAAGGACGCTTCCTGTATTCATATGCATATTAGAGCTCAGTACAAAACTTTGGATGAAAGGAAATGATTCCGATTTTCTGGCTACAAAGAAACACGTACATTGTCCTACTGCTTTACAATACATAACAGAAGCATTCCAGCTACTACTGCTAATTCTTGAACAAACCCTCATCAGGAATACTCGAACATCCAATTCCACTGACCCAAGCTGCTGACAGTTCGATACCTTCGTATTTATCAAGAATACCCTCCAATCCTCCATACCAATTCAGTTATCAATTGTTCAGCATTATGGATCTGCCATATCTGCAAAATAATTTTAAATAAATAAACCAGAGCTGAGATTGATTCAGAATGAGAGCAAGAACACGATGGACCTTCAGCCTGCAACTGAATGTACATTTTCTAAACCAAAGCATATTAAAGAGATGAAAAGAGATGAATTTAGACATCTATATCTCAAGCAGTTCCTTAAGCTTCATAGTTAGATAGTATCAGCCTATCATATCTTCTCAACAGCATTCTAACATTGGGATTGCACTATAATGGAACTCTGGTTGATACTTGAATTTTATCTACAGGCAGAGCCGTATAAGCATAAGCCAATCTTCATTGGCTCACATCCAACTCCACCAGTGACATGATATTATCATAAGCCAGTCAGAAGATGGACACAGAAAATAAGCAACTCAAAACAATCATCGTGATTTTGCAAAATCACCTGCATTGAGAAATACTGTTAGGCAAGGTGAAAAGCCTGTTCCCAGTAGCATCTAGAATTTTAAGTTTAAGCAACAACCCAATGTAGTCTGTGATCCAGAAGATATGAGGCAATATTAAGCTCCTCGAACAGAATCAGGAATTGCCTACTCCGACCCAAGTAACCGAAAGGCAAATAGAAGGGAAAAAGAGGATGGAGAGTGGAGACTCAGAAGAACAAAATATGAACCCTTCGATGTTCAAAAGAAGTTGAAAGATACATTTCATATCATTTAACTTGGCAGGGGATAATTTTTATAAGAATCCAATCAAATAACAATTTTCTCCCCTCAGTTCATTACCTTGTTAAAGAGCTACTATTATCCTAGTCTTAAGTAATTGATGACGGGTAGGTTTTGGAAATTTCAACCACTCCTAAATTATCCAACCCACAGAGCAGAACAGAAGTCGCACATAACACTTCCATTTGAGCTATATACTACATAGCACACAGCTGCATGTAGGACTCTTTCTCAGGGTAACTGAACCATGTCAAATTGTCAAGCACCACATTTTCCCTAATGATGTGGTTCTCTTGGAGCATATAAATAATATTCCAATAATGAGCCTTCAATGGAAGTAGGGAACTTGTTTAATATGCTCCTACGACGCATGTCATCAATGAAATGCATGACTCTGAATCACTTAAGTTCCTTCACATTCTATACATGAACAACATAATTTTAAAATTTGGGTACAAAATTTTAAGGGTGTCCACATTCCACAAATTGAATAGAAAAATTGTGTCCTATAAATTCCAAGGGAATCAAAACAGGATGTGTGTTGGCAAAACACATTGAGATTCTCAAAATGAGTCAGCCACTTTGATTGTCAAAAGACAGGTTTTCTAGACTTATTGGTATGGCCACAACGAAAATAGTACTCATGACTACCAGAAAGTAGGAAGGAATGGTCCTAGGCCACTTGAATCAGAAAGGTACCTAACTCAATGAATCAATACTGAAAATGCAGAATCCAGGTTAATTCTTCGATGTTACTACAGGTTCACTATTATGCACAGCTGCACAAAAAAAGGTGATGATACACTTAGACATAAATAGACTCATAAGCAGTAAAGCAATAGTACTCTCTTTATATTGAAGAGAGCTAGATAAATTCGTGACTCCGGCCATGTAAGTGACTAGATAAAATAATTTAAACAGAATATCAAAGGAAGCCAGGACATATCTGTTTCATCTATGCTCTCTTATTTTCTATGAAAAAGATGTAATCCTTTGGATGCCATTAATCATGATGTTGGGATAGTGTATGCTGCTTTACTTTCATTCCTTTTTTCTCCTCTTTTTTCTATAGAAGCGTGGAAAAGTTTTAATGTAAGGCTGCGAGGTTTAACATGATTCTGCAAATATTCAAGTAACCAATCGCTGATGTGAGTCCTTTCGGATTGGATTCCTTAATTACAAACAAATCCTCACAAGTGGAAGAACAGTGAACTGTTCATTTCTTTGTGCAAAGGGAAGTGTATCTGGAGGAATAAAAGTCAGTGTCAAACTTATGAATAGTTAGGCCTTCTCTGGGTAAGGGATAAAACTCATGGGGATAAGAGATATACTGGGATATGAGGTAGGATAAAATTGAACTGGGATAAGACAGGATACGTGATTTTTGGGTCTGAGTTTTTGGTTAGAGCAAGATATGAGACAGGATAAGATGCAGGTATATGTAATATTTGGGGGTAATTTGGTCTTTTTCATCTTCATGATGACTTCAGATTTCTTGGTCGTGGATATTTGGGTAATTTGGTCTTATCCCCTCTACTCACTTTCTCCCCTCTTTCCTTATCCTCGCTTATACCAAGCTTGTAGGCAAAATGTAGTGAATGGGGATAAGAAAATGGAGCTTAAACTTGCTCCTTATACCGCACCCAAACACGGGATAAGGAGCAGGGGGAACAAAATTATCCCTATCCCCCAGCTTTATCCCCTACCCAAACACGGCTTTATTGTATAACAATGGTGATAAATATGTACGAAAATGCCCAGCACATACTGCCCTGATTGACCAGTACTAGACGGCAAACTGTAAACTGCCGGCAAATAACATCCTCAACCATTGCGTTAAAAAAAAAAAAAAAAAAAAAAAAAAAAAAAAAAAAAGTGATTTAATCACGTCAAGCGTCTAATATACACGTTCATTACATATATGTAGGCATAACAGTTATGCTGTTGACTAAGAGCATCTCCAACCACGAGGGGGAGGGGCAAAACTGTATAAAAAGACAGTTCATGTCCAACCATGGGGGGTGGGAGGGAGGGAGAGGGGGAAGGTGGGGGTGATTTTAGGCATGGGACGGGAATAGTTAGGGTGCATTTCCCTCCCTTACATCCGCCCTCCACCCTCCATTCTAGCTAATTAAAGCATCTCAAAGATACAATACTAAGCTCCTAGAGATTTTCTGTGCCACAAAGAAAAAGGAAAGAGTGATAGAGACTACTAAGAAGAAAATATGAACCCTTCGACATTTTAAAGATACATTTCATAACATTTAACTTTGCAGGAGATAAACCCAATTAAATAGTTATCTTCTACACTAATGAGCCATGTTCAATTGGTCTAGTTTTAAGACCAAATTGAAACATAAGCCAAGTGCCTTAAGTTTTTTCTTTAATGGAGATATAAGTTGCGTGCTTAAAACAAATGAAGTTAGCTCAAGGTTGCTGCCCCAAGAACAAATAAGTGATGACCGGTAGGTTTTTGAATTCTTAACCACTCATTTAGTCAACCAACAGAACAGAAACAGACGTCGCACTCAACAGTTCCATTTGAGCTATATACTACATAGCGCACACCGCAACATATCTTTCTCAAGGTAACTGAACCATGTCAAGCACCTCATATTCCCTAACGACGTGATGCTCTGCGAGCATATAAGGAATATTCCAATAATGACACTGAACGGTAAGTAGAGAACTTGTTTTCTATGCTCCTAAGATGGTAGGTCGTCAATGAATTGTAGAACTCTGAATCACTTTAATTCTTTCACATTGTATTCCTAAACCATAAGTTTCTGAACCTTGGGAACAAATTTTTAAGGGTGTCCCCAGATTGAATAGTACGAACGGTGACCTAACAAAATTTCTATTGACTTGACTCAAACTACTCCTAAGTCATCGATTCTGAATTTCAAGAGTATCAAACAGAACATGTGCTGGCAAAACACAGAAAGAAAACAATACTGTAAACAATCATGATAGGACTCATCTCCACCAGAAAGTAGGAAAACAATGGCCCTACGCCACTTGAATAGAAAGCGACCTAACTCAATGAATCAATACTGAAAAGGCAGAAATTACCCCCAAAACTGAAATGCTTTCTATGATGATTGAGTAAAAACACACTGGCTGCCAAAGAAAACTACTTCAGAAGAGAGTGTAGCCTTCCATTTTTTTGTCAGATCTGCAATACTTCTCCAGAAAGCACAGAACATCTTCTTTGTGGCTGTAATTGAATTTGAGCAGTATAGTTTGGAGCTTGCATTGTCAGTATGAGTCAACCAGAAGATATTAGCCTCACGAAAGTGTGATTATTGAAACTATAGGAGAATGTAAAAAAGAATGAAGTACCTGCTGATCTTGTTGTTTACTTTGCAGGACCATTCTGATAGAGAGAAATAGAGCCACTTCTAATTTGAATTTGAAAACGTATCTCTGACTCAGGCAGTGCACAAGGAAAAAGCAGCCAAATCAGAGTTTTAAAGCTTTCTAGAAGAGAAAAGGAGAGCCTGCAATACCTCAAGGGGGGGCCTAAATGAAGTAAATGGAACAGTTCCAGAAGAGGTTGGTGGATAGTGATTTTGATCGGACTGTATGATTTTGTCTTTTATATCAACCTAACTGGATAAGTCTTCCAACAGGTGGAGGAAAATATGGATTAGAGACCAAAACAGCGCATCTGGAACTGTGAGCATTATGAGTCTGATGATGACGACGATGATGATGAAATGTCTCGTCCCTAAGAGATTAAGCTTATTGTTTATCATCTTTGCCCTTTATTTTGGCGTAGTCTTTTTTATGTTCCCTTTTGATATCTATATGCATTAAGCTACACTAGAACAATAGATTTCCTATCTTGACACATCTTTTAGTTATCCCTTGAGTTATATCATTCCTTTATCTTGTTATTGAAGATTCTAGCTTTAGGGAATGTTAAAATTTTGGTATTGCCATCTCCTCATAACCCATGAGATCACATAACCATTCAATGGATGCAGCATGGGTGGCTCTGGACTCAACAGGAAAGTTCCTAGAGTAAGGTAGCAGCAGATTCAGCATTTATGGCAAAAGCTCTCGGACTCAGAAAAGCAAGCCATGAAGCCTTACAAAGAGATATCAAACCTACAAAAATTGAGTGTGATAACAAGAGCCCAGTACACAGCATTGCAATTTGCAAGTATTGATCTTGCCAGCTGGTGCAGCAAAGCAATTACCCAGGACAGCAGAGATTTTCTATAGATTGGATTCCGAGAGCTGAAAATTTTAGAGCAGAATTCATAGCTCAAAAGTCTACCAGAGGTTGGAGAATCAGGCAATTGGTTGGAAAATGTCAATTTGTGAATCTTAGTTGAGGTGGAAATATACCTAGAGTCAGTGAGAGAGGAGGTATAGACTAACTTTACTTGTATTTAACGGTTATATAACTATTTTTTTGGACCCGAATAAAAAGAAGCTCAATACTATGAAGTTACTGGACACCTGAAATGCTCACTCTTAGGTGGAGCTGCGCAGAAAAAGTGATAGACTTAGACATATACAGAATTGTAAGCAATTCAGATCACTGTTTCATATTGCAGTAAAGCAATAGACTCTCTTACCCCCAAAAAATACTCTTTATATTGAAAGACAGCTAAATAAATTTTTGACTCCTGTAAACATCAAACTAAAAATCACAAAATTTGAAAAGTTGTCATTTAGCAATGCCAAAGAAGTTAACACATGCCCTGTGTAAGTGACTAAAATAATTTAAACAGCGGAGTGTCAAAGTAAAGTCAAGAAAGACCGAGTAACCTCACAAAAAGCAGGACGCCGCAAAATGGGAGAAACTGCATTCCAATCCGATAACTGTGTACTCAATTAAACTGAATATTATTACTCCATTTTTCTTCCAACAGTGTAAGATTGAACAGATGAGATCAAATGAATTCAGCCAAAACATTTCCAATTATATCTTATTCTCCTATTCATAAAAAATTAAGCTCTATGTTCCGGTAAGGAAATACCCAAACACAAAAATAGGGGTTTTCATTTCCAGTTCATTTTAAACAGAACCCAGGTCTACGAAGAGTGGAAAGAAATGAACCACAAGTTTATTATAAGAAGTTCAAACTAAATATTTCTAAATTACAGTAAAAAAAAAGTGACATACAGTTTGGTTCCTTGTAGAGCTTTTCCATAATACCCCACAAAACCTGTCTTTGGGTCACCAGTAATCTCCACAAGAACAACTCCCATCTCTAAAACGATGGAATCTACTGGCATCCCTTACAATGATTTCTCGCCTGGTAACCAGAGATATCAACTTAATCTCATTGTGGCAGTTGTCGCACACCCGATGACTCTGCACAAGTTGCAATTTAGTTGGAGCAGAAGAGTTGATAAGCCCAAAAGCAATTGCTAGTTTCTCGCTGTGATACATCTGCATTCTCTCTTCTTTTTCATCCACGTCAGGAAGCAAACACTTCTCTCCAGAAACATAACCATGCTTCGATATCTCCAACATCAACTCATCTATTTTCTTGTAAATCTCTTTCGTCTGGGCGTGATTCTTATCCCCAGAGAGGAAAACATGTGATTGTTTCTTGATGTCGATCCACGTGCAGGCAGGAAGCATTCTCAAACCCCGCCTTTTTAATGTTCGGACAACACCAGCAGCTTCCTCCAACTTACCAGACTTGTAGTATATGTTCAAAAGCAAAACATAGTTACTGAGCTTTTCAGGTTCCATACCATAGATCTTTTCAGCTGCCAATTTTCCTAGCACCAAATCGTTATGGACCCTGCAAGCTCTAAGCAACGCAGCCCACATATTGACCGTCGGGCGAAATGGGGCGTTGTTTATGAAAGCAACAGCTTCATCTAAAAGTCCCTCTCTGCCTAATAAATCCACCATACATGCATAGTGCATTGCTCTGGGCTTGACACTGTGATCCTTGCTCATGGATTCAAAGATATCCCAACCATGATCCGACAAGCCTGAATAGCTGCAAGCAGATAAAACAGCTAGGAAAGTAATATGGTTAGGGACCATTCGCTCTCGAAGCATTCGTTCAAATAACTCAACTGCCTCAACTCCTCGACCATGGTTACCATACCCAGCAATCAACGCATTCCAAGATACAACGTTCTTTTGAGGCATTTTCTCAAACACGTTCCTCGCGTCTTCTATCCTTCCCCACTTGCTGTAAAAGTCCACAAGTGCTGTATTCGCGACTATATCGGTCCCAAAACCATGACGCACAAGACCGGCATGTGCTTGTTTCGCATGCTCTAGGGAAGCTAATCTGGCACACACTCTTACAATCATTGAGAAAGTGAAATGATCCATCTTAGCGCCCGCATCTTGCATCTCATAATACATACTCAAAGCTTCCTCGCTGTAGCCATGAAGAGCATACCCTGCAATGATAGAGTTCCAACCCACGGTAGTTTTCTCCGGCATCACGTCGAAAACACACTGCGCGTCTTCAATACTACCACACTTGCTATACATGTCGATCAAAGCACAAGAAATAAATATGTTTTCGCTTAAACCCATCTTCAAAGCGCATGAATGCAACTGTCTCCCAGGGTAAACTAGTTCCAGCCCGGCCGATGCTCGAATCATCGTAGCTAATGTGCGAGAACCAGCCTCCGAATGCTCTTCCCACATCGCAAGGAACAACTGAAAAGCCTCCTTGTACTCTCCACTGTCCACTAGTCCCCCTATTATCGTGTTCCAGGAAACCATATTCCTCTGAGGCATATCATCGAACAGCTTCCGTGCATCGATCATCATCCCACATTTCACATGCATCAACAACACCCTATTCATCATATACTGATCTGGCTCAAACCCACTATTCAACATATGACCGAAAACCCTCTTAACCCCTCTAATCGACTTCAAACTAATACAGGCATTCACTAGTGCATCATAGGTGCCACCATTCAACTCAAAATCACACTCACATTCCAAGATTTCGAACAATTCGAGCGCTTCCTGGTACCTCTTGTGCAGAACTAGCTTCTCTATCTGAGGACACAGTCCTGGACCAGGATTGCTCACCTGGGGTGATTCAAATTGGGTTTCTTTCTCTATATTATCTAAGTTAATCTTCGTTGGAGGTCTTGGCACAGGTCTTGGCTTTAGACCTTGCTCAACGGAAGAACACTTGATTCTTGAAATTGGGTTTGTTAATTTACTGCCATCAAAACAATACCCAGAAAACAGATTCTTCTTCTCTGCAAAGGGGTTGCAACTAGTCTTGATTTTATCAAGCGACAGGGTTTGAAAACGGGAAAGAGGGACTTCCATTTTTCAGTTGCAAAATACAGAAATGACGATTAACTGGAGAAGAAGAAGAGTGGGTATTTACCGATTGAAGCTCCAGATTCAAGCTGTTGAAGATTGAAGGCGATCTGGAGAGATTGCATTCGGGTTTGTTTCGTTCTTGGTCATTTTCTGAAGTCTGGATTCGGAATTGTATTTGTATGTGAAAAGGGCTGTCATTGGAGGCTCCGCCGAGGAAGTGACGGCTGATACCGACGGTATTTATAGGGCCGGCGGTGGTTTGTTGAGTTCGCTAACCAACTCTCAAGGTGGCTTGGACTTCTTTTTTCTCTCTTCTCTTTAGTTTCACTTTCACCCCCTCAAGTCTGCACTTGCCCTCTAAACCAAAGTTCTAAAAACCGGACCGGACGTTGAACCGGTAAGGTATTGGTTTATTGTGGATCTCATTGCGTTGTATTGTGACAATACTGGGGCGATCACACAAGTTAAGGAACTCAGGTCACAGCAGAAATCCAAGCACGTACTTAGGAGATTTCATCTCATTCGAGAAATCATCGAAAGATGATATATGGAGATATGCAATATTCCAACGGACAATAATCTTTCAGATCCACTACAATGGTATGCATTAGGAGTAATGGCATACTTGATTGACCCACCACGAGAATGATATATATAAATTATGTTAATGTCACAAGTGTTTCTCGTAATGACAATGTTGTTGTAGTCCTTAGACTTGAAGTCACTAGATACTCTAGTTGTGAAATATAATGTTTTGATATTATCAAACGTTAAACCGTAACTGGGTAATTATAAAGATGGGCACAACGATTGTCGGATCATTGACTATTTCTATTAGTTGAGTGGCATAGATGTTTTGCTAGACACCGCTATATGTTTGTAATTGTTAATACCAACTAAGTAGAAACCTACGGGGTCACACACCTTAGGGATTAAACTGGATGTGGATATTAATTAGTTGAACTAATTAATTAAAAGAATCAAAACGCAGCCACATGCAAAGTTAGTTGGACTAATTTGCAAAGTGGACTAATCCGTGTATGGACATGATTAGTATCGGGGCAAGTTTGTAGTTAATAAGGAGTTATTAGCTATAAAGGCCAACCCTAGCTTATTATCTCTCGTGATATATCATTGAGAGAAATAAGATAGCAAGGATAGAGGCCCAACAAGGAGCCGCCCCCTTTGACGTCGGCCTCCCTACCCGTCGACCCTCACCAAGTGGTTCGGCCACTTGGTTGCTCCCTTTGCGTGATCCTTTCGCCTCCCTCTTCGACGTAGCTAGCACAAGACGTGAAGGGGATTCCAGCTTGCAATCTAGGTGTGGATACCGGTAGAGATGTGGACATAATTCGACGCTGTGATCACAAAAACAAACAAGTACGCAATTGTCTCCCTTTATCACGTTATGATAGCTTGTCTGCGATCCGTGTAGGGATTTGATCAAGAATTAATTTTGCATTTCCGTTGCGTAACTTGCATCAAAACTCTTTAGTGAGTGCTCCTACCCTTTTCAAAAATTTGCCTAATATAGCCCTTACCCTTTTCAAAAAAAAAATTTAGCCAAAAATAGTATTAGTATATTCTATTTTCTAACGGCATAAAATTTTTGAAATCTCTCTGATCATTGCAAATATTTTGAGAATCAGAGAGATACTAGTTTCCTTTTGAAACTCAAACTCTTTCAATATTTATCATATTCTCTTCTCATTCACTCCGTATCATTCCACCTCTCTCTATTCTTCTTCCAAACCCTAATGAGCACAAGAAGAGACTCAGATAGAATCAAGATGGTTGGAGGTTTGAAACCTGTCTCAGAGAAGAAAAGAAAAGCAGCAGTGGAAGAGGTTCAAGAAGTCAGTGGAGACTCTAGCTCCAGAACTCCCAGTGCAGAGGCAGTCCAAGATCCTCCTCCACCAAAGAAGAAGGTCAAGAAAGCTACAACCTCCTCTTCAGAAAAGCAAAAGAAGCAGAAGGCTGTTACAGAGAAGAAACCAGAAACAGAGCCTACCAGTTCAAAGAAGGTGAAGAAGAAAGCAACTCAGGCAGAAAAGGGAAAGTGACAGAAGCACAACCAGAACGACAATTGGAGAAGGCATTGCGGATCTACTCACAGGCCTCAACAAAGAAAACAACACCAGTTGAGACATCGTTTGTCTCAAACATATCTAAAGGTCAGTGGTTAGATTGTTTTGCTTCAAGATCTATTGGTTTCTGCAGTTTGGTTAATAAGTATGTGTTGGAACACATGAAAATTATGTGCATCTCTATGTTGAAGAAGAGTTCTTTGTGGTGTATGCTGAATCCTAGAGAAATAGCCTACCCTAGACTCACAGACTCTTCTACCTGAACCTAACCCAAGTTAAGAGAATTTCACACTTGGTGATCAAATCTAAAGTTGCTGGGATAATAATTGAACTGGATCACTCTGAGTTTGCCAATGTGTTAGGGTGTCCAAAGAGATATGATACTAGCAACCATCCACCAAAGTCAGAAACTTTGAAGCTAGCCAAAGCAGAATTCTTTCTTCCAAACATCTCAACCTCAGCCAAACAATAATTTAATTGCGAAAAATAAAGTCGCATAAATTATAGTATTTTACTGACAAGAAATACTCGTAAGATTTTAGAAGATATTAAGTTAGTATTCGTAGGTGAATACGCGACGTTTTATTTATCTTTACTATTTGACCTTTCACGCGTGTACGACCACCGCGAAGTTAGTGTGTCAACCACACCTTATAACTCCTCATAACTTCATCTTCTACTTCTTCTTATCTCCTTCGGTGATTTTTCTCACCGCCAAAACAATCACCATCACCGCCTCCAACATCATCATTCACCCTCCTTTTGTCTTCCTATAAAATGAGTCATCAGCTCAATTATTTACCTCAATCATCAACCTTCACTTCATCTTCATCTCTTCACCTTCATCATCTTCTCCACCTTCTTCCCGCAGCCGACCACACCACCGAGAGCGCCACCACCACCACCCAACACCAACTCCTCTCTAACTCCCTGTTCTCCCTCTCTCTGTCTCACTCTCCCTACTCTGTTCAGAAACAGAGCAACAGCAGCAACAACCAGCAGCAGCTACGCTGCCACCACCGCCGCCGTTGCTGCCGTCGGGAAGAAACCCGAAGCCCCCACCATCTCATCTTCACCTCTGCTGCTCTCTCTCTCTCTGCTACCATCTAATTCAGACCAAGAAGGAGTTGAGAGCAGCATCAGCAACGCCCAAAAAGCAGAGCACCGAAGCAACCACCGTCGGCCACCATTGTTGCCGACGGGGAGCTTGGCCCAAGCAACCCGACAACTCCCACCTATCAAAACCACCACCAAACAACTCCTAGAGCTCCCAGGAGACGAACCCAAGTCCTAACCGAAGCTAGGAGGTCCTCCATCACCGGCGACGAAGAGCACTGCGCGACTCACCGTCGGCAAACCCGGAAAGCTTCGTTTCTTGACCGATTCCGGCCATTCTTGGCCTAGGTATGCTCTAAATCTCGCCGTGATTCCATTTAAACAATCAAAATCGTATCTCGTATGCTTGATTCCATGTTTAGCTTGCTAAATTTGATGATTATGTAAAAGGGGGTTAAAGTGTCTTTTCCCCAAAATGTTTATAGCATGACAACTATATTAAGGGGGTAACTGTTTGTAATTGTGAGAACGTAGTGGGTAGTATTGGATGTTAAATAAACTGCCATGTGAGTAGGATGGGGGTTCCTGCTGTCTTTTGACATAACTTGTGGGGTTATAAGTGTAGTTTATATAAACTTTATATTATTGGCGGAAAATAGAAATAATATTTTTGGACTAAAAATATTTTATTAAAATAATAGTTTTCGTCCCGGTTACAAAAATGTGATTCGGGCATTGAAATAATATACGGATCGCTCGTTAAAAATTAAACGAGTAATATTTTATTAAAAACTAAACAAACATTGCGTTTAATTGTTTAACTTTAAAATTGATTGTTTAAATATTTATAAAAAATGACTTTTCGAGCTTATAAATATCGTTACGTCATTGCAAGTATTTTGAAGTGATTTTTCATAAAAATCCAATATCGTATAGTTGATAATATTAATATTTACTTTATGTAAAAATTGCAACAACCCCCTTATCCGGCTCGGACAAGACCGGGAGGGCGATGCTAAAAGTAACGGCGGAAATCACAAGCATACATCCCAACTTAATTATTACATAACATTAAGCATCCAAAAAGTCATTAGACATTACATAAGTCTTTCCAAAATTCTACATAAGGTGAGCTAGCCAACTACATCACTACTCGTGCTGAAAACCGTCTACGTGAGTCCCGTACCCTGCTATGCCATAGTCCTCAGCTCCTAAGCCTGCGGTGGGAAGGAAACAGGAACCGCAGTTTCAAAGTCAGTACAAAAGACTGAGTAAGCGACACCCAAGCATGTAAAACAGATGAAGAATGAATATCTTTTCTTTTGCAATAACTCAGAACAGGAAATGAATAACAGGAATAAAATAACTTCTATGAAACAAGGCTCAACTGAAACTTCTCTTCTTTACTGAACTTCTTTCTTTTATAATATCCAAAACTCAAAAAAAAATGTTGTATTATTAATCTGTGTTGACACGGGGAAGATCCACTATACTATCACTAGCAGCCATGACCTTAAGTGCCGGCACCCCCCTAAGACTCCTCGCGGCCAGAGAGGTGAGTACATGGAGCGACCCGGCAGGTTGTGACCGGGTTAAAATAAGCGGGTCGAGAGGACGAAGCCGACACGACCAATCTAGATAAAAGAAATCACAACGATCCCCGCACAACTCTTTTCACTTTAATTAATTATGCATTAATGTTATTCATGTGACAGTAGTAGACAAATCAACTTCTGAAAATATAAGAACGTCATAATTTAACATGAAAATAAACAACAAATATTTTGAGACGAATATAAAAGTTAAAACGAGACACGAAAGGAACTAGGCTCGCAAGACTTGGCATGTTCACTTACCTTAATTTCCGTAGCAAAAGCACGTCCTAGCAGTGGCTCGGGCCTACAAAGACGTCACCTACAAATCGTGTCTTTTACGTCAACAAGTATCCACATAAAATGCTATAAATCCTAAAAGAGTGTTTATATCAACTTAAACCCCACTATTTATATTTCTATCGTTTTATTACCCACTTATAATTTCCTAGAAATAAAACAACTCATCTATTTTTAAACAACTATTATTATTATTATTACTATTATTATTAATTAAAAGTGATTAATTAGATTAATAAAATTATGAGCTAAAGAAATATACTTAAGAATTTAATTTGAATTATAATGACAAAGTGATTCTCGACTATTATGTTTTTAAGTAATACTACACATGACACTATAATATTTAGGAAGTCTAATTTCACAAGTTTAATAACCAATTTTTGTAGACTAAGTGATTAAACAATATTTAATAAAAACTCTTTACAAAAACGTGTCTATTTTAGTTTCAAACAACTTGTTTACTATTTCTTTAACCGAATAAATTTTCCGAGACAAAAGCTACTATTTTTAGATATCATCTTTAAACCCACAATTATTATTAATTAATATTTTTATTTTTAGCTAAAAGTGAAATTTTAATTATATAAACTCTAATTTGTAATAAAAATCAACAAAAACATAGTTTATATCAAAACAGTTATATTAAAAGACTCTAGTCACCCTATAGTTTCTGAAAATATCAAACAGTCCCCCTTTATCATGTTATAATATTTCTGAAAACTACACTTTGACCCCCTTTTTCAAGAACAACTCATTTTAGCTCTTCTAATCTTGAATCTAGCTACCAAGTTTGGATTTTGATTATGTATAACGACTAAGCAGAGGGTATAGCACATACCTAGGGCAAAAATGGCCGGAAATCGTTGAGATACGCGTCGGGTCGAGGTCTCGAATCGGAGTCGCCGGACTTTGAAGTTCACCCGCCGGAAATAATGGCTTCTTGGCCGGTTCTGAGCCTTCTGCTGTCCTAATCGGGGCCTTAGGAGTCTAGTGGTAGTACTCGTGGTCGCTGCGTGTGCTTTGGCGGAGCTTCGGCCAAGTGGGTCGCCGGAATCGATGGTGGCGGCGGCGGCAGTGATGGCTTTCGCTGCTGCTGCTATCCTCCGATGCCTCTGACCTCTCCTGGTCCAGTAAAATGGGCGGAGAGGCTGAGGGAGTGGGACGAAGAGGAGGGAGAAGGAGGCGGTGTAATGGGTCTTCACCGGTGGTTGTCCCGACGGGAACACGACGGGGGTGGTGGCTCTGCTTCTCTCTGCTAGCAGCTGCTGCAGTGGTCTTCGAACAGAAAGGAGGTGAGAGTGAGAGGAAACAGAGGTCGAGAGGGTCGTGGGTCTGCTGGGTGGTGCTTGCTGCCGGAAATAATGGCGGCAGTGGTGGAGGGTGGCTGCTGCCTCTCTTCCTCCGCTGCTGCTGTTGGCTCTCTGGTGGCAGATAGGTGGAGAGGGAGAGAGAGAGAGAGCTGAGTGGTGGTGGTGGGTTTTTGCCGAACAAAACAACAATGGTGGTGATGATGATGTTGACGGTGATGAAGGTGGTGGTGGTAGCTGCTGGTGTTGTGTGGAGGTAGGGCTGCTGGTGAAGCTCTTATATAGAGCTGGTTACTTGGTGGCCAAGGAGTGGAGGGCGGTGGTGAAGCCTCCCGAAGTTTGGGGCGGTTACGGGTTGGAGGCGGTGATGAAGCTTTGCCGTGAAGAAAAGAGTTGGTGAAGATGTGAGAGAGGGAGGAGTTATAGTGTGTGGGTGAAGTACTAGTGGTCTTAGTGATTGGGTGTGGCAACCACACCTAGTCTCGCGGTGGTCGGGTACGCGTTTAAAATTATAATTTTAACTAAATCTACGAAACGTTATCGTATTATTTCACGATTGTTAATTTAATAACTATTCTAAAATATTAACACTCAAAATCTATTAAAACATTATTTTTCAATAAATTATTATGCTATTATAATGACTATTTTACCCCTACTAATTAAACGGGGTATTACATCCTTCCCCCCTTAAACAAAGCTTCGTCCTCGAAGCTAAAATCAGGCAACTACTCATGATACTCAATCAATCCAACAAACAACTATCTAACAGAATTACTATCGCACGGCTGGCAAGTAATTTCACGTAACAAATAATAGCAAGTAGCAAGTAGCCATTTTAAGCTATACGTAGTGCAACACGTAACACCAAATTAGGTCGTGGTCACATCTAATTAAGTGGTCTTAGTCTCATTCAGGTTCTAAGTCTCAAGGTCAAACGTATCTCAAAGGTATTCAAACATATCTTAAAGGTATTCAGACCTATCTCAAAGGTGCTTAAGACGTGAAAATAGCAAACTAAGACGTAATGATATTTAAACGAAGGGTTGCGTCCTCTCCCCCTTAGAGAGTGACGTCCCCGAAACTCCACGTACCTCATCAAATAAGTGCGGGTACTTCTTTCTCATCTCTTCTTCAGCCTCCCAAGTTGCTTCTTCCGTTTGGTGGTTGGTCCAGAGGACTTTGACTAGTTTGACACTTTTGGTTCTCGTATCCCTTGTCTTTGTATCCAGTATCTTGACAGGTTGTTCCTCGTAGTTCAGCGACGGGTCGAAATCCACTGGTTCCGGATCCAACACATGGGACGGATCTGACACATACTTCTTTATCTGGGACACGTGAAAAACATTGTGTACTTTCCCCAAATTCGATGGTAGGTCCAGTCGGTACGCAACTTCCCCTATTTTCTCAATAACATCGTATGGGCCAATAAATTTAGGACTTAACTTTCCTTTCAGGTTGAACCTGGTTACCCCTTTAGTAGGTGAGACTCGCAGAAACGCCTTTTCTCCTACTTGGAACTCCAGAGGCCTTCTCTTTTGATCCGCGTATGACTTCTATCTGTCTTGGGCTGCTTTCATTCTTTGTTGGATAAGTCGTACTTGGTTTGTCATATCTTCGATCATTTGCGGGCCAATGACCACCGTCTCGCTGATGTCACTCCAACACAGTGGTGACCGACACTTCCTTCCATACAGGGCTTCGTACGGTGCCATCCCGATGCTGGCATGATAACTATTGTTGTAAGAAAACTCTATTAACGGCAGTTTATCGACCCATGACCCTTGGAAATCCATGACACAGGCTCTTAACATATCCTCCAGCGTCTGAATAGTTCTCTCCGTCTGACCGTCTGTGGCTGGGTGGAACTCAGTACTGAACTTCAGCTGAGTTCCCAGTGCGTCTTGAAGCGCCTTCCAAAAGTGAGAAAGGAAGTTAGGGTCTCTGTCCGAGATGATCGAACTCGGAACCCCATGATATCTCACGATGTCTCTGACGTATGCATCTGCCCTTTGCTCCATGTTCCACGTGTCTTTCATTGGAATAAATCTCGCCGTCTTTGTTAATCGGTCAACGACTACCCATATCTGGTTGAGTCCATTCTTCGACGTAGGCAATGCGGTGACGAAATCCATTGATACAGAGTCCCATTTCCAGAATGGGACATCTAACGGTTGGAGTAGACCTCCCGTTCTCTTGTGCTCGAATTTCACTTTCTGGCATGTTAGGCATCTGGCCACGAACTCGGCTACCTCCTTCTTCATATTGGGCCACCAGAACGTCTTCTTCAGATCTTTGTAAAGCTTATCGCCTCCAGGGTGGACGGAGTATGGAGTGTTGTGTGCCTCCTGCATCAGCCTCTTCTTAACCTCCGAACATTTCTGTGGCACGCACCATCTTCCCTTGTAGAGGATGCTCCCATCTTCGTGAATCTGGAATTCCTTGGCCTCTCCTGCTGCAATCTTCTTCTTGATCCTCTCGAGCTTCACATCCCCTGCTTGGTTGCTTCGTATTCTTCGAAGAAATCTGGTACCGCTGTCAGGCTTCCGAGCAGCTTCTGTACTGTTCCTTGCTCTACCACTTCTATGTTAAGCTTTCTGAACTCGTGACATAACCAGTCTGACAGGATTACCATAGCGTTCACTCCATGGCTCGACTTGCGGCTTAGTGCGTCAGCGACTACAATAGCTTTCCCTTCGTGGTACTGGATGCGTAGATCGTAATCCTTGATAATTTCCAACCATCTTCGTTGCCTGTTGTTTAGTTCCTTCTGTGTGAAAATATACTTCAGGCTACGGTGATCTGTGTAGAGCTTGCAAACTGCCCCGTAGAGATGATGCCTCCATATCTTTAACGCGAACACTACCGCTGCTAGCTCCAGGTCATGTGTGGCATAATTCTCCTCGTGTGGTTTCAGCTGTCTAGACGTGTAAGCAATCACCCTTCGGTCTTGCATCAATACACAGCCAAGCCCTTTCTTCGACGCATCGCTATATACTTCGAACTCTCCAGAGTCATTTGGCAAAGCTAGTACTGGTGCCGTAGTCAGCTTCTCCTTCAAAGTCTGGAACGCCTCTTCAAAGCTGTCATCCCAGTGATACTTTACCGCCTTCTTTGTCAATGTCGTCAATGGCCTGGAAATCTTCGAAAAATCCTTCACGAAACGCCTGTAGTAGCCAGCCAAACCAAGGAAGCTTCGAATTTCGGACACGTTTTTCGGCGTAGGCCAATCTTTAACCGCTGAGATCTTCGAGGGGTCAACCGATATCCCTTCCTTGGAGATGATGTGGCCTAGAAACGGCACACGATCTAACCAGAAATCACACTTGGAAAGCTTAGCGTACAGCTGCTCTTGCCTCAAGGTCTGCAATACTGTCCGGAGATGCTCTTCGTGATCCTCTTCGTTCTTCGAGTACACCAGGATGTCATCGATGAAAACAACCACGAACCGGTCCAAAAACGGCTTCATTACGCGGTTCATCAAGTCCATGAAAACGGCAGGTGCGTTGGTCAAACCGAACGGCATAACTGTGAACTCGTAGTGGCCGTATCTTGTGCTAAAGGCCGTCTTTGGAATATCTTTCTCGGCTACGCGGAGTTGATGATAACCAGACCTCAGATCGATCTTGGAGAAAACACTGGCTCCTTGCAGCTGGTCGAATAAATCGTCAATCCGGGGTAGCGGATACTTGTTCTTGATAGTGGCACTGTTCAGCTCCCGGTAGTCAATGCATAATCGCAAGCTTCCATCCTTCTTCCTGACAAACAGCACTGGTGCTCCCCAGGGTGACACACTAGGTCGTATGTACCCCTTCTGTAGAAGTTCTTGTATATGTTCCTTCAGCTCCTTCAATTCCACAGGTGCCATCCGATACGGCGCCTTGGAAATGGGTGCAGTTCTAGGTACCAGGTCTAAAGTAAACTCCACTTCTCGATGGGGTGGCATTCCGGGAATCTCATCGGGAAATACATCAGGGAATTCCCTCACGACTGGTATCTCATCCAGCACATTCTCCTTCTTGGTTACGTCTTGGACATAACACACATAGGCAGAGTTCCCCTTCTTCATTTGGTTGATTATTGCCAAAGCTGACACTAGTCTAATCCGAGGCTCAGTAGGAATACCCCGGTAGGTGATCTTTTCTCCTTTGGGTCCCCTTAATCGAACCTTCTAGTCATAGCAGTTGATAACTGCCCGATACTTCCCCAACCAGTCCATTCCTAGGATCACGTCTATGCCTCCTAGATTAAATCTTATTAAGTTGGCAGGTAAGACACTGTTTAGGATTTTTAGTTCTACCCCCTTCATATACAGTGTCACAAAGCGTTACTTGGCCATCAGGGGTTGCCACTGGGATGGATATACTAGATGAATTATGTAAACCCAGCTTATCAACAAATGCAGACGAAATAAAAGAAAATGATGCGCCAGAATCAAACAGTACGAAAGCAGGGTGCTCATAAACAGAAAATGTACCCGTAACAACTCTGTGTGCAGCCTCTGCTTCGGTCTTGGTCATCACAGCAATTCTCCCCACGTTTTCATTCTGATTTCCTGCTCCTCCTCTCCATTGTTGTTGTTTCCATATCCTGCATTACCATTTCCGATCCTGGGTTGACCTCCGTTCTGACCTGCATTGCCTGGGTTGTAGTTCTGCTGCCTGCCATATCCATTTCCCCCATTGTTCTGGTTGCGATTCCCATTCAGTTGGTTTCCAAAGTACTGCTGGTTGCGGGCAAAGTTATTCCCATTCTGCTGGCGGTTTCCCTGATAGTTGTTCAGCTGTGGCCTCCCAAAATTACCGCCTTGGATTATTTGTTGGTTCCCAGCTGGTTGTGAACGGCATTCATAGGACCGATGCCCCCTTTTTCCGCAGTTTTTGCAGGTGACAACATTCCCTGCGCAATCCTCTCCGGGATGGTTCCGTGGGCACCATTTGCAGAAATATTGCCGAGCTTTCTGATTCCCAGTGTTTTGCTGGTTGCCACGATTCTGCCCTTGGTTACTTCCTCCATTGTTTGGCCTGAATTTCTGAATTCCCCTGGAAAAGTTGTTGCTTCCTCCGACCTCTTCCAATTTACGCTTCTTGTGTTTCTCTTCCTGGGTGACACGAACCCGCCAGATGTCTGCAGCCCTGTCGTAGGCTTCATGGAGTGTGGAGTAAGTCCTGCTCAGGAGAGATTCTTGCAGCCTCTCGTGCAGTCCACCGATGAATCGGGAAACCTTGGAATCTTCGTCAGGCACCATGTTCCCCACGAATTGTGTCAATTCTGTGAACTTCCGGAAATATTCTGTCACTGAGTCATTCCCCTGCTGCAGGTTCTGGAATTCCTGTTCCTTGCTCCTCTTCACATGATGAGGGTAAAAACGAGCTCTGAACGCAGTTTGAAGTGCTTCCCAGTTGAATTTGGGATCAGCCAGGAGTGTTTCTCGTGCATTCCTCCACCAGAGGTTTGCTTCACTCTTCAAGTAAAAGACTGCGCAATTGACTTTCTTATCTTCAGGGCATTCTATTGTCCCCAGAATTTTATCCATTTCCACAATCCAGTCTTCCAACTCGACAGGATCCTCTCTCCCAGTGAACTCCATTGGTTTCATCTCAGTTACTTTCTTGGCCCAGTTAGTCCCTGTCTGTCCCCCGTTGTTCATCATCTGGGTCATTTGGGTGAAGAATTGCTCCATGGAGATGTTATCAGCCATCTGTCTGAGTTAAAATTTCCTATATAGTGATAACGGAGTGGTCTATTAGTCACGCCCTACGGTATCCTTGGTTAAGGTCGCGGAAACCTCAGTAATCAAGCCATTAGTTCACAGTAAACAAATCCAACATAAAATATCATGCATAGCATAGCAATTTTCTAATAAGGCACATAATGCCCATGTCTGTAACTCATCCATCGTAATTCAAATTCTTCTTTCCTCCTTTTCACTATAATGATCAGAGATAGTAAAAATAACTCATGAAACTCGCAAAACAGGATGTGGGTGGGCGGGAATACTCAAGACCAATCTCCTAAGCTACCCATAACCCGAACGGCTTTCCAATTTTTAATTATCTTGCCCTATGTTCATTTTAAGTTGCCCTACAGGTTTTTAATTCCCTTTTTACGGATTGCCTGCTCTGATACCACCTGCAACAACCCCCTTATCCGGCTCGGACAAGACCGGGAGGGCGATGCTAAAAGTAACGGCGGAAATCACAAGCATACATCCCAACTTAATTATTACATAACATTAAGCATCCAAAAAGTCATTAGACATTACATAAGTCTTTCCAAAATTCTACATAAGGTGATCTAGCCAACTACATCACTACTCGTGCTGAAAACCGTCTACGTGAGTCCCGTACCCTGCTATGCCATAGTCCTCAGCTCCTAAGCCTGCGGTGGGAAGGAAACAGGAACCGCAGTTTCAAAGTCAGTACAAAAGACTGAGTAAGCGACACCCAAGCATGTAAAACATATGAAGAATGAATATCTTTTCTTTTGCAATAACTCAGAACAGGAAATGAATAACAGGAATAAAATAACTTCTATGAAACAAGGCTCAACTGAAACTTCTCTTCTTTACTGAACTTCTTTCTTTTATAATATCCAAAACTCAAAAAAAAAATGATGTATTATTAATCTGTGTTGACACGGGGAAGATCCACTATACTATCACTAGCAGCCATGACCTTAAGTGCTGACACCCCCCTAAGACTCCTCGCGGCCAGAGAGGTGAGTACATGGAGCGACCCGGCAGGTTGCGACCGGGTTAAAATAAGCGGGTCGAGAGGACGAAGCCAACACGACCAGTCTAGATAAAAGAAATCACAACGATCCCCGCACAACTCTTTTCACTTTACTAATTATCCATTAATGTTATTCATGTGACAGTAGTAGACAAATCAACTTCTGAAAATATAAGAACGTCACAATTTAACATGAAAATAAACAACAAATATTTTGAGACGAATATAAAAGTTAAAACGAGACACGAAAGGAACTAGGCTCGCAAGACTTGGCATGTTCACTTACCTTAATTTCCGTAGCAAAAGCACGTCCTAGCAGTGGCTCGGGCCTACAAAGACGTCACCTACAAATCGTGTCTTTTACGTCAACAAAGATCCACATAAAATGCTATAAATCCTAAAAGAGTGTTTATATCAACTTAAACCCCACTATTTATATTTCTATCGTTTTATTACCCACTTATAATTTCCTAGAAATAAAACAACTCATCTATTTTTAAACCACTATTATTATTATTATTACTATTATTATTAATTAAAAGTGATTAATTAGATTAATAAAATTATGAGCTAAAGAAATTATACTTAAGAATTTAATTTGAATTATAATGACAAAGTGATTCTCGACTATTATGTTTTTAAGTAAAACTACACACGACACTATAATATTTAGGAAGTCTAATTTCACAAGTTTAATAACCAATTTTTGTAGACTAAGTGATTAAACAATATTTAATAAAAACTCTTTACCAAAACGTTTCTATTTTAGTTTCAAACAACTTGTTTACTATTTCTTTAACCGAATAAATTTTCCGAGACAAAAGCTACTATTTTTAGATATCATCTTTAAACCCACAATTATTATTAATTAATATTTTTATTTTTTAGCTAAAAGTGAAATTTTAATTATATAAACTCTAATTTGTAATAAAAATCAACAAAAACATAGTTTATATCAAAACAGTTATATTAAAAGACTCCAGTCACCCTATAGTTTCTGAAAATATTAAACAGTCCCCCTTTATCATGTTATAATATTTCTGAAAACTACACTTTGACCCCCTTTTTCAAGAACAACTCATTTTAGCTCTTCTAATCTTGAATCTAGCTACCAAGTTTGGATTTTGATTATGTATAACGACTAAGCAGAGGGTATAGCACATACCTAGGCCAAAAATGGCCGGAAACCGTTGAGATACGCGTCGGGTCGAGGTCTCGAATCGGAGTCGCCGGACTTTGAAGTTCACCCGCCGGAAATAATGGCTTCTTGGCCGGTTCTGAGCCTTCTGATGTCCTAATCGGGGCCTTAGGAGTCTAGTGGTAGTACTCGTGGTCGCTGGGTGTGCTTTGGCGGAGCTTCGGCCAAGTGGGTTGCCTGAATCAATGGTGGCGGCGGCGGCAGTGATGGCTTTCGCTGCTGCTGCTATCCTCCGATGCCTCTGACCTCTCCTGGTCCAGTAAAATGGGCGGAGAGGCTGAGGGAGTGGGACGAAGAGGAGGGAGAAGGAGGCGGTGTAATGGGTCTTCACCGGTGGTTGTCCCGACGGGAACACGACGGGGGTGGTGGCTCTGCTTCTCTCTGCTAGCAGCTGCTGCAGTGGTCTTCGAACAGAAAGGAGGTGAGAGTGAGAGGAAACAGAGGTCGAGAGGGTCGTGGGTCTGCTGGGTGGTGCTTGCTGCCGGAAATAATGGCGGCAGTGGTGGAGGGTGGCTGCTGCCTCTCTTCCTCCGCTGCTGCTGTTGGCTCTCTGGTGGCAGATAGGTGGAGAGGGAGAGAGAGAGAGAGTTGAGTGGTGGTGGTGGGTTTTTGCCGAACAAAACAACAATGGTGGTGATGATGATGTTGACGGTGATGAAGGTGGTGGTGGTAGCTGCTGGTGTTGTGTGATGGTAGGGCTGCTGGTGAAGCTCTTATATAGAGCTGGTTACTTGGTGGCCAAGGAGTGGAGGGCGGTGGTGAAGCCTCCCGAAGGTTGGGGCGGTTACGGGTTGGAGGCGGTGATGAAGCTTTGCCGGGAAGAAAAGAGTTGGTGAAGATGTGAGAGAGGGAGGAGTTATAGTGTGTGGGTGAAGTACTAGTGGTCTTAGTGATTGGGTGTGGCAACCACACCTAGTCTCGCGGTGGTCGGGTACGCGTTTAAAATTATAATTTTAACTAAATCTCCGAAACGTTATCGTATTATTTCACGATTGTTAATTTAATAACTATTCTAAAATATTAACACTCAAAATCTATTAAAACATTATTTGTCAATAAAATTATTATTATGCTATTATAATGACTATTTTACCCCTACTAATTAAACGGGGTATTACAAAAATACAAACTACTATTAAGTTCTACTAGCATTTTATAAAAAATAGTTCCTATAAATAAATGAGACTTCTATAACATAAAATTTAATAACTCTTCAATTAAACACTCGTTGTTTAACAATTTTTGCTAATAAGAAAATATAACGAAATAAAGAAACGTTAAGAAATTAATACGCGAGTTCAGGCTAATTTGAAGAATTGATAAGTAGGGTTATTAATAAGACTCGTAGAATTATACAGAGTTGTGACGATATAGAAGCTCCGATTTGTAGGTAACGGATTCGTAAGCAACGACTACAAGTAGGACGATTTGACGCGACGGAATCCAGGTAAGTAAATATGCCTAGCCTAGCGTGCTAGCTCCTGTTCGTGTCAGAGTATGCTTTTAATACTTGTCTCAAAATTATACTTTTGAGTTACATGTTTTGTTTGAAATCTCTTTACATGTTAAAGAAGTTTTTTTACTGCGAATTGTCACACGAATAATATTAATCCACTAATAACGTAAAGTGGAAAGAGTTGTGCGGGGATCGTTATATTCGCTTTTCTATAAGATTGGTCGTGGCTGACTACGTTCACCCGACCCGTTTATAAGATTGGTCATGGCTGGCTACGTCCACCCGACCCGTTTATTTTAATCCGGTCGCAACCTGCCGGATCGCTCCATGTACTCACCTCTCTGGTCGCGAGTAGTCTTAGAGGGGTGCCGGCACTTAAGGTCTTGGATGCGTAGTGATAGTAGATCTTCCCCGTATCAACAAAGTTAAAATGTGGTTTTGTTCAAGGACAAGAATGTCTATGAATAAAGGAAGGCAAGATTGGGATATCACTCCCCGTTTCAAGATCAAGAAAGAAGAAATTGAAAGGTTGAGAAGTTTAAAGCTTGATGTGTGCCTTGTTTACTCTTTTAAAGATTTACTTCCTCTTATTACTGTTTTTGAAAATAAATTATGTCTCGTCATCTGTTTACGAGCTAGGGTATTTATTTACTCAGCATTTCCCAGCTGACTTTAGAAACTGCGGTTCCATTTTCTTTCCCACCGCAGGATTAGAGGAAGAAGGCTATGGTATGGATGGGTACGAGACTCACTGAGGAGGTCACGTCACGTATTGTAAGATAGTTTGAATCATGTAAGATAGTTTGAATAAGGCTTGAATAATGTGTAATAATAACATATGAAGGACTTGAGAAGTAATGTAGTGTTTAATAATATGTAATATAAGTGCTTGGATGTTGTGCTTTCAATTTTTCCGCCGTTACTTTTAGCTTCGGCCTCCCCGATTCGTCCGAGTCGGATAAGGGGGTCGTTGCAAAAGTGATTTGGGACATGTCAAGTACATGGTGGAAAGTATCTTCAGAAGCATGACCTTGATTGATGTTCCTGAGGATCCTGAAGGAATAAAGAAAGAAGATTCAGACAAGGATTTTCCTAGTGAGCATTCAGATCGGGAAGAAACTACTCCAGTTTCAGACAAGGGAAAACAGGTAGCTGAACAGGCAGAAGATGAAGACAATAGCCCTGAGTCAGATGAGCTGCTGATCACCTTGAAGAAGAAAAAGAAATCTCCAAAGGCTGCTGAAAAGGACAAGATTGCAGAGGCAACTGTTGCAGGTGGGACTGCAGAGGAACAGGAAGAGCAGAACAAGACTGATGAAGAAGACAATGAGAAAGAGGAAGGGGATCAGGATGAAGATGATGATCAAGATCCTTAATCTTGCCTATTCTTTCTTCGAAATTCTCTCCTCTTTAAAGTTTTTAAGATTTCAAAATTTTCCAGACACTTGATCCAACATCTTCTATCTTTTTGATGAAAGTCAAAAAGGGGGAGAAAATTCTAAGTTTTTAGTTTCTAGTTCTTAGATTTATTTGGTTTTATTTTGCTGAAAATGTTTAAGTTTTTGTTGGTATTATGAATAATTTGGATCTTTTTGGAAATACTGTGTTTTAAATTGTGGACTAATCAGTTTATTTTGCAGAGACTAAGGATCAAACATAATTTGGTTTTGTCTTTCATCAAGGGGGAGATTGAAAGATCAGGTTGTGCAAGACTTGAAATAGCTTGGCTATTTCAAGGTCTTGGACCAGCTTTCAAAGCCTTGGACTACTTTCAGAGGTTTGAAAATAGTTTGGCTATTTTCAAAGCCTTGAAACTGGATTCAAAGCCTAGAAACTGCTTAACCTGAATACACATTCTCAGGGGGAGTTTTCTGCTAACTCTCTGATTTGATTTACTCTCTCTCTCTCTCTCTCTGTCTCTCTCTCTCTCTCTTTTATATGTTTGATTCATTGTGATTAGATGATGAAAGAAAAATTGTTCTAACATGTTTTTAATCATAATATATCATATGTTTGACCATGGTAATGCAGGAAATTTTGTTTCTAAGTTTTGCAGGATTGTTTCCTAAACTGAATTCCTGCAGATTTGGAAATACTTGGACACTTTGATCATGTGATCAATCAGACGTATATGACAGCTTCTCATGGTGGTTAAATAAAAGATTACAACAATATCTCTGAAGATTGTGATCATCCAACCGTTGGAGAAGACTTCAAAGTAGTCAAACTCTGTTGCCTACAAAATAGGAAGGTTGTTGCTGAAAATCTGGGGAGATTTGCAGAGCTGTTTGAAGTATATATAGAGCTCAAATTCGAAGCAACAAAGCAGAACACTCTACATGCAAAAACAGAGAAAGCATTCTAGATTGACAAGCATCAAATAAGTTCTTCATTTCTTCCAATCCATTCACAGAAGTTCACTGCATTTCACTGCAGTTTTCTACTCTCAAGTGTTCTTCTGTATAGAGCTATATTGGTAGATCATTTCTGTATTATCTCTAAATCTATTCTCGAGGATTGTTCAAAGTGAACAATAGAGAATTCTTAGTTAATCAGTTAGCTAGAGCAGGTACTAGACAGGTTAGGGAAAACCACAAGCTGTAACAGAGTAAGGGAACTCTCTGTGCTTGAGTTCTAGGGCTTAGCTTTTGATTAATAAGAATTGAGTTCAAAATCCTGCAAGGATCTAATCCCTGAGGTAGTGACGTAGGTCCAAGTGGACTGAACTCTATAAATCACTTGTCTTGTGCATTTTCAGTTCATTTACTTTCATAGCTTTTGCAGCATACAAAAACTTTTTATTTTTCAAGGGTTTGAACTTGTTTTCAAGGCCTTAAAAAAAGGCATACTTGTTCTATACTTTCTGCATCTACTTCCAAGGCTTGAACTTGTTTTCAAGGCCTTGAACTGCACTGTTTGCACAAGTTTTCATCTTCCTAACAAGTGTTGCAAAAAGTTGGCATACTCTATTGAACCCCCCTCTTCTAGAGTATCTTAGCTGTTTATACATCTACATACTCACACTTTCATTTTTTAATAGAAATAATAATCAAAATTAGAGGTGTGCAGAGCGTTGAATGATATTTCCAGTTCTGCAGATAGCTTGGAGGATATTTCAGTGCTCCTAGATACTTTCGAGGCAGTAGATGTGTGTTGGGTGCCACGACAATGTTGAAGAGTAAGGAGTAAAATATTATTTTCTGTTACTTTGGGGTTCTTCTTGTACTTTTCTCTTTCTTTTCTGTTACTGCTAAGTCAGCAGTTTGTTAGAGACTAAGCACAATTAGTTGTTTATAATGTGTAATGAGGTGTCTCGGTAATGATGATGAAAATGACTTTCCTAATTCCTTCTGATTCAGTTTCGTTATCATTTCTGTAAAGCTTGTGTTGTTTCTCTTCATGGTATCAGAGCCCTAGTGGCTAATCGCCGACGATCTCTGCAACTCTGTGAAGCTTTGTCTCTTTCATGGCGTCTTCTTCATCATCAGAGCCGATTCCTTCGTGCCTTCAATTTCTGGTTTCCAATATCCGTTCCTTGATTCAAATCAAACTTGATTCCACAAATTACAGTATATGGCGTGCTCAATTGGAAACTGCTCTCTCTGCGAATGATTTACTTCAATTTGTCCTTGGCCTTGAACCAAAACCACCGGAGTTTGTTACATCGCGTACTGGTGATTCTGTTGCGAATCCGGAGATTCTACGATGGCAGACCATCGATCGGCACCTCAAGAGCTGCCTTATTGCTTCAATTTCTCCGACGGTACTTCCTCTTATTCTTCATCTCACACACTCGTTTGAGATATGGAACAGTCTCTCTACTCGTTTTGCGTCTTTGTCTAGATCGCATATTCATCAATTGAAATTAGCTTTGTGCACTATTGATCAAGGAGAGATGTCTATCAATTCGTACTTGAATCGTGTGAAATCCCTAACTGATAGTTTGTTACAAGTTGGTGAAATCATCTCTTGAGGAAGATCTTGCGTTGTATATTCTCAAAGGCGTTTCTCCGATCTATGATAATATCAGATCTGGTGTTCGTACTCGTCCATCTCCGATTACTGTTGCTGAATTGAGCTCTTTATTGTTGTGTGAAGAACTTCATAAATCTATTAACAAAATGCATCTCAGTTCTGGTGATAGTACTGTGGCTGGATCTTCATTTGCTTCATCTTCTGCATTTCATCCACCTGAGTTTTAGGAAATGTATGTGAATAAAGGTCGTGGATATTCTCAGTTAAAACCATGTCCTCCATACTATGGTTCTTCCAATGTGTCTGATTCTAGTTACAGGTCATATGGTAGAGGTAGGGGTTTTGCTTCATGAGTTGTTTGTCAAATTTGTGGGAAAGGAAAGCACAATGCATTGAATTGTTGGCAGCGATTGAATGTGATTGAGTTTGCTGCTACAAGACCTCGACCTCAAGCTAATCATCTTCATGCTTCTTTGCCTGCTACTTCTTATTCCCCAAGACCTAGCTACAATTATGGTTCACTGGCTTCTTCTTACACACCTCCACTAGCACCACTTCCTAGATCAGTGGCTCCTCCTACTTGGCTTCTTGATTCAGGAGCTAACCAACATGTCACACCTGATGTTACTGCTTTGGACAATGTCATACCTTATAATGGTGCTGAGTCTGTTTATGTGGCCAATGGTGCAGCTGTTCCTATCTCTCATACTGGTACTAGTTCTATTACTTCTTCTTCTTCTTCTTCCAAACTTGATCTACCTCATGTCTTGTTATCCCCTGAATTCACATCTAACTTAGTGTCTGTTTCTCAACTCACTAAGGATAATCAATGTTCTGTTTTGTTTAATTCTCAGGGTTTTACAATCCTGGACAACCTTACTAAGAAGGTTCTGTCTCAGGGCCCCTGTGATAAGGGTTTGTATTCCATTCCTATGTCTTCTTGTCCTTCTTATGAACTTACTTCTTTTACTCATGTGGCTTCCATCCCTTCTCCTTCTCTGTGGCACTGTAGATTGGGGCATCCTTCCAAGGTGATCCATGATCATGTTGCTGCTCAATTACATGTTCCAGCACTTAGTTTCACTCATGTGTGTGAACATTGTGCAGTTTCTAAAATTCATAAGTTGCCCTTTGCTGTTTACAAAATCACTGTTCATCATCCTTTTAATTTAGTGCATGCTGATGTATGGGGTCCAGCTCCACATGCTTCTTTTCAAAAGTATTTGTACTATCTCATTTTCATTGATGACTATACTAGATATTGTTGGTTATATCCTTTGAAATCCAAGTCAGAAGCATTTACTTCATATGTTCATTTCACTTCTTATGTTTCAACTCAATTTAAGTCCTCCATTAAAATCTTCAGGACTGACAATGGTGGTGAGTTTGTTAGTAAAATTTTTGGTTCTTACTTGTTAAATCAAGGTACTATGCATCATCTCACTTGTCCACACACGCCTCAACAAACAGGAAGAGTGGAAAGAAGGCATAGACATCTAGTTGAAGTGGTTGTAGCCTTACTTCATCATGCAAAATTACCTCTGGCTTAGTGGTTGGAAGCAATTGACACTGGAAATTATTCGATAAACATAGCCAAAGGCTCTTCTTCATTTCAAATCTTCTTTTGAATATATGTTTCATACTCCACCAAATTATTCTGTTTTAAAGACCTTTGACTGTCTTTGTTTTCCATGGTTAAGACCCTATTCCCCTACTAAACTCTCCCCTATATCCACTTCTTGTGTGTTCCTAGGGCATTGTCCTACTTCTAAGGTGTATACATGTCTAGACTTGTCTACACACAGAATTTACTCTTCAAGACATGTTGTTTACTTTGAGCATGTGTTTCCTTATACAACTTCTTCTATTGTTTCTCCTCCAGCCCTTACATCTTTCTTTATTAATCATTTTCCTTCTCATTCAAATTGTACCATGTCTGCTCCCATTTCTCCTCCTAGATCTATTAGTCCTCCAGTTCTCCCATTTCTTCTACTTCTTCATTGTCCCCTCAAATTGTTCAACCTACTCCAGCTGCACCTAGTCATCCTATGACCACTAGATCCAGATCAGGGATTCTCAAACCTAATCCAAGGTATCAGACAATGTTAGCTAACTCTACCTATACTGATGAGGAGCCTCACACTTATAAGCAGGCCTCTAAGTGTGCTCATTGGGTTAAGGCTATGACAGAAGAGTTTCAAGCTTTGTTACAACAACAAACATGATCTTTGGTTCCATTACCTTCAAACATGAGACCTATTGGTGCTAAGTGGGTGTTTAAGATTAAAAGGTCAGCATATGGGTCTATCTCCAGGTACAAGGCTAGACTTGTAGCTAGAGGCTTATTACAAGAGTATGGGATTGACTACAATGATACTTTAAGTCCAGTAGCAAAGCATCAAACCATCGGGGTTGTGTTGTCTTTAGCTCTCTCTCGAAGTTAGAAAGTTCAGCAATTGTTTCAAATGCATTTCTACACGGTTCTTTAAATGAAGAGGTGTATATGCTTCAACCATAAGGTTTTGCTCATTCACAATTTCCAAATCATGTATGCAAGTTGCATAAAAGTCTTTATGGTTTGAAACAGGCTCCTAGAGCCCGGTATACAAAGTTTTCTTCCTTCTTTCTATCTCAAAGGTTCAAACCTATCTTTGCTGATCATTCTCTCTTCATCTACAAGTCTGCTGAGGTGATTTGCATTATTTTGGTTTATGTTGATGATATCCTTCTCACTGGGAGTTCCGTTGCCTTCAATTCATCTCTTCTTCAGAAAATGCAACAAGTTTTTGCTCTTAAGGATCTAGGCAAGCTCATCTACTTTATGGGTTTGGAGATTGATGATCGTGAGTTTGGTTGGAAACTTCACCAAATTAAATATGCCAAGGATCTACTGGATAAGACAGGGATGCTAGATAGCAAACCTGTTGTAACTCCTACTGTGGTCAAAGGTTATGACCCTGGTACTAGTTTAGACACTACCGTTTGTTTCACTGATGAGAAATTTTTTAGAAGCACAATTGGTGCTCTTCAATATCTGACATTGACCAGAACTGATCTTCAATGTGCTGTTAACTTCTTGTGTCAGCATATGCATTGTCCCGGTCCTTCTCATTTTGTTGCTTTAAAAAGGGTGTTGAAATTCATTAAAGGCACTCTTTCTGATGGGTTGTTATTTCAAAGACATCACTCTCCTATGAATCTCACAGCTTAAAGTGATGCAGATTGGGCTGGTTGTAAGGAGGATAGGAGATCCACATATGGGTTTTGTGTTTTTCTGGGTTCAAATTTTATTTCTTGGAGTTCTAAGAAACAGCCAACTGTGGCCAGATCTTCTACAAAAACTGAGTACAGGGCTTTGGCTGGTGTTGCTGCAGAAGTTAGGTGGCTTACCTTTCTTCTTACAGAATTGGGTATTTCACATTCTACTCCTCCTTTGCTGCTTTGTGATAATCAGTCAGCTTTGTGTTTGGCCATGAATCCTGTTTTTCATGCTAGAACCAAACACATTGAGATAGATTATCATTTTTTTTAGGGAAATGGTGATCAGATCTCAAGTCCAGGTGAAGTATGTCTACTCATGATCAGTTAGCAGACATTTTTACAAAATCCCTTTCTCATTCCCAGTTTCAAATACTCATATCCAAACTTCCGCTTCTGTGAAGCTTCGTTTGAGGGGGGTTGTTGAAGAGTAAGGAGTAAAATGTTATTTTCTGTTATTTTGGGGTTCTTCTTGTACTTTTCTCTTTCTTTTTTGTTACTGCTGAGTCGTTTGTTAGAGACTAAACACAATTAGTTGTATATAATGTGTAATGAGGTGTCTGGGTAATGATGATGAAAATGACTTTCCTAATTCCTTCTGATTCAGTTTCATTCTCATTTCTGTAAAGTTTGTGTTGTTTCTCTTCAGACAATTCAACAAACGAACGCATCTCCTTGCTGCGAGATCAAATCAGCTTAATGAGGACGAACAGTGGCAATAATTTCTGTCGCCTTGGCTAGCTAGAGCAGTAGAAAATGAAGCTTTAGGTAATCCCTCGTGAGTTGTTTTGTAATGAGTTTCCCTAAAAAAAACTAGAGGTGTGCTATTGTAATAATGTATGTTGAAGGCCAAGATAATGTAAACAGTTTTCCACACTGGCTTTCTAGTTTCTATCCCCAAAAAATGTACCAACCTTAAAAAAGAAACAACTTTTGCGAAAGCGTTGCCCTTTTATTGAGCCTCACACTCCTACATTATTCTGGCCATGTTCAACTAAAGGTAGCAGAGCTACATATGCAGAAACTTCTGCACAGTGCCTGCAATTGCGACATCTTCGTTAAGTTGCCAAAGTGGTGGCTTCACAACCGCCGCGCACGCATGCCAAGACATCACGGTAGTCCCGCGTGATGGTGAAAGAGTCGTACACTTTGCCGTCGCTGCTCCTCTTGTACTCAAACAGAAGAGAAGAGTGGTTAAACGCTGTCAATTTACTGAATCCGTAGTCATGATCCTTGAAGAGGCTCCAAAATGTATTCACTTTGCTGTACTCTGACAAATGGCTCCCTCCTCCCCCTACAACGACATGGATCGTCCCGTTCACCGTCCCCGAGTAGTGCGATTTCTCCGAGTTGACACATTGGTTCTACACAAATATATAAAAACCGCATCCTCAGTCACAACAACATACTAGTTTTTCCTTCTTAACATTAGCAGTCAGGGCCGAATTCAGGAATTTGTTACGATGATGGTAAATTAGATAAATCAAATAAAATAAGGGTGAAGTTTTAACTCTAAAATTTGAGTAAGGGTTATAGTACCTGGTAGATAGGGCAAGTTCTTTCATAGTTATGGACATGACCATAGAATGCTATGTCCACCTTGTACTTCTGCCAGAGTTTCTGCAAGCTTTCTCGGCCCATCGGTTCTTCAAACGAGCCTTCATAGCCGTACCAATCGTTTGAAGAGTAACCAAGAACCCGATGAGCAGCGAAAATCAACCAAGGTTGCTTTGCCCGGTCTACCGATGCAAGGCATTTCTCGATGAAGTTGTACTGCTCTGAACCCTCCCTCCAGTCGTGCTCAGTGTCCGCTATGCAAAAGTGAAACATTCCATAGTCTGTTGAATACCTGTCAGAGAATTTTTATGCAGAAAGTTCAATACTAAATGATGGGGCGAGTTTAAGGTAAAATGAGACAGTTTAATTCATACCAGTATTTAGCTCTATTCTCAGCAGGAACATAGTACATTGTCTCAGCCGGCACTCCACATTCCCCACCAGAATCTGGAGTGTCGTAAAAGGATCCTGACCCTGGCCAATCGCGCTCATGGTTGCCGCTGTGTTTGAAACATCACTTCGATGAGATTTCAATCAAGTATAAAAAAAACTAATTTTAATTGGCAAAAATATATCGATGTGGTTCTATATATGTTTGTTCGTTGAACACGGACCTGGCCACCATGTATGGCACGACGGATGAAATAGGCGCGACTTGTGCTGTGAATTGATCCCACTGAGAAATATATCCGTTCGAGTAAGGCATGTCTCCAATGTGGAATACTATATCGATGTTGTCTAGGTCCTTGATAAGTTGGTCCGTAGTGTTGAGTGAACCTGGCTGATAATTAGCGTACTCATTTGAACCGTCACGCTCGGCCTGTAAAATAAACAAATAAATAAAATAATAAACAAATTACTATAAACGACCAATGTTACAAATCCTGAGGTTCCACCTCAAAAACCAATTGGTAATGAGGGGAGTAGCCAAAGTATCTTATTAGGCACATGCGAAGCAAACAGATTCACAATGCAGGACAAACAGCGAGTCTCAACATCCCAAATGAAGTTTTTAATAAGTCGTTTTCACAGATGAGTGATGTGTTTTACCTTTCCCATGTCGCCAAAAATGATCACTTGCTGCAACGAGTCCTGGCCAGGGTACGGGGGAGACTTGAAAGAATAGATCTTGCTAAACACGAATGAGCCATCAGATAATTGGTGACCGAGCCTGTAAGTATACCTGGAACCAAAAACGTCACAACCACACGGTTAAATGGACATCTTAGTTACATTCGAAGCCTTGCAATACTATACACATTCTGAGAAATTAGTGCTTTGAGATACGTACACGGAGTTAGGCCACAATTCCTTCAAGAAACTGGTATGAATGAATCCAGGGTCGCGCCATCCCACTGTTCTTGCTGGTGGACCTGCAGGAAATGAAGGAATTTAATTTACTCGTGCACCGCTAAGTTAGTGTAAACAATCACTATCACAAGGCCACCTAGTTTTTTATTTCTAGATAAAATGTTTTCTGCTAAATATTATGCAAAATGACCAAAACATATGACATAAATCAACTATGTAAAGATGATCATTGAAAGTTTAAGAATTAATAGGTTAAAATCGGTTGAAGGAGGAACAATTGAAAAGTATATATTTGAAAAACAAATATATACTTTACCAAACTTCTAGAACATGATTATTTGCTGTCTAAAGCACTTTGAGATAGAAGCATTGCCAATCAGACTCTTAATATGACATGATGAAGTAAACCATACCACACATGTTGTTCCGGTGAAATGTCAAGGTTCCGGCTGGTGATTTCTTCTGAACATCCCCTTTCAAACCCCACTCCACAAAAGGAGTCGCTTCATCAATGTTATATCCACTTGTCCACGTTACTGTCATCTAAGTCGAGTACAAATTACAAAAACCATGTTAATTACGGCATCATCATTAACTAACTGAGCTAGTGGTGATCAGTTACCTCGTCCCATAGCTTTCCGTTAGCAAGGCGTGGATAAAGAGGAGCTTTAGGGTTTGCAAATGAAATCGAGTTTGAAACTGCAACCAGCTTTGGCTATATCCTCCCACAAAAAGAATGAGAAAACATCATATGAAAATGTCAGTGCATCGCTTGAGATAGTGGATAACTTAAGATGGAGTGTCATTTTGGTCTTACATTTGACAATCCGCCTGTAAATAACGCAAAGGCGAAATCTGAGCGCTGATTGATCAGCCGGAACTTCAGAGAAGCTCTGCCAGTGTTCACATAATCTGAGTTCGAAAAAGTTGCATACTTGTACTGTGGTTGGAGACATGGAATGACGATTGAAAATGTTAAAGAATATCAAAACAATCTTCCCAGTGCACTATTCTTCAGTTCACTTTGACCGATTAATTTAGCTAACGATATGATACGAAAAACTTGCTAATTTCTACAATAATATGAAAAAATTAACAAGTTTTTGTATCATATCCATAACTAAATTAGTCGGTCAAAGTAACCCCTAAAGTCAACTCGAAAAACTCTAGCAAAACAGATCAAGTAAAAATTATGTGAAATCGCGAAAGAACCTTGATAGGGGCTGTGCATAAATAGGGCTTTCCGTAAGGGTCATCACTAGCACAAGTCGATGAACTGCCATGACAAATAATTCATCAAGCTCTGCTATGAAATTGTTTACAATAAAACTGATAGATGTGCATCTAAATGCTCTGGAATGCCAAATCATTACTTGAATTTTGCAGGCGAGAAAACTCCGATCCAGTCATTCTCAGACGGGCTTGGGTACTCAAATTCCACATCAACCCATTGAGCATCCTCATCCTGTGAAAAAATCATCAAAATTTTCACATTTCAAAGTGATAAAGATCCACACGAATCTTCTTAGAAACATGGTGTTGGCAATGAAAGTAGAAAGACACTGTTTGTCACCCACAAATGTTCCCTTACTATCCTATCTCTCAATTGGTCCATGCACAAGACTGTCTTCCGACTTATATCGTCATTAATTCTAAAAAAAAACTTATATCGTCATTAATTCTAAAAAAAAAACTTATATTGTCATTCTGTCACGGTTCAAACACAACTTATATGAAATTTTATATTATCAACAATTAGGGTGTTGGATTTGTTTTAAATCAAATCCGAACCCCTACAATTTATCCAAGATTGAATATAATCTGAAATCACCAAAATTCTAATCCACCCCCCAAATCCAAACATACCGATAGTGTAATGTATTTTTATGATGATTTCATAGTTATAAAACAATTGTATGAAATAAAAAAATGTAACATGTTGAGAGATAGAAATGTAGGATTTGTCTTCCAACTTTCTTGCTAACTTATAATGGAGACGAGGGTGCTTGTTTAGGCATGTTTTTCAACTTCTTTATAATTTAGACAAAATCGAATTTTGCATAAGCTATGAGAGATGCTTACCTTTACACCAAGAAGAACCGGACCAGCTTTGATTGAAGCCGATTCATGAAACGCGAGAATTGTTTTCTCTATAGCAATTCGTGCTAGTGGTTGTGCCCCAATGACGTCCAAAGCAAATGAATCGGCTGAAATTGTTTTGAAATAAACAACCAACAAAACCCACAAAACCAGTGATATTTTCAGAGGTTTCTTCAGATAACTTCCCATTTCTCTGAACTCTCTCTCTCTCTTATGCAGAACTCACAGAACAACAGATGTTAGAAACTTGATAGACTGATGGATGGATAACTGCAAGGAAGCTACTTGACTTAAATAGCAGCTTCAGTTTGCTCTATGCAGAAGATATTGGCTTTAGGAGTGTATGCTTTTTCTTCAACACATTCATGTGAAAAATGTGAAGTATCTTCAACACATCCATGTGGAAAGTGTGTAATGTTGTAACTTGTAAGCAGGGTAAGATAAATTTAGTGGTGAAATATGAGAGGTAGGCCTAGCATAAAGAGAATTATTTTAGACGGCCTATTAAAACAATACAAGTCACCAAAGCAAAATAAATTTTTAAAGTTTTTGGTAAGCGTCAACATATGGATTAAGGATTCGGGGGCATATTTGTCCAAAGAGTAGGTAGAAAAGAATAGTCCACATTAATCTAACTAAGGGTGAATTTGATATGACTTTTTTTTTTTTTTTTTAGTTTTAGTGCATGTTTGGTAAATCGACATCTTTTCAACAATTGTGTTTGTTATGCCTGCATGTTTTAATCTGATAATCTGCAGATTAAAATAATCTGTGTGCAATTGTAGAATCTCCAAAATTGGGAATTATGCAGCTGAAAATCTCTAAAAAATTAATTTTGATATTTTTTAACATTAGCATGTTCACAGTTCACTTATAAATAGGTGTATTCAAGTACTTGAATTTTGAGCTTTTTAAATTTTGTTAAATTGATCAAGTTAGTAATCTATAATTTCAGCTCATACCAAACAGATTGTGATTCTCAGTTAAGTTAGATTTTCTTTTCAGATTATTTTCTGCTGATTATTGAGATTTTCAGCTGGTACCAAACAGGCTCTTAATCTACTTTGAACATTTAATCTGCATTGAATTTTTTGTTTTGTTTTTTTTTGTTTTTTTTGTTTTTTGTTTTTTTTTGAAACATGAAATTTTTTGTTTGGCATAGACTAATTTGTTCTGGCTTTTGAATTTTAACTTTCAATACAAAACTGGATTTTGTAGAAATGTCCTACTTATCTCTCTGTAATGAATCACATTAATCGAAGCCATCGTATTAATGAAAAAACAATCTTTAGATAATTGCATAAAAGTAGCCACAGTTTTGTGCCGAGTGCAATTAGATCCCTTTGTCATGGAAGCAGACTGATTATTAGTGGTACTACGTACTACTACTAGTATATTGTCTCAATGATTACACAGTAAACAGTATACGCGGAATCATGTGCTGTTTGTCAAGAAGTTACAAGTCGCAATCTGTAAAATTGATTGATGCGGTAGTTTGCTTGTCTGCAACTACGCATTCTTCCAAATTGCTGAGTCGGACATCACATGAATCATTACATGTACCTCCATCCTTTGAGAGCAATTGTTGGCTAATAATGGGAGTGTTTGGACAGCTTAAATCATAGTACTTCTTTCGTAATGTCTATTTCTTATGTTTTGACTTTTGTCACTATTCATCGAGTCTTTTGACCCGATGATTTTGATAGCAAAACGATAATTTTTTCATGTTGTTGTAGAGTAAAAGTTAATTTATAACACAGTGAAAAAATTATCAAAAAGTCGGGTAAGTTATTTTTTTTTTCTTTCCTTTTTTAGTTGTGAAATAAGAGAGGTACGCCTGGCATAAAGAGATTTTTTTTTTTAACCTCACAAACCAACTGAGTTTTTATCTCTTACATATTCAGAAAACAAAGCAACATCAATACACCTTCCTCCTAAACTCATACTTTTGGCTAATCTAACAATTTCATCTGCAGCTCCATTTTGTTCTCTTCTAATCCACCTGATCATACCAGCATTCTCCAGTAGTCCCTCTCTAATATCCTTAAGGATCATAGATAATTCCCAACTTTTCCTGAGTTTGAGAGCACAGCTTCCACCAACAGTTTGCAGTCTATTAAACAGCCTATTAAAACAATACAAGTCACCAAAGCGAAATAAATTTGTAAAGTTTTTGGTAAGCGTCAACATACTACCAATGGATTAAGGATTCCAGGGCATATCTGTCGAACGAGTAGGTAGAAAAAGAGTACACGAGTGAATCATGTGTTGTTTGTCAAGAAGTCTACAAGCCGCTCTCTTTAAAATTGATTGATGGGGTAGTTTGTTGTTCGCATGTGTAGAAAGAAGTCTGCTTCCAACAAAAAAATAAGGGTAAAATACAAAAATCACCCCCTGAGTATAGGTTAAATATAAATAAGTCCATCATCTATGGGGATATACAAATACCCGTGTCGTGTCAGAGACAGAAAATTCCCCTGTCTGTGGATGGACATTAGACGAATAGTACCCTCCTGTTACGATCAGTTAGTATGGGGTGCAATTTGACTTTTTTATGACCATTTTACCTCGATTTGTATATTTGTGTTTATTATGTTGATGATCAGTTGATGTTCTTGGTGTTCTTGACCACCACATCCACCTCCACATCCTCCACCAACACCACCCCCACCACTGAATCAACAACAACAAAATGCCCTGCCAAGAAACTAATTGCCCAGATCTTCATCATCTTCACTTTTACATCCACCCCGAATTATATAGCTACCAACAACACCATTACCAACACAAGTACTAACTGAAGCAAGAACAACAAAACTCCCCGCCAAGAAATTAATTGGCCAAATTGTCATCATCTTCACTTTTACAACCACCGCCAACCCAAGACCCCCCCCCCCCCCCAATGATACAGCTACTAACAACATCATTAACCTAGTCAAAACACATATCAACCAAGACAATGGATCCACCATCACCACAATTTTACCCTAACTGAGCCCCAATCGAGCCCCGAACAGAATCCCTGAACGAAAACTTAAAAGATGAAACCACGACTGAAATCAAAGAAAAAACCACCACTGAAATCGACCCCCAAAGACCACTTAACCTCGCTGTCTCTGCTTCTGAAGAGACCGACAAGGTCACGGTGCTGAATCGATTCTTCTATTTGCTTTTGATTCGGTTCTTAATGAACGGAGAATGAACGACGATTACACAAAATCGAAGATACATAGGGAACAAATCTGGGTTGTGGTTGCTTCGATGTAAGAGGAATCCCATATCGGGGTTGTCGTTCATCAGCCAGAGAGAGAGAGAGAGAGAGAGACGTAGCTGTTGGAATAGATGCCCTAGAGGCAATCTAGTTTAGTATGAATTTATTTGTGGCTAGAAATTCATTTATTATTTATTGGATATTTAATATAATGAAGTCCTTAGATTTACAATTGTGTTGTTTATCTTAAATATCCCTAGTCCAGTATAATGATTAATGGGACAATCATCTATAGACTAGTATGGGGTTGGATTGATATGGAGATATCATGATCCAACACATAGGTGTGCATTAGGGGTAATGACGCACTGGATTGACCCATCTCCGAGAAGGCTAAATACACGTTATGTTAAGTCACAAGTGCTTCTCGCAGTGCAATGGTATTGTCATCCTTAGACTTGAAGTCACTAGATATTCTAGTTGTGGATTATTGTGATTTTGGTAGCGTTAAACGCTACACCGTAACTGAGTAGTTATAAAGGCGTGTACCGGATACAATAAGAAGCAAGCTTAGAGATCGTAGTGGACGTAGATAGAATTTGTCCCTCCCACATAATGGGAGCAAATATCCTAGGCCACTCGAGGGATAGTGCTTATAGAATATCTGGCCAGACTTAAATAAATCAATATGGGATATTGATGTTATTTGCACGAATAAGGCTATTCCCATGGATCGAGAAACTATGGATTGGATATACGAGTGTGACTTGTATGTCTCGTGTCCAATCCGGATATAGAGACAAAGGGATGAGACAATTACTTGTACAAAGGTTGTCAAGATGACTATTCTATTAGTTGGCTAGAATGGATGTTTTGCTAGAAACCGCTCCATATTAGCAAATAGTTGCTACCAACTAAATAGATTCTATGGGGTCACACGCTAGATAGAGTTGAACTAGATTTGGGAATTAATTAATTGTATTAATTAATTAGAAGGATCACTTTGCAATACCTTGCAAACTTAGTAGGGACTAATTTGCAAGGAAGGGACTAAATTGAATTCTAGAAGGACTAGAATAAGTCCTTTAGGTAGTTGGAAAGGAGTTCTTGGACTATATAAAGGACCTTCATTCCTTCCTTCCCACACTTATGATTCATTAGATCATAACTTGAGTGGGAGAGAACAAAAGGAGAGAGCAAGCAAGCAAGGAAGGAGCACGCCGCCCCTCCCTTTGCCGCCGCCCCTCCCCGTCGGCCACAAGGAGGCCGAACCTCCTTTGGTTCGTCTCGTTTTGCGTGATTCTTCTTCCTCTTCCTCTTTCCGGGCTAGCACCAAGGAGTGGGAGATCTAGAAATCAACTCTAGACGTGGATCAACTATAGAGAACGTGACACAATTCGCGTTTGAAGTCATCAAAGGAGAACCCTAAGGTGTGTTAATTGATTTATTCCTTTACCATCGTTATGTCTCTTGACTTGTGATCCTTGGAGGGTTTTGCATGGTTAATTATTGTTTCCGTTGCGCATCCATGAATCAAAACCCTACAGTAGCAACGTTGGTGGTGGTTTAGGGGTTATTGTGCTTGCCGAAGGTTGCTGTGCTCTGGACCGTGGGTTTGGTTCTGCATCTGTACTCGACGACGATGTGGAGAAGATGGTGGCTGATGGTTTGTTGGTGGTAGGTTGAAAATGTGGCCAATGGTTTGTTGGTGGGAGGTTGAAGAGGCTTCTGAAGTTGATTGGTAGAACCGTTCAGGGGTAAAATAGGGAAAAGTATAGATCACTTCGAGGGGATCAAACCTCCAATGGTAGAATGTTATTGATAATTCTTAAGCATAAATCAAGATACACCAGTCTAGCAATTTATAGATAAATGCATAAAAGGGAAAGAAATAAGAAAGGAAAATAAAATAACATATGTCACTGATGAAGGCCTTATTCTCTCCTGAATTTGGGCACTAATCCTTGGCAGTCAATTAGTGAATGAAATTACCATACCAGGATCCGATACGGATTGCAATTGTATCATTCCCCCGCCCTTAAAACAACCTTGCCTCAAGGTTGAGAAGCCAGAAATGCATGAAACTTATCCTTTACTGTTTGGTAAGGTATCCAAGTAGCATCCTCCACTGGTAAGTTTGCCCACTGAATCAACACATCTACATCAGCTTTATTGGAACGCTTCACAATTCGTCGGTCCAATATAGCCTCGGGTTCTAATACCGCCTTCCCGTTGTTAGAAAATTCTGGTAACTGAGTTTGCACAACATGCTGATCACCCAATTTTTTCTTTAAACAAGAAACGTGGAAGACTGGATGAATTCTTGCCCCCTCTGTAAGGTCTAGCTGGTAAGCCACATGTCCTATCCGTTGGAGAACTTTAAAAGGGCCGTAAAACCGAGGGGAGAGCTTTTTTGAAGAACGAACTTGAATTGTTGATTGTTTGTATGGATGCAGCCTTAGGTATACCCAATCACCAATCTCAAACTCTCTACGACTCCTGTGCTTGTAAGCTTGTTGCTTCATTCGAGAGCGAGCAACGTGCAGGTTATCCTTAAGAAGTCGTAAAAGGTTATCCCTTTCTTTTAGATCACAATTAACCTGGTCCACACTCGAGGTTCCATGCGTATATGAAGTGACTAAAGGCAGTGGCCGGCCATAAACTGCTTCAAATGGAGTCATCTTAGTGGAGGAATGATAGGTAGTATTGTACCACCATTCCGCCCATGGAAGCCAACGTACGCAGTTCTTGGGCTTATCACATGTAAAACACCGCAAGTAGTCTTCCAGAATACGATTAACTACCTCTGTTTGGCCATCGGTCTGCGAGTGGTAAGTTGTACTCATCTTCAGCTTCGTTCCTTGCAACCGAAAAAGCTCTTTCCAAAAATTACTTGTGAATACTTTATCTCGATCACTGATTATAGATTGTGGCATTCCATGAAGCTTGAAGATATTATCAATAAAAACACGAGCTACAGTGGCAGCAGTGTATGGATGAGAAAGGGGACAAAAGTGGGCATATTTAGTCAGGCGGTCAACGACCACATATATCACACTTTTCCCTTGAGAAAGAGGAAGACCGTCAATGAAATCCATAGAGATGTCTGACCATACCTGAGTAGGAACCTCTAAAGGCTGTAAAAGTCCAGGGCTTGCCACTGTTTCTGCTTTATTCCTCTAACATATCTCACATTCTTGCACAAATCGCTTCACGTCCTTCCGGATTCCCTTCCAATAAAAAGCACGGGATAACCGCTTGTACGTTCTAAGATACCCTGAGTGTCTAGCAGATGGGGAACTATGAAACTCATTAAGTAGGCGTACCTTGTGGGTTGAGTTTGATGCTAACACAATCCTACCCTTGTACCTGAGGTCCTTGCCATCCCAAGTGTAATGAGAAGCCACAACTTGTTCTCCTTGTAACTTCAGAATTGTGTCCTGTATTGTTGCATCAGTTTGCCACTCTTTACGAATGTCATCTAGCCCACTGAAAATTGGAGTTGATATGGCGGCCACACTTGCTTGATCAGGTATTCTAGAAAGAGAATCGGCAACCAAGTTTTCTGCCCCTCTTTTGTAAACGATCTCATAGTCGTATCCCAATAGCTTTGACACCCATTTTTGCTGTTCCATAGAGGAAAGTCGCTGCTCAAGTATATACTTTATACATTTGTGATCAGTCCTGATCTGGAAGTGACGACCAATAAGATAAGGTCTCCATTTCGTCACAGCATGGATTATTTCCATCATCTCCTTGTCATAGACCGACATTTGTTGGTGAAGTTGAGACAATGCCTTGCTAGTGTAGGCTAAAGGCCGACTGTCCTGCATTAATACTCCCCCAATTCCTACTCCACATGCATCACATTCAACCACAAATAATTTCTGAAAATTAGATAGCGCGAGAACATGAGTGGTACTCATGGCTAGTTTCAGTTCTGCAAAAGCTAAGTCAGCTTCTCGCCCCCATTTGAAAGCATCCTTGCGAAGTAAAGATGGTAAATGAGCACTAATCTTAGCATAGTCCTTCACAAATTTTCTGTAATATCCGGTCAAACCTAAAAAACCACGTAGTGCACGGAGATTTTTTGGTGTCGTCCACTGGACCATTGCCTCGACTTTAGAAGGATCTGCTGCAACGCCGTTCTTAGAAACAATATGACCAAGATATTCGACCTGAGACTGCCCAAAGCTGCACTTAGACTTCTTAACAAACAAAGAGTTTTCTTGCAGCAAGTTGAAAGCAATATGTATATGATGCATATGGTCTTTCCAAGATGGACTATATATGAGGATATCATCGAAGAACACCAAAATGAACTTACGTAGATGTGGTCGAAAAATGTCATTCATCAAGCTCTGAAAAGTTGAGGGAGCATTCGTCAAGCCAAATGGCATGACAAGGAACTCGTAATGACCATCATGAGTTCTAAAAGCGGTCTTCGAAATGTCGTCTTCATGAACCCGAATCTGGTGATATCCAAAACGTAAATCCAGCTTCGTAAAATGCTTAGCACCTCCGAGTTCGTCTAGTAACTCATCGACAACTGGGATCGGGTATTTGTCCTTAACAGTCCTGCTGTTTAACACCCGATAATCGACACACATCCGCCATGTACCATCTTTCTTACGAACTAGCAGGACTGGAGAAGAGTGAGGACTAACACTTGGCCGAATAATCCCATTGTTCAACATTTCCCGAACGATCTTCTCAATCTCGGACTTCTAAATATAAGGGTAACGATATGGTCTTACCGGCGCTGGTCCACTGCCCGGAAGCAAGGGAATGCGGTGATCTTGTGCTCGCTTGAGTGGTAATTCTTTCGGTTCTTCAAAAATTGCTGAAAACTCTTTCAAGAATGCTTCAAGATCATTGTTTGCCCCTATAGGGGACTTAAAATTTCTCAACTCCCTGACCTCTACCACAAATAGTTCAGATGGTCGTTTTAGAATCCTTTCCATTTGGTGCGTGCTGACAGAGGTAACTTGCCTGCTTTATTTCCTTGAATGACTACATCCTTTTCGTCAACAACAAATTTCATAATAAGCTCTGAAAAGTTCCAAGTAATATCTCCAAGAGTGCGCAACCAACGAGTACCCAAAACTAAGTCACAACCATGCAACGGCAATATAAACAAATCAGATTTGATACTCTGACCTTGTATGGATATCTGGACATTTACCAGCACATGCTAAAGCTCTTCCGTCTGCAACTTGTACCTCAAACTTCTTACATTTGTCAACTGGACATCCTACCTTCTTGGAGACATTTGAGTCTATGAAGTTATCCGTACTCCCCGAGTCAATCAAGATAACTACAGGTTGGCGTTTGATAAACCCTTTACCCACATGGTTTGAGGAGTATAATAACCTGATAAGGCATGGACAGAGATCGCAATTTGTTCGCCATCCGTAGTTTGGCTGTCATCTCCTTCCCTTGTGGTCTCATCTGACTCACACCCTCAAGGTCATCTTCAGCCTCTCTAACAGGTTCTATCATCAGCAACCTCTTATGTGTACATCGGTGTCCCTTTTGCCATTTTTCATCGCAGTACCAACAAAGTCCTTTTGCTGTGCGTTCCTTCAATTCGTCATCTGTTAACCTTTTAGTAGGGGCGTAGCCACTTGGAGGTGTTGAAGACGTTTACTTTTCTCTGAGAAAATGGCTCTGAGAATAACTTTTTGTTGTCCGTCGGGCAGCATCCATCATTCTCTCCTCTTGCAAGCGGGCAAATGATATTGCAGCTGTCATGGTATGCGGCTTATACATCTTGACTTCCCGACGTATCTCAAGTTTTAACCCTTCAATGAAAGTACCTACCAGTTGAATTTCTGACCAATCGCGAGCCCGATTTGCAAGACTCTCAAATCTTCCTTGATACTTCAGAATAGTTGAACTTTGTTGAATCTTGGCAAGTTCACCATGGACATTGTCATAACCATTAGGTACAAATCGAACCATTAATCCCTCAACAAACTCATCCCACCTAGGCAATCCTCGAGTAGATTCAAACCAGTCAAACCAATTAATTGCTTCATCGTCAAGGTAGATAGAAGCAATCTCTACCTTCAAATTATCTGGAGTTCGGTGAAATCTGAAGTAGCGCTCTGCACGTGAGATCCAGCTGGTTGGATCTCCTCCTTCCCATCGTGGAAACTTTATCTTCATTCTGGACAAACCAGATTATCTATCTGGATATTCATTACTGTTGCGGATGGAGTCGTCTGTGTTGGTAGTTCTGTCTGTTGTGGCCCCTCTAGCATGACCTTCACCATTAGTTGGTGAAATAGATGCACCTGCAGAGGATGAGTTTGATGTAAAACCCATTCGTTCTCTATTTGGCTGGGACAACAGGCCTACAATCACATCCAGCTTGTGTTGACATCAAGCATATCGGCTTGTAATTTCTCAATGCTTTCACCATGCTTCAGCAACATGGTACTTTGTTGGTTGAGTTGTTCATCTCGCTCAACATTACTTCTTGTCATGGTGATGAAGGATCTTTGGCTCTGATACCAAATGGTAGAACTCTACTGGGTTCAGGGGTAAAATAGGGAGAAGTATAGATCATTTCGAGGGGATCAAACCTCCAATGACAGAATGTTATTGATAATTCTTAAGCATAAATCAAGATACACCAGTCTAGCAATTTATAGATAAATGCATAAAAGGGAAAGAAATAAGAAAGGAAAATAAAATAACATCTGGCACTGATGAAGGTCTTATTCTCTCCTGAATTTGGGCATTAATCCTTGGCAGTCAATTAGTGAATGAAATTACCATACCAGGATCCGATACTGATTGCAATCGTATCATTGATTCACACATAGATATGAGATTTCTTGGTGTGAGGTTACTCTTCTCTGTGGGTTGTGTCGGGAGAGGAGAGAGATAGAGATAAGGTTGGTTTAGGATTAGGAAATGAAGAGAAGGGCAGGAAAAGATATTTATAATGGGGTACTTTCGTAACATTATTTCCTAACTCTGACAGCGGAGAGGTAATGGTATACCCCATAGACGAGGTGCTTATTTGTATTTAACCCATACTTAGGGGTGGTTTTTGTCTTCTACACAAATAATAATGACGTTATTTCCTCAAAAAATAATGTCATTTCAACACCAACAAAAAGTACTCCTAATGTTACATACCGTACTACTTGCAAATTCCTGAGTCGAACATCACATGAATCATGACATGTACGTCAATCCTTTGAGAGCAATTGTTGGCTAATAATATGTCACAACTTATTGAGATTTACATAAATTACCGTATCTTCTTAACAGCAATAGCAAGGGGCTTTGTAAAGGCATAAATGCAGTGCAAGCAACAAAAGTTACCAATCGGAGAAGAAATTATCTCCCAATATGTCGAGAGGTATAAGCTATTCCCCCCTAGAGCTAGAATACAAAAGCTAAACATATTTTCCTGTACTCTGAACTAAAAAATGAGCTATAAAATGCTAAAATAGAAAGAATTTACTACCAAATGGTTTCTTCTATTAAAAACCCTAAGCAGCGGAAATGGTCGGTTCACCATCCCTGACAAAGACGTGTATCATCTCATTTGATACATATTGCATTGTTTTTTAGTAGAAGGGCAGAATTTATAAATAAAGAAAAGTATTACAAAGGAAAACATTGCAGCAGCTAGGGTGGTAGCTCAAGTGGTAGAGCGTTGGAAGCCTCTGCATGAGGTCCCGGGTTCAAACCCGGTTGACAACAAAACAAATTCTCAAAATAAAATGGAAAACATTGCATACAGAGTAAACATAGAGCCCAGACATACTGCAGTGTTGCAATCAATGTTTTTCAGGTCTTTTATAAGTTAGCAGCATTTTGAACCGCCTGAAAAGATGAATTAGTTGGAACAAGATTTGTCTGAGTAAGGATATACGAAAAGACATCCCCTATTAGGGCATCTCCAACCCCATGGGGGGAGGGGGACGGGGAAGGGAAAAATCGTATAAAAATACGGTTCATGTCCAACCCCATGGGGGGAGGGGGAGGGGGAGGGGGTGCTATGGGGATAAATTTTGCCTTGGGTGAGGGATGGTTAGGGGCGATTTCCCCATGGACATCCCCTCCCCCTCCCCCTACATGGAATGATTAATTAATTAAATATTTGATAATTTTAATTACACATACTAGTATTTTGTGATTAGATTATGTATTTTATTATTATGATTAATATTTTTTTTATTTCTTAAAATTAATAATGTAATCACGATTGTTGGAAAGTATATTTACGAAAAGTCATCATTATCTTATTTTTTGAAATTTAATCTTTTCAACTAACGAAAGAACTTGTAATCGTTGTTAGGTTGGTTTATTTCAATTTGTGTGTTTTATCCATCTACTTGTTGCATTTTTGTATTAGTGTTTAATTTTATTTCTTGTAATAACGAGTTTTTCGAACTTGTAATTGTTATTTTTTCGAAAAAAAGTTTTGTTTGTTAATATTATTTTAATTATTATAAGTATTATTATCATTGTTATTAACATCTTTTATGTGTATGTCTCTGTGTGTGTATATATATACACATTGGTAAACAATTTTTCATTTACTTTTTTGTATTAATAATTCATTTTTAAATCATTAAACATATATTACAAATTAATTTTTTGGGTGGGGGGAAAGAAATGGGTTGGAGACGATTAGTAGTTTGGCGGAAGGGGAGGGGGAGGGGTTCCCCTCCCCCTCCCCTTCCGCCAAACTACTAATCGTCTCCAACCCATTTCTTTCCCCCACCCCCCACCCCCCAAAAAAAAAAAATTGTAATATATATTTAATGTATTAAAAATGAATTATTAATACCAAAAAAAGTAAATGCAAAATTGTTTCCCAATATACCCCCCACACACACACACACACACACACAAAAAAGAATGTTAATAATAATAACAATGATAAGAATACTAATAATAATTAAAATAATATTAACAAACAAAACTAGTATTCGAAAAAAATAACGATTACAAGTACGAAAAAGTCGTTATTACAAGAAATAAAATTAAACACTAATACAAAAATGCAAGGAGTAGAGCGATAAAACACACAAATTGAAATAAACCAACCTAACAACGATTACATAAAATAGTTCTTTCGTTAGTTGAAATGATTGAATTCTTGTTCAGACACATTGGCCGAACTTCCATAAACACTTCCAAATATGCTTTTCCGAATCTGTTTTTCGTAAATATACTTTCCAACAATAGTGAATACATTATTAATTTTATTAAATAATACAAAATAAAATTTATTAATCATAATAATAAAATACATAATATAATCATAAAATATTAGTATGTGTAATCATAATTATCAAATATTCAATTAATTAATCATTCCATGTAGGGGGAGGGGGAGGGGATGTCCATGGGAAAATCCCCCCTAACCATCCCCCACCCAAGACAAAATTTATCCCCATAGCACCCCCTCCCCCTCCCCCCATGGGGTTGGACATGAACCGTATTTTTATACGATTTTCCCCTTCTCCCTCCCCCTCCCCTCATGGGGTTGGAGATGCCCTTACAAGGCCTGTCATTTCAGAGTAGTTTTTTTTTCTTCTCTCTCTCTCTCTTTTTTCTGATCAATATTGCAGGGTAGTTTTTGCGTGCAAGCAATAGAAATTTAGAATGTGGCCTTCTGCTAGATGAGAGTCAATGTTCTACAAAAGTAAATTATAAATAAGACAAATCACAGTAGTTTCTTTTTTCTTTTTTTTTAGAATATCACAGTTGTTGTTTTCCTAGTGAGAAACTAACTGTCCTGAGTCAAGGAATTTTCAGCGTAGTTTCATTTGAATAAAGTAATGTCTTTTATCCCTTAACATGATTGTTTCTTTTTCTAAGACATGTTCCATATCACTACAACTGTTAAATCTTCACGAGAAGTGCAACATTTTTGCTCTAACTATATCGTGTTTTATGTACATTGCTAGTGACAGAGTAAGTCATCAGCATCAGGGGCGGATCCAGAATTTCATGTCATTGGGAGCTAAATTGGAGAAAATTAATAATAAAAATGTAAATTTTGAATTTTATGATGTTGAGTGGGAGCTAAAGTGCAGTTTATGTGGGGGCTAAACTGAAAAAAATTGACAAAATAAGAGTAAAATTTTGAATTTTCAAAGTTAAGTGGGGGCTACAGCCCCCACCTGTCCCCATTTGGGTCCGCCCTGATCAGCATGTTCCCTATGTTTGTCCTTTGGCCTTTATGTGTGTGAAATTTGGTTGGTTTTCTGGAGTAGAATGTTTCTCTTCTTTTTGACCACTACAGTTGAATACTACCTTGCCCATGTCGCCAAATATTACGACCCGCTGTAATGAATCCCGGCCTGGATATGATAAAATGACTTGAAAGATTACGTCTTGCTCCAGACATACGAACCAGCGCATACCTTGTGACCTAGTCTGTAAGTGTACCTGGAGGAAGAAAATCTTTGTGTAAAAATAATGATTACTCATTGTATAAACACTCACTGATGACATAAATGTACTAACATGAACAGCGCACAGTGCTCCCTCACTGACCGCACCATGGAAGGAAAACTATACACGGCCAGAGATATTCGTGGACTCCGTATGGCAAATTCTAGCAGACAAACAGGTTAAAGGCTCACACGTAGAAATTTATCTAGATTTTCATATTGGCCCTGTTTGGATAACATGGTTGGACTCGTTTGGTTAACCAAATTAGGTGGATGTTTGGATTTGAGGGTTTTGATTTTGAGGTTTTGACTTTTATGTGAGTAGAAAAATGAGTTGAATGTTGGGTCCTACAAATTTTAGGTTGAAGTTTTGGTTAACTTTTTGTGGAGGTTAACCAAACCATGATATCCAAACAGGGCCATTTATCTAAAACTTTTTAGTATAGCTTTTCTCGAGAAATTAGCCATTGAGGAAACATACACAAGAGTTTGGCCATAGGTTCTCGCAAGTGGACCTGCAGGAGATCTAGTTTAGTTCTACATGCTTGGAATTTGGAACAACGCAGAGAAAAGAAGCATACCATTAGTTTTGCACCGTATTAATTGGAGTCAGTGTTAGACATCTGGATAAGTCGAATCAGCTCAAAACAAGAATTGAAGTACAACAAAAGATCTAAACGTTACAGGAAACTACTATTAAAACATTCAGAACGTGGGTTTTGGAGATATGTCAAGTGCACAGTCTCCTTAAAATTATGATAGAAATAGTCAAAGTTTTACACAATATGGCAGTCAGTTTTACAAGATATTATGATGAAAGTCTCCACAGCCAGAACAGGTCGAGTTCGTTATAGTAACTTGACCTAACTTGATTGACTGCCATATTGTATTTCATTAAAAGTCATCCAATTTGCCAAAATAAGTTGGAAATAAGAGGAAAAGGTATCCGCAGTAAAAAGAACGAAAGTTAACGAGCACGGCCTTAAGAATGAACTTTTTGGCTGACTGGTAAACCATATTCGTGAGACGGTGAGAGTAAAATAAAGTTATAAAAAAAGCTCTGTTTTTAATGTGATTGGCAAAATTTGTTGATAAAGAACAGAAACAGGAGTTGCATTGTGACCACAAGCATATGGAGATTCCAAAGGGGAGTAGATAGAATTCCAGCTTAAGGTGCATATGAAGTTGATCAGACTAAGTTCAATATACTAAACTTAGTGAATAATCATTCTCATACAACACATGCTTTTCCGATGAAATGTCAGCGTTCCGGCTGGTGATCTTGTTCGAACACCTCCCTTTAAACCCCACATATAAAAGGAATTGCTTCATCTGTGTTATATCCACTCGTCCAGGTAACCGTCATCTGCAAACCAAATATACGGTAAAAATCAGCATTGAAAACTGACAAGTCCAATCGCCCGGAGAAACTGAGAAAATAACACAAAATCACGAACACGTCCACTCTGACTTCATGGTGTTCATTTTGGTAAATGAAGCAGCTACAGCCACAACGTAAAAAATGCTGACCTCATACCATTGCTTTCCATTCGCAAGGCGAGGATAAAGAAGTGGTTTAGGATTCCAGAATGTGATTGAGTTTGAAACTGCTAAAAGTTTCAGCTGAAACATCATGCATGCAACAAGTCAAAATAAGTTCAAGTAATGGAAAAAGATTAAGATTCTTCGAAAGAAACAAGCAGCATAAACTATAGGATCGGGACAAGCAACAACATGGATTAAAACGAAGTGAACAAACTTAAAATAGGTCAAAGGTGAAGCACTTGTAAAAACAAGAACAAATAAATGAAATTTGACATAGAGCAGCATAGCACCACGCACATTTGTCAACCCGCCTGCTAAGAAAGCGAAAGAAAAATATGCCCACTGATTCATTAACTAGAACTCCAGCGAACGTTTGCCTGTCTTCACATAATCATGAGGGCTGAAGCGTGCGAAATTGTACTGTAGTAAAAGACAGGTGACTTAATAGTTAGTAGATTATAGAACTACAAATATGAAATACCTAAGAACCATTGTAAGTAATTAGCAGTCAAACTGAAACAAACATAACTTGATCGGGGCTGTGCATATATATGGAGTCTCCTTTTTTTTAACAGTGATGCAGACAGATGAACTGCCAAAAAAAGAGTTGAGATTAAGTAATACAAATAAGATTTAGTCTAAAAAAAAAAGAGTTGATATCATGAAAACTTTATAGATGGCCATTGCTTGAACTTTGCAGGTGAGAAAGCTCCAATCCAATCATCCTTCAACGGGTAGGGGTACTCGAAGTCCAACGTAACCCATCCATTATCTTCACCCTACATCAACCAAACATGAATTTAAGGTAGCAAGCCATGCCAGTTTTCTTTATTTTAAAAAATCAATCAAACAAAAACCAAATCATATGTGCTAACAAAATTCAATAATGTACAAGTTGTGTATTCCTGATATCACAAAACATGGTGAGTACAAATCAAGATTCATCCACCCGAGTACCCCCAAATGAGTAATCCAATGTATACCTCATGTGTGGAAATTGAGTGTGCAAGTGGAAAAACCCGAACAAGGCGTCGCTACATAACCGTATGATCATGAAGGGTACATTACCATTTTGAGCCTACAGCAGTACAGCCCCATTCTGAGTAAGCTACAATCTTTACCGTCTCATCAAGGCTTATGAAAAATTTGTAGGAAATTGGTGTTTAAACCGGCTACGAACTCGGTCTTTGCAATTTACCCGGTGGGGAATAAGACAAAACTTATCCCCCTCACAATTGGAGGGTAGATTGCAAAGACCATTATAAAACTACTTCAAACAGACCAACTATGTACAGAGAATAACATCACCATGATCAAACCAGCTATGCTCAAGACATGTTTGTGAAAATGCCTGAAAGAGCAAGTTCAGAATTTGACTACACATGAACTCACAAAATATTTACCTGGACGCCGAGGACGATTGGACTGGCACCGATACGAGCCGATTCATGGTGAGCGGCTCTGATACTCTCGATCACAATTTGTGAAAGTGGTTATACGCCGATCAAATCGAAACCCACCGGAGCTAAATTGGGTCTGGAAAGAACAAGAACCCAGAAAACCAAGAAGGCAGATAAACCATTCACAAGTTTCTGGTAGCAACCCATCTCCTCGAATTGCGGGTAGAGGTTCTGGTGGCATTAGAGACTCTGGAGAAAACGATGATTGTGACTGTAGGTAGAGTGTGTGTGTGTGTGTGTGTGTGTGTGTGTGTGGGGGGGGGGAGGGGGTTGTGTGTGTTTAAAAACCGTAAGTGTCCGTGTGTGTTTGTGTGCCGAGTAGATACCTTTTAAATTAACACACACTTTTAGTTTTTCTTCTTCTTTGATTAATTATGAAATAATGAAATTACAATGTTTAAATAGAAAACTAACTAACCCTAACTAGACGATTTGACATGACGGGCTCGGCCCAATCTACTAACTAATTAAATAAACCATTAATTAAATTAAATATGTTGATAGAATTAGACTCACTCTCCTTAGTGAGAGAAATGAACCGATTAACTCAGGAGAAGGAACTAGAAGATGTAACGGAAGTGGAGAACCTCCTCGAACCTCGAAGAGTGTATACATCTCCTCGGAAATACACCACATCACGTGGTCCAGCACGTTCCACGACAGTGGAATAAGTGTGCCCATCGATTTGCGCGACATGCCGTTCAACTTTCTTGTAATTCGATATGGTTTTCTGTTGCCCCGGAGTGGGCTTCTTCGCTGTTAGAACATGATTTATTGAGCCGTTTTGTGGGCCCGTTGGGTTGAATAAATTGGGTTCATCAAAATAATAATAATAATAATACTAACACGTAAATAAATAAATAACACAATGGATGACGATACGGTTGACCCGTATCAGCGTTGTAATTTATGAGAGAGCACTGGAAAACCCCACACTCGGAAGGAATCTTGCAATGCAAGCAAAAGTACGATGATCAGGAACTTGTATGGTACATAAATAAAAACTTCAAGTCTAAGTTAAAAATGTATGAACCAGATTAGTTATCAGAGAACTTATAACTTACTACATTATGCAAGCTCAACCAAGCACTCAAATCTAATACTACCTCCGTTTCTTTCTCTATGTCCTCGCACGACTTTCGAGTGTCACTTTAACCCGGTGAATTGGTTAGCAAAACGATGGAAAAATTTGATAAATATGTCATGGTGTCGTGCATCATAGTTTCCCAGCAAACACATTTGTCACTATTGAGAGTCTTCCAAACCTATTGGCCGTCTCCTTCAATGATAATGGTCTTATCTCCCCATTCATCAAGAATGCTACAAGCCAATCTAACAGATTTTGCAACCAAAGAGGAGCTGGATTTGATTTTTTTCTTTTCGCCCTTCTCCTAGCCAGGTTCCTTCATGATCTCTTCCTATCCAACCAATGACTGAACTGTGATTCGAGTTATCCCAAGTAGTAGCACCCACATTGATTTTTACATCCACATTGTGATGTTGTGAATACAAGAAACAGTGAACAAACTGACAAGGGAATGCAAACCCTAAAAACTACTTTCCTGTACCCTGAGGCCTGAACACAAAAATTTAGCTATAAAGTGCTAAAATCGAACGGATTTACCATCAAAAGATGACTACTACTAGATTGTTTGTTCTCAAAAAGGAAGAAGAAAGAATTTACCATCAAAAGATGACTACTACTAGATTGTTTGTTCCTAAAGAATACTTAAAAAGAGCACAAAACCTAAGAAGCGGAAGTGGTCGGTTCACATCCGTCGTGCACACATGCCAACACATCCCGGTAGTCTCTTGAGATGGTAAACGAATCGTGGACCTTTCCGCCCCTGCTCTTCTTGTACTCGAACAGAAGAGATGAGTGGTTGAACGCCGTCAGTTTCACAAATCCAAAGTCATGATCCCTGACGAGACTCCAATTTGGCTTAGCTTGGCTGAACGGTGACAGGTGACTCCCACCTCCCCCGACAACGACGTGTATCGTCCCGTTAACCGTCCCCGAGTAGTTTGACTTTTCCGTATTCACGCATTGGTTCTGCACAGAGATACACATGCGCATATAGAAGTCAAATGAGGGATATAACTAGCTAATGTGCTTGATGCATCATTTCATTGATAAATATTGTATTGTTGTACAAGAATGAGAATTGATAAATATTGTTAGGGCCCAGATAGTTCATTGAGGTCTCAAGTTCAAGCCTCTAGGTTAGAATATGATTTATAAGATGTTCTACGTAGTTGGCAAAAAAAATAGAGGGGAGAAAAACCATTGGTACCTGGTAAATAGGGCAAGTTCTTTCATAGTGGTGGACATGACCATAGAATGCAATGTCCACCTTGTACTTCTGCCACAGTTTCTGCAAGCTTTCTCGGCCCATGGGTTCTTCAAACGAGCCCTCGCTGGCATACCAATCGTTCGAAGAGTAACCAAGAACCCGGTGAGCAGCGAAAATTAACCAAGGTTGCTTTTGCCTATCTACTGATGCTAGGCATTTCTCGATGAACTTGTACTGTTTAGAACCCTCCCTCCAATCATGCTCAGAATCTGCTATGCAGAAGTGAAACATGCCATAATCCGTTGAGTACCTACAAGTACCCATACAGCTTATGGTAAAGAAATCTATACATTCAACTAGAAAGATAACTACGGTATTCAAGTTGAACATCATGCTGATGTCAGGGCACGTCTCTAGCATTTTGGTGGCCTAAAGCGAACAATATATTTGAGGCCCTCATATATTGTCTAGACATGCTTTGTATTGAAAAGATCTTATGTGGGAACATTTTGTTCTTTGTTTGTGCAATGTACGCGCTACCTTCGTGTCGACTCGCACGATTCATGTTTTTATTTAATTTATACAATTTTTATTTGTTCCCGTTTAATGAAATCTCAAATTTTAGTCTAAATCGTCAAAGTCAATTTTTCTTAACAGATCCTCAAAAGATATGTGATGAATGTTTGAAGTATCTCAGAAATAATATCTAAAATGCTAAAATTGTTTCAAAAATTGTATATAAAATGCTAAACTAACTGTATTATTTTCGAAATTTGGGCCCTCTATTTTTGTTGTCCCTAAGCGGTTGCATTAACCACCTAATGGTTGAGACGGCCCTGCAGATGTGATCCATCTCCTAAACCTTTTTCTACGAACAGAGTCAAACCTTTCAATGCAATAAACCATGATCTCCGCCCACGATCTCCGCTACCTGTCTCATTTATACTGCATTATTTTATTTTATTTTTCCTTTTTTCTTTTCTTCACAAGTACGGACAAAACCTGGTGCGTAATTTACAAATAAGCATTTTCACAAAGGTGCTGATAACTGTCGCTGTGGGGTTTTTTTATCATCATTTCGCAGATATCCAAGTAAACTATAGTCGGTGTTGATCCTTTAAGAGTTGATTCTGGGATTCCAAGCAAGTCCTCGGAGTGGAAGAAATGTGAGTTCTTGGAGCTGGCTATCTTCGGGTGTTGTGTGTGATCACTCAGCGTCAGCATCTAGCACATGCTCTTTTAAGCTACATGGGTGAACTTTTACCACTTCTATTTCCAAAAATTACCTTATACAGGGTATATCACAAGAGGGACTAAATGAACTTTATTAGTTAAGCCCAGAAAGTACTTCATTTTTCACAATAGTTGAGATTTGAGAATAAGATTCTTGGAAGAGTCAATTTACCAGAACTTAGCTCTGTTCTCAGCAGGAACATAGAACATGGTCTCAGCTACCACCCCACACTCCCCTCCTGAATCCTGGCCATTATAAAAGGATCCACTCCCAGGCCAATCACGTTCATGGTTGCCGCTGCAGGACAATTCAAATGGTTAAATTCATTTCGATGCGACAATATCATTTGGAAACTATGTATTTGAGTACTGAAGAATACAAACCTTGCGACCATGTATGGCACAGTTGATGCTATGGGCTCCACCTGTGACGTGAATTGGTCCCACTGCGAGAGGTATCCATTAGCATAAGCCATATCCCCTATGTGGAATACTATGTCAATGTTTTCCAGATCTTTGATAAGTTGGTCTGTCGTAAGCAGGGAGCCTGGCTGATAATTAGCATACTCGTTTGAACCATCGCGCTCAGCCTGAAAAGACGAATTTGGTTGGAACAATATTTGTCTACGAGGAAGGACATACAACACACATCCCCTATTACAAGGCCTGTCATTTCAGAGTAGTTTTGCGTGCAAGCAATAGACATTTAGAATGTGGTCTTCTGGTAGATCAGAGTACAATTTACTTCCACAGTAAATCTTAAATAAAAAACATCACAGTAGGTAACTTCCTAAACTATTCCTTTCTGGTGGAAAGGAAAGTGCTTCCCTTATGCTCTTGCAATATATTACTAGTTGTTTTCCTAGTTAAAACAAGAACTGTCCTGAGTCAAGGTATAGGGGAAATTTTAAGCACAATTTCTTTTGAATAATATATACTAGTTTTTTTTTACTTAATAGAAACATAACATTATTGTTTCTTTTTTACTAGATGTTTGATATCACTACAACAGATAAATCTTCCCGAGTTATATGTCATGCAATAAGCTCCAAGTGATTCTAGAAAAGCCTGTGTAAACTGTGTTTTAGTATAAAAATTGAGAATACACTTTTTACTCTCTAACTACCGTGTTCTATGTATATCTCTAGTGACAGAGTAAGTCACTATGTTTGTCATTTGGCATTTATGAGTGAAGTTTGGTTGGTTGGAGGAATAGAATGTTTCTTTTCTTTTCTACCAAAACAGTTGAATACGACCTTGCCCATGTCACCAAATATAACAACCCGCTGTAATGAATCCTGGCCTGGATATGGCAATGACTTGAAAGAATAGGTCTTGCTCCAGACATACGAACCATTGCTTAACTTGTGACCCAGTCTATAAGTGTACCTGGAGGAAGAAAAACACAGTGTAAAGCTTATGAATACTGATTGTAACTGACTATAAAAATGTACTAAAATGCCAGCACACTCCCTGACTGACCGTACATGAAGGAAAACTATACAAGGCCAGAGAAGCGGTTTTAAACATTTCAAATCCTGGACTCTATATGGTAATTCTAGCCGACTACCAGGTTAAAAGGTCACCCTTGATATCTATCTAGACTACTATACTTATCTGAAACTTTTTAGTATAGCTATTCTCGAGAAAATTAGCCTTTGAGGAAACATACACAGAGTTTGGCCATAGAGCTTTCAGGAAACTCGTGTGTATGAAGCCAGGATCCCGCCAGCCAAATGTTCTTGCAGGTGGACCTGCGGGAAATTTATTTTAGTTCTACATGTTTGGCACAATGCACAGGAAAGCAGCATACCACTAGTTTTGCACTGTAGTAATTTGAGTCAACTTTAGACATCTGGATAAGTCGAATCAGCTCAAAAGAAAAATTGAAGTACAACAAAAGATCTACACGTTACAGGAAGCTACGATCAAAACATTCAGAACTTGGGTTTTTGAGATATGCTAAGTGCAGAGTCTCCTAAAATTAGGATAGATAAAGTTTTACACAATATGGCAATCAAATTCATACCACACATGCTGTTCCGATGAAATGTCAGTGTTCCGGCTGGTGATCTCTTTTGAACATCTCCCTTTAAACCCCACGATATAAAAGGAACCGCTTCATCTGTGTTATATCCACTAGTCCAGGTAACCGTCATCTGGAAACCACATATAAGGTAAAATTTTTTTTTTTTTTTTTTGTCAAAATAAATATATTAAGAAAACTAGGGAACCTCCATTACAACTTCTCTATCAATCTGTTCTACTATAGTACTATGACCAAAAATAAAATTTCCACAACTTTGGCCTTCTCTAAGACATAATCTTGCTGCAAGATCAGCAACTTTGTTTTGCTCTCTTCTAGACCAAACTATCTCATGATTGTAGCTAAGACATAATTCTAAAATTTCCTCAACATGAGACTTCAAAATCCAAGAAACTGGGTTCTTCCCCTGGATCATAAATACCAATGACTGGCAATCACTTTCAAAGATTATAGGAAGCTCCAGACCAGAATTTTGTAGGATAGCAGCTTTGAGACCTTGCATTTCAGCTACTAGGGCAGAATTTGCCATTCCCAAACCAGCATTGTAGTTTATCACTTTACCATATTGATTTCTCAAAATCCAGCTAAATCCCATCTTCTTTGATATTTCATCCCAGCTGGCATCTAAGTTGCATTTGAGTTTGTTAGCTGGAGGGGGATTCCACTTTTCCTTCTCCTTGGAATTGGGAGAGCTCTTCTGCTCCAATTTATCTTCCATATAAACCTGAGCAAACTCTGAAAACTGGCTTATGCAGCTGTGCAGAACTTCTGAAGGATTTAAAGATACATTGTTGAAACATTTTTTGTTCCTCCTCTTCCAAATATTCCAGCACACAACTACTAATTTTTCAAGAGTCCAAGAGCTGTTGTTGTCTTTCACAAATCTGGAGAAAACTTCAAATTGCCACCTTGCAAAGCTAACTTCATTACTCATAACATTCTGCACCAGAATCCCAACCCCAAGCCATATAGGTCTTGTCCATTGACAATCAAGAAACATATGCTTCAAATCCTCTTCCTTCTTGAAACATATGGGACATAATTTTGATATATTCTTAAACCTGGTATGGAGCTTCTCTTTTGTTGCTAAAATATTTTTGCTAACCTTCCACCAGAACATCTTAATTCTTTGAGGGAGTCTCAGATGCCACACAGCTCTCCAGTACTCTTTTGAAAAATTAAAAGAAGTAGAACTCTTTTCATAACTGTATTCAGCCATCCCTTTAACCCCTCTGCAAGCTTCTTTTTCAAAATTTTCTTTTGCCACTTTAACACCAGTTTTAACAGAATACTCACCATTTTTTGTGAATTTCCACACCACTTTATCCTCAACAGGAATCCAAGACAGAGGAATACTCAGAATACTGTTAGACACCTTCTCATTGAAAGAGTTTCTTATCAAACTTTCCTTCCAGCTTCTATTATGCTGATTAATAAGGCTACTGACCTTTTGTGTTAGCTGTTCCTCAGAAAGGTCTTCATTTGGTGTTAGCAAGTTGTGATCTGGAATCCAAAGATCTTTGTAGATATCCACAGAATTGCCATCTCCTATACACCATTGACTTCCAGCTTTGAGGACTTTCCTTCCTGCTAAAATACTTCTCCATGAATAAGAAGGATTGCTCCCCATTTTTGCCTCCATAATAGAGCAGTTTGGGTAGTACACTGCCTTGAGGATCTGAGCACATAGGGAGCTTGGATTCTGCAAAATTCTCCAAGTACTTTTTGCTAAGAGACCCAGATTGTAAGATCTGAGATCTCTGAAATTGAGCCCCCCTTGGTCTTTTGAATAACCCATTTCTTTCCAACTTAGCCAACACATTTTAGTGGAGTCATGCTTCCCTCCCCACCAGAATTTTCTCATAACTTTCACTAATTTAGAGCATACACCAATGGGAAAGAGAACACTTGACATGGTGTAGCTTGGCACAGCCATTGCTACAGATTTAATCAACACTTCTCTGCCTGCTGGAGATAGAAGACACCTTTCCCAACCTTGCATTCTCTTTGTAACCCTGTCATAAATGTGATTTAGGCTTTGGGTTTTTGACTTTCCCCAAAAAGCTGGCACTCCCAAATAAATTACATTTTGATCCAATTCCTTCATAGCCAGCAATTGCAGAATTTCTTCCTTTTTAATAGGGTCTATATTGGGAGAGCACAAAACCCCTGATTTGTCAACATTTACCTCCATTCCAGTAAAGCAGCAGAACTCATTTAATAAGCTTAAAAACTTCTGGATTTCTTTCTTTGTTGCACTCAGAAATATAGTAGCATCATCAGCAAATAAAAGATGATTTACTGCTGGAGATCTTCTATTTATCTTTACCCCTTCTAAATCCCCAGCTTGAATAGCATTGTTGAGCTGTCTTGAAAGCACTTCCATCAACAAAACAAAGAGGAAAGGGCTGAGTGGATCTCCTTGCCTGATTCCTCTTTTTGGTTGAAAAAATTCTGTCACTTCACCATTTATTTTGACTCCAAAAGAAACTGTAGAGATGCACTGATAAATTAAATCAATAAAATCCATGGCAAAACCCATTTTTTCTAAGACCCCACACAAAGATCTCCAATTAACCTTATCATAAGCTTTCATGAGGTCAAGCTTGAGAGCAATTGAGCAGACAGCACCTTCTTTTCTCCTTTTTATAGCATGAAACAGCTCTTGAGCTAGGATAATATTATCCTGGATTAATCTTCCTTTTACAAAGGCAGATTGCTCAAGAGAAATCAACTTTGGAAGGATAGTTCTCAGTCTATTTGCTAATAACTTAGCCACAATTTTGTACAGAAAAGTACATAGAGATATAGGTCTATACTGGTTTACCTCTTCAGGACATTTCACCTTGGGGATGAGAGCAATAAGTGTTCTATTAATACTCCTTGGCATCATCTTGTTGGCAAAGAAGCTTTTGCAAACCCCAACAACTTCAACCTTGATTGTGTCCCACATTTCTTGAAAAAACACTCCTGTAAACCCATCATAACCAGGTGCTTTTTCTGGATGCAAAGAGAAAACCACTTCTTTAACTTCTGATTCAGTAGGAGTTGACAAGAGCCATTCATTCTCTGTCTCATTTACCAAACTTTGAATGTTTAGCAGACAAGTCTCTCTTTTACTAGCTTCTGAGTATTTGAACAGCTCCTTAAAATAATTCTTTACCACTTCCTGAACTTCAAGCTTGCTTTCTGTCCAAACCCCATTTGCATTCTTTAGCTTGTTGATTCTGTTATAGTTCCTTCTCTGAATTGTAGACACATGGAAGAACCTTGTGTTCTTGTCTCCAGCTTTTAGATATTGAATTCTTGATTTAGATCTCCAAAAGACTTCTTCCCTTTCCCAAGCCTGAGCCAGATCTCTTTTGATATTTTGTTGTAGTTCCTGATTGTGAATAGACCAAGGTCTCTCTTCAATAGCTGCAAGTTGTTGACTTAGCTTCCTGATTTGATTTGCATAATTTGTAACATTTGTTCTGCTCCAGGTTTTGAGGCTTCCTCTAGTTAAGAACAATTTCTTTGTCATCCTCTTCATCTCATTCCCAGGAAGCTGCTTACTCCACACTTGCTTGATAGTTTCTGCACAATCAGGGTATTGAAGCCAAACTCTATTAAACTTGAATTGAGCTATTCTTTTATCTCCTCTCCAATCTGTTTCCAGAATAAGGGGGGTATGATCAGACCCCATAATAAATTCTCTGCTCAATCTAGCATTTGGATGATTTGTACCCCATAAAGGGTTGAAAAACACCCTATCAATAAAAATTGAAGTTGAAAACTAAGAAGTCCAAGCACCCAGAGAAACTGAGAAAGTAACACAAATCACCACCAGGTCCACTCTGATTTCATGGTGTTCATTATGGTGAGTAAAGCAGCTGCAGATAAGTAGACATAGACAGAATGCCAAAACAAAGCTAAGATAGCATGTCCAGCCACAAAGTACAAAATGCTGACCTCATCCCATTTCTTCCCATTCGCAAGGCGGGGATAAAGAGGTGCTTTTGGATTCCAGAATGTGATCGAGTTTGAAACTGCTACAAGTTTCGGCTGTAACATCATGCAATGCGACAAGTCAAAATGTGCTCCACTAATGGCTACTCAGAAGGAAAGATAGAGATTCTTCAAAAAAAACAGAGCAGAATAAATAATAAGAACGAGACAAGTAACAACAGGGATGAAAATGAAGTGAGCAAACTTAACATATGTCAAAAGTGAAGCACTCGTAAAAACAAGAACAAAGAAATGAAACTTGACTAGGAATAGCAAAAACAATATCAACACCGCACATTTTTCAAACTGCCTGCAAAGAATGCGAATGAAAAATCTGCCCGCTGATTGATTAGCTGGAACTTCAGGGAACCTTTGCCCGTCTTCAAATAATCTCGAGAGCTGTAGTTTGCGAAATTGTACTGTAGTAAAAGACAGTTGACTTGATAGTTAGTAAGTTGTAGAACTTCAAATATGAAATAGCGCCTACTAGTCCATGGTAACTCATAGTCAAACCGAAACAAACATACCTTTATCGGGGCTGTGCATATATACGGAGTCTCTGATTCCTTAGTAGGGATGCAAACAGATGAACTACCAAAAAAGAGTTGAGATTAAGTAATACATTTGTCAGTAGCGAATTAGATTTAGAGTCTCAATCTTGAGAAAGTTCATAGATGGTCATTACTTGAACTTTGCAGGTGAGAAAACTCCAATCCAGTCATTCCGCGATGGGTTAGGGTATTCAAAGTCCACCGTAACCCATCCATTATGTTCACCCTACATCAATCAAACACATCAGTTTGAGGAAGCAAGCTATGGCAGTTTTAAAACCCAAATAACATGTGCTAACAACTTTCAATAACGCAAAAATTTCTCCTGAAAAAAAAAAAAACAAAAAAAAAACAACATGTTGAGTACAATTCAAGAATCAGCCACCCCAGTACCCTCCAAATGAGTAATTCGATGTATACCCATATGTGAAAATTGAGTAAACTACAAGTTTTAGCTAATCACTAAAAAAATTGGAGCTAATGATGACGAAAACTAAGGGTTTACTATACTTGAAACAGACGAACTATGTACAGAAAATAACATCACCATGATCAAACTAACAATGCTCACAACATGTTTGTGAAAATGCCAGAAAGAGCAACTTCAGAATCTGACAATACATGAACTTCCCGAATTTACCTGGACGCCGAGGACGGTTGGACTGGCACAGATACGAGCTGATTCATGGGGAACGGCTCTGATATTCTCGATCGCAATTTGCGAAAGTGGTTGTGCGCCGATTTTATCGAAACCCACCGAAGCTGAACTGGGTCTGGAAGAAACAACAAGAACCCAGAACACCAAGAAGGCAGGTAAACGTTTCACAAGTTTCTTGTAGCAACCCATCTTCTCAAATTGCAGGTAGAGGTTTTGGTGGCATTAATACTCATAAACTAATAACCTGGATAAAATTAATAATTTATCCTGTCCTAACTCTGGGACCAGTGTAAAAATTGGACATTGATCGATAAAATAATAAGATAATAATTTTTATGAAATTTTAATATATATGGGAAATGATAAACGTCACTATTTTTTTTTTCACCCTTCAAGTTCACCTTTTATGTAAGTGTTTTTGATTGGTGATGTAATTATAGAAAAATTTCAAAATAAATAATTGTCACAATCATATCTTGACACGTAGGAGGTGAACTTGAAGGGTGAAGAAAAAGGGGTGAAACATAACGGCCCTCTATATACATATATATAAGTCCCAACAAAACTACAAATTAATAATTAATAAAAGATTCCAAATTTAAGATTGTATAGTAAATATTTTTGAACTCCTCATAGTTTAGGAGCCATAATTGATGTGATTTAAAATTAATTAATGAACATTTATAGTGATTAATTTCCAAACATGTTTATTGTACTGTGTTAGTATCATGGATCAACTTTTTGGTACCAAAACTTAACTTTTTTGCTTATTCAAAAACAATGAACTTGACAAATTCAATTAATTAGTGAATGTATATTCATAAAATGTGTCTTGGAACTTGTTTTTGTAATTTTTTTTGAACTCTATCAAATATACATCGTAACTAGTACATTGCACTTGAAAATTTAAAGATCATACGTAAAACCTCTTTAGGTTAATAAATTATTAATTTCTCGATATAATAATATTTCGCTAAACTAACAAAATGTCCCGGTCCCAACCTTTTTAATTTATATAGGTGTTACTGTATATGTAGGACAATAGGAGACTGAGAGTCCTTGAAAAGTTATCATTTTCAGATTTATTATTTTTTTGGTAAAATAAAATACATATTTTAGATTTTTTTTAATAGTAGTAATTATCATAATTTTCTCATTAAACTTATTAGAAAAGGAAATTCCGAGAAAAAGAAGAAAGACCCAAAAAAGAAAGGAAATTGAAGAGAGAAAAATGAGAGTGGCTTCAAACTGGAGAGAGAAAAGTTACAATTACATCATATAGTCGAGTTCGAACCAGAAATTTCGTGCAGGGTTCGAATGTTCTACCATTGAGTTAGCATCTATTTGGGATGGAGCAAATATGTTGATGCTACAAGTGGAACTGAAGTCATTTACAAGTTTGCAGAATGTCGTAATTGATAATTATAAATTCTACTTCTTCTTTTTTGAGAGAGAGAGAGAATACATTCTACTTCTTGTCTTTGGTTTAGTAGGTTTTCCACTTTTATGGGGGTAATACTATAAAAGACACTTTCATACTCTCAAGTTGATGCAAAGACGCTTTCAACCCCCCCCCCCCCCCCGCCTGAAAATTATACTTTCAACCATTTTATGTTCCAAATTTCGATGTCACAATTGGGGAGTGTAAATATTCAAAAATGCGACCGACATAAGAGGTGAAAGTGTCACTTCTGAAACTAAAAGAAGGTGAAAGTGTCTTTGCACAAAATTTAAGGGGGTGAAAGCGTATTTTACCTTTTTATATGGCATGATTTCTTAAGATGGTAAAACTGAAGCACGTTAAATATTTTTTGTTAATAACAAATTACTTTTGAATTATATTATATAGTCGGGTTCGTATCGACTGAGATAATGACGTGATACGTAATCTCTTGATGAAAAAAAAGGAAGTCTACTTTTACAACAACCCCTTTATCCGGCTCAGGACGAGGCCGCGAGGGCAATGCTAAAAGAACCGGCAGACATCGAAAGCATAATCTCTACATATAAAACATCAATCATAATATTATTATATGACGTCTATGAGACTTACACATACTCTAACAAATACTACATGGTGATTAAGACTATCACTACTAGACTAACACTTGTGATGTTATTCATCTAGATCATCCAGATGTGTTTCGCGTCCAGCTATTCCAAGTCTCCAGCTCCTAGACCTGCGGTGGGAAGGAAACAGGAACCGCAGTTTTCGAAAGCCAGCAATGAAATGTTGAATGAGCAACACCCAAGCATGAAAACCGGATAAAACCATTACAAACTAGAGTTCAAACATAAAAACAAAAGCAAGAACCCATGCTGGGTTCTTAAACATTGGTGTTCCCTGTGTTGCTACCCAACACATCAGCAATCAGTGCACTTCTAATTTCTTGTGGGGGGTGTCACACAACATGAAGTCTTCGGGTGAATCAGCTCCCTTCTTGGCCAAAATGTCAGCCACAGCATTTGCTTCTCTGGGGATCCAGACAAGCTCACAATTGCATATGTCAATAAGCTTCTGAATGTCTTCAATCAAGTTTTTGTAGTTCATGTTGATTTCCAGACTGCCTTCAACCATTTGATGTGCCTCCTTTGAATCAGTCTCGATGAGCACTCTGTCCCAGGTGGTGTCATGGATGATGACCAGTCCCCTAAAGATTGCCCACAGCTCTGCCTCCAGCACTTCAGCTCTTCCAATGTGTCCATAGTACCCCTTTATCCAGTTTCCTTCATCATCTCTGAAGAGACATCCAAACCCAGCCCTGTACGGATAGCCCAGTCTGCTTGCATCCGTTTTTGAGCTTCTTTCTTCCTGCACACGGCAAATTCCATGTTAGCCCAGTTCTAATGGGATACCCAGACTCTTTGGGGGAGAACACCTTGAAAATGTCTTTGGCAAAAGCACCAATTTTTTGAACACTTTCATTTTTTGAAGGAAATGTGTTTTGAAAAACTTTTTGGTTTCTGTTTTTCCAAATTTGCCAGCAAGTGGTAATAAACAGAGTTGTGTGCCACCTTTTGCTTTCATTTTTTTGGTTTTGTTTGAGGTTGTTTTGAAACCAATTAAAAAAAATTAAATTCCTTCCCCCCTTGAAGCCAGTGGTTCCCAAATATAGTAATCCACAAATATTTGGCTCTTTCACACTGCCTAAACAGATGCTCAAGATCCTCACACTGATTTTGACAGTTAGGACAATTGTCATCATCCGTAAGCCCTCTACTCTTCCTGTGCCTGTTGGTAAGGATATTACCATGCATAACAGTCCATCCAAAGATAATGATTTTGGTTGGCAATTTGAGCTTCCAAATCCATTCCCAATCCTTATTACCAATCAAACCATTACAATTAGAGATACTAGAGTAAGCAGCTTTCACCGAGAACGTACCATGTTCATTGCCATTCCAAAAGAAGCTGTCACTTGGTTCTCCAAACTGGGGAAGTTGAATGGCAAGGATGACAGCAATGTCATTGCCATTGATGAGATTGCAATAGAACTAAGGTTCCAGTTTCCTGTATCATCAATCAGGTTTTCCACTTTTCTCTTGGGGTCAAAGAGTATGTGAGGGTATTTACTTTTGAGGTTGCTTTTATCAAACCACCAATCATTCCAAATGGAGATTTTCCTACCATTACCCACCACCCATTTTGTGTTATCTTTGATGAAGTTCATGCTTTTAATAATGCTTCTCCAACAATGTGAAGCACGACTAGTACTAGGTCGGTTAAAAAAGTTATGTTACCTAAGGTACTTGGCTTTAAGGATTTGGACCCATAGGCTGTCCTGGTTCGAAACAATGTTCCATCCAAGTTTAGCAAGAAGAGCAATATTTTGGTCTCTCATGTTTCTAATTCCAAGTCCCCCAGCACTCTTATGTATGCACACATTATCCCAATTAACCAGGTGAATTTTCTTTTTATCCTCACGACCCCATAAGAAGTTTCTGTTAACCTGATTGATTTTATCGCACATACTAGCCGAATACGCACTAGTTTGCATAGTATAATTTTGAATGGCCGTGGCCACAGAATTGATGAGAGTCAGCCTACCAGCCACAGACAGGTTACTAGCTTTAAAACCAGCCAGCTTTTTCTTAAGTTTTTCAAGGATCTCGGCAAAGTGTTCTTTAGAGACTCTCTCATGGCAGATTTTAGCTCCAAGGTATTTCCCCAGATCCTCCGTGAGGGGGATACCAGTACATCTACCTATCTCTCTAGCTCTTCTTCTAGTATTTTCAGACACGAAGCATTTAGATTTATGAGTGTTAATCTTTTGACCTGAAGCTCTACTAAAGTCCTTCATAACATCCATAGCAACTTTACAACTTTCAATATCAGCATGAGTAAACAGTAGCATATCATCAGCGAAAAGTAAGTGGGTGAGAGGGGGGGATTTGGAAGAAATTTTCACCCCTTTCCACTTGCCTGAGTTCTCAAGACTGTCAATCATGTTAGACAATCTTTGCAAACATAAAACAAAAATATAAGGAGACAGGGGATCCCCCTGTCTCAACCCTCTTCCTGCATTAAAACTAGGCAAAGCTTCCCCACTCCACATGATAGAGAAATTAACAGTAGAGATACAAGACATGATGAGATCAATCCAGTTTTGATTCAAGTTAATTATTTGAAGGGTATCATGGATAAAATCCCAGGACATACGGTCATAGGCCTTTTCAAGGTCAATTTTAAAAATAACCGCCCCTTTCTTTCCTTTCCTATGTTTTAGAGAGTGGACAAGCTCCTGTAAAATAATAATATTGTTACAAGTGTTTCTTCCTGGCACAAAGCTGGCTTGGTTACGACTTATCAATTTATCAAGGAAGGGTCTGAGTTTGGCCACAATAATCTTAGTAATCACCTTATAGCTCACATTACAAAGACTAATTGGGCGAAATTGAGTGATTTTTTCTGGGTTATCAATTTTATGAATCAGGGTGATAAGAGTGTTATTCATCTCATCCCTGACACTCTTGTTTCTGAAGACATTTCTCACAAAGTCATAGATGTCCTTCTCCACAATATTCCAACTCTTATGGAAAAACTCCGCGTTAAAACCGTCGGGGCCAGGCGCTTTACTACCTTTAATGTTAAACATAGCTTTTTTTATTTCAGCATTGGTTAAATCAGTAGTCAGCAGCTCATTATCCTCAATACTAAGGCTTTTACTCATATTCTCATCATATTTATGGATAACACTTTCAATGTTGGTTTGATTATAAGCGAAGAGGTCCTCAAAGTAATGAGAGATATGACTTTTAAGAAGGTCAGGGGAGGAAATCCAATCATTATTGTCATCTTTCAGCATCTCAATTTTGTTGTTTCTCCTTCTAATAAGCGTAGAAATGTGGAAAACTTGGTATTACGTTCTCCCTTAAGAATCCAATTACTTCTGGACTGTTGAAACCACAGTTGTTCTTCCTGCCTTAACACCTCATAATACTCCCAAATCAGATCATTTTCAAGCAATTGCAAATTATGGGAGAACACATTACACTGGGCAATTTGAATACCCTCAATACGTTTTAACAGGAGTCTTTTTTTCCTGAAAATATTACCAAACTTTTCCTTATTCCACTTTTTGAGTTTAGTACTAGTATTTTCAAGTTTATCACAAATATTGCTATCACTTTCAGTCCAAGCATTATTAATAACAGAATAAAACTCAGGGTGGGACAACCAAGCATTTTGGAAACGAAACATACGACTCACAGGTTTAGGATTAGGGGTACCTTCAATTGAGACCACCATGGGGTTGTGGTCAGAGTAGGTACGCGACAGATTTTTGACGGAGCAGTTAGGGAATTTCTTCAGCCAATCCTCATTCCCTAAGGCTCTATCCAAACGTTCCTGTGTGTTGTTGATTCCCAGTATTTTTTTGGACCAAGTGAGTCTCGGACCCGAGCAACCTAGGTCCATGAATCTACAGTCGTTGATCCTGTCAAGGAAAGCTTGGTTCTTCCTCAGACTTGAGCTAGCGTTTGTGGACTTTCTCTCGTTGTGGCCTGTGAATTCATTAAAGTCTCCCGCGAGGAGCCAGGGCTTATCATACTCAGGCGTTTCCCCCTTCAGGTTGTCCCAGAGGGATTTTCTGAGGGCTTCCAGCGGACTAGCGTATATGGCCGAAAAGATCCAATCTTCGTGTCCATTCCTCTTGACCGTGGCGTGGATAGCTTGTTGAGTGAGTTCCATTGTCACCACCGTGACACATTTGGGATTCCAGAGAATCCAGATACCCTCGACTCTTCCAACGGGGTCAACATACGAGGATGCGGAGAGGTCCTAGGAATTGAAAAAATTCCCTATATTTTGGAGTTTGACTTTGGTTTCCAGAAGGGCAACCATCTCAAAATCAAACTCATCTTTGAGTTATTTGAAAGTGTTCTTAAAATTCTTGTTTCCCGTACCTCTACAATATCAGATGAGAATCTGCATCGAATCCTTCATTGGGGGGATTTGGGGTTTCTCGAAACCTGACCTATCCATAAGTTTCTTGACTTTCTCCGACTCCTCCATCTCCGACACCGTTGACTGCACTTGCACCTCTCGGCGACATGCTTCGTTCTCTCCGTCTTTCAGTTTCACTATCTTCATCATCACTTCTTCCACCTTCCAATCTACTCTTACTATGTACGCCTCCGTCTCTCCGTCCCCTGTTCGAGCTGTGACTTCGGCGTTCCTTAGCACGACATAGAGAAGATATGGGATTGCCATGTCTTCTGTTGTTCTCCCTTCCTCCTCTTTTTGGTGATCGAACAAGTAGATCTGGAGGATCTGGTGGTTTGCCAAGAGGGGAAATTAAAATGTTAGGCTCACCCTGACCTTCATTGATGGTGTCTTTAACTCTCAACTGCTCTCTTTCTATCTCCATCACCAGATCCATAGCCATGATAGGCTTTTCAGGTTTCTCAGCGTGAAGTCTCTGCTCTGCGATTTCTTCCAGATTTTCTTCTTGATCTTTCCCATCGATCCTATTCTCTGAGCAATTCAAGGATTTAATTTGCTCTGTCTTCTCCCCATTCAACGTTTCTTCATTGGTTTCCTCCAACATTGATTTCGAATGCGATTGTTCACCCACCAGAGATTGCATCGGTTGTGGGAAGTCAATGCCTCGTTTATGGTGGTTGTTATAACTGAGTCCTTTACCCTTTTCCTTGTTCTTATCCACAGGATCTGAAAATTTCCCTTTAGTCCTCGCTTTTGTGTCAATTTTATTCCGTGCCTCTTGATTTTTACCTCCTTCCGAAATAGTTAACGGGCCGAATATGTTTCTTTTATCATAGTTATTGGGCTTATAGTTACCTCTACTATTGGGCCTAAATTCATTCCTTTTGTTCACCGTCGTCCACGGGCCCAACCCTTTTGGCCCATCATCATTATTTGATCTGCTGAAGGTGTAGCCCAGCGATTTAGCTTCCCTCTGTTCATCTTCTCCGGCTACCTCCTTCGTCGTCTGAGGTTTCTCCGGCGCTCCATTATACTTCTGAAGTTGTTGATAGTGTTGTTTTGTGTGCCCAAACCTGCCACAATGGAAACAAAGGGAATGAAAATGTTCATATTCAATCGAGTAGAAGGTCTTACCTACTTCCACATCCACTTCCATTGGTTGGTTGAGATCCACTTCAACGCAAACTCTCGCAAATTTTCCCCTAGTGACATTGCTGGTGGTGAGATCCAGCTTCAGTGGGGTACCGATCTTCTTAGCTATCTTGTGGAGGCTTCTTTCGTCATAATACTCAATTGGGAGTTCGACGATTCTAGCCCAGGCCGCCGTTCTTGCTTCACGGATAGCCGACGGTTTAAAATCTGGTTCCCATTTCTGGACCAGGAGGTTATGATCTAGGATCACTTAGGGTCCTCCTGTTAGAACTCTATGATAGTCTTCCCTCATTTCAAAGGAAAAATTATAAAAGCCTTTCCCCAAATCTATAGCAGTCATAGTGCCTTGCAAATTCCACAATTTTTCTTCTCTTATCATCATGGTTTTGTACCCAAAAGAGGTTCCCAATGGTCGGATGATTAGGCTATTCTTCATTCAAGTTAAGATAGACAATAAGTAAAGAGAATATTTCACAAGTAATAAGACTTGAGGTACGAATACAGCGGAAGTAAAGCACAACGGAATAGTAGACTTTTCCAAATTCTTGTCGCTTTCTCAAATTTCTTCCAATAACCAATATTTAATTCATATCCAAGACCAGAGTCTGAAAATTCCCAATTAATCACAATCGTACAACTTCCATTTTAAGTATCGAAACTAGAATTATCATTTAATTCACGAGTTATACGGGGAAAATTCAATCATAACACAACCATATTCCGTCACAAACTACCAAGACCTTAAGTGTCGACACCCCCTAACAAGGTTCTTGCGCCTAGAAGGAGTGAGTACAAAGATCGAACCCCGAGAAAATTGCAACCGAGCTAAATAATAAGTAATACCGGGAAAATCCAATAAATCACATCCAACATATTCCATCACAAGCTACCAAGACCTTAAGTGTCGACACCCCCTAACATGGTTCTTGCGCCTAGGAGAGAACCCGGTGTGAATTACCCCTGAGCTAACTAATAAGGTCGAGTGGACGAAGCCAACAACGACCAAACTAAATTTGTAATAATCCAAATGACGTTCCCCACACAACTCTTTCCACTTTACGTTATTACGCATTATGAACTTCGTGAGACAATTTCAAGAAAATGTAACCAAACACAAGTATATCATGTGCAAAACACAAAACACATTTTGAGACAAGTAATGAAATCATGTTTAGGCACGACAGAAGCTAGGCACGCAAGACTTTGCATGTATACTGACATCAATCTTCGACAAATAGCACGTTCAAGCTCCTAGAAGTACACGTAACGCTCGTCTACGAATTCGTCGCCTACAATTTACAAGTTTCTAGTCATAATGATGCTACTTTCGAGTAAACAAATGCATGGATATTTTTCTAGGTCGGGTACTAAGTCCATCCAAATAATCCCATTTAACTCGGTTTCAAGTGGTATACTCATGTGTCGAATACATGGCCTACATGAATATGATTCTAAATGTCACTAATGGACATATATTTATGTTCAATGTCACACATAATCCATAGAGAGGCAAGAACTCATGTTTTCTCAAAAGTAAGAGAATTCAATTATGGGCAGATTTAGAGCTCTGATTTTAGAGGCATATTTATCATATCAAAGCATCTCCTAAAATCATGAAATAAATCTAGGATGAACCCACATGTGTCTACTTTCAGTAATATCAAGAAAATCATGCATAGCTATCATAAAAATCAAGTTATAAAACTAAAAAATGTTGCTGCGTAGGGAAGAGTTTGGCAGAAATTCTCAACATTGAAGGTTAATTACTACAACTTGAAGAATAGGAAAGATGCTCATATTTTCCAAAATTACCCCCCTATGTATCTAGTTTCAGCATAAGAAAGATGAGGTTCGTTTGCTTTCTGAAAATGGGTTTTTTAACAAAAATGGAAAGACCGGTTCAGAAACAAAGTTTCAGAAAATATGCAACTTAAAATGAGCTTATCTCCCTAACCAAAAAGGGTATAGAGTTAATTTTTCTCTCAAAATAGACCTCTATGAGTCTAGTTTTAAAACATGCAAGATTTGAAAATTCCACAGATACAAAATTTGGAGATAAGCTATGATTTGCACAAGCTGGTTAGATTGTATCAACATGCAACTTTTCAAAAATCAACAAAAATGGTTGTACTATTACATGCAAATTAAAAAGAGTTGATTTTCACCCAAAGACCACCATTTCAGGCATAAAATAATATTTTTACATGCTCTTGACTCAAATCATCAAAGAAGTAGATATTCACTACATGCATGTGGGTTCTAGTTCGACTTTCATGAAATAATGTAACTCTTGAAGTCAAACACATGATCTAACCACGGAAATGAACAAACATGAGATCAAATATGATTAGTCAAAGATCAAGTTAGACATGCAAGCATGGAATGAAGAAATATAAGATGAAATTTCTCCAATTCAAATTAAACATGGACATGCAAGCATGAATTCAAGACTAGAAGAAAGTTTACCCCAAGATCAAGAAAGAGATGTGGAAAATAGTGAAATTGGCCTTCAATCCATGAGAGGAATGGTGGAAAAACTCCTCTCCATGATAATACTATGCTTGTACTCAAGTTTTTCATGATTTGAAGACTAGTAATTGAAGTTTTGGTGGAGTTTTGTGGAGGTCAAGTTTGAAAACCGGAAATAGAGTTTGTGGAGAGAGAAGAGGGTTTCTTTGAGTGTCCTGATGCGCAAACTAACGTGCTATCGCAAGTGTACGAATCTTGTAGTACCGGGTGCAATTAGACTCGGATTATCGTTCCCACGAGGACTATTATGGGTTTACTCACGTTGTCAGTTTCGGTTTTCCAAGAGTAGTAACCAGGAGGAGTAGGTTGTGATTATAGTGACTAAACTAAAAACAGAAATTAAAAACGTAAATATTTTTGTGACGTTTTCTGAAATAAGCTGATTTGGTTGTAACGATAATAGATGAAGACTAGGCTCCAGGATCCCCTAGGGTTTCTACAGATTCTAGTTTTACGTTCGTTTATGAAAACACTCAGCAGTTTCGATACCTGTGCAACGTACCAGTTGTGCAGTGACTTTTCAGCTTCCACACGTAATCCCGATCCTGCAGACTTTCGGATTCTTGTTAAGCTGCCTAAGTCTGCAGTCTCGGTCTAATCCTGTTAGGGTTTCTAACCTGTCCGAATGGCCCGGGTCAAATTCTCTAACAGTTGGTCTCACGTTTTTCGGTGCTAGCCCTATCTCCCTTTCTCTGGTCGGTCTATCAGGGTAAGGTACTAAATCCCGGTTCTTCTTCCTAACCCTAACTTGACGTTTTCACCTACAAGCTCGGGTCTATAGCAATCCTGGGTGATCAATCCTATCATGCATATACGATAATAATCAAACCGGAATAACAGATACAACTTGCTGAATTAAGACAATCATCATGAATCCATAAACGTAGTAATCATAAAATCTGAGTACGAAACCCTAGGTTCACCGAGAACCTAGGTGAAAAGTTTAGCTACGACTAGACATAGTACAAAACGCAGTTTCTGAATATAAGGAGAGAGAACGAAATCAAACTAAGTCTTCGAATCTCGAATCGCGCTTTCGTGCTCTCCGTAAATGCTCTGACTTGTCCTTTGGTTGTGCTGAGAATTGTGCTGTGTCTCCGTGTGTCTTCAAAACGAGTCTGGACGAGTCTTTAAATAGTGCTGTTTCCCAAAAACGCTCGTGCTCGAAATTACGGAATATGCCATCGGTCAACCGTCTTTGACCAAAAGTCAAAACTGGCTGCGTATATACGCAGGGGTTGCGTATATACGCAACCAGGGCCCAACCAAGATCCCCCCACCACCCCACTGCCTGCGTATATACGCAGGTGCTGCGTATATACGCAGGGCCTGCGTATATACGCAGGCCGTGGGCTAGGTGGGGCCCACTTGGTCCTCTGGTGGGCCAGGTCTGGTCCCCTGGGTCCCACTCCTCTGCCTGATGCTCCCGGCTTGCCTCTTCGGTGTGTTTCTGCTTTTCCGTGTTTCCGTCGTGTCCCGGTCTTGTGCACGTTTCCCGAGACGGTCCCGGCTTGGTCCCGGCACGCTTCCCGATGCACCTCCCGAACCTGTTCCTGAAAAGGCAACACGAACGAAAACCCGCGATCATATCCAAATATAGCAAGAAATAAGCAGAAATAAGCAGAAATCCAGCAAGTATAAATAAACGTCTCGTTCTAGATTCCCGGGGCATTCTAAGGCATTTTCCGGCAAAAAACGCTAATTCCGACACAAATACTCGTGAAATCAGGCTAAAAGATAACCCCTAATTGGGCGTTATCAAATACCCCCGCACTAAACATTGCTCGTCCCGAGCAATCCTGCCAACTCTAGCCTGCATTTCTGTCCTCGTGACTGACTCTGCACATACCCTACCGTTGCATACACTTTCGACCCGAACCTTTCAACCGGACGACTCGATAGAAAAACTGACTCAGATAGAATATACACAGACTCAAACGACTCAAAACAGACTAGTGACAAAAATATTTTTTTTTTTTTTGCGAGATCGGGCAACCTCAAAAACATAAACAGTGTGTCCTCGTGATCTCATCCTTTTCAGAATCTACTTCCCTGCAAGCGATCGGTAAGTCTGAACAGATTTATATGGTGGATTTAAGCACTGGACCGAAGTACTATTACTTTGGTTATCAAACTGAGCAAATCCCTAGCTAACTTACCATCCGAGCTGTTTCCGAAAGGATCTATGTCTAATCAGGTAGGATAGATATATGCATCAAGGTACGGCCTAATCCTACATGTTATGACATTCTCACAATTTACCAAACTCACACCCCTCACCGAGATCCCGAAAAACTGCCCGAAACACCTAAGTTCCTGCTTCCCAATTCTCCTGTCCCCCGGTGTATCCTTGCCGTGCTCGCGACCACAAATGTGAAGCAGTGCAAAACGTCTCGAAAATTGTGCCACTCACTCAGCTTTTTATTTAAATAACACGAACACAAAACAAACTAAAAACTAGATCATAATAATTTTTCTTTTCTTTTCCTTTTTCTTTTTTTTTCTTCTTTTTTTTTTTCTTTTTTTTCTTTTTTTTCTTTTTTATTTTTTATATTTTTTTTTTATAACACAACTATACATACAAACTCACACGAATATCAACAATACGAAAACTGGCTAAAGCTGAATGAGTGAAAATAATTCTCTGTGGTGGGGTAAGTAAAATGTCCTCATGTGAAGTACCCCCACACTAATCCTGAAGCGCTGATCCTGTAGTCGAGATAGTACTGTGCAGTCCCACCGAACTTCCGCATCACCAAAGATGTAGAAAAACGGCACAACCACCAATTGACCCCACAACCCCCCGGAACCCCGGTTTGTGCGAAAAGATGCTCGCATGCGACTAACTCCTCCTGTGGTCACTATGTAGTGAAGTGATCCACCTCCGCAAATTAATGCATTGTCGCCTCTCACTCACCCTGTCCTTCCCTCGAAAAACGTGTCAAAACCGAAACTGTCCAAAACTGATATCTCATGAAGCTCCCCTATCTAAAACCTGCCCCTACTCACTCCCTCCGTCATAACACGTAGAATAGCCAACTATCGACTGATGAGGTCTCAAAGAAGGCTGCCTAGGCTAAAGTGGCTACGAAGAAAGAGGGTAAATGGCTTCAAACGGGTTGTCTAATTGGACCTAGGGGTAAGAAACAGGACGTGAGGTCCCTTGATAGCCAGTCACTCCACCGAAAAATGCGATGACCGTGACGGCGCCCGTGGGCGGGTTGTCGACTACCTATGTGACGGTGGTGTAGCAACTAGTCGGATTTTTCGCTCAGTTGATAACTACTTGCGGATTCCAAAGGTCACTGGCTCTCACCTATCTACTATACCTCGGTGCAAGTTTTCTTTTCTTTCAAAGGATTCAAACTCAATTTCTTCACTGTTTTCGTTATCTCGATTGCCCTTTTTCAAAATTTTCTGATTTTAAACTTTTTTTTTTTTGAAAAATAATTTATACTTGCTGTTTGCGTATATACGCAGGTCCTGCGTATATACCCAACCAGCAGCATAAAAAAAATTTAATTTTTCAATTTTTCAATTTTTTTTTTTTAAATTATATACAATGCATGGCCAGAATGATTATGGTGGGTTGACTCAAATAAAGAAAAATATGCTGACTCAAAAATAAAAATAAAAATAAAAATAAATACGAAAAAACGTGCAGACCGGGTTAATGCAGACACGACTACCACCCCCCCCCCCCCACTAAGAGGTGGCATGCCCTCATGGCACTCACTCGTCCGGAAAAAATGTCGGGTCTGACCCGGTCTCGGACGTACCGGAAATGCTACCCGGTGAGCTGCTCTCTGAATCAGTCCTAAATACCGGCTGGCGTGCCCGTGTACGGGGCCGGTAATCCGAGGACTGCGACTCGGACCCAGTCCAACTGCTAGGTGGCTGGGACCGCAAAGTCGTCCTGCCACTGGACTGCTGGTGAGAACGGGCCCCAGTCTGCTGGGTACGGGTCCCAGTCTGTCGGGTACGGGTCCCAGCCTGACGACCCGTAGGCTGCCGGGATCGTGTCCCAGGCTGCCGTCTCTCCTGTCTGGCAGGTGGCGGTGATGGCTGAGTCGGTGGTGGTGGCTGGGTCGGGGGTGGCGAAGCAGACGTGTACTCGCTAGAGTCCCCGTCATCCGACCATCCCTCGGTAAAGCTACTGGAGTAGGTGGGTGGGAAATACAGCGGGAGTGGCGGGTCTCGGCCTGCGTGCCGAGCCGCATCCCGCTGCTCCTCTCGAATACTCGCTAGGGCAGCCTGGGTGTCCTTGGTGACCTTCCGCTGAGTCCGGCGGACATGCGTCACCGCTCTCCAGATCTTGCCCACTCCCTCTAACACCTTCTCTCCAATGGACTTGCGTCCACCCCGACAGCCCTCAAATCTCTCATCCACTCGAGGCAGTCTACGGGGCGGGGCCGGTCTAGCTCGTGGGGCCGGATTGGCCCGTGGGGCCGGCTGCTCTCTCTGATGGGCAGGTGGAGGCTGGGCATTCCTCTCAGTCCCCTGCCTACTCGACTCGGGACGCTCACTCTCTCGAGAAGTACGGCATCGCCGAAGTCCGGCCGGTGCCTGGCGACTGACTGGTCGCTCCTGAGTCGAACGTCTCCTAGGGGCAGGGGCAGGGGCAGGTGCAGGAGCCGGGTCCTCCTCCATAAAATCGTCATCCTCATCGAGGTCAACGACCGGCGGAGGCGGGCCCGGGTGACGAGTAATAAGCTTCCTATAAGGCCGTAACAAAGGAGGCTCTAAGTCACCCTGTAAATCATCCATCGGAACCTCGTAATCCCGAGCAAGTTTGGCAATGAGGTTGGCGTACCCCAATCCCTTCTTGCTACCGGTGCAGTTCCGCTCCATCATATACACCCAAATCCGACGAGGAATGTCCACATCTCGTCCCAGCACAAGGCAATAGACTAAGAGTACGTACTCGAAGTCAAGGTAGGTGAAGTGTTTAATACCTACAACCATGTTCACTACCCACTCGGCCCACCACCGTGGCGGGCCGGCAACAAAACGAGAATGCAATTTCTTGCCTATCTCGCCTGGCCCCTCTCTCTCGAAATGGGCACCCGGGTGCCCCCCAGTCACAACCCGCAAAAGCTCAGCATCGCTCGGCGGGTAATCAACACACTCGGCATATGCGCACGAGATGTGGCGCATCGGAATCTGATACGCTTGGCGGATGGTATCCGCCGTGAGCAATATAAACGTACGCCTCATATAGACCCAACGGACATCCCCATTGGCTTCCCCCTCCCCCCTATGCATGAGGTTCGCGTAGAACTCACGCACCAAGTCAGTATCGGACAAGTCCGGGAACCCCGCTAGGGACGTCCCGAAAATGTCCGGTCGACTCGCATAAGCGGCCATCTCTGGCGGCATGTAAGTATGGTCGACCGCAAACTGGTAGTCTATGGGAATGCTATGACTCATTTTGGTCGCGGTCATAAAGTAATATTGGGCATGATGGCTGACGAACCTAAAACTGTCAAATAGCAAAGGGGTAAGCTCTTCCGGCTCATAATCCGTAGGGATGTCATCTCGGTTATGGTCTAAGATGGGCACATGAAACTCCTTAACAGCCTAAAATCTCGAAAAACGTGCCAACTCGGGAAACAAAGCAAAAACGTGAAACGTGCACAAAAATAGTGTGTCGCAATAGGTAATCCACCTAAGATCTACCAGAGGTCCACACGGCAAGTGCCGCTCCAAATGCAAAAATTACCGAAAAATAACGGGCCCGGCTACGGGCCGTGCCAAAACGGAAAATAAAGCGAGGGATGAGATTTTCGACCTTCCCTAAACAGGGGTGAAGACCGGAGATTCTGCCCGGAAAGTCGCCGGAAAACCGCCGGTGGTCGCCGGAAAAGTCGCCGGAAAAGTCAACTGCCCGGAATTGAATTCCGAGCCCACCAAATCGAAGCCCTCGATCTCCTCGTTCACGTTCCCTTCTACGGATTTTGCTAGTTCTTGCTCTAACACCTTCGAATCTGCACTTTTCTTCAAGAACACCTCACTTTTTGATGGAACTTGCTCTCTCGATTTTCACTTGTTTCTGGATTTTGATGGATGAATCTTGCTCCTTGCGACGAGGGGATTCCAAAAATGTGCCCGGAATTTGATTTGGAGGTCCGAGTCAAAATTGTTGTTCTACAAGTGAGAGCAAATGGAGGTAGAGAGAGAAAGGGAGGTGCCAACAATGGCAACCCGTCCCCCCCTTTGTGCTATAACCTAATTTGGTCAAAATGACCAAAATACCCCCGGGGTTTTGAAAAATTTTCATTTTTTTTTTCTTTTCTTTCCTGTTTACGTATATACGCAGTACCGCGTATATACCCAACCAGAAAACAACCAAAAAAACAAAAAAAAAATCATTTTTTGCCCCACGGGTTGCGTATATACGCAGGGGCTGCGTATATACGCAGCCCGAGGGCAAAAGTGGAATTTTTTCAATTTTTTTTTTTTTTTTCAAAGTTTCTCTCTCCCCCTGCTTTCCTGATCTTGGCTGTTTTGGATGATTCTGTTTCTGCACACTTTCAAATTCAACGTTAAAAACCCGCTCATCTCGCCTCTCTCGAAAATTCAGAACTGACATACTAACGTAATAACTAATAAGACTAAATAAATAAACCATAAATTTTGGGTTGCCTCCCAAACAGCGCCTTGTGATTTACGGTCGACGGCCCGACCTTGTTACCTCTTACGGGTCATCAAAATAGACCGGGTCTATTTTGACGACTTCGGCGGTCTTGAGATACGGCTTGATCCGGTTCCCGTTCACCCTGAAACTGGAGTTGTCTTTTGGATTTTCCAGCTCGAATGCCCCCCAGGCAAAAATCTGCTTGATGATGAACGGTCCTGACCAACGAGACCTCAGCTTCCCCGGAAAGAACCGCATCCGGGTATTGTAGAGAAGCACTTTGTCGCCTTCGTTAAACTGCTTTGGCGTGATACGGTGATCATGCCACTTCTTTGTCTTCTCTTTGTAAATTTTGGCGCTCTCGAAAGCCGTTCTGCGGAATTCCTCTAATTCCAGCAGTGCCATCTTCCTCTTATCCCCTGCTAGGTTCTGGTCCAAGTTTAGCAGTTTGATGGCCCAATACGCCTTGTGCTCCAGTTCCACCGGTAAGTGGCATGCTTTCCCAAAAACGAGCTGGTACGGTGACATTCCCAGCGGTGTTTTGAAAGCTGTCCTGTAGGCCCAAAGCGCATCGTCTAGTCTGACGGACCAATCCTTTCGGCCGAGATTCACTGTTTTCTCGAGTATGCTCTTGATCTCTCGATTCGACACCTCGGCTTGCCCGTTCGTCTGCGGATGGTAGGGTAACGAGACTTTATGAACTGACACGCCGTACTGTTTCAGAACTTTCGCAAAAACTCGATTGATGAAGTGAGAGCCCTCGTCGCTGATCATTGCCCTGGGAGTCCCGAAACGAGTGAAAACGTTGCGTTTCAGAAAACGCTCAACGGTAGCTGCATCGTTTTTCTGACACGCGATCGCCTCGATCCACTTTGTCACATAATCTACTGCCAGCAGAATGTAAAGATTCCCCATCGAAGACGGGAACGGACCCATGAAGTCAATCCCCCAGACGTCAAATGGCTCTACCTCCTGCCACACGGTCATCGGCATCTCGTCCCGGTGTGACGTGTTTCCTGTCCTCTGGCACCTATCGCATCCCTGCACATAGTCGTGACAGTCTTTGAAGATTGTCGGCCAGAAAAAACCGGACTGCAGTATTTTATGCGCTGTTCGCGTTCCCCCAAAATGACCCCCACACTGTGATGAGTGGCAGTGGCGGATCACGTTCCAGGCCTCGTGGTTCGGGATACACCTTCTCAGGATGTTGTCGGCCCCCTGTTTGAACAAGTACGGGTCGTCCCAGAAATACTGTCGACTTTCGGCAATGAACTTTTTCCGCTGCGATGGGGTGAGATCCTCGGGAAGCGTGCCGGTTACCAAATAGTTGGCGATGGCATAGTACCATGGTCTCCCGATCTTGACTGCCATGATGTGTTCGTCCGGGAAGTTTTCCTTGATCGGTACCGGGTCCACCTTCACGTTCTCAAGTCTGGATAGGTGATCCGCTACCACGTTCTCAACTCCCTTCTTGTCCCGGATTTCCACATCAAATTCCTGCATCAGTAGTACCCACCTCAACAGTCTCGGTTTTGCGTCCTTCTTGTCCAGCAGATATTTCAGGGCACTATGGTCGGTAAAAACAATAACTTTTGACCCGACCAGATAGGGCCTGAATTTATCCAGGGCGTACACCACGGCCAGCAGTTCCTTTTCTGTCGTGCCATAGTTGAGCTGGGCATCGTTGAGTACCCGACTCGCATAATAAATGACATGGCATACCTTATCTTTCCGCTGTCCCAAAACTGCCCCGACTGCATAATCGCTGGCGTCACACATCAGCTCAAACGGGAGTGACCAATCTGGCGTGGTTATAACCGGGGCTGTGGTCAGCTTCTCTTTCAAGTGGTCAAAAGCTTGCCGACATGCTGCATCGAAATCAAAGGGTACGTCTTTTCCGAGTAACGCGCAAAGTGGCTTTGTGATCTTGGAAAAGTCCTTGATGAATCTTCGGTAAAATCCTGCATGTCCCAGAAAACTTTTGAGCGCCTTTACGTTCGTCGGGTATGGAAGCTGTTTTATCACCTCGATCTTAGCCCTGTCCACCTCGAGTCCCTTGCTGGAAATTCTGTGACCCAGCACGATCCCCTCGGTGACCATAAAGTGACACTTTTCCCAATTGAGCACCAAATTTGCCTTCTTGCATCGGATCAGAACCTGGCCTAAATGGAACAGGCAGTCATCGAAACTGTCCCCGAAGAGTGAAAAGTCGTCCATGAAGACCTCCAGATTTTTCTCGATCATGTCGGAAAAAATCGCCATCATACATCTCTGGAACGTGGCTGGGGCGTTACACAGCCCGAACGGCATGCGCCGAAACGCGAACGTACCGTACGGGCAGGTAAACGTCGTCTTTTCCTGATCTTCCGGGGCTATGCAAATCTGGTTGTACCCGGAATATCCGTCCAGAAAACAGTAGTAGGCATGATGAGCGAGCCGGTCCAGCATCTGGTCCATGAATGGCAGCGGGAAGTGGTCCTTTAATGTTGCATCGTTTAGCCTCCGATAGTCCATGCAGATCCGCCAGCCCGTAACGGTGCGCTGCGCAATCTGCTCCTGATCATTATTCTGCACCACCGTAATACCCCCCTTCTTGGGCACGCACTGGACCGGACTGATCCACGTGCTGTCCGATATGGGGTAGATGATTCCCGCTTCCAGCCACTTCATGACCTCTTTTCGCACAACGTCCTTCATGTTCGGGTTCAGTCTCCGCTGGGGCTGAATCACCGGTTTCTTGCCTTCTTCAATTCGGATCTTGTGCATGCAGTAGGAGGGGCTGATCCCCTTGATATCTGCAATCGTCCAGGCGATTGCTTCCTTATGCTCTCGCAATACTTCCAGCAGTTTCTGCTCCTGTTCCTGAGATAAACGAGACGAAACAATTACGGGGAGAGTACTATTTTCACCAATATAAGCATACCTGAGATGGCTCGGGAGCGGTTTCAGCTCCAGTGCGGGTGGCTCTTTGAGTGACGGGACTAGAATCATCTTTTGCCCGCCGTCTTCGTCCCGGTGCAAAGTGGTCCAGTCCTCGGCTCTCATGGCGTGCTCGCACCGAGTCTTCTCCTTTTCTTCCCCGTACATGCTGTCAATCTCTTCCCACAAGTGGTCCATCTCCTCGTTTTCCCAGCCTTCGTCCACCACATCGATAGCGAAGATGTCCTCGTGGTCGTAGTAGTTTGGCAGTTGCAGATTTTTGAAAACGTTGAATATCACTTTTTCCTCGTTAATCTGCATGGTCAGCTCCCCGCTCTTGCAGTTTATCATTGCTTCGCCCGTGGCCAAAAACGGCCTGCCAAGTATGAGCGGTACCTCCCCTGCCTCCATGTCCAGGATGACGAAATCTGCCGGAAAAATAAGCTCGCCGACCTTGACCAGAATGTCCTCGATAACCCCGTAGGCCTGTTTTACGGACCTGTCTGCCATCTGCAGCATGATTCTGGTGGGTCGGGGTTCACCGACTTTCAAACTCTTGAAAATCGTTAATGGCATCAGGTTGATGCTGGCCCCTAGGTCACACAGAGCCTTTCCTGTGTAAGCGTTACCTAGGGTGACCGGTATGACGAAACTGCCAGGATCCTTTCTCTTCCTCGGTAGCCCATTCTTCACACAATTGCTCACTTCTGCCGTCAGGTTTATGGTCTCGAAATCGCTCATTCGCCTCCTCCCATACAAGATGTCCTTGAGGAATTTGGCATAAGTGGGCATCTTAGCCAAAGCCTCAGCAAAAGGTATGTTAATCTGCAGCTGCTTGAACATCTCGAGAAACCTGGCGTAGTCCTTGCTGTCATCCCTCTTTCGTGTTCGCAAGGGGTATGGGACCTCCTTGGAGACGGGTACAGTTTCTGCACCTGTCTCGTTCTGCACTGCATCCTGCTCAACCGAGCCCTTCGGCTGGGGGCGATCGACTGTGCTGTTATCCTGGCCTGACAAGTTGCGTTCCACTTCTTTCGAATTTTCTGCACGCGCGTGGCTGGGATACGGTGGATCCTGCAGTGCCAATCCACTCCGAGTGGAGATAGCATTGATCTGAGCCCGTGGATTATTTACTGTGTTCGAGGGTAGGTTTCCTGGCTGTCTCTCTGTTAGCTGTTGTGCTAACTGCCCCACCTGTACTTCCAAAGCGCGCAGTGACGTTTTGGTTGTCTGCATATCTGCCGTCAATGTGTCCATGTGCTTGAACCGGGACTCCATGGTCTGGAACATGGACTTGATCTCTTTCATCTGAGCGTTGTACTGCTGTGCTGACGGGACTGACTGAGCCTGCTGGGCCGGGGCAGCCTGCTGAACTGGTGGCCTGTGCTGGAACCCCGGTGCATAAACTGCTGCGTTCGGGTTTCCGTACCGAAACCCGGGATGGTCTCTCGTGCCCGGTCGGTACCGGCTCGGGTCCCACTGCTGCTGTACGTAGTTGGTATCTTCAGTCCTTAGCTCCTCAATGGCTGTGTCCAGATCCGGTTCCTCGACTGCTGCAACAGTCTTCTTATCCGAGTAGACTTTCTTGACCAAGTCGTGAACGATCTTGGCCAGATTGTCTATCCGGTCATCCTCTGCAGGTTCGGCTCTAGCCGCCATCCTGCGATCGTCAAACAGTCGGGTGTCCTGCTTGGCCAACTGCTTCATCAGGTCATACGCACCTTCTTTGTCCACGTGATACAAGAAGTTTCCCCCGGCCTCTCTGTCAATCCTGTCGGCGTTCTCCCTGTCTAGGGCATGATAGAAAACCTGCAGGATTTTTGCGTCACCAAAACCGTGGTTCGGGCACCGTTTGACCAATCTCATGAGCCTGTCCCATGCGTCCACCACCGTCTCCCCCATCTTCTGTCGGAATGACAGGATCTCGCTCTGTAACTGTATGACTCGGGAGGCGGGATAGAACTTGGCCAGAAAATCCGTGACACACTCCTACCATGTGGTGATGGATCGGGGTAGTCGGGATTCGAGCCAGTCCTTGGCTACTCCATAAAGACAGTATGGGAATAATATCAACATGAGTGCCTCTGCTTCTACTCCCTTGTATCTGACCTTGTTGCAGTAATCTTCGAATTTCCCGATGAAATCGTTCGGGTCTTCGTCGGCCCTGCCATGAAACGGGCAGAGAGTTTGTACCGTCTGGATGGTGGATGGTTTGATGTCAAAGTGCTCTGCGGTGATCTCGGGCACCACAATGGCTCGCTCATGCCCCCCGGTGGGGACTTCGAAATTTTCCACCAACGCCTTCCCAGATCGGTTATATGTTCTCTGGTTGCTTCGGGCAGCAAGTCCCGCTGTGACAAGCTCCTCAATGTACCGAGCCATCTGGGCTGGGGTACGTGTCTCTCGTTCCTGTACACCGGCTTCGGTGTTCGTGGGTGGATCTCTCTCGTTGGTTGCCATCCTGCTTTCTCGGTTTCTGCGGTTCTGTTCGGTATACAGCTTTTCCGGGTTGTCGAGTGGTGTTACCAAATCGCGAGGCAATCTGGGCATCAACTAAACAGTCCTGAAAACGCAGATTCGAAAACGCAGTGAGATAAAAAGAAAAATAACAAAACTGAAAATAAATAAAAACTCAGAAAACTAATTCCGACTACTAAATAGACCCTAAAAAGTCCCCGGCAACGGCGCCAAAAACTTGATGCGCAAACTAACGTGCTATCGCAAGTGTACGAATCTTGTAGTACCGGGTGCAATTAGACTCGGATTATCGTTCCCACGAGGACTATTATGGGTTTACTCACGTTGTCAGTTTCGGTTTTCCAAGAGTAGTAACCAGGAGGAGTAGGTTGTGATTATAGTGACTAAACTAAAAACAGAAATTAAAAACGTAAATATTTTTGTGACGTTTTCTGAAAGAAGCTGATTTGGTTGTAACGATAATAGATGAAGACTAGGCTGCAGGATCCCCTAGGGTTTCTACAGATTCTAGTTTTACGTTCGTTTATGAAAACACTCAGCAGTTTCGATACCTGTGCAACGTACCAGTTGTGCAGTGACTTTTCAGCTTCCACACGTAATCTCGATCCTGCAGACTTTCGGATTCTTGTTAAGCTGCTTAAGTCTGCAGTCTCGGTCTAATCCTGTTAGGGTTTCTAACCTGTCCGAATGGCCCGGGTCAAATTCTCTAACAGTTGGTCTCACGTTTTTCGGTGCTAGCCCTATCTCCCTTTCTCTGGTCGGTCTATCAGGGTAAGGTACTAAATCCCGGTTCTTCTTCCTAACCCTAACTTGACGTTTTCACCTACAAGCTCGGGTCTATAGCAATCCTGGGTGATCAATCCTATCATGCATATACGATAATAATCAAACCGGAATAACAGATACAACTTGCTGAATTAAGACAATCATCATGAATCCATAAACGTAGTAATCATAAAATCTGAGTACGAAACCCTAGGTTCACCGAGAACCTAGGTGAAAAGTTTAGCTACGACTAGACATAGTACAAAACGCAGTTTCTGAATATAAGGAGAGAGAACGAAATCAAACTAAGTCTTCGAATCTCGAATCGCGCTTTCGTGCTCTCCGTAAATGCTCTGACTTGTCCTTTGGTTGTGCTGAGAATTGTGCTGTGTCTCCGTGTGTCTTCAAAACGAGTCTGGACGAGTCTTTAAATAGTGCTGTTTCCCAAAAACGCTCGTGCTTGAAATTACGGAATATGCCATCGGTCAACCGTCTTTGACCAAAAGTCAAAACTGGCTGCGTATATACGCAGGGGTTGCGTATATACGCAACCAGGGCCCAACCAAGATCCCCCCACCACCCCACTGCCTGCGTATATACGCAGGTGCTGCGTATATACGCAGGGCCTGCGTATATACGCAGGCCGTGGGCTAGGTGGGGCCCACTTGGTCCTCTGGTGGGCCAGGTCTGGTCCCCTGGGTCCCACTCCTCTGCCTGATGCTCCCGGCTTGCCTCTTCGGTGTGTTTCTGCTTTTCCGTGTTTCCATCGTGTCCCTGTCTTGTGCACGTTTCCCGAGACGGTCCCGGCTTGGTCCCGGCACGCTTCCCGATGCACCTCCCGAACCTGTTCCTGAAAAGGCAACACGAACGAAAACCCGCGATCATATCCAAATATAGCAAGAAATAAGCAGAAATAAGCAGAAATCCAGCAAGTATAAATAAACGTCTCGTTCTAGATTCCCGGGGCATTCTAAGGCATTTTCCGGCAAAAACCGCTAATTCCGACACAAATACTCGTGAAATCAGGCTAAAAGATAACCCCTAATTGGGCGTTATCATGTCCTTGAGGAGAAAAAGATGTGAAGAAATGATAGGAATAAATAAAGGGTGATAGTTATGATGGGGTTGATGTGACAAGAGAATATATGCATATACACATAGATTGATGAACTAGATATCTCTTATTTTAATGAGGTTTGCCAAAGTAGTGGAATAAATACTTGAGAGTAAATAATCAAGAAATGAATTATTTCTAACATTTACCTAGACTCACACACACACACTTCTCAACTATAAACATGATAATTTTCCAACACTAATTTCACGATTAACTTCGTATTTCACTGAACTCAACTTTGAAATTACTAATTTACCCCTAATAAATTTACCGGGTATTACAACTTTGGGTCTTCCAATATCAATCCTTCCTTTCTTCAAACGGAACGAATAGAGTAGAGCTTTCCTATCAAAAACCGAAAAAAGGAGTCTTTTCTTTAACTACTGCACTGGTCCCAAGCAACGTGTATCACCAAAAGTTGAATTTGCGTTTAGAATATGTGGCAAATGCGATGCATGTGAATATTTCACAGTTTTGAAATCATATAAATAGACAAAAACAGTAGATGCATCCAGGATAAATGTGTGCTTGGGACCAACGTCGGTTTGCGAAAGTTTTACAGTAAACTTTGTGGGAATTTGTTTATACCGTGGAAGGATGAAAGCTTGTGACTCGCTTGCTTAAATGAAAACAATAGTTGAAGCTTGCTCCCAACTTGTAGCTGGGTTTAATTCGGTAGAGTTTAATTTTGGTTGGCACGGCCGCAATAGCTAACAAGTTGGCTTATAAAGTTTAGATATTCTCAATAATGTTTTGCACAATCATCTGTTTTCTCTTGCACGTTAATCAAAGGCTCGAGACTAATATTTGCCTTTAACCTATGCGAACATGTTTGTTTCTCCTTTACATTTGACTCATGGTTTAACTTTGGGATATTTGGAGTATAATACATGTATCTACATATTTATAATATTTAATGTCTAAATATTTTGTGAAAATATTAAAATAATATACAAAGTACAAAAGTTGGATACGTAGTTTAATACGTTACATGTGAAGATGTGACGAAACACATTAATTCCATAATCATCCAAATTGAAACATATTATTCTGGGAGATAGGTAACACAATATTATCGGTTACCTTCACTCTTATAGTGGACAATCATACTTATGTGGTTCACAGGGCTACAGTTGATGACAACTTCATATAAGATATCATTTAACATAATGTACCACACTTTGAATTGGTAGTATCCACTCGTATCATCCCATTGACACTGACTATATACTGTAATATTGCTATAGAGATACGTCGTTATGGCATTCACTTGCATATGGTACGATCACACGTGTATATTATGGGAAAGATCCATTGAACAAATTCCATCACACTTAAATATTATTGTATCCGATTACATGCTTAAATTATGGTAAATTTTTTATGGTCATAGTTTCCCAGCAAACACATTTGTCACTATTGAGAGTCTTCCAAACCTATTGGCTGTCTCCTTCAATGATAATGGTCTTATCTCCCCATTCATCAAGATTGCTACAAGCCAATCTAACAGCTTTTGCAACCAAAGAGGAGCTGGATTTGATTTTTTTTCTTTTCACCCTTCTCCTAGCCAGGTTCCTTGGTGATCTCTTCCTATCCAACCAATGTCTGAAACACGATTTGGGCTATCCCAAGTAGCATCCACATTGATTTTTACATCCACATTGTGATGTTGTGAACACAGGAAAGGGGAACAAACTGACAAGGGAATGCAAAACCTAAAAACTACTTTCCTGTACCCTGAGGCCTGAACACAAAAAAATTAGTTATAAGTGCTAAAATCGAAAGAATTTACCATCAAAAGATGACTACTGTACTAGATTGTTTGTTCCTAAAGAATACTTAAAAAGAGCACAAAACCTAAGAAGCGGAAGTTGTCGGTTCACATCCGTCGTGCACGCATGCCAACACATCCCGGTAGTCTCTTGAGATGGTAAACGAATCGTGGACCTTTCCGCCCCTGCTCTTCTTGTACTCGAACAGAAGAGATGAGTGGTTGAACGCCGTCAGTTTCACAAACCCAAAGTCATGATCCCTGACGAGACTCCAATTTGGCTTAGCTTGGCTGAACGGTGACAGGTGGCTCCCACCTCCCCCGACAACGACGTGTATCGTCCCGTTGACCGTCCCCGAGTAGTTTGACTTTTCCGTGTTCACGCATTGGTTCTGCGTAGGGATACACCCACATATACATGTCAGATTAGGGATACAACTAGCTAATGTGCTTGATGCATAATCTCATTTCATAGGGCCCTGAGACAGTTCATTGAGGTCTCAAGTTCAAGCCTCTCTTAAGAAGTATTGTAGCTTAGAATATGGTTAGTATGATGTTCTACGTAGTTGGCAAAAAAAAAGAGGGGAGAAAAACAAATTGGTACCTGGTAAATAGGGCAAGTTCTTTCGTAGTTGTGGACATGACCATAGAATGCAATGTCCACCTTGTACTTCTGCCAGAGTTTCTGCAAGCTTTCTCTGCCCATGGGTTCTTCAAAAGAGCCCTCCCTGGCATACCAATCGTTCGAAGAGTAACCAAGAACCCGGTGAGCAGCGAAAATTAACCAAGGTTGCTTTTGCCTATCAACTGATGCTAGGCATTTCTCGATGAACTTGTACTGTTTAGAACCCTCCCTCCAATCATGCTCAGAATCTGCTATGCAGAAGTGAAACATGCCATAATCCGTTGAGTACCTACAAGTACCCAACATACAGCTTATGGTAAAGAAAATCTATATATTCAACTAGAAAGATAACTAGGGTATTCAAGCTGAACATCATGCTGATGTGATTCATCCCCTAAACCTTTTTCTACAAACAGATTCAAACCTTTCAATGCAATAAACCACGATTTCCGATACCCGTCTCATTCTTACTGCATTATTTTTTTTTTTTCCTTTTTTTTCTTCACAAGTATGGACAAAACTCTGGTGTGTAATTTACAAATAAGCAGTTTCACAAAGGTGCCGATAACTGTCCCCGTGGATTATTTCATAATTGCGCAGATATCCGAGTAAACCATAGCTGGTGTTGATCCTTTAAGATTTGATTCTCCGATTCCAAACAAGTCCTCGGAGTGGAAGAAATGTGAGTTCTTGGAGCTGGAGTTTTGTGTGTATGTGTGTGTGTGTGTATGTGTGTGTGTGTCATCAATCAGCAGCAGCATCTAGCACATGCTCTTTAAGCTACGGGTTGAAACTTTTACCACTTCTATTTCCCAAAATTTGCTGCTAGACCTACCTTACACAGAGTATTATCACATAAGAGAAACTAAACAAATTATATAGTTTAGCCCAGAAAGGTACTTCATACAGTATTTCACAGCAGTTGAGAATAAGATTCTTGGAAAGAGTCAATTTACCAGAACTTAGCTCTGTTCTCAGCAGGAACATAGAACATAGTCTCAGCTACCACCCCACACTCCCCTCCTGAATCCGGACCATCATAAAAGGATCCACTCCCAGGCCAATCACGTTCATGGTTGCCGCTGCAGGAAAATTCAAAAGGTAAAAATTGATTTCGATACGACAATATCATGGAAACTATATATTAGAGTAACAAAGAATACAAACCTTGCAATCATATATGGTACAGTTGATGCTATGGGCTCCACCTGTGACGTGAATTGGTCCCATTGCGAAAGGTATCCATTAGCATAAGCCATATCTCCTATGTGGAATACTATGTCAATGTTTTCCAGGTCTTTGATAAGTTGGTCTGTCGTAAGTAGGGAGCCAGGCTGATAATTAGCATACTCGTTTGAACCATCGCGCTCAGCCTGAAAAGACGAATTAGTTGGAACAAGTTTTGTCTATGAGGAAGGACATACAACAAACATCCCCTAATACAAGGGCTGTCATCTCAGGGTAGTTTTTGCGTGCAAGCAATAGAGATTTAGGATGTGGTCTTATGCTAGAGGAGAGTACAATTTACTACTAAAGTAAATACTAAACACGGTAGGTCACTTCATAAACTATTCAATTTTTGGTGGAAAGGAAAGTGATTTGCCTTTGCTCGTCCAATATACTGGTAGTGGTTGTTTTCCTAGTTAAAAACAGTAACTGTCCTGACTCAAGCAGTTGGGGAAATTTTCAGTGAAGTTTCTTTTGAATAGAATATACTAGTATTTCTACTAGATGTTCCATATCACTGCAACAGTTAAATCTTCCAGAGTTATATGTCATGCAACAAGCTCCAAGTGATTCTAGAAAAGCCTGTGAACTGTTATTTATGAAAACTGAGTATACGTTTTTATTTATCTTGCAATAAGCACCAAGAAGTGCCAACTTTTTGCTCTCTAACTACCGTGTTTCATGTACATCTCTAGTGACGGAGTAAGTCATCAGCATGCACCCTATGTTCTTCGTAGCCTTAATGTGTGTGAATTTTGGTTGGTTGGAGGAGTAGAATGTTTCTTTTCTTTTTGACCAAAACAGTTGAATACTACCTTGCCCATGTCACCAAATATAACGACCCGCTGTAATGAATCCTGGCCTGGATATGGCAATGACTTAAAAGAGTATGTCTTGCTCCAGACATATGAACCATCGCGTAACTTGTGACCCAGTCTATAAGTGTACCTAGAGGAAGTAAAATCACTGTCAAAATACTGAATACTCATCACATAACACTAACGATATAAATGTACTAAAATGCCCAGCTCACAATGCTGTCTGACTGACCATACTAGGAGGGAAAACTATGGCCAGAGAAGCTGTTTAAAACATTCGTACGGTAAATTCTAGCAGACTACCAGGTTAAAAGCTGACCCTTGATATCTATCTAGATTTTGATATTTATATCTGAAACTTTTTAGTATAGCTATTCTCGAGAAAATTAGCCTTTGAGGATACATACACAGAGTTTGGCCATAGAGCTTTCAAGAAACTTGTGTGTATGAAGCCAGGATCCCGCCAGCCAAATGTTCTTGCAGGTGGACCTGCAGGAAGTTTATTTTAGTTCTACATGTTTGGAACAATGGACAGAAAAAGCAGCATACAATTAGCTTTGCACTGAAGTGATTGGAGTCAATGATAGACATCTGGATAAGTCGAATCAGCTCAAAAGAAGAATAGAAGTACAAGAAAAGATCTACACGTTACAGGAAGCTACGATCAAAACATTCAGAATGTGGGTTTTGGAGATATGTTAAGTGAAGAGTCTCCAAAAATTAGGATAATTAAAGTTTTACAATATATGGCAGTCAGTTTTACAAGATACTGTGATGGAAGTCTCCAAAGCCAAAATAGGTCGAGTATGTTATAGTAACTTGGCCTAAAAGACTAGCTGTTTTTCATTCGAATTTCTCAAATTTCCAGAGCCTTCATCTCCACTCTTACTGGGGAGGTATACGACAGCTGACACCTAACAAAATATTGGCGCTGCTGAACTTTATTCCATCCAAAATGGAGTAAAACCAACCTAACCTTGGGACTCTGACGTGCTTTTGCCAAAACAATTTGGAGGTACGAGGAAAAGGTATCCACAGTAATAAAAAATGAACCTTTTGGCTACACCATATTGGTGAGAGTAAAATAAACATATAAAAAATCACTGTCCTTAATGTGATTGGCAAAATTTGCTGATCAGGAGCGAGAACAATAGTTGAGTTGTGACCAAAAGCATATGGAGACTTGTTTCGAAGGGGAAGTAGAAAGAATTCCAGCTTAAGGTGCATATGAAGTTGATCAGAAAGTTAATTTCTAAGTTCAATATAAACATAAGTGAATAATCATTCTCATACCACACATGCTGTTCCGATGAAATGTCAGTGTTCCAGCTGGTGATCTCTTTTGAACATCTCCCTCTAAACCCCACGATATAAAAGGAACCGCTTCATCTGTGTTATATCCACTAGTCCAGGTAACCGTCATCTGTAAAGCACATACAAGGTAAAATTGGAGTTGAAAACTAACAAGTCCAAGCACCCGGAGAAACTGAGAAAGTAACACAAATCACCACCAGGTCCACTCTGATTTCATGGTGTTCATTATGGTGAGTAAAGCAGCTACAGATAAGTAGACATAGACAGAATGTCAAAACAAAGCTAAGATAGCATGTCCAGCCGCAAAGTACAAAATGCTGACCTCATCCCATTTCTTCCCATTCGCAAGCCGGGGATAAAGAGGTGCTTTAGGATTCCAGAATGTGATCGAGTTTGAAACTGCTACAAGTTTCGGCTGTAACATCATGCAATGCAACAAGTCAAAATGAGTTCCACTAATGGTTACTCGGAAGGAAAAAACAGAGCGGCCTAAACTATAAGATCGAGACAAGCAACGACAGGGATGAAATGAAGTGAGCAAACTTAACATAGGTCAAAAGTGAAGCACTCGTGAAAACAAGAACAAAGAAATGAAACTTGACTAGGAATAGCAAAGACAATATCATAACCGCACATTTGTCAAACTGCCTGCAAAGAATGCGAAAGAAAAATCTGCCCGCTGATTGATTAACTGGAACTTTAGGGAACCATTGCCCGTCTTCAAATAATCTCGAGAGCTGTAGCTTGCGAAATTGTACTGTAGTAAAAGACAGGTGACTTGATAGTTAGTTAGTTGTTGAACTTCAAAATATGTAATAGTACCTACTAGTCCATTGTAACTAGTAGTCAAACTGAAACAAACATACCTTTATTGGGGCTGTGCATATATACGGAGTCTCTGATTTCTTAGTAGGGATGCAAACTGATGAACTACCAAAAAAAGAGTTGAGATGAAGTAATAATACATTTGTCAGTAGAGAATTAGATTTAGAGTCTCAAGAACAGGCAAGGGAATCTTGAGAAATTCATAGATGACCATTACTTGAACTTTGCAGGTGAGAAAACTCCAATCCAGTCATTCCGAGATGGGTAAGGGTATTCGAAGTCCACCGTAACCCATCCATTATCTTCACCCTACATCAATCAAACACATGAGTTTGAGGAAGCAAGCTATGCCGGTTTCAAAAAACAAAACAAATCATCTATGCTAACAACATTCAATAAAGCACAAGTTGTGACTTCCTGAAATCACAAAAAAACATGTTGAGCACAATCAAGAATCATCCACCCAAGTACCCTCCATATGTACATATTGAGTGTTCAATTGGAAAACTTTTGTGCCAACAACTTTCAATAATGCACAAGTTGTGAGTTCCTGAAATCACAAAAAAACATGTCGAGTACAATCAAGAATCATCCACCCAAGTACCCTCCAAACGAGTGATTCGATGTATAACCATATGTGATATGTGAAATTGAGTGTTCAATTGGAAAACCCCAAAAAGGTGATCATGAAGATTACATTACCATTTTGAGCCTACAGCAACGATTCTGAGTAAACTACAAGTTTTGGCTACTCATTAAAAATCCGGAGCTAAGAATGAAGAAAACTGATTGACCACTATAACAAAGTACTACTATCACTCCGTCTCTGCTCTTTGTTCCCATACTGTCTTCACTTTGACCCAGTAATTTGGATAGCAAAATAATGCAATTTTTTTATAATCTTTTCATGGTGTTTTTAGAGTAAAAGGTTCTCCATAATCAGCGAAAAAAATATCGAAAAATCGCATCGTTTTGATATCCAAATCACCCGGTCAAAGTGACACATATGCGAGTCAAAAAGTCAAGATGAGAACAAATAGCGGAGTGGTAAGGGTTTACTATACTTCCAACAGACCCACTATGTACAGAAAATAACATCACCATGATCAAACGAACGATGCTCACAACATGTTTGTGAAAATGCCAAAAAGAGCAAATTCAGAATCTGATCATACATGAACTTCCCGAATTTACCTGGACGCCGAGGACGAGTGGACTGGCACTGATACGAGCCGATTCATGGGGAGCGTCTATGATATTCTCGATCGCAATTTGCGAAAGTGGTTGTACGCCGATTTTATCCAAACCCACCGAAGCTGAAGTGGGTCTGGAAGAAACAACAAGAACCCAGAACACCAAGAAGGCAGATAAATTATTCACGAGTTTATGGTAGCAACCCATGTTATCAAATTGCAGGTAGAGGGAGACTCCGAAAAAGATGATGAGAGACTGTACAGTGATGGGACTACTGTAGATAGATACTGAAACGGAGAGACCAAAGAGGAAGAAGACGAAGCCGGCTACGATTCACCTCTCTCCCACTCCCTCTCCCTCTCCCTCTCCCGTGTCTCCGAAGTGATTGCAGGAAAACTCTCAAATTTTCTTCCATACCAGTATATGAAGTATAGGACACAGTAGGAGTCCTTGAAAAAAAACAGCAATTCCAGATTTATTAATTCTTTTTAAAATCTTATAATAATAATAATAATAATAATAATTCTTTGCTTTTTCCTAATGTTGTAATAATAATAATAATAATTCCTTTGTTTTTTTTCTAACAAAAGAAAATTGTTTACCACGTGAAACTGACACAAAAATTCTTTTTTTTAGAAGACAAACGTTCTCAGTGTCTTCATAAAAGTTATACAGCTGCTCTAAAACATATGAAAATAATTTAGGTACAAATTTAACCACATATCATGCAAAAAGTCTGTTACATCATAGGATAATTTCTACAATTTTCGTAATATGATGGTAAATTTATTTTACTGGCCGTGTAATTTTTTTGAAGTTCCGCATATTAAAGGGGTGAAAGTGTCCTTTCTCAAATTAGAAAGGGTGCAACTGTCCTTCAATAAAACTAGATGGGGTGAAAATATTTGTTTAACCCCCCCCCCCCCCCCCCCCCCCCCCCAACAACCAATACTCACTGTGTGGGTTGCAATGTTGCATTGATGAAGTCATTTACATGTTCGTTGAATGCTCAGCAAGTCAACGCAAGGCATTTAAGGCATAATTTTATTGATGTCGTACATCAATAGTGGGTGTATTTACAAGTTTGTTGAATGTAGTAATTGATAATTATAAATCCTAGTTCTTGGCTTTGCCCTCCTATATGTTTTATGGGATAGAAAACACTTTCATCCCCTCAAGCTTGATGTAAAGATACTTTCACCCCCACCCCCTATTTTGTTTGGGAAATGACGCTTTCACGTCTTTTATATTTTAAATTCGTGAACTTTACAACCTTTGACTGTATCAAACCATACTGTAGGAGAGAGAGTTTATCTAAGATACTATTTAAATGGTGGACAATTGTGCTTAGATTAATGTTGTCACGATTGAGGAGTGTAAATAATTTTAAATGTGACTGACATAAGAGGTCACCACCCGCCAAGGGTGGCTAGTATTAATATTACCACGAACATAAGAGGTCAAAGTGTTATTTCCCAAACTATAAGGGGGTGAAAGTGTCTTTTCACCAAACTTAAGGGGGTGAAGTGTCTTTTACCCTTTTAAGGTCGTGATTTTTTTTTCTTTTTTTTTGCAAGGAGGTCGTGAATTGTGATTTCTTAATATGGTAAAACTGAAACACGTTAAATAAATTTTTTTTATAACTTAAATAAACACTTTCTTAAACAAGCACGTTAAATAAACATTTTATTTAGAAAAAACACGTTAAATAAACTTTGTTAACGCTAAAAAAAATAAATTCACTTCACTCAAAAAAAAATCACGTTAATATAGCTGATGAATTATGTATGTATAGTTTGGGCACGCCAAATGTGGTGACTTGGTGTGTCCAATGTCCCTACTTTATGTGGTATGCTACTTGGCTTGCTGACAAACAGCGTATTTACATTTAGTCCTCTTTTAATAAAGTACAAAAAAAAAACTTGACAATTCATTAAAAAGGAGGACTATTTTCTCAAAAGAAAAAAACAGCGTATTTACATGTGTGTATTTTCTCAAAAGAAAATTTATGTGTGTAGATATTAAAAAAATAAATTGAGTGTATATTATGCGCAATAAATTGTGGCAAAATATCAGTAACGGCAGGATCCAACAAACCTACTACTTGCTTGTACGAGATTAAGATGAGATGTGAAGTAGTTGAGAAAGTTTAGGTTGTACTTCGTACAACACAAAGTGCAGAGGAGTATTTTTAGGAAGTTGTTTTTGATTAATTTACAAAAAGTCGAGGGCAGTGTTCGAATGAAAAAAAATATCATCAAAAGTTAAATTTGCGTTATACATTTACTGGAATACGCGGCACATGCGATGCATGTGAAGATGTTATTATACATTTTCTCATTTTCTCAAAAGAAATTTTGTTTTCCTCACAATAAAAATGATTAAATGATAGGACAATGCAAGACAGTGACTCAATGAAAGTGACTCCTTCAAGATAGCAACTCCTGCCAATTGTGTGTTAGAAGAAACTAAACAGTGAAGAAAGAATGTCGACATATTTCATTCATTTGTGAAGGAAAGTTTCGTTATCGGCGAAGAAAATAATTAATAAACCACTTCCACTCCCTCAAGTTTGATACAAAGACACTTCCACGGTTCCACCCCCTTTTAATTCGGAGAACTTCGGAGAAAGGATGTCAAAACTTCACAACACCTACCGATGGGGTCCGTCACTCAAAATAGTTTTAGTTAAATTAACCCACCCTATGATATATATTTTTTTTTTATCATCTCCACTCTATGATATGAAATGACCATGAAAGCCTTAAAGTCTCTAATCCATGTATTCATGTTACCTCCCTTATTCAGTGAGTCATTTGACCTAGTGATTTGGTAAGCAAAACAATACAATTTGGTGAATTGCATGATGTTATAGAGAAAGTTTCTCTACAACACCATACAACACTATTTACATGGTGTTGTCTCTACAACACCATGCAAAAAGTATCAAAAAATTGCATCGTCTTGGTATCCAAATCTTTTTCTACAACACCATGCAAAAATTATCAAAAAAAACATCTTGTTATCCAAATTTTTCTCTACAACACTGTGAAAAAATTATCAACAAATTTCATCGTCTTGTTATCCTTGTTATCCAAATCACCGGGACAAAGTGACGCAGTTACTACTCCATGGAACACATTCTTCAGTTCCACAATAAACTGTTTCTTGCAAAACTCATTTCTCGTTACTACGCCAAAATATAAAGTACTTCTAAGTAACAAAACTTCGGTACCACAAGGTTTTAAGTGTAAAAAAAAGGCTCTACTGTTTTTTTACCTAGTCTTCTTGGCTTTCGACAACTTCTTCTTCTTCTTTTTCACAGCCTTGGGTACTTTTGTCTTCCTGGCCTCCCTCTTCTCTTCTCTGACCTTCTTCTTGTTCTCTTTCCTCGCAGCTTTCCTCTCGGCGGGCGTTTGTGTCCCGTTTCCGAAAGCAGATTCGGAGCCTTCCGAATCGCTCGAGTTCTCTTCGTCGTCCTCGGTCACGCTCTCTGTTTCGCTATCGTGCAAGTTAGAATCTCCAGAAGGCTCTTGATTCAGGGTTGTTGATTCCTCTTCCTTTTGGCCATTTTCTGTTGGAGAAGGTTGGGAAATTGAAAGAGCGTGTTTGAGTCCAGTGAGAGTTTGATAGTACATTTCACCGGTGTCCTTGCCACTGGTGATCCTGTCTATATCCGCTTCAGCATTCATCACGTCGTCCAATGTCTTTGGAATATACGACTACAAATTCCACAGACCAAACATTAATCAAGAGTGTTATTTCATAGATCCAAATAGTGCTTACCCCTACCAAATGATGACATGAAAAGCCCGAGGCTCGCAATTCAGCGCGTTCACTTTATAAGAAAGTGCGAGGATTAACTTTCTTGCAAATAAGAAAACATTCACGGCAGGAAATAGATTTATGGTGGGACCCATTACTTCCCTGCAATTGAACACACTATGCGGGAAACTAAAACGGTTTCTATTTTAATCTTTTCCTTCACGTCAAATCTCCGTCAAATGGAGACACCCTAAGGCTTCGTTCATTTGTCAAGAGAGTGATGAAAAGGAAAGGAAATAGAAAGTGCTTTTTTTCCGCATGCGTGTTTAGTAGTTGTTCCAGGGAAGTTATGCGGCGGTGTTAAAAGCTGTTGTGTGAATATCATTGTGGGAAAGTTGTGTATTTTAGATAAAATATAAAATGTTGTTTGGTAAATATCACGTGAAAACTACATTGAAACATTGTGAATTTGTGATATAACCCCTCCTTTAAGGACTTATTCTAGAAGGAAATTCCGGGAAATAAATGTGAAGCACACGTCATTGAAGAGGTCAGCTTGTGTCAGTTATTGGGAATCAGAAGTTGAGGGCACTGATCCACTATTAGAAGTTGAGATTTTCTAGGCAGATTTCAGGGCCCTTATCCACTACTGAGCAGTAGGAGTTTGTTGCTATTTTTCAGGAGTTTGTTTCTATTTTTCCGGAGTTTGTTAGTATCTACCAGTCTGCTCTTTGTTTCCATTTGACTTCTTTGACTCGTATCTGGGACAGTTTGACCGGGTGATTTGGATAAGAAAATAATACGATTTTTTATATAATTTTTTTACCGTATTATAGAGCAACTTTTACTCTACAACACCATGAAAAAATTATCAAAAAATTACATCAGTTTGCTATTCAAATCACCGGGTCAAAGTGACCGAGTGTATAGTGACAAAAGTCAAATTGGGAACAAAGAGGAGAGATAGACTGGTAGCTCTTTAAATACACCCTCCTCCATCTCGCAAAGATAGTACATTCTTGAAATTACAACTTTTTTTGAGACATGCAATTAATGAATCCTACAAGTTTTTGACATGCTATTTCCACTATTATCCTTGATTTTGTTTTCTCCAAGATGAGGTGCATTGAATATTAATGGGTAATATGGTAACTTCATTGTATTTTTCACCTTATAAATGTAAGTGGACAATCATTTTGGGACAGACCAAAATAGAAATATGGACTATCTTTATGGGACGGAAGGAGTAATTGTTGTTAGTTTTGGCTTCAGGCATCAAGATTAGTTGTCATTTACTGGAGTCTTGTCCTCTCCATACGGACTGAATTTGCAGAGTGTTTAAGATTCTGGCACTTAGTTTTCATTATATTCTTCTCTAATTCATTGTCTTTCCTAGCTCCTATCACATTGATATAATAATTTTGTGTTTGTAAAATCGACTGTGAACCTGCTGTGAGAGAGTAAAAGGACAAAAAAAAATGACATATTTGTTCAGATAAGATAAAAAAAAAAAAAAAAAAAAAAAAAAAAAAAAAAAAAAAACGGCTGTTGCTAAATTATTCAAAATCAGGTTCCGGAAAAGCATCTCTCCTTCCTGAAAACTGTTGTGGGACAGCAGAAACTGTCTGAAAAGTCAGAAAATATATTTTTACCAAACGCACTAAAACTGCTTCTGCCATCGGAAAGCAGTTGTGCTGACAGCAGAAGCATTCCCAAACGGGCCCTTTTTCTTTTCAAATGATGCCGTACAAAAAATTACAAGATTTGCAAGAAAGTTCTACTGGTACTTACTTGCCCACCTGCTTTTTTAAAGTTCTTTTGGAAGTAGAGGCTTCACTTTAAGGTAAAATAAAAAGCAAACAAGCATTGTACTATTGAAATCGAACTCATACACCACGGACGGAGAGGAAAATACTCAAAAAAATAAATAGTTCCTAGTGGTGAAGAATAATAACTTGAAAGACGAAAACAGGATAGAAGAAACTTCTGCAAGGAAAATTTCTTGACATATTACCTGCATAAAAACAGCATCCTTAATTTCGTCCTCGTGTGACATCTCATCTCCTCTAGCAAATATCTTTTGTTGAACCTAAACCAGAGTAAAAAGACGTCAAAACAACCCTGATTAGTCTGCACGGAGATCTCCCTGAGTTATAGAATTTGTCCTTTGGGCAATCAAACTAAGTACCTCTTCCAAATAACCATCTATAGATTCATCAGTGATGGAAGGATCAACAATGAAATCAAACAGCTCGTGGTTGCTCATAACACCAACACCATGTTTTTTAAAGAAATCCTGCATACAAAAGCTTGTTGGATGAGGTTTACTAGAAAGTGCAATCCAGGTTGTTTGAAGTAAGTACAAAAAGGGGAAATGACTCACAGAAACATGAAGACAGTCTTCACGAAGAAAATCAAGGGCATGAGGATGGTCGAGATCAACTGATTGGGAGACATCAATGATATACATATGACCCTGACAACAGAAACAACACACGTCAAACCACTGAAACGGCGTTTCCCAGAGATGAGTACGCCATACTGACAAATAAACGCCAATAAAATCCCACCTCAAAGTGCAATATGTTATATTCACTCAAGTCTCCATGCACCAACTTGCACTTCTGATATAGAGTCCGCATGTTCATGATCATCTAACAGAAAATAATATAAAAGAGTTAGGAGCACGAAGGTGAACCAAAAATAGTTAGACCCAACAAGAGAACCATATCGGGATTCTTTTGTTTCCATGTAGACACTTCAGTTTTAAAATGAGGATGTGTTTAACTGGATATTTCTGGGAAAAATAAGTAAGGGCAACTACAAACGATACAAGGAGATTTAGATATGGGTGAGAAGGATGAAAATGAGTAAGGGGTGAGAGTAAGCCAAGTGTGTTAATCAAGAGGGAGATAGTAGAGCCATAGGGGGTTTAGAATCATAAAAGATCCGATCCTCTATAAAGAGGACTACTCTCCTATATATACCAGTCATAAAGTAACGGTCATGAGTAGTTATATAACCGCATATAGCGGTTACATAACTTCCTCGTATAAGAAAACCACATATATAGGTAGGTATATTGCAAGCTTCTTGAATACCACGCAAGGGTCGCATGCGAGTACGTATGCAGCTCGCATGCAACGAACCTTACTTTGGCCTCCAGTCAACTTAAAACCTTTAACTCCCGAGCGTACAAGATCATATGCTAGACGGAGCCTGTCTCGCAGCCCCTATATAAGCGTGTGAGTGTTTGTGTGTGTGTGTATCATACCTGTGAGTATCACGTGGATAAGCATGAGTACTGTTAAATCAAGGTATCTACAACCCTCCTTGTTTAAGCATGATATCTAATTTTTCATAAGAGAAAGGATGCTTTCCTATTGTACATAAAGAATGTCTAACAGACAAAATGTGTCCAAACAATTTACAACAGATACAAGCACCTCAAAATTTCATAAAACACCCTTTATTTGCAAATACCAGGAGATTTACCCAGGATAACTATTATAGAAAATTGAAGAGATAAACATACTTCCTACAAAACTTCTTCATAAGCTTCTCGGGATAGGTAATCTGGACTTGCAAGATAGGAACCCCTCTAAAAGTGAGAGACTTCATAGTCTACCAGATGACTCCTGTCACAAGGTACAAATTTGTCCCGGTTCAAGAAGAACTGTGTATTTGTAATTTTCCAGTAAAAATAAGTGCCAAAGGTGATTTTTGAAGTTCCGAACCAGGACAAAGGCTGAGAACTGGGAAGGTGATACAACGCGTATCTCTCCTCTGTCCTCGGTAGTTGCTTGGTAGAGTAACATAAGATCATGCTCTCAATGTATAGGGTTCTGTCACTTGAAAAGTTAACATTTATTAGAGTTATTAACTAGTTTGGGGTCAATTTCCGTTGTCCAGGTTGAGATGACTTAGCTTCACTTCTAGACCTCTATATTTAATTCTGAATAAAATTGCTACTTAATCAAAAATTTCTAAACTCAGGTTCAGATTGCCTTGGTGTGCCAAGTGAAAAGGGAACACAGACCAGCGGAGCATTGGTGACTTGTTCTGACCGAGTACTAACATTTTCCATGGACAATGAACTCCACAACATAAACTTTCTATTCCTAAAGATAGTGTTTTCCCAACCAAATCATATACAATTCAAAAATCTTAGTAACTTCAACTCATATATAAGAACATCATTTCTCACTTACTCTATGGTCATTGCTATTGAACATAAATGCGTGTGACCAGTGCCACCAGGCACTTAAAATTTGTATTTCAAAATACAATGAAAATTGGTGCAATAAAAACAATATGGTTTTGGGGATATAGAGAGACTATTAAATTTCTAGTAAATAACTGATATTAGTGTAAAATGACAATGAGAGAAAATTAATGGAAATGGGATTACACGCACAGAAATGAGTGTGTAATTGAAAGTACAAGTGTTTGGCCAAAATAAGTGTGGGTCTAAAAGTATCATTTCAATATTTTTCTCCAAAATAAGGTTGACAAAACAGCTCAAAGCCTCAAAGTCGTTAGATCCAACCAATGCTCGAAAAACTTTAAAAGAATAAAAGTTTACATGATACACATACAAATCCCTCCCTCCCTCTACAACTACCGAGGGAAAACGCAACTCATATCCAAGTGAATCTCTCTCACTCACTCTCTCTCTACAACTACCGAGGGAAAACACAACTCATTTCAAAGCGACTGAAGTCAACGAATTCAGTAGAGAAAACTGCTTCTCCAATGTTCTTGAATCTTGCTAACTTCTTCGGATTATTTATCTTTTCAAGGATTCTCAACTTTGGTTGTCATTTTTTTTCCGAGTGTTCGTGAGCATTGGCGGTCGTAGATTCAGATAGATATATATTCTCACAACAACCAGAACATTGTCATTTCAGATTAATGCAAACTATTTCTTGTTTTCCCCTTCTGCTGCAGCATGTTGTATCTGTCTTGTTGGGGTATACCAATCTAAAACCATGGATCGTTTTACTAACAAAATGCTCAGGTATTCAGGATTCTGAAACAAGAAAATTCCAGAAATCAAATAGGTGTCTAAGCTGACGCATATAAATAGATATGGGAAAACAGAACTGATGGTTCTTGTTTGCAAATTTTATTTTACCTTCTGTAGAAATACTTACAAAAAGAATAGTTTTAGTTACTTCTAACTTTTAGGTGGTGTTAAAGTTCAATGAATCTGATAACCAAGGAGTAATTTTGTTTCAGAATGCTTTGTAGGTTGAATTTTTGAAGATTCGTTTTTTAAGATGGGCTTTATTTGGGTTATACAGTTCTTTTTTCATGATTTCCACTTTCAGGTGTACAATGGTATACTCCACCGTCCCAAATTGAGTGTTTGGGTGGAATTTTCACGGAGATTAATGATGTACTTTTCTTGGGAAAAGAAAATGTAACGATTGGGTATGGAGGGAAGTAAAGTGAAAAAGTAATGATTGGGATAGGACACTCATTTTGGGCATCTATTTTAGGAAATGAAGACACTAAATTTGGGACGGAGGGAGTATATGAGATACTGTTCGATGTATCCTAAACACTACCAACTGCTATCCTTAGACGTGATTGTCTGTTAGTGTACATATTTAGAAGTTCAAAATATTCTATAAATACAATGCACCACACAAGGGGTTCAGGCAAAAACATTGTTCGTTAATTGCGGGTCGAAGAAACATTTGGGTAGCTAAAAGCAGTGTAAAGTTGAATGGCTGGCATTTTAGAAGACCATGATCTGAGAATATGGAAAGTAAACTACATAAAAAACATTCTCACGGACCTCCCGATAAGCTTCGCGTAACTTGTCAAGAGACAACCCTGCATCTTTGAGTCGAGGGGCTGCCCACCCTGCCTTACCTGTAGCAAATAAAATATATAAGAATATGAACTGCGTATGGTCAAACCCAATTAAGTAAGAGTCTGTCAACAGTGGCACCGCGTGAACAGGGATATACAGAGAAAAGAAACTGAATGCCACTGTGTAAAATTATGTGAGAACAAGTAACAAACAAATGCGCTCTGATCCTTGGAAGTCCAAGAACTTCTCTATTGGACCCTCAAGAAAACATGCTCATCAAAGGAAAACAATAACAAGGAAGAGAAAGGTGCGAATCAATATTTGAAAATATAGATGACCTCCATTGGGACTCTACAATAATAGCACCTTGTTTTATGAGGTAAGAGATGTTTAAATCGATATCAAAATTACTACAGCTACTCGCATCTAACTCTATAAGCATCTACACGATATCAAATATCAATTTATAAGATGATAAAAGGGGGGTAGGCATCAACCAGTACAGCTATATAATACAAAATCGTCATCAAATTTAGAATACAACCCGGAACTGAGAACAGAAGTATACATTCAAAGGATTTACCTATAAACTCCATGACCAAGACATGATGTCTCAAAAGAATCGGTTTAGGACACCTGATTCCAGATGCTCTTAGCCTGGTTCATTATAAGCATATCAACAATAAGATATCATATCAAGCAAAAGTACCCAGGATTCAATTGATTATTACAAGATTAGAGATCACGGATATCATATCAAGCAAAAAGTGACCACAATTCAATTGTAATATATCTACTATATGTAAAACAATTGAATCATGAATTACAAACAAAAGAAAATGTAAGGAGCAAATCGAAAAAAATGAAACATTGAAGAGCAAAAACAACCATAGAGATAGAGGGTGTAAACTGATTTTTGACCAAACGCTATGATTAAGTCACAGAAAACTCCTCAATAGAACTTTCATGCAACGAATTGGCCTTTCCTACATAGTATTATTTTTTTGACCACGTAGACAATGCATGTGGTAATACTTCAATCACTAGCCCATTACTCCAATATTTCACTACTAGAATCACTGAAGAATACATTTTTCCAGGAGGTGAAGAATGTTACTTGGTAAAAAGCGCAAGCAAATGGTGAACAGCAAAAACCGGCAAAAAAAATCATCGAGTCTCCGCTCAAACTAGGGATGGCAATATGGTCCGATCCGATCTGAGATCCGAGCAATCCGAGCCGAATGGATCGAATCCGAATCCGATCCAATTGAAAATTGATAGGATTTGGATCGCGAAAGCCAGACCCGAACGGATTTGGATATGGATTTGGATCTGAGGGCAGATCCACCAGGTTCCAACCCGATCCGATCCGACGTATATGTATGCTTTACAAATATACCCCCATTACCTTCCAACTTAAACTTACAAGAAGAATACTATAGTAACTCCAACCTAAAATGCTATTTCTTTTATTTTTTAGACTTCATAACTTACGAACATGTCTTAGCGTATGAAATACTGTTTATTTTTTATGTTATTTTTTTCTATTTTACTGCAAACTCGAGCCTGATCCGATCCGATTCCGATCCGACCACGTACAATATTGATCTACGGATCGGATTTGGATCAGCTGCATGAAACCCGATCCGATCTGATCCGAATCCGATGATGATCCGAATGGATCTGGATCCCATTTCTCCTGGTCGGATCTGGATCGGGAAGGGCCTGATCCGATCCGGATCCGACCCGTTGCCATCCCTAGCTCAAACGTCCATCATCAGAAACTTTGTCGCTCAATGTTCAAAATATCGAGTTCTAGACACAACAATGTCCGAAAAGCGAACATGTTGAACTACCATTCATTGGCATGGGACTATCCAAAACGATAATGTTCTTATACTAAAAAAGTAGGCATACCATTCCTCAAAAGATAGGCATACCTCATCAGATTTCGCATTTCTTTCTCAGCCCACGTTTTAACCATCTTCCTGGGATTGTGTTTGCAATATCCATACCTAAAACGGTAATCACCTTGTACGTAGCGGTCTCTGTCCCTGTTGTTCACAAATCAATAAATGGCATGTGCCCTGTTGGAAGCAATATAAAGCAAACAATAGTCGCAGGCTGACAGTAAAGCAATAGTAGCAAGAACGAAATTTGATTTGAGAACTTTAGCATATGAAAGCACCTAACAACAATTGCTATGCATCTTAAATTAGGCACATAATAAACATATAGACACAAACCAGTACAAGCTTTACAACAGAAGATCAGGTACCAAGTTGAAGGAACTTGCAAAATGAATAGATTTAGATATGAGTGCGAATGAAGAACCAGATCTGTATTCGTTTGCGTGTATAGCACCAGCCAAAGCATTCAGTGAAACCAGCCATGTTTTATTTGTTTTTGTTTTTTTTTTTTTGCTGATAGGTGATCAAAAAAATTACAAAAAATTGTAAAGAAGGTTATACAAACCCTGAAGTCATACTTTCATAACCTACACAGCAAGAGAAGAAACTAACAAGTCAGAAACAAACTAAGCCATTGAATCGAAAAAATCAAGCAAATAATCATAGAGGTCTTTGGCATGCCTGATTGCCACTCCAAAAAAAAGGCAACTGAATGATGAAGCCTCTAACAAAAGTGTCCGACATACGGAGCCCTCCAAGATCTGCCTGTTCTGCACATGCCAATGATCCACCGAAAACCGGACACGAACCCCTAGGCCAACCTTAACCCGAACATCCCTGTGAAGCGGCCCCGAGCCCTAATACCCTTTCACAACCCGCATCCAAACAGACCAACAAAATTGTTAGACCGTCAACCTCCACTCACCGAGTCAAACTTAGTATCAATACCATTCCTCCAAAGACACTCATGCTCCATACCATACCTCCACAACTACTTCCGTAACAAGGATCGATTAAAGAGGATCAACTGACGGATATCCAACCCTCTGCTCTCCAGAGGAAGACACACCATACTCCAGTTACCTAAATGGTACCTGAACTGATCTCCCACCCCACCCCAAAGAAAATCCCGCAGAATCTGCCTAGCTGCATAAATCGGCATAACGAAGAGAGACATGACATAAGTAGGGTGAATCGAGAGAGTACTTTTTATAAGAGTAATGTCCCCCCCCCCCCTTTTGAGAGATGTTGTCTATTCCAACCCGGCAACATCGGGTGATACCACTCGACAATCTGATCCCAAACCACAGTTTCCTCATACCTAGCCCCCAAAGGTCACCCAAAATACTTGATCAAAAGATGAGCAACTTGACACCCTAGGATGCTAGCATACTCAGCAATCTAGGTACATCTCCGATCAAAATGACCTCGGGCTTCCTTAATTCACCCTCAAACCGGAGACGGCCTGAAAGCAATCCAACATAACCAGAAGATAGCCTATGCAACTCGTTTTTGCTTCGAAAAAAGATCAACTATCGTCCGCAAAAAGCAAATGAGAAATCGGAACCAGGCCGGCCGACCTGAAAACCCCTCAAATGGACTGTACCCTCTAGCATCATCCTACCAAGGCCTCCATCACAATTTTAAACAATAAAGGCGAAAGATGAGATACAGCCCCACAAATGGACCGTTCTCTCTAGAATTCTAAGACCATACAACATCTGAAAGAATCCTTTAGGGGCTCCATTAACTAGAATGGACAGCCTGACAGAAGAGATGCAAGCCATAATCCTACCTATCCAATGATGACTAAAACACATCCTCCCTAGGAGATAATAGCAATAATTGCCGATTCACATGATCATGGGCCTTATCATTGTCCAATTTGCGAAGAATGCCGAGCTCGCCTCCTCTCACCATATGGTCCACATTCATTCGCGACCAAAACTGCATCTAAAAACTGCCTACCTGGGCAAACGTATTTTGCGCCTTCGAAATGAGCAATGGGGGAACAGTTTTTAATCTCAAGTTAGCTAGAATCTTATATGAGGTATTGGACAAACTAATCGGCGAAGTCTCGAATGTTCACTGCCCCGCCCTATTTTGGCAATAAATCTACAAAAGTTGCATTCAAGCTCTCTCAAACTTTCCTGTCACATGGAACTCCCTGGATGATGGACATAACTTCTGGCTTAACCACATCCCAATTCTGCTGAAAAGGGGAGTTGAACAGTCCAAACCAAGTGCTCTGTCGCGACCCGACGAAAACAAATCACACTTCACTTCATTCTCCCAAAGAAGGTACATCCAAACTGGGTATGTCCTCCTTGCTCTCCTGAAGAGACCCTGATAAAAGTTCACAATTGCCCCACCTCTTCCTCCTCCACAAAAGCTAACTCTCACACCTCTGTTCGAGGGAAATGAAAGTCGACTTTCTATGAGAATTAGCTAGCAGATGAAAAAGCTTTGATCACTTATCACCCTCCTTTAGCCATAACGACCTCGACTTTTGGCGCCAACCAATGGACTGAAGACCCGAAATCCGAGCAAAACTCGCCCACGAGAGAAGTATGCCTCTCTCCTTTGCCCTCTCCCCGTCAACAGTACTTCTGGTTTCGAAACTTCCCTATCTAAAGCAGCTGAGTCTCCCAACAGCTTCGCCTTTCTTGGACCTCTAGGTGACGAAACTCATCTTTATTCATCGTTTCACATCCTTCATCAGTAAAGCGGATTTTCTATCCTTAAACATAGCAACCTGAACCACATGTTCAAAAACCAAACCGAGTGGGCCCCCTCCGAACGCATAGTGAGTCTAACAATATAGGGAAATGATATGACGTTGTCGAGGAAGAACAGACTGACCCGCACTCAAGAACCTCTCCTCCGAATCAGTAAGTACAAGAAACCTATCAATACGAGACCTCCGCTCAACCCCAAACCATGTGAAGCTACCCCGGCTAACGGAAGGTCCACCAAAGACAACTCATTAATAAGGTTAGAAAACCCCTCCATGACACTCATAAAACATCACGCCCATGACGCTCAGTTCCATGCACCAAGGCTCATCCCAACGGTAGGCAATTAAAGCGAGCTCCTCAAAAAATGACGCTTACTCAGATATGAGGACTGGCCATACACCCCCCGTAAAGGCCCACACAGCACCATCCTTCACTCCGTTGAAAAGACTCGACAACAAGAATTCTCCCACTTAACGCTCCACCTCCTCCACAACTCGCGCTTATCCCACAACAACAAGACTCCACCGGTCCCAACTGCTGGTTGAAAGCTCCAATCCAAAACCTTGACCCCCCCCCCCCCCCCCCCACAATGCTCCTCACCAAACCAACATCACTAACAGATAACTTAGATTCCTGCAAACAAACTATATCCACACATAAGCCGTCCAGAAAGATGCTCACAACCCTTCTACGCCTTGGGTCATTCGGACCCCTAGCATTCTAAGATAAAAATCTAGGACCCATAAACACAATATTCCCCTTTCGGCCCCACCCCGTTCTCCAGCATAGCCAGACCTCTCAACTCTCACACCAATTTCTATCTAGGACCAGACTTACCACTAGACTTAGGTAAAGCCAACACTCTCTCACTTACTAAAGCCTCCGATACGACCTTTCAACCACAGTGACGTGTCACACAGCACCATCTCCTCATCTTCCACATCCTTGTTCGGTTCTAAAACCACTAGCAGACAAGCTGACAATCCACATGAGACTCAAATGGCTCTAAATCTTCCCCATCCTCAGCTCCATCTCCCCATTGATCTTCCCTAAAATCCGATAACACTCTCCCTATCCCTCGCAACAATGCGACTCCCCCTCAGCACCTCTCTTCTCCCTCGTGCTCCCCAGAGAAGAGATAAAATTGTCCTGCAACGGGGAACAAAAAGGGCCCACAAAAGAGAACCCGCAGTTCTGGCAGATATCAAACCCCCTCCCCGACACCCCCACCCAACCCCTGAAAACACGAAAAAGACCGGAATGACCAAGATCAGAAAGACTAAGGCTAACTGAATTAAACTCCTGAGCGGCTTGACCTTGACCTTAGCCATTCTCCAACGGAGTAAGGCACAATCCTTCTATCCTCGAGATGTGGCTGCAATTGATGTTCCACCTCACGTGCTCATCTGAGTGAAACTTCGGCACCCACCTCTGTTGGACCTTGACATTTTCTTTGGCTGAAAACTTTGTAGCCCCTCCTAACCTAACCTACCACCTGCCCTGTATAGACCCCCCCCCCCCCAAAAAAAAAAAAAAAAAAAAGAAAGCCTCTCCCATCCATCGTGTGAACAGACTGGTCACTATACACCCGAAGTCGCATAAAAAAAACACCGCTCCCCCAACCTGTAGGCGCACCACGGAAGGAATCAAAGATCCATCACCTTTAACCTGCAATTTAGCCCACACACAAAATGCTCCTTGGCTGCAGCAGATCTGTCCGATTCCATGAAGCCTCCTAGAAAATCCCCCATATCTTGGGAAACTAGTCTGACATAGAGGAAGACCGGCAATCTTAAAAGACAGACCCACACTGACTTGTGTCCTAAGCCTCTAAGGCCATCTCTTTGACATCCTGCAAAAGGCTAGCAGAAGTCAATAGAAACCGGGTCGCCTCTAAAAAATCATTGACCGTTTCGCACTCTGGATGCGTGAAAAAGAGAGTGTCCCATCTCAAAGACCTGCACTGAATCAGCCTACTGCCATGGCTAGGAAACCCAAGATACCTCTTTCTCTCCATTGGAATATCTAAAAGTACTGCTAAATCCAGAAGAGGAAGAAGAAGTTGTTTTGCTGTACAGATTCTGACAAAGGAAATCAACTTAAGTGATGATACGACTATGGTCTTGTAGAACAATGGTCTTCCGACATTGGGTACCAACCCGCAACACAGAATCAATAGATCAATCAAACTGAGCACCCAAACATGGCCCATTTTCTTCCCGAAACCAACATATATCTTCCTGACATGGCATGCTGATGAAGTTCATCTTTCGTCCATGAATTGGAAACTGGAAGGCATCGTAGTTGTTCTGTTCACGCCTTAGTAAACAAAGGTCTATTTGCCTAATACTGACAATTCTTTTTAACAACTCACAAGCACTAAGGCTTTTCTCCTCCGACGGCTTCAAGCCTTGATCATCTCTCTAACAACCAGAATTGGCAATCTCCGAGCATCTGAAATAATTTAAATACCACCAATATCTTCATAAACTTACCTACCTATTCCAGACCTTCCATTCAGTGTTCAGGAAACAACAAATCAGAATGGCAGACCAAGAAACCTAATAGGAATCATAGCAGAAATTCACATCTTAACATCAGTTGGTATTTATCTAATAAGACATAGGGAGCAGCAGACACTGAGCTTGTGCAGCCGATTCATCAAAGAAATCGTTGAGAGTGCCATATAGTAGTTCTGTTTTCTGAATGCCTCAAACTGTAACACTACAACCTACTTCTTCAACAGACATAAAAATTTATTTATTTATTTACTTATTTGACGGATAATTAGAACTTCCATTCAGGAAAATCGAATAGTTTGATTACCAGAGAAGTGAAAAGAAAATCCTAACCAAAGATCTAGCTACAAACCCGAGATAGACAGATAGCTAGCTAGGCATGCAAAGAGTCCACAAAAACAAAAAATGATTACCCTATTTGAATGGAAAACCCGACCAGTGAGCTAAAGATATATCCATAAACATCATATATCCACAACTCCAAGTTCCCAACTCCTAAAGCAATTATCGAGTTCATTGAAGTTGCAACATAGTAAATTGACCGTTGGTTTTCGCAAAATATAAAAGGGTTGGACGACCTACTTAAATACAAGAACTGAAGTTTTGTACACTTTGATTGCAAATTCCTCGCCATCTGTCTTTGTAGCATGATATACATTTGCCTGTTTAAGAAAGGACATGGCACAACAATTGTTACAGCATCTTATCCGGTCACCATGCGGAATAACAAAGAAAGCAAATAGCTCTGACGTGCTAGTTCATTACATACCTCCTTCCCCGTAGAAATGCAACCATTCATGTCATTAAATATTCCACCGTTAAGCATCTTAAATAAGACCATACGAGTTCTAGGATCAATTGCCTGTGGAAAAAAAGGACAAAAGCATGCCAAATGTCACAATCTCTTGATAATGTCTGCAAGAATCAGTTCGGATACAATCTCTTGATAATGTCTGCAAGAATCAGTTCGGATACGAAATAAGAGAAAACAGTAATGTTCAGCCTGTTTGTGCACACAAATAATTTCGTTGAAATTTTGCATCACGCAACTTCAAAAAGCTTTCACGGAGAATAAAAACAAATTGTGTCAGCTCTGGCAGAGCTAAAAGACATTGCTTTAAACTTTACTCAATTAATGTGCAAGCTCTAATGCGCAAAAACTATATTTGTCTTCTATAAGGGACATCACAGGTTCCCGAAAAATCTGCGATTGCAAATTAATCCTATGAACTCGAAAATGCTAGTTTTGCATACACTATTATAACACTAAAGGAAGTTCCAACTGTAAATCAACCAAATGATATAGGTGTTCTATCAACTCGTCTTTCAACTCAGTAAATATCTTGGACAACATCACAGGAAACATCCTCAGACTACTAAAGCAAATCTCCGCAGCCTCATTTTCCTTTGGCTACATTTCAAGAACATACTAACAAAGATCTCTACAAAAGAGACATTTTCAAGTGGAAATTTACCTGTTCCACAGTTGCGCGATCAGCTTTCTCGGTAGTTCTAGTTTTCCCAATAGCCATATCCCGAACACTTCCCCGAATCGCGGTTGTCACAGAGTTTGACATGCTAACATTCCTCCCTTCCCACTCCTGCACAATTAAACCAACACATAAAGAACCATCTACATAATAAGCTGCTATGGGGAATAACCTATCCCCCAAAATGTGACATGTGGAGTAGCTTATCCCCATCTACATAATAAGTTGTTATCTACATAATAAGCTGCTATGGGAATAAGCTACCCCCAAAATGTGAAATGTGGAATAGCTTATCACCATCTACATAATAAGTTGTCATCTACATAATAAGCTGCTATGGGGAATAAGCCATCCCCCAAAATGTGAAATGTGGAATAGCTTATCCCCATTTGCATATTATGGGGAATAAGAGCCTTCCCTAAAACCTGACATATGAATAGCTTATCCACACAATATCCTAAGAACCAAATACTTCATACTAAGACAATCTCAGTCATTCAAACTTAGAGAATTACCATACTCTTTTTGTGGTTATGCACTAGTAGTATACACCCAAGAACACATGTAGAATTTGATCACATTGTTAAATTTAACAAAAGAACACTACTTTTCACAACACATCAAACAGAGATTCTATAAAACACATGAAGTGGTTTGTGGGTGTTTTCAAGTACTACCTCTAGAGGTGAAGCTCTGAGGTGATGAGTGAACCTCTGGTTCCTATTGGACAGAGGTTGAAGAGCAGATGCGTTGTGGCGTGAATGAATCCCACCATGAGCATTTGGACGCCTAGAATTGAGGCTAAAACCTCCCTCCACAGCTTCATCTTCCTTTGAGTCCAAGTAGTCCAAAGCATCTCCAATTTCAGAGTCTGAGGACCATGAAAGCTCTCCCTCATCGTCATCTTCCACCAAAGACTCGATTTTTTCCGTATTTTCCGCAAGCTCTGCCATCTTCACCACTTATGAACAGGAAAAAACCCTAATTTTTTGGGAGGAGACAGAAGGCCCAGTTTCAATTTCGAGGAATTCCCAAATGGGTTTGAACGGCGGACTTCAAATTGACTCCGTGAAAGAGAGAGGATTGCAAGAGAACCAACAGTTGCTCTTTCTTGATTTTCCGGCGGCTGTGTTTAAACGTCGGTGGGAAGGAGTAGGTTTTAATGGGGAATTTTGGTAAAAAACCAATATGCACCTTTGTGGGTGCATATTAACCATAAGTTCAAAAATTTGGTGGGAAGTACCCACCAACTAATAATCATAAGTTAACTTTTGATTTGTTATAGTTAGTGGGTCCCATTTGATTTTTTTAACATTTTCTCCATGGTGGGTCTCTCTTTGTTTTTTTAAGGTTTTCCATGTGGCAAGAGGGGATAGTTCGTTCGTTTGAAGACTTCGAATCCGTCGGAAACAAGAGTAAGTTTATCAACCTTAGTATCCCTTCGTTTTATCTTTTCATTTCAAAAGTAGTATTTTGAAAAAATTCGTATATTCATTTTTTAACATTTTCGGAGATGTTCTGAAAATAGTATGAGATTCACCTTGAGGATATTGCGAAGGTCTTTGGAAGCCCTACAAAAGCCCCAATACGTCGATTTAAGTTCCATTTTGAGCTTGGGCATACAGAGGGCGTCCGGAACCAAGGCTAATTTTCACCCAGAAGCCCAGGGGCGCATACAGGGGCTTCTAGGAACTGCCTAGGCACCCCTGTATGCGCCCCTGGGCTTCTGGTTGATTTTCAACCAGAAGCCCAGGGGCGCATACAGGGGTGCCTTGCGCCCCTGGGCTTCTGGGTGAAAATTTTTTCAACCAGAAGCCCAGGGGCGTATACAGGGGCTTCTAGGAACTGCCTAGGCACCCCTGTATGCGCCCCTGGTGAACCAGAAGCCCAGGGGCGCATACAGGGGTGCCTAGGCAGTTCCTAGAAGCCCCTGTATACGCCCCTGGGCTTCTGGTTGAAAAATTTTCCACCCAGAAGCCCAGGGGCGCATACAGGGGCTTCTAGGAACTGCCTAGGCACCCCTGTATGCGCCCCTGGGCTTCTGGGTGAAAAATTTGCCTTGCTTCCCAGCTGGGGGGGCGCCTCTATACCCTAATTCGGGCATACACTAAGGCGCCCTGGGGGGTGATGTATACGCCCGTGTATTGTTTCAGACGCCCTGGGCATACACTTAGGCGCCCTGGGGGGGGGGTTATTGACTTTTCGGTGTTGACTTGTGACTTCTTAGTTGACCGTTGTGACATTATTGACTTTTCGGTTATCTGCAGGAAATGGGGAAAATCACTGTGCAACTCATGTGGAATGGAGTTTGGGAGCTCGTCAATGGAAAATTTTTCTACGCACGCGGGGTGAACTACAAATCGAAGACGATGGTGCTGAAACAGGAGGAAATTCCCACACTCCATAGTCTGAAGGAACGAGTTGCTTCGAGAATGGGATTGGACAAGCACTTAGCTCCATTCATAGAGTTAAGTTACATGCGACAAGGGATGGAGCAGTATGAGCCATCAGAAATCACCGACGAAGACGATGTTTTGTTAATATTTGAGACATATGAACCAAAGGAGATCGTTCCCATGTTTGCCAAGTACGACAATGACGGCTCGGTTGCAGCTGGGGGACAGTATTTGCAGAAGATGAATCCTCGCAGGGGAAATTCGGAGCTTCGTGCGTTACTTACTGATGATAGTCAGGAACATGAAGGCCCAACCTGGGAGGCCGGTTTTAGCGAAACAGCGGTCTTGGTGGCGAACAACACATTTCAGGATGCAGCAGCGTTGGAAGGACCGCTTGACACGAATGTCGGGGGTTGGGAACATGAATGCCCGACCTGGGAGGCCGGTTTTAACGAAACAGCGGTCTTGGTGGCGAACAACACATGTCAGGATGCAACAGCATTGGAAAGATTGTTTGACACTAATGTCGGTGGTCCTAGTTACGAGGGTGGAAGTTTGTCGGAGAATCCCGACTTGAACGAAGATCCGAACGCTGACCCGCACGGGCCATCAAGTGGAGATGACACAACGGACGACGATGTACCGGTTAACAGGGGTCCTTGGGCCACAGGTTTACAGCATCATCCCACACTTGCGATTGAAGCCGACGCCGTTGCCAGTAACAGCAGGCCCGATGGATCTACGTTAAAGCTTGATGATTTGTTTGAATCAGCAAAGGAAATCAAGAATATCCTACGGGGTCCTGCAACTCAACAAGGGTGGCAATGGACAAGTGTAAAGACAGAGAGCACAAGGGTCGTTCTCAAATGTCGCGATCCTCATTGTCAGTGGTACATGGCTGCTTATAAACGGAAACAAGAGAGATTTTACACGGTTAAGCGATACGAAAACATCCACACTTGTTCCGCGATCACCACAAATTTCAAGCATGCGAACGTGAATGTCGATGACATCGCCTATGGAATGATTGATCGATATCGGAACGGGCAGCCTCGCCCTAGCAGACATGACATCGTCGCGTACGTGCAACTTGCCTTCAAGTGCTCCGTCACTAAATGGATATGCTACCAGTCTAGGCAGAGGGCGTTCCAGATCATTCACGGTAGCCGAGAAGAACAGTACCAACAACTCCCTGCATTCTTCTACATGTTGGAGTCTTTGAACCCTGGGTCCTACACGAAGATAGAGCGCGACGAAGAAAGCAGATTCAAGTACTGTTTCATGGGTATAAAAGCTCAGCTGGATGGAATCAACTTCATGCGACCACTAGTGGTCATCGATGCCGGTCACATGAAGAACGAGCCATTGCAGGTCGTAGTTGCGACAATGGTCGATGGACGGAGGCAGTGTTATCCAATTGCATGGGGCATAATTGACACCGAGTGCAATGAGGCCTGGGGGTGGTTCCTTCAGCAGCTGAGGCTTTTCGTCCCGAACGACAAGTATCTCACATTTCTTTCCGACAGGCATCAGGCCATTAAACACGCAGTCGCGACAGAGTACCCAAATGCACAACATGTGCACTGCTGGTGGCACATCAAATCGAACTTGATAAAGCTGTATGGCCCCGGAAAGTGGGTGAATCTCTTCTGGAATGCTGCGGAGGCCGACACTATAGATAAATGTCGCAGTTTTCTTCACACATTGGCAGTGGAGCACCCTGCGAAACGTAAATTCCCAAATAATGAGAGTTTGTCAATCGCAGAATACCTGATGGAAAAATGTCCTCCCGAGAAATGGAGTCGGGCGTTCGCGGTCAACACTAGATTTGACATGTTCTCTTCCAATCACGCAGAATCTATGAACTCAATGTTAAAGGATGCGAGATATCATTGCGTGCTCTCGTACTGTTCGTTTGCGCTCAGACAAATGTCTCAGTGGTTTTACGATAGGCGGACCGAAACTGGCACTTGGAACACAAAGTTGACCCCAGAGCGCGAGAAAATCATGCAGAAGAATCTTAACGACGCAAAAATGCTACACGTCACACAGCTGGATGCACTTGAATTCCGTGTAACAGGTAGGAACCATGGCACTGCCAAAGTGTACTTCTCGGAGGGGTACTGGGTTTGCGATTGCGGCAAGTTCCAGTTGGACTGGCAACCGTGTGTCCACGCTTGTGCGTGCGCTCCAATACTTAGAAAACAAAATCCTCATATGGGGATGGAAGAAGGGTTGCCTCCTTCAGACGGGCTTGTCATGTACAATTTCACGAGCAACACCTACAGTGCGGACTTCTACAAGAGAGCTTACGCCGGGAAAATTGAGGTTATTCCTGATCGTATAGACTGGGATACACGTCGGATCCCACCGGAGATAAGCAACATTGTCACTCTTCCACCAGTGAAGGTAGTGAAACGTGGAGCACCACAGACAACCAGGATACCGTCTGAAGGAGAAAAACGTAGGTATGGTACTAGGAAGCACAAGTGCTCTCGATGTGATAAGGAAGGCCATAACGTGAAGACATGCCCCACGAGGGAGGATGACCGGCTAATTACACATGATTGAAACTTGTTGCTTATTGATTAATGCAAGTTTAGTAGTTGCGGGTGTAATATTTAAGTCTTTTGAAGTTGGTTTGGTGGTTGTAATCTTATCTAGTTTAATGTAGTCCACTAAAAAAGTAAACGGTCGGTGTTGTGGTCAAACTATAGTCAAGTATTCAGTGCATCCTAAGTCATGCCACTTGTTTCGGCAATTTAATGTCAAAATAGAACCAAAAAGTCAAACAAATTGAATATGGAGCCATAGGGGCGTATATCCTTATTCGGGCGCCCTAGTAAGGACACAGGGCGCCCGAATTAGGGTATAGAGGCGCCCCCCAGCTGGGAAGCAAGCCCAGGGGCGCATACAGGGGTGCCTAGGCGGTTCCTAGGCACCCCTGTATGCGCCTCTGGGCGTCTGGGTGAAAAAATTTTCACCAAGAAGCCCAGGGGCGCATACAGGGGCACCCCTGTATGCGCCCCTGGGCTTCTTGGTGAAAAATTTTTCACCTAGAAGCCCAGGGGCGCATACAGGGGTGCCTAGGCAGTTCCTAGAAGCCCCTGTATGCGCCCCTGGGCTTCTAGGTGAAAAATTTTTCACCCAGAAGCCCAGGGGCGCATACAGGGGTGCCTAGGCAGTTCCTAGAAGCCCCTGTATGCGCCCCTGGGCTTCTAGGTGAAAAATTTTCCACCCAGAAGCCCAGGGGCGCATACAGGGGTGCCTAGGCAGTTCCTAAGCATGAGGTTTTAGTGAAGTTTTTTTAGGCAATGCTTGTAATATTTGTTTTAATAATTTGTTTCATTGCTCGAATCGGTTGTTTCATTGATCACAAAAAAGCAAATAAACTATAATGACAAAAAATTTTCATTGATCACGTCAATTACAAAATATGGAATAATCAGTCATGAATACAACTACACGTAAGGATACCAAATTGGTTCTCCTGGCGGGTCTATTCTATTGCCATATGTGTCTACAGTGATGAATCTAAACATAGTCTTCCATATTGCCACCGCATATTCTTTCCTTATAAGCTTCTGGTCCCCTTGGTATGATTGAAACTCTCCTCTAATTGTGGGATCCTCGATGACCTTCTCGATCATGCGCAACATATACAACGCACTGCAACTTGGGAGATCACATTGGTGTCTCGGCTCCTTATTCTTCGGCAATTTGAATACCTTAAGGACCTTCGGGCAAAACTTGGCCCGGTTAGCAACTTGCTCTTCCCCAAACTCCTGCAGCAATCTCGGAAAATTTGTGCATAGTCGAGCCAAGTCCCAATTATTACGCCCCGAAAACTTCATTGGATCGTACACCTTCACACAAATCCGTTCCTTCTCGAACACGTCTATGTAAACGAGAATCCAATGTTGAAATCCCTTCACTGGCCGCTTAGTCCTCCAAGGCATGAACCACCTCCTCGCAAGCGATCCCTTGGAACCCCTCATAGGCTTGTTACCTCTAAAGTATTCAGAAGTCTTCTTCTTTAGGGTTTCAAAATCATCATCTACTTGAAAAGCTTTGAACCAATCCTCATCCGTAATAACCGTGTCCGTCCTTGGAGCGCCAAACTTTTTTGAGTAATTAAGCCTCTGGGTATACGTGCATTCGTCTACATGTTCCCACCCGAAAAGTTTTCCTACTCCCATTATGTAACGGAAGAATGGCCGAGATCTTTGCTTTATCCCACAATCTAAATATGGGTAAAGTGTATGTTCGTCATTAAGCTAGATGTCAAAACACCGATGCAACTTGGGGTCTTGCTTACGCATGTCGGCCACGGAGAATCCAGGCTTCATATGGTTCTCAAAGATATCGATAGACGGGTTATATAATTTGGCGTAGGGCGTCTTCTCCCAAGGGATCCTTGCACGGTTTCGAAGCAGATATCGACCGCCTTCCATTGGTTGCAGGTAGTCCAATTCATGCACGGGCACCATTTCAGTGTACATAGAGAGAGGGGTCCAGCACTCTTCTTTTTCCTTGTGCTCGCCTACTTCAAAAAATGGATTCTGCCCGTCCGCAGTGAAAGGGGTTAAAACATGTAGCCTATCCCAGCGAGACTGCTCTTCTGGTTCATCCGTCACCCCTTCATCCAACTCTTCATCCGAGATCTCATCTTGGGCCAACTCTGTTTCCTCGTTTATCCCATCGATGTCGCCGTGAAACTCTATTTCCTCGTTTCCTGATCCATCCTGAAGAATTAAGAAAATTTGTACAGTCGAAAATATAACATCACGAAATTAGAGAAAGCAATGATTCACCGCAATAGTACCTGTGACATGGAGGGCCCTACTTCCTTGATGCAGGGAACATCGTGATAAACACTTAGCAACCTTTCTTGAGCCTTAGCAGTTTTTTTGTATGTGTCTACCTCGTTGGTGACGGCATCCAAGCACGAGTTTAACTCGTGAGTCCCAATAAAGTGTGCCACCCAGATTCTGAGGTACCACCCGTTCACTTCGTATTTCACAGAGAAGTTCGGAACGAGTGTTCTGAGGTGCTTCATGAAGAAACACACATAGAATCCACAGTCATGCCTACAACAAAAATAATTCACAAATAGATAAGAAAATAATGTAAAAAAATGAATTGCAACTAAAATTAAGTGTAGTTCACAAACCCGTTATTCTGGTGCGGAATCTCGGACCACACATATTTTGGTTTCCATGTCATTATGTCCTCCTTGTAAGCGACTTTATAAAGGGCGCAAAGGCTATCGTGAATTAACTTCACTTTATGTTCCACCCGCCTCTCAATATACTCATCGGATGAGTCAAATACGAAAACACCCTTGTGTTCTAAGCTCACCACAAGCAGATAGTAGTGATTATCCCGGATGCCTATTGGGAGTGCAATCTGAAAAGCAACATAAAATACGAAGTATTAGAATATGATTACAATACGAACTAAAATATGAAGTTATTAGAATATGATTACCATGGAGAGCTCAGATATAGAAGCAGGAAGATATTTTTCGTCTAGGTAAAATGGTAACTCTTGATCATATACTCCGAAAATATTTATTGGTGCATAACAAATTTTCCGATCATGTTTCCTCTCTTCAGCCGTCAGAATGGCCGTCATGCACATCATCGTCTGCAAGCATTTACAACTTAGAAAATTGTCGACAAATTACAAAAAAATGCAAGTTAAATAAAAACTTACCGAGTCTGTCATCCACTCATCGCGTGAATACTCGTACGCGTGTGAGCACGTTATCTTGTCGCCACCACTGATGTTAACCAATACCTTTCTGTAAACAAAAATGAAGTTAAATTACACAAATGATACGATACTAATAAGAGCTAAATAAAAGGAAAATTGTAAAATATTGATCTCTTACTGGCTTAAAATAGCAAGCCGTCTGGCCTTTTCTGCGTCGGTGGCGTTAGGGGGCTCGACAGTGCTCTTAGGGACCCGAGTGAAGTAGGCATGCCACCAGCACTGGTCGATGCTTGGTTCATCAGGAAATGAAACACTGATCGGTGCAACTGGTAGATCGGAACATTCACTAACAGGTTGTGCCTCGGCATTAGGCAATTCTGCGCGTTGTTCCTCGGCATGTGAGACTAATGGTGAAGTCTGACCAACGGGTTGTGCCCCTTCTTCCTCGACAGTTTGGACCAATGGTGAATCGCGAGCATCGTTAGAATCTTCTGTGCCCATCTGTCTAGCACCACTGGTTTTGTCTGTCAACCCATCTAGCCTCTCCGTCAACCCATCTAGCCTCGCCGTCACATCATCCAGCTTCCTCATACACGCATCGATATTCACCTTCTGCTCATTCTGCATTCTCTGAAAAGCCATCTCCATGTTTGTCATTCGGGATTTCATCGTTGTCATACCCAAATCCATTCTTGTCATTTGGGACTTCATCGAAGTCAGCATACTAATGATAAGATCCATCCCATCTACCATTTCCTCAGTCCGGGCTCTCTTTCTTGGTTGTGCCTCCTCAGTTTCCTCGGACACTTCATCAGTCTCCCTTTCGCGATCCTGACGCTTCTTCGACCTTTGCTCGGCACCTACTTCCCCACTGGGTGAGGACAGGGGTGCGTTAATCATTCGATCAAAATCCTCCCTAACGCGCTCTTCAGTCATGACATCATGTGGAGCTGCAGCAGGTGGGCTTGGCAATGGCGTTGGAGCTGCAGCAGGTGGGCTTGGCAATGGCGTTGGAGCTGCAGCAGGTTGCTGACTCTTTTTCTGAGTTTGCCGTTTTCCCTTGGTTGTCGCCGGCCTTGGCACATCGGCCTCCCCTTCACTTGGCGGTGGCGTTCCACTTGTTCGCTTACTCTTTTTCGGAGTCTGCTTTTTTCCCTGCTTTTCACCTGTTTTCTTACTCGCACCCAAATTCCTCGTCGTCTTAGTCCCCGACATCTGAAACGGTTGCATCTGAATAGCTGCACCGGAGTAGACAACGCAACGGCCACCCAACCTACTCGTCAGGTCCGGAAACAATGGAAGATACGGATTAGCTTCCATATGAGCCAAGTACTGAAGCCAGTACCAACTCTGCTCCTCCGCAGGAGTGGGGTGAAGTGTCGGGCGAACATATGTGATTGACGCCACAAGCCTGGTCACTGATTCATCATCAGCCCTGACCGGTAGAGGATAGTACGCCGCCACTCTGGGAAGTACCCCTTCGTCCCTGCTAGCCAAGAGGGGTACCATCTGTGGAATTGCTTCGTAGGCCCAAGCCTGCGCGGAGAGACAATCGCAGTAAGCATATAACATTTTAGATTTAACTAACAATAAAAAATGCATAACTAACACAATTACCGCAGCAACGAAAGGGAAGGCAGTGAGCGAGTAAGTTGGTTTGGTAAAGTCGCAATGTTTCATCCCTTCGAGTAATTTTTCAAAGCATTCCATACCCCAATCGTAGGCGTTACAGAACTCGAAGTCATTGCACTTCTGTATCACTGCGGCGGGCAACAAATCATGGCCGCCGGTGTTGTGCCATAACCTACCGATTATTGCAGCCACTAATAACTTCACAAATCTTTCCAACGTAGCCGAGTCCATTTGCTTATCAGGATCTTCGGAGTACGGGTGTTCGCTATCGATGCCTTCCAGATAATTTTCCAGTGTAGTTCCATTCACTCTCCCGTACACACTCGTGAAAGTGGGGCCAAACACGGTCTGAATAAGGGCATAATCTGCCATCCTCTCGTCCAGCTGCTCATCGTTATGAGACTTAAAGACGTTAAGTCCACTGCAGAGAACAAACTCTTGTAGGGAGAATCGCAGCGGGAAGGTCCCAAAGTTGAACCATATTTCACGGTCATGAGGGTTAGTGTTAATCCGACGCTGGATAAGTAAGTCGAGGAGCGTCTTCGAGAACACTTGGTCAAATCGATAGGTCAAAAGCCATGCCAAGTTAGGGAGCCGCTGTCGCACTAAAGTCCTAACGTCTTCCCGTCTGGTCAGCCTTGTAAACACTATCCATGACCTCTTCCGCGAACGAAACGTCAACTTATACCTCCTTAATTCGGCTCGATTAGCGGCAGCAGGTAAACGACCAAGTTGGTCCAAGGAGATCAAATCCTGTCAAATAAACCAATAAGTAGTCAATTATCAATAAGTATTAAGAAAATTAGTCATAACTTTATGAACTTATCATTTACGGGCAAATACTCAAAAAACTAATCACAATTAATGACAATTTTCTCAAGTTCCCAGCACGGGCGCATACATGCTGAAAACTTGGAAAAAAAAACAATGAGTAAGCCAAGGGGGCATACAGGGGCGTCCTGTAAGCCCCCTTGGCTTACTCAGTCAAAAAATATTCTCAATATCCCAGTAGGGCGCATACAGCATGTTCTGGATGCCCCCAACAATTGAGGTATGCGCCCTAGGCTGTGAAACAAGGAAAAAATTTGACCCCAGAAGCCCTGGGGCGCATACAAGGGCGCCTGGTATCTGCCCAGGCGCCCTTGTATGCGCCCCAGGGCTTCTGGGGTCAAAATTTTGACCCAGAAGCCCTGGGGCGCATACAAGGGCGCCTGGTATCTGCCCAGGCGCCCTTGTATGCGCCCCAGGGCTTCTGGGTCAAAATTTTGACCCCAGAAGCCCTGGGGCGCATACAAGGGCGCCTTGGCAGATACCAGGCGCCCCTCTATGCGCCCCTGGGCAACTGGGTCAAATATTTTCCTTGTTTCACATCTAGGGCGCATACAACATCTTCTGTATGCCCCAACAATAACAACTATGCGCCCCAGGCGCCCTTGATGATTTTCAGTCAAAATTTGATGTTCTTGTATACGCCCTATGTGATTTTCAGTCAAAATTGATGTTCTTGTATACGCCCAGTTGGTCATCAACATGATTTTTACATGAACGTAGTCGTGAAATTTACAGAAAAACTTGATTTCATGAACCAATTTCGCACCAAAAAAGCAACACAACATCAATTTTATCTAACCCTAGAACATGAGTTTGATGAAGAATACTTGAAGAGGTGAAACAAACTCACCTCTTGGGCCACATTGGCCGGTCCAGTGGGAGGAATTGGTGCCGGAAGAGCCGCGGCCGCGGCCTCTACAGCCGGCGCCGGAGAAGAGGACGGGGCCGGCGCTGGAGAAGATGACGGGGAGAGGGTTACTTGGTTCCCGATATCTCCAAGTACTCCGTTCAAAACTTCGGTAGGTGAGGGCGGGGAAGCCATGAGAGCGAGAGAGTGTGAGAGTGTGCTTGGTGGTGAGAGCGCCGGAAAAGATGGAGGAAGAGGAGGAGTCGCCGTGGTGGTCTGGTGTGAGGAGGAAGGTGAAGAGAAAAAGTTTTCAGAATAAAAGAGAAGTGGGGTGAGTGAAGGAGTCTCGGGTATAATCCCGATGGACAGTTGGAAAAGTGTTTTTTTGAATTTTAATATTTTTTAATATAATATGTTTTATTAGTTTAATTAGGTTATTATTTTTTGTTTAGTTCTTCAAATAGAAGTCAAACTAATAGCAAAAAAGTCTATGGTTAGTTCACACCAAGAAAGTGAGAGAAGGTTTTTTTCCAATTCTTCCGGTTTTAATAGGGTGTTGATGAAATTGTTGTAATGTGAGGGGTGATATTGGGAATAAGTTTAAGGGCAGTAAGCTCGATGTTGTGGCTAATTGTCTTCTTCTATATATAGAGCTACAAATTGAAATGTTTTATAGGAGGTATCCACATAAATCGCCAAACGGCCAAAGAGACTTGTTTAGGCGATGAGAGTTGGTTGAGTTGTTAGGGCTAGTCTCTTAGCAAAATTGAAGTTCGAATTTTGATTAGCGTGTCGGCAGTTTGTCTTAACGCGTGATCTGTAATTTTTTTCATAAGCTCCTCTCTGTCTTAGCGGGTGATCTGTAATCCTTTTCATAAGCCTTCACAACTCTCCTCCTCCTAAACTTTCTTGTACCAAAATAAGTATTCCCATAAATTTTGTGGCACATTTCGTAATTAAAGAAAAGCTTGTGTGTAAAATGTAAGTTGTTTAAATGTGTATGTGTATGTTGAAAAAACTACACCATAGGTGCCCAAAGTCTTTTCTCGGCAAGTGGGTACTCAAACTGTAAAATCATGTAGTCATGGTCCTAGACGTTCAAAATTGTTTAATTGGGTACCCTTTCATTAACTTTCCGTCTATATTGGATAAGATAATATAAAAATAATTATTTTACCCCTCATTTTCACCTCTCACTTTTCAAATAGAGATTACAAGATTTACTAACAAATTCAAAAAATATCAACCCAAAAAAGTTTTAAATCATCCTACACTACAAGGTCTTAAATCATGACAACTTATCAAACCGACGATTCAATTCCCTCTTTCCCGTTGCATCCTTATTCATTTCATCCTCATCCTTTCATTCGAATTCGTAGTAATAGGTATAGGCATACCAATTGATGCTGACTATTCACTCACCTCACTAGCGTGTTTGTCTTTATCACATGTTCACCATTTATGTTGATTGAAAAGTCGAGAGCATTGTGTAGTTCACCTTTAAGTTGAGACAACCATCTAGAGCCCATTTGGTTGTCAAAAAATGTGAAGGAAAATATAATGGAATGACAATAAAATAAACAGAAAGAAAATTATTTCATCTCATTTGTTTGGTGATTAATATAAAACGGAAGGAAAATAAACAGTTTTCATGTCTTGTTTGGTTACCGGAAACTTGAAAAATAAAAACTCGGCGAAATATACTTATCAATAACATACTATTGTAACAAAACATATAGGCGCCGAACATATATGTACGGATTTATACACAAAAGAACAATGCAATATCAACACATTTAAAACTCAAAGAAAGGTGAATAAATCACATCAAACACATCGATATCCACAGTGCTCATAATTCATCACTGTAAGGGAGGTTACACATCTAAATCATAAAAATACCATAAAATAACTTGCCCCTAGGGCACTATAAAAATAAACGACTCGTGCCCATATGATACTATAAAAATAAATATAAGTCAAGTTGATTTCATTTTTCCTGCATTAATGTGTCTAAGATGTATGTGTGGAACGAATAACTAATAAAATTGATTCCGAAGAAATAAATTGAAAGTTTGTAATGTAGGCTAATTACATGATCAAAATACTCTAGAAGGGGGGTGAATAGAGTATGGGAATTTTTTGCTAAAACACATAATTTAACTAAGTATGCAAGTATAAGACAGAAATCTCAAGACCTTGAGATTTTGTAAGATTAGTCGGAGACTTCCTAAGTATAAAAGAGATTGCTTCAAGGCCTTGAACTATCACAAGTTCAAAATAGTTTGTAAACCCTAGTTTGATTTAGATCACTTGCAAGAATAAATAGCTAAACTGTAAAGTAAAGAACACAAGACAATTTACAGAGTTCAGTCCCAATGGACCTAATCTCTGCCTGAGGGATCTAATCTCACCAGGATTGGGCAAACACTTCTTATTACTCACACAGAAACAGTCTCAGATCTTCAAGCCTAAGTGAACTCCCTACACCTATACAGCTTGTGGTTTCAAACCTATCTAGTATCAGCTACTAACTGTTGAGCTAACAAGAACCTCTTGTTGTTCACTCGAACAACTAACCACTAGGTTTTGTGAGGTATAAGATATACAGAAGATAAGCAGATTAAGGTACAATATAGAAGAACACAATAGATGAATCAGCTGAGAAAGCCTGGATGTGTTCTTCAGGAAAACTGGAATGAATGATCTTCTGAAGGCACTGATTGAAGCTTGAAGTTGTGAGGATTGAATGTCTGATCTTCCACGAATGTAACTCTCCTTCTTTTCACTTGATTTATGTTCCCTGTAAGCTTCTATCTTCTTTTAAATTCAAACCAGTCTTTTATCTACTTCCAGCAACTGAATGAGAGATTTTAGGATATATGTTCCTTCAAATCCTCATCCTATTTAACTGCATTTCTTAACAGCTCTGAGTAGATATCCGTTGGAGTTTGTTGATAAGATTACACGTTTGAAAACCCTGCAATAGCATTAAGCATAGCAACAAACAAAATCCAAATATATATAACAACACTAAGTCTGTTTGGATATTCAGTTTATGAATAAAACTAAACCAAATAAATAAGCTATTAACCTGATTACCAACCAATCATATAAACCAACACACATCAGTTTAAAACTTGTAAAAGTCATTAAACAATCATAATAACAATGATCAAATCATGCAAGAAAGAATCAAGTTAGGTTTGTGGAAACTGTTGGCAGCTGAAGGCATATCTCAAGGCCTTGAAGCTCTGAACATTCTTCACAGTTTTTACAACTGTATCACCAAATTTATTTGATTCAATCTAATTCGGATATCTGCAATATGTTAGACATATGAAGAATAGATAACTAGAATATTTGCAACAAGTATCTGATCTTAAGCATCAGATAGAACACCTGCAACACAAGATTGTCATATCACAGTTCATAAGAAAGTAGTTGTCAAAGCTTTGAGGCTTTAATCAATATCTCAAGGCCTTCAAGCCTTGATGACTTAGAGATACTTCGTCTATCATCACTCTAAATGATTACTTCCAAAATCACACTTAGAAGTCCTGAATCAACATAAATAGATGATAGAGAGACTTTTGAAGGCACAAATATTATTTTATCCTTAATTTACTTTATCATGACTACTTTTTTTAACTTTGTCTCGATAGAAGAAAATACCAATCAACGGATCAAAATACCTCAAGACATTTAGCTAATGGACGACTACGATCATCCCATGTGGCTTAAGCCTATCAGAACATTTAAATTTGAACTTTAAAACCCTTACATCTATGCAATAGAAAGAGACTCCTCACATACATCTAGACCTTTGATCTTATTTTGATCAAATGGCAGTTAGATGACCAACAATGCAAGGTGAACGGTAAAAGAGGGTGTTATCTTAGTGTGTGATGTCAATATGGCTTTTCAATTGTAGTTATCTAAGTTCTCGTTCTTAAAATGAAATAGCACATGTGCCCAGCAAATTCAAATTTAGGATTTATGTTCTGTGTTGATTGCATATTTGTGTCGAATCGTGTTATTGAATGTTAAGTTTAATTGTGGTGTCAAGATGTATTGTACTTGGTGAGCCAGTAACTAATGGAACGGGTACACAATTAAATACTGCAAAGTAGTGTTACGAAGTAAACGTAAATTATATACTCGTCGAGCACTTTATAGAACAGAGACCATTGTCACTACGAAAACCGCCATAGGTCACATCCAGTCTCACTAAATGCTAGCAAAATTTTGTTACTCACAGCCCATTGAGAACTTTATAAAACAAAGACCATTGTCATTATCGAGAACTTTATAGAACAAAGACCATTGGAACTTTATAGAACATAAATATTTTGTTACTCACAGCCATTAGTATACTATATAAGAGACACCAATCTCACTAAATGTCTGAAAAATTACAGGGTTTAATGCCTATCTGTTCTTACCACAGATCTCTTATACCCTAGTGAATTGCAATTTAGATCAAGCATTGTACTGTTATACAACAGTGAACTTGGCCATCCAAAGGTCTCCGCTATGTTCACCTTAAATGGTCCAGTAGCAAAAACAAGGATATCAATTAACCATTAAATTCATGATAATGGATAATACATAGGAAAGACGCTAAATACAATTAAAGCACAATTTACTCAAAAAGACGTTAAATTCTCCATGTTGATCACACAGAATGTATAAGCAAGTACTAAAATAACTCCGAAAACGGAGTTATCACCCTCCTGAGATGGTAACACGATAGGTTTCTCAGGTTCCCATGCCAGCTGCGGGTCTTGTAGTAGACCGAGTACGCTCTCATCAGTCCCGCCACTAGAGCTCCGACGGTCTTCGAAGGTCGGATAGCGTCAAGGGGGGGGGGGAGAAAATGAAGGTGCTCCTGCGACTCCATCACGTCTCTGCCTTGAGCGGCGACATAGAGATCCAATCTGTCATCAAAAACACCGACGCCTACGATGTCGAATCTTCCATTTAGCGGTGGATGGGAAAGCTTGTGGCAATGGTCTATATTAGCTATTGTAACAACCATTGGATCTCGGTTCCGGGTTAATGCGACAATCGATAACCAAAAGTAGAAATATATTTACAAAGATTACAAATAGCTAATAGATACAGCCACCTTTGAGAATATAAGTTTACAAGATCAATATATTTGAAATAAGCTATGTGATCGAACTTAAGATAACGTTCTCGTCTTCTCGATTTGCATTCTCATCCCGACTTGCAATAACATGTGGTGGTTTTGAAATAACAAACGCATACACCACAATTTGAAAATAATCAGTAAAAACTGAGTAAATACACTACGACACGTAAAGCAATGAGTGGCACACAAGCATAAGTTGAAATAAACTAAGAAAATTGAAATATTAATAAGTAAACGAGTTTGAATAATTTGGAAGAAATATAAGTAAAAGTGTAGCAAAAAGCTATCAACTTTAAAACATCTATAACTCACGAGTAGTCAAGATATTCTTAAAACATTACAATCTCACCGGAGCTATTCAAGTTGTAATTCACAAGTCCGAATTTATTTCAACTTCACTTATTTTGGTTGGGGCATATCCAGAGCCACAAACATGATCGATAGAGTAAGCAACTTTTTTTCAACTTCAATTAACAGTTAAGTTTAGCGGAGCCATGACCAGAGCCATCAACTGATCGATGTGGACAGAGGTATCACGAAGTAATCATAAAGGGTTCCTTCTAGGGTCTATCAAACCCTATTTCACCCGAGCGTTAAGGGAGCCCGTACGTCAATCCCCGCTCACAATTCACAGTTAAAAGCAGTGGCGGAGTCAGGTTGAGCAAATGGGGGGCACAAATTCAAAAATATTAGTTCACATACAAACGTCGAAAAAAAAATATATATAGCCTTATAAAATTGTCCCTGGGAGCTACACTACATACAATAGTTAGAAGATTGAAAGTTTAACTACGTTTATACGTAACTAACTCGCTGGTCATAAATCGGTGTGTTATTATCACCATGGCCAAGGCATAATAGTCTGTTACTCACACATTAACATGTTTACTACTACTTCACATATATTTGTTTTTTTGACATTTAGCATTGCCAAATAAAACACTGAAAAATACAAAATCATATACACAACAGGGACATGATAAGTCAAACCTTTTCATGAGGCAAAGCAACCCAAGAGAACCCATCAGCTAGAAGCATCATCAGGAGACACCCTTCATGTTTTCGGTCCAATCCTCGCAAAATCTTATAACAATCACCTCTTCATCTTTTTTTATCGTTCACTGCTAGATGCAGCCTTTTCATTGGATTATGTATAAACTCAGTGGGAGTAAGTAATCAAGTCTATATCGAGTTTTGCTCACCAACATATAGTTAGATAAAAAATTATATTCAGCCCTTTCAGTGGATTATGTATAAACTCATACACCAATCTTCACAGTGGATTGTTATTTTGATATCAAATTCGTATATTTTTTCCTAATCAAGAATACCAATAATTTCAATATATCATAAATCATAATCAAGATTCAAGAACACCAATAATTATACAATTTTATAAATTATATTACTATAATAAAAACAACAATAATTTCATAATCAAATTCTTGAAAGTTAAACAATCACAATTGGCGATTAAGGAGAGGAATGGAGGAAGGTGATTCACAATTGAAGGTTAAGGAGGTTAGGAGGAGTATTGAGGAGAAGCATCTAAGAACTAGGGGTTACCTTCAAATTGGCGGAGGATTATAATTGCGGGCAGTATATTGTGAATGGATCAGGGATGCCGGCGGCCGGAGGGACGGTGGCGCTGACGACGGTGTCGCCGGGGACTGGGGCGGAGTTAGGGCCGTCACTAGTGCAAGGCCAACTTAGTGGCTGCCTAGGGCCCCAATTTTGGAGAGGGCCTCAATTTCAGATTAAGAAGAGGCGTATTATATAACATATTTCCTAGTTAAGCTAACAATAGTCTAAGCTATTTTTGGGGGGGTCAGAAGTCTAAGCCATTTAACTTCATAGGAGAGACCTAATGCATACCCTTCTTAATTAGGTGTCCTAGTATTATAATATATATTATTGCTATAGTTTCAATTAGTTTGATTTTTTGCGTTTTTATTTTTGTTGACACTCTTTTCATTTTACATTATGAGTTTGTTTTCATTTTACTCTCTCTATTGGAAAAAATGAAATGTAAGACTATATTGGATTTGTATTGGGTTATATGTCCAAAAAAGGACAATTAACTCTACAAGTGACTCTTACAAATATAAGTAGCACTCGATAGCTCTACAAACCCTTGACCGCAATACCTTGGTATGTTTTGGCTCGTTCACTTGTTTGATGGAAGAGCCGAGCTTGCATGAACCTAACCCAACCTGAAGTTTATGTTCTTTAAATGACTTTGTATTTATGCGAATTGCGTAAGACTTCGTACTCTCGTATTTGTACCGGTCTTAGAATTCTGGATGTCAGAGGAAGTATATTTTGACTTTGAAATACACACCCGACATAGACACCGAGTAATTATTGCTTGCTCCAATAGCAAATATGACGTGGTGCTCTAATCAATACATCACAGGACACGTCAGGAACATGTATGAATCCACTTTCATTTGTCTGTCACTCATTCTCTTTCTTGCTGACGTGTCATGTGCTGTATTGTCTCCATAGACACCAGGTAGGACGGTAGAGTGGTGATGACTAGACTCACGGCGAGCGTGGAGGGACCAAATTAAAATTGTACCAAATACAGTATTTATAAGATAATTACAATACATCACCTTTTCCTATTTATGTCCTGGCCAAAAAGGGAAAAAAAAGAAAACAAAAAAAGAATAAAACGTCCGGAGTCCGGACACAGATTGCTCAAAATTCGTCTGTGAGATTCAATTCACTGCCGTTATCGGAGCAGCGACGATGGAGGCGGAGCTGAAGTCGTTGCTAAGCGATCTCGAAGCTCTGAAACAATCTCTCCATGAACCTTCTCATCAAGCTTCGATCGACACGGTCAGTACTCTCTCCTCTCCTGAGTGGCGATTCCGATGATGCATGTTGAGATCGCAACTTACTGACCCGGAATTGACCTAATTCACTGTTTTGATTGAGCTTTCGTTTTGGTTATCTACACAGATGTGGTGTACATTGTTTAGCATGTAACGCCATTGTTGAAATTTCCTTGATTACCCATCTGTTTTGACATGATCATTCATCAATTGGTGTGAATTTAGCCTGATATATGACCATGAACCCCATTCTTATAATTTTTTGGTTTCTGTCGGTAAAATAGGGATCTAAAACGCCTCTCAACCATGTCAGAAATCGACCACTTTAAGAGAAAAATATAGTTGTTGCGATAGTTCGTGTTGTAACAGAACTCTAGTTTCAGAGCTCTGATACCAGTTTGTTATAACCTGGGGGTATTCGAGCAAAAAACGAAGTAACGAAATTAAGAACGAGACAGATATTTAACGTGGTTCACTAAGGGCATCTCCAACGGGAGGGGGAGGGGGAGGGGGAAAATCGTATAAAATGTGGTTCAACTCCAACTCCATGAGGGGAGGGGGTGCTATGGGAAGAATTTTTGCCTTGGGTGTGGGCCCAAGGCAAAAATTCTTTCCATAGCACCCCTTCCCCTCATGGGGTTGGAGTTGAACCGTATTTTTATACGATTTTCCCCCTCCCCCTCCCTCATGGGGTTGGAGATGCCCAAACAAATTCGATACGAAGCCGCTAGCTACCTCCACGGCCAGAACTCGATATTTTTTTGAGAAGAGAACCGATTAAAATGCACGCCGTGGCCACGGCGGCCGCCCACCCAAACACCCACGCACACACACAATAGAAAAGCTTTTAGAGCACTACTAACTCAAACCCCGACCCACTGTGTGTGCTGAGCATTACAAACCAAAGAATTGCCTTTATATAGCCAAACACATGTGTGTGGCGGAGGGATACACGAAGCCCACAAACCCAAGTTTCGTTTGCCACCTTTGATTTAAGTCACAACCCAACCGTTTGAAATTTCGAAATTTCAGGTGAATGTAATTTGGTACATCATGTTTCCAACTTACTAGGTTTACAAGGCCTGTTAGGTTTATTCTTCTCAGTTGGTAAAAATTGTGCTTATATTTGTATTCTTTCACAAGTATCGCCAGAAATACCAATCGGACTTTAAACAAAATGCGGCTCCTTTAAAGCTTGATTATTGGGCACAGTTTGTAGAAGTTACGTTAGGTCTTCATTATTGACAAGAAAACATATTATGTCCAAAAAGATACTGTTTTGTCGTATACCAGCAAAATAAAGATGACACCCTTGCCTCAACATTAGCTCTATCAGATCAGACTAGGTATTAAGTCACATTTTAAAACGTTACTCTCTAAGAGCTCCTTGTGTAGATTCATTGACGCTCAGCATATCAAGGCCAATAATTCAAAATGACTAGTATTTCCATTTCAGACTAAAAGGTCGAAACACCCCTTTTTATTGAATAGGTGAAGGAATTTTGCATCTCCATTGACTGTTAATAAGCCTGAAATCATAGGTGTATGGCTTAGTAATGCAGTCACCACAAAGTAAGTGGAGGCCGTAAATGCTTGTGGAGACTGGAGGCAGAGAATTTTATATCAAGCAACATGTATGGAGGTCGAAAGCTGGGAATTGATTCCATGTTTGGTTGGGAGCCGGAGCTCCGTGGATCTTTGATAACAAGCAAGAAAGTATTGAGAGATAAAGGAATGGGAAATGTATATGATACTATAGCAAAAACCTTATCTATAAAGAGAATTGACGTGCAAAACTAGTCTGTCAGATACCGTTAGGTCTCGATGGAATTTCTAATTCCTTTTCAGATATGAGTGTAAAATATCCATTCTGTTTTTCAAATACTTTATACCTATGCAGCAATAATGTTTCTCTGTATTCACATTTTCCTGAGATTAACTACCTTGCTTTAATTTCTATTTAGATGCTGCTCCGCGCACAACATCTCACTGATCTTGCAAAATCTACGCCTGTTTGGCGTTCAAAAGTTAAGGTATGTATCCATGTTTCACCTTCCTACATTGTTACAATGATAACTAATACATGTTGACAATGATTGTGGCAGGATATGAGTGCCGAAGTAGTTGATAGCAATCCGTACAGTAGACTTATGGCACTTCAGAGAATGGGTATTGTGGAGAATTACGAAAGAATACGAGACTTCTCAGTTGCCATAGTTGTATGTAACTATCCTTTTCTATTTCTTTGGCAACTTTATAGCCAGCTTGTATATTGAAATATGTAATTATATTCCATGCAAACAGCTTGCTGCATATACACTGTAGCTAAAGGATGGCTTTGAATTAGAGCATTTTTTATGCATACATGTTTGTATCCTTTAAAATAATTTCCCAATTTCCGGTGTTTGGTTCACAATTTGTTCTGTAAAATAATTTACCAAGTAAAATAATTTCCCTTAAAACGATGTAAAATGATTTACAACTTTCAAATTCGTAAGTCATTTTCCAAATTGTGTAGAAACCCTCCATCACCACTGCTACCACCTCCTCCGTCGATGCTGCCGCCACCGCCATCCACCACCATCTGGACATGCCGCCACCACCTCCTCCACCGCTTTTGCACCATCCACCTGGTCCTACCACCACAGCCATCTACCGCTATCTAGCCTCCACCCACCATTGCTTCCGCCACCACCATCCACCGCTGCTGCGACCTCCGCCACCGCTACAACCAGCTGCTGCCACCACCTCAACTCCACCACCAACGTCATTTGGACATTGGAAATTAATAAAAATGTATGTTAGGAAGCTTAAACCCGTGACCTCCAAATTACAAATGTTTTTTCCTTTGAGCTAACAAGTTACTGGGTAAATATTGTAAAAATGTTATATTTATATCATACACTAGTAAAATAATATTCAAGCTTTAACTAAACACATGAAGATGATTGTAAGGAAAATCTTTTCGCAAGAAATATTTTATACGGATAATATTTTACTTTTTAAAATATTTTGCTGTCAACCAAATGGAGCCTATACCTCACTCATTTGTCTAGCCCTAGATATTTGAATTCACTTCAGTCTGCCACAATGTACTTTAGTAAAACAGTAATCCTTACCATCTCTACTTCTTCAGTATAGCCAATTTTCCATGAATCACTTGCGAGCTAAAGTGAACGACATTAATGTCTTGATGTCAATTAATTTTGCTTTTATTGCGATAAGATTTTGTTTGTCTGATTTCTCAAACCGCAACAAGATAGAGTGTATTGAATAGTGATTTTCAGCTCCCGTATTCATCTGTTCTTTTGCATATTCATTTAGCTTTATGCATATTATTATTGATTTCCTTGTAAATCCTATGCCATAAACAATTCTATATAGCATTGTATTCATAAAAGTAATTTTTGTATAGGGAATTGGAGGTGTAGGCAGTGTTGCTGCGGAGATGCTTACAAGGTGCGGAATTGGCCGACTGTTGCTTTATGATTATGACAAAGTGGAGTTGGCAAACATGAACAGATTGTTTTTTCGTCCAGAGCAGGTTTCCACTTTGTATTCTTGCCTCTACAGTTTTGGTTATTGTTGTGGAGTCTGCTGTTTAATAATTAGTTGCTCGGTTGAATGCTCTATGGCCCATTTTAACAGCTGATGCAAAACGACTGAATGGTAGTGAAAGCATAAGTTTGGCAAAGTTTAGTTATAGCCAAGAAAAAGCATTAACACCAATTGATTAATTGATGACAACTGTCGTGAAATGATAAATGCACTACCTATACGGACAGCATAGTTGAGAGTTAAATGTATGAGTTGGAGTCCTGCTTAAGTCATTACAGAATGTATCCTTGAGCTGTAGTTTACTTTTGGTGGCAAGAAACACTTGCCATTGAAAGGATAAGTGTACAGGTCAAAACACTATGGTATGGGTCTCCAATTCAGCAGCAAGTTTCTCTAAGTGATGGGTTGATATCAGAAATAACAAATACGGTCCAGGCGTACAACATGGTTATGAAAACCATGAGCATACTATGTCCTCCCACATAGAGTACAATTTCAGTTTTCTGCATCTCGATGAGCTCATCAAGAATGCTACTACAAGGATGAAATGATCTAAGTTACTTTTCAAGTATCCACCGTTGACTTAACCATGAGCATTCATCTTCACCCAAGCTTTTGGACATGTAGTTGAGGTGCAAAATGGCATCTGTTCCAAACTGAGTTTTTCCAGCTTATTGGTTGCTTATCTCGGTTTCCTGGCATAAGCTAGGATTCAAAAGCCTTTTTATTTTTTAATACGAGAAAGGTGGCCTCTTCCTGCTTTCCGAAAATTTCCTTCTGGGACTTGATCTGCATCATGATTACTAAAAGCGGGCCAGTAATTGTTTTTTATCAAGACAATTGGATTACCAGATGGATGCTAATCCTCGAGTTAGCTACCTATTCATACACTTTTGCCAAAAACATTTGCAATTGGAAAGCAGCACTTGTTCATGGCATGCCCAGGCTTGCTTAACGCTAACAAGGATATGATAAGAAATTCAGAGGAAACAGGCAATAGTTTGTCATTTACTTACAAAGGTTTCCCGACAGCCATGACATTGCAAGTAGTCTTTGCATTGAATTGCAACGATATGTGGATATATTGTCACCCATGGTTGCTCATTCTTTTTCGGAGTCATCGGAAGGAGCTGAAAGGACTCATAGAGAAAACTATAACATAGTAAAGCTTTAACTAGTTTTTGGAATCACCCTAAAAAGAATATGTAGACTCTGTAAGATCCGCTTAAAGATTTTCTCAATGATCTGAGCTAGTAAATTGTAGCTTCACCTTTTAGGAACAGTGAGACAATCCTCCAAAGATGGGCACCAAACTGCCCCCAGACAATGTCATAGGTCCATCTTTTATGATCTACGACATGTTTTAACTTTTAACCAACCTTTCCCCCTTTTCTTCGGCAAACTTGTGAAGCCCACTGAATAAGATCCTCCAGGATGTTTATATGCTAAGTTTATGTCACTTTCAGAAAAGTATGGATTCTTGTTAACTAGTATCAATTAATTTGCATGTTCAGGTTGGCATGACAAAGACTGATGCTGCTGTTCAGACCTTGTCAGACATTAATCCAGATGTTGTGCTTGAGGTAAGTTTATCATGTCCGTGGTTGGTAGCTTGAACTTGATCTGATTTCCCAAAATTGACTTGTTCCCGCTTCGCTGAGTTTGCTTCAAGTTCATGGGGACTGTGGATGAAATTCAGAGGCTAGTTTTGCTGTGGTGGCTCTGAAGAGCTTAACATTTCTATTGCATGGATGATTGTATTTTCATGTATTAGGGGCCTTGGGGTAATCTGAAAAATCACAAGAATTGCTTTAGATTTTCAATACCTGATTTAGTTAAAGGGAGCAAGTGGGAAGCCGATATTAACATCGTTAAGGAAATTAAAGAACATCAGAATCATGAAAATGATCTAAGTGGAGGTATTTTTGCAAGGTTTCATCGACATTGTGTCTAATCAGAACGAATTCTATTAAGAAGCTTCAGTTCTGGTACTGTCGAATTATTTCATTCCTAATGTTGCATGATTCTGTTCAATTTCAGGACCAATTAATTAGCAAGTTATAGAAACTAAGAATTTCCTGCATTTGTAAGCCAGTTAAATTTTAGGATGTCAATAAAAGCACACGATGCATGTGTGGCAGTACTTGTTAATTTATAGATGGAAGTCCCAACCTGGAGGTCAGAAAAATGGATTCAGGTACTGGTACAAGGCTCAATGAGTACGGAAACCAAATAAGTTTAAATATGGGATACAAACACAGATTAGTATGTGAATCACCTTGCAATATTTGTGTTTAACTACAGTATGGAAACAGATGCCAGAAATTATCTATAGTCATGCCGATACTACCCTAACTTAAAAATATAGAAGTGCTAAATAATGAAGCCAAAAACGAGAGACAAAAACATACCAAGTTACATGTATGTGTTCATATGGAGAAACTTGTTAGTGCTCCAAAAGAGCACCACGTTGTGTTTCATTATCAATGAAAGTGCAACACGTATACAAATTACCTGTGGAGCCTACCACGTTTTTAGTGTTTGGCACAAATCCATGGGTAATGGAGCACCACGTGGTGCACTTTTGGAGCACTAAGAAATCCATCTTTCATATGTGCTTGGGATGATAAATCACAGCTCTATGGAGGGTCACGATCTTATTTTTGCTCGAGGCTAGCAATTATCTGCATGTTGTTAAAGTCATCCTTGACATTTCATGGTTACAGCCTTACAGGCATGTCCATGCCATGTCTCAACATATCCTGGACGAGTTGGGTCCTAAAGACAAATACAACTTGACAAGTCGTAAGTGTGTCGAAGGCATATCTAGATGCGACGGCATCTTTTCTTGTGTCTTTCTAGATATTTGGATGATAATTGATCAGGGATCTGTTAAATGAGCTTTTACCTTGCAGTCAAATAAGTTTTGTACACGTTTGAGACCTATAGTTTTTCATGAACATGTGCACAACTGCACATACACTATGCCAATTCAGAAAAGATCTCCCATATTCAGCTAGACACTACTAATAGGAAGCTTTATGAAATTTTGGGCGCAGAACAATAACATGTTGGATGACGTGAAATGGACAAAGGTAGTTGTTTCCGGATTATTGTTTGAATGAACATAAATACTCCCTCTGTCCCAAAATAAGTGTCTCACTTCCTTTTTGGGCTGTCCCAAAATAAGTCTCACCTTTTAAAGAATCAAGTGCTTTTTAACTTTACTTCCCTTTATACCCTTTTTTCAAATTCTTAATTTTTACACTGTCCGAGAGAATCTATAAAAAGATAGAGCGAACATTTGTATTTGGTATAATATGATTCGTATATTTTATACAAGTTATTATACTATGACCCACAAACTTTATAAAAGCCAAATATAAACTTTTATAAATCCTATGTTTTGAGCCGCGCGCTTTACAAAATTTACAAAATATCCTGAACTTTATGGAGATACACTATGACCATAAAATGTATACCATTTATATTTACTGCCCACAAACCTTGCAGACAGTTTCAAAAATTGTGATATGTCCTGCAAACTTTATGGAAGTACAACCCATAAACTTTATACAATTTATATTATGGCCTAAAAACTATATAAAGCCTACGGCGTGACAAACTCTTATATAGTGCCTTTAGGCACGGGCAGTATCTAGTTTCCAAATAAGACAAAGGACACTCTACCTATTAAAAATACGAAGGAAATTTATTGAATCTATCAAGTCAAAAACAACTCCTAAAATCCCGTGACAAGTGAAAGTGAGACATTTATTTTAGGACGGAGGGAGTAGTTGTTAATCCTGAATGAAACTTGTAGAACACACATAAGACATGCTTTAATTTTAATCACATGGTGTTGGATGAGTATAGATGAAATAATACTTTGATTAATGGGCGTGCATATATTAGGAAGAACCTCTAATAGATAGAAATAAGTGAATGTCTGGTTCACTGCACCCCTTCAGAGATCTTTGTTCTGTGCTGGTGGCAAAGAATATTGGACTGGTTGTAGGTGATGGACAACTCAGGGCCTGAAAACTGGATCGATAATAAATCGAAAAGAAACTGGTTGAATTTGTAACATGGGTGATATGAGTTCAGGATTAATGGTGTCTTTACTCTTTCTATGCAAGGTTTGGGTCTTTTGTATTACCAGAAAAAGATTAATGTACAGAGACATAGCTCTCTCTCTCTCACTCACACACAGACATATATAATGTGTGTGTAATCGACTTTGTTACCTGAAGTTTCTATAGTAGGAATAACTGATTCCTGATTCTTAATTCAGTTAATTTTTGTTATCTATCAATAAAGATCAGTGAATTTTTGTTATCCATCAAAATCAGCACCATCACTTTTGATGACATTCAGTATTTGTTAGTGAAAACCTTCTCTGCAGACCTCCTGATAAGAACGCCATATCATTTAGGGAATTCTTCAAGCTCTTCTAAGAATGCCATGAGATGTTCCTATAAACTATGATTACCTTTGAAGATAGGGTTTGACATTTGGGCTGTTGCTCCTCTAACTTGGCCTTTTCAGTGTGTTGTCTGTCAGTTGAGCTGTATACTTTGGACCCAAAGTTGTGTTGAAACAGACCTTACGCTTTCGAAAATCCTGATATGATTCAAGAGAAAATACTTATTTATATTAGATAACTAAACACATATATTTTTACATCTAGAGTAATCAAAATCAACATTGGGCAAAAACGTCTTTCATCATGAAGTATCAAAATCGACATGCGGTAAACCTTGGCAATCAGTTAAATTTACATTGTCGGTCATGTTTAGCACATTCTTTTTTTATATGGATTGTAAGTGTTCACTTTCCAATTAGTATAACAAAGAATCAGAGATGCATGGGTGGTTTACCCAAAAAAAAGATGCATGGGTGGTAATCACACTACACTGGACAAGATGACTGCTAATAGCAACAAACGAGAACATTTCAAGATTCTAGTTTTTCCTCGAGCATAACCCCAAAATCATATATTTTATGATCAATGGGATGATTGTCATGTATGGATCTATTGGACAAGAAGCCAGTGAGGGTCCTTTGTCATATTGCTTTTTAATTCAAATATCTTTTTTCCATACGCTAACATTGATATTTATACTTTTAAAATTTTGTTACTAACTACCTACATTTTTCTTTGTCAGAGCTATACATTAAATATCACAACCGTTCAAGGTTTTGAAACCTTCATGGCAAGTCTTCAAAACAAAAGTTTTCGTCCAAGTAAGGAAGGAAGTGGGGTGGACCTTGTATTAAGTTGTGTGGATAATTATGAAGCAAGGATGGTTGTCAATCAGGTATAAGTTACTTCTATCAGAAGTTCCTTTTCCGTATTTAACAATTATTGTTTTTGGCTCAGCTGATTGTACTAGTCCGAGAACAAATATTTCTGTTTTGTGTAAGATGCAAACGCAAGATTATTAATCTAAATTCTGCATATACAGGCTTGCAACGAATTGAATCAGACATGGATGGAGTCTGGTAAGAATGCTTTCTTATCTCGTCCTTGTGGCGCTTATTTAGTCCTTTTTTGCAATTTTGTCTGTCCCTTGGTATATTAGGACCCGTACCTTTTCCTTCAGGCACTTCTGAAACATCATAAACATATGCCATGGCAGGTGTGTCTGAGGATGCTGTTTCGGGGCACATACAACTGTTGATTCCTGGTGAAACAGCCTGCTTTGCTTGTGTACCACCTCTGGTAGGTGAATTGTTATTTGACAGTGTTTTCAGTTATTATATTGTCGAAAACACACCAACCATGTATTTGGGACCTGGAGTTTGTGGTTGTGGATGAAGTAAAGTGAAATATTATCCATATTGGGATTACATGATTTACAACAAGGGGAACAAAATTAATCAATGATATCACTGAACTTATATCCGCTTATCTTAAAGAACTGAGATCTGCCCACTAGTACCACCTCAGCAGTAAAAGACTGTATACGTGCTAATTATGATACACCATTATCAACTAGAACCAGGTAGGTTTTGATTGGGTGCCTTGTACCAAGGGGATAGTAATGAACTGATGATGTCAATATGTGTACTAGGTGCTTGCTTTGACATCTGCACTAATGTAAATTCATAATTACTCATATAAGTTAACATTTCTTATTCCCTCGTTATCAGGTTGTAGCATCAGGAGTAGATGAGCGTACACTCAAACGTGAAGGGGTCTGTGCTGCATCTTTACCTACCACCATGGTAAGTTCACTCAATGATACAAAATCTCGTTATTACTGTCTGCGTCTTTATTATGGTAAGTTCCCTCCATTTTACATACCACCATGGCAGTATTGTTATGGGCTTTATGGCTCACTATTTATAAGTTGCGTTTACTTGAAACAAGTTATTCCATCCATTTTCCAACAAACTTTTTACCTGCAATGTACATCTTGTGTTAAGTGTTCTAGAGGCCGTACCCAACTTTCCCTTGAGTGATAGAATAAGATAGAGAACAACTTTCTAGTCATGCAAAAACTGTCCGAGTTCCGTAAATCCCATGGTTTTGAACATATTTCGTATGGTAAATGGGAGTTATAATTCTGTCTAATTATCAATCCTACTATTCCATGCTTTTAATTACAGAAAAAACAGGAATGCGTTTTCATTGCACTTTCTGCTTCATTTTCTCTAGCATAATACTAAAGGAAGAACATCTGGCAATTCTAGCAGTTACCCCTCTCCCGAATGCTAACAGTGACCCCCGGTTAATTTCATTGGTTCATATAGGGGGTTGTTGCCGGGCTTTTAGTTCAGAACACGCTCAAGTATTTGCTGAAGTTCGGACTTGTGACACCATACTTGGTATAAACTCTCTCTCTCTCTCTCTCTCTCTCTCTCTCTCTCTCTCTCTCTGCTGCTTTTAATTTTTTGCAACTTTTCAAGCCAGGGATACAATGCTCTCAAAGACTTCTTCCCAACAATGCAAATGAAGCCAAACGTCACATGTTCAAATGCAGCTTGTCTAGAACGACAGGTGGTGCTTTGCTCATCTTGTGCACCTATCACTGATCATTATGTTGTTTGCTTTCACAAAAAGCTTTTTGTTTGTTTGTTTATATCTTACTTAATGTGTGAACTATGCAGAAAGAATACAATCTTGCAAAGCCTGCTAGGGATGCTGCGGCTAAAGCAAAGGAGGAAGAAACACCTACGGTAGAGGGCGCACTTCATGATGATAATGAGTGGAATATAAGGTGACTTTCTAGGACGCATGGTAGATTTTAATTATCTAACTCTTGACTTGTAGATTTGAAAAATGTCTTGCGTGTGTGAGAGGGAGTCACTGCTTGCAACTACGATATGGCTGCTGTTTGCAACTTTCTCATCCACTAATTATTCTTTTGCAGTGTCACTGATGATAGTGAGGCGGTGACAACAGACACAAGAAGTGCAGGTGATCTCTCTCATTTCTGTTTAAGTGGAGAGTTCATTTAAATGAAGAGTATTAGAAAACAGTGATGAAAGAAGTGTAGAAACTGCAAGGATTACAAAGAATCTACTAGTGTTCTGATTATATGCATGTGCAATAGGTGAATGCAGTCCGCTTTAAAGAAATGGAAAGATTAATAATAAGCGTAAAATCATAAATGATCTAAGATGTGGCGACTTGTTGCCTATTTAACTTCTCCAAAAATCAGTGGGACCATGAAACACAACGTTAAGACTTGAGATAAAAGGACAAGGCTTCTGATAGTCGTTTCCCTGAAGAACTGTGGTTGTTATAAAGCAGTGATTTCATTAATGGTTCAATCTGTTGGATAAACTCTAGGCTTCCCAAACTACCCTGCCTTCTCTTTGATTACAGAAAAAGCTATATATCGGTCAAGTGGTTCTCAAACCACCATGTGTCAGTTGTTTTTTTCCTTCTCTTAATTATGCATGATTCATTTCACTGTAATGGTTTTACTCTGTGGTTCCGTCTGTTTGGCAGTAAAATATTTTCCTAGTGTTTGGTGTTTTTTTCGCAATTTCTTCCCTAAAATAATTTACTTAGGAAAATGTTCTTACTCAAACGACGTATAACTTGCGAGTTCTAAATGCCTAAGCCATTTTCCGAAATGTGCGGTACCCTCCACTACCCCCATGACGACCAGCCCTCCTGACATCACCGCCACCTCAACTTCCTGCCGCCTCTTCACCACCACCTCAACTTCCTGCCGCCTCTCCACCACCATCACCGCCACTGCTGCCACCCTCTCCACCATTGCTGCCAACACCACAACTTCCTGCTGCATCTCCATCGCTATCGCCGCCATTGCCACCAACCTCTCCACCATTTACCAAAACCTCCTGCCGCCTCTCCACCACCATGTACCAGTCACTTCGGTCACCCTCTCCATCACTACTGCTGCCACACCTGTTGCCTCTGCACCACCATCACCGCCACTGCCATCTACCTCTCCACTACTACTGCTGCCACCACACCCTCCTGCTGCCACACCACCACCGCTACCGCCATCTTCTCCACCACTATTGCCGTCGCCACCACCGATGCTGCCACATCACCACCACCACTGCCACCCTCTCCATCACTACTGCTGCCGCCGCCACCAGTGTAGCTACCACTGCCATCACCACAACCACTGCCACCACCCTCTCCACCACCACCAGAACCTCCTGCAACGCCTCCACCAGCTGCCACCACCTCGTCATTGTAATTCTAATTAAAAAACTAGTGAAAGTGTTTGGACTTGAACCCTTGACCCCTCATGCAGATAGCCAGATCTTTATCAGTTGTACCCGCTAACTTTGTTGTTAGAGTTTATATATTAATCTAATACACCGGTAAAATATTTTCAAAATGCTAACCGGACATAGGAAAATGATTGCAAGGAAAAAATCGTAAAAAAACAAAATTCACGTGATTTTACTTGGTAAAACAATTTACTGCCAACCAAACACAGCATGTATCTGTTCCATTGGCTAGTGGTGAAATTGCGTAACCTCAGAAGTGGATCTATGTCTTCCTATTCTCTCCTGTGAAGCTAATTGGGTCATTTGTGTTTAATCGCTGCAATTGCTTCTTTCAGATGTACTTCCCGAAGGTCTTGTGAGAGAGCTTCCAAGTGCAGATGAGTTTCAGAATGTGCCTCCTCCTGTCCAAGGGACTGCAGACTCCATGGACGACCTTGAAGAATTACGAAGGCAATTGGAGGCTCTTAATGATTGATAGGATTTCCGGAGGAAAAGATACTTATATTTACTGCCAACTAATGATACAGAGATGGTCGTCAGAAGTTATTATCCTTTTCCCCTCGCCCATACCCGATACTCCGATAGATTGATCGCGAGAAAATAGGCTTGTGATATCTGATTTTGGTCCTGGAAAAGTAATTGTAAGTCTTGTTGTGTTAACAACAGGAAGCGGTAGAATTATCTGTAACTTTCTCCAACATGCTGAGTCCAAGATAGGCATAGGATAGGAATCCGTCATTGGCAAACTTTTACTTGTTTTTATCATGATTCTAGACTTAGGGTGAGTTGGGTGGACTGACTTTTGGTGGAAAAACAGTTTTTAGATTATGGATTAAAAAAAATTGACATTTTTGGAGATCGTGTTTAAACGAGTGGGTTAGGTGATTGTTTTAAACTAGATGCAATTCACGAAATAACATGTTTGTAGTTGCTTATAAAAAATAGAGAAAGAAACTGCCAACATTAATCCTAGTAGAGAAAGATTCACAATCCACCGTTCTCTCCCCTGGTTGTGACAGTAAAATAGTCAACCTCCACGGCCTCCTTGGGTTCCACACACCCAGAATCTTTGTAGAATTGTAGTTTGTAGTACTCTTGCAAATTGTTCTCCATTCGTTGTATTTTTGCATTTTGAAGTGGAAACACTGTAATACCTAATCGCACAAGTGAGATTGTTTGAGAAGAAAAGAATCACCAAGCGATTGAAGAAATCATGCACGAAAAAAAACAGGTTTTTTTCTGAAAAGCCAGAGAAAGAGAGAAACCTCCTAATAGATATGCACATTATTTGCATTTGAAATAAATAAAAAAGTTACTAAAAATAAAATAAAACGGATAGGTTGAATCCAGAATGCATAATTAAGCTCATACTACCTATTATTCCGCACATCATTTCAGTCTCATCTATGACAGGCTGCCAAGACGGAGAGGTTGGACACGAAACGAGTAGCTCTAGACATGGTCTTAGATTGTTGTTCTCCTCTCGATGATTCGTCACGGTGGTTGTAGTTTCAGTTTAATAACTTTAGTTCTTGGAAAGTTATTGGTTTGTTAAGAACGGAGTAAAACTTTTGCAGGCCATTCATAGTTTAGAACCTGAACTATATAATCCGTGATGTGGAGATCCTTGTTTTTGTAACCATATAATCCGTGATGTGGAGATCCTTGTTTTTGTAGAATGTAGATCATAATTATCACATGATTAGAGATGATAATAGTGGACTTATGGTGTAGTATTGAGGTCATAGCAGTCATGTTGAATGTTGATTGTAGCTTTTGAATAAACGGGTGGTTCAAGTTAGTATTGACCCATTATAACCTGTTCAATTAAAGGACGGCTGTTGAACGGTTGAGCCCAATTATGCTTGAACCCATACACAAGGGGCTCAACCAGTCCAACCCACCATTTCACAGCTCTAGTTCTCAGGATTGCGAAGCTACTAAAACATCCGGTTTTACATCTTTAAGTATCAATGATGTGATGTTTAACAGGTAATGCATGCTCTGCAGTTGTGCCCAACATTTGTATATATTCCTAGTACAATTCAGATGTGAAATGGTATACAGTAGTACATGTTAACATCACAACACATCTAAGTTTCAGAAAGATAATACTACAAAGCTCTAGGTCAAATCAAATCTCCCGATCTCAGCAGCGATTGATTCATCATCTGCGAAGGTTGGTGTAAGTTTATGACGGCATTCTGAGAATTTTCAGAATTGTGGTCCAAAACCCTTATGGCTCTTCGAAATTTATCAATATCCTCTCCATCTGCGGTTGATGTTTCCTGACCTGAAGCAGCAGCACAAAGTCAGTCACTGTTAATTCATCTGCCCAACACCAACAGCTAGCAGAACATGAATGTTCGCACCTAGAAACTTACTTTTACGCCCGCCAAAGAAAGGAGTTTGTGAGAAGCGGCATAGGCAGTGTCTGAGTTACCCAGTCTCTTCTCCACGAAATAGATTACCTCGGAAACCCCAGACTGCAATAACACCCATTGACACACTTAGTAGAATGTCAGTCGAAGAAATCAATGAAATAGTGAGACCGTGTTTAGTGTGAACGGTGGAGACTGTTGTGTAACCTAGTCAAGAGTGGTGAGGGGCTTACACGAAATTTCATAAATTAGATAACTCTCTAATTATGTAATGTCAGCCTAGGGTTAGGAGAGTATCACACCAGATAGAGGCTGAAAGATCTTGATTGTATTCTCTATTCATTCATCAGAGTGAAGTGAGTGTGGATTGTGGAAGTAGTCTATTGGTGAACCATGTAATATTGTTGTGTTCTTGATCGTGCTTATTTTTGTTTGTTCTTGGCTGCGTTGTTAAATCAGACCCTTTCTCTATGAACATCCTTATCGCCAAAATGCCAGAAACAAACAAGGTACTATGCTAAATGGTACAAGGGAACATGGCACATTCTCTAACTAAGCTGCGGCAATATACTATGCTAAACGGTTAAGAAGAGATGGATATTTCACCTGAATGATGATCTTAGCACATTCATTGCAAGGGAACATTGTCACATACAGCCTCTGTTTAGAATGGTGAAAAAAGAGTGTTAACAGGCATGAAGAAGAAAATGTGAAAAAAACAAGCTGGAAGAGAAACAAGAGCTTTCAACAAACTAATTAACATAAGGCTAAAACCTAACCTGTCCTGCAGCAGAAGCATGATTTGTGTTCAGGATGGCATTCACTTCAGCGTGACAAACATAACTACGGAAGAGTTGAAAAGGAAGAGCAACAACTTAGAATAAATAGGAAGCACTCAAGTTAAAGACAATTGGGAGAGGTGTGGTTCCATCAGAGCAGCTTACAGAAGCCAAAAACTAAAACCATCAGCAGATACACAGAAGTTGCAAGCAGAGATTCTAAATTACTCACGGATACTTAGTTTCCAAGGGGTTTCCAGTCTTGGATTTCTGTTACAAAACCAAAGATAAATTTGTTATTTGTGAGTAAGTAAAATGATACATAAAATTTGATCAACTTCTGGTGCTGCGGATGTACAAACCTTTGACCAGGGAAGCTTATCATCTGAACAGCCACGAGGAAAACCATTGTAGCCTATACCTGACTAAATGTAATTCACCACATTGTAAGCTCGAGTAGGGAAATAGGATGCGGAATTTACATAACTAGTCAGAAAAAAGTGAACTCGGAGAGCCAGATGATTATGACAGTGAAAATGAGTTAAGAACTTAAAAAGAGAGATTTCATTGCTACAACCATAAGATTTGGAAGTGGCAGGATAAGAAGGTCATCTTACCAAGTATAATTCCATCCTGACTCACCAAGCAAGCGCCAACCTATAGAATGAAAGAAAGAAATTGTGTTCTTATCTCAAATTAGTGAGCAAACTCAACCACAATTATGGATTATGAACTGAAGACATCCCTCGCATTCCAGTAAATTTGATTAACATGGTTATGATGTTGCCATGACCCTAATGACAGACACCAAATGAATCACCATATTGAATATTTCACTGCCACGTCATTCTTCTGGCGTTTTAGTACAGTCTGTTCGATTTAGGCATTAAGGAAACCGTTCAAAGTCTTCGAAACCATATCAAATTAGTTTATTGGACCATTCATCACAGATCAATTCAAGAGGCTGCTGAAATATTTATTTCAGCTAGAACAAATTACTTTCCATTTTTCCAACTACACAAGAAGGGCATATCTCCTCAAAGTCTTCCTGCAAAGGATCATTCTTTAAAAGCATATATATAAGTTGAACATGGTTCATATGAACTCCGGTGCTATTTTTTATGTCCACCATGGGCTCAGTGTATTTCCTGGTGTATAAAGGGGTCTGCTATACATAGAGAGGACCACCGAAAATCATGGTTTTACTAAATCTCATCTTCAGATGATGTTGCTTGTAGTTTCTTCATTCATGTTTTGTTTTCCATTTAAAGCCATTTAAATCTCATCCATTGGTTTACCTATAACTTCAGTTTTAATGCATGGCTCACATTTAAGGTTGAGAAGCAGCACCGAGAATTGATACTACTCCTAGCAAGATACCTGATACTATTAAACATGACTTAGATCATACCATTCCTAAACATGAGACTGAATGAGTGAATGATCTCTATTAACCTTTACCATTACAACTATCTAGCAAAGATGTTAACTTTATATTCCTGAACGGTACATGGATTCTTAAATATTCACAGTTAAACCATGTCCAAAAGATATAAACTGAGTTGGGGCACGTTATCTTCGAGGTTTTTGAATCCTTAAATTGCCAGTCTGAACAGGAAAATAAAGCTTAAATTTAACAAAAAAATACAAATATATGTGTGAACATTGTCATGATGTAGAATGCACCTTTGTTGCATGTACAGAACTGATTCAAACTGCTTCTTTAACCAACTGCTTATAAGAAAATGTGATTTTGACATCTATCTATATACTAAGGGAGCTATGTATTTTACTGTTCACTTGGGACTTGGTGGCTGAGAACTTGGGCAGAGGAATAGTCCCAAAGGGACGGGGAATTAACTAGTTTGAACAATATGACAATGTAGCATTTAGAAACGTCACTGAATATGCATGTAACCATGTCCAACTTGTTGATAGATATAACAGTTTGACGGCCCATCATTTTGAAACTAAAAGTCTAGGACTTGGATACAGACCCATGTATCCATGAAAGACAAGTCCTAAGCCAAAGAAACATCCTAGTTACTTTGATATAGTGTTTTGGCTTATTTATGCTTTAATTCCATAGTATATCCGATGGACTTACACAGCTTTCTAAGTATTTTTCGTGATTTTTTTCCAAATTCATCGTTCTTAAGACCGAAGAAAGACTGGAAATGTTCATGGGTCTCTTGTAACTACATCCTCCAGATCCACAACAATAGCTAGACAATTAGAATTTAGTACCCCCTTGAGAATTTGGAAAGAGTTCCTCTGCACATCCATTTTACCTCGCGTCTGTACTAATACAAAGAGGGAGCAGGTTTTGGTATCAGTTATCTTATCTAACCAGAAAAGTTATTGCAATCCTTAGAATACCTCTAAAGAGTACTATTGGCATTTCCATGCAAAAGTCGGTATTTTCCCCACCACATTTTCTTATTTGATGTTATAGAGAAAATCAATTCTCTTAATTGCACAAGCTATTTGTGTGCCTAGTCTGCCTATTATATGTCACAGCGTAATGCTACTATAAACTTAAAGAAATAAATCGCATTGCAATTTAGATGAACTAGTTGGCCAATATACAGTGCTAGATCAAAGTGGTGTGTCCTTAAACCCTAATCCCTAATGCGCCAACCGAATCCTTCGGCCGTACACTTCTTGAGTTCCACAACTACCTCAATCTTATGATTTAGTAACAACAATGCCCTTATAATAAATACATAAAAGCCCCCGTTGCACCCATATTTTCTCACTAGTCCCCTTCAGAAAACATAACAAAAATAATTGTGCCCCTGCTGTTTTTAATTTTTGGCTCGTGGCACAAGAGTATACATAAATTTTTATGACAGCCAAAACAAAAGTTACTGCTTATGGTAGCATAATAAGATGAGCCAAACATACCTGCCTATTTGGGTCCTTGGACCGTTCAGCCGACAGGAACGCAATGGCCATGAAATAATCGTCCCATGTCAAATACCTGATTTTACCAACAAAAAAAAAACATAGATGTTTCCAATTTTAATACATAAAATCAAATGTATCCACAAATTTGCAATTTCAACAAATAAAATGGGTTTTCTCACTCTCAGGAGGAAATGAAATCTGCAAGTAAATAAAATAATAAAATGGACGAGATTTGGTGGGGGGGAAAGATTACCCTTTTCGTTTGGAGGGGTCGAAGGGACATGAAGGGGCAGTCTTCTTAGTAGTTTCGAAATCGGCGGCGGAAGAGTGAGCTGGTCTTCTAGTAGGGCTGGAGGAGAAGAAGAAACGGATAGAAACTGCCGAAGCTACGGCGCCCAACAGTGCGGCGGCCGATATCAGAGATAAATCTCTGCCGTTCATCTCCGATCGGCGGAGGGAGATTCTCTCTCTGCCTGCTGAAAGTATTATCCGCGGGAAAGTGAGGGAAGAATGAAAGCGGGAAATAATAATAATGGTACTAGGCCTGAAACAAAATGAAGAAACGAAGCCCTCCCACCAATACAACATACTACTACAAATTGGTACTAGGCCTTATCCCATCACTAAGGCCCAAACTTTTAACCGTTCGTTCATAGTTCTACTTCTACTACCTCTGTTGACTTTTTTCACCTACTGATTTAGATAGAAAAAAGATATGATTTTTTGGTAATGATTACATATCAATATCTTACATCGTTTTGCTAATCAAATCACCGGGTTAAAGTAGCCCGATGAATAGTATACTACATATGTTTCTTTAGAAACAACATACGTAGTACTTTGTTTTTCTGTCACTATTCACCGCGTCACTTTGACCCGGTGATTTAATTAGCAAAATGATACAAAAATGGTGACATTTGCATGGTGTTGTAGAGTAAACTTCAAAGTGTCAAAAAGTATATATATTTTGCTATTTAAATCACGAGTCAAAGTGACGCAACTACGAGTAAAAAAAGTCAAACCTTGACATTCGAGAAGAAATGAAAGTAGTACAAGAACGTCAACGAGAAGTTTCACGCGAAACAGAGGTACCATATCATTGCAATTTTGCGAAAACCATTTGCGATTCCTAGTTACTTTGGACACAATGCGTCTCAAAGGAGAAGATGATGTATGTTCATGTACAATCCGCCATTTCGCAAAATTCCACTAGTTTTTTTTTTTGAGAAATTATATTGTCGTTAACCGAGTTTGAACCCAAAACTTTATGCAAAACTTCCAGTGCTCTACCACTTTTGGCTACCAGTCTAGCTGCAAGTCCACTAGCACCTCAAAAGGAAGTGCTTTAGTGACAACAATGCCTGTTTTAAAATATACATGAACATTACAGTTCGCATACTTTATAACTAGTTCCCCTTTAAAGACGAACCCAAAATTGTGCCTAGACAGTTTCAGTTCAATGGCAAAAGACCCGTTTCGAAAAATGTAACATTCACCCATTCCGCGTACCAAACTTCAGGACATAACATTCACCCATTGGGTGTACCAAACTTCAGGACATTCAGGACATTTGCATCCGCAGACTAACAAGTAACAACGTCACAGTTAACGAGTGTAAGTATTCTGAAATTTGGCACACCGTCATTTTCTTAACTAGAAGGGGTAAGGGTGTCCTTTACCCAATTTGAAACGGCAAGCCACAATACATTCATGCCTAACAAACAAAGCTCACAAGACACATCTAGAGAGATCAAAGCGCCAATACTTACAGAGGATTATAAGAAAATACCACGGATGAAAACCACTTTATCTGCAAACTTGATCACAAACTTCAAACAACAAAAAGTAAACACGAAAGGAACAAAAGCTAACAAGCTTCACGACACAATCCTACAAAATACTTCACGACACAATCCTACAAAATACTTCAACGAAAACAGAGGTCTGATGACAACAGACTTGAACGACGCACAGACAAGGAAAAACATGGAAGGAACAGCTATCATGTCTAAGATGCATCTCCATAGCGGAATAAGCTCCTGAAGTGCTTCAATTTAGCTCCTCACTTTCATGCACATCCGATATCTAAAGAAGACTGACAAAGGAACAAAAAATGTGTCACTAACAACAAACCAGCATTATAGTATAAACTGAAGAGGGATGTCAAATGACTAATAAAGCTTACCGGGTGAATAGCTTGGTTTCATCAACAATCTCTGAGAACATACTTCAGATGGACCTCAAGAAGATTTGAGAGAGACTAAAGACCAAAGGGGTTGTGAGTTGGGCAATTGAACACTGATAACTACATGGGGTACGCCTATTAAGTAGCCGATCAACAACTAGAAACACATACTTCACCTTCCCACTTTCCCTATCAAAAACACGGGAAAGATGGTGAAAGGAAGTGAATGATATAGGAATCCGATCTTAACATAGAGAAGACAACTGAAGGAAAACTGAGGAATAAGAGAACAGATACGAGCAACACAAGAGAATCAGACCAGAAAGGACCTCAGAGTGAAGTATCGGGAAAGGAAGTCGATTCAGGAATTGGAACAGGAAGAGAATTATCAGGAGATATGTAGAACTGCGACGAGGTCAAAAAAGGCTATAGGAAGAAGAAAAGGCGAACTGTACTAGAGCTGGGTGAGTATAATTAGAGTCAGGAGGAATCTACATCATATACATTTGTATGAGCTGGAACCCTAAAGCTTACGGTGAAAAGAAATAGCTATCCTGAAAAGAAGACCAAGTATCATCCTCGTCAATCAGCAAGAGATTTGACTTTCCTCGTGCAGATCCTGAAAAGAAAACCAAGTATCATCCTTGTCAATCAGCAAAGAATTGACTCTCCTCGTGCAGATCCTGAAGAGAAGACCAAGTACCATCCTCGTCAATTAGCAACAACTGACTTTCCTCGTGCAGGGAATGAAAAGGAGACCAAGTATCATCCTCGTCAATCAGCAAAGAATTGACTTTCCTCATGCAGATCCTGAAAATAAGACCAAGTATCGTCCTTGTCAATCAGCAACAATTGACTTTCCTCGTGCAGAGAATGAAAAGAAGACCAAGTATCATCCTCGTCAACCAGCAACACTTGATTTTCCTCATGCAGAGAATGAAAAGAAGACCAACTATCATCCTCATCAATCAGCACAAATTGACTTTCCTCGCGCAGACTGAACATAGGATATTCAATTCCATTAAACCAAGGCACTGCTGAGACCAAACACATCTAATTCAATATCCAATTCATCGACCCCCTTCTACTTGCTGCAATCTGTATCACTATCACACAACCCCAATAATATCAATGCCAAGTTACCAACTCCAGACCAAACCTCTTTCACACATCTGCAGACTGTTGACCAAACCAGCTATCACTATTCTTGTTACCACACACTAACACGGAGCAGTCAACTTCAAGAGAAACCACGCTATGAGCTGCTTTATTGACACCATTTACGATCTACCACTACCACTACCCAAGTTTGCAGAAAAGTTTATTTACAGGAGAAGACACTCCCCTTACTTCAGTCATCAGCAATGTCGAGATTGAGAATGCGACGAAGGGTCTTCGTCGCAGAGTCAGCACTGTGAAACAGCTCTCCAGAAGAACACTTCCTCAAGTCCCCTGTTGGCGAAGCCGGTGCTGACTTGGCTTCCATAGTCAAATCCAAATCAGAGACTACTACTCTATCAGGCAAGGTCAGTGAGACGCTTCTTTTAGGACGCACCGAGAAGCTAGGAATCGGCAAAGAGCTAGGCGGCGGTGAGTAGGAGTAAGCAGGCCCAGCCCACAGCTCAGAGCAAGAAGAACACTCATCACCAACAACACCCTTCTTGTTAGCATCATCATCAGCTTTGAAACTAATACGAATAGGAGTGACATTAGTAGAACTAGTCTTAGCAGATCCTTTGAGCTGCTTCGATACATCAGACTGCGACTTACGAACAGAAGGCGATGGGGTTTTCTGCAAATGTGAGGATACCCTTTTGTTCCCAGTAGGAGTTTTCGCCGGTGTCCGGAGTATTCCGGACTCGGAATCGAAAACCCGGTGCTTAACCTCTTTATAGACCCCAAAAGGAGGATTAACAAAAGACCCACATCTTGATTGGCCATGAACTCTCCTCCTACTACCATATTGGTCCTGATGGTGAGCAACAGCTACTAGAGTCTCCATAGTCATGAATTAACAACAACCCACTAAAATTAACACCACTACTATGTATAATAAGCCCTTTTCTATCACCTCAAGTCTGTAATCCGTACGAATTCACCTTTAACTACAAGGGTTTTGATTGAGAAATTGGGGGGTTTTAGTTTTGGATCTGGTCCACAAGCACCGATCGTCGTTGATTTGATGTAATCGGAAGCAAATACCAGGCATGTATATAGAACAGCAAGAACAGCAGAGAAGCCCTCGATCTATGAAACACAAATCGGATAAAAAAAGGATCAATCGATGAATCAGATATGATAGAGCACAATCGATGAACAACAACAGAGAAATGAAAGTAACCCAATCGCTATTCAGTTTAGAATTGCAGTTTAATACAGTTATGAGTTCCATTTCTGGGAGAAACTTTACCTGAAGAGTCGCCGGAGGGGGTTGTAGATCGGCGGCGACGAAGTAGAGGAGATGGAGATGAATCGATTAGAGAGATCTGGTGTGTAGCGGAGTGAGCTATGGAAAATCTCTCTCTCTATCTATCTCTCTATCTATGTCTCTGGTGTGGTATTGGGGGAAGTTGAGAGGGTTGAGCTCTCAAAAATATCTAACCGACCGACTCAAATGTACTGGATTTAAGTGCTTTTTCACAGGTCCTTCGTGCTCCATTTATTTCGCTCACATTATTATTAGGGTAGAGGTAGGAAGGGATGAAAGCGGTTCGGTTCGGTTGCTGCACCCATCCAAACCGAGCGGCATGTAACGGTTTAGGAAAAAACTTAAATCTAATCCGAACCGTTCGTAGCTGCAAACCGAATCGAGCCGCATGTAACTGTTTGGGCAAAACTTAAATTTAATCCAAACCGCTCATAGCTGTAAACCGAACCAAGCTGCGTGTAACGGTTTGGGCAAAACTTAAATCTAATCTGAACCGTTCATAGCTCCAAACCAAAGCTGTAGCGACCCAAGCGGATTTCTGGTACGTGGGTTACTATTAGCAACTTCTTTATCCGTACCACCGGATAAAAATACTTAAGCCTCGAAGGTGCTAGTAGTAACCCACGTGGTCTACTACGTGTCAGAAACGTCATCCACAATATTCCGATGCGGGACGGGATATTAGAGAACCGAACCGAATCGTGAAGGACTAGTTTGGTTCGATTTTAAACCGTGGTTCCTGAAAATATATTATTTCATTTGAAATTTCTTAATAATTCATTCAGCAATTAAATATTTGCTTTCAATGTCTAGCAATTTAAAAATTAAGTAGCAAACATTACATCATTTTCAGTACCTACCGTATATGATATATGTGTAGAAGTTATCAAGTGTGGTAGTTGTATAGTTAAAATGCTACATAATCGATTCGGGTTTTGAGGTATCTCAAGCCAAAACCGAATCGTCTTATACGGTTTGAAATTTTTACAGACCTGAACCGAACCGTAGTAGCTTCCAAACCAAATCGAACCGAACTAAACCGCCCGGTTCAGCTCGGATTTTGATTTTTTCAATTTGAACTTGCATCCCTAGTTAGACTTTCCACCCCCTATAATTTGGTGAACATACACTTTAATTCTCTGACGGTTGAACAATATATCACACTACCCTCTTAGCGGAAAAAGTTATGAGATGCATTCCATCCCATAATGCATGAGGTATCTGTATTTATTTTTTTGAGGGAAAAATACTTTTGCATTAATAGGAGTAAGGCATTACAGATCCTTGTTCTTTGCTAACACAATCCTTCAACCAGAAAGGGACATTTAAATCAGAAAAATTGGTAACCACATCATCTTCCTTGGCATGAATCGCTAGGAGGTCTGCTGCATAGTTAGACGTACGCCTTTGAAAGCAAATGTGGAACTCAGTGATGGTTTCCTGCATGGCTACAATCTGCTCGATGATAGCTCCAGTCTCAGTTATGTCTTCCTCCCCACTCCTTCGGATAGTTCGGTTAATCTGATCAATCACAACCTTCGAGTCCCCTTCCAGCATGATGGAATTGCACTGAAGAGAAACTCCCATTTTCACGGCTTCAAAAGCCGCGATGGCCTTGACGTGCTTCGCGGATAAACCAAACTGAACTGGAAAACCCGTCCCTTTCACAACCCTTCCTTCCGAGTCTCTGGCTATCACTCCAATGCCCGCCTTCCTCGATTCCCCACACCAAGCACCATCGAAGTTGATTTTCAAACACCCAATAGGAGGTTTTGTCCACAGGTCTTGCATTAGAGTACTCTTGTCCTTTGCTCCTTGACTTGGATGTCTCACACTGCCCAACTCCCCAATTAGGTCCTGAATTTCCTTGCATATTTGTGCCGGAGAGAGAGTTTTGTTTCGGAACAAAGAACTATTCCGAGCACGCCATAACCACCAAGACGTAATAGCGAAATGAATAAGCTCACTGGGGCTAAGGTTCTCCAGCCAGTGCATTGCCCATATCGAAAAATTGTGCGGCTCCAGCGATAGAAAGACTCCATTTTCAACTTGTTGCCAAACTTCCTTCGCCACTGGGCAAGAGGCGAGGACGTGAGTAGTGGATTCGCCCCTGTTACCGCATGCACTGCAAAATGCCGTCACCTCAATACTTCTTCTTCGAAGGTTGTCGATAGTTGGGATCCCATTATGAATACTCCGCCACAAATGATGCTGGATTTTTGGAGGAACTTTTATTTTCCACAACTTGCTCATTGCTTTCGATGCCGTATCGGACGTTCCTTCAAGTGTTTCCGAGTTCTTGATTCGTTGAGCTTGTTGGTAACCCGTCTTTACCGAGTAAAAACCCACCTCCGAATAGTGCCATAAAAGTTTATCTTCCAACCCATTGGTGTGTATGGGGATACGCCTAACCTCCTCAATATCAACAGGAGTCAAGTGATCATGCAGCGCTTGCAAATTCCAAGTTTTGTCATTGTTAATCAAGTCTTTGACCAATAATTCTTGATTAGTAGGTTGAACAAAGAGCTTCAAAGATGGTTCCCGTGGTATCCACTTGTCCGCAACGCGAATTTTGCTTCCATCACCCACTCTTCATCTCAAGCCCGTATTCAATAATTTCCTTCCAAGAAGAATACTCCTCCACGCATATGACGGCGCATGACCTAACTCAGCCTGTAAAAACTCTTTATTCTTGAAATACTTAGACTTTAGTACCCTACTTAGTAAGGAGTTCGGATACCTTAGAATTCGCCAGCTTTGTTTGGCGAGCATGGCATCATTAAAGAGCTTCAAATCCTTAAAGGCTAGGCCCCCATGATCCTTTTGTTGCTGAATCCGCTCCCATTTAATCCAGTTGATTCCCCTTTTATCCTCAGCTTTACTCCACCAAAACTGTCTGATATATTGTTCCATGCGATCACACACACTATCGGGAAGCTTGAAACAAGACATAGCATAAGTAGGTAGTGCTTGCGCGATAGCTCGAATTAGTACCTCTTTCCCTCCCATAGATAGAGATTTCCCCTTCCACCCTTTTAATTTCGAGACTAGTCTTTCAATTAAATGGGCAAAGGTGATGGCTTTCTTTCTCCCCATGGTGGTTGGAAGACCCAAATATTTCTCGTACTGGGCAATCTCTTGGACACCACAGAGTTGCATAATCTCTTCCTTGACCGCCGTTGGAGTGTTTGTAGAGAAAACAATGGCAGACTTGGATAAATTAAGTTGCTGACCCGATGCTTTACCATAGAGCTCGATAGTATCCATCAAAGTGGTGATATTCTCCCTGTTTGCCTGCGTAAAGAAGAGACTATCGTCAGCAAAAAATAAATGGGAGACCACTGGTCCTCCCCTTGATGCAGTAACTCCGTCCAGGTCACCATCATCAATAGCTGCTGTAATTGCTCTGGATAAGAGCTCACTGCAAAGGAGAAAAAGATAGGGGGAGAGAGGGCACCCCTGTCTTAGGCCCCTTTCCGGAATTACTTGCCCCATAACTGAGCCATTCCTGACGAAGCTATATGATACAGTGGTCACACAGTTCATAACCGAACCTATAAAGCGAGGACCGAAGCCCATGTGAAACATTGTCTCCCTGAGAAACTGCCATTCAACTCTGTCGTATGCCTTGCTCATGTCAACCTTGAGTGCTAAACTTCCCTCCTTTCCCTTTTTCCTCGTCTTCAGGGAATGAATCACCTCAAAAGCAGTGAGGATGTTATCCGAGACAAGTCGACCTGGAACGAAGGCACTTTGATTCTCCGCAATCAGTTTATTAAGTACTGTTTTGAGACGATTGGCTAGAGCCTTCGAGACAATCTTATACATGACGTTACAAAGACTAATAGGCCGGTAGTCACTTGCCTTGCGAGCCTGCTTCATCTTCGGAATCAGAGCAATAATTGTAGAATTATAAGATTCTATGCTTTGGCCATCATTAAGTATACCGAGACATACCTTGGTGACATCGAAACCCACTGTTTCCCAATGCTTTTGGTAAAAGCCCGCCGTAAAACCATCAATTCCAGGGGCCTTGTCCGGACCCATCTGGAACAAAGCATTGTGAATGTCTTCGGGCGTGTAGGGGCTGTCAATTCTGTTGCACTCCTCCGGTGTTAGCATCTCAACCGAATGATGCAGCAGTGGACTTATCTCGTCCATTGTAGGCCGCGATGATTTGAAGATTGAGGCAAAATAGTCTTCAAGGCTTCTCACGATTTCTTCATCTTCGGTTACCCACACCCCTTCGCTGTTTTCGATCCCATTTATGCTATTCCGAGCTCGTCTAACAGTGGCTTTAATATGAAAAAACCGCGTATTGCGATCCCCTTGTTTGAGCCAATCCACCCTAGACCGCTGTTTCCACATATCTTCTTCTCTAGCCAAGATTTCATTCAACTCCTTCGTCAAAAGCCTTGTCTGCGCAATGCAATCCCTCGTCTGCGTTTGATTGCCGAGGGTCTCAAGTTTCTTAAGGATCTCGTCCTTCTGGCGACTAACATTGCCGAATTGGTTTTTGGACCAACCCGTGAGGTGCTTGGCTAAGTGATGCAACTTTTCCTTCAATTGTAATCCCTCCGAAACAGCCCATTGATTTTCCACCGTGTGTTGATAGGTTTCATGTCGCCTCCACATATTTTCATAATAAAATCTTCTTCTACCACTAGGCTTCTTCTTCATTTGAACATATTCAATGAGTAGAGGTGCGTGATCCGAATTTGGACCTACTATATGGGTCACTCTAGTGCCTCTATAATGATCAATCCATTTGAGATTTCCCACCGCCGGTCAATTCTCTCACGGATATTTGCCTCATCCGCTTGATTATTTGACCAAGTGAAAGGGTTCCCTGAAAAGCCAAGATCAAAGAGTTCAAGATCATGTAATACATCATTGAAATCTTTTACCTGGCTAAAACTGATCTCTTGTCCTCCTTCCTTCTCATCCTGTGACTTAATAGCGTTAAAATCACCTGCTACAAGCCAAGGCATGTCTACCAACGGAGCCAGACGCCGCAAGAGAGCCCATGAATGAATCCTCTCCTCTCTGACTGGGTCACCATAAAAACCTGTGAATTTCCAAACCTGATTCGTACCAACTTCCTCTACAGTGGCATCCATGTGATGGAGATTAGAGCTGTGTAGGGTTAATTTCACCATGTCTTTCCACATGATCGCCAACCCCCCTTTTCGTCCATCCGCATCCACATAAACACCACGAGCAAAACCTAACTTCTTTCTCACGTATTCCATGTCACTGGAGTTCAGCTTCGTTTCCGTGAGAAAAACGAGCTGAGGGGCATGACGTCTTACAACATCATGTAGCGTTCGGACCGTGTCAGGGTTCCCCAATCCCCGCACGTTCCAACATAATAGACTCATTGTGCTCGGCAGTGCTGCGTAGCAGCCACTGCCGTTGGTGCATTGGGTTCCTTAGAGGGGTACCCATCCTCAGTCAAACCAGTCCCGTTACCTCCAAAGGCTGCTGCCAAACTTTTAACAGCAGTACCTTTTGATTTTTTGTCAAGCACAATCTCTCTGTTAGGAAGCTTTGGTGGGGGTGTGATGATTGATTCAAACTTCCTTTTATCTTTCGTGACCTGTGGCTCATTGTCTTCCTCCATCACCATTGCATTATTCTCGTCATTCGCACCAGTCCTCAAGCCAGTATTCACATCATCACTCTCCATCATGTTAAGAGTAGCATCGTGGTTCTCCCCCATTGTCTCTTGCGTACCTGATTTTGGCAAGACCTGCTCCTCCTCCACATTGTCAGTACCATCATATTGCGTCTGCGGCGTTTCTGTAGCAGGGGTTCCTCCATTCTTCGATTTCTTGGGGGAGTTCTGTCGTGGTTTCTTCTTCACAGGTGGTTGGTGGAGGAGCCACTTACTATACCCAGGTTGCTCTCCCTGGTTGATGAGGACCTCTCTGTCATCGCACATGGAGCTAGGGTGGTTGAAACGCCCACACCAGCAGCATACGTCCGGGAGTCTTTCGTACTTGAAATCAAACCACATTCTCCCTCCCTTCGCCACCGTAAACACTCCACGCCTGAGTGGTTCCTTCACCTGTAGCCGAACTCGCGACCTTACATACGGGCCATTATCTCCGAAAGAGACGAGTGGGTCTGTGTCTAGGACCTCACCCAGAACCCGAGAGACTTTCTTCCCTGTTTCAGGCTTGATTAGGTGGACGGGTAAGTTCGAGATCTGCACCCAAACGTCAATTGTGTCCAGTCGAATCTTCTCTACTTCATCCCCAATCTTCCAATCCTTCCAAACTAGAATGAGGCCATCAAAAACCCAGGGTCCCCCTCCGACAATTCTCTGTTTCACCTTCTCATCTGGGAACTTGAACAAAAATAAGCCGTCCTGGATTTCCAGAATGTCCACCCGATCTCCATTGTTCCAGATTCGTTTGATGAAAACCTGCATTGCAAAAGAGTTGACCTTACCTCCCATGAAGATTCCGATCATACATATTTTGCAATCTTCCACTGCTTGATCACAGAACTCGTCATCGAACTCAATCACCTCGGTTTCTTCCTTCAGCGTGAGTGTTAGTTCGAACCTCTCAGCAATCGAATCCGCCATTGGCAGCGGCTAGAAAGTTTCCGGCGGATTTTAGGGTTTCCGGCGGCTTTTAGGGTTTTTCAAGGTTAACTCTCTAGAGAGAGACTCATATCTGTATTTATCTATATGGATGAAAATTGTCTTCTACTTCACTTTTTTTTTTTTTTTTTCTAATGAGATGTATTCCATCCCATAATATACTATTTCATTTGAAATTTCTTAATAGTTCATTCTGCGATTAAATATTTATTAACATTTTAATGTCTAGCAATTTAAAAATAAAATATCAAACATTACATCATTTTGATACCTTTAGAAGTTACCAAGTGTGGCAGTTGTATAATTTTATATGTTACATAATCGGTTCGGTTTGATTTTCAAGGTATCTCAAGTCAAAACCGAATCGTCTTATACGGTTTATGATCTTTACAAACCTAATCCTAACCATAATAGCTTTCAAATCGAATCGAACCGAACCAAATCGCCAGTTCGGCTCGGATTGTTGTTTTTCCCATTTGAATTTACATCCCTACGTTGAAGACACTTTCCAGTCCTATAATTTGGTGAAAATGTGCTTTGATTCTATGACGTTGAACAATATATCACACTACCCTTAACGATATCATATCCCATAATGCATGAGGTATCTGTATTAAGCCATAATAGATGGATGGAAATTGTCTTTTACTTCACTTTTTTTAATGAGTGAATGAACCTACAACTTCCCATGAAAATAGGAAATATATTATTAAATTGGTGAGGTACATAATTCAAATTGAAAATTATTGAGGAAGATAACGTACCAAGTCTGTCTTTTGGTGAAGAATCCTTAAATCATTTATTTAAACGACAATTCAGTAGTGGGGAGCTGCTGGCCCGTTACTACATTTGAATATGCATGCATGCTTATTTATTCGTAGTCGTCCATTATTTTATCTTTATTCTTGTGTAATGATATAGACGGTAGACCACTTGTGTTATTTGCCGGCGATAACATTGACAAAGTGAGCTGCGATTATAATTATGAGGCTGACTAATTTTTGACAAAAATAATTATCAGGCTGATAAGGAAGTTTAATACCAAATTAATATTGACAAGACGTCAAAGACATTGTGCTCTCCCGTCTCTTTGTTCTCATTTAATTTTTTTATTCGTATATGGGTCACTTTGACCGGGTAATTTGGATAGCAAAATAATACGATTTCTTGATAACTTTTTCACCATATTATAGAGCAACTTTTACGTTACAACACCATGAAAAAATTATAAAAAATTACATCGATTTGCTATTCAAATCACCGGGTCAAAGTGACCCACTGAATAGTGACAAAAATAAAATTGGGAATAAAGAGACGGGATTGACTAGTAGTTTTCAAAAAATTACATCGGTTTGCTATTCAAATCACCGGGTCAAAGTGACCCACTGGATAGTGACAAAAATAAGATTGGGAATAAAGAGACAGGACAGACTAGTAGTTTTCTAAAAAGTAACAAAATTCCTTTTAACAGACAGAGTCTACAATACCAGTGACTAAAAGTTGACGAGAAGACAGACTACAAGCATTATTGTCCCCTTTTGATTGAGAATAGGTAAAATTCAACTACACACTAGTACCTCCTCTTATCTCCACCATTCTCTGCCCCGCTCACCTTCTCCATACAACACTAGTACTCCCTCTAACCTAGGGCTGGCAATATTCGACACGACACGACAACACGACTCGAAATCGAAACGAAGTTAGCGGGTTTGGGTCGACACGAACCCGTTTTAATTCTAAACGTGTCGACACGAAATCGACACGAAATTAACAGGTCGGGTTCGGGTCAACCCGCGGGTTATGCGGGTTGATCCATTTAACCGGTTGAACCATGTAACACACACAAATCAACCATTGTTTGGTCACATTCACATAACTTATGGGCCATATTCGTAAATATCCATACTTTATCAAAAAGTAAAACTAAAACCTAGATCTGTAACAACGCAACTTTGCTCATTCCTTTGCCTTCTCTCTCTATCATCCAACGCATCTTTCTGAATCATCCTCACCATTTACCACCGCCTCAACCTCAAATCTCTCCCTGTCATCTTCACTTCCTCTGTAATGCTAGTTTCCCTTCCCGGCTCTCTCTCTCTCTCACACAACGATGAACAACCCAACATACTTGAAGCCACCAAGTCTCTCACACAACGATGAACAACCCAACATACTTGAGTCCAACCATCAAAACAACTGGCCACCATAGCTCCTCCATTGCCCAGCACATTACAAACCCAAAACTATATCCCCACAACTCCTCGAATCACCACCACCACCACCTGAAACCCACCACTCCATCTCAATTACAGACACAGAATCAAACCTAGACCCAATGGGAACAACTACCCACACCCAATCGAAGCAAGCTCCGTTCTAAAGAAGGAAGAAGAATAGAAGGATATTGCCGCTGTCGGAGGCGCCTCCAGATCTGGGTTCCTCCGTTAGAGGGCGACAGAGTGCAGAAGTGAAGATAGAGAGGAGGAGGGAGACGAGGAAGAAGAAGGGGAGGGCATGAGAAGAAGCAGACAGCCACAACCAACGTTCCGTCGCCGCCGTCGGCGCTGCGTTATGATCTGGTTCTCGGCTACAAACAGAGCCTCGACGATTGAGATAGAAGATGACGACGAATACGAGGGTTGTATATCCCCGAATCTCTTTCTTCTCCTCCGCCATCGATTAACCCAGAGAAGACGGCAGAGAGGGTCGGAGATGCGGTGGTGATTTTGGGGATTCAGGGGTTAAATCGAGAGAGGGAGGAGTGGAATTGGAGGTTTTGTGGGTTGATTGCCAGGTTGAGTTCGCCGGAGTAGAGGGAGGCTGAAGGTAGGGGTTTGAGGTCGGTGTTAACTGGGTTTGAATTGGCGATGGAAGATGGGGATGTCGATAGTGGTGGGTGTTGAAATAGATGAGGAGCGACTGAGAGAGATAAAGAGGGGGAGAGAAGAGGAGGCTAAGACCACCCACAGCAGTGGAGATGGAGATCGAGCGCGCGATTAGCAGCTGCAGCAGCACGGGCTTGCAGCCGAGGTCGTCGTTAATCGGAGCTCGCCGGGCTTGGAGGCGAGCTTGGCGGAGACCGTGGGCGAGGTCGAGATCGGTGGGACAGCGCAGGTGTCGGGTGAGGGTTTACTGGGTTTGTTTCAGTATTGGTAGTGGAGGGTGGGGGTTGGGTTTATGTAAACTACATTATAACCCCCCTCCCAAATTAATATAGTTTGTATTTATTACAAATTCGACCCATGTATATAAGTTTGTATCCAAATGTTGTGTTTGAATAATTAATGTTTAGGGAAATGGATTTATTGAAACTAATTAAAAATCTAAACAATAAAAACACAAAATTACATAATAAGAATTATTAAAGTTGGGGTGTTTAGTGTATTTAACTATGTAGGGTTGCGATTGTCTTCTTGGGTTGCGATTGATAAAAAATATAGGGTTGCGATTGTCTTATTGACTAAAGTTGGAGTGTTTAGTGTATTTAACTATGTAGTAGTGTAGTTTCAATAAAATATAATAGAAGGGGAGGAATAGTGTTTTGACTGTTGTAGCTATTAGGGTAGAATTGTAAATATTAAGAACATTAATAGTGGGGTAAGGTAGGGACACGTGGGCTGGGGGGAGCTCACTGCTGTGGGTGGTCTAATGGTGCTATTCGGTGAAGGTAAGAGAGGGAGCAGGAAGGGGTGGAGAAGGAGGTGGTGGAGGAATTCATCAGAGAGTAGAGGGAGAGAAAGAGAAAATGTCAGGGTTAGAAATTAGGGGGTGAGGAGAATAAATAGTTTTATACTTGTGTAATTTTTCTTGAAGGTGAGGGTATATATATCTTTTTGCCTCTCAGTTAGTTGTCATTAGCCACCGTTAGCTGACAGTAGGGCTGGCAATTCGGGTCAACCCGCTGGGTTACGGGTCGTGTCAACCCGTGACGTGTCAGTATCGGGTTGACCCGTTGCTGACCCGGGTCCATATTCGTGTCATACTCCCAGACCCGAACCCGACCTGTTTATTAAACGGGTAACCCGGCACGACCCGGGTAACCCGTTTAATTAACAGGCTGGTTCGGTTGAACGATTTCGGGCTTCATCCGGTCTTTCCTCTCGCACAAATCAAAACTAAAAGAAGAAAAAGAATAGCGGCGAAGGTGAAGAAAACACACTAAAAAAAGAAATCACAAACGGCGAACTCCATATCATAACAATCGAAGACAGTTTCATGGGAGAGAGATTGGCTGATGAGTTGTTCTTCGTGAGAGAGAGATGGGAAAGAGACTGTTGGGTTGTTCTTGTGAGAGCGAGAGAGAGCAAGATGGGAGAGGGATGGTTGGGTTGTTCTTCGTGAGAGTGAGAGCGAGTGGGATTACAAATCTAAGTGGAAGTGAAAAGTAAGATAAATCGGTGGTTAAGGTGAATGTCATAGGTTAGGTTGGGAGGATAAGGCTACTACCAGCAAATGGTACTCTCTTTTTTTGAGAAATTTGTATATATGCCTCACTTTTTCTGATATTTGCATTTTTGTCATGATAAGTTAGGTTATTACTTCACTTCAGCAAGCAGGTTATGACAGGTTATGACATTATGGGCCGTAAATAAAATCTTATGCGTGTTAAACAGGTCAACCCGCTAACCCGGCGGGTTGACCCGAACCCGACCCGAATAATTTCGTGTCGATTTCGTGTTGACCCGTTTAGATTTTTAGCGGGTTCGTGTCGACCCTAACCCGCTAACTTCGTGTCGATTTCGAGTCGTGTTGTTGTGTCGTGTCGAATATTGCCAGCCCTAGCTGACAGGGATAGTTTTTGTAATTTCCCAAAGATTAGAGATGTTTTTGTTATTTACCAAATTTTAGGGGTGGTTTTTGTCTTTTACCCAAAAGAAAGTCATCTACATTGGTAAGTTTATGAACCACAACACAATTAACGGTTCTTCATCCATCCACGTAGAGAGAGTTAGGTGAAATTAAATAATGAACCCCTAACGTTTAATTAATTTCTTACTTTTTTAAGCTCCATCCCGCGGTCAGCCACAAAATTGAACGAAACTTCTCCAACAAGCTTTGCCTCAAAATGCTACCCACAACTCGAATACCGGAAACACCCATCAACATTTTTCACCCCCGTCGTATCGCCTTATATGAGCAAGTCTCAGATGAGGGTGTTTTCATCATTCGTGCTTCATTCTCCTGCAAGTTTCTGTAGGAAATTTTCAAATTCCCTACTCGGAATTCAAACACTTAAACATATTCCTAGGAATTCAAACTTTTAAAATTCATATTCTATAGGATAAATTGCATATACGGTACCCATAATTTGAATTTTATGCGGATCAAGTACCCATAGTTTCAACTGCAGAATTAACTGTACTTATATTCAATTTATTGTAACGATGATACATTCTGTTAACTTTATAAAATAAAGATTAGCGTTTCTCTTATTTTCACTCCAATTTTTTAGCATAAAATTGCAAATTTCACCCACAATTTTAACAATGTTACATAACATACATTTTCAAAAGGTAATATTTACTTTTCTAAAAAAAAGTAATATTTACTTATATATATTAAATAAATATAAAATATTTTTAGAAAAAAGTTTAACATATTTTTATATAAAAAGTGGTAGTACAAGGTACCGCTACATTTTTTTTAAAATGCAATCAGTCATTCTCATCCATCATAAAAATTCACAATTACATAGAAATCCAAAAGAGATGTCTCTTATTCAAAGATCATATAATAGGTCTTTAGAAGCGAGAAACACGGCTGTGAGCTATCCATAGAAGACAACTTAACATTACTCATTTCATAATCTGGTCTACACATTTCGTAAATTTTTAAGACGAACAAATTGACAACTATCGCTTCAAACAATTTCTGAACATCTATACGCTCCAGCATCATCACCAATTGGCTTAAATGCCTTTTTCCCTCCATCATTGAGAGGAACGAGACTGGTGAAGAAAATAATCCGTCTATTACAATAGTAAAATTCAGTCTTCACAAGAAATTCACATAAAAAATTGCAAGACGAAGTGACACATAACGTCACACTTATATAGTAGATTATCACCTTAGTGTAGAGAATAGCCACACTAAGGCGGTAGTTGGCCGCTCCTAGATGGTAGTTAGCCGCTTCTTCGCGGAAGTGAACCGCTCCTAGGCGCTAGTTGGCTGCCCTTTGACAGAAGAGAATCGTTCACAAGCGGTAGTTGGCCGTTATTTGACGGAAAATCGCTCTTAAACGGTCGAAACTGGAATTACATAGAGAAAACAACAAAAACCGACAACAAGAAAAAGAGCAGAGACCTTGCTGACGGCGAGCCCCTCGAAACAAAAATGGAGAGCAAGTTAACGGAAGATACCCATTTTATAACAAATTGAGAGTACGAGCACCGTGGATGCTCCAATTGAAACTACTGGTACTTAATCTGCACAAAACCAAACCATGAATACCACCGATGCAATTTAGCATTCTATATAACAAAACCATCCATCCAACTCTCTGCAAATCCATCGTCTTCCTTACTCAAAACCCTTATCCTCTCCACCAAACCCTAACCAAACCCCTCCACCATGCCTCCACCCACAGAAGACGAACCACTCCTCACCCCAACCACAGACCGGTTCTGCATGTTCCCAATCAAATACCCTCAGATCTGGGAGATGTACAAGAAAGCCGAAGCCTCCTTCTGGACCGCCGAAGAAGTCGATCTCTCCACCGACACCCGTCACTGGGAACTCACCCTCACCCCCGACGAGAAGCACTTCATCACCCACGTCCTCGCCTTCTTCGCCGCCTCCGACGGCATCGTCCTCGAGAACCTCGCCGGACGCTTCATGAAAGAAGTCCAAGTCGCCGAGGCTCGAGCTTTCTACGGCTTCCAGATCGCCATCGAGAACATCCACTCCGAAATGTACAGCCTACTCCTCGAATCCTACATAAAAGACTCGGGCGACAAACACCGTCTCTTCCATGCTATTGAAACCATCCCCTGTATTAAAATGAAGGCCAATTGGGCTCTTAAATGGATCGATTCGGGCGAGACGTTCGCGGAGCGCCTAATCGCGTTCGCTTGTGTCGAGGGGATATTCTTCTCAGGCAGCTTTTGTGCTATCTTTTGGCTTAAGAAGAGGGGATTAATGCCCGGCTTAACATTCTCTAATGAATTGATTTCCAGAGACGAAGGGTTGCATTGCGACTTCGCGTGTTTATTGTACGGGTTGATGAATAAGAAACCGGGTGAGGAGCGAGTGAGGGAAATTGTTGCGGAGGCGGTTGAGATTGAGAAGGAATTTGTATGTGAAGCGCTTCCTTGCGCGCTTGTGGGGATGAATGGGGAACTTATGAGTCAGTATATTGAGTTTGTGGCTGATAGGCTTGTGGGTGCGTTAGGGTATGGGAAGATGTATGATGTTCAGAACCCGTTTGATTGGATGGAGTTGATTAGTCTTCAGGGGAAGACTAATTTCTTTGAGAAGAGGGTTGGGGAGTACCAGAAGGCTTCTGTGATGAACAGCTTGAATGGGAATGGTGGGGTTCATGAGTTTAAGCTTGATGAGGATTTCTGAAATGGGGGGTTTTCTTTTATCAATGAAGTTGCATTCTTTTGATGTTATTTGTGTAGTTTGTTCTCTATCATTAGTACTACTAGTAGTGTAATAAGAGGCCACTTTTCTGATTAATTCTCAAGTAGCAATGGCTAGATGGTTGGACATTTTCTGGTTTTGAAAGCTTTCATTCAGTGTCTTTCAATGAGCTAAGAAAGTTGTTGGCTGCTTGTCCTTGAAGTTGTTGTTAGTAATACTAGTTCCGAGCTTGTTTTAGGACTAAGTGATTATAATTTTGTTATTAGACTAAGCAAAAAAATGTGCACCGAGTTGAGATGGCCGAGTTGGTCTAAGGCGCCAGATTAAGGTTCTGGTCCGAAAGGGCGTGGGTTCAAATCCCACTCTCAACAATACTTTTTAATTTTCATTTATTTGTGTAGGTCAAATCGGATCCGTAGCATATTGGTTCAAATTGAACCTTAGCATACGAGTAACTCTTGTTGGTTCACATCGGATCCTTAGCATAGGAGTAAATCTTTTTTTGATACTTATTTCACAATTTCTGTGTGGGTTCAGACCGGATTCTTAACATACGAGTAACTCCTTTGTCATATTTATTTGTTGATTTCTTTCTTAAGCCTAGTGACAAGTTTGAATTGGTAGTCAAACTCATCTGGAGAAGAGGGAGATGCAATCATGCATCTATTAAAATATGTACTTAACCCCTGCAAACTTTGTTTTTTTAAACAACTGTAGTTTTGAAGTTTGATACATTTTTTGAGTATGATACACTTACATTTGGGCTCTTGCATCAATTCAAAGATTTACTTAGCTACCCTGCAAATCTAGTCTAAGCCTTAAAACCCAATACTTTGTTGGTTGAAATCCCACAACGACCAATAACTTGCTCAACCATATATTATCATTGGTGATTTCAACCAAATAGCTTCTGCCCAAGAAAAAGTCTCATCCACGTCCCGGCAGCCACGTGGAATGCATCTCCTTCACCAACTCACCTCTCAAAACGACCTTATGGAATTACCCTCACATGGGGTTTACTTCACCTCGACTAACGGCCGCCAAGGAAGCAAAGTTACGTATGAGAAGCTTGACAAAGTATATATGCAAAGCGACTGGTTTCCCCTCTTCCCGAAGGCTGTACTTGTCAATCTTCCCATTCAACGTTCCGATCACAGCCCTATCATTCTTGAAACAAATGGGCTTCATCGCAAGCCACGACGTCCGCCTCGGTTTGAGCCTACTTGGCTTTTACATGATGCAACCAAGCAAATCACAGGTAAAGTTTGGAATCTGCACACCTCGGGGTCATCTACTTTCTCTTTTGTCCGCCGTCAAGCCATTCTTTTGAAGCACTTGCGCCATTGGAATAATGAAGTTCTAAGAGCTTTGCCTATACGTATTGCCGAAGCAACACAAGACCTTACTACCATCCAAACAAAATTACTCCAGCATGGTACTTGCCCTTCTTCAATTCGGGAAATTTCGCGCAAGGAACAGCTCGCTAGACTTTATCTCGACAAACTTTTTTACGAAGAAGAGCTTTATTGGAAACATCGCTCCAAACAGGCTTGGCTTCAGCATGGCGACATGAACTCCAAATTTTTTCACCGAGCCGCATCGTTTCGCCATAACAAGGCTTTAATTGTGGGAATTACAACTCCACAAGGTTGTTTCACGCAAAATCCATTGGACATCTCCAAATGCTTGACTGATTACTTCAAGGCACTGCTCCGGCCTCCTCACAGTTCCTCCCGTGCGGCGGTCACGCTGAATACCTTGGATTTCTTTGAAAATACTTTATCTACTGAGCAGTGCACCCTTCTGGAAGCTCCGTACACGCCAGATGAAATCAAATCTGCAATTTTCTGTCTTGGGAAAAATAAAGCTCCTGGTCCGGATGGTATTATTGCTGAATTTTTTCAAGCAAACTGGTCTGTTATTGGTGAATCCCTCACGCAAGCTGTTCTTCAGCCCCTTCTCACGGGTCACTTGCTACGAGAATTAAACTTCACCTTCATTACACTAATCCCAAAGAACAACCAGCCCCTTTCTGCGAATGATTTCCGGCCAATTAGTCTCTGTAACACTATCTACAAAGTCATTGCCAAGGTGATTGCCAACCGCGTCTCCACCGTCATTTCAACCATCATCTCAGTAAATCAGGCCGCTTTCCAGCAAGGTAAGCTTATTTCGGATAAAATATTTATTGCCCACGAGTTGCTTCACTTCATTCGTAAGAAGAAGCAAGGTAACAAAGCCTATTTTGCGGTCAAGTTAGATATGAACAAAGCTTTTGACCGGGTCTCTTGGGACTTCATACGCTCCTGCCTTCACAACCTTGGCTTCGGAACTAACTTCATTCAGAATATTATGATGTGTGTTACGACGGTCTCCTCAGCGGTTCTTGTCAACGGTCAGCCAACTGCTTATTTTAGCCCAACTCAAGGTCTGCGCCAGGGGGATCCGCTTTCCCCCTTTCTATTCCTTATTATTGCGGAAGCTCTTTCAGCTACCATCACGGCAAGCACGGAATCAAACCAACTTCAGGGAATCAGAATTGCTCGAACTTCCCCGTCCATTACGCACTTGTTATTTGCAGACGACACCTTCTTATTTCAGCAGTTTGAACCCTCCCAAGTTTGTCATCTCCGCTGCATTCTTGATAATTATTGCAATCAATCGGGTCAGGTCATCAACCTTCACAAGTCCGAGCTTTACTGCAGCCCCAACATGCTTCCCGAGGACTCCTGTCTCGTCAGCTCTACCCTTGGAATACAGCAGGTTCCGAAGCCAGGCAAGTACCTTGGCAGCCCCATGTGTAACACCCCAAAACCGCCAAGCCGGAAGTCCGAAAAGGCCGACCCGGTAGCCCAGGGATGTCACTCCGTACCCGAGATTAAACCCGGATACAAGGAGATTTTATAACAGAATATCCAAACCAAATCCATAAAATAATTAATTAAAACTTTAAAACTTGTCTCGCCACAAATATGGGCATTATTCAAATCTAAAATTCAACTACTAAATAAAATAATTCTAGATGTGAAATTTAAACTTACTAAAGTGATGTGTCTCGATTTCCCCCAAAAGTCATGCTTCCACATAAACCTGTGGTGCAGAAACAAAAAGAAACACCACAGTTTCCAAAGTCAGCGGAAAATACTGAGTAAGCAACACCCAAGCATGTAAATAGATTATGAAGCAGTTTAAAAAACGACACATGAGTTCGAGGAGTAAAGTATTTGAGTAAGAGTATAAGTATGAAATAAGAATTCACAAAATCTTTTCCTTTTACCACTTCACTTGTGGGGAAACATTCCCAAACTTCCTCATTTGTCCAATCGGGACTTCCAATTCTCAATCATAAAGGTCCATCATTCAGAAAACATATATTACCATGTTGACACGGGGAAGATCTACTAATAACTGGCTACCAGACCATAAGTGTCGACACCCCCTAAGACTTCTTGCGGCCAGAGAGGTAAGTACTGGAGCGAACTCGGGGCGGTTCCGACCGAGCAAAATAAAATAAAGTGGGTCGAGAGACGTAGTCCACATCGACCAAAGCTCAAAATATTGATCCCCGATACAACTATTCCACTTTACGTCTTTACGTCTTATTAATCATTTCATGTGATAGTTGTGATAGAATCACCTTTGTAAAATCAATAAACTTTTTCAAATAAACAGTTCACGCAGATATTCAAATTTTGAGACAATAAATCACAAAAGCAGTTTAGACACGAAAGAAGATATGGGCGCTAGGCCTGGCATGTTTACTTACCTTGAATCTCAAGCAAAGCAAATCACTTCCTAGTAATACTCGACGTATCCTTCGTCAACAAAACTTGTCGCCTACAAATTTAATAATATCCTAATCAACATATTGCACACAAAGTCCTATAGGTAAAATCCAACAATCGCTTACTAACTCTCCCCAACCTTGCTAACGTGAACAACCTCTTTTATAATAAAATACGCTTTATAACGCTAGCGTTTATTATTTGTTAAAACATACTAGGCTATAGTTATATAAATATAACTTATAAGATTAGATAAAATATCCCTTTTATTATTTAGGGTAGAGAAGCACATTATTTTACCTCAAAAACACTTTTGACTCTAATACTAGTTTCTCCCAACCAAACAAGCCTTAGTAGAGAATAAATGTTATAAACTAACTAACTTTTATTTAAAAGAAATAACAAATCTATTTGAAGAAAATAACTTATTCTAATTTGTTATAAACTTATAAAAATAAGTAAGAAAAATATACTTTTATTTTGGAGTGAAGATGAGTACAAAAAAAATGATTTTTACTACTATAAAGCATAACCCAAGAGTATTATTTTTCAAAAGATTAACATTTAAACAAGAAAATAAACTTCCTTAATAAATAATTCTCAAGTGGTTTAACAAGGCTTTCATTCTCCCCAAAATTTTTCTTTTAAATATTGAGTGTAGAGTAGCAAAAAAAAATAGTTGTCTATGATGAGATTTGAACCCAAGACCAACACTAATACTAGCACATGCTTTAACCACTGGCCAAGCCCCCACTTGTTGTTTCCTTCCCAACTACTATTACTAAATAACTAACCAAATAAACTAATGAGAAAACAATAAAACAAAAGATGAAGAAGAAGAACGGGTTTGTACCCGAATGATGATGACGCCGACGGTGGCGGACCGCGGGCAGCGGCGGCGATGGGGCAGGCGGGCGGCGGCCTTTGGCGGCGACGGCGGCGCCGGGGAGAGAGAGAGTGATTGAGAGAGAGAGAGAGAGAGAGAGCTCTAGGGTGAGGGAGATTGAAGGAGAGATTGAGAGGTTGAGGGATTGAGATTGTGGGTTTAAAATCTGAGAATTAATGGGTTTATATAGGTAGAGAGGTGAAGAATTCAACCTCCATGAGGAAACCCACTTTGAAAATTTTGGTTTTGAATCGGGACCGAAAATGGGCGAAATTGGGTTGCTTGATGCTAAATTATCGAGCCTTGATGAGTTTAAATCGAATAGGGAGTGATTTGGGACAAACATTAACGAATTTGGTGAAGATTCGGAATGGTAATGGTGGTGTTTGGGTTGGAGATGGTCTTCTTCCTCCATGGGAGAGTAAGAAGATGACTAAATTTTAAGGTAAAGACACTTTCACCCCCACTGGTTTAGTCATTATACAACTACTACCCCCAAGTTCACTTAAAATGCACACTTTAAGTTAGGAAAAACTATATAAAACCCCCTAATGGTTTATAACATTAAAATTAATTTTCTAAATAATAATAACTAATACCCAAACTTATACTAATGTCATATTATCACCAAATAATATCATAAAATATACTAGTAGCATATTAACACCCAATACTTATAATAGTATTATATTAAAACTCAATAATTTCATAAAATAACCGTTTCAACATATTAACACTTAATATTATCTAAAAATACCCGTTTCTAAATAACGGGGTATTACACCATGGATTTCACCCTTCCCAAGCATCTCATCTTCAAGCACACACTTGACAGAGTCAAAGCCAAACTACCGAATTGGAAGCAATCTTCCCTTTCTTTTCCAGGGCGAGTCACGTTAGTTAAAGCAACTCTCCTCGCCATTCCCACGTATATGCTTTCGGTTTTTAAAGCTCCGGTTTCCTTTCACCATGAGCTCCAACGTATTATTACACGGTTTCTTTGGGTCAAAGGCAACAACAAGGGCATACATTGGAAGTCTTGGAAGTATCTATGTCTTGACATCAAACAAGGAGGACTTGGGTTTCGGAATATTGCGCATCACAATCAAGCTCTGCTAGCCAAAACAGCGTTCAACCTTCTCACCAAGCCTCACACCCTTCTTGGCCAGCTCCTCAAGAGCCGCTACTTTCCGAATAACAATTTCATGGACGCTAAGGAACCAACGTTTTCTTCTTGGGGCTGGCGAAGTATCTGCTGGGGCCGAGCTTTAGCACTCCGTGGAACCCAATGGCTGATTGGCAATGGCATCAACACACACCCACTTATCCATCCTTGGATTCCAGGGGAAAAAGATTTTCCCGAGCCTCCGGACATATACAGACAAATTTACCCTCACTTACGGGTAAGTCAATTCATCAACCACGCCCAACTCACTTGGAACAAAACGCTTCTCAGGAGTTTTTTCACGGACAGTCAAGTTGCTCGCATATGTACCATTCCTTTATTTGGACCATCTCATCAAGATACAGTCATATGGAAGGAAACGTCATCGGGGTTTTACTCTGTGGCCTCCGCTCATCGCCTTGCAATAACTGTCTTCGATCCAGGTATATCGGTACCGCCGGCGGTTCCGGCCATATTATCCAACTTACTCAAGCTATCACTTCAACCAAAGATTTTTTTCTTTGCTTGGAAATCTATTGTTGGCGCCTTGCCTGTTAAAGTACATCTTCGGCGTCGGCACGTTCCACTTACTTCTGAAATCTGTGACTTATGCCAACAGCATCAGGAAACGACACTACACTGTCTGGTCCTTTGCCCCCATGCCCGTGCACTTTGGTTTGGCTCTCGGCTTGGTTTATGTATTCCCCAACCACCCCCGACATCCTTCACCACCTTCCTCAATGAACTCCTCCACTCCCTACAACACAAAGAAGACAGAATTTATGCAATTCTTGTCCTCAGGCAAATTTGGCTCGCTAGGAACTCGTTGACAATGACGCACCGTGTCATTCCAGCAGCGACTTCACTCATAGCCATAACCGCTTCGGTTGCAAGTCACAATCTCCGTTCCCAAGTTTCCTCACCAACCATCCCCACCCCTATGGAAGCCAAAGCCAAGCCTACTATTACTTTCATGGACGGCCGCATCACCCCATCACAACACCAGCCTCGGAACTTATCTTCTTTTGTGGTGGATGCTACTTGGACACAGGGACAGACTTCAGGTGCAGCTTGGGTTGACATTTCTGATCACTCCACTCGCGATTTTACCACCTTCCAAGCATCGTCTGCCCTTCACGCTGAAGCTCGGGGTGTCTCTCAAGCTCTCAAATGGCTCCTCTTCCACGGATACACCACTATTCGCTTGCAAACGAACTGTCAACTACTGGTTCAAGCGCTTTGCAAGCCTACCAGCAACTTGCACATCAAGATGCTGACGTCGTCAATACTTCAGGATATGAGTTTGTTTACATTCTGTACAATTTCTTATGTTTCCCGCTCTGTTGTTCAACCTGCTCATGACTACGCCACCAGCTGCGTCAGAGCATTACCGCTTGTACTCCCTTAAGCTTATTTTAATACATCTCCCTTTCAAAAAAAAAAAAACTTTTCAAGTCCTCGAGAATTTAGTCAAGGTGCACGTAAGTTGGCCATGACGCACGATAATCTAGACACTTTCAACCCCTCTAGATTCATTGAAGGACACTTTCACCCCTCTAGATTCATTGAAGGACACTTTCACACTTTCAGTGTGCAGAACTTCATGTAATTTACACTTTGTGATTATAACATCCATAGTCTGGGAGTGGAGTCCCTCACTGAAAATAATGTTAGAGACAAATTTGAACACCATATCATACAAAAAGTCTAATATACAATTGGATAATTCTTACAATTTTCATAACATGATGACATATTTGGCCTAAAAATTATTTTTACTGACAGTTTCCAACTCTAGACTAACGTGTAACAACATGGGGTTGCAAGTTTTTAGAAGTTCACCACGGTGAAGGGATGAAAGTGTCATTTCTCAAACTTGAATGGGTGAAAGTGTCCTTCAATGAAACTAGAGGGGGTGAAAGTACTTTTACCCTGAAAGAATGGAAATGTCATTCTCGAAACTGAGAAGGGTGAAAGTGTCTTTGCGCCAAACCCGAGGTGCTAAAAATGTCTATTCCCCAAAATCTGCACCACACTTGTTGGAACTGAGGTGAATAGAGATAACAAGGATTTGAGAGTTTTGTAGATTTGGCTCTGAACTCACCCAGAAATGTTCTGTTTATCAGATATTACAACTTTTGAGAACCTGGAATTGAACTACATGCTCCAGAGAAATGAAACTTCGGTTTCGTTGTAGTTCATAAACTGAACTCAACTTGAGCTCCTGACAATGGAGATAAATGTATCACCTTCCTTCTCCTTCAAAACCCAAACCCCAATTTCCATCCCCATCACTCTCTTCAAAAGACACCCCTCTAAAAAGAATCCCAAACAGTTTAACAACTCCACCACTCATGTTGCAGAATTCTCCACTGTTAGCGTTCCTTCTCTCTCTGCACACAACCTGTTCGATGAAATTCCCCTGAGAGATTCACTACCCTGGAACAATCTCATCCACACCCATCTCTCCAACAACAATCCCTCCCAAGCTAAGCTGACTTATCTGCAGATGATGCTCCGTGGCGTTCGTCCAGACAGGCACACGTTCCCTCGCGTTCTAGCTGCTTCTAGATTATCCACAGATTTGAATTTTGGGAAACAAGTACATGGACAAGCTCTGAAACTGTGTTGTTGTTCTGATAGCTATGTAGTCACCGCTTTGATGGAGTTTTATGGTCATCTTGAAGGTGCTGATTCTGCCCAATGGGTGTTCGATAAGTTGTCTGGGATCACGTGTAAGTGTACGATCGCTTGGACTTTGTTGGCAAAGTTGTATGTTTCTGAAAATAAGCCGCTATTGGCTATCGATCTTTTTAAGAGGATGGTTGAATCTAGGACTGCTAAAGTGGATGCGGTGGCGTTTGTCACCGCGATTGGTGCTTGTGGGGTGGTGAGATCGCTGCAAGAAGGAAGAAACTGTCATCAAATTGCGAGGGAATGTGGGTTGGAGTCTGATGTTTTGGTAAGCAATTCTCTCATGAAAATGTACTTGGATTGTGGCACACTTGGAGATGCTAGAGTGGTGTTTGATGGCATGCCTTTGAAGGACGCTATTTCATGGACTGAAATGCTTCGTGGGTATGTCAAGAACGGTGGTTTCAACGAGGGTTTGAAACTATTTCGGCTGATGAATGTGGCGGATGGAATAAAGCCAGATTCTCTCGCGGTTTCCAGCATCCTCCCTGCTTGTGCCAGAGTAGCTGCTCATAAGCAGGGCAAAGAGATTCACGGTTACTTGCTGAGACACGAAATTAATCTCAATCTTACATTAAAGAATGCTCTAATGGACATGTATGCAAAATCAGGGTTCATTGAGTATGCTTCCGTGATATTTGCAACTATGATGACGAGGGATGCTATTTCATGGACCGTGATGATACTGGGCAATGCTCTCCATGGACATGGGAAGCTTGGAGTTGACACGTTTCGTAAAATGGAGAAACACTCAAAACAAGAGATAGATCAGGCTCTGTACGTTGCGCTCCTCTATGCTTGCTCTGTTGCCCGCTTGGTTGAATATGGAAAGTTCTACTTCAGCCGCATCAAGTCGCCTGAGGTTGAACACTATGCTTTAATGGTAGCTCTTCTAGCTCGTTCTGGCTCGTTGAATGAAGCATGGACCTTTATTGAGGAACAAAGTCTCTCACGCCACGCAGACGTGCTGAGAGCTCTCTTGGATGGGTGCAGGATTCACAAGAATGCTTTAATGGGAAAGCGAGTTCTGGATCAGCTGTGTGACATGGAACCACTTAACGCGGAGAACTATGTGTTACTTTCGAATTGGTATGCTCATAATGCAAAATGGGACATGGTTGATGACCTGAAAGAAACTATCACCGACATGGGTTTGAAAACAAAGGAAGCTTATAGCTGGTTAGAGTTCAAGAACAAAGTTCATGTTTTTGGGACCAGAGATCTATCGCATCCCAAATCAGTGAAAATATATTCAGAACTAGCTAGTTTGGCGAAGAAATTGGATCAAGAAGGGTTTCAACTGACATCGGATTTCTGTCTTCACGATGTGAATGGAGAGCGAGAGTGCAACCCATTCAACCACAGTGAAATGTTGGCTATATCATTTGGGCTCATTAGTACCCAAGAAGGTGCGAAAATACGTTTGACCAAGAATCTGCGTATGTGCCGTGACTGTCACAATGCCACGAGTCTCATCTCCAAGATTGTGGACCGGGAGATCATAATAAAGGACCAGGTTTGCTTCCATCACTTTAAAGATGGAAATTGTTCGTGTGGAGATTTCTAACCATATCAGGTCTGCAAGTTTATGTTGTTGTGGTAGATTTAGGTCCTGAAACTGAAAATAAAGCAAATGATCTGCACTTTTCCATGTTTTAGTTGTAAATTCAGATTCTTGAAACTAAAAAGTAGCATTAGTAGGTTATCCAACATTGTAGAATTGTTCACCTATCTTTGTATATGGAAGAAAATTACAGATATATAGATTTATTTTGTTAACTTTAAGCTCTTCTTGAATCTTCTTTTGCGAGAGAAACCCTTTGATCGTTTTAAGAAATCGAGCCGAGAACAGCATTTGGGGGCTGTTTTTTTGTTTAGTGAATTTAGTATTAAAACTTAGTGTAAATTTATAGATAGGTTTTCCGGAAAAGTGAAGGATACAAATTTGGATTCGAAAGGGCAATAATATCAAAATGAAATGTATGTCATCCTATAGTGTAATTACCTTGAGTGTTGAAGAACTTTAACTAAAACTGCAAATATATTAATGAAATATCTCTGACATAGTGATGAGTAAAGGATTCAGAAGTACTTCAGCTTTTCTAGGACCATGATTTCATTGTTACACAACATCGTTACTTTCTTGCTCATGAAGAATTTCTATTATGGTATTTAGTGAATTGTATTAGTAGTTCTGCATTTCTGTTGAAGAAAGTCTAATAAAGCAAGTCATAAATACTTTGAGAGTGTAAACCTCATGTAACTTGTGCATCTTGTGATTAGTTTTCTTAAGAAAGTATTATTTACGTCCTTACCGCTGTTGAAATCTATCTAGTTTGGACATTGTCGTGAAAGATATATACTGAATTTAGTAATTATGCATAATACTATATGATGAGGCGACATCAAAGCAATCTGTATTTTGGTATGTTGGATGGCATTTCAAGAGCAATCTGGCCCATTGGATGTGTACACTTCTGAAACACCTCCAGCATGTATTTTTTTTAGGAGAACCTCCAGTATATGTTATGTCCATCACACAGTTTCGTTTCTCACCTAAATAATGGACGTTAAAAAATTTCTGATTTCATAAAACTGTTCTTACTGATTCTCTTGCTGGTGAAGTCCAGGACTGCTGGCTTTCTTTTTTGGTTTGCTTTTAGATTTTCCAAAGGCTCGATACTTCGATCCTAATATTTTGAAATTGCAGTTGCACATTTTATTGGGTTACTCCCTCATTGCCAATTTGGTTTTGAGGTGAAACCTCATGGATTTTTCTACAGTTTGTCGCCCATTAAAGAAATGCAGTTTCATGCTCTCTCTCTCTCACTCTCTGTGAATTTCTTTTCATCTTTGATGTTAACCTGATCAAATCGAAGTCATGATGGCGTTATCATGTCATGAATTAGTAGAAATCAAGGTTTTAGACCTTTGAGCTCGACATGTTTCGAGTGATTGTACTATGTAGTATGACAGCAAGCTTTAATTAGTTACTTTTCTACTTTGTTTAGGAAGTTGGGTTACATAATATTTTGATTTCCTAGATTACAGAGTTTGCTGATGTTTCCTTATACTCGTCTGTTAATGGGAGGTTAACTTGTGGGTAGCGTAAAAAGATGATAAGTGGTAGTGTCGCTTAAGAGGCCCATGCACGATCTTCTTCTCTCTAGCGGTTTCTGAGCGAATTTCTGTCTGTAAAAGAAGGGGATGGATGCAGTGTCGTTTGTTATCTTTTTCTTCTTCATAATATGATGATTAATGCCTTTAGAGGAAGCTTACATCTTTCATTGGGTAAATTTCAATACTCTTGCTGTAGAAGGCTTGAAGCTGTAGGGATGGGTTGAATACTAGGTACATGCTGTGATCTTTTACTGAAATGTGAAGTGAGACTGCATTATAAATTTTGATGGGCAAATAAAAGTTGTCCAACACAGAAATGTGAGGAATGTCTTGCCCAGATTCAGACGACTGCAGTCAAGAGTCAACCATTTTCGTTCCCAAGTATGCATTTTCTTTCCCAAGTTTTCTTAAAATTCAATGGCATTGTTTTTTATTGCTTAAATTGAATGACTTCTGTATTTTGAAAAATTGGCCTTCTTCACTGTGTACACAGCAGGAGAGAAATAGGAGATTGTGGAAGATGGCCATCAGACTCAATGGCTTTCTTTGTGGGTTATCCTTAGTCTCTCTTAATCTCCATATTGTAATCGTGCTCATTTTTTCTTCTTGTGTTTGAAAATCTATCTTTATATTTGCAGAGTTCCAACTGCCATGGATCAGTTTTAGTTTGTGCTCGTCCTCTTCCTAGAGGTCTGTATTCTTATCTCCTAATTTCGTTTATATAATAGTTTGGAAGTAAATGTAGTTGGTTCACAGTTTACTTATAGCCTTTTCTGTGTGGTACATGTGTTTTTCTTTACTATCTAAATCTCAGTATGTAGGGTTGCTTCCTAAATCGTATTGATGTTGAGTCTGGTGATTTGGTCTGGTTATAGGCTTGGTGCTAAGTCAGTAATATCCTTCATTTTTCGATTTTCTGCTGGCATTTCATTCCTAAAGACTTGCATGTTTCTTGATTTCCATTTAATCTAGAAAGTTCCTCTATTCCAAGGCCATTTTGAAGTCTTATCGATTTTCTCAAGACACTATCCATTCCTGGATGGAATTAGGCTGGAAACATGAACCTGAAAATGCAACTTATTCCACATAACCAACGCATGTCTACAGAAAAGGAACAAAAGAAGTGAAGTTTCAGTGTGAGTCAAGAATTAGCTGCCAAAGAAGGGATTTGGATTTATTCGGGAGTGTTATCTTTTATGTTCTGAATCAAAACCACACATTTTGATTGTGAAGCAAACCTAAAAAATCCAAACGTGGGCGTTAAGAAGCCATTTTATTTGTCCGTCTGTCCTGGAATACCACGCTTATTACTGTGAGTGGTGGTCACAAAATTCTAAACTAGGGCGTTAAGAAACAATTTTATTTATTGGTTTGTACCAGGACACCACACATATCACCCTAACTCGTAGTCACAACATTCAAAAGTAAGGCGTCAAGAGGTTTATACATTGTCATGCATTATTTTGCCAAAATTTAACAAGATTCGACTTTTAACAAGCTTTTAGTTACGAGTTCAGTCTCATTGCTCTCTATCTTGCTCTCACTGCAATAGCTCGAATGTCACCGTCTCTCTCTCTTTGCCTCCCTCTCTCAGATTACTTAGGGATGGCAATATGGTCCGATCCGATATGAGATCCGAGCCGAATGGATCGGATCCGAATCTGATCCAATGTAAAATAGATCGGATTTGGATCCAGAAAGCCAGACCCGATCGGATTTGGATCGGAGGGCAGATCCACCGGGTTCCGACCCGATCCGATCCGACATATATGTATGCTTTACAGATATACTCCTATAACCTCCCCACTTACATTCCAAGAAGAATACAATAGTAACTTCAACCTACAAAGTCATTTCTTTGTGTGTTAAGGCTTCGTAACTTACAAACATGCGTTAGCGTATGGACTAGTGTTTATTTTTTATGTTATCTTTTGTATTTTAATGCAAATCTGAGCCTAATCCGATCCGAATCCGACCCGACCACGTACTATATGGATATACGGATCGGGTTCGGATCAGCTACATGAAACCCGATCCGAATCCGGTGACGATCCGAACGGATATGGATCGGATCTGGATCCCATTTCTCCTGGTCGGATCTGGAACGGGAACTGCTTGATCCGATCCAGATCCGACCCGTTGCCATCCCTAAGATTACCTCTCGCGCTAACAACAGAATGAATAGTGACTTTTAAATCCTATGTTCCCAATTTACCAGATGCTTAGTTGAGATGGGATGGTTGTGAAGAGACAAGGGTCTTGATTACTACTTTCCTCGGAGTATGGGTTGACTGCTTGTTGATTTGGTTTTCTTTATTGCAGTTTAAAATTTTATAGGAGGCTGGGAGTAGCACATAGTGATCATTTCATGAGTCTTTCTACCAATTATCCTCAGTATGCAACTTTTTTCAGTTTTTGCATCCTTTGCCCAGAAATTATGGAAGATTTCTTTCATTTCTTCTTTGGGAGAATGGAAGACCTCAACCGAGTCGTGTTAGGCTAGCCATGGCCGGTGAACAACAACATGATGGTGCTGAAACAGATGCAAGAAGGGGTGGAAACATGATGGTGTAGGAGGGGTCAAGAGAGGAAGGCAACTCATGGAAGATGAGGAGGGGTGCGCTCATAGTGGATCGGCGGAGGGTGGGGGAGACCACCTTCACCGGCAGGCATGAAAAATGACCTGCCTTCTTTAGTTTTTCTCTCCGAAACGAAGCTTAGGAAAAATAGAGGTGAAAAGCTACAACTAAAGTTTCAGTACCAAAGTGCTCTTTTTGTACCTAGACGAGGTCTAGCTGGTGGCCTAGCGCTTTTATGAGATTCTACTAAGAATGTAAATATTTTGTCGTTTAGCTGTTTTCACATCCATTGTTGGGTGGATGGGTTGAGTGATGAAAATTTCTTTCTTATTTACTGTTTATTGCGGGAATTCATAAGCTCACAAGAGGAGGCTATCTTGGGAGCTACTAATAAGAATTAAGCCAAATGGTTATGGTCCATGGATAGTGTGTGGAGATTTTAATGAAATTGTTTCACTTTTGGAGTATGATGGAGCTAGTATGCTTAATATCAGTTTGATGTCTGCTTTCTCGGATGTACTGTCAGAGTGCAATGTTGTGGACTTGGGATATGAATGATACAAAATTAGTTGGTCGAACGGGAGAGCAAATGACAGTAATGTGCAGAAAAGACTTGATAGGTCAGTAACTACAGACAGCTGGAAAAGAAATGTACCTGCATACAGTAGTGAAACATGTGCAGGATTCAACATATGATCACAGGCACTTATTAATTATTGCAGCTAGCCTACAAATGCAGAATTCAAAACAGAAGAGGTTTATTTTGCTGCACAGTGGGTTAGAGATGCAGAACATGTGATGTTATTACAAATAATTGGATATGTTGTCAATCTCCAATTAGTAAAAATTGTTACAGCCACAAAGTAGCAACATTGAGCTCTAAATTGCAACAGTGGAGCAAGGAGAAAAGCATATTAAAAAAAAGATGCAAAGTTGAAGATCATCGAGTCACTGGAAGCCGCTTGAAGAAGATCCTCTACGCCGGCAAACCTTCAAAGTTCAAACAGCTAGCAAATCAATTAGATGAGGTACTGCAGATAGAGGAAACAAAATGAAGGCAATTATCTAGAGCAGTTTGGTTACAAGCGAGTGATAAAAACACAACCTACTTTCATTAGAAAGCAGGCGAAAGAAAAAGGAGAAACACAATTAGTGGGGTTATGAATGAGTAGGGTGACCGGAAGTGTAATGTGCATGAAGTTGATGGTATTTTTGCCAAGTATTATAATGATCTTTTCACTTCTGTTGGCTGTGATATGTCCCAGGTTATACATGCAATTCCTATAAAGGTAACACATGATATGTGTTGAGAGCATCTCCCACCCATGACTTTTTCCCCCTCCCCTCACCTCCCCCTCCCCCTCCTCCCACGGGCCCACCATTTTCCCCCTTCCTCCCCTCCCCTTCCGCCAAACTACTAATCGTCTTTAAACCATTTCTTCCCCCCCACCTAAAAAATTATTTTTTAATATATATTTAATGATTTGAAAATAAATTATTAATACCAAAAAAAATAATGCAAAATTGTTTACCAATACACACACACACATGCACACAAAAAAATGTTAATAATAATAACAATGATAATAATACTAATAATAATTAAAATAATATTAACAACTACGTGATGACTTAGTTGAACATGTTTGGAATGCACAAGGGAAAAATTATGAGTGACGTCATTTGCTTTGTATCTAAATGCTATATTTCGTATCGTTGTCAATGAATAAATTTGACGTTTTTAACCGTATTTTTTAATTATTTAAATTATAATTGTTAACAGTATAAAAAATAAGTTTTATTAAATTTCAAAAAAATAAGATAACGATGACTTTTCGTAAATATATTTTCCAACAATCGTGAATACATTATTAATTTTAAAAAATAATAAAAAATAAAATTTATTAATCATTATAATAAAATACATAATACAATCACAAAATATTAGTATGTGTAATTAAAATTATCAAATCTTCAATTAATTAATCATTCCATGTAGGGGGAGGGGGAGGGGATGTCCATGGGGAAATCCCCCCTAACCATCCCTCATCCAAGACAAAATTTATCCCCATAGCACCCCCTCCCCCCATGGGGTTGGACATGAACCGTATTTTTATACGATTTTCCCCTTCCCCCTCCCCCTCCCCCTCCCCCACATGGAATGATTAATTAGAGCATCTCCAACCCATTGCTTTTTCCCCCTCCCCTCACCTCCCCCTCCACCTCCCCCTCCCCCCACGGGCCCACCATTTTCCCCCTCCCGCTCCCCCTCCCCTTCCGCCAAATTACTAATCTTCTCCAACCCATTTCTTTCCCCCCGCCAAAAAATTAATTTGTAATATATATTTAATGATTTAAAAATGAGTTATTAATACAAAAATAAAATAAAAATGAGTTATTGAAATAAACCAATCTAACAACAATTGCATAAAATAGTTCTTCGTTAGTTAAAAGGATTGAATTCTTGTTCAGACACATTGGCCGAACTTCCATAAGCACTTCCAAATAAGCTTTTCTGAATCTGTTTTTCGTAAATATACTTTCCAACAATAGTGAATACATTATTAATTGTATTAAATAATACAAATAAAATTTATTAATTATAATAATAAAATACATAATATAATCATAAAATATTAGTATGTGTAATTAAAATTATCAAATATTCAATTAATTAATCATTCCATGTAGGGGGAGGGGGAGGGGATGTCCATGGGGAAATCCCCCCTAACCATCCCTCACCCAAGGCAAAAATTTATCCCCATAGCACCCCCTCCCCCTCCCCATGGGGTTGGACATGAAGCGTATTTTATACGATTCTCCCCTTCCCCCTCCCCCTCCCCCCCCATGGGGTTGGAGATGCCCTTAATGGAAAGTATGTGTCTTTTTTTGAATACCGGGGAAAAAGTGCCTGTAGCATGGCACTATCAGTCCAAATATGGAGACATTTGGTGGCGCGGACGACATGGAAGATATTAGCTCGATTAAGCTCGTTCGCGCAGGTACTGAGGATATACTCTGTCCAATCTTCCATCCAGTCAGATCCCTCCATGAAGGCTTGAGGAAGAATATCAAGTAAAACCAAACAAACCAGCTTTAAGACCAAGGCGATGCATATCTTCAGTATTAGCCAGATCACAGTCAGACCTCACTGGTTCAGGCACGAGCTGAAGAGTGTCGTTTAACGGGGATGCTCGAAGTGTAGAGGCCTTGATAGTAGCCACATAAAAATCATCTCCGCTCAGATAAGGAGCCTTGCACCAAAGTTCCTTGGGAAGATCCTGCACATCACGGCCTCCTTTTTTGACGCCTTTTAGGCCATATCTGTTAATGTAAAAACAGTAGATTACAGACCAACGACATGCAAGAGGAAAGACAAAAGTGGGAAAAGAGTATCTGCAAAATTGGACCTGAAAATTTCAGAAAGTTATAAACACTCACCCTGTTGACGATCGAGAGCTTGGATCGCTTGAGAAAAGTTGTCACGAAGTTGATCAAAGACTTGATCGAAAGTTTCTGCTTCTGCTGTGGGTTCTCTCTCCGATGCATACGAACTCAGAAGTACAACAATGGAAAAGTTGTAATTGAAGAAGTAGTAGGGTTTTAATAAACCCTCAAAGAGTCACGACTGTTGATGCTTGATGAGTCAGCGACGCTTCGAATCTTGCGAAATTGACGACCTATCAACTATCCTCGCCTCGGAAATAGGCGAAATTGGGTGACGTTTGATTAACTCGACAGTGGCCACGCTTCGTTAGGGGCTAAATGGCGCTCCCCAAAACCCTAGGCAATCATGGCTATGACCGGGGGCTATGGGGATTCTAGTTCAAAATACAAAGGATCTGCGTGGGACTCACGCACGGCTGATTTTGCGCGACTGAACAACGGACGCGCGCGTGAAATTCGCGCGAAAGGGGGCTAATGTAGATAGTGCTTTCTGGACAGACAGATCACGGCCACGTGGAAGCAATCCAGCACACCTAGATGTGCTCCACACACACCGGACAACTACCTATGCTTGTCCACGTGGGGGCTGCGAGAAAGGGCCCTCACGTACTGCCACGGGAATTGTAGGGACTTAGTGGTTTGGAGGCTAGGGTAAGGCCCGTCGCGCGTGGGCGACAACCAAGCTCGCGCGCGACCTCTGGTAACTGACTGAGAGGTTGTAAGCTTACGTGTCCCATAAATGCGGCTGATCTCATAACAGTCTCCGATACTAACGGGAAGATACGTAACGATTCCTATCATTGAGCCGCCATTTATTGTGCATTAACCCCCTCAACGGTCACTTCCCCACTATATATAGGATCGTTAGCTTTACATTACAACAGAGAGTACACTGAGTATAGACCAATACATCTCAGCTCTTGGAACGCTAAGCAACCTACTCTCTATCAGCCTACTGTCTCTCTCTCGAGCAGTTACCTGTGCTTACCCTCTCCCTATACACACCCTACATCTCTGTGTGTTCCTATTCTCTACTTGAGGTGCACGCTTGGATCTCTTCGAGGGATTTCTGTGAGCACAGTTGGTAAAATGATTTCATATTACTATGGGGTTGAGTATGTGATATATTTAAGTGGTGGGGCAGAAGTGAAATTTTTAGAAAGATGACATACATCCACGCCTTTTTCAATTTTTGTTGGGTCAAAATGCAAGTACGGTATTCAAAGGCGAGAGAGAGAGAGAGAGAGAGAGAGAGTGAGGCTAAGAATTTGAACTTTTCGAAGAAGACACAATTTTGGGACGGAGAGAGTAATAAGTTTGGATAAATCTTTTAGTGTTCCAAAAGAGCATCACGTGGTGTTCTACAACCAATGAGCGTGTGCTAACCATTGAATATTTGAATAAGTGATGTACTTTCATTGGTTGTAGAGTACCACGTGGTGCTTTTTTGGAGCACTAAAAAATGCTCATAAGTTTGATTTAGATTATGGTAATAGATGACTTTAAAACGTCATAAATTTGATTTTGATTTGTGGTACGTAAGAGATGAGTTAAAAACTTATGACTTAACAATCATAAGTTTGATTTAGATTATGGGAATCGGCGGGTTTAGAGCCAATATGGGGGTGTAAGTTTAGTTTCGTACCTGCGAGGATGCCACGTCACGTTTTCATGATAGTATCAAGGGTAAAAGACAAAATGCACTCTCCTTAGATGGATTATATACAAAACAACCCTGTTGTTTGGGGATATACAAAAACCACCCCTGCCTCCGTTAGCATCTAACGACGCACTAACAGCGAGGCTAAAAGACATAATTACCCTCATTTTAGAACAAAATGCCACAATATAAATTGTCTTCTTCTCCCTTCCCTCACATTTCCAACCCTAGCCTCCTTCTCTCTCTTATCTCTCTCATTCTTCACCCACAACCACCATCTCCGTTCGAACCACAGGAGGCGCCGACACCTTCTTCTTCTCCTCTCTCCCCTCTCTCTCTCTCTCTCTCTCTCTCTCTCTCTCGATCTCGACCCATCTGCAAAACCGGAAGCCCCCGCAAAACTCACCACCAGACGTCTCCCTCCCTTATCTCGATTCCTCCTCATTCCAGTCCGCCCCTGAGAAAGGTCACCGACGCAGAAATCGCAAACCGAGAAAGGTCTAAGAAACGAATTGAAGTCGAAGACGATGAATTGAGTAGCGGCGAGGACGAGATTGAGGGTAATTCAGAGTTCGATTACAGGAAATTCGAGTTATTCGAGGTCAAGTCGGATGATGAAGGCCAACCCGATAGTGATGAGGAGAAGCTAGGATTTGAGCTACCTTCTTACAGATCTCATGACCACCATTCATTCTTCAGCTCTGTATCTCCTCCATGGGTTCTTAAACCCACCACTTCTCGTCCTATGCTGAACCTAAAACCCTTCAATTACACTCTCAAACTCAACCCAACAACTCGGGTTTCACTTCAAGACACAATTACTGAGGAAACCCAGAACTCAAACTCGTCTGAAGCTTCGAATTTGCAGCACCCATATGGGAGTTTCAGTTTTCCATCAAAATGCTACATTTGGGTCAATCACCACAGCCCAAGTGCTTCACGATGGCTATGAAGGTAGGAAGAAAAATAGGAAGGTAGGAAGGAGAAGAGAAAGAGGGAGAGCGAGGTATGGTGGTGTGACCCTATCTCTAAACCTCCAGCAACCTGTCTCTCTCTCAAACTCTGCTTTTGATTTCAAATGTTGAAGATTTTGGTATTTGGCCACTACTGTACAGATCTACTCCAGTGGTTCAACCAAGGATTCAAAAAGTTTGGTCCAGGTTGAATGTTGTGGTGATAGTTGTGGGTTTCAGAGTTGGATTGTGGTCTTTGTGATGTTGGGAGCATCATAAATGAAGTTGTGTGGATGTGTTAGGCTGATGATATTGGGGCATTTGTGGGTGTTTTTGAGGAGTTTTGGTCAGTGGTGGTGGTTTGGGTTTTAGTTAGGCTTAGGTGTCAGCTTGTTGGTTGGTTGTTGTTGTGGTTGTGGTGGTGGTGGTGAAGAACACCAAGAACACCAAGCAAGAACATCAAGAACATGAACAAAATAGACAAAAAAATACAAATAGAGGCAAAATGGTCATAAAAAAAATGCACCCCCGTACTAACTTATTGTAACAGAAGGGTGCTATTTATCTAACGTCCATCCACTCACAGGGGTGCTTTTTGTCTTGACATGGGATTTTTGTATATCCCCAAACAATAGGGGGGGGGTTGTATATAATCCAAAATATGAGGGTGCAAATTGTCTTTTACCCTAGTATCAATGAACACAAGTTCATAAGATCACCACTCGGTGTGAATTTGCGGAAGTGTCATTTTTCCAACTAGAAGGGGTGAAAGTATCATTCAACAAAACTAGCCGAGGTGAAAGTGTCTTAAACCCTTTTCGCTTTTATAAGATCTCTGACGTCGATCAGTCTGACCTAGGGTTTTGTTTTGCCTTCTATAACTACTGTACTTTGGCGGTTTTGTTTTGCCTTCTATACATCCCTCAACAAACGCATCAAAATCCTTCTCCAATCAATAATCAATCAATCCATTCATGGCGTCGGCAAGGAAAAGATCATCATCATCGTCATCGACGAGTTTGGTGTTAGAAGAAGAAGAAGGTAAAGCCAAAAAAAGGTTGTTATCATCGTCATCAGAGGAGGAGGAGAAGAAGCAGAAGCTGTATGCGTGGGTTCGTCACGATAGGGGCAAAGATTACGCTTATAGCCTGTTTGCCCTTGGCATCCCCAGTCCTGGTGGCACTATCGTCGAAACTGTCCCAATACGAGAACATCCAACAATAACTGAACCAAAACGATCTCGTGTAGCTCCCGCCCTTCGATTCCCTATACGTAAGTGGCCGCGTCATGGTTTGAGATGCATTGGTCTGGATTCCAAGCTCTATTTCCTCGGAGGAGAGGTGAACTTGAGGGGCACCAGCAACAAACAAGTGCATGTTTTGGATCTTCAGTCAAAGGATTATGAGATACCAGCATCCGATAGGAATCGGCCCGAAAGAGTACTGAAGCCAGTCGCCAGTATGAATTCAGCTAAACACCTCCCCTGGGTTTCATTTGTGGCCGATGGCAAGATTTTTATTGTGTCTGGCAACAAGAAATCCCCTTTAATGCTTGGTGGCAGCGATAGCGAAGATAGCGAAGAAGAAGAAGAAAAAGAAGAATTCAACCCATTCGAGATGTTCGACCCGTCTGCTGCTGGGGTTGAGGGTGAGGAGGGTAAGTGGGACAATAATCTACCTTCCCCACCTTTCGACTACGCTTATTGTCTCGCTCCCCCTCTGGTCGTGGACCGCACCGTCTTCTTTAGCGGTCAGAGTAAGAAGCAGGGCGACTTCTACTATTGCTACCACATTGACTCCCGCACCTGGGAACCCTATTCTCCTATGGATCGCTTCGGTTGCACTCGTGTGGACCTCTTCGGGTCGAGGTCCCGTGGTGTAGTTGTTGGGGAAACACTCTGGCATGTTGATCAACAACCCGATACTCATGACTTGCCTGTTGCTTTCCGGTTACATATCACGGACAGGAAGAAGAATAAGAATAAGAATAAGAAGCGCCACGCCAACGACAAGCAGTTTTTCAATGATGTTGTGAGGTATCATCTCCAATCACGTGGGGATCAAGTTCCATCTGTCGGTTGGGATCTGACACGCCTAGGCGGGTCGTCAGCAGCAACAGCAGCAGCAGCAGAAGAAGAAGAAGACAGTGCCTGCCTATGTTTCCTACAGGTTGAATCTCTTGCTGGTTTGTTTCCTGGTTTACGTCGAATGAATGTCGTACTTTTTGATGTACATCAAACCCGAGGAGGAGGAGGAAGTGACTCAGCAAAATACCTCACTTCTGCCCATTACTCGGCCAAAGTCGACGGGGATCCCTCCTTCAAGCTCCTGGATGCCCACATTGTAAGTCAAACGTTTTCACAATTCACAATAGCAATGCTTGAATGAGGTGGTTATGTGTCCGTCCTCCAAATAATTGTGTTTTTATTTTATCCTGTTTAATATGACGTTCTTATAATTGATTATTAGGTTTGAAGCAGCGATTGGTTGAGCTGCACAATATCAGTAAGTTCTTAGTAATTTTTGTGATGAATGATCTGAATCATGCATATTGTTACACTCCTCTTCTAACTTTAGGCCATGAATTGTCTTATCAGTTGGTAACTAAAGAGTGAGGAACCCATCATCTGCGGCGGGCATGTGCAAGCGCGAAGATACTTTCTCCTGGAGTTGAAAGGAGTGAAAGGTTCAATAGTTGAGAAAATACAAAAACATAGGACTAGTGGGGGTATTTTTGAAAAGGGACGTGATGTTTGGAAGCAGATTTTGGTCACGTTTCTTTATGAATAGTAGTATTTTCTTCCTCTTCGTAACTAATAGTATTTGAAATTGTGCTGTGTGTGTTTTTAACAAAAAAAAAATTGTGCTATTTGTGTGCTTCTACGATGGGCCTGTCTTTCTGCTAGCGGCTTATTGTACCAATGTGCATTTTAGTTTCAAGGGTTCTAACTAAATTCCCCTGTACCAATGTGCATTTTAGTTTCAAGGGTTCTAACTAAATTCCCCTGAACGAATCACTAATGCCTACAGTACCTATCTCCCTTCCATCTCTACCCAGTTACATCAACGTTTGAGAAAAGACACTTATAGTTGGAATGATACTTTTGGTCCAGCAAGAAGATATATCAGACTGTCCCTTTTCCATGATAACGTGTTCTGGACCATTGTTTTGTCTTCCCAGCGAATCTGATAACGTGTTCTGGACCATTTCTAATATGTGTGAGTGTAATTGTGAACACATTGTATTATTACTGTTCAAAGTATTTTTTTGTAGTTGTCTATTGAAGACATTTGTTTCAGCCACTCAGGTATAGAAATGTTGTTGTCTAGATGCCAGTAATCTACTTATCAAATAGTTAATAAGTTTCTTGATCAAGTGGTGCTGTCAATTTTCGTAGAACTACTACCATGCGTAACCAACTAGAGAAAGCCTTGTGAAAATTTCAAAGATAAATAAGATAACAAGCCCATTGGACGATGCGTGTTTCATATAACCCACCCAGCTCCATTTGATTATTTGAAACCCACCTGTCAGGTTTGGTAAAATTACTCTTACAACTGCTTTCCCAACAATGAATTATTGCTATTTAGACGTTCGCTTTAATAAGTAATCTTGTGTGCCAACTATATTCAAAATATCATCTACAGCCCTAACCAATGGAAAAAATCCCGTTACATTTAACAAAAGGTTAGGTTGTCACTCGATTAATGCCATATTTTACACATAATGGTAACTCAGTATGTCAAGCAGGTAACTTAGTCATGTTATGCATAATAGTCTAATTTCCTCTTGTAATTGAGTGTATAATATACCCATCTTGAATTGCAAGGCATTGCGTAGATTTCCACGATCTCATGACTCGAACTAACGCACCAGATGTGTAGCACGAGATTGTTATGGTTTGAAGATTGTTTTCACATTACCCCTAATACAACAAATACATAGCTCTAGACTGGTTGGGAGGTGGTGCACTACCTGAGTTTGGGGAAGAAACACGATGGTGAAGGTTGCAGAGGGAGTCTGGAAAATGAGGGGAGAAATCATCGTGGAAACTTTTGGACCAAACCTGTTTGCCTTCTCTCTTTCCGACAAGGAAGATTACAGAAAATCTTGCACAATTCACCACGGTGGTGGGAAATCAACTGCCCTAAGTAAAACCATGGAGGATTGGACGAATGGCGCTTTCGATTGACTTTTCTCACTGTCCCTTCTGGTTTCACATTCGAAATTTACCACCGGAATAAAGATCAATACCTAATCTGAAGAGAGTGGGAGGCCTTATTGGAGATGTGCATGGTTGAGCTTGAAGAAGTCAAACCTTTGATTTGTGGTGTGGACCATATGTTCGAATCAAAGTCTATGTTTCTATCAGCTATCCTCTGCCCAGAGGCTTCTCGCTCAAGAGGCCGGAGGAAGGCAATTTGTGGGTTGGGTTTCGGTATGAAAGGCTGGGCGATTTTTGCTATAGATGTGGCCGAGTGGGTCATATAAACACCCAATGTTGATTCCTCACCAATGAACATGCACTCAAATAAGAGTATTCTGCAGATCTGAGAGCCGAATTTAGACGACCAGACCCGCAGAAGAAGCATGAAGAAGTTCTCTGTCAAGAAGAGCAACGGAAATGATGGGAGCCACTATTGGGAAGAATGGCGCGTGAGGTGGAGACCGAGATACATGCGGCAGAGGTTACAGTTCCTCAATACAAGGATGCCTCCTGGAATAAGGATTGTCACTGTACAACTATTGCTGCAATGAGGGCCGGCCCTATAGGTAGGCAGCCGAGGTGGCCACCTTAGGCCCCGGCCCACCATGGCCCCATATTTCATAATTGTGTTTTTTTAATAGGTATAGTTAAGTTAATTATATATTTTGATGTACTATTATAACAAATTGTATGTTAACTTAATAGCAACTTATATGTTTGCTGGTAACTTAATGATAACTTATATTTTTCCTCAAAAAAATGATAATTTATATTTTTGCCACAAACAATTGTATGGTTACTAAACATCAATTAAAGTTAACCTAATATGTTCTTTAAAATGAACCTTAATACATTAAACACAATTGTTAAAATTCATAAATCTTTTTTTCTCAAGATCTACTCTTTCACGTGTACATTTTTTTCTTCAATTGAGAGTCTCAAAATTATTTTTTTGCTTTAGGCCCCAAATTGAGAGTCTAAAATAGAACATAAGTGATTGTAATAACATAATTGTATATCCATAATTCAACTAGTGATGATCTGTATTATTTTTCATAAGTGATTGTAATTATTTTTTCCTCAAAATGTGCTTGCAACAGTTGCAGCAAGGAGGATTAGGCATACTTGTATATCCATAATTCAACTAGTGATGATCTGTATTATTTGATTATACCACTTGCACATTTTCTTTGTCGCTAACGTGAAATAGAGGATGCATAGTTTCGCCAGAGTGAAATCATGGTGTTTTTCAGTGTGTGCAAGAAATCTTTTGGGTTAAAAGAGGACGAGGCTAGCATGCAACTTCACTCCACATCAAGTAAAAGGCCAAACTAAAGCAGAATGCAGCATGCCTCGAAGAAAAGGAAATAGAGCTACTCCAAACTTTGGGTATAATACACGCCGGCCAGGAAATGCCAACAAAAGCAAAGAGAGCTATACCATCTAACTAGGGGGAGCGAAAGTAAAGAGCATCCATCCATCCAATTAAGTACCTAGGTAGAGTAGGAGGAGAGACTTACAAGGTGGGCATCGATGAGCTGTAAGGAGGAAATGCGATGCGCGTTGCCCAGGGTAAAGTAATGGGCAGAAGCGAGGTATTTTGCTGAGTGTCTTACTCCGCCACATACATCAAAAAGTACGACATTAATTCGGAGAAGAGGATGAATTAAACCAATACAGGATTCAACCGCTAGGGAACACAAGCGGGCTTCTTCTTCTTCTGCTGCTGCTGCTGCTGAAGCCCCTAGGCGTGTCAGAGCATAGAAGGGGCAGGGGGATTGGTCTTCCAGACCTGGATGATATTGCATATGATACCTCAAAACATTAGGGAGAAACTTCTTTTCGTTCCGCTTCTTCCTCCCTAACGGGAGAGCAGCAACAAGAGGCAAGTCAAGATTCTCAGGGTGGTAAGAAACATTCCAGAGTGTTTCCCCAACAACCTCACCACCCAACATCGGAACAAATTCCTCGCCACTGCAACCGAAACGATCCATAGGACAATAGTCTGACCACAGGCCGGAGTCTATGTGGTAGCAGTAGTTGAAATTCCCCTTATCCCTGAGATTCTCACCAACAAAGAAGACCGTGCGGCCGATGACCAAAGGGGGGTAGAGATAAAGAGCTTCATGGAAAGGTGGTTGATGTTCAGCCTCCTTCCACTCACCCTCACATGGGTTGAATATCTCAAATTGGGTCAAGACGACGCCTCTATGAGGACTCTTGTTGCCGGACACCACAAATATCTTGCCATCGGCCACAAATGAAACCCAGGGTTTGCTTTTGCCTGTATTCATACTGGCGACTTGTTTCAGTGCTTTTTTGGGCTGATCCCTCTCGGATGGCGGTATATTTGTTGCCTCCTCTTTATCCAAAACATAAACTTGTCTGGGGTATACTTGTTCGAACAGCATCTCTCCTCCGAGGAAATAGAGCTTGAAATCCAGACGAATGCATCTCATGTCACGACGCGCCCAATCTTTAAAAGGGAACCGGACAAGGGGAACTACCTCAGAACGTTATGGGTCAGTTATTAGTGTTGATGTTCCTCCGCCTGCTGGTATTTCGATAGTTTTGGTTTTGACAATAGTGCCGCCGGGACTAGGGATGCCCAGGGCAAAGAGCGCATACTCGCTATCGTTTCTCAAATTGTACCGAACTAACACATACAACAGCTTCTTCTTCTTCTCCTCCTCCTCCTCCTTTGATGATGATGATACCGAATCTGATAATACCCTTTTCTTGTCTGTTATAACAGAACTTCTGTTTCAGAGCTCAGATACCAGTTTGTTATGTCAAACCACCTCACGAACGAAGAACGAATAAAAGAAGAACACGAGTATTTTACGTGGTTCGCTATCAAAATATTTGCTAACTACCTCCACGGTGGAAAAGCACTCTTTATTCACTTAAGAGGAACAATTACAATGTTTTTGCATACCTAGTAGAGAGACTACTAGCTTCTTTATATAGTACCCTAGAGGAAACCCACAAGCCAAAGGTTTCCAAAACCAAATTGGAAACAAACTTGCTGCCCATAAGTTTCTATCTTTGATATGGAAACAATTCCACCGCCTTTTCCTAATTCAACACATTCAAGGCACCTCCTCAACAAATCTCCACCTTGACTTGAATTCTCTTGTCAACAGCAGCTGCTCCTCTTCTCGTAAACAAAGCTACGTCTTCTCCGCTCCCAATTGTCTCTCGTCACAGAGACTCACTGGACCCCCACCGGGTCCGACATGGCCCCTAAGGGCCTCACTGGCTCAAGATGTTGAGCAATTCCAGACAATGCTGGAACTTGCTCTCCGGAACCGGCTTGGTGAACATATCCTCGGGGTTGTCAGCGGTCCCCACCTTCATCACCTTGATCCTGCTCTCGTTTCTCAGAAAATGATACCTGACGTCGATATGCTTGGTCCTTTCATGATGAACCTGGTCCTTAGTCAAGCAAATCGCACTCAAGCTATCACAGTAGACTATCGCCTGATCTTGAAGTAGCCCTAGATCATTGACCATTCCCTTAAGCCAAATTGCCTCCTTTGCTGCTTCCGTTAGAGCCATATACTCCGCCTCCGTGGTGGACAAAGTCACCGTCGGCTGTAGCGTCGCCTTCCAACTCACAACAGATGCTCCCAGAGCAAATACATAGCCTGTCATTGATCTTCTACTGTCAATATCCCCTGCATAGTCCGCATCCGAGAAACCAGCTACCATGATGTCTTCACTAGCCCCATAGCATAGGCCAATGTCTGACGTACCCTTAAGGTACCTGAATATTTGCTTCACCGCCTGCCAATGGTCCCTACCCGAATGAGCCATAAAACGACTAACCACACTAACGGCGAATGCTATGTCCGGTCGAGTGCAGACCATAGCATACATGAGACTTTCAACTGTGCTAGCATATGGAACCTTGGACATGTACTCCTTCTCCTCCTCAGTCTGAACGGTGTACATTCCTAGCTTGCTGTTAGTTGCCATAGCTTTAGCTGATAACATCCCGAATCTTGCCAAGATCTTCTTGATGTATCCCTGCTGTGATAAGAAAAGCTTCTTCTTCTTCCTATCTCTATAGATCTCAACTCCCAATATCTTCCGAGTAGCTCCCAGATCCTTCATCTCGAATTTCGCACTAAGGGACCTCTTCAGTTCTCTAATGTCCTTGATATTTCGAGTTGCAATCAAAATATCATCCACATATAGAACTAGGTAAATACGTGATCCACTATGCAACTCTTTGTGATACACGCAGCAATCATACTCGCACTTGTGGTAACCAATCTTCAACATGAAGCTGTCAAACCTCTTGTACCATTGCCTCGGCGACTGCTTAAGTCCGTAGAGAGATCTCTTCAGCTTGCACACGTGGTTCTCTCTTCCGGGAACTTGGAACCCCTCCGGTTGGCTCATGTATATTTCCTCCTCCAACTCTCCGTGCAGGAAAGCTGTCTTGACATCCAATTGCTCAAGTTCTAGGTCGTGGTGTGCCACTAAAGCTAGTAACACCCGGATAGAAGTATGTCTGACCACTGGTGAGAAGATCTCGTTGTAGTCAACTCACTCTTTCTGACTGAACCCTCTTGCAACTAGCCTTGCCTTATACTTGACGCCCTCTCCAGATGTAGTTCCTTCCTTTCTTTCGAAAACCCACTTGCAGCTGACTATCTTCCTTCCCGCTGGCAATTTAACAAGCTCCCAAGTCGAGTTCTTTCTAAGAGACTCCATCTCTTCTCCCATCGCGGCAATCCATTGTGCTGACTCAGAACTAGATATAGCGGCCTTGTAGGAGGATGGCTCGTCCTCTACCTCTTCCGCTACCTGTAATGCATATCCCACCATACCATCATCTTTGTATCTCGCCGGAGGCTTTATGACTCTCCTTGGTCTTCCTTCAGCAATACTTTGATGAACTGGTTCCTCTGGTGTAGACGCATCCTCACTATCAGATTCTTCTGCTTCTTCCTCTTCGGCTTCCGGCGACAGTGTAAGGATTTCAGAATCCTTAGGATCAATAGGATCCGACTCTCCCTCCACCTTCTTCTTTGCATCCCCAAGATCCGCCTCCACGGAGTTTTTCAACATATGAGACTCATCAAAGACTACACTTCTGCTAAGTATAATCTTGTTGTCTGCCCATATCTTGTATCCCTTCACACCTATTCTGAACCCATGAATACTCCCTTCTTAGCTCTTGGTTCTAGTTTTTCATCATCAACGTGATAATAGGAAACACAACCAAAAACTCTCAAATCCGAGTAATCCACTGCATTACCGGTCCAGACTTCCATAGGAATCTTGCATCCTATACCTGTGTGCGGGCTCCGATTTATGAGATAGCATGCCATGGAAACTGCCTCTCCCCAGAAACCTCTAGAAAGACCTGCATTTGAAAGCATGCACCTTTCTTTCGCTAAAAGTGTCTGATTCATTCTCTCGGCTACACCGTTCTGCTGCGGTGTGTGCCGAAATGTGCGATGGCATGCTATTCCCTGATCCTTGCAGAATTCATCAAACTCTGATGAACAGAACTCTAAGCCGTTGTCCGTGCGCAGCCTCTTCACCTTCTTTCTCACCTGATTCTCTACTAGTGTCTTCCACTCCTTGAATCTTGCGAAGACTTCACTCTTGTGCTTCATCACGAATATCCAAGTCATCCTGGAGTAGTCGTCTATGAAGCTTAGGAAATACCTGTATCCTCCAATCGCCTCGACTCGAGATGGACCCCAGCAATCCGAATGGATATAATCAAGAGTACCTTTCGTTCTATGAACCGCCTTAGGGAACTTGCTACACTGTAGCTTCCCATATACGCAGTGCTCACAAAACCCTAGGCTCTTGGGCGCATGCCCGGTGAGATACCCCTTCTTGTGAAGTTCCTGCATTCCACGTTCACTCATATGACCGAGCCTCATATGCCACATCTTGGTTAGATCAGCTTTCTTAATCTCGACTAAGACAACTCCAGCAGAACTTGTGATCTTCGAACCTTGCAACATGTACAAAGTCCCGCTCTTGACTCCCTTGAGTATCACCTTAGAACCCTTGCAGACTTGTAGATCTCCACCTTCACCTTTGAAATTGTATCCCTTGCTGTCGAGTAGACTCAAGGAGATCAGATTCCTCTTAATATGTGGTACATGCCTGACTTGCTCTAAAGTACATAACTTCCCTTCATTCATCTTCAATCTAACTGATCCGCTCCCAATCACCTTACAGACGGCTCCGTTTGCCATGTAGACAGACCCTCCATCCGTTTGGTTGTACGTCGAGAATAGCTCCCTGTTAGAGCAAATATGATAGGAAGTCCGGAATCAAGGACCCACGCATCTTGAGAGTGCGTGACAACATCCGCCATTAGAACGTAATCATCCTCGGACGAGTTGCCTTGTTCTGCTACGGCTGCGGATCCATTCTGCCCCTGTTGACCTCGTTTCGGGCAATCTCTCTTCCAGTGCCCCATTTCCTTGCAAAAGGCACATACATCCTTGGGTAACTTAGAACCTGAGAACTGCTTCATCTTGTTCTTCTTACCCTTCTTGCTTCCCCCCGTTGCCATCAGTCCGGAAGCATGGTCCTTTATACCTGTGCCTGCACCCTTATGGCGCAGTTCCCTAGCATGGAGTGTCGATCTCACCTCCTCTAGGGATAAGTCGTCCTTGTTCACAATGAACGACTGCACGGAGTTCTCATATGATGGAGGTACGAGATCAATAACAAAAGTGCAGCATCCTCATCCTCCACGTTCTCGCCAATATTACGCAAATCTAACAGAATTGTGTTCAATTGATCAAGATGGTCCTTGAGAGTCATACCTTCGAGCATCCACAGGGTGAAGAGCCTTTGCTTTAGCATCAACTTGCGGGTGAGACTCTTCGTCATGTAGAGACTCTCCAACTTGAGCCAGAGCTTCGCTGCTTCCTTCTGATCTGCGATCTCGATGATCACGTCATCCGATAAGCACAGCATAATCGTTGCGTGTGCCTTCTCCTCCATCGCCTTGAACTCCGCTGATGCAACATTCATGCCTCCCTTGTCCGCGGTCAAAGGTGCCCACAAGCCTTGCGATTTGAGCAAAGCCTCCATCTTTATCTTCCACAGACTGAAGCTGTTCCCTCCTGTGAACCTGTCGATCTTCAACATCGATCCGGACATCGTTCTTGGTGGATCTTGAACTCTAGTTGCGTGCTCCACCTAGATCGCAAAACCCTAGCTTTGATTTCACCAAGTTGTGAAACCCTAGCTTTGCTCTGCCTTGATCTTGATCTTGAAACACCGTCAACCTTGGATCTGATACCAGTTTGTTATAACATAACTCCTGTTTTAGAGCTCTGATACCAATTTGTTATGTCAAACCACCTCACGAACGAAGAACGAATAAAAGAAGAACACGAGTATTTTACGTGGTTCGCTAGCAAAATATTTGCTAACTACCTCCACGGCGGAAAAGCACTATTTATTCACTTAAGAGGAACAATTACAATGTTTTTGCATACCTAGTAGAGAGACTACTAGCTTCTTTATATAGTACCCTAGAGGAAACCCACAGGCCAAAGGTTTCCAAAACCAAATTGGAAACAAACTTGCTGCCCATAAGTTTCCATCTTTGATATGGAAACAATTCCACCGCCTTTGACTAATTCAACACATTCAAGGCACCTCCTCAACATTGTCTTTACCTTCTTCTTCTTCTAACCCCATATTCGTCGTTGACGATGATCTTTTCCTTGCCGACGCCATGGATGGATGGATTGGTGAACACTAACGATATGCATTCCTTGAGTGAGCTTTCAAACGTATGTGTATATGTCTAGAAGGCAGCAAGCCCTAGGTCGGTTAACAGATGAAAAAACGGTAATAGACACTTTCACCTGCGCTAGTTTTAATGAATGATACTTTAACTCCCTTCTCATGTGGACCTCTTAGCAAACTTACACCCCCCATATTGTGATGGCGTCAGTGAAGCTGCTTGCTCTAAACCCGCCGGTTCTCATCTGCGAAGCTAACATATATGGTTCATCCCCTTTTCCATCTTCTGTAGATCTAACCAATGACGTCGTAAGCCATCTATTAACATAATCTAAGTTAAACCTATTATATTATAGTGTTAAAAAAATTCACCCCTATAATTTGATGAAAATATACTTTGGTCTCCTAACGTTTGAAAAATTCGTTATTGCACTCCTGAAACGGTAAAACGTTAGGATACTAAGTACTATTCTGTCATGTTTTTCCGTGAAGACACTTTCTCGTATTATTTTTTGACAATCCCCCCCCCCCCCCCCCCCGAATGTGAGCATAAGTCTATTATACCATTAGTCAACTACCACATTACACCACTCGCCAATAATAAAATTTGTCTTCATTTTTGTAACTATAATTACCTGGAAACGAGTGAAGAATAATTATTAGTTTTGACTTATAACTAGGGATGGCAATGCGGTCCGCTCCGATCTGAGATCCGGAGTGATCCGACCCTAATGGAGCGGTCCGAATCCGATCCATTTGCCTTTGGATCGGATTTGGATCACAAGTATGTGATCCGTTCGGATTTCGGATCGGATTCGGATCATATCTGTAAATATCCGATGATCCGATCCGACCCGACCCGATCTGATATATACATAAAATATCCGATAATCCGACCCGGTCCGATCCGAACTACATATAATATATGTATAATTATATAATATAATCATATATTATATATATAATAATATATAATTCGACCCGATCCGATTCGTGATCCGTTCTTGTGATCCGTGATCCGTTTTCCTTATGGATCGGATTCGGACTTTTTCGTTGATCCGTTATATGATCCGATCCGAATCCGATCCAGACCTGAACGGATTCGGATCAGGAGGTATCATTTTCGGATCGGATCGGATTATTGACAGATCCGATCCAAATCCGATCCGTTGCCATCCCTACTTATAACCAGTTTATGAAGATATAGCTTTGTACTATAGACTCAAAATATTGAATATTTTGAGCAACATTTTATCGAATTACTTCAAAGAAGCATATAATATGCAGGAGGCTAAGTCCTGTAATTGAAAACAAACAATATAAGATTGCACCTACCATGGTTGTGAAAATATTTGCATCGTCGGGAAGTAATGTTAGGAAAATAATCTACAGTATCCAAAAACAACAACATAATTAATTCAAAAAACTTGTCACTTAAGTCGACGAACTGATCAGTGAAGAGGATCGCGTTGACGAACGCTTTCCTTAAAGTGTTTTGCTCTCCAGTGCTATCAGTTTGAACAGAACAATCGTCTACCAGGACTCCTCTTGTCGCAATCAACTAGTGTAGCACAAAACCTTGATTGCCCAGACGAAAAAACGTATGAGAACAGTTTGATCGAGAAAAAGAGAGAGAGAGAGAGAGAGAGAGAGAGAGAGAGAGAGAGAGAGAGAGAGAGAGAGCATCGGGATTGAGCGAGAGATGCGTCTGTGTTGATTTGAGAACGAAATCCGTTCTTAATAGAGAGGAGAAGGAAAATGTGGGTGAAGCCATAACCCACATTCCCATCCCTCTTCTCACGTTCTTAGGGAACGGTAGCTCTCTAGGAGAAAATCTATTAACATATAAACACCATTTTATGTATGGGTCGATCCACGACCCACACGCTTCAAAGCGGTGCGCGCGCGCGTGTGTTTATTAATTAACATTGTTTCTCCACCGAAAACTGGAGCCGAAAGATCGTCACCTCAACAGGATAATTTGTTCATTCATAGCTTAGCTCAAGAGCTCAAGTTGAGCTTTCACTTGAGCTCAAGAGTTTCTACTGTATCCAACAATCCCCCACATGAATGACCAAATTGGCCATTCAATAATTTTTGTCTCAACTAAACTGCCCCGAAGCTAATCACATAAAGATAGGTGGTCATAAACCTTGAACCTTCTCTTAGTGACACACTGCAGGTTGTGCTGGCTCACTAGTGCGTCAAAAGCCTTGAACTGTTTACCAATGGAGCACACCAAGTCGGCAGTGCTCAAGGAATTAGGACTTCTAGTCGTTCTATCCTCGTGAATGTGCTCATTTCGCCATGGAGACACGTTTTCCGGTTTCGTGAGTGCTATAGAGAATTCAGCCTATCAATTCTCGTAGATCCGGCTTCAGCTCCACTCATATAGGTGAACTCTATCGGTACCTTGCTATACCAGAGTTCGTCAAGAGTTTAACTCATCCTCGATATAATGCAAGGCATCACATTATCAGGTCAAAGTAGGGGCCAGGAAAGAAACTTTCCAATGATCGTGTTGTATCCCTATCCGTACATAGTTATGTTGTCCCTTTGAACCTAATTCTTGGGATCTCCAGTCACTTAGGTAAAGTTTGCCACTATGACAGATTTTTCAAGAGGTTCGGGCCCATTCCTTTCGATAAAGTCCATACTTTCTCTCTGGGCGGTTTACAGAAAAGGAATTGTTGGCAAATACTACCTGCATCTCAATGTTACTTATGCAACCAGAAGGATGAACTAGTACCAGTATAGGCTCCATTAAAACCCGAATTCTCTTAATTTTATTCTGAAATTGGAAACATCACATTAGAACAGCCAATGTTTAAATGATTACCTTAAATCAATGACAAATTGAAAAGAATTGTGAATTTTGGTAAGAACGGAAAGGAGAAGTCTTTATGTTCTACATTTTCGTTAGAATTAAGTTTATAGGTCGAAGAAGACAAAGGAATAGAAGAAAATGGTGGAGAGGAATGGCTAAGAAGGATTATTAGGTTTGCCTACGCAGTAACATGCAAGATAATAAAGTTGGCCCATTAGTATTAAACCTCCAAATCAGATTTCAGCAGGTAGTTCTATGAGTCTGGATTTTGTTCCAAGACTATGAAGCCAATATATATATATATATATATATATATATATATATATGGAAACCCTCTTTATAAATGATTTAATTTAGAAAATGCTATGTTTCACTCATTTTTCCCCTACCATTTAATTTCCCCCTTACGTGCAAGGATACTTACTTGGCTTATTTGTCAATTTTTTTTACCATTTAATTTCCCCCTTAAGTGCATGGATACACTTACTTGGCATATTTTTCAATTAAGAAAATGATAACGATTAAATTTAAATATATATGTGTATTTAAATTTGAAAATATATATTGACGGAGCCAACTATGCTTCCATGTAGGAGAGCATAACAGCCTCTTCGATTTACTTCAAGGTAAAGGAGTGAAAGGAAGCTTTGAACAGAAAATATTCATATGAAAAAATGTCGGCAACTATCATCATTTACAAGGATTCTTAAGAAGAACAGCTGGATATAGAAAAATGACATCTCATCTTACCGAATGATATAAAATGACATCTCAATGTTACTTAAGTATATGAGGAATGGGTTTCAATTGGTGTAGGTGAATGAGCAAGGCATCATTTCTTCAATTTTATAAAGGTGGATTTTCAATAAGATATACGGTTAGAAACATAGAAGATTTACCTAGTGTATCTTTGTAACCGCGAGCTTCTACCAAACATCATAGCTCCGTAATCTCTCCTTCAATAGCAAGGTGTACCTGCAAATTAGTCGGCGACTTTTGCAAAGGAAGAAGAGAAATTTGGTAGTCAGTTGAATGAAAGAATTTTGTAGGCCTAGACTTCGTCAGTTTCTGGCTGGTAAGTGTTTTGGTTGATGATTGGCAGAGGCCTCGCCGACTATGTCGTTAGCTTGCAGGCGGCTAATGTGTACAGTGCTCAAATCATGTCAGATGCTGCAAAGATCCCTGAACCAAAAAAAGAACTTACATTTTAACATTACCCATAGCTATAGAAGTAGTCAAAGTCAAAACATAATCCAAGAAGCTGAAAATCATATTAAGGAAATTGGAAGGGAAGAATGAAGCAACTTCTCCCACTCCACATATGAGATGTAAGGTAATTCTTCCAAAAGAATAACTTTGATTTCGAATATCATGAATACAACATAACCACAACTTAATATTAAATCTAGCCACAACGACAAATTTAATCATAATCAAATAATCATTTGCATACCTTAGTCATTCGAGTTAGAATTCAATAAAGCCTTTCAACTTATGCTGCTGAGTATAGTACTCCATCCGACAAATACGTCAGAATATTCAATCTCCTGAATTGAGGTTGCAAGCAAAATAAGAAATGAAATAAACGGGTTGCAACATATACCCTGTTGGCAATTGGTGCGCCCATGTGGGGTGCCCAATGCAATTATCATAACCTTATGGGGTTAGTTGCACTAATGCACAAACTAGAGGGGTTAGTAGCTAAGGCTTAAACCCTAGGGGTTTATGTGCAAACTTAGGAGAAGTTTTGCCTATATAAGGAGGCAGCCTCCTACATATTATAATGAGCTATTCTAGAGAATAAAGTTATTCTGTCTAGATTCATACTAGTTGTAGAGAACCCTAGTCTCTCTCCAACTTCATCCAAGGAGGTGGAACGTGGTGTGGAAATCAGTGTTCGTCCTCGAGATTCACACTAGATTGGTGGGAGCAAGATCAAAGAGGAGGCGCGTGAAAGCAAGCAACACAACGATCATCCGCTGCATTAAGGAGCTTAGGAAGAAAAGGTAAACACATGAATATTCCGCTTTAATTCATGTTGTAGATCTGAACATGTTAGATCCTTCCTGCCTTTCATTGGTATCAGAGCCATAAGCTTGTTTTTCGTGCCTCGATAAGCGTTCCCGAACCTGATTTAAAAATCGCGTTTCTGAAATTTCATAACCAGTAGACGAAACCTATATGGTTAGGTAGGGTTTTTCACGAGGATTCCAGATATATAAATTTTATATTTTTTGGATTTACGGTGAATTAGTTATGAATTTTCAAAGTTTCGGAACTGTATTAATCTGGACTGCTAGATCCAATAATAGAACACGTTTTTCAAAAACTTGTTAAAATTGGATTTTGACCACATAATCGGGATCAGGACGAAGAGACGATCACGGCAAAATTAATTTCGTCGCGAACGGAGCAAGGGAAGGCGGCGCGTGGGCTTCACGCGCCACCGACGCCGCCCCCACGCGCGGCCACGCGCCGCACGCGCCCAAGGGCTGGCGGCGGCTGCTGACGTGGCCTAGGGCTGACGTAGCAGATGACGTGGCGGTGCCACGTCAGCAAGTGGCTGACGTGGCGATGACGTGGCAGCTGACGTGGCAGCTGGCGTGACGATGACGTGGTGGCTGACGTGGCAGCTGACGTCAGCATAGGTGCTGACGTGGCATGCCACGTGGCATGCTGACATGGCACATGGCCGACGTCGGCGCGTGGCGGAGGCGGACGCGCCCACGCGCGGCGGCGCGTGAGGGCGCGTGCGGCCTCCTCCCGCCGTCGTTTTTAGTCCGGTTTTTTCCTAGGGACTCCAAATTAAATTTCCTATTTTGTGGGTATTTTTTCATAATTTTTGGAGTGACGGAAAATTTTAGTAATTTCCAGATTAATTAATTAGTGTTTAGCACACTTCCCGAGGCAGTTTGACGACCTTAAACACACTGTTTTGAGCCCAAATTTTTCTTGGAGACTTAGGTCATTTTTCCCTACGTTTTGCCATAGGTGGTGAGACCCTAAGTGGTCGGGAGCAATTTTCGATCTTTTTAGTTGATTAGATTATTGCTTATTAATTTCCAGTAATTATTGCTTAATTCCGGAAATTTCCAGAAAATACCAGTATGTTTATTATGTTGTTATACATGCTGTTGTGGGTTGAATGGATGTGTTTGGTGCATGGATGTGGCATAGATGTTTTATATTTTGGTTTTGGTTTTGGTTTTTGAATATGTAATCAAAATACGGCCTGCGAGTCGTGCCTCTCTATACTCTAGTGTCTTCTCTCCTCATCCACTCGCCTCTATGAGGTTACTTCTTATTAGAAATAAGATAGTTAGTAGAGATTGAAGATTGAAGCTTCAAGAGAGGTGGCCAAACCAAAAGCTATGGCGCAAGGTGCATGGAGCAATTAGACGGTCTAATGGAGCCTCAAGCTTGGAGTCCTCAAGTAGGCGAGATGGCATGAGATGGAGTCCAAGACTTGCTCAAAGAAGTGCTCTCAATAGTGGGAGTGCACCTTAGGGGCCACATCCATTGCATATTTATTTATGCTTATGCTTGTTTTATGTTATAACTGCGTGTGATTGGATATATATGTTTAACCTCGCATGCTAAAGAACTAAAACAAAAGAGCTCACATGATGACATGATTAAAATTGATAGGAAATCACAAGTGATGAGATTTGATTCCTAGGATATACGCTAGGTTTTGGTGGAGTCCTTGTGAGGAACTATTGAGATTAATCGATGTCACATGTTATTTAGGAGCTAAAACAAAGCTAGTAACTAATATTCATTTTGTCTCGTTTTTCAGTCACGATGAACACGAATCTATTTCCTAAATCTGCTATAATTCTAAAGGGAGACAACTTCCGTGCATGGTACAGAAGTGCGATATGTCGCATGATTGAGCTAGGTTTGTCTGATCATTTGCATATGGCAAAGATGGAGCCATGGGTACCACTGGGCGGCCCAACTGATGCATATAGACGTGATCTTGAGGCTTACCAGAAATGGGAAGTTGATGACAAGAAAGCATGTCTAGAATTGATGGATCTAGTGAGGACTGATCTCCTAGAGTCAATTGTGATTGATTATGCAAAGAAGCTCTGGGAAGACATTCTAGGACTGTACGGAACTGCAGACGACTTCCAAAAGACATGTCTATGGATGATGCTCACTTCTACGGTGAAGGATGATAATGTCTCTATGGATACGCACCTAAAGACCTTATCATTCTATATTACTGAACTTATAACTTCTGGGCAGGATGTATCCGATGAGAGACAGCTAAAGGCTGTGAGAATGTCTCTACCAGATTCATGGGATTCCGTGAGAAAAGTGTTGCAAGGATCAGATGACATAAAGACATTTGATGATGCAAAGCGATATTTATTGTTTGAGGAAAAGAGACTGGAATTTGCCAGAACTTCTAGTCCAGCATCGCAGGTAGAGAGCCCTCCCATGGCAAATGTGCCAAAGGGTCAGGAAGTCATCGTGGAGCACGAAAGTGGAGGCCACATGGGCCCATGCCGCAAGATCAGTAAGCGCCAAATGTGGAAGAGGTCCAAAAGGGATATGAGACAAGTTATGTGCTATAACTGCCAGGCATATGGCCACTTTGCTCGTGACTGCGCCGAGCCAAAGGTACACTATAATCCAAACTCTGACTGTTATGTTATAAGTCAAGTTTATTTTGCTGATTCCCCTAATGTGTAGGTATTGGATTCATGTGCGAGTGACCACCTAGCATGTGATCGAGACGCGTGCACGGATTATAGGCGAGTACCAGTGGGCAGTAGAAGAGTGTACATGGGGAACAACTCTTTCGTTGATGTGGTGGGCATTGGCACATATCAGCTGAAGATGAAGTCTGGAAAGACGCTTGTTCTTCATGACGTTTTATACGCTCCTGATGCACGCAAGAACTTAGTTTCAGTTTCTAGACTTTTGGATTTGGATTTTAGACTTGTTTTTTAGGGTGGTTTTGCCAAACTGTTTGTTGGCAACTCATGTTTTGGTACTGGTTATATTTCTCGTGGTTTATTTTATTTAGACATTGTTGGTTCTAGCATTGATGATGTTTATGATTCTCGTTTGTATATTACATCTTCTAGTGATGATGATGCCACTAGATGGCATGCTAGATTGGGACATATAGGACAGGACAGGATGAACAGGCTGGCCAAGGCAGGCCTACTTGGAGATATGCCCAAGATATCATTACCTGTATGTGAGTCTTGTCTTGCAGGAAAAGCTAAACGCAAACCGTTCGGTAAAGCAGTAAGGGCTACTGAGCCTTTACAACTTATTCATTCTGATGTTTGCGGTCCATTAAATGTTAGAGCTAGACATGGTGCTCGCTATTTCATCACATTCATAGATGATCACACTCGTTTGGTTATGTGTATTTGATGGCACATAAATCTGAAGCGCTAGGGTGCTTCAGAAAATTTCTACAAGAGGTAGAGAACCAACTGGACAAAAGAGTTAAGGCTCTTAGGACAGATCGAGGGCGTGAATATCTATCTGATCAATTCAAAGAGCTCTGTGAGACTAAAGGAATAGTGAGGCAGTTGACTATTCCCTTCACACCGCAGCAAAATGGTGTAGCGGAAAGAAGGAATAGAACGCTGTTAGAGATGGTTCGTAGTATGATGGCAAATGCGAATCTGCCTATCTCCTATTGGGGAGATGCATTGATGACAGCCACATACATACTGAACCGTGTGCCCACCAAGTCCGTAGCCACAACCCCTTACGAGATGTGGACCAAAAGGCAACCCGAATTGGGTCACCTTAGGCCATGGGGGTCGGCCGCCTATGTACGTAACGTCTCCCATGTCCATGGGAAATTGGGTGCTAGAGGAAAGAAGTGCATCTTCATACGGTACTCTGAGCACTCCAAGGGTTATGTATTCATAGCGCAACAGCCGGATGGTAGTCTAACAGAGATGGAATCGCGAGATGTAGAATTTCTCGAGAGAGATTTTCCCAGTCAGGGAGAAGCACGTGGAGATGGTATTCTCTACGAAGAGGAGGAACCACTGGATGACTCTCAGTTCTCTACAGACCTACAGGGAACAGTCCCTATGGATCTTCAGAACAGTGGGAGTGACTTGCCTAGTGAGCAGCCCATCATATATGATGATGAAGCTGAAGAAGAACCCTCTTTGCGTAGGAGCGCTCGTGGGAGCGTACCCCGTCGACGATTTGACATCGAAGGGGAGGCCATGATGGTCACCACACAAGAAGATGATGAACCTAGGACATTGTCCGAGGCTCTCTCATCCCCTGACAAGAAAGAATGGAACATTGCTTTACAAGAAGAACTGGAGTCAATGAAAACCAATCATGTTTGGGATTTAGTTGACTTGCCTCCTGGGCGCAGGGCCATTGGAAACAAATGGGTTTTCAAGGTCAAGAGGAAGGCAGACGGAAGCGTTGAGAGGCATAAGGCCCGGCTAGTGGCGAAAGGCTACACCCAACAACAGGGTGTGGATTACGAGGAGACGTTCTCACCGGTTGTGAGAATTGCCTCCATTCGCCTCATACTTGCAATAGTGGCTAGCATGGACTTGGAACTACATCAAATGGATGTTAAGACTGCATTTCTCAATGGAGAACTAGAAGAGGAGATTTATATGGCTCAACCGGAAGGTTTTGAGAAGAAAGGTCAAGAGCACAAAGTGTGCAAACTGATTAAGTCCATATATGGACTAAAGCAGTCCTCTAGACAGTGGTATTTGAAATTCCATCAAGACATTGTAGCATATGGCTTCACAATGGTTGATGAGGACCACTGTGTGTATGTCAGACGTTCCGGAAAGAAGTTCATGATACTGTCATTATATGTAGATGACATACTACTAGCCAGCAATGATAAAGGAATGCTCGGAACTACCAAAGGGTGGTTATCCTCTCGTTTTTCAATGAAGGATATTGGAGAAGCGAGTTACATCCTTGGGATAAAGATCCTAAGGAACCGCTCTAAGAGGCTTCTTGGCTTGTCTCAAGAGACATACATCAAGAAGGTACTTGAACGGTTCCAGATGATGGACTCTAAGCCATTCGAGACTCCCATTGCACATGGCGAGAAACTCAGCCTTGAAATGTGTCCCAAGACCCAACACGAGAAAGACCAGATGGCCAAAGTACCCTATGCAAGTGCTGTCGGAAGTTTAATGTACGCAATGATGTGTACAAGGCCCGACATATGTCATGCTGTCGGTTTAGTTAGCAGATATCAGTCTGATCCCGGTGTTGGACACTGGAAGGCTGTTAAGAGGATTCTCCGATATCTCAAAGGTACTAAGGATTACGTGTTAAGCTACCGAGGCTCTGAGCTAAGGCTCATTGGCTACAGTGATGCTGACTGGGGTGGGGACCTAGACGCACGTAAATCGACCTCAGGCTACGTCTTCATGCTGGGTGGAGGAGCCATCACATGGCACAGTAGCAAGCAGACTTGCACTGCCTTATCGACCATGGAAGCTGAATACGTTGCCTGCTCCGCGGCAGCGCAGGAGAGTGTTTGGCTGAAGAGATTTCTGGTCAGCTTAGGAGCGGTTGACGAACCAAGACCAGTAACGCTTCGTTGTGATAGTATGTCGGCCATAGCTTGTGCTAAAGATCCGAAATACCACAGCAAGGCCAAACATATTGAGATAAAGTACCACTTCATTAGGGAAGTAGTAGCTAAGGGAGATATCACTCTAGAGCATATTCCTACGAATCAGATGTTAGCTGATCCAATGACCAAGCCTCTTCTTAAGGCTACTTTTGTTGGTCATACTAGGAGTATAGGGTTAGGCAAATGGAGCTAGGTGTCAGACTGATTAGACGTTTTTGAGACATTGATTGATTGGATATTAGGAATGGATTTGTTATTTATGCTGCATGTTGTTTGATACGTGTATGATATGTTACATTTCCTGTACTAGCTTAGAGCATGTCACGCAGACACTAGGTTGGCTCACTCACACGAGCAACCGCCTTCGCAATATCCTGGATATGTCTGGGTGTGGCGGAAGATGAGACAGAATCCCGATAAGCGCTGAAAGCCTGCGATATGATAAGAGATGCCTATCATACGAGCATATGGCCTATGATAAGAGCTAGATGTCTATCTGTAAAGCTAGGAGCCTGTCAGACGGATTCAACTGTCGCATTGGAAATAAGTTCCAAGGTGAGGTTGGTTATGGCCAATCGAACATGGTTATTACCCCGAACCATGTATAGTCTGTGTAGAAGAGAAAGCCAGATGCGAGAGCTGATAATTGTTCACAATAGTGTGACGTCGCAGCACTCGGGCTGGTGGCCATAAGGGCTACCGGATAGACATCTACATAGTGGTCCTTCGCAAGGATAAGACATGCGCTCTGATCAGAGTCTAAACACTATGGCGCATATTCCCCCCTGAATAACGCGCGCTTATGAGTGACCATGAGGTGATGAGTAGAATTAGTCCCTGGGATTCCTCATCGTGTGAGCCTCGTCGATCATAGAAAGATGATTGACACTGTATACCCTTTGTACTTACGTCTGTGTCATGAGGAGACGAGTCGGTGGTGCTACTTTGGCGTGACACCTTACGGCTATGGATGATTCGGCCTTCCGGACACTGCTGGGAAAGCAGCTGAGCCGAATCTGAGTGACACATGTATGTAAGGAAAGATTCTCGTTGCATCGCTCTTTATTATCTTCATTGGGCCCACCTGCAAGATCTTATGGGGTCATGTAGGATATGAAAATATAAAGGAGATGTGGACTCATTGGAGCATGGCCTTCGGGACATGGCAGGTGCTCATGATCCACGAGATGACAATCGGAGGAATCTGGGGAATACGAGAGTTACAGAGAGCATTATTACTGATTTATGTTTTAAGGGTGCCTTCCTGCGCTGGCTATACGAGTTTGGTATGTGGATCTCCCGAGAGGGTGCCTTCCCATGCTGGCTATACGAGTTTGGTGTACGGATCTCCCGAAATGCAGGTACTCTCACCGGTCACACGCCACGGCCACACAATACTCTTTTGTAGATGATAGAAAGTTGGAGATTGATGGAGACTAGATGGATTGTGCAACCCCACTGTGCGAGTGGGAGATGTTAGCAATTGGTGCGCCCATGTGGGGTGCCCAATGCAATTATCATAACCTTATGGGGTTAGTTGCACTAATGCACAAACTAGAGGGGTTAGTAGCTAAGGCTCAAACCCTAGGGGTTTATGTGCAAACTTAGGAGAAGTTTTGCCTATATAAGGAGGCAGCCTCCTACATATTATAATGAGCTATTCTAGAGAATAAAGTTATTCTGTCTAGATTCATACTAGTTGTAGAGAACCCTAGTCTCTCTCCAACTTCATCCAAGGAGGTGGAACGTGGTGTGGAAATCAGTGTTCGTCCTCGAGATTCACACTAGATTGGTGGGAGCAAGATCAAAGAGGAGGCGCGTGAAAGCAAGCAACACAACGATCATCCGCTGCATTAAGGAGCTTAGGAAGACAAGGTAAACACATGAATATTCCGCTTTAATTCATGTTGTAGATCTGAACATGTTAGATCATTCCTGCCCTTCATACCCAATATGATTACCGGTTACAGCAAGCCCCAGCATGCAGCTATGAACTGGGAGCACTCAACAAATCAAATTAGATAGACCTACCAAACCAAATCAAACGGGAGTGACGAACCAGACTCAATCAATGACTACAATGAGAATGAAGCGGCTCCTGACACCATGAGATGGGGGTATATTAGTGTGCTTCTCTGATCACTTTGCTCGATCATCTATATCACCTAATGACTTTCAACGCATCTCTTCTAACATCATTTATGAATCACCAATCAAATCGTTCTTCTGGTAAACATCCCGGTTCTTGAATTGGCCTTCTGTATACTTATCGTGAAAGTGGTATGGTAAAAAATTAGACTTCTTGTGCAGAATCGCTAAAAAACCAATAAGAAAAAACGTCTCGAGTAATAAGATCATAACCTCTATTTGAAAGCACAAAATCACCTGTTTTCTTCACTTAAATTACAGATAACTCAGTAAAAGACTTAAATGTGTCGTCAACTAGCAAACCCTTGAACTATAAAGCAAGAGAATTTCAAATATCATAGTAGTAACTGATAAAAATCCTTTAAACGAATTTTAGTAGTGAATCTGTTGAAAAGATCCGTTTCATGATCATACAGGATATTCATTTTGTGAAACCCGATATGAAAAAGAGAAGATTAGATTCCGCGACAGTTTCAGAAGAGATGCAAAATTTAATTACCAAAACAAATCAAAGAACTTGGCTTGGGTTTTTGATTTACACCTGCACTAAAAATAGAGTAAATCAGTGATATCAGTGGATTGTTTTTATTTCCATACTTTAATATTACTATGGAATCTTAGAACAACAAGACTCATGAAACTTGTACTACGGAAGTATCAAAATTTTACTTGCTTGAATCCATCCTATGCTATTATGAGGGCACAATTCTTAAAAGTTCACATAAGTAACCCAGTATTTCATGTTTACATACATGTGAATATGACACGGAAATAATGGAAGAGATGAATACCAATCAAATGACAAATATGAAGCTCTACATGAGATACTAAGAAAACAGAGGAGACAGAATGAATATTGGATATAACTAATCTAAAACGACTTCTTACGATTTCATACACCAAAAAGTAAAAAGCGCGCAGAGGGCCGTTGCTCTGATGCCACGGTGGAGACCTGCTGGACCTTCCGTCCGCGACATAAACCCCATGGCGTGTCGTACGCCAATGGATTTGATCGGATTGGAGCCGAGAACTTGCATATGAGTCTAGATAGTGTCAAGAACACAGCCATGTGCTTGATTGACCTGGTACAATGGTTCAATATTTTCTCGTATTGCAGGGTCAGAGAATGACCCAAGTGAATAGTCTTAATTTAGCAGAGGCATTTTGTAATTAAAAATTTTAGATATGTAATTTTGTAATAAGTGATCTTAGGAATATCTCCAAAGAAGATCTGCCGACCTAGGGTTTGCCTTTTCTTCTTCTATAAATATGAACGCCATAGTAGACTCAAATCGCATCAAAATCCATCCTCGGTCGCAAAAATCAATCCATGGCGCTGGTAAAGAAAATATGGGTGAAGAAGAATAAGGGTTTAGAAGGCAACAGGGTATCATTATCATCATCAGAGAAGGAGAAGAAGAAACTGTTGTATGCGTTCGTTTCGCACAATGGGTGCAACCCTTACGCTTACAGCCTCTTTGCCCTGGACATCCCCAGTCCCGGCACCATCGTCAAAACCAACACCACCACCCTCACAAGAATCACGGAGCACGCGGTGGACGGCGAGGTGGTATGGACACAAAGGGAGGAAATCTCTTCAGTAACTCAACCAGAAGCATCTCATGTAGTTCCCCTCCTACGGTTCCCTCATGAGGATCATTGGCCGCAGGAGGGTATGAGATGCATTCGCCTCGATTCCAAGCTCTACTTCCTCGGAGGAAAGCGAGGCGAACAACGATTCCCCAGAGAAGTATATGTTTTGGATATGTCAAAGTCACATGAGGAGATAGTACCACCCTCCATGAGAGATGAGCCGAGAAAAGTATTGAAACGTGTCGCGAGTATGAATACAGGTAAAATCAACCTGGTATCGTTTGTGGCTGATGGTAAGATATTCGTGGTGTCCGGCTTCAAGAAGTGTCCTCAAACAGGCGTGGAATTTAGCCAATTCGAGATATTCAACCCGTCTGCAGGCGGTGATGGTGGTGGTGAGTGGGAGGTGGCTCAACATCCCCCACCTTTCGAAAACGCGTATGTCTTTCCCCCTTTGGTGGTCGACCGCACCGTCTTCTTTGTGTGTGTGGAGAAGGAGAAGAGGTTCAGCTACGGCATAGACTCCATCCTTGTGCGTGAGGAGAGGAAGAGAAAGGAGGAGGATAAGATGTTCACCTTCTGCTACGACATAGACTCGGGCAACTGGTCCCGCTATAGTCCTATGGCTCGTTTCGGTTGCAGTCCTCAGGACCTCCTGTCCATGTCGCGTGGTGAGGTTGTTGGGGAAACGCTATGGGATGTTCATTACTTCCCCAAGTCTCCTGAGGTGCCTGTTGCTGTCCGATTAGATATCAGCGAGAGGAAGAAGAAGAATAAGCGGAAGGACATGAAGTTTTTCAAGGATGTTTTCAGGTATTACATTGAGCATCCAGCAGGTTCGGTTCTGACACGCTTAGGGGCATCAAAAGAAGAAGATAGCCCCCTCTCTAGCCGCCTCTGTTTCCTGCAGGTTGAAGATTTTCATGGTTCGGTTCCTGGTGAACGTAGAATGAGTGTCATACTATTTGATGTACATGGAGGAAGAGACGACTCACCGAAATTCCTCACTTGTGCACATTACTTTGCCGAGGAACACGATTTTTCTCCCAGCTATCATCTCAAGGATGCCCACATTGTAAGTCTCTCCTCCTAGATACCTTCTTAATTGGATGGTTGTATGTATGTATGCCCGTAGTTAGTTGGTATGCTCTCTTTGTTTTTGTTGATAATATGTTTTGGCATTGAAACATATATATCAATGCCCTGTTGGGGTCCCTCTATTTGTTTCATTATTTCCTTTGCTTTGAGTCGTGCTGCATTTTCTATCTCTCTTTAAGCTCTTGCAGTACTTGATGTGATGTGAAGTTGCATGCTAGCTTCAACCTCTTTTAATCCAAACGGTTTCTTGCACTTTGTAACACCATGAATTCACTTTGGCGAAACTATGTATCCTCTATGTCACGTTAGCCACAAAGTATAATCAAATGATGTAGATTACTAGTTTAACTCGGTAAAATATGTTCTGATCCTTGCTGCAACTGTTTCAAGCAGTGTTTGAACGCATGCCACTGCTTTCAAGTGTCCCGTCATCAATCAGCCCATTAAAGGCAAATGGAATTTCGAGATTTGAATGAGTAGTTCTCTGTTTTGTGCTTCATTCCCAACTTCAATTCACACATGTGATCTCATTTACAAATGTTGTCACTCTTCACAACAGATATGATTCAGTGTCTTATGTTTCCTGCAAATAATTGTGTTTTTTTTAATTTTATCTGTATCTTATCTCTTCCTTTACGATTTATCCTCTTAAACTTATCGTTCTTATAATTCATGGTTATGCTTACTAGGTCTGAAGCAGTGCTTGGTTGAGCTTGCACAATGTCAGTAAGTTCTGAGTAAGTTCTCTGATGAATTGATCTGGTTCGTGCATATTCTGTGATTTCACAATGGATAGTGACACCCCTCTTCCGAACTTTAGGCCATGAACTTGTCTTATCAGTTGGTAATTAGAGAGCGAGGAACTCATCATGTGTGGCGGGCATGTGCAAGCGCGAAGATACATTCTCCCGGAGTTGAAAGTAGTGAAATGTTCAATAGTTTAGCAAATACAAAACGTAGGACTAGTGGGGGTATTTTTGAAAGCAAAAAGTCGCACTCCCCCGAACATGAATAATATATCGCATTCCTGCTCCTATTTTGGTCAGGTTCTTTATGAAAAGTATAATTTGATTCCTCGTAGTAACTAATAGTATTTGAAATTTGTGCTATGTGTCCGCTTCTCAGACGGATCTGTCTTTCTACTTCAGGCTTATTCGGCCAATGTGCAATTTGATCTGTATCACTAATATCTCTAAGAACATGATAAGGTAATATCACCATGACATGGCACTTTGTGATTGAGCTATGAATACAAATTGGTTTCGGTTGTCGTAAATGCAGTACATTGGCTTTGAAGACTAAATGCGTGTAAGTGCTCCTAACAAATAACTATGAAAGGGATAACTGGCAAAAGGAATTTCAAGAAGAGCCCAAGTATAACACCAAAAGAAATTATAAATTTATGCATATACAAATATAAGTGAACAAATTATACAATGTTGGATAACCTACAAAGACATCATTCATGCGACTTTTCAGTTTCAAGACTTCGAATTTACACATGGGAAAAGTGCAGATCATTTGCTTTTATTTCAGTTTCAGGACCTTAATTTATCACGTACAAGAACATTTAAACTTACACAATTAGAAATCTCCACATGAACAAACTCCATCTCCTAGAGTTGTTGAACTCTTCAGATTCTGTCTCAAGGCGTTTCTTTTCAATCTTGTAATGGAAAGGATAAGAAAGGAGATAGCTTGATATGAGTAATTGAGTGAGCAGATACCCAATACTGGAAATAGTAGCTACAGCGGCATTTTTTTTACAACGTGTTGTTTAATGCTCTATTTGGTACTCTGTTACATCGTTTCATTTAATGTTGTTCTTAGTTACACCTTTTACAACGATAAATTTTATTAATGCTACAAATTTACAGGGTTAAGATTGATAATGCTGTATATTGACTGGGTTAAAAGTTTAATGATGTAATTTTGGACCCCAGTTGCAGCGTTTTTCTAACAATACTGTAATTGCGCCATGTCAAAAAACCCAACAGCTCTACGATTAACGCGGCTATCAAAAGGCTTCATCCTCCCCAAATTCACCACGGCGAATTTTAGGCGCCTCATCAAATTGTTGAGCGCCAATTCTTATCCTGAGAAATTTCACCCCCAAATAGCCCGAATTGGAGTAGCGCTAACACAGGAGACTCTCGAGCAACCCTTAGAATGCAGGAAACGATTTCTAAATCGAGGGAGGTTGATAATTGAACAGTCGAGCAACGATTGAGCCCGAATCGGAGTAACCCTAGCACAGGTTCCTCTCTCTCTTCTCATGCAGTGTTTCAAGCATATAAAACGATTGAGTGCAAACAGAGGGGTAAATCGTTCTGGGTGGGGTGGACAGGATAGATGGTTTGTTGACTGAATCGCAGGTAACTGGTTGGGTTTACGGCAGCTTTCAAGTTCTCATAACATTTGTATCCTATTTGCTTGTAGGCTGTAGAGACATGCCCTATTTTCTTGTAGACTGTAGATGTTACTTGAGATTTTCCCTAGCCACTCCTGCAAGTCTTAGGGCTGCTACTAATCTTGTAGAGGGAATTGGTTAGGCTCATACTGATGTCACTCTTTGGTCAAATATTAAGTCCAAATCCTTGACAGGTTTGGAGTCTGAGGCTCTTTTGGTAACCTTAGATTTAGTTGATTTCTCTTTGTTTAGCCGAGACCGTATCTTGTTTCATTTCTATACTTCTATTGTTGTTAAATCCTTTCTGGGTTTCCAGAGATGGCAACAAGTAGATAAAAGAAAAAATAGTATATTGATGAACATTAAACATTAATTTAATCTATGTTAGTATTTTAAATAATTTTCAGACCAAATAAAAGAAAATTATTTGATCCAATGCAGACCCATGATCCCCAAAGACGGCAGACCACAAACCCTTAGTTTCTTCTTCTTCTTCCCCTCAATGTTAACACAGGAAGTGCAAGTGGCATCTAGTGTCAGGCCTCTTCTTTTCCTCTGACTGTTGGTTAAGAGCTTGACATGCTTAACAGACCAAAATGAATACGATAAGTTTTGAAGGCAATTTGAGTTTCCAAATCCACTCCTTGGGTTCATTATCATTTTGTTCCTTAGTAAGAAGCTCGTGCACAATCTTAGAAGAGAAGTTGCCACTTTTATGAGTCTGCAAGAGCGTATGTCTCGTATCTTCCGTCGTACCGAAAGGAAAAGAGTGTATGTCTCGGGGGAGGTCACGATTTTGTTTCTGAATATTCCCTATGTCATTTTTATCTTGCCCGTCAATTGTATTTCTATCCTATGCAGGCCAAATTCCATTTTGATATTATTTCACCTTGAAATTTCATCAATGGTTTGGTTTCCTCTATGTAGCAATCAGTACAGATGGAGATACTTCTTCCACCCCCAACGACCCATTTGATTCCTTTAGCAAGGGCTTCTCTTGTTCTAATCATACCCCTCCAGACTTTGTAGGCTCTAAAATATTATAGACCAATTAAAAAAGTTATGATAACTAAGATATTTGGTTCTTAAGCATTGAGTCCGCAAGTGGATCAGGTTCCGACCAAGCTGCATTAAAATGACCAATTTATTTTTTCTAGTTTACCTACTCCCAAGCCATCCATTTTTCTTAGTTTTGCGAACATTTTCTTGATTGATGAGATGGATTTTTTTTCTTTTGTTCAAAAGTGTCACCCTTTTTGGTTAACCTGGTCCAAGTCCAACTTCTTGCAAATTCTCTCCCGATGTCATTGGTTCAATGGTTTCCATCACTTACCTGCTATATCATCGAGAACGTCAGAAGTTGAGTTCCTGGGAATGAACGAGCCGCTCTCTATGAATGAGTCATATCTTGAATAATGTTTGAATATGTAGTACTAATTGCTTGTTTGAGTATTGATTAGCATAACTGATCATGCTTAGGACTTTATTGAATGTGTTTAAGTAAGGTGTGATGTTGTGTTTTAGACTAATTACAAAGTACTTTGTGTGCAATTACTTGTACACACTGCTCAAGCTCCTACTGGCCAGTAACTTTAGATGGGTCATTCTATGGTTAAAATCATATTAGACCACTGTTATAGTGGGGAAAGGAGACCGAAAGGAGAATGTTAGGTTCAGATGTGGTTTGCTACATGAGAGTTCAAGAAGAAAGAGGGGAAAGGGAAATAGGAAGATAAAGACGAGGAAATCAAGCTGTCCAGAGAAAACCATAAAATCACATCCATAACTTGACATTTTCATGTAGATATGCATATATTTAAGCCTATATGACTTACTTTCTCACTTAGGACCATAAAGTTGGCCAGTAAGCTGAATTACTAAATGGAACTGATGATAGGGCATTCAATGGGGTTGGGTATACCACTGGGTAACTTAAGCATGTACTTGAATTGTTCTTAACTTTGTGCATTCTAGAGAGTATGTATCCATCGTGTCCCTGCAAATACACATAAGATATCATTCACCTCTAAAAGATACCATCATGCGTTATCATAAATTGCTCAAATTGGCCTTATGCTTCAGTACCCCAGAAATTTGAATGTTTAATCGACTCCAGCATCAACATATATACAATCTGCATTTGAATCTTTTCGGGCTGTTTAAAATATCAATTGTCTGAAGTGAAAATGTCCAGATTATAGGGAATTGATTTGTTTGATTCACTTATAGTTATCTGCATTTGAATCTTGTCTGGGCAATTTGTTTTCTGTAGTTGTCGCAGTTTCATTTTAACCACAGAATTAGTCATGATATAGCTTCATCTGTCAGGCACATATTTCATTTTTTTCTGAACTTGTTTCCTCTGGGATTTTGCTATGGATTAGTATGCATACCTGCTTATGTTCCTTGTTGCTTCAAGACTTGTTATAGCTTCAAGTGTTTCCTAAGCTCGCGAGAACACCTCCAGATTGAACATTCAACTCATCCATTTTAGAGAACATATACAATCTCCAAATCTTGTCTTTTAAAAATGAAACTAATGTGAAACTGTACCGGTTCAAACAGTCAATGCTAATTTAACCTTTTTAATCCCATAACGATCAGTAGTCACCCTCACATAAGAATGAAGAGGGCTTCACTAGAGCAATTACTTGTATTGATTCTGTCCTAGAACAGGAAATTAGAGCACCTATATACCACCTATGTGGCAAGGATAAGCATTAAGCCACATACGAAAGTCAACGGAGAACCTATTGGCCCGGGTTATTGTGAAATGCTAGTTGAGAAGCCATTGAAACAAAGATTGAAACAAGATTACAACTTGCTAAAAAAAAAAACATTGCTTACCATTGGAGATGCTGAAATGAAATCTATAGCGTGGCCGGGGAATCTTGTAAGTTAATGTTGCAGTTTACTATCGTTTGGTGAAATATTGCCGTGTGTCATATGCTGTTCTTGATATGGAGGTGCAATTTTGGTTTGTCCTTTAACATGTATTGGTGTTCTTATGCTGCCTATCTTTGTGCCACTTGATTTGGTTATCCTAGGATCCTTTTTATCTTACATATAGACAGAGAATATCGAAATATGAGATAGAGTTCAGGTGGAATGTTATATTGCTTGACATGCTGCCATATCATGTTGTTCTGGGTTAGATTGCCAGTTCTTAATCAAAAATTCAAGGGTAAATGACAGAAACCACCCTTGTGTGCGCAAAACCCAAAAGCTACCCTGTGGTATGAAAAATCCCCAATACCACCCCTGTAATGCCAAAGCTTTATTGCTGACTCTGTTAAATTCTGCTAGTGGAGCAAGTGGGGTCTTCATCTGACACAGATGTTTTAGACACTTTATCCCCATACCACAAGAAGGTAGTGTTTGCCCCTAGAATGTATAAAGAAGAATATACTCTCTCCTAATTTGCACTGCATTAGGCTTATATAAGCTTGGAGAGAAGTGAACAAACTAAATCCAGCCCACCTGAAGCATTCCCGGATCATTTTTTTTCCAGATCCTTGAATGAGGCGGAAATTAGTCAATTTCTCAAAACTGTAATCTCATTAGCATCTCTCTAGTCACCAATCCTATTAGAATTTGATCATGCATCTTTCTGGCTACCAATTCGATCCAAAATCATTCATTTTATACGGTAAGAATTCCATTTTCACAACCGATCAGAGTTGGATCACACGGTCGTCCTTTAAAGTACCCTCGCCGAAAGAGTAGGTGACGATGCATATAAAAAAAAAATGGTGGGTGGGTTCTAGGTAAACTGTATTCAACAGGGGTGGGTTGGGAAGAAGGAGACGAGAGAGTTTTACTTCTGTCTTGAAAATTAATTTGTTGTTAACTTGTACACTACTTGTTGGTTCTACTAGATCGAGCTACAGCTAACTGTAAATGCGAGATCTTATGGAACAAAAATTTTATGTTAAGCATTGGATGAACAATTTGAGTATGATTCCAGCTTTGAATCTTTTGACAAATTGGAACTAATGTTTTATATATCAGTGATATTGTTACTCAAATGGATTATGTCTTTTACTCTCCGAGCTATTCAGAAGTAGTTAGGGTATGAGATTTGTGTCCATTTTTACTATTCAAATTGTTAGGCACATTGGCTGAAGCTCAACTGAAATGTTCTGATCTGCTGGTACAAGCCAAGATTGGACTAGTAGTCCGGGACTCCAGTGATGCGTTCGACGACACACGTAGATGGTTTGATAACAGTGAGTCTGTGGCACTACCTGACATCAGCTGACCATAGTATAACGGTTTTTTCGGTCTATTTAAGAACTGGACATCGCCTTTGCCCTGTCTATATTGGTACCTTGTTCATGTCAAGTCCTGTTTTGATGAGTAGCTTTTGTATCTCCCAAGAACAAATGTGGTGGTCTGTTCCACACAAAACACTTAATGTAAGAAATCTGCTACAGTTTGTCGGACGTTCCATCTCATTCGGACTTTGGATTGTATGTAATAGGCTGGATCGTATGGAACATTACAAAAACCACTCCTGTTTAACTCTGGGGTCGTTTATTCTTACATGCCAAAAGAAACTTACCGCTGAAGGAATTTTATTTAGTGGTCCTCCTTGATTGTAATACTCGACTTTCTGAGAATCTAAGATGAATGTCCTTACTGGAACTCTTCGTTAACAGAACCAAATACGACCTGTATAAATACTTTTGATGGCAGTGTTCATGTAGAGTCTCCAGTATTGCTCAGGTTGTGTATGTTTCTCGTCAGTTCAAGATTTTCCAGACACATTTTTTACTCAAAAATTTGTATTCTTACAGGTGGCGAGAAAGAACTAGGGGTCGATCGATCAAGTTCACCGATTGCATGCAGTTGGATACAACAGGCTAGAGCTAGCGCATATAAATGTTTTTGTTAGTCGATAAACCAAGTTTGGTTTCCCGAGTTTTTGTGGATGTTATTTAGCTTGTAATGTAATGGCCATTTTTGGAACTTGATGCTACATGGAGATGATCATGTAATTATAGTCTTCGGTTTGTAATAAATTTTTGGTTACACCAAGTGCAATAATGGTTGTTTTAAAGCTGTGCATCATTGTATGTTTTTTTTTTTTTTTTTTTTTTTTTTTTGACGGGAATCATTGTATGTTTTGATGCTTGCAATTGCAAGATTTTGACAGGGTGCTACAGGATCAACATAGTATTGGTAGTGCAGTAGCAGTTACATAGCAGCATTAGTTTAATGCTGAAACGAAAGCAGGATTTAAATACCGCTGGAATTGATGCCTAAAGCATCATTTGCAATAATGTTGACATTGGTAGCAGCATTAAACTAGACGGTGGAATAAAGACAATTACAATAATAAATTAATGCTATAACAGGGCACTGGAGCAGTATGGACGAAGAAAATGCTGCAAAAAGTTGCGGCGTTAATTGAACGCCTCTGTTAAGCATGTAAGGTGATAGAATGGATGGAGTTGGGAGTAGCAGCTCACTGTCTTTTGACATGAGTCCTGCAGCTGACTAAAGCCCCCCAGTTTCGCCGAGATCAGTTAATCCTTAGATTTGCCCACAATTCACTGTAAATCCAGAAAACTGTACTTTCTGCACCTCTCATGTACTACAAACTCTCAATTCTTAAGCTGGAGACCATCTATCAATCAGAATAAAAGTAGACAACGAACGAGAAACTTAGATATATACTATTTACGAAACCTTCCAAACAATCCAGAAAGTGAACAAGCGAAATCACAATTTAACCAGGTTCGGACACAGTAAGCCTTCACATGAGAGCAGAAAACCTTCCAAACAATCTAACATCTGCAAAATCATTTACAGAAATGTACCAAGGCGGCTGTCTCCTACATAAACCAGCCAACAGGACCATGAATCAAAAATACCATATATTCCAAACCCAAAACAGAAACTAAACCTTCTAGTCAAGCTAAAAATGCATGAACCAAATCATTCATCGGAGAACTGGCAGTGTGCAAAGCTCAACCAATCACTGCTCCAGACCTAATAATAAAAAAACCATGAATTACAAGAACGGTTAAAGAGGATAAAAACATAAAGGAAGGAGCAATGCTACTGTTAGCATTATGTGCGCCCATGTGGGGTGCACAGTGCAATTATCCTAAACTTATGGGTTTAGGTGAGACAAGCTCAAACCTTATGGGGTTAGTAGCAAGGACAAACCCTAGGGGGTTATGTTGCAATTGGGTATAAGTCTGTCTATATAAGGAGACAGCCTCCTATTATTTTATACACAATACTGTAGAGATCATGTGCTGATCATAATACAATAAACCCTAGACTCTCTCTTCAACTAGCCTCCATTGGGTGGAACTTGGTGTGAATCAGAGCTCTCGTCCTAGAGATTCGAGCCAGATTGTGGGAGCAAGAAGAGCACGTGAAAGCAAGCATCCTTCGATCATCCGTTGCGCATAGGAGCTAAGGCAGACAAGGTAAACACATGAATCTTTCGCTATAATTCATGTTGTATATCTGTATGTGATAGATCTTGTACGTCCTTCATTGGTATCAGAGCCTTAGGCTTGTTTTTCGTGCCTAGTTATGCGTTCCCGAATCAGATAAAAAATTCGAGTTTTTGAAATTTCATAATCTGTTACTAAAACCTATATGGTTAGATAGGGTTTTTCACAAGGTTTCCAGAAATATAAATTTTATAATTTTTGGACGAAAAGAGAATTAGTTATGATTTTTCTAAGATTCGAAACAGTATAAATTTGGACTGATTGATCTCAGCAGTAAAAAGATTTTTTCAAAGCATGTTAAAATTGGGTTTTGAATACATAATCTTGATCTACGTGAAAAGACGATTCCATCGATGTAAAAATCGCCGGAAACGGAGGCCGGGAAGGCGGCGCGTGGGCTTCACGCGCCACCGACGCCGCCTCCACGCGCGGCCACGCGCCGCACGCGCCAAGGGGCTGGCGGCGGCTGCTGTCGTGGCCCGAGGGCTGACGTGGCAGATGACGTGGCGGTGCCACGTCAGCAATTGCTGGCGTGGCAGGTGACGTGGCAGCCACGTGGGCTGCTAACGTGGCATGGTGACGTGGAGGGTGACGTGGCTGCTGACGTCATCACATGGCTGACGTGGCACGCGGCCAACGTCAGCGCGTGACGGAGGCGGACTCACCCACGCGCGGCGGCGCGTGTGGGCGCGTGAGTCCTCCTCCGGCCACTATTTTTCGCCAAATTTTTTTCTACATGCTCAAAATTAAATTTCCTATTTTCTGGGATTTTTTCATAGTTTTTTGGAAAAACAGAAAATTTTATTTTTTCCAGATTATTTAATTAGTGTTTAGCACACTTCCCAAGGCAATTAGACGTCCTTAAACACACTGTTTTGAGCCCAAATTTTTTCTGGAGACTTAGGACTTTTTTCCCTACCTTATGAGATAGGAGGTGAGATCCTAGGTAGTTGGGAGCAATTTTCGATCTTATTAGTTGATTGATTTATTGCTTATTAATTTCCAGTAATTATTCTTTAATTCTGGAAATTTCCAGAAAATTCCAGTATGTTTATTTTATTATTATACATGCTGTTGTGGGTTGAATGGATGTGTTTGATGCATGGATGTGGCTTAGATGGTTTTATATTTGGTTTTGGTTTTGAATATGTAATCAATTAAAATACGGCCTGCGTGTCGTGCCTCTCTACATACTCTATTGTCTTCTCTTCTCATCTAAATCGCCTATTAGAGGTTACTTCTTATTAGAAATAAGATATCTAGTGAAGATTGAAGAATAGAAGCTTCAAGAGAGGTGGCCAAACCAAAAGCTATGGCGTGAGGTGCATGGAGCAAAGAGACGAACAGGGAAGCTTCAAGGAGCACTCGATATGAGGCGAGATCCATGAGGCGAGAAGTTCAAGACTTGCTCAAGACGTACTCTCAATAGTGGGAGTGCACCTTAGGGGCCACATCCATTGCATATTTATTTATGCTTATGCTTATTTTACGTTATAACTGCGTGTGATTGGATATAACTGTATAACCTCGCATGCTAAAGAACTAAAATGAAAGAGCTCACATTAAGAGAGGATTAAAATTAATGGGGAATCATATGTGACGATATTTGATTCCTAGAATTGCTGCTAGGTTTTGGTGGAGTCCTTATGAAGAACTATGAAATTTTAATCTTATCTAAATGTTTGTAGGAGCTAAAACAAATGCTAGTAATTAACTTCAACCTTGTCTCATATTCACAGTCATGTCGAAATCATCTAGTCTCATCGCTGATTCTGCTAAAGCTGTAAAGCTTAATGGGGACAATTACGACATGTGGAGCCGTCGTGCTATGTACTACATGTTAGACATAGATTTGTCCGACCATCTCCAGACAGATAGGGTCGAACCCGTGATGAATGAGGACCAACCGCTTGTGGAACATGAGCGGAACCTAGCTGCTTTTCATAAGTGGGAAGCGGCGGATAGGAAGGCTTGTTATAATCTTCTATGTATGATGGAAGATGACCTCATCAGGGAGTTCGAGAATTGTGTCACTGCGAAGGAGATGTGGGAATCGATCAAAAGCAACTATGGATCCACTTCTGTCACCAGGCTGAGAGTCTTGAGGATGAAGTTCGATTCTTATCATAAGAAGCCCGAACACTCAATGACTCAGCATATGAGGGCTATGGCCTTCATGATCAGGGAGCTCATAGCAGCTGGACGGAACTTATCCGATGAAGAGCAAGTACAAGCGGTACTGCGTTCTCTGCCCCGCACATGGGATCACATGAAACAGAACATGACCCACAACGCGGATGTCAAAACGTTTGAGGATGTCAAACGTCATCTCTTGTTGGAAAGTGAGCGAATTGAGGTCGCCAAGTCCAACGTTGAGGTGTTATTGGCAGAGCACCCTCTTCCTAAGTCGCAAAAGGCGCATGGGAACTGGAGGAAGGCGGATAAGGGCGTCAAGGGAAAGGGGAAGCCCGTAGGAGGCCCCAATCCCAAGATCAAGAAAGGAGCTGGTGGCAAGAAGAGCCGAAGAGCTAGAAACTTGGCAAGGATCTTGTGCTTCAACTGCCAAAAGAAGGGTCACTTTGCTCGTGATTGTACCGAGCCAAAGGTATGCCATAATCCAAACTATGACTGTTATGTTATAAGTCAAGTTTTTCATTCCGCTAATGAGTGGGTATTGGATTCAGGTGCAGAAGGACACCTAAGCATGTGATTGAGGCGCGTGCACGGATTATTGGCAATGACAGGCAGTAGAAGGATGCACGTGAAGATGAAGTTTGGAGCTCATCCTCATGACGTCTTATACGCTCATAGTGCACGCAAGAACTTGATTTCCGTTTTCTAGACTTTTGGATTTGGTTTTAGACTTGTTTTTGGGGTTAGAGTTGCCAAACTGTTTTGTGGCAATTCATCTTTTGGCACTGCTTTGATTTCTCGTGGTTTATTTTATCTAGACATTATTGGTTCTAGCTTTGGTGATGTTTATGATTCTTGTTCATTCATTACGTCTTCTAGTGATGTTGATTCCACTAGATGGCATGCTAGATTGGGACATATAGGTCAGGACAGGATGAACAGGCTGGCCAAGGCAGGCCTACTTGGAAATATGTCCAAGATATCTTTACCTGTATGTGAGTGTTGCCTTGCAGGGAAAGCCAAACGCAAACCGTTCGGTAAAGCAGTAAGGGCTGTTGAGCCTTTACAACTTATTCATTCTGATGTATGCGGTCCATTAAATGTTAGAGCTAGACATGGTGCTCGCTATTTCATCACATTTATAGATGATCACACTCGTTTCGGTTATGTGTACTTGATGACACATAAGTCTGAGGCACTAGGGTGCTTCAGAAAGTTCCTACAAGAGGTAGAGAACCAACTGGACAAAAGAGTTAAGGCTCTTAGGACAGACCGAGGACGTGAGTATCTATCTGAGCAATTTAAGGAGCTCTGTGAGGAAAAAGGAATAGTGAGGCAGTTGACTATTCCCTTCACACCGCAGCAAAATGGTGTAGCGGAAAGAAGGAATAGAACACTGTTAGAGATGGTTCGTAGTATGATGGCAAATACGAATCTGCCAATCTCCTTTTGGGGAGATGCATTGATGACAGCCACATACATACTGAACCGTGTGCCCACCAAGTCTGTAGCCACAACCCCTTACGAAATGTGGACCAAAAGGCAACCCGATTTGGATCACCTTAGGCCATGGGGGTCGGCTGTCTATGTACGTAACGTCTCCCATGTCCATGGGAAATTGGGTGCTAGAGGAAAGAAGTTCATCTTCATACGATACTCTGAGCACTCTAAGGGTTACGTGTTCATAGCGCAACAGCCGGATGGTAGTCTAACAGAGATGGAGTCGCGAGATGTTGAATTTCTCGAGGGAGATTTTCCTAGTCAGGGAGAAGCTCGTGGAGATGGCATTCTCTACGAGCAAGAGGAACCACTAGATGATACTCAATTCACCACTACTCAAGAGGAATTTGTTCCTATGGATCTTGAGAACAGTGGGAGTGTCTTGCCTAGTGAGCAGCCCATCACATATGGTGATGATGCTGAAGAAAAAGAACCCTCTTTGCGTAGGAGCGCTCGTGGGAGCGTACCCCGTCGACGATTTGACATCGAAGGGGAGGCCATGGTGGTCACCACGCAAGAAGATGATGAACTTAGGACATTGTCCGAGGCTCTATCATCACCTGACAAGAAAGAATGGGAGATTGCTTTACAAGAAGAACTAGAGTCAATGAAAACCAATCATGTTTGGGACCTAGTTGACTTGCCTCCTGGACGTAAGACCATTGGAAACAAATGGGTTTTCAAGGTCAAGAGGAAGGCAGACGGAAGCGTGGAAAGGCATAAGGCCCGACTAGTGGCGAAAGGCTACACCCGACAGCAGGGTGTAGATGATGAGGAGACATTCTCGCCGGTGGTGAGAATAGCCTCTATTCGCCTTATACTAGAAATAGTAGCAAGTGTGGACTTAGAGCTACATCAGATGGATGTTAAGACTACGTTTCTCAATGGAGAATTGAACGAGGAGATCTATATGGCTCAGCCGCTAGGCTTCGAGAAGAAAGGTCAAGAGCACAAAGTGTGCAAACTGGTTAAGTCCATATATGGGCTTAAACAGTCCTCAAGACAGTGGTATATGAAGTTCCATCAAGACATTGTAGCATATGGCTTTGCAATGGTAGATGAAGACCACTGTGTGTATGTCAAAAGCTCGGGAAATAAGTTCATGATTTTGTCCCTATATGTGGATGACATACTATTGGCAAGCAATGATATATGAATGCTCAAGACCACCAAAGGGTGGTTGTCCTCTCGTTTTTCGATGTAGGATATAGGCGAGGCAAGCTACATCCTTGGGATTAAGATCCTGAGAGATCGTTCCCAACGACTTCTAGGATTGTCGCAAAAGGCGTACATCCAGAAGATACTGGAACGGTTTAGTATGTGCGATGCCAAACCACTTGACACTCTTATTGCGCATGGCGAGAAACTCAGTCTAGAGATGTGTCCCAAGAACCAACACGAGAAAGATCAAATGACCAAAATACCCTAAGCGCATGCGGTCGATTTAGTTAGCGGATATCATTCCAACCCAGGTATTGGGTATTGGAAGACTATGACGAAATACTCCGATACCTCAAAGGATTACGTGCTATGTCTATCGAAGATGGTGTTTCGACTAGCCAGCTATGCATGCTGACTAGGGTAGGGGACCTAGATGCACGTGGATCCACCTCAGGCAATAGTCCATGCTAGATAAAATCGCATGGAACAGCGGCATAAGTGTTGCATAATCATAATAGACCGCCTGTTCTGTCACCGGACAGAAGTGTGCTTGGAAAAGAAGGTTTCCGGTAAGCTTATGAGCCATCCATGAACCTGTGAGTTGCCCCAGCATATGGCTACGCACCACAGTAAAGCCAAACACATAGAGAGAAAGGATCACTTCATTAGGGAGGTGGTAGCTAAAGGAGATGTTTCTTTAGATCACATTCCTACGAATCAGATGTTAGCTGATCCCATGACCAAACCTTTGTTAAGGCATGTATTTACTGGTCATGTTAGGAATATGGGCTCAAGTAGGTGGTGAGATCTCACTAGAGATTTCAGACTGATAATATGGTTTAGACATTGATTGATTTTAATTGGATTTGTTTAATTATGCTACATGTTGTTTCGATACGTGTATGATACGTTTACATAATCCTGTACTAGCATAGAACATGTCGCGCGGACACTAGGTTGACTCTCTCACACGAGCAACCGCCTTTACAATATCCTGGATTGCCTAGGTGAGTAGAAGATGAGACAGAATCCCGACAAGCGCTAGAAGCCTATGATATGATGACTCCTGTCATATGAGGCCCATGGCCTATGACAAGAGATGGACATCAATCAATAGTGCAAGACCCTGTCAGACGGATTTATTTGTCGCATTGGAATAAGTTCCAAGGTGAGATTGGATTATGGCCATTCGAGCATGGTTACTACCCCGAACCATGTATAGTCTGCGTAGAGAAAGCCAGATGAGAGAACTGATTTCGATTGCATATGTGCAACACTCAGTACTCGGGTCAATAGTCATATGGGCTGTTGGACTTACATCTGTATAGTGGTCCCTATGGGATAGGACATGTGCTCTGATAGAGTCCAAACACTATGGCGCATATCTGACGAGATAACGCGTGCTGATGATTGACATGAGGTGGCGAGTAGAACTAGTCCCTGAGTTTCCTCGCCGTGTGAGCCTCGTCGATCATATAAGAATGATTGACACTGTATACCCTTAGTACTTTCATCCATGTCGGGGAGAGACGGTTCGGTGGTGCTACTTTAGCGTGACACCTCACGGCTATGAATGATTCGGCCTACCAGGACATTGCTAGGAAAGCAGCTGACTCCGAATCAAAGCGACAATGGATAGAAAGGAAGATTCTAATTGCATCGCTCTTTATCATATTCATTGGGCCCACCTACAAGATCTTATGGGATCATGCAGGATATGAATATAATAAGGGAGATATAGACTCACTGATGCACGACCTTCGGGACAAGGTAGGTGCTCATGGTCTATGAGATGACAATAGACAGAATCTGGGGGATACGAGATATATATATATATGTATTGCATTATTTCTTAAGGGTTGAGTGCGCCTACTGCTAGCTCGTCTCGTATGAGTTTAGAGTATGGATCTCCCGAAATGCAGGTTCTCTCACAGTCACACACCAAGGCCACATAACACTTTGGCAGATGATAATAGTTGGAGATTGAGGGAGACTAGAACTACTGTATTTGTGCAACCCCACTGTGCGAGTGGGAGATGTTAGCATTATGTGCGCCCATGTGGGGTGCACAGTGCAATTATCCTAAACTTATGGGTTTAGGTGAGACAAGCTCAAACCTTATGGGGTTAGTAGCAAGGACAAACCCTAGGGGGTTATGTTGCAATTGGGTATAAGTCTGTCTATATAAGGAGACAGCCTCCTATTATTTTATACACAATACTGTAGAGATCATGTGCTGATCATAATACAATAAACCCTAGACTCTCTCTTCAACTAGCCTCCATTGGGTGGAACTTGGTGTGGATCAGAGCTCTCGTCCTAGAGATTCGAGCCAGATTGTGGGAGCAAGAAGAGCACGTGAAAGCAAGCATCCTTCGATCATCCGTTGCGCATAGGAGCTAAGGAAGACAAGGTAAACACATGAATCTTCCGCTATAATTCATGTTGTAGATCTGTATGTGATAGATCTTGTACGTCCTTCAGCTACACGTTTCAAGTTAAACATCCCAGTTATGTCCCAATTTGACAACCTCAACAACATGACCCGCCACTACACTAAATAATGTGGGCATCCAAGAGCTTGTAGTTGGGAGCAAGGGCGGGGACCTCGGCGAAGTAATGTGCACAAGTGAGGAATTTTGGTGAGTCTCTTCCGGGTACATCAAAAAGTATGACGCTCATTCTACGTTGACGAGAAACGGGACCACGAAAATATTGCACCTGCACGAAACAAATGCGGCTGTCCCCTAAGCGTGCCACAACGCAACCTGCTTCATGCTTGATGTAATACCTCACAACATCGTCGAAATACTTGATGTACGGGCGCTGATTATTCTTCTTCTTGCTGATATCTAATCCGACAACAAGCACCTCCTCAGGAGTGGTGGGGTGGTAACAAACACCCCAGATAGTTTCCCCCAACAACCTCACCACCAACCATGCTAGCAAGATGAGGAGGATTGCAACCGAAACGAAGCATATGACAATAGGCTGACCAGGTGCCCGAGTCTATGTCGTAGCAGTAGGTGAACACACCCTCCTCCTTACTCGAACCAACAAAGAAGACTGTGCGGTCAACGACCAAAGGGAGAAAGAGAGAATTACCGGTTTGAAAAGGTGGCTGATGTTGAGCCACCTCCCACTCACCACCACCATCACCGCCAGCGGCAGGGTTGAATATCTCAAATTGGGTGAATTCGACGCCTGTTTGAGGGCATCTCTTTAAGCCAGACACAACATACATCTTGCCATCAGCCACAAAAGATACAAACGGGTTTATTTTGCCCGTATGCATGCTCGCGACACGTTTAAGTACTTTTTTGGGCTCATCTCTCATGGATAGTGGTACTATCTCCTCCTGTGACTTAGACAGATCCAAGACATAGACTTCTCTTGGGAATGGTTGTTGTTGGCTATCGTCGTGCCGTTTTCCTCCAAGGAAATAGAGCTTGGGACCGAGACGAAAGCATCTCATTATAGATTTGTACAAAAAGAGATTCCTAGGATGACTCCAAACAAGTAGGAGTGAAAGTGTCGTTCAGCCTAACTAGAGGGGGTTAAAGTGTCTTTTACCCGCAATTGTTTTTTTTTTTTATTGAAACTTCATTAGCATAGTAGTTTTTACAAGATTGAGCTTGCCCATTGTAGATACTGCTTTCTGACATGACAGATCTTGGCCACGTGGCAGCCATCCAGCACACCATATTGTGCTCCATACACACTGGATCACCAGCCGAGCTGATCCATGTGGGGGCTGCGAGACAGAGCCCTCGCATACCACTGCACGGGACTTGTAGGGACTTAGTGGTTTGGAGGCTAGAGTAAGCCCTGTCGCGTGCGAGCCAAGCCCGCACGCGACCTTTAGTAACTGTTTTGAGAGATTTATGGCACGAGCTCCATAAACCCGGTCAATCCGGTCAAACCCGGTCAACCTCGTAACGGTTCCGGTATTCGCGCACCACGTGCTCTAACGGTCCCTATATACTCGGACGAACGTGCCGTTATGGTTAAGCTAATTAAGCCGCCATCAATGGGCGCATTGACCACACTACAACGGTCACGTTCTCCAGTATATATAGATCGTCAACCTTTCCATACAAAGGAGAACACACTGCCATACGCGGAAGCTCTGCCAAACCTCTGTCTCTCTCTCAGACATTGCTACTGACTTACTCTCTCCCTACACACACCCCTACTCTTCCTGTGCGATCCTTGATCCACTACACACGGTGCACACGGAGGTCTCCCCGCCGGAATCTCTTGTGCACATTTTGCTTCTTCTTCTTCTTCACTTGCCTGGGGCTCCTGCCTCTCTTCCTCTCCCTCTTGATCGAAGGGAACGAAAGACTCAATTGCGAGCTCTTTCCGTACCTTGCCGGGCATGCGACCTTTGCCTTTGTCCTTGATAGAAAGGGACCTCACTGGAGGAGAAGCTGGAGCGCTTCTAGGGGAAGAAATCGTAATTCCCTTTTGCCTAGGTCTCTTCACTCTTGGCGCCGCATTCGCTGGAGGAGACGGATCATCTCCGGGAGGAGACGAAGCCGGAGGATTGTCTATCAGCGAGTCAGCAAAAACATTCATGACTGCGCGAACCTTTGTTTCAACCTCAGCGTCCATCCTCCATGAGAGCCGGAACGGCTGCTTTTGTCTTCTGGTGGCAACAATGGTGTTGACTAGTGACTTGGAGCGATCACCAGCTGCGAATCTCCGCACATGACACTACAACAGTACAGAATAATAGTGTCAGCACAAGGAAATCGAGAAAACTTAACACATGCGAAGAAATTGCTTACCTCAGCAAAAGCGTTGCTGTATCTGACGACTTGCGCGTCGCCCTTCTTGATTGCGGCGACCTGCTCCTTCAGAATGAAATCAGGGCACAAATGGTTCTCACGGTCCCACAGTGAGTAGCAACCATACTCAGACTCGCTCAGACTGCAAGTGGGGCGAAACGGAAAAGAATTTCTTTTAATCAAAGGAGCTTTACCCGGCTGCGCGGCCGACTCTGTCTCGATCCTCGTTCGCTGGGCAACCCAGTATGCGAGCCAGTTCTGGGAACAACCACCCTCGCGGGTTCCCGCAGGCTGCTCAAAAGGAAGATTGTTCATGAAGACCGTCTCGCACTCCTTTGTTAGCAAGCGCTTGTAGCATCCTCTGACAATGGACTGGGGCCAGATTGATGGGGCCACCGCATCAAAACCAAACTGAGGAGAAACTCTAGTGGGGTCAACGTCCACGGTGATCTTCTCATACCTCGGCGCGAGCCCACGAATATGCTCTGCGAGGGCAGGAAGGGAACCTCGCAGACACCAGCAAAAGAACTCGCGGTAGCGCTCATGGAAATGAGGTCCCCTTTCAAAGAGAAGCTCCTCTGAAAAGACCATGCCTTTAGAGGGGTACAGCTTAGGAAACCATCTCGCATTCTCAATACGCGTGGCATAGGGCCTGGCAGTAAACTCCTTCCGTTTGTCGCATATCGAACTCCAAACGCACTTGGTGTTGCCTGTGCCGAACCATCTCGCAGCTCTTCCGCTGTTGCGCGCTTCTGTCTCACCTGGGGGACACCACTTATCAAGTTGGAGAGCAGTTGGGGCGTAAGACGGCCAGCGCTCGAAAACCCACATTGTCAAAAAGGAAATATTGACAAAAGTCAGCACATCGAGGCGGCCACGCGACTCCCTCATAGCCAGAACCAGCTGATCAAGCCTGTAGTACAGCGTGCCCAAAACCAAGGGTCCGAATGCGACTCTCTGGCCAAGAGCGAGCCTCACGGCAAGCGGCAACACATGGTAGAAGACTCCATCATGGGGGTGACCATCAATCAGATACCTTGACAGCCAGGCACAGAGAAAAAGCACAAAGGGTCAAATGGTAGCCCTTGCCCTCTACGTAATTCTCGGCCTCCGGGTCCTCGTTCAGAAGCTTCTTAGTAATGCTGCTGTTCGCATAGTCTCGGAAGAAGTACTGCAACCATTTGTTCCAGGTATTCTTCGCAGACGTATCGACCAACTGCCAATTCGGAAGAGGCTTCGTAGTAGTCCACCGAGTGGAAATTTTCTTCACCTCTGCTAGGCATTCCTCCATCTGCGTGTACAAGGCAATCTCCGCGGATGTCCTCAAGGGACTCAGAGGGTCCACCTCGCCCATGGAAGAAAGCTCGTACAGCATTTGAACGTCCTCGAGTGTCGGGGCAGCCTCGAACTCAGCAAAATGGAACGTTGTGCACAAGAGATTCCGGCAGGGAGATCTCCGTGTACACCGTACGTAGTGGATCAGGGATCGCACAGGAAGAATAGGGGTGTGTGTAGGGAGAGAGCAAGTCAGTAGCAATGTCTGAGAGAGAGACAGAGGTTTGGCAGAGCTTCCGCGTATGGCAGTGTGTCCTCCTTTGTATGGAAAGGTTAACGATGTATATATACTGGAGAACGTGACCGTTGTAGTGTGGTTAATGCGCCCATTGATGGCGGCTTAATTAGCTTAACCATAACGGCACGTTCGTCCGAGTATATAGGAACCGTTAGAGCACGTGGTGCGCGAGTACCGGAACCGTTACGAGGTTGACCGGGTTTGACCGGATTGACCGGGTCTAGGGAGCTCGTGCCATAGATCTCTCAAAACAGTTACTAAAGGTCGCGCGCGGGCTTGGCTCGCACGCGACAGGGCTTACTCTAGCCTCCAAACCACAAAGTCCCTACAAGTCCCGTGCAGTGGTGTGCGAGGGCTCTGTCTCGCAGCCCCCACATGGATCAGCTCGGCTGGTGATCCTGTGTGTGTGGAGCACAATATGGTGTGCTGGATGGTTGCCACGTGGCCTAGATCTGCCATGTCATAAAGCAGTATCTACATTAGCCCCCTTTCTGCGCGTGAAGGCTTGTAGCTGTATAGGCTTCCATGCGCGGAAACCAACATGCGCGTCGTCGTCACGCACCAATTCAAATACGGGTAAGTTCAGCCCCCGTGCGTGTCATTATGACCTAAAACCCCTAGAGTCGTGCCGTCTGACCTTTAGGGTTTTAGGCGTGACGTCAGCCCGTCCTGTGATTGCGCGACACGACGGTGACGGTTGCGATTCGACTACTGAAGGGACGCAACCCTTCATTCTTTTGGATAAATACCTTGTATCCCATCATTGCAAAGCATTGCTTCTTTCTCTTAAAGTGAATGGTACCCGGAGATCTTCGGGAGCAGATCCAAATAATCAATCATCAGTTCAAGACTGCAAATCGTATTCTTCAATTGTGCATCTCCAAGCAGGCTTCAAGGAAACAAGGTTGGCCTCGTTTACTTTTGATTTAAACTACCAGTGTTTGCCTTGAACTGCGTTGAATCTGTAAACCCATGAAATCTGTGAAGAGGCTTTGATCTTTAAACCTGCTTCGTTTTTAATCTTTCAACAATATTGGGTCTTGCAAATCCCAATTTCTAAAATCGGCACCGGAACTGTCTGCTTTCCTTTGCATAGATCTCGAATTCCGAAATTCAAACTGAAGTGTGGTATTTCTCCCCCCCTTTTTTTTTGCCCTTTCGCAGGAATGGCCAAAACAAGAGTAACCAGACCCGTCAAGGAGGATGAGGAGATGCCGGAGCTTCCGCAGGCTCTGTGGCGGAAAGCCCCCTTTCTGGGTGGGAAAGATTTTTACCACGCGAGGGTGAAGGCGAAGAGGATGCCTGATCCTGTTCCCATTGAGCAGTTGTTAACGCTGACTCGCCCAGTTAACTCAGCCTTGCTCGAGTTAGTTGGCTCCGAGGATGTGGTTCGATTGGGAATCGAGAATGGGCACTTCCCATACACTGCAATTTCTACTCAGGCGTTTGTCCAGAGGTTGGACTATATGGATGAGTGGACTGACCACGTGTTGGGTAATTACGCCGAAACTCTCGATAAAGCCGGCATTTTCTTTGCTGTCCGTGCTATGAAGGGTGCTGCCGTGAAGCTGGATCAGTCCATGCTTCTAGACCTTCTGTCCCGCTATTCGCCTGCGACTCACACGTTTCACTTTGCTGAGTTCGAGGCTGCCCCCACGCTCGAGGACGTTCAAATGCTGTATGAGCTTTCCCCCATGGGCGAGGTGGACCCCTTGAGTCACTTGAGAACACCTGCGGAATTGGCCTTGTACGCGCAGATGGAGGAGTGCTTGGCAGAGGTAAAGAAAATCTCCACTCGGTGGACCAGTACGAAACCTCTTCCGAACTGGCAGCTAGTGGATACGTCTGCGAAGAATACCTGGAACAAGTGGTTGCAGTACTTCTTCCGAGATTATGCAAACAGCAGCATCACTAAGAAGCTTTTGAGCGAGGACCCGGAGGCCGAGAATTATGTAGAGGGCAAGGGTTATCATTTGACCCTTTGCGCCTTTCTCTGTGCTTGGCTGTCGAGGTATCTGATTGATGGTCACCCCCATGACGGGGTCTTCTACCATGTGCTGCCACTTGCGGTGAGGCTCGCTCTTGGCCAGAGGGTCGCACTTGGACCCTTGGTCTTGGGCACGTTATATTATAGGCTGGACCAGCTGGTTCTGGCGATGAGGGAATCGCGCGGCCGTCTCGATGTTCTGACCTTTGTCAACATCAGCTTTTTGACAATGTGGGTTTTCGAGCGCTGGCCGTCTTATGCTCCAACTCCCCTCCCACTTGAGAAGTGGTGTCCCCCAGGCGAGACGGAAGCGTTCAACAGCGGGAGAGCTGCGAGATGGTTTGGAGCAAGCAACACCAAGTGTACTTGGAGCTTGATATGCGACAAACGAAGGGAGTTCACTGCCAGGCCTTACGCCACACGTGTCGAGAATGTGCGGTGGTTTCCAAAGCTATATCCTTCCAAAGGCATGGTCTTGTCAGAAGACCTTCTTTTTGAAAAGGGGCCGCATTTCCACGAGCGCTATCGTGAGTTCTTTTGCTGGTGTCTGCGAGGTTCTCTTCCTGCACTTGCAGAGCACATCCGTGAGCTCGCGCCCCGGTATGAAAGGCTTACAGTGGATGTTGACCCCACTCGGGTCTCGCCTCAGTTTGGTTTCGATGCGGTGGCCCCATCAATCTGGCCCCAGTCTATCGTCAGAGGGTGCTACAAGCGCTTGCTGACAAAGGAGTGCAAGACGGTCCTCATGAGCAATCTTCCCTTCGAGCAGCCTGCGGGCACTCGCAAGGGTGGTTGTTCCCAGAACTGGATCGCATACTGGATTGCCCAGCAGACGAGGATGGAGACGGAGGCGGCGGCGCAGCCAGGAAGGGCCCCCTTGATCAAGAGAAACTCTTTTCCGTTTCGCCCCAATCGCAGTTTGAGCGAGTCTGAGTACGGTTGCTACTCGTTGTTGGACCGCGAGAATCATTTGTGCCCCGATTTCATTCTGAAGGAGCAGGTCAATGCAATCAAGAAGGGTGACACGCAGGTCATCAAATATAGCAAGGCGTTTGCTGATGTAAGCAGTTTCCTTGTGTGCTTTGAGCTCTTTGATTTGCTTGCACTGATGCTTTTTGTTCTGTATTGTCTAGTGTCATGTGCGGAGGTTCGCAGCTGGTGACCGTTCCAAATCGCTGGTGGATACCATCGTTGCCACCAGAAGGAGGGGGGAGTCGTATCGGCTAGCATGGAGGATGGATGCCGAGGTCGAAACAAAAGTTCGCGGGGTCATGAACACTTTTGCTGACTCGCTGATAGACAACCCTACGGTTCCGTCTCCTCCTAGAGATGACCCGTCCCCTCCGGCGACTGCGGCGCCGAGAGCGAAGAGACCTAGGCAAAAGGGAATTACGATTTCTTCCCCTAGGAGCGCTCCAGCTTCTCCCCCAGTGAGGTCCCTTTCCATCAAGGACAAAGGCAAGGGTCGTATGCCCAGCAAAGTGCGAAAAGATCTCGCAGTTGAGACTTTTGTTCCATTCAACCAAGAGGAGGAAGAGAGACAGGAGCCCCAGGCAAGTGATGAAGAAGAAGCAACAGTTGTGATGTGCGAGGAAGAATCAGGAGGTACTTCCGTCGCATCTCCTTGCCCTTTATCTATATTTCTTTGTAGTTCTTTTCTTTGAACCAAATATGTATTTGCAGATGATGATGATGAAGCCGTCGGTGGCCTTGTGGCCAAGAGGCAAAAGAAAGATGCCCATTCTGGCATTTCGGATGATCCTATAAGTGAGGATGTTCTTGCTGAATCCCGGAAGACAGCCGCGGAGGCTGCTGAAAGAAGAAGGCAGCGAGAGGAAGAGGAGCTCGAGCTTGTGAAACAGCGAAGCCTCGAGGAGCTGCATGTTGACGACTTAGTGCGTCCAGATGGCGAGGAAGACGAGCTTCCCGAAGAAGTGGCTCCTCATGTGGAGGAGGAAGATGAGGTTCCTGGAGAGGACACAGCAGAGCTAGAGCAAGTCCAAGCGGACTTCACAGAGATCGCAGGTGGCGATAAAGGTGAGATCTTCAATCTCGCAGTTACTTATAGAGATGTAATTGTGGGTGCGTTAAAGCACGGTGTGTCAAAGCCTGACATTCGCCGTTGGTTGGTAAGCAAATGCGGAGAACCCTCAGGTAATTATTTTGAGTGATATGCGCATACTAGGCTTTAGTCACTTGAGGCAAAATCATGACTGGTTTACTCGCGTCCCAGGTCACGCTTCTCTTAAAGATTTGCTTAGTGAGGATACACTGATAGGGCACGGTTCCACGTCCCTAGTGTATGATAAGGATACCTCAATCCCACCTTCGCGTGGAGGTGCTTATTCTTAGCTTTAGTAAAAATAGTGAAATAACTTATAACACAAGTTACCTCATATTATCGCATTTGGTATCGCAGGTCATGCTGAGGAGCCTGAGCTGGAGCAGAGAAGTCAGCCTTCTGCATCCCATGTTCCAATTTCGAGCTCCCATACCGAGAAGCCCGTCGCAGCTGCTGGACACGTGAGTGAGCGTCTCGAGGATGTCATCGAGCTTTCCGATGATGTCGAAGCTGATGCTGTGCCGATGGACGAAGGTGTCCGTACTGGCGGTGAGGAAGAAAGGACAAGTGATGCTAATATTTTCGCATCTGGGAGTGTCCGTCCAGCGACTTCGGCTGTCCCCTCGCCTCCGGCGATGACTGAACCGGAAGCACCTATTCCTGCGTGGAGTATTTGGGGCTCGCAGGTTGGGAATGTAGTTGCAGCTGGTGCGGCCTACATTCTTCCTCCTAACTATGAGAGTTTGGAGCTCGCAGCTGATAGGAGAGCCATGGAGCGAGGGCAGTCTTCGAACAACCCGGTGGCTCGCATTCCCTCTATTCATGAAATTCTGGAAGGCACTGGTAAGCAGAGATTTTACCATTCGCACGTCACATTATTTGCTTGCGAGTTTTGACATCATGACTTGCTTTTGATGTCTCAGGTTTGAAGCAAACCGATGTAGACTGGGTGGTTCGAATGCGCCTCAGATACCCCCGATCGTTTGTGAGGTGTCTGGAGATCAGTCCTTTTGACAGGAGGTTATTCCTTACTGAAGCCATCTGGATACTAGAGCAGCTGTGCGCGGCTACACCTGCGACCATTTCGGCCCAGAGTGCCGAATTGCTGTGTGGCATGTGCCAAAATCTCGTGCTCAAAGTCCAAGGCAGACTTGGCTTCAAATTCCTCAAGGACAGAGTTACACTGATTCGTGCAGCTGTAACTCTGAATCTCGGGCACCAAAATCTCGCAGCTGAGATGCAGAAGGTGGAGCAGCAGAAGCAAAAGGTTGATGAAGCTGTAAAGCTGTATCAGGAAATGAATGCCAAGTGCGAGCAACTGAAGCAAGAAGTGCAACAAGTGGAGAGGCTGATCGAGCAGTTCGAGCCCCAGGACTCCTTAGTCAAAAATTTGTTTTGACTTTTCGAATTTGGAAAAGAAAACAGGAAAATGGTTGAGACATTAATGTAATATTTTGAAACATTAATGCAATGTTGCTAGGGTTTCTCCCCCTTCTTTTTAAACAACAAACAACGAGTTTGCCCGTTTTGCCCCTTTCGGGATTTGATTGGACATTTCTGTGCATATCCAATTATGACATCAGCAATTGATTCTTTGCTTGATTTTCGCGCTAATTTCTCGGCAGATAAGCACGCTTCCGTTGGGAAGTCCATCCGAATCATGACTATCCGTCATTTATTAGGATACGCAACCGAATCGTCGTAGCCTTTAGTAGGGTAATTGATTGTTACCGCTTTTCAAGGCGTAAGTGATTGAACTTACCCTCTTTTTGAATTTGCTGACTCATCTTAAGCAACCGAAGAGTCTCTACTGGGCCTATATAAACCCCGTCTTTGCCATTTGGGTTCTTCTATCCCAAACATGCGCTTTGCCGTGAGTCCTTGCGACTGCTGGCTTCAACGCTTGCTTTTCGTTGATTCATGGCAACTTCAAGTTTTGAATCCTGAGTTTGCGCTTTGTGCTATAGAAATAGTTTCCAAGATCCACTTTATGAGGCTCATTGCTGTTTATAACCGTCATAAAGAGGATGCAGATAATACCTCATGTGTGTTCGAAGAAATTTCTTCGTGTGTTATGTGTGCAGGTCATGTTTCCGGCCGCCTCGTGGCGAGGTGCAGCGCCGTAGTGACCGTGCTACCGTCTCGTAATGAACGGCGTGATTCTTCTTCAGCATCTCCGAAGAAGAATCCGTCACTTTCATGTTTGTGAGCCCGGGGTGACGAACCGTCGCGTTCATCCCCGTCTACAAGGAGCCCCTGCCCTTTGGAGCTTCTGCTTGCCTGTAGATCGCCGGAACCGGTGGCTCCTTGGGCAAATGTTATGGGGAGCCTATCTGACAACGGTCTTGTCGGATAGCAGAATGTCGAGCGTATGGTTTCATGTGGCTCTTTTCAGAGCGAGGTCCCCTTTGCTACAGATGTCACCCACAGATTTGGGCATCGTGTAGCCGGCGCTTGAAGCCAGGGCGGTTCATTCTTTGCAGTCCGGGTTTCCGTATCGCGTTTCTGCTGGCTTATCAGCCATTTTTCGAATGTATTGTAAGCCATGTTGGCTGTGTAGTTAGATGCGAGCTTTTCGCTTGTAAGCTGCTATCTAGATAGATAAATTGTAAGTCATTTGACCCATAATGATAGATAGTATTTGTATCATCTGTTCTTTGCAACAAAATACAATTTCGCATGCGTTTCGGCTTGTTTTGCCTTGCATAATGACATGTAATGATTTCACATATGCGATGTCAATTTACAGATATTTCGCTAGATCATTCGAGATCGTTATTTCGCAGCTGTGCCGTCTTGACGGATGGGCTCGTAATTGGTCGTTGTAGATCGTATGAGATCACGTTCACAACGTTGCCATCGTTCCGGATAATTTTCCAGAGATCAATCAAGATCGTTGAGCTGTGCAAATTGCTATCATAGAAGATAGGCTTTGTTTGAGATCGTTTCTCGCATAAACTGCTATCACAGCAAACAGCTCCTTAGAAGATCTAATAAGCTGACTCTGCACTCGTGTTGCCATCATATCAGATGGGTTTGGATAATTAACCAAAATTGCTATCGTAACAGATAGGCTTGAGAAGATCATTATAAGATCGCATCTGTATGGCCCGCTATCTCAAGAGATAGGCGTTAGATGATCGATTGAGATCATTTTTGTATTTCGCTGCTATCGCAAAAGATAGACTTTGGATGATCATGTAAGATCGTGTTTTCGTTTGGGTGCTATCGCAAGAGACAGGCTTTAATGATCACTTAAGATCGTATTTGTATTTGATTGCTACCATGAGAGATAGGCTTTAGATGATCACTTAAGATCGCCTTCGCGTTTGGCTGCTATCGCAAGAGATAGGCTTTAATGATCACTTAAGATCGCATTCGCATTCGGCTGCTATCGCAAGAGATAGGCTTTAATGATCACTTAAGATCGCATTTGCATGTGATTGCTACCATGAGAGATAGGCTTTAGATGATCACTTAAGATCGCATTTGCGTTTGGCTGCTATCGTAAGAGATAGGCTTTAATGATCACTTAAGATCGCATTTGCATTTGGCTGCTATCGCAAGAGATAGGCTTTAGATGATCGATTAAGATCACATTTGTAGTGGCTGCCATCGTAGGAGATGGGCTTTAGATGATCACTTAAGATCGCATTTGTATTTAGTTGCTATCGTAAGAGATAGGCTTTAGATGATCGATTAAGATCGCATTCGCGTGTAACTGCTATCGTAAGAGATAGGCTTTAGATGATCGATTAAGATCACATTTGTAGCGGCTGCCATCGTAGGAGATGGGCTTTAGATGATCAATCAAGATCGCGTTTGCTATCATATGAGATAGGCTTTGATGATCAATTAAGATCGCGTTCGCTATCGTAAGAGATAGGCTTTGATGATCACTTAAGATCGCGTTCGCTATCGTAAGAGATAGGCTTTGATGATCAGTTAAGATCGCGTTCGCTATCGTAAGGGATAGGCTTTGATGATCAGTTAAGATCGCGTTCGCTATCGTAAGGGATAGGCTTTGATGATCAGTTAAGATCGCGTTCGCTATCGTAAGGGATAGGCTTTGATGATCAGTTAAGATCGCGTTCGCTATCGTAAGGGATAGGCTTTGATGATCATTTAAGATCGTGTTTACATTTGTTACTATTGAAGCGAATAAATCATTGTTAACAGTTGTAACAAATTAGATAAGCAATATAAACAGCTAATAAATGTGAACTTCTCATTTGGGAGAATTCTTTTATTATGACTATTTTCATATGGGAGAGATAGGATTACAATCCTCTCATATGGGAGAGGAGATTGCGAATATCGTAGCCACATGAGACATTAAGCAACGTTATTATAAAACGTATGAAATAAGAGAAGTCAAGGATAGTACTTCTTGATCCAGCGCATGTTGACTGAACTTGGAGTTGAGGTTGTGCCGTGCAACCTTCGTATGCTGCAGTAGCCGCTATCGAAGACTTCTGTGACTTCGAAGGGTCCCTCCCAATTAGCTGCGAACTTTGGGTGGGTCGCCTCTCGCATGCAGTGATCAGATGCGCGCAGGACCAGGTCGCCAACTGCGAAATCCCGTCGCTGGACTGTCTTGTTATAGGCGCGAGCGATTCTCTCTTGGTACCGCTTGTTAGTCCTTTTGGCTTGTTCTCGCTTTTCTTCCAGCAAGACTAAATCATGATCGCGTTGATTTTCATAGAGTGCGTGGAAGGCCAGCCTTGCCGAATTGACTCTGACCTCCGCAGGTACCACAGCTTCGGCCCCATAACATAGTAGAAATGGCGAGGCCCCTGTAGGTGTCCTTGGAGAAGTTCTGTAGGCCCACAGAGCTATGTTAAGGGAGTCGGCCCACTTCTTGTGGTCATCTGCGACCATCTTGCTCAGAATTCGCAACAGCGTTTTGTTAGTCGCTTCGGCCTGTCCATTTCCCTTTGGATAATAGGGGGTGGAGCATATTTGCCTGATATTGTACTCCGCGAGTTTGGTAGCTACCTGACGATTAACAAAAGGAGTACCGTTATCTGAAAGAATAGTATTTGGGATTCCGAACCTGCATACGATGTTTTCCTGGATGAAGTTAACCACAGCCAGCGCGTTTGCCGTCTTCAGTGGTATTGCTTCCACCCATTTGGTGAACAGTTCGGTTGCAGTGAGAATGAAATGGTTCCCATGTGACGTTGGTCGGATGGGGCCAATGAAGTCCAGAGCCCATGTATGAAATGGCCATGGCGTCCCTAATGCATGTAGATCCACGGCAGGAGCGTGCACTAGGTTCCCTTTGAATTGGCATTCTTGGCAGCGTCGCACCTTGGTGCGGCAATCGACTTCCATCGTGGGCCAGAAGTATCCGATTGAGAGGAGTTGTCTGCATAATTTCGCACCTCCCTGGTGTTCCACCTGATGGGAGAGGTCCATGACTTCTTGTGCTTCCCTATCGTCTAGGCATCGCAGCAAGTTGCCTTCGTGACCTTTTCGCCAAAGCAGATTTTCTTGAACCACATATCGAGAAGCTTTCCTCTTCAATTTGTCTGCCTCTTTTCTCGATTCGGGTGCAGTGCCCTTGGTGAGGAATTCAAACAATGGCTTTCTCCAGTCTGTGTCGTCGTCGATTAGAGCGACAAGTAGAGAATCTTTGATTAGTGCGCAACTTTCGCACTTCCCTTGTATCAGGGCTGCGGCTGTAGACATGCTTGGCCAATGGATGCCATATCTCTGAGCTTTCCTGTAGATTGGCACCTCGCTTTCTCCGCAAGCGTGTTGGTGAATCTTTTCTAACAGCTGTTGTCCCTCTCGCTCGGAGACGCAACGCATGAGTATTCCTCCAGGACCCTTGTAGTAAAGGGTGTTGTCGTGGATGCAGTATCCTTTCGTGAGTACCCAGCTTTCGCTACTGGTGCCTTTCGCAATAGCTTGCAAGATTGCTTTTCGCCAGTCTGCGTCATCCATGTGTTCATCGTCGCACGTATCTTCTGTTAATGCCGACGATGTTCGCACTTCGATGGAAATCCTTGCGGGGCATTTGTCTATGCTGACCTTAGATCCCAGAGTTGCTAAGGCGTCTGCATGCCTGTTGTCCGCTCGGGGTTTGTGCTCGTATTTCACGTCGCAGAATTGCTGCATCAGCTTTTGCACTAGGGTGCGGTATGGCAGGAGGTTGATCTCCTTTAAACCATATTCGCCCGAGGCCTGTTTAACAATCAGTTTGGAATCTCCCAGGACTGTTAAGTTGCTCACTTCCAAAGCTTTCGCCGCACGGAGTCCCGCGATCAGAGCCTCGTATTCTGCCTCGTTGTTCGTGACTGCGAAGTTGAGTTTTGCGGACATCTGTATGACTTCCCCGTCCGGCTTTGTCAAGACTATCCCAATGCCTCCACCTTTTCTGGTTGACGAACCATCGAAGTGGAGGGTCCAATAGGGCACGTCGATCGCGTAGATTTCAGGGCCTTCGAGTTCTTCCTCGATCACAGGTTCGTGACTGTTATCAGGAAACTGTGCCAGCAGATCTGCTACCGCCTGCGACTTGATCGCTCTTGGCTTTACGCATGTGATGTCGTATTGAGAGATGGTCATGTACCATTTCGCCAATCTCCCGCCCGGAGTAGTGTGAGTTAGCAGGTATCTTATGGGGTCGCTTTTGGTGACCACCACTACTTTGTGCGATGCAAAATAGTGTCTCAACTTCTCTATTACGAAGAATAAAGCAAGGCAATGACGTTCGATGTCCGTGTACCTTGATTCAGCAGGCTGCACAATGCGAGAGATGTAATAGATAGGCCTCTCTTGTCCCTCATAGATCTGAGCCAAGAGCGCTCCTATAGATTTCCTTGTCGATGTAAGGTATAGCAGAAGCGGCGATCCCAGTTGAGGCGCGATCATTATCTTTGGGGATGTGAGTAGCTTCTTTAGCTTTTCGAATGCGGCTTCGTGATCAGGAGCCCAGTTGTACACGGCGTCCTTCTTGAGGAGGGTGCTGAAGCAGCATGTGATTTCAGCGATTGCTGGGATGAATCTCCGCAGATATGACAATTTTCCCAAGAATGTTTTCAAGGTACTTTGGTCTTGAGGTGGCGTCATGCTGGTGATGGCTGACACTTTCGCAGGGTCAGGCTCGATCCCTTGGCGATGGACTACGCATCCCAGAAACTTCCCCGAAGTCACGCCGAATGCGCATTTCATGGGGTTCATTTTCAGTTGAAAGCTCCTGCATCTGTTGAATACCTTTCGCAGGTCTGCAAGGTGATCTGCTTCATGCCTGGATTTGACTACCAGGTCATCCACATAGAATTCCACTTCTTTGTGCATCATGTCGTGGAATAGGGCCATCATGGCCCGCTGATAGGTTGCGCCTGCATTCTTAAGACCGAATGGCATTACCGTATAGTTGAATACCCCCACGGGAGTGATGAATGCAGTTTTCCTTGCATCTTCAGGATCCATCTTGATTTGATTGTACCCGCTGAAGCCGTCCATGAAACTGAACATGCGATGGCCTGCTGTTGAATCAATGAGCAAATCGATGTTAGGCAGTGGGAAATCGTCCTTAGGACAGAAGCGATTAAGATCTCGGAAGTCCACGCAGATGCGGAGCTGTCCGTTCTTCTTCACCACTGGCACGATGTTGGCCAACCATGTGGGATGGTGGTTGGGCTCTATGAACTTGGCGTCTAGGAGTTTGACAATCTCCTGTTTGATCTTCACGTTGAGCTCTGGCCTAAAGCTTCTGGTGCTTTGCTTGACCGGTTTAGACCCTGGGATGATGTCTAAACGGTGCATGGTGATGCTCGTGTCCAGACCCGGCATCTCGTCGTATTCCCATGCGAACACGTCCTTGTATTCAGTTAGGAGCTGCAGCAGTCCTTGTTCCTCTTCGCTTGTGAGGTCCGCACTCAGGAAGACTGGTCTTTTCTTTTCCTCGTTCGGGCTGAGGAACACTTCCTTAAGCTCTTGCTTTTGTGGTCTTGGCCTGTCTTCCATGCATTCGGGGGCTTCTTTAAGTTTCTCCTCTGGAGTGCCCTGTGTTGGCTCTTCTGTGAGCGCAACTTGCTCGATTTGATTGATTTGCCCAGGGACATCCCCATGCCCGTGTGAGGACGTCCCCGCGCACCTTCATATGCGATAGCATTTCTTCCCGTTGGCGTAGAAGCTCTCTATCTCCTTGCCCTCGAGGTCGTGCTTTGCGATCCTCTTCAGAGTGTAGACACTCTTGCGATGATATGCGATGCGCGGCGCCTCTTCGTGGGTAGGCGGCTTTTCTTCGGTGTCTCCCCTTGTCACCATCACGCCTGCAGGTGACTGGTCCTTGATGTCCTCCCAGAGAGGTAAAGGAGTAGGGTTGAATGGTCCAGGTGTTTGCTCGTCCGCCATCTCGGTGAACCACACCGCTTCGCTGAGATGCGCTTCGTCCAAGTTGAATGGGTTAGTTGAGGCCGGTATTTCGACAATCCTGTCGTTCCAGATAGCTTTCATCACTTGGTGAGCCGTTGAAGGGATTGCGTCAAAGCGATGAATCCAGGCCCGACCTATGATCATGTGGTATGTGGTGTTCGCGTCTATGACATAGAACTTCGCCGAGCACTTGATTTTGCCGATCTGAACGCCCAGGCGGATCCACCCGATCGTCATTCTGGAATCGCTTCCGAATCCCACCAGCGGGGATGGACGCTTGACTACCTTGTGCTCGGGGATCCCTGCTAGCTTCAGTGTGTGGAGTGGAACAACATTGACCGCTGCTCCTCCATCGACGAATGCTCGCTTGAATTCGACGCCGTTGATGATGGCGGTCACGTACAGGGGCCTCTGGTGGCTCGCATCTGTCTTTTTATCGCTGGCAGAAAAGGTCATAATCTTTTCTGTGGAACGGGACGCCCTGACGACTTTCCCGTTGGAGACCACGAGGTCCTCCGCGTAGTCCTCTGCTACCCTTAAGATTGCTTTCGTCATGTCCGCTCGACATTTTTCGGAGAAGTTCATCTCGTTGAAGAACCTGTCGAAGCCGTGCGATCCTTTCATGCGGTCGGCACGCTCATCTTCCGTGTCCATGCTGTAATCTTCATCTTCATGGACTTCAGCAACGATGGGCAGACCATCCTCTGCGACTTCTTCCAAGTCAACTATCGAGATCATGGCGACCTCTTTGCCTTTTGAGCCCGAATCTGTATGGGCAGGCAGCGGGTTGTTGCGCACATCCTTCCGATGGTCGCTGACGATGAGTTCGCCGCTCTTCATCTTCTGGTCGAGTGCGAATCTGAGCTTCTTGCACTCGGCTGTGGGGTGCATGACCTTGCCGTGGTATTCGCACCACTTAGGGTCCCTCGTCATCTCCTTGGAGGGTGCTTTCTCGAGCGGTGGAAGGACGCCGTCCTTACGCCACTGTCTGCAGAGATCGCTTGCCTCCTCCACCGAGCATGGCAGGGGCGGTGCGTCGAAGTTTGTAACTTTTGCTTGCTTCTGGGGCGAAACTGCATTGACCTCAGCTTCGCGTCCTCGCTTGTAGCCGAATCTGCCGATCTTGTAGGTGGTGCCGCTCGCAGGTCGTTCTGGAGCGCTCTTCTTTCTCTGTCTCTCGACGATGGGCTCAATGTTCATCGTGCACTCGATGAGCTTTGAAAACGTGGGTGTTTGCAAATTGATTAGCATGCTCTTGTACTCATCTCGCATGCACTGCAGACATATCTCTACGAGCCGACTTTCGAGCATGGGATCCTTGCACTCCAAGGATTTCGCTCTGAATTTCTTGATGAAAGTGATTCCATCTTCCTCGCGTTTCTGATACATCCGCGAGAGGTGGATCATCGTCACCTTCTCTTCCATCTGAAAGAACTTGGTGTAGAACTTCTGGACCATGTCGTCCCAAGTCTTCACAGATCCGGGCTCCAACGTCCGGTACCATTTGTATGCTACATTCCCAAGAGTCTTTGGGAACTCTCGCATCAGCAGTTTGGGATCAGCTCCGTATGGACCCATGACATCGATGAAACGCATGACATGCTCATGAGCGTTTCCATTGACGTCTTCGAACTTGTCCCATTTGGGAGCCTTGTACCCTGCCGGGTTAGGCATGAGATAGATCTCTCGTGGAATGGGTGGATCGTTGTCTAGCTTCGGGATGATGGTATCCGCGAGCGATTGATGAGCTAGGATGGAGTCCACGCGCTTCTGCAAGGACGTCATGCATTCTGGGAGGCTTCCCTCGGTAGCTGCCGGAGGGGCTGCCGTAGGTGGTGGCGACACATATGTCGCCGGAGGATTGGGAGCGTATTGACTGCCTGCGTTTCCCCAAATCGTCGCTGGTGGAGGCAGAGTGTACTGCAAAGTTGGGTTAGACGCCAAAGCCGTGGGCTGAGAGGCGTGAGCGGCAGGGGGTAGCATTTGCGCTGTTGATCCTTGGATCGAAGGCAGCTGCGCGGCTGACGGTGGAGTTTGCAGATGAGGGTTGGGAGGCGTGGCCGATACTCCCAATCCTGGAGCAGTAGGGGTTCCTCCTCCCTGAGGGGTGGCGTTACCTGGTGGAGGATTTGGCGCAAGGGTGCCCAGAACGGCCAAGATCCGCTCCAACTGCGCAGATTGAGACTTGAGAGCTTTTGCCTGACTTTGGACAGTGGCGTCCAAAGACTCCAAAGTTGGTGCCTCGCCGGGAGTCGTCGGAGTACGGCGGACTTCGTCTCCCGAGGGAGTTTCGGTGGAAGGCGACCGGTTGCTGACATCATCCTCCTGAGACATGGTTGCTTTTGCTGGTAAGTTTCACGTCGGGTTCACCAAAATGTGCACAAGAGATTCCGGCAGGGAGATCTCCGTGTACACCGTACGTAGTGGATCAGGGATCGCACAGGAAGAATAGGGGTGTGTGTAGGGAGAGAGCAAGTCAGTAGCAATGTCTGAGAGAGAGACAGAGGTTTGGCAGAGCTTCCGCGTATGGCAGTGTGTCCTCCTTTGTATGGAAAGGTTAACGATGTATATATACTGGAGAACGTGACCGTTGTAGTGTGGTTAATGCGCCCATTGATGGCGGCTTAATTAGCTTAACCATAACGGCACGTTCGTCCGAGTATATAGGAACCGTTAGAGCACGTGGTGCGCGAGTACCGGAACCGTTACGAGGTTGACCGGGTTTGACCGGATTGACCGGGTCTAGGGAGCTCGTGCCATAGATCTCTCAAAACAGTTACTAAAGGTCGCGCGCGGGCTTGGCTCGCACGCGACAGGGCTTACTCTAGCCTCCAAACCACAAAGTCCCTACAAGTCCCGTGCAGTGGTGTGCGAGGGCTCTGTCTCGCAGCCCCCACATGGATCAGCTCGGCTGGTGATCCTGTGTGTGTGGAGCACAATATGGTGTGCTGGATGGTTGCCACGTGGCCTAGATCTGCCATGTCATAAAGCAGTATCTACAAACGTATGAGTCGCAGGCGAGTAACGGGACAGAAGGTCTAGAAGCATGGACTGATCCAACTTCACGGCAGCACCCTTCATAGCATGGATAGCAAAGTATACGCCGGCTTCATTAAGAGTCTCGGCGTGATGATCCAACACGTGGTCAATCCACTCATCCATATAGTCCAATTTCTGGACGAACGCCTGAGTAGAAATCGCAGTATATGGGAAGTGCCCGTTTTCGATCCCCAATCGAACTACATCCTCGGAACCAACCCACTCGAGCAGGGCTGAGTTAACTGGGCGAGTCAACGTCAGCAATCGCTCAACTGGAACAGGATCAGGCATCCTCTTCGCCTTTACCCTCGCATGGTAGAAATCTTTGCCGCCTAAAAAGGGGGCTTTTCGCCACAAGGCCTGCGGAAGGTCGGGTATCTCTTCATCTTCCTTGACGGGTCTGGTTACTCTTGTCTTGGCCATTCCTGCGGAAGAGCAAGAAAAAAAAGAGGGGGGAGAAATACCACACTTCAGTTTGAATTTTGGGATTCAAGATCTATGCAAAGGAAGACGAGCAGTTCCGGTATCGATTTCAGAAATTGGGGAGTTGCAAGATCCAATATTGTTGAAAGATTAAAACGAAGCGGGTTCAAAGATCAAAGCCTCTTCACAGATTTCATGGGTTTACAGATTCAACGCAGTTCAAGGCAAACACTGGAATTTTAAATCAAAAGTAAACGAGGCTAACCTTGTTTTCTTGAAGCCTGCTTGGATATGCACAATTGAAGAATACGATTTGCAGTTCTGAACTGGTGATTGATTATCTGGATCTGCTCTCGAAGATCTCCGGGTACCATCCACTTTAAGAGAAAGAAGTGATGCTTTTCAATAATGGGGAATACAAGGTATTTATCCAAAAACAATGAAGGGTTGCGTCCTTTCGATAGTCGAATCGCAACCGTCACCGTCGAATCGCGCAATCACAGGACAAGCTGACGTCACGCCTAAAACCCTAAAGGTCAGACGGCACGACTCTAGGGGTTTTAGGTCATAATGACACGCACGGGGGCTGAACTTACCCGTATTTGAATTGGTGCGTGGCGGCGACGCGTATGTTGGTTTCCGCGCATGGAAGTCTATACGGCTATGAGTCTTCACGCGCAGAAAGGGGGCTAATGTAGATACTGCTTTCTGACATGACAGATCTTGGCCACGTGGCAGCCATCCAGCACACCATATTGTGCTCCATACACACTGGATCACCAGCCGAGCTGATCCATGTGGGGGCTGCGAGACAGAGCCCTCGCATACCACTGCACGGGACTTGTAGGGACTTAGTGGTTTGGAGGCTAGAGTAAGCCCTGTCGCGTGCGAGCCAAGCCCGCACGCGACCTTTAGTAACTGTTTTGAGAGATTTATGGCACGAGCTCCATAAACCCGGTCAATCCGGTCAAACCCGGTCAACCTCGTAACGGTTCCGGTATTCGCGCACCACGTGCTCTAACGGTCCCTATATACTCGGACGAACGTGCCGTTATGGTTAAGCTAATTAAGCCGCCATCAATGGGCGCATTGACCACACTACAACGGTCACGTTCTCCAGTATATATAGATCGTCAACCTTTCCATACAAAGGAGAACACACTGCCATACGCGGAAGCTCTGCCAAACCTCTGTCTCTCTCTCAGACATTGCTACTGACTTACTCTCTCCCTACACACACCCCTACTCTTCCTGTGCGATCCTTGATCCACTACACACGGTGCACACGGAGGTCTCCCCGCCGGAATCTCTTGTGCACACCCATACATACATACACAGGGTTACAGATAGAACACCAACATCATAAACCTAAGTCAGAGATAGGAGATACAGTAGTTCATCATACAGTACCAAAAGACTCACGTCAGGAGGAAAGAGAATGAGTGGCAGACAAAAGAAAACGGATTCCTATATATTCCTGACGTGTCCAGTGATGTATTGCTTGGAGCACCATGTCATATTTACTATTGGAGCAAGCAATAATTACTCCTTTGTGATACAGTGAGCTGCTAGGAAGCTACTAAACCTAACCAACCATAATACTTAGAGATGACTAAAACATGTACTAGTCTGCCACAAAATAGAGTTCCTATAGTAGTAGACTTTTTGACATGTGAGGCATCTACTCATCATGCGACGTTTCAGTTTCAAGACTTCGAATTTACACATGGAAAAGGTGCAGATCATTTGCTTTATTTTCAGTTTCAGGATCTAGATCTATCAGAAGAACATATGAACTTGTAGCCCTGACACAGTAAGAAATCTCCACATGAACAAACTCCATCTCCTAAAGTGCCACAATCCAAGTATATTTTGGGAAGGACTTGCTTACCAAAACATTAGACTCCAACCCACATTCCCTTGCATTATGGTGGCAGTTTCTTCCTTCTTGCCGCGATCTTAGCACCCCACAAGCACCAATGGCGGTAGCAAATGCCACCGAATCCACTTTGGCAGTTCAAGATTTGACCATCCTCTTAAATAAGGCGATAGCCAGGAGCGGTTTATTTTCAGAAACATATAACTTAGCCCACATAGTCCAAACAAATGTAGACTTATGCGTGATCCCAGCGGACTTATCAAACAGCCATTGTGCGGCATCAGCACCCTCAAGGAATCCTACAATACCATCAAAGTAGCGACTACAAAGTTTTGAAATGTGAGGAAGGTTGAATTTCTTTAGCATGCTCCATCCCATTATTTTGGTCTAGAGTACTCAATTTTTTGTTGTTTCCAAAAATTTGTCAACCTTTTTTTGTGACTCATAACATTGTAGTTGTTCTATTTTTTCTTTAAAAAGATAAAATAATATCATCAAAAAGGAGAGAGATAGAGAAGGTATGTTCAACTAAATAACATGATAAAAATATAAAGGGTCCAAAATATAAAGGGTCCAAAATACTAGTACAGGTAGAGCATTTGATAAAATAATGTACTGGACATTGACGGATTAATGTGTGACATGACAGATAGACATATAAATCTCTTTTTATAGACTGAATTTACGACTTTTTTTTATAACCCCAAAATGGTTTATGAGATCATAAACAAGCCTCAGACCAGAAAGATTTCTAAGCTGTGTGTCTCTATAGGCACACACACACCCATATTTGTGATTTATTTATGATGGACAGATTTTGGTGGATTCAAGATACTGATAATATGTCGAAAACAACTATTCAACAAGTTGAGATGGCCGAGTTGGTCTAAGGCGCCAGATTAAGGTTCTGGTCCGAAAGGGCGTGGGTTCAAATCCCACTCTCAACATATTTTTAATATTTATTATTATTTTTTATTTTTTAATTTCTTTACATTCTTTTTATTATTATTTCATATATATATTTTTTTTAGAGAATATTTCATATTTCTTGTTTCTTTTATATTATTATTATTTTTTATTTTTTAATTTCTTTACATTCTTTTTATTATTATTTCATATATATATATATTTTAGAGAATATTTCATATTTCTTGTTTCTTTTATATTATTTCATTTATTTATTTAAATTCTTTTTATTTGGTTTTTAATTTTTTCCCATTATTGCAACACAATAATATTAATACCATTACTTGTTTGCAAAATATATATATATATATATATATATATATATATATATATATATATATATATATATATATATACCATTACTCCCTATGTTTGTTTTTTTATTAAACTAGAGGGAAACATAACCCTAAACGAAGCTAGTAACAATGCCAGTGCGTACCACATCGCTAGAAAATAAGACAAAATATCTTGAGTAGAGTAAAACATGGCAATAATTGTGCAAAGAGTCATTGCCAATCGCAGTTTTGGCAAACTTATTCGTCATGAGATTTTGATTTGCCTCTTTATAGATCTTCTGAAATTGGCTCTTTGATCACCCTGATCAGCAGCCCCAATATGGGTTTAGAAATCTCCACTTGAATAGCACTCGGAGCATATTTATAAGTAGTTTGAAGAGTGATGTTTCTACTACGAGTCAACAAGAAATGGAGATTAATGGAAGAAATTAGGAGAACGGTAATCCAGAAGACTAATGGTCGAGTTTCTTGGGTAAAGAGAGAAGAAAATGAAATGGCTAATAAATTAGCCAAGGAATTTGCATTAGATAATACTGTAATGGTTTGGACTAAGTCACCGGGAGCGGGAGCAGCAGCGAGAGCGGGAACGGGAGCGGGACCGCCAAAGCGACACATTCTAAAAATGGTGTATTTGAGAGCGTCATGAGAGCGCATATATAAATTATATATTTAGATATAAACAATTACATTATAAATTTCTGTGTAAACTAGATCTCCTGAAAATAATTACAAAATTTATATATGAGATCAAGACTTTCCAGATTGAAGAATGTAATTGAAGTTCAACTTGACCGAGTGCGAGCAATGAAACTTGATTTACAATGAGGCAGCGGGATACCTCAATAAAGGGGTTGGCTGATCTGGGCTTAGACGGATCAGCGATGCTCGTAATATGGACTAGGCCGGACTTGAACAGTCTCGTCAAAACTCAGGCTTGGACTAAAATATATGTGTCAAGCCGTCCAACTCGCCCGCTTGAATCTCTTAGAGCGTAGGAGGTTTCACTTGTAACACCCCTATTTCTCAAGTGAGCTCTAAGTGCAATATCAAGACTTTGGGGACGAATTTGTAAATAGTATTGCACGGCTTTAAAAGTTAGAATTTCGGAGTGTTGGCGATATTCGGAAGTTGTTAGAATGATTTTGAGGCACTAGACATATTGGGGGTGGTTGTGCAATTCTTTGAAATTAAGTAGAACATCTAATTCTAGTTTATACACTAAAGTTTGTAAAACTACACTTCTTACCCCTATGCATGATGGACACTTGTCCTAAGTGTTTTGACACAATTTCTATGAGTTGGCAACACCCAACATCTATATTCATCATCTCCCAGCAGAAAATTACATCATCTTCCCATTATCTTTTTTTTCCCTCTTCCTCTCAACCACCAAGAACACCACCACCTCAACCAAGGAACTACCACCAAACAGCCACCAACTCCAGACCTGCTACAACCCCGAGTAGCCCTCACCACAAGGATCAAAACGCCCCAAACAGTTCGGGATTTCATCAAGAAACGAGTGAGATATTCGGGTTTGAAGGTAAGAACCCTAGTTCGGTTTTTCGTCGATTTCTCCCTCCTCGTTGCAACCCATCACAATTAACACACATATTCTTGTTCCTTGTGTCGAGGCGAACCTGGGAAGCACAAGCATGCCCTGCAAATCGCCGGATTTTGCTCCAGCCACCGTGCCGCCGCCGCCAAACCTCCATGGCCGACCAAAAATGGTAACTCCTTCATTTCTCCACCGAATTCGATGTTCCTTACATCAATGTGATCCCCATGAACTTAGGAATGCATTAGAAGCATCAAAACCTGCCCAGATTTTGGTTAGGTTCGAGTTTTGTTTCATTTTTCACTCTTGGTTCGTTTTTCCGTCATGCATAAACAGCCCCTGTTCAAATGATCATATCTCTCTCGTTTTTAATCCGTTTTGAGCGATTCAGGACTTTCTGGAAACCTCAGACAATTGGCTACAACTTTCATGTTTTAAGTTTTGTCAAATTCGGTCTCTAAACCACCTAAAAATCGAATTGAAGTTGCTGTGTTCGTGCTTGTTCATGCTGAGTTTTTCCCACCAGCATTTTTGACCCAACTTTGGATCTCTGTATCTCCCTCGTTTTTGGTCCGTTTTGGATGATTCTTACCTTTCTGGAAAGCCTGGACATAGCTATACAACTTTCATTAAGATTTCTTTGTTTGATTTCAAGTCTAACCTGTCTAAATTTGGCCTTGAATAGGGCTGGTTTGATGTGTTTTTGAACCATTAAAAGCTGAAAATTTTCTAAGTATAGAATCCTATGGTGAAACACCCATTTTCTAACCATTGCATCTTCTTCAAAACTTAATGAAATTTAGATTTCTTTTCTCCTGTGTAAAGCTGATACATAATACTTCATTTCATCGTCTCTGGGTCATCTTCAAATTTATAACGGATTTCTCACAAAACGAGCCTAAAGTTGCTAGTTTGAACTCGCGAAGCACTATCGAATTTGTCTAAGTATTGAATCGTGATTTTCTTCCAACTTTGACTAGCGATATCTCCTTGAATACTTAGAGTTTCTAGGAGTTCAAATATGTTCTGGAATCCTTGAACTATCATCTTCAAAACCCTATTCTCAGATTTTCAAGTATCCCCCTCAATTGATTACAAATCAGCTCTAAAGTTGACTAGTTGAGTCGATTTTCTTCTATATTTGACTTTTGAATTCGACACTCTAATGACATTTCTAGCCGTAGTGTTCTTCACGAAACTTGCTCGTATTCATATTCTGAGTCTATATATCAAGTTTGACCAAGTTTGACTTTTCAAAAACCCTAGTTTGACTGAACTGTATAGGAGGGGCAAAATAGTAATTTCACTTAGAATTGAATTGGGTTTCGTATAAGTAACTTGGAGTTTGTCAGCATGTCTTGTATGCGTATTTGGAGTACTCGTATATAATTCTGGGCTAGTGTTGACCAAGTCAAATGTGGGGGTCTTTTTGCAGTTTTACTAAACTTCGGGGGCCTATGTGCAATTAATTAAAACTTTGCATTTGAACAAAGTTAATGTTTTGAGACCAACAACCTGACTTAGAAGGATACTTGGAGCCTTAAGAATGAATTATTTGACTCGGGAGTTATTAAATCAATGGTGGGGGTCTTTCTGTAATTTTAGCAAACTTTAGGGGCCTAAGTGTAATTTACTGAAAGTTGTAGATCTCGATGCTAAGTTCATATGGATGAGTTAAGAGTCATTCTTGGATGTTGTTGGGCCAGTATGAGTGTAATATGGGGTCCAGGCACAATCAGGGACTGTACTGGACAGTTTCAAAGTATTAGGGGCATTTTGGTCAAGTTAGCTTGCGTGACCTGCATTTTATTGCATTCTTGCATAAAACCTCATATAGAGGATATATGCTAATAGGTTGTATACTTTACTTGTGTATATCCAGCCGTTATTAAGGATCGTTCGAAGTAGACGTACGTTTTCGTGTTGCTGCATCTACGGTGAGACTCGGAGACGAGCGTTGTAGGAGTGCTAGTGTTGCGTTGCGCCTTTCATGGCTCAGAGGTAAGTACATATGTACGGCCTTTTCATATCAAAATATGCGTAAGTGCTTGATGTTTCAAATGAATGTTTGTTATATGAAATAGTATGAGAATGCATGTTTTCCACCCGAAAGTTGTTAAACTATTTTATTCATCTCCTTTGCGAACTCTCGGAAATTACTTGTAAAATTTTGATATTTTGATTATGTTTATGTGAAAGAGAAGAAATAAAATACCTCTAATAGACTTAGGACGATGTACAGAGTACTGTTATTAATGGGAGGCGTCAAGCGATCCTCCATTTTCTTATGGCTAAGACCATTGAAGCAATGCTTCTTATTATTGGATAGAACGTCAATGTTCAAAAATCCGCCCCCGATGAGCCAAAATGTATCAAGATATTGAGGCCAAGGGGTTTATAGAGCTATAGAGTGCTACTTATACTTGTAAGGGTCACTACGGTATAGGGGTGTCGACACTTAAGGCCTTTTAGCTAATGTTGTGAGCGGGGTTGACGAATGGGCTCCCTTAACGCTCGGGTGAAATAGGGTTTGATAGACCCTAGAAGGAACCCTTAGTAGTTGTTTCGTGATCCCTCTGTTTACATCGATCCTGCTGGTGGCTCTTGACACGCCTCAGCAAAATTAAACTGTTGATTGAAGCCAAAGTTATAAATTGACTACTTGTTAATGTTGTTTGTGGCTCTTGATTGCCCTAATCAATTGAAATGATTTGTTATGATTTGGCTACTCATGAACTAAGTTATCCTCCTAAATGGACTTGTTTACTCTGGTTATGTTACGAACTACTCGTGGTTTCTCAATGTTATTAAATTGAGATGTTTTGTTACTCGTTTACTTCCAGTCGTTCCAAATTATCCAACTTGATAGCTTTACTGTTTAAATCTCCTAATTTATTCCAACTCATGCTTCCGTGCCACTCGTTGCTTTACATGTCGTAGTATGTATTTACTCAGTTTTTACTGATTATTTCTTCAAAACTGCGTCGGCATTTGCCATTTTAAAACCGCAGGTCGTCAATCAAAGAGGGGGATGGGAACGCTGGAACGAGACGAAGAAGTATAGCTTAACTCAGATCACTTAGTAGATCACACACGATTTGTTTTAGATTGTACTTAATATCGAAATTTTGTTATGTACTTTAACCGAAATGTAAACTTAATAGTTAATCATCTACTTTTGGAAGTCGATTGTCGCATTAACCCTGAACCGAGATCCCGGGTCGTTTCAGATGGTATCAGAGCATCGGTTCTCCGGTTAAAGTGACTTTTCGATTTCCATTAGTAGAGGATAAGAAAGATAAAACGTTTCAAAATTTAAAATTGATTAGGATAACCCAATTTGGCAATAAGAAGTAAACAAGCCGTCGGGGAGTTTGGGTACTTACGTATTATGAAACTCGACTTGTACCGTATATGTTGATTAAATATTAATGACTATTTGAGATTTTCATGAAAAGTCTACTTGCCTATTTACAGGCGCAATATTTATGTGACATGCCTATTTATATCGAATTGTTCGTCGTAGTTGTGTGATGCGTATCTTTGACTCTTTATTTTTGTAAGTAATTTCTCGACGAGAGAGTAACGACGTTGTGACTTAGAAGACCCCGAGACCATTCTTTCGCACCTACGAGTGACGAACCTTAAAACATTAGTTTGAATTTGGTTTATTTTGAGTTAGTTTGACATGGTTCTTTCCAAAATTAGAAACTTTTGAAAATAAAGTATTTATTACAAAAAAATGGATTCTGAAAATTATTGGCGTTTCAAGCTACCAATTGTCAAGTGATATGGACCACTTTGTTTAGCAGTCCGCTGGCGTGACTCTTAGTACGACGGTACTATGAGTTGTACCCGCTGTGTAGACTAAGTTGGAACATTTGAAACATATGCGAGTTGTGATGGAGAGACACCTTGTGTGACGACACATAGTGTTCTTTTCCTCCTCGTATGCGTGGAATACTTGAGGTGATTGATTTAGCTAATCCTATACAGGTAAAAAAAAAAAAAAAAAAAAAACAATTTCTTTATTCCGGATAAGCAAAGCAAAATGACATGTTAGTTTCGATCAAAATATTTCTTTAAATGTTTCGAGACTTGTTAAATGCTAGAAAATTTTCGAATTGCTTTGTAAATGTGATAAGTTGCATTTTGGTCTAACATTTCAAAATTCAGTGCGAACTTTTACTTGAGCTAATTTCATACGAAACCCTACTGTGATGCGAGTCTAGGCTGGATAGTAATATAGACTCATAATAGACCCCGTCCTGCGAAGAGTGAGAATGAGGAATTTCTTCCCGTTAAGGTATTGCTAACTGACCAACTAAGGAAGCCATCTTTTGGGAGCAGAACATTCGACGAGAGCTATTTAGGTACTTGTCTGGCTATGTCAAATAGACTGAGTCACTGTGCTACATTTCATGTGCATTTCATGTATGAGGGTAAGTATAGTATGAGATCTTCGGGGACGAAGATTCTTTTAAGGTGGGTAGATTGTAACACCCCTATTTCTCAAGTGAGCTCTAAGTGCAATATCAAGACTTTGGGGACGAATTTGTAAATAGTATTGCACGGCTTTAAAAGTTAGAATTTCGGAGTGTTGGCGATATTCGGAAGTTGTTAGAATGATTTTGAGGCACTAGACATATTGGGGGTGGTTGTGCAATTCTTTGAAATTAAGTAGAACATCTAATTCTAGTTTATACACTAAAGTTTGTAAAACTACACTTCTTACCCCTATGCATGATGGACACTTGTCCTAAGTGTTTTGACACAATTTCTATGAGTTGGCAACACCCAACATCTATATTCATCATCTCCCAGCAGAAAATTACATCATCTTCCCATTATCTTTTTTTTCCCTCTTCCTCTCAACCACCAAGAACACCACCACCTCAACCAAGGAACTACCACCAAACAGCCACCAACTCCAGACCTGCTACAACCCCGAGTAGCCCTCACCACAAGGATCAAAACGCCCCAAACAGTTCGGGATTTCATCAAGAAACGAGTGAGATATTCGGGTTTGAAGGTAAGAACCCTAGTTCGGTTTTTCGTCGATTTCTCCCTCCTCGTTGCAACCCATCACAATTAACACACATATTCTTGTTCCTTGTGTCGAGGCGAACCTGGGAAGCACAAGCATGCCCTGCAAATCGCCGGATTTTGCTCCAGCCACCGTGCCGCCGCCGCCAAACCTCCATGGCCGACCAAAAATGGTAACTCCTTCATTTCTCCACCGAATTCGATGTTCCTTACATCAATGTGATCCCCATGAACTTAGGAATGCATTAGAAGCATCAAAACCTGCCCAGATTTTGGTTAGGTTCGAGTTTTGTTTCATTTTTCACTCTTGGTTCGTTTTTCCGTCATGCATAAACAGCCCCTGTTCAAATGATCATATCTCTCTCGTTTTTAATCCGTTTTGAGCGATTCAGGACTTTCTGGAAACCTCAGACAATTGGCTACAACTTTCATGTTTTAAGTTTTGTCAAATTCGGTCTCTAAACCACCTAAAAATCGAATTGAAGTTGCTGTGTTCGTGCTTGTTCATGCTGAGTTTTTCCCACCAGCATTTTTGACCCAACTTTGGATCTCTGTATCTCCCTCGTTTTTGGTCCGTTTTGGATGATTCTTACCTTTCTGGAAAGCCTGGACATAGCTATACAACTTTCATTAAGATTTCTTTGTTTGATTTCAAGTCTAACCTGTCTAAATTTGGCCTTGAATAGGGCTGGTTTGATGTGTTTTTGAACCATTAAAAGCTGAAAATTTTCTAAGTATAGAATCCTATGGTGAAACACCCATTTTCTAACCATTGCATCTTCTTCAAAACTTAATGAAATTTAGATTTCTTTTCTCCTGTGTAAAGCTGATACATAATACTTCATTTCATCGTCTCTGGGTCATCTTCAAATTTATAACGGATTTCTCACAAAACGAGCCTAAAGTTGCTAGTTTGAACTCGCGAAGCACTATCGAATTTGTCTAAGTATTGAATCGTGATTTTCTTCCAACTTTGACTAGCGATATCTCCTTGAATACTTAGAGTTTCTAGGAGTTCAAATATGTTCTGGAATCCTTGAACTATCATCTTCAAAACCCTATTCTCAGATTTTCAAGTATCCCCCTCAATTGATTACAAATCAGCTCTAAAGTTGACTAGTTGAGTCGATTTTCTTCTATATTTGACTTTTGAATTCGACACTCTAATGACATTTCTAGCCGTAGTGTTCTTCACGAAACTTGCTCGTATTCATATTCTGAGTCTATATATCAAGTTTGACCAAGTTTGACTTTTCAAAAACCCTAGTTTGACTGAACTGTATAGGAGGGGCAAAATAGTAATTTCACTTAGAATTGAATTGGGTTTCGTATAAGTAACTTGGAGTTTGTCAGCATGTCTTGTATGCGTATTTGGAGTACTCGTATATAATTCTGGGCTAGTGTTGACCAAGTCAAATGTGGGGGTCTTTTTGCAGTTTTACTAAACTTCGGGGGCCTATGTGCAATTAATTAAAACTTTGCATTTGAACAAAGTTAATGTTTTGAGACCAACAACCTGACTTAGAAGGATACTTGGAGCCTTAAGAATGAATTATTTGACTCGGGAGTTATTAAATCAATGGTGGGGGTCTTTCTGTAATTTTAGCAAACTTTAGGGGCCTAAGTGTAATTTACTGAAAGTTGTAGATCTCGATGCTAAGTTTATATGGATGAGTTAAGAGTCATTCTTGGATGTTGTTGGGCCAGTATGAGTGTAATATGGGGTCCAGGCACAATCAGGGACTGTACTGGACAGTTTCAAAGTATTAGGGGCATTTTGGTCAAGTTAGCTTGCGTGACCTGCATTTTATTGCATTCTTGCATAAAACCTCATATAGAGGATATATGCTAATAGGTTGTATACTTTACTTGTGTATATCCAGCCGTTATTAAGGATCGTTCGAAGTAGACGTACGTTTTCGTGTTGCTGCATCTACGGTGAGACTCGGAGACGAGCGTTGTAGGAGTGCTAGTGTTGCGTTGCGCCTTTCATGGCTCAGAGGTAAGTACATATGTACGGCCTTTTCATATCAAAATATGCGTAAGTGCTTGATGTTTCAAATGAATGTTTGTTATATGAAATAGTATGAGAATGCATGTTTTCCACCCGAAAGTTGTTAAACTATTTTATTCATCTCCTTTGCGAAATCTCGGAAATTACTTGTAAAATTTTGATATTTTGATTATGTTTATGTGAAAGAGAAGAAATAAAATACCTCTAATAGACTTAGGACGATGTACAGAGTACTGTTATTAATGGGAGGCGTCAAGCGATCCTCCATTTTCTTATGGCTAAGACCATTGAAGCAATGCTTCTTATTATTGGATAGAACGTCAATGTTCAAAAATCCGCCCCCGATGAGCCAAAATGTATCAAGATATTGAGGCCAAGGGGTTTATAGAGCTATAGAGTGCTACTTATACTTGTAAGGGTCACTACGGTATAGGGGTGTCGACACTTAAGGCCTTTTAGCTAATGTTGTGAGCGGGGTTGACGAATGGGCTCCCTTAACGCTCGGGTGAAATAGGGTTTGATAGACCCTAGAAGGAACCCTTAGTAGTTGTTTCGTGATCCCTCTGTTTACATCGATCCTGCTGGTGGCTCTTGACACGCCTCAGCAAAATTAAACTGTTGATTGAAGCCAAAGTTATAAATTGACTACTTGTTAATGTTGTTTGTGGCTCTTGATTGCCCTAATCAATTGAAATGATTTGTTATGATTTGGCTACTCATGAACTAAGTTATCCTCCTAAATGGACTTGTTTACTCTGGTTATGTTACGAACTACTCGTGGTTTCTCAATGTTATTAAATTGAGATGTTTTGTTACTCGTTTACTTCCAGTCGTTCCAAATTATCCAACTTGATAGCTTTACTGTTTAAATCTCCTAATTTATTCCAACTCATGCTTCCGTGCCACTCGTTGCTTTACATGTCGTAGTATGTATTTACTCAGTTTTTACTGATTATTTCTTCAAAACTGCGTCGGCATTTGCCATTTTAAAACCGCAGGTCGTCAATCAAAGAGGGGGATGGGAACGCTGGAACGAGACGAAGAAGTATAGCTTAACTCAGATCACTTAGTAGATCACACACGATTTGTTTTAGATTGTACTTAATATCGAAATTTTGTTATGTACTTTAACCGAAATGTAAACTTAATAGTTAATCATCTACTTTTGGAAGTCGATTGTCGCATTAACCCTGAACCGAGATCCCGGGTCGTTTCATCACTTTTCTGGCTCTCTTTTTTTTTTGGTCAAAAGGATATATATTGAGAAGGGAAACAAGATCAGTACAAAACTTATCCTCCATCATCATGGACAGAGGACACTTGAGTGACAAAACAACTGCTTTTATCTATCTCTAGCAATCTATCAAGACAAGCTTGATCATCTAAACATAGAACCGGTGAAATCCATTTTTTGCTGGCTAACTTGGCTAACCAATCAGCACAGGCATTTGTTGTTCTTCTAATCCAATGAAATTAAATATGAGTTTCATCCAAAAGAGCTTGATTATCTTCAACTAGTCCTGAGTTGTAAATGTCGGGAGGATTTTTCTTTTTTGCCATAAGAACTGCTTGTTGGCAGTCACTCTCAATCCAGCAGGGGGTTTGGAGGTCTTGAGCAACTTTACATCCCCATCTGAGGGCTATTAGTTCAGCATTTAAAGCAGAGAAGGACATGGCTCTCTTAGTCATATGATGAGTGCAGTTTCCTTTGGAGTTTCTTATGATTATTGCTATGGAAGCACGAGCAGAATTCATGTTCCAGTTGGAGTCAACATTTATCTTCAGCCATCCATCCCTTGGATTGGACCAAGAGGTAGCCTGAGAAGTTGTGGTGGCAGGCGAAACCTGAGAGGTGCTGTCATGAGGGCTATTAGCTTTCAGAAAGTGAGATCTCCAAATGGTTGCTTCCTCAATAGCATCTTGAGGATCAGGAGGGGTGTTGTTGAATACAAACTGGTTTCTTGCTAACCAAATACTCCAGCTGAGGAAGATTGTTCTTTCTAAATAATCGGGGGGATGGCTTTTTCTTTTGAAAGGGTGTGCATTGCCAAAAACCATCCAGCTACAGAGTTTATACTGTATAGGTCAGAGACAGAAATGAGGCCAGAGGAAAACCAAATTGGCTGTGTCCAAGGGCAGTGAAAAAGAAGATGATCAACAGTTTCTGCCTCTTTTTTGCACAAAGGACACAATGGGTCAGGGGAGCATTTTCCTCTTGAAAGATTGACCTTTGTGGGGAGAATATTAAGAAGGATTCTCCACCAGAAGTGCTTGAGTTTAGAGGGAAGAGCAAGAGACCAAATCTGATTAAGGCAAGCATTGAAATCCATGGTGGGAGAGCTAGTGGGTGGACAAGTGTTGATAGTCTTCTTACCTTGATCAAAGAGTCTTTGGGCTGTTTTGTAACCTGACTTCACAGTGTAGGCACCTTGTTGAGACCAAATCCATACTCTCTGATCTTCTCTATTTTTCCAAGGGATAGGAATAGATAGAATTTGCTTTGCTGCTTCTGTGCTGAACATAGAGTGGATTAGAGAAACATTTCAGCTCCTCAAAATTGGATTAGTGAGGTCAGTCTCCAAGAGGTCCTCATTCTCAGTGAAAGAGCCACACTGAGCAGAAATGTTTAAGTCCTTGTGGAGCCACTTATCTTTAAAAACTCTGATCTTTTTGGCCATTTCCCACTATCCATTTTGAGTCACTAATCAGAATGTTCTTTGTCACCATAAGGTCACTCCGACTTCTGCTACAACCAGATATTTTCTTTGCATCCCAGAAACTGGAGTTGGGGTGGTAGAGGGCTTTGTACACTTTTGATGCAAGAAGGTCTTCATTTAAAGATATTCTCCATTCTTGTTTGACTACAAGAGCATGGTTGAAAGACTTGAAATCTCTTAAACCTATGCCCCCCTCAGATTTGCTTTTTGTGATTTTGCTCCAAGCAAGCCAATTGATTTTCTTCTCTCACATGTTAAGCTGATCAATGGTGTGGGCCGAGAGAGTAGCCTCAGCCCTTTTCTCTTGGGTTTCACTCTAAGGGCCTGACATCATAGACCTACCCTAAAAGCTTGTAATTGATACAAAAAGAAGCCCACTAGGAAAATTTATCACCTACTTCCACAACACCTCCACATAATTGTGAAGAGATAATTTGCTAACAACTTTTTGGAAAAAAGTTAGCTTAAGACCCTGTTTGGTATGAACGGAAAACTTAGAAAACCGGCTGAAAAAAATTTTGGACGAAAAATCCAGTTGAACTGAAAATTCAAATTTGTTTGGTATGAGTCAAAATTGCAGATTATTAATTTGATACAGTTGACAAAATTAAAGATATATATAGTCAAACACTCACTTATAAACGAAATAGGATCATGTTAATGTGGAGAACACTATAAAATTATTTTTCTGATATTTGCAGCTGCATAATCCTACAGTTGCATTGAGATTGTTTTAATGTGCAGATTTTCAACTTAAAATTTAGAGGCACAACAAACAGAATAAAATTAAAATTGCCGATTTTATCAAATCGGATTAAAATTCTAGTTTCCAAAGATACATAAAACTCATTTTGTAGGCATTTCAAGTAGGAAAAGCCCGGCATTGAAGATGTATCACTCTGTCTCTCCTCTTTGTTCCCAATTGACTTTTTTACACTGTTCACCGGGTCACTTGACCCGGTGATTGGGATAGTAAAGTTATGCAACTTTTTGATAATTTTTTTCATGTTATTGTAGAGTAAAATGTTCTCCATAATACGGTGAAAAAAATATCAAAAAATTGCATCGTTTTGCTATTCAAATCACTCGGACTTGACCCACATACGAGTCAAAAAGTCAAGATGTGAACAAACAGCAAAGACGGAGTGGTACATGAGATAGCTTCTTTAACTCTGAACAAGTGGCACGTACGAAAGAACTATTACTGCACCACACCCCATCTCAAGGGATGCAGAAAAGAAAGGCCAATTATCAAATAATTTGGATATAGAAATTGAAAAAATATGGTTCAAAAGTGACAAAAACAGTTTGCCAGGTAAGCTGAGATCCAGTTTTATTGCGATTTTTTTCGTGTTTATGCTTCTTTGTTTGCGCTCTAAGATGTTGTTTTTTATTTCAGACTAAGAGTATACATAATTCCACTCCGATAGGTTTCTCTTAAATACAGTACCAGAATGAGCATACAAATGCGACGCAGTTCGTATTGTTTACGCAATCCTAACCAAATAATTTGAAGTACTAGTACTATATAAAGGCTTTAATTTTAACTATCGTTATGGTGCTGTTTGAGTGAGCTAGATTCAAGTGAGTGATTTAGCCAATAAGTCCATTTAATCTTTCATAAGTGTTTGGATATAGTATATTATAGATTATTATTAATTTTTGTCAAGTTCGTATGTTTTTTTATACTCCGAGATCCACCAATACAGTTCAGAATTCCTTAAAAGCAATCATGAATTCACCAAAACCCAAATAATATGAAATCCCGCAGAAAAAATCGGATTTTCAGAACTCCCTACAAACCGTAATTTTATAATTCCCACCATAAAGTTGAATTCCTTCAAAAATCCAGAATTCTAAAATGAGAGATTATTGGTAATATTGGTAATATTTTCATATTTGTGACCTGTCCTCCCCTCTTGTATTATTCACCTCCAAACACCCATGTATCAAGTTATTAGAAATGAAGTGAAAAATCCATCTCCAGCTTGGACTAAACTGCAATGCCTTCAAAACTGATGACATGAACTGGATTTGTTCAACAGCCGTTGGATCAGCAGAAGAGGTGTTTCAGCAGCCGTTGGATTTAGATGAATGTTAGCTTTTAAATCTCCTTTGTTCTTTTAGTAGTACGGCACCGTTTCAATAACGGCAGCAGCCATTAGATTGAGTGCACAATCTGTTTGGTCCTTGTTTGCCAACTATGTGCTGACTGTGCTAGGTCGTTGCTTTCTTTGTTTATTTGCATTTGGCTCCCCTTTCCTTGAGAGGATAAGAGCAGAACTCTCACCATTCATTTGGTGTATTGTATTTTCCATCTTCAATACTGAATCGATGTTTTTCTCTCTAAAACCTTCTCTCTCTCGAATTCTAATATGGTATCAGAGCTTTGCTCTTTCGATCTAGGGTTTGGATTTTGAAACTGCAGAAGAAGGTGTTGTGATTTGAAGATCACAGAGAGTAGTCCAAAATACAATACAATACACCAAATGAATGGTGAGAGTGGATGCTTACCTTGAAGTTACAAATACTTGCTACCATTATGTATCTTATTTTTCTCCTCATTCTGACTTTACTACTATTCATTGGGTCAACGTAATTTGGATAACAAAATGATGTAATTTTTGATAATCTTTTATGATGCTGTAGAATAAAAGTTATTCCATAACACGGTCAAAAAATTATTAAAAAATCGCATCGTTTTGCGATCTCAATCACACAAATACGAGTCAAAAAATCACTATAGGAGGGAAGGAAGAAAATATCAGAGTGGTACTTATTTAGACAAACCACATGCTTCTTACGTGTTATCTCATCACATAATTGAAACTTTACCAATCAGTCATCCTAAAACACCCTTGACCTCAATTGAATACTTTGGACAAATGAAGGGTATTTCAGTCATTTCCATTTTGGGTGGGCTATAAAATGCAACTGGTGATTCTGCCACCCTCACCACCCTCAGTTCAATGGAACAAGAAAGGGAACTCCAGCTCCTCCCCACATCACAGCCCTCATTTTCTATCTCCGGCATACCATTCCGGCCACCGGATTCCCAGTTCACCGGTCTGGCCAAACGGCCACCACTAGACCTCCAGCTATCCATAAGCCTGAGCCCAACTGCTTCACCCTCAGGTCCCAAGCCTGGGACCCTTTCCACGGTAGAGGCCCTGAAATGGCAGGCGGCGGAGCAAATTAGGCTGGCGGCGATGGAGAAGACGTATGCGGAGCGCGTGAGGGAGCTGACGAAGAGAGAGATCGAGTTGGCGCAGTCGGAGTTTGCACGTGCGAGGCACGTGTGGGAGAGGGCTCGAGTGGAGGTGGAGAAGGTGGAGAGGATGAAGGAGAGGGCTAGTCGCCGGATGGCGGACTCCACGTGCATGGAGATCACGTGCCGCTCTTGCAGACAAAAGTTTCGAGCTTAATGTGTTTGTCAGGCTGGATCAGACTGGACTGAATTATATTATACTGATATGATTTAGTTTATTTTCAAAATTGTATTAACTTAATTTGCACACTAGCGGTCAAGGCCCTAGCTAGTACGATAAGTGAGAGGGTTGTGATTTAATTTTTGAAAATGTTGGGATTTGTTAGATCATAAGTTAGTTTAAATTCTAGAAAAAAAAAGTGTGACTAAGAATAAAAGCAGGATAACATATTCGCAATGTATGTATCTTAATTTTCTAGTTCCTTTTATCCTTTGTTTGCAGATGATGAACACACTGTCACACTATGGGGTTATTAATAAGAAATTCCAAAGTAGAGTATACGCCTAAAGGAGAGATCAAAATTTATCAAAAGTACTCTTCTTTGCATGTGATTGAATATGTTTTAGTTCTTTTCATGTAAATACATTTATAGGGAGATCAAAGAAATGACTCGTGGAACTTGTCAGAGTGGTAAGTAATTTGATGTCCAAGTTCACCTCCAGGATTCAAACTTTGGTACACTCTATGCAGTTAGATTGTAATACATGAAGCTTGTACGTACCATGATGTACCGTCTATGTAAATGACAAAAAAGAATAATTGAGTTATGATGTGACCAACATAAAGTATACGTACCTGCAAATTTGAATAAGATTAGTCGCTAGGTGATAGCGCAACAAGTGAATGAATCATAATGTTCGGATGAACTAGGTTTCTCGACATAGGCATACACTACTTCTTATAAGTTCGCTAATGTAAATTAATACCACTTTGTCCCAGCTCTTTCTTCTCAATTTAATTTTTACCACTATTCATTGGGTCATTTTGACCCGATGATTTAGATAGCAAAACGATGTGATTTTTTGATAATTTTTTCATGGCATTATAGAGTAAAAGTTGCTCTATAACACGGTGAAAAAATTATCAAAAAATCACATCGTTTTGATATCCAAATCACCTGGTCAAAGTGACTCAGATACGAGTCAAAAAGTCAGGATGGGAAGAAAGAGCTGGGACGGAGTGGTATTGCACTACAAATCCTTCTCCATGGTGTAAAATGGGAAGGTTTTCACTACTACACACACGGTAGCAACTGTTTATTTCATGGGTTTCTGTCCAAGATGTGTTGTACTTCACCTTACTCTCAATGAATTTCACTGAAATTTGTAAATCTAGATAGAAAAAATTTCGATCTTCAGATGCATGAGTAGCTGTGATACAGTGTTTTTGTGACTGTTGAGCTGTTTGAGCAATTGGAGGCTGTTAGTTTTCTGTTCTCAGTACTTTGATAGAAAGTTGGTTGAATCTTTGTTAAGAGAGAGAGAGAGAGAAGAAAGGACACTGTTGGGTTGGGGTTCAGAGAGTCCAACTAAGAACAATCAATCATATGCACAAGAGAACAAACCAATCACCAAAATGAGAATGAGATTGATAGAGCTATCCAACATCTTTCCATTTTTGCGGACTTCTATGCTTTCTCTACCTATGAAACATCCATGTCCTGAGCAGTGAGCAATGTTTTCCTAACTGTTCCTATACCTCCACAACTGTACTCTGTTGACTGCTAACGTGTGTTGACTGCATTCAGACGCTTTGATTTATGGACCACTACCGTTTGAGCCCCTTTTTCTCTCCTAAGCCTAGGAAGTAGGGGTGCGTACGGATCGGATCGGTCCGGATTGAGGTTGAGTTAATCCGATCCGCCGGTTTACGTATCGAAACGGATCGGAGCCAATCGGATCAACAGTTTTGCGGATCGGACCGGTTTAATCTGCGGATCGCATATATTTTAAAATATTTTCGAATATGTTCAACTAACAAAGTAAACACTGATTTACAATTATCGTTTGGCATAATTTTTAGTTAACGTACAAAATATTTTCCTCTTTATATCATCAAATATCGAAATTATTCAACACAATATCAGTAAGTAATGACATTACTAAGTTCAAGTTAGCATAAAAACAAATCATAGTGATGAAAGTAGTAAAAATAACATAATAATAAGTGTAAACGGATCGAACAGATTGACGAATCGGATCGGATTCATATTTCTTGATCCTTGTTCGATCCGTCACAGATCGGTCCGGACCCAATCCGTCACGGATCGGATGGATTTGCGAATCGGTGCGCATTGACGGATACTTGTGCACCCCTACTAGGAAGTGTTTTGAGCTTTGGAGGTTTTGTATGATTTGAGTCTCTCAAGTGAATGAGTCATGAACATGGCTTGTTCAAGTGACAAGGATTTTGATACCCAAGCTCAACGTCAGAAATAGAATTATAAAAATATCTAAATTTTGTTGGGGCTGTTTGGATACGCGAATGGCGCAGTTAATGATTTGTCAAAATATTGGTTAAACCGTTTGAAAGTACGGATCTCCCATTCCAGAGCCTGAATTATTTTCATTTTAATCTTCTTTGAAGGACAATTAAATGTACAGGGAAGACTAAAACATATGTGGGAGCTCCGAAGAATTTTCATTAAAAGAATCTAGTACTTGTAATTGTGCAACAAAGTTCTGAATTTAATAAAATATACTAATAATCTATCAACAATCTACTCATATCTAAACGTTCAAGATTAAAGGAACTTATTAGCTAAAATGATCACTTCATCTATCTCATCCAAACTACCGCCCATTGAATTGCATCGATCCATTCCTGCATCAAAACTAAACTTGAACCACATTTGAATGTTGATCATCTCTTGCACATTAATCATAGAGCACACACCATGTCACAATTTCTGTCAAGAGAGAGTTCTCATAAAGTCATAAGTCAGGCCACCTTAGACCAGTGTTGGGAAGGGGATGGGTGTTTTAATAGATACCCACACATTTTCAGTTATGAGATTGTCAATTATAGATTATAGACTCTAGCATGTGATTTGCATGCTATTGCACTTAAAGCATAATATATTTACTTCAAAAGTATTTTTGAAGTAATTAGGGGCAAAACAAGAGTTGTCGAGTTCATATTAACAAAAGCAGCTGGGGTGGTAGCTCAAGTGGTTGAGCGTTGGAAACCCGTGCATGAGGTCCCGGATTTAAATTCGTTTGACGGCAAAATCAATTTCTAAAAAAAAAGTTCCTGTACACAAAAAGAAAGTGAAGCTAAAAGATCAAGGGCCTCATTGTGAAGGGAGAAGAATTTGGGGGAGTGGCGACAAAGGTATCATCAATAGCTAGCTTATCATGAGAAGCCAAACAAGACACTAGTCAAAGTATGGGATCCAACACAAAAGAGGGCATTTTTAGATAGGACTGGGGGTCTTTGCAAGAAAGCAATGATCAGATCATCAGAAGGCAGTGGTGAACAGCAATTTCATTTTGTCAGCAACCTCGACAAAAAAATTGAAATAAAAAATTCCAAATTTAACTTTATTACTACCATCATTACTTTGAAGAAGATACATGTAATCTGTCATGCCTTTTCAATGATACACAAACTGATTAAGCTTGTTCCATGGTTTTGATGAATCTGAGGGAAAAAAGTTCCACATATGACATATGTAGTCCTTGTGAAAGCTACACTACTAGCAATTAAACCCCATCAAGGGTATGGGGAGAGAAAGGAGATGGGGACACTCCCTCTCATTGTCTCAACTTTAGTTGTCCTCTAAAATTGGTTTTGGTACAATGCACCACTTAAGTTGATGACTATCCTTAACTTTGAGATTGAGATTTTGGGTAAAAGACATGTTCACCCCTCTAATTTGACAGGAGAACACTTTCACCTCTTACAATTTGGAAATTGACACTTTCGCCCCTTCAATCTGCCGAATTCCATGTAACTAACACCCCTGATTATGATATTTGTCTGGGACAGGGTCCGTTAGAGCATCTCCAACCGTGTGGGGGGGGGGGGGGGGCAAAAGCGTATAAAATACAATTCATGTCCAACCGTGAGGGGGGAAATGGGGAAGGTGGGGGATGATTTTAGGCATGGTTGGGGGTGATTTAGGGTGCATTTCCTCTAACATAACCCCCCCCCCCCATGGTGGCGGGTGGGGGGAATGGAATGGGTTGAAAATGAATAGTAGTCTGGGGAGGGGATGGGAGGGGGACGGGGGAAATGGTGGGCCCGTGGGGGAGGTTGTGGGAAGGGACAATGACATGGATTCGAGATGCCCTTTGGGGATCTCCAATCCCATTGTTTGTGTGTGTGTGTGTGTGTGGGGGGGGGGGGGGGGGGGGGTGTTATAAACAGATGGTTCAAGTCCAACCCCTTGGGGGTAGGGGGAGGGGTGCTAGGGGACAGTTGTTGCTCTGGGTGTGAGATGATTAGGGGGATTTCGCCATGGACCCCTCTCCCGCTGGGGCGGTTAATTAATCTAACACTTTACAATATTAATTACACATAATAATGTTTATGATTATATTATATATTTTTATTATGATTAATATATTTTAATATCTATTAATAATGCATTCTCATATTCTTGGAACTAGGAAATTCAAAAAGAAAAAGAAAAAATTAATGTTGGCCCCAGCCAGGAATATGATCATTAAAAATCTGCTGGACACAGTTGCTAATGGAAGAAGGGCATATGAAACGTCACAACTATCTTCTTGCATAAAGTTCTTATGAAAAATACATGAACACCATGAAAATGTCTAAAAGGGACATGCTCCAGATATAGCCCTTTAATAAATGACTATTTTTATGTAATCGTTGTTAAGTTGGTTTATTTTGTGTGTTTTATTACCGTTTTACTCGTTGTCGTTTGTATTAGTGTTCAATTCTCTTTCTTGTAAAAACGTATTTTGTAGAATGAAAGTGTTTATTATTATTATTATTATTATTATTATTATTATTATATTTTGCAATATATTTATACTTAATAATATTTTATGATTATATTAGTAATTTTATTATGATTAATATATTTTAGCATTTATTAATCATATATTCTCGACCTCTTCGAACCAGAAAATCCAAAAAGGACAAAGCAAAAATTGATGATGGTCCCAACCAAGAATATGATCATGTATAATCTGCTAAACGGACACATTTGCTGAATGAGAAAGGGCATAGGAAACGTCACAATGATATTCTTGCACAAAAGTCTTATGAAGAAGACATTAATGTCATGAAAATATCTACAAGGTACATGACTACAACTAGACTAGAGCCTTTTATTTTCAGAACTTGCAAGGTGAAATTTTCGTAAAACATATTCCCATAAAGTTATTTGGAGGTGCTTATGGAGGTTCGACCAATGTGTCTGAACAATATTTCCTAGTTTATGTTTGATTTAGCAGTAATATGAAAAAAACGGTAATATTATTTCACAATTTTACACTCAAATCGAATCAACCTAACACCACGCATTAATGTATATACAAGTTCCATATACGTTAAGCTATAAAATACGTACACATTTATGCTATATTTTATGAGAATCATAACTCAATTAAGTATTATACTAAACAGATTCTAAATTCAGAGCGGTGTAGAACGGTTTGACAAGTTGTACTCACTGTTACCATGCACACACCTACTAGCGAGAACTGAACCACGTGGCCAAAATAAAACTTGACAAGAACAAGGGAGTAGTAGATGTAAATTTGCTATGGGTTTACCTTTTAGTAGGGCTGGCTTTCAACCCAATGGCCCGCCCAACCCAAAATCGGCATCTTTCAGGCATGGGTTCATAAAATTTCGGCCCGTTATGGGCTTGGCTTGAATTTTAAACCCAACCAACATATGAGTTATGTAACTTCGAACGGAACCCAGCCCAACCAAAACCCGCTATTACATGTCAGCATATATATTTAAATATGTGTATGTATGTGCTTGTCTATATAAGTGTATTATATAATTTACACATAAAATATGATATTTTAAATATAAAATAAGAAAATATAGTTGAAAAGTTTCAGTCCCCCATGTTGTGGTTGATATTTGCATGTAAAGTAATATTAAATGTCGTGTACTTATTTTTAATCAATAGTTTTATTTCTTAATTAAATTAAATTAGTATATTAATCCATGTGTTTACTTGGGTTTAAACTTTCTTAGAATGTTACACACATAGGCTTGGGTCTTGGCCTGATTGGCGTGTTGGGTTGGGCTTGGGTTTTTTCAGACACTCGGCCTGGTTCGGCCCGACCCATCCTAGCCGGCCCACATAGTATAATCATAATATGCTTGTTTGGAAACGTGGATTTAATCCAATGTTATTAAAACTGATCATTTTAATTTAATTCAATTTGGTATGACATAATTTTAAGCTAAAAATATGCAGATTAAAATAATCTCAGTGCAATTGTAACATCTCTAAAATTGAGGATTACCCCCTCCAACGAGATAAAAAATGGTGTATTAAAGTTTCGGTTTGTTAATAACATGGTAATGGTCCTTGTAAAGAGTATGTTAAATAAGATAACGAATGCTTATCCTGCCTGGAGAAGGAAAATCCCATAAGCAAGGGAATAATATAGTTTGGAAGCAGGGGCGAGAGCTAAATATGAGTTATTTGAAACAATAACTAACCAAGAAACGATATGACTTATGATACCGAATTCACGAAAAATGAGAAATAGACATTTGGATGACCGAAGAACCAAAAGAGATGTTGGTGCTATTTCATTCAACAATCACAAATCAACGAATAGCCAAGGAATTGGGCTCACGAAGAATAGAAAGAAAGAAACATATTCCGATCCTTACCACCGGATGATTTCTCAGGGAGCTTAGTCTTGTGTGTCTTCTTTGTAGTTGGGAATATTACTAGTGGTTCGAATAGTTTGCAAAACTTAACTAAGAGGTTGTTCTTCCTATCGTGACTTCCTTGGGAAGCTTGCGGGGTCTAAAAAGGAGTATTCACATACATGCATGTGAAGCCAAAGAAGAAGAGAGCTTGATCCTCTTCTAGGGATTAGAACTATCCATTTACATTTTCACGCGGGAAGCAGTTTTGAAGCTACCTATTCAGTTGAAATACTTGTTTATCGTCGGCTGACAACCATTTGATTTGGAGAAAGGTAAAGTCTCCCATACATCATTCAAAAAAAGTTAGAGAGGGCAAAGATGAAGTGCTAAGCCCTCGCTTCGATGCAAAGACCGGCCAAATCATAGAAAAATTAATTTAAAGATCGTAGTTCAGTGTGTGTATTCAAAAAATTGACTATAAATATCATTATGTTTTATCAAATAAAATAAATTAAGAATCTACTTAAGATGTAGATGGTTGAAAGCCACCACAAGTTATCAAATGAGAAGCTCTAACCTCTCTCTAGGTTTCTAGAGAGAGAGTCGGTCGGTTCAGTTACCCTCCTCCTCCACCGCTTGTGTCACTACTAGAAAAATTGTCTTTCCCGGCGCTTGCAAAGTGCAAGCGCCGTTTTGGGAATTCGTATACGGCAGTTTGTCCAAAAGTGGCGATTGTAGAATTGCAAAGGGCGATTTCACAAAAGGCGCCGTTAAAATTAACGGCATTTTGTTAAAAAGCGTCGTTTGTAGCGTTACAAAGGGTGGTTCCGTGGGAGGCGCCGTTAATTAAACGACGCTATGCAGGTAAGTGCCGTTTTAAGGGCTGCAAAGGGTGGTTGTTTGATATGATTCGTTAAGTTTAACGGCGCTAATAACTAAAGCGTCCTAATATTATTTTTTTAAAGAAATCACACTTTTTAACAGATTGAATCTGCACCGTCGGATGAAAAACCTTATCTCTTTATAACACTTAACCCATCCCACTCTTCCCTCAAACACAGCCGCACCTCCCAATTTCAGATCTCCTCTCTCTCCTTCCCCTATTTCTCTGTCTTCCCGACGGTGATGGTGGGTCATTAGATCTCGAGGTATGGTTTCTCTCTCCGCCTACTCCTTATCTCTCTTCTTCTTCTCTTTCTCCTTCCTCTCTGCTCGAGCTCTTTTCTCCTACTCTTCTCCCTATGTTCTCAGTTCCCCTCTTTCTCTTCTTCCATCTCTCTCCCTCTCTGTCTCCATATTTCTCCGTCTCTTTCTGTTTCTCGATCTGCCTCACCTGCCGTCGCAATCTCTCTATTTCGTCTGTCTCTATTCTTTCTGGGTAAATAATGAGAAAAAAAGTTCTGGAAAAATTGTTGAAGAACTGGATGAATATTTGAAGATCTGAAAGATGGTTAAAGATCTGAAAAGTTGGTGTCGGTTCACTCTGGAAATGGTTGAAGACCTGGAAAGAATCATCGAAGTTATACAAAAGTTGTTGAAGATCTGGACTGCAAAAAAAGTTGGATAAAATCAGTTGAAAAAATACTATTCTTAATGCAAAATATATTTAGTCTCTTTTAATTTCTGGAAAAGCAGTTTAAAACTTTGAAATCTATTAAAAATCATAATTGTATAAAAATTACAAAAAAACGTACACCGTCGTCAGGTTTTACGGCGCTTCTACGCAGCCGCTGTTACCCTTTAAGGCGCTTCAGAAATCCGTCGTTAATCAAAACGGCGTTGGTAACCACCGTTAGACTCCTTACGACACTTAGTTCAACGGCACTTGTGCAACCGCCGTAAAAAACCGCCGCAAAGGCTGCTAACGACGATTTGTAAGCGCCGTTTCTGACAGATTTTCTAGTAGTGTGTGGTCTCCGGTGGAGATGTTCTTCTGGTGGAGTTTGGCTTGGTGTCCGGATCGAAGTCTTCTTTCTGTCTTTTTGGATTCCACCGCGGTTTCTTTCCGCCTTTATCTTTAGATTCGCCGGCGGTTTTGTGCCGCCTCGGTTTTACCGACGGCTTCTTCGCCTGTTTTCACCAGGGTTCCTCTGGCTGCTTACACCACCAAGTTCTTGGTGGCTTGTTTTCATCACCTCGCTAGACTCCGTCGCTCCTACATCCGTCAACCAAAACAGGGAGTCTCTCAGCTTGGTCCCTCTTTCGTCGCCGACGACCTTGCTAAGGTCAATCGATGGCGATTCCCAAGGTTTTGCACCGCCAAATGGTTTTCCTCACCACCCGAGCTCCATTGCTGCTCATGCCGTCGAACTGTCCATGGAGTCTCCAGATCGGTTTTCCCAAGGTTCGCCACACCACCGGTCCACCGTCCTTCACAACTATTTTTAAGATAAGGCTCGTTTGTCTGAATGACCGACATGCCCAAGAGAATTCAAGTCTATCCACAATTAGAGCTTGTTTGGTTGTTGTTTTTCAGTTTGTTTTCACTAGTTTTCATCCCATGTATTTTACATGTTTTTTCTTTGCTGACCTTAGATCGTATAGTTCTGTATCTTCGGGTGACAAGGCAACTTCAGGTTGTAATTTTTTTATTATTTTTTTTTTAGGGTTAAACAATTTCCATATACTAGGAGGTAGAAAGTGTTACATCATTTGATAGAGCCAGTTGAATCCACGCAGGGATTCTGCATATCCATCGCTCAGAATAATTTCTACCTTTTGCCCTAGAAGCTAGTATGTGAGCCACCTTATTTTTATCACGATGAATCCGGCGGAATTGAACTTCTTGAAATTCTGCAGATAACACTTGGAGGTCGTAGAGAAAATCGGTTGTTCTTGAAAAATCCACTATCACTTGACCTTTCAGAACATGTTTGATGTCTTCAATTAGATTTTTTGCGTCGCCTTCTATCATTACCGATTGGAATCCCAGTATTTTTACTTGGCTTAGCCCAACTAACATCGACATGGCTTCTACCTCCCGAACTGATTCAGCCTGAGGGAATGATACTGACACCGCACCAATACCCACGCCATTGCAATTTTTAAGCACCACACCTCCTCCCCCTTGTTTCGACCATGCATCCACAGCCCCATCACATGAGATGATAACCACATCAGTTCCCGGACTTATCGTCTGCTCTGATACTTGGTTAGCTTCCGAAGATGGCGTCATGTCAGTTTCCACCAAGTTTGATAACTCCTCCTTCCTTTGATGAATAACAGAGATGATGTGTTCCGTACTAATGGCCATGTTCTTGAAAATTAGTGCATTTCTAGCATTCCAAAATTCCCAAAACAGCAGACAGGTGGTGATTCTTTCCGACGCCGAAGCTTTGCATAAAATTTTTGCCAACCAGTGCTTAAAACCCAACCGAATATCTAATTTCTCCAAGTCAAAATTAAGGTTCAGCCATATCTTTTTCAAATGAGAGCACTGCGAGAACAAGTGACATTCAGATTCCCCAAAACGTCGGCAGAAAGGACAAATATTTTCCACTTGAATTCCGCGGCGAGATAGATTGCTTGTCGTCGGTGGAGACTCGTGAAAGCATCTCCACATAAAGTGAAGGATATTTTTTAGGAACCTTAATCTTCCATAGCATATCAAAAAAATTGTTCCACCGTTCTTCAAAAGATTTAGAGGCGTCGTTATCATGCATTTTCACCGCTACCTCATACCCAGATTTGACCGTGTAAACTCCTTTTTCCTCGAAATGCCATATAATCCTATCCGGCCTTGGGTTAGCTGGAATAGGAACGTTTTCGATTGCGTGAACATCCACATCCCAAACAAAGTTCTTCAAATACCCAGAATTCCACGATCTATCTGGATTAATGAAACATCCCACAAGTGGAACAAAATCAGTGTTGGGAGTCATTACCTTGAAGTTTCCATGGGTTGGGATCCACGGGTCGCCTAGAGAAGCTGAGCTACCATCTCCAGTACTCCATCTAAGCCCTTTCTGCAATAACTTCCTGCCAAACATAATGCTTCTCCAAGCGAAAGATGGCGCGTTACCTAACTCTGCTGCCAAGAAGGTAGAGTTCGCGAAATATTTCGCTTTTAGTACTCTACTAAGTAAGGAGTTAGGGTTTTGAAGAACCCTCCACCCTTGTTTCGCCAAAAGAGCTTGATTAAACTCCTTCATCTTCTTGAAACCAAGACCTCCATTACTTCTCGAATTCTGCATCTTGTCCCACGCTCGCCAGCTGATTCCTCTTACTTTGTCTTGTTTGAACCACCAAAATTGTCTAACTGAAGCTTCAATTTTATCACACACCCCATCCGGAAAAATAAAGCAAGACATTGTATATGTAGGAATAGCTTGCGCGATTGATTTCACTAGAACTTCCTTTCCTGCAGTAGACAACGTCTTCTCTTTCCATCCTTTCAGCTTGCTGATTAATTTGTTGATCTAGAATTTGAATGTCACAGACTTCTTTCGCCCCATTGTTGTGGGGAGTCCTAAATATTTGTCATATTTATCAACTTCCTGTACACCGGTTTGATGAGGGACACCACTTGAGAAGATCATAGCAGATTTCTCTAACTTGACTTCTTGGCCATAAGCTTTTCCATAATCAGCGATAAGTTTCAGGAGATAATTTATATTTTCCAGCGTTGCACCCGTAAAAAACAATGAATCTTCAGCAAAAAACATGTGGGAGACCACTGGTCCTCCCCTAGACGCCGAAACTCCTTCCAAACAACCCTCCAAGACAGCCTTAGTAACTGATCTCGACAAGAATTCACAGCAAATCAGAAACAAATAGGGAGAAATAGGGGAGCCTTGCCGCAATCCTCTTTCCGGGATCACTTTACCAACCACCGCACCATTACGGACAAAGGAATAACTGACCGTAGAAATACAGTTATGAATCAAGGTAATAAACTTAGGTCCGAACCCTATATGAGCAAGAGCCTCCTTGATGAAATTCCACTCAACTCTATCATACGCTTTACTCATGTATACTTTCAGTGCAACAAATCCACGCTTTCCTTTCTTTATAGTTTTGAGAGAGTGAATTACCTCAAAAGGTGTAAGAATATTGTCCGTAATCAATCTGCCAGGGACAAAAGCACTTTGATTTTCTGCTATAATACCAGGAAGCAGTTTCTTTAGTCTATTTGCAGCCGCTTTCGAAACTATTTTGTAGATGACCGTGCACAGACTTATTGGCCGATACTCACTAGGCTTCCTTGGTTGCTTTGTCTTAGGTATAAGAGCTATCAAAGTAGAATTAAACTCTGTCAAATCTACCCCATCATTCTAAGCACTAAGCACAGTTTTTTGTTACCTGATCTCCAACAACATGCCAGTGTTTTTGAAAGAAACCCGCATTGAAACCATCCACCCCTGGAGCTTTATCCGGCGCCATCTGAAAAAGTGTTGATTTGACTTCCGTGGCCGAATAAGGCGTGTCCATCATGTCACGATCCTCAGGCGAGATTCTAACTTCCATGCACTCTAGGACCGGCCTTATATCCTGCTGCCGAGGGTTAGATGATGTAAAAAGTGCAAAAAAATGATCTTCAAGTACCTTTGTAATCCCATTTGGGTCCGTTACCCACTCCCCTGCCGTGATTTCTATTCCTTGAAAGCTATTTCTGGCTCTTCTAATCGTTGCTTTCTGATGAAAAAATCTAGTTTTTTGATCGCCATGTTTCAACCACTCCGAGCGCGATCTATGCGACCACATAATTTCTTCTCTTTGAAGCATCTCATTGAATTCTTTCCTCATCCCTCTCGCGAAGGACTTCTCTTGTTTGGACCCTTTGCTGCAGCGTCTCCAATCTCTTCCTAATATGAGATAACTTTTTTCTAACACTCCCAAAGACAGTCTTGTCCCAGCCTTTGCATTGATCGGTTGTGTAGCGTAGAAGTTGTGTCGTCTCCCTCCCATTCTGTTCCAGCCAACTAGACCGAATCAAATCATCAAAGCCTGCATGAGTAGTCCACATCTTCTCAAACTGGAAATGTTTAGTACTCGGAGTCGTCTTCTGATACCATTCAAGAAGGATTGGCAAGTGATCTGAATTAGGATCACACAAATGTTGTACCCGAGCTCCTCAGAATCTGTCCATCCAGAGAGGGTTTGCCACTACCCTGTCAAGTCTCTCCTTTATATTGTCTTCTTCTACCTGGTTATTAGACCAAGTGAACGGGTTCCCCGAAAATCCAAGGTAAAGCAGATCTAAATCATTAAGAACAGAACGAAACTGAGTTAACTGACTATAACTTACACCCGAAACTCCTTCTTTCTCCGCAAAGGTCGCTACCGCATTGAAATCGCCGGCAACGCACCACAGATAATTTGGTCGCGGTGAAATACGTCTAAGTAGTTCCCAAGAATGGTGTATGTCCTCCCTGTTAGGATCTCCAGAAAAAAGCTTCCTCATCCTCAGTAATAGTAACATCATTTTAACGGTCGTTAGCTCTATTTAGGTGGACCTGAAGGCTGTCCTTCCACAATAGAGCCAATCCACCACTTTTACCTCTACTTGCCACTGCAAAGCACCTTGCATACCCCAACTTACAACGAACTTTTTCCATGTCACCTTTGCTTGATTTTGTTTCGATTAAGAAATCAAGTCGGGATTATGTCGCCTCACCAAATCGCGAAGCGATAGGAACGTGCTCGGATTCCCGAGGCCCCGCACGTTCCAACAGAGTAGACTCATTGTGCTTGGCGGGAGTGCACCACACTCGCCACCATTAATGCATTAGGGGTCTTTATGGCACCCAACTCCGGTAAAGCATTACTTTCATTACTCACACCACCATCTCCTCTTCCTCTCCCACGCCCCTTCCTCTTCCCCTGCCACGAGTGGAGCTGGTTTGAGCAGCTAGTTTGTTGGCTTCCATCGATTTTGCCTTCGGATTGGGACTTAGCGATGTGTCGCTAATCTTCCACTTCGAGTTGACAATCACCGCGGAGTGGGAAGCTAACTGTTTGCCGCGGTCAGCCACTGGGTTGGCTAGGTTAGTGTCTTCCTCCATAGTTAGCGGGTTATTGAAAACCGTCATAGACGCAAATTCCTTTCCACCTTCAAGTTCCATATCTTCCGAACCCCAGTCACTATCTTAAGCTTCAACGTCTTTTTTATCACCACCAGAGAGGTCCTCCATGCTATCTTCTTCATCAGCTTGAGTCCCATTAATACTACCCCCGGCCTGTTGAGTATTAGGCTCATTTCCATCTTCTTTGTTTGCTGCATTGTCACTGTCAATCGGGTTTTCTACTCGGCAACTGCTACCATCAGTGGTCTTCTTCCTCCTCGGCGGAGGTCTGAACGTGAGCCAAGGTCCATATCCCGGTTGAAATTTCAGCTTCTCCTCTTCACTAACAGCTCTGCACATCTCGCTACAATGAGTAACACAACCGCACCATTCACATAAAGACGGAATCTTTTCATAGCGATAATCAATCCAAAGCTTTTCATCCAGGACTCTGAAATAGCCACCACGCATCAATGGAGATTTTTTGAGAAAGGAGACTCTTGCCCTAACATACTCACCCCCTTCGCTAATTCGAACTGTTGTATCAACCTCAGTAACCCTACCCAACCTTCTGGCTACTCTTCGTATATCTTCATCATTGCGAAGATGAACTGGAAGGTTTTTGATTTGTAACCGGGTAGTTATGTCTTCAAACTCGATCTTATCAACGTTAACCGTTCCATCCCAGTGCTTCAGTAAGAGTAGATTACCGTCAAAGGTCCAAGGGCCTCCATTCAACACACCTTCCAGATCTTCTTTCGACTGAAACTCGATCACGAACCTGTTGTTGTTAACCTCGCTGATATTGATGTCTTTTCCACCCTTCCAGATCTTTTTGAAAAGCTCTTTCGTGGCCCAGACATTGAAAGTTATGGGGTTTAGAAACGAACCAAGGAGGCACGGTCCTAGCTTCTTGAGAGCTTGCCTTAACGTAATCATCATCAAAATCCTCGACAGCCTCTTCTTCCGGTCTGAGCATCGGTGTTAGTCGAGCAGGATCCGACGCCATGATCGCCGCAAGGAAACCCTAGCTATCGATGAAACCTAGTTCGCCTTTCTGTGTTCTCCGAGAAACTCGGAGCTAGTGAAAAAATTCCCTTGTCGGTTGTAAATTCGGGTAATAATAGAGTAGTTTTTGTTAAAAAAAATAAAAAAAAATAAACCCACCTGAGGAGGTCTGTTCAAACCCACGACAAACACAATTTCTGGAAAAAAAACTCTCTATAGCAATGAATTTACTAGCAGTATGATCAAATTCTGCGAATCTTCCATGATTCAGAAGACGAAATTTCATTGATTGGAAACCAAACCGATGAACTACCAGAGAGGTTGAACGAAACCCTAACCCTAACTCCGCCATGAGCGGCCAATCTGAGAATCGAAGCAACCGCAACAACAAGGCGAAGAAGAAGAAGGAGAAGAAGAGCGACGAATTCGAGTTCTGTAAGGTTTGCAGGCTGAATCACGACCAAGGCAATCGCCACAAGTATTTCCCCAACCACGTCAAAGCTCTCTCCTCCTTGCTCTCCCACTTCCACAACAAGCTCTCCGACGTCCGCTTCTTCCTCAGAAACCCTAGCCTTCTTCGTCCTGAACACGCCTCTCGGAATCGTCTCTGGTGCGTTGTTTGCGATTCCGACGTCGATGAGGTTGGTAGCTCCTTCGCCAGGTGAGTCTCCTTCACCAATTGTGGCGCACTTTTATGGATTTTGAACAGTTGAAGCACACATTGGTATGGTTATCTGTGTGCTCATAGCAATATGATTGCCGATTATTCTTGCTCTGTAATCTGAATTCGAAGCTATGACCTTTGAGACTGTTATGGTCTTTAAATTGTTAGCTTAGACTGTATCCTTACTATAATTAGTTCATATAATATATTTTTATTTAATTTAGTTGTTTCAAAATTCTACCAAATTAATAAAAAAAATATGATATGAAACAATCATAGTAAGAATACGGGGAAAGATACACACAAAAGGATATAGAGGAACCGGACTCAGCTTAGAACAGGTAGCTCAATCGAGGTAACTGCTTTTCTTTAGCATGGACAATGTGGTTGAGCACAAGAGTAGTCCGGATCCTCTGTATCCTTTGTGTGTATCATCCTCTGTATCCTTACTATGATTGTTCATCAATTTGACATGGAACAATCATAGTAAGGATACAGAGAAGGGTACACACAAAGGATACAGGACTCGCATAAGAGCAGGTTAATTTAGGCTGGTTTGTAGCAAATATTGAAGTATGAGTTTTCACTCCCTTGTTGATCTCATTTACTTTGTTTTATCTGTGTTATTAGCGGCAATGCAATATATCACCTTGCTGGTTTGGATCATTTGAAGAAGCTAAAGAGTTTTCTTTGGAAATATGGTGGCAAGATGGATAAAGTGGAATCTTTTAGGATTTCTGAAGAGGATCTAGCCAAGGTAACTCTTGTCAGCATTGTTGTCCATCCTCTTAGATACAAGTTCTTGTTTATGGCTGAATATTGAACAAGTACTTGGGTCTATGCGAATGAGTATCCGATTATGAAACCACTAGTTGATGTTTGCAAGTTAATATACTCTGTAATGCTATAGAAGATGCATTTGTGCTGATTTCGAGTTCCAGCATAGTGTATGTGATTGGCAGTTACCGAACATTATAAGTCTTGTCCTCTTTGTTAGTTTTTACCTTTCTGTACATATTCTTTTATTTGCTAAAGAAGCCGAAGATGTATGATAAGTCGTATTGCAATTCATGACCTACTTGGCATTTTTAAGCACTCCGGAATTTATTGTTTCTGCACAACGTGTTTGATAGGCAAGCACTTAAAAATTGAATACTCTCTTTATTTCTTCCGTAAAAGTTTAATTCTGTTATGCAGATTTGTTGGTGTATTCACCAATTTTTCACGTCTTTATTTATGCAGTGGGAGAAGAAGTGCAAGTCTCTGAGAAATGAAACTGCTGGTGAAGGATCAAGAAAACTTCCGATTGGACCTTCAAATGATATCCACAATGAAATGAACTCTGATAATATAGATAGTTTTGAGAATAATTATAATCATTTTGCGTTACCAACTATTTCGAATGGTGTTATGCCTTTACAAAATCATACGAATGAGAGATATCAGGTTCATCACCCAGAGTTTCCTCAAGGCACAGAGTTTGGCCCTAGTTTCCTCGATGCCAACTCATACAGGCCTTTGGACACTCGATTTGGTTCAAATCAGCACATTTTAACAGGTTAGCTTTGTGTGGATACATGATTATTTATGATGTGATGTCTTCTCGGAATCTTCTAGATGTTCCTGTGTGAAAGAAACTGATAACTGTTTTTGGGCTGTTGAAATGTGACTCAGGTAATGCAGGGGAGCACCAACCTCTTCTATATAATGGTGGCCATCTTCGTCATGGAGAGGTAAGATCCACTGGCCTATACATAATCTTTCCAAGCATTCTCTCCCACCGAGTACTCAGATGTTAAGTTGATTCAACAGAAGCTCGTATTCTTTCATACGTAACGAAATTCCTCACTACATTTTCCTAGCATGGATTCTGTTTCTACCTTATGGTGATATAATCTGTAGGTTTTCTCTGATTTTGCTGGTTGTTAAAAAAAATGAAAAACCGCAAATTAGTTAATTTTTGGAATTTCAAACTTTTATCTAAAAGTAAACGTGAGCGTAAAAGGTCTCATGAAGTCTGATTGGAAGATATAGGTTAGTAACTAAAGAAGCTACTTTCCTACCATAGGATATCTTCTAGAAAGCAAACCTCTTCAGCACTCTTCAGTGAAAAATATTCATAAACCCTGGTGGATTAGAACACTAAGATACAGAAGGAATGGTCAGGATTTGGTCTTGGTCTTGTAAGAACTGAGATGCACTCTTCCATTGGCATGTCAACAAGGTGGCTTCGTTAAGATTCTGGATATGAGACACTGGAGCGGTAGTGAGCATCTATATACTTTTTACTCTGCAAACTTAATCGTACTAAAATTGTTTTTCGGTGTCGTAAGAAATACACAGAAACCGCTAATGAACATTGTATTACTAAACACAATACGATTCATGCATAAGCCACAAGGCTTATAATTTACCACATCATTCTCTGTGGGTCATGAAAAGGATACGAGAAGAATTAACCATGTTTTATGGTGTTTAATGGATTGTCGGACGTGGTTATTATAATCTATTGCTCTGGTTCTGCTGATTGTGGCCACCTAAGTAGTTATGCTTGAGGCGCTTCCGATATCTTTGAGTTGATATTTGTAAGTGCCTTGTATGTATCTTCTTATTATTGATATTTGACGTGAAGTCAGCAAGATCTTTTTATTTGTTTCTTTGCTAGTATGTGATTAGTGGATGTTACAATTGTACAAAATAATATGATAAGACAAGCTTCTCTTGGTAATAAGTTTTGTGTTCTCCTTTCGGGAGCCTTACAGATGACACCAGAGATTCATAAGGATTGTGTAAATTGTTGAATCAGAAGCTTCAACAATTTCTTCCTTGTTAACAGCTCGGATTTGCAACCGTTTCGGGAGCCTTTATATTTCCTAACATATAACTGTACTCTTGAAAACGGCCTTTTAATTACGGCAGATGCGTAATTGAATCGGCAGTGGCTGAGTCCTATTCACCCGATACATAATACGTGAATGGGAATCACAGCCATAATGGCCGATACGCACTGTTACTGGTGAAAATGGGAGTATATGCTCCGTTTCATCAATGCACAGGTAAAGATGGGAATTGCCGGAGAAGAAAAGTCATGATCCTGAATCTGAGAAATCCCTAGAAACAAGTCTCAAAATCGACCTCCATGGCACATTCAATTAAAACCAATTAAAGCTCAGTGAACCAAATATGCCCTTCTCTTCAATTTCTTCCCTCGGATTTGCAAAATTTGGAATACTGATTGCACTGTGTTAACACCTGAGCAGCGACTACCGAGCATCTCTCTCTCTCTCTCTCTCTCTCTCTCTCTCTCTCTCTCTCTCTCTCTCTCTCCTCGTGTGTTTATATGGTCTTCTCTTGTAAAGAGTACAGTTATATCATATATGTATCTTTAGTTATGTATTATAAATTATCTGTAATAATCTGTAACAACAAATAAGAAGTCTAGATCTTAAGAGTTAGGGCATGTTTGGATCACTGAGCTTTACAAGAGATTATTATGGATATATCTTGTCTAACTACGCAATATCAAGTGTTGCCTAATAAAAGCGTATATGGTCTTAAATATTTGTTAAGTACTCCCTCCGTTCCTCCAGGTTCTTCAAAAACTTATTCGGGTATTATTTAAGTTTAGCAATTTGGCTATCAAAACAAAGCAAGAATTTGGTAATTTTTTGTGGTATTGTAGAGCAAATTTTAGACGACGACATTATGAAAAAATTACCAAATTCTTACATCGTTGTGCTAATCAAATCGCTAGGCCCAAATAATACCCAAATAACTTTTTGAAGAACCTGGAGGAACGGAGGGAGTATAGTCTAAGCAAGTAGTAAAAATACTAAAATTATGCTTCATATACAAAAATAAGGTTTTGGAAGCATTTTGTACTTCTTTTAATGTTTTTTCAAGATTCACGGGTTCGTTTCCCAATTTCTGTCACAGTCTCCCCGATACGGGCCGGTTCTGTAAACCCAACCGCGGCGGATATGTCAACCGAAACCGTTTCTTTAGAACCATGGATGTTGGTCGTTGTCAACAAGAAGGCATGAAGACCACGATGCCAGTATTTTATGTTGTTTCTGGTGCTTTTTCACTGTTGAGTGTAGGTGTTTCATTTTCTTCCACTTGTGTGCCTATAATTTATTTTGATTTTATGTAGATCCATGTTGTTGATTGAGAATTTTTTTATCTTCGCTTTTAAGCAATATCTATATTGAGATATTATTTCTGAGATTTAGATTTTTTTTAGATGGACCCGGGACGTCTGGATCAAACGAAGGTTACAAAAGAGGGCAGTTCTCATGGTACATGGCTACATTACCTACGCTGTTGTTAACATTCTTAACTCAGTTCATTATCTACTTTTTGAGTTCCGTTTTCGGCTTTGGATCTGTGAATTCGTTGTGACAAAGCTTGTATAACATTGCATGCTAACTCCAGACAGTGATAAATGTACTTTTTTCTGTGCTGTCTAGATTTCATTTTTTCCCCCCCTTCTCTTCCTCCCCCAGGTTTGCAGAATCTTGCTTCAGTCAGCACTTCATTTCAAGGAGGAGCTATAGGAAACATTCATTCAGGGGCACCGCCTCCCTGGTTTGATGCAACTGAAGAAAATCTACTTAATCTTGACTCCAAACAAAGATTAGGATCGAGCAGTGTTTCGTCTCTCCACAAGCCTGGAAAATCTCAGAAATTGAATCCTAAACGTGTGGGAGCTGCTTGGGCGGAGAAGAGAAAACTTGAGATGGAGATGGAAAAGAGAGGAGAGATCGTCACCAATAGTTTCGATGCTAACTGGCTCCCCAATTTTGGTAGAGTTTGGCAAACTGGCAGTAGGAAAGAATCTAGAAAAGAATTTGAGGTGGAGAAAAACTCAGTCAGCACTAAAATCCAACCAGAGAAGTCAGTCAAGATACAACCTTATGTTAGCAAACGAATGGTAAGCTTCAAAATCATTTGTATATGTTTTAAATTTCTGAATATTTAGGACCAGAGCATTTTTTTTTATTCCAAATTCTTTTTACTTTCTTCTGTAGAAAGCGACTCTACTGCCATAATTTGGTTAAAACCCATCAGGTCCTCCTGTTTGTCTATTTTGTCACAAATCCTGACACAGCTAACAGATCTGATTCCCAGTGCCGATACCCAAAATTATCTCTGCACTCTGATCAGGGCCTGCCCTATAGGTACTAGGTAGGCAGCTGAAGGACCCGCTATAGGCCCCCGGGCGTGTTTTATAATTGTTTTTTTTAAAGATAGCCATAGTTAAGTTAATTACATATTTTAATGTAGAATTAAATAAACTGCATATTAGTTTGGCGTTAATTCATATTTTTCCGCAAACTTGACGCCAGTTCGAATCTTGTTGATGGCGTATGTGAAGATTTAAGATTGTACTGGCCAAAAAGTTGTAAGGTCAGCCAACATTAATTAAAATTAACCTAATCTATTCTCGAAAAAATCAACCTAATATTACACAGTGTAAAATTGTAAAAATGTTTTTTTGCTCCCTCTAAAATTAATCTTTTGTGTAAACTTTTTCTTCAATGGGGGGCCTCAAATTTATTACTTGCTTTAGGCCCCCAAGTGTCTTGGGTCGGCCCAGAGTTTTCGGTTAGCTGATCTGTTGACTCGAATCCATCCCAAAATCTGTGATAACTCAAAAAATAGACTCACAGTCGAGTTGAAAATCTCTGGAAATACCCAACTTACCACTAGCGTGGAAGATCTTTGTTATGAAAATGGATTCATTTTGGCAACATAGCTATTAGATTTGTATCAATCTGTGCGGAGTGGCGCAGAGTGCATGCAGCAGCTAATAGATATATAACTGTAAACATGGGTCCCATAAAATCAAAGTTCCTGCCAAATTCTTGTTTATACTCCATTTCAAGATCAAATCTGCTTAACTGCCCCGAACTAAATTAGTGCCACATTTTTCTATTTGGTTCTCTCATCTTTCATGAGATATTCTAAAGTCATCAGTCTGCTATACTTTGTCTGTGGAGCCAGTCCTCGTAGTTAGGTCCAGAACATCCTAGTTCTATTTGAAAGTGCATCTATTTGGAGTGGTTTCTGGTGATGTGCTAGGGTACTCGTGTACAGATTCACAGCGAGCATGGTATGTTTAGCTCTGATATTATCAGGGTAAACTCACTAATTACAGTGTTCTTACCTGTAGTTTTATTCCAGACATCTGCTATCTTCATCTATGTCCTGTGGGTCTTCTGCTCATCTGATTTCAATTCCTGGTTAACTTTAAAGTCTATAAATCTAGTGAGAATTCTTTTTGTCTCAGAAACTCTCAATTTTCTCAACTTTTCTTCCCATGTAATGTCTCTGATGCAGTTTACTAAATCATCTACAAAACTAATTGTCCTTCTGATGTTTTAGATATTTTGCCTAGTGCTGCATAATGCTCCTCCCTAATTCTAGATGCACTCAAACATTTTTATTTTTGCCAATGAATGTTTCTGTCACCATATGTACTGCAGAACTAATTTACCGGTTTGTAATCCCCTTTTGCAACTAATCCTTTTTGAATCATGGAAACACGGTGGAAAATGGTACTTTTGCGAACTTCTAAGCTCATTGATCCAGCTTATTCGGTCTCACGTTTCTTTAGGATTTTGTTGATGAAAGGGTTTCATGAGTCTGATAATATTCACTTTGATGCAGCGAATGGATGCTGATAGTGGCAAGTGATGCCTGGAGGAGGATCAGTTTGATGGCCTTCAACAGCACATTAGTTGGAGATATCTTAGGTGAAATCATGTATCTACCAAGAGGCAATCAACTGAGTTCTCTCAAGATTGGTTCAATCCGACGCCCAGGTTACGTGTAATGCAGCAGAGATCAGGTGCCATCGATTGTTGTGGACCAGAGCATCATCTATATGCATTGTTTGTAGAAGCCTACTACACAACTATTTTTTCAGCACCAGTGTTCTCTATTTTGCAAGTTGTAACGTTCCATATGCTTGTATAAATCATTAAGTTAGGAAGGCATGCGAGCGACTGTGTTCGTTGTCCTGTCTGTGTGAACAACTCTCCATGTGGTACTATCAACCTCAGTTCTGCATTCTCAACGAAAATGTTACTGTATGTTTGAACTGTTGTGCGCTCGTAACGTTTGGCAAATGCATGTTTAGATGAAATTGGGAAACTGATTGAGAAGGATATTCAAAGTTATTGTATCGGATAAATAGGGGTGTAGTACAAAATTATCGCAACAAGATGCAAAATCGAACGAACTTTTCTTCAGAAGAAGTGGTTCACTTCTTGCCTTGCTTTCTTGCTACCTTAAGATATTGATACACGGCGATCATCACGACAGGAAGTCGATATGTCCGAGTGGTTAAGGAGACAGACTTGAAATCTGTTGGGCTTCGCCCGCGCAGGTTCGAACCCTGCTGTCGACGATTTTCTGTTTTTTGTATATTTTTTCTTAACACCATTTAATCTTTTTTTTTTGAGGAATTTTTTTTTTTTGAGGAAACACCATTTCATCTTTGAACAAAGTTCTTTACAATATACTAGTATGACGACTCGACGAGTATGAGTTGAAGTCAGCAAAACCGTTAATGATCTCACAACCCTTTGAATCTCAACCATAGTCGGAGATCAATTCCAGAAATTCGTAGTTGCCCCAATAACACCATATAAGCATCTTATAAACTTTTTCGACCTAAAATAATGTAATGAAATTAAGCTCATACATTAATGTTAGATGAAAAAAAGTAAACAAAATAAATCCAAGCTTTTAGCTAACTACTACAGCCGACAGCCAGGTTTCCAATCAAATCGATCTCTCTATTCTGTAGCTGTTAATAGGGGTGTAAGAAAAATCAAATGAACCGACGAACGTCATGATTTCGGACGTTTTTTTATGATTATTCGGTTTATAAACGTTTCAAGTTTTTTCACAAAGCAGTCTATAAAAGTGAATCCAAGTATAGAGTTCAGTCAAGTAAAATGACTTAATTGATGTTAATTTTCTTCATTTCTCTCATTCCCTTCCGTCCTCTCAAAAACTATGATTTTGAAAGTCAGCGATATTTATTTTATTCATCTTTAGTTAAATTTTGAGTTTTATTGACACTTGTGCTACGGTATCCGTGCAAAAATGATTAGGCGAATTGACAGAACAAAACTGAACCGAACCAATTTCAGTTTCGTTCGGCTTATCTTTGCAAATAGCTTCTTTTGTTATGAATTAGTAAATCAGACATATTTAGTTTTGTTTTCGGTTTCCACACAAACGGTACCAAACACAATCACTTGCACCCCTAGTAATGCCCCACTTTGATTGTCACCACAACCACGTTTTTCTTTCTTCCATTTTCTATGTTAAGTTATATCCTCAAGAATATGTGTGATAAAGCTATCTTAAGTGACAGTTGTGTTTAAGGTTAGATACAGAATTGACAATATAATGACAACTTTGTCCATCAGCTTGGTAAGGACTTTGAAATTGTGTCAACACCAAGCCTTATTAACACCTGGTCCACCCATGTATTGTTGCTACCACGTTTAAACGATTGGTAGCCAGTATATCCGGGTAGTTATATATGCACCATTTGGCGTTTTCTTGAAGCAAACAAGAACTTGGACTGATACTCTGCATCCCACATCCCATAAGCTGAAAAACAAACAGGCTCTTAGGACCACAGACGGACGGGCCACCCATCAATACCGAACATCCTCGAATCACCGCCAATGAACCACCGAGAACCACCCTCCATGCCGGAGCTCTAGCACTATAACAGACTTTCCAATGGAGCCAAACCAAATTCAGCACTACACATCTTCAAAAGTGGTGAAGAATTCCAAATACTACCTACTTTCTGAAATGCACAACAAATTGTTTGATTCGCACCAGATAACTCAAAGTAGTTTCTGATGCCAAATAGAATAGAAGCTCAAAACTGTCATACCAAAAACCCAATATCACAGTGTACTTATGCAACCAGCAAAAATTCTAACAAACTCAAATAGTAGCAGTATAAGTTAAGAGTAACAGAAGTACAAAGAACACTAAGAAGGGACTTCTTTCAAGCTTACATTGTTTTCCTTCACAGCTTCTTCAGATCACCAGTACTTCACTCCTCCATATGCAACCAGCAAAAATGCATACAACCTGTTTGTAAATAGTAGTAGTATACTATAAGTTAGGAGTAACAAAATTACAGAGAACACTAAGGACTTCTTTCAACCTTTGGGTTACCCCAAGGTTTAAACTCAAAACTTCTAGGCAAATGCCTAAAGGCTTAAGAATGCAAGCCCGACCAACTCAACTATACCAGAAGGGTAATGCCTTCCTGTGTCACCGCCGATGAACCACCGTATCCACCCGCCATGCTCCAGCTCCACAATTTCTGCAGGTTTTCTGATGGAGCCGATCAACCGTATCAGCAGTACTTTCAATTGCAGAATGCAGACTTACCCAACAAATTAACACAATTCATGCGAATCTACTACTATTCCAAGCTTTAGATTACTAGGGTTTCTACTGCCAAAATATGATAAAACTCAAAACTTTCTCATATCAAAACCCCCAAAACACAGTACAAATGCAAGCAGCCAAGATTCTTACAAACTCAAAAATAGTGTAATCGCATAAAGTTATGATAACAGCAAAAAAGCAGTAACAGAAGTACTGATAACACTAAGAAGGGCCTTTTCTCTAAGGAATTTTATTGATCATCATGTACATTTTTCTTCCCTTCTTAGAGATCATCAGTACTTCACCCTTCCATCACCCTCTGTGATCACATCCTTGAATGCACCTCCACTTGGGATCATCGGCAACACATGCTCTTGATGCGGCACAATCACATCCAACAAGTACGGCCCCGGAGTGTCCAACATCGTCTGTATCGCCGCCCGCACGTCGTCCTTCCTCGTCACGCGTGCCGCCGGAACTCCGCACGCTTCGGCAAACTTCAACATGTTTGGAAAAATCTCCGACTCATTCGCCGGATTACCTAAATAGGTATGAGCCCTGTTGGCCTTATAAAACCTGTCCTCCCATTGAACAACCATACCCAAATGCTGATTGTTCAGCAACATGATCTTCACCGGAAGCTTCTCCACGCTGATAGTGGCGAGTTCTTGGACGTTCATCATGAAGCTGCCGTCTCCGTCGATGTCGACAACGACGGCGTCGGGCCTCGCTACGGCGGCCCCCATCGCCGCCGGGAGCCCGAACCCCATCGCGCCGAGCCCGCTCGAGGTCAGCCACTGCCTCGGGCGGTTGTACTTGTAGAATTGAGCTGACCACATTTGGTGCTGACCGACGCCCGTGCTTATGATCGCTTTCCCCTCCGTCAGTTCATCGAGCACCTGAATCGCGTATTGCGGAGGGATCGCTTCCCCAAACGTCTTGAAACTTAACGGATGCTGAACCTTCTGCTCCATGAGCTCATTCACCCACGGCGTGAAATCTAGCTTCCCCGACTTCGTTTCTTTCCTCTCCACCAAGATTTCGTTCAAACCTTTCAAAGCCAGCTTCAAATCAGCGCAGACGGACAAATGCGGCTGCTTATTCTTCCCAATCTCAGCCGAATCGATATCAATGTGTACAATCTTAGCACGGCTAGCAAACGCCTCCAGCTTCCCCGTCACGCGGTCATCAAATCTAACCCCAAACGCCAACAACAAATCACTCTTATCCACCGCATAATTCGCGTAAACCGTCCCGTGCATCCCCAGCATCTGTAAAGCCAAATCATTCGAACCGGGGTACGATCCGAGACCCATTAACGTACTCGCAGGTATGCCCGTTAGCTCGACGAATTCGATCAATTCATCGCTCGAATTCAAACACCCACCACCCACATAGAGCACCGGTCTCTTGGCTTCGGATACAAACCTAATGACTTGTTCTAAATGTGATTTCAACGGGGGCTTCGGTAACCTAGACATGTAACCAGCTAATTCCATGGGTTGATCCCATTGGGGAACCACCAGTTGTTGCTGGATATCTTTAGGGATGTCGATAAGTACGGGTCCAGGTCGACCAGATTTAGCTAAGAAGAACGCTTCGTGCACGATCCTAGGTATATCGATTACATCCAGGACGAGGTAGTTGTGTTTGGTGATGGAACGCGTGACCTCGACGATGGGGGTTTCCTGGAAGGCGTCGGTGCCGATCATGCGGCGGGGGACCTGGCCGGTGATGGCGACGAGGGGGACGCTGTCGAGCATGGCGTCGGCGAGGCCGGAGACGAGGTTGGTGGCGCCGGGGCCGGAGGTGGCGATGCAGACGCCGGGGAGGGAGGAGGCGCGGGCGTAGCCCTCGGCGGCGAAGACGCCGCCCTGTTCGTGGCGGGGGAGGATGTTGCGGATGGTGGGGGAGCGGGTCAGGGCTTGGTGGATCTCCATGGAGGCGCCGCCGGGGTAGGCGAAGACGTTTGTGACGCCTTCGCGCTCGAGGGCTTCGACGAGGACGTCGGCACCCTTGCGGGGTTGGTCTGGGGCGAAGCGGGAGAGGAAGGTGGGTGGGGTTGCGGTGGGGGTGGTGGGTTTGTGGTGGGAGAGGATGTTGGAGATCTGGAGGCGACGGCGGTGGTGGAGGGGGTTTTGGGGATTGGAGGGGATGGGGAGGGTAAATCTGGAAATGAGGTTGTGGGTTTTGGGTGAGGAGGAGAAAGATGAAAGTTTGGAGATCGCAGAGTTTGTTGCAGTGGTCGTCGCCATGTTTGTGAGCACCTAAGAATTGCTCGAGGGAGGGAGGGAGGGAGAGAAAGGAGTGAAGGGAAATGGCTTCAGAACTTGTGAGAAACAGGTGATATTCTTTCAACTGTGGAACTGAAAAGTCAAAATCAGACAGCATAATAAGATATTTTTGGTCGTAGAAATTTATAGTGGCGGCCATCAATTAGGAGCATGTGCATAACTGGGTCGATATATTCTTGCCGTTTATATATTTTTGTCATTTTACGATTTTTTTAAATTTGGGTGATAGTTAATTTTGTAAGAGATGAAACTGTTATCTTAATAATTTTATCAAAAAATTATTTATCTTAATGCATTAGTGTTCAATAGTCTGATTAAATTCCCTGCGATGTGGTTAAATTCGGGTTGGATTATATTGACTTTTTCCAGAAACCGAAATTGCGAGGGGCCATGGGTGACAACTTCCGAGGCATTGTCGGAGGTGTCGGAGTTACTCTCAGGTGGTCACTGCCGGCACCGGGCTGTTTAAAAATTTATGCAGATGCATCTTGGGTTAATTACAGGCCGGCAAAGGGGGAATTGGTTGTGTGATCCGAGACGACACTGGAGCGTACATAGCTGATCGGCATCACCACATCTCTCGAAAGCGTTGACCATTGTTGACGGAGTTCGCAGAGATGGAGGAAGGATTGAGGTTGGCTACTGAGCTTCACCACGATTCTATAGAATTGCAGTCTGACTGTAGTCCGACAGTTCGATTGTTGGTTAATGAAGGGACTTTAGGGAAGATGAAGATGATGGACTCCCTGGTTGGTTAATGAAGTCAGACTGTGAATATTTGCCAAGATTTGTTCCGTTCCTTCGGTGAGGCCACGATATCTTTGCGGGTAGAGACAGAAACAAGTTAGATCATAGTTTTGTTAAGAAAGGATTAGTCGAGGATGATATGTCGTTTTATTCTCAAGTCCCACCATTGACAAACAATGTATTCATTTTTGATATTTTGGGATCGACTACCAAACTATAATAGAATTGATGTTTCTTTTAAAAAAAATGTATCACAAAACAACTTATAATAACGTCACAACTCACAACATTCTAAATTGACCATCAATTATTTTTGACTGAAAAAGTCTGTCAAATAATGTGAGAATAATACTGGGCTTTGTTGATACTTGCAAGTACAAACCTTCATCCTCATCTAAAGTATAGACTTTAGGGACATAATCTGAAGTATAGACTTGGGTTAGAGTACAAAGGCATATACTAGAACATGAAGTAGGAAATACTAGTAAGATTTTATTTTTTCAATAATTGAGTAGATAAAACAGACGCGACATGCAAACCAGAAAATCCCTAAACAAATGTGTTGAGCTTACTTTTAGAGCTATCACGGGATAATTGAACCTTTTTCCTCCACCCAGTCTATCTTCCCAAACAAACTTCTTATACTGTTAAGTTCTTAGGTTAACATGTGAAGGGATAACAACGTGGAATAAATGGTACATGTTGCTTATATCGCGCCAAGTATATAGTAAATGACACGACATGTACTATTATTTATCTACAAACCCTCCCTCTTTTTTTTGGACATTGGTAAGAATCTACATATATTATCTAGCTACTGGGGGTCGGGGAAGCTCGAACTCGTGCGGATGAACTGGCGCTTAGGTCCCTCAACCAACTGGGACAGGAGTCGTGTTCAACGAACTTCACCGTTTTTAACCTACAAAAATGAACTTCACCGCTCTAGTTTGGGCCACGGAAAACTACACTATGTGAGGACGAGCTTAGTATAACTTACAAGCAATAGATAATTTAGTATCGGCTTTAAAAGGTTCATTAGTGTAAAAGAATGTTGTAGAAAAAGATGTTTTCTTAAAAACATTTCTTGAACTTTTTAACTCTACAACTACAAAAAAGTAACCGTATAACTAGACTTAACCTGGAAATAAGTCCTGCCAAACTCACCCTAAATGAAGGCGGACATGCGGCCGATTTGACAGCTCCAACCAATAAACGAATTATAATAACATTATAAAGTCCAAAGGGCTTTCATTACCAAAGAAGCAGAGTCGCTACAGAAACACATTGTAATAGAAGGAAGGACATGGTTAGCTAAAAGAACGAAAGTAACATTTGAGTAAGGCTACGGGCAGCATCCATCAGCTGAAGTAACATTACATTTGAAGATAAATTCATTATTCAAAACATCCCTCCACCACCTGTTGCTGTCCTGATGATCTGAAACAAAGCTGCCATCAAAACAAAGAATGATAAAAGTTTCAGTCAGTGAACGACACGAGCCTGCTTCTTACAAAAATCTCCAGAATCAATGCAAACACATTACTTTATTAGGACTGTAAACAGTTCGCTTTGATTTGGTCTTAACCAAATCCAAACCAAAACCAACAGTTTATAAACGGTTTGGTTCAGTTCGGTTTCAGTTAAGACGGCAGGAACCTCAAAGTTAGTCCTTTAAAACTTCAAAATTAACTAGAAACTTCAAAGTTCACATCATCATAAGTATTATGTTTAATAATTATTATAATGAACCCTACAAGGGAATTTACTAATATAATATATATTATATATATAATAATTCCACATAATTATAAATAATGGTATATATTATGATTTTAGATAAACTGTTTAGCCGGTTCGGTAAAAACCAGACCCTAAACGGAACCAATTATTTTCAATTTGGTAAATACCAGAACCTAAGCCGAACCGAATTGCCCATGGAATCGACCCTAACCAATCAGCATGGTTCGATCTGGTTTGCAGTTTGGACAGTTTACGTTGCAGCCTCCCCAAATATTTGGAGGTGTTGTTCCCTTCTTCAGGTCTTTTTCCTCACTTTTCAGCTGGCTTTCCACCTATTTGTCTGAAGTTCTAGTTCCTATACACAGCTCAGAAGTATGTACAGTGTAATATGAGGGACTCTTTACATCGATAAAAGCAGTTTACACTACAGCATTTACGATATGGTATTTTATTACCCATATATTCATGGAAGATCGTCATAATTGCATAAAATATGCCCCAATCACCACGTACTATCTGCCTTGCGACCTTGCAAGGCATTTTAGGCAACTTGGCCTCGTATATCAAATTCTATCAGTCATCAAAACTAAAACCAGGATAAAAAGAACAGAAATAAACTGGGGGAGAGAGAAACTCACAGGAACCAATGACGACAAAAATGAAAAACCCGATCACAATAGGCCCCACAGGGTAATTGTTCCCTTTCTTGGTAGCGGTCTCGGGCACTGCACCTCTCTTCTTGATGTTCTTGTCAAATCTGTCGATCTTCCTGTCCGCAAGTCGCCTTGAGGTTGTCTGGATATCAATTTCAGGACAGCATATAGTTAACAAAGAGGGGGAGAAAAGAAAACTACAAGGAGTATTTAATAAAAAAGAAGATAATAATGAACTGCCGAGCTACTTGAGGTTCGGTATATGATAACTGACAAAAGGCTAAATATACCTGTTTCTAAGTGTCTTAATGTTTGACATGAAAAATCTAGTCTTTGTCCCAACAATTGAATATATGGCTAGGAGGATCACAATGATTCGCAAATCATAGTTAGCTTGTTACTATTAGTCATCAGTCATAGTGTTGTAACCAGGATGACTAGAAGGTAATAATTTATCTTCTAATCATCCTAGTTTCAACACTATGACTAATAGTTACTACATGTGGGCTTTTGCATAACCTACAAGAAACTGATAAAGCCATGCCAGTAGCCTTCATCATAGAAAACTTGATTAAGCCAGCCATAGTTCAAGGAGAATCAGTCTATTCGCTCAACCTACATCACATTTATCCAAGTCGACATAGGTTCCTGAGTCCTGACATATGCTCATCATCGAGAGATCAAAACCTACCAAAACAGTAATCATCGTCACATCAGGAAACCCCAAGTGTGCTGCTCCACGGTTGGAATCACGATTCGGGAATTGAACTGATCAGTGATAAGCATAGTATCCACAAACTAGTACAATTCCCTGATATTCACCAAGAATTAAATTATCGTGATGTTCTCTTATGACTCTTAGGATTATGGATCATCGGATTCAGAACCCTATAAGATTATTAATACCGAAGTCATTAACCTGAGCCCAGATTTCTCAGGCACACATATCTCCCCAGGGGAAGTAGTCATCCCTAAAACCTCAAACTAAAATCAAAACAATAAGTTAGAGCCCATCAGCTGCAAAGTTTCAAATCTTTGTGCACTCATTTCATCTATTACTTCATCAAAAAAATAAAATCTGAAGGACTATACACCATCCACGGATCAAAAACAAAAGCAAAAACAGGTCAGGGACACAGATTTAGATTCTTTTTTCTTTTTCCGTTCAAACACAATTTACGATCCAACCTTATCACAGCGAATGTCACCAACATGAAATGCATACAATTATTAAACGGTTATCGTAAGGTTTCAGTCGAACGAACATGCACGAATTTATACCATGGAAAATTACTATAAAAAGTATATACGGAAGAGGCACGGATCTGAAAACAAAATTGATTAATAGAAATCAGATCTGAATCGCACAAAAGAGAGATAGAGAAATCATGAAGCAATTGAGCGACGACATGGAAGATTGAAATGCAGAGAGAGAGAGAGGTGATGTATTTGGTTACCATTGTTGAGGATGGATGAGATGGGGAAAATCGATGAAAGAGTCAGAGATTTCTCTCTTCTCGGCGACGACCTCTCTTCAACTCTATTTCTCTCTCTCTCTGGCTGTGAAATCTGAGTTTGATGGAAGAAGGAAGAAGATACTAGAGAGAGGGATGAAGAGGGAGAGAAATACGCGTCGTATGGATGTGGGCTTTGGTTGACATCTGGTGCTCTATTTTTAACGTGTGTCTGCAGGTTTGACAATCCTCTTTCGGCCTGCTCTTCCTTCCCGTCAAAGCCTTCACACTTTTGAAGACAGAAATCAACAAATTAATGATGACTTAGTCCTAATTTTAGCTAACCTTAAACAATACCAATATCCGAGTACTGATTATCAAGCACGAACGATAAACTAAAATAAATAACGAGGGACGAGAAAATTTAACATGATTCACTAGTGAAATTACCTACGTCCACGATTTGAAAACTTGATTTAATAGAGAGAAACAACCCGATTACAACGCACACTACACCACACCAAATCTATCCACGTCCTACATTCTTATATAGACCTAAGGGTCTTGACATGGTCTGTCAAAACGTTGTCTAAACAGATGAAGAAACAACCAAAAATTCACCAGACCCGATCCAGGTGGTGCGACCTAGCCTTACAGGTCGTGCAACCTCCTGAAAAATCATGAACGCTAGAGCTTGATTTCTTGGTCCTCCTCTTACCCGTTCTGCCCGAATTTGCTAGTATTTGAATCATCCAACTGTAGATTTAGTAACAGCTTTTTTTCCGTGCATTTGGTGCCACTTGAAAGTCGGCTACTGGCCGAGCCTTGTCACCCGTTTTGTCTACAACAATGACCTGAGCTCACTTGCTCATTGTTTGATTATTCCTCTCTCCTCCTCAATTCTTGTTGCTTGTTTGATTAATTCTAATAGAAAGTTAAGTAATCTTCGTAGATGATCCATTCAAGTGATACATCGATACATATACAGTGGGATGCTTCATCATCACCAACTGACAATATTTTGATACACCTCAATTACGGTGGTCCAACATCAACAGCAATGCGGGGGGTGATTTTGTTATTACACTCTCCACAAAAAAATAGCAACAAGCTTGTTGTCCATAGTCAACCAACTAAAGAGCATGATCATAGTCGTAATACAAGATGTACAAGAGTTCAGCAGCAGTCATCCGGCCACTCAATCTTATTCCTAGATCCACCCCCAGCATATTAGTACTAATTTAAGTAACTTTAGAAGCAAAAAGCACCTCCTTATAGACATGTACAGTGTATCAAACGCAAGATGAAAAGAACAATGAGAGGAGTTGGTTCAACTCTTTGTGGTGTGCTTCATTGGTTCGCAAGACCTTCAGTCACCTTCCCAATAGCCAGGAGAAAGAAAATAATACGCAGCGCTACTACAGAGTAAAACCAGGACACAAGACTCAATTCACGGGGGCTATCACCACGAGAGGTGCCTCCTATCAAACACTCAGATTCCAAATAAACTATTCTACGCTTTATGACATTGGAACAAAATAACAGGAAGATGGAAGACTTCGAACTGGAGTTACACAACTGCACATAGATTAGATAGGATGCAAGCATTCTTTTGCAACTGCACATGTTTCAACGTTTGCATGAGAATTTTCTAGTTAAGGGGCATAGGAGTTACAGTAATTGTTTCATACTTAAATAGCAGCGCCAAATGATTTGTACTTTTGACATGAAACAACAGTCTAAAATAATAGTAATAGTACATGAACAAGTTAGGTAGTCTCCCCCTCTGAACTGAACCACTTTGCCAGCAACGCACAAGCCCTGGATGAACAATTTAACTGCAGAAGAGAGGAGAAAGTATGTCCGTCAGTTGAAACTCCACTAAACTGAAAAAAAAAAAAAAAAATGGAAAACCAAATGATTTGGGATGAACCAAACCGAGTTTTAATCTGCCTCAGTAATAATGTTTGAAGGAAAAAAGTTGCTACTATGATAGTGATCCAAGATGAAATATCTTAACAGGATATGTTATCATTTACCTCATTTGAAACCTAGAAGTTTAACATCTGATGAAAACATGACAAGCCTAGTTATTTGCTTTGTTCATTGTTCACTAGTAACAGGTGTATAAAACTCCTGATATGCTCTAACAAGAACCAATAATTGACTAAAAACAAAAGGCAGAAGTATGGTTGTATAACAAACATGATGTAAGATGCTTCTATTTCCAGCATATGCTTTGAGCCTAGAAAAAAGACAAACATCTTCAATCAAACACATCAAAAAAGAGAAGCAATCTGCCCACTCTTCCCAATAAATTACTCCTCAAATTAGTAGTTGCACACACATTTCATAAAATAGGGCTTCGGATTTGGTATCAGGTGGTATATTTACACATGCTTTGCCACGTTTTGCACTCGGATTCACTCAAAACAGGATTTCTAGATTTGGAAAATATGACTCCAGAATCCATTTCCAGCAAAAATACCCGGAACCCTATTTTAAAGTTTACGTTCCCGATTGACATCTTTTAAAGGACAAATGACACTAAACCTACATGCAGTTTGACAATTGTGACAGTAAGCCTCAAGCACTTTCAATTCCATAGAAAAACCTCCTGCAGTTTGCCTTTTGAGACAAATAGCCTCCAATCGTGAACAAAGTTATGTTAAAATACTACAATTTACGGTAATACCCATCACGTGATAGGAATTACAGCCCATCACATGAGCTCACATAATGGGTATTACAGTTAATTTTATTAATTTAATCTAACTCAGTTCAAGATTGGAGGCTAGTTGTCTCAAAATGCAAGCTGCAAGGGGGGAGGGGGGGGGGGGGGGGTCTATGAAATTGAAGATGCTGGAGGTTTATTGTCATAATTGTCGAACTGCATATAGGTTTAGTGTCATTTGTCCTCTTTTAAATATATAATCAATCCAAACCAAAACCCTATAATTGGGAAATTGGGTTCCGGTCAAAAGAGCTTATAACCTCACTTAATGTAGCTCATCCAAACAGCCCCTTAGTGGGTGTGAGTGATGTAGAGCAACCCCCCCCCCCCCCCCCACCCCACCCACCACCACCACACACACACACACACCACCACCACCACATAGTCAGAAGAAGAATGACGAATTGACCTTGAGAAGAAGTCACCTAGAATCTTGTCAGGACAACGTGCTGTTTATCAAAGTTCAAACCACTCTTTACCAATATGAATTCTTTCTTATTATTAAAGATACGCAGCCTTGTCAGCGAGCCTGCTTCCATCATCATTTACAATACGGTTCTGCTCAATTGCTGACAATTTTACATGACATTTCTGATTGAAGAAAGGAAACTTATGTCTCCCTCGATTAACTTCCTAGGGATTATATGTCTTGGGAAAACCTTACAAGCGATTCATAACACAAGCAATGATCTACATTTTATATCTTAATCCCCCATGGGTTGTATTAATTTTCAAAATGGGCAGATTTAGCATTTTGTTAGACTTGATTTTGACCCGGGATGCCTGCGCTGTCAAGCTTCAGATTTCCAGCTTTTGGTATAATTGGATGTGAATTGGTATCACTCAGCTTTACTAGGGTCAAGGGGAAAATTTGGCGTGCTTGAGCGGGGTTTGGGTATGAGTGTATCCAGCCCAGCCCTACAAAATGCAATTCCTCAGGGATACTTGCAAGGAAGCCACATGTGAGAAGTATAAACACGTCTCCGACATGCTAAGTGTGTCTTTTTAGGAAATGGGATGATCATTTCAAGGACACACACACCTTTATGAACACATAACGCACAGCAGACTGAAGATCAAATTTTCCAGTAACCAGAGGGTACACTTCCATCCGAACTGAGTTTTGAGTAAAGTAAGTCCGAAGCTTTTCCAAACTTTGTCAAAAAAGTAAACATGTTCGATTGGAGAGTTAAATTCAGTGTAACTCTTACCCCTTTTTTCAGTTCCTCTTAACTACTTCAACCACGAAAACATGCACATGCTACTTTAAGACTACCAAATGCCATCTAAAGGAGAGATTTGCAGTGCTTTTGCGCTGCTGATGTAGCTCTCCCCAGAGCATCATGCCACAAGATTTGTGTGGATTCCATACACATTTTGGGTTTTGATGCTTTGGGGAACGTCATGTCAGTGACAAGAGCTATGAATAAATTTCCCATCTAAAGGTTGTAGCCTAAATTATCCAGGAAAAGAGCCCATGCCTCTGACAAAGAGAGAGATGACAATGGGGCTTACAAGAAGGCATGAACTCTCTATATTGTGGTGTCTAAAAACCTACATCAACAATTACGCTGGCCTCAAGCATGTTTGCAAGTTTGGTAAAATCTATATAGAGCTATTGTACGAGCCAAGTGGGTGCTGTCTTCATTACGATCAAAACAGCTAGAGGTTGGTGATAGACTCATATAGCCATATAATACACCATAGTTGACTTTCCATTATTACAACAGATCAAAGGGACTTTACAAGTCAGCTCTCACTTTTAAAGCCAAATTATTAAAGGATGTATCTCTGAGGTTTTATAAATCCTCGTTAAAGTCCTTAAAGAACCAAAGATCGAATACCAGAAACCCGGATGCCTGAAACTCAGACTCTGTGGCATAAACTCGTTACAAGGAGGGCCAGCTCCTCAAAGTGCTCGTAAAAGGGGACAAAACTTGGGAAGGAGATGGATGCGAAAAGTCAATAGTGAGACGAGGGACTGAATAAAGTCGCCACCAGTCAAATGAGGAATGCTCTGAATTGACTGGTGGGCCATGCAAGTTGAAAGTCTCCTTCTCGGAACATAGCTGACACATCCCTAACTTTACCCTGAGACTTAAGCAGAAAGGGGTTTGCGAATGCCTTACAGACTAGCACATTGACAACGCAGAGCATGCTAGGAGCAATGCATGTAATCACCTATACTAGGAAGAAGGATTGGAGAAACTCAAACAAAAAACTATTGAAGCTTAATGCTTTCAAGATTGCTGGAAGGTGCGGTCTAAATAGAATTAAGTAAAATGCATAGTATGCATACATAATTAGCGGGTAGTCAATCAAAAACCCATCAAAATTATTATAATGGCTTAACAAAAGCTTTCATCCCAAAACTCCAAAGCCAGCTGTGGGTCACGAACAAAGGAACACTACTGTTTATGATCCATCAACTTCACAACATCTTATGGTCATGGTAGGAAAACCAGGCCATGTTATGTTCTCCAAAAGGAAACTAGCATGAACTTGATTGGTATTGAAAAGCGGATTCATAACACAGATAAACAGAGAAAGCCTCAAGGTAAATACAAAATTCAGTTCAAAAAGAGAAAATAACTGGGTGCATGTGTCGTTCATAGGATAATATAGGCTATATAATTTTAAAAATATCTGCTAGAAAAGGTAATCTTTGTTGCATGCAGACAGATTCTTCATTCACAACTTTTGAAGTATTCCATACTACAAACTCAATTACTTGTTCTTTTCTATGTACTGGGTATCATTCTAGGTGATCAGAACAATGAACATCAATTAGCTTTCCCTATAGAAGCCCCTTCCTACACATCCATTAAACTAATAAAGGCTACTGGGATCGTCTATACCCCAAGGCAAATTCCCAATACTAAGACATGAAATGCAAACCCATACCATGGTACCACGATTACAAAAAGAAGCTAATTTGGCTTTTCTCTAGAGCTATCAAGTCAATATTCTTCGTGGCCGAGCAAACACATACAAATATAGAGACACCTTCCTACAACACATGCGAAACTACTTTCATGCTCAAGCTAACAAAGGCTAGCCTGATCATCTACACCGTAAGGAAAATTCCCAGTACTAAGACATCACATGTACACCCATGCCATGGTAACACGATTACAAATAGAAGCTAATTTGGCTTTTCTCTAGAGCCATCAAGTCCATTATCTACTAGGCCGAGCAACAACATACAAAATATGGAGACACCTTCTTACAACACATGCGAAACTACTTTCATGCTCAAGCATTAAGCAAATTCGTATTGACCAAGTATAACTAAGTATCCTAATATAGATTCTTCAACCATTTATAGGCTAGAGTAAGCTAGAGTAAGCTACTGACTAGTTTTAGCATTCAGCACAGATTGTTCAAGCAGGCCAACAACATCAGCCATTGCTTTTGGAAATAGCATAGATTCTGATGAGTAAGTGACCTTATTCTTAGTACCAAGTACACAGAATTCATAAGAACATAGTCCAAAGTCGCAACCAGTTGTTCATATCTATGAAGATCCCAGCACCAAAATGTCAAGTTTGGCAGACAAGAATGAGAATGTTGTTTATGTGAAGCAATGAAATAACACCCTAAAATTGTTCAAGCAGGCCAACAACATCAGGCATTGCTTTTGGATATAGCATAGATTCTGATGAGTAAGTGACCTTATTCTTAGTAGCAAGTACACTGAATTCTAAGAACATAGTTGAAAGTCGCAACCAATAGTTCATAACTTCACACATCTATGAAGATCCTAACACCAAAATGTTAAGTTTGGCAGACAAGAATGAAAATGTTGTTCATGTGAACCAAGCAAATAACACCCCCAAAATGGCAAACCCTAACCAGTAACTCCTCAATTTCACTATCTACATGATAATGCATCAAAAAATATCCAGAAAAATAAAATCAAATGAAAGTGTTCAATCACAAAACCCTAGCAATCAAGATCTGAGGGATAAAACAACATACACTTCCCCGTCGAGATTTCCTTGCCCACCGGCGTACGAACCGTCCTCCGGCGCCGCCTGCCACACCGACTGCCACGCCTGCGACGGCGCCTGCCCATACACCGCCGCCGGATCAACCGCCGGCCGCCCCATCATCATCCCCGGCACCGCCGGCTGTCCCATCGGCGGATAATAGTACGGCACCCCACTCGCTGTACCCGATCCAGCCAATCCAACCCCAACCCCAATCTCGTCCTTGATCTCGTCTCGGGGCACAATGTCCACCAAAAAGTCAAAAATATCAGTGCGAGTAATCGCCGCAGCGATGTCGTTCTTCTGCAAGGTCCTGCGCTTGTTCTCCTCGGCGTGGAGCCAGGAGCGGATGGTGAGCTCGAGGATGAAGAGCTCGCAGGCCTTGGCGAAGAGGATTGGAGCCTCGGCGGAGATCATACGCACGTCTTCGTCTGCTTTCATGATTTTTTTGATGCGTGCGAGTGGCAGCTGGTGGTTCTTGAAGTCGTTCGCCGACTCGATTTCTTGGCGCTGGTAGGTCCAGAACATCTGGAGCTGCTGTTGCTGCTGCTGGAGGAGGTGGTTGTACGGCGGCTGCGACGGGAAGGGTGACGGCGATGGTGGTGGTTGCTGGTTGTTGTTGGTGTCCATGGGAGGGTTTGGATTGGGTAGTTTTGAGTTGCGATTGGTGGTTTGTTTGGCCTTGGGGTTTGTAGGGGAATGGTCGAATGAGAGGGCTGTTTTGGTGTGATTGGGGGGCTGTGTTTGGTGAGAGAACATAAGTGTGGTACAGCTGTAGTACAGGAGTACTAGTCTTTTATTGTTTTATTAATTTAATGATTTTAAAATTGGAAATGAGGTTTGAATGAATAAAATTTGGGGTGTTTCTTATCCAATTATCCTGATTCTTGGGTGTTCTTTTACATGTTTTCAAAAAAATCTTTTCTAGCTTGTTGGACTCCTTTGGACTAGGTGTTGACTGAAGTATTCTTCAATAAAATAATCATCAAATAAAGTGTTTACTAAAAAAAATATATTCATCAAAAGTAAACAAATAATTTGAGTTATCGTTCATGTTTTCTGATCGAGTTTAATTTTGTTTGAACTTGGTTATTCTTTCAATAAAATAATCAAGTAAAGTGTTATACTCAAAAATAATAATTTTGAGTTACTGTTCATGTTTTCGGATAGAGTTACTTTCAAGTTTGAACTTGGTTTTTCACACGACTAATGGCAAAGAAAACGAATCGTTGTTAGTAATTGATGGCTCCTTAACCAGAAAACAGTGGTGAATTATTTTTTGAGACTTTTGGGATCTTAATTGATTGTAAAGAAGAACGAATGAAAATAGGATGAGCATCTCCGATAGTGTTCAGCAAAATTTTGGCATATTTATGTCCAAAAAATATTATTTTGCATGAATACGTAGTTTGACACTACAATCCGATATTGGGCATCTCTGAAAATAAAATGTATGATTGTGACAAATGAAAAACTTAAAGAGCGCTGGAAGACTTACGCTTTCAAAGGTCGTTCTTTCAAGCATCCAGATTTGCTTATCTAGAAAGTCTTACATCCCTAAATATTGCCAACAAAAGTCCTTCTTTGATTGTAAAGCATTGAGCTTGTCCTCATGGGCGTGGAAAAGCAATTTGCATTGGTGAGATTTGGTTTTTTAAAAAGGGATAATATGGATAATTAACGACGGTAATGACATTGATGTCTATAAGAATGTTTGCATCCCGTCCTTCTTCAATCGATGGATAGCTGCATGGGAATTGCATGACGAGACAGTTTGAAAGTTAATATTTCAATCACAATACGAGACAGTTGCCGAAATTGGAAGGAATTAATTGAGAGTCATCCTCCCACGCTTTATATAAGACAGAGTTCTTGTAGTCCAACTTCCTTAGTCGCTGCAGCGCGACCAGCAGGATTGTCCCATCACTAAGGATGGTAGTTATTCTACTAAATTTAGATATCTATTCCTTGAGAATCATCAAAATTTTCATGAATCCAGCAGGATGTCTCGACTACTTGGCGTCAATCAAAGCAAAAGAAACTTACGGGGGGAAATTCGGGTTCTCCAACTTTCGAAAAATGGGAAGTCTTTGTTGTGGAGATTCCATAGAGGAGCTCCTGCGATTCTTACAAACTCAAGTCTAAGAATTGGTTTGGTGGCTCCTGCGATGTCATTCAGCACATGAATCTATGGAGCACATCTTTTGGCAATGCTCTGATCTGGTTGTTCTTTGGAACCAAATAGACTCCTGTTAGTTTTAGCAAATCAATCAGTCTCCTTCAGTGATTGGTTTTTGGGTATTTTGTTTCAGCATGATCACCGCAAGTTATCAAGTTTGTTGTTACTCTACGGGGTAATTGGTCCTAAAAATGTCGGTGTATCTTTAACAACGAAGCTTTCAACTCAAGTTGAAATACAATTTTAAACTACTTGTGATGCTTTTATCTCCTGGCCTGCCTTTTTATAATCTTATCGTTATAGAATAATTTATTAAATTAATTAAAATGTGTAAAGATGAGAGAGATAAGACTCATTAAATTTTAATGCCTACTTTTTTGCAAGCTATTCGAGAGAAATATGCATGTTATGCAAAATGCATGGCATATGCACCGTCTATTGGAGTTTCATGTTCCACCATCTTCTTTAAAATTGTACTATAACATTCGGATTGCATAAGCTATTGCAGGTTTGTTAAACTCGCTATTAATATTCTAGAATAATTATCACTATGGTAGATGAGATAGAGATGGGGGGAGATAAATTTTGGAATGAAATATAGAATAAGAGGTTAAGAAATTATACGAGACATGAGATTGTGCTATCAATAATTATACCGTGAACATTGGACAACTGTCGCTGATACGGGACAGGGAACTTATTCCGACGACGATGGCTTGACCGAGGAGGTTGACGTGGAGGATTCTACGGTTCGGGCCGACAGAAACAAAAGGATTATTCGACCGCCGTCGTACTTGGATGATTATGTGCGACCGAGGGTCAAGAAGTAGTTATTTAAGTCATAATAAGTTGTTTGCGGGTCGTTTTGTGATTTTTAATATTTTTTGGGTACTGTTTATTATTTTAGAACAAGAGTCGTAGTACGTTAGCTATACCCGGGATTTTCTAGATGGTTCTTTTGCTCGGGTTAGGACTAGGTCAGAACCATATAAAAGGTTGGGTTGTAAAAATCTTTAATCATCGAATAAAATTTTTCCTGCCCTAACTCTCTCGCCTCTCTCTCTCGTTCGTTCTCTGCGTGACCAGAGCAACCAGAGTTACCAACAGGTAACAAACTGGTGCTTTCATTGCCGTCGCCGGTCGGTCTCTCTCCGCGGCGCACAACCCCAGCACCCGCCAATCTCCACCCGGACGGACAGCAGCTCATCGCTGCTTCTTCCTCGCCGGCGAACGATCCATCCCCATCCACTCAGAAGCCGCCAGCGGCCTTCACCCCCTCTGTTCGTCCTTCGCCGGAATCAATGGCAGAAGAACCCACCGGCAAGAAGACGGACCAGTCCGTCACCGTCGATTCGGCAGCGATGAACGCGAATACGAATCTCCATGTCGCCATCCAAACGCGCGATTCACGGTGGGAGTCGGAAATCGCTGAATAGCGCGATTCTGTCCGACAACTCCTCAACCGCCAAGACACGACCCCAACGCTAGCGGCCATTCCGTCGCCTGTTCGTGCGACCAACAGCTCCACCAATCTCGCAGCGTGGCAGCCACCGCCGTCCCGCCCCGCTTCCAACACCAACGCCCCTGACAATACCCCGCGTATGCGGATTGATTCTCCGCGATTTAACGGGGATGATCCCGTCGGATGGATTTTTCGTGTCCAAAAGTACTTTGATTACTATCGGGCAGCTGATGCGGACCGTTTACAGTTGGTCGGGATTCTCATCGACAGCCCGGCGTCCGATTGGTACCGCTATTATCAGTCTAACAACCTGAATGCTTCATGGATGGATTTCTTAGCTGCAGTCAAATTGCGTTTCGATTCAGGTCACTACGAAGATTATGTGGGGACTTTGTCAAATCTCAAACAGACATCGACAGTGATGGCCTATCAGACGGAGTTTGAACGGGTATTACATAAGATTTCCGGTGCTGAGGATCGTGTGTTCATCTCACTATTTCACGCCGGGTTAAAACCCCCTTTACGACGTGAGCTAAACTTGCGTAAACCTCAAACGCTTCCAGAAGCCTTTGCTTTAGCCCGTGAGCTCTTAGCCGACCAAGAAGAGCTCCTACAGTCGTATCTCCCACGGCGCCCCTGGACGCCACGGCCAGCAGCTGCAACGGCAGGCACGCCCACGGTGATCGTCCCACCCACGGGTCCTACTTCTACCAAACCTACACCACCAGTTCGGAATATTTCTTCTGCCGAGTACGCGGATCGTCGATGACAGGGTCTTTGCTACAATTGCGATGAGAAGTATACACGGGGACATAAATGCCAGCACTTGTTTCTATTGTTTTGCACCGATGAGGAACCAGATACGGACCCAGCCGTCCCTCTGGACGAGGATGATCCGGGCATTATCTTGGATAATCTCTCACATCTTCACTCACTGGCAGGTAATTCCACTCCCCATTCTTTAAAGTTGACTGGGCATATTGGAGGCGTTTGCGTGCAGGTTTTGATTGACAGCGGTAGTACGCATAACTTCATCCATCCCAGTATGGCTGAGAATTTGTCTATGTTATTGCATCCTGTTTCACCGTTTCGTGTATATGTGGGTAATGGCGAATCTCTGCGTTGTACTTATTATTGTCCTAAGACTGCATTGACCATTCAGGGCACTACGTTTGAGGTGGACCTCTATGTGTTGGCAGTTCATGGTATGGACGCAGTTCTAGGCGTTCAATGGTTGGAGACGTTGGGTGAGGTTGGGCATGATTTTAACGTAATATGACCATGAAGTTTCTGTGGCAGGGCAAGCAACTCACTTTTACGGGTGTTGATCAGCCACCGCGTTCCATCTCTTATAATTCTTTTGTCGTCCCGTGTACCGGCCAACCGCATGCAGATTTCTATGAGATTGTTGCCGTTCCCCATGACCTAGGGGCGCCTACATCCGATGATTTCCCTCCTGATCTTCCTGAAGCCATTCTCCAGGTTCTCACCCAGCATCAGGCGGTGTTTTCGGTGCCGTCCGGGTTACCACCCACGCGACAGTGGGATCATCGTATCCATCTCCAGCCTGGGTCAAAGCCCGTGAATGTCCGGCCCTACCGATATCCCTACTTTCAGAATACTGAGATTGAGCGTCAGGTTCGGGAGATGCTTGATCAGGGCGTCATACAGCCCAGTCACAGTGCTTTTTCTTCTCCGGTCTTGCTAGTGCGCAAGAAAGATGGGACGTTTCGCTTTTGTGTGGACTATAGGGCATTGAATGCCGGACCGTCCCAGATCACTTTCCGATCCCGACTACTGATGAGCTTTTTGATGAATTGGGAGTTGCCCGATACTTCACCAAGCTTGATCTACGTTCCGGATACCATCAGATTCGGATGCATTCAGACGACGTTGAGAAGACGGCTTTCCGTACTCATGACGGTCATTTCGAGTTCTTGGTCATGCCTTTCGGCTTGACTAACGCCCCTTCTACGCTCCAGGCTGCCATGAACCGGATTTTTCGTCCTTTTCTGCGCTCTTTTGTCATCGTTTTCTTCGATGATATCCTGGTCTACAATACGTCCTTGGAGCTTCACGCACAGCACTTGAGCCAGGTTCTTCAGCTTCTTTCTGAGCATTTTTTTTTTATGTTAAATTATCTAAATGCTCTTTCGGTCAGACCAGTGTTGATTATCTGGGGCACATCATCACCAATGGACAAGTTCAGGCTGATCCACAGAAAATTGACGCCATGACTGCTTGGCCAGTTCCCACGTCCGTCCGCCAGTTGCGGGGGTTCATGGGTTTGACGGGATATTACCGACGGTTTATCCGTGATTACGCTACTATCGCTTCTCCATTGACTGATCTCCTTAAGAAGGAGGCCTTTGCTTGGACAGAGGCAGCTGCCCATAGCTTCGCTGCATTGAAACAGGCCATGACATCGGCTCCTGTATTGTGGCTACCTGATCTCGCAGACTTTTTTCTTGAGACGGATGCCTCAGATAAGGGCGTCGGGGCGGTCTTGTTGCAGGAGGGTCATCCGCTTGCCTTCTTCAGCAAAAAGTTAGGACCTCGCCTTCGTTCCGCTTCTACCTACCACAAGGAGCTCTATGCAGTCGTCGAAGCTGTTCAGAAGTGGCGTCAGTAACTCTTGGGCCGCGAGTTTATCATCCGGAGCGACCAGCGCAGTTTGAAGGAGCTGTTATCACAGGTAATTCAGACACCTGATCAGCAGTTTTACATTCGCAAGCTTATGGGGTTCCAATTTCGCATTGAGTACGCACCAGGATCGGCCAATCGGGTTGCGGATGCTTTGTCTCGTCGTGACAGTGAGGAGGATCTGGCCTCCCTCGTGATGACGGTCGTCCGTCCTCTACCGTCCGTCTTAGAGGCTATTCGGCGAGAAACTCAGACATTACCAGATCTTCAGGCTTTAGTTACAGTGGTCCAGTCCCCAAACAAGCCGACTCATTTTACTTTCATAGGTGGTATTCTATACTACCGTACTCGCATTTGCGTCGGCCGCGATTCCGAAGTTCGTAACCTGCTTCTTCAAGAGTTTCATAGTGCCCCTACTGCGGGTCATCCCGGGGTCGACCGTACCTATCGCCGTTTGTCCGCGGTTTAATATTGGCCGGATATGTTTGCTGATGTTCGTCATTTTGTATCTGCTTGCTTGGTGTGTCAGACCACTAAGTATTCTACGCAGAAACTAGGGGGCCTCTTGCAGCCTTTGCCTATCCCAGATCGAGTTTGGTCTTCTGCTTCTATGGATTTCATCACGGGCCTCCCCGCTACTCACGGTTTTACCGCCATTATGGTAGTCGTTGATAGGTTGACTAAGTATGTGCATTTTGGGTCCCTCCCTACTGAGTTCGATGCGCCTAGAGTGGCACGCTTGTTCGTTGATGTCGTCGTCAAGCATCATGGTTTTCCAGAAAATATTGTTTCCGACCGTGATCCTGTCTTTATGAGCACCTTTTGGAAGGAGTTGATGCGTCTGAGTGGTACGACCCTGAAGTTCAGTACGGCTTATCATCCTCAGACAGACGGCCAGACAGAGGTAATGAACTGCGGTTTAGAGCAGTATTTACGGGCATTTACTTCCGAGCAGCCGAAGCGCTGACATTCTTTCTTACCATGGGCTGAGTTGTCTATGAATTGCAGTCATCACGAGGGGATTCGTATGTCTCCGTCCCGCGCCTTATATGGTCGTGATCCCCCAGTCTTTGTTCCCTACGATTCCGGGTGACGGGAAATCTTCCTCTATTGACGAGTTGCTGGCCGAACGTCATGAGATATTGACCGATCTCAAGAGGAATTTGTTCCAAGCACAACAGCAGATGCGCGTACAGGCGAATAAACATCGTCGCGATGTTTCGTTCCAGGTGGGTGACTTGGTATTGTTGCGTCTCCGTCCTTATCGACAGCGGTCTTTGGCACGCCCGCTATCAGCTAAGTTGGCTCGCCGCTATTATGGGCCGTTTCCTGTCCTCTCTCGGATTGGAGCAGTGGCCTATCGTTTGGGATTGCCCGACGGTTGTCGCCTGCATGATGTGTTCCATGTTTCCTTGTTACGGTCGTTTATTCCCGACAGCTCTACCGTGAAACCGGCCTCCTTACCCTCCGAGTTTTTCAAAGGCCGCCCAGTGGCTACTCCCATCGTCGCCTCTCAGGAACGCACTATTTAGGTGGCGGGTGCGCCTCAATGCCAATGGTTGGTCACCTGGTCCGACGGATCCACCCCGTCTTGGGAACCTGCTGAGGATATTCAGCGCGCTCATCCCGCCTTACAGCTTGAGGACAAGCTGCTTTTCGAGACCGGGGGAGTTGATACGGGAGTGGGAACTTATTCCGAAGACGAAGGCTTGACCGAGGAGGTTGACGTGGAGGATTCTACGGTTCTGGCCGACAGAAACAAAAGGATTATTCGACCGCCGTCGTACTTGGATGATTATGTGCGACCGAGGGTCAAAAAGTAGTTATTTAAGTCATAATAAGTTGTTTGCGGGTAGTTTTGTGATTTTTAATATTTTTTGGGTACTGTTTATTATTTTAGAACAAGAGTCGTAGTACGTTAGCTATACCCGGGATTTTCTAGATGGTTCTTTTGCTCAGGTTAGGACTAGGTCAGAACCATATAAAAGGTTGGGTTGTAAAAAAATTTAATCATCGAATAAAAATTTTCCTGCCCTAACTCTCTCGCCTCTCTCTTTCGTTCGTTCTCTGTGTGACCAGAGCAACCAGAGTTGCCAACAGGTAACAGTCGCAAAGAACTTAAAATGTATAAAAAATTAAAATTGGCCGGAGTGGGAAGAATAAAGATAAAAAAATTCGCCTTCTAACTTAGCACATCTTTCTTAAATTTTGCCAACAAATACTTGTTTCCTTAACCTATTGGAGATGCTCCACAGAGAAAAGGTGAGATAGAGAGAAGTACATAAAAAATACAAATAAACATATTTAGCTATTTCATTCCACAAACAACATCTCACGTTTTAAGAAAACGGGTTTTATGCCAAATTATCTAACAATACTCTTTTAATGGAGCCAAAGACAAGAAAGAAAGTGACCATGATGACCAAACAATCTCAGTGGGTGTTGTGAAAGGGAACACTCCAACAGTTAAGTAAGTGACTCGAATATAAAAAAAAAAAAAAAAAGATTGTTTTAATGTAAGTCAATGACTCTAAACAAACTGGTGATATCCTGATGAAGGCTATCAAGAACAACTACAAGGGAAGATCAAGAGGTTAGAAGAGAAAAGTGTTGAAAATATAGAATAAATTTTGTTTAATATACGAAAAGAAACTACAAAGTCAAGGAATACTTATCAAAGATGTTGAGGTGTGATAAAAGTTTGTTGTCCTTATGAACGACTTCGCCCCCATTAGGACTCTTTCCATCGTGTAGATGATGAGGCATTCGTCCTCCAAGATTCAACAACGTGTCTTGATTGGTGTACACTCACCAAATTCGAGACATGAACTCGTCCATGGCTGACTTAAGAGAAATTGAAGATGAAAAAAATGATGATAAATTGGTTGTTCATATCTTTGTAGAATGAGAGTGAATTTATAGAGAGTTGCAGTTGGTAAAAAGGAATAGCATTATCTTGAAATAAATGTTTTCCCAAAATCAAGCTCTAACAAAAATTATGATTTCGAAAGGACAAGTCTAGGTGAACAAAAGTTCCTATAAGAAGTTGAACATAGATTTTTATGGCAACATGTCAATAACAAAAATTCGGGGTGAAGATTATGAAGGAAATACAAAGATTAAATATGGGTGATATTTAAGCATCAATTTTTGATGTGGCATATGCCACATCACTTTTTGTTCAAATTTTTGTTTGATTTTTCGTCCCCCTAACATGGCTCCTTCCGAAATATGGTAAAAGTTAAGTGTGAATGAATCTTCCCCCAAAATTATGATGTAATAAAAATTTGTTTTTTATTTAATGGTAACAAGTTAGGTGTGGATGAATATTTCCCAAAAATCATGTAGCAACGGAAATTACCCGTAATTTTAAAAATAGTAAGCATTAAGTGGAAAGTTAAAATCAATAATCTTTTTCTTTTGAAAAATAAAGTTTTTCACTGACTTTACCACGCCACATCTGCGTTCCAAGTAGGTAATATAAAAAAATGGTTTATTAATCTAATCATGCAATGCATTACAACAGTTCGATATCCAGTATTAATTAATGGCTCACCTACTCTGTTTTTCCATCCTCGTAGGGGTCTTCGACAAGGAGACCCCTTATCTCCTTTTCTATTCATACTTGAAGCGGAAGTTTTGTCAAGTTCAATTTTTAAAGCTAAAGAAGATATGTAAATTTCTTGAGTGAGATATGGTATGCGTGATTCTTCCATAACACACTTGCAATTTGCTGATGATAGTCTTCTGTTTTTTTGCATTACGGACTCTGTCGGAACCTGGCTTCGCAACATGTTTTCTGGATATAATCGTCAATCAGGGCAAGACATTAACTTTCTCAGTTCTTCTATTATGTTTAGTCCTAATTGCTCCACTGGCCCTAGAATTTTTTTATCTCAACAATTAGGAATCTCAAAAAAACAAGGCTTAGGGAAATATTTAGGAGTTCACCTGGTAAACAGCATGAGACATAATGTTAATATCAATAATTCTATATCTAAAATTCAAGATGTTTGTGTTGGTTGTCATAGTTGTTTATTAAATAAAGCTGGTTGGCTCACCTTGATTAAGTATGTCCTCTCCTGTATGCTTGTTTATTCAATGTCTGTTTATCTTTCCTTCTAAAGCATATTCTAAAATCATCTGTTTAATTTCACGTTTTTTATGGTTTGGTAACACCACAAAAAAGGTATTTTTTGGCATTCTTGGTCTTTCCTTTGTATTTAACACGCGCTGGACTAGGTTTCCTTAACCCAAAACCCTTTAACATGGCTTTACTTGCTAAACATAGCTGGCGTATTTTATCTCAACCTCGTTCCCTTTTTGCATCTTATTTCTGGGAAAAATATTTCTCTAATAAACACTTCTTATCACTTAAATCATTCCCTTCCCTGTTTGGAAAGCCATCTGCAAAGGGCGCGAAGTGCTCTCTTTATGGTTGATTTGGAGTATTGTGAACGCTAACAAGCTTCCTATTTTAAGCACTGATTGGGTTCAGGATGTCCCCGCAGAATCAATAGCTTGGCATCTTCAGCAAAGAAATGACTCAAATCTGATATTAGTCAGTGACCTTATTGACGGTAATTCCAAAACCTGGAAAGCAGAAACTACTCTTTGGACCAAGATACTCCTCTTTGGAAATTGACAACCACTCACCAATTCTAAGTCAAATCTGCATATTTAATTCAAGACTATACGAATTCCTCTCCAAATTTCTCTACCAAGCCTCTTTTCTTTAAAACCATTTCTATTTCACAGCCTTGGAAATAGTTATGGTCAGCCTCTCTCCCCCACAAAATCAAGTTAGTTCTATGGAAAACTCTCACCCACTCTTTACCCGCTCTCCACAATCTCAATAATAAAGTTTTTTCAATCTCTCCTTACTGTCCACTCTTTCCAAACACCATTGAAATCACTTCCCATATTTTCGGGAAGGGCGACGGCGGCGGCGTGGATGGTGGTTGCTGGTTGTTGTCCATGGGAGGGTTTGGATTGGGTAGTTTTTTTGAGTGATTTCGGGTTTGTAGGGGGAATGGTCGAATTGGAGGGCTTGTTTTGTGTGGGAGGAGATGGGGGTGGTGTACAGGTGTTGTACAGAATAAAAGGACTGTTGGGTTGGTCCCACTAGTCGTGTATTATTTTATTGAATTTAAATTGAAAATGATGTTTGAATGAATAAAATCGGGGGTGTGTCTTATCCAATTATCCTGATTCTTGTGTGCCCTTTTACATATTTCCAAAAAAAGTTTTTTCTAGCTTGTTGGACTTACTTTGGACTAGGTGTTGACTACAGTGCTCTTCAATAAAATATAATCAAATAAAGTGTAGATATAACCTTTTTTATTTTCATCAAAAGTAAGTAAATAAATAATTTAGGTTACAGTTCATGTTTTCGGATCGAGTTACTTTTGGGTTTAATCACTTGGTTTTCCATACGACTAGGTGCGAAGAATACGGACAGTTGTTAGTAACTGATTGTTCCTTCACCAGAAAACAATGGTGAGTTTTTATTTGAGACTTTTGGAATTTCAATTGATTGCAAAGAAGAAAATATGGCACAAGAAAGAAAATAAGACGAGCATCTCCGATAGTGTTGGCATATTTATGTCAAAAAAAATATTTTGCATGTTTAAAACACGTAGTTTGATATTGTGTTCCGATACTGGACATCTCTGACAGTAAAATGTATGATGATGAAAGCTCTAAAGAGCGCGGAAGACTTACGCTTTCAAAGGTCGTTCTTTCAACACTATGTTTTCTCATCTTTTAAACTGCCGTAAACAATGTGTAATGAGATTTCCAGAACCATTCAGAGATTTTAGTAGAATCCAGGATCCACGAGGCCAGTACATATTGTTTCTCCAGATACTACTTAGCTTTCACATAGTATACGAGGGCTTGGCTTAAGAGACCCCCTTTGAATGAATCAAGCCTTATTGGCCAAACAAGCCTGGTGAATTCTTAAGCACGCAGATTTGCTTAACTAGAAAGTCTTACAGCCTAAATATTCCCAGCAAAAGTCCTTTTTTTATTGTGGAGCTTTGAGCTCGTCTTCTTGGACGTGGAAAAGCAATTTGCATGGGAGAAATTTGTTGTAAAAAAGGGATAACATAGACAATTGGCTACGGCATGACATTGATATCTATAAGGGTGTTTGCATCCAAGGCCTTCTTCAATCTATAGATAGCTACATAGGAATTTTATTAACAGACAGTTTGAAAGTTAATATTCCAATCCCAACATGAACAATTGTCAATCTTAATTGAGGGTCGTCCTCCCAAGCTTTATATGTGACAGAGTTCTTGCAATCCAACTCTCTTGGTCGCTGCAGCGCGACCAGCAGACTTGTCCCTTCACTAAGGATGGTAGCTATTCTACTCAATATAGGTACATAATCCTTGAGAATCATCAAAATTGCCATGAATCCAGCAAGATGTGTCGACTACTTGGCGTCAATCAAACCAGAATAAACTAAATTGGGGGAAATTCGGGTTTTCCAGCTTCCGGAAAGTGAAAAGTCTTTTTTGTTTGCAATCTCAAGTCTAAGAATCGGTTTGGTGGTTCTCCCTGCCTGGGATGTCATCAAGCGCAGGAATCTACGAAGCACCCCTTTAGGCAATGTTCTGATCCGGTTGTTCTTTGGAACCAAACGGACTCTTATTTATTTTAGCGGATCAATCATTCTCCTTCAGTGATTGGGTAGACTTTTGGTTACTTTGTTTTAGCATGATCACCACAAGCTTATCAAGTTTGTTGTTACTCTATTGGGTATTTGGTCCAAAAAATGCCAGTGCATCTTTCACAACGAAGCTTTCAACGAAAGCTGACATACAATTTCAAACTACTTGTGATGCTTTCATCCCTTAGCCTGCCATGAATGTCAACCTTTCTGAAGAAAGTTATCCCCCCCCCCCTCCGACCATTTTCCCGTGGTGGCTGAAAACTACTCTCATCATGATTCCATATGGATGGCTAGGGTGGATGTGGCTTGGAATATGTCCACTCAAAAAGGAGACAATAGTGTCCATCTGTCTAATCCAACTTTCCGAGAGGCATACTCTCTCAAGGAGGGAGTGTACGCCTTGTCTCCTCTTCAAGCAGACTGCTAGCCACCAAGAGACCAATCTTAACAGCGCTTAAATTTACATATATTGGTATGATAATATTTACTGATAGCATTCTTGCTCTCCAGTTATTGTAAGGATCTATACTAGCTGCGAGGGAGACACCCCTATCGCTGGTAGAATATTATTTGATGTGAAAGCTCTCTTCGTTTTATCCACTATGAAGCTGGATCGGTTCCTTGTCGAAGTGACCCATTTACTTGTCAAAGAGGCTTGCTCTATTACTAATAATTTACATTTGTGTAATGTAAGTACGTAGACTCTTTGGACGACTTGTATTAAAGTAAGGTTTGTTTCAGGCCGTCTATTTTGCTTCTTATGTCGTTTATGTTTTTCTTCTTCTTTGTCGGTGCTCCTTTTCGCTTTATTTTATGATATTATATGGTTTGATAAAAAATGTAGGATTATGTTAATTCTGTCCATTTTAGAATATGGATAGCATGATTTTGCAGTACTATTTTCAATAGTGTGATGTTTTTTTTATAACTTTTTGTTATAGAATAATCTATTAAATTATTAAAATGCGAAAAGAAGAAAGAGACAAGACTCATAAAATTTGCATGTCTACTTTCTTGTGAGCTATTGGAGAGAAATATGCATGTTATGCAAAATGCATTGCATATGCACCGTCTATTGGAGTTTCATGTTCCACCATATTCTTTTCATATTGTACAATAACATTGGGACTTGCATAAGCTGTTGGTGGTCAGTTAAACTCACTATTAATATTGTAGAACAATTTTCACTATAGTAGATGAGAAAGAGATGGGGGAGATAAATTTTTAAAATAAATATAAAATAAGAGGTTAAGAAATTATATGAGACATATGATTATATTATCAATAATTATTCTGCAAACATTGGACAACCGTCTCAAAACACTTAAAATGTATAGAAATTAAAGATGGCAGGAGAATAAAGATCACTAAATCCGGCCTTCTAACTTTGCACATCTTATTTAATTTTTGCCTACAAATGATTGTTTGCTTAACCAATTGGAGATGCTCTCACAGAGAAAAGGTGAGATAGAGAGAAAATTTAAAGATGTTTGTTTATAAAAATTTATAAATAAACATATTTAGCTATTTCACTCCACAATCAACTTACGATTTCTGTTCGAGACATGTTCCTATAATGTCAATCATGGAGCCAAAGGAAAGAAATAAAGTGACCATGAAGACCAAACGATCCCAGCAGATGTTGTGAAAGGGGATGGGGACACTCTAACAGTTAAGTAAGTGACTCGAATATAAAAGAAAATTGGATTGTGTTAATGTAAGTCAATGAGTCTAAACAAAATGGTGGTATCCTGATAAAGACAATCGACAAAAAATACAAAGGTAAGATCAAGAGATTAGAAGAGAGAAGTGTTAAAAATATTGAAAAAAAAAATGTTTAATATACGAAAAGAAACTACAAAGTCAAGAAATACTTGTCAAATATGTTGAGACGTGAAAAAATGTGTTGTCCTTAAGAACGACTTCGCCCCCATTAGGACTTCTTCTGTGGTGCAGATGATGAGGCATCCGTCCACAAAGATTCAACGACGTGTCTTGATTGGTGTACACTCAGATAACTCGAGACATGGACTCGTCCAAAGCTGACTTAAGAGAAATTGAAGATGAAGAAAATGATTACAAGTTGGTTGTCCATATATTTAGAGTGAAATTATAGAGAGTTGGAGTTGGTAAAAAAAGAATAGCATTATCTTGAAATGAATGTTTTCCCGAACTCATGCTCTAGCGAAAATTATGATTATCGAAAGGAAAAGTTTAGGTGAACAAAAATTCCAAAAAAAATTTGAACATAAAATGATTTATATGGCAACATGTCATTAATAAAATTTCGGGGTGAAGATTATGAAGGAAACATAAAGAATAAATATGGGTGATATTTAAGAATGTATTAATGTGGCATTTGCCATATCACTTTCTGTTTGATTTTTTGTCCCCCTAATATGTCTCCTTCCGAAATATGGTAAAAGTTAAGTGCGAATGAATATTCCCCCAAAATTATGATGTAATGAGAAAATTCATTTTCATAAATATGGTAACAAGTTAGCTGTGAATGATTATTTCCCAAAAATCATGTAGTAACGAAGATTCTCAGTTATCTTTAGAATAGTAAGAAATTGAGTGAAAACTTAAAATCAATATTTTTTCTTCTTCTGAAAAATAAAGTTTTTTCGCTGACTTTACCACGCCACATTTGCGTTCCAAGTAGGTAATATAGAAAAGAGGGGCGCTATGCTTCACCCTTTTTGCTTCACCCTTCAAGTTCACTTCCTATGTGTCAAGATATGGTTGTTAGGAGTATTTATTTTAAGATATTTATATATTTACATCACCAATCAAAAACATCCACATAGGAGGTGAAGTTAAAGGGTGAAGAAAAAGGGGTGACGTTTAGCATTTCCCTATAGAAAAGAATGTCAATTTGGAAAAAATCAAACCTTTTTCTAGTCATATCTAACAATCCTTCACATGATTCAAAAATAGATGAAAAAGAGTTTAGTGCTCTTAAGTCAATTCCAGAGGTGCCATGGTGTCAATGTATTTTGGACTTGAATCGACATTTAGTGATGACAATGTGTTCTCTACTTGTGAAAAAGTTGAACGAAATCTTGAACCTCTTCACTTTGCTAGACCATAGGTCCTGCATGAAGGTTACTGAAAATTGTCCTCTCCCTGGACTACCGATTTCATTAACACTATATACCCCAATTACATACAGAGTTAATTAAAATTAAGACCCTCTAATTAGTCTAATCTATCAATTACACTAATTAAGCTACGCTATTACACCCCCGCAGTCGGAACAGGGGAAGGATGGACGTTCAGACTGGAGCGAAATCTCTCAAAAAGCTGACGAGGAAGGCCTTTGGTGAAGATATCCGCATACTGAAAATCGGCAGGAATGTGAAGGACGCGAAACTGGCCGAGGCGCACTTTGTCCCGAACTAAGTGAAGATCAATCTCAATATGTTTAGTGCGTTGATGCTGAACTGGATTACCTGATAAGTATACCGCACTAACATTATCACAATAGCAGAGAGAGGTCTTCGGAGGACGAACCCGTAGCTTAATGAGAAGGTTGCGAAGCCAACAAAGCTCAGCAACGGCGTTGGCAACGCCACGGTACTCAGCCTCGGCACTGGAGCGGGAGACGGTGGTCTGCCGTTTGGACGACCAGCTAAGAAGGTTGTCACCAAAGAAAGTGCAGAAGCCAGAGGTGGAGCGACGCGTGTCTGGGCAACCAGCCCAGTTAGCATCTGTGTATGCCGTGAGACCCGTAGAGGCAGTAGCTGAGCTGTGAAACCCGAGATCAAGAGTGCCACTCACATAGCGAAGCACGCGTTTCAACGCACAAAAATGATGCTCTCGAGGATCGTGCATGAAGAGGCAGATCTGCTGAACAGCGTAAGAGATGTCCGGGCGAGTGAAGGTAAGGTACTGAAGCGCACCAGCTAAGTTGCGGTAGAGAGTGGGATCATCAACAGAAGGACCCGATCCTGCGGTGAGTTTGGAGCCAGTCTCAACCGGAGTGCTAACGGGATTACAGCCCACCATCGATGCACGCTGCAGAATCTCAGAGGTATACTGACGCTGCGAGAGAACCATACCAGAATCAGTCCGAGTAACAGCAATGCCCAGAAAATGGTGTAGAGGTCCAAGATCGGTCATAGCAAACTCAGTCGGAAGCTGAGAGATAACCCGCTGTACAACCGTAGAGGAGGACCCGGTGATGATGATATCGTCAACGTAGAGAAGGAGATAGACAATATCAGATCCCTGACTGTAAACAAACAGAGACTCATCACATCTGCAACTTGAGAAACCCACGGAGCCGGTCAGAAATGTAGCAAACCGCTGAAACCACGCACGAGGTGCCTGCTTCAGCCCATACAGGGACTTACGTAAGCGGCAAACATAATCAGGATGACGGGAATCTCGATAGCCCGGTGGCTGATGCATATACACAACCTCATCGAGATCACCATGTAGGAACGCATTCTTGACATCCAACTGACGAATGGGCCAAGCATGCGAGACAGCAATAGTGAGAACAGTGCGGATGGTGGCCGGTTTGACCACAGCGCTAAAAGTCTCATCACAATCAACCCCCACTAACTGAGACTTGCCATTTGCCACGAGACGAGCCTTGTATCGCTGTAGAGTACCATCGGCCCGAAACTTGTGACGAAATAGCCAAAGAGCCCGAAGAATGTTCGCCCCAGACGGGCGAGGAACCAACTCCCAAGTCTGATTCGTGATCATGGCCTCATACTCATCATCCATTGCAGCTTTCCAGTGTGGGTCCGAAAGGGCATACACATGGGATTTGGGCAAGGGAGACAAAGTAGAGGGAGATTGAGCATGAAGGGTGAGGCGGGAGATGGGTTTATGGATACCGTGTTGGGCTCGGGTTCTAATCTGAGGAGAGAGGGGAGGAGCCGGTGGGTTAGGAGAATCTGGTGTTGGAGATAGCGGGGAGACCGTGACAGGTGGGGAGGCAGGAGGCTGAGGAGGAGCCTGAGGTGGTGTCGAGGCTGCAGAAGTAGGTGCGGCCTGGCGACGAGTGTAGTGAAGAGGGAAGGGTGGGGTTAGCCGAGAGGGAGCAGAGGGGTTGTGAGTATGACCGGACATGTCTATAGGAGGAAGACCATCGTCGGGGTCAGAGACAGTATGCCCGGGAAGTGACACGGAACCCGGTGTGGCAAACGGGAAGAAATGCTCATCAAACGTAACATGATGAGAGATGTGAATGCGACCAGTAGAGATGTCGAGACACCGATAACCACGAAAGTTCGAAGGGTAACCAAGAAACACACATCGAGTGGACCGGGGGGCAAGCTTGTGAGGAGACACAACAGTCAGATTAGGGTAACACAAACACCCAAAGGTACGAAGATGATCGTATGTGGGAAGACGATGATAGAGTATGGTGGTAGGAATACCACCGTTGAGAGCTTTGGTGGGGAGAATGTTGTGGAGATAGACAGCAGTGAGAACAGACTCAACCCAGAAGCGAGGAGACATGGAGGCCTGAGAGAGAAGGGTGCGAGATATGTCATTGATACGACGTATCATACGTTCGGCTTTGCCATTTTGAGGAGACGTTTGAGGACAAGCAAATCGAAAAACAAGGCCACTGGACTTGGCGAACTCATGAAACACAGAGTTATCGAATTCCCCCCAAGGTCGCATTGAAAACTCTTAATGTCACGAGAAAACTGGGTATGCACATACGTGTGGAATTGTTTGAAGTGAGTGAAAGCATTGGATTTGAGTTTTAAAGGAAAAACCCATAGAAAATGCGAGTAATCATCAAGTAAGAGAAGATAATACTTGAAATTAGATTTGCTAGCAACATGAGATGTCCAAATATCACTATGAATAATGTCAAACGGAGCCACAGTACAAGATTGTGAAGGGGCAAAGGGAAGTCTAACGTGTTTGCCGAGTTGGCATGCATGGCACAATCCAGTCTGCTCAGTTTTATTACAAGAAATGAAATGATTAGAGCTAAGTTGATCTAAGACGTGACGACCAGGATGTCCAAGACGGTTGTGCCACACGGGTGCTGGAAGAATAGCAAGAGACTGGGCTGGAGAGGGGGACGGGGTGGAAAAAAGAGGATAGAGGTCCCCTGAACTATTGCTTCGAAGTAAAAGGGTCCCCGAGTGAAGGTCCTTCACAGAAAAGCCAGTCGGGTTAAACTCGATAGAGACATTATTATCAATGGTGAACTGACGGACATAGACAAGATTTTTAATAATGTTTGGAGCAAGAAGGACATTCTTTAGGTGTAGGGGACGGGCTAGGGTAGTAATAGTCTGCTGACCGGAACCGCACACTGGAATTTGCATCCCATTACCGACCATCATATTAGAAACTGGAGAGCTTGATGAGATAGAGGAGAGAGTACCTGTCTGAGATGTGAGATGAGATGAAGCCCTAGAGTCCATGTACCAATTCTTATTCGGAGCATTAAAAGAGGGAGACGAAACCGCAGTGGTAGCAAGGACTTGTGGACGTTGAGAAGGTACTGGACCAAGAATACCCGTTGTAGCAACTGGAGCGGGCTGAGAAGGAACTGATGGTGCCAGGCCCGAGGCTATGTGGGGGGGACACGATGGTGCAGGGCACCACACCCAACTACTGTGAGAAGAGGCAGGCGGTGCGGCATATTGCTGGGGGTATTGCTGAGTCTGATTACGTCCTTTTCGATTAAAGTGACGACGACGACCATTTCCCTGCCAACTTCGTGATTGTTGGGTTAACGGTGGTACTGAAGAAGAAGCAATAGCCGAGAACTCCGTTTTAGCACCAGCAATTTTGAACCAAAAGATTTAAATTGACTGTCTTCAAACTTACGAACTACAAGTGCAGTGTACCACAATATTCTTTCTCTTTCTTTGACAAAAAATAGGTACTAGAGAAATTGTACCCCTCAAACAAACACGTGGGTGCTAAATGTTGTCAACTTTGTATCAAACGGAGGTATCAAACATTTGAAAGTCAAAGGAGGTATCAAACATAATGAAGAGGCCCACTAAACGGAGCAGTGACCTCCTTCGGTGGCGATCTGGTGAGACGGCACTGATGTGCGGTGGTGATGACAATCGGAGACACCGCCGGAGCTGGAGATCGATCCGACCAGATGAAGCAGCGACAAAGGACCAAATCTGGTGGGACGGCGCTGAGGACGGCGCAGGTGTGCGGTGGTGATGACGGTTGGACACACAGACGGACCTGGAGATCAATCCGACCAGGTGAAGCAGCGACAGAGGAACAATTGCGGTGCTTCAGTGCAGCGAGCCTGGTTGGTTTTTCACCGACTGGGTTTGCGAAAGGGTGAGAGAACTCCGCGGAGGATTGCGGCGTAATGAGCGGAAGCGAGAGAAAGAGAGATCGGAGCACTTGGGCGGCGGCGGCAGCGCACAGGAAGAAGATGTGCGACTTGGGCGGCGGCGGCGGCTAGGTTAGCTCTGATACCATGAAGGTTACTGAAAATTGTCCTCTCCCTGGACTACCGATTTCATTAACACTATATACCCCAATTACATACAGAGTTAATCAAAATTAAGACCCTCTAATTAGTCTAATCTATCAATTACACTAATTAAGCTACGCTATTACTGCACACACGCATTTGGATGTGCTATATCGAGTTATCCATTTGGCGCCTAGGTCATGCACCCTAAATAGATTGTCGTAAGTGCGATACAAAATAGCTTTGAATCCCATAGGAGGCGATCCCACCCCTACTCATATAGGTGAACTCATCGAGCATGGCTGCTACACACCACCCATAAGGATGAACCGAGATCGAGAATGACCAATCTGAGACTAATAGTGAGTGCTCAACGGTGATGATTATATAGACAAACTATTGTAGCTGGACTAGATATAACTGATGTATTAGCATTAGAGCATGCAATTGGGATGAAATTGGCATGCAACATAGAAGGAGGATTGTCGATTAGTGCTGCTAGGGATAGAGCGTGAAAAATTGATTCGACTAGGCGATCAACAACCACGGCCTTGCTGGTTCGAGAGTCCACATAAACAACTTGATCCGCATAACAATTAATCGACTGATATGGGTTTTAAGTTAAGTCTTTTCAACAACTTGAGCCATAATTATCGAGGAAATTGAGGGGGTATTGGGAAGACAGACTCCCAACAAAAGTACCTCATGATTCTTATTTTTTTACTAGACCGATTGAGAAATTGGGGATACAAAGAAGAAGGACGCGAATGTGGCTTACACGGAGGGAACAAATAAGGCAGTGACCACCATGCTTCTTTTTCTACATATCTTCCTTCGTTCGAGCGACGGCGGTGGTGCATGAAAGAATCGCCTAGCCTTTGGTCCTGTGAGGTGAAAGCCAAAAAAAAAGTTACGTCTTTCACATTCTCTCTTCTAGATAATGTGAGATGTGGCCACTCGTAAATCAGCATTAGTCGAGTCACTAGAAATTGGCGCAACGTTGAGCATTGTAGATAGTGTATACAATCAATTCATTATGTGTTTTAATTGATCATTGTTTGAGGCATAATATTACCTTGCTAGAAGTTGGGATCAAGAAGGCTTGGACTAAAAATATCAATATTACATGAGATTTTAAATAGTGTCAAAAAAAGTTACTTAATTGATGCCTAAACATGAGTAATGGGCTAAGACAATTACATTTCATTTTTTCAGACATATGTAGTTGAAAAACATACGTGGTGAATCACAGACTTCTAAAGGAGTGATGGAAAAATATAAAAGTAGGTGTTATTGATACCCAAGACTATTCGATATTCATATTAATTATTTTACATTCCATCACTATTCCCATTAATTAGTGGTTGCTTGGGATATTAATTGGAAGTTCAGAAGTTCCACAAAACCTAAGGTGTTTGCATATAGTATTATGATAGATAGAGGTAAAATAATTAGGATCAAATCACCATGTGCTTGAAGTGAAAACAACCATTCAAAATCAAAACAATTGACAAAGGACACATGTTCAATCAAAGATTTATAATTAAAAATCTACTCCCATGCATGTAGATTGTTCAATCTATAATATTATAATTATAATACCCAAATATCTCATTTGCCGTTGTGAATTTTATAGCCCTATCAGGTATTGGCTTAGTTTGGCAAAGATAGATTATTGGATAGATTATTGAAGGAGTGGTTGAGATGAAGTGTTTTTGTCTCTCTCTCCTCATCTCAACCACCCATTTAATAATCTATCCAATAATCTATCTTTCCCAAACTAGGCCATTGTTATTCCAAGAATTCCCTTGCACTTCCCTGCGTATGTGATTTTATTATACCCATTACCCCGCTTTCTTAAGCAACTATCATCTCTCCATACATTGCTCTCTTCACTCCCTAAAACACAGCTCACTATTCCATTAATTTTGTTAGTCTTAAGTATTATTATTCTATTCGTTTCGCAAGTAGAAGAAGAAATTGATGCACAACATTGTGTGGGCAACATGCAGGGAACGTAGATGGCAAAGATATTTATATTTAACAAAATTGAGAAGTACATAAGAAGTCGATATGTCCGAGTGGTTAAGGAGACAGACTTGAAATCTGTTGGGCTTCGCCCGCGCAGGTTCGAACCCTGCTGTCGACGTTATCATTTTTGTTATTCTTTTACAATTCCTCATTATTTATCTGATTGCCCTCAACCTGTCAACAAACTACACTTTTCCCCTCTTGATTAAAACACAGTGGCCAATCTGGGTCGTCTCTTTTGATTTTTTGTTTCCGTTTGTTTCCGAGCATTAGGACAACAGAGATAATAAACCTCACTTCAAGGACTTGTCAAGCAATTCAATTAAAACTCCTCCATTTCTTCTCTTCTCCCCTGTACGTTAGGGTTTTAATTCTTCCCTTCTTGCTTCAACAATTGGGCCGTTCAGAAACCAAACATTCATAGAAACCGTCCAAAATCACACCATTCGGTTTGGTTCGATCGGTTTGACTTGCTTGGGGTGAATTTGGGAATGCTTCTGCTGTGAATTTCGGACAGTTTCTGCTATCCCAGATCAATTTTCAGGAAGCAAGGGGAGATGCTTCTCCAGAAAGTGATTTTGAATAATTTATCCACAACCGATTTTAACCTTACTAAATTTTAAAATATCAATAGTTATCTTTACGAAAATGACACGTGTCATATGTTTTTGTCATTTTACTCTCGAACAGCAACTTCACAGTTGACTTTACCAAACACAAAATTACTATATCAATATTCCACAACAGCTTTTACGTAATATTTACCAAATAATATTTTATCAAAAATTCACATATGTGTTTTCACACTGTTTTCACACAGCAGCTTTCTAACACCGCCCTAATCTGGGTCTCTTTTGACTTTTGTTTCGGAGCATTAGGACAACGAGCAATTTTTTAGTGCTCCAAAAGAGCACCACGTGGTACTCTACAACCAATTAAATTGTAACACTTAAATACACTGTTAGTGTTTGTCAGACACTCATTGGGTGTGGAGCACCACGTGGTACTCTTTTGGAGCACTAAAAATTTTTTCTAGGACAACAGATATAATAAATCCCACTTCAAGGACTTGCTCAGCAATTCAATTAAATTCCTCCATTTCTTCTCTCCTCCCCTGTACGTTAGGGTTTTAGTTCTTCCCCGCTTGAAGAATCAATCAATCAATCAATCAAATTCATCGATGGAAGAGAGAGGAGGAGGTGCGAAAAGCACACAGGAGTTGGCAATGGAGGGTCAGAAGCTACTTGAAGAGACGATCGAAGCCGCGTTTCAGATCTTGTCCTCCATGAACGAAGAGCTCTGCAACCCAGCCTTGTGGTCCACCACCACTCCCACCAACAATTCCAATGGACATCATCATGCAGCTGCAGCTCCCAACGGCGACGTTTCGTCTGATTCCGGCCACCACTTCGAGATGGGCGGCGGAGCTCTCGACGAGGCTCGTCTCCGCTACAAATCCTCCGTCTCCGCTCTCCGTGCCGTCCTCGCCGCTATCCCCAATTCTCACAAGGTAATAGCCCTCTGTTTGGTTGCTGAAATAAGTGTTTACATTGGTTCGAGTTGATTGAATTGAATTGAAGATTAGCTCTGGGTTATGTGTTTTTAGGTGGACATTTTTTTGCTAATTTCATACCCATTTACCTACATTGTTTGATTCTGGTACCTAAATTACCTGGAACGCGGATCCTTCCGGTTCGTGGAACGGACGGGATCACGGAACGCCATACCCATAGGAATTCGGTACGCCATGGGTAGGAGAAAATATTCAGTATCACGGGGATTTTGGTGATGTGATATCACGGGACATTCTAATTGGTTAATTATGTGATTATTTCCATACATTGATACTGTATATATGGTATAATTAACATGACTAACCAATTAGAGCTTTCCGTGACACCACGCCGCCGAATCCCCGTGATACCGAATATTTTCTCCAAGGGTAGGCCTCATTGGATACCTTTAAAGGAGTTTTACCATTTATCGCAAATCATAAAGTGTAAAACTGCTCAATATATGCAATATTTTAAAAGTCAATACTCTAAAAATAGATGTAACGTAGCAAATAGTATAAATTTAATTCCACCTTCTGCAAAGATCCTTTGGGTGAAAATAGTGAAAAAAATTGGGATCGCCTAATTAGGCGATCTGGATCGCTGGTGTTCCACATTTCGGAGCGCGTGATCCGATTCGCAATTTGCGGGGGTACAAGTGAATTGTGGTAACGCTGATTGGTACATAATTTCTTAATTGAACAATCTGAAAAGCTACCTTGGAGAGAGGCTATTTGGATCAGAGTTGGTTCTTCTCACTTGGGTCTTTTAGCTTTTTTTTTTTGCTTCACTCGGTGAGCATAGAGTTGAATCAAATCATGTACTCCTGATACTGAAATCTTGAAAAACAAACCACTATTTACTTTACTCCTGCTTAATGCTGCCTTGTAATGTTAATTGTCGGGATCTCAAAGGCAAAGTATCTGAGTAGTGAGTACTAGGTTTATTTTCCGATTCAAGGAAAGCAATTTTTGGTACATCCGGTATGCTGAGTTCATCGTGCCAAGTTAGATTTCGTAGATTAGTTTATCTTTAGAAGATCAACATGTGAGAACTCAGATTTCTACCTCTCCCCTCGTGAATACTGGCAGACCTAAAGCTATGTGCTCTTGATTATACCGTTCGGTTATAGAGCCAAATTGTTGATCTTATCCGTGTATGGTTCCCTTCAATAGTGTTGACTTATCCAGTATAACATTTGAGAGTCTGACACAAATGTCTCCAAAACATTGCTCTGTATGGTAAAGATTCCAAATTCTGAGCTACTTATGCCACACCAGAGATGATTTTAGCTATTGACGACACCTGTTCTCTATTCTGTAACGGTATGTTTGGGCGAGGTAATAAAAGATGGAATTTCATTGAACTTAGAATTATAAATCCTATCATTTCAAGATTACTTGTTTTGATAAAATGCCAACTGGAATTTTGAAAATCTTGTCATTAGAAATTGCAATTTGGAGAGACCAGATTCCATGTTTTGAACTTTTAATTCCACCCAAGGAGGTGTCATTTTGAAAATTCTGTGTCTATTACTAGTCTGCTATTCAGTTAATACATTTTTTGAATTTCTATATTTATTTGACAAATAAATTTACTAGACCACCAAAACCTGTCACTGAACCGCCACTCTGACCATCGCCAGCGCCGTCCCTTCTGCCACTGTACTGACATATCACTACTGTATTTACGCACACACCAACACCTTACCGACCGCATCACACAAGACACAAACTTCATTGCCACCGACACGGCAACACCAGTATTCATACACCGCCGCCTTCAATCTTCGTCGCAGGCTCAGAGCCGCTCCTACCGCTACAAGTGGAACCAATCATCTGTGAGTCACCGCCATAGGGTCACCATCTCAACTGCGCGATGGTGTGTGGCTTCGGGACCCGTTGATTGGGGCGGGAGCAGCGGATCGGCTGACTGCAATCAATGGCGGTTGCAGCTTTGATCTAGAATCTGCGTGGTTTAGAGATCGGAGTGGGCGGTGAGGTCGATGGCCATGTGGATGGAGATGGCAGGAAGCAAGGCGGTGGAAGCGGTGGCGACAGCGTACACAAGGTTGCACAATGATTGTTCCTGGAAGGGCTGAATGCTAGGGTTCAGCCTTTAAATAGAAACTGATTGAAAATAATATTTAGGCGCCAAAGGTATATGCTATTAATAACGGAGCCCAAACAAAATCTACATCATTTCAATTAGTATCCAAACAAGGAATTTTAGATCCCATCATAAGAAATCCTTTCGTTGAAAATCCCGTCATTTCGAAGTCCCTGCATATTTTATAATTCTCATATAGATTGTTCAAATTTACTGATAACACACCATTAAGGAATAAATTGGAGGATCTCATATAAGTTGTTCAAATTTGCACTGTCACTTGGTGTGCATCGTTTTTAGTTTTTACGGACTTGCACTTCAGAAGCGTTTAACCGGAACTGTTTCGAACTCAAAAGAAATGGAAAACTAGTGTATTGGCAATATTATTTCTCCTCTAGGTACTTATGTTTTCTCTTGTTTAAGCTAACACATTCAATACGTATACTTTGATAGGCGAAACGGGGTGATGCTGCCTCCACAACAAGTAGTTCTGGATCCCCTGTTGACGAAGCGGAAATAGAGAAGTTAGAAGATAGAGCTGCAATGTTAAGACAGGTTCTTCTGCTTTCCTGATTTCAGATTGTGATTTAACTATATTATATCAGGGTTCTTGCGTGCATACATACCAGTTTTCTTTTCTCCTTCGAGATATGACTGCAAGGCTTTGTTTGTTGTAATACCATTCTTTGCGCCTTTGTGGCAGTCAGTGTTTGCAACTGCTCCTATATTATATCAATCATAATGCTTAATTTCCCAACTTATACTTTATTCTGTTTTTTTACATGGATTTCCGTAACGGTTCGTTTGGATAACGTTGGATTGGGGGTGGATTTGGATTTGGAGTGATTTCAAATGAAATCCAACATTTGGATATATTATAGGGGCTTGGATTTGATTTGAAACAAATCCAAGCCCCCAAATTGTGGATAATTTGAAATTCCAACACAACTGCGTCATTTGAAATCCAGTGCGCTTAAGTAATAAAGCCGAATTATAATAATGCGACTTCAGCAGACGGCACCAACTTTCCATCTTTAGGCTTCAAGAGAATCGTATAAAAAAGTGCTAATTAGGAGAATTGAACCCCGTAAGACAAGATCATTTATGTTAACTTTTAGACATTAAATAATGAACTGCTGTAGCTAATCCAAATTCAAAATTAGACTCATTATAGTATCCAAACCAAGATTTTAAAATCCCTTCAGATTTGAAATTTGGAATTTGAAATTTTAGATTTCAAATCCAAATTCAAATCATGGTTACCAAATACAACCTGAATGACTTGGGTTGTTGCATTCCATGTGTCTGATATTTGTGACTTTATTTTACTTTCAGGGTAGAAAAAACAAAACTATCATAGCTATATGTTGTGCTACATTTGCCTTTTGAATCATGTAGGCTCCATTTGTTTGGCAGTAAAATGTTTTACAGAGAAAATATTATATGGAAAATGGCTTACGGAAATCGTGTAAATCATTATACATTATTTGAGTGAAAACATTTTACTTGGTAAACTATTTTACAGCACAAATTACAAAACAAACACCAAATCAAAGGAAAACATTTTGCCACCAGCCAAACAAAGTCGTAATGTCATCCTTATTTTACACAACTGCACTGATTTCTGCCTAGAATATTGTAGGAACGCGCTAGCAAGAACATACATTTTGAAAGCTTTTTAGATGATGTAGTAATATTGTATCTCATTTACTGATTTCTTTCGTTCTACAATGTTGTAGGAGCTGGATACCAAAAACAAGCACATCAAGCTGCTCATAGATCAGCTACGCGACCTTATAGCCGATATTTCTACGTGGCAAAGTCCTTGTTCTGCCCAAACCTCATCATCATAGATATTTCCCGTGTCTCGATGCCATAGTGAAGGCACATGAGTCTGTTTGACGAGGATGTTTATAGACCTGTCATAGGTGTGGTGAAAGAATGAAGAGGTTCTTGAGCAATTTTCACTCTCAGTCTTTCTACTATAGAGAGCTGTTACGGAATTTGGTTTATGTAAATCAGAAGCAATCGCAAACCCCATGATGTTGGTTCTGGATGCATTTTTTTTGAGGAGAAAAAACTTCTATTACTGGGGAGTCAAACCCGATGAATCAAAATTCAATACATCAATAGCCCAAAGGGGCGTTTGAGAGTAGAAACTAATATCGTCTTCAACTAAAGCTTTAGAAGCTATTAAGTGAGCAACCTCATTGCCTTCCCTACGAACATGTGAACATTCAATTTCAGCAAACTTTTTCATCAACCCAGTGCTGGCATCCAACACGTCCCATAAATCTGAAATAGCCCTCGAGTTTTTATAGCGAGCTCCCGTACAGTCCTTTAGCAGAGATACCACTGTAGTGTTATCGCTCTCCAGTATTGCCCTATCATACCCCAACTCAGCAGCCATCTTCAACCCTTCTCTTGCCGCGCATATTTCCGCCATTAGAACCGAACGCTGCCATGGAATCCGACGTTGGCGAGCTGCAATGAAAGCCCCTGAGTCGTCCCGCAGCACTACCCCTATTCCCGTCGCAACCTCATACAACTTCCAAGAAGCGTCGACATTAATTTTTACTACTCCTCTTGGTGGCGCAATCCATCTCATGGATCCTTCCTCTTGTGTTGTTCCTTGTCTCTCCAGTGAGCTAGACAACTCTACCTCTTTGCTCCATAAGTAATAGCTTAGACTCTCCGAGGCCACCATCTCCGGCTCTTTCCCTCTTCCGTTAAATACTTGCTCGTTGCGGTTTCTCCATATGGCCCAAATAGCTAAGACAAACTTCTCACGGGTCTCTTTTGTCCCATGGGTGAAAACATCAACCATCCAATCTTGTATCGTCCCCTTCCTCTGTGTAAGGAAGTCAGCCCCCATTATAGAACTCCAAACCTGAATTGAATGAGTACATACACAGAAGAGATGACTTGATGTTTCACTAAACTCATTGCACAACGTACATACCACTGGAACATCTACTCCCCTTTTAATCAAGCTGGTTGCAGTGGGCAAAGAATGGTGCCATAACCGCCAACACGGTAATAATATCTTCTTTGGGACCTTTGTTTTCCAAAAATTGCTGAGCCACGAACTGTTAGAGAAAGTGCCCGAGGAGGACGCCAGAGGGTCAGTTATCCGGCGTTGAGCCTTATAACCGGAACTAACCGTGTACTTTCCGTCATCAGCGTGCACCCAGTAAAAGGAGTCCGGTTCACTCACCATACCAACCGATGTATTCAAGACGGCCTCTACATCTACTGGCCAAAGCAATGCCCGAACCTTGTCAATGTCCCAACCCGTCTTATCTTCATTAAAGAGCTCGTTTACTTTGCTGTCTTCCATGCCTTGAGGGCAGGTAGTTATCACACTATATGTGTCAGGCCGAAGAACCCATTTGTCCCTGAAAATCTTCACTCTTTCACCACTTTTGATTTTCCAAACTAAGCCACTTTTAACAAGATCTCTCCCCGCCAAAATACTCTTAAAAGCATACGATATCTGCTCATTTTTCTTAAGCTGGAAATCGATAATAGAAGTGTTACGAAAGTACTTTGATTGGTAAACACGACTTACTAGGGAGTTTGGGTGCTGTATAATCCGCCACGTTTGCTTTGCCAGCATAGCTTTATTAAAATCTTGAAAATCACGAAAACCAATCCCTCCTTCTTCTTTATATTGCTTCAACTTGTGCCAAGCAACCCAGTGTATCTTCCGTCTTTGATTGTCTCCCCCCCACCAAAACTGTCGCACTACCCGTTCCAGATCTTGGCACACCTTAGTTGGGAGAAGAAAACAACTCATAGTATATGTGGGAATGGCCTGGACAACTGACTTGATCAAAACTTCCCTGCCAATAGAAGAGAGAGATGCACACTTCCAACCTTTCATCTTGTTGAAAACTTTCTCCACCAGTGGACTGAAAGTTGACGTGCGGTTCCTACCGACCTGTGTTGGAAGGCCCAGGTAACTTTCATGATGACTGACTTCCTGAACGCCGCACAAATTAGTTAAAGATTGCCGCACATCTTCAGTAACATTGTCGGAGAATACAATGGACGATTTCTGTAGGTTTAACGTCTGACCCGATGCCATCTCATAGTCACTTAGGATGCTTCTGATAGTCATAGTTTCTTCGGTTGTAGCCTTTGAGAAGAAAATACTGTCATCTGCAAAAAATAAATGAGATATCGTAGGGCCACCTCGAGAAGCTGTTACCCCTGACAACCTTCCTTCCTGCACCGCAACTGTTAATCTTCGAGATAAAGTTTCGCAAACAAGCAAAAATAAATAGGGTGAGAGGGGGCACCCTTGTCGAAGTCCTCTTTCTGGAATAATATGACCATGTACTTCGCCGTTGATAATGAGACTGTAGGAAACTGATGAAATACAACTCATTACCAGGTTAATCCAGCGAATACCGAAGCCCATCCGTTCCATTACTGCTCTAAGGAAGTCCCACTCGACCCTGTCATATGCTTTACTCATATCTGCTTTCAGCGCAAAGAAACCTGTCTTCCCTTTCTTGCGATTTTTCATCGAATGGAGGAGCTCAAAAGCCACTAAAATATTATCAGAAATCAAACGACCCGGAACAAAAGCGGACTGATTCTCAGCTATAATAGAATCCAGTATCAACTTTAGCCTATTGGCCATAGTCTTTGTTACAATTTTGTAGATTGTGGAACATAGACTTATAGGACGCAAATCAGAAGCTCTTCTAACCTGTTTCACCTTTGGAATAAGGGCTATCAACGTATGATTGAACTTCGAAACATCGCCGTGGTTATTGAGAATATTAAGACACAAGTCCTCCACCTCACCTCCCACAATATTCCAGAAGCTCTGAAAAAATGCCGCAGGGAAACCGTCACTACCCGGAGCCTTGGCCGGGCCTAATTGACTCAAGGCTGCTCTAATCTCATTGACCGTGTAGGGCTGCTCGAGGAGAGCTTTCTGTTCCAGGGACACTAACTCTTCGACTCCTGCCAACAAAGGTTCCATCTGGCTACGCTGTGGGTCAGTAGTGGTAAAAATATTCTTGAAATAAGCTTCAAGGACAGAAATAACCTGTGTGTTCTCGACAAGCCAGTTACCATCACTGTCTTCGATACCCTCAATCCTGTTTCTATTGCGCCGAATCGATGATTTACGATGAAAGAAACTGGTATTCTGGTCCCCTTTCTTCAACCAAACCTCTCTGGAACGCTGTCTCCACATCTCCTCTTCTTGGAGCAATAATTGCAAAATTTTCTGAGGAAGCACCCTAGACTCGGCAATAACAGCCGCCGTTTGGATGCCACTCGCGATAACCTGCAGCCGTTGTCTTAAATTTCGAAGTTGTAGCCTAACGTTGCCAAACACTTCTCTATTCCACACCTTCAACGCTGAGGACAACCTTCCCAACTTCCTATCGACAGGTTCGGCTGTGGTATGCCATTCATCGTTTACAAATTTTGAACATCTTCGGTCCTGTAACCACATAGTTTCAAATTGAAAACGTCTATTAACTTTAACGTTTCGAACAATACCTGAGGGCCAAACCACCTGAACTGGTACGTGATCTGACACTTCAGCTATAAGATGATCAACCTTTCCTCTGCCAAAAACATCAGTCCATCCATCCGTTACCAGGCACCTATCAAGCCTTTCGCGAATAGAATGTTCATCTCCTTGGTTGTTATTCCAGGTATAACGAATACCCGAATACCCAAGGTCGCGAAGCTGTAGACGATTAACAACACCGCAAAAATCCTCTATTTGACTGAAAGAGACTGTTCTACCTCCTTCCTTATCGCAAATAGACGTGAAGGCATTGAAATCTCCAACCACACACCAAGGTTGCCCATACGGGCATAAACGCTCCAACAGTGTCCAAGAATGATGACGTTGATCACGAACAGGGTCTCCGTAAAAGCCCGTCAAATACCCATGTTTTGATTCGCTAGTAATGGTAAAAAAGCCATGAATATAATTAAAAGATTTCTTTGCTAAGGAGAAAACTACCTCGTCGTCCCAAAGCAAAGCTAGACCACCTCTTCTTTCGTTGCAATCACAGTAAATTCCGTTCCTGAAGCCAATCCTGTCCTTGACTCTGGCCATCTCTGTTGCATACAATTTTGTCTCCATTAAGAAGACGATATTGGGCTTCTGTCTCCTCACCAAATCGTGAAGAGAAATAACGCTACGGGGGTTCCCAAGCCCCCGCACGTTCCAGCTAAGTAGACTCATTTCTCCTGGCTGGACTGCACCGCAGCCTCAGCCAATATAGATGTTGGGTTATTTGGGGCGCCCCGATCCACTGTCGGAATCTGCATGGCAGAAACCTGAGTTAGCGATGCTCCTTTTGTCTTCTCCGGATTCTTGTGAGCTAAGTGATTAGCTTTAATGGGTTTGTTTGACTGTGTAGTAGAACGACCCCAGGGAGGGTTAACAGTGCCTCTTCCACCTCTGCCACCACCACGACCATTCACTCTCCCGCCAAGACCCCTTCCTCTGCCACCGCCTTCAAACCCGTCAGCCACCATCTTCCCCCTACTGTTTTGTTTAGTACTCTGTTGAGGGCTGAGTTCAACGTCGCTGACCTTCCGTTTAGCTCCAGCCGTGTTCTTGTTGCTCATAGGGACACTTTTTCCATTCTTAGCTGCGGTAGATCCCCCACCCCTCTTCTCAGCCGCTAATGGATTATCATATGACTTCATCGAAGAGTTGTCGTTTTGATTTTCCACTCCATCCGCTGACTCCATAGATTTCTCAGTGTCTTTATCGCTATCTTCGAAACCCCACTCTCTGTCATCCTCCATATGCTCACCATCAGCCGTGCCACCCCCCCGTTAGAAGTCATGTTTGCTGCGTTACCCTGCACCTTATCACTAGCAGCCTGCTCATTGAAAGCATCAGCTAGCTTCCTGCGGGGAGCAGGACGGTGAAGAAGCCATTCGCCGTAGCCAGGTTGATTCTGCACCTTCTCAAGGTCGGACTTCATCATACATTCCTCACTCGCATGGGTGATAAGCCCACACCAGCCACATACACACGGCACACGTTCAAACTTGTAATCGAGCCACTTTTGTTTTCCCATGACATTGATGAATCTCCCCCTTTTCAATGGCTTGTCAAGAGAAACACGTACTCTAGCCCGCATAAAATCTCCGCCTTCTGGACTTGACGAAATTTTTGGATCTGTCGTGAGTACCGTGCCCATAGTTCTCAGAATTCTACGCAGGTCATGATCAGTTTGGAGGAACAGTGGTATGTGACTTACTTGTACCCAGAGATCTATCGAATGAAATTCTACATCTTCTGTATCTACTGTTATCTCCCAAGCTTGTAGTAGCAGGACGTTTTCATCGAACATCCACGGTCCTCCCAATTGAACAAACTCCATGGATGCCTTAGAAGGGAATTGAAACACAAAAAGATTCTTACCCATCTCATGAATGCTGATCTCTTCCCCTTCAGGCCAGATTTTCTTAAATAAGAGCTTCATCGCCCACACGTTAAAGCTAATCGGACGGAGGAATTTTCCGATCAGACAAGGGCCGCGCCCCTTTATTGCCGCCAAACAATATTCTTCGTCGAAGACCTCTGCATCCTCTTCTTCGATTGTTAGTTTTCCGAAGTCTAAGACTGAACCAGTCCATGAAGACATCTTGTCCGAGAGAAGCGCTTCACAACCACCGCAGGGAACTCACAGAGAGAATCGCCGGAAGTTGCTACCCGTAGTTTGCCCCAGAATCGCCCCGATAAAGTCGGAGCCCCAAAACCCTAGCGAAACAATGTCATAATTGAGGAGAGTTTCAATGCCTGGTTCTGGATGCATGATCAAACACATAGTTAAGGATTTTTGTTCTGGAGCCCTCGGTCTAGTTTTGGAACCCTCTCTAATGTTGTAGTGTAGCATTAGCATGGATGAAGGTAGACATTCTTTTTGAGAAGGAAACATGAAAACTGATCAGTTGTGAGCCTAGAGTTGTACGGAAAGCTTGCTTCGTATAGCAGAGATCTTGATGGCAGAGATCTTGATGGGCTTTGCTATTGGTAATTATGGAGTATAGAGAACGAAACAGTACCAAAAACCAAGAGCAGTTTCTATTCTTAGAGCTCATTTGTTAATGCTTTTAATTTCTAGAACATCATTTTTTCATGTCAAATGCAATGTTTGATGTGTTTGATAAATTATTATCTGTTTTCTAGACAACAACTACTTGTCCATTGCAGCTTTTGAGACGCAGTATCTTTCTGGATTTGTCTTTTATAATTTTTTTAGTAATTTTTTTATATATCGTAACAATAAATTTCAATCTCGCCTATTTAATAGCATTAGTTATTATCATGTTTTATAGATAGCTTGATACTTGGAATAAGTCAAAAATAATACCAAACGACCAACAAAATTTGGAAATGGTAGATGAGGTTCAAGTTTCAGACCCGGGAACTTGCGTATGAAAAATGACTTTGTTCGGAGAGGACAAATTTACTTCGATGATCTCTAAACTTGAGAAGAATTAGTCTCAACTATGGGATGGAGACCACCATCTGATTCAGATCAAAAGAAAACAATAAGAAGCAAAAGAAATGCCAAAAGTGCTTTTCCACAATATGTTATAAATGAAGTTTACGTTGTGATTTTTCACACCAACTTCTTCAGTGTACTGACAGCTTTTTAAAACGCTACACAATTCACAAAACTAGCCCTTATTCATCTTCTGAGCTATGAAGTGCCAGTACTACTTTGTCACTCAAGTTTCAGTGACAAATTTCATCGATGAAAACCGCAGAGAGAGGCAGACACACTTACCAGTTGATTTCTTATTCTCAGAGTGACAAATTTCACTCTGAGAATTTTTTACTGATACACTTACCAATTGAATCTACGTGATCGGCAAAGAGAAGCAGCCACACAAAAATTGCAATATGTATGTATAGAGTTAATAAAACTGTTGACAAAGACATCAAAAGATTCAGATGCTGTCATATACATTAGTAATTATTATACACAACTCGAGAGCTCTCACTCAGCTCAGCCATCGGCAAAACCTGTTAAAAAAGAAATCACAGCGTACACAAACGGCACATGTGTACACAAATCTCAGAAACCAAACAATGAACCACCATGTATTCTTGTAAACTTCTGGCTTTGCCCTTTCAACAAATCTTGTCACAAAGAAATCTCCTTTTTGTGGAACCGGAATGATCCCGTGAACCAATATAACCTACACAGCAACATTGTCACAAGTCGTTCATGAATCACCAGCTCTCCTCAAGAATGCCAAGACGCCTAAGCCAGCAACTAATGCAGCTCCAGCAGCCACGGCAGTGTATGCAGATGCCCATGCATCTGATTGATGAGCATAATCAACTGCCCCCGAACCCTTTCTACGACCGCGACCTCCAGAGTAATCCAGATGCAACTTTAGTCCCTTTTCACACATCAAATTGATACATTTTAATCTTTGGGTCAAGGCAAAAAACTACTCCATTAATGAATTTAAACAATCTATGCTGCGGAGACACATAAGTAGCTGCTTTAGGATATAATATGCTTGGCATCTCATTTTATATAAAATCGGGATTTGATTAATTTATCTAATGTAACTTATTCATGACACACTCATAAATGCTTAAAAAATCAAATTGAAGGAAAGCAAATGTTAGGAGCTACTAGGGAGTTGAAAATAAACTGTGAATGGGTCTAGTCAATCCAATTCTGGAAAAAAAGGCGTTAGAATGCTGAAAATTGAAAAGCTAATTTTTAGAAAGTATACTGGGAGTCTTTTGTTTGATTCGAAAGATTTGCTCTCCTAAAACATAGCTATTGAATAAACCACAAGGAAATATCTGAAACCTCATGAACTAGAAAGGGGGGAGAACTGATTTCCAGGCCCGCCTGGATTGCCAGAGAGCCTCTTTGTATAGAAGCACACACCCTGAAGTATGATGAGTTGGGACTTTCTGATACACTAAAAGGATGTACTGCACAGGTTATGAACAGAAGGGTAGTTCATACCTTCCAACCGGCTGACCTCGCATGCTCTACTGCTGCAAAGAGATCACCATCGGATGCCAGTACAACCAGGTCATGGTCTTCATCTTCGTACTGCAAATGTTATTCAGAGTACATGTTGAGGCAAGGACAATTTCACCATGAAAATGAAATATGATTCTGATAGTTACCAATATCTGGGGAAGTTTGTTGCGATCAATGTCATCCCCCATCCTCTGAAGGATTGCAGTAACAACTTCTGCCAGACTTCGTGTATCTGAAATCATAACCAGCATGAATGATGTAGCTCCATCAGTTAAACCACAAAACATAGGGGTTTAAGGCCTCTAATACTTCTCATCTGTTTTGTTTAGTATGATAGACAAGAGGTATTACAAATCCAACTACTCGCATGTCTAGTTCCTCAATAAAAAGTGGACTCCAATTCAGATCTCAGTTCTTGAGCTCCACCTCTTATGCTATCATATAAAAATCCACAAGTCAAAACTTGATGAAAGAAAAGGCACATACCGCAGGTGAATCTGTGCATTCGACCCTTTTTATCTTGAATCTTGAACCCAAAGCTGTAAGGCAGCAGCGTGGATGGAAGCTGGGGAAATAATCTGCCTTCACCACTCTCAGAAGCAACTTTTATAGAAGTATCACTGAAACATGACCATTAAGAAATTAGCGGATGAAAGATAAAAATGAACAGCTCCATGAACAAAGAAAAACAGTTGCCTTCTTGCATCTTCGTCATCATCTATACGGGATAACTCCATTGCAGAATCCCAAAAATTTTGCATCATATTGCTTGCAGCCTCATCGGTCACCCCAGCAGTACTACCCACCTGATAATGATGCAGGAAAATATGATGAAATATTAGTTATTTTCCAGCAGGCACTAAGAGAACACAGGATATGGACACTTGAAACATACAGAAACAGGTATGCTTGGCTAAGCAATAGGAAGATATACCATGAGTCTTGAAGAGAACTCATTAAATCTCGTCCTACATTAAAAAATGTGAATTTGAAGTCTGATATCTAGAGAACACTGTGGTCACTACAGTCAGTTGAGCAATAATTGGTCTAATAATCAGCCTGGTTATTTCACTCGATATCACTGATCCATGTTCCTTTATAATAATCCCACTGAATGGTTCATACAATTTAAATCAATACGATTGGATAGAACTGGCCAACGGTAAGGACTTTAGAAATTGATTAAACTTCCGTATGGTATGTCACTCAGCTCAGACTTAAACTCAACACCCCCTCAAAATTCACTACTTTAGGTACTAGCTCTGGAGCACATTAGATTTTAAAATCGCGAATACTGGCTACTCTTTTTCTTCTAAAGTTATCTACAACATATGTGATATATGTTGCCAACCGCTGTGCGAAACCATTATTTTTTCTCTGTAAATGTAATACAATAACACTGTTAGTCCATTACCAGAAATGCGGAATGTCTGAAATAAGTGGGACGAGAACGGGGATTGCCGTGGGTCCCGGTACGGGGACGCCAGGGGAAGGCTTCTCCGGTACGTTGTCCTGTACACTTAAGGTATGCAAAGTTATTGTGTTATTATATGTGACTCTTAGGACGATCTCCCTTCTTAAATTTTGTAATTACTGTTAGTTTACCAAATCAAATAAACCATCCGGTTTAGTTTACAAAGTCAAATAAATCATCCAGCTGTAGTTTCACTAAATGTTCCATGTATAAAAATTGATACGTCATTATCCACTACTTTAGCTCTATGAAGAAAAAAGAAAGAAAACCATAGTGGGCTGAGTCGGGACTCAGAGAACTTTAGAGTCACAAAGGAAAAACAGGGCCATCACTGTCGACGAGGAGCCCAGAACGAAGATGACGAGGAGCCTGTGGTGTAATAAGGTAAGTTCTCTCACTTCTCTCTTTACTGCGGGTAGCTGCATAGAGCTTCTAGGACGAAAACGTACCATGTTTCAGTACCGAATGACCCGCAATGAAAATCGTGCCTAAATCCACGTTTCTGTAACATAAAAATAACATCCGGATTCCAGAATTTTGGTGAGGAGTTTTATCACAGAGGTCCTTCTTCACTAATTTGCTTCAACGTCTACTGATGCAGGAAGATCCTAACACGGCTTACAGACTTTGCTGGTTCTCTTTTAACAGCTTGGTCCTTATAGACCAAATAGCAGAAAATGACATTTTAGTGATGCAAGAGCATTCTTACCAGTAAACTATACTAGTGGCCCTCTTCTACTGCAGCGTTTTATCTACATCCTTTAGGTTGCAGACTTGCAGCTTTTGTTGCTCTTTAGCTTATTACTTAGCCCTGAAGTAAGGTGTTACTTAACCTAGAGGAAATGTTATATAATACTACGTCTTTTGGTTTCATTAAAGAGACAACTAGTAGTTTCTCTATAAATAGGACTATTGTATTATGTTTTATGGAGTTGAATTTTGTATTGAGCCTTGTAAGGTAAAGAACCTAGAGTTATCTTGGTTTATGACCAAAGAAACCCAGAGTTTCTACAATTCCCACCTCAGTTTTACTTATATCATTGCCTTATTGTCTTGTTCTTAGATTGAGCTTCCTCTGAGGTGTATATTTGCCCCTCTTATAGAATCAGATTGCTTATGGCTTTCCTGCCCTGCATCATCTATCCTGATTATAACTTCTTGTTAAGAAATAAAAACATGCATTAAATTTCTTATCACAGTTGTTAACTTATTATAATTAACATTTTCTTTCTATTGTAGTTAAGAACATATATTTCAGATAACTGCACACACATCAGATTTGCCTCTCATGTCAGTGCAAGTAATGGGAAATCTGAAGAACAGATATATCTCCCGGTCCAAAGTAGTTCTCTGCATCTTAGTTAATTTAACTTTTTTGTTTTTCCTGTATAAGATTTCTGCTTCTGGATAGTTTTCCTTGCATTCTAAGCACCATCTTACGTTTTGAATCTCAGGGGCTGGAAAGGCATATTCCTGGAGACTCTGCATTGTCCTTTCTGATAACAAATCTAAAGCCTCTTAGATCATGAGAAGCATAACCCTATAGAAATAATCAAGCACAGCTTCGGTAATCAGTATTAGCATACTGTAGTAACTGACAGGTCCAGTTGCTTTTAGATAGAACAGACAGGGCAGGGTAATACTTTCTGCTTAACTTTCAGCTTAAGAGCATCCTAATTCCAATTAGCTATTCTAGGTGAGTCAGATCATTATATCTCTGTACTGGATAGCTCAACGGTAAGTGATCCTGAAAGCAAAGAAACAAACTGAACGCGCTCAGAACAAATATAGATGTTATCTCAAGGTCTATGCTACTAGTACAAACATCATTATGGCTGACTGATGAGGAATGCTAACAAGAAAAGAAAATAATGCTCAAGTGGAGGAGAAATTAAGGACAAGTTTAAGTGGAGCAGAATATGAACAAGAGACAGTTAAGATTCATTTTCCATTTCTTGAGTTAGCAATTCACAAAATAGGAGAGAAAGGAGGAAGTGATCTGACGAATTAGAAGTGCCATTGCAGAGCGCTGCTCCACTACTCACTGGTTTTGTATGGTCATTCTAATTTAATAATGAAGCCTCACGATGGTGAATAGTCCCAGATATTGAGTGGTAAAGGAAAGAACACCGAATATATGTAAGTGATCATATTATACTAATTGTCTGATATGAAGAAACGCTTCTCCAAATTTTTGTATGGGCGTATTGTACTAATTCAATGGCTAATATAGTACACACACGTAATTATGGTGTATAATACCAAATATTGAGTGATTAAGGAAAGTAGCAGTGGAAAGATATGAAGATGGATGAAATTATAAGTTTCATAATCATTAGGCTTACTTGACATTTCAAAGCATGAAGGTTGCTGAGATCCAAAAGAAACGAGAGATAATTTACTCCTACATCCTATAACTACAGCTAGCTAAACCGAAAGCCTAGCTTAGTAAATAGTAACACTTTTGATATACATTAATAAGGCCAAGCGTCGCCTAACAACAAAGAAAACGCAAGATTTGCAAGGAAAACTGAATACTCTAGTAGTTGTTAAGCAGCAAAACATTTAGAATGGCTTTTAGCCAATAAGCTGGGCTGGAAAGCCCTACAAAAATACCGGATATAGCATGAACTTATGTAATCAATAAGAGGCAACTCGATCAAATCTTAAATCTACTAAGATAGTAACTCAAAAGAAGACAACAGTACGAAACAACACCAAGAGAAAAAGGCTAGTGAATTCGGGCTTGGTTGAGGAATAGGGCAGAAAAATAAATGAGAACCCAAAAAGTGCCTAGCATTGACAGCTCGAATTGGTGGCTCAAGACCAAAAGGATAACGGGTCGCTCGTACTTACTCTCTCAGCATCTGAAACAGCAATCACAGAGTGTTGTAAGCCCCAATCAGATTCTAGACAGAAAGTGGCGTTATGACTGGAATAATGATCCTCACAATTGAAGCTGTGGTAGCATGATACTATTGTAGTTGGAACACAAGCAATGAGCCAAAGGTATGCTATGTCAATCAAAAACTGTGTTCTCCTTGATGAAGATGACAAATATAAGAACTGATGTTCCTCAAACTATGCAAGACTAAATATGTTGCAACAACTGTTAGAAGCCCAGAAAGATAAAAGCTATACTTACTGTAGCTATAGCAGCATGGGTGATATGAAGTACATCGACAACAGCAACTACAACTCCATCTGTATTGAACCACCACACTCATTATAAACCACTGACGGGGAACTACCACGAAAACTGAGGCTAAAACAAAGAGTATGAATTACCTTTATCAACAACAGGAAGGTGCAAAAACTTTCCATCATGCATGGTATGCAGAGCATCGACAATTGGTGTATCCACTGTTGCACATTCTGGATTTGGGGTCATGACCTACAATAATATAGGAATCAGAATGTGCAAGTTTATACAACTTTTGAAGCATAATGAATATGTACTCCAGATGATAAGCAGTATAACTCATATAAGTACCCAAAAATAAGGACGAAGAAGTGATAAACTTAATGCATGATTCCAAAACAAACATATCACCTTCTCTACTAAAGTAGACTCTGGTGGAAGATTTTGAGCTATGACTCGCATCAAGATATCCTTTGACCTATCATCATTCAAGTTTGATTTCAGCCCATAGAAATTACTGATGTTCAGCTTTACATGTTTCTTTCTAGGTGAGAAAAGACTTGCATTGCACAGTTACTTTGTGGAGAGAAACTTACGTTAAAATTCCCCGCGGTTTGTTATCAATTATTACAACAGCAGAGCTCATCTGACACTCGAGCATCTTTTTCGTTGCTTCTAGTACTGTGTCTGTTGGAGAGACTGTAACAATCCTGCAAACGCACAGTCCATGAAGGAACTTGCATCATGTTTACTATACTGGAAACCCAAACTGTATTAAATAATTATAAATAATTATAATGAAAGGACAGAGAGTGTATTACCTACTTTGAATTCTCGGGAATGACAGTAGACAAAGAGGGTCTGAACATTCGCTCCCGAATCGTTTCAATGAATGCATTGCGGCCTGAATATCAACCAGAAGAAGAAGGAAAGGAAAAATGAGATAATTGTCTCCAATAAGAAACCAAGCACTACTGTATTTTCTTCAAACATCTCTAATGTACACTTATGTCAAACCAGATATAGCTGTCCCCCAGTGCTTTTCGACTCCTTCAACTGCTGCAGCAATGGCCTTTCCTTTTTCAGCTGCCCTTTCCATTCGGGCAATAGCATCATACAGGCACTTGGCTATATCTAGTAAAGCAATGACCTCTCCCTTATCCACAACAGGCAAATGTCTGAACTTTCCTGAGTCAAGCAAGAATCAAACCACATCAAGAGAATAAGAGAGGGAACTCTAACCAAAGGCAGTTCATGTTCGATAGACTCTTACCTTGAACCATTTTCTGCAAGGCTTCCACAGCAAGCGTGTCAGAAAATACAAAAACAGGATTTTTAGTCATAACCTTGGAAACAGGTGTCTCCTCCAAATTCACCTCACGAGCAATAACTCTGGTTGCTATATCCTTGGGGAACACAAAAAGCGCAAACAAGAAAAGAAATAAAGATATGTGGCTCAAAGAGGGAAGTCCCCTAAACTGGTATTTGTCCAACCATATTTTTACACCAGTCACTAAATCCACACCTTGTCTGTCAGGATTCCACAAAGTAGTGCATTTGAGTCAGTCAGCAACAAAGCATCAACTCGACGAGCAGCCATCTTACGGCAAGCTTCATAGATAGTCGTAGTATCAGGTACTGTCAGGGCCTTCAACATTCTCAGTCGTTTCACTGTACGCTCTCCAGTTAGGCCCCTGTTACATGTACAAGTGCATAAGAAGTACCATTGAGTATCTTTCAAATTTTCAACTGTCTTATTTTCTACAGTAGGGCCAGTGTGGCACAGGGACTTAACCGTAAGTATTCATGCTAATCTTATACTTATGATATCAACTAGCTAATGTGTATATTCAACGAATTTGCTGGTGTCTCATGATGTGGTTGGGCAAGATTGGTGCAACTAGCTCCTCGCTTCTTGTGTCATGGTATAGCCACTGGTCCACAATTGTACAAGTCCATCCCACATTTATGATGTGGCTATCCAAAGTGAACCCGATACACTTTTCTATTTATCCCATTGATGTGGAAGTAGTATCCCTAAATCATAACTGACAACTCGCATTACTTTCTATTTCACAAACAAGCACATCCCCGATGACAAATTTCTCCAAAACCCATGCTTCTTGAGAAAACTTGCCTGCAAAGAGTTCTAAGGCATTTCCCATTTCCGCGATCCCAATGACCATAGCACTAATTATCAATAATACTCTAGTACAGGCTCTAAAAGCTTTGACTTCAAATTTATGGGTGTCGTCGAGCGTTGTTAATGTCGGCATAGAGTCTTAGACGTGTTGACCGCAAAATTTAGAATCATAACTGAGGTTCGCTTCAAAGGTGTAATTTTGACAGCATTTCTCCGAACTGTATGATTCTCAGCATACACAGGAAGTTAATTCATTTGTTGAGGCATTAGAAGTCCTCAAGGCATTATTTTAACATGGCAGTTGCAGCAGCTCACGGTTCTCTGTTCTGGGAGGCTGACACATGCTAAGCAGTTCGTGCTCAGAGGAGGCCTTTGGATATCAAGATTGGGTAAGAAATTGGAAAGATCTTTGGAGCTCGGGGACTAGCAGAGGGCGATTTGGGGGAAGTTAATAGCAACGGCAATTAAGGTTGATTAGAAGTTGTAATCGATGCATCATCTGTTGGTACAGTTAACTGTCAAGTTTGGGAATAAGTAACTCAACAATCGACTTTTGAAACTCATGTTAGTAACGCGAATCATCATGAAAGAGTAAAACGTCCCTAACCCAGTTTACATACTACTTAGAGCAACCATTCAATAGTAAATGTAAATTCTCTGATAATAAACTACAAGCGGCAAAAGTTCAATTATTGCGCACCACGAAGCCCTTCACCCACAGATAACACTATCCTCACAAGTCACAAGTCACAGCAACATAGAGCATCGACCATTACAATTCTTTGTCATCTACATCTTCTCTATGTTCTTTTCCACTACCCATTGACCATCATTTTAATGAATTTCAATTGTTTCTCCTTCTTCTATTTATTTCATCTGATTAGCCTACAATTTCAAGGTAATCCTCAAATTGCCCAATTCTAAACGAGTAATATCGCCGAGAGAGATAAGAAAGTGACATACATGGTACGAGAAAGAGATAGAGATCTCCTGGCTCCTTCAAGATTATCCGACTCTTTCTTCTTCGCAGGCAAAGATGAATTCGACAAGGACAAGCTTTTCCTTGCAGAACCTGCCATCTTCAGCTCACCTACAAAGCAAAAATTAGTCATTACTTGGCCTCTCATCCACTCTCTATCCATAACATGAACTACAAAAATTAGCCTAAAGAATAAGCATCATGATTCATGAGGACTTTTAAAGGCCTTTTCAGAATCAAAAAGCTTTGGTCCAACGAATGCAAAACAGTAACAATATCAGCTTATATATATCTGAGCTTTGACGATTCTCTCATGTATATCAATTAGGAACGCGAGATTAAAACTGAGATTGATTGATTCAATCGCAATAATCGAACGGACGAGAATGAGGGGCTTACGGAGGAGAAAGACGCCGGGATGTGATCGGAGGAGTGGATTTTTCCGGCGGATGATCTCGCGATATTCGCCGGAGAAGAGGTTGACCGGCCGGAGAAGTGTGATCGGAGGGAAACCCTAGGAAATGGTGGGGGTTGAAAATTGAAATTGAATTCTGTTCAGAGAAAAGATTGGCGAGCTCTGGTTGGAGCCAATAGTGTTGCACCACGTCAACAGATTCTCTTAGCTCGAAGAAGAAGTCCAAATTTACAGGAGAATTTGGTTATATTACGTTAAGACCTCGTAAGTATACATATATTACGTGAACAAGCCCACTTGACATCGCTTAATGCATTCGGTGGTTATAGCCTCATTCCCGGGTGATTCAAGGGTTTTTTTTTTTTTTTTTTTTTTTTTCCAAGAAAAACAAATTCCATAAAATCAACCATTCAAACTTACATTTTTGTCAAGTTCAATATTAACTGCAAAACTGGACCTAACACTACTAATTAGATGACTCTGAAATCTAACCATTTTAACTAAGAAATCAGCTGATGTATTTGCTTCTCTGCTAATCCATCTCACCCTTCCATTTACTTGTTGTAACATTTTCTGCACATCCTCTAAGATGACTGCAATTTCCCAGCACTTTTGAGAACCTTTTACTCCATCAGCCAATTTTTTGTTATCAGTTTCAAAGATGATTTCCTGCAGCTGCAACTTCTTCATTCTCCAAACAGCATGCCTCAGAGCAAGAGCTTCAGCCATTAAAATTGAACTGGTTTTCTCAAAATACCAGCCAAAATTTATGAGAGAACCCCCATGATCCCTCAGCACCCACCCCAACCAGGCATCACCTGAATTTTCACACCAAGACACATCCACATTGCACTTTAGGACATTCAGAGGTGGGGGCTCCCATTTCTTTGTCTTGGCTGTTCTGGGCTTCATTAGTACACTAGTTGATCTTTGCTGCTTTAAGCTTCTTACTAAACTGATCTCATTTAAATCCTGCAAGCATTGGTTAATCACTCTCACAGGATCCACCTTTCTTCTATTGAACAAGAAAGCATTTCTTGCTTTCCAGATATTCCAGCATCCCACTAAGCATTTCAGCCAATAATCTTCAGAAATAGATTTGTCAAACAAGCTATCACATACCTGAGCCATCCATTTCTTCATATTTCCAAGGGTGCGAGTTCGATGCTGAATTGAGATTTAAGTATACCTCTTGATTATGAGCCCCGTTTTCACGAGTTTCTGTTCATTGATATTATCATGAGAACGTGATTTAATAAGATTAGATAAAATGTTTAGGCTATGTTTGGTTTGTGGAAAATGTGAAAGAAAAGAAAATAATTTCTTTCCATTTTCCATAATGTGTTTGGGTGTATGAGTACTTCACGAAAGGAAAACAAAATGGAAACAGGAGGAAAATTTTGATTTAGAAAACGGAAATATTATTTTCCGTTCAAAAACGAACGGAAAAGGAAAAGGTAAAGGAAAAAAAGGTCGCGACTCGCGACCCATATCTCGGTCCCCCCTCTCGTTCTCTTTCTCTTCGCGGAGTCAATTACGAGTGCGCTGCCGGAAGTTATGGGGCTGATCTGAGTTTGGGACGAAGAAAGTCGCCGGCAGTCGGCGGTTAGGTACGACGGAAGCGATGGTGATTGCTCTGGTTGTCATTTTTCTCGCCGATCCGACACGGGTACAGATACGGGATGTGTGGCTGGTGTTTGAGGGAGCGGTCCCGACGCGGATTGGGCGGCGGAGCAGAAGATGGCCTTCACCGACGCCGGAGAAGAAGGTTGTTGGTTTTGGCAGTTGGGTCGGGTCGGGTTGGGTCAAACTCCTCCTACATCCAGTCTCTCTCTCTCTCTCTCTTGGTATAGATCAAACAAGGTGAACGGTCCAGATGAGACTGGGGTGGGGGAGCAGTAGCTGATCTACAGGCCTCTACATGACTCAATTTCTCTATCTCATGTTTTTCTTTCTTTGAAAGGATCCAAATAGAAAAGTTGTTTATTTTTATCTCAAAAAATCCAGATTTATGTTTCTAAAAAAAAAGTAATCCAGATTTACCAAGTTTTAGATACGGTAAAGTGGAGTGTCCTACAGCTCATTTATTTGACTGTTGACCCACTACCCCACTAGTATTTTACTGTGAAGCTTTCAAGAAGGGACCCGTGAAACCCGCCTGACCCAACCCGGACCGACCCAACCCGAAGTTGTCGGTTTTGTAGTGGTAACGATTAGGGTCGGTTCTGGATTCTCTCTACCCTATCGGTTGGCCATTTAGCAAAAACCCCAGCCGAACCGACCCGTGCTCTGCTCTAGTCTGTAGTATAAGAGGAAATGGGGGCAGTTTCTATTTTTCTCACAACATGTTGTGTTTGTGATATGGGTTGGTTTTAACAAATTGGATTTTCGTTTCAAAAGAATTAAATTTTCAATTTCAATTTCTTTTTTCAAGTTTACGCTAACCAAACAAGAAAAAGAAAATTAGTGTATTTTCTTTTCATTTCTCAACAACCACCAAACACAAGAAAGAAAATAGTTTTCTTTTCTGTTTCTTTTCTTTTCCTTACGTTTTCTTTTCCTTTTCATTTTCCAAGAACCAAACAGGGCCTTAGTTTTCAGAGTTCAGACTTTAATCTATCTATATATACTATTTGAGAATGTCCTCTCAAACTTTGCGTGAGGAAATGCCAAGTGGAAAATAAAATTAATCAATTAATGTAAAAAATTGCTTCAAAATTTAAATTTAAACTACTCTTCAGAGTTTGAAAATGAAAATTTGGCGCCTTTAGAATATGCAGAATTTGAACTGAGATGAAAAAAACTGGTGCCGACGTGTAAATTTAATTCAACCCATTTAATATTTATTGGTAAGGAAAGTACAAGATGTTAGTTGACAAAAATTATTAGTCCGTAAGGAAACTTCCAAATATGCTAAAGAAACTCATAATTTTAGTTGGCGAAATTATGATTGAATTCCGTAAGTTTCCGTCACCAAAATGGACGGTGAAATTTCAAAATACACGTGAATTTGAAGAGAAAAATCATTCCATATAAAATGACTTCCATATATGGCATTCATTGTGACGTTACCAAAGAGGAACCAAAATGAATCTTTGGTTTTGATTAACATATACGTTAAAGATATGTCAGTTTATTTGATAGGGAAGCACATCCTCAATTATATTAATTAAAATTATTAATATTTCAAAGGTTACAATATAAAATAGAAACGATTGATTTCCTATGTATACTTTCAAAAGTTTCCTAAATCTATATTGTATGTTTTGTAGTACGGTTGACATGTTTAGCTATATTTCAGTTTAGTATTTTAAAGAAAAGTCAATAAGAATAATTGAATGAAAATTTCCTCCTTTGATTACAATTGGTTTCCACTTATCAGTTTTGCCTATAAATTACAGTAATCGTACGTCTCCTAAATATTCATCCAACGCACAATACATATTATTTTTTTATAAGAATATTGATTTATTTTCGTTATATACAATATTGATCTCTCTTGGATTTATAGGTGTTACTCTGCAAATATGAAATCAACCCCAACATTGATACTCGAGTGAGTTTTCGTTTTTCACTTTTCCTTATTTTTTCCTTTATCTATTTTCTTCTTCTATTCCTATGCTGATGAATGTCAATTTCTTAAGTCTACACAATACATAATGATTATTTTCCATTATTCAGTACTTCAAAGCGTAAAATTCTGCCATAATGGAGGTTAGTTTATCTTTTTCTTCTCCTAGCGGTTCTTTCATTATTATTTCTTTAACTTACATTTGTTTTGAGTTTTAGAAGACACAAAGTCGAAACAGGTTCTCGCAATCCCTAATTTTAGAAGAATTACAAAAAGTTGTGAAGAATGATGTTTGACTAATGTCTCGAGTGAAAAAATACATAGGAACAAGAAATTTTCTACTGATATCTTCAAGAAAAGTCTTTGGTTTTCAGGACGCAATGTTTGAAGAACTACAAAAACTGAGTAGAGGATGTTTGATACATCTATAGATATGAGAATTCCTCTATAATATCATAGGGAAAACCTATGTGTAGATACGAGAATTCCTCTATAATCTCATAAGAAAACCTGTGTTAGAAATATGTATGTTATTGTACTGATGTATTGATGAATATATGTCTTCTGTGTGTCTTAGCCCAATTGTACAACAGATGTGCAAAATGATCGATATAAATAACTTTGACATTATTTTCATCAAAGTTTTTTTTTTTTCATTTGACTTAATTTTCTTTGTTAAGTCAAAAGCAAATTGATGATTATTTTTTGGGTCGATTAAACATGAACTACTTCAAGTTTGGGGTAAATTGTCTGTTAAAAATTAAACTTCGTTAGGATAAAATTGTCCATAAAAAAATTTAAAAATAAAAGAAAACTAAAAATAAATTAACTAAAACAGAAAAGAATACAAAATATCAAGTTCCCAAAAAAAGCTAAAAAATCCAAAACTAAAAAAAATAAAACACAACGAAAAACGAAAAACAAGAAGAAGATGAAGCGAAGAAGAAGAAGAAGAAAGAAGTGAAGTCAACTCTCAGGCTCTCTCTCTCTTTTAAGACAAGAGTATAAAAAAATTATTTAATCACGTCTTAGAATCCACTGCCTCTTCTACCAATTCAGTTCATGTTTCCGTGATAAAAACACTTCAATGTGCCTTCTGATGGAACATTGAAAGCGAACACACATGTAAAAAATCCACTGCCTCGTCTTATTTAATCACGGGTTGAAAGCTAGTACTATACTAACTTGAAAGCGAACACACATGTAAAAAATCTTATAATAGTAACCAGATTTAATAATAAAAACAAAATTTAATAAGCTATTATCCATAAATTTTAGTATTTTTTCATGGGCACAAGTTATGTCAACAACCTATAACACCATGTAGCTTGTGGTGAATGAAAGCAATTCTGTTTTTCCCCTCTGCACAAGTTTTGAAGTTTTCAAGCAGCTAATTGTATGTTTGGTTTTCCGGTATTAGTTGAAATTTGACTAAATAAAATTGTATATTAATTTATACAGTGTCTGTCTATTCAGGACTAATTTTAATACTAATACATTTCTAAATAAATAAATAAATAATACTAATACTAAGTAGTAACAAGATTGTGTCTATTCAAATTAGTCCCTTTGGACTATTTTTGAATTAATACTATTTGCACAAAACTAAACAAAATATTAGTCATAATTTATCTGATGTAATCAGATTCGAAAAATTTAATCCAACCCAGTCCTATCTGGCTAATTCAGAAAACCAAACGTGTCATAACAAGATTATGTGGCTAAAACCTCTCATCAATATAAAATTGCTTTAATTGTGTGACGTGTGAATCCACAACCGTAACTTTTTTAGTGAGTACTAAGTAGATTTGGCAGCCAATAAATTTCTGCTCCAATGTAACAGCCAGCAAACTCCACTAAAGAGGTAAAATCAACTTCAGCTGACAGACTCACAGTGGAACAGGTGAATAGGTTGTTATTGAGTTCCCTCAAAATCTAAACTCAAGACCTCTAGACAAACACTCAAAGAATTAAAGAACGTCAACTCAACCAACTCAACAACCTGACTAACGTAACTATGGCATGAATCATTGAATGCATTATTTTAACCTTTAAGACATTACAAATTACTAACAAATCTCACACGTATACGTAGTATAAGCTAAATCACACAGCACGGAGAGAGAATTGAGGGACCAAGAAACTACAGTTGAATCATTTCTATCAATTTCTTGGATACCCCAAGGAATATGGTCAGACAGTGTTAGCATCTACCTCTCCAGAAGAACCAGAACAATGAAGGCGCATTTATTCATTTCTTGAAACAAAAGAAACACAGATGTAGAATAGAAGAAGAAAACAAGTATACTCCTCTAGAAAAATTAGTATTGTAACCATACATACATACTACAGAGAGCATGAACACAAAGAAAGAGATCAATGCTCAACCCACATAAACACAAAAGGTATCTTTTACCCTTTTCTCTACTGATAAAAACACTTCAATGTGCCTTCTGATGGAACATTGAGCACCATTACTTGTTCTTCTACTTCATCCCTATCACTATCACACAGATCATTGGTGAGTAATTTGAGCTGCAGTTTGGAGAAATTAACAATGGCGGATTGGGCACCGATACTGATAGGGTTGCTGCTGTTCATACTACTCTCCCCCGGCTTCCTCTTCCAGCTACCCGGGAACGCTAAAACTGTCGAGTTTGGAAGCTTCCAGACAAATCGGCTGGCTATACTCGTGCACACCCTCCTTTTCTTTGGTGTTTTCACCATTCTAATTCTCGCCGTTGGCATACACGTCTTCACTGGAGCCGATCATCGTCATGATCACGATAGCTAGTGATTCAATCTCTGTAGTTTGTCATAATTTTCTCGCAGTTCGTGTTTTTCTAGTATGTGCTAGCGATTGTCTCGTCTGATGTTGGCTAATTGGCTTATGATTGTACTCTTGGATTTTCCTAGGAAGGTGAAATGATTTTCTCATAAACATTGGAAATTTGATTGTTGATTTTTTGTGTCGGTGTTGAATTATGTTAGGATGCTATTGGTGTTGACATTGGCGGACACAGGTAGGGGCGGGGGAGGCCCTCCTAAGTTCTCCATATTTCATTATTAAGTGTTTGTCACTTTGTCTCCTAAGAATAAAAGAAAAAACGGGTTTACTCCTTTTGTTTTTTCAAGTTGGACACTATTCTATGATGAGGAGTATTCCTGATGTGTATTCCTTTTTTTCATGATAGTGCCTAGTACAAAAGTAATACGAAATAGCAAAGTTTTTATGTAACAACAATCTTGGTGGGTCATGAGGTGCTACGATGTGGAGTATTCTATGTTTGTATGTATATGTGTTGCCCTATACATTTACAATTTCATTTGGGCATAATGAAAAAGCAATCACAATCTTCTCACTGCAACTACTAGTACATAGAACTAATAATCATAAGAGGAATGTTAATGACGTGTAAAATTCAGTTAGCTTCTCTTTAATTATAAGTTGCCCATTTTTGTACCGAATTTGAATCACAAACGGCAACGGCAAAGTTCCATAAAATAGACGATTATCGTTTCAGAATCATTCGCGTTTGGAGCAACTAGTTACATGTTTGGTAAAAGAGTAGGTGAAAAAATCACGTTATTAGCTGAAGAAATCACTTTTAAAATAAAGTCCTGCTTTCTTGAATGAGAAAGAGGTCGATGGTACTTCGCTCTCAATCTATGGATTGAATTTGAATCGTAATTTAGATAACCAACGGCAAAGTTCCATAAAATAGACGATTATCATTTCATAATCATTAGTGTTTTGAGCAACTAGTGACACGTTTGGTAAAAGAGTAGTTGAAAAAATCACGTTACTAGTTGAAGAAATCACGTTTAAAAATAAAGTCCTGCTACTTGAATGGGAAAGAAGTCGATGGTACTTTGCTCTCAATTGATCGATCGACAGTCTTAGAGTCTCATATGAGTAAACAAAGAGATAAGTCTATCTTAACGCCAGAGTCGTCGGTCAAACATAATGGATATCAACTCGCCGGTTGAACTTCCGGAGCAATCAACTCCATTTTCATTTATGTCGTCTTCGCCAATTGCAAAAGCCTCTGAATAAAAGCGACATGGGATTCCCCATGCTCCACAAAACTATTTGTTATATATTAAAAAAATACTTGACAAAAAATAATACGGCTATCACAAATGATATATTTCAAACTGTTTGGCTTCTTTTGACACACACACACACACACACAAAAAAAAAAAAAAAAAAAAAAAAAAAAAAAAAATTGTTTGGCTTCCATTTAAAAATAGAAAATTCAACTCAAATAATATCCAAATCGATATTTCTAATCAAAAAATGCTGAAAGCAATAAAAAACAATGTTGTCTAGTGCGTTTTAAGTTAAACGAATCTGTTTTTTTTTTTCAGAAAAATAATTAAACAAATCTGTATTTAATAAAGGTTCCCAAACACATTTCAAAAAAAAAGTTCCCAAACATGCACTTACGGAGCAAATTGAAACAAACTCTGAACTCAACTGCGTAATTCGTAATTACCCACTGACGTCTCCTTCATGAACGGACAAAAGCAAAGCGTCCATCTCATCTCAAGAAGATCACACCCGTCCATTTCCACAGATCCAACCGACTCACCACGTTTCGTCACACCGAACGAAGCACCACCTTCCAATGCATTTGTCTCTTCCCACACCAACCTCTTCACACTTTCTCCACTCTTCTCCTCCTCTATTGAAACGTGACTAGAGATCTCACTCTCTCTCTCTAAAACCACCGTCTCTTCCTCTTTCTCTCTCTAGAAAAGCGAGCGATGGCCGATTGGGGTCCGGTGCTGGTGGCGACGGTGCTGTTCGTGCTGCTGACGCCGGGGCTGCTTTTCCAGCTTCCCGGCCGGGGAAGAGTGGTGGAGTTCGGGAATATGCAGACGAGCGGCGCGTCGATTATTGTTCACACGGTGATCTACTTCGGACTCGTTACTATCTTCCTCATCGCCATCAACGTCCACATCTATACTGGTTGATTGATGATTCGTTCGATTAAGTGAGTTTTTAGAGAAGTGGTATGATGTTTGATCTGGGAAAAAAAAGAAGAAGAATTAAAATCGTTGTATGGTCTTTTGTGTACACTTTTATTTGAATGTTTTATATAAAGCATAGTACTACTACTTCAGTAGCGTTATGTGTAATTGCAATTGATTTGGTTGGTTTCTGAGATTGCGATTTGACTCGAATGGATTGATCTCATCTTGTGTTTGTGATTAGTGAGGAAACACGAATAAGAAGAACAGCCAATATAACTGAGGTTTTGATTTTAATCAAAATTTGTGTCTCAGATAAACTGTGAACAGTTTACCTCACATGATAGAATCCAATTGGTATACATCTCTGTGTACCTCACATGATAGGTTTTGATTATCAAATGTAATGCAATCGTCTAAAAGGACTACTACCTCCCATTTCTTCAGGATTTGTGTAGTAAAACGATGCAATTTTTTTGTATAATTTTTTATAGTATTGTAGAGTAAAAAGTTGCTCTATAACACGGTGAAAAAGTTATAAAAAAAATACATTGTTTTGCTATCTAAATCACTCGGTCAAAGTGACCCACATACGAGTTAAAAAAATAACTAGTGTGATAAAGAAAAAACAGAAGTAGTATTTTTTTTGGTACATGTTCTAAAAAAGACTACACACTGTATTGTCACTGGATACATGAAAATTTGGAGCATAAGTTGGATTTAAAATGTGTAAAAGACACTGTCACCCCTGAGTTTAGGGTTAATTTCACTCTGCTACTTTGTGTTTTGGAAAAAGACACTTCACACCTTTTTTTGGATGGAGGCAAACGGTGGACTAACAGCAAGAAGAAAAAGACGATTTTACCCCTAAAATTTTATAAATTTACCTCCTATATATTACCATAACCTCTCCCACATTCATTTCTAACCTAATTCCCTATCTCTCTCTTCCCCTCTTTCTCTACTATTGTGAAAACAGCGGCCCTTCTTCTCCTTCATCTCCTTCATTCATCATCTCTCGTCTCTCTCTCGATCTGAACCCAAACCACCAGAAACCCACTCCACCAACCGCAGTCGCCCTATTCACCGGCGGAGGAAGGATGATGAGGCTGCTGGGTCATCGGCTCCTTGCAGATTTGTGTATTCACCGGCGGAGGAAGGACGAGGAGGAGGGGGCAAGGGAGGACGGCCTCGCCATCGCCGTTTTGGGGGCTGATTCTTCGCCTTCTTCCTCCTCCTCTTCTTCTTCTTTCTTTTTCCTCTCTCCATCGCAGTTGCCCTATTCATCGGCTTCAATGGAGGCTTTGCAGATCTAGGAGTCCACTGCCGCAAAACACGCCACTATGTGTGGGGTGACGGTTTGGTATAAGGTTTTGTGGTGGCGGAGGTGGAGGCGAGGTTGGTGTTGAGGTGGCTCGATCTGGTTCCGGGTAAGAAGACGAGTCAATTTGGGGCTCGATTTGATGGACAATCGTTCTGTTGAATATTGTCGGTCTGGCGGAGGGGGAGGAGGTGGTTACGATGGAGGTGTTGGTGGCGTTGGGGTACTGGGTTTTGGTAGAGGCTATGGAGATAAATATTTGGGGGAGGTTGAGAGGGGGTGAGAGAGGGGGGATAATATTGTTCCTTGATTTGGGGTTTGAGAGCAACCCAGGTTTGTTGAAGGATTCAAGGGTAGAGATTTAGGTTGTGAGTCGATTGTTCTTCGGTGTGGCCTCATTCAGAAAGGAAATCTTTGATTTCATTTTAGGCATAACAAACTATGGAGTTGGGGAAAAGGCCAGATTAAAGTGACAATTGGGACAATTCTCTTTTACATGACAATTTATTTGGTATTCTTAATGTTCACCGAGAACATGAATATCAAAAATGTTTATTCTTGTTGTTGATTTCGTCTAAGTTATATAAAATTTGTGTGAAACAAATGTTTTGGAATTTCTGATTCTTGTTCTTGACCTTGTACAGAAATATTTGTTCTTGTTATTTGTAATTGGCAACTTGTTGTATCTGAATTTTTTTGGGAATTTTATGCATTTGTTCTAGGTGTTTTTAATGTTTGTGTTTTTGATGTTCTTGGTGTTCTTGATGAACAGGGGTAATATGGTCCGAAAAATACACAGGGACAATATGGTCCAAAAAAATTAAATCAACAACTTTTCTAACGGAACCTAACAGAAGGGTGCTAACTGTCCACAAAATATTCCGTTAATTGGGTGCGGAATGTCTTTTTCCAAAACACAGGGTAGCGGAGTGAAATTAACCCTCAATTTAGGGGTGGTCAGTGTCTTTTACCCGTTTAAAAAACACTTGTGTTGTTTTTTGTTACAACGTAGAAACTCTAATCTATTCTACTCTTAAGGAGGCTCAAACTCGAGACCTCGATGAATCGTCCTCCTCAGACGCCTTAATCACTGGGCCGAACGGCACGCAAAGCATGTTACATAATCCTTCTTATATAATTAATATTTCATTGATATCAATACATCCTATAATAGTATGCGCTCCCCATTTACCCTCAAATTTCAATCCAATCACCAAATGTGCCCTTAATCATTCCAAAAAACGGGCGTGTCTTGCACAACTGGGCTACTCCTCCCTGAAATAAGGAAACAACAAACGAGCTATCAGTATTAATGTTTATGCAATAAATATTATGATGTACGACAAAGTTAACTCTGTGTTTCACTGCCAAGAGCTCCACTTACAGAGCGCTGAAAGCGTTGCATTTTTTCCCATTAATCCAATGAAAACCATCCTCCCCACGCCAATGATGGAGGAGAAATCATGGGCGCTCCAAGAACCATCCACAAATATATACTTCACGTGATGGAGGTGTGTTCTGAGTCTCCCTTAACCACCACATTGGAGGGTTGGGGAGGGGAAGGGATACACACCTTTCTTCCATGAGGACTGTGAAGTTGAGAAAGAGTGATTTGTTCATTATCCATCATTGTTCAAATTAATACTCCCACTTCTTCAACTTCATACTATCTGGAGGGCTGCTCTCAACCTTTTTCGATCCCACCTCTTTCCAGTTTGTTGACAATACTGTCCCATTTGATTCCACCTGCCAACATTTTCAGCAACAACGATTAGAGTTGTAATCATTTTAGATGGTCCTAATGAGTAAACAAAGAGTTTATCAGAATCGTATGGTACAAGGTGCTCTAGCAGACACTTGATATGTATAACGAGTAGTCTAAATTCGTTCTCACAGGTATATAACTATTTATTACTCTCCAAGAAAAATTTCCTACCTTTTCTTGTATCTTAAGTCCCCAAATCTTCTTCCGCATTAGTTATCTTTCCCCTTCACTTGACAAAGTTTATGCCCCTTTTGTAGCCTCTGAAAACAACATCTGAAGTGTCACATGATATCAAAGACTCTACTGTATTAGCACCCATCTTTTGCAATGACCCCATGAGAGGGAATCAAATGGTTTCTCCTGACAAAGAGGGATATGTAAAATACAGTGGGCCTCTTCTTCTGAGAAGATTGAAGAATGAGATCTCTGTACCAATATCCATCCGGAGCAAATAGAGTAGAGTAGATACTTTTGCATCTTGTGGTAAAGCTGGATAGATGTACACCTTTCTGCCAGCCCAAATCGGAAAACATTTATGCTGATAGTTTAAGGTTTCTTCCCATACAACAATGGGGAAACGGGCAATCCCCGGTAACTTTACAAGGCATAAAAGCCAATTCGAATACATAGCAAAAACATAAATTTAGATAGTCATAAATTATTACATCAATATTCAAATACCAACACAAACTAGCGGATTCAAAAATTTATTTGTTCAGAAAGTATACATTATTAAACTTGAGAGACCCATATCTGTGTAATAGTACAACTATATGATCACAGAAGTAACACCAGGGCCAAGTTTCTTTACAAGTTGCATGGCTTGCCTTCGAGCAGCTGCTTTCTTTTTGGTCTCATTAAATTCCCATGGAGTCCCTATGTCCGTAGACCAACGGGTATCTAATATGATTTCTTCAAGCATGACAGCATTCTCAATCAGGTATGAGACAAACTCAACATCTGATGCTTGGCCAACAAACCCGACCACCTCCACCACTTTCAGGTTGTAGTGAGGGCAAATCACATGTTTTGACCGATCGACATATGGCCTAGGGGTGCTGAACTCTTGCTGCAACAAAGACATGGAAATTGATAGGTTATGCCCTTAAATTGGATTGTAACAACATGTGCACAGAGATGGAACAAGCACAATACAAGCAAGTCTTGAGGTCTACATAAAAAAGTCCAAGTGATCCTTCACATGGTTTGAACAATGTACGCTGCTCCTTTAGAAGATTTCAGAATCTTTATCTTTACTCTTTAAGGGTGTGTTCGGATGCGGAATCAAAACTTGGGATTTCACTAAAACGTAGGATTTAAAATCCTGTCATTTTAAATAACGTGTTTGGATGAATTATATGTAGAATTTGTAAAGCTCCACGGCATTTAGAATTGGAATTGTGAGCCCCCAAATTCAATGTTTTAATGACACCAAAATAGGTGTCATTTTGAAATTCCCGAATTCAATGCTACTAGCAGACTTCAAAAAATTTAAAAGGAAAAGAACTAAACTATTGTCAGCCCCTCTTAGAACACGACCAGTCAACCACCATTGTTACATCCTCGAGCAAAACATTGCCGACGCCAGCCGCCTCACCACCACCACTTCCACCACAGCCCACCACCACAACCACCCCTGCCACATCCCACCAGCACTTTCTCCACCACTCACCACCACTCCTGCCTCCGCAAACCACCACTTCCACCACCACCCACAACAATCTCTACTACTACCGCTACTGTTGCACCGTCTGCAAACGATTCTGCCACTTCCCACCTCAACCGCCACCACTTATGAATTCATCCACAACCACCTGTCACCAGTGGCAGTTCTAACACCGCCCAATCACCCAAACTTCGACCACTGTCGCCGCCACCTCTTCAACCATGCACTCACTACTACCTTGATCAATCGTGCTACTTTGATTGCTTCCATTACAATATCACCACCACACCAACCCAACCACCATTTCAACCATCTAAGTCAGCCGCCTCTGAGCCAAAACTCAGTTCTGCAAATCGACAATCAGTGTCATGGAGGCTGCTGAATAGTGTAATTGAAAGCTGGATTTTGTTTCACGCAGCCCATATTAAATTGTATACAAACAACAAAGTTTAGTATTGCTGCATTTGTTATCCCATCATTCCAAATCCCGTCATTTTAAGATGGCATGTTTTCTCGAAATTCTCCATCCAAACACACCGTAAAAAAGTGAAGAATTTCAGTGTGTTCCTAAGATGGTTTATTGCAAAAATGCCTCTATAAAATTATTTTATCACAAATGTGCCTCTCTTAAACTTAAGCTATTCATTTAGGTCTTCTGTCCTAAAAGGAACGCGACGTACGGTTTGTTGCGGACTCCTCCGCGACCCTTCCAACGGACGCAACTCTTCGCCTAAAGGAGATCCAATGTTTCAATGGGTGGTAAAGGAGGAGGTCCAGCGGACAGAATCGATCTCGGCATGGCATCTTGATATCGAAATTATTCCTACGAGTAGCACTGAGTATCTGTGAACATAGCATCTTGTCTAATTTACTTCTTTGTTTTTTCAGGAAAGAAAGTTGAATGATCAATGGAAATTGAAAGGTGTGAAGAAAATTTCCAGCAGTAGGTCCTCTTCGATTACTGTCTTTTCCCAACCATATTTTAACAAATGACTTAAATCACTAAAAAGGGTATATCAATGACACATATTACACTCCCCCGCAAACTTATATCACCCCTCTGAGTCGAGTCCTGCAGTTGACAGATAATCAGTCAGACCCCTGAACTTCCAGTCATCACTTCCTCTGATTTCTCCTCTTCTTCAGAATTTACATGGAGAAGAAAGGCAGTTAGATTGGGACATGTCTGACCGGAATCATTATTCCCTGATTAGTCTTGAACAAACTCAAGACTAAGTTTGCGTTGACAGAAAATATCAATTGGTATGTTAGTAGTTCCTAATTCAGCATAACTTTACACTCAATTGGTACGGTTCTTATGTGCCAACCATTGTGAAATTGCATATCACCAGTAAGTGAATTTCGTTATCTTTGTTCAAATTGTCTAATCCTACATAAAAGCTCATATTAAGAGTTCTATGACATTTAGCATATTCAGGTTTACCTTGCATATAAGAATGAGATTATCATCTCTCCCCCGTTGGGCGAAATCTTCAAACACCCCAAACAACCATCGTTCTGTTCTTCTGATTAACCTATTTATCATCGCATTCAAATATTGAATTCTTGAATTCATTGGTTTATTAGGGTTTCGTAATTTACATCTACAACCACGACTGATTGGTAGAAATCCACTTGCAAACATACCATGAAACACTCACTTGGCTTGTCTATAAATCTGCTTTTCTAAATTTACAAGTCTTAATCCATTATGAGGTTTGATTTATTACATTGGGCAAGAAGCAGTGAAGATTCCACTTGTTAAAGAGGACTTTGCTTAGGATGTAGAAGCCAGTGTAATTGGTGTCTATTATCAGGGTGAAGTCTCAAATTTTGAATAGGTTGAACTCACTAGCCATATGAACTCGGTTGTTTGGTTTGTCGATTTTCTCTATTTGGATTCAGACTTTTCATGGTTATTATCGGTGTTTTTCAAGTAAGGTGAATGCTTGAATATATTCCGAGATGTTAGGTATTATATTTCTATGCCTATTTCAGCACTTCTGGGTAAGATTTTGGATTAAAATCTACAAAAAAAAATCCACACCAAACCCACCCATACTCTACTACCACCTACTACTACATCTTATTCCTTCACATTTTTTATTTTATTATATTGTTTTTTTAATAAGTCACATACATCCAATGTATGCAAGGATAATTTTCTATGTTCATTGATTTATTGGCAGGTGCTTGGGATGTTTTTTTTTTTCATTTCAATATATAGAGGATGCTAATATCCTGGTTGCTTAGAATTAATGCACTTCATAAATATAAGATTATATGACCAAGTCTCTTCTTCACAACACTTACAATGTGAAATTTATGTACTTGTTTATCCATGCATATTGAACTTTTGGTGTTGGTTTTGGAAATAATACTCCCTCAACATGTAAAATTCAGCAAATATAATAACCCTTACCAAACAACAACACATTACTTAAAGTTGCATTGTTAGGGTATCCTTATAGACATGCTGTCTTTTGTGCATTAGTCATGTGCAATGTCTTCTGCTTATACAACATTGTTCCTCAGGAAACAGCCGTTGCCTTATCAGAGTTCAAAATTCAATTGAATGTACTCTCTTATTTTCTTCTCCTCCATGGAGATTCAAACGTCAATTTTCTTTTTTTCTTCTTAGAAGTTGATTAGGGTTGAGAGGATATTTTTCAGGATCATACATTATTTCACAGTCGTCATTTTGCTGCGCATTATTGTACAATCATAACTATTCTCGCATTTTAACTATTTGTGAAATCCTACATTAGAAATCTAAACAATGAGGTTAAGTTCATCAAGTAAATCATTGCCTGTCGACATTCAATACTTGGGTCTATGTTTTCCAATGACCTTGATAGTTACATTGGCGGACTTATTAATTTATCAACAGAATATTTGGATGGATGGTAACCATAAAGAGATAATGGTTAATGTTCCTAGCTCTTCTTTCTTGTGATTAATTGGAGGGATTCTTACTTCTGAAAAATGAAAGCATGGTGTAGTCAAAAAAAAAGGGCAAATAATCTTAAGATTCCTTGGAGAAAAACAGTGTACCTTAACAGTTTGCCTTCTTTTCTTTCTCGGACTTTCTAAAACTATTATAAAATTGATTCATTTGCGTTCCCACCTTAAAATAGCTCCTATTTGGTCGGAAAGTATCTCTAGAAGTCTACTGTGTAACGAATTCTTTGAAGTAGTCATAGAGGGTGTACTGAACTTTTTTGATGTGATGTTAATTGTGCTTAATTGAAGGCATGTAATGATATGAAGATGATTTTGTGCAGATTGATGCTGCAATTTGTAATGTCAAAGGTATATATCTTTTTAGGTAACGGGGCTTTATGTGGTAACATCTTGCTTGATAACATTCTGATGCTCCCACTATTAGAATACTACAACAATAGTTTGTTTGGTTAATTTTCCTGATGATGCATGAATCAAATACATTACTTCCTCCGTACTAAAATCATTGTCTGACTTAGCTTTTCACAAACTTTAAGGAGATGATTTTTGACTTGATAAATTTACTAAGTTGTCCATTATTATAAGTTTGAGAATTCCCTTTTAGGTTCATGACAATATAAATGGGACGGAGAAAGTACTGAATAATTGTGATTTGTATTGATGCCAAAGTTGGCTGTTTATTATCTTCTCACGATCTCCATGAGAATTCAGAGTGTATTGAAGATTTTAGATAACTCTTAGGCCTATGAGCTTTCGGTTTCAAGATCTTTCTGGAATGCCCGACTTACTGACACTGTTGTTTAAAGCGACAGGATGGTGGATTCTTTTGGTTAATCAATTTGTGAAAATAGAAAAGTTTTTAGAGATATTTGGAAATAACATCTCCTCTGTCATTGTTCTGTAATCAAAAGGGTTAGTAATCAGATTATTCAATGATCATTATGTGAATACGGGAGTAAAATGGATGGGGAGCCTATGGCCTGGGTAAACTGGATTCAACGCTTTCTTCTGTTTTAGAACCGGTTCATGCAAAAGTAGCCTACATCGGGATAATTATCTTTTTTATGTACTTGTTAACTTGTTCAGAATTGAATAAGCCAAACAATTCACTTACCATGGCCGTATGTCTATATTCAATCTGTTAAAGTCGTGAAGCGGATTATGAATCTCAAACAACTATTTGGACATGATTGTATATTTATATTGCACTGTATTTGGATGTTTTTAAGGAAGTATTTGGGAATATATAGATTGGTGATGTTCATATTCAGTAAATACAGAACACTTTCACCTTGTTCGTTATTATTCTGGAAAAGCAAACAAAACAGCCCACGTGCACCACACATGTCTTTTTACTAGTTTAATTAAATGTACAGAGTTACAACTCCAAAACCTAATAAAACAAATTTCACTAAATATTCATATTTCTTTCATTCTTGATAAAAAATGAATCACTTGCCACATCAATTGAAGGAAGATTATATGTTTTAAGATAAAACAATTAACAAGGTATATATTAAATAGGTAAACTAAATATACATGTGAGTAATAGTTGTAGGACTCGTCAACTATTAGTGAGAATTATATATTTAGAGGTGAAAAAAGTTTTATAAACGAAACTGAATCAACATAAAATTTCCAAGAACTAATTCCCAACAGACCACCATTTTGACATTTACGCCCAAACCTATCAGCTCCAACACAGCCACAATGCCATTATCACCGACCAATCACCTCAACATCTAGTCTAAATCATAACCACATCACTGACTGACAGCCCACTACAGTGAAATAACTCTTCTTACGCCTTCTTCACAGCCCAAACCTCACCACTGGTGCTCAACCTTGACAACCCAACCCAAATCACTTATGCCCCAACCTCCCCACCGCCTGCTCGAGAACCGCAACAAGCCCTTTCTCTGTGAGCATATCTTGGGCTGCAAATCGTTCAACCCCTCCCTCCCTACACCATTGTTTCAAACCCTCCATACGTCCATGCACCTTTTTTACATGACTCTAAAATTGTATCAGCCATTCAACAATTCTTAATTAAGTCTACTAGGCTCGCTTGATGAATATTATTACGTGTACAATTGTGTATATGTTTTCAGCTACTAGGCTCGCTTGGTGAATATAATTATGCGTCCACGTACCTTTTTTACACGGCTTTCAAATTGTATAAACCATTCAACAACTTGCAGAATACTGTTTCTTAATCCTCTCCCTCTCCCTCACCCTCTCCCTCTCCCTCTCCCTCTCCCAAATATCTTTGAATCTAACCATCCAAGAGCCACGACACATATCACAAGATAAAGTTTTCCAAGTTAAAATTAATCTATCGTCCTACTAATAGACTCCCTAAATCGTTCTAATGTGATAAGAGTATCCGAAAGATTTTGCCTAGTTTAAAACATATACACAATTGTACACATAATTATTCACCAAGCAAGTCTAGTAGACATTAGTAAGAAACAATATTCTACAAGGTTGTTGAGTGGTTGATACAATTTTAGAGCCATGTTATAAAGGTAGTGGAGGCATAATAATATTCACCAAGCGAGCGTCGTAGCTTAAAACATATACACAATTGTACAGATAATAATATTCATCAAGCGGGTCTCGTACACATAATTAAGAAACAATTTTCTAAAAAATTGTTGAATGGTCCGAACTGGAGTAGTAAACCAACCGGCGGCCGTCCGCAATTTAAGTGCCGAAGCCTCCCTTCATTCTAGGTTAAGGAACCTAGAGAAACAAGGGAGCCCCTTTTTACTCCAAAGTTGGACCGATATAAAAAAGGGGCTAGAGGGGGCTCCTTCTCAAAAGGAGTATAATCGGTTGATTGACTTCGATGGTCGCGATCTACGGATACGTGAATTGCGGCAGGAGGCTTTCGAAGTGTTTCAATCTATTATACTCGCGGATAATAATATTCATCAAGCGGGCCTAGTACACATAATTAAGAAACAATTTTCTAAAAAATTGTTGAATGGTTGATACAATTTTAGAGTCAGGTAAAAAAATGTGCATGGACGTATGGAGGGTTTGACACAATGGTGTAGACTTGGTCACATCAACTAATCAAAAAATCTAAGCCATCCATTCAAGTCGAAAATTAGAAAAAATATGTCCATAGTCCATAAAAATATAGAGCCTTTTTTGTTAAATATACTTTTGGGGACTAGCCAAATAAGAACAATACATATATGCATTCGGGGACTAGCCAAATAAGAAAGAATACATATTACATATGGCGTATAAGTATGAATGTGAAATGATGATACAATTTGTGTTTACTTCAAATAGGAAAATGATACATTTTGTAAACAGTTGACAAGAACTGCGCAGAACTAAGAATATGAAAGTAGACAAGCAAGAACTACGCAAGTGATATGATGTAAAATGACAGCAATTTGTGTTTGCAACATTTAAGTAAGACTCCAAATAACAAATGGATACATTTGTAAACAGTTGACATAAATTGCGCAGAACTAAGATTACAAAAGTAAACGAGCAAGAACTACACAAGTTATAATGATGCAAAATGACAACGATACCTTCATAGAAAATTTGGATAACAGAGCACATGACTTTATCAAGAGCAAGTGATACTTATGTAAATTGACAGAGCGTTATATTACCTTCAGAGAAAATTTGGACAAAGAAGGAGATGAGTTTATCAATAAAGCATACTCAAGTAAGCTTTCATCGGTTGAAAAAATTCTCACTTCCAAATACTTAAGGTTTGGAAATGGAGCGAATGTAGTTGTGATTGTGCCTTCCTGCACAGAAAGAAATGATATAAAAATGACGAGCAAAAAAGCTTCATATATATAATTTTCATGTGTAATATAATAATGTAAAAGTGAACTAAAAAATGTATAAACAGTGCTAATAGTAATTCACTAACCTCAAACCATACGGGTCCCAACACAAGCGCCTCCAATTGAGATACATAGTTATAGAGCTCCAACGGGTGACTGGTAAAGTACTTTGAATAATCACCCCCTAGGGACATCTTAACAAGTTTCGGTACATAATTTAGTTCCATCCTTATTCTGGGTCCTTTGTAAATAAATGATGTGACATTTGGTGCATCAACTGCAATGCGCTTCATTTCAAAGCAATAGCAAACCTCGAGAGAGGTGAGTGATGCAGCACCCCTGACATCCAAATTGGAAAGTGAGGAAGAGCAATGCACCACCAAGCACTCCAGCAACGGATAATTAGCTAACAAGTAACATACAACTTTATCGCTTACGTTCACATCAATCAACCGGAGGGAAGTTAAATTACATGACATGCGTTGTTGATGAAGTCGCTCAGCAATGTCTGGGAAATTGTAACGCTCATCATCAGTGATAGTTCTAGAGTACCTATCCAGATCGAGTGTAAGGTGGCGGACATTCATCTTCAATGCAAATTCAACCCATTCATCGATATGCTTGTTATATGTTTGGTCCAAACCAAATTGAACCATGAATTGGTCTATTGTGGAACCCCTGTAAGAGCGTACGACGTGATTCACCCAATCCAGATACATCCTCTTTTGCTCATCAAAACACCAATTGTCCGGTTTGTAAAATGCTTTAGAGGGATACGAGGCATCAAAGTTAAGACTACGGTGTGATGTCCAGAGGTATCTCCATCTGCTTGATAAAACACTAGTTCTTCCCACTTCTTTCAAAGTCAGCGACCCTGACCCTAGTATACTAACAAGTATGTCATCAGGAAGTTGACTAATCCGGTCCCTTGGAAGTTCTTTGTTATCTCCATTGGTATTCTGAATTTTCAACAAAATAACAAAAACAGAGAATACATTGTTTACTTAAACGAATTGCATTATGATCCTCAAGATGATGCTAAAAACACTAAACATTAACAAAAAAGTGTAATACACTAAACAATATTGAAAAAGAATAAAGATTGTAGAAATAAAAAGCTTTCCTTGTTTTTAACGACATATATAGTCTTAGCTTTTCTCGGCATTGCGATGATATTCTTTCTGGGCATCCTGATTTTTCTGATGGGATGTATTGACTATTAGATAGATGATTGCAATCAAGTCAGGTCGCTGGAGGGTACATCCGACCAAATCTATCACGTCGGATGCGAGGAGGAACCGCTAAGTTACAAGGAAAACAAAACCATCAAATTATAGAATTTCGTAAAACATGCATATATATGTTTTTGACGTAGAGAATCGGTTGCGATGAGGAATTGCTGAATTATATAGAAAATTGGCTGTTTGGGTTGAGGGATTTGGCTAACCATAACCAAAAATCCAACTTTTTTGAGAGTTGAGAATAATCGAATTTAACTTTTTTAGAGAGTAACTCAACCATTTACTCCAAACACTGGTAGAGTAGGATTAACAGAACCCGAATATCGTCTAATCTCAAGATTATACAAGTCCTAACTTTTAAACATATGACAGTTTGAGGTAGCAATTCGGATTAAATAATGATGAATAAGGCAAACAAAACGAAAGAATCCTTACAAGAACTCACTTGAATATTTTCATCTGAAACTTTTGGATGTAAGATCTCGAGAGGAAACCCTAGTTCACCTCGTGACCTTCGAACTCCATTTGTGTCAGAGAGCTGTCCCCAATACTTTTTCGGACAGATATACCCTCATCCAAAGTGTATTTTGCCAATAACACCCTTGCTAGTCAAATGACTTCTCTTGTTTTTACGCCATGTTTGCTAGACGGACAATGAAACGTCTTCTTGCCCATGACCTTCCCAGAAGCACTGCAAAATTGGTTCTGTGAGGGTATAGTTGAGTTGCTCGGGTTTATAACTTTGGGCATTTGTCTTGAGATATTGAGTTTAAACCTTAGGTTAACTCAAAGGCTGCATATTGGCCTCTTTACTGCGAGTTTGTCAGCCTAGATTTTCTCACACTGATTTACCTATCTCTATTGCACTAGAGCGGGGGTTGACCAAGTGCGTACTTGAAGGGTGGATGCGACTTCCTGCACTCGAATGGTACCGATTTACATATAGTTATCCTCAATAGTATACAACGGGCAACAGTTATCCTCATTAGTATACGACCCACATATCATTTGTACGATGCACACAAAAATTATCTTGTCTAAACATTTTACGCAAATATATAAAATTTATTGTCTGGTGACGTTTTTGTGTAAATGCATGAAATTTACATCATTTTGTTCATTTTAGCATACTACTGGCCTGGCCCAAAATAGAAACATTCCATGCAAAATGTTTGAAACCTAACCATGACAGTCGAGCAATTCATGGGTATTTGAAACCTAACCACAATAATAATCAACCGACTATCTCCAATTCGCCATTCCAACAATTAAGTCCCTAATGTACATGAATACACATTTACTTCTGCATATCCAGTTTACACAAAAGCCGTAGTATAATTACTTTAGCCAAGAATTTACACTAGATTCATGGAATATCGTTACTTTAGCCAAGATTCAGTTTACTGCACATGACTAACTAAACTAAGATTTCATGATAAGAAAAACATAGAAAAACAAATTAACAGAGTAACAAAGTAGAAAAGAGAAACAATCAAGAGATGAGAAGCTTATCCAAGACTGCATGAAGAACACAGAAACGAACATGAGATGAGAAGCTTTGGCCTTTGACAGTTCGATATTACTTACCACCCACATTGTCAAACAATGGAGGAACTGAAGCGCAGTAGAATTTCGCTCAGATCACAGTAGAAGCGTCGTGGAGAGAAGCCCTAGCCGAATCCGTTCCACTTCTCTCCGTTTCCGTGTTTTAGATGTTTATTAGGTTTTTACAGTTTCATATTACGGCCCCATCGCTTTTTTAAATTTACAAACTGACCCCGATCGAATCAACATTGAAATTAGCAAATCCATCCGAAACGCCCGGAACACGCCGAAACGCAACGAGTTTAAGGTCGGCGTGTGCCAGATCTATACCGTTTTGAGACCGGAACGAAATTTCAAACTATGCTGTGCGCTTAGGATTAGCTTCGGATTATTTATGTTATCAGTTTTTACCCAATTTCACCCCGAATGAGAAGCACCTTTATATTAGCAGATTTATCATTGAAGAGGTGTTGTTTGAATAATTAATCAAGAAAAAGGATCATTTTGCTATTTATTAAAAATAAAAACCCTTCTGCAATTGTCTAAAGCTAGAAGGGTTTTCACAGTATTATTAGAACTTTTGGGTCTTTGTGTTATTTTTGAAAGACTTCGTCCTTTCCCTTTCTTCTCAAAATCCTAAGAGCATCTCCCATAGTGCACCAAATCCTATATTTGATAGTAAAATTTAGTGTTTTCGGCCTCCCACAACAAATCACCAAATCACCAAAAAATTGTGATTTTTTTGTAGGCCTCCCACAGTCGTTGACCAAAAAAACACCAAATTACCAAATCCTATATTTGGTGTAGCTTTTGTGAAAGGGCAAAAGACAGTTTCCACCCTCCGATTATGGGGAAAAGACATTTTGCCCCCTGATTTATGAAAACACATTTTGCACCCTGTCAGAGTTAAAAAGCAACGACTGGCTAACAGAGAGATAAAAAGACGAAAATACCCATAACATTTAGGAAATTACCCTATTATAAATTTCTTTCCTTATCCTCCTCATTTTCTAACCCTAAACCTTATCTCTTCCTCTCTCTCTTCTCTTGCTCATCCACCATCGCCTCCCTCACGATCTGCTTTCTCTCTCTCTATCTATCTCTCTCTCCCTCTGCTGCCTATTGCTCAGCAATCTCTCTTAATGAGCTAATTTGTTCTCCTCATGCGGCTCTCTGTTTTCGATGTTTCGAACAACAAGTTCCTTCGTTTGTTCCTCAACGACAGCGACGAAGAAGAGGAAGAACAAAGCTCCACAGTCACTTCCAATCCTACTACGACGCCCTCGATCTCGTCGCCGCCGACGACGTCGCCCAGATTCTCTTTCCCGATTGGCGCAACTCCCTCTGGCTCGACGATTTCCACTCCTATCTCTTCACGAACCTCCTCCGGTCATTCCTCAACGACGGCGATGAAGAAGACGATGACAAAATTGGGGAAGTTTCAGATCTGTTCAACAAGCAATACGAAGTGGTGATGCGTGGAAGAACCCCACCAAGTGCCACCATTGTTTATCAAGCTGCTCTGCTTCTTGATGGACTTGCCCAATTCCTTGTTGGGTTTCGAGATCAGCAATTGCTTGCCAGATTCGAGCGCTGCAAATTGCCTCTCTATGTGATTGGGTTTGTTTCAAAAATTGTCAGTTGTGGTTGATCTCTCTGCATATCCTGGAACAGAGGAAGTCGATTTGATACTCTGTTGTTTGCTGATTGGGTTTGGGTTCTTTGTTTTCCAGTGGTGGTTGGGTGTTTGGAGGATGGTGGCGATGGGTCTGGGTTTTTTGGGGTCAATTTGTTGGTTGGGTTCATTGTTCGCCAGTTGTGATTCTTGTTAGGTTTCTTCTTGGGTATTGGTGATTTGCAGGATTTGCAGGTTATTGGGTGACTGTGAAGGATGTTGAATGGAGGTACTGTGGAGTTTAGGCTTAGGTAGGTTATGAATTAGTGATCTGCTGGTGAGTTTCTGGCTTGTACTATGGTTCAGTGGTGTTCAAGGAGATTAAAGGCTAATGGTTGATTATAGTGGTTATGTTGTTTATGGTTAACAAGTTATGTGCAATGGTGTAAGCCAACATATTGTATTGTAGCCGATTGTTGTTGTCGTTGTTGTCGTTGGTGGTGGTGGTGGTGGAGGTGGTAGTGGAGATTTGGTGGTGGTAGATGTAGTGCTCATGAACACCAAGAACATCAAGAACAAGATGAGTACTATAATAAACAAAAAGTGTTATTTGTCCACAAATTTGTTAGGGTAAAATTGTCACAAAAAGACAGTTTGCACCCCTCCATGAACGGATTGTAACATAACGGTGGTATCTGTCCACCCTTCATCCGTTAACAGGGGTGCAAAATGTCTTTTTCCATAAATTAAGGAGCAAAGTGTCTTTTCCCCATAATCGGAGGGTGGAAAATGTCTTTTACCCTTTGTGAAATGGTGAAGTGCATCTCTCACAGTACCCTCAAAAGTAATGTGAAAACATGCCCTAGACACTAATTAAAAAAAATGGTGCAGATTACACCAAATCCTATTTTTGCCGTCAAATTTGATGGTAAAAATAGGATTTGGTGTAATCTGCACCATTTTTTTTAATTAGTGTTTAGGGCATGTTTTCACATTACTTTTCATGGTAATAAAATGCTCTAATGTAATAGTGTAGCATTTCGTCTTTACAATATATACGTCATCCGTTTTTCTTCTCCCACTTTGTATAATATGCTTTTGAGTCATAGCGTGTTACATAATATTTTCAGCATCATTCTACGGGATGATAGAATGAAATAACTAATGTAGTTGCAACAGCTTTGGCCGAACATAATACACTGATGTTAAACTTCAAGAACTTCAGTAACCTTCTTGTACATATTTCCAATTAGTATGGCATGGAAATATATAAAATTAGACCAACTGTACCGCATGTTGAGGTTGCAAGGGATATCACTAATTCAACATTTATCCAATTTTTAGGTCGACATCGAGACTTTATAAATCAAGGAGCTCATAACGAACTAAGAAGAAGAATCATTGCACACTTATGGGATAATCATGGTATGAAATTCATGATTTGGTGATAAATTTGATGATTTTTTGTGGGAGGCTAAAAATACCATCCTCTAAATTTGATGAAATGGTGAAATGGCTATTTGATGTAAAATTTGATGAAAACTGTGGGAGACCAGATGTAATCCTTCGGTTTTGAGGAATCGGTTTTGAAGCAAGTCATTTTAGTACATCCTTATCGTATATTGGTAGGAAGTTAACTTTTATTAGTAGTAACTACTTAGGGGTTATTATGTATTTTCCCTACTTTATGAAGAGTCTTTTATTTAAACTTGGGGTGGTAGTTGTCATTTTACCTAAATTAGCGGGGGGAAAGTGTCTTGACCTCTTATGTTTCATCATCTTCTTCTCCAAAAGATGAACAACCGTGGTTTCTTCCTCCACCATCAACCACCACTCCATATCCAACTCCAACTCTTCAAGTTTGATCATTTTTCACTCAAATACAATCTCAATCTACTCCCAACTCCACAAAGACCAATAATTTCTCACCAAGAAACCAATTTCGTCCAAAATCAAGACCCAATTCGAAATCGAAAGTATCGTCGGTGGGTTTCCTTGTAATCGCCGGATTCTTCACTTGAGAGCTATATAAACCCCTTGAAACTCAAAGGAATTCACACCAAAGAGCTCCCAAAGCTCTCCCTCTCAATTTTTCTCTCTCTCCCGTCCACCGCTGCCCGGCCGCTGCCGTCGCCACTGCTGCCGGCGACGAAGTCGCCGTCGTCCGCCCACTTTCCCGACGCCACCCTCGGCCCCTCCACTCATTCCCGTCGTCCTTTTTCTCTCTCTGTTCCGGTAAAAAGAAATCCGTTTGCTTCTCTTGTTCTTTCCTTCTTTTGTTATTACTAGTTTCAATGCACGTGCGTTGCACGTGGATCATTTAGTCTCTAGTGGAAATTTCAATTCAAAATGCTAAATTTAGTACTTGAATACTAAATTTAGACATATATAACATTTTAAATATCACAATTTTAAATTTAACTATCATTTTCACCTCTCAACCGCTAATTTACTGGTACAAACGGCCATCAAATAAAATATTCATATATTACCTGATAGTTTGTTAGGGTAATGATATTTTATCACATTATGTCTTTTATGAGTAATATGGCATTGAAGTTAAATGTGATGATGTTTGGTCTCTTTGTTTTGTTTTGTTATTTATTTTTGAAGTACATATTTAAGTATTTATACAGCTGTTTGAAATTAGCTAAAACTTATAATAATAATATATATGCAATTACACCCACTTAATAAATAGTTAAAAGATAAAATAATGACACTTTGGTATATAAACTCATTTGTTAAAGTAGTTATAATTAACAATAATAACATTTGCGTAAATAATATTCATGAAATCAGGGATATAATCCTGGTTTTATCTTTAGCACAATGCTAAAGTTAATCTTAAATTTGAAACTAACTATACCATAATGCTCAAGATAGAATCATGATAGAAAACTATTGGAGCAAAAAAATGCTACCCTCTCTGTCCCACAATATTTGTCTTGTTTGCCTTTTCAAATATTAAGGTAATGGAAAATGTTGTAAAAAATGTAGTTGTACTCCAAAAAAAGACACAATTTTAGGACAAGTTAAACTGAAAAACAAGACAAATATTTTGAAACGGAGAGAGTATAGGATTGTTTAGTTGACCTACATGTTGCCTCCTCTTTGTTACATTTCTTAATCTACTTCTAGCAAAAAAAGAATACGCTAATAGAGAATGCTTCCTTCAGTTTACTGAGTTGGAATTTTAGTGAAAAGAATTTGCCAGGAAGTTGCAATAACTTTTGGTGAATGCAAACTTTATAATTATCACTCTGTTCCCTCTCTTTCTCCCCCTATTGACTTTTTCACTCGTAGTTGGGTCACTTTGACCCGGCGATTTGGATGGTTAAACGATGTATTTTTTAGATAATTTTTTCATGGTATTGTAGAGTAACTCTTATTCTACAACACCATGAAAGAATTGTCAAAAATTGATTCGTTTTGCTATCCAAATCACCGGGTCAAAGTGGCCCAGTGAATAGTGGTAAAAGTCAGAAGGGGAGAAAGAGAAGGAACGGAGTGGTACTATAAAAAGCATCTCTTGTGGAGCACCCAAATTAGAAAAAGTTGGACAGAGCAATACATCCATCAAAATAGACAAATATTTGAGTTTGAATCAGATGCCTAACATTTGAAAGGTATCAACCATGGACTTTTTACAAATTTTGCTTTGACTACCTTGGTGACTGGTTGAAAGGTATCAACCATTGACTTTCTTACAATTTCAGTAACAATGACTATCCTTGGTGACAGGTGCGTGCAAACACCAAGCTCCGAAACCATTTTGCTTTCATGCACCTCATTCTTCAGAGCTAATCATTCCCTAGCAAAAAAACTGGTGAGAAAAGAAAAAAGGAATAAGAAAAAACAATTTCTGATATGAAAGTACCTGTAAACTTAGTAATTCAACAATCATGGTGTACATTAAAATACAATAAGTGGATCTAATTTCTTTTCAACTCCTACTAATAACTAAATCTAGAAACACTATAGACAATTATATTTTTGTAAACATTCACAAAAATGCCGGATAAGTCTGCTAGAAAAATAATAGGGTCCCAATTTAAAAATCATTTTCACCTATTCTTGGGAAAATCCTCTTAAGAGGGTAAATCTGGGAATGAATAATTTGTATGATTAGAGGCAGGTAAATAGACTTCAAATTCTTCCAACCGTCAGCAAGATGACAGTTATCAAAGCTAACTGTTACTCGGAGCCTATTGTTCTCTAGGTACATTTTGTGTGAAAACTCTGAAACTAAATGGGGTATGAATAGGCTAGTGAATGTTGAAGAAACATGTCAACAATAACTTTCACCAATGCCTTGTAGGAACGATAAGGCAAACATATGCTGCAAAACAACCGGTGCCAGCCACAATACACGAATATATATCTTCAACAAACTCGGATGATATCATATTTACAGCGTCTAATAAGTCAGAAACATGACATATCCGAATTCTACATTCTTAATTTTATGTTAAATTTGACAAATTCTAGAATGGACGTCAATTTCACAATTAGTTGGGAGGTTAATGAGCTGAAAGAATAGAGCCAGAACAGAGAGCCGTTTAATAATAAAAATTATATACAGTATTTGGGTATATACCTCTATTTCCTGAAGCCTCGTGGTGACTTTTTAAGGGTTTCACTGCTATCGAAGGCGTACCGACCTGCAAGATCAAAATCACAAAGCAGGGCGTCATCCTTCCATCTTAAGCAGAGAGTGCTGGCCACTGTGTTTTCCCTTTGTTTCAAGGAAGAAAGTTGATCCTTGTTCCTCTTGCTGCACTGGCACTTGTTTATCTGCATAGAAACCACCTAAATGATTTCAAATTACGGAAAAAATATCCACAGAGGGAATGTTTGTGAAGTAATAAGTTTTGTTCCTGTTGAAGTTTAGCACATAAAGAAGTTATGGACTTGACTTTGTAGTTTTTGTTTGCTTGAAATTTTGCACATTCTGGATGAAAATCCACTTCGAAATATGCCACATAACCAGCCAAAGCGAGAAACAGAACCAGACTCCGACCACATGATCACAAAAAAGTAATAAAATTGATAGAAGGGAGAGAGCCAAACAGCCGATAGTATGCTTCTAATGCGAAAAGAGATAAAATTGATATGTGAAGCTGTGTTTTAGATAACAAGCCAAAAACATAGATGGTAGTTTTAGACTGTAAGATTGCTGAGCTTTATATTGTATTTCCAAAACTTTCTTATATTTACAATTGATTATTTTAGTTGACAACATCTACACAGTTCACTCATTTTCTTACAAATCCTTGTTGCCTTTCTAGAAAAATAAAGGTTCTATTTTCTCGAAAAAAACTGGTTCTATGACTTTATGTATTACTAAATTACAATGCTCTTCGATTATTAACATGCTCTTTGTGTAGTATTTATTCATCAAAACACAACTTTACTGGTCTCACAAATCGGACAGAGGGTGGGCAGAGGGTAGGGTAATAACATGCATTGGCTCTCTATAGCGTCCAATTAAAATAAGATAATCTTGCAAAATTACATTCAATGTATCTATGATCAAATTACCAAGTGAATTGTATAAAATTATTATAATCGAATAAAGATTATACAATAAATTGACATCAGAGGCTTGTTATTTTCCTACAAAAGCACAGAGCTAGAGATCAGCTACGTACATCCCTCTCTGAGCCAATGAGCCAGAAACTTGTTTTGTCATTGTATAAAGACCTCCATAAGAACAATTAAAATATCTGAAACAAGTCGCAACAAAACAAACCCATTATAGCACACATCTAGAGGTGGAAAGATACATGTTATTGATAACGTGAAGAGGGACAACTCGATCACCGGACTGCATGACATTTTGAAGAGCCCACCATCGCTAGAGTCTGAACTGATACAATTTGTTTGAAAACATAATAGTTTACTTCAGAAAGCAACAAGCCCCTTAATAGTTAATATGAAGTACCTCGTTTGATGACGTAGAACATGTTCGGACGGAGGATGGCTGGAGTCGTCTTGGCGTTTGAAGGAGGTCGAATCCTAGCTCCAACAGTATCCCCTCCGGTACAACCAGTCATTACAGTATTCAATTGTTGTGTAATTCAGTGATGAATTACAATCCTAGAAGCTCTGTTACTTTATGGCGTCAATTTGAAAAGGTTCTTTTCAGGAACAAGGAATCTATCTCATATAAGTTTGACCCAAACTGTATATTAAGATTAGTTTCATGAAACCATCTGCACAACCAAATCAATAGGAAATTTCTAAACTCACAGTATGAAAATACGGCAGATCTACAACATAATCAAAACCAGTTTCATACCTTAGTCTGATCAGTGAGAATCCAAATAAAGCTTTCAATTCAGTTGTGTTTTTCTGCAACCAACACATTAGTTGTAAAAGGACAAAAAAGGTAACCATGTTAGCCGGACCCTGCTGGTCACAACTCACAACAAAGTCGAACTGATGAAGTCCTCTGTACTATTTCCAAAATGCAAAACAAGCAAATAATCATAGAAACGTGGTGTCAAACAATTATGAGCCGGATTGGAAACCCATAATATGTTTTTGAGTACCTGTAAGATGACACGAAGCGCTATTCACCTGAGCTCAGTTGTGTCGTTGGAAGGAGGGTTGCTACAGGTCCGGCAAACCAAACTGGAGTACGATCACCGATTCCCATGAAGTTGGAAGCAGACAATATAGTGAATGTAGATTAAGGGTTTCTGCCTTTCTCGAGTCGGTGTGAAAGTGGCGAGGGCAAGAGGTCTGGTAGAGCTTGCGATTGAAACCAAATTGGAAGCGATTTGAGTACTATCCAATGGTTTCAGGTCTCTAAACGAAGGCTGCCTCTTCAGCTTCTATCTATACTCAATCAAATTGATTGAAACGGCTTGTTCAAAATGGAAGGTCAATTACTATTAGGATTAATATGGAGGAATACTTAGCAATAATTACGTCAGGGGTATTTTCGGTAGTAGAGAAAAAGTAGGAAACACTTAGAAGTGAAAAAACACTTTCATTGGTTAAATACTCATAGGCCCTTCGCTCTTTTTAGTAGTATATATAGAGATTATCATTATTATTATTAAACTGTTAGTACATATTAATAGTATGTTGAGAGAAGACATCAATATGGGCTTGGCCCAGTGGTTAGATTGTACACTTAAGAGTGCGGGTTATGTTCCAAGTTTGAATCTCACAAGAAGCAATTTATTATACAAGTTTTAAAATCATTTTTTTTTAAACTCATCTTTACCCAATTATTAAAGTGTAGAATAAGGATGATAAAAGTATATTTTTCTTACCTATTTTTGTAAGTTTATAACAAGTTAGAATAAGTTTTTTTCTTCAAATAAATTTATTGTTTCTTTTAAAAGATAGTTAGTTATAATTTATATTCTATACTAAGGCTTGTTTGGTTGGGAGAAACTTATTTAAATCAAAAGTGTTTTTGGGGTAAAATAATACGCTTCTCTACCCTAAATAATAAAAACGGTAGTTTATTTAACCATATGAGTTATATTTATATAATTATAGCTTAGTGTATTTTTACAAATGATAAACGTTTACTCTTTAAATTGTATTTTTCTATAAAAGAGGTTGTTCACCTTAGCAAATGTTGTGGAGAGTTAGTAAGGGATTTATTTCATTTACCTATAGGACTTCGTGTGCAATGTGTTGATTAGGATACTATTAAATTTGTAGGCTACAATTTCGCTGACGAAGGATACATCGAATATTACTAGCAACTGAATTGCTTTGGCTTGAGATTCAAGGTAAGTAAACTTGCCTAGCGTCCATTCCTCTTTTCGTGTCAAATGTTTTTCATTCCTACTGGTCTCAAAATGATTTTATGTGAAATATGTGCTACATGAATACTTGTTTCAAATTGTTGATATGTTTCTCTGAAAATATCACTGTAATTTAATAATCAACGACAACGTAAAGTGGAAGAGTTGTGTGGGGACCTTTATTATACTATTGGCATTGGGCGTTTGACTTCGGTCTTCCGTTCAATTTATTTTATTTAATCCGGTTGCAAGTCCCCGGATAGCTCCCTGTACTCACTCCTCTGGCCGCAAGAGTCTTTGGGGGGTGTCGACACTTAAGGTCTTGGATGCTTGCGAGATGGTTGGTTTTCCCCGTATCAACAAATTAATAAATTGGTTTTGGATTGGATGTTTTTAATGGAAAATGGAATATTATGAGTTTTGGAATCCCATTACTTGGATAATGGATGTGATTTGGAAAATATAAGTGAACTTGGAATCTCACATCTCATTTCTTTTATAAAAAGGGTTAAAGCTTTTACTTTCACTTTGTTTTATCAAAACTACTACAAAACGATTTTCAAATTACTTCATAATTTGTTTACATGCTTGGGTGTTACTTACTCAGTATTTTCGCTGACTTTGGAAACTGTGGTGTTTCTCTTTTGTTTTCTGCACCACAGGTCTATATGATGGGAGCATAGCTAAGCAGGGGACGCGAATCATCACTTAGACGATTAGTGATAACACAATTAGTTCCTTAGAGATTCTTTTAGTATCAGTAAAACTGTAGTTGGATTGTATGCCTGTGTTTGAGGCTCAAGGATTGGAGTTTAATAAAGTTATGTTTGGATTATCTGTTTTAAACCTCCTTGTATCCGGGTTTAATCTCGGGTACGGAGTGACATTCCCCGGCTTCCGGCTTGGTCGTTTTGGGGGTGTTACACCAAAATTGCTATTTTTCCACCAAAAATGGTGAAATGGTGTTTTTGAGGTTTACTGTGGGAGGTCAAACCATTTTTCTCCACCAAATATAGGATTTGATGTAAAATTTGATATCAACTGTGGGAGATGCTCTAAACGGCTGAACGGGTGAAATTCCACCCGTTAGATGCTCTGTATTTAATCTCTTATTTAGTGAATGGAATTCAGCTTTGACGGCTCAACTCTTTGCCTTTTATATTTCTGCATTTCTTCGTGTTATTCCCTAACATTCTCTGCTTTGCGTTTCTTCGTTGTATGGTGTTTTGTATACACTTATGATCTTTATGTTTTTATCAAGGATTAGAGGCGTTATGTTATTTCAATTGATTATGTTGGTTTCTGAGATTGCGATTTTGCTCGAATGGATTGATCTGATGTTGTGTTTGTGAAAGTGAAAAAATAGGAATAAGAAGAGAAATACTAGGGAACCAGCCAATATCTCCCACTATCTCCCACATTCCTTCTAGAAAAATGAATTCATGCCAAATAAATATCCATGCTACCAATTTTACACTTGGGTGGGAGATGAGTGAGAGATATTGATTCTTTCTTTAGCATTTCTCGTAAAACTAAGGTTTTTGATTTTAATCAAATTTTGTGTCTTAGATAAGCTGTGAACAGTGCCTCACATGATAGAATCCAATTGGTAAACATCTCTGTATAACTCTTGATTATCAAAGAATAATGCTATATGTCCAGCTTTGATGTCTTAACAATGTCTCAACTTGCCACACCTACTATATCGACCGATATCTTGAATACTGTTTTGAATAACAGTGAGTCATGTAGGTAATGTGGCTAAGTTTGGATATTATCGGGATGTTGATGCGAATACATATATGTCTACTGTCACAGCTCCACGGTGGAGTACGCGGGAGCGTCACTCACTAAAATACCTAACGCATTATATCTCACAGTTGTAGTTTATTTTATTTATTTATTTAGGGTAATAGACAGTGACCACTCCTGACAATTGGATTAAATACATCCAGATACCCTAACCTTTGAACAAAGTCAGTTTGCATATTTTTATGCAAAGTTTTCAGAACCGGACCGGTCATCGAACCGGTGAGACACTGGTTCACGGTTGGACCGGTCGAACCAGTGGTCGGACCGGTTCAACCGCATGTTATTTTAATAATATATAAATATAATTTATATATATATAATAATAATAATACTAATATATAAATATGAAACTAACAAGAATATGTTTTAAAACATGGATACGGCTTATGACTAAGAACATGTAACTAATTTTCTAAAAAAAAAAATTCAAAAAAAAATCAAAAAAAAAAATCATATCATTAACTTTCTACATTAATTAATATATATATAGCTAATATGGTAAAAATAGAGTACTGACATTTGACTTTACATTTCATTTGTTCTTATCTTCTGACTTATCTCAATAACCTCTCATTCTTCTCACCTCAACCTTATCTCCTCCGTACTCTATCTCTTCCTCTTCTCTTCCCCTTCTTCTTCCTCGCCTCTCCCAAGTCCCACCCGTCACAATTCTCGTCTCTCCATAACCGATCTGATTGCAGAGCCCGGCCTCAATAACGTCGGCTGCTGTGACGAGTTCAACGCCGGGTACGCCGCCGATTGTTCTGCTCGCCGCCGCGGCGTCCGTGTCTGCGTTGTGACATTCACCGTCGGCAGTTTGAGCGTCCTGAACGCGATTGCAGTCATGTATAGTGAGAATCTGCCGGTGATTTGTGTCGTCGGCGGTCCGAATATGAACGATTTTGGATCGAATCTGAGTTTTTGGATCTTCAATTTTTTGTGCAAAAACCGGCAAAACCGGTCACAACCGGCCGGTTCACCGGTTATGTGAAAACCGCCGGTTTTTGACCGGTTTTGACCGGTTTTCTGCATACCCGATCTTTTCGTTAAACCAGACCGGTTACCCACCGGTTCACCGGTCGAACCGGTCGAACCGGCCGGTCCGGTCCGGTTTTAAAAACTTTGTTTTTATGGATGGAGCATAAGGCTATTTAACCACGCACGAGACGATTTTACCCCTGAAGTGTTATAGAATTACCCTTTATATTCTTCACTTCTTCATTTCTACCCTAATCTCTTTCTTTCTTCCCCTCTTTCTCTCTTCTCCCACTTGTTGTTCCCCTAGCCGCCACCAGCAACCACCACCCCGACCTCCAACGCCTCCTCTTTGTTCCCTTCTCTGCCTAGCAGCAGCAACACACCGTCGCCGCCACAGACGGGTCTCCCACCCTCTCTCCCCCTAGGTCTCTTCTCTCTTCCTCTCCAGATCCCCTACAGTCCATCAATGAAACCCTGTACGGACATCCACTATATAGGACATGGGAGTTGTTGGCTTCTTCAAAAATTGCAATTTCAAATTTTTTGGGGCTCAATTCAGAAAACTAATTGTAGAGATCCTTCTCAGCATAGATAGAGAGTTGATTTTTGATGGGTTTCAAGAAGGCTGCTCGTCTGTGATTCGAGTTTTTGGGTTTCACTTGGTGGATAGAGAATCGTATTGAGGTACATTTTGGGTTTAGTTTCTATGGTTATAACTATGGGAATCGAGAATTAGGGAGATGCGGTGGAGGACAGTGGCAGTGGTACTGAGGTTGGGTTTACAGATGGGGCAGTGATGGGCTGGTGATTCGAGATGCAGGTTGAAGGTTGTCGGTTTCCAAGGAATTCAGGCGATGGGAAATTGGAGTTTGTGGCGGCGGTGGTGGAGAAAGTTTGGGTCTTGAAGTGATTGCAGTGTTCTACCTGTAAGCCAAACATTTTTGTGATTTGCCTTCATTTTGAATGAAATACTTGCAGTTGAATCACTCTTATTCATTTTGTGTTTACGATTTTCCTGATATGGGTTGGTTTCAAATGTTGTTGATTAGGTGATTTCATCATTTGTTATTGGTGTTGCTTATGTTTTGAACTTAAAGTGGAGAATTCTTGGTGGTGTGATGTATTTTGATGGTGATATTCTTGGTGTCCTTGATGATAAATGTGGGCAAAAAATTTAAAAAATTGCACATAGGACAATATGGTCCGCAAAGGTTCAATCATTCACTTTTCTAACGGAATATAACAGAGGGATGGTTTCTGTACAATGAATAATCTGTCAAATGGGTGCATGTTATAAACTAAAAACTATAGAAGAGAGAACAATGTTGGAGTAATGTCAAAAGCTCTTTTATTCTCTACCAAAGCACTCTTTATATAGAGTGTGGGAGCCAATCATAATCCTCTAAGAGTCAATCATAATCTACTAGGAGTCAATCATAATCTACTAGGGATCAATCATAATCTACTAGGGAATATTCATTATAATATTCCATAACACTCCCCCTTGAATATTCACTAATACGATGCCTCGTTAAAACCTTGTCAAGCAAAACCCGTTGGGACAAAAGCTCTGACGAAGGAAAAAGAGTGCATCTTGTGAGTGGAGATTTGATGTAGTCTTCAACTCATTCATGGCTGCATGCCTCATTAAAACCTTGCTTGGAAAAACCATGTGGGATAAAAACCTCAGCTAAGGAAAAGAGTACATCGCCTTGTAATTTAATCTCCCCCTCTTTGCATCATCTTGATGTCACACTTCATACTTGAAAGTAAATTTATGGGGAATACATAATATCTAACATAATATGATACAACATGATCATTCAAGATAGTAATAAAAACTATCAGTTAATAAGTATGACATGTTACATACTCATGAGACATTCGTCATACTAAATAATATGCATATGCACCTAAACTACTCGCGAGTGTGAATCTTCAATTTGCATCAGCAAAGAAGAATATCTCATGAGCAATGGCCTCCATGGATTTCACATATAGTGATTCGTACGATCATTTTGTGTAACTAGTTACTTTCATATTCGTAGTCTTTAAGACTAAACGAAATATCATAATCACTCTTATCAATAGAGGATTTGTGGGTTATAATTATAACCACGAGAAATATAATATATGAGCATTGCTTCAATATAGCCTATTTCTCGTTCAATAGTCTCACGCATTCAACCATTAGGGTGCGGACATTTGAATATGTTGTTCTATATGAAGATGGATGCTTCAGGCATCTCAAGTACGTCAAAGTACTTCACATATATGCTCGACGCATTAACTGCAGAGCTCGTGTATATTTGTATAAACACGGGTGTTGACTTTGATTTTGGCCCATATGTAGTCAAACACGATTCCACTTGTAGTGGTTTAAGAAAATCATATGATTTCAAGCGCTTTTCAAAGTACATATCATTCATGATCATATACATAGTCTCAAATGTAGGAAGCTCTTCATCTACATGAGTTGTTGCCTCTTCAAGGGCATTGATTTGTTCATTTATTTATGATTCTCTTGTGTTCTCAATTATAGTCAAATTGGAACTAACAAGATCATGATCCTTATGGAGGATCTACATGATTGCATAAGCAACCGTGACATGCTTCATATGCATCAAACATCATATTTTAGAAGACTTCAATTGGATTCGAAGTTTGAAGTCACACGTACTAAAGTTTGATTAAGTCAATGTTCATGTCATGTAATTGGGTATATCCTCCCCCTCATGACATGAACCGTGTGATCAATGTCATAGAGATACGCTTTCGGCATATTATTTATATATACTCGAGCCAAAAAAAAAAATATGCGAGAATGTATCTCCTTAGGAGATATAATTTGTCACACTTCAAACTTCTAATTCTCATGAACTCTAAAATACTATCCTCTTTGTGATAGGAGTTTCACTTATGAGAATACAATAATCTCATGCTCCTCCTTTAAAGGGGTTCAAATGGGATAGTTAATGAGATAAGCATGCATAAAAATTCATCGGAGTGGATAAATATTGCACAATTCCTAAGATATATAGTCAATCTAAGAAAAAATGATGAAGACTATTTGAAGTCTTATATCAATCATTCAAGCAACCAATCACTTAGTGATGCCAACGGTGACAACTCAAACTTGATATTTTTGGATGAGTTCATGTCAAAAACCATTGATCTCTTCTAGAGACATCTTCTAGGTGCTCGATATAAGATATGCACATTTTTCAAATGTGAGATTGACAACATCCAAGCCACTTTAGGGGCTGAATAATAAATTTTTGGATGTTCCATGAGATTTTATATGGAATCACAACGCATAAAGTAGGCGTCGGTTGGGCGATGCAATGCATCAAGCCTTTTTTTTATGACAAAATTCTCTACGTTGGGTAGGCGATGTAATGCATCAAGCCATTTTTATGAAGAAATTTTCGACGGAGAATGTCATTTATTTGTACAAAACTGCTTCATGATCACAATTCAAGTATAAAACTTTTATAGTTTCATTACTTTGATCTCAATATTCAAGGGAATTTTTTTTTTGTGTTAAAAAAAACACAAGATGCTAAAAATCTACCTTTGTGAGCTTTATACGGTCTCATTTGCATCCTTGAATAGAGTTATTTTTTTTTTCAATTGTCGGAACTTCTAGTTCGACAAATTGTAGGTTGCCTCTTCTACGGTACATTTTTCATGTACTCAAATGTTTCATAACATGAGTCAAAAGGCACAATAGGGGCTTATGCATTTTTTGCTATTGTCTTTTTTTTTTTCTTGTGCGAGCCATACAAGAAATAGGGGTCTCATAATAATCAAGAAAAAAAAAACAAGATGTAGAGACTACGTAAATAGAAGAAGGTAACATTGATTCTAATGAACCACATATTATGTAGGATTTCTCTAGAATTAATAAACAAGAGAAATAAATATTTCTTCAAAAAAATATGCAACTTCACATTATTATATATCTTAAAATTATATGTAATAGATTTATGACAAAATAAAAGCATATTTAATTCAATGATCTGTCTCGAATAATTTCTTTTAAGAATTCTTAAATTCAGGAATTAATATTCTTTAATCGAAATTGTATTGCTATGAAAATGGCTTGTCAAGTTCAAAGTGAAACTTGTATTGCCAAGGAGTTGGGAGGATCTTGAATCACTCAACCAAAAAATAAATTACATGAATATTGGGAGGATTTTGAATCACTCAACCAAAAAAAATAAAAATTGCCTAGATATTGGGAGGATCGTGAGTCACTCAACTAAACATTTTCATAGATATTGGGAGGATATTGAATCACTCAACCAACAATTCTCATAGAGGTCAAAAAAAATGTGGCTTATTACAAGTATGCAACCATGCTTATTCACTAGGGGGCAATATTTGTAACTATTTGGTGCATTTTTTTTTCTCTCCCCTTATTTTCATGTGGTCTTAGATGATAAATGTTGGATCCTCATGATACCAAGACCATACAACAATCGCAACTAAGTCTTTGACTGTGCGGGTTGTTTCAACCATATAATTTATAGGATTCGCTTCAGGGGATGACTCGCTATTCACTTTGAGGGTTTGAGTCGAGCATAAACTCAATCATCCACTCCTGAGATTCAATGCCATTTTTTTTATAAACTTGAACCAATATGAGTGCGATATTATACATATTCTTTTTTTTTTCTCCATAACTGCAGGTTATGGGTAAAATGGCATAAGCAATAACAACTGCTTTGATGTTCATATCCATCAATGATGGGCTCCTCATAGTAATTTTTTTTTTTCGTAAAGAGGAGTAAAAATAGCAATACAAAATGAGGAGTGAAAAATAAATATTCTAATTTGATTATGCAATTTCTCACTTCAGAGAGAAATCTATCAAAACACCTATAACTCTTGGCTATAGATGGTCATAACGTATTTCATAACCGCAAGTATGAAGACATGGTTCAACTAAGCATATCAATAGCTTAGGACCAATGTATTGTTATGGGATTTAGCCTCTCATGGGGTTCCCTCCTTTCTTCGTAATATACCAAGTGACTGGACTCTTCTGCTATGTTACACATTGAAACAGAGTTTAAACTCAGTAACAGCAGTCATTTTTTCTTCATTTTTTCGCTATTTGAATGGTCACGAGTGCATATTAAACTCCAGTGACTTTTCTTTTTCTTTTGCAGTGCTAGTAGCGGGACTATGTTTTACTAACTATTGGTCCTACACTACAAAAATAATGTGGGTCAATGATAATATCATGAGTTCGAAACTCTAGTAATTTTTTTTTTCATAGACAAGCTGAATAAATAACATCGAGAAGCTCGCCAAAGCTCAACGGTAAAGTCACGAGTTAGACACTCTAGTGTTTGTTTGTTTTTCTTGAGTTCTAAACTCTAGCGACTTTCCTTCGCACTGTCAATATAAGAAAATAAAAATATCACAAGGATAATAATAATATGTTTCAGCCATACGTAATATTTTGGCCTTTATGGTCACGAGTAAAATCTCTAGTGACTTCTTATTTTATTTTTTTCACAGAGAGTACCAAAACACGTGCTTTTGTATTTCGTAGCACATGCGATATTTAGGTTCAAGATAGAAGCATGATAGTGAAAAGTACTTTGTCTATCAGACCAATTGGTCATGCACATCGACTTAGAAGGCGTGCAGTCCAAGGTTTTGGGTTCGAACCGAGACAACTACTAAGCGGCCTTTTTTTTTCTTCAAATTACAGAATTGAAAAAGTAAGATTGTAACAAGTGAACTTGTTTGACTAGGTGATCGTGCACAGCGACATAGTGGCGTGCGACCAAGCCAACGTTTTAGGTTCGAACCCAGCCAGCTTTTAAGCGGCAATGTATTTTTTTTAGTACATAAATAAAATATAATAACACAATAGAAGGAGAAGTAGAAAAATAAGTAATACAGGTAATCAAGTCAGTTAATTTAACTGAACTCGTTTTGCACTACAATATAATGCATTTAGTGCTAGAGGGCCTGGGTTGTATTTATAGTAAACTCATTGTATTTTTTTCTTAGACAGAAAATAAATAGCCAATAAATGAAGCTTTAGAGAAACAAAGCTTATAGCCTGGGTTCGAACTATCTAACCAACACTTTTTTTTTATTATTATTATTAGCAGCAACATAAACAAACTGCTAGTCCAAGTGGTGGCGGGGCAGCATGAAAGAAACTGATATAGGAGCCTGCTTGCCTATGTGTTCAAAAGTAGGGAGCAACTAGATTTTTTTTTTCTCTTGCATAATTGCTCCGATTGCTCATCAACACTGTGCATATTAGGTGGCGCATATCAGGCTCTGCTTTCGACCACTAACAACAACCATTATTTTTTTTCGCAATTTTGGCCAGCCAGGAGCATATAGGCGCTGGCGGCGTTGCCCGGTTTGTAATAACAATTTTTTTTCCAGCTTGAATCATGCCAAAAATAGGCTTTTTTTTTTGGAGTAAGAAAATTCACTCTGCTCATGATTTTGAGTATTGAGGCGTTGAGCACTGAGTTCAAAACCCGGCACTACCTATTTTTTTTTTCTCAGTGAGGGATTGTAGAATCATAGCAACATAATGCAGAGCAAGCCGCATCTCAGTGGAAATTAAAAGCCACTAGTCCAGACGGCCGTCCCGAGCTTCATCTCGCGGGGCATTCGGCCTAATTTTGTGACTTTAGAGCACCAGTTTTTTTTTTTTTTTTTTTTTTTTTTTTTTTTTTTTTTCAGAAACGCACAAGGCGGAGCATGTAATTGCTCTTGAGCATATGGTCCATCTCTAGATCTAAATAGATCAAGGTCTAGGGTTCGACATCGGGTTTTTTTTTTCTTCGATGAACCCATAGCATATACGTAAAGCAACATGAGAGGAAACAAACGTGAATAATATTGAAATTTTATACAGTTGATTTGAATCAACTCGAAAACATCTAAGAGTGGAACAATCAATATCGAAAATTATATTTTTCGTTTGATTATTCTTTTCTTGACAATATAAAATAAGTAAATAATTTGTACCTTTATCTTTTGATATTCTCTTCCGGTAGAGCGAAAGTGCTGATAACGTGTTATAAACTAAAAAGTATAGAAGAGAGAACAATGTTGGAGGAATGTCAAAAGCTCTTTTATTCTCTACCAAAGCACTCTTTATATAGAGTGTGGGAGCCAATCATAATCCTCTAAGAGTCAATCATAATCTACTAGGAGTCAATCATAATCTACTAGGGATCAATCATAATCTACTAGGGAATATTCATTATAATATTTCATAACAGTGCAAACTATTTTTGTTCAAATGTCAGGATAGCGAGATGTATTTAATCAAATCGTCAGGGATGGTAACTGTATTTTACCCAATTATAAATGTTTCTTCATATTGGTTTAACTTTTGGTTGCAATTATTTATGACCACTAAGTAAACTCTGGTTGTTTTGTAGGATTGATGTTTGTTGGTATAACAGCATCTTCCACAGTGCACCAAATTTTATATTTGATGGTAAAACTTAGTATTCTCGGTCTCCCACAACAATTCATCAGATCACTAAAAAAAAAATTAGATTTTTTCTGTAGGCCTCCCACAGTCGTTGACCAAAAAATACCAAATCACCAAATCCTATATTTGGTGTAGCTTCTGTGAAATGATAAAGTGTACCTCCCATGCACAGTACCCTCAAATCCTATCATATTACCATCAAATTTGATGAAGAAAATAGAATTTGGTGTAATCTATACTAATTTTTTTAATTAGTATATAGGGCATGTTTTTACATTACTTTTATATAATTGGAGACATAATGTTATATTTTACAAATGATTAGTGTTACAAATTATGTTTGACGACCAATATAATAGAAAATAAAATATAAAAAAATAACTACAAAAAAAAGCAATAATAATAAACTCATAAAAATGACATTCACGAAAACATGTTAGCATGAATTATCACGCACAAAATGATAGTCGATGAAGACGTAGCGATTATCTCAACACCTACACTTTTGATGCTTCTCACATTCCCATAGATATTGATTATGAAAGTCCACCATCTGTACCGTATGCTGACGTTGCAAGGGATATCATTAGTTCAACATTTATCCAATTTCTAGGTTGACATCGAGACTTGATAAACCAAGGTGCCCATAACGAACTAAGAAGAAGACTTATTGCACACTTCTGGGATAAATCATGGTCAAATAGATTTAGATTGGTCAATTAGATTTTTTTAAGTTTTATTTAATCATTTTATAATTTTGTGTAATATTGTTAGGGTAATAAAACATTTTTTATATTATTTTAATAGTTATGGAATTCATGATTTGGTGATAAATTTGATGATTTGTTGTGGGAGATCTAAAATGCCATTTTCTAAATTTGATGAAATGGTGAAACAAATATCTGATGTAAAAATTAGTGACTTTGTGGGAGACCAAAAGGGCTATTTTTTCACCAAAAATAGTGAAATTGTGTTTTTGAGGATTAACTGTGGGAGGCCAAAACATTTTTTTCGATCAAATATAGGTTTTGGTGTCAAATTGATATAAACTGTGGAAGATGCTCCACAGTGCACCAAATCCTATTTTTGATAGTAAAATTTGGTATTTTCGGCCTCCCAAAACAAATCACCAAATCATCAAATCACTAAAAAAATGGTGATTTTTTTGTAGGCCTCCCCAGTGGTTGACAAAAAGAATATCAAATCACCAAATCCTATATTTGGTGTAATTTTTGTGAAATGGCGAAGTGCATCTCCCATAGTACCCCCAAATCCTATCATATGTCACCAAATTCCATTTTTATCATCATGGCGAAAATATGATTTGGTGTGATCTGCACCAAATTTTTAATTAGTGTTTAGGGTATATTTTTACATTAATTTTATATAATTGGAGAAATAATGTCATATTTTACAAATTAATAGTGTAAAAGAATTATTTTTGACTACTAATATAATTAATCTCATTGATAAAAAATAAAAATATAAACAGATTCTCAAAATATATATATATAAACAAAAATGACGAAAATAACAATGCATTAATAATGAATTCGGAAAAATGTAAATAGATCGCATTATTAGCATGAAAATAAAATACATAAACCAGAAAATGAAGAAAGCATAATGACGAACAAAGAACGCGCCAGAAATGTTATTTAGATTTTTTGAAGTGTTATTTATTCATTTGCAATTTTGTGTAATATTATTTTGGTACTAAAACATTTTATTTATTTTGGTAGTTATGGAATTCAGGATTTGGTGATTAATTTGATGATTTATTGCGGGATGTCAAAAATACCATTCTCTAAACTTGATGAAATGGTGAATTAAGAGCATCTTTCATAGTGCATCAAATCCTATAATTGATGGTAAAATTTGGTGTTTTCGGCCTCCCACAGCAAATCACCAAATCATCAAATCACCAAAAAATGGTGATTTTTTTGTAGGCCTCCCACAATCGTTGACCAAAAAAACACCAAATCACCAAATTCTATATTTGGTGTAGCTTTTGTGAAATTGTCACATCCCCCCTCCCGCCGACCCCAATTAGCGATTAATAAACTTTGTGTTAAAGGGAGGAGGGCGGGACATGTCGGTGAGGCCTTGACTCGTCGAGAGGCTAAACAATTAATTTTTTAAAATCGTGATCAGAATTTCTTAAAATAACTTTTTGAAAACTTTGCGGAAGCGTAATTAACGATTTCACTTGGGGTCGTCATGAAAACATACCGACTTGTAACATAAATGGAATACTGGAAAGAAAAAGCTATAACTTGGAAATTATTTACATTTAGCCATCTCGACTCATAACGTAAACAGACCTTATTTCCATACCTTCAACTGGGATTATGTTACAAAGCCGTTTAGGCTAATCTCTCATAAGTCGGGAAATGTTCTAAGTATCATTCAACGGCTCATACAAGGTCGTGTATACATAATTACATAAATTTTACATTCTTACAACAAATTACGAACATGTATTGTACAATTTCTCCAAGTCGCCTAACACATTTGCAACATATAAGCACATAAGCATCATCGATCCAACAAGCCAACACATATCAACTTAACGACAAGCTACTTCTTTCTTCTTACATGACCTTATAACCTGAAAAAAATGATAACGTAAAAAGGTGAGCTCAACTAGCTCAATGAGTTACATCTACGCCCCTCCGTAGGTTTAGAAAACTAAAATCGGCTAACTTTTCAATGGTGTGTCGTGAACATAAGTCATAGTAATACAAACATATACTTGTGAAACTTGAAAGATCATGGAATTCATAAAGTGTAACATGTATCGTAAAGAAAGCGTAACGTAAAGCATAACTTGTATCGTGTGAAATCATATTGTTCCAAGTAGGAACATTGCTTTTGTCTCGCGTATAGACCTTATCATACTTGAACATGTTTTCTTAGTTTCTTATCTTATGGCACGTGTAACCTTCGTGACTTAACATAACATAACGTAGGGACATGTCCATCGCGACGGCTCGTGAGACGACGCTTTGCCTGCTTATATTGCCCCGACAAAAGGGTCGTAGCCTGCCTATACCCGACAGGGGGTTTCACTCCGGTATCGTGGCCTTTCTGAAAACGTGTTTTAGCTTATGAAACGTTAATTTTCTTTGTTAGCATCCATGGAGCATAAACATTTAACTTGAGTAAAGAAAACATACATACATAATACTATGGACGACATGAACATACATAAGCTTGTCAGAAACTTGAGGGTAGGTACAAACTTCGGGAGGTAGGGTAACTCACCTTGCGAGCTTAAACCATTTAATTAACCTTCCTTAGTCCCATTTCAATCAACTTAGAGCACGTGAGCATTAACTCCAACTTCATATAGATCGCAAAGAATGCTCCAAATAACACATGTAATCACTTAGCAAGAATTCAATTCAGTTATAGCACATAATCACTTAGCATGAAGTCATTCCAAGCATAGCACATAGTCACTTAGCATGAAATCATTCCAAACATAGCACATAATCACATAACTAAATGACATGAATCTTATGAATGCAAGATGAACTAACTTTTTTCATATTCATATCTAGAACCTTATACTTCTTATTAGGTGCATAGAACATGTATAATTCAACAAGTAAATGGAAGATGACACATAACAAACTAAAAAGTAACTTACATAACTAGCATTGAGGAACTTGACAAATTTCTAAATTTTACTCATATGAAAAGTGTAACTATCTCTAGAACAAAAATTCATAGGTGGCTCAAAATAATTAGTTCGTACCTCAATTTTTTAAATAACATAGATAAATAGTTTAAATATAACATATAAAAATATCAAAAATTATGAAAACTTCTAAGAATTTATAAAATTTAATTTCCGGTCTGTCTGGGTGCACAAATAGAGGCTGAAAGCGGTATTGGGAGTAAATGCATAAAATATTCATAGGAATTCTAAAAATTATGAAATTTTAAAAGTACATAAATAACATCCCTGAGAACAACATATCCAAATTTTGTAAGCATTGGAGTAGCATTAGTATATGAAATGTATGAAAAACCTCACTGGTTTGGGGTTGAGTAGAGTGTTAAAACAGCCTGGGCTTTTGGCCAGTTAAAAATTCAATATAAGTCTAACTCTCAAACTTTTACTGTATATGTAAAATATGAAAATACATAAACTATTAATTTTTCATAATTTTCTGAAATGTTTAACTATTTTTTTCTCAATTTATTGAAAATAAGCTCAAAACTTCAACTTTATGGATGTCTATACTTGAAAAAGTAGTTGCATGCAAGAAATACTCTACCAAGATCTGAAATTAGACTATCAAAATATCTAAAGCATATACATATATACCCAACAAACTCATTTTTGTACATGCATGTGTCTAGATCAAGAGGATGATGATGAATCAAGAACATGCAACCACAAACCCCTATGCTATTATACAAATGTGATGGTCATTGCTAAAACTTATCATAAAATGATGATCCACTATCATGCAACTAAATATTTGCCATGGAAACACAGGAATGAGGAGTGAATGACCAAAATCATGATGTAAATGCGAAGATGTAGAACTTACTTCTCACTTTCATGATGTTCTTGAAGTGGGTTGTGGAGATGTGATGAAAGATGACTCGTAGGACCTTCAAACTTGATGAAGATGCTCAAAACATGCTACCCACTTGATATACTAACACCCAAGATGAGTTTTCTTCACTTAGAACCTCAAAATTTTGATATTTGGGTCATGTTTTTGGTGGGTGAGAAAAAAAAAAAACCGCGTTTGAGGCTATGAGGAGAGAAATTAGAACTTGTGAAACTCCATAAAGAGAGAAAAATATAGAGGAAGATGATGGGGAAGATGCAACTAGTGCCTTATATAGTCCCCAAATTAATAGAGTGTGATGGTCACACCAAAATGAGTGAAAATAAGTGAGCTTCAAATCACATAATGCACACTATCTATTTCATATTGATGCAATTACTTGGTGTAACCAAAACATTTAACTAAAATCTAATACTATATTTTATTTCTCGTGTAACCAAAACATTTAACTAAAATCTAATACTATATTTTATTTCTCATACAAATATTGCACAAAAGACCTTAAACTTTATCTAAAAGACATTATAGTGTCTAAATGAAACAACATGCAACTTGATTTCTACTATAACTTGTATAACTTTTCCTTAACTAAACTCTAGCATAATTAACATGACATTTATCTTAGCACACTCATTGAGATAATACTAACATCACTTAAAGTTAAACATGTAACGGAAATATGAGGGTTGCTACAGAAATGGTGAAGTACATCTCCTACAGTACCCCTAAATCCTATCCTATATCACCAAATCCTATTTTTACCATGAAATTTGATGGCAAAAATAGGATTTGATGTAATCTACACGAACTTTTAATTAGTGCTTAGGGCATTTTTTACATTACTTTTATATAATTGAAGACATAATGTCATATTTACAAATGATTAGTGTTAAAAATTATTTTCGACGACTAATATTATTAATCTTAGTGATAGAAAATAAAATATAAACAAAAATGATGATTAGAACAATGCATTAATAATAAACCAATAAGCTCATAACGAATTAAGAAGAAGACTTATTGCACACTTATGGGATAATCATGGTTAAATAGATTAGACTGGTCGATCAATTAGATTTTTTAAAGTGTTATTTAATTTCCCTCAAAAAAATAAAGTGTTATTTAATCATTTTGCAATTTCGTGTAATATTGTCTTGGTAATATTTTATTTTTATTTTGATGGTTACGGGATTCATGATTTGGTGATAAACTTGATGATTTGCTGTGGGAGGCCAAAATACCACACTCTAAATTTGATGAATTGGTGAAATAACCATCTGATGTAAATTAATGAGAAATGTGGGAGACCAAAAGTGCTATATTTCCACCAAAAATGGTGAAATTGTGTTTTTGAGGGCTAACTGTGGGAGGCCAAACTAATTTTTTTCACCAAGTAGAATTTGGTGTAAATTTGATATCAACTGTGAAAGATGCTCTAACTATCTCATAGAAAAATTTGGAAAAATCGTGGGAGATTAAAAGTGCTATTTTTCCACTAAAAATTGTGAAATTGTGGTTTTGAGGGTCAACTGTGGGAGGCCAAACCATTTTTCTCCACCAAATTTAGAATTTGATGTAAAATTTAATGTCAACTGAGGAAGATGCTCTAATGAATGTAAATTTTGGTTTGTACATATGAGCAATAAGTATCATGACACATTGTTAGGACAATTTACATATATTTAACAAACTTATTTGTAAAACTTAAACTGTTTTTGAATGTTATTTTTCATATTGTATTTTTTAATGTTGCTTTTCTTGAGTGCTCTTTTAAAACAATAGCTAAGTAATTAAGAATAATGAGTAGATGTTTGTAGCCTTAAAACACTTGACACATCAAATTATACTTGAACATTGATTGATTAAATACAGGGCTGCAAGTGAAATTTGTTGACTTCAAATTTCAAATTTTATCTTTTTACTAAACCTAAACACGCATCAGACATCATGCATAAATTATCGTTTAGTGTTTCTAAAAAAAATCATTTAGTGACATGAGAACACGTACAATCCTCTAGTAACTTTACAAGGCATAAAAACCAATTTCAATTTATAACTAGCAAACACACAAATTTAGATATTCATAAATTATTACATCAAATTTCAAATACCAACACAAACTAGCGGATACACAAATTTATTTGTTCGTACATTAGTAAAATTCAGAGACCAATATTTGTGTGATACAACTATATGATCACGATAGCGACACCGGGGCCAAGTTTCTTTACAAGTTGCTCGACTTGCCTTCTAGCAGCTGCTTTCTCTTTGGTCTCATCAAATTCCCATGAATTCCCTATGTCCGTAGGCAAGCTGGTGTCTAATATGATTTCTTCAAGCATGATAGCATTCTCAATCAGGTATGAGACAAACTCAACATGGTATGAGACAAGCTCAACATCTGATGCCTGGCCAACAAACAAGACTACCTCCGCCACTTTCATGCTGTAATGAGGGCAAATCACATGTTTTGACCGATGGGCATATGGCTTACGGGGTGCTGAACTCTTGCTGCAACAAAGACATGGAAATTGATAGGTTATGATTGATAGTTTATTCCCTTGAACTGGACTGTAAACACACACACAGATATAGAACAAGCACAATTCAAGCGAGTCTTGAGGTCAAAATAAAAAGTCCAAGTGATCCTTCACATGGTTTGAACAATGTACGCTGCTCCTTTAGATAAACCAACACAGTTCATATAGGGTACGACAAATTAAGTATTTCATGTACTAAACCGAGAAGAAATTACCACGACTAGAGCCTTAGAAGATTTCAGAACTTGATTAAAATGTAAAGAGTTACAACTCCAAAACCTAATACAACAAATTTCACTAAATATTCATATTTCTATCATTCTTGATAAAAAAAGGAATCTCTTGCCACATCACTTGAGGGAAGATTGTATGTTTTAAAATAAAACAATGAACAACATATATATTTTTTGAGAAATGATAAAATTTTCATTAAATCACCAAGGATATCCCTTGATTTGATTACAATCAGCTAGTTTGCCCAATCTGGGATACATCCAACCCAGATTTTCGGATTTTCTAAACATTTCCCCACTTCGGCCCATTCATGAGCTACACAGTTAGCTTTCCTTGGGCACCACATCACTCGGACACTATGGGACGAGTGTAACATTCGTCGACAATCTTCAACCACCCAACCATACCCCGTTATGTCCGCGCTTGGGACGTGCACCTGAAGATCTGAAATCAATTTGCAAATCTGCTTCCACATCCATAATTTTTATACCCATTCTTTGGGCTAATGCAATACCTTCACGCATAGCCTAAGCTTCAGCTATTGTTGTTGATTCAATGGCTAAAAGAGGGCCAGCCATGGCTGCGACTCATCCACCACTCGAATCACGAAGAACGGCCCCCATCGGACGCAGCTTAGTTTCTGCATTCCACGCCGCATCAGTATTCAACTTCACGAACCCAACATTCGGCCTATTCCACTTCGTCGAATTCTCCCCGTGTTAGCCCCTCCCGAACTTGTTCCCTGGGGTTGATTGATCGGATCTGCATGAATATGTTCAAGCTCGGAGAATTTATCTTTGATTAAGCGAATGGTGTCCTCTTCGTCGTAACGTCTCCCTTCAAACAATCGTATGTTTCGGCCATATCAAATAGTTCACATGCAGATCCCAAAATGCCGCCCTTTCCTCGTTGGTAAGCACCTCCATAGCAGCTTCAATCATCCCCTTCATGCCTAAACCTTTAGCATGGAGAGACTCCGAACACATAATGGAGTTTCAGACCGTATTGACTCGTTTACATTGCATAAAAACATGAGAGTCAGTCTCTTCGTCTCTTCCACACCATGTGCAAATTGCAACGACATCAATACCTCGACGAATTAAGTTTGCCTTTGTTGGCAGCGATCCGTGATACGCTCTCCATACAGGAAACATTGAACTTCTTGGGATGCGCATGCACCAAATCTTTACTAATGGTTTCACCTTTCTGCAACTTGTTTGACCCCCGTCCCGATTTTCATTCCTCATCTCTTCAGAACTAAATAGCCTGTATTGCACCGGTTATACACCTTGCTCATCATAGAACCAAGCCCATGTGTCCTCTTGATCCATTTGGGGAAGAGTAATGCTTGAATTCCCATCGCATTGTAGTTGTTCAGTACTTCATGGACTCGAGTCATATTCCAACGTCGAGTAAATGGGTTTATTAAACTTTGAACTGGCAGAGAGCTACCTTCGGCATTTGGCGAGACAACTCTGAATGAGTGATGGAAAGGGATCCACCGGTCCCGGAACACGTCGATAGATCTACCATTTTTCACGCGTTTATACATTCTCCGTTTGAGTACCGCACAACCTGCCAATGAAACCCCTCCACAATTATGACGGATTTCATCCCATATCAACCTCAAGGAAATCCCCATTCGTGAAATACTTAGCCTTCAAAGTCCGCGCGATAAGTGAGTTCGGATGATTAATGATTCTCCAACCCTGTTTCGCCAAGAGAGTTAGGTTGAAAAACCGAAAATCTCTAAACCCCAAACCCCCATCGTTTTAGTTTTCTTCACCTTTTCCCAAGAGACCCAGCACATTCCTTTCTCTTTCCCTTGCTTCTTCCACAAAAAGTTACAGATAAGCTGCTCAATTTGATTACAAAAAGATTGTGGTAGTAAGAAACACGACATAGCGTAGGTCGGGATAGCTTGAAGGACCACCTTGATTAGAACTTCTTTCCCTGCCGCCGATAAGAATTTCTCGTTCCATCCAAAAACACTAATGCGTTATAGGATACCTGAGAAATAGGCTGATTTGGAGCTTATGATCTTGATTAGTAAGTGCAGGTATTTGTCAATATAGTCAACACATTGCATCCCAAGAGACTCGCATAATGCCGACCTTCGTTCATTTGAAACATTGCTCGAAAACATGGCCGCTGATTTCTGCATATTAATCTTTTGGCTCGTACTCTTCCAAGATACGAACTAGAGTTATGATCTCACCACTTTCGGCTTTAGTGAAGAAAATGCTATCATCTACAAATAGGAGATGTGAAAGAGGTGGACCATTCTTCGACGCTTTCACGGGAATAAGAGCTTTTGCTAGACCCGCCGCCATTAATGCATGAAATAAGCCTTCCGTGCAAATGAGGCTTAGAACTATATATTTAAAGGTAAACTAAATATACATGTTAGAACTATATATTTAAAGGTGAAAAGAGGTTTTAAACAAAATTGAATCAATATAAAAAAAAATCTCAAAAAAAAAAATCAACATAAAATTTCCAATACCACCAGATTTGAACTAATTCCCAACAGACCATCATTTTGACATTTTTGCCCAAACCTATCAGGTCCAACACAGCCGCACAACTGCATTGCCATTACACCAGACACCGGCCAATCACCTCAACATCTAGTCTAAACCATAACCACATCACTGACTGACAGCCCACTACAGTGAAATAACTCTCCAAACGCCTTCTTTGCAGCCCAAACCTCACCACTGCTGCTCAACCTTGACAACCCAACCCATATCACTTTTGTCCCAACCTCTCTACCGTCTGCTTGAGAAACGCAACAAGGCCTTCCTCAGTGAGCCGATCTTGGGCCGCAATTCGTTCAACTTCCCTCTTCCTCTCTCTCTCCCAAATATCTTTGAATGTAACCATCCAGGAGTTATGACACATATCATAAGATAAACTTTTCCAAGTTAAAATAAATCTATCATCCTACTAATAGAAGCTGCGAAAGTGTTCCAATGTGACAAAGGTATCAGAAAGCTTTCGCCTAGTATAAAATATGTACACAATTGTACACATAATAATATTCACCAAGCGAGCCTAGTAGACATGATTAAGAAAGAATATCGACAAGGTTGTTGAATGGTCTATACAATTTTAGAGTCATGTAAAAAATGTGCATGGACGTATGGAGTGTTATACACAATCGTGGAGCCTTGGTCAGATCAACTAATCAAAAAGATCTAATCCATCCACTCTAGTCAAAAAATAGAATAAATACACCCATGTAGACAGAGTCGAGCCATGCTTGTTCTTGTCATAAGTTGAATTCGACAAATTGAATGCATGCAGGATATTTTCTTATTCCTGAAATAGAAAAGTATCAAAATAAAAAATAAAAATAAATTGATCACATGCAAACGGAGGGCGGCAGATAGTTGTAACGACGCTTCCTCTTTCTGTTTGTTGGTTTGCAATCTAAATGAAATGATTTTTTGAGAAAGACCAAAGATATTGTTGTAGTTGACTATAACAATGTACGAGGGTCCATTAAACTAGACGCCACGGAAACATTCACAACTCATTCAATAATAGTTGATGATGACAATGTCGGAGGTCTACTTAAAATAGTCGTACCTTCTCAGCCGGAGCAGGATCAGGATGATTAAACTGGCAACTTGATCCAAACTCGCAGGAAGCAGTTTGCATATAAAAACCGGGACACTTGATTTCCCTGTTATAATAAAGGCAACCTCGTTAAGAGAAAGACATGGATGCGAGAGAGACATTTATTTCCTGTCTTTCCTATTTTCTGTTTTGAATCAAAGAAGACAAAAAGTTGGTACATACGAAAGAGTAGGAGAAGATATTGTTTACATGATAAACAAAAACATATTACCGGCCGGAAAGGCAAACCCAAGGAGTTGACACCAACTGGCTGATGTACAGGAGTTCCGCGAGCTTCACCATACTGAAACAAAATTGAAAAGAAGCATTGCAGCACATCCTAGTTAGTAAAATCTCTATTAAGACCAAAGCAAAATATACACAAAAAAATATGTTGAAAAGACTTAGGCTCAACTACACAAAATTTACCTAGTCTTAACATTTTATACAAAATAAAACTATTTCTAAAATGGATAGCTATTATTATAAAAATATTGTAAATGCATGAAATTGTAGGACGATGTCTTCAAATCAGTTCAATAATTTTATCTTGGGTTAATTGCATTTTACCCCCTGTGGTTAGGGTCTTGTGCGAAATACCCATAAGATTCCAAATGATGCAAACCACCTCCCTGAGGTTCCAAACGGCAATCTACATTCTAAAATATGACATGTGAAATAGCTTATTGCATTTGCATAGTAAGCTGTTATGGGAAGTCATCTCCAAAATGTGACATATGAAATAATCAGACAATCTCATATATTCAAACTTAGGGAGTTATCACACTTTTTGTGGCCATTCCTCGAGCACGAGGTATGCACTAGTACTACATATACACGGAATCATAATGAAGTTGAAGATTGAAGTTATTATTAATTTTTTGATGGGGAATTTTTATTATTATTCAATAAAATGTTAATTAGTATATAAATCTGTAAGTATTGAGTTATCGTTATCACTGGGATTCTTCTCTTTCTCCTCATTTTGACTTTTACTGTTATTCGCCAACTCGGTGATTTGAATAGTAAAATGTTGAAATATTTTGATAATTTTTTCATGATGTTGTAGAATAAAAGTTGCTCTATCCCCCGATCATTCTCTCCACTCGTTTCCGCCGAGCTCCCAATCCCTAAAACCAAATATTACTTCCTCCGTAATGTCTTTTTTTCTACGTTTTGACTTTTGTTACTATTCACTGAGGCACTTTGATCCGGAGACTTGAATAACAAAATGATACAACTTCTTAATAATTTTTCTGTGACACGGTGAAAACATTATCAGAAAGTCGAATCACTTTGTTATCCAAATTATTCGGTTAAAGTGATCCAGATACGAGTCAAAAAGTCTAAACCTAGAGATAGAGGCCTTATGTAATTTTTCTGGGTTAAACGAAAATGAAAGACACAAAAAGCTTGAATTAGGAATCTCCCAACCCTTCTCTCCACTCGTTTGCACCCAGCTCTAGTCTCCAAACCACTCTCCTCCTCTCTCTCTTTCCCTCAACTCCTCCGATGGCTACTCTTTCTCGATTGTCCAGAAGACTGGTCGCTCCTCACAACCGCATCCTTCACCGCACCCTCGCAACCCAATCGGCGGCCGTCACAAAGATCACCGAATCGCCGCCGCCAGCGGCGAAGATCACCGAATCTCCGGATCGGGTGAAATGGGACTACCGAGGGCAGAGGAGGATCATCCCTCTCGGCCAGTGGCTGCCGAAGATCGCCGTCGATGCCTATGTTGCGCCCAACGTGGTTCTCGCCGGACAGGTCGCGGTCCTCGACGGAGCCTCCGTCTGGAACGGGTCGGTCCTCCGGGGAGATCTCAACAAGATCAGCGTTGGATTCTGTTCGAATGTGCAGGAGAAGTGCGTTCTCCACGCGGCTTGGTCGTCTCCCACAGGTTTTATCTCGTTTTTGTTGCTTTTGTTCATTAGGGTTTCGTTTCACCATGTGTGGTAGCTGAGACAATGTAGAAATTATCTGGCATGTGAAGGTTATTAACAGTAGATTTAGAAATTGGATTGGATGTTTATGCTGAATTTTAGCTGAATCGATTGCTTATTCCACTTAACACCAGTGTCTCAGTTGGTAAATAACAACATATAAATAAGACTTTAAAATAATGAAGATAGAAATTTCGAGTTATTTGATTAGATGTGTCTTTAGTTAGGGTTAGGATTTGTTATCTCACTCCCTTTTGATGGCTGGTCATGTTGATTTTTTACTAGTTGCTGACGTTTAACTTCCAATGGCAGTTGGATTTGGAGGGTTTTCCTCTTGGTGAGTCTTGTACTTAGGTCTTTCTAGAACATAATTCAATATGAAAGGTGTCAATTGGCCTCTGTGTCTGAACTCAGTCTACACGGTATAGTGCAATTTGCTAGGGTGAACAACCTTATACCATACCGGTGCACCCTTCAATAATGTTGGAATAAAAAAGTAGTAATACATTATTATTCTTTAGTTAATGACTTGTGCTGAATTTATCTAACAATAGGTTGGGACTTCATTAGAGATCACGTTACTGTTTATATGATATGAGTTTAGTCCTGAAAATTCTTCTTTTACGATGGTAGCATCCGTCAGGGAAACACGGCTTCATGAGACATTTGGGAACCTCATGATGATTGACAGAGGAATACATTGTGGAATACATTGTGGATAAGTTTCTTTGTCACTGTTGTTTGTGTTTTAACTGTCAAGTAGCAAGCCAATGGAACTAGACACCTTGCGGGAGGTTTAATGGGTTTCTTTGTCACTGTAGTCTTAGGATTGTGTTGTGGGCTTGTGGTTGGGACTTGGGAAGCTGTGAGCGCTAGGTAGTAGTATCCCTATTATGTTTTATCTTTCAACAAACTACTTATGTACTTACTCACTTCATCTAATTTAATGCCCGTAAATTGGAACAAGACCGCACCATTCACCTATAATTTTAGTGAGTATTTGCATAATAAAGAATAATATTTCATCAAAAGTTAGCCCGAGTAGAATCCAATGACACGAACAATTCCATTACAGATTAGTATTTGAGATAAGAGGTTAGAAGACTACAACTGGATTACCAAATATTATTTAGCTTAGTATGATTATGACTCTTATTCTGGTCATCAAGGGAAATAGAAAACCCATGTGTTTTGGAAATCGGCACTCATGGACCTTCTAAATGAACTCAACAACCAAGTTTATATATCCAAGAGTATTGATTCTTACATCAATGAAACATCCGTCTTAAGATGGACATCTGCTTACACATTTCTTGGCAGGTTCCTTTTCTGCATTCACTGAGAATATATACACACACACACACACACACACACACACACATGTATATTTTTCTAAACAGATAATAGAACAAAGTACATAAAACCCCTTGCAAGTTGCTGTCTCGCCCACTTAGCTCCCTACAAGTTTCAGTTGGACACAAGCCGTCGCACTATGGCAATTTGAGAACTATTGCCTCTGACACCTAACACCGTTTGATTTATTGCATGGAATTCAAGGGCATAATTGGCATTTTCATGTGTTGTCTATTTCACCATCTTTATTCACTCTCTCATCCTCCCCTCCCCATCTCCTCACTACCCCGCCCTCCATCGCCTCGTTCCTCTCTGTCTCTCTCACATGGCACCTCTTCCTTTCTCTCTCCTAATCTCCACCACCAACACCCTCCACCACAACCTATCTTTCTCCCACCACCACCACTGTTGGCAAGTCAACCACCACAACCAGAATCACCACTCAGTCACCCTCCTGGCCACATGTCCATGATTTCGGCCACAATCGTAGCCTAAATCGCCAACAACAAAGACGTGGCCGAATCAAACCCATAACACCCAATCTCTCCGTAATCAAACCCTAAAACACAACTGATTTACGAAAACCATGTTTGGGTCTCTCTTCTTCAATTTGGGTCTGTAAGATTGGATTTGGTTGCAACATATTAGATAAATATAAGAACGAGATTAACACCATCGCAGTAGGAGAGAAACAAAGAAAGAGAAACGAATAGCAAGATCAGAGAGAGAAAATTGAAAGGAAGGAATCTCCATTTTTTTATTCGATAATGAGGAAGAAGTAGCATGAAAATGTGCTTACAACCGACATTTCAAGGCCAGCCAAGCTCACCAGAAGCCAAAATACAAAGCTAACAGAGGCTTAAGAGGAACGGCGTTGTGTTGGTGCAATGAAGTCACTCTACTAAACCTTTATTCGTAATTTAATGTAAATATAATGGACACAAAATTGCAACTAGAACTCTTATTTCTTGTTATTTCTCAGTAAGCCCCCTCAAGTTGGAGAGGTCTACACTCCCAACTTGCTGAGATTAAGGAGAAAGGCAGGAGAAGCGAGAGCTTTGGTGAGGAAATCTGCAAGTTGATCTCCTCCAGGGATGTGTTGAAGATTACCAATTGCTTGAACCATGTGTCGGACGAGATGGCAGTCCAATTCAATGTGCTTAGTCTCTCATGGAGGACAAAATTGTGAGCATTATGAATGGCTGAGTTATTATCACAGTAGACATTATGTTGTGTAGTGATTGGAATCTGCTGTTCCTGGAGTAAAGAAAGGATCCATTTCAGCTCACAAGTGGTGACGTGCACGGCTTCTTGAATTCCAGGATCTCATGCTCACTCCCAGAAAAACTAATTATCAAGTAGTGGAGTGGGATAAGATTTTTCAGAAAAGAAGAGACATTGGCCTGGGTCCCCTTTAAATATGTAGGGACACGATGAAGAGCTGTTAAGTGGTCTTGTATAGGAGAGGACATAAATTGGCTTAACTTGTTGAGAGCAAAAACATAAATCTGGCCTAGAGTTGCAAAGATATAGTAACTTCCCAAGAGGCTTTTATAGTATGTGACGAGTTTAAAGAGAGTGGAGACCCTTGAGAGACATTGAGATTGGCTGTCATTGGAGTCTTAGCTGGCTTACCGTTGGTGTTAAATGGAGAACTGCGAGTGTCTTTAGGCCTACCTTCCGTTGACAGGTGCCCTTCGGCTCCCAGGTTTTTACCTTAGGTCTTAGCAGTCAACCTTTCCAATTGAGATATCCACAGTCATGTAAGAGTTCCAAAGTATATTTCTACTAAGTCATAATGATCCCATTATGTTTCTTGGTGAATTCAAAACCAAGAAAGAAATGGAGGTCCCAAGTCCTTAAGTTTGAATTCTTTGTCTAGTACAGCTTTGAAAGAGTGAAGCTTGGTCATGTTATCACTAGCCAAGAGAATATCATCCACTTACACAAAAAGTAAAAGAACATAATCCGCATCTTTTTTATGGAAGAATGTATGATCACTCTTGCATTGAACAAACCCCATTCCTGTTGTAGTTGTTGAGAACTTGTGAAACCATTGCCTACATACCTGTTTGAGGCCATATAGGGCTATTTGCAATCTGCACACAGGATTTGCAAAAGTATTTGTTGAGGCTTGATATGCAACTGGCTGGTTCATGTACACTTCTTCACTGAAATCACCATGGAGAAACGCATTATTGACATTTAGCTGTACCTAATTCCAATAATATATGGCAGCTAAGACAATGACACATTTAAGTGTTGGCATCTTGATAACTGGGGAGAAAGTTTCGAGAAAAATATTCCCTCTGTTTAAGTATAGTCCTTGACAACCAGTCTACATTTGTGCCTTTCTATAGTACAATCAGCCTTGTACTTTATTTTGAATGCCCGTTTGCAGCCAACAGCCTTGTGATGTATAGGAAGTTCAGTGATGAGCCAAGGGTTGTTAAGCTTTAAAGCTTTTCTACATTAATGGCTGTGACCCAATATGGATGCTTTACAGCTTCAACAAATGTCATTGGATCAGGTTTTTGAGAAATGTAAGACATGAAAGAGTGGTGAGTGATGGCAAGATGTGGTGTAATGTCATAGGCATAGGCTTGAGGGGCTTTGTGAGGGTGTGTAGAAAGAACATTGTCTTTGAGACGAGAAGGCAGTTTGGTGTGTCTGGTTGAATGTCATTTGGAGAGAATTGGTGATTGCAGAAGAAGTGCGTCTTTTTTAAGGTGTTAGGGTGGTGTGGAGGGTGAGACAGTAGGTGGAGTTAGATTTAGTGTTGTATCGGGCATATTATTTGGTAAAGTGTGCTGTGCAAATGGATCCAAGACTAGCTCATTACTTGATGCATATGGAAAAATGATATCATGGAAATCCACATTTATGGTAAGAAGAAGGTGCAGGAAGAGACATCATAGAGCTTGTACCCTTTGATGCCAAACACATATCCAAGAAAAACAAATTGCTGAGCTCTTGGATCAAACTTATGCCTTCCATGAGACAATTTAGAAGCATAACAAAGACAACCAAATACCTCGAATGACTCATAATCTGGTCACTGAACATATAACATTTCATAAGGAGACTTATATTTCAATCTCATAGAAGGAATTTTGGTGATAATGCAGGCTGCTGTAAGAACACATTGTAGCAAACCCACCTCCTTCTTCTCAATTTTGTCTTGTTGGCACACAAGACGCATCTTGACAAAAGTCTTAATGTCCTACATTTTCGGCCATAAACAGGATGGAGACAAGAGCTCCATCATCCGTTCAGCACCCGGATTTCCAGTGGGCTGTGGATCATGCGTCTCTTTCAGTAGTTCGTGACGCAGCCCGCTGATTGCAGGCATGTAAATTTGCATTCCCCCCAGAACTTCATAGGAACAAATTATTGAAACCTCGGAGCTCTTGCAACTTCTAGGAGGTGTTGATGCTTTCTCTTCACTACATAATTTTGTTCAGGAGTAGCTGTAGTCGTGCAATATTCCCTTTTGCTCAAAGTATTGCTCTAAATTTAAGTCAGGTGCTTGATCACTCATTCTCTTCACTGTGGTGTGCTTCTGACTTATACTTCAATAAGTATATCACTATATCCAAGTGACCCTTATAGCATAATCGACAATAGTAAGGAAGTATTTGGAACCATCATGAGTGGGTACCCTATAAGGACCTAGGTATCACATTGAACGAGTGCAGAAGCTGTATTTGATATGTTGGTCCTCTTTGGAAATTTGAGTTCCACTGTTTGGCAAGAGGACACATTGTGCAACAATCACCTTGTTTGGATTTCTGGCAATGCAGAATTGAAGGCAGCATGTTCAATTTTTCGAAGGATGGGTATCCTAGCCTCATATGCCAAATATCACTTGAGGGCAATGATGGTGAAGAAATAACGGTGGATGCAGTGTGAGGATCGGAGAACAAATAAAGACCTCCAACTTCGAATCCTTCAGCAAAAATGCTGGCATCCTTCTATATTATAAATTAGAACAGTTGACTCTAAAATGTCTTTTAGACCGTTAGATTGAATTAACCCCAGCTCTAGATCTCACCTACCACCACTTAACTACCCACTACTCAACTTTTCACTTAACTACTCACTCTTTTTATTATAATTATAAAAGAGGGCTTCATTTGTTCCTGATTATTTACTACAATTATTTATGTTGTCTTCATTTTCTGCCCATGTTTGTAGATAAAAATATTCATTTTATTTATGACATTACAATAGGTGAAACGTGTTTTTTGGTAGTGCCCTCGGGCACGGGCAATCCCCTAGTCTTATCATAAATCTTGCACTTATTCTTATCACAAAAGAAAACACATTTTATTTATTTGGTATGTTGGGATACTGAGATCAAATTGAATCTGAAATCTGGAACACAAAGAACTCCTTGCAGTTTTACACTCTCTGAAATTGACTTACCATTGGGCAAATGCACAAATGTATCTTTGAGTGGTGTAGGTGTTAGAGCTTGGAGCACACATGATCGTCTACTATCAACTATCCAGTTCTAGCTAGGAACATTGCAAGCCTTAAGAATTGAATTGAAAGCCACGATATTGACAACACCATTAGTGAAATGTAGGTTATGAGAACTACCTTCACCTTTATTGAGGTGTTGTAGTGGACAGTCATAGCTTACACAATGCTGAGAACGAGTGTCATAAGAAGTGATTGAGCCAAACATTGAGAAACATGGTTACCATGGAGCTGAGAGTTGATGATGGAGGCAATTTGTTGGCATATAGATTGAGAGAGTTCAATATTAGGGGAAATGACTGCACCCTTATCACATTCTTGGGCTTGAAATTTGGAGGATATCCATGAAGCTTCCAACATTTTCTTTGGTAAAACCTATGCCACGACAATTGAAGACATGTCTCTTCGCTTATTCCTTTGTGTCTGAACGAGCCAAAAGAATGTTGTTGCTGGAAGTGTTGAACAGGGCGGCTGCTGTAAGCACCGCCGTGTTTTGATTTGGCATAAGTGTGACAGTGTATCCAGTACTAGTCTTCTGCCTTATGCCGCTGCAGTTTCCTCTCATGTTGCACAATCTTTGAGAACATGTGATTAACTAGGCAATGATTCTATTAGCAAAATTTGCTGTATAACAGCAGCATATGGATCACTTAAACCCCTGAGAAACTGAATTATTCTTCTTCTTCCCACTATGTTCTCAAATATACATGTCTTTTTGTTTCAAACATGAAATCATTGCAGACAATTGGTAAATTGTAGGTTTGTTACCTTGTGAAAACCTTTCCAGCAGGTCCACCCAGATTTCTCTTGCAGTGGTTCTGTACGTAACACTGCAAGCAGTATCTTTAGAAATGGAATTTAGCACCCAAGAAATAATCATGCTGTTGCACCTTCTCCATAGTGGACAGGTCACAGAATCTGCAGCTGGATTTAGCAATTATCCGTCAACAAAATCAAGTTTATTCTTAGAATCCAGAGCTACAATAATTGATCTCTCCAGGGGTAATAGTTATTTTCAGCCAGAACTTGAGAAACCAATAAATGTCCATGAATGGGAACTCCATGACCTTCAGCTGTCGTTGGAGGAAGGAGAGCCATAATACATATCCTCAGCAACCCAAAAATAAACCAGGAAGCCGAGAATGATCAAAGACAATGAAGAGAAGAAATCTACACTGAAATCGATTCAATTGCAGACATCCATGGTGGGAATATCAAGACAGAGCGTGGACGATGAGCAATTCGATTCTTCTCGAACCTGGCTCTGATGCCATTTTAGATGACTATCATAGAAAGACTAACACCATCGCTGTAGACGAGAAACTAGGAAAGAGAAACAAATAACAAGGGCAGAGAGAGAAAATCGAAGGAGGAATCTCCATTTCTTTATTCGAAAATGAAGGAGAAGGAGCACGAAAATGTGCTTATACAACCGGCCTTTGGAGGCCAGTCACCTGTTTGCTGACCCACCAGAAGACAAAATACGAAGATAACAAAGGCTTAAGAGGAACGTCGCCGTATTGGTGAAATGACGTCGCTCTACTTATCATTTTATTCTTAATTTTTAACGTAAATATAAGGATTATGAAATTGCAACCAGAACCCTTATTTCCGTTATTCTCAATACAAGAATTTCAATCTGTAATGGTGGATCAATGGAGGGGTGACTTATGGTTAGTAGTGGTGATAGATTGGGGTTCGATTTAGGGGGTAAGGCAGGTAGATACAAAGTAGCTGTGAAATAGTGTATTTGATGGAGAATTAGTGATTGTTCTTGATGGATGGGGTTGGCTCGGTTTATTTGGGTATTCTATGTCGAATTGCTGGGAGACGGTGGCTGGAACTCTGAGTAGTGATGGTTGAGGATGACAGCTGTCTTTCCTTCCAATCCTTACACCTCCAAAATTAGGTTCAAATGCAAGCTGGGTTTGTTTTATAGTACAACAGCTGCTTCTTTGCCAAGAATTCATGTCTGCAAAGTGTTTAATGGTTTCCTGACAGAATTTAGGTGAAAGATTCATTATCTAGACATTTACGGGGCCAAAGGAAAGGAGTTTGGTAAGTTGTTTTGCAAGGTTGTGTGCTACTACAGCTCGGTTGTTTAGTGCTATCAAGATGGAGCAATGGGGGTGATTCTGTATCAAGTTGAGGAGAGCAGGTGGTTGATTTGGATTTGGGAGAGCAAAAGAGATGTTTGTGGTGGTGATGGTGGTTTGAAGAACAGATAGAAGATGGGTGATAACTTTACTTGTTTGTCCGTCATTATAGGGTTCAATGGAGTGAACAAAATGGGGCATGGTTTCTGACATTGTAAAGTTGCAAGGCGTTTACGGGCAATAGGTGAAGTGGCAAGATTATGAAGTTGTATGGAGGTTTAGTGTCTTCTCTCCTACCGAATATTATTTTTTTGAGTTATGATTCATTTGGTTATGCCTCATTGACATGAGTTCACCCCACAGGTGGACACTTTTTAGCCCAGTCCCATTATGCTCTAAGGAGGCCGACTGGTTCTTAATCTTTGTTTGTCAACCGATCCACCATGCCAGTACCAGCGGTTGAAGTCAGACATGGACAGATGAAGAGAGGTCAGGATGGATTTTTAGAGAGTGGGGTGTGCTTATTTGGTATTTACAGGGGGTAATTTTTTTAGTTCATTGACTCTTGGAGTTGAGTAATATGGCATCCTAGAATAGACTAGGCGTTTATTTTGTTAAAGTCGGTAGCCACTATGCTGTTAGTTTACTTTTGGAGGTAAGATTTAGAATGTCTTAGTCTCTGGTCTTACACTTCTTATTTGTTTTTTGATAAATTATTACTCAGAAGTTTCATGAAAAGGAGTGCTGTTATGAGGGGTTTAGGAGAATGAAACTCGGGTTTGGAAATGAAGAGAAAAAACTTCGGTTAGAGTTCTCAGATGGACCAGTTGCTCTTTGGGAAGATAATGTCCAGTAGGTGTATGGTCAGAGATGATGTGGTGAATTGAACAACAAAGTGTATAAAGAAAGAACTTAGACAAAGCCCTTGCATTGCTCCCCTTTGACATATAGTACACTATGGAAGCCACATACTGTTGATTGAACCTTCTGATAAAATTTCCCCTCAATTCGTAGGCTGCCATAGTTTTACAATTAGGCCATGTAAAACTATTGTATGAACCATAGTTTTTAAAACCGGACCGGACCGGCCGGTTCGACCGGTCGGACCGGTGGACCGGTGGTTGACCTGTTCGGTTCGGTTAACAGACCGTTCATGCATACAAACCGGGCCCTGGCATCCGAACCGGCGGTTCAACCGCCGAACCGGTCGAACCAGCCGGTAGATACCCGCCCGGTTTGCTTATTAAAAATTAATCACCGCTGAAACAGTGACTCGAACTCCAAATCTCGCGTTTTGAGGCAAGTAACAGTTACCACTGTACCAGCGATCTCTTTGTTACTTCAAAGGAAAATCAAAATACTTAACCTTTCATTTCCTTCCCTGCTCATAAGTCATAAATTTGTTGTTTCTTCTTAAGAGAAGCAGTAGGAATCCTGCCTTTAAAAACCATAATATAAAAAAGTCCATATTACTATTTCTATAAATAGTAATGTTATCACCAACTATAATGTATTAAAACCAGTTTTAATCATACATCAAATATTTAAAAAACTTTAAATCAAACATAAACATGATGTTAGTGCTATTTTTTAATAAAGTTTGATGATGCTATTGTTATGTAAATGAGCTTAGATTATATTATTATTGTGCATTTGATTGATATATTAACCATATTCAAGTAATTTGTGTTATTTAATTATATTTTTCAGATACTTGTATTAATTATAGAATTATATGTTATTAAAAAAACATGATCAAACCGGTTGAACCACCGGTCCGACCGGTTGAACCGTGAACCGGTGCCTCGCCGATTGGATGCCCGGTCTGGTTTTGAAAACTTTGGTATGAACGGTGTTTATTTTTTATGTTATTTATTGTATTTTATTGTAAACCCGAGTCGGATCTGATCTGAATCCGATCCGACCACGTACTATATGGATCTACGAATCGGATTTGGATCAGTTGAATGAAACCCGATCCTGATCCATATCCGGTGACGATCCGAACGGATCTGGATCCCATTTCTCTTGGTCGGATCTGGATTTGGAAGGGCATGATTCGATCCAGATCCAACCCGTTGCCATCCCTAAGCGATTTAAAACAGGTGAAGTATAGGAATAATTTGCACTAAGAAGTACGAATATGGATACGGTTGTCGAATACGATACAGGAATGGCCACGGGACACATCATCTCCGAGAAAATGAGGATACAGACACGGCAAGGATACGTCAATATTGTTAACTTTTTAAAATACTATCTATATATAATTATATATATATATATGTATATATATATATATATGTATTTGAATTTTTATACTTAAGGATGGCAACGATTAGTTCTAACTTCTTTATTATTTGTAGCTTAAATATCACAGAAAATACTAGATTACATATAAGAAGAAGATAGCCGGGCGTTGCTTACCTGGCTGGACTTTGACGAATCGTGTCCGTGAAAACCCTCAGAACTGCCGCCTTTGAGAACTTAAAACCTTGCTTGAACTTTTGTTCGAAAGGCATTACTGAGCCCTATAGTAATCATATATAGTGTTATATCTATTGTATCCTTATTATATATTAACCCACTTAAAGTTAAAATATTTCATAGAAGACCCCTTGTGGAAGTCCAAAAAACACAATGGTGGACTGCTCTGTCTCATTGAGTGTCCTTGATTTGTCTCAAGTGTCCAGTCTTATAAATTCTCTAAAATACCCTGACAGGAGTGTCTGACATGTATTTGGAAGTGTCATATGAGTGCACCTGTCCCTAGTGTCTGACACGGGTACAGCTCAGATTTCGGAGTATCCGTGCTTCCTAGAGTCAATAAAAGGAAGGTTAAGGGATTTATACTAATCCAGGCTTCATATACATTCTCCTTGGGTAATTACTGTCTAGAATTTAGATGAAAGGATGGTTGGAGAAATTGAGAGTTTGATACTTATGGTAGCAAACGAATCTGATCCACTTCCAGATGCTCTTTGATGACTAGTCCGATCAGGGTAATCCAACGACAAAGGGAAAACTCTCACATGAATGTAGACCTGATATCACCAGTCCAAATGTACTGTAGCTACAAGTAACACGTCTTAGTTGATACAAGTAGCTTGTGGGAGGTTGCTTGAATCTGTGTTTTACCCTAATTGATCGGGTCCAATATGTGGCCATTTGGTGTAGGAGAGGTTCAGTGTCCTGAAAAGATCTTACATAATTTGAAGTCAGCTCAATCATTTCGTGACCCTTTTGGGACCTATAGAGCGCCCGACATTCAAATTTCTTGTGCGGCTTCAGTATTTTGTTTGAAGACATCCGTTCAATTTTCTTGGGACTAGATACTAAATCTTAAAATCTCACTCAACAATGTTGGTAGACAATGTTGAGTAACAGAGGTAGTATGTTAGTTAGCCTGAATTACTCAAGCTGGACGCCTGGACCTGTAATTTCTGCTATAAACACTACAAAACCTGTTCAAACTACCATTAATACCTCGCCCCTGTTTGTTGCATATAGCGGGAATGTTGATATAAGATCTATGTCAGCAAGTTTAGGATCCAACCGAACCGGTATGCTATTGGAGCCATTCTCAGAGATAGGTAATGAGATGTGCAGAGTATTGCTAACATCTGCGAATTGTGTGCAGTCCTTCAACTGTAGCATTTAATTTAAGGGAGCCTAAAAGAAGCAATAGCTTCGGGGGACTTTGTAAGAATTTAATGGTACTAAGAAAATTTCTAGTGTGAGGTACAGAAGTTGGGGAGAAATGCTCGAGTTAAAAGCCGAGTGTTTGGTTGCAAACACAGGAACACGTAAAAATATGATGAGGGGAAGGGTGAAGGTGATCCTCTCACTCTACTCAGCACCCCATTGCTACATCATCTCTAACATCAAAGTTGAGCCTCCTGATTCGCCTTTACTTTGAAGCTATTAAGTCCCCACCGCTGATCCACCATCCCCGTATTTCTCCAATCAGAAACCAAGCAAATAGACAGCAAAGTCCTGACTAATCGTTGCCGTTTCACCACCTTCGCAGCCTCTGTTTGCACCTCTACCAAGCCCCACAGATCAATTTATTAAACGCGTAGCCAATCCGTCGCCAACTTGTAGAAGGGAGAATTCCACTAAATCAATGCTTTTCGGTTACTAATTCATAACTATGAATCAATTAAATGAGTTCCACGTCTGATCCTCCTCAGCCATTGACAGAAGATTTGCTGGAATTTTGTGAGGTTGAAGCCCTCCTCAACATCGTTGCTTTATGATAAATGTGAGAGTGAATCGTGAAAACGACGGGGTGCTCCTGCAGGTGAGCATAAATTGACGAGGATGTTCATGATTCGCAGAGAGCGACATTCTTCTTTGCCTAGCAGCGGAGTGGGTTGAGTGATGGTGACTGAAGATTGGTATCGGCTTTGTTGGCTGGGGTGACAAGTGAGAAGCATGATAATTGATCTGCTAGAGTACTTGACGGAGAAGCAGAAGACTGTATTATGGCAAACCTGTGGCTGTGGGTATGATGTATTAGATAGTCCCTTACACGCGGGCTTAGGTTTGGAATTAGTTGAAGCCAATCCCATCATTTCACCCACCAAATTTCAGCTTTGCTTAGTAGCCTATCACATTCATCCAAATCTGTAAAACAAACACGGTCTTAGTATCTGCATAGTTGATTTAATGTTATAAAGACCACAATATGGTTTGAGGACTGGACGTGTGTTAAGAGTACCCACCTGCTGAAAGCCTGTATGACATACACTATACTACTACTTCAAAATATCCATGTTATTAACAACCATGCGTCTGTTCAGAGTCAATGTATGTTCTAGCAAGGTAGTACATGTGCTTAGTATGTTCTTGTTGCTTGTGTAAGTCATAGCATTTTATTTCGGCAAGTGCTAGCAGGTCAGTGAACAATTGATCGCTATGAGTCGGTTTTCTGTTGCCATTCTTGTTGGTCAAACACAATCGTACTGATGTGAATTTGAGTTGACGGAGGCAGTCAAAGACCTAGGAATAGGCTTCTAAGTTGCGTACTTCTCGTTGCTCACGTTCACTATTTTGTATAGTATTTTGCTAGGATTGTTCATATTCCAGTTTCTGATTTCTTTTTGCACCAAGATATAGTTTCTGATCTGAAATTTGGTACAACTATTTCACAAGAAAATTTGCAAAACCAAGTTGCGAAAATACGACAAGTCAGTGGCTGTGTAGCCTGTAAAAGATTCTTTGAAGTCTGTCGTGAATCTTATCCTTAATTTTGTGTCTGTAAGAATATGGTGAGGGAAGTGTGAGGATCATCTGCTAGCTATGATGACACCGTAGCTGTGTTGGAAAAGATCAAATAAGGAAAAAAATGCATGATAACTTGTTTGTGTTTGGTTCTAGTGCATTTCTGCGTTCCTCTGAAAAATGATCGAGTCACTAAATGACACAAGCAATGATTAGGTGGCTGCTTTCTTCCTATATTGGTGTGTGATTATATTCTTGCAAATTCTATGTCACAGGTCTTCCTGCAGACACATACGTTGACAGGTTCGTGACTGTTGGTGCTTACAGTCTCTTGCGTTCGTGCACGATCGAACCCGAGTGCATTATCGGACAGCATTCGATCCTCATGGAAGGCTCTTTAGTAGAAACCCATTCCATCCTGGAAGCTGGGTCAGTTGTCCCCCCTGGCAGGAGGATTCCAACAGGTGAACTTTGGGCAGGCAATCCAGCAAGGTTTGTTAGAACCCTGACCCACGAAGAGACTCTGGAGATTCCTAAACTTGCTGTCGCCATAAACGACTTGAGCAAAAGCTACTTCCACGAATACCTCCCTTACTCAACTGTCTATTTGGAGGTTGAGAAGTTGAAGAAGTCGCTGGGGATCTCCATTTGAAGCACCACTATATCTTTTTCTTGGTATTTTACTTTTTGAGTAGACGGAGTTGTGCTCGATGTGAAATAAGCAAATTTAAGACTTGAAAGAAAGCATTGTATCTCTTGGTTTTGTACGCGTGTTTTTTCCTTATGGCAAAAGAAGTTGTTGCAGAGCTAAAGCCTAGATCAAAACTTGTTTTCTTGTTCTTTTTGGATCTGAGAACAATGATTAAATTGTCTATTTAATTTTGGTTAGCTATGCTGCGCTTGATTTCATATTTTCTTTTGATAGAACAGACCATCTTATTTTGTTTCTCAGAATCTCAGATGATGAATGTGAATGTTAGGTCAATATTTGTCACATTGAACCAACTACTACTACCGCTTTATTCTATGGGCAAAATGGCGAAAGAAGCACATACCAGTCCGTCCCAGCTCTTTCTTCTCATCTGACTTTTTTGACTCGTATCTGGGTCACTTTGACCGGGTGATTTGGATAGCAAAATGATACGATTTTTTTATAATTTTTTCACCATATTATAGAGCACCTTTTACTCTACAACACCATGAAAAAATTATTAAAAAATTACATCGGTTTGCTATTCAAATCACCGGGTCAAAGTGACCATGTGAATAGTGACAAAAGTCAAATTAGAAGAAAGAGCTGTGACAGACTGGTAATGAATAAGACCATTCTATTCTGAGCACTTTCGTTGTGTTGTTGATACTACCACAACCACCAACTACTACAACTGCATTTGTCACGCAAATCCTGTTTCACCTAATAGAGGAGAAAGATAACATAAACTAACAAATCAATTTAATTTCCCAAAAGAAGCAATGATTTTGACATTTCAACCAATTTTTTTCTCTTTTCAGCTAACTCTTCATCTTCTTCATGATATCTCTTGGAAAATCCTTGAATCTATATAAACGATCCTCCCTGAGTTCTTTCTAGCATGATTAATCCTCCATATGGAAGATCTCTTTGTTTGCTGATAAGATTGGTGTTGACAGCAAAGGTGTACGTATCTTTTTCCTTTATTATTTTGTAATTGTTGTGATGTGAACCATTAAATGTTGATCGATGTTGGACTGGCTCAATCAAATCAAAGTTTTCGAGTGGTTTCTATGTTTGAATCCTGTAATTTGATTGAGCCGTGCCAATATCACGACACGTGCGTCCATCTCTCTCTCTCTCTCTCCTTTTGAAATGTTTGTGCCGGTATCTGATTTTTTTTTGAAAGAAGTATCTGATTTTGTGCCTTTGCTATGAAGTTCAATTTTCATTTAGATAACATGAAAATTGACATTTATCTGAATAATCATCTATTATGATTCCACACCCTCTCGGTAGTCTAGATTGTTCTTGGATTTGAGCTTAATTACATATAAATGTAGCTTCTACACGAGCTATCCATCCCCTTTATGAATCGAAGGATCTAGACAGATCAGTCATAATGTGAAATTGGATGACAACCACATCAAAGCTCTGAGATTGTTAATTTTCTTCTTTCAGGAAAATTGCTTCAGCAACAGAAAGGATCTTATTATTGCATTATAATGCTCTTCATTTTTGATCATGTGCATAAATAGGAGTATACTTTTCTAGCTAGGCAGGTAGATGACCAAATAAATTTTGGGCCCAGCCTTATTTTATAGATATGTCACATAACTATGTTCCATTGGGTATTGAATACATGGGCTCTAATCAGAATTGTTGTACTGGCAATGTGTTTTGTAAAGCCCAAAAGATGGCATGGTTGCTAGGGTGATTAATTGGATAAGAAAATTTTATAGAAAAAGAAATGAGACAGGATAGAAGAAAATGAAGGCATTGTTTTTTTTGATACCGTTGCCGAACCATCTTAAGAAGAAAAATATATTTCTCTCGATAAAAGAAGCAATAACACAAATGGAAAGAACTCTAATACTCCATCTGTCTGTATTTATGGGTCTGGAACAGTAAAACGATAGAAGAACTAGTCAGATTTTTGTAGTGTACAAGTCTTGTATCGCTTCGTTAGTCTTACCTGTTCAAGATGTTAGAAAAAAGAAACAAGACTGATAAGTCCAGACAGAGGTGTGGTCGAATTCGTAAGGTCCCCTACAATGCACAATTCTACAAGATAATATCCATAAAAGCTATGGCCCTATGGGATGCCTTTGCACTAATCGACACTGCAGTATGACATTGCAAGTTGCAACACTTGCATAATGATAAAACAAAAATTTGGCGAAAGACTATAAGAGAAACGAGATTTATCTATTCGAAGGGCTTCTAACACAACAACATAGGGCAATCAACTGAGCACTCGTAAACTTTAGTTATAAACAAATCAGAACATTCAACTTATGAGACTAATGTCAAATTGCATTGGACTGTTTGCAGTTGTGAATCACTGCGTCACCCACCACATTCGAATATCCCAACTCTTTCATGAGTTTTATTTTTCTTTTCTGAGATACTGGTAGTCGTAGAAGACTACAAAGTGCTCTGCACTGCACATGTCAATATTGTACCCTTACTCTTCAATTATGTTTGGAAAAGAGTGGTTGTTGGCAACCTCAGGCATATATGATATGTCTCCATCTGTTTGATTCTTTTATGTCACTAACCAGTACTTGGCTGTTGTAAATCATAAAAGCATACTTCTTCATTTAATCAAAATGGAATTTCACAAAAATAAATGTACAGTAATAAAAAAAATTGCTCCTCAGTTTCTGAAAATGTTGGAGATACTTTTATTGAATCTCCAGGTGCATGTGGCTCACAAGGAAGAGACCTTCATGGATCAAGATAAGGTTTATTTACAAAAGATGCTAGCAAGTTCGTACCACTCTGTCTCCTTTCTTTAGCCCCATGGCGGCTGGGCTCAACTCTTAAGAAAGGAGACGAAAAGACCAAATTACCCTTGACAATTTTGAATATTACTCCCCAGACCAGCGATACCACCCACCACCACCAGCAGACCACCACCACCAGACCACCACCACACCACCACCACACCATCAATTTACAGATCTGAACTAAAAAATTTCAGATCGAAACAAAAAGTTACAAATCTTAAATAAAAAACCGAAAAAATAGAAGAAAAAGAAGGAGGAGGAGGACGGAAGACACCAACACTACCGCCATAGCAGAAACCACCGCCTCCGCCACCGTCATCGCCGAAATCAACACCATCGCCGGACCACCTAACATGCGAGAGAGGGAACATAGCACATATCGGAGTGTTCCACAGACTCTTCTCGTAACCAGAGGGAACGAAGTCGTCCTCATCCCAAGCCACCGCAAAAAATCGGAGTCTCCGCCGGCGTCCTCGTCCTCGTCCTCGACTTCCACTGCCAGATCGGAGCTGAAACCGATGTGCTCTTCGCCGACCTCGCGCTGTGCTCGCCGCTGTTCTCTTCGCCGTCCATCCACCGGACTTGTTGTCTCCGTCGTTGTGGCTTCCCACTCTCCCACCCATCTCTTCGCCCCCATCTCTCTGTCTCCGACTCTCTCTCTCCCATCTCTCTGTCTCCGACTCTCTCTCTCTCCCTCTTAGTAATATGTGGTTGCTGAATGATGTTGAGAGGATAAGGTGGGAGATAGTGGAGTGGAAGGGGGTAGGGTTGGATTTTGAAAAAAGTAGGTGAGTATTTTTTGTGAGGGTAATCTGGTCTTTTATGTTGTTTAAGGTTACCTAAATAGGAAATGGGGCTAAAGAGAAGAGACGTCCAAAAAAGGAAAATGGGGCTAAAGAGAAGAGACGGAGTGGTACTTCCTATGTATTTATAATAACGCGGAAAGTAATAATGATACTAACAAGTACATATCTGAAAGTATTAGCTAGTGGTAGTTGCAAATGTGGTTTCCAAAGCCCGACCGGTGAAAAGAGGCTTAGCCAGCCCCATTGGGTAATCGGATTTGCAATTTAATCGATATGCGCAAAACTGGCCGATTCATAGACCAACCTGCCAATCGGGCGGGTTGAAACTAGACAACCGTCATAATTTACAGAGAATTTCCAGCTGAGCAACTTCCCGCTAGGCCACATGACCTTTTGTTAACTAAAATTCACGTTTTAGGATTTACACTTGTAGCTCACTTTATTTGTTTTACACTTGTTCTCAAATATATATGTGTGTGTGTATGTGTGTGTGTGTGTTCACTTGTTTTTTAGGGGATTTTTCACATTTGTTTTTGTGTTTGTTTTTTCCCTTTTCTTTCTTTTGTTGTAAATTTTTAAAAACTTTAGTAAATATTTAATTAATAAGATATAATTTGTTTTCTTTATCAATTTAAAATTTATTAAATTACTCATGAATGCAATCGAGCTTTCTTCTATCAAATTAAACCCACATATGTTTTGAGAACTTATATGATGTTATTGTTGTGTAAACTGATAAACGTATTGGTCAAATTTAGGTTTTCGGGCTATCCTATATATCAATTACTTAGGGCATCTCTAACCCCATGGGGAGAGGGGGAGGGGGAAGGGGAAAATCGTATAAAAATACGATTCATGTCCAACCCCATGGGGGGAGGGGGAGGGGGTGCTATGGGGATAAATTTTGCCTTGGGTGAGGGATGGTTAGGGGGGATTTCCCCATGGACATCCCCTCTCCCTACATGGAATGATTAATTAATTGAATATTTAATAATTTTAATTACACATATTAATATTTTAAGATTAAATTATGTATTTTATTATTATGATTAATAAATTTTATTTTGTATTATTTAATAAAATTAATAATGTATTCACTATTGTTGGAAAGTATATTTGCGAAAAACAGATTCGGAAAAGCTTATTTGGAAGTGCTTATGGAAGTTCGGCCAATGTGTCTGAACAAGAATCCAATCCTTTCAACTAGCGAAAGAACTATTTTATGTAATCGTTGTTAGGTTGGTTTATTTCAATTTGTGTGTTTTATTGCTCTACTCCTTGCATTTTTGTATAAGTGTTTAATTTTATTTCTTGTAATAACGACTTTTTCATACTTGTAATTGTTATTTTCTCGAATAAAAGTTTTGTTTGTTAATATTATTTTAATTATTATTAGTATTATTATCATTGTTATTATTATTAACATCTTTTTTTTTGTGTGTGTATATATATATATATATTGGTAAACAATTTTGCATTTAATTTTTTTGGTATTAATAATTCATTTTTAAATCATTAAATATATATTACAAAATTTTTTTTGGGTGGGGGAAAGAAATGGGTTGGAGACGATTAATAATTTGGCGGAGGGGGAGGTGAGGTGGGCCCGAGTTGGCTCATTCATTTTTTCCCCTCCCCTCACCTCCCCCTCATTCCTTTTTTCCCCTCCCCTCACCTCCCCCTCATTCCTTTTTTCCCCTCCCCTCACCTCCCCCTCCCCCTCCCCGAAACTGCTATTCGTCTCCAACCATGCGAGGGAATCTGCAGGAAAGAACGAGCGGTTGAATCACTGGTCCAACCAGTTGCAACTCATTCATTTTTTCCCCTCCCCTCACCTCCCCCTCCCCCTCCCCCAAACTGCTACTCGTCTCCAACCATGCGAGGGTCTGCAGGAAAGAACGAGCGGTTGAATCACTGGTCCAACCAGTTGAACCTCAAGTATGCCTCGGCGATTCTATGTTCGATTTGGATTTTAAAATTTTGGTTGGAATAACATCATTTGTGTTCGACACACTTCTACTCTAAGGTTACTCGTATATTGTCTCTGCTTAAATGCACTATGTAAGAAGTTTACTGCTGATATTATATATTTTTGTAACATTTTGGGTCACACCAATTAGTGTAAAAAGTTTACATGTTAGGCATATTTTCGTAAATTTTGTGGGTTATTTATTTATTTATTTATTTATTTATTTTATTATGAAGATTATAGTTATGTAATAAGTTGTGCTATCAAATATTTGAACTATTTTATAACAAAATATACACATTTTTTCCTAAAAAAATACGCATTTTACGTAATCTTGAAATGTGAGGAACAAACAATGTAGGGTTTTTGAAGATTTGGCATTGACTTGAATGCATAAAATGACATATATTTCTGCAGTAAACATACAAATAATTGGACCATGTTTTAGCAATTTCACAGGGCTCCACTTATCATCATAACATGTGGTATGGCCAATGAAATAATTCTATCATGATATGTGTCTACCTTTCGTTAGACAATTCTTTTGGCATTTATGGATTCCTTAAACACTAATCAGCACTAAACTGCACTAAAATTGCATTCAAACACACAAGATAATAGTTAAATTACCAGTTAACATACTCCTTCCGTTTGAACGCACCTATTTTCTTTTCTTAAAATTATTCTCTCAAAACTAGCTTCATTCATTTACATAAAAATTTCATTAAGACACTCAATTTGAAACAGAGGACGTACATTGATTGCAACTTGATTTCATTTTCTTCCTTAACGCTTGATTTCGTCAACATACTTTCCTAACTTACATTGGTATTCGTTTGCTTCTCAGTTTATTGTTGTACTATTTGATTACAACTATGAAAAATGTCAGTTAAAGGGTATTCGTTTGCTTCTCAGTTTATTATTGTACTATTTGATTACAACTATAAAAAATGTCAGTTAACGTCGTACCTTCATTATAATTATGACAGAATGAGCATACATTTTGTCATCTCTCTTTTTTTTCAATTTATCACGCTGTTAAAGTAAGTGACCCTTTCACTGCTTCTCAGTAACCACCCTTTGGTTGACACATGGTTGAAAAATAAGCATGATTAAAGATGATTTAACATTTCACTTCCTAGGTTTGGAGGAATGACTAATGAGTAGTAGAACTAACACAATCAAACTTTCTAATTAATCTCTAGTGAAATGTGTTACAACATGGTTGGCTTGTTCTATTTTCTATGAACTTTTTGTTGTCAACGTGGCCCTTTGACGTGGATGTTGCTGCCACGTGGGAAATGACCCAGTGGCTTAAGAAACAACTGTATAAATTTGAAACAAAAGGTAAAGCTGAAATATTCAGAAAATAATTGTACTCTCAATGTTGGGAAAAGAAGTCGCAAGCCCACATGGCAGAAGGCACTATTATATGGGTCCATAACGTTGATGGCCCTCTTGCAAGATCCAGTAGGCCCAATCTCGGCTTGAGTTCCAGTCTCTTGGTCCTCACCTCCATAGAAAAGTTTCCACTACAATGCATCGTTTCTTATTCAATTTAAACTTATCAGAACCATTGTTTTTTTTTTTTTTTTTTTTTTTGATCAATCCGAAACAACCAAACAACAAGGAAACAGAAAACAACAAAGGCAAGAAAGGAAAAACACGCAACAAGAGTATGCTTGGTGCCAGTTTAAAATTAGAAACATCAGTCTAAATAAGCACTTGTAATAACTTAACATAAAAAACCCCAAACCTGATGCATGTCCTAGTGAAAATGTGGCCTAATGGCCAATTTTTGGGCTCGGCTTCAAAAATATCCGGTGCCCTGCTGAAAAAAATCGGACAGCCTGCTTGCATGGCATCGTTGCCCTGCTTGTAAGGCACTGGTGCCCGACTATCTTTTTCTTTCTCTCTCTTTTATATTTATTTTTTTATTTTCCTCTCAAAGAAAACACCAAAAAGGAAAAATAAAATTATTACCCGACTCAAAAATCTAGGACCTTGCTATAGTAAAAAGGATAAATAATTTAACAATAAAATTTTAGAATTCTCATATCCAAACACAACACATGTTTGGCTTTCTGGACCATAAAACATTCCTTCTCTAACTTGCACAATATGAGAGTCTGTTATCGATTCTGGTAACGTCTAATTTATTCAATAGGGTCTATATTCACTAAAAAGGTCCATTTAACAAAAAAAAAAGTAAAATTTTGGAGAATGTTAGGGAAAGCCCTACATAAATCAAGGGCTAAAAAGTCTCTTATTTTATTTAGTACTAGATCTAGTGCAAAGTTTCTTAATTTCAACAAAACATTTGCTGCCTATGATTACTCTGCAGACAAATTATTCAAAGAAAATCTCTTGTCAGCAACCACCTTATCCTCTGAATTGATAGGAATTGATCAGCGAATGGCCCCATAGAATTGTCTTGTTTTACAAGAAAATTTGATTCCATTTCTTCAACTCCTATTGGACAAAATAAATATAAATCATCATCTTAAACAATAATTAAACATTAATCCAGGAAAAACAACTGTGTTTATGTCAAACTCCAGTCATCTCCCACAATCGCAACATTTTTCTTACATATGATCATAGCCAATGGTGTCTCTTCAGTTGGACTAACCAAAACAGCATTGGACATTTCCCACATTTCATGGCTTTGATAGAGGTCAAATAACACTTGCATGTTATAGTGAATGCTCTCGAAATAGTAACATAAAAAGGTTCATTGAAAAACTTTATTGCGGGAATCAAACTGATGTGTAACATGCAGTCTATGGGACTTAAAGAAGGGTTGAGACTAGAGTCCTAACCTAAGGCTCCCCACTTTATGAATCCAAATATAGTGGAAGAGGTAAATAACGATATGTGACTATGATACACCCAGTATCGTACCAGTAGCTTGAGAGAGGCTACGAATCTCTACCAGTAGTTCGTGACTACGAAAAACTACGAATACGAAATAAAACTGAAATAAACTCAACAAAACATTTCTTATTCCATATCAATAACTGAGGACTACAACTGTTTAAATAGAAAACTAACCCTAACCCTAGACCTAACGGGCCAAACCCGATCAACTAAATAATTAAATAAATATTTAATTATATAAATAAATTACTTAACGACACCAAATAAATAATTAACAACTAATACTAAATAATCACTAAAGATGATAATACGGTGACCCGCTAGATAAGGCTGATCCGTATCAGACTATGTTATACTAAGAATTTGACGAGCATTTTCTTTTTGGGAATAGCGTCCAACTACACTCTCTGAGGCACTAGTGCAGCAAACTATATGACCCAGACTCTTAGCAAATTATATAATATATTTCAGAATTTTTGACAGAAAACCCTCTCGCAATTTCGCATTTCTGACACTTAGCTACATGCCATATTGTTTTTGCCACTTATCGTCTCAGCAGTTTGTTAAATTGTGATACTTAAGTCGAAATGGACTAACATTTTTAACTTCTGTTAAATAAATGAGTGACATTTTAGTATTTTCATACTTCAAAAGGGATGTGGTATTTTCTCATTTTTTTCCTTTTTTTCTTTTTCATTTTTCTCTCCTCCATTTTTCTTTATCTTTTTTGTTTCTTTTTTTTTTCATTCTTTTACTTCTTCGTACTTGTTTAACGGAAATTAACGGTGTTAGTCCACTTAGACATAAGTGTCTCAATTTTACAAACTACAGAGACGATAAGTGGTAAAACTAATACTGCATGTAGCTAAGTGTGGAGCCGAAAATGCGAGGGGGTTTCTTTCAAAAGCTCTATATTTTTAAAAAATAAACTTTATTAGGTGGATGGAAGGGATCGGTTGGAGATGAGTAATAGTTTGAGAGATGGGAAGAGAGAGAGATTGGTGGCCCATTGTGGGGGGGGGGGGGGATGGGAAAAGGCGTCGGTTGGAGATGCCCTTGGTGCCCGATGAAGTGCTAAAATCACTTTTTGCCTGATGCTTAATTGATTATTGTGTATGTGCACTACTTGAATTACATTTGCATCAGTGAACACGCTGTAAATAAATGTCGAGAGTATCACTATCAGAAATATGGGCTAATACAACTATTCAAAAACGACGGTTTAAAAACCACTGTATTTTCGAAGATTAAATGACAGTTTCTGAAACCTTCATTTTTTCGTCAAAAATACAACTGTTTGGACAAAACCACTTTATTTTTCTTCGAAAAAATAGCGGTTCTACTAAGCCACTATGTTCTACAATGGGTTTACATCGGTTTAAATGAATCGCTATTCATGTAGAGCGGTCTAGATGAACCGCTGTTTTCGTATTGCCGTGGTTACAACACTGAACCGCTCTACACGCAAGAAAAACCGAAAATGACAAATTTCACATTAGAAATTGAGTTGGCGACATAATTAAGTTCATAAAATTAAAACATCCCGCAATAATACCAATAGGTTTTCATATAAATTAAAGTAAAAAAACATTTACCATGTAACTAATTAAATTTAACGTAATAGGGTTAAAAGACATTTTGCACCCTCGTTAGATGGGTTATATGCAAAACCCCCCTGTTGTTCGGGGATATACAAAAACCACCCTGTCACATGATGGACGTTAGACAAATAGCACCTTCTATTAAATCAAATTTTTTTGGGACCATTATACCCTTGAAATGGTGAATTTACATAGATGTCCATACCACATTGTTCTTGGTGTTCTTGATTAGTGTTGTTGGTGTTCATGACGTTCTTCACCCCAACTAGCAACACCACCACCACCACCCATGGTCTAAAATCAAAATACAAATTCATCTATCACCATTACTACCCAAATCACTTCACCACCTAAATTACTATCCATCACCATTACAATACAACACCATCACTACCCAAACTTCAAATGAAATTGAATGTTCAAACACACAGTTTGGACTCAGTTTATGGGTGGTGATATATCTCAGAATGGTCGGCAAGCAGATTATATCTGCTATTACGATGAACGAGACCAAATCACAACAAATCATCATAGTCCATGGATATACGAACAATCAAACAGATGTGAGGTTGAACTAAATCGATCAAACCTTCAAAATAGCGCAGATTCGGCAGAGTACCAAACAGCAGAATGGTGAAGGGAAAAAGGAAATCAAAGCTTGATAGGGATACAGTGGTGCGTAGAACAGCCCAGCGGCGCACCTAAGTCTTTACCTTACTTGCTGAAGTTGTGGTTGATTCACCTACCCGTGCCCTTGTTGACGGAGACGAAGAAGAAGGGGGAGGAAGAAGAACAGGCGGCTAGAGCTCGATTCTTGCCAAAGAAGAGGAGGAGATGGCGGTAATGGGCTAGAGGGACATCAATGTCCTCATCTTCGCCGTCGCCTGCTACGAGAGCTTCACCGCAAACGACATCGCCGTCGCCGCCACAATCTGGGTCGTCTTAAAACGCGCCGGTGATTCCTTCTCCGCCGTCGCGGCAGGGAATTTCGAGATCTCCGCCGCCACCCACCAGATCTTCAACATACAATAACCACCGACGATTTCGTCGGATCTTTCTACTGGGATGGTCGTTGGGATTGCAATTGGTGGCTTTGGTGATTATGAGCCTGTTGTTCATTTTTTTGCAGGAAGAAGAAGAGAATGGCTTTGTTCTCCCGTGGGTGGAGTTCAACTGAAGGAGGAGAGAGGGAGGAAGAGAGAGGAAGGAAGAGAGAGAATAGGGTTGGAAAAAATGAGAAGAGGGTGAGAAGAAATGATTAAATATTGTGTACTTTTGCTCCATTGTTAGGGTAAATATTTCCTTTTACCCCTCCGTTAGGGTTCCGTTACCTTCCGTCCACAGTCAGGGGTGGTTTTTGTATATCCCCGAAAAATGGGGGTTTTTTTTGTATATAAACCATCTAACGAGGGTGCAAAATGTCTTTTACCCAACATAATATTGCTAAGTATTCAAGTATTCTTCCACGCTTGGACATGATCATGCTACTCCTTACATGGGCGATTATCGCACCAACGAAATAACAAGATATACATGTATTAATTATAAACTATATAGCTAGCAAGCTAGTTTTTGACATAATATATTGCACGTACATATATGTGTTGGAAAAACATACCTTAGACGCATTCTCCATCAAATCCACCATATAACGTGGGAAAAAATGAAGGATTTCACTCTCAATGTACTCGCCTCTGAGCTAGTCGATTTCCGCCGGGAGATTCAGGTACTTTTCGCAGGGCTTCTGAAGATGTTCACATGTGTTCCTAAGGAACAAGTAAAAGGACATGGTGGTGTCGTTATAGACCTTGGTCCAAGTTGAAAAACAAGGTCTGCATTTCTTCCACCCAGGCTTATAACACAATACGCGATATAGGGGATGTCCATCGAGTGCTTTACCAATTGGGATTATGTCTCTCCATTCCGGCGCTGCATGCTGACCTTTAATGCCTGAAAGGGGGTTAGTCTGCTTGAGGCAATCATCCCAGCGATACTTCCCATTAATAGGGGTATATATTTTTCTGCGTTGTATTCTCCGCAAACTTGTAACACTTTTTCCATCCTCACCTGCCCCGACCAGATAGACGAATGTTGAATGCAAAGTGAAATATAATTCGTAACCCGGGCAGGGTTCTTGTGGTTCGGAGTCTTGCGCAAATCTTGTACGTCAGCAGGATACGTGTAGGTTTCATTCTTGAGAATACTCTTGAAAATGGTGTGAATCAACCCTGTCATTCTTGTTGCTGGTGGAAGAATTATCGTCAGTCTTCAGGTTAAATGGTAAAATTGTACATGCATAGATCATGTCTTCATCGTCATGATCATGGTCGACGTCCCTGCTCTTTTAACGCGTGAAGAAGAAGATTTGAGGGTTCTGTAGTGCACCTAGAAGTTGTCCTTCCCAGCCGACACTTTATTGTAGGTATTCCCTAAGTATTGCTTTAATCATTCCTCTTGTACGTATAGATGGCATGCTTGTGTATGTCTGCAAATGGGGATCTATTTCATCTTCAATCCACTCCACCAAATCAAAATCAAATCTGCGATCATGAAAAAACCTATTCTTCCTATATTTTCATTCATTATTCTTCTTGTTTTTCTTCTGACCACATATGTAAATTACTTGTTTATCGACGCCGACTTCCGGATCCCCCATGCGATGTGTGTTCGACAAGATGGCCACACCCCGCTTCTTGCTTTCATCTTGTTCTTTTCCACTTTGCGATAACACTCGTTATATCCCTCATGAATACGTCTCATATCCTACACAGAAGAAAATAACAAGTGACGTTAGTTAATCAAAGCTTCTTATCCTACAAAGAATAAACAAACGAATAACATAGTCCGAGTACCGATTAACAAGATCGAGAATCGTACAAATTGTTCGAGTTCCGTAGCAGCTACACCGCGAGTGACGATCATAAACATCTAGTACTAATCAATGTCGACTTGGCTAAACCGAGGCTCGACTAGATTAGACGAGATTCGACTACACTAAATCCAACGCCGTATAACCTAGTTCACTAGTAAAAATCAACAACATGGAGTACCGATCAATTACGACTTGGATAACCCAAGACTCGACTTGTCTTTCCGAGATTCGACTCGCTAGATCCAACATCGTTGGACCTAGACTGCTATTACCCATGAACGAGATCGAATTCGACGCGGATAATCCGAGACTCGACTACGCTATTTTTGGAGGTGCATGCGTGACAATTGAGGTTCACACACACACACACACACACACACACACACACACATATATAAAGAGAGAGAGATAGAGAGATATAGAGAAAAGGGGTCATTGTTGCTGTGTATAATACCTAGCAGTAGTACTATATATACAGGTGCATGATCATCGTCAGTCCTATCACTTAATCTACAATTGATCACATGCACATGGATCCATATTGGAAAGAAAACGTACAGATTAACTATTACGTACATACCTGCAAGTGTTGTTGATCCACCATAGTCTAGATTGTATGTTTGTCGTTCGAGAAGAGAAGTAGGAAAATAATTCTGATGAGAAGGGTTTAAACGAATAGGGTTCATAGCTGTATACCTATGTAAGGTTTGTATAAGTAAACCATGGTTTAGGCCAAACCGCGTTTTTAACTTCGAGTGGGTTGGCCCAAACCGTAGTATCCATTAATTTTTTTAAATTATTTCACATGCAACGCACTTTTTGCGGGTCTCAATTTCGGGGATTAAATTGCGAGGGGATAAGGTTTCTTCTTCAGATGTGTTATGAAAAGTTGCAGGTGAGGTCTCCTTCCTCTCTCTCTCTTTCTCTCCTTCTATCTCTTGATTTCATGAATGGGATCTGATCATGATTTCCTTTCTCTACAGGTCGACCGATCGAACCAGAAGCAGGCGAAGGGAACAAGAAGACGAGGAGGCAGAGCAGCGCTCAGGAGAAGAAAAGAGAAGAAGAAGGCGACGGCGAAGAATCCAGTAGCAACGCCGTCGCACTTCCAACCCTACTCGGCTGCAGAATCATCTCTCGCTCTGCCTCTTCTTTGTATTCTTCTTCTTTTTCTCCTCTTGTATTGTTCTTCCATCTTTTAGTTGTGGTTCTTCAATTTTGTTACTTTTTTTGTTCACATCTGTGATTTATATTGAAGAGCTGATGATGTCCATGCTGCCGTATAACCTGTTGTTGTTGTGATGGCCGGTGGTAATCTGTGAGTGTTCTTGTACTGTTGTGGAGATGGTGTATCGATCAACAAGATTGAGTACCGATCAAATACATTGACTATTGATCAACTAGATCAAGTATCGATCAACAAGATTGAGTATCGGTCAACAAGATTGAGAATCGATCGACAAGATTGCGGTTCACCGTAATTTTTTTATTTTTATTTAGGTTAAATTAATAATAATAAATTATCAAACATAATAATAACAATAACAATAACAATAATAAAAATAAATGATACTATTATAATCGTATGAAAAATACAAACAAGCGGTATCAATAAACCGCTATATTTAAAAAAAAAAAAAAAAAAAAAAAAAAAAACCTTAAGGAAACCTTTATCAGAACAGCTATATTAAGATAACGCTATTAATAAATAGCGGTTCTAAAAACTGCTACATTTTGATGAAATAGCGGTTTGAAACCGCGTTGAACTCAAATACAGCTGACTTGTAGATAACAGTTTACAAACCAACATAAAAACCGCTACTTTTTTGATTAATAGCGGTTTCTGGCTATTTTACAGTGGTTTGAAGCCGCTGTATTAGGCCATAAATCTAGTAGTGTATAACACCAAATAGCAATGAATACGCCATGGTAAACTAAACTCAAATAGCGAAATTGTTTGTAAATGGGAGCAGCTCAACTGTAGAGCATTTGAAGCCCCTGCCTTATGTCCCGGTTTCACGCTCAGTTAGATATTGTAATTCCTAAAAAATGCCAAAACTTGCTTCTCTCGAAAAAAAAACCCAAAACTTGTCATTTTTTATAGTTGAACTTGTCAGGGCATCTCCAACTCTATTGGGGACGAGGGGGAGGGGGGTGTGGTGCTATGGGGATAAATTTTGTCTTGGATGTGGGATTGTTACGGGAGATTTCTCCATAGACATCCCTTCCCCATCCCCATCCCCTCCCCCTACATGGAGTGGTTAATTAATTTAATACTTGACAATAGTAATTACACTTAGTAAGATTTGATGATTATATTATGTTCTTTTTATTATGATTAATTACTTTACTATTTTTATTGTTAATAAAAATTAATAATGTATTCACGATTGTTGAAAAGCATATTTACGAAAATTCATCATCATCTTCTTCTTCTTCTTCTTCTTCTTCCTCTTATTATTATTATTATACCAATATATATACATAATTTATATTTACTTTTTTAGTAATAATAATTTATTTTTAATCATTAAATATATATTAAAAAAAATCGAGTGGAGGGAGATGAATGGTTTGGAGATGAGTAGTAGTTTGGGGGAGGGAGAGAGGGGAAATGGTGGGCCCGAGGGGGAGGGAGGAGGAGGTCAGGGGAGCGGGGAAATGAGATGGGTTGGAGATGCATACAGGTGGCAGCGGGTCGGGCCGTGCGTGCCGGGTTAAGGTCGTGCCTTGGCGCGACGGGTTGGGGCCGTGTCGTGCCGAAAGGGTAGGGTGGGTCGGGTCGGGCCGTGCTCGAAGGGAGCTGAAATATAGCCCGTGTCGTGCCCGGTCGCTTGCACGTGTCGACCCGTGGAGCGGGCCAGGTCGAAAGAGGTAGTTTTAATTTATTATTATTATTATTATTATTATTATTATTATTATTATTATTATTATTATTATTATTATTATTATTTATATATATTATTATCAAGAAACTAATATAAATAAACTAACAATTACTAAAAATAACAAACAAGTTAAAAAAATTGAAACAATTTATTAATTAACTTAACTTTTGAAATGTTACAAATGTTAGAAATAATGCATCACTATAGTTGTGGTACATCCCAACTAGGTCGGCATCTACCCAACTATCTATCATTTGCATTTTTTTCTAAACTTTAAATGTAGAAAAAATAAGAAAGATACATTTACTTGGTCTATTGTTTCTAAACTAACTTCATTCTTCTTCGCCGTTTTTCGTAAATAATACCATATACTTGGTCTATTGTTTTTCCCTCGGCATCGGCTTTAAATATTGCATTAGTGAGTTCGTCCTCTCTTCCATTTTGGCACCGTCCCAATCTTTGGTGAGAATTAGCACCTCCAACATCTTCGGCGTCAATCTTGAACGCTTCTTTGATAACACTCTTTCACCTGCACTAAAATTCGACTCGGATACGCTACTTGAAACATGAGGGGTTAGTACATCACGTGCTATTATTAATAAGAAGTTTTTTTTACCCGTAGTGCCCGTACTCCTATTTTCTTCTAGGTCTATTATCATCGTTGTTTGTTCTAGCCGTCGATATACTTTGATCTAAACTTTCGAAATCTATAAATTGTTTGCGCTATCAATCGGATGCTCATGAAAAGTAATATTTTGTTGATATGCTGAATGCGCTAATGGATCATCCATTTGTTCTTGAAAATTACAACTAGTAGACATTTTACAATAACACTAACTACACAATTATTAAAACTACAACAAAAAAAGTAATTGCTAAAAATAAAACTTACAAACTTTCCGAAGATGTAGTATGATCGGAATAGCTTGTAGGAGTGGAAGTGAAAGAAGCTTGAGGAGACGAGGTAGTGCCGACAATTTGATCTTCAAAGCCAAGTATGAAAATTCCAGCACTTTGAGAGAGCTTAGTAGAAGATGAGATGCAGTTTTTGTGGGAATGAGTATGAAAAAAATTTATACTAGTTTTGGTATTTATAGGATGAGTATTTTTCCTACTTTCCCCTTTTAGCCCTAAAACTAGCCGTTTTATGGCAGTTGGGAGGGTTAAAATAGTCTTTTGTGAGACATATACCCGAATTTCCACTACTGCCCCTCAAAGTAGCCGTTACTATACAAAAAATGGGGGTTAAACGGTCATTTTAGGCTTTACAGCCGTTATGAAATAAAGGAAAGAAAAAATATCAGCACGCGGGCCGACCTGTGCGTGCACGTGCTGGGTCCGACCCGTGCGGGTTGAAGAACTCCGAATATTGAACCGGTCGTGCCCGGGTCTATGCACGCCGTCGTGTGGGCCGTGCTCGGGTAGGCTGCCAACCGTGCCGCGCTCGGGCCGTGTTTACGAAGGGTCGGGGCGGGTCGTGCCAAAATATCACGGGGGTCGGCACACCTTGCCACATTGAGAGAAGCCCTCAGTTACTATCATTTAATACATTTATTTTAACTTCAATGTTCTTTATTTTCATTCGTCATTTTTCTCTACCACATTTATGTCATTTTACAGACCTTTCACAATCAAATTCATTGTTCGTCATCTCGCTGATTAAAGATATTGCTCGTTCTTTCCTTCAATCAACTACCACTCTTGCCTTGAGCAAATGCAGATGGATTTTGGTTTGTTCATTGAGCTTGGAGATCGATTTCGTGGGTCGTTGTCGGGTGTTCCGCCACCAACTTCTGCGATACTCCAGAAAATATAGAGTCATACATTAACCCCAGTTCACTATCTTTTGGCCGTAAGTTATCTCGACGATCAATTTCATGGGTTGTTGCTGGGTTTGGTATGACTTTTTAAATCTTCAAGTCGACTTTGTTGTTGTTGTGAAAAAAAATTCGTGACAATGAAATTGACGAAACAAATTATTTATGTTTGATTAAAAAAACTCGATGTCATTTAAAGTTAGCAATGCGACACTTTTGTTTATAAGTGAAGATTACCATTTTATAATTTTACTTACTAATAAATATATGGTAAACCAAATTAATTGTCGTAGTATGTAAATAAAAAAATGTATTGGTGGATTGGCTATTTTGTTGTTTAAGAGCTTGTTTGGTAACAACTTAAAATCTCAATAATCAGCTGAAAATAATCTGAAAAGAAAATCCAACTTAAGTGAGAATCACAATCTGTTTGGTATGAGCTGAAATTATAGATCACTAACTTGATTCATTTAACAAAATTTAAAGAGTTCTAAAGTCAAATAATTGAATACACATATTTGTAACTGAAATGTGATTATGCTAATGTAAAAAGAAAATTAAAATTATTTTTTTAGAGATTTTAAGCTGCATAATTCCCAATTTTGGAGATTGTACAATCCCACACAGATTATTTTAATCCGCAGATTATCAGATTAAAATCTGCAAGCATAACAAACGAGATTGTTGAAAAGAAGACGATTTTAATCCAATTGGATTAAAATCTGGGATACCAAACATGCACTAAGAAGAAAAAATGTCCATTTTGTTTTTCAAATTTTAGTTTTACATTATAAAGGGAAAAGTCATAATTCAAAAACGGACAAAAAAGAAAAAAAAAAATCATACCAAACCTCTCAAAAGTATTCAAAACATATTGAAAGTGCAAAGTAAATTAAAAGTTCAAAAAAAGTCTTACCAAACCTAGCCTATATTTTCACTCAGATAATTCACTCCTCGTTATTTTATTTTATTTAGGGACACTCCTCATTATTTTCATTACATTATTTGATATTTTAAGTTGAAACCGAACACACTCCAATTTCAGTACTTGTATAATGTCGTCCAAATACGAAGTCCTATATTTTAAAAAGACTCCAAGATTTAATTGTTGAGCGTGTTTTCTGCACGTTCTGGTTGCTCTTATAAATCCGGAACTCTCAATTCCTGCAACATGTATTCAAATTTTGGAGTATTTGAAAGCGGAAAACATAGCACGTTATGTATCTAAACAACGCAGATTAGTTGAGGTTATAATCGTTTATCGGTAAGTATTACAATGGTACTTCTATCATTTAACGTTTTCTTTGCAAAATGCTTGGATCCTTCATGTACTAAAATCAATGCTAATCACTGACAAAGTACACCATTAATACAACCACTCAGTAATTACTTCGTCTGACGATTCTGACCCCACTTGCCAGTGCCCGTGGTCGACTGGTGATGGGCTTAAAAGGTAAAATAATAAATTACTTTAACGCCAATTGTTGTTTTTAAGACTAGGAGATTCTCTGTTTGTAAAAAGTTCTGAAAGAAATGCTCTGCAGAGCAATCAGATTTTATCATGATTTCATCAAAAGAAAAGGAAAAAAAAAAAAAGAGAGAGAGCGAAAGAGTTAAAGACACTTGTACCCCCTCATATTTGAAGGATATATACTTTCACCCACTTCAATTTGGGAAAGAACACTTTCACCTCTTTAGTGTGAATAATTCCAGGACACGTACGCCCCCTAATTTTTGCGTAGTCTATAGGAGTGGGGTTTCATCCCGATAGCAATTTCTAGAGTAAATTTGCCATCCAAATGACCCAATTAATGGTTGTAAGTCTCTTGAAGTTTGGTGCGGAAGGCGTGAAACTGTCATTTCCCAAACTAGTGTTGTTGTGTACGAAGTGTCTTTTGCCTAAAGAGATATTATACCCATTGAGGCAGCTTGGCATAGTTAAAATTGAGTGGGAATGTTTGGTTAAAACTATGTTCATTCAAAAATTCTAATTTTAACAAGATGAATCCAAATTTAAAAAGAGAACTTCATATTTTGAAAGGCTTAATTACTTAATGCATACCCCAGTTTGGCGAAACTCTCACATTGCAACTCCCAGTACTAAAACTCTCTGATTGCAACCCCCATTTTTAAAATACATGTCAATGTGAAATTGATAAAATATTCCATCCAAACACTAACTCTGTTACAAGGGAAAATTTGTCTAGGTAAAATTAAGAATATTATTTTCAAAATAATAAGATTAAAGAAATGAAAAAGAAATTAGTAAGGAAAAAGATTAGGAAGAAGCACCGTTTCTCCTATTAGTTTTCAACTTTCGATGCGAGAGTCTCCTTGGTTCTTCTTCTATTTCTAATAGGGGTGGCAACATCGCCCAATTTGGCCAAGAGAATTCTTCGTTACCTACAAGGCACTAAGCATTATGGGCTGTTATACAAAAGGGGTGGCAACATCGCCCAATTCAAAGTTCGCAGTTCACCTTTTGATCTGGTAAGAGAACCACGCTTCTCGGGATCTCACATCCCAGAAGATATTATACAGAGCAATTTGGACTACTTAGAAGTTTAATTATTGAATCATAGTTCTTAGAAATTTTTTCAGTTTCTTCAATTGTGAGTTCCCAAATTGATACAGAGGCACTATCCTTACACTCGTGTTCCTAATGATAGAGTTCAACTTCGCGTGTCTGGTGATGAACATCAACTAGACCTCAGACAGTTAAAGCTATAAACTTCAAGGACCAGACGACATTTCGGCCAAGGTAAGGTGGTATTGTTGGATAATTATTTCAGTTAGATATTGTTTCTCTTTATCCTAGTCTGTATCATTTAGTTCCTATTCTACAAGTTAGTTTATATTATACAGGAATAAGTTAGTAGTGAGCATTTCTTCAGGAGTCAGATATCATCTCATATTTTCTAAATTTTCTGTTAACTTAGAAAGCTCATTTAAAGGCTCCAGTATTTGTTGAATAAAGTTAATTCATTTTTCCCTTCCATTTTTCATATAAGCTTCAGCTTGTAACAGTGGTATCAGAGCCGGAGAGAAATCGGTGGGGGAGTGTTCACCAAGAAAAGCTGTAGCTTTTATTCTATCCAGAGTTTACCCAAGCTGTAGCTTTTTTCGGCCTCATCTTCTACCAGATAACGGCCTCAGAAAATAATTTTGTTCAAGCACCCATTCCACGTTTTGATGGTCATTATGACCATTGGAGTATGCTAATGGAAAATTTCCTGAGATCGAAGGAATAATGGGAGGTTGTTGAATCTGGTGAGGCTGCACCAGGGAAAGGCGAAACATTGACGAATGTCTATAAAGTAGAGTTGGAAGGGAGAAAGCCGAAAGATTTGAAGGGAAAAAGTTATCTCCTTCAGGCTATTGGTCGTTCCGTCTTGGAGACGATTCTTTACAAAGACACCTCCAAGAATATTTGGGATTCCATGAAGAAGAAATATCAAGGTTCTGCTAGAGTGAAGCGTGCACAACTTCAAGCTTGAGAAGGGATTTCGAGACTTTGCAGATGAAGGACGGAGAATCTGTCACAAAATATTGTGGTAGAACTATGGAAATAAGCAATAAGATGCGATTCCATGGTGAAAGAATGGACGATGTTACCATTGTTGAAAAGATACTACGCTCGCTCACACCAAAATTCGACTATGTTGTCTGCTCAATAGAAGTATCATAGGACATTGACGAGCCTTCTCTTGATGAGTTACAAAGCTCGTTGCTAGTTCACGAGAAAATATGTACAGAAGTTAAGCGGTAGAAGAGCAAGCCCTGAAAGCATCCACCAATGCTTATTCCTCAAGCCCCAAGGGCTGCGGTGGATGTAGATGAAGAGGGTATCGTGGAAATCGAGAAGGGAGCAAAAAACTCCATGCCAATTCTAATCAGTCTCAATGAAGAGGGAGAGGACATGATGGTGATAGATCCAAGGTAGAGTACTTCAGATGTCATAATTTCGGCCATTATCGTTCTGAATGTTATACCAAGCTGCCTAAGGATAAGGAAGAAAAGTCGAATTTCGCTGAAATCACAGAAGGGAATGACAAGGAAGCAGAGAAAGGTACCTGTTTTTAGACACAGGTTGTTGCAATCACATGAGTGGAAGTAAGTCCTCTTTCTCATACTTAAATGAATTCGTTCCACATTAAGTTTTGGTGATAGTTCTAACGTGAATGTGATGGGGAAATGTGATATTAAATTGCAAATCAGGAATGGTTGTATGGAGACAATATCTAATGTGTTGTATGTTCTTGACTTGAGAAACAATTTATTAAGTGTTGGACAATTGCAAGAGAAGGGTTATGTTATTACTATCAAGAATGGTTCTTGTGAAATTTATGATCCTAACAGATGAGTTGTTACTCTTGTAAAAATGAGTTCAAACAGGTTGTTCCCAATGAAAATTAAGAATGTTCAATCTTGCTTAATGGCTGAACTGGAAGTCCCTTCGTGGCTGTAGCACTTTCGATATGGACATTTGAGTTTTGGTGGATTAAAAGCTCTAGAGCAGAAGAATACGGTAGCAGGTCTTCCTCAGATTTCATTTCCTTCCCGAGTGTGCCAAGAGTGTGTTGTTAGCAAGCAACATCGTTCTCAATTTCCAAAGGGAACGTCTTGGCGAGCAAAATGTGTTTTGGAATTGGTTCACTCCGACATTTGTGGACCAAAAACTCCTATATCTAATGGAGGTAAACGATACTTTATTACCTTCATTGATGACTACTCGCAGAAAACTTGGGTCTATTTTTTACAGGAAAATTCGGAGGCTTTTACTTCATTTAAAAGCTTGAAGGCTCGTGTAGAAAATGAGACAGGAAAGACTATATAGTCTCTTCGTACTGATCGTGGAGGCGAGTATTGCTCAACAGAATTTTAAAATTTCTGTGAAAATCATGGCATACGGAAGGAGCTCACAACAACTTATACATCACAGCAGAACGGTGTAGCGGAAAGGAAAAACCGAACCATCCTTAACATGGTGCGAAGCTTGCTGGAAAATGGAATTTCAAAATCCTTTTTCCCTGAAGCTGTAGTTTGGAGCATTCACATATTGAACCGGACTCCAACTCTTGCGGTTCGAGATGTTACACCAGAGGAGACTTGGTGTGGAAGGAGACCATGAGTACACCATTTCAAGTTTTTCGGATGCATTGCCTATGCACATATCCCATATAAAAAGAGGAAGAAGCTCGACGATAAAAGTGAAAATTGTGTTTTTATCGGCGTCAGTGAAGCATCGAAGTCATACAAGTTTTTGATGAGGCTAGTTCTTGGGATAGGGGGAGACAACAACCTACTCAAGCCATATGTGAAACGAAAGTCAATGAAGATGCTCCAGTGATAGTGAAACCAACCACCGAATGTCCAGAAAAGGAAACTCAAGCTTCTGAAAATTTGCCAACGAGAAGAGACGTAGCAGATAAATCTCTTCTTCGTGTTCGAATAAGGCCTTCCTGGATGCAAGATTATGAGGTAACTGGAATTAATACAAGTGATGATGCGGTTACTTACTACACACTATTTTCAAACTGTGATCCCACAACTTTTGAAAGTGCAATCAAAGAAATGAAGTGGCAACAAGCAATGGATGTTGAGATTGAAGATATTGAAAGAAATAACACTTGGGAATTAACTAAGCTCCCTGAAGGACACAAGACAATTGGTGTAACGCGGGTCTTTAAAACGAAGCTAAAGAAAAATGGTGAAGTGGAAAAATTCAAGGCACGGTTGGTAGCTAAGGGATATAAGCAAGAGTACGAGGTCGATTATATGAAAGTTTTTGCCCCAGTTGCGAGACACAACACAATCAGATTAGTGATTGCAATGGCCGCGCAGAATTCATGGCCCATCTTCCAGCTAGATGTCAAGTCGGCATTCTTGCACGAAAGCTTGAAAGAAGAGGTATTTATTGATCAACCCATGGTTATATTAAAGTTGGACATGAGCATAAAGTGTATAAACTGAAGAAGGCTGTTTACGGACTAAAACAAGCTCCACGAGCTTGATAAAGTCGCATTGAGGCCTACTTTTTGCGAGTTGGTTTTCAAAAATTCCCCTATGAACATACACTGTTTGTTATGGTTGGAGGTGAAGGAAAAATGCTCATTGTCTCTGTATACGTTGATGATCTCATATTTACCGGAAACTGTGATGAGATGTTTAAGGAATTCAAGAAATCCATGATGGACGAGGTTGAGATGTCAGATCTTGGTAAGTTGCATTATTTTCTTGGTATAGAAGTATTGCAAAGTGATGCTGGCATTTTTGTTTATCAAAAGAAATATGTTAGAGAAGTGTTGGACAAGTTTCGGTTGACGGGTTGCAATTCCGTGAACACTCCGGTTGAGTTTGGCTTAAAGCTTAACAAATATAAAGAAGGGAAAAGGATGGAGTGCACACTTTACAAACAGATTGTAGGCAGTTTATGTACTTAACTGCTACAAGACCGGATATAATGTATGTTGTAAGCCTCATTAGAAAATATATGGAGGAACCAACTGAGATGCACCAGCTAGCGGCCAAGAAAATTCTTCTTTACCTACAAGGCACTAAGGATTATGGGTTGTTCTACAAAAGGGGTGGCAACATCGCCCAATTCGAAGTCCGCGCTTGATCTGGGTAAGAGAACCACACTTCTCGAGATCTCACATCCCATAAGATATTATACAGAGCAATTTGGACTACATAGAAGTTTAATTATTGAATCATAGTTCTCGGAATTTTTTTCAGTTTCTTCAATTGTGGGTTCCCAAACTGATACAGAGGCACTATCCTTACACTCGTGTTCCTAATGATAATTTTCAACTTCGCGTGTCTGGTGATGAACATCAACTAGACCTCAGACAGTTAAAGCTATAAACTTCAAGGACCAAATTGGGTACCACGATTTCACTCTCGACGACATTTCGACCGAAGTAAGATGATATTGTTGGATAATTATTTCAGTTAGATATTGTTTCTCTTTATCCTAGTCTGTAGCATTTAGTTCCTATTCTTTAGGTTAGTTCCTATTCTACATGAATAAGTTAGTAGTGAGCATTTCTTTAGGAGTAAGTCATCTTCTCCTAGTTTATAGATTTTCGGTTAACTTAGAAAGCCTATTTAAAGGCTCCAGTATTTGCTAAATAAAGCGCATTCATTTTTTCCGTCCATTTTTCATATAAGCTTCAGCTTGTAACAGATATTGATTCTGGGTTGCTGATTCGTGGTGCGAAATTGGGTGATGCTGGCCGAGGGTTTATGAGTGATTAAAATGTAACTTTCTTTTGCAAAGAACAGAAGAGAAATCTTAGTCGGTACTGGGCAGAGGGTGGAGGCGATGGTGGTGGTTCTAGCAGCGTTGATGTGTTTGCGGCAGTGTTCATATTTCTAATAGAAAGATTGTTTTACCCCTAACAAATGGGACTAGTTTGTCAAGTAACGGAATATTTCCTAAAGGGGTGGATGACAAAAATTTACCGATTTCACATTGGCATGTATTTTGCAAATGGGGGTTGCAATCAGGGAGTTTTAGTACTGGGGGTTGCAATGTGAGAGTTTCTCCAAACTGGGGGTATGCATTAAGTAATTAAGCCATTTTAAAAAAGACACCTTACAATGTTGTTTGGTCGCCCGTCTATCAGTGAATGCTAAAATTTTAATAAAGAATTCAGGAATCCACTTCTATATTTAGGATTCCGGATTCCAATAAAAAAACACGTAGTATCGTAACTATTTACTACACATGATTGCAATTTTGAGTCATTTGTGTATATCGTATGGAAAAATGATATTGCTTATGGGTCTCTCTCTCTTTTTAGGGTAAACATGGATTTTACAAAAGGTGAAAGCCCAACAAATCAGGATACAACACCGGCCCAAGATGGAATATTTATAAAAGTGGTCTCAAAACCTAATTCAATAGCATTTCTTGCAAACCTTCAGCAAATGTATTGCCATTCCTCTTCACATGGGATAACCGCCGCAGCAAGAGGGCTCTCAACAGATCTGAACATTCCTTCAGCTCATTTTCCATTTCTTGAGAGATTCTTCCTAGCTTCTATCATCTTTTCCTTTTTTGAACTAGATTGAGAGCTACGAAGGAGTCACTTTCTGCTATTATGTTTCATATATCCTTGTTCCTTGTAAGGATGACACATTCCTTAATCGCATAAAGTTCGATTACAAAAGGATCAATCTCTGAGGACGACAATGTTGGATTTTGCCGATGATGAGTTTGCCTGAGTGGTCTCTAACTGCTACTCATATACCGCATGCATCGCTTGCTTACAACATTCAACCGTCACAATTAATCTTGGTCGAACCCGGAGAAGGAGGCAGCCATACGTCTTCTCCGATGATGTTCTCGGGCGACGGGAGAAGAGATTCCTCAGCGCTGACTGTCATCTTATATCAAGATAAGTAATTTGTGCCGTTTTTTTGTAGATCTCTGCACAAGAGAGCTTTTTATGGTTGAATATGAGGTCATTTGACGAGCTCCAAAGAGCCCAAACAATCACCGTCAAGATTTTTTCTTTATGTTGTTTCTTGGCTGAATATGGATAACACCCATCCACTAATCCCACTATTTTGCATATATAGTTTGAAGTCGGCCAAATTCCAGACACCCCTTGCCAACTTGCAGCTTTGGAATTGGTGGTCAACACTTTCGAGGTCCGATTGGCACCAAGGACAAGCTTCTCTGCTACAGGTAAATCATCTTTCCAGCTCTTCCATGCCTGAAACAAGATATTTTTGAGGACCTTTATTCTGAAACTTTGAAAGTCAGTTCTTCACATAGCCATTAGATGCCTGACCCATTGAAAAATTTAACTTGCAAGCAAGTCTAAATCCCTATGAGACTGTGCATCCTCCAAGATATGAATAGTACCGTATAATACAACCATCTTCAGCAAATACATGGATATCCAACCGTAGAATCGAGGCAACATATTCCTCCCACAGGTAATTTTTTAGCTTGCCCATGCCCCAACATCTGTCATGATTAATAAACTCTGCAACTTTTATTTTGATACCATTTGGGTTGGGGGTAATAACTTTCAAATTTGGCTGGCTCAGTATCTAATTTTCACTAAATAGATCAATATAAGTGCCGCTGCGAAGTTTTTTGAATAAACCTTTCTGAAGCAGATTCCTACCAGCTAAATTTCTCCTTAAAACGAAGGATATTTGCTGAGGAAATTTAATATCTGCATCAATTAAACTACAGTTCTTAAAATATATGGATCTCCGATGATCCCCACGCCAATTTGGCTAGGAGAGCTGTGTTAAACAACTATAGATCACGAAACCCAAGGCCACCGTCTCCTTTGTTAAATTTAAATGATCCAAGCTAATACAGTGCATACCTTCGTGCTATAATCGTTTTCCCACTAAAAATCGTGTATTCATTTCTCAAGTTCATAGCATGTACCTGTAGGGAGTAAAAGACAGTCCATTATGTGATTTGGATTTAATTCCTCAATTGACTTTATAAGAAGTTATTTCCCTGTTGTGGAGAGGGTTTTCTGCTTCCATGATTTTAATTTATTGCAAACCCTTTTAATTAGCATTTGAAAAGTAATATTTTTTTATTGCCAATGGTAGTTGAAAGCCCAAAGTAATAATCGTATTTTCCTTCCACGAGAACCCCACAAAGTGATCCAGTTATTGTCGATCCTCTACCTTAACATTTTCTGTGAACACCGCAGCCCACTTTTGAAACTAAACAGTTGTCCCAAGGCATATGATTAATCTTGTAATTTATTCTATAAAAGTGTTATTTCATTGTAAGCTGCATTTGTAACTATTAGGCTATCGTCAGCAAAGAAGAAGTGCGAGACACTAGGTCCCCCTCTTGAAGAAGCCACACCCGATATGTGTTTATTATGTAAATAATATATAAGCCTACGAGACTGTGCCTCGCTCACCAGGAGGAAGGGTAGGGGGAAGCGGATACCTCTGTCTCAAACATCTCTCAGGTATAATCTTTCCCACTACTTTACCATTAATAATCAAACCGTAGGTAACAGTAGACGCATGTCATGATGATCCCACATGACCCTTCATTATAGTTTTCATCGTATGGATCAAATCGAACATAGTAAATATTTTACCAGTTTACCTTTTGGACAAAGCTGACTGATTTTCAGAAATAAATTGTGGGAGAAAATAATTAAGACGATTGGCAAGAAATTTTAAAATCACTTTGTAAATAGTGCACATAAGCTGATCGGACGAAAGTTAGCCGCCTTACATACATGTTTCACCTTAGGGATGAGTGCAATAAATATATGAAATTTGTCTTCAACATCCTTACCAAACAGTGGCAAGAATCCTTTTTTGAACAACGCGGAAATCAATCATGACCTAGAGCTTCATTTGAGCTCTGGTTCTAGGCTGGATTTTTGATATCCTGAAAGTAATTTTCCAACCCTTATAGCATAGGCTTCATTTGAGCTCTATTTGGATCATTAGTGACAATTAGATCCTTGAGGTATCCATCTAGGTGCTGAGTAATACTCGATCATCCATATGCCAAGTATTGTTACTGTCTTCAATGCCAAAGATCTGGTTCACGTGTTTCCTAATAGAGGCATTTCTAAAAATCTTGTATTCTTGTCTCTCTGTTGCATCCAAATAGCTTTGGATCTCTGCATCCATATGATTTCCTTGTAATGACAAAATTTCGACGGATCTTACTAATGATTGCAGACGCGGCATGCTACAAGACTATCCAAGTTTGTATAATTCTTCATTGAATTTATGTCACACTATCATGTTCGGGCGCTATGCATGGATATGACATAATTCTGCAATGAATTTACATTCTTTGTTCCGACGATGTCATGGAAAATTTCACATTTCTTTTCTTAGGGTAAAAATGGATTTCACAAAAGGCCAAAGCCCAAAACAAAACAGGCAACATCACCGGCCCAGAAAGGGCATATCTGTGGAAGTGGCCTCGAAACTCAATTCAAGTGCCTTTCTTGCAGACCTATCAGCAAATGTGTTGCCATTCATTTTCACATGAGATAGCCGTCACGGTGAGAGGGCTCTCAACAAATTATTTGATGGTCATGGAAGTTGCCTTTTTGCAAACTATTGAGCTAGCATGTGGATAGTATGTGATGAATTTCGGTTTGAAAATTCAACCGCCATTGTCAATTTGGAGTAAAGTGTCCCACATATGTATATTGCAGGGGTTTGCAGTGAAAAATTAAAAGTGTAGGGGATTTTGTGTCAAAAAACATTTTGTAGGTATGTTTTGTGTCTATTACCCCAAAATTAAACAATAATACACCGCTCCTAACAAGTTTCGGGTTTGACCAATTCAATAAAATTTTAATTCTTCAGAAAAAGTAATAATTTTTTTTGAGAAACCCTAATCTATTAAATTAAATTCATGAACTCGACTGAACTCGACTTTTATGTAGCAACATTAAATTGAAACGACTCAACAGTAATTAAAATGCTTAATCCCTCACATATGAAGTTGAAAAATAAATTTAAGATGCATTTATTATTTTATTTGAGAGTAAAGATGCATTTATTTTTTCACTAAAAATAAAACTCTATTTATTTTTCATAATTATCTCAAAGTGCCATACATTAATTGCCCCAGCTAGATAAGAAAAACCAACTTTTATCTAAACTTCAGTAATTTTTGAGTGGTCACCAGTTGCCCAGCCGAAACACCATTTTCACCCTAAAAATTCCCAAAAAACAAAATAAACGAAATTAGTGTTGAAAACATGCATGTGCACGCAGTGTACTGTGTACAACCACCCACCGTAGCATAATCCCATAGAGGAGGGTCAAAATGTCAAATACCAATACACACAGAAGAGAGTGTACACAGAGCTCACATACACTCAGTACCATAGGACTGCCCACGTGCCACCTATAAATACGCCACGTCAGTAATTGATGACGACAATAATTACTTTGAGCTTTCTAGATCTCTCTCTCTGTTAAAACCCCTCCCAAACACAAACAAATCCTTCAAAGTTACAATCTTTTTTTATAGAGAGAGAAAGCAGCCATTTCTAACTCTTTATCACACCTTTCAAGCTTCAACCTTTTTAAATCAAGAAAATCAAGAATCAGTTAGACAGAGCTCTAGAGAGCCAGAGAGAGAAAACCCAAATGGGAGAGGTTAGAACTTAGACCTCTCTCCAAAAACCCACTCTGTTTTCGTTTCAAAGATCATGTCTTTGCTGTGATTTCACTCTTTTCTCACTGATTTGGGTGTTTTCTTGTTTTTTTACAGGAGGAGAAGAAGCCAGAGGAGAAGAAAATGGAGGAGAAGAAGCCAGAGGAAGTGAAAGAGGTGGTGGAGAAGAAGGAGGAGCCCAAAACAGAGGAGAAGAAACCAGATGAAGGTGAAAAGAAGGCTGAGGAGGCGGCGGCGCCGCCACCGCCGCCGCCGGAGATTGTGCTCAGAGTGTTCATGCATTGCGAAGGCTGCGCAAGAAAAGTCCGTCGCTGCCTTAAAGGGTTCGAAGGTAAATTAACATTTTCTTGATCTGGGTATTGAAAAAGATGTGATTTTGTGTCTGGGTTTTTGTGGGTTTTTCTTGAAAAAATTATCTTGATGTGTTTGGCTTAACATTCTTGATTGATGAAACTCATTTCATATCCCAATCTGGGTATTGAAAAAAATTCGATTTTGTGTTTGGGTTTTTGTGGGTTTTTCTTGAAAAAAATTCTTGATGTGTTTGGCTTAACATTCTTGATTGATGAAACTCATTTCATATCCCAGTCTGGGTATTGAACAAGATTTGATTTTGTGTTTGGGTTTTTGTGGGTTTCTTGAAAATTTGATTTTCTTGATGTGTTGGGTATTGAAAAAGATTTGATTTTGGGTTTGGTTTTTTGTGGGTTTCTTGAAATTTTACTTTCTTGATGTGTTTTTGGGGTTTTTGTTTCAGGTGTTGAAGATGTGCAGACAGATTGCAGGACACACAAGGTGGTGGTGAAGGGTGAGAAAGCAGATCCATTGAAGGTTCTTGAGAGGGTTCAGAGGAAGAGTCACCGCCAGGTGGATCTCCTCTCTCCGGTCCCCAAACCGCCGTCGCCGGCGGAGGAGAAGAAGCCGGAGGAGAAAGAGGTGGCTAAGCCGGAAGAGAAGAAAGAAGAGGTATCAAAAGCTTCATTTTTTTTACTACTTTCTACTTTTGCTACTTTAACTTCAACGGTTGGATTTGGACTTTTATGGACAAATTTGGATTCTTATTCAACAATTTTTTATTTTTTTGAAATCTCTCTTTTGCAGCCACAAGTGATTGTTGTGATCCTCAAAGTTCACATGCATTGCGAGGCCTGTGCACAAGAAATCAAAAGACGAATCCTCCGAATGAAGGGTAATTTTCTAATTTCCATCTCTCTGTTTTCAAATTCAAGAAAATGAAATAAAAACAGAACATGAACTAGAAACAGAGAAAAGACTCTTTTTTACCCTTTAGTCACCATCGTTCACTTCACTAGTTGTTCATTCTCTAAAAAACGAATAAAATATTCCAATTCCAAACAGATTCCTAGCTAGATCACCCTAAAAAGATCCCAACTTTATTCTTTTCAATCCCTAGTATACTAGTATCAATTGAGGTCAATTTCATATAGATTTGAAAAAGACCCAATTTGTTTCATTCAAATTCATTAGTGGGTTTGAATTTTGCAGGAGTAGAGAATGTGGAAGCAGATCTGAAGAGCTCACAAGTGACAGTGAAGGGTGTTTTTGAGGCACCAAAGCTAGTGGAGTATGTGCACAAGAGGACAGGCAAGCATGCACTGATAGTGAATCAAGAACCGGAGAAGAAACCGGCGGAAGGCGGCGGCGACAAGGAGGAGAAGAAGGCGGACGCCGCAGCGGGCGAGGGAGGCGAAAAGGAGGCTAAGAAAGGGGAGGAGGAAGGCAAGGAGAAGAAAGAAGGAGACGGCGGAGATGCGGCGGCGGCGCCGCCGCCCGCGGCGGAGGAGGCACCGGTTGTGGTGGAGATGAGGAAGAATGAGTTTTACTACAACTACCCACAACACAACCAGGTCTATGCTGCTTACCCAGCTAGGTATGAGTTGTATGCCCAGCAATACCCTCCTCAGATCTTCAGTGATGAGAACCCTAATGCCTGCTCTGTGATGTAAATTATGAGGTTGTGAGGGGTAAATTAGGAAATGGGTAAAAGTTTCAATCTCTCCATCGCACCTACCTTTGGTGGTCGACATGTGCCATGTTTGGCTCTTTTGGTATAAAAAGTCTGCAGGAAAAAGAACTGTAGAATTTTGTGAGGTTGGTATTTTTTTCTTGTACTTTTATGTTATTTTTGAGTCTTTATGGGGGTACATATAGATAATAAAATAAGGGCTTCAATATTAAACGAATCTACAATCTCGTACTCCTAGAACTTTTTTTTTTTTTTTTTTGATGAAATTTTGTATATTAAAAAACCAGGAAAAACAAATTACAACTAAAAAACTCTTTCTTCCACAACTACTATCTGCACACTAGCAGGTAGTAAGTTGCCATTCTCCTCACTAACAACTTTGCAGCATTTTCTAACAAAATTGGCTAAACAGTGTGCCACTTGATTAGCTACTCTAGGGACAAAATTAACCTGATAATTGGGAAAACATCTCAACACCTGGGCAATGCTATCAGCTTCTCCTCTTACCTTCCATGAAGCTTTCTTCGGCTCTGCCACGGCTATGGCAGCTTCCTTGGAGTCAGTTTCTACAATAACTTTGTCCAAATGTCTTCTCTTGGCGTACTCCTAGAACTTTGTTTATGTGGTGATATCCTTGGGGGCAGACACTTTCATTCATTTGCGTTTGTTAAATGACATTTTCACCCCTTCTTCACAACATTTGCACTCCACCGATTGTGAGAGTGTGCGGGTTAAGGAGCGGCCTGGGGCAGGCCCTTTCGGACGGTGGAGCGGGCGGCCTGGGGCAGGCCCTTTCGGACGGTGGAGCGGGCCGAGTACGAGCAATGTCGGAGGGTAGAGAAAATAGACTCATGCGTGCCACGGGTTGGGTGTGCTCGTGTCGGGTTGAGGGTGGAAAAGACCATTTTGTGGGGTGGGGGGGGACTCTGCTCAGACGTGGAGTAACATGACCCGTGCGTGTACGCACTATATTTATGTTGGAGCGGGTCAGAGGTGGAGGGGGGCGTGCACGGGGCGGGTTGACCCCCGTTGGGCACATGCCGATCCATTTTGGCATGCGGGTCAAACCCGTTCTGCCATCTTGAGTGGGCCGTCGTCCGTCATTACAGTAGATTCTGATATGACACAATCAAGGGGTAATTTCGCTCTCTTAGAGTATAATAGGACATAATCAAATCAAGGGATGTAAGTGTCTGGAACGCAACAGGGGTGAAATGTGTCATTTCCCAAGTAAGAAAGGGTGAAAGTGTCTTTGCATAAAACCTGGTGGGGTGAAAATGTCTTTTACCTATCTTTAGGTTGTGATCTCTCCTCTGTTCTGTTTTTAGGTTGAGTGCTTCTTTTAACTGTTTCACCAACCTACTTTTAACTGTTTTCTTGTTATATCATCCCTTCAGTAGGGATTTCAGTAGGTTGGATGGGCTGGTAATTTGTACTGGTATTGGGTATGTGGATGGTTGGTTTTTGATTTTTATACAATTATAATCAGTGGTCTTTGTATGTAGCTTAGCGGTTTACTTTTTTATGAATTTGGGGTGCACCGGTGGGGTGCACCGGTGACCAACATCGAGCATCGGATGTTAATGTATCCAGGCACCAAAAACTTGTATATGGGCACCGATTTGACCAGCGAATGAATTACTGTCCCGTGTAAAAATTACAAAATAACCCGGTGTCCGGAAGCTCATTCCCGGGAACCAGGTCAACACGTTATCTACACATCCTGAAAATGGCTGTGAATGACATGCAAAATGTGAAAATGTGGTTCCAAAGTTGCAAATTTTCAGTTTTCTGTTATGTTATGTGATTCTGTTCGTTTGTTATGTTATGTTTTCCCTGCATGATGTTTCCATATGATGAGTCGATATGATATTGACTTTTACCTAAATGATAGTAAGAAAATAGATTTATTTAGCATCTTAAAAATACATCAAATTTCAGAGAAACAACAATGTTGAAAGTGCACAAAAGTAATTAGAGAAAAAGGTGAAATGAAAAATGATAAGAAAAATGATTGTAGTTGTGGGGAGCTGCAGCTGCAACTTCTGCATAGTTCAGGACCACTCAACCAATATATAGTTCAGTGGTCAATTTCCCTCTCAAATGAATGAAGACGAGATCATATGGGTAGGACTTTGGAGTAGTATTTGTTGGTTTATGTAATTTCCTTTTCAAAAGTACTAAATTTAGTGACTGCTTTGGACCAAACATGACTTTAAGGACACTTTCCAGTTTCCACCAACTTCTCTTTCAATTGAGTAGAGCTGAATTTTAATTTACTTGGCTATAGATTTTCTTCCTTTAAGGAGGCTTCAATGACACCTCCATATGGGTTCTTTCATAAAGGGAATGGTGCTTATCTATTTGTCCATTACAAGCAAAACCCCATTTGTATTTTTTAGGCATGGGGTTTGTTTGTTTAAGCTCATTTTTTGGATATATATGAAGAAAATGGAAGAACAAAATGGCCTGATAGTTTTTAATCTGGTTTCTTCAATAGGAGGAAGTATCCAGTACATCTGTTCTATCATTACACAACACTATTTTTAACTCGTCGGCTAGTTCATCGACCCATGGCCTAGAAGCCTATGCGATGTTGCGTGCCAGTTGTGAGCTGTGCTGCATTATTCGTCGCTCGAGTCACGTATTGCGTAGCGAAACGAACACAACTTTTCCTCTTCCACAAACAATTACCTTTCTCAATTTTGCTTTGAAGGTTACAATCTCCATCCAACACCACCGTTTTATTTTACAAAGTTTTTTGCAAGGGGAATAGCTTATGTCGTAGCTATCTCATCCACAATTCTCGCTAAAGTTGCTCCGATTAGCTTCTTCAAGTAATCACCAAGGAAAATTCCACTATCATTCCAGCAAACAATTACCAGAATTGCCCCTGATAACTCCCATTCATGGTTTATCTTTCATCTTATATTGGAATGTAATAAGCCGAGTTTTCATAAGATTGAGTGTATTTTAGCCAACAAAGACTTTGTACTATGCAAAAGAGGAAATTGAGCTTAATTGTGAAGTCCGAACATTTTCGTGCATAATTTGTTGTTGAATGAAAAATAATCGTTTGGTATAGTTCTTCATATTTTCTATACAGGAACTGATGCTTAGCCGTTGATTTGAGGCATGGAACGAACATTGGCAGCCCTGGGAGCTCAAGCGGAGTGAAGAGAAGCAAAGTTGGAGAAGCTAGAATGACAAGTCTCTACTCTTTTGATCATAACTTGATTTCTACAAGGAAATTTAGAGTAAGATCAGGAGAAAATGAAAGTAGACTTGAAGAGCTTTCCAACGATAGGTCATGGAGCTAAATCGAAGATCAAATGAAGAAGTTACGGCGTTTCAAAGTTGGGGTTATTGCTGAGCTAAATCAGAGGGATGCGTTCAAACGTAAGCCCTGCATCCAAATGCAATCCCGACGTCCAAAATTACTTGCGTCCGAACGCAAGGGCTGCATCCAAACGCAAGACCCAACATTCAAATGCAAGAAAATATGCAAAAAAAAAAAAAATGTCCAAGTCTGGAGCTGCGTCCAAAGGCAGGATTAGCGTTCAAACGCAGGATCAGCGTTCAAACGCAGAGAATGCAGAAAAATAGCAATGTCAGGAAAGTTGCCTCCAAACGCTGGATGAACGTTAAGAGGCAAAAAAAAAAAAAGAAGAAAATCGACTAAGTCTGCGCTGCATTCAAACGCAAACAGAGGCAAAAATCTAGAATTTCCTTGAAGCAGTGGAAAAAGACAAACTTCGGCAAAAAAAACTCAAAAGCAACTAGAATTGAGGACATAAGCCATTTCTGCACAGGACTATGGAAACTTCTGCAGTATATAAAGCAGCTTTGCCCAAAAGTTTCAATAACTGAAAAACGCATTCATTACACAGGACCCTTAGAGGCAGTCTGGAGCTCAGGAGCAGTCCGAAAATCGCCAGATTTCCGCTACTCGTTTGATCTTATTGTATCCGTATATTAATTTATAAAAAGCAGTATTATGTCAGTTTTTAGTAGCTAAACTTTTACCTAGGTTTCTGGTGATCCTAAGGTTTTGATTCTACTCTTTTGTTTTTTTATTATGGATTCATGATCTACTGATATTCTATCCTTGCATCTGTCTTTTATTTTAATTTTAGTATGAATGGAGAAGCTAACCTGGATTACTACAAACATGACCTGGTGCGCCAGAGTGACCAGTTTATGTTAGGAAGAAAAGACAGAACTTATTCCCGTATCTTGATGGACTTAAAAGGTGAAAGGTGTTAGGAATAGCTATACGTACATATCAACTCCTACATGAACTGAGTAATACTCAAAATGTAATATTAAGAACCTTAGCGGAATCAGATCGAATCTGGAGATCTAGGTGCATCGAGAGGACCCGAAAATCTGCAGAAATGGGACTATGTGCATGAGACCAAGAGGAGATTACACAACTGAGTACGTGACATAGTTTAATTTCAAAACTATTGTGTGTTTTAATTTCAAAACTGATAAGCTGAAGAACCCTAGGGAATCCCGAAAACCTAGTTTCCGATTAAAGAATAATCCTTTCGTCGTGAGATCGTTAACTCGAAGTGGAAATACCCCCTCTGTAAACCGTGCACTTATGGTAACACGTAAGAATTCTTATAGCCTCTTTGGTCTCCGGCCACCATGCAGCGTCGAATTTAACTTTAACATAACCTCATCATGGTTTCTCCCAACTCTTTGAAGTAGGGCTTGTTGAGATCTCATCGAAGTTCCCCACATTCCGTACATTCCTTTGTTCATCTGCGAATGATTCAATTGCAATGCTTATCTCTGCAGGTGATTTATTCTTTTCTTCAAACTTCCTTTTATTTCTTTCTTCCCATGATATCTAGATGCTAACGCACAACTTTGCACTTTGTTCTTGAGTGAAACGCCAGAGAATGGAAGAGCACGAGCTATATGTTCTGTCCCAGATTAAACCCATGGGAGCTTGAGTCATCCATATGTGCAAAATTCACCTTGCTGTGATATGTCAGACACATATTAGGATAGAGTTTTTAAACATGTGGCAGCCCTCATTCGTGCTACAAAAATCCCTGCACCAGTTGCAACGAATTGGGGCAATGGTTACAACAAACTCGGTCACTAAACTCGTTCGCATAAGTTTTGATAACCCTAAACACCACCCTATTAAATATTTAAATTACTATAAAAATACAAAAGATAGTGTTACCCAAACAGCCTCATTGTTTCATAGGATCTGCTGTTTTCCATTAGAGGTTTAGGGTTTTTTGAAGTTCCTTGGGTTCAAAATTAGGGTTTTATTTAGGTGGTGTGATTAAACTATTAAATAGTGTGATATTGCTTCAACTATCAAATTGTCTCCATTGTAGACTTGCAATGAAGAGCTCTAGGAATAGTAGTGATCACACTGCCTCTATTTTGTGTACCCTCCAATGTATAAATGGATGGTCACCCATACATCAAACCCTAGTGGCATAGTTTAGTAAATAGAAAAAGTGTGTGTTTTTGGTCCATCCATATCAACTTTCTCCAAATGATGTAAACATGAATACAACAAGTCTTGTAAAGAGTTTTACAAAAAGTTGTGTTTGCTAACCCCTTGAGAAGATAAAGGTTGCCCTTCTCTTTCCCATTTTTGTTAGACACAAATCTTATGGTATTAGAGGTTTCCTTTGAGTCTATCTCACCCTCTTTCTCACCAATGTCCCCCACATGGATTTCTTTCTTCTTTTTTTCCTTTTTTTCTTGTTAGCATAACTAAAATGTTTTTTTTTTTTTTTTCAGATCAATGCATGGGTTAAATTTTAGTACTAGATTATCATGGTAGGGTCATGTAAATGTATCTTACTCGAAAAATTATAAAAGCTACTCTTTATTTGTTTCGACTTTAATTGTGTATCAAACAAATGTTATGATTACACGAATTTGAGATAGGTCTATATAAAAAATGTAAAGGGTAAAGGGTATTTTCACCCCCTCAAGTTTGATGCAAAGAAACCTTCACCCATTTTTGTTTTGGAAATGACACTATCAACCCTTAGTGTGCCAAACATACACTCCCTAATTGTCGCGATGGTAGTATGGGGCCGGAGTTTCTCACTCATACGGACAAATTTGTAATGTGTACGTACAATGTGACACAATCAGGGGTGTAAATATCATTTCTCAAATAGATTGTGTTTTTGTGAAGGGGTGAAGTGTCTTTTACCCGTTCTTAAAAGAGCATGGTCACTACTTCCTCTGTTTCTTCTGTTTACTGTTCGCACGCGGATTAAGAAAACAGAGGAAAAGTCTATATTGCCCTTCCCTTCTCATAGAATTGCCCTTCTGTGTCCTCCTATCTCTCTCTGCCTCCCACTCTCTCTCCGTTTACACTTTACACCACCACCCACAGTTAACAACACCACCGCGCCGCCACCAACACCAAACACAACAATATATTTACAATAACAGATCCAAACCAGTATTTACAGATCAAAAATATGTACAAATCTGCACAAAAGCTTAACAGTTCCAATTTACTAGAGGAAGAAGAAAAGGGAGAAGAGAAGAAGAAGGTGGGTCTGCAATGGGCCACCGTGACAGAGAAAGCAGAGATAGCAAAAGAACACTGATTCTTGAGTTGAATAATCCACCGTCCTCGGTCGCCGCCGGATCTGAGAGATCCATCGCCGGATCCGCCTCCGCGCCTAAGATCAGAAAGAGACACAACCCGTTCACCACGAGAGAACTTGAGAAACCCAGTACAAACCAGAGAGAGAGATCTACAAATTGAAGAGAGAGAGAGAGAGAGAGAGAGAGAGAGAGAGAGAGAGAGAGAAAGAGAGAGAGAGAGAGAGAGAGATCTAAGTAGCCCGGTCAACTGCTGGCGGTGGAGGCTCCATTGGCGTCGGAGATACTGGTTACCACTGCCGTCGACTCACTTTCCCTGTCGTCTTCCGCTTTCTCTCTCTGCCTCTCTTTCTCTCTCCGGTAGTTGATAGGAGGGGGAGGGGATGGGTGTTTGGAGAGAAAGGGGAAAGAAGATAAGGTATATGAACTATGAACGGCTGAGAGTGAATTGGGGCAGATTGATGTGTGGGTTAGAAGAGGGGCATTTTTGTCAATTAACCGTGCAAAGGTTACCAAAAATAGAAAGTGGAAGGAAGAGAAGAAACGTCAATTTTAGGAAAGTAGGAAGAAAGAGAAGAAACAGAGGAAGTACCTAGCTACTAAAATACTCTATTTGAGCATACTATGGTATATTCAAGGTCTTGTCTTTATAATCAATAATGTAGGACCACTAAAAAGCTTCTTCAGTGGTCACTTGCGTAGTGTGATTAAATCAACATGTACTTGTATCTAAATAAGGAATAAATGACTAGTATATACTCCCTCTGTCCCGCACGTTAGTTCAAAAACTTTGAAACCTGCTTTATTAAGAATGGCATGAAAGGTCCATTTTACCCCTTTAATTCTACACTCTTTCTAAAACTGTCCCTGGATTAAGCAGAAAGCTGTCACCAGCAATTGTTCTTCATCCCAACAAGGAACAGAACTCAGATCTTGAACATGAACATCAACAGAAGCACAATAAATAAAAATCAATACTTTTATATGAATTAAATCGCATCACATAGCAATTTCATTACACCTATGTCCTCTTTGCACATGCCAGATCGAACCCTAAAAGGGCAAATCAAACAAACAATTAAACCAAAATATTAACAAACATGAGTAAGATGAGAAGATCCATTAAAGAAATTATACAAATATGAAGAAATGCAAAAGATTGAGGGAGGATCTGACTAGATCCAGGAGAGAGGGAGGATCCATCTAGTCGAAATCGCTAATACGCCGCCGGCCTCGCACCCTAACAGATCTGGCGAAACACACTGTCGGCTGCTCCAAATCGCCGGAATCGAATCGAATCTGAGAACGAGGAAGAAGAAGAAGAAGAACAGAGAGAGAGAGAGAGAGAGAGGAGGGAGATTCGTCGATTCACCGGGAAAGGAGATGCCGGTCGGCTGCAGGACGACGGCGAAGGGACGGCGTACTCCTCTTCAGTTTCTTTGTTTTATGCATGTTCTTCCATGTCCCTCTATTTCTCACTCTCTCTCTCTCTCTATCGTCTGAGATGAACATGAGAGGATGAGGGTAAGACTTTTCTTTGGATGAAATGAGAGGATAAAAGCAGGTAGGGTATGTTTGGTTTAGTTTGCTGCTAGGGTTACCCACTAATTATACTTGGGCCTAATTAATTTGGGTTAGTTCGCTAATCTAATTTAATTAGGCCCAATTAAATGTGGTGGTGTTTTTTCATTAAAAGGGTAAGATGGTACTTTTTACATAAAAAATGTCCATATAAGGAAAGTTTGAAGAAACGGGTGGGACGTCCCAATAAGGAAAGTTTGAAGAAACGGGTGGGACGGAGGGAGTATAACTATACAAGCATGATAATACAAGCAGGAATAAATGACTAGTATCTTTGGAAAAAATTTAAATTATTTTGTCTAGCACACCCGCAAGGCTGCAAAATATATAGATCTAGATATACTTCTACTGTGTCAAAATCGTGTGAAAACAGTATAGAAAATAGATTTATGTGGTAAACGTTGAATTTACCTGCTAGTGCTCGGTTGGTTTCGACTTTCAACTTCAAATATTCAAAGGTGCCAATCTCAAATTACTTACACAGAGACATGCATTACATGGCATTGATGAAGAATTGAATAGATAATAGGATCTAGTAGTTGTAGTTCTTGAAAATAGAGACCCTTTTCAACAGAATTGACCACTATTAAGTGTGGGGGTCTTCTTGAACCATTCATTAAAAAGGGATTTAGGTTTTCAAAGTAGACTATATCACAAACCCCACAATTAAGCTAACTAATCACCATTCTTTTACATTTATAATTCACAAGAATCATGAATCAAGAATAAGCCAGTAGCAGGAACCTTGGAAAAGTTAAAAGCACTGTTTCCTATTATCCTACCCTAATCAATGGAGTGATATTTAAAATTGGATTATGATGGTTAATTTAATCAAGTTTAAAGCAAAGTGAACTAGTACCAAGTAGGCAACAATTAACAAAGCCATGTCTATGTGAAGTTACGTATACTAGGTGCAAGTTTGGTGAAGCCCAAGAACAAAGCCATGTCTATGTGAAGTTACTTATACAAGGTTACAAGAGTTTGGTGCAGCCCAAGAAAGTGTTGCTTAAGTTCATGGTTTCCAATCTCCTAAATAATTAGCTTGATTTTGAAGTTTGGTGCTAAAATGCTGGGAATAGTGTTGGTTTTGTCTTGTTATATGATTCGTTGTTTCCACATTTGGTACGGAGTTTATTGTTTTTAGTTACGATTAAAAATGTACATAGTGCTCCATCTTAATGAAGGCCACATGACTTGTGCTAATGAAATTGCACCAAAACAAACTTGGGTAAAAGACACTCACAACCCCCTTAAGTTTAATGCAAAGACATTTTAGTTGGAAAATGACACTTTCACCCCTTATGTATGCCAAGTTACCGATCTTTTCGTCAATGATTTTGAGACAGAACTCCATGATTGTTACCTTGGTGTAGGAGTAGTGCTCCATTGATATGCACAACTCGTCTAAATCTGATGCATGCATTTTACCGGAGACGATATGTAGAATATTTATCTAGCTATCAGGATTATGAACATTTTATATTGTACGCAATAAAATACTATGATTTATCACTTTTTATTACTAAGATTTTAAGGTGGAACTTCAAAATTCTTAACGCAAACATATGCATGAAATCTTTATAGTTTATCTTATTCTAATATATGATACTGTTGTAAGTTGAAGAGATCGGGAAGAGAGCGGAGAATAGAAACAAGATTCGATCTCATGGATCCTGTTTTGGACCTTTGGTAGAAGGCGGACGGGGACCCACAGGATGGAGGCTAGGAATATTTAGGGTCACTCCCCACGTGAACTGCCCCCGTTCTGAATCACACCACTGTTTTTATCCTCAGAAACGAATCACTTCTTCTTCTCCTACCCGTTTTCGGGCTTCCGTCTTTTCCTTTGGCCACTACTGCCCACCTTCTACTAGCCCCTCGTCTCTACACCTAAACAAGTGTTACTGGCTTGGTTTGGATGAGCTAGATTTTAGGAGGAATATATTTTGAATAATCTCTATTGAATTTGTAGATTTTGTACGAATTACTCGGGTCTGATCAATAGTCCGCAATTTTTTCGCCGAATGACACGTGTCAAATTTCTAATGGTGGTTGGACTTGGACCAGGACCGGGTAAAGCTGACCCGGATCACCTAGATACTGCTCATGAATCGAGGATAGGATAGGTAGCGTTGCGCCGTGTGCGCTTAGTTGTTGGACTGGTCGAAAAATAAAACAAAAATTTCTCCATCCGAGTAATTATTACTTGTTCCAATAGTAATTATATGACATGATGCTCTAATCAATGCATGACAGAGGAACATGTCCGAAATCCATTTTGATTGTCTGCCACTCATTCTCTTTTTTCCTGACGTGTTTTGTGGTGTATGGTTAGAACAAATCCACGTCATTTGCTTTTAGAGCAAACAAAAATTTCTCCATCCAAACGGGCTGGATTATTTGGGGATATAATTTATCTATCCTCAATAATCTAGTTTATCAAAACATACCGGCTATTTACAAGCACTGTCTTCGCAATGAACATATCCGTGCAAATATATTCTCACATAAGATACGTACAAGTAAGAGAAAATAGTAACTCAAACATGGTGACAATATATGCAATCTGATATATGTAATCTTCGTAATAGTGAAAGCTACACGTGTATCATATGGCATTTCTCGTGTTCAATATGTATGTACATCATGACAATTTCAGATTCCTACTCTCGTTCTCTTGCACGTTGTAGCTGACAACGTTTGGCACCAGTCGTGAGGCCGACCATAATCTATAATTTCCATCGAAAGGGCTTGAATTGGGACTTTGGCATTAGGCCCTCAGATAAGATACGATCAACCCCTCACCTTATGCATAGGAGGTACGTCATGACGTTACAAACATTGGAGTTAGGGGTTTCCCATAAACAAGTTACGATGCAAATACGTGACAATTCTATTTCTCAATGTACACGTATGTGGAGTTTGTGCATGTCATGTGATACGCGCACGCTCGTTAATTGTTAGAATTGTCCATACCTTCATATGTCGTCAGGGATGTCAACGAGCAAAGTTTGAAAAGGTGATAACATTTCCTAATTCTGTGCTCGCTTAAAAAGCGCAAATCTCATACCCGTGACATCCCCACTTACGTTCATCACATACCAGAGATACATGACTAAAGCCCTCTTCACCTACTCATACTACGCAGTGTATGTTTGTCGGAGCCCTGTTTGAAGAACCATTGGAAAGAGAAGGAACTGAAGCACGCTGCAAGGCGCACACTGCCAGCCACGATCGATGTGAATTCGTTTTCCACGAGCTTAACAACAACTCGGGCTTTGGCCCTCTGTCCCAATCTACACAGGTCTATCCGATTTTAAGCTGGACTGTTTTTGGTTCGCTTGTCGTTACTAACAAAATCGTTAATTTGTACAAACCGCATGCGTCCCCAACCGGCTGAATTGTTTGGACCGGGCAACGTGGACAGTTTGCTGCTTGCGATATCGCCAGAAGTCCACTGAACATTATCATTTATGCCCACCAAATTCCCATCGGATTCCTATTATATATTTTAACTAGGGGATTGCCCGTGCCCGAGGGCACTACCCCCAAAACACACGTTTCACCTATTATAATGTCATATATAAAATGAGTACTTTTATCCACAAACACGGGCAAAAAAAACGAAGACAACATACATATTTGTATTAAATTATTAGGAACAAATGAAGCCATCTATATTATAAATTAGGACGGTTGACTTTAAAATGTCTTTTAGACCGTTAGATTGAATTAACCCCAGCCCTTAGATCTCACATACCACCCACTTAACTACCCACCACTCAACTTTCCACTTAACTATCCACTCCTTTTATCATAATTATAAAAAAATGGCTTCCTTTGGTGCTGATTATTTACTACAATTATTTATGTTGTCTTCATTTTCTGTCCATGTTTGTAGATGAAAATATTCATTTTATTTATGACATTACAATAGGTGAAACGTGTTTTTGGGATAGTGCCCTCGGGCACGGGGAATCCCCTAGTTTTTTATAATTAGGATAAAAGGAGTGGGTAGTTAGGTGGGTAGTTAAGTAGTGGGTATAAAAGGAGTAGGTAGTTAGGTGGGTAGTTAAGTAGTGGGTAGTTAAGTGGGTGGTAGGTGAGATCTAAGGGTTGTGGTTGATTTAATCTAACGGTTGAAATAAAGTCAACCGTTCTATTTTATAGAGTAGATATGTAAAATTAAATCATCATAGTATTTAATACCAGTATAAGCTAACAAATCAATGTAATATTCTTGACTCCATAATATCTAGATTTCTCGCGAGATCGCAAGCATTTCAATTTTTTGTAAATTAGCACATGCCTCAAAATAAACATCAAATGGGATTATTAGCATTTCAACATCTATAGAAACTTAAGTGCATGTTTGGAACCTGAATTTTAATCTGATTCGATTAAAATCAGTCATTTTAATTTAATTCTATTTGTTTAACTATTTCGCAATTCCAATTAAAATCTGTTTCGGGCCAATAATCTGCAGATTATTTAATATCCAATTTCGCAAATTCATCACATTCAGCATATTTTAATCTCATACCAAGTATATTTAGAATTATCAAGTACTTTAGATTTTCAGCCAGTTTATTTTCTCCAAATTTTTTCAGCTGATTATTGAGATTTTCAATAAGTACCAAACAGGCCCTGAGTTGTAAATTAGCACATGCCTCAAAATCATGTTTTGGACCACAAATGATCAATGTTATGTAAAAAATGCACAGGAAGCTACATTTAATTAAGATAGTTATACAATTTATTCTAAGACTTATATAAGGGTTAAAATGTTTATTATAAAGTAATCAGGGTTGGTTATATAAACGAAGAATTTGTCAAGTCCTGCATCCATCCCATACCCGGGAGGTTTTAAGATGAAACACCAGTATCACACTCTAATAAGTTACAATCATTTGTCATGATCTTCCTATTAAAGACGTGTAGGTTCGGTTCCCCCATCGGGTTCGGAAAAGTTAACATTCCTATTATGTGAACAATCATAAATAAAATTGATGATTTAATGTCAATGTATACAAATTGATTGTATTTTATCATTTTCGTCGCCGGATCCTCACTGCTACCTTAACTTATAATCCCTCCAACCTTTTGTCATATATTTCTTGCACGTACTTTAATGTGACACTTAATAAAACTAAACAAGAACGAACTTGACAATTATTTCATTATGTGGTAATTCTTTCTTTTATAAACTATCCTGTGGTAACTCTAAGAGGACACGACAATAATATCAAAAGATTGAAAAGTTCTAAAAATAGCAGTCAAGTAGTGAATGAGTAAGTTGGTGAACAAATGATATCCTCAAAAGTTTATGAATTATGACCCAATTTACAAAAGAAGTCCACTAAAAAAATTACAAAGAGAAGGTTGTCCAAGGACCATTTCTGCGCTTAACAAGGCCCAACAAAACAGATTCTGAAACTTAGGCATGCCTGTTGAGCCCATTCTCAAGGCCGCATCATATAAATCAATTCATTTTGGGCTGATATAGCGTAGGTGATAAGTTGGACTATTCGACTCTTAGGCAAGCACCATCATGAAATGGGTTGAACTTCTTGTATATCCAATAAATTATCCAAAACACTGAAGGCCTGCTTATTTTTTTGTATTGATCAAGCATGCAATTGGCAAGCTTGAACAGTGCAAGAGTGTTATTGGATAGCAGAATTGAGTTAAGTGCTTATACTTAATCCTTGTATTAAAATAATAAGGGACTAATAATACTTCACGGGATTAAATTTAGTGAGTGCTTGGTAGTAAAAATACATATTCATCCTATTTACATAAAAGTTTTATCTCTATTGCTATTTTCTTCAATTGTGTCTTTTGTGAGAGCAAATGTGTTCTTCGAATTGAATCGTTATAGCTAATACTATTGCGATCTCATAAAAAAATAACCACCATAAGAGATTTGAACAAAGCCGTCATTTTATTATATATATATATATATATATATATATATATATATTACAGATAGGTGACCCGTGGTTTGAAAAATTTCACTTAACTAACCTGTGGTTTGCTCTGTGTTTCACATAGATATTCCGAATATAATTTCGTTAGTATCCAAAATGGTTATTACATTTTACCATGTATGATTAAAACAATAGCAAAAACATCCCCCAAATAAATAACTAAATAAAGAAAAAAGAAAAATGTGAAACGATAAGATAAGGGAGCATAAGATAGAGCAAGTTGAGGAGGAACAAATATTAAACAAAAAGTGTTAGCATAATAAAGAAGATTAAAAGAAGCAAAGGACAGCAAGAAATCTCAAAATTGAAGATTTGTTATCTCGTATCGAGTCAAGGGTTGGGCTTCCTCTTCTTCTTAACACGACCCCAATTATTCAGAGTCGATAATTGAACAAGTGAAATAACATATGAAAACTACAACAAATGCCGGTACATTCGTCATTTACAGGCCTTCCCAAAAATTAAGCCACCACAATATAAAGATTAACTCCTCCAATCTCGTCCTCCCATAAACATCATCATCATCATAACAAAACAACAAATTTACATGGTCTAGAAAAGTAATAATTAATCTTCTTCTTCATCGCTTATACCCAGCATGTACTATTCACGGGCTCCTTCATCATCATCAACAATCAAATGGTAGTTCCTCCCCAGCCCATAAACCGGTATCGGATCTGGAAAATAAAAATCAAATTCTCAAACTGTGGGGAAAATCAGTGGTGGTATTGCAATAGCCGCCCGCATTTTCTTCATTGTCCATATGGAGCGCGAGAGACGATGTTGTGGTGGCGCTGGTGGCTTAGGGTTCCACCACTCCCTTCTTCCTCGTTACTTCTACCCTTGTCTTCTTTTGTTTTTTTTTTTTTCTTCTCCTCTCTTCTTATTCGTTTTCTTCATTGTCATTTTCTCCTTTTTCTGTTCTTTCTTTTATTTAATATATTTTTTTTTGAGAATTTTTATTTAATATATTTGATTATAAGAAGTTGGAGTAACATCTCTGTTGGGGATTTGCAACAAAAAAAAACACAACTATGTGGGATCTTTTGCGGCACTCCCTAACTACATGGGATAATATGTAATTAACCATTTTAGATACTAACGAAAATATGGACGGAATATCTATGTGAAACACGGAGCAAACCACAGGTTAATTAAGTGAACTTTTCAAACCACATGTCACCTAAGAGAACCGAGCCCTAACCACAGGTCACATATCTGTAATTTACCCTTTCATTAATCATTCAGCATCAAAGGCGATCACAGCCTACATGTAAAGCAGAGATTAGAGCATATCCGGATAAAAACAAGGCATCCTTTGCCAACAATGTGCAGCAAAATTTTCACTCCTAATCTCTTTCTATTTTAAAGAGGTCAAGAGGTTCAACGAGTTTATCATGTTTTTATGTTTTCTCAAATTTTTACAGTTTTACTTTGCCAAAGTACACTCATATGTTACATTCGTACTGAGTATCACTCATATGTTACATTCGTACTGAGTATGGTGTTTAACTGACAATAATAAGCATCCCTAACTCACTACTACCGTCTCATCTCACAGCCTTTCCCAAACGTAAGTTTTTACTTATCTTTTTCTTCCTTAGCTATGAACCGTCTCATAAACAACACTGATAAAAAAACAGCTAGTTTACTGAAGTTGTTTGTGAGAGAATTGTTATAATGTTTAGTATAACTATATAGCGTTGGCATCTCTAGTAGTACTAGCTAAAAGTTATTTATAATTTGATGAAAATCGAACATTTTTATTATAGATTTTGTAAAATTTTATATAGTGCTCCAATAGTGTTAGTTAAATGATTAGCTAACACATTCTCAATATTTCTTGTAAGAGAATTTTAAGGGATTCAGGACGTAACCGCTAATAACATAATTAAAAAAAAATATATATATATATATATTAATCCGGATTTCTAAATGTAGAGGGCAGGATAACTATCCGTTAAAGCAAAGAGTGGAGTAAAGATTACATTAGAAATAATATTTTTCCATCTTATTTATATTTTAAAGGTAACCTCTATTATAAATGACCTATTTGAGATGCTCTACATACAAAATGATGTTATACTAAATCAACACCAACATTTTATAGTGTTGTCAAACATGCTATTTTATTTTAAACACATACCAAACAAATTTCTAATTTTATTTTTAGATGTGTTTTTCTTTATGTTTTTTTCACTATTTTAATATGTGCTTAAACGGATACCAAACAAGTTCTTAGGCAAACACCATCAAGTAGGGCGGGCAATACGATCCGGTCTAATCCGAGACCCGAGCTGAATGTATCAAGTCTAAATCTGATCCAATTGAAAATATACCAGATTTAGATTCGATAAGCCAAACTCGGTCGGATTTGAATCAGGATTTGGATATGAGGACAAATCCACCGGAGATCCGACCAGATCCGATCCGACGTATATGAGCTATAATTATATTTTCTCTCCACTTACACTTTCAAGAAGAATACAACATTAACTATAACTAGGATGCAAACAGTTCGGTTCGGTTTTTCCTCGGTCTCTGAGGTTCGTTTCGGTCTTAATTAATACACGTTATTTCTTAAAAATCAAATTTTACCTCAAATATATAAATTATGTGATAAAATAGTTCAAATATAGACACAACAATAAACCAAATCAAATCTATAACATTTAACTTTGGTTTTCTACGAATCATTTATCGAAAACTCGAACTAAATGAATATGAACATAATTTCAGTATTGTACATGGGAAAATAGTATGCTAAATAGTACGTGAGGTACACAAAGTTTGTAAAAACAGGCAAGTGGGTATCCAAATTTTAAAATCGAGCACCACATAACCCATATTTTCGATTTTCGAGCAAATAGGTACCCTTTCGATAACTTTCCGTTAATATCGGACAGAAAAATCTAAAAAGACAATTGTACCCCTTATTTTCACCTCTAATTTTTTTTGCAATACAAGTTTTATTAACAAATCTAAGAAAATTAAAAGTAATAAAATTTTCATTGAATAATTGATATATGTAAGTTAATGCAATATTTCATCAAAATCACACATTTTTACATCATTTCAAGACATGAGATATGTTTTTATTAACATATATCCGTTAATTTTAAAGTCTTTAACTTTTTTTTAACCGTTTTAAAAAAAATCGAGATTTCATAATTTCACGTGTATTTTTTTAATAAAAACAATAACATACAAATATCTTCGTGCATTTTACAAACTGACACAAGAGTTGACACATGACTTCCTTGAATAATTTTTTTATTGTAATGATTTGTATTTTCATGCAAATGTAAAAAAGACTATTGTACAAAATGCACAAAGATACTTGTATGTTATTGTTCTTTGTAAAAGATACGTGTGAAATTATGAAATTTTGAGATTTTTTTAAAAAAAAATTCTAATAAATAGTTAAATATTTTAAGATTGACGAATATATATTAATAAAATACACTAAAAAAAAATCTATGTATTGAAATCATACTTTGTATCTTGAAATAATGTAAAAGTATGTAATTTTGATGAAATATATTGCATTATCTTACATATATCAAATTATTAAATTATAATTTCATCATTTTATGTTTTTTTTTCGAATTTTTTAGTAAAGTTTGTATTTTAAAAAAAAGTTAGAGTTGAAAATAAAGGGTACAATAGTTTCTTTAGACTTTTTCATGCAATATTAACGAAAGTTAATGGAAGAGTACATACTTGCTCGAAAATTACAAATTTAGGACATGTGGTGCTCGGTTTTCAAATTTAAGTACCCACCTGTATGTATTTGCAAAATATAAATACTTCCTGTGTAATTTAGCCAAAATAGTAATAATACTTCCTCCGTAACGCTTCTTTCTCTACGTTTTGACTTTTGTCACTATTTATTGTGTCACTGTGACCGGTAATTTGGATAGCAAAACGATCTATTTTTTGATAACTTTTCCATAGTGTTGTGGAGTAAAAGTTATTCTAAAACACAGGTGAAAAAAATATTAATAAATTGCATTATTTTCTCATCCAAATCATCCGGTCAAAATAATCTAGATACGAGTCAAAAAGTGAAAACGTAGAGAAAAAGTCATCACTCGTTACAGAAGAAGTATGTTTATTGGACAGGGAAAACGCAACAGGCTCCCAGTAATAGTCCTAACTCGCTCAGTGCGTCAGTGAGAAGTACTGTAAGATTTAATTTGTTTTTTTACAAGGCTCCTGAATCCTTTTGAGCCAAAAAGACTAGCATGCCCTCAAAGTTTTTGCTTAAACAGGAGGTCAAAACAGTCAAATCCAAAGGAGACAAAAGCCTGTCACGCTCACCGACTTGGGCACGTCGGTAAAGAAACAGAACACGTGTATGGCGCACGGATAAAGGAAGTAGGAGCAATTTTACAATGCAACCAGAGCATTTAATAGATCGATACATACACCGACCTACATCCAATATACTATACTAAGGGCCTGTTTGGTACCACTGAAGATCTAAATAATCAGCAGAATATTTTTGGAGAAAATAAGCTGCTGAAAATCTAAAATAATTGATAATCCTAAATGTTTGGTATAAGATTAAAATCTGCAAAATGTGAGAGAATCTGTAAAATTAGGGAATAAATAATCTGCAACTTATTGGCCCAAAACAGATTTTAAGCGAAATTTCAAAGCAGTGAAACAAACGAAATTGAATTAAAATGACTGATTTTAATATAACCTAATTAAAATGTGAGTTCCCGAACATGCACTAATCAAGTAAGCTACTCATTTTGGATTTAGCGTTTTACTTTTTCCCCTGTGCTTTGAACTACACTTTGGGCGGTTTACTTTTTTCCTTGTGTTTTGAACTAAACTTGAGCCTGACTATTGGTAGAGAGGAACATGAGGTGATTTTGCGAAACAAATCTAAATAGCTTAATAAGAAGTTCATAATAATGTTAGTGTATTATAATAAGATAGCAGTTTACACGCTATGGATTTGGATCCTCTCAAGTCCACCGACTTCGATCTGTTACTGTTATTTTAGTATAATACACTAACATTATAATGAACTTCTTATTAAGTTATTTGGAATATCATGCGAAGTTACACGATGATATCGACTTGATTCTACCAGATAAAATATCATGCGAACGACGAACAAGATGATACAGAGAATGATACACACAAAAAATACATGATGAAAGAAAGGGTTACAGCAACTAAACAAGTCATAAACAATGAATTTTCTGGGTGGTGCTCTAAATGTATAGGATAGTAATTTGGAAAGAGCAAAGTAATTACACCCACGATTAAAGAAAAACCGACAGACACAAAGTTGCGTTTACCGACAACAAATGGGGTTACTACAAGTATTAATTAATTTAATTAATTTAACTAGTGGTGGTCTAGGACTACTCTAGGTTTATGTGATGTCGATCGCCACGTCGAAGTCAGCATCGTATTCCCACCGTCCATCTTGTCACGTGTCCACTTTCCCTTCTCTTCCCCACTATAAATCCCCCAACACTTGCTCCCCACAACAAGAACGTTAACGGTTACACCCAAAACACACTTTACTCTTCTTTGTTCTCCTGCTGCTTCCGTTTCCTTATTTTCATCGAATCAAAACAGACCTTAGCTTCCCCGAACTTGTCCCCTTGACAATGAATCGTTTTTACACTCTCCTCTCCTATCTTCACTCTGCTGCTGGGTAAATCTCTCTCTCTCTCTCTCTCTCTCTCTCTCTCTCTCTCTCTCTCTGTTGCTGTGAGTGATTAGTGGTCTGATCTTGGGTTTATTTGGGTATTATACAGGCCAGGAGTGATGTTGTTGTATCCATTGTAAGTAACTAATTTTCTGTTTTCTCATTTAGTTTCAAAATGTTATTTCTTATTTTGGGTTTAGGGTTTTGATTTTGGGGGATTAGGGTTTTGATGTTTTGGAAAATGGGATGATTTATGCAGGTATGCATCGGTGATAGCAATAGAGAGCACATCAAAGGTGGATGATGAACAATGGTTGGCTTATTGGATCTTGTACTCCTTCCTCACTCTCATGGAGATGCTCTTCCAGCCACTCATTGAATGGTATATAACACCCCTCTCCTCTACGTTTTAACTTGTCGATTTGGGTACCCGCAGTGCACGATTTTGAAATTTGGGTACCCACTTGCCGATTTTTGTAAAATATGGGTACTTCTGGTGCAATTTTTCCTTTCAACTTCTGTTCTTAATAAGGTGCCATGTACCCCTCCATCTGTGCTCTTTAGTCGATCTTACTTTTTGACTCGTATCTGATTCACTTTGACCGGTGAATTGGCCAGCATGAAAAAATTATCAAACAATTACGTCATTTTCATATACAAATCACCGAGTCAGTCAAAGTGACTCAATAGTCAAAGTGACCCAATGAATAGTGATAAAAGTCCGGATGAACCTAAAGAGCAGAGGTAGTGGTATGTATCTGAGAGGGCTGCCCATCGGGCAGTGGCCCAAGGGCCCAGCCCGCCAATTGTAGTTGGGATTGAAAATTTTCAGCCATCATAGTTTGAGCTTGCACTGGACATGGGCCGTGTTCCGGCCGGGCTTGGTCCGACCAACTATTTTCTTAGACATATCCCTAAACCGGCCTAGCCCCTTTTCGGGCTAATTCAAACCCAAACCTAGCCAAATACTACTATAAATGTAGACAGGGGTGGAGCTAAGAAACCGAGTTGATGTAATTATATCAGGCACTATATGTTATGAAACTGAAATTGTAGTAGGCGCACTGGGGCACTTTTAAAATTGGGTGGCCTTAAAAAATTCTTATAAGGGCACTTGTGAATAATGTTATGCAAAATATGGGTAAAATTTCATGTTTTCCAAAATGGTAGGGCAACACCCATGCCCAGGGTAGCCTCCGCCCCTGAACGTACACGTACAATAGAATTTAGCATGTACAAAGAATAAAAAGATTAATTAAAAATCTATAATCTATAGTAATATTGTGGGATTAGTTATTACTTATTAGGGACTGTGTGATAATACTATGTAAATTACTTTCAGTATATTATATCTATAGGCCGGTTCGAGCCTAGGCTTAGCCTCAGACGTCGAGGGCAAGCCCGGCCCAAATATTAATCTAGCTACTTATTAATGCCCAGGCCTTACTTTTTGGAAATAAACTAGGCCCAAGGCCCTAATATTTGCAGGGTCGGGTGGGCTTAATCTGCAATTCATAGTTCTTATATCAGGTCTCGAGTGAGGTGTCAAGTTCAAAACCCTAAATGGGTGTAGGATAGATTGAGATTTCCTGATATAAAATAAATAATACAAGCAGTTAGGGCTTGGAATTTGATCCTTCTTATTAATATATAATAGCCTTCTAGAGTTAAAATCATACTAAAATGTTCTAGAAATTTTAATGTTACGTAGCTTCTTACATTTTGGGATATAGTGTTTGGGCCAAGGGGAGGGCATGGGTTGAGAATTTGTATGGTATCAGTTTGTGATCAAGTGTGGGCATGATCAATGGGCTGGGGTTCATCCTTCTCAAAGTCTGATCAGCCCGTCTTAACCCAGCCCACGAACACGTGATGCATCTAATGGAGTGACAGTGTGACACTTAGGTGACGAGAACTGAAAATGGAGCAAGTAATTGGGTTCATCAATTAGAAAGTATGTCCAGCTTGGCCCAATCCAACCCAACCCAACCCAACCCACACATAGCTCCTACACCTCTGATAGTGTAACAATTTGGTGACAAGAACTAATGATTGAGGAACTCATTTATTTTGTACTATGTCTTTTGTTGTTTGAAATTATTAGGATACCGATATGGTACGATTTAAAGCTGGCACTAGTGGCGTGGCTTGTTTTGCCGCAGTTTAGAGGGGCGGCATTCATATATCAGAGGTTTGTGAGGGAGCAAATCAGAAAATTCGGAATCGTAGACCGCCACATTACCTCCTCAGCCTCCCCATCGTCATCTTCTCCCAACGGCAAGGCCAAGAGCAGGTTCAGCAACTTCATGTCCCACAAGAAGGTACAAATCTCTCTCTCTCTCTCTCTCTCTCTCTCTCTCTCTCTCTCTCTCTCTCTCTCTCTCTCTCTCTCTCTCTCTGTGTGTGTGTGTTATCGATCTCTCTGTTCTAATGGATTTGGTGGTTTGATGATGATGAGCAGGGAGAGCATGAGACTTGATGAAGGAATCACTGGGAGGGAGAGACATTTCATAACACTTTGGGCTGCTGCTACTCTTTTAACTCCTTTTTATCTTTTGGGACCTGTAACAGCTAGATGGTTGACCATGTTGTGTAACATGTGGTAGTGTAATGTGTTCTTCTGTTTGTGCAAATTGAAATTGAATCCAGAACACTGAGATTTGGCGTTCATTGGATGATTGAATCTGCGATTTGTAGTATAACTTCTTCTTGTGACAAACAAAGCTCAATCAGTCATCAGAACTGAGTCTCACTGCACAAGGTGGGCCTCTGTGACATGAAAATCTGTTTTCATGTACCACTCCGTTTCCTCTCTTCCTACTTCTTTTGACTTTTATCACTATTTACTGGGGCACTTTGACCTGGTTATTTGGATAGGAAAACAAAGTAATTTTTTGACAATTCTTTCACAGTGTTGTGGAATAAGTGTTGCTCTACAATGTCTTTAAAGATTTATCAAAAAATAATATCGTTTGCCATCCAAATTGCCGAGTTAAAGTGACCCAGCTACGACTGAAAAAGTCAGAAGGGGTAGGAAGAGAAGAAACGGAGTGGTATGCCTCTGGGAAATGAAAATCTGGTTTTGCCGACCAGCCTTATATCCGAGTGGATTGGATTTTGGTACGCTCCCAAATGTCCATCCCTACAACAAAAGTTTATTTCACAAAAAAGAAGACAGCAATTGGGTGTTCTAAGAGTGAGGTCATGAGATATGCCATTGCGAAATTTCTTTAAGCCACTTACATAAAACATCCCTAATAATGAAAACTTAGCATAAAATCGCCCGGTTCAGCTTATTTAAGAGAAAATGTTTTAAGTTTAAGGGTAATAAACACTTCCACCCTGTACCGTGAGTGAGGGATACTTTCACCCCTCTTGTTTATAAAATGACAATGACACTCCGTCACGATCGATCTCAATCTTTAGGACTCTCTTTGGCGGATGTTTTATGCTGTTTCACGCCCTCTCACCCTAAAGTTCTAGGTCTGTCCTACAATTTAAAGAATATGATCGTTCTATAATATTTTATTCTTCTTATGATGACTATAATCAATCATAATTCTGAAAGGGCATAATTGTACTGAAAATCCAACGTCAAAACAAATGACGTCAACTAGAGGTTAAGTGTCCTAGCGTATAGGAGTATAGGACCATTAGGGGCCGAGCTACCGAAGAGCAAGTGGTGGCACTTGGCACTCGCCCTCCTAAATTTTAAAAATTCACTTATATCCTTAATTTGAAATATATTTATAGAGGTCTTATTTTCCTAGTGGTGGCACGTTCCTATTATGATTTACATTGAATTTCTTCCATTTATTTCTCATTTCCTAGTGTCATTTCGTAAACAAAAGGAAGTCAAAATGACTGTTGGATTCAACCAATGCCTAAATATTAATATTCAACTGCGGTGTCATAAAGAAAGAGAAAAGAGTAAAGACACTGACATCAAATATCGCACTCATGACTCTGGGCATGATATCTGCCTCTGTATTAGTTTCATGACGTTTTGAGTCAGTCTGTATTTATCTGAGTTGGAATTGACTAAAAGTCAACTGTAGGGACTTTTTGCACTTGTACTAAACTTCAGGGGCTTTAGTGAAATTAAGTAAGAGTTGTGAATCTCAACGTTGAGTCTATCTGGGAAGGATAGGAATTGATGTATCAAGGTACTGCCGTGATTGGAAACTATTTCTGAGCAATCTGAATTGATATTGTTGTTTGCCTAAATGTTATTACTCAACTCAAGTATATGAAATGGGTCTTCAGGATAACCTGACCCGAAGTCTGGGGGGTAGATACTCTACAGGTCCCCTCAACTTCACTATTGGGTTTTTTCTTGAGTAAATAACTCAGTGCATGTTTGAGTAACATAAATGTACTTAGCCTGTAGGCACTAGTACTACTCTCTACTGGTCTGACGATCTAGTAGGGAGTGTCGACACTCAAGGTCTAGCTATCCTGGTTGATTATTGAATTGGTTCTTCTTCGTTAGATGTGAATATGATCTTCACAACCCTACGGATAGTAGAATTCAGAAATTGATGTATAAGGCTGAATGAGAATGAACTCTCTAATATCTTAACTATTAGAGGATAACCCGTGCCCTCAGGGAACGTCCAAACTAATATCAAAGATATTCACAAAATTGCAATAATTTTCTTATTCTTATTTTTTTTAAAGTTAGGAAATTTGAATTAGAGTACATTATACTCAATTTTTCTCCATATTAGTTGGGGTCAAATAACTATCAAAGCTCTCACCTTTATCAACTAAGTGGTTCATTCAAAAAATAAGAATTTGAAATATTTTTTTTAGTACTATTTAAAAGCATGCTCGACGCCAAAGGACAACAAAACTAACCCCAAAGAAAGTGGTAAAAATTGCAAGAGTTTTTGTAATATATTAGGAGCTTATATGGCGATTAATTTTTTCTTAGTAATATAACTATTATATTTTTTATGACAACATTACTATCCGGAAGTAGTTAATTAGTAGTGATTTAAGTAAGAGTAAGAAAATGGTATCGCATCGACGAATAAAGCGGGGCCACGTTTATTGGTAGGGTCTTCTTCGGCCATTTATTTAGCAGGCTAGTTTGATTATGTGAGTACGCGTAAGTGGGTAGCGACACTGGGTGGACGGTCTATCCGCCGGTCCCGTGCCTAATTCCAAAACCTTTGTGGGAGTTTAAAATTCGTGTGAATTTAAGTTTTCCAAAAAGAAAAATGTGAAAACTCTCAAAAGTTGTGATTTCATTACTAACTTCCAACACGATTTTCCACTTTCAACACCTCCAATATTCCATTTGTGTTATTATAAAATTTCTCCACTTACCTTTCCAATAAATTAGAGGATGCGATTCAAGGTTTAAAGTCAACCGTTCAAATTTATAGAATAGATGTGAAAATGTTACTTGACGCTATACTTGCACTTGAGCACGTGATACAAACTAGTTTTCAACTCGCTTGACACGAAAGCATGTGTATTTTAAAACTACCTTCTTACGATTTTCAATTCGATCAAGTGTTTCAAACTCTGTTGAACTACTGAACCTTTTCAAACTCGGATGGTTTTCTTAAACTTATTAAGCATGATTTCTTAAATTTTATTTACTTGTTTACTCTTCATTTAACCTTTCACGGACCTTGTGTGACTGCGAAATTTAAAACCCACGCAGGTGAGCACACGAAATTGGGGAGTTTAGTCACACTGAAACAGTAAGTGCTTAATTTTCACTTTATTATTTCAAATTTTTTAATTGCAAGCTAGTTATTACTGATTCCGCTGTATTGTAAGTAATGATCCTGGGTTAACTTCTTGTTCGGGTATTTTATGCCCTAGCGTTTGACACTCCCTTGAGTCCGGTGATCTCTATAGTTCTTTTGGCTCAAAATTGAAGGGGGAGGGGGGAAGGGGTTGTAAGTGCCCTAACCATCAGAGAGGTGGAGCCACTCAAGGGCTAGGGGTGGCACTTGTCACTTGCTTTCCTGAAATTTAAATTTCACGATACCCCTAAGTTGAAATATTTTGGTAAAGGTATCATTTTTTTAACTCCACAATTCTCCCTTGATTCTAAATTCTCACACTGCCGTTTTTGTTACAGTTTACATTGAATTTCTTCCATTTACTTCTCATTTCTTACTATCACTCCGTCCCACCTCTTTTGCACCATTTGGATTTTACCACTATTCACTGAGTCACTTTGACCCGATGATTTGGATAGCAAAATTTTGTAATTTTTAAATAATTTTTTCGAAGTGTTGTGGAGTAACTCTTATTCTACAAGGCCATAAATAATTGTCAAAGTTTTAAATCGTTTTGCGATCCAAATCACCGGGTCAAAGTGACCCACTTAGAGGTGAAAAAGTCAAATATTGCGTTAGAGGTGGGACGGAGTGGTATCATTTCTGACGTAGTAGGAAGTCAAAAAGTGACTTTTAAATTTAACCAATGCCTAAACATTAATATTCAACCGCAATGTTATAAAGATAGAGAAAAGAAAGTAGACATTGATTCCAGTGACAAATGGGTAAAAGACACCTTCACACCCTCTAGTTTCATTGAAGGGCACTTTTACCCCTTTTAGTTTGGAAAAGGACACTTGCACGTGTCAAACTTCAAACGTCGTATCTTGTAAGAAATTCAATTTACCATTGGATAATTCCAACAATTTTCATAACACGAGAGTAAATTCGTCCTAAAGTTATATTTACTGACAATTTCAAATTCCAGACTAAGGATGTAACAATATGGAGTGTAATTTTTAAAGCTTGGCACGTTTAAGGGTTTAAAGTATCATTCAATGAAACTAGAGGGGTGAAAATGTCTTTTACATGTGACACACGGACCAAACTAGCACAACCAATAAATACTCCGAAAACATGCAATATTCGCCCATAAATGCAACGTGTTTTTTTCTTTTAGCTACGTGCCGAAGTGTGTTCATGCAATGCTGCCACGGCAATTTTGTGTGTTTGGCTACAAGTATAGTAACACCTAAAAGAACACCATTCCCTCTCTTAATCAAGTCACACAACTCTGTTTCTTCACCTTCTTCTCCATTTCTCTCCCCTCTCTCTCTATATATCCGTTGATCATAGCAATGGATCTAATACATATGGTGTTGAACCTTGTGGCCCCTACCTTCACTTTCTTCTCCCTCTTGTTTCTCTTACCACCTTACCAGTTTTTCAAGCTCTTCCTCTCCTTCTTCCGCTCCGGCTTCAGCGAAGACGTCGCCGGCAAAGTCGTCCTCATCACCGGCGCTTCCTCCGGCATCGGCGAGGTAACAATTGGTTTTACATGAGTACTACTTTAAATTATAGGAGATGAGTTAATAACTTAATACCCATAGCAAACGGTAAATGCTTCTGTGACTGTTAGTTCTTCTTAGAAAAATATCACGCAGTCATGATTTCCGCCGATTAGGGGCAAACATGTCAATAGAAGTAGTTTTTTTCTTTGACAATGTTACAGTTAGTATCATACATGTTGAATGAACATTAATTAACTTTTGGAAAAGAGTAAAGTCGTTATTATGTCCTTAAGCAATGCAAAAACTGTTATGATCTGAAACGAACTTAGAGAACGATAGAAAACGATGAACAAGAACACACAGATATAACGTGGTTCACTAGCACGATGCTAGCTACCTCCACGATCCGAAAAACCATGTTTATTAGAGAGAAACACCACGAATACAACCACCCATTATAGGGTACGACCTATAGCCTTTATGTAAGCCTACTATACAGTTTGTGTCAAAAAAAATACCAAAACCGAGCTAAACGAACAAGGAAACAACTTGCTGGCCGTCTCCAGAATCTGTTCGTACGAACGATATGTTCGCACGAACAGTCTGCTACCCCCTTGCTTGTTCTCTTCGTCTTGCTCCTCCGTTTGGTCCCTTTCTTTTGCCTGCTTTGTCAAGTCTAAGTCCATTCAAGGCACTCTTCATTCCCAATTAATCTCCACCTTGCCTTGAATATTCTCATCTTTTTGCGCTTGAATTAGCCGGTTCTCTCAAATAATCCAAATATCACAAGTTGCTCAAACTTCGTCAAGTTCCTGCAACGTGTGCCCCCATCGATGCTCCAACCCCCATCAAGTTCCAGCAATCGAACCCTATCGATGCTCCAACTATGGCTGAGTTCATGCAATCGAAACCCCTCTTTGTTGTTCCAAATCACACCGAGTTCCTACGACAAAATCGTTTGTTGTTCCGACTCCCACTGAGTCCCTACAACAAACCGCCGTTTCACGTGCCGTGTTACTCTTCAGAGACCACCATATTCTACCATCCGCCTAATCGTCAAGAGCACGAATTTCCCCCTTGCCTCCCAACGGGGCCTAGAGAACGAAGTCATCTATCGCGCCTGCATTCATATCTGCAAACGCCTTTGCCTTTGGACACTCCTTCTTCCAGTGACCATTCTCTTTACAAAATTCACATACATCGTTTGGTAACATAGAACCCTTGTTCTTCCTTTTACCATAGCCCCCATTGGACGCCATGAATGCGCAGGAACCTGGAACGTCTGAAACCCCATATGCAGCCCTATGCTGCATTTCTTTAATGTGAAGACATGATCTTAGATCCTCCAACGCGAGAGTCTCTTTTCGAGAACAAGCAGACTGCACGAACCCTTCGTAAGACGGTGGTAGCGACATCAACATAATCAGTGCGACATCTTCACCACTTATCATTTCATTACTGTTTCGCAACTAAAGCAAAATAATATTTAAACGATCCAAGTCATCTCTTAGTCAGTACCTTCCACAATGCGTAGATCAAAGAAAGATTTTCTGTTTCAACTTCAACTTGTTGGTGAGCGACTTCTTCTTGTAGAGGCTCTCCAACTTACTCCATAGTTTTTCAGCCGTCTCTTGATCTGCAACCTCCGTGATCACGTCGTCCGCCAAATACAACATGATCGTTGTGTGCGCTCTTTCCTCAATCGTCTTGAACTCCTTGGTGGTTGTAGATGCCCACTCTTTATCTTCCGCCAATGGCAACCACATGTCTTGCTGATTCAACAAAGCACGTACCATGATCTGACATAAGCTGAAGCTGTTTCTTCCCGTAAACTTGTGCATCTTGTTCATCCCCTAGTCATCTTCTCTGCAGCTCCTAGTCCAGATCTGTAACTCCTGAACGCGTGCTCAACCTTGATCGCGCGACCCTAGCTTCGAGTTTCACGGAATTGTTAAATCGACGTCCTTAGCTCACCTTGATCTTGGAACCTATGCTCTGATACCAGTTTGTTATGCTCTGGAACGAACTTAGAGAACGATGAAAACGATGAACAAGAACACACTAATATAACGTGGTTCACTAGCATGATGCTAGTTACCTCCACGAATTGAAAACCCCGGTTTACAACCACACAATTGTAGAGTAGAACCTATAGCCTTTTATCTAGGCCTACTATACAGCTTGTGCTTAAAAAAATACCAAAACTGGGCTAAACGAACAAGGAAACAATTTCTGGCCGCCTCCAGAATCTGTTCTTACGAACACATCTTGTGTTCGCACGAACAGTCTGCTACCCCCTGCTTGTTTTCTTCATCTTGCTCATCCGTTTGGTCCGTTTCTTTGCCCCGCTTCGTCACCAATTCCTCCGAAGTCTAAGTCCATTCAAGACGCTCTTGATTCCCAACAAGAAACTAACAATTTACAACCATGTCGTAAGAACAATATTAATTCTTATAATATTTGTTTTGGATAGTGAACATTACTAAAATCTGCAGTGGAAGAATGTTCAATTCTAAAAATATAAAAGAATGTTTTTTGAGGAAAAAGAAATATAAAAGACTCATGTTGAAGTTATCTAATTTTGAGGGATCAAAGTATAGTGTCAGGAAAGTTTTGACTTGTATCAAATTTGATAAGTATTTGGTCCAAGGATGAAGTCAACGGCAGTGGGTTGTTGAGGGCTTGATTCTACCGCCACACCCACTAACCTATGGCTATAAATAAAGGCAAAGCTTATTTGGCACAATATGCACACACTAAGGTTAGCTTGAGAGATTTATTAGAGTGTGTGTTGGGTGTGTGTGTGTCGGGTGGCCGTCATGGCCGTTGTGGCAACAACGTGCATTGTAGTCAGGTTCTCTTCACAATAAAAGAACCTGGTTCTGGCCGTGGAGGTAGCCAGCGGCTTCGTTGCGAATTCGTTAGTAAACCACGTTAAATATCTTTCCCGTTCTTGTTTGCTTCATTGTTCTTGCTCGAATACTCCTCAGGTTATAACATATACCACTCCGTCTCTACTCTTTCTACCCATTGCGGTTGGGCGTGGGTATTAAGAGTAGAGCCGGAAAGTCCAAATTGCCCCTTCTAAAAAAAGAAAACTACTGATAAACCACATATCACATCAACATTTTAATGACTGGTTGATGTGATTAAAAAGGTTCATGGGGTAAAAGTCTCCCCCCATATTTTTTACAGACCCTACTAAACAAGCACTAAATTTAAGTTTGTGGAGCCAATCTGGCACAGCTCCACAAATAGCCTATGAATACATCACATTACACACATAAATCACCAACCCATTACAGTTCTTCATGAAGAACACTAAGTAAACCCATAAATTCAGAGAATAAGAGGAAGAAGATGGCGGAAACAGAGGCTACATCATTGAGTAGTTGATACTTAAGCATCATAATCACAATCACAAATCCCACTAACATAAACAGATCCCAATCAAGGAATAAACATGCTCCATGTTTATGCTTATGCTCACATATTAATGGTCACAAACCCCACTAAGAAAGATTGTAACATGTATCACATATCACGGTTCAAAACATGAAACACATATCACAACATGAATCAGTTATCACAACATGAATCACATATCACAACATGAATCACAGGTTAGGTTTGGAACCCTAACTCAGAATCACAGATCACGACTTGAATCACAGAACAGAATTAACGAGCGATAAAGATTTGAACCTCCCTTCTGGATTCAGCAGCAACCATGCAGGATAGTAGATTCCTAGAAAGTAATTCACAGTCGCCTTGATTAGATCGTGTTCCAGATGCCTATATATTGGAGGTACAGATTCATCGAACTCCTCATTGGGAGGTTGTGTCTTGTCGGAGCTCATCGGGATGTTCTGCCTCGTCGGAGTCATCGCCGCCGGGAATTAGAAGGGACTCCGGTTCATATTCACCGTCATCCTCTTCGAAATCTGGAACCCATTCACCAATTGAATCGAATTAATCTATAGCAAGTTAGGTTCGAAACCCTAACCCATAAGTGCACAAGGGTTTCGTTTGATTTGGGTAAAATCAACCGAACAAGAACACAGAGATCATAGATCCGTGGTTGATTTAGTGTTTAGAGAAGAAATGAACCACCGTCGAACATGATTTTCACGGCGACGGAGAGATTTGGGGAAACCATCATAGAGGGAGAGAGACAGAGGTAGAGAGAGATAAGAGAAATGAACGGGTCTCACCGTTTGGGGGTGATTAGTGAGTTAGGGTTTTTGGTAGTCAAATAGTTAGGTTACATTAGTGGGTTGGGTTAATTAGTTTAATTGGCCCGTTAAACTGGCCCAAGAGTTTAACGAAATGGGTAAAAATTTAATTTGGCCCAACTTTTGTGAGGGTATTATGGTCATTTGGCGTTGTTTAAGGTTACCAAAAATAAAAATGAGTAGAAAGAGTGGGGATGAACAAATATAAAAATGGGTAGAAAGAGTAGAGACGGAGTGGTAGTATTTATGTAAAAACATTTGAATACAATTATATGGGTGTACTATTGAAAATATGAAATTTGGAAGCCATGGCTTCCCTCCGTCCGCTGTTGATATGACAGTTAGTTTTGTCATGTACATAGAACATCTTTTACCAAATCCTCATCTAGTGCGCAACTGGTTTGCTACGTTTGTTTGTTTATTTGTTTCTTTAGACAAATTATTGACTATACTTGTTAATTACGTAAAATGTATACCATGTATATTTTACGAAGGAGAAGGGTTGAACCCGTGATTTCATGAACCACCTCGAAATGCCGTTACTACTCAGCAAAGGTTTAGGTTAAAGATTGTGTTTGTCATGACACCGTGACTTTGCGATACGTGAGCTTCAGCAATGCATTCCGGGCTTTTAACATTTGAAAAATGTCCACTGTACTTGCACAACTATACTAAACAATCATACATTAATTAGTTGATGTATACCCTCAGTATACCGAAACTAACATGTTGCATCCCTTTTTTAGAATAGGACATATAAATTATACACATTGTAACTGGTAAAAGAATTTGACATTTAAGTCCATTTGTTTGAGGTAGGACGGTCTATTCGATAAAAATTAGAACACCACTGTTATGATCTGGAACGAGCAAGAGAACGATGAAAAATATAATGTGGTTCACTAGCGATGAACTACCTCCACGGCCCCGAAACTCCAATTTTATTAGAGAAACGAGTACGATACAACCCACAACGTTTAGACACAACCTAGGTCCCTTCTATACACATATAAGACCGACTAAATGCCTAAGACATCATAAAACGACCCTAGAACGGATAAGAAAACAACCCCAAAACTGCCAGCCCCGACGCATGACATGTAACTACGAGCCTACTAAAAGACCTTTCTACCTTCAGAGTTTATCAGCATTACAAACTAGTGATAATTGGTTCTTACAAACTCGTACTTTAACATCCCCCTCAAGCTTGCACACATGACAAAATGTGGAAAGCAACATGATTTTATCGTAGGAGCACGAATCTAGCAACTGCAAGAGGCTTAGTGAAGAAATCAGTGAATTGGTACTCAGTGGGAATATAATGCACACCCACCTCTTGCAAGATCCCAGCTTCCATAGGTAGGATTTTACATACTTCTACTAACAAGATCCCAGCTTCAATACGTGTGGGGCTTCTTATATAGGGATTCATATGTGTGGAGCTACTTACATGGGGATTCATAACTAGTTAGCGACCATTAAATTCGGAGACGACGTGTGGCATTTCTAGCTATTACTATTTCATTCCTATGATTACCTGGGTTCAATGCCAATTTACTTTTACCTATGAATGAAAATCTTATATGCTCTAATGTTCATGAAACAATTGCACCCTCATGTCTCCTTACGTTATATTAGTATCTTGCTTACGAGTACGCTCGAAGAGGAGCCTGTTTGGCGCTCTGTGCGAGGAGGACAAACCGTCTGCGCGAAGTGGCAGAAGTGGCTCGCGAGTTGGGTTCTCCCGACGTTATCACCGTCCACACAGATGTCTCCAAGGTTGACGATTGTAGACGATTCGTTGAATCTGCCGTCGATCACTTTGGACGATGTAAATCTCCATCTCTCCTTGCCCTCCTGCATTTTTACTGAATATAGCTAGGTAAATGTTGAATGTTTGGACTTGCGTTACAGTGGATCATCTGGTGAACAATGCTGGTCTTATACATGCTACTATGCTTGAGGACGTGGACGATATAACCAATCTCAGACCTGTCATGGTAAAATCTTCTACTCGTCTTGCCTCGCCTTTTTCCTTATATTTATTTCAGAACTTTGGACACCCCGAAGCAGTATATGTTCGCTGACAATGTGGTACATGTACTATGAGAATTGTCAGATAATTCCTATGCCACATTGCGCCCCAAAAAGCAGTATGGTGCACGATGTAAGTAAAATACAAAATATTTGTGCGCGGTGTTAGTGAAATTAATACTGCACAAGAGATACTACTTTCTCATAGTGGATATACCGCACTGTCAACGAACATATATTGCTTGGAGGTCATATGTCAAAATTCTTTATTTCATAACCGGATGTAGCTTGTTGGGGTAAATGTTTTGTTTTCTTTAATGATTTTGTTCCGCAGGATGTGAATTTTTGGGGAATGGCTTATACCACCCGATTCGCTGCACCACATCTTGCCAACACCGGGGGCAGAGTCGTCTTTCTCTCATCGTCCAGCTCTTGGGTACAACCGCCAAGACTGAGCATCTATAATGTAAGTTGCAAATTAGATAAAGTATCGCCTCCTTAATTTTCTGGTGTGTACCTCTCTCAGCTAAATAGTCTGTTAATTTAGGCGAGCAAAGCAGCAGTGGTGGCGTTGGCGGACACACTAAGGATTGAGTTTGGTTCCCGCATCCACGTCACGGTTGTGACTCCGGGTTTCATAGAGTCCGAAATGACACAAGGGAAGATTCTCAGTCAGGACGGGAGCGTAAAAGTCGATCAAGAAATGAGAGACGTAAGCATTTCCTTACATATATGATAGGAATTTTGACATATAACCCCATGCAGGATATGTTCAATGACGATGCGAAACATGCACTAAGAGAACTGACCGATAACCCCATTCATATACCAATAGAATGATAATGATTGTATGCTTTTTGGGGGTACGATGTCAGTAAATATCTTCTGAGTGCATGTACCACACTATCAACGAACGTCTACTGCATGGGGGCTATATGTCAGAACGTTCTATATGATACATCTCCCCTCAGTTTTAAACAATGAGATTGAAGTTACCATTTGCTGTTCTAGGTTCAAATAGGTCTGTTTCCGGTCGTAAGTGTCGGGGCGGGTGCGCAAGCGATTGTGGACGGCGTCTGTCGCGGGGAGAGGTACGTGACGGTACCGGCGTGGTTCAACGTTACCTACTATTGGAAGCTTTTCTTCCCTGAGGTGCTGGAGTGGCTGTCAAGAATGGTGTACATGAGTGGTGCAGGAGGTTCAGCTATAGCAGCCCCAAGCAAGAAGATTTTGGACTTCTTTGGTGCCCAGAAACTACTCTACCCAGAGAGCCTCTTGTCACCTCAAGTTAAAACAGAGTAGTAGCTAATGCCCGTGAACTTTGCCTTTCTGACATGTGTGTAAGAATGAAGATGATCTTATTTTGTTTCCTGCATTGTGAATAATGAGGGAGGCTCAGTGACTATTCGTCTTCTTCGAAACTAGTTTTATACTATTGTGAGACATCTATGTTACTACTTACTAGATCATCTGTGGTCGTCTTCGATAACTCTTGACTTATCTGTTACAGCCATCAAACGCATCATGGACGCGGATCTTATTTTTTTAGTTGGTTCTAAAAACCTGCCAAACCACAAACAGCGAAGAGGTTCCTCGCTCCAAAACATAGATCATCCAAAGAAGGAAAAACTGTGGCAGCCAAGTTGCTATCGACATCATTGTGGTCGACGGTGGCTGGAATGACGGATCTGCATACGAAGGAGCAGATGAGTCACATAAAATCATAGGGAAAACATGCTGAACTGCTTGTGGTATTTCTTTTGCGTCTTAAAATTAATATCAGTACTTCTTTTTCTTTTGACTAGAATTAATATCAATACTGATCGTGCACTTATTCTGTTTTGTGTGTGAGGAAGAGTAGTCCAATTTTCCATGATTCGCCTGTTTTTGCAAGTAATTTGGATTTTGTAGTACTTCCATAAGTGTCTCCAATGATTATGTAAAAGAATTAGTTTAGTTATAATTTATATAACTAGAAGAAATAATGAGCTCCAATGGTCTAGCTAAATGACTCAATATTTTACATATTGGCTTGGTTTGGGAAGGATTAATTATTGAAGGGATTAATTGTAAATAATCTGGCGGGGAAATTGGGATTTTTTGCGAAATTGGCGTGGGAAATTTGACTCAACCGGTACCGGTTGAAGCGCAACCGGGACCGGCTATATCGCAACCGGTACCGGCTAAGCCAACAACCGGGACCGGCTGCATTGAATTCGGTCAAATTTTCTGCCGGATACGACACGTGTCGCTGCCCCATTCGCTGGTTGACCGCACCGAATCCCCGAAGATTCCCACATCTCAATCCGTGACTGACTTCACGTTTTACCAAAAAGTGCATCAATTTCCCATCCGTGACACATCTTCACACGGGATTCATCCTCCCACCAACCCTTCATAACTCTTCAATCACCATTCCTATAAATACCCACCCATATTCTTCCTCTCATACACCACAACTCACACAAATACCCACCCATCACCACTCCTTTTCACTACCAACCGTGAAATGGCGTCTCGCCCAAACTTCGCCGACCTACCTCTAAACCATCCAGAGCGCCCACATAACAATCTTACTCTGGGTCTCATCACCGGCGCACCACCTTTTCTTTCTAATTCTCAAAAATTGAGGTACGACGACCTCACGTTGAGAAATGTTTTCTCAGGCCGGGGTATTGACTTAGAAGAGAAGTATGATCAGTATCTCAAGACTTTCTTGGTGGGAATGGGTTGGCAATCAATAGCCGATCTAGACCCGAGGGTGTACCCCATGCTTGTTCGAATACTATTCGCAAACATGGAGGTAGTGTATGCGGGTGAAAGCAGTTATCCCGCTACGTACTTTAAGGGCACGTACATGCATCTAACTGAAGATGTACTGGGCGATGCGTTGAACATATCGACGGAGGGAGAGAAGATTTTTTTCACCAAAATGGAGGACATTGAAAAACATATTGCAGTGCCGATGGAGGATTATTATGGCTCGTTCTGCGTGCACGCATATCCCATTCCGACGGCGTTGAAGACTGCCGACATCAAGCCCGAGTACCGCCTACTGAAACATTTCTTGGCCAAAACAATATTACCGCGGTCAGGTAAAGGAGACGAGGTAGACACATTTTTGGGGTTTGTCATTCATTGTTGTGTCGTTGAGCGTCAATTGTCTCTCCCGTACATTATGCAGCGTGTCATGTTCAGGTGTTTGGGTAGTGGTAATAAGAACCATTGCATCCCGTATGGTGCTAGTTGGACAACAATAATATCGTACTTCCGTGTCCAACCGTGTTTTGACGACGTCGTTGATGCCACTGAGAAACCCATTGATCGCAATGCGGTAATCCAGATACGAGGACTCTTGGCACGGGAAGAGGGTGACGGTGGCGCTGGAACATCTTGTGGGAGACGTCGTAGTACCTCAGACGCCCCTCGTCCTACCCCACAAGCGAGCGGGTCCACGCAACGATCGGCCAGTATGAGGGAGCACCAGCTGACATTAGCCGAGGTCAATGAGAACGTGGGCAAATTGGACCGTAAGGTTTCAAAAATGAAGAAGTACATGAAGAGCAGTTTCAAGAAGATTGAGAAGACTGTAATTGCTTTGTTTGCAGGTCGCAAACCACTAGCTCATCAATTTTCATCTTCTTCTGATTCCCCCGTTCCGCAGTTGCCAGATGTTGAACTATCAGATTAGTCGCGTTTCGTAACGTTGTCGTCCTCGTTTCCTTAAAATCGGGTCGTAGTCGTTATTTTTGGTTTGGTTGTATTTCATGTTTTTAATCGCGTTGTAGTAAGTCGTGTTCGGTTCGGTAGTTGTAATAAAAATGTTCTTGTTTATGTATTCAAAACTACTATCGTTAAAAATTTCGTTGGTCGCAATAACTAAGTGAAGATTACTTAATATTTATTTATTTAATTGACATAAATCACACTTGTACCTACAAAAAAGCAACAAATGAGATTAAAAAAAATAATGATACCTAGCTATAATATTTAAATAATTAATTGACTTAAACTACAAGTGTAGCTACAAAAAAATCAAGAAAAGAGATAAAAAATAATAATAATACGTAGCTATAACATTTACATAATCCATTGACTTAAACTACAAGTGTAGCTAGAAAAAAAAAATCAAGAAATGAGATAAGAAAAATAATACTTAGCTATTACATTTAAATAATTAAGTGACTTAAACTACAATTGTACGTTGAAAAAAAAAATCAATAAATGAGATATAAATAATAATAACACTTAGCTATAATATTTAAATAATTAATTGACTTAAACTACAATTGTAGGAAGAAAAAAAATCAATAAGTGAGATAAAAAATAATAATACTTAGCTATACCATTGGCTTAAACTACAATTGTAGCAAGAAAAAAAAATCAATAAATGAGATAAAAGAATTAATAATACTTAGCTATAACATTTAAATAATTAATTGACTTAAACTACAATTGTAGGTAGAAAAAAAATCAATAAGTGAGATAAAAATAGTAATAATAATACTTAGCTATAACATTTACATAATTAATTGACTTAAACTACAATTGTAGCTATAATCGTTAAATAATTAATTGACTTGAACTACAATTGTAGCTAGAAAAAGGAATCAATACATGAGATAAAAAAATAATAACACTGAGACAATCAAAATACATGAGAGTAACAACATTCATTCGTTAGTACTGACAACAATAGATGTTATCTCGTCACACAGTGCTAGCATTGTGGCATCATCGGTCATCATGGAAGGGTCGTACACTCGGAAGTTGGACGTTGATGCGACATTAACGTTGACATGGGTTTCATGGTTGTGACGATGTCTAGCCGCATACCTATCAGCAAATTCGAACCACGCATCCCTTCGATCGTGTCGCCTCACAAAGTTGTGCAATGCCATGCTCACACCCACGATGGTTACCTGAACTGCATAACTAAATGAGGGCATTGATTCTAGTATCTGCCAACGAGTTTTCCATACCCCAAAGGTGCGCTCAATGACACTTCGCAAAGACGCATGACACCGGTTAAACTGCTCCTCCGCGTTACGCGGAGCATCTCCTTGGCGAAAATGAGAAAGGTGGTACCTACGCCCACCCTTGTACGGGGCTAGGAATCCCTGCATGTTTGGATATCCAGCGTCGACCAAGTAGTATTTTCCTGTTGGTGGTAGTGGGAAACCCATGTTAGGATTTTTTAAAACGTTATATAAAATTAGCGTGTCGTGCGTACACCCTTCCCAACCCGCCGAAACGTATGTAAAGCACATGTCGAAATCACATATAGCAAGAATGTTTTGGGTTGCATAACCCGTCCTTCCAATGTAGTTAATATTTTCCTCTTCCGCCACACGAACCTGCACGTGTGTGCCATCCATTGCTCCAATACAATCCTGAACACAAATATACGGATCAAATGTCACCATTAAAACGATTACTTTATATTTGTAGGTGGAGACTACCTTGAACGCCGGCCAATACATCTGGTTGTTGCGTACGTGTGCATGGGTCTCACCGTCGAATGTTGGCGCAGTCCACTCGGCAACCATCTTACTTGAAGCGTCTAGGACATCATAGAAATGTCGATGGATGGTCTCGGCCGAATGCTGAAATCTTTCTTGTAAGTCCCGGTTACTCACCCTATGACCAAGCATGTACAAAAACATCGCCACTGATTCTTCTACCGTCACACGACGATACTGACGCAATCCATACCGAGACGTTAGCAAGTCACAAAACTCCCGGAATACATGAGTCCTCATGAGAAAGCTCTCAACGCTTCTCTTCCAATGGTCGTTTAGAACCTCATGCACCCACATTTGCCCCGTTAAGGCTGATGTCCTACAAGGCTCTTTAATGTCGCTTAAGAAATCCTCCATGGCAACTAACATGACATGCCCCGCATTTGGTGACGGCGCCAACTGAACTGCACGCGCGATGGTCGTGTCTAGCAGCTCGTACGGCAAATCTTCGTCTACCGAATCTGGAATATAATTGGGTGACAAAACAGTAAAACACGCATTAATATTTATGAAAGAAATCTGAATTACAGAAAAAATAGCATAGAGTGCAACAACAACATTACATCACCAAACTACAACACAAACAGATTTCTAGCACACACGATCACAATTAACTAACTAAATTAAGTCTATGACTCTTTCATAGCCCTCTCCAAACGCTTCATAAGCCAATTGTAGTGTGCTTGGTCGTTCCCAACCGCAATGAAACTGTCTCGGTTACGTGGTTCCTGAAAGAAGTCAACGCACTCGGTGAAGGTGTCGGTCTCATATCCCATACCCGGGTATGTAACGACCACAGCGAGGCAATCGTCCACAGTGCGCCCAACACGATCATGTGTATGGGTGACAGTCAGATTGCCATGGTGATGGGTGATTTGCTGTGCCTGAAAGGCCTCTGTCAGGTTGGTCATTACCTCATGTCGACTGGAGCTACCCACCTGCCTTCGCCTGCGTTTCCTACTATCTTGAGACCCGCTACCCCGAACCCCATCCCATTCACTAGGAGCCTGAATTGGGGAACTAGAGGTGTCATCCAAGTCAGCAGAGATGCGCTCCTCCCGCGGTGGGGTACCATACCTATTCGCTTCAAACCGCTCGTGTGGTGAAGCCTCAGCAGATGGAGTCCAAGAATACTCTCCTGTCTCGGTGATATTTGCAAAAGCCTCGTACTACAGGGCTCTGTGCATTAACCCCTTCGTCCTCCACTTCACCGCGTCTGGATCTTTCTGTTCGTAAACACAACACATTAGAATTCGCAAAATGCATATCATATCGAAATGTAATATATTATATTGAAGATTGAAATTTACCACAGCCAGGTTTGACCACCCTTGTTCTGACATGGTGAACGTATCTTTGTCCTCGTCCCACCCCAAACCAGTCTCTTTCGTGGTTATCCGGACCCATAACTTGAACTCTCTCTTCATCAAGACAAATTTGTTTTTTATTTGCTGTTTTGTTAAAACTATGTTCATTTTTTCAGACAAGCCCAATATGATGTTTGCGTACGCTGTCTTAGCTAGTTTTTTTTCACAAAAATTGCCCTTAGTTTTTTCTACAATTATTAACTGCAGGAAACATTCAACAAGCTCAGGTGACCAGTGCACTCTATCAACAAACACAGCGCCCTCCGGAAACTGGGAAGTATTGGAGGCGGGAGATTTACCATTGCCTCGACCTCGGTTTCCTCGCTGAGAAGTAGAAATGTTCCTGTCCAAATGGAAAATAAATCAGTTCAAACCACCAAAAATATTATCACACAAGAACACAAATATTGCAGTGACTTATACCTTAGGATGATGATGCGTCCAGAAAAATACAGCAAGTATGAGTGGTTCTAAGCTGTGGGAAATGGTGCAAATATGCAGTTCGTTTACAGCTCTTTTATACACGAACGGAAGAAGAAAAGAGATCACATATCTGCATAAAGAAGAAAAAAATCTCAGGTGAATGACCATTCAAGCAGAAAATTGAATGACAATTCATCACCCTATTGAAATTATTGGTCTGCAAAGGCTATTACTACGCCTGCTTCGAATATATTCGACGAATATATTCGCCTGAGGCGCCTGCAAAGTCGAAAAAAGTAGATATTCGTCGAATATATTCCATTTTTTAGTCAAAAAGTTACCTGATGGTGCCTGGCAGGGTGTATTAAGGCCCGGACCGGCACCTGAAGAACAGGGACCGGTTGGTACAACCCGGGACCGGTTCCTCAGGAACCAGGACCGGTTGGTTTTCATTATTATTTTATTCTCTCAAACCCTTTTTCAACTCTCTTTCATGCTTATTTTTATTTGTTTCTTTTCGTTTAACGTTCAACTTTTGTGGGTGTTTGTTTTTCTTGTTTCTTTTCGGTTCATGTTCATCTGTGAAGGGTAATTGTTAAGAGATTGTAAAGAATTGGCAAATAGATACTATTTAACCCGGGCCGTTTAGGATTCAATTAGTGATTACTTGTCTAATTAATTGGAATATTGTAATCAAAATGTTGTTACTAAACTTAAAGAAAACTAACCACACAACAATGACACAAAACAGAAATATAATTTATTCCACAACATAGAAGGCATCACATATTACAACGACCGATGGAATACAACATTTTCTCCGATTACAACTTCAGGCAGAATCGGAATCCGATGGGTGGTCAACGGCAACGTCCAGCTCATCCGCACCCAAGTCAGGGTTGAAAGCTGGCTCATTCCTCCCATGGTACGGAACACCGAAGAGATCGCACAAATCGTCAAAATTATCCATCACGTAACGAGGGTGACGGATCAGGTTAACAACAGGTTCAACCGGTGGAGGGCCATTCACTCGAGCACGATGCTCCCTAACCCAACGCAAGAAGACGACGCGGAGATTGTCGGCTTGGAATCGCAACTGCATCGGTGTGTGCGTACGACCAGTTCGTCCTGCCACTTCAGTAGCAATTTGATCGAAGGCTGCCCTGCTAAAATGCGACCCCCGCATGTTTCCCAGCTCTTTTTGCTCAAGCAACAACTGGATGAAAGTCTCTCATTCAGCCGAGTTCCAACAACGAGGGTGTTGAATTACGCTCATTCGAGTATTGCGACGCCCAAGAGTTGAGCCACGACCACCGTGCATCTTTCACTAAATCAAACAATGCAATTAACATTAATTACGTCAGTTCAATATTTAACACAAGATAATTACAAAACTTTGCATGTTACCTGATTGGTAGGGGAGTGCTGAATGGGTTGCAAGCAGTTGGACGAATAGGATGCGAAGTGAAAATGACCCAACACTGAAGCGATATTTAAAGGCGAGGGGTGGAGGTGAACCGGGACCAACCGGTACCGGTTATTTAGCAACCGGTACCTGTTTTTACCTAACCGGTCCCGGGTGTTTAATAACCGGTACCGGTTGGGTATTAAAGAGGCCACAAATGTGTTCAATTATACATTTTAAAATTCACCCGGTTCCGGGTATTAGTTCAACCGGGCCCGGTTTTTTAAAAACAGCAATAATTAATCTGGTTTGCCAAACATGTGAGATTAATTATTACAAAATAATTAATTAATCCGTTAATTAATCCTTGCCAAACATGGCCATTATGTATTCCACTCAATAGAAGTAGCTAGCTAGTTAAATTTTTTGTGTCTATCTCTCTCCTAATTTAATTTAATAAAATATTTTATTTATAATTCAATACCCACAAATTTATGTAAAATACATAACACCATTGAAGCAAATAATAAAAAGTCATGTTAACTTGAGTTCATACTAGTTAAAATTTAGCTAAATCGTAATTTTATTGTTGGAAATGCTCTAAAGCTTATAGACCTACTAAGAACGCTACTTTTGTTAATCATCTCCCGCGGAGCTTGGGTAGTTTTGGTAATTGACAATCTATTTTTGGGCTGTTTGAGTCTTCTCTCGGTACTTTTGTTGCAGAATTCTGCATATTGCGCTCTTTGTTGATAATGAAATTAATACTTCATCGGGAAAATATATGCGCTCTTATTAAGGGGGAATATAGAATTTTGTTGTAGTGAGGGTTAGAATTAAGAATATGAAATATATATTTTTTGAGGGAAAGAATATGAAATATTTTGATAAATAAGTAATACGAGTTCTTTATTTTTTTTAGAGAAGAAAGAGTTCTTTAATTTCAAAAATGACTAAAGTAATCTAAATTTAGTGGGAACAAAAACATATAGGGTCCGTTTGGTAATATGTGTTTTTTTAGTTTTTCAACCATATGATTTTCTTAAAGTGTTTGTTTTGAGTAGTAACCGCTACCTTCGAGTAATTACGATAGTTCGAGCCGGCCCTAACTCTCGATTTTATTTTTTAGATTTTGGCACGTGTAAAAAAACAAATTTGGTGTTTCTTTCTCTTCTGTTTTCTACTCGTCTCTATAATGTTTTCTTAGGTGATTCTCTTATCAGAGCTGAGTAATAGCTTCTTATCCCAATTTCACTGCCTCTTTCACGCAAAATTGTTCATACTTTTAGTTCATGAAACAACAAGTCTTCAATTTTGATGTGATCGTAATTACATGAAATCGATATTTTTTAATTCGAAGTTTGAAAATTTTGAGTTTTTGGATGCCACAATATCCTTAATTTGTTCTTTAATTTTTTATTTTTTCATGAAATCGTCGATGCTCATGAAATCGTTACCTTTTTTACTTGAATATGTTCTTCGTACATACAATCTCTTAAATGATTTATGTTTTTTATATAATTTCTGAGATATTCAAACATACATCAAGTCTCTTTTGAAGATTTTTCATGAATCATTCACTTTGACGATTTAGAATAAACTCAAAGATTCAATGAATTGGGACAAATAAAAATGATCTAAATAAATTAAAAATATGAAGCGTGCGAGCAAACATGAAGATAGCACGTAAATTGCACGGATACTACACAATGTGAGTGGAGAGCCGATCACTCTCCAGACCAACATCTACGTGAGTGATGTTGGTGGGAGAGAACAGGGGATCAACCTCTGGTTTGATCCCACTCTAACTTTCCACACGTATTCAATTTTCTGAAACCAACATATCGCAATGTAAGCAAGCTTTCTTAATTCACTAATTCAGCCTTTTTTAATTCAATTGTGTTTGTTTGGTTATTTTTTTGAACTTTTTTTGGGTGATTTTTTTCACAGGTTCTCCGTGGACGGAACCTTGATCAGGGTCCATAAAAAGGTACCCGGAGCTCCGTACCCCGGCGGCCAACCCATGTCGGCCCTCGGGTCGATATGGGACGGAAGTAATTGGGCAACTCAGAGGGGCCGAATCAAAGTAAACTGGAGCCACGCCCCCTTCGTGGTCCAGTACGCTAAGCTAGAGGTCGCCGGAGCTCCGGCGGGGGTTACCGACATCAGCCCGAAGCAGAGGGAGAAGCTCCGATGGGTTCAGACCCACCGGATGGTGTACGATTACTGCCGGCGGACCTGCGGCAGGGCGGAGGCCACGGCGTGCAAGGCCAACCAAGCTTAGAAAATTAGATTGTTTGATTTCAGTTTGTATGGTTGAATTGAATGTAATGGAATGGAATCAATTAATATAATACATCTTTTCTTCTTCCATTTCAATTTAGTTTTGTTACTGTTCCTCTTCTTTGTTTCAATTCAGTTTTTGTTTCAAATCAACGGTAACCAGACGAAATCTCTCTCTTCCTCTCTGTCTCTCTCTGTGTCTCTAAGATTTCATGAATCGGGACAAATAAAAATTATCTAAATGAATTAAAAATATGAAGCGTGCGAGTAAACATGAAGGTAGCTCGTAAATTGCACGGATACTACACAACATGTTCCCACACATCCGGACGTCTTGAAGAGAGGACATCACAGGTTGCGAATCAGACGGTCTTGATAGTTTTTATAGTCGGTGTATGTATCATTGTGGGCTTCGTTCTTATCTGGATCATATGCAAATATGGTCCAACTTTAGTACACTATTTTATCCTAGAGGATCCTTCTTCCCCTATTTATTCTCATTCATATCCTCCTTATTCTCCTCCGCCTCCTCTTCCTTCTCCTCCGCCTTCTCCTCCTCCTTCTCCCCGCCTTCCCTCCTCCATCCCCACCAGTATTGTCGCCTCCTCTTACGCCCCTGCCTTCGCCTCCTCATACTTCTCATCATCACAATCATCTTCCTCCTCCTCCTGCTGCTCTTCCTCCTATCGAGGAAGATGAGATAGACCCCATTGTTGGGGAGGGATTTCATATGATGGGATTTCCCTTTTTTCTACTCCACGCTTTCACATTCCTAGGTTGGGGGTTTTTCACCATCTTTGGAGCGTATTTTAGCATTTTCTTCCCGAGACGATCCTCTTCCTCCTCTTCCATCACCACTACCACCTCCTCGTCCCCCTGTCGCCGCCGGTAGAGCTGATGGAATAGACCCCGTTGTTCAGGTGGCGTTTCGTGTCGTGACCTTTCCTTTATGCGAAATTGTGATTCCAGATGCCCTTACTAAGTGTGTCATATGCATATCCAAGTACGAGGATGGGGATCGGGTCGTCGTGATTCCTTCGTGCGAGCACAGGTTTCACGAGACCTGCTTAGGCGAGTATCTATCTCGGGGAGAGACCAGGTGTCTTCTGTGTCGTCGGCGTATGGAGCTAGGAGTTGATATTGTATAGATCTCTTTATTATAGTAGTATAGGTATTGGTCATTATTGTACATATTACAGACTGTATCGCTTAGGGCCACCAACATAGAGGGCCCCAAATTTTAAAAATAATAGGGGTAGCTTAGCGTTTTATATACAATTTATTAAATGATTTTATATTTTTTGTACAATCTCTTAGATACTTATAAACATACATCACATCTCTTTTGAGGATTTTTCGTGAATCATTCACTTTGACGATTAGAATATTATCAAAGATTTCATGAATTGAGAACAAATAAAAATTGTATACGCACACGAAGGTAGCACGTAAATTGCACGTATACTGCACATCATGTTCCCATACAAGATATCTGAAAATCATTTCAAGAAAATACTTGAGGCCTCAAATTTTGTTGTTCACTTCTGGCCACCAAAATGCTAGAGACTATCCTGAATATAGTGACAACATATATGAATGGATTTGCTAGTATTAGGTCATTACAAATTGTTCTCATGTGGTGATATGGTCAACAGTAAAAATGATTCCGATTAGTTCGTGAATGCTTGTTTTGCCAGTACAGCTAATATCCGACAACAGAAGCGATTTTAATGTCCAGTAAAAATAAAAAAGAAAATGATTTTTGGAAATTTTCTTTCTGGAGAAAGGAAAGACGCTTTTTCGGAACTACTTTGATTAATTTTCTGACAACTGATTTTAATATTACATTTTTAAATGTTCAATATTTATCATTAAGAAACAGATGTATGGCGTAGAAACTATTTGATCCCTGCACTATGGGAAAATACCATTTGTTCCCCCTATTAACTAACAAAGCTCATGGGTACATCAAAAGACAACCATACCCCTATAATTGTAACAAAATTACTCCAATATTTATAAATTTCTTCTCCTTCTCCATCCCTCTTGGAATACCCCGTTTAGAAACGGGTATTTTTAACAAATATTAAGTTTTTATTTTATTAAACGGATATTTTATAACCATATTAGGTGTTAAAATAATGTTAGTATAAGTTATGGGTCTTAGTTTAATTATTTAAAAGTTACATTTTATTGTAATAAGCTTTAGGGGGCTTTAGTGTCTTTTTCGTAACTTAGATAATGCATTTAATCTAACTCAGGTGGGTATTACTTGTCTTTTAACTAACTAAGGCGGGGTGAAAGTGTCTTTTAACCAAAAGTGTCATCTTCTTCCTCTCCTGGTAGTAACAGGAGAGTACGCCCTTCTCCCTCTTCGACCCGAACGCCACCAGCGGCAAATTCGCCGCCAAAACTTCCCAAATTCCGTCCCAATTCGATTTAAAGTTGTCATAGCTCGAGTATTTAGCTCCAAGAAACCCATTTTTTGCCAAAATCGTGACCCGATTCGGAATCGAAGAATTTTCCGATGAACTCCTAATCCTCGCCATATTTCTCACCTCTCACGCTATTTAAACCCCCTCAAACCCAGAACAAAAACCCACACCCAAACCTCTCTCTCTCTCGCTTGTGCTCTCTCCCGTTCGGATCGCCAAACAAAAACCCAAACATGTCCGGAGAACCGAACCCGACCGCCGACCGCCCCTGTCCGACGCCGCCACCCTCTCCGGCGTCCTCCTCAGCGCTCCACCGCCGGCCTCGCACCGTGAACCCCCGCCGTCTTCCGTCTTCGCCACCACCGTGAGCCACCGCCGTCTCCCCCATTGTCCCCATCGTCTCCGTCCTTTTCTCTGTTTGGGTAAGAGACAACCCGTTCTTATGCCTTTCTTACTATGTTTGTTTCTTTTTTTTTATTAGCATTAAGTGAACTGTTAACTCATAATAATATTATCTGGGTAGAAACACAAGTGTGGGTAGTGGCCCAGTGGTTAAGGTGACTACTAGTATTAGTATTGGTCTTGGGTTCGAATCTCTTAGTGGACAACTATTTTTTTTACTACTCTACACTCAATATTTGAAAGAGAAGTTTTGGGGGTTTGAAAGTCTTGTTAAAACACCTGACAATTATTTATTTAGGAAGTTTATTTTCTTGTTTAAAGGTTAATCTTTTGAAAAATAATACTCTTGGGTTATGCTTTATAGTAGTAAAATTAGATAATGTTGTAAGTTATGTTTTGTAATAGTAATCAATATACATTAAATATTGTGTTGAAATAGTAGGAATATTATTATTAAAGATTGGGGAAATAATAAGGGGATTGCACCTGCATTGCATATAGGACTTGTTTGTATTTGTGTGTTAGCGATACTTGATTAGAATATTATCGAATTGTAGGAAACAAATTCTCCGACGAAGCATACGTCGAATACTACGATTGATTTGCTGTGATTGGTATTTGTTGAGGTAAGTAAACATGCCAGGCCTAGCGCCCGTTCCTCTTTTCGTGTCAAAATTTTTTCATTCATATTTGTCTCAAAATGGTTTTACGTGAAATATGTGCTACTTGACTGCTTGTTTCAAATTGTTAATTTGTCTTCTGAAAAATATCAGTGTAATCTATTAATCGACGATAACGTAAAGTGGAAGAGTTGTGCGGGGTTTGTTATTGTTTACTATTGGCATTGGGCGTGTTGACTTCGGTCTTCCGTTCAATTTATTTTATTTAATCCGGTTGCAAATCCCCGGATAGCTCCCTGTACTCACTCCTCTGGGCGCAAGAGTCTTTGGGGGGTGTCGACACTTAAGGTCTTGAATGCTTGCGAGATGGTTGGTTCTTTTTCCCCGTCACAACAAATCAACAATGCAGTTTTGGAATTAATGGAAATGATGGTTGAATATGAGATTTTGGAAACTCTTAAATTCAAATAATGGAATTGGAATCTTCCTCGTTTTCTTATGAGTGTCAAAACTTTTGTTATCACCTGGTTTTGGAAAAACTACTACGAAATACTCTGATTGATAAATTGCTTCATAATCTGTTTACATGCTTGGGTGTTACTTACTCAGTATTTCGGCTGACTTTTGGAACCGTGGTGTTCTCTTTTTGTTTTCTACACCACAGGTTAGATGGGAGCTTGGTCCGAGGGGAAAACGCGACTCACATTAGTAGTATCATTTAAATTTAGTTTTATTTGAACACTTGTTAGTAGTTTGAATTTTATTAGATTTGGAATAATGCCCATATTTGTGGCAAGGCAAGTTTTAAGTTTTAATTAAATATTTTTATGGATTTGGTTTGGAATTTCTGTTGTAAAACCTCCTTGTATTCGGGTTTAACCCCGGGTACGGAGTGACACCCCTGGGTTTCCGGCTTAGCCAATTTGGGGGTGTTACACCTCTCCTCTTTCTGCTGCAACCCTAGCCGCCACCTACCAGTTCTTCTTTTCCTTCCCCTTTCATATCTTCCTTCTGCCGGAACCCTAGCCGCCTCCCAGTCTTAGTCCACCCTTGCTACGGGGCGACTCAAAGGTCGTTAATGAATGCAAGACCCATAATTAGCATCAGCAATTAATTAACCAAATCCATCCTCTGGCGTCCTCCCCGTGCTACAAATCCCACCGGTAGTCAACAGCCTGAGGCCTTGAAGCAGCTATGAGAGATATCCACGAGATGGGCATGCTACAAATTGATGGGTCTGACAAAAATCCGACAATGACTGGACGACGATGGAGGTCGTGGTTTTTATGGCCCATTCTTCTTCTTCCTCTTATTCTTCTTATTTTGGTCAAGGTCGCTTTTGGCTTAATCAAGTGTTAAAGGTTTGATTGTGGTTTCCAGGAGAGAGAGGGGTTGTGTTGATGCAGGGGTAGTGATGTTGAACGTAATGGAAACCATTTGTGTTTGATTTCCGAATTAGCGAACAAATATGAACAATTGTAACAAGAATTAGTTGAATTTTTGGTTTGATTCGCGTCAATTTGTGGAATTTTGGGATCTGCTATAAGTAGATGATGTATAAGAAAATGGTGGTGGGTGTGGTGGGGTTGGGTGTGGTCGCATGAAAGAATTGAGATCCATGAATTTGGCTTTATTTTGTAGGGATAGAGGTGTGGTGATGCAGGGGTTGCAGATTTGGCTGTGGTGGTGTTGGTTTGGTTGGCAGTGGTAGTTGTGCTGGAATAGAGGCCAAGGTGGAATTGTGTCTCTTTTGTTGTCCGTAGCGAATCAAGGCTTTGATTTATTTTGTTGTTGTTGTTGTTGTTGTTGTTGTTGTTGTTGTTGTTGTTGTTGTTGTTGTGTTGCTGGCCGGGATTCAGTGGTGGCGGTGCTTGTGTTTCTGGTGGGGATTCAGTGGTGGTGGTGGTGAAGAAGAACACCACAAACACCAAGAACAAAGGGAAAATTAGTGGTGTGAGCATTTATATAAATCCACCATCTCAAGGGTAGAATGATCACAAAAATGTCTGATTTAACAAAAATATGCTATCTGCCCACTTTCCATCCACTGACAGGAGGTAATTGTATCCTTGACGGGGTATATGTATTTTCCCATAATGTAGGGGTATTTGTATTTAAGCCATTTTGTAGGGGTGGAATTTCTAATTTACCCATATTTTTGTCATTTCATTGTTGTTTTTAGAAAATTTGCATTTTTTACGTAATAATTACTAAACGACACTTATGCAAAATTTATTTGACAACGTGACAATGATTCTTACAAATTACCACTCTGATCCCTCTCTTTTTTTCCATTTTAATTTCTTGACTCATATCTGGGTCACTTTGACCGGGTGATTTGGATCGCAAAACTATGCGATTTTTGATAATTTCTCACCGTGTTATAGAACAACTTTTACTCTACAACACCATGAAACAATTATTAAAAAGATGTATTATTTTACTATCCAAATCATGGAGTCAAAGTGACTCAATGAATAGTGGTAAAATAAACATGGGGAGAAAGAGAAGAATCAGAGTGGTAGTTTCTAGCACTGGAAGCCATTCTCAATCTGACCCTTGATTTTAGGACATAGTCGACTGTGTACTAGACATAATCAACCAATCAAACTATTCGTTTGTACTGCATCGATCGTTCATTTGTACGACATCAATCGTCTTAAATTTCTGCACCTAGGGTGGTAGCTCAAGTGGTAGAGCAATGGAAGCCCCTGCATGAGGTCCCGGGTTCAAAACCAGTTGACGACCAACACAAATTCTAAAAAAAAAACATCTTATATTTTTTTGCATTTATTTTTCTCAATAATTTATCGTATTTCACTCATTAAACAAAATATGCTTAAGTTGCGGCAGGAGAGTGGGGTATTTTCCTCTCGCATGCTCAATATATATTTGACATCTTGGAGCTTCACATGACAGATTCCAAACCTGTCTCCACCCCCATGTGCTCCAATGACCCCCCTCCACCAGCAGACTCCACGAAGTCTATCGATCTCTCTGATTATAGACGCCTCCCCGGTCTTCTGCAATATCTGAGCCTCACGCGACCTGACATCTCCTTCGCGGTGAATGGACTCTCGCAATTTCTTCATGGTCAACAACCATCACACTTGATGGCTGTGAAGCGTGTACTTCGTTTCGTAACAGGCTCCGTATGTCATGGAATTTATCTGCAAACGGGGGCATGCATGGAGCTCTCCGCCTTCTCCGATGCTGACTAGGTGGTCACTCTACAACTGCATATGCACTATTCTTGGGCTCCAATGTCATCTCATGGAAATTCGCACTTCAAAAGTCAATCTCGTGCTCATCCACAGAAGCTGAATATCGTGCACTTGCGAATGCCACAACTGAGCTCCTATGGGTCCAAAACTGAGTTCATGAGACTGGTTTACCTCTAACTGGCTCACCCGCTCTCTTTTGTGATAACCTCAGTGCAACATATGTCTGCAAAAATCCAATTTGTCACTCTCGCATGACCCATGTCGAATTGGATTACTTCTACGTGCGTGATCTAGTTACATCAGGAAAACTACACGTGCGACATGTTCCAAGCCGACAGCAACTCGCAGATACGCTTACGAAACTACTTAGTCGCACCCCCTTCCTCTATCTGCGATCTAAGATTGGATTTTTTGACGGATTCTCCATCTTACGGGGCGTATTAAGGTATGATATAGTCTCTAATTATCTTTCCCTTGATTTGTTCAGTTAGTTATTATCTTTTACGTGATTTATGTTATCACTAATTATGTTGTTATTTACCTCCTTTTTAGAAAATAAACTATCATAGAACCCGTAAGGGGGGAGAGAAACTGTTACATCATTATCAATTGCAACTAGGACTTCAATCCAAGTTGTAGAAGACTCAAACCCATTCTAAATATGCGCCTACTCCCATCCTACACCGAGCTAGATTGTGAGCTAAGAAATTGGTTTCCCTCCTTGCAAAGTTCACTGCTGCTTGATCAATCTTCCTTATCTCTACTATGCACTGGTAAGTTCTTCTTCAACCTCTGTTAAGTATCTCGGTGGGCCCCTTGGTATCTATGAGAGAATTACATGACAATGGAGTTAGAGTCAACTTCAAATTGGCAGCACTGAATCCCATCTTGACGGCGAGGTCGACTGCATTGTTGAGGGCTCTGGCTTCGGAGATCTTGGTCGACATCGCAGATCCCGTTGTAAAGGCTGCGACACCTAGCAGAGTTCCACTTCCGTCTCTAATGGCTACTCCAGCCGTCGACAACCCAGTTTGTGAATTCCAGGAGCCATCGAAGTTCATTTTGTGCCACTGATCAGCTGCTTCGTCCATCGATGTCGTGTGTTCGTCGCCATTTGTGCTTCAGCCTCCCGTGCTTGATTAAATTCTTCAACCCTATTAATAAAAGTAGTGATAATTTCTCTGGGGGTGTTCTTCTATTGTTGAAAACATTGTTATTCATCTCAATCCAGATTGTGTACAAGCCTGTAAAAATTACTTTGATGATCGGTACTATTCCTTGTAGCTAAGTGGATTTGTATCCAATCTTATGTATCAACTCTAGTTTGGTTATGCCCCGGGCCAAGAAGAGCTTCCCAATCTTTTTTCGCTCTTTGGTAGTGAAGAAGAGCATGACCAACATATTCAATAGGCGTGTCACAACTGCAGCAGCTTGTGTCTAATTTGATTCCTCTATGCCGTAAGCTTATTCTTGTGGGAATTGCATTGTTGAGAACTCTCCAAATAAAGTGATTGATTTTCTTCGGCACTTTAACAGCCCAAAGAGCCTTGTTCATACCTGTCTCGGTGGATGAAGAGTTGTCCGTGGTGGAGATTGCATTCTCCAAAGCGTTGGCCAGATGGTACCCGAGTCTTGTAGTGTATACATGTTAACTCTCTATAAGAGTTATATTTCTTGCACATTTTATATCATTTTGCGTGCTATTCGGGTTGATAATCTTAGTTTTACACTATGAATGTAGAGAAAACGTAGAAGTTCAGCTTTGAGCTTTAATTCGTTAATACAAGTGTTTCTCGCATTATTTTATGTGTTTTTGTCACGTTTGATCGCTCGAGTTTTGTTTCGTGTTGTTTTGACAGGAGAAGGAGCTTGGGGGATGAAGCGGAGAGGAGAAACAAGCTCGGGAGACTAATCGGGAGCTAAAACGATGATGAAATCATGAAGAATTGGTGAAAAGACATGGAGACGGGGTTAAAGTGTCATTTAATGAAGTTTGTGCAAATACACTTTAACCCCCCTCTAGAAGAGAGCCCCATACTTAGTGAAAATTATATGGCGATACGTGAGCAACTCACTGCAAGTAGAGGATCACAAATTGTGATCACAAGATCAGCCACAAGACCAGAAACAAGATCACACTACTTCAAAATAAAAGAACGGGACTCTCTACTATTTGGACGCAAGGAAGAGAGAGAGAAAAAAAAAGACTCGCACCTGGGAGAAAAAAGGGAGAGAAGGAGGATGCCACGGACAAAGGGTGGAGACGAAGAACTACACCATTGAAGGCTAGGTTTTGATGTCTTCTTATTCTTTCAAATCTTGTATGGAGAAACTTCTTAGCTTTGTTTGGTTAATCTTTATCAGCTAAACGTTTTGCTAGGCATCTCTATGAGATCCTAGGGTTTATGTAGACGAATAATTCCCCGGATTCAAGTCTTTGTTTCATGCGTTTGTCTTTGATTCAATGAATAATTGTTAGTTTAATGATCGAATTGATGATTCTAGTCTATTGACACGACTAGTGTACGATTTGATAGTCATTGAAGCTAGGGTTTGCTCTTGACTCATTGTCTTGCTTAATTTTAGTTTTTTTTTGTCGTTACATGTTCATGCGCTATGCTTAATCCTTAGCAAGAATGGATTCTAGACCCGGACTTGTTAAATAACTAGAGAGTGCAGGACAGTGACTTAACCTAGTTGTGAAGAGTGTATGAACACAATCCCGAATCATCGAGACCGAAGTGGGGAAGTGTTAGGATTGACCTTAGTGTTGGTAGATTCAGTAGGTTATTCGACTATTCCGTGCAACGGTGTCCGATATGACCCGTTTCCGTGCACGTAGTTAGCCTACTAGAACGGACCGGTAGACTCATGAGACCGAGAGGAGATTGTAGTCGACCACGAAGTAGAATGACATAAGACTGACAGGAGATTGTCAGTGCAATTACCCGACTGGACTAGAATGGGATTAACGTGTTACATAGCTGAACCGAAATTCGTCTACAACCCTAGGTGATCTAGAGAGTGTCTAGTTTCTCAATATCTTCTTTATTAAAATAACAAAAATATTTGTTTAGTTTGTTATTTAATTTCAGTCTGGGTGACAACTGTTTAAATTTATAATTATTCCTCCCTGTTTTAATATTCTTGTGTCAGTTGTTAAAATACATAAAGACACTTGTATGTTATTGTTTTATTAAAAAAATAAATATGAAATTATGAAGTTTGATATTTTTTTCAAAACTGCTCAAAGAAGTCAAAGATTTTAAGATTGACGAAAATATGTTAATAAAAATATATTTCATATATTGAAATGATGTAAAAATGTGTAATTTTAATTAAATATATTTCATTATCTTACCTATATCGAATTATTCAATTAAAATTTTATTATTTCTATTTTTTAGACTCGTTATTAAAACTCTTTTTTCCTCTATTTTTTTATTTTTAAAGTCGGAGGTGAAAATAAGAGGTATAATATTTTTATTTTTTAACCGTCCAATATTAACGGAAAGTTAACGGAAGGATACCTACTTGCTCGAAAATCAAAATTTGGATACCCGTGGTGCTCGATTTTGAAATTCATGTACCTACTTGTTTGTTTTTGCAAATATAGGTACCTCCGGTGCAATTTAGCTTTTTTTTTTTTTTTTCAGAAAAGGGATATCAAATTTTGGCAGTAAGCGAAATCGTAACGCCTGCATCGTTTATCAGCAAATAAGGTGCTACGCGTCACTGTGCATCCATGTAATATTGCCACCTCTTTCTCTCTACATTCTCTTTTGGCAAGTCCCTGTTTTTTTCTTATAAGCTCCTCAGAACACTACTTCATCTTCATCTTCTTCATCACAAAAATTTCATTTTCTATTTGGTGTTTCAGAGAGGTTGTAGAAGAGAGATGGATTCGATACATACAGTGTTGAACCTTGTAGCTCCTCCTTTCACCTTCTTCTCTCTCTTGTTTCTCCTACCCGCTCTTCAGTTCTTCAAGCTCTTTCTCTCCCTTTTCCGTTACGTCTTCAGCGAAAACGTCGCCGGCAAAGTCGTCCTCATCACCGGCGCTTCCTCCGGCATTGGCGAGGTAAACTCACAAATAAAATAAACCCCCCTTCTTTAGCTTAATTGTATTAGTCAATTTTGAACCCAAGGAGGCCACTTTTTGTTTTGTCGTTCAGCATCCTGTCATGTACTTAGGGCTCGTTTGGGTAGATGATATGGCATGTAGGGATAAGACTTATGTTGGGATATGAGCAATGATATGAATGCTGTCTGATAGGGTCTGATAAGATATGCTGGCTGTCCGTGTTTGGGTGATGTCGGATATGATGCAGGATATGAAGCAGGATATGTGCCAAAATGACTGTAATAACCTCAATGTTGTTTTTTATAAAAGATTGTATATTTCAAATTGATGAGAAAAAATGTATTATCAGTATTTATGTTTATATTTTAATACTCTTTTTTTCTACACAATAGTGAGGTTGTCAAAATGTATACAAAATGTATATTAATACACGAAATAAACTTTTAGTAACATGCAAACATAACAAATATTCATGAATACAACATGGCCATAGCAAAATATGGAGTATAAATTACTAGTACTTATTGGCATATTTGCATGGTATTACAAAACCTACAATAAAAAAGTTAAATTAAACCAATGAAATTTCAACAAGCACGGTAAAATTTCTTCATATTTATCTCAGCCATACATACTCAAATAAAGTTATGCAGTCCCAAAATAATAGTTGATACGGTAGGAAATTAGATAGTTTGTGGGGGTATTTTTGTGAGAATGATAGGGAATGAGGGATGTGAAACGGTGAAAGAGCCGATAGGGTTTGGAGACAAGGGTAGGAAATTAGATAGTTTGTGGGGGTATTTTTGTCAACCTAGTATCCAAATATGCTATATTTTCTTATCCGACCATATACCTCCATGTTGGTGGTATAAAATTTGTTCATTAAAAACTCCATCAACATAAGGCAACATAACTTATCATCTATCTTATCCGGCACCCAAACACTTGATAAAAAAAGAGATGGTATAAGTTATCTTATGCTCCCTCCTTATCCTCTACCCAAACGAGGCCTTACAGATAGCTGAAATGGAGTGACTGTAAGGCTGATCAGGAATTCGTTACAGTGAGAGTGGGGCTGAATCCTCAGGGGGTCTAAATTTAGAAAGTGGAATAGAATAATGGTAAAATTAAGGTTCGGGAAGTTGTGTGGACTACTGGCGAAAGTTGTTAGGAGGGCCAAACTAGAAAACTAAACAAGAAATAGTGAACTTGCAATTTTAAAAAAGTTGAGTGCAGAGTGCAGACTATAGTCCACCATTCCCAATGTCAGTTCGCGCTTGGGCCTATATCCTATATCAAATAATTTCAACATAAACCAGACTACTGGCGTATCATGGGGATTTTTCAGAGTTCGTGTACTAGCTTATACATCATTCCATATATTAAACCCGGACCGGCACGGTTGGTCCGACCGGTGACCCGAAACTTTAGATCTTATGTTCTACACTTCTACTGTCCCTAACGAGTTGTTTGTCATTTTTACCTCCATTTTGGAGGCTGGAATTTACTACTTTTGGGAACACCCCCCTCACCCCCTGTATTTGCGGGTCAGGAGCTCAAAACTCTCTTATGACATTTAATATAAGGGTCACGTTGCCCTACCTCTCAAGACATAAATAAAATGATCCAGCTCAATAGTAGCATAGTGCATACTCCACCCTTGGCCCAATCTTAAACCATTAGCGATTCATGACTTCGAACTAGAAAACGTTTGAAGGAAAAATAGGTGAATTATTAGTTCATTGCATGATGTGTGGCTGACACTGCAATACAAAACAAGGTTACTTATACTAATACTGACAATATCGTTTTATCGAGGAATGGCGATACTTTAAAGATTCCATTAGTTATGTATCAACGTTCTAACAAAAATACTTGTATGCATCAAAAACCCCAGGTTCAGCAAGGTAGATGCATTAAAAGGGGACAAATTTTAGCGGACGGTGCCGCTACAGTTGGTGGCGAACTTGCTTTGGGTAAAAATGTATTAGTAGCTTATATGCCATGGGAAGGTTATAAGAGATCTGCTAATGAAAAGCAGCTGCAGAAACTAGTATCAGCAGTATCTAAGAACAGTAGTCCGTGTATCTTTTAGACACATGCGAAATTGGCAGTCCTGATGTGGACCAAACAACGATACTCAACACTAAGATGTTTAATAATGTCAACATATGCATTTTGTTACTAGGCTCTTACTTACGAGTACGCGAGGAGGGGTGCTTGTTTGGCTCTGTGTGCTAGGAGGGAGAGCCGGCTGCGCGAAGTTGCCGACGTGGCGCAGGAGCTAGGATCTCCTGACGTTATCACTGTTAGAGCCGATGTTTCCAAAGTTGATGACTGTCATCGGTTTGTCCACTTAGCCGTTCATCACTTTGGCCGAGGCAAGTCCCCATTTCAATCTCTCCTTTTCCCTTTTTAGTCTCTCACATTTACATAATCAGCTTCAATCGTGTGTTGTGTTTGCATACAGTTGATCATCTGGTGAACAATGCTGGTGTTTCTCAAGTTGCTTTGCTCGAGGAAATGGATGATATCACCAAATTCAGAGAAATCATGGTAATTGTTCGTGGGACATGGACACAATCCTATGTTGTACTACCTATGTTTTCTGTGAATCTTCACAATTTGATTTTTTTTTCTTTGTAACCGGATTAGTGATCACTTCGACCCGGTGATTTGGATATACAGCAAAAGTTGCAATTTTTTTTGTAATTTTTTTATGGATAGCAAACGATGCAACTTTAGTCTACAACAGATGCAAAGATTATCAAATTCTTGGATCATTTACTAATTAAATCACTGAATCAAAGTGACCAAATGAACAGTGGTAAAAGCCAAAACTGCGAAGATTCAGAGGGAACCAATGAAGTACTATAGTTACATGTTCTCCTTAATTAATCGTTGTATGTTGTTGTCGTAGGACGTCAACTTTTGGGGCACAGTTTATACGACTCGATTTGCTGCACCTTATCTTAGGAGCAGCGGAGGTAAGATCATTTTTCTCTCCTCATCTGCGTCATGGATGAATCAGCCGAGAATGAGCATTTACAGTGTAAGTATGAGAAAATGTTTTGTTGAAAACTTGGTTCGTCTTTTCTGGGAACTACTTTCCTGATTTTTCAATGATGTTAATTATTCAGGCAAGCAAAGCAGCGATGGCAGCCTTTGCCGAGACCATGAGGATTGAGCTTGGTCCGGACGTAGATGTTACACTTGCGGCTCCTGGATTTGTGGAGTCCGAACTGACGAAAGGGAAGTTCCTTGGGAATGATGGAACGATTACGGTCGATCAAGAAATGAGGGATGTAAGTGTCTCCCGTTCGATCATGATGTTTTTCTAGTAAGACATGAAGATCGTAACATGTTTTGTATGTTGATTTTTGAGGTAGTCGGAAATCGTAAAAAGAGAACACAAACGTGACTCAAAAATAATTGACTCTAAGAACATGAAAAAATATTAAATATTATTGAACAAGAAAAAAAATGCATTGGCCAATGGCCTGCAATAGTTTAATTAGGGTAGAACTCAGATTTGTCAAAAATAGGAGAAAGAAAAATGAGCTAATTGAATATTCTAACAACCTAGTTTACAAAATTATAATTGGGTTTCCTATTAAGAGAAGGAATGAAATTAAATACAAAACCACTAATTCAGAGGTTAAAATTATCGAATTTGACGGAAACAAAGTGGTGCTCGTGACAAAGTCAAGAATTATGCTCATAGCGACATTTAGACTTGGTTTCGCAATCCTTCAATCCTGCCCTGATTCTTTGTTTTGCCCGAACTGTTTTCGTATTTTGTCGGTGTTTTCTACAAAGTTTGTCCGAAATCATTTATTTCATGTTTCTTAGTCTGTTTCTTTTAATTAGAACAAACTTGTTTAAGAAAACAACGATGTTGATGTTCTTTAAAAATTGTTTTTTTCTGTTTTAAAACTGATTTCAGACAGGGCCTTACTGGCCTGTCATCATAGTTGTGTTTTCTTTTTTCTTTTTTCTTTTTGTCTTAAAAGTCGTTTTTTCTTCTAGTTTTAAAGTGTGTTTAAGGTACTTACCTGAAACACAATCACACACCTTTCCTTAATCTTTTCAAGCATATCCTAGCCTCCTAAGTTAGATATCCTTTTTCTTAGCTGAATGGGTAGAAAATTTAATTACTTAGTTCCTTGATTGATACAGGTTCAAGTGAGTTTCATCCCTGTTGCAAGAGCCGAATCATGCGCCGAAACAATCGTGAACGCTGCTTGCCAGGGACAGAGGTTCGTGACGGAGCCGGCGTGGTTCAACGTCACATATTACTGGAGGTTTTTCTTCCCTGAGTTGGTGGACTGGTCTTCAAGGATGTTGTACATGACTAACCCAGGGACACCAGCAAAAGAGGCTAATGCCAAAAAGATCCTGGACTTTTTTGGTGCCCAAAAGGTCATCTACCCAGAGAGTCTCCAACCACAACCTCAGATTAAGGTAGACTAGTTTGTCAGTCCCAAATTAGTGAGACCTCATGTGTCTTGTCCCCTGTCTTTGTGTCTTGTGTTTTTTTGTGCTTGGGACACAAATAAGTAGAAGTGGAGCTAGTAACTCCACGCATAATAATTTGTAGCACTACATGTTCTGGTGGAATGAGTATCATTATGGCTCCGTTTGTTTAGAGTAAACTTTAGATGTTTCAGGAACCACACAGGCTGTGGCAAGTACTAAATGCAGAATAACCCTTACCCCCGCCAAATGTGCAAGCCAGTCCGGACTTAGGAGATGAAACCTAACCCCACATGACACCCTCCAGCCCCTAACAAGGCCCTGCCCAACACTAACATGCTGAAACCTTTGCCCAAAAAATCAGCCCCTACCCACTAAAAACCCTTCTGTTTGGTCTGTCCCACCCCTTGACACGTTCAAGTATTAAAAAGTTGGAGCGTGTTTGGGGTGTAGTTGAGTTGGTTGAGTTTTCATTTTTAAGATCTTTGAGCATTTGCCTAGAAGTCTTGAGTTCAAAGCTTGCGGCTACAAGTGCTACCTACAGGCCTCCTCAACTGTTAGCATATGAGCCTGAGTTTTCTACGACTGGTTTAACTTGCTAGTGTAGTTTGCATTATATTGCACTAGAACGAGGATTCACCCAGTGCACACTCGCGGTTCCCTCGTCATTTAAAAATAATAATTCAACTTTTTTAAGTTTGATGATTGACCGCCATGCCCTCCGTCGTCATTTCATCAGACCTTACCGGAAGGACACGGACAATGAATCAATGATGACAATTACTTTCTTATTTTTGACGTCTATATTTCACTTTCTATGTATTACTTGCCATGTTTCTTCTCTTACTTCCTACTTCATTATTCACCAAATTTCTTGACCCGGTGATTTGGTTAACAAAATGATGCAAGAATTTTGTAGTCGTTTCATAGTGTTGAAGAACTAAGATAGAAGTTTGCCAAACATGGACTTTGGGAGACCCAAATGGACCTGAGATAGTTTGAGGCTTTTAACAATGGTAGAAAGAAGATAAAGATAGTGTGAGGTGGTTGAGGTGTCATCAAAGTGATGTGTGTGTATAATATATATATATATATATATATATATATATATATATATATATATATATATATATATATATAGAGAGATAGAAAGAGAGAGAGAGAGAGAGTCGGATGAATGGTGGAGTTGTGGAAGAAGATGTGACTTGAGATATATATATATAGTTGTTTCATAGTGTTTTACTTGGCTTGAAATGACTACACAAGTGTGTGATGATGGTTAGAGATGAGTTGTAAGTATTTGAAGAAGACACAAGCATGCTATGTCTAGTCATTTGGGATTATGATGATGATAACTTGTGGGTTGTGACATAATATTCTACACTTGAAATATGACTTTTCACTGAAAGTTCTTTAGAGTCTATCTATATACTGGGTCTGCTTTGATCAGATGAAGTAGAGAGGAAATGAATTTTCAACAATCTGAAAAGTTGGTCAAACAAACTCAAGAAATTCCAGAATTCTAGAAATGACTCCGATTTTTCTACCCGGAATTCCGGATATAATCTCCGGAAATCCAGATTTTCGGATTTATCCGGATTTTTTGTTGGCTCCAGACTGGTTTATAAAGCAAGCTCCGTATTTTTGCCCCATTGTATCCTACGCAAGAGCTCTTGAGGGACACGTGGATTATTCTCCTCTTCCCATTTCCACACTTTTTCAATAACCTTTCTCCATGACCCCAATTTTTTCTCACTGACTCCACCTTTTTTTCACCACCTATATCACTCACAACACATTTACCCACAAAAACAAAAATGTTTACTTACATACGTTCGGCAATGTTTCATTTTCTGTAATATTATATTATTAATTTTATTACGAAATTTACAATAATCTAATTTAATCTACACTATCCAAACACTCCAGATAAAAGTATATCTTTAGTCAAACCGCTCATTTACTTCCGTTCATCCAAACAGGCCCACTAAAGAAGAACGGGGTTTTCTGTTCAAAGAAGTCAGTTTGGATGATTGACAGTAGTTGGATTATAGAGGAATCAAATGTTCAAAATCCAAGACAATAATCTTTGCTACCCTACAGTGGCTTAAGCCACGAGTATGTTTTTACTAGTATTGACAAGAAATTGTAGCAAATTATCACTGGGTTTCTATATACCAATCACTCCTAGTTTCCTACACTTGGAGTTGCAGAATAACAAATATTTATCTTGTTTTGAGAGGGCATCTTCTTAAATGAGGAATACACTTGAGAGATGTGATTGATTGTACAAGATAACTTTCAAAAGGGTAAAAGATATTTTCTACCCTTCGATTATGGAAAAAATACATTATGCCCCCTGATTTATGGAAAAATACATTTTACACCCTTGTTAGTGGATGGAAGGTGGACAGATACACAATCTGTTGGTGGAGGGTGTAAATTGACTTTTTTGTGACCATTTTACCCTTACAAATTTTGGACAAATAAAAAAAATGTTTGTTATTGGATTCATCATGATGTTTTTGATGTTCTTGAGCACCACCACTACCACCACCACCACACCAAACTCAACCAACAACCCCCCTCCCCATACAAACCCAGTGTTCTTGACGAACACCTCCAACACCACCACATCCCCACCACCTCAACCACCACCACCCACCTACCCACCCCACCCCCGGTCGCCGCCACAAACACAGTACATGAAAAGCCCTAATCCCCCCTCAAAATCCAAACCAAGCTTCATACACAACTCATAAACTGTGAAGAGCCCTACTAAAATTAACCCCGTAAAACAGAACCAATTCTCACCAAATTCTCCACATAAAAATTACATAATCTGGTCGTGAAAAGGGAAAAAACCACTTGTGTAATTACAATTGCTCATCATGCCTTGAATTAATCAATTCTCATGAACATGAATCACATATCACACCCAATTTTTATGACCCATCTGTCTTTTACATGACTATCCTCTGTTAAAAACATGCACAATCCTCTCAACAACCAATCAATCTGATATTTTTACTCCCACATAGAGAAAAAATGGGGAACGAAAAAAATGATAAAAATCAATCAGAAAATCGAACCCAAAATTGACCCTAGAACTCAACCGAACCAGCACCGTCCTTGTCTCTATCGTGTCTCCGGTTGGTTATCCGATGAGATTTGGGTTTGGAACATCTGCATCGCCCTTGTACAGATCCATAGATGGAGAGAGAGAGGGAGAGATGAGCGCGGACGATGCATCTACAGCTTTGATTCACATCCTCGGAGCAACCAGTTTCGTCTCCAGTTCGAAGAAATCCTCTTCGACCAGTTGGGTCCTAGAGTGTCGGTGCTTGGCTTCAATTCGGGTTATGGAAAGAGAGAGATAGAGTCTTGGTGGTGGGTTGGTGAAGGATAGGGGCATAGAGAGGTACGAAGGTGGGTTTGTGGTGGAGACTTCCAACGGGGTGAAGGAGGGAGAGATGGAGGATTGGTGGTGGGTTGGTAAAGAAATGTCGAAGAGGATGGGGGGGATGTTCTCCAGGTAGGAGGAGAGAGAGATGTGGATGAGGAGAAGAAATGAGAGGATGAGGGAGAAGATTGAGATTTTAGGGTTACAAATGAAAAAATAAGGAGATAAAATGTTTATACAGTAAAACCTTCATAAATTAATACTCGATAAATTAATAACTTCGATAAAATTAATAATTTGTCCAGTCCCAACTTGAGACCAGTACAAAATTGGACCCCAATCGGTAAAATAATAAGATAATAAGTTTTTTTAAATCCCAGTGTATATATATTGGTCCCAACGAAACTATAAATTAATAATTACTAAAATATTTCAATTTCTAAGAATTGCTAGTAAGAAATGAATCTATAGTCACTTGTTTTTTTTGTTGAACTTCAAATCTATATTCAAGTTCATCTCTAAATCTTTTCATTGCAATTAAGAGTAAGAGCATTTTCTTCTCATATTGCAACAAAAAGTTGTGAAGAGTTGTTGCCGCAATGCTTCATTCTGAGTGACCAGTTCCAAATCTATTGAATCATCCTCAATTTCGTCATTGACCGGACCACAATTTCTTCAATGCTTTGAACCTCGTAACATTCATTTTCACCACGATAATCTAGCAAGTGATTCACATCCATTTAATAAGGATAAAACTTATTTGCTTTTAGCTAATGTAGTTAGTACATTGAACTTGGAAATTTAAAGATCATACGTAAAACTTCTTTAAATTAATAAATTATTAATATATCGATATAATAATATCTCGCTAAATTAATAAAATATCCCGGTCCCAACATTATTAATTTATAGAGGTTTTACTGTATAGTAGTGTATTTTTTCTTCAAAGTGAGGGTATTTATGTTATTTAGCCTATTCAGTTAGCTCCATCCACTCGCAGGGGTGCAAAAAGTATTTTTCTATAAATCAGGGGTAAATTCTATTTTCTCCATAATCGGTGGGTGGAAAATATATTTTACCCCTTTGAAAAAGAGTGAATGAAACAATTGTAAGTGTGTAGGAAAAGTGAGATCGATGGGACTAAAGAGACTTGTCTAGCATGCCAAATAATAAGACTAAACACTTCCTTACACTGCATTTAAACAACCCGAAGGACCACGGTTCACCGCTAGTACAACTCAACCAAAATCCAAGTACATTATTCATAAATTTAAAAGGAGAAACCCTTCATTGAAGTTTGGAAACAAAGAAATAAACAATGACTAAACTAACTAAGTGATAACAGAAAAATAAACTTTCCCCACCTCAATGCCAACAAGCCGGTTTTCAAATAGCCACAGTCGACCGCAGAAAAATTTTAATCAGTAAAACTTAGTTTTGGTTAAGGTAACACACAATTTGATTAAAATTCAATTTAAAGGATGATGTGAGTAATTGATAAACTCAGTGATAGAACCCGAGGCTGAAAAGATTTTCAAATATACGTAATTAGTAACGAAGATCCAAGTTTTAGTGTTCGGTTTGGTTGAGGCGTAGCCTACGAGCCCCAACAGGTACGATGTGGACAGAGATGTCACGATGCCATAAGTAATAAATATAGGGGTGCTTCTTGGGATATCATAAATTCCAATTCTCCCCTGACGTTAGTAGAAAACCCATCGCTATCTCGTCCAAACCATACTAATGAGACCTTAATTGCCGACACCCCTATACAGTTGTGACCTACACATGCAGAGACATAGTTTCCTTGATAAAAATAAATAGGTATGTACTTTAAGGGGAATCAATGCACGTGTGTCACCTGCCATAGCATTCACGCACATCCTATGCACATCGTCCTAGTTATAATATCGTACTTTCATCTTAAACATGCCGAAGCATTAGTTTTCAATTTCTATGCGTAACCAAATATTTTACCAGAGGAGTAACTATTTATAACTTTGGAAATAACACACGCCAAATACATTTTGACAGTTAGATATTGTGCATATAAACTTACTTGGATTGAAGAGAGATCCACACACAAGCAATCACTGAAACTAGTAGTAGGGGTCGCAATGAACTGATCGTCTACGAACTCGGAATCTACAATAATCAAATAATCTTAACACTAATACATATTCATTTACACGACAAATATAAATAAAATAACGCCCTGCAGGCAAAAGCAGTCTAAATTTCCCCAATAATTTACCAATTAAATTTTATCCCCAAATCCAATATTATTATAAAGTTATGGTAATAAAGAAGAATAAATTAAACTGAAACAATTAAAAATAAGCTTTAAACTATTTAATATTACCCTTCAAATTAAAAAAAAAAAACAACTATTAACAGATAGTTATTTAGAAAAGAGTGTAATTTTCAAAGTTGATATTAGTAGTAAGAAAAGTTAAGTTAACTTATTAAAAGAGTAAATACTTATTTATGAACCAATATTTATTTTCATAAGGAAGATATCTTGAATTAATACACAGTTTAAAGTTAACCAATATCCTAACAAACATCGCTTTTATTTATTGGTAAATATTTATTAATAAACTCTTCTTATATATTATAATATAAACTTATATTTGTTTTCATATTAAAGAAACTAATTAATTATAATTGGTATGTAATAACAAAACACTAGTTATAGATATAAAATAGTTAAATAAATATTAAAAAACAGATTTTAGTTAACAACTAAGCCTCCCCAAAGTTTCTACATGTGCACAAACCAGCCCCAACAGATTCACCAATTGCCAATAGTACCCCCCACATTTAGTACAGACATAAGACGCATGAAATGAACTCTTAAATAAAGTCAACTGCCTCTCCAAAAGTTACAAATGATACCAAACTACCCCGCAAATCAGCTAAACCATTTCAATTTAACCACTTCTTCCTCTCTCACATTATACAACTCACATTTCAACCTGATAACCTACATACAAAACATGCTTGACAGTGGCTAAATGATAAACATAAAATCATGAATGAATGAGAACAACCAGGAGGGGTTTTCATGTGTTTACCGAATGATGAAGACGAACAAAGTGAAGAAATACGACAGTGACGATTTGAGGAAGTCGCCGCTGCAACTACTACAGTCTCTAGGTCGCTTGGACGAGCTGGAGACAACGGTCGGAGGAGATGAACGAAGGACGAAGGAGGACTGGAGAATTAAATGGCTTCGGCGCCAGAAACTGGTATCCGGGTCGCAGCTCGGGTTTGTGCAATAACAGAGTCAGTGATGTCCATGTTGCATCCTTGTGGTTCGTCGGGATGAAGGGAGGTATGAGGCGAGATTGGTGGTCGGTGGCTTTGCGGGAATTTGCAGGGAGCAGAGGTGGCGATGGTGTTTGGCAGTGATTTGGGAAAACAGAGGAAGTTGGTTTTAGCTTCTGAAAATGGAGAGTAATGGAGATGGAGGTGACTAAGATAGAGATAGATATATATATATATATATATATAGAGAGAGAGAGAGAGATGTGCGTTGACATATGTTAATAGGGGTGGAACTGAGGGACACATGGTGGGATTCCATGGGAGAAAATGATCAACGTTAAGGAAGAAGCTGGGTTTGTTTCACTGGTTTTCCGATCGGTTAGAGTTAGAGGGAGAGTGGGTTGTTACACCTAGGTTTAGGAAACTACACTTTAACCCTCACAGTTTAGGAAAGAAAACACTAACCCCAAAAGTTTATAAATTAATATACAAATACCATATTAACAATAGGAGTATTACATATATGATTATGAAAGTCATAAATACATACCGTATTAATACTTTCTCACATACTATGTATGTATACATGGCATTACAACTTACATCTCATTACAAGTGACTGAAAATGTTGAACTTATAAGGGATCTGCGCCTACCATCCTACTTGTTTAGCTCAAAATATTCTAATAGTTTTCATAAACTAAATTTAATTAATATACTGCTACATATTTCTAATTTGGTAAGAACTACCCCAAATTCATGATTATTACACATATAAAGTGATAGTTGAAGCTTTTGAGCATGAATGTGTTTACAAAAACTCAGGGGGAGTTTGATCTTTGATGATAAAAGCCAAAAGGATCAGAACTGTTATAAGTCTGAAAATTTCAAAGCTTTGAGATACTGCTTGCTTGTGCTAACTTTTTATTACTCTTAACAGTTTCTGTGATTGCAGGCATGAAGACTTGATTGAATGGTGATTTAATTATTCATTATAGAATTTAACAAATATCATTGATATTATTTTTATGATTGCATTAGTTTTGAAGATTACATGATTCATTTTAGAAATTATTCATATGAACCCGCAATCAGAGCTCCAAAGCTTTGAGATTGCTTTTATGCTTAGAACTGCTTAACTGATTTATGTATGCAGGTTGAGTTTGATGGATTCAAGATGGGATTGGGAGTTATTCTAACTCATTAATAAGTTATCTATCTTGTCTTACAATTATATATATATATATTAACTCATTAATAAGATATCTATCTTGTCTTACAGTTATTTATATATATATAAGTATATATTTGTAACTATTTATTTTGGATTTTATCTAAGGCAAAATCAGCTAGAGTTTATGCAGGAACTGGCTGTCTAACATATCAGATTTTGTGTGGCTAATTTGGCTGGATTTCGTTTGATCTTTGTGGTTGAGATTGTGCAGAATAGTTGATCGTCCAAACTTCCATGAATAAACTCAAAAAGCTATTCAAACATAGCTGTTGAAAGAGGCATCTCAGGGGAGAGGAATTGTAGGAATTCAGTTCCTAAAATCTCTCAAGTTGTTGCAGGTTGTTGATAAAAGCTGGAGTTTGAATTTCAAACTAAGACACACTGGCAGAGAGGCTGATCAATAGAGATTGGAGAGGTTTTCATATGTGGGAGATCTAATTACATAATTCTTCAAATCAATCAGGCCAATTAACACTGCAAGAGGAGAATATCATTCATCAAATCTGAAGAACACTTCCAAGCTTAATCTTCTTATATCTTTTGTGTTCTTCAACTTGTATTGAATCTGTTATATTCATTCTTATTTCTAAACCTCACAAATATAGAAGTTTAGTTGGTCAAGTGAACAACAAAAAGGTTCTTATTGTTTCAACAGATTGTAGCTGGTAGTAGATAGGTTATGAACCACAAGCTGTATAAATATAAGGTAGCTCACTTATGCTTGATATCTGGGTCTAAATCTGGGTGATTAATAAGAAGTATGTTGAAATCCTGGAGGGATCAGATCCCTCGGCAGAGACTAGGTCCAATTTGTGACTGAATTATGTATAAATCCTTGTGTTCTTGTGCTTTACTTTATTGCTTTTCATATCTGTTAGTTCTTAGTTCAAAACTAGTAACTCCAAAGCTTTGGAGGATTTCCAATCTCAAAGCTTTGAAGCTTCTGTTTTCTGCAGTTGCATTTCCAGCTTCTCAAATCTTTTCCAAAACTTTGAGATTTCAGCTGCACATTTTTCAAAAGACCTGTTTTGGACAAAAAGTTTCCATACTCTATTCAACCCCCCTCCAGAGTATTAGATCATGTTTATTTACTTGCATTACAAACTTTCATAAAGTAAATACTTTATTGGATAAACACTTTAAAAACCTAAAGCTTTAACCTTAATTAGATACAAATGTTTATCATAACTGACATAGATAGAAATAATAATCGACTGCCTTCCCCCGCATCTTACCATTTTAATCTTACATGTTTCATCCTCTCTAAATCTCAATTCTCTTCATGAATTATGGTCATTGTCACCCATCTTAAATCTGGGCTAGTAAAATATATATTTGTAACAAACATAGATAAAAATTAAATGACAATATATAATATTTATAAACAAGCAGAAATATTTTTTTTAGAAAGTTCACAATGCTTTATATTGACAGTAATATTTATATCAACTTAAGTTGGGATGCCTGGTATAAGGCCCTTGTTAGTCAAATATTTGTGCAATATGTTATGGATCTTGACATCTTGGAAAATGTTAACTGGGCTGGTACTTGGTTCAAATGCTTGAAAGCTCAACAAAGTAGGGTGACATCGAAAGACGCACTACATGGTGCTTTTTTATTCTTCATACATGTCTGCTCCACTCAATGTTATAGGGACACACTACCTTCTCATGGTCTTGCAATTTGATTAACATAAGATTTACATCTGTTATGCTTTTGACGAGACCATTATACATTGAAGAAATTATACATGTACGTTCAAAAAAAAGAAAAATTGTACATGACAAACTCGAGCAGCTCCACACAAATTTCAACTTTGAGACGATTAATTCATCAACCGAAAAAAAAAAATGATAGCTAGCATCTTGGTAATGAACAAGTTGTACCAAGAACATTATTGTCTTTTTACTATTGTATGCAAAAGTGCCATGATGTGTCAAAAGTTATGCATTTATTCTCTATATTTATTTATTTATTTATTTTTAAAAACATGAAGATTACCATAGATTAAGAAAAATAGCACATACAAACTAGTCCAAACAAAGAAACATCAACTACTAGTTCAAATCCCAGAAGAGCAACTAAAAATTAACATTACAAGGATTGGAAAGGCTCCTAACCACAACTAAAACCAAAGCCACTGGCTTACTCCATGATGAAGGGGATGATTGCATTAGAGGGCACCAAAGAGGGATCCAAAGGAGGCACTGCAGCACCTTCTGATGATGGGGGAGGAACACCACCTTCTGCTTGTGAAGAACCAAACTGTAGGACTTTGTTTGCTGGAACCTGGAAGGGAGCACCTAGAGGGGGTTCAGAAGCAAGAGGAGCCACATCTAGCACTTGCTGGACGCTGGAACTTGCTGCAAACTGGTCACAAGCTTTAACCCAAGAGGGGGCACCATCCACTGAAGCAATCTTGACCAATGCTGTGGTATCTGAGTGGAGGAGGAAATTAAAGTTACTTAGCAGATAAAATAATAAATTCCACCAAGTCCTGGGCAAGGTGAAGCAGCTGATCCCGATTGATGTTGATATTGCGAAAGATCATCTGGTTTCTAGAATTTCAAAGAGTCCATATGATGGCAGGAATCCAACACCAATGGGGATTACATTTCCAACCCTTTTTTTTTTAGCCAACTCTTAATCCATAATGTAATATCATGAGAGGGCGAGAAAGGGATAGAGATATGAGCCTTGAGCCAGACTCCTTAAGCCCTTGGACAAATGAGGAAGATATGAGTAGCAGTTTCAATAGAAACATTACAAAAAAGGCAAATAGGGTTAACATAAGTTACTCTAGCATGCAAATTATGTAAAGTAGGAAGGGAACTAGTAAGAATTCTCCAAATAAGACCTATAATATGATTAGGCAAACCAGATTTCCAAAGTAAGGACCAATTGAATTTGTTACTAATAGATTTGAAATGAAAAGGAGTAGAAGAAAGATTAGGAGATGAATTATTATAGTTAAGAAGATTGTAAGCAGAAGAGACAGAGAAGATGCCAGTAGAGGAGGCTTTCCAAAAGGGGATATCCTGCTCATCAAAAGAGCTACAATCATGTTCCATGATCTTATTAGCCAACCATTGAGGAAAGAGCTGAGAAACAGTATGCCTACACCATCTGCCACTTCCATCAATAGAAGAGTCAAGCAAATGATCAACAGATACAAAATATATGCCTGGAATCAGTGTTATGCAAAATTTCTTGTAAGGAATCAGCAGGGAAATCAGGGATCCATCCAGAGGATCTAATCATGATATGTTTCCCATTACCTATTTTCCAAGCCAATCCTTTAGAAAGACTGTCTTTTCCTTTACAGATGGTTCTCCAAGCAGTAGAAGATGAGGTTCCAGGTCTAATGATGCTAAAATGAGTTCTTTTACAGTATTTAGTAGAGAAGTATTTAGAGAAAAGGGAAGTTTTAGAAGTTAACATTCTCCAACTGTTTTTGGCAATGAGAGCATTATTAAAGGATGAAATGTCTTTAAAACTTAAGCCCCCTCTATTAGTCTTGTTGCAAAGAAATTTTCAAGGAAGCCAGTGAATACCTTTAGTAGAAGTGTTGCCAAACCACAAAAATTTTGCTAGCAAAGAGGAAATGACCTTGCAAGTTTTGTTAGGGAACACACTAATGGACATGGGGTAGACAAGAAGACTGTTAAGAACAACTTTAATGAGAACACATCTACCTACAAAATTCAGCATAAGTCCTTTCCAACCAGAACATTTCTGGTAAAATTTACTAACAGTGTCTGCTAAGAGTTCTTTATTGTTTCCTTTATTATTGAGAAATATGCCAAGATATTTTCCTAAATGCAGTTTCTCAGTTACAAGAAGAACTTGACTTAGATTCTGTTTATCATGATGGGAACAATTATGACTGAACACAATTGAAGATTTATTTATGTTGATATTTAAACCTGATTGAGAAGCAAAAGTGGTGATTAAAGATTGAATATGCAATCCTACACTAGGGGTAATTTGGAAAAAGATAAGAGTATCATCTGAAAATTTCAAATGAGTAAGCTCATCCCTTCGAGAGTAAGGAATACCAGATATAAGTCCTATTTCATTAGCATGCTGCAAAGAGGCAAAGAAAACCTCAGCACAAAGAGAAAAGGAGACAATGGATCCCCTTGCCTTAATCCTCTATGAGGTTTAAAGGAGACAGAAGCTTTACCATTAATAAGTACCTGGTAAGAAACTGTGGAGACACATTGAAGGATGAGACGAATGAAATGTGAAGGAAAATGCATCTGATGAAGAAGGGCTTCTAAGAAGTCCCATCTAACCCTATCAAAGGCTTTGTAGACATCCAACTTTAGAGCTCCTAACTTTCTATGGTTGGGAGAATTAGCTTTATGAATGGTATAAACAAGATCTTGGGCTATGAGTAAGTTATCTTGTATGAGTCTTCCTGGAACAAACCCATTTTGATTCCAGGAGACCAGGGAGGGAAGAACCATTTTGAGTCTATTAACCAGAACTTTAGCAATAATCTTATAGATTATATTGCATAAGCTAATAGGCCTATAGTCATTAGCTGAAATAGGATTATTAGTCTTAGGAAGAAGCACAATAACAGTTTTATTGAATTCTTTCAGCAGATGACCAGAATTGAGAAAGGAGAGAATGGCTGAAGTAATTTGATCAGAGATGAGGGGCCAAGCTTTCTGAAAGAAAATGGCCTGCATCCCATCAGGTCCAGGTGCCTTAAGAGGTGATAAAGAAAAGACTGTAGTTTTAACTTCAGAAGCAGTAAAAGGAGAGGAGAGGAGGGATTGCTGATCCGTAGTTAAAGTTTTCTTGATATTAAAAAGAAGGTCAAAGGAAAATAAATTGTTATTCCCTAAAAGGATTTCATGATATGAGGGTGAAGGTTCAGAGTAAATGTCTTTAAAGTGGTTAACAAAAACCATAGAGATTAGAAGAGGGTCAGTTAAAACAATACTCTGGGGGCTTTGAATAGCTCTGATAGAATTAGTTTGTCTTCTAATTTTGGTATAGGCATGGAAGAATTTGGTATTCTTATTACCATCTCTAAGCCAGGAACATCTATCTCTTTGAGCCCAGAATGTTTCTTCACTTTTTAATAAAGTAAGGAGCTCAGCCTTTTTCTGGAAAAAAACATTTTGAGATAGGGGAAGATCATTTTGAAGATTGCAAAGATCCTTCTTGACTTGTTTAATCCTGTTTTTAAGGCTGGGTTTATTGTTAGCCCAAGTTCTAAGGGCTTGAAGACAAATGAAAAGCTTTTTAGCAACTCTATAACTAGGCGAACCAGGAATATGCATGTTCCAGACATAATAGATAAGATCAAAAGCAGCATCAAAGTTCAGCCACCATGCTTCAAATTTGGTATAAGTATACCCAACATGCAATGATGGAGCAACAAGGTTGAGTAAAATAGGAGAGTGATCAGAAACAGACATGCCCAGGGTGGTGACAAAGAGATCAGGAAATAAATTTAGAAGGGTTAGATTACACCAGGCTCTATCTAATCTTTCAAAAGTGAGGGTGGAGGAGGTTCTGTTGTTGGACCAAGTAAACGAAGGACCACAATTACGAACCCTCGATCATATTCCACAAGTTGATAAAATAAAGGAAAGAGTTTGCTCCCCTGGGAGTAGAGGCTTCAGGACCAATTTTATCATGTTGAAAAACAACTTGATTAAAGTCCGCAATAAGAACAAGAAGTTCATTGATGGGGACAACATTATTAAATTCATTCCAAAAAACATATCTTTTTTTCAAAATAGGGGGAGCCATACACTAAACCAAGGTACCAATGACCCCTGATGTTATCAGAGACTTTAAGAAGCAGCAAGTTAAGAGATGAGTAACTAACAGAACAATCCAAAGAAAGACTGCTCCATGCACACCAGATTCCACCTCTAGTATCATCAGGATCAACCCTAAAAGAGGAATCAAAGCCTAGCTTTCGAAATTTATTATTTAGAAAAGAAACTTATTTTTTTTGTTTCAGACAAGAAGATTAGAGAGGGCTTATGGTTTTTGGCCAGAGTGAAAACTTCAGAAACTGTAGAGGCTTGGCCAATTCCTCTACAGTTCCAACTTAAGAGTTTCATGGCGATTTGGATGGTTGTTGTGGGACAACCATCCTAAAGCCCATCGAGTTTTAAAAAAAATTGTTTGGAGAACTATAATCTGACAGCAAAATTTCATCTCTAGGTCGTTTTTTAAACTTAAAATTAAGAAAAAGCGGAGAGAAGGGATTAAAAACAAAAAACAAGTGATTACCTTTCTGCATGGCTTTGTTAGTTTTCGTTCTTGGCTTCTTACCCTTGTTCATACTGAAAATAGAACTCATCTGTGAAGAACTAGCATCTCTCTTCTTGATTGGCTTCTTCACTTTGTCTTCCTTGACCCTTTTTGAGATAACAACCTTATTCTTCACTTTGACTGAGGAACCTTCACCTCTTTTGATCTTGACACCCACCACATCTTTGGATTTTTTGGCTCTTTCTCTTTGTTTTCTCGGCGCCATCTTATCTTTCTCAGCAATGGCCTTGTCTAAATCTGCAATTTCTTTCTTCCTCTGAGAGGGATCAATCTCATTCTCCGTGGTGACTGATGGGGTAAAGTCAGGGGCTTTCATCACGAAGCCAGTGTTTCGTAACATCTTATAGGTGGTTGGGAGGGTACACATGGTGTTGGGATTGGAAAAGCACTGATGGTGAGTGGTTGAAGCAAATGAAGCAAAGGAGAGTGGTAGAGTGGTGGGCAAAACTTCTGCCACTGCAGTTTCTTTTCCTTTAGTAGTAATGATCAGAGGCAGTTGAACCAACTCCCGGGGAAGGGAATCGTCAAAGAGTCGCTTTGCAGTTACTCAGGTGTGTTGGGAACCCGAAACTTCTGCATGCATTGAAAGGGGAGTTGAATTAAGAGGGAGAGAAACCACTTCGGTTGCTGTGCTCTCATTAAACAGGTGCAGATGGTTCGAAAAGGGGGATGGATGAATAGCAGAAGGAATGTGATCCGGCCATTGGAATTGATGAGTGGTATTAAATACGATGCATGGAGGGTTGGTGGAGGTGTTGCCTATAAATTCCGGATATGGTAGGATTGGAGGGGTTTGATTGAGTTCTTCACATTGGGTTTGAGAGCATGGGGTGAAAAAGGGTTCATCAGGGGATGAAGACCTACTATCAACAGAAAAGATGAGGTTGTGAGGTAGTTCTTGAGTTTGTTCTTGGGAGAGAGGAGGAATGGTGAAATCATAGAAAGGAATAACACTGGTATCAAATTTCATAGTGCGGTAAGGGCCATTCTTTGAGTGAGCTTTGAGAAGGTTAGTGAAGAGTGGTCGATTAGGATTCACATAGAAGGGCAAACTTGAGAGGAAGTGGGATTGAAGATACCTCATTTCCAGTCTCTCCAAGTCTTCAACCAAGTTAGATTTGCACTCTTTGTTTGAATGTTCGACCATTCCACATCTATAACAGACTTTAAACACCATTTCATAACTGAAATAGACCCATTTGAGGGGTTCATTTGCCAATTTCACATAAGTCCCAGGAACCAAAGCATTATCCAATTTGATCCTCACTTTGATTCTCAATCCATACCAGTTTCTAACTCTTTCACACGACCAATCAATCACTAACAAATTTCCAACAAGAACACCCAAATCATTTGCATGATCAAAATGAAAACTTTCAAGGGGACAGTTAGGAACTTGAAACCATAAGTCTGCATGTGAGAAATCAACCTCCATGAGAGCTTGATTAGGCTTTCTTTCTTTGAAAACTAGACTTAATCTGTGAAAAGTGACCACTGATTCATTCAGAAAATAATCTTTGTCTTCCTGATTTTGAAAATGAAACAAATATCTAACATCTTTCTTTGAAAGCTATTTCCTCTCAACCAAAACATTTCCAAACGTTTTCCAATTCTTTGTGATTTCATTTTGCATGATTGCAGGAAAGAGGGTTTTAGACCCAATGAACTTGGCTATCAGGGTGTTTCGTTGTGAGCTCTCAGAAAGCATAAGCTTTAACAGGGTCTAGAGCAAGAAATAATTCCCTTTCATCTAGCCTCTCCTCTCTGGAATCATTAGAAGAAAAGCTGTTAAAATCCATACAATATGGATTAGACATGGAAGACAAAGAGAATGGCTACATAGAAGAACAAGGGGAGATGCTGTTGAGAAACTGAAAGAACTGGAAGAGGTAGAGTCTCTATATACTGATGAAATTAAACCTGCAAAACAAATGGATCAAGCAAAAGATACTGTAAAACCCGACTAAATCTGCTAAAGAAGTCTGCACTTCGCACGAAACAAGGCATGCAAATGATGAAGCCTAAACTAGAAAGAGAGAGATGATGGATGATTGGGGAGAAAAATAGGCGTTGACAAAATTAGGGTAATGGGTTATGATTGTGAATTTGATGGGCTCAAGGAGCTGCTGAAGATGCTCATGGGGGAGCAAAAGAGGCTCATTAGAGAGCAATTGTATGACACAAATTTTTGTTTTGCAAAACCAACATTATTTTGTTTTCTTTGTGTATACATTTTTTGAACTGTTGTGTTTTAATTTTGATATGCTTAGTTGTCAGGTCAATTTATGACTACCAACCACATTCATTGATTGTTGCTATGTATTATTTTACTATGACTTGCTATATTTAATATAAAATAACTTTCTGAACAATCAACAACTTTCATTATGTGCAACCTACCCTTAATTCATTAATGGTCCAACAACCAACCACCCACATACTTCTTTTATTTATACCCCCATATTCTCATACTCATTATCATGAGCAATTTTCAGTTCGTTTCCACTATTACTTCCTCCTCGAAATATCTGAAACTTTGTATCACCACCATGTAAGATACTTCTTCAACTTCTCTTCGCACCAATTTCACCGTAGCACTGTGTATAAAAACACTGTACTATAACTATTGGAGGATAACACACAAATAATCGAATAGGAATTTATGGGGCTTTCCATTTCTTAAGGGATCTTAGTGTGTTACTTTGCACGGGTCAAAGAACAACCACCATTTATTTTTGAGAAAACGAGCCACCAATGGGCTACACTTGTTTCAAAATTTAAGTAACTGAGGGTTGAAAAATATAATAAAAAATCTACAAGAGCTAAGAAAGAACATACAAATGGATCACTGGTTTTGTATTCGAGTCATTTTTCGCAATGCTTGCCATTTTTAAGTGATATGACTAAGGTATGACGCGTTTATGTCTATTTTCTCTCTTACAAGTGACATATATATATATTTGTTTATGGATGCTATTTGCTTGAAATCTGTTTGTACGAGCATCGTTGTTACATATTGTTATAACTTTTATCTGATTCAATAAAATTTTATCAATTTATATTATAATCTATATGATTGTTATCTAGTTCGTTTCTTTTTTTTCTGTTCCTTTGCATTGTCTAAAAATCTAAAGGCTATGCCCCCGAGCCTTAGCGTTTTGCCTTTTGTTGATAAAAGCGTAATGACCGTCAAAATCCGGCTAATTCGACTTCTTCTAATATGGCCAGGTCGCAACACAATGGTAGCTCTTTCTATGTTTCCATCAACAAGTGGAGAACCCCACAAAACTGATGAAATTAAAGGTGAAAGAAAATGGATTAAGAATAAACATTTCCTTCTCAAGACCGTGCACATCCACATTAGATTTATTAAGACAGAATTGCATCCATAATAACCATAGTTTGAATTTTGTGTGAATTTCATACCCATACTTTTAATTGAAGCAATTACGTAAAAAACTTTAAAATGTTGAAATTAGGTACCCTTCAATGAAGTTTGCTACATATATTGGGAGAAAATGTTAATGTCGGGAATATATTTTGTCTTTTCAATTAAAAATACGAGTATTAAATCCACGCTCCCACAAATGCAATTCTACAATATATTGAAGAACTTTTGACTTAAAACACTATTACACTATCTTTTCGCAAACACTTAATTACTAGTAGTATTGATTTTTTTAGAAAATTCCTCGCAGTTTCGCTTTTACCGACATCGAACACAATTTTTCAAACAGAAACCCCATACATTTTCATTTTCATTTTCACCGACACTTTGTTACCTGCAATTTTAATAAAATAGTGCGCTATGTCGGTAAAAGTAAAACCTCATTGAAATTTAACTACGAGGAAAACAATACTGTAGGGAGGATTTTCGGTCAAAAGTTATATGAAGTATTAAATATTGCATTGAAGCCACAAGACAAAATCACCTCAAAACCAGGACCGCTACATAACCCGACGCGGGTCGTGACCCTTTTTACGTGCTCCCAGTCTGACCCACAAACTGCTAAAATCGGTGCACCCTCACAAGTTTTAGTCAGTCTTTCGGTCATCATCACTGTAGTTCCTCTCCACATCTCCACACTATTCATCTCTCTCTCACCCCTTTCAGACACGCATGCAAAACCCTCACACAGACCACAACCAGAAGAAGAAGCCATGGATACGGTTCAAGTGAAGCAAGAAATCACCGACCGGTCCAAGCCTCCGCCACCGAACCGCCCCAAAACGCCTTCGATTCCTCTCTCAGTGATCGATCTCAGCAGCAGCGACTCCGATTCCGAAGAATCGTCTTCTTCCTCCGATGGCGACAGAGGAAGCAACGGCAAGCGGTCGAGAGGCTCCGAAGGAGGCTTATCGAAGAAGAAGCGGAAGAAATTGGCCGTGGCTTTGCCGCCGGGGTTTCTGGATCCGCTGCCGCCGAAGAGCACGGCGGCGACGGCGACGGCGACGAGTCCTAGGGTTCAATCGAATGGCGGCGGTGCGAATTCGATGGAGAAGGTTGAGAAGTGTAAGCAGTTTTGGAAGGCTGGTGATTATGAGGGCATTGGTGCTGATTGGGATACTTCTACAGGTATATTTGATTGTTCTATGCTTCTTAGTTATTATTATTGAATTATTATGTTTAATCCTTGTAATTGATAGTTAATTAGTTAGTTCCCTAATTTTGTGAAGAGGATTAACTCTATTCGGAACTCTTTCAAAAAAGGAAATAATTGTTTTTTTTTGGGAGAAAGTGAGAATAATGGAATCTATTTTTTTTTAACTTTCTTGAAATGGGAAGGGAAAGAGATTGGGAGAAAGTGAGAATAAGAATCAATCTTTCACTAGTTTCCTTCACATTTACTCATGTCCCCCCCAAGGAGCTGGGGTATGGTGGAAATGATCTTCTAAGTAGTTTCATCATCTAGTGACTTGATATGGTGGAAACAATCTTCGAAAAATTAGAATACATGGAGGCTGAATTATTTGAGGAGTTAGAGGTTTAACTTTTGAGTTAGTTGGGAGAATTTGACAATGTTAAGCTCCACGGATGTGGTGCAGTTGGGATAATTTTAATTCAGAAGTAAATTAGTCCAGAACATGAAATAGGAATCTCCAAAATTCCATTAGTAGTAGAAAGCCATGTATTTTTCAGATCATAGAAGCGAAGGTAAGAGATGCCTCTGAAATGTTCACATTTGAGGAAGTTGGGACTCTGAAGGATCTCTGCAATACTACCCAAGTATGACATAATTTGAGAGACAAAGAGTCATACGCTGAAACTTAGAGAGTGAGTTCTTGTCTTGCTGGTGAGAAAGATACATGATAACGACTTTCATATTTGATTTATGTTGGGGAAGATCTGTTTTTGTGCTACTTTCCAAAATAACTCGCAGATGAATTTGAAGGGAGTAGAGGACGCTGAAGTGAAGTGCCAAGTGAAGTGCCAATAGAGAGAGCATGGAAGCTATTGGAGATGAAAGGATGGTCTATTGCGTACATCTTGGTAATCAAAGGCATTCTATAGGGGTAAGGTGTGAAACAGTAGTTTTCATACAGCAATATGCATGCTCACACTGTGGATGGACGCGAAGTCCTTTGTATTCACATGGATAATAATGAACTTGAGGGTTAATGATACTTTGTCCTCAAGTTCTCGTGAAAATTCTTTTACCCTATAAGTTGGAAACCTATGGTATTTTGTGAATCGACTAGCATTTATAGAAGTTGAGTATGAGGTCCAAACAACCAAAAACTTGGTGAACATCCCTCCCAAAGTAACTTGCAGAAAAATTTGATGGGAGTTGCGGAAGTAAAGTGCCAATAGAGATTTTGGGAAATTAATCACCGCAGAGAGGAGCACCATAGTATGATTCGGGACACCCACTTACTCAAAAGGTCAACTTTATGAGTTAGGCCCAAATCATACTATATTAACCATGGACATCATGTGGGACAAACTACTCACACATGATACCCAACAAGAGGGACATGGAAGCTACTGGGGACGAGAGGATGGTCTATTAGGTACATCTTGGTAATCAAAGACATTGGGCTTGTTTGGATAACGCGGTTCGGTTAACCACAAACCAAACCCAACCTTTTGGGTTTTGAGGCATAGCCGGTGGCCGGCAGAAAAAGGATCGGTGAACGGGTTAAAAGTTGGCGGTGAACGGGTTATGTTATCATGCGGTGTCCAGGTGTGAAAGTTGCTTAATTTCGGTGCCCGGTAATTCATTCACCGGTGCCTGGCTTTTTATATGGAGAGAGAGAGTGAGAGAGAGAAAGAGAGATGGAGAAAAAAGTGCAATCCACGTGATCAAATTGTGGACTTTTTGAACAATTAGTATACCAAAGCCATACACTGATTTCATTAACCGGGTGCCGGCTGAATTTTGTACAATTAAAAGAAAGAGAGAGTAGGCGGTGTCCTGGTATTAGTTGGCGGTGCCCGAATTTTTTTCCTAACCTAACCACCCTATCCAAACACTACACTAGTTTTGTTAACCGAACCCCCCCAACCCCTCTATCCAAACAGCCCCATTTAATGGGGGTTAGGAGTGAAACAGTAATTTTTCTGCAGCAATATGCTCACACTATGGATGGCTGCTAAGTCCTTTGTGTTCACACTTCACATTGGAAGTAAATGAACCTGAGGGTAAGTGATACTTTGTCCTAAGGTTCTTGTAAAAACATGCTTTTACCATATAACTTGGAAACTCCTGGGATTTTGTGAATTCTGACAGCGCTGACAGAATTTGAGTATGAGGTCCAAACAACCAAAAACTCAGTAAACCGCCCTCCCATTCTCAGTACTCTGTTCATTTGATCTCTTCCTCTTTCCCAGCAGAAGTGTAACACCACCATGTATCCGTAAAGCTGCTACCGCATACTTGATCTAATTCTCTGACAGACTCATCAGCCAAACCCTTCCCTAAACAAAATTCGTATGCATTAATTAGCTTAAATCACGACACATATAAAATTGAATCTGAAAGAACTCGGATACAGCAATCATGGTTACTGGTGAAAGCTATTTCAGTATTAAACTAAAGAAATTGATCGTACTATGTATTCAGAGTTAGTTTAGTAAATATATGTCCTCTATTTTGTAGGAATTACAGAACATAGAATCATCAGATTCAGAAGACATTGTTGCAAAGTTGCACTAGTAATTACTTTTGGAGTAGCGCAAATTACTAAATGGTATGTTTGTTAGCAATGTACAACAAACAATGTATTAAGTACAATGCCAAACGCAATAGAATAAAAATGGGCTAGTGTAAATGATGTCACTTTATTTATTTTTGGTTCCATATTTGAGCTGGTGCAAAATTTAGTCTCGCCAAATTTTCTAAACTGCAATATATTGGCAAAGTGGCAACTGTTAGATCAACTTGGATGCCACAAGTTTTCACTTGCACAAAGAAGGCTCTGTTAGAGATTCCCTCAAGCAGTCTTCATTATTTTTGTGGGACCGATCTCCATGCGTATTTTGACCCTACGTGGATATGTACCTTTGTGGCACTGTCTTATGAAAAGTCACCGGCGCACCATGTACGAGAAATCAGAATGACGCAGGTAATCTGCTACTCCGGGGAAAACAACTAGGATATGCTTCGCTCTCTTGATGAATGTATATACTCCCTTCTTAACTATGTATATCTGGCTTCTTTTGGCTTACTTCCAGTGCTACAATCTAAATCGTAGCCATTTTCTAGCATTGTGTACGTCCCTAGTTGTGCTTGTAGTATGGCCACTGAATAAGATTGGCCAGGCTTCTGAACTATGACCTTAGGCATGATTGGGGACGTGATTTGTGTCTTCATGAGTGGGCACTGATCCCAACATTTGAATTGGTTGGTTACATGTTACGGATTACAATGAAAGTGATACTAGTGTCCTCGGGATGTTTGTGAGTGTCCATATATGCCTTTATTCACAGACTGAAGGATAAAGTATGATTCCATTTCAATTTCTTTGATCAGTATTGTCATGCTTAATATTCTGCTTAGGTACTTAGATCTTGCGCACAACAAGAAGCTATAAATTAGTGCTTGCTGACATGGCAATCTCTCTGTTTCCAGGTGGCATGGATCATGTCAGGGTTCATCCCAAATTTTTACATTCGAATGCAACAAGTCATAAATGGGTTCTCGGAGGTGAATTTGTATTAGCTTTTTCAGATTCCATAGAACTGTGTTATTTATGTTCAGCACTTTGCACTTACATTCAGGTGTTCAATTAACTCGATAATAATTTCTCTGTCCTTTGAGATGCAACTAGTCTGATCTTGTTGCAAAAATGTGCTTCTGCAGCTTTTGCGGAGCTTCTTGATAACTCTCTGGATGAGGTAATTTCTGGTTTATTGTGTCTTGGAAAGGGAAATTATTGAAGTGCCGCTTGACAATCTATTCTGTATCAGGTCTGCAGTGGAGCTACATATGTAAATATAGATATGCTTAAGAATAAGAAAGACGGAAGCAGAATGTTGCTGATTGAAGGTAGCTAGTTTAGTATCTGTCTGTCTTGTTATATTAGTTTGTTTTTAGTAAGCAGGTTTGGGTGAGATTTCGTGTAAATCGAGTGCGAAGTGAATTCACTACGTGGTGGATTGATGTTTGTACTACTTCGGTTTCATCTTTGCGATTTTCTAAGACCCACTCTAGGAAACATGATTGGCGGCTTAGAATTTTCAGCATAATTAGATTAGTTTTGTCATTTATGGCTTGACTAGTTATAAGATGAGTTCTGTAATGGGGGTCATTCAAGGGTGCTTGTGATGACAGAGTGCTTGTAGAATTCAGCTCTCAGCTCCTGAGTCAGTTTTTAGGGTAGAAATGAAGGAGCTTAGCCCTAGTCGGATGGTGGTAAGAAAGGTTATTTTGTGGGTTATGCAATTCTGGTGAAGTGCATAAGATAAGATGTTGCTCCCCTACCGTTGTTTTCAATGCGACTGGCACAGGCCCATGCTCAGTATACCTTTGCTGATTATTGGTTCTCCTCCGGGCTGTGAGTGTAGGATCAGTAAGTTTGTCAGAAGGGGTTCTGTGGAAACAGAGCTCTGATTAAGAAGAGAAGTTGTATGGGATGACATCTCTATATATGTAATTCACGGCTATCGAAATAGAACACTTGGAATGCTTTTTAATTTTAAGCTTTAACCAAGTTGATTTGTGTAGCTTCACTCCTCAATTCAGCCTATCATACAGTAATTACATTTTGGTTTACTTTTGTCCCAGCAAATTGCTTCAGAAACTGTGGGTAATTTTTTTTTCATGGTTGGTGTCTCGCTTTATCTCTTTTTTGTTGTTGTAATCTTATATCGATTATGCAGATAATGGTGGCGGCATGGACCCTGATAAGATGCGACAATGCATGTCTCTTGGGTATTCCGTGAAAAGCAAAATAGCAGATACTATAGGGCAATGTAAGAGACCAATCTCTTTCCGGAAAGTGTTAAATGGTGATTTACAAAATCATTGCGGCTGATTGTCATTTTCTTGCTTTCTGATGTTATTGTGTCAAGATGGAAATGGCTTTAAGACAAGTACCATGAGGCTCGGGGCTGATGTTATTGTGTTCTCTCGATGCCAAGGACAAAATGGGAAGAGGTTTGGGCTTTGTTTGTCGGTGTTCTTTTGAGTTGCTTTTGCATAAAAAAATATTGTTTTAGTTTTGCTATGTCATTTAGTACTCTGAGTTCCTTCACCCTTTGCCTATTTATAGCAGTCTCTTAATTTACTATTCCATGTAGCTGTGGTTTGAGTAATGTTTACTAGAGGCCGAGTTGTTTAGTCTTTAGCATCTCATGTTCTTAGTATTGTGTCCGCGTGATGGTTTCTATTGTTTTATATGCCTCAACGTTCGTTTTATCTTGATAAATATCGATGAAGGCATATCTCGTCGTAGTTTATCCCTAGTCCAGTAATGTTTGGAGAGTCTGCAGGCTCATGAACTGTCTGATTTTCAGCCAACTCTCTTTGACTGCGTTCAGTTCTAGAAAGTGACATGAAAAATGCCTGGGTTAAGTAGGTAAACTGTAGGAAGGGAAACTAAACCACTTGGAGACTTTAACATTCTCAGATGTGTTTACTTTAAAGGGAAGTGAGTGGAGAAGTAAGTTTTGAATTTTCTTGGTGCAAGTACCTAGGCTCGTTCGAAGGGAATTGTTCCATGCGGTTAAATATTTGTTGAGTGGCTTATAATTTCCTGCAACAAGTTAACATGCAAGTTAAATGCACCTTCTGTCTGACCCAGAAAAAATGCACCTTCTCTGTCTGTGGATATTGGGAGCTCGACTGTTTATATAGTTGAACACCTAAAATATTTCGTAGGAATATGGCACACTTATGACTCTAACTAAAAGGGACAAGATCCTTAAGAAAGAACACTTCAGGTAATCTAACACTCTTAATATGAAGGGATTATTAGAAGCTTTAAAGCAAAACACTATTGACGCGCCTTTCCTGCAGCAAAGGTAAACATGGGGAAAAAAATGAAGTTTTTCTTTTCCTTTCCTCTCAAGATCCTGCGACCTGAAAGAGCTACTTGATTCGTAAATCTAAAAAGTGTGAGGATTAGCTAATAAAAGATATAACCACAAACAATATTTTGCAAGATTTGTAGTATCCTGTGCTAGTCGTTTACCTGATGCAGAACTGAAAAATATGGAGAAAATAACACAAGTTACTATAACTTGACAGGGGACTGTAAGAGCTTAGAAGCAGAGAATATCACTGTAATCACTTAAAAGTTGTAAAGTGAATGGAAAAGCAAATGCTTTTGAAGAACAAGAAGTAGTATGGGCAGGCAATGGGCATATAAACTAGATTCAACAGTCACCAAGTGTGTCTAAGTGCATGCAAAAGACTTCCATTAGCGAGTTTTTATACCAAATAAGCAGCTAGAAGTATATATATTACATGCCCTCCTAAGGTACCTGCAAGTTCCTCTCAAATAAGTCTATTGGTGCGTATAGAACTTGGTAATTGTAATGATACTGAATATTGAGAGAGTAGGAGTTTATATAGGCACTCCTTAAAGGTACATATGGAATCTGACAATTATTACCATAATTCTACTATTACCTTAATACTATTTATCTCCTATACGCCTCCGCAAGATGGAGGATCTGGAGGAGACACCAATCCTGGTCTTCAATGCAGTGATAGTAGAACGTGGCAGAGCCAGAGTGGTTGTTTGGGTCTGGCAACGTAGAGTTCGATGCCGTGATTTAGGCGTAGGGGATACGCTTGAGGCGTAGGCCGCAGGTGCGACAAGCCTGGTAAAAGAGGCTGGCGTTGGTGAACAACAACGACGGCACAGGTGGTGGCGGCTTTCCTGTGCGATTTTGGGTTTGAAGGCAATTGGAGGATTTGGTGGCTCGATGCAGGTGCGATGAGCCTGAGAGGAGAAGTCGGCGTGTGTTAGAGACGACGACGGTGAGGATAATGCTTTCCCACGTGCTGGACGACAGCAGCGGCTAGGGTTTCTGCCGATCTGTGGGTCGGCGACTGTGGATGTGGCGTTGATGAGGGCGGTTTTGTTCCAGTGCGAGCTTGAGTCCGGCAGTGGGTTGAGGATTGACGCAGGTACGACAAGCCCAGATGGAAGAAGATGGAAGAGGTCCGATGTCTATGATGGACAACGACGTCGAGACTCGATAGTAGTGCTTTCCGACGTACTGAAGATGGAAGAGGTCACCCGCGGGATCAAACCCGTGACGATCTGTTATCTAAAGGAAATATCAGTGTCTTGCCGGCGGGTTGATGAGTAAAGCGCCGATGATTGATCGGTGATGGAGGACCTGCTGGTGACAACGTCAGTGGACGATGTTTGCGGCAATGTGAATGAGACCTGGTGATGTTTGTGGCGAGTGGTCTGATTGCTGTGAAGGCGGGCGACTAGTTGGGACGCCGCCCGCCAGAGCAGCGAAAAAGGTGCTAGGTCACCCAGGAGCGATTATGCTCTGATACCATATAGAACTTGGTAATTGTAATGATTGAATATTGAGAGAGTAGGAGTTTATATAGGCACTCCTTAAAGGTACATATGGAATCTGACAATTATTACCATAATTCTACTATTACCTTAATACTATTTATCTCCTATAGTTAGGATTACCATATCTTTAGTGGTTGACTTTGGTGAAAGAATTGATCCAGATAGAACCAGGCTTCCTGTAATTCCAATTGGACATGAAACATCGATTGGAGGAAGACGTGGGCACTCCACTTCTAAGGCCAAATTTGACATCATGTGGGTTGATAGTTCTTTCAGCTTGGCGATAGTTGGTTTATCAGTGAGGTTGGTCTTTCTACTGTCCACAAGTCCTCTGCCAATAATTGCTCTGCTGTTTCTTGTTAAGCTATCTTTACCTGCAGACTTCTGGTGGTCTGTAGTTCATGATGTCAGAAAGGGAAGCTTCACTTGGATTAGATGTTCGTATGGGAGGTAGCGGCGTTTTCGGTAGGAGGTGCTGGGGTTGGATGGGTTTACTATTGCTTTCTTTCAGCAGAATTGGGACAATGTAAAACCTCAGATGAGTTCTTATACAACTGCGATATTCAAGAAGAGATAAGTTGCAAGTGGGTTTAGAAAATGTTATAGACTTTCAGAGGGAGGGAGAGAGTTGCATTCCCACGTACATTTTTTTCCACTCCGTTGGCAGGAGGATAGTAGAACATTGTCGTGATTCTATCAAAGGGTTATGTGATGAGTTCCAAGTAATTTAAACTATTGGTGCTAGTGGAATGAACTTTGAAGAGTGGCGGTTTGGGTTTCGTAGCGTTAGTTTGTCAAAGGGTTGTGGTAAGAGAAGGAGAGTTAGTGGAGGAGCGCTGTGGATGCAAGGTTCAGAAGAGGATAGGAGTTGGTATTCGTATGGTGTCTTGATCCCTTATTTTGTCGTAGGTAAGGGGGTTGGGTTGAGTGGGTTGGCTTCGTTGCTAATGCTAGCTTACAAAAGCTTCTTTCTGGTAGAGAAGAGGTCTGTGGAAGTTCGAATGATGAGCTAATTCCACTTTTGTTGCATCAGGATCCCGGGCGATTGTTTACCGATGTTGGGTTTAGAAGAGGAAAGAGAATACAAGACACCAGTGACTAAATTGAGGTCTGTGGAACATATGATGTCGTCTCTTGACTTCCCTTTTTGTTCGTTTCTGCTCCATTCTTCTACAATGGGTTTCCTTTGCTCTGTGTACAGCCTTTGACAATACCTGACTACTGGCTTATTTTTTCACAGAGGAACTTTTGGTAAACTGGTGTGCTGTGTGTGAAGTAGACCCAGAATCGTTGAAGCTTTATTGCTTGGCTGTCTGATATATTTTACATGTCACATTTTTTGGTCAGAAGGCACACTATTTGAATTTATATTGAATAGGCTAGTCTTCAGATGGATTGGACGTGTCGGAGGGTTTGGTGTTTGGAAGGACAGCAATATCGGACTTCTGAGGTTACTCTGCAAACCTGTGTGTTCATCAAAGGGTTTTTGCTTCAAATGTTGCTGGAACAGAGATCTGAGGTTCCATTTGCTAATTTAAATATGGTCATATTTCGGGTTCTCTATAATCTATATTGCTTATTGGAGGGGTGCCCGTATTCGTTTGGTGTTTCTTTTCCCTGCAGATGGTATTCTGTTAACTATGACAATTCCTTTGTAGCCTTCTATGTTTTTCTTTTGCGGGGAATTTATATTACAAAGCAATATGAGCTCTGTAATTGATTTAGTTGTCAAAAGACCATTGTTCAATTTCTAAAGATATGTCTGCAATCTGATTGGTTGGGTGCGTCACATTCCATTTTGTTTGCTCAGTTTATGTTTGTTCTTTTGGTATTCTCTTAACGTTTTTACTGACCAGTCATTTGGTAGATGAACTCGTATTGTAGTTTTTTGCAATCAACTGTGCGTACTTATTAGTATTCTTCAGTTGTCGGTTTAATGATTGATTTTCTCTTTTAGGTCGTCGCAGAGCATTGGGTTGTTGTCCTATACATTTTTGAGGAATACAGGGAAGGAAGATATTGTGGTTCCAACGGTAATGATGTTAAATTACTATATTGCTTTGCCAAGAAAAATAAAATTAAAGAAACAGTTAAAAGTCTGGGTACATGAACTTTCCCAATTGGCCGAAGTAAATATTCTGACATAACTTAGTAACACTCTTTAGCTTTAGAATAATTTAGTTTTAGAATACTATCCAATACAATCAGAAATGCAAGTGAATTAAATCCTTTTTTATTACTGACATTTTAATATTGATTGAACGAGCTAGCAAAGACCTGTAAATGACATCCAAGTGAAATAATATGCTGATGCACATCCATTAGTATTTTTGAATGATCTATTTAGTTATAATGCAAGGGTGAATTTTCGGACCCTCTTGGGGGTTTAGTGACAGTAATCTACTGGATGTGCGGTTGGAAAATATTTATCATATTTGTTCCTTTCAGCAAAATTTATTCCGAGTAGTGTGATGCTTGTTTTGGATATGCCTTAGTCTAAATTTTAATCTAAATATGCGTCTTCAGTTGAGAGAGAATGTGGCAACAGGCCCCTTATACTTGTTTGTTTGAAATGTTAATTAAGAGATGATCCAACGGTTTAAAATCAACACATCCAATGGCCTAGAAGACAGTTTTTGGGTTTTGGTATGTAGAATTGTAGATCTTATGTCAATCTTCCTAGGTTTTTTGTACTAAGTTCTGACTATTGCAGCTTGTTTTGTAAATGACATCAACCACAGTTAAATTACGAAAGAGGACTTGAGTGGAACAGGATGATACGGACTTCTACCAGTGATTGGGACAGAACTGTAGACACAATAGTTCAATGGTCTCCATTTTCAAGTGAAGCCGATCTTCTGCGACAGGTACTGGTTCTTTTTCAGTCTTCTATATAGCTTTGGCTGGGCCTGGGAGTATTAATAATGTCTTACTGGCAAAGTTAAACTCTTAAGGTTATCAGAACGTGCCAAATTATCGACAACTAACTCCGTCTGGGCTTGCGACTTGCGAGTATTAGTCACCATCCTCGACCACTTATCTGATGATTGTTGTTGCCCTCCTTAAATTAATTTGCAGATGCAGATTCTGTTTCCAATTACAAGCTTACACGTAAGACAGGACAATCACAAGTAAATTATATTCTGTAACTCTATGCAGAATCAAATACGAATGACTCGTAGACTTTTATCTGATCTATAGAAATTGGGTGCTCTAAAATACGTGGATGAGTACGGATCCAAGATTCAGATGAGGTTTACTGGAAAAATATTTCTACGCGTCTAATATTGAAGATGTGTTTCTTATATCTATTTCAGAAGCATCAGACCGAACTGCTTGAATATATCATGCAAGAAAAGTTCTACATTGAAGTAAACTTTGTTAACAAAATAAAAGGAACAGGTTCATTGTAGTGTGTGTGTGTGTGTGTGTGTGTGTGTGTGTTATGTTTTCCTAAGTTCAATTATGTCTGTAAATATTTGTCATTATGCAATCAAAGTACGGGAGCATGTCATCAAATGGCTTTCTGTACCGTCACTTATACTATGGGATTGCTGATAGATTAGAGATTTTCTATTTTGTAAATCTATGTATAAGAAACCTCACATGGGGAATTCATCTCAATATGTCGAAGTACTTAAGTGAATATATTTTTCTCAAGAACCTTAACATGCCTTTGAGGTGTTCTATGTCACATTCTGATATGATTGACCTTCGTGTCTTTAAATAATTTGGGTAAAACCCCTCAGTCACTCTTCTGCAGCAATATGATTTACGGTTTACTAGATATGGCATTCAGTTTCCCTGTTTTCATTGTTCATCTGTTGACTGAAGAACATATTGTGATTTAACTTTTTCTGAGCCTTTGACAGTTCAATCAGATGAAGGATCATGGTACACGCATTATCATCTACAATCTTTGGGAGGATGATCAAGGAGAACTGGAACTTGATTTTGACACTGATCCCAATGTATGGTCCTTTGTTGTTGCTCCAATTGTGGACCATTCTTCATTCCCTTCATTAAATTTAAAGTTTCTGAGATGAATCTTGAGGTCTAACTTCGTATAATCTGCAGGACATTCAAATTAGAGGTGTCAATCGAGATGAGAGAAATATACAAATGGCAAAGCAATTTCCCAACTCCAAACACTTCTTGACATACCGGCATTCATTAAGGGTAATAGATACTCGCTTTGTACCATTTCAGCTACTAGTTTTCAAATCATCCACACAAAGTGTTGCTTAGGTCTGTGCAATGACCCAAGTGATTAAGTTAGCGTTTTGGGACTGCCCTTACAGAGTGCTACGTTTCTCTTGAACACTAGTTGTTTTCTGTTTTACACAAGTGCTCATTTCAATTGGACCAAAGATACACACTGTAGAAAACTTTGCATGCTGATAAGATCCCTACCCTGAAATTATTGATTCACCATTATATATAAACTTGTTAGATCATTTGTCGAGGTTTTTAATTCTATGTCAGGTAGATAAGTCAAAACTCTTAGAAATGGGAGCCATGTATGAAGAGATGTTGTATTAACATCACGTGATGCAGATTGCAGCTGATTATGTTATTGTCTATAAGACTTATTTGTACCCAAAGTTGCAACTTGTGTTAAGCATATCAATTTGGGGAACGTTGCTTAAGCAAAGTCTCAAAACAATAAGAATCCTTCAGAATAATTACTCTCGGGATGGGTGATGATTGTTATTTCCAGAGATTAGGTTACTTTTTATCTTTTTGTGTTATCTACTCTCCTAGGCCCTAGCTCGTCTGTTTTTTTTTTTTTTGATGAAATTAGCTCGTCTGTTTTATTTTGTGAGCTTTACTTCCCTTCCATTGGACGTGGACATTAATTATCTTTATCTCCATAGTACATGAACCTGGTACCTAGTTTAACACAGGTTGGTGCATGATGTCTAGCGTTCAAGCCTTAACCTGCCCGCTTCCCGATAATTGTAGGAATTTTCTTTATACATGATGTTCTTGACTTGATAGAAAACCCTCCGTAGTATGTTGCTATACAGGCTTATTTTGAATAACCAATTGTAATCTTGTTCTTGTTTGATATGTTATATCCAAATTTCTTACATTGCATTGTTTCAACTCTCAGAATTATGCATCAATTCTCTATCTCAGAATTCCTCCTCATTTTCGTATTATTCTACGTGGGAAAGATGTTCAGCACCACAACATTGTCAATGATATGATGATGACACAGGAGATCACCTACCGCCCACAGCCTGGAGCTGATGGGATAGCAAACCTTTCTCATGTAAGGATTCTTCACACGAAATCTTTTCTGCTCGCCCTGGTTGAAAAAAATTTCAAAAAGAAATTCGGAGAATTAATTGTCTTCTGTTATCTGTCAGTTGGTTGCAGTTGTTACTGTTGGGTTTGTGAAGGATGCTAAAACTCATATCGACGTTCAAGGATTCAATGTTTATCACAAGAATCGACTAATTAAGGTTTATTTCCTGTTGCTCTGTACTGTGACTTTCTGATCTCTCTTAGTGAAATGTTCTTTCCTTCCTTTCATGTTTATCTACTCACTGCTTTTCTATCATTAGTCCCTTCGATTGAGAAATCCAAGGTCTTGTTGATTTCCAACAGTAACCTATGATAAACTCCCAATTGTGTGGACTCTTAGTATTGTTTATGCATTCCACCCACATTAACTTGTTTGAAATTCTGTAGTGAAGCAGCATCCCCAAACAAACCATCTTTGATTTGTTTATACCTCATGAGTTGAAATTAGACTTGTCTGTGCATGATCAATAAAATTCGTTACTGTCTTCTGGGCCATCATATATATATTTTTTTCTGGTTAATTGGCTTCAGATGTAATTGAATCTGTGCATGTATACTCACACAGTAAGTCTTTCATGTCAGCCATTTTGGAGGGTTTGGAATGCCTCTGGCAGTGATGGTCGTGGAGTTATAGGTATGCATCTTCTGAATTTTAAACTTCAGCTTTTTGTGGAAAGCTAGGACTTGAAGCCCACATTTATGCTACAGGAGTGTTGGAAGCAAATTTTGTTGAACCGGCACATGACAAGCAAGGATTTGAGCGTACAATAGTTCTTTCAAGACTTGAAACCAAACTACTACAAATGCAGAAGAATTATTGGTTGGTTCATTACTCCCACCTTGTCCTGTAATTTATATTTGAGTTGTATCATTTGATAAATTGTGTATGCTTCTTGGTCTCAGGAGGACTCTCTGTCACAAAATTGGCTATGCCCCACGAAATAATAAGAGGAACATAAACGACAGAGGTATTCATAGTTATCATTATAAGAGTGTCAAGATGGACATTGGGAGCTGTAAGCATCACTTCTCATGGGTGTCAAATTAATTGTCATCTCTTTTTCTTTGTACTATTTTTGCAGAGGATTCTCCTGAATATCTTCCTGAAACACCACCTCGTCCTAAAACAAAGTCTACAGGCTCAAACAGCAAGGCACCTCCTTCAGTGTCAGACAAATCGCAGCCATATTCAAGTCAAACACATGGAATAAGGCAGTCAGAAAGGTTTAGGAAGCCATCGGAGAAGGGTCAGGCAAATGGGCATGTGTATGCTGAAGGAGTAGACAGATCTGCATCCCCTGCTGGGAGATCAAGCTCGTCACGGCCATCGTCTCCTTCTCGAGAGAATGTAAGTGACATGACTTGTAAACTTCCTTACCCAGAATGCTAGTGAATGAGATTTCTCAAAATGGTAGATGTCTGAAAGATGGTTTTTCTGTTTCTGGGATATCAATAAACTCCAAAAATACAGCAGCTGACCAAGATGGAAGACCTGCTAAAAACAGTGTTCAGTCACAGTTTGAGTCTATTCTGCTTATTATCTTTAATCCTCGTAATAAGTTAACAAATAGTGCTGGAAGTTTGAAACTATACCCAGACTGGGTCAAAAAGACTTTCTTAATTTGCCTGCGATCCGCAACACCTTAGGCTTATTCAGTTAACTCCAGGTTTTGAACATTGCTAGACTGATAAAAGCACATGCTCTCAGGGTTTTTTCAGTGAATTTGATCTAAGAAAATGTTTCGGTTTCCTTGCTCGATGGAATTAAATTATATTTTATCAGTTTAGAATTGGAACTTAGTTGCTGTGGAGATGTCCCCCATGTGGAGTTCAAAATATAGTCACAATTAATAGTATCCTTGGCTGCTCCTCATTGCCATTTGGTTATGAAGTGGAACCCCATGAATTCTTAAGGTGGTATCAGAGCGTAGGCCCATTCTTCACTTCTTGGTCAAATGCCCACATTCTAGCTGCTTCGACGCCGTCCATTTATCAAGTCCATGCCCTAAATGCCGTCACCCATGAGGGTTCTCATGTTGAGAATATCTCACTTTGGGATTTTACAAGATATAGTTACAATTAAGATAATCCTCATCAACTCCTCCAATTGCACGTTGTTTTGAGGTGGAGCCTAATGGATTCTTAACATGCAGTTGGCTATGGGAGGAGTTGCTCAGAATCTTAGTAGTTGTGATTGTACTTCGTAAACTCCGGATCTGGGATATGCTCAATGTTAAGGAAAATCAAGATTTTCATGAAGCCCGCTATCCTCATGGGAGGTTAGAGCATCCAGGTTGTTTGAAGCCAATCATCCTTTTCGAAGGCCAGATCATGTGGATAGATGGTTTGATTCCGTTCTGTTTAGTGAATAAGCTGGTGAAGATTCAAAGAAATGGATAAATGTTGCGTTCTGGAGATAATGTCTCTATCCCCATGGGCACTATTTCTTAAAGGGTGGTGTTAATGTGGCCTCTTTTGGTGTGAGGGTAATAGTACATTCGTTCTCGCTTCCGTCCTTTACCGACGCCAAACTTTATATTGAAACTTAGGATTACTATATTCCTTATGGCTATCTGAGTAAGTATGCCAGTTTTAACATCCTGTCTCGGGCTTCCCTGCGTGACGCCCACTTAGGATTACTATATTCCTTATGGCTATCTGAGTAAGTACGCCAGCTTTAACATCCTGTCTTGGGCTTCTCTGCGTGACGCCCTTCCGCCTCAACTGAAAACTAGATAAAATGCCAATAATATCTCCCTGTAATGCTTGTTGTTATATTGTCCAGATCCTGAAGCTTATTATGTTAGATGCTGATTCAAAGGATACTCGCTTAAAAATACTATGAGTGAGTTTGGTGTGAGTTTTTGAATTTTTAAGCTGACTTTTTAGTTGTGAAAAAAGTTAGTGACCAAAAATTTAATTAAAAAAGATGTATGTGCTTGGTGAAAAAAATTGTTGCTATTAAAAAAGTTAGTGATGTGAGAGTTTTGTTGGTCAAGGAAGATTACAACTTCACCCTTTTTATATTTACTAGTAAAACTTTGATATGCCAAATTGATTGTGATAATATTTAGGTTCAAAACAAAATAGTATGGGTAGATTTTAAGAAAAAAGTTTAAAAAAAAGAAAAGAAAAAGCTGGTAAAACCCAACTTTTTCCAAATACAGGTTTTACACGAAAAAGTCAAAATCTAAAATCCAAAAGCTGGTATAAAAAAGGTCAATACCAAACACCTGAAAAAAGTTCAAAACATATTAAAAGTCCAAAGTGAATCAAAAGCTGGATAAGAATCATACCCAATTCACGCTATCAAAGTAGTGTAGGCAATTTTAAATATTCCTTGTCCATGGAGAGGAAACATAGATGTTATAATTGTACAAACCTCATCCTCGTCCAGTGTGTATTCTTAAAGTATTTGTTTGAATTCAGATCCTTTATTTGAGTGTCTTACGGTTTCACGATCATCATTTAATAGCTCAATTGTTTCTCTAGACATCCTGGAACTTCTTTTGGACTAAATGTGGCTAGTGTGGAAGAAAGCAATGGATTTCTGGAAGTGTAGTGAAATTGAATTGACTGACACTGTTATCAAAATTATTTTTGTTTAATTGGCAGGACGGTGTCAATGTAAATGGCTTTTCTCCTTCAGTGTCCACGTCACACGCTTTGGATCAGTTGAAAGAAGAGAACAAACAGTTGAAAGAAGAGAACAAACAGTTAAAGGAAAAGTAAGTTTCTTCCTTTAAAGATATGTAATGTGAAGTGTACTTTTATTCTCACAATGAAATTTCCTTTTTGTTCCTGCAGATTAGCAAGAAAAGAGGACGAGATATTAGGTGACCTGTTGCATGACTTAGAGTATGAAAAGGACAAAGCTAAGTCACTTGAAACCAAGGTGAGTGATACCATATTGTACAACTCTTCCCAGTTCTTTTCAGCTACTAAAATGGCTCCTCTTAATGATTAGAGAAACTGGGCTCTTGGCATACCACCCACCCACTTTAGAGCATTTTGATCTTGGTGGCCATGGCTTATGGGTGTTTGCCCTTCAATGGCACTGTTTGGGTAGTGAGATTACTGGATTATGGATTTTTGGAGTGAGTTGAGGTGAGGACCACTCATTCCAATAATCCATAATCGAATGATCTCAGTAACCAAACAGAGCCAATGTGTTCCCGATGAACATAATTTCTATGTGGTTATTTAGCTAAGTAATACGATGACCTTTGTTCTTTTGTCCCATAATTGTTACCTTAAAGATTTAGAAGTGTCATAAATTTACCATACTACCCACAAAGAGTTCGTGCATGTTTAGAAGAGTGAAGAAGGAGCTGCAAAATGTAACAATGGGAAATTTAAAGTGCAAGTGTAATTTTGTTTCCCTGTATCTTTTCCGTATTTCATCACCCCCTTCCCCTTCCCTTGCCTCCAAATCTATCTCCGCTTGTTACAGTTTGCCATCTGCACAGTTACTTTTGGCATTGCTCTAGGTAAATATTTGGATATCTGCATTCAACTTTGTAAGGTTGCTTACTCGGTTTTAACAGCATTTCATGATCATAAATATTTTTATCTTTTTCACTTGTTCATCCGGCTTCAGCACCTGCAAATGTTCTGATCACATGTTTACTGACTAGTTGTATCTGAATCTTTCAAATAATTTGCCTCGATTGTAATATTGGATTTTGCAGTACCAGTGTTTTCTTTGCTAACAAAAATATGAAGAGTAATGATAAGTAGCCCACTCCCGTAGCCAGAACGGTAGCCCGAATATGATGTGGCATGCCACATAAACAGATTGATGAAGGAAAAGAAAAAAAGAATAACAAGAAAAGGTAAGAAATCAAAAGAATGAAAAGGCATGTAATTAAAAGCAAATGAAAAAATAATATTTCTTCTTTTTTTCCTCTCTCAATGTGTTGATGTGGCATGCCACATCATATTCGGGCTACCGTTCTGGCTACGGGAGTGGGCTACTTATCATTACTCAAATATAAATTAGTCGATGTCCTTTTTTCCCCAAGGTGGGAATATGATCAGTTATCTCTAACTCGAGATTAAATAATCCCTGGTAAATCCTGGTAATTCGGAGACAAAGTAACAGTCATAAGTGTCCAGTTTTTACTGAGATTTGGGAGGTAGATCCTTTTCTCCGTTCTAATATTCTTTCCCTGATTTGATCAGCTTGAGGAGGCAACACAAAAGATCGAAGAACTGAACAAGGAGCAGGAAAGTTTAATCGATATATTCTCGGAGGAGAGGCACCGAAGAGATATTGAGGAAGAGAACCTCAGAAAGAAATTAAAGGTTGTTATTACCCTTAGTTAATTTACTTTAACTTTCGTAATGCTAGTCTTTTATGTAAACTGACTCGTGAGGATGGTTATTGTACTTTTATGTCCATCAGGAGACTTCTAAAACCAATCAAGAGTTGCTCGACAAGGTGAAGCTGTTGGAAAATGCAAAGACCCCTGCCAGGAGAAACAACTAATAACTAATGTTTGCCGGATCCATGGTTGTCTTACCGTTCGTAAATGACTAATGCTGATGCTGAGAATGATGCAATAAACTCTCTGGGAGTGTCATCTGATGTTAATAATGTGCCAAGTGTTGTGGAAGATGAAGGCAGTTGTTGAATTTAACTGTTGACTGTTGCTGAGGTCTAGTGCTGTGATTAGTGTTGTAGCTGTAGTGAAATGAAGAGTATTTTGTAATTAGGACTGAATAATTTCAAGTTGAAGCTCTGGACTTGTTGCCTTTGAGTGTATACTGTATAGTACTGACTTCTTCACTTTTGTGCTCTATGGTTCTCAATAGTTCTGCTATTTGCCACGATTTTCGAACTTTCTTGGGTTTTCTTGGGAATTTGATGCTGCTATGCCTTTTTCTTTATCCGAAACCAAATAACTTCCCCAATTCACCAGCATGATAACCCAAGAAGGAGAACATCATCCCAGCTGCCACTTCTGCTGATCTATCACTCCACCACCAAGGCCTTCATCGTAACCCCAACGACCAAGGCCCGTCACTCTCGCTCAACTGTCGTACCACCTGTCTCTCTCTCATTCTAGTAGCAACTAGCAGTCAGATCAGTTTAAATTTTATCGGTGGCAATTTTGGGGTCTCAATTTTTCTATTTGGAGATGGCAGTATTAATGTTGGTAACTACTGCTAGCCCGACTTTTTAATTTGGAGGTGGCGAAACTACTGGTACTAGAGGAGAAACTGAAAGGTTGAGGGAGAGGTAAGATTGTGATGGTGGTAGATTGAGATTGAATTGGATCAATGGGTGTGAGTGGTAAATGGTAATGGGTGGGTTTGGTGGTGGTGTTGGTGGGTGGGGGAGTTGCAAGGGATGGGAGATGGTGGGTTTTTGTTAGAGTGGAAAGAGAATGAATGTGATTTTGTTGTGGTTAGGGTTAGTGATTTTTTTTAGACTAGCGTGGTATGGGGGCCAACTTACGCGCTCCTCAAGTTAATTTACGGGATTTCAAGGATTATTGGTCGTCGTGGGGTTTGAACCTGAGACCCGAAGAAGACAAACTCGTAAAGCACCAAACCTCCACCACCAGACAAGGGGTAACATAATATTGTTTTCCGTCCAACCCCTTAGTCAAGGGGTACATATGTCCACCAGTTTCATGACTGCAACTCGGGCAAGTTGAACAGTTTGACTTCCTTTCCCTACCGAGCCCGATTGTAAGTGTAGTCAGTTAGTCCAAGTCCAAGTTTGTTTGTACAATTTGGGCTCTGGTTGACTTCGGGCTAATCCGTCGAATTGATTTTCACGACTTTGTATATTTTATATGTTGTAATTTAATAACATTTATTGTTATTTATTAGATTTTAAAATAAATCATTTAGTATAAAAAAAAGTTCGGGCATATAGCCAAGGGGGGGATTGCAGACCACCGCATATCGAATTAAAGGAGAGTGACAGAATGGTGGGCTAACCTATAACCCAGCCCGATACTTTAAGGGCACGTCTTACAAAACACATTTAGGCTTACGATTCATGTTTGAGCCCGTGGAAATCAGGGGCTGGGCTTGGAAATATTGTAGGCCCGAGCTAGGTTCAGCCCAATCATTAATAATTTAAGGCCTGGACCAATTATCAACAGATAAATTTACTTATCTAATTAGACGTGTAGAAAAATATACTATATCTGTTTTGCTAGCTTCTTTCTACTTTGACTTTTTTCACTCGTAATCATATCACTTTGACCTGGTAATTAAAATAATAAAAACAAAATAATCTTTTGATAATCTTTTTATGGTATTGGAGAATAAAGTTTGATCTAAACACTATGAAAATATTATCAAAATATTATATCTTTCTGCTAATTAAATCATCGGTTAAAGTGACCCGGTGAAAAGCAGTAAAAGTCAAGTATGAAGAAGCAGACGATGTTGAGCAAAAACATTTTTAATGCACTGCACCAATTACGCAGTCACAATTAAATTATACTTCCTCCGTTTTGTAGGCTTCTTCCAACTTTGACATCTACCAACATTCACCTTGTCAATGTAACCCGATGATTTGATTAGCAAAACTATTCAAGAATTTGATAATTTTTTATGATGTTGTAGAATAAATTTTACTCTACCAAAAGACTGTATCGTTTTACTATTCGAATAACCGGGACAAGTGACATGGTTACGAGTGAAAAAGTTAAAGAGGGAGTAAAGTTTACAATACCATTGTTTTGCTAACCAAATCCACCGGGTCAAAATGACCGAATGAATAGTACGAAAAATCATAACATGAAGAATTAGGTGGAACGAAGGAAATAAATAGTAAATGTACCACTAAACAAAAATTAAATAGTGAATGTTAGGAAATATGCTGAAGTTTTCTGTAGATTGTGCTATATTGTTTTTTTTTTGAGGGAAGTCGAATTTTATAAAGGCACTAAGGCGGAACAAAACATTGGAAGCTTACATCTCGTTGAGCTACCTCTATCATCCAAAGTGGAAAATCTGCTAACCATTCTACTTCTACAACCGAACCTTTTGAAAAAGCTGCTGTTATATGAGCAACTGCGTTGCCACTTCTTGCAGTGAAATTGAGCGACCACTGATCAAAGAAACTGATTTTCGAAAGCAAGGTAGTGATCTCGTCTTCTGTCTCCGTGATGTCCGTTGCAGCTTTTCCGTTGTGGCGGTTCAATATCTCTTCAATTAAAACTTTTGCGTCGCCTTCAAAAACTACACGTTTGAAACCCCTGCGAATAGCCATATCCACCGCAATATTTATTGCTTTTGCTTCTGCAATCATTGGCGAGTTGCTAGTTCCAGTAGCAACTGACACCGCCGCAAGAATTGATCCATCTGCATTTCGCGCCACTGCTCCAGCACTTGATTGTCTATTCAGTGCATCCCAAGCCCCGTCGAAGTTCACCTTGATTAGCTCTCTCATAGGGGCAACCCATTTCTTCTCCTGCTGTCGTTGAGCTCCACTATTAACAGTCGTTTGGTGCAGGTTCTCTAGTTCCTCCACACGTGTAATCACCTCTGTTGCGACCTGGGAAGTTTCCACCTTGGAGCCGTTGAAAACCGCATTATTTCTCGCATACCAGATGCAGTGTAGCGCAATGAAGACTTCCCGTAGATTCTTTAACGGCTCAGCATCTATGCAGCTTGCTAGCCATTCATCTATCGGTCCAGATAAGGAGTTTTGTCCCCTGATGTTGCGTAGCTTTCTCCACAAATCCTCGGTCCAGGAGCATCGCATAAATATATGGCTCATCGATTCTTCGCATTCCTCACAAAGCGGACAAATAGGGTCAACAACTATGCCTCTCTTCCGCAGTTTATCTTTGGTGGCTAAAGAACTTTTCAGCACTCTCCAAGTGAAGTGCAGTGTTTTCTTCGGGACCTTAACAGACCAAAGTTTTTTGTAGATCTTCATGTTTTCCCCGGAAACTTCTGGATTTATTGAACTGTCTCCGTCATCCTTTTGGCGAGGGCATAGCCTGTTTTAACTGAATAAAAGCCGTTCGGACTAGCCGACCAAACTAATTTATCTGGGCATGGAACGCTTGGTAGCTTGATGCTTTGAATCGCCACACAATCAACATCCCAAAGGCGTTATCTAATTTTATGCACGTCCCATTCATTCTCTCCATCCACCATAATGCTACTCACCAAATCTGAATTATCTTCTGACAGTACCGTAATGAGTTTGGCGGAGGGGTTGGAGGGGATCCAGGCATCTTTCAAACGAGCCATTTCCCCATTGCCTATCTTCCACCTCATCCCTTCTTTCAATATATCCTGACCTGCAATGATTCCCCTCCAAGCATACGAAGGTGTATAGCCGAGTTTTGCGTTCATAAAATCAGACGAGGGAAAGTACTTAGCTTTTAGAACTCTGCTGCATAAGGAGTTCTCGTTCCGCATAATCCGCCATCCTTGCTTAGCCAACATAGCCAGATTAAACGCTTTGAGATCCTTGAATTGCAAACCTCCCTCTTCCTTTGTCTTTTGCAACTTGTTCCATGCTATCCAAGGAGTTCCTCTGTCTTGGTTGGCCCTACTCCACCAAAATCTTCTAATCAGCATCTCCATGTTCTCACAAGTACCAACCGGGAGCTGAAAGCAGGACATCGCATAAGTTGGTAAAGCTTGAGCCACTGCTTTTATCATCACGTCTTTACCTGCTGATGTCAGATTCTTTTCCTTCCACCCCTTCAGTTTGCTTGCTAGTCTTTTAATAAGCTTGTTAAAAGTGAGCTTCTTGTTTCTTCCCATGGTTGTCGGAAGGCCAAGATACTGATCATGCTGATTCACCTCCGGAATTCCTGCTACATTACAAACATTGCTTCGTACTGTCTCCGACACATTGGATGAAAAGACAACCGCCGACTTGTCGATATTAATAAGTTGACCTGAAGCTCTTTCATAATCTCTCAGCAAGTTAAAGAGCACTGTTATATTTTCTTCATCTGCCTGCGTAAAAAACATGGAATCGTCAGCAAAAAAGAGGTGGGAGACCACTGGTCCTCCCCGAGAGGCTGTTATGCCTTGAAGTCTCCCTTCTTCTACAGACTCAGTCACAGTGCGTGACAGCATCTCACTGCACAATAGAAATAGATAAGGGGAGAGAGGGCACCACTGTCTAAGACCCCTTTCTGGGTCGATGTGACCCACTGGGGATCCATTACGAATAAAAGAGTAAGATACTGTCTGAACACATCTTCTAGCAAGGGAGCGAAAATTGGTCCCAAAACCGAGGTGAAAAAGAACTTCCTCCAGATACTTCCACTCGATTCTGTCATAAGCCTTGCTCATATCCAGCTTAAGTGTCATGAAACCCTGTTTGCCTTTCTTCCCAGTCTTCAACGAGTGAATAACTTCAAAGGCTGTCAAGATGTTGTCTGAGATCAAACGACCCGGAACAAATGCGCTCTGATTCTCAGAAATAAGTTTAGGCAAAACCGTTTTAAGCCGATTAGCCAAACATTTAGCCACAATTTTATAGATCACCGTGCATAAACTAATAGGACGAAAATCAGAGGGCTTACGAGGTTGCTTGATCTTTGGAATCAACGCGATAAGAGTGTGATTATACTCCTTGACTGACGCCCCATTGTTCAACACATTAAGGATCTCATTAGTTACTTCTTCTCCAACTAAGTTCCAATGCTTCTGAAAGAAGCCTGCATTGTAACCATCCACTCCTGGAGCTTTTTCCGGTGCCATATTAAACAACGCTACCTTAACCTCCATCGCATCATAAGGGACTTCGAGCCTTTCACACTCAGCTGTAGACCACATCTCTGCAGTCGGAGTAAGCAAAGGCTCAATCTCAATCATCGATGGCCTTGTCGAAGTGAAAATGTTCGAAAAATAGCTTTGCAGTACCCCTGTAATCTGTGTCTCGTCCGTCACCCACACCCCTTCATTGTTCTCTAAACCATTAAACTGATTTCTGGCTCTTCTTATTGTTGCTTTGACATGAAAAAACTTTGTATTCTGATCCCCTTGCTGTAGCCAGCTCACCCTGGATCTCTGTTTCCACATGATTTCTTCCCTCCTTTGAAGCATGTTGTACTCTTTTGTCAAGCTTCTCTTCTCGGCAAGAACTTCTGCACTTTGTGGTTGTTTGTCCAAGTAGCTTCCCCTCTCACGCAGCATAGTACACTTCCTGTTAACTTGGCCGAACACTTATTTGTTCCAATCCGAACACTTCTTTCCCATATCCCTGAGCTTGGACATAATCGGATGGTCCGTTTCTAGCCAAATCCCAGATAAGAAAGAGTTGAACTCCTCATGTGTTTCCCACATATCTTCGTACTGAAATCTCTTCTTACGTCGCCATTCTTTGCTCTGTCTTTTCCACTCCATAAGGATGGGAACATGGTCTGAATTGGGCCACCACAAGTGTGTGACTTTAGCCCCCTGGAAGCAGTCTAACCAAAGGTAATTTGCAACAACCCGATCAAGTCGTTCACGAATATTAGAAAAATCACTTTGATTATTAGACCACGTAAACGGATTACCTTGAAAGCCAAGGTCCAATAAACCTGCATCAGTGAGTGCCTCCTTAAACTGATCAATCTGACTAAAACTTACCACAACTCCTCCATCCTTTTCGTCTTGCGATGTGATAACATTGAAATCACCCGCAACACACCAAGGAACATCTGGTTGGGGTACCAGTCTTCTGATCAACTCCCAGGAGAAAGAACGCTCATCTCTATTAGGGTTTCCATAGAAGCCCGTGAACTTCCACCACTGATTCTCATCCTCCCTCTTTACCCACGAATCAATGAAGAAAAAGGACTGATTAAGAATTTGAACTTGCATACTGTCTTTCCACATTAATGCAAACCCCCCCTTCATACCGTCGGAGTCGACTGCGAAACCGTTGTAGTGCGGAAGTCTAGCAAAAACACTCTGCATCTCTTGTCTTTATGACTTGGTCTCCGAAAGAAAGACCAAATCGGGGGACTTCTGCTTCACTAGGTCGCGAAGCGATAGGAACGTACTAGGGTTCCCAAGCCCACGTACGTTGCAACATAGAAGACTCATTGCGAAAGGCGGGACTGAAGATCAGTCGCCGCCGGAAGAATTGTTGGTGGTGTCTCCTTATCCGAACCCTCCCCTACCACTTCTGACGTCATCTCATCCCCACTGTTGTTTGCAAAAAGCTGCTTCGCCACCTCTTGCTTCTCTATTATCACAGCTTTTGGGAGCTGTGGGGTTGGGCTAAAATTCATCGTGTCCGACTTGCGCTTGGTGACTTGTTTGCGGTTAGTCGAATCTGTCACTTTGGCATTAAACAGATTGACCTTAGCTAAGACTCCCTGTTCGCTTCTCGTCCTTGATGTCGTGATTTGCGTCACCATCATCTTCTCTCTTTCCTCATGCACCTTTTCCAGCAAGTGGCTTCCTCGACCATTATCCCTTGTTTCTGCCTCTATTTGTGTCTCTTCCATGGCTGCAAAAGCCACTGTATCACCCTCTGTGTATTGCTGAGACGGTACAATATCTGTTTCCATTGTAGTGATCTCAGTCGAGTGTTGTGCTACCCCTTGACTAGATACTGGTTGATCTTCGTCCGCTACCCCCCTGTTCTTCTCCTTCTCCGGCGACGTGGTCCTTCTTCCCTGTGCTATATTGTTTTGTTCATTTAGATGACGTCATTACTTCAATGATACTTCCTCCGTTTCAAAATAAATGTCCCTTTTTAAATCACAACTTATTAAGGGAACATGCATTAATTGTTCTCAAATTTAAATTTTGTGGTGGTATTGACATAACTATCCCTTATTTAGTTATTTCAATGCAACTATAATTGTATTTTGAAGGACAATAATGTCAATTCACACGATTTCAAACACTAAAAAGGAAAGTTGCAATTATTTTGGGACAACCCAAAATAGAAAAATGGACACTTATTATGGGACGGAGGGAGTATTTAGGTTTCTCAAACATTTATTTTACATATGCAATGGCATTGAAAAAAACATTTATTTTAAATATGCAACGACATTATTTTAAGAAAATTAAAAAGAAAAAAACTGATTCTGAACTACGGGCGCAAATGGGTGCTAGCTATGTGGTTGAACGTTTGAAGTCCCTGCATGAAGTTCTGAGTTTGGACCCGCTATAAGATGTAATTCTAAAAAAAAAATATAATAATAATAATAAATGGCTTACAGGCTGCCCACAGTGATTTTAGGACATTTAGGGCTTGGGCACTAAAGTTGGCCCGACCAATGGACCACACTGGGCTTAGGCTAGTAGAAAACTTCTCAAATCCGTTTCGGCCTGGCTAGAGACCATCCAAGCCCGACCCACGGCCAACCCCTAATTCCACACAGATGTACCACTGATTTTTACTTCTATTTCTTCCTCTTTTCTTTTTCTATTGACAGTGTAGCAACTTCCTTCATACATTTTTTTGTGACATTTTTTTTTTCATTTATTCGCTATTATTGTTCCCGAAATGTTGATGATACTGATCATTAATCAACAATGCATGCTGATCAACAAATGGTACGAGTAGGGTGGGTTGGATATTTCAGTGTTTTTATCTTGACCCCTTTACGACACCATTGGAAGTGAAAAGAAGATGATGTTTCCATGGAAATAGATTTTGAGCATTCATCGAAATTTCATACTTGCTGTCATCCACATCTGGTGCATTTAACCTATTTAGTGTGTCCGCATTCGGTGATGACAGTCATGCACAATATCGACCTAATCTTTATCAGTCGTTAACTTATTTAGAACAGACTCTGCATAAAAATAAAAAATCTAGTCAACTTGTTACCTCCAACTACAAATATCTCATCATAATTTTGATGTCATCAGTATCAGCTCCAAATTAAGGTAAACTTTGACAAGTGGGGTTTGGATTTGGATCCTCCACAAAAGTGTAACTTTTGTTAAGGATAAAAAGTGATGACATACAAATATCTTCCTAAAACAAGCCCAAAATAATCTCCATTTTTGCCCAACCATTTGGATATACATAAATTGAGTTAGCTAGAATCTCCAATAGTGGGGAATGAGTTAACAATTTCCTAGGAAGGGGTATATTTTATCCTCCAACATTGGCATGATGATCATACATTGTACAACTTGGACATTGACATGGGGGGCCATTTTATCTTGTTGGGATTTAATAATTACCCCTCTTCATGTTTTTTGCTTTCCAGTCATTCAACACTAGATAGATGATGATCAGTCACAGATAGAATCTATCAGTACTCTTTCAGGTGGGTTGATCTTTGCAGAACACAAAGCCTTGTTTGGTATTTTTCTCTCTGGCGCCTTTCTTAGTTTCTACTGCCTAAAATGGGTTAAGCCCACTTGCTTAAGTTAAGATGCTTTTACTGAAATTTCCCTCTTGAGAAGAGAAAGCAAGGCAAATGGGTTCTGGCTTGAGTCGATACCAGCTGCCCTGCACACACAACGCGCATGCAAAAATGCCAGAAACAGATATGAAGGATTTTCGGGATTGCTTGTCTTGTCCTTTCTGTTCTCTGAATGATTTATTCATATATACAGACAGTTGACTCGTCACATTAGATAATATGTATCTACTTATAGCAAAGTGAGGCAAATTATTTACCCTTTTCTCATATGACCAGGAGCGCATATTGTAAAGGTAAAAGGAATGAGATGTCGCGACAAAAGAAACCGTTATAGCTACACTACTTTGGAATCTCTAAGAATTGCCAAGTTTTGACATACACATAAGCTAATAACACTAATGCGACTGGCTCGAATTGGGGGCAGTTGCTAATAATTCAGCAGCAAGATTACCCCCTTAGAACTCCAATCCGGCAAAAAGAATTTATTACAAAAGTAACAATTGGATCATATCTGCGAGGGAATAACATCAATAAGTGTACGCATATCGTGAACTATAATGGAAGTCCAGCTCTAAAGAGACCTCCTTCACGATCTTTCACAACTTGCCGAGACACTCATTGGATGCACAAAGTTTGGAGTTCCATTTATTGATTGATTTACCAAGTGGTCCATCCATTATTTTCTAGGGTTTCCTAATTTGGATGCCTTAATCATAATACATCCTTTATACAGCTTTTACAAGTAATAATTTCATGTACAACTGTAAAAATGTACGTGTAAACGTAAAATATTTGTGTAAACTTATTGCTGGTGTACAAACAACATCTCCATCTAAAAGACACTAGTCTCACAACCGAAGGCGTGAACATTAGAAGCTTAATTCTTGTTAAAAAGTACGCTTTATGTAAGTCATTATTTGATCAACGATATAGTGTTAACACAGGCTTAAGAATATTTTCATCCACATAAAAGAGAAGAAAGGTCATGTTTTATTTAGATCATGAACTTTTCCTAAAAATAAAATAAAATTAGATCATGGAGTTAAACCACATAGGCAATACCTTGTACCGATCTTCCAGTATTCGTGAATGTGAGAAATAGGGCCTTTTACCGTACGGCAATTTGTTAGTCTTATGTGAAAAATGACAATTTCCTTGTATATCATTACTAACTTCAAATTAACTTCATTTTTAAGTCATTTCATCATGCCACACATAGCGTGTTCCTTCTCAAATTTTCGTTCTTTTCCAACATAGATATCACATGCGGATACCGTAAGAGTGCAGCACAAGTAATCCATATACAACAAACATTCACCATTATTTTTGTTCTATGTATCACATACATATGAACCCTAATTCATCCACGTTATTGAGAGCACCGTTGTACTAGAAGAACCATAAGTTAAAATCATCTATGTATCGCAACCGTATGCACCTTAGCGCATCCACGTTATCCCTTATGGGCAAGGCGATTACAAACACTTGTCTCAATCGTACGTTGGAAAATAAAAAAGTATGAAACTCAATATGGATAAAGATTTCTCAATGATATGAGAGATGAGAATGGGTTCGTACCAAGTGGCAAAAGCTTTCATCCTATGGTCCATTTACGCACTTTGATTGATAAATATTGAAACTATATCTCATCTTCTCATATCATAATAAAAAAGAAACAAACGTCCCTGTATTATAGAGTGTTATTGCATGTAGTGCAGTTTCATCACGTAAAGAAACTCCACTTTGATTTCGCCTTTTCATCATTTAGTAATGTTTTTCGACGATTCAAACCCTATAAAAGTTTCGACGACTCAAACCCGAGGGAAACATCAAAATTAATCAAACTTGCTACGTATAGGTGCTCTCAATTGTCATCTCATCAAATATATATCTTCCAATGATCGGGATTGTTATATACGATATGCTTCTCTCTTATGTCATGTGGGATCGTAAATTTTATCACCTCACTTTGTAAAGGTCATCGACTTTCTTATCTTGTCTCCTCATCTTTCTTTTTAAACAAAAAGATTAAGAGAAATAAAATTTGGAAGATATGAATATGAGATTATCATCTTTGTAAGAATGTCGAGTCCACAAAATTATCAGTCGTAGAGAACTACTCGGTTGTATGTATTCAGTGAGGATGAACACTAGGCAAGGGGTGGAAATTGCTACCCCGACTTTAATTTCAAAAGTCCACTAAAACCCGGCATGTTATGATTTTATAACAATAATACATTTGTAATAAATACATAAATGCCTCGACTGACACAAAAATTTCTCACAAACGCCTTTGAAAAATTTATGAATTATAATGACTTCTTAAGAAATTTAGTTGTATTTAACCATGCCTCGACTGGTTCAATTTTATGGCTTCACCATTAGACGTATCTGAGGCACGTTGAAATAATTTTATATGTTTCAAGAATGAATAATTTAGCATATTTAATCCTAAAAACACATGTTAAGAAAGAGAATTAGTGACAGACAGAGTATAATAATCTACCACATCTACTTCATTCTTCGAGCAGGCAATAATTGCCTGCACACAGATGATGATGATGCAAGTGACTAAAATGTTTCACCACGTTAAATTCATTCTTGTTGTCGTCTCTCTAACAAAATAACTAACAAAACCTTCGAGGAAGGATAAAATTTTATAACGCCACGATATGTAACTATGTAAAGCATGTAACATAAATAGGGATAGACATTTATTTAGGATTATCATATGTAAGTTCTACAAGAGAAGAACATATGAACATCGGTTTTTCTTAGAAAAGCAAAATACAACACACAGACAGACGAAAATAGAAAGGGAAACACTTAACGTAGTTACAACATTACAAACACAAGGCAACCAAACTAGCAAATTATCAGCAATTTTCTTCGTCTAGACGTTCACGGAGATATCACGGTTGTGATTAGCGACATTAAACACTCCGTTACTTGCATGGGAAGGAGGTGGAGCTGTTGTTTGAGGAACGTCGATGAACTTGCACAGCTTTGTAACGTCGATCATTGCAACATCAATGACCACAGCTTTCTCGGACTCGTGCAATTTTCCACCTGAAATTTTCTCCAATGTTGTTACTTCTTTGGTGTCACCATACACATTTCCAATCTTCTCTTGTTCCAAAGCTGATGTTTTAAGTTTTCTGTACTTCATGTACAGTCCCATTTGGGCGAGCCCGAAAAAGAACCCGATAATGTTTGGAACCTGTACGAGAAAAAAAAATTACCAAATTACATAACCTTTTGAAATATCTCAGTGGCTCAGTAGTAATTAGTTGGGATACGAGGGTTACTTACGGCGATGTTGTAGTCGTTAATGAACAAACCATAGAAGAACCACATGACTGCGTTTAGGGTAAGAGTGAGCGACAATGAAAATGGCATGAACTCCACACTCTTTGTTTTAATAACTTTTTTCTGCAAAAACGACAACGTTAAATTTGACGATTAATGTGTTTATCTCGTACTAAGCGGTAATATATTATATGCTTGTTTTATGTTAGTTTTTATTTATTTATTTATTTATTTATTTATTTATTTATAAGCTTACCAAGATACAGAGAGGCGCAGCAAACACGCATACGGAGAAAACGAGGCAGATCCATCCGACAATGCGGACACGCATCGGGACGGTGACGAAGAAATGAGTCACGCCCAAGATCAGCCCGTAGGAGCCGATCATAACTGACATGATTTTAATCGTTTGGACCTGGAAAGAAAAATTGGTTAGACAAATTTAAGGCCAGTTTGGGAATGCTGTTGCGTTTGAGACATCTGATGTGCAGGTTGTGCTGTGTGAAAACTGTTATAGAAATCACTTTATAAAGTATTTGGTAAACTTCATATATAACATCCTATAGGAATTGAAGTATCCAAAATATACTAGTTTCTCTCATAAAATAGAATTAATTACCTTGAGTTTCTTGGATGCGTAGTAGAAATACACACCGATATAGAAGGATTCGATCAAGCACCCGAATGAGTTGATAGTAATGAGGAGCATGCCCCCGTCAGTCTTGAGGAAAGCATAGTACATTAGCAGCATGGCACTGAACAAGGCGACGACATACGGAATGGACTGAAACCCATCGGTCGATTTTTTCTTGTAGATTAGGTAGAATGTTGGCCTGTAATTCACGAGGGAAAAACGTCAGTTCACTAAAGTGTGACACTGAAATAAAAAACTGAAGATTAACGACACTTACAGTGGTGAAAGGAACACGAAGAATGAGATGACATTGCCTGCACAAAAAATGAAATGAGCATAAACGGTTTAGATACACGACGTAAATACCTCAAGGGCAGGTCTTAGTTATAAAGTATAAAGCATTTCCTAGGGTAATCTACTTCTTTTATGTTGTCTCGAACTACATACTTATTTGAGATCATATGTTTGTTATGCGAGAAATGCAAGATAATAATTTGAAGAAATTTATCTAAATTAAGGGAATTCTCTGTAACTAGAACTCAGAGTCTGTCTAGTACCAGTTAAAAAATAGGAAAAAACCGAATCAATATTTCTTTGAACGACTGGTTTAAATTTTAGAAGTGTAATAAAGGTGGAAAAACATCAAACACAACCTGTTTTGATTAAAAGTAGGGTTACAAACATGCTTAAGATTACTAATAACAAAAATCTAATAATAAAAACAGTAGGTTGTAGTAATTACCAAGAAGGCCAAACACCAAAGCCAAAGTGTGAGCAGACAAGCCAGTCATCTCTCTGTGTGTGATAAAAGTTTCAAGTGTAAGACACTCGCAACTTCTTCACTCCAGAGAGGGTGCTGTTCTCAAGTGGAAGAATAATGTTTAATTTTTTCTCACTTAAGCACATCAACAATGAGCATGGGAAGGTCCTTTATATAGGCCTATGGAGTGTTGTTTTGAAGATTTAAGTAGGGCCAATTTTTTGCAATAGTGGATACTTTCGTTTACTCTTCAAAGAGTGTTTTCAGAGATTTAATCTTTTCTCCTGCACAGCTAAAAATACGCGAAAAAACAAATTTCTGTAGATCTATAAAGAACTCTAATTTGCCTTTTCCTCCTCCAATGAATCTACCTTTCATGCACATTTCAGGGCCATTCATAAAACCGATATTAAGGTGAACAGCTTGCCCCATAGCTAATGTCCACACACTCTTTTCCCACCATCAATCCAATTGGTTTGATGTCTACAACTCAAATTCCTTTGCGTGTGGAAAATACTTTTTATCGCTAAAGTTTTGACGTTGCGCAACACTTTGCTACATGTACTCGCTAAGTTTTTATCACATTTTACCAGCTTATCAATTTTAACCAGTGAAGAGAGATTATTCTGAATTGAAGCGCTTTAGACCTCTAAGTGGTACAATCAATCTGTATCAAGACAATGTATCAACCAATTCAGGATATGGATCGGCAGATCAGGCATTGGTGAACGCTAATCGGAGAAAAAGGACACAAATTTGAGTTTAGGGTTTGAGAAATAAGTAATTGCGGACAAGAAAGTGCCGAAGATACATCTAATCAGGGTTTCTGAAATAAGCAAGTTTAGGCTAATGTGAAAAATTATTTTAGCCTACCCTCTTGTCTTTACCAGGACTACATGTTTGGTGCAGGGATAAAAATGGTGCAATAATAATGCCAATGGGGGGGGGGGGGGGGGGGGGGGGTTGGTAAATAAGTGCCATTTAGTGCGGGGACGATCTTAGTACCCCTTATTATTATATACGTACCTCTTCTAGTCTAAAATTTAATCTCCCCATAGGAGTGAGATTGAATGCTAAGTCTTAATACTCTTCCTTGAAATGTCATAAACAAATAAATTGCACAAATCTATCTAAATAAATAAATAATTAATATGTACTCTCTTAATACCAATACATCATATTATACTAAGACAATCCGTACCTCAAATTTTCAATGACTGCACCAAACATACGATGACTAATTGACTATACATGTACGGTTGAATGGTGAACTGGATATATAAAAAAAACTAAGGCAGATCGGTCATCCTGGAGACAAAAACCCTAGGGTAAAAGACAAAAACCACCCCTCGAGTATGGGGTATATACAAAAACACCCTCCGTGTTCGGGGATATACAAAAGCCACCCCTGTCGCTAACGGCCGTTGGACAAATACCACTCTTCTGTTAATGTCAGTTAAGAGAGGGGTGCAATCTGACTTCTTTTATGACAATTTTGCCCTTATTTGTGTGTTTGTGTTATTTTGTTGTTGTTCATAGTGATCTTGGTGTTTTGGCCACCACCACCACCACACCGCCACCGCTACCGCCAACACAAAAAACAACAAAAATAACCAAAACAACTCACCTGAATTTCAATTACCAGAACCTATCAATTTCAACTACCAGAATTACAAAAGTAACAATTATTCATTATTTCCAACAACAATAATCCACAAATCTGTAAAGCAATACTACCTCTTCTCTTGGCCTTGCACAATCCACCACCATAACCAGTACCCACATCTCCTTCTTCCTGCATTTTCAAACTCTCTCTGTTTCGGCACTCCATTGACGAATCAAGATCTCCGGCGCCAGCCCCTTCAATTCATCCTCTTCGATGGTCAAATTACGGAGTTTCCCGTACAAAATCAGAAAGAACACCCAGACCCGTACCCAAATCAGAAAGAACATCCAGATCTGAGGGGGGTTCTACTGCGGTTGCTGGACGAGGGAGACGAAGGGAAACCACCGTCGCTTGTTCGGAAAGCCACCCAGATCTGCAACCGCCCAGGCGTTCTTCTAGTTGTCGTCGTACGGATCGGAAGAGAAAGAGGAAGACATAAGGATGAATCGGAAGAGAAGAGCGCCACCACCGTCGCTGGTTCGGAGCGCCGCCACCGTCGCTGATTCTTCCGCCTTCAACTTCTTTATCCGTCTCCTGACTCGATTCATCTCCTGTCGCTAATTTTGTGTTCCTGCTTGTTCGTTCAGGTCGCGGAGGTTCGGCGGGGAACAAGTTCAGGATGTCGCTGGGTCTCCCGGTGGCGGCGACGGTGAACTGCGCCGACAACACGGGGGCGAAGAACCTCTACATCATCTCGGTGAAGGGAATCAAGGGGAGGCTCAACCGTTTGCCCTCGGCGTGCGTGGGAGACATGGTGATGGCCACCGTGTTGTCGATCTGGAACATATGAGAGAGAGGGGAGGTAGAGAGAGAGAGATATTGATCTGGTGGAGGTGGGTTTTGTGGGGGGAGAGAACAGAGGAGGAAGAGAAAGGGGAAGACATAAGGATGGATTTGGGGATAGCAGTGGTGGTGGTGGAGGCTGAGAGAGAGAGATCGATGGGGAAGGTAGGTTAGAACGTGAGGAACAAAGAAGAAAAAATGGTATTTATAGTGTGAATTTTTTTGCTAAAATGAGGGTAAATATGTCTTCTTACCCATCCGTTAGTGTGCTGTTAGTGACAGGGGTGGCTTTTGTATATCCCCGAACACGAAGGGTGTTTTTGTATATACCCCATACTCGAGGGGTGGTTTTTGTCTTTTACCCAAAACCCTATTACAATCACCAAAAACATGCATACCATGTTATGCTTCAACATTAATCATTCTTTTCTATTTTTTTTGGAGTGAATCGAGATCGTTTTCTCCATTGCTATGAATTCGAATACGATAAGAAGTTGTTGGCGGCTACTTTAAATCCTTTTTCTCGAGAAACACCGGTCATACACGACAGTCCGTTTGAAATGATCGAGAGACTGCATCCACATTTTTAGGGGAGAGAATGATAAGAAATGAGTGAAGGAGAAGATCGTGATATGCCTCAAAGCTACTTATGAGATATGCATGCTACCCACCAAGTGGAAAACCCTTTTCTTGTTATGGTTATGGTCCAATTTGAGCACTGTTTTTATCACGTAATGAAATCCCACTTCTCCCTTCCTCTTTTTTTCCAAGTAGCTAGTGTTATTTGGATGAATCGATGAGCTTGCCATCCCATAAATGTATGAAGACGGAAGAAAAAGAAAAAAAGTTGTGTTGTGGATTCATCGCGCAAACCACTAATATAAAAAGAAATCAAGGTTATGTTGTAATAATTCTATCTAAATCCACAATATTCACTTCTCGGAGAAAAAAAACTAATTCAAGAGTTAACAGTACTTGACCCGGGGTTTGAGTTGAGAAAAGACTGATACGAACCGCTAACTCAGTCGCACAAGTATGAGATTTTCTTACTATTTGTAAAAAGAAATCAATACAAGAGGGCGCCCTTTTTTGTTTTGTTACTATTCCAGATAGAACCAATAGCGAATTTATATACCTAAAAAAAAAATAGCGAATTTATCATGAAAAAGTTTAACCCCTAAAACCCCTTGATATTAATAGACCAAGGATATTTATGTTAATTTCTAAATTATCTTTTTAGTCTGAAAGATATCACTTGCGCAATTTAAGGTCAGGTCAGGCAATGTGAAACCCTCCCGGGCGCCAATAGGAGTCAAATATACACTCTTTTGCGGGCCGGGTCTGAAGCGGCTTACCCCTTTGTCTAACTATCTCAGCGGGTACACAAATTTGTTCATTGTGGGCTAAAATGAAAACTTTTAAACAATATTGTATAAAATTTAAATTTCGCACAGTTGAGTAGGCATTACAATATAATTTTATAGGATTAAATTGATTATTTTTTAATAAAATAAATAAAAAAATTCAATTTTAAAAAGTTAAGTGGAGGCTATAGCCCACTACTCATTATGTTGCTCCGTTCTTGCAACCTCAGGTCCATTGTTTTTATTAGAGATAAGAGGTTTTATTGTTAAAGCGAAACCGCGTAGTTTTGATATAAGTACATTTAGGTACCCTTAGTCATCTTAATTAGCTAGTTTAGGATAAGTCTAATGGTCCATATATTAGCTGTTGTATTTCACCTTTCAAATCAATTTTGAAGAACTCATTCAGATCCCCTTTTTCTCTCTATTTTTCTTCGATCACTCTTCTCTCGATCATCTCCTACTTCTGCGATTACTCTGTTGATCGGACATGGTTGTGGATTTTCAATAGTTTTGTTGATGCAATAAGCCAATACTCATGCCCATACCACGTCACCGATCGGACATTATGCCACGACATCACTAAACCACGTCGCCACATCCTATGGAGTGTCTATTACTTTTGTTTACTTATTCATTCAAATTCTTCCAATAAAAGACCCATTTATGATATTCGATTAGAACGAAGGTAATCAGTTCTCTTGTGTCCCTAGTTGGACTTTTTTGGGTCCGTTGTGCATGTACATGTCGTTACCAATAATAATATGGAAGTCATAATTTGTGGAATAAACATGAAAGACAAAGTAAAAAGAGTAGACAGCTGAAAACGACACAGCCAGAGGAGGTTGAGAGAAAACGCAAATAAGAAGTGAGGAGCAACGTGGTCCAGCAGCAATAACTTGCTGTCCAAGTAAAATGTGTTATGAACCGGGAAAGAAGTCCTCTAAGACCACGTAAGATATAAATTTGGAGCAACACTTATCGTCCAGAGTCTGAATAATAACCTAGAAATGCTTTGAGGAGTCCCCATGCTTTTTGATGAAAAAATTCCGAGGTTGCATGGTGGTAGTTTACACTTTACAGAGAATTGGTGAAGATTTACCTTGTTACATGAATGTCACAAGGAAGTTGCATTGAGACAAAGATTGTCAGGAACAAGAGCAAGACAATGTTATTACAGCCACGATTGTTCGAATTGTAAGATTTAATCAAAATCTGAGATGGAAGTTGCGTTCATGCTTATGCCCTGTTTTTTTTTGCCTAATTTTATGCGACTTTTTACATTTTTTAAGTTATAAAAAAGTTATATATTTCCCTCATTTTTTTTTTATATTTTACTCATTTTCGTTACAACTTATTTTAAGTTATCTTTTTTACGTTTTATAAATATAAGAAAGTGAATTCTAACTCAATTTTTTTACTTATAAAATTTACTTTTAGGAGCTAAAATAGAACATAAGTAAGAAGCATTTTTCTAAAATACCACCTAAAATTTTTCAGAAAATTTAACAATATAAAAGTAAGCAACTTAGTTTATATTTTTCTAAGAAGAATTAAAAAGTCGAAAGCATGGCCTTAGAATATCATATCATAATATTGCTTTTAATAATCCATTGTGTTCTTAATTCGAAACGAATCGAGATAATATGAATCACACATTTAGATTGTAGATGTGAGCACTGGCCGCGATAATATGACATAATAGTTTCGTGACAAAGTCACGAGTTCTTAGTAAAACGTTGTTTCTAGTCAGAATCATGAATATATGATACGGCTCTGTTCTTCAAGCATACAGTTCTGCATCTGATTCTGCGTTGTTCGGATCTGTTTTTTTGAAGTAGATGTATTTCTTCCTGCATCACATCTCTCTTGCTATTTTGTGATTGTAATAGATGTGTGGCTCGTCATGTCAGCATAAACATAATAATGGGATCGGTTATACTCTATGCAATACTGCTTTAATACCGGGTTAGGTTTTGTGAATTCATGCGTCCTCAAAACTCCAAATTTATTCGTAACTACTTTATCAAAATTTGATGTTTTAAACTGCAAATTCATGCGTGGGATAAGTTACTTATATCAGTGGACAAATTTATTTTAACAATTTACATAGAAAAAAATCGTTGACCATTTTGAGTGGTAACATAGATTATTTGTCGAACGTTATTGACACAATTCTTTATCGTTTCCAAGAGTTTGATTGATAAAAGGTAGTGGATATAACTTTTATTATTTTGTACTGAAAAGGACTCCATTATTGTGTTTGATTGATGGAAAAATGCCACTCGTCTAAAAGGACACAAAATTATATCAAGATCACCATATGTAACGGGATGAAAAGAAAAAGCTTTTGACGTTTTATTATGATCGTATGAAGATTCTAAGAAGAAAAACATAAGATCACACCACAATTAGAGGAAAACGAAAAAAGGAAACAACAACAATAATTACAATTGCAAAGACTCGAACCATCCAAATTATAATTTGCAGCATTCTTCCTTCTTTCTTCAGACCGCCACGAATACTTCCCGGCTGTGATTTGCCACAATGAAGTCTCCGGTATTCACGCGGGGAGGACATGGTGGTGGAACCACCACTTGAGGAACCTCAGTCATCGCGCACATCTTTGACATGTCAACCATCCGTGCATCGTTATTTGTTACTGTTGGCTGTGGTGCTTCTGGATCAGACAGTTTTCCCTTTCCACTTGTTTCCAACTTCATTTGATGCGCTTCAATCGCTTTCCCAACCTTCTCATCTTTTGAAGCTTGGTTTTTTGTCTTTCTGTACCTCATGTATAGACCCATTTGAAACAACCCGAAAACAAAACCGAGAATGTTTGGAATCTAAAAAATATAGAGAAGAAGAAAACCAGATTCCATGAGGTCAAAGATCTATCGCTGTGGCTTTGTTGTAATTAATTCGAAGATGAGGGTTACTTACAGCGATGTTGTAGTCGTTAATAAGGAAACCATAGAAGAACCACATGACAGCGTTTATGGTAAGTGTAAAAGACAATGAAAACGGCATGAACTCGACGCTCTTTGTTTTAATCACCTTTTTCTGCGACAACAATTTATAAGAAATATCAACATTAATATCAATGATTAGTTTCTATCTCATGTTAATATAGATGATGACTTTACTTATTTTTCAAGCTTACCAAGATACAGAGAGGAGCAGCAAACACGCACACCGAGAAAACGAGGCAGATCCAACCAACGATGCGGACACGCATTGGAACAGCGACGAAGAAATGTGTCACGCCCAAGATCAGTCCGTATGAGCCGATCATAAGCGACATGATTTTAATTGTTTCGACCTGGATTTTTTTTTAAAGTGTATACATATTCAAGACTAGTTTGGTACAAGATATATTTTTTTTGACACCAAATAAAGTTTATTATATACCTTGAGTTTCTTCGATGCGTAGTAGAAATAGACACCGATGTAAAAGGATTCGATCAAGCACCCGAACGAGTTGATAGTTATGAGGAGCATGCCGCCATCAGTCTTAAGAAAAGCATAGTACATTAGAAGCATGGCACTGAACAAGGCGACGACATATGGAATCGACTGAAACCCATCGGTTGATTTTTTCTTGTAAATTTGATAGAATGTTGGCCTGTGTTACACGAGGGCTAAAACGTCAGTTCACTACCTCATTACAATTGAAACGTTAGAAGTAGAGCAACGTAATAATTGACATATTTTTTCACATTTAACGTGTTAGAAGTGTGACAACCAAAATAGCTGAAAAATCTTAAATAAAGGAGAAACCAAGACTTACAGTGGCGAGAGGAACACGAAGAATGAGATAACATTGCCTGTACGTAGTAGTGCATGCCACGATCGAACATATTAAAAGAACAAACACAAAAATTAGATACATATGACAAAAATCATAATCCAATGATTAGGCTAGGTAACGATATTGCTCGACCACTTGAGACTTCTTAATTCAGTACGATGTTTCACGGTGGGGGGTCTCGAGATAAGCAAAAGTACTATAGTAAATTCATTTCCGAATTTTCTTTAGACCGACAGGTGTGAGAATCATAAAATGAGACAATTTTTTTACGACCACGAAAATTATTCTGGAGGAAGAAAATATTATTACCTAGAAGACCAAAAACGAATGCCAAGGTATGACCAGAGAAGCCGGACATGTTTCTGTGTGATGAAAAAAGAAGTTGCTAGCTCTCTTGAAGTTGTTGACTCTCTCACAAGTTCTCAAAGTAGAGGCAATGGTTAGCTATATCTCTTCAGACTCACTTGGTATACAAACTGGAGAGTTTAGAGGGCCTTTATATAAGGGCTAAGTGGGGACATATATAATTGAAATGGTGCTCATTTTTATAGAGAAATTGTGTTTGTTTTGGAGGTGAACTAGGGCCAAGGATTTAGTGGCTACTAAAAAAGCCCTTCCATTATTTGATAGTGTTCAAGTTGGTTTCCAGGAGGCTTAGCCTTTTTCTCTCTCAAATATCCGAAAATGGATTTCTTTAAAAAGATTAATGACTATCCTTATCTATAGTTACTTAAATAACGTATCCCTAAGTGTCTACGGCGCAACACAAAAAAACTCAATTCCAATTAATTTCCTTTCACTTTCGATTTTAGTGGAAATGTGCTTTCGCGATTAAAGTTGGCTCAAGCGGAGGTGAGTGGTAGTGTTTGTTGTACTGGCTGGCTGTTAGTAAAGAACGTCGATCTCGCTTTGAAAGGACTATAGTTGTTATAAACCAGGTGATCCAAACCGTAGGTTGGAATTGGCAAAGCAACGAGGAAGAAGGCAAGGGTAAAGAAGTTGCAGCAACCTACTGTAGCAGGTCGCACAACCTACTATAGCAGATCCACAACCTAGTTCGGTGCTGGCAAACATCCATGTTGTTTCTTTTTCGCTTTTGGTAACTTTTGAGTGTTGCTTTGGGCACAACTAAGTAGTTTATGCTTATATATGGGTGTGTCGTGGATATTAGTTTGTGTGTTGTATCATTGATGGTATTGGCTTTATTCATCAATAAATTGGTTTGGGGTGGGCCGTGGATGTAGCTGATCTCAAAACTAATGAACCACGTTAAATCATTGTGTGATCGTCTTATTTTATTTTTCGTTTCATCATTCTTCTTGTATCACATTCATTTTCTAACAAGTGATATTAAAGTACAAGTTTTGTTCGTGAGGAGTAATGTCGAACATGATGATGAAGATCGATCATTTTGATTGAAAGAATGGGTTCACCTTGTGGCAAATCAAGATGCGTGCTTTGTTGAAGCAACAAGATCTGTGATTTCCACTAACTAAAAAGACGGGTGATACAACCACACCGGGGTTTGTGAAGATGGAGGATAGGAAGCTGACTATGGACAAAGTTAGAGGATCTCTATGCAAAGAAATTCATGGAGAGGCGAATTGATGGTGAAGTAGCAGTTATTAGGTCTACGAATGTCAAAAGGTGCACGCATTGGTGATCACCTAGACAATCTAAATACTATCTTGCTCAAATTCCGCTATAGTGAGGATATTGTGAGTATTGTTGATGCGGCCTTAATATTGTTGGTGTCTCTGTCCCCATCTTATGAGGGTTTTGTTCAATTGTTTTTGGTTGGGAAAGAAATGATAACCCTAGAGGAAGTTCAATCGGCGTTGCACACGAGGAAATCGAGGCACAAAGTAGAAAAGATTGAAGATCATGATGGTGGCGCATTCATGATCAAGGATGGAAAGGGTAAGTGTGCACATCGGAACTCTGGTAGATCTGACTTACCTTCTGACGTCTATGCATTCTGTCGTGAGAAGGGTAATTGGAACATGAATTTTACCAAGAACAGATGATCTACATATGCTGCAGTTCAAGGTTGAGGGATGACGTACGAGAAGAATTTTTTCTCTAGGCCACGTGTGAACAGCTTGGACTTTAGATGTAGGAGTATGGGCGCGTGTCTTGTTGGCACGCGGTTGGTAGCGCATTATTGGATGCGGGTTGGTTGGTTACATATTATTGGGCATGTATTGGTTGTTGACATGTCATTGAGCGTGTATCGATTTGGGCATTGGTGCGTTTCTTTGGTTGCACAATTGGCATGAATTGTTCCGTTGATGGGAAATTTTATCACTCATTTTCATCGGAGTGATATTGAGAGAAGCACTGGGTTGCATTAGTAGTGTGTTGGTTGGGACACAACAATCTCTGTGTTTGTTGAGACGCAAAGACGCGCTTTATTGTGGCGCATAGGGGATGTATTCCAACACTAAAATTTCGAAAATATATTCAATCGGTTGATTGGATTGATGAGAGCACTGGATTGATTTCTAGGGCGTTTGGATCAAGGTGGAAATTTGTTATGAATTGGGTGATCCAAACCCTAGGTTGGAAGTGAAAAAGAAACTACCAAGAAGGCAAGGGAAAATAAGTTGCAGCAAGTTTGTGGTTAGGACTAGGTCCCACGACTAGCAGGTCCTACGACCTAGTTCGGTGCTCGTAAACATCTGGGTTGTTTCCTTTTCGGATTTGGTAAATTTTGAGCGTTGCTTTGGGCACAAGTCAGTAGTTTATGCTTATATATGGGTGTAGGTCGTGGCTATTATTTTGGGTGGTGTATCATTGATTTTGATTGGAGTTCCCCATCAATAAATTAGTTTCGGGTTGGTCGTGGATGTAACTAGTCTCAAAACTAGTGAACCACGTTAAATCGTTATTTGATCTTCTTTTTTTTTTTCTTCATTTCATCATTTTTCTTGTTCTGCATTTAGATTTTAACGATAGTTGTAAGCCAATGTTGGTAGTTGAAATAGAGACGATGAATATGGATTTGTGGAGTGTAGGCTTTCTGATTAGGGTAAACAAACTTTGTTTCATCTTAGCAACAATAATTTATATATTTTCTTTGACTTGAGGAGGAAAACTCAGCATAAGTTTGCATTGTGACAATGTGGCAGTATAAGTTTGGCTCCCATCCCAGTTTTTTCACAGTAGAAGAAAGCATATGGAGTTGGATTGATATTTCGTGAGAGATAGAGTTGCTTATGGGAGAAGACGGTGAGCCATGTCCCAACACAGTTTCAGCTAGTTAATTTACTTACTAAGCCTCTTTCTACAGACATGTTTCAACAGCTACATGCCATGATCTTGGAGCAATATTGTCTACTTCTGCTTCCTCTTCTGGCTCTTCTTCTATTGATATAAAAGCTGCACGAAAGTCTAATTTCTTCCCACTCCATCTTGAGTGTGAATGTTAAGAAATGGATTCATTTGAAAGGTATATAAAGTGTATAAGGGGTAGAAATATAATCATGTTAGATCTAAAGAGACTAGATAGCAATTAATCTAACTCAAATATCAAAATTTGTAATAGTGGTAGTTGCATATAATTAAAAATCTGTTAATTCACCGACAAGGTTTGGCAAAACTGGTAGATGGTTGGTACCTTAAAGCTTGAAGTTCAAAGTATGTATCCAGGCCCTTGCGTATTTCTAGTTCACACATAAAAACAGTAGATTCACTTTCCCTATTCTATTTCTCTTCCTCTATTTCTTTCCGAACCCTATCATCATCTTCTTCATTCAATCTAAGAACCCAACAACCAAGATATTCTTATTAGCCCCATAGAATAGGACAATGTCTGACGTACCTTTATGGTGCCTGAATATTATTTCACTGCCTGCTAGCTCCCTACCTGTATGCGCTATAAAACGACTTACCACACTAACAACGAATGCTATGTCCGATCGATTGCAAACCATAGCATACATGAGGCTTCCAACAGTGCTAGCATATGGAACCTTGGACATGTACTCCTTCTCCTCCTTGGGTTGAATGGCGTGCATTCCTAATTTACTAGTTAGTAATCAAATGAGTATCTATAGACTTAGCTGATATCATCGTGTATATACTTAAGATCTTCTTGATGTATCCCTGCTGTGACAAGAAAAGCTTCTTCTTTTTCGCCTCTCTATAGATCTCAACTCCTAGATTTTTTCGAACATCACCTGATCCTTCATCTCAAATTCCGCGTTGAGAGACCTCTTCAAATTATAAATGTCTTTCATATTCTGAGTTACAATCATAATATCATCTACATACAGAACTAGGTGTATACGTGACTCACCTCGCAAAAGCTTGTGATACCCGCAACCATCATACTCGAACTTCTGGTAACCATTCTTCAACATGAAGTTGTAAAACCTCTTGTACCATTGCCTTAGAGACTGCTTAATTCCATAGATAGATCTCTTCAACTTGCACGCCTAGTCTTCTTTTCCACGAACTTGGAATCCTTCTGGTTGGCTCATGTATCCTCTTCCAACTCTCCGTGTAGGAAAGCAGTTTTCACGTCTATCTGCTAAAGTTCTAAGTCCTGGTGTGCGACCAACGCTAGTAGCACCCTGATTGAAGTATGTCTGACCACATGTGAGAAGAGCTCGTTGTAGTCAATTCCTTATCTCCAACGGAACCCTCTTGCAACTAACCTTGCATTATACTTGACGCCCTCTCCAGAAGTAGTTCCTTCATGTCTTCCAAAAACCCATTTGCAAGTCACTATCTTCCTCCACGATGGAAATTTTACAAGCTCCCCAGTCGAGTTCTTGCTAAGAGATTCCATCTCTTCCCCCATTGCGGTAATCCGTTGTGCTGACTCAGAACTAGAAATCATATCCTTATAGGTGGACGACTCATCCTCTACCTCTTCCACTACCTGCAATATATACCCCCCATACAATCATCCATGTATCTTGCTGGAGGATTTACGACTATCCTTGGTCTTCCTTCACCAATACTCTGATGTAGAGGTTCTGATAGCGATGCATTCTCATCAGAATCTTGCTCTTCTTCCTCTTTGGTCTTCGGTGGTGATAATGGCAATTCAGGCTCCTTTGGATCATTAGGACATGAGCTTGCCTCCACCTTCTTCACTGCAGCTCCAACCTCTATCACCATGGAACTTCATTTTAGCATCGAACTCTCATCAAAGACTACACTTCTGCTGAGTATAATCGTGTTGTCCCCCCAAATCTTGTACTCCTTCCCACTTGTCCAATAGCCCTTGAATAATCCCTTATTCTCCCTTGATTTTAGCTTGCCATCTTCCAAATGATAATAGTCAACGCAACAAAAGACCTTCAGATTCAAGTAATATGATGCTTCGCTGGACCATACCTCAATGGGAATCTTGCATTCTATGTCTGTGTGCGAGCCCCAGTTTACGAGATAACAAGCCATTGAAACTGCCACTCCGAAAACTTCTAGTAAGTCATGCATTTGAAAGCATACACCTTTCCTACGCTAAAAGCGTTGATTCATTCTCTTGAATACACCATTCTATTGTGGTGTGTGTCGAACGGTGTGATGGCTAGCAACTCCCTGATCTTTGTAGAATGCATCAAACTCTGATGAACAAAACTCCAAGCCGTTGTCCGTGCGTAGCATTTTCACCTTCTTTCCCACCTGATTCTCTACCAATGTCTTCCACTCCTTGAATTTTGCGAAGGCTTCACTTTTATACTTTATCAGGAATATACAAGTGTGCACAAGAGATTCCGGCGGGGAGACCTCCGTGTACACCGTATGTAGAAGATCAGAGATCGCACAGGAAAAGTGGGGTTGTGTGTAGGGAGAGAGTAAGGCAGTAGTAATGTCTGAGAGAGAGACAGAGGTTTGGCAGAGCTTCCGCGTATGGCAAGTGTGTTCCCCCTTTGTATGGAAAGGTTAACGTCCTATATATAGCAGAGAACGTGACCGTTGCAGTGTGGTTAATGCGCCCATTGATGGCGGCTTAATTAGCTTAACCATAACGGCACGTTCGTCCGAGTATATAGGGACCGTTACAGCACGTTGTGCGCGAATACCGGAACCGTTACGAGGTTGACCGGGTTTGACCAGATTGACCGGGTTTATGGAGCTCGTGCCATAAATCTCTCAAAGCAGTTACTAAAGGTCGCGCGCGGGCTTGGCTCGCACGCGACAGGGCTTACTCTAGCCTCCAGACCACTAAGTCCCTACAAGTCCCGTGCAGTGGTATGCGAGGGCTCTGTCTCGCAGCCCCCACATGGATCAGCTCGGCTGGTGATCCATTGTGTGTGGAGCACAATATGGTGTGCTAGATGGTTGCCACGTGGCCAAGATCTGTCAGCTCAGAAAGCACTATCTACATTAGCCCCCTTTCTGCGCGTGAAGACTCATAGCTGTATAGACTTCCATGCGCGGAAACCAACATACGCGTTGCCGCCGCGCACCAATTCAAATACGGGTAAATTCAGCCCCCGTGCGTGCCATTATGACCTAAAACCCCTAGAGTCGTGCCGTCTGGCTTCTAGGGTTTTAGGCGTGACGTCAGCTTGTCCTGTGATTGCGCGATTCGACGGTGACGGTTGCGATTCGACTACTGAAAGGACGCAACCCTTCATTGTTTTTGGATAAACACTTTGTATCCCCTACTGTTGCAAAGCATCACTTCTTTCTCTTAAAGTGAATGGTACCCGGAGATCTTCGAGAGCAGATTCAGATAATCAATCATCAGTTCAAAACTGCAAATCGTCTTCTTCAACTGTGCATATCCAAGCAGGCTTCAAGAAAACAAGGTTAGCCTTGTTCAGTTTTGATTTAAGATACCAGTGTTTGCCTTGAACTGCGTTGAATCGGTAAACCCATATAATCTGTTGAAACTTGTGAAGAAGCTTCAAGCTTTGGACCCAATTGCGGCTTGATTTCTCAATAATAAGGACCTTGGATAGGGTTTTGAAATCCCCTGATAATGCAATCCTCTAACTTCTGAAATTGATACCAGAAACTGTTCATCTTTCTTTCTGTAGATCTTGAATCTCGAAATTCAAACTGAAGTAGCATATTTCTCCCCCCTTTTTCTTGCTCTTCCGCAGGAATGGCCAAGACAAAAGGAGCCAAACCCATCAAGGAGGACGAAGAGATCCCCGATCTTCCGCAGGCTTTGTGGCGAAAAGCCCCCTATTTAGGTGGCCAAGATTTCTACCATGCGAGGGTTAAGGCGAAGAGAATGCCTGCTCCTGTCCCGGTTGAGGGATTGCTAACACTGACTCGCCCAGTTAACTCAGCCTTGCTCGAGTTGATTGGTTCCGAGGATGTAGTTCGATTGGGAATCGAGAATGGGTACTTCCCCTATACTGCGATTTCTACCCAGGCGTTTGTCCAGAAATTGGACTATATGGATGAGTGGATTGACCATGTGTTGACCAATCATGCCGCGACTCTTGATGAGGCCGGCGTATACTTCGCTGTTCGTGCTATGAAGGGTGCTGCCGTGAAGCTGGACCAGTCCATGCTTCTAGACCTTCTTTCCCGCTACTCACCTGCGACTCACACATTCCATTTTGCTGAGTTCGAGGCTGCCCCTACACTCGAGGACGTGCAGATGTTGTACGATCTTTCTCCCATGGGCGAGGTGGACCCTTTGAGTCCTTTGAGGACGGCTGCGGAAATTGCTTTGTACACGCAGATGGAGGAATGCCTGGCAGAAGTAAAGAAAATCTCCACTCGGTGGACTACTACGAAAGCCCTTCCAAACTGGCAACTGGTTGATACGTCTGCGAAGAACACCTGGAACAAATGGTTGCAGTACTTCTTTCGAGACTATGCGAACAGCAGCATTACTAAGAAACTTCTGAGTGAGAACCCAGAGGCCGAGAATTATGTGGAGGGTAAGGGCTATCACTTGACCCTCTGTGCTTTCCTCTGTGCTTGGTTGTCGAGGTACTTGATTGACGGTCACCCACATGACGGGGTCTTTTACCATGTTTTGCCAATTGCTGTGAGGCTCGCTCTTGGCCAGAGAGTCGCACTCGGACCCTTGGTCTTGGGCACGCTGTACTATAGACTTGATCAGTTGGTTCTAGCCATGAAAGAGTCGCGTGGCCGCCTCGATGTATTGACTTTTGTCAATATTTCCTTTTTGACAATGTGGGTCTTCGAGCGGTGGCCATCCTATGCCCCAACTGCTCTCAAACCCGACAAGTGGTGTCCCCCAGGCGAGACGGAGGAGCGCAACAGCGGCAGAGCTGCGAGGTGGTTCGGAGCGAACAATACCAAGTGCGTTTGGAGCTTGATATGCGACAAACGGAAAGAGTTTACTGCCAGGCCCTATGTCACATGTGTTGAGAACGTGCGATGGTTTCCAAAGCTGTACCCCTCTAAGGGTATTGTCTTCTCAAAAGAACTCCTCTTCGAAGAGGGATCGCATTTCCATGAGCGCTATCGCGAGTTCTTTTGCTGGTGTCTACGAGGTTCCCTTCCTGCCCTCGCAGAGCATATTCGTGAGCTCGCGCCAAGGTATGAGAGGATTACCGTGGATGTTGACCCCACTCGAGTTTCTCCCCAGTTCGGCTTTGATGCAGTGGCACCATCAATCTGGCCCCAGTCCATTATCAGAGGTTGCTATAAGCGCTTGCTAACAAAGGAGTGCAAGACAGTATTCATGAATAATCTTCCCTTTGAGCAGCCCGCAGGGACCCGCGAGGGTGGTTGTTCCCAGAACTGGCTCGCATACTGGATTGCCCAGCAAACGAGGATTGAGACGCAGTCGGCCGCGCATCCAAGTAGAGCTCCCTTAATCAAAAGAAATTCTTTTCCGTTTCGCCCCAATTGCAGTCTGAGCGAGTCTGAGTATGGTTACTACTCGTTGCTGGATCATGAGAACCATTTGTGCCCTGACGTCATTTTGAAGGAAAAGATCGCCGCAGTTAAGAAGGGCGACACGCATGTCGTCAGATATAGCGGGGCCTTTGCTAAGGTAAGCAATTTTTCGCGTGCGTTAAGCTTCTTGATTTCCTTATGCTGACGCCTTTATTCTGTACTGTTTTGCTGTAGTGTCATGTGCGGAGATTCACATCTGGTGATCGCTCCAAGTCATTGGTTGACACCATTGTTGCCACCAGAAGACAAAAGCAGCCGTTTCTGCTAGCATGGAGGATGGACCCTGAGGTCGAAACCAAGATTCGCGCAGTCATGAATGCTTTTGCTGACTCGCTGATAGACAATGCTCCGGCCTCGTCTCCTCCCGGAGATGATCCGTCCCCTCCAGCGACTGCGGCGCCGAGAGTGAAGAGGCCCAGGCAAAAGGGAATTACAATTTCTTCCCCTAGAAGCGCTCCAACTTCTCCTCTGGCGAGGTCCCTTTCTGTCAAGGATAAAGGCAAAGGTCGCATGCCCCGCAAAGTGCGGAAAGAGCTCGCAGTTGAGACTTTCGTTCCATTCAACCAGGAGGAAGGAGAGAGGCAGGAGCCCAGATAAAGTGATGAGGAAGAAGAAAGAACAGTGGTGATGCATGAGGAAGAATCAGGAGGTACCTCCGTCGCATTCCCTTTCCCATTATCGCAATTCTTTTGCAATTCTTTCTTACACCAATCATATCTTCGCAGATGATGATGATGATGATGATGAGATCATCGGTGGCGTTTTGGCCAAGAGACAAAAGAGAGATACCCATTCTGGCATTCCAGACGATCCCATAAGCGAGGACGTTCTTGCTGAGTCCCGGAAGACAGCCGCGGAAGCTGCTGAAAGAAGAAGGCAGCGGGAAGAGGAGGAGCTCCAGCGTGCGAGACAGCGGAGCCTCGAAGAGCAGCATGTTGACGACTTAGTGCGTCCAGTTGACGAGGAAGATGTACTCCCCGAAGTGGTGACTCCTCATGCGGAGGAGGAAGATGAGGTTCCAGAAGAGGATGCAGCAGCCCTGGAGCAAGCCCAAGCAGACTTCGAAGAAATCGCAGGCGGCGATAAAGGTGAGATCTTCAATCTCGCAGTAACTTATAGAGATGTTATTGTGGGTGCGTTAAAGCATGGCGTGTCAAAGGCTGACATTCGCCGTTGGCTAGTAGACAAGTGCGGAGAACCTTCAGGTAATCATTTGAGCGATACGCATGTACTAGGCTTTAGCAACTTGAAGCAGAATCATGACTGGTTTATTCGCATCCCAGGTCATGCTCGTTTTAAGGACCTGCTTAATGAGGACACACTAATAGGGCATGGTTCCACGTCTTTAGTGTATGACGAAGATACACCAATCCCACCTTCGCGTGGAGGTGCTTGTTCTTAGCTTTAGCAAAGATAGTAAAATATAATTCAATGCGAGTCACCTCATACCATCGCATTTTGTATCGCAGGCAATGTTGAGGAACACGCGCCGGAGCAAAGAAGTCGGCCTTCTGCGTCCTATGTTCCGATTCCGAGCCCTCATACTGAGAAGCCCGTCGCAGCTACTGATCACGCAGGTGAGCCTCTCGAGGACATCATCGAACTTTCCGACGATGCTGAAGCTGTTGCTGTGCTAATGGATGAAGATGCCCATGCTGGTGCTGAGGAAGTAAGGACAAGTACTGTCGATGCTTCCGCATCTGAGAATATCCCTCGCCAAGCGACCTCGGCTGTCCCTTCGCCTCCAGCGATGACTGAGTCGGCGACATCTATTCCTGCGTGGAGCTTTTGGGGCTCGCAGGTTGGGAATGCAGTCGCAGCTGGTGCGGCCTACACTCTTCCTTCTAACTATGAGGAGTTAGAGCTCGCGGCTGACAGGAGAGCCATGGAGCAAGGGCAGTCTTCAACGACTCCAGTAATGCGCATTCCTTCTCTTCGTGAGATTCTCGAAGGAACTGGTAAGTAGTGATTCACTGTTTGCATCTCGCATGGTGTATTTGCGAGTTTGATAGCATAACTTAGCTTTGACATTGCTTCAGGTTTGGAGCAAACTGATGTGGACTGGCTAGTTCGGATGCGCCTCACCTACCCCCGATCGTTTGCAAGATCTCTGGAGATAGGGCCCTTTGACAGGAGGCTGTTTCTTACCGAAGCCATTTGGATTTTGGAGCAGCTGTCTGCGGCCACGCCTGAGACCATTTCTGTCCAGAGTGCCGAATTGCTTTGTGGCATGTGCCAGAATCTCTTGACCAAAGTTCAAGGCAGGCTGGGTTTCAGATTTCTTATGAAAAGAGTTACTCTGATTCGCGCAGCCCTAACCTTGAAGCTCGGCCACCAGAACCTCGCAGCTGAGAAGCAGAAGGTGGAGCAGCAAAAGCAAAAGGTTGACGAAGCTCTGAAGCTCTATCATGAGATGAATGCCAAGTGCGAGCAACTGAAACAAGAAGTGGAGCAGGTAGAGAAGCTGAGCCATCAGTTCGCGCCCCATGATTCCTTGATCAAGAATTTGCTTTTGACTTTTTGAATTTGGAAAATAGCAAGGGAATTAACTGAAACATTAATGTAATGTCTGAAACATTAATGTAATGTTGCTAGGGTTTCTCCCCCTTTTTTTTTAACAACAAGAATCAACTTGCCCGTTTTGCCCTTTCCGGGATTTGATAGGATATCTCTGTGCATATCCAATTATGACATCAGCAATTGATACTCTGCTTGATTTTCGCGCTAATTTCTCGGCAGATAAGCACGATTTGTTGGGAAGTCCATCCGAATCATGACTATCCGTCATTTATTAGGATACGCAACCGAATCGTCGTAGCCTTTAGTAGGGTAATTAATCGTTACCGCTTTTCAAGGCGTAAGTGATTGACCTTACCCTCTTTTCAAATTCTGCTGACTCATCTTTGGCAACTGAAGAGTCTCCACAAGGTCTACATAAACTCTGTCTTTGCCATTTGGGTTCTTCATCCCAAAAATGTGCTTTGCCGTGAATCCTTACGACTGCTGGCTTCAACGCTTGTTTTTCGTTGAATCATGGCAACCTCAAGTTGTGAATCCTGAGTTTGCGCTTTGTGTTGTAGAAGTAGTTTCCAAGATCCACTTTATGAGGCTTACTGCTCTTTATAACCATCATAAAGAAGATGGAGATGATATCTCATGTGTGTTCGAAGAATTTTCTTCGTGTATTATGTGTGCAGGTCATGTTTCCGGCCGCCTCCCGGTGAGGTGCAGCGCCAAAGTGACCGTGCTACCGTCTCGTAATGAACGGCGGAATTCTCCTCCAGCATCCCTGGAGGAGGATTTCTTGCCTCTTCGTTCGTGAGCTCAGGGTGGCGCGTCAATGCCCTTGTCTATCATGACAAGGAGTCCATCACCAGAGGAATGACTGCTTCCCCTGTTTTGCACGGCGGTATACGCCAGAACAGGAGGTTCCTCCGGTGCCTATCTTGATCAGACAGAGGCCTTTGTCACCTCTTGGGGTCTTGGACGTACCGTTACCCAGATCTTGCCGCTAGGGACGTAGCGAATGACGAGTTGATCTCTTCGCAGCAGCATCCCTTTTGCTATAGATCTTTGGCCGTAGATCTGCGTATTGCATCGCCGGTGTTAGGACCGGTGGGTTCATCCTTTCTTAGTTAGGATTCCCTCGATGTGTTACTTCTCGCTTGTAAGCTACTTTTCGAACGTATTGTAAGCCGTGTTGGCTGTGTAGTTAGATTTGAGCTTTTTCGCTTGTAAGCTGCTATCTAGATAGATAAATTGTAAGTCTTTTCGACTCATCATGATAAATAGCCTTTTTGTATTATCTGCTGCCTTGTCACAACAAAATACTATTTCGCATGCGTTTCGGCATATTTTGCCTTGCATAATGCTATATACACACTTCGCATTTGCTATCTGCCATATAAATTCGCAGATGTTTTGCTAGATCGTTCGAGATCATATTTTTCGCAGCTGTGCCATCTTGGCAGATGGGCTTGTGATTAGCCTTTGATGCACGTGCTATCATATCAGATAGACCTTTGTAAAGTACTTAAGATCATTCTCACAATATTGCTATCGTAGCAGATAGTCTTTAGTAGATCAATTAAGATCGTTCTTCGTGCGAGTTACTATCGTAGCAGATAGGCTTTTCTAGATCAATTAAAATCGTTTTTTCACATGAGCTGCTATCGTAACAGATAGGCTTTGGAAGATCAATTAAGATCGTTTTGCCGCATGAGTTGCTATCGTAACAGATAGGCTTTTAGAAGATCAATTACGATCGCATTTGCATAAGTTGCTATCATAATAGATAGGCTTAGATGATCAATTAAGATCGCATTTGCATAAGCTGCTATCGTAACAGATAGGCTTTAAATGATCAATTAAGATCGCATTTGCATAGGCTGCTATCGTAACAGACAGGCTTTAATGATCAATTAAGATCGCGTTTGCATAGGCTGCTATCGTAACAGATAGGCTTAAATGATCAATTAAGATCGCATTTGCATAGGCTGCTATCGTAACAGATAGGCTTAAATGATCAATTAAGATCGCATTTGCATAGGCTGCTATCGTGACAGATAGGCTTAAATGATCAATTAAGATCGCATTTGCATAGGCTGCTATCGTAACAGATAGGCTTGAATGATCAATTAAGATCGCGTTTGCATAGGCTGCTATCGTGACAGATAGGCTTAAATGATCAATTAAGATCTCATTTGCATAGATTGCTATTGTGGCGAATAACCATAGCTAACAGTTATAACAAAGCAAAATTGACATCCAGAAATATGAAGTTTCTCATTTGGGAGAATTTCTTTATTATAACGCTCTCATATGGGAGAGATGAGCTTACAATCCTCTCATATGGGAGAGGAGATTGTGTAAATCGTAGCCATACAAGACATTAAGCGACGTTATAATAAAACGCATGAAATGAGAGAAGTCAGGGATAGTACTTCTTAATCCAGCGCATGTTGACTGAACTCGGGGTTGAGGTTGTGCCGTGCAACCTTCGTATGCTGCAATAGCCACTGTCGAAGACTTCTGTGACTTCGAAGGGTCCTTCCCAATTGGCTGCGAACTTTGGGTGAGTCGCTTCTCGCATGCAGTGATCAGATGCGCGCAGCACCAAGTCTCCAACTGCGAAATCTCTTCGCTGGACTGTCTTATTGTAAGCGCGAGCGATTCTTTCTTGATATCGCTTGTTGGTCCTTTTGGCTTGTTCTCGCTTTTCCTCCAGCAAGATTAAGTCATGATCGCGTTGATTTTCATAGAGTGCGTGGAAGGCCAGCCTTGCCGAATTGACTCTAACCTCCGCAGGTACCACGGCCTCGGCCCCATAGCATAGTAGGAACGGCGAGGCCCCCGTGGGTGTCCTTGGAGAAGTTCGGTAGGCCCACAGAGCTATGCTTAGAGAGTCAGCCCACTTCTTGTGGTCATCCGCGACCATCTTGCTCAAAATCCTCAACAGCGTTTTGTTGGTCGCTTCGGCTTGTCCGTTCCCTTTCGGGTAATAAGGGGTAGAACATATCTGCCTGATGTTGTACTCCGCTAACTTCGCAGCTACCTGGCGATTAACAAAGGGAGTACCGTTATCTGAAAGAATGGTGTTTGGGATTCCGAACCTGCATATAATGTTGCCTTGAATGAAGTTGACCACAGCTAGCGCATTTCCCGTCTTGAGTGGTATTGCCTCCACCCATTTGGTGAATAGCTCAGTCGCAGTGAGAATGAAGTGATTCCCGTGTGACGTTGGTCGGATGGGACCGATGAAGTCTAGAGCCCATGTGTGAAATGGCCATGGTGTTCCTAATGCATGTAAATCCACGGCGGGAGCGTGCACTAGATTTCCTTTGAATTGGCACTCTTGGCAGCGTCGTACTTTAGTGCGGCAATCGACCTCCATCGTGGGCCAGAAATATCCAATTGAGAGGAGCTGCCTGCATAATTTCGCACCTCCTTGGTGTTCCACCTGATGAGAGAGATCCATGACTTCTTGTGCTTCTCTGCCGTCTAGACATCGCAGCAAGTTGCCCTCGTGACCTCTTCGCCAAAGCAGGTTTTCCTGTACTACATATCGAGATGCTTTCCTCTTCAATTTCTCGGCTTCTTTTCTCGATTCGGGCACGGTGCCCTGAGTGAGAAAATCAAAGAGTGGCTTCTTCCAATCCGTTTCGTCATCCGTTAGAGCGATGAGTAAAGAATCTTTGATTAGTGCGCAACTCTCGCACTTCCCTTGTATTAGGGCTGCGGCTGTTGACATGTCTGGCCAATGAATGCCATATCTCTGAGCCTTCCGGTAGATTGACACCTCGCTTTCTCCGCAAGCATGTTGGTGAATCTTTTCTAACAATAGTTGTCCCTCTTGCTCGGAGACGCATCGCATGAGTATTCCGCCAGGACCCTTGTAGTAAAGGGTGTTGTCGTGTATACAGTACCCTTTTGTGAGTGCCCAGCTTTCACTGCTTGTGCCTTCCCCAATAGCTTGTAGGATTGCTTTTCTCCAATCCGTGTCATCCATGTGTTCGTCACCGCTCGCATCTTCTGTCAATGCCGACGATGTTCGCACTTCAATGGAGATTCGTGCGGGACATTTGTCTGTGCTGACCTTAGATCCCAAGGTTGCCAGAGCGTCCGCATGCCTGTTGTCTGCCCGGGGCTTGTGCTCGTACCTCACATCGCAGAATTGCTGCACCAGCTTTTGTACTAGGGTGCGGTAAGACAGGAGGTTGATCTCCTTCAAACCATACTCGCCCGAGGCTTGCTTAACGATCAACTTGGAGTCTCCCATGACCGTTAGATTGCTCACTTCCAAAGCTTTCGCCGCACGGAGCCCCGCGATGAGAGCCTCATATTCCGCTTCATTGTTTGTGACTGCGAAGTTGAGCTTTGCGGACATCTGTATGACCTCCCCATCTGGTTTGGTCAAGACTATCCCAATGCCTCCACCTTTCCTCGTTGACGAGCCGTCGAAGTGGAGCGTCCAACAGGGCACGTCGATTGCATAGATCTCAGGGCCTTCGAGCTCTTCCTCGATCACGGGCTCGTGGCTGTTGTCGGGGAACTGTGCCAGCAGATCCGCTACCGCCTGCGACTTGATCGCTCGCGGTCGTACGCATGTGATATCATATTGAGAGATGGTCATGTACCATTTCCCCAATCTCCCGCCAGGAGTAGTGTGAGTTAGCAAATATCGTATGGGGTCGCTCTTGGTGACCACTACTACTTTGTGTGATGCAAAGTAGTGTTTCAATTTCTCTATTACGAAAAAAAAAGCAAGGCAATGACGTTCGATGTCTATGTACCTCGATTCAGCAGGCTGCACGATGCGAGAGATGTAGTAGATAGGCCTTTCCTGGCTTTCGTACTCCTGAGCCAAGAGTGCTCCTATGGATCTCCTTGTTGATGTCAGATACAGCAGAAGCGGTGACCCCAGTTGAGGTGCGATCATTATTTTTGAGGACGTCAGCAAATCCTTCAGCTTTTCGAACGCAGCTTCGTGCTCCGGTGCCCAGTAGTACACGGCGTCCTTCTTGAGAAGAGTACTAAAACAGCATGTGATTTCGGAAATCGCTGGGATGAATCTCCGCAGATAGGATAGCTTTCCTAAAAATGTCTTCAAGGCACTCTGGTTATGGGGCGGCGTCATGCCGGTTATGGCTGATACTTTCGCAGGGTCAGGCTCGATTCCTTGGCGATGAACTACGCATCCCAAGAACTTCCCTGATGTTACCCCAAATGCGCATTTCATGGGATTCATCTTTAGTTGAAAGCGTCTACATCTATTGAACACCTTCCATAGATCTGCGAGGTGATCTGCTTCGTGCTTGGATTTAACCACCAGGTCATCCACATAGAATTCCACTTCTTTATGCATCATGTCGTGGAACAGAGCCATCATGGCGCGCTGATAGGTTGCACCAGCGTTTTTGAGACCGAAAGGCATCACTGTGTAATTGAACACCCCCACCGGAGTGATGAATGCAGTCTTCTGCGCGTCTTCGGGGTCCATCTTGATCTGGTTGTACCCGCTGAAGCCATCCATGAAACTGAACATGCGGTGGCCCGCTGTTGAATCGATAAGCAAATCGATGTTAGGTAGTGGAAAATCGTCCTTGGGGCAGAAGCGATTGAGATCTCGGAAATCCACGCAGATGCGGAGCTGTCCGTTCTTCTTCACCACTGGCACGATGTTGGCCAGCCATGTGGGATGATGATTTGGCTCTATGAATTTGGCATCCAGGAGTTTGACAATCTCCTGCTTAATTTTCACGTTAAGCTCCGGCCTGAAGCTCCTTGTGCTCTGCTTTACCGGCTTAGACCCTGGAATGATGTCTAAGCGGTGCATAGTGATGCTTGCATCCAGTCCCGGCATCTCATCATACTCCCATGCGAACACATCCTTGTATTCAGTTAGGAGCTGTAGCAATCCTAGCTCCTCTTCGCTTGTGAGGTCCGCACTTAGAAAGACTGGCCTTTTCTTTTCCTCGTTCGGGCTGAGGAACACTTCCTTTAGTTCTTGCTTTTGCGGTCTGGGCCTGTCTTCCATGCATTCAGGCGCTTCTTTGAGTTTCTCGTCTGGAGTGTCCTGTGTTGGCTTTTCCGTCAGCGCAATTTGCTCGATTTGATTGATTTGCCCAGGGATATCCCCATGCCCGTGTGAGAACATCCCCGCGCACCTTCATATGCGATAGCATTTCTTCCCATTGGCGTAGAAGCTCTCTATCTCCTTGCCTTCGGGGTCATGCTTTGCGATTCTCTTCAGAGTATACACATTCTTTCGATGGTATGCGATACGCGGCGCCTCTTCGCGTGTAGGCGGCTTTTCCTTGGCATCTTCCCTTGTCACCATTACTCCCGCAGGTGACTGGTCCTTGATATCCTCCCAGAGAGGCAAAGGAGTAGGGTTGAATGGTCCCGGCGTTTGCTCATCCGCCATTTCGGTGAACCACACTGCCTCGCTAAGATGTGCTTCGTCCAAGTTGAATGGATTCGTCGAAGCCGGGATCTCGACTATTCTGTCATTCCAGATAGCTTTCATGACCTGGTGAGCCGTTGAAGGAACTGCGTCGAAGCGATGAATCCAGGCTCGACCTATGATAATGTGATACGTGGTGTTCGCGTCTATGACATAGAATTTTGCTGAGCACTTGATTCTGCCAATCTGAATGCCCAGGCGGATCCATCCGATTGTCATTCTCGAGTCGCTTCCGAATCCCATCAGGGGAGAACGACGCCTGACAATCTTGTGCTCGGGGATCCCTGCTAGCTTCAGTGTGTGGAGCGAAACGACGTTGACCGCTGCCCCTCCATCGACGAATGCTCGTTTGAACTCGACGCCGTTGATGATGGCCGTCACGTATAGAGGCCTCTGGTGGCTCGCATCTGTCTTCTTGTCGCTGGCAGAAAAGGTCATAATCTTTTCTGTAGAGCGAGACGCTCTGATGACTTTCCCGTTGGAGACTACAAGATCCTCCTCATAGTCCTCTGCTACCCTTAAGATCGCCTTCGTCATTTCTGTCCGGCATTTCTCCGAGAAATTCATCTCGTCGAAGAATCTGCTGAAGCCGTGCGACCCCTTCATTCGGTCGGCACGCTCATCTTCCGTATCCATGCTGTAGTCCTCGTCTTCGTGGACCTCGGCAATGATGGGTAGACCATCCTCTGCGACTTCTTCCAAGTCTACGATCGAGATCATGGCGACCTCTTTGCCTTTCGACCCTTGCTCCGCATGAGCAGGAAGTGGGTTATTGCGCACGTCCTTCCTGTGATCGCTGACGATCAGCTCACCGTTCTTCATCTTCTGGTCGAACGCGAACCTGAGCTTCTTACATTCTGCTGTGGGATGCATGACCTTGCCGTGGTACTCGCACCACTTAGGGTCCCTTACCATCTCCTTGGAGGGTATCTTCTCGAGCGGCGGTAGGACACCGTCCTTACGCCACTGCCTGCAGAGGTCGCTTGCCTCCTCCACCGAGCATGGCAGGGGTGGTACGTCGAAGTTCACAACCTTCGCTTGCTTCTGGGGTGAAACTGTATTGACCTCAGCTTCGCGTCCCCTCTTGTAACTGATCCTCCCGATCTTGTAGGTGGTGGTGCTCGGAGGTCGCTCCGGAGCGTTCTTCTTTTTCTGTCTCTCGACTATAGGCTCGATGTTCTTCGTGCATTCAATTAGCTTTGAAAACGTAGGTGTTTGCAAATTGATGAGCATACCTTTGTATTCGTCTCGCATGCACTGCAGGCATATCTCTACGAGCCGGCTTTCGAGCATTGGATCTTTGCACTCCAAGGACTTCGCCCTGAATTTCTTGATGAAAGTGATCCCATCCTCCTCGCGCTTCTGATACATCCGCGAGAGATGGATCATTGTCACCTTTTCTTCCATCTGGAAGAACTTGGTGTAGAACTTCTGGACCATGCCGTCCCAAGTCTTTACGGATCCGGCTTCTAGTGTTCGGTACCACTTGTACGCTACGTTCCCTAAGGATTTTGGGAACTCTCGCATCAGCAGTTTGGGATCGGCTCCGTATGGCCCCATGACATCAATGAAACGCATGACATGCTCATGAGCGTTTCCGTTGACATCCTCGAACTTGTCCCATTTAGGAGCTTTGTACCCCGCGGGGTTAGGCATGAGATAGATCTCTCGTGGAATGGGTGGATCGTTGTCCAACTTCGGGATAATGGTATCCGCGAATGACTGATGAGCCAGAATAGTATCCATGCGCTTCTGCCGAGACGTCATGCACTCTGGAACGCTTCCTTCGGTATCTGAAGGAGGGGTTGCCGCAGGCGGAGGCGACACATATGCCGTCGAAGGATTGGGAACGTATTGACTACTCGCATTGCCCCAGACCGCCGTTGAAGGAGGCAAAGGGTACTGCAGAGTTGGGTTAGACGCCAAAGCCGAGGGCTGAGGAGTGTGAGCAGCGAGAGGCAACATCTGAGCTGTTGACCCCTAGATCGAAGGCAGCTGCGTAGTCGCTGGTGGAGTCTGCAGATTAGGGTTGGGAGGCGTGGTTGACACTCCCAGTCCCGAAGCAGTAGGGCCTCCTCCTCCTTGAGAGACGGCGGTGGCTGACGAAGGATTTGGTGCAAGGGTGCCCAGAACGGCCAAGATCCGTTCTAGCTGCGCGGATTGGGCTTTGAGAGCTTTCGCCTGACTTTGAACAGTGGCGTCCAAAGACTCTAGCGTCGGTGTCTCGCCGGGAGTGGTAGGAGTACGGCGGGTTTCCTCTCCCGAAGCGGTTTCGGTGGAAGGCGATCTGTTGCTGATATCATCCTCCTGAGACATGGTTGCTTTGGATGGTAAGTTCACGTCGGGTTCACCAAAATGTGCACAAGAGATTCCGGCGGGGAGACCTCCGTGTACACCGTATGTAGAAGATCAGAGATCGCACAGGAAAAGTGGGGTTGTGTGTAGGGAGAGAGTAAGGCAGTAGTAATGTCTGAGAGAGAGACAGAGGTTTGGCAGAGCTTTCGCGTATGGAAAGTGTGTTCCCCCTTTGTATGGAAAGGTTAACGTCCTATATATAGCAGAGAACGTGACCGTTGCAGTGTGGTTAATGCGCCCATTGATGGCGGCTTAATTAGCTTAACCATAACGGCACGTTCGTCCGAGTATATAGGGACCGTTACAGCACGTTGTGCGCGAATACCGGAACCGTTACGAGGTTGACCGAGTTTGACCGGATTGACCGGGTTTATGGAGCTCGTGCCATAAATCTCTCAAAGCAGTTACTAAAGGTCGCGCGCGGGCTTGGCTCGCACGCGACAGGGCTTACTCTAGCCTCCAGACCACTAAGTCCCTACAAGTCCCGTGCAGTGGTATGCGAGGGCTCTGTCTCGCAGCCCCCACATGGATCAGCTCGGCAGGTGATCCACTGTGTGTGGAGCACAATATGGTGTGCTAGATGGTTGCCACGTGGCCAAGATCTGTCAGCTCAGAAAGCACTATCTACAACAAGTCATCCTTGAGTAGTTTTCAATGATGCTTAAAAGATACATGCAATCACCTATCGCCTTAACGAGATGGATCCTTGCAATCCGAATGGACATAGTCGAAAGTACCTTCCGTTCTATGAATTGCCTTTGCGACCTTGCTATACTGTAGCTTCCTGTGCACGTAGTGTTCACAAAACCTTATGCTCTTGGGCATGTGCCCAGTGAGATATCCCTTTTTTTTAGGTTCCTGCATTTTACGTTCACTCATATGCCATAGATTGGTTTGATCAGCTTCTTTAATCTCGGTAGAGACAACTCCTAACGATCCTGTGATTGGTGAACCCTGTAGCACGTACAAAGTTCCTTTCTTGACCCCCTTTATTAAAATATCCGGGCCCTTGTTGACGCATAGATCTCAACCTTAACCTTTGAAGCTAAATCCCTTGATGTTAAGTAGACTCCAAGAAATCAGATTCTTTGATAAGTTGTACTTGTCTAACCTCCTTCAATGTGCATGTCTTCCCATCATGCGTCTTGAATCTAAATGAACTCTTTCCTACCACCTTGGAAGCAGCTCCGTTTTCAGATGAATGGAACCTCCGTCTACACGATTATAGCTTGAAAGTAGTTCCCTATTAGAACATATGTGATAGGATTCCCCAGAGTCAAGAAACCACACATTTGGCTGATGCGTGACAACATCCACCAGTAGAACAAAATCGTCCTCGGAGGAATTCCCCTTTTCCACCACAGATGCAGATTCGTTCTGTCAATGTTGACCTCGTTTTGGGAAATACTTCTTCCAATGTCTCTTTTCCTTTCACCAGGCACAAACATCCTTGGGTAATTTAGAACCAGAAAACTGCTTTTTCTTGTTGTTCTTACCCTTCTTGCTTCCCCCCTTCTTCATCAACCCGGAAATATGGTACTATGTACTCGTTCATGTGCCCTTGTGGCGCAATCCCCTAGCATGAAGAGCCCATCTCACCTCCTCTAGGGATATGATGTCCTTATTTACAATAAATGACTGTACAAAGTTCTCTTATGATGGAGGTAACAAAACCAACAATAAGAGTGCGGTATTCTCATCATTCACCTTATCGTTAATATTAGGCAAATCAAGAAGAATTGTGTTCAATTGATCAAGATGATCCTTGAGAGTCGTACCTTCGAGAATCGCAGAGTGAAAAACTGTTGCTTTAGCATCAACTGGCTGTGAGTGGCTTCGCCATAAAGTTGTCGTCGTTGTCTGATTTGCGACCTCCGTAATAACGTCATCTGACAAGCACAACATGATTGTCGAGTGTGTCTTCTCCTCTATCAACATATACTTCGTCAGAGTAACATCAATATATCCCGTATTCGTGTCCAGATGCCTTGCAACTTCAATAAGGCGCACATCTTGATCTTCCACTGACTGAAGTGGTTCCCTCCTGTAAACTTATCGATCTTTAAACATCGATCCATAAATTATTCTTGTTAGAGCAGTCACAACCTAAGCTCTGATACCAACTTGTTATAGCACTCACACCTCACGGACAAAGAACTGAAAACACAAATCAAGCAAGAACACGAGATTTACGTGGTTCGCTAGCACAAAGTGTGCTAACTATGTCCACATAATGTTTGCATACCTCTCTAGGAACCCTAAGGGTCATTTTATACTGCCCAAGATTTCCCAAAATCGACTTGGGAGAATAAGGAACAACCCACAATTTGATGCAGCCTAAACTAGGTCGCACGACCTGCTACAGTAGGTCGCATGACCTAGTTATGACCTCGTGGGACCAACTTTCCCCTCGAACTGCCGCAACCTTTTTCCTTTGTCTCCCTCTTGCTTCTCCTTAATCGTTTGTTGTTTCTCTTGGTGATTTCTTCACATTCAAGGCATCAATCCAACACCATCTTCCTTTTTGGTTGATGGTCGACCTGGATCGGAAGAAATGATCTTTTTTTTAGTCAGTCTACTTATATTTATTCTACCCCTAGTTTTTTTAAAAGATCCATGGTCGCTATGAATCGGAACCAATAAACTGCTATACATGCAACTGTTCTGTTGGGTTGGAAGAAGCATCCTACTCCCTTCAACTAAATAATAATATAGCTTGGAACAAGGCGAAAGTGGTCTTAGGTTGTGTGACCAAGAATGTGCAAGGAGGTTGGATTGCTAGTTTCTTCTACTATTACCCCCTATTTATGCTAAAGCTCATGCCCTGAAAGTGGGGCTTATGCTGACTTGCACCCTTAATATTTCGAATTGGATTGTCAATGTTGATGAAGTTATTAAGATATTTCATCAGCTCTCTGTTTCTCATCCCGCAGAGCTTATTCTCTTTGATTACAGGCAGTTGGCTTCTAAGATCCCCATTTCTAGACTTCGGTGTTAAGAAAGCAATTAGAATAAATTTGTGTTGGTTATGTAGTTTACAAGAAATGACAGAATATAATGAGTTTAAATTATGTGTAGATGGGTGATCCAATCTACAATGCCACAAGCTGGAAGAGTGCTAAGTGTGAGTTGCAAAAGCTTTGATGATGGTGACAATATAGAAGTGAGAGTAGCAGGTAAGTGGTACAGTCCATTGTCACATTGGCCCTAATAGATAGTAGCCTTGATGATGTTGTCATGTACCAAGAAACCTTGAGAATTAACAAGAGTGTGCAATTGTTGGCTAGAGTGAATCGATTGACAGACAAAAGATTTGCAGACAGATGAGGAGAGTATAAGATATTTGAGATATGAAACACACCTGAGTAATGAGGGATAGTAGTGTTGTCAACTTGATTAATTGGAACTTGAGTTCCATTTCCAACCATTACAGACTCAGAACCAGAATAAGGTGTAAGAGCAGGTAGATGTGACATAGATCCAGAGACATAAGAGTTAGCAACTGTATTCAATAGCCAAGAAGGAGGTGCACATGTAACTGCATTGTGAACCTGTCTTTGAGGCTTAAGAGGAGCATAAGCACTCAGATTAGTTGTGTGCCAGCAATCTCTGGCCGTGTGTCTAGTCTTGCCACAAATTTGACAAGTAACAATTGCGCTAGAGCCATAGCCAAAACCATTTGTATGTGACTGAAAGCTAGGACCAGATGGTGTAGGTAGAAGTGGTGGTTTAGAAGCAGATGAACCAGAGAAGACAGGAGAGATATTGCCATACTTATTCTTGTAAGGTGGCTTAGATGAACCAGGGTACTTGTAAGCTTGATAAGCAGTGAACACCTCAAATGAAGGTGAAGAAACCATAGATGTAGGTGCAGACTGAATGTGAAGCTTAGACTGTGTTTGAACATGTAATGCCTCGGAGATGAGCAAATTGCAGAGTTCAGAAACTGTAAGAGGAGCTCCCCGAACTCTGATAGCGCTTCTAAACACATCATATTCTTTAGGTAGACCTCAGAATATATGAAGAATTAGGTCTTCCTCACTCACAGGTTCATTGACATGAGCTAATTGATCTGAAATAGTCTTCACTGAGTCTAGATATTGAACAATTGTTTGAGAACCTTGACGAATATCATGTAACTGTTGCTTCAACTGATGAATGTGAGATCGAGATAAGGATGTGAATCGTTGAGCAAGAGCAGACCAGATCTCAACAGAGTATTGTAGATGCATAATCAAAGGTAAAACAGATGCAGAAATTGTGGCAATTAACGCACTCTTGAGGTGCTGATCAATAGCATACCACTCAGAAAATTCAGGATTAGGTATTGGTTAAGAGTGAATACCAGATTCTGAAGAAGTTTCCGAGGAAGATGAAGGAAGAAATCTGGCCGGAGGTGGAACTGAGCCATCAGCGTACTTGAGAAGATCATTAGCTCGCAGAATCGGCAACATTTTCTCCTTCCATAGAAGATAATTGGATGAATCAAGTCGAACCTGAACCAGAGAGTTGAGATTGGCGTTGAAGAAACGAAGGCCTGAAGGAAGCAAGAACTCCGAATTCGCCATGAGAATCACAACGAGGAATCGAACCGCACAAATAACGTGTCGCAAAAGCTCTGATACCATGTAAACATTCAATCAATTCATTGAATGATTCAAGAACCCATTCTAGGGTTTGAGAAGATGAACATGGGGACGAACAGGAGAGAGAAGAGAAGAGAGAGAGAAAACATAAGAATAGGGAAAAACTAATTTCATTAATTCCCAACAAACTGATTTACACAAAATATACAACACAATTTTCACTAATTACAAACTGACCCCTAAACTCTTGTAAACTACATAACCAACACAAATTTATTCTAATTGCTTTATTAACAAGCTTCCACTGTATCACGGTTCAGCTTGAAGGGGCATGTTAAGAAAGCAATTAGAATAAGTTTTTGTGTTGGTTATGTAGTTTACAAGAGTTTAGGGGTCAGTTTGTAATTAGTGAAAATTGTGATGTATATATTGTGTAAATAAGTTTTTTGGAAATTAATGAAATTAGTTTTTCCCTCTTCTTCTGTTTTCTCTCTCTCCTGTTCTTCCCCAATTCTGTTTCATCTTCTCAAACCCAAGAATGGGTTCGTGAATCCTTCAGTGAATTGATTGAATGTTTACATTGGGCACAACCTCAGAGACTCCAACGGGGTGGCTCACTATCTTGCCAAGGAAGGCTGGCATGTTGCTATTGGGAATTCAACCAGTGCAATTTCTGTTGCTTTTCGTTTCCAGTGTAATAATTTGAATGAGATCCATGCTTTGAAAGTTTGCCTTTCCTCACCTGACTTTGTGAGGGAAGTGTTTGTTTTTTTAGTGTAATGGGGAGGTTCCCCGAGAACTCTTGTAGTGCCATAGTGCGGCTTTATAATTCTCCTTATTTAGCATAAAAGTGTATAGGATTTTGTATATATATTGCAGGAGGTGGGTGTTTTGGAGGGTTGATGGGGTTTTAGATAATTCAATCTCCGCATGGTTTCCATGTATACGAGCTATGGAAGGTTAGTGAACAGAAAATAAAACCTTGGATTAATGAGAGTTTTATTCCATCTTATAACTAGCTCAGGGGTAATCATTTTAGTAAACTAGCATATTAGCTCTGGAAACCCATAAAATTGTATGGCAAGCAACTGCCACTAATATTGTAGGTGGCAGTGAGATTTGTTAGCATATTGACATTTGGGATTCTATCCGGTTTGAATAATGCCGTCTAGTGTCAAGTTTCCGTAGTCTCCAATGCTTGATCAATAACGGACTGTGAAATTGTCGCAAGAAAATCAGCTTACGTACAGTTGTAGCATCCATTTGATACTGTCACTAAATAGTTGCCCGTTTCTTTGTGGTACAACATAAAATAATGAAAAATTACACGCCGCAGTGTAGTTTGTTATCATCGCAAGAAATCATAACAAACTTGTAGTCAATACTGCATAATAATTTACTGTAGCTTAGTCGTCACCAGATGCCTTACGTTTGAGTGAAAATGTGACACTGTAAACTTTTGGCGACAAGTTGTAAGAAAAGTTGTCGCTATGATCGATTATGCGGTAGTGCTTCAACAACACAATAACTACAAGTGCACATATTTGGGACACAACACAAGAATATGTTATTCACATATAGAAAAAGAAATGCTTTCTCCAAAATAAAAAATAAATATTATGAAAGAGATTGGAGAAGAGAAATATACATAGTTCAACAATAATACTAACTTGCTGATTAAGTAAAATATACAGAAAGATACCCTATACGTGCCATTGAGCTTCCAAATTCAGACCCTCAAAATCTTCAGTGACAGTCCTGAGATTGTGAAGAAGCTCCACTACAATATGCATCATTATTGCGACAAAGTGCTAAGAAAATGCGACGGTGGAGAGAATGAAGTGCACGATAGCTGCACATTATTTGTAGCTTCTATGGAGTTCAGCCTGACGCTGGAAATTCCCAGTTATGATTTGCCACCATGAAGTCTCCGTTATTCACATGAGGCGGACATGGTGGGGGACCCACCACTCGTGCGTCTGCAACCACCGCAGCCATTGGCTGAGGTGTTTCGGGATCACGCAGTTTCCCCTGTCCGTATGTCGACTCCAACTTCATTTGTTGGGCTTCAACTGCTTTCCCAACCTTTTCGTCCTTAGAACCCTGGTTTTTTGGCTTTCTGTACTTCATGTATAGACCCATTTGAAACAGCCCGAAAACAAACCCGATAATGTTTGGAACCTATAAGTTAACATTGAGAAAAATATCAAATTAAGGTCTCAGTGGTTGAATGGAAACTAATTTAAACATTAAGGTTATTTTCACTTACAGCGATGTTGTAGTCGTTAATGAATAAACCATAGAAGAACCACATGACAGCGTTTATGGTAAGGGTAAAAGACAGTGAAAACGGCATGAACTCTACACTCTTTGTCTTAATCACTTGTTTCTGCGACAACATTAAATAAGGATTAACAACGTGAATATGAATGATTAGTTGTTTCAATCCATATGAGATACTATGTTAATAGAGTACTTTGAAAGCTTACCAATATACACAGAGGTGCAACGAACACGCACACCGAGAAAACAAGGCAGATCCAGCCGACGATACGGACACGCATTGGAACAGCGACAAAGAAATGGGTAACACCCAAGATTAGCCCGTACGAGCCAATCATAAGCGACATGAATTTAATTGTTTGGACCTGAAAATTTAGAAAATGTTTAGACAAATTTAACACTATTTCTGGGATGATATACTCTCTTAGTCCCATTATTATTGTTCTACTTTCTTAAAATTGCAATTTCAAAATTGTTGTCATACTTTGAAAAAGTACGAAAGAAAGAAAACATATGTAAGAAATGATAATTCAGCAAACTTATCAAGTCAAAAACATCTCCTTAAACTTTGTTGAATGTCCACTTTGACAATAATTTTTAGATGAAGGGAGTAGAATATTAATTTAAGTGAATGGGTATGTACGTACCTTGAGCTTCTTGGACGCGTAGAAGAAGTAGACGCCTATGTAAAATGATTCAATGAGACACCCGAATGAGTTGATGGTGATGAGGAGCGTGCCACCGTCGGTCTTGAGGAACGCATAGTACATCAACAACATGGCGCTGAACAACGCAACGATGTAGGGAATCGACTGAAATCCGTCGGTCGATTTCTTCTTGTAGATCTGATAGAAGGTTGGCCTGCGAAACCAGAGGACAAAATCGTAATTTTAATAACACGTTACAGAATGTCTAGGGTTTTGATATGTTGCACAACAAACGTTTACCATGTTACTGGTTAAACCTACGGATACAGTTAAAAATAATTAAAATCCCGGACTTACAGTGGGGAGAGGAACACGAAGAACGAGATAACATTGCCTGTAGTAGCGTGTGCCACGGTCGAACATATTGAAAGAACAAACACAAAACGTTAGATACGTATAGGATATTACCAGACCGTGATCATAAAATTAGGTGAAAACTAGAGAATTTTAAACCTAATATATTACAAAATGTTTCAAGAACTTACAATTCTGATTATGAGAATTATCTCGTAAATAGAAAAATCCATAGAAAAATAAGAGACACATTATAATGAGATGGACCGAGAACTATGTAAAAGAAGAAAATGGTATTTACCAAGAAGGCCAAAAGCGAAAGCCAAGGTATGACTAGAGAAGCCAGACATGTTTCTGTGTGATGAAAAGGAAGTTTTGCTCTTGTTGTTTACACTCACAAGTTCACGAAGTGTTGTTCTGAAGTGGAGGCAACGGTTAGCTGCTTCTCTTCTCACTCATTTGGCACATAAACTAGAGGTTTGAGAGGTCCTTTATATATAGGGCTAAGTGGGGACATATATCATTGAAATGGTGTCCATTTTCATAGAGAAATTGTGTTTTTTTTGGGGAGGTGAACTTGGGCTAAGGCTTTAGTGGCTACTAAAGAAGTCCTTCAATTATTTGTTAGTGTTCAAGTTGGTTTCCTAGAGGGTGAGCCTTTTTCTTTCTCAAATATCCAAAAATACATCTATTTAAAAAGATTTAAAAAATCAAATATATGTATAATTATCTGTGAAAAGAAACCCTAAGCGCCACCGGCACATCCCAAGAGTCCTAGCCATCAACTATTTCCAATAATTTGCTCCATAGTTTTGATGTTTACAACTACACTTTTCATTTGAGTGGAAAAATGATTTCTCGAAGAAAGTTGACTTAAGATGAGGATACTGAGTGGTAATGTTTGTTGTCTGGCTCTCTTAAATAATGCATGCAGTCTAGTTTAATTTATATGGTACTTGTGAACCAAGGATAACGAAGTATGTGAATGAGCGGCTATATGAAGCAGCAACATTATCAAAACCTAGCTTGATAAAACTTTACAGCAATGGAGAGGAATCACCATTCATAAAGGCAAAAGTAAAGAATTTGTCATTTTCGAGAGGGTTAACATTTTTTTCCTCAAATATCCAAAAATATATTTGTTTAAAAATAGTTTAAAAATTGAATATATGTATAATTATTCTAAAAGAATCCCTAAGCGCCACCGGCACATCCCAAGACTCCTATCCATCCACTATTTCCAATAATTTGCTCAGCTTTGATGTTTACAACTACACTTTTTTTTTTTTTATTTGAGTGGAAAATATGATTTCTCGAAGAAAGTTGACTTAAGAGGAGGATACTGAGTGGTAATGTTTGTCGTACTGGCCGTCTTAAGTAAAGCATACCAGCCCGATTCAATTTATATGGTACTTGTAAGCCAACGATAATGAAGTGTGCGAATGGGCGGCTACACAAAGCAGCAAATTATCAAAACCTAGATTGATAAAACTCACATCATATGAGCGGAATCGCCATGTATAAGGCAAAAGTGAAAATTGCCGTTTTCGAGATCAATTTAACAGTTACTACTAATTTCATTCTCATTCTTTTTGAATGTTGGAACAATTGAGAGGTGAAGTATTCTAGATAGTTGCTACATTTCCAAGAGTAATACGAAATTGTTTGATACGATTTGTTAAAGCAAGCTGATATTAGAAGTACTAGTTCATAATCATAAATACATAACACATAAATAGTATAATCGACAATATGAATTTGAATGTAGGTTTAACGTGCAAAGTGCAACTTCCCTTTTTTATCAACTAGATTAGGAACATTCGTTTGACTGAAAAGGAAAAAAACACAAGGAACCCTAGTAAATAAATACTGCTGCTAGTCCTAGAGAGCATGTTTTGCTAAAGTTGCAGCAGTATTGTTGGTCTCTTTTGGCTCATGATTCAGCTGGAACCTTGTGAAACTAGGTGCATTTCCCATCTAGCAGACCGTCCCGAATTTTTTTTACAAATTATAAGATACATCGTATTTTGTGTTAGGTACCAGTATTGCAGTCAAGCGCGTATATAATTTCTGAAAGACGAAAAAGGTAGGAAATTAGTGATGGAGAAGATTGAAACTCGTCAAAATTATTATGGGGATGTGAACTGCATTGAATTGCATGGGTTGACGGCAAGTGGGATACTTTTTCATATCCAATTAAGCACACTATGTGGTACGTGTTGCAACGAATATGTATCTCTTTGTTTGCATTATTATAGAGATGGCTATGGATGTTTTTGCATGTAGTAGTGCTATTTGCTAGTGCAAGTTCATCACGTAAAGAAATGGTGCTTTTGCTTTATATTTTTCCCCGGAGATTATTATATTATTCTTTAGACCAATTAATGAGCACTCATAGAATTATATAGAGAAAAAGAGAAATTCAGATATCGCATATATGGGGTTAGCCTACAAAAGAGCTTGTTAACCGATAGAAAGCAAAGGCAGAAATAATAAATGATGTTTCTATAAAAAGAAATAATAAATGACTTGAAATCTAAATCTACTAATAGTAGATTAGCACCATGATAATCTAAGTTTGATTGATAGATTCCCACCAAATAAATAAATAAATAAATATCTTGCAAGCCAAAATATCAAGTAAGTACTACTATTCCGATTCGATAAAAGCAATCAACTAGCATTAATTAATTTAGGGTTTTATATCCACCAATGGATCAGATAAGATGAACTCTTTTGATTCATCAGCAACTTCCAAAATAAATGAGAAATCATCTACTTCGATTTCGAAGATTGATATTTTTAAGCACAAGTTGATACAAAACAAAACCGCTCGAAACAACTATAGTTCACTTTTCTTATGACGAGGAAACTTGCAATTGTTATCTATGCATGCGTATGGGATATAGCTCGCTCACTGTTAGCAGCACGCAATTCATGAAGATTTAAGCTAGCCTAAGTTGCCAAACGACTAAAGTTAATGACGATATCCACCAAACACGTATTACCATAAGGAAATTGTCTCTATTCTAGAAAATAATGCATGCTCTAATTCCATAAATGGGTAGACCTCTATTGATGAGATGAAATAATCCACTACGATAAGAAATAAACCTAAAAGCAATGATACATAAACCTTATAGATTACGGAGTCAGGGCGTAGCAAACTGATCTCCCCCTCTCTTACCTCTAAAGAGAAGAAGTTGGGATCTCACCTATTGAGGTGTATGAAAAATATTCATAGTTTTATATGTAATACCACCTTATAGTTTAATATAATGAATGAAAATATACTAATTTCTACCGGTTAACAGACACACACATGTTAATTGACGGCGCGTACAGAACCATGGCGATGAAGACCTAATAAAACACTAGAAGAAAACAGTATTTTCCACCAATAACTAAATTGTCTCTTCCAAATAGTTCTTTGTTTTCTTACAAAATTTGTGATAAAAAGGAAAACTATTTCCACGCCATTACAGGTAACGTGTGTTGATCTATCTATAACAATTTTGCGATGTGTTCTGAAAAGATGAATGAAGATTGGTATGGCCTTCCATGACATAGATGTGGTACGTTCATTTTACCACTCACTTTAAATCCATCAACTTTTCGTATTTCATATATTTTCTCTTTTTCCTTGAAACAAAATACATAAACAGACGGTTACCTGAATTAGAAATCATCTCCGTACACACCTAGTCATGTCAAAGCAATTAAATTAATCATTCTCAATAAAGTACGAGATTATCATAATAACATCATGGTTAAATAACCTTAATATCTGGTTTAAAATGGACTACTTTATCGCGTAAAGTTGATGGGTATGGATACATCTTCCGTGTTGCGTTTGGGCGATAAGAAAGTGTTCCACTTCGAATGATATAAAGGAAGAGCACAATATGTGACGAAAGAAGATTTGACATTTTTATTGAGATCATATATAAATTCTACAAAGGTAACAATACATGATCATCGGGATTTTTTGGTGAAAAAAAAAATTACAGCTAGGACAGAAAAAAATAGAGCTAATTAATTTATCGATTTACACCCGAAACGAACCAAACTAGTTGCCTCCGTGAGTTTCTATTTTGAGTTAAACTGTGACGGCAACTGCATGGTTATGGTTCAGTATAATAGGTTCTCCAATATTTCCATGAGGAGGAGAAGGTGGAGGCACCGGAGCCACCAGTGCCGGTGGGACGACCACGGTCGGTGGGACCTCAATCATCGCGCACAGCTTTGCCATGTCAATCGTTTGCGCGTCCACTGCAATGGCTTGTTCAGCCGGTGCCGGTGATACTTCTGGTCCAGACAATTTCCCCTCTACTTTCTTTTCCAAGTTTATTTCTTTAGTAACAACAGCTTTCTGATCAGCCTTCTCAACGTCAAAGGCTAGCTTCTTTGGCTTCCTGTATTTCATGTACAAAGCCATTTGGAAGATCCCAAAAATGAACCCGATAACGTTGGGAATCTGCAGAAGTAAACAATGAAAAGTTAAAAATTATAAGTTAAAAACCCTAGGGGTTTCATGATAATTTATTGAGAAAATGAGGAGTTTCCCCCCTCTACTTACAGCGATGTTGAAGTCTTTAATGAGGAGTCCATAGAAGAACCAACTGACAGCGTTCAAGGTGAGACTAAATGACAGCGAAAAGGGCATGAATTCGACACTCTTTGTTCTGATCACTTGTTTCTGTAAATAAACAAAACCAGACAAGTACGATGATTAGTTGAATTGTGTGGCACGCAAGGCTCGAGGAATCATAGTACGGTCTGAGGTTTATTATTCTAGTATTCTAGTACAATACAAAAATATTTTGCCCATGCTTACCAATATGCAAAGAGGAGCAGCAAACACGCTCACGGAGAAAATGAGGCAGATCCAACCGACAATACGGAGACGGAGTGGAGGAGCGGCCACGAAGAAATGAGTTACACCGAGGATTAGTCCGAAAAAGCCAATCATAACAGACAGGTACGTAACTGTTTGGACCTGAAAAAATGCAGAAGTAGGATTTAGAACTGTCTTGTTTGGTATCAGCTGAAAATTTTATCTTCTTTTTTTATCTACCTTGATTTTTCGAGACGCGTAATAGAAGAATACTGCTATGTAGAAAGATTCAACCAGGCACCCGAACGAGTTGATGGTGATGAGGAGAGTTCCGCCTTCAGTTTTGAGAAACGCATAGTACATCAACAGCATGGCGCTAAACAAGGCGACAATGTAGGGAATCGACTGAAACCCATCGGTTGTCTTCTTCTTGTAGATCTGATAGAAAGTTGGCCTGTAAAACCCAAGGGCAAAAACTTGAGTTCATAACGTGTTATGAAAAAGGAGATATTATTAACCATTTTTAGATACTATTGTTATGTAATAAGGCAACTTTGTACGTGTTGCGATTCCAGCGACTACTGCTAAAATATTACTAAAAGATTGGATGGAGAAAGAGAAATCGCACTTACAATGGCGAAAGGAAGACGAAGAAGGAGATAATGTTGCCTGTACACCATGATGGAACAAAAAATGTAAAAGAACATTAGATTTGTGTATGAACAGGAACAAATAATCATAGGTTTAGGTTAGAATAATCTCGAAAGTTTAAGGTTGTATAGTTGCAATCATGCTTTCTCTCTACCACTTTAAGACTTGCTCTTTATTATTAGGTAATGGTGTGATGGGTGAGAGTTTCCAGAGAAATGTTTTATGTTGTTTCCACAACTATTTTCTTAAACTATTAAATCAAAAAAATGGAAAAGATTTTTTTTCGAAACTCAATCAAAACTAGCAAATTCATTGCATGAAAATGAAACAATATTTTGTTCTTGGAGAATATTTTGAAAACATGTATGTTTAATTAGAGGAGGAAGAAAAAGAAGAAGAAAATATTATTACCTAGGAGGCCAAAAGCAAAAGCCAAAGACAAACTCATCTTTCTCTCTACAGGTTTGTGAAGAAGAAGAAGCTCTTGTTGGTTTCACAAGAACACCAACAAGTTCACACAAAGGTGGTGGTGGTGTTCTCAAAACTAGAAGGCTTAGATCCTTCTTCTCACTCAAGCACATAGACAAGAGTAGTGGGAAGGTCCTTATATATAGGCGTTGAGTGGGACATAGAAATTGTTGTTTTTTGGAGGTGGCCATATATATTATAGTGGCTATTAAAGAGCCCCTTTTTATTTGTTTTTTTTGTTTTCTTTTCAAAGTTGGCCTTTTAAAGAGTTTTCACATTTCTTCTCGCAAGAAATAACAAAAATGTTGCCTCAATTTGAGATTCATTTCATTTCTAGGAAGCATCATAGCTAGGGTTTCTCAGGCTCAATGTGTAGAACTATTGGAAGCATAGTCTCCACACTTGAGGCTCATTCCAATGTGTCACCCACCAATCCAGTTGCAACTGAGGCTTACAACTCATATTTCTTGATGGAAATTCACTTTTTTCCTCACAAGTATGATCGTGTAGCACTTTGCCACTTTGGAAATAATTTTGAGAAATTTCACCATTTTGGGAAATGCCATGGTTGGTTGCTCAAACCAAGGTAGGTTTGTTCTGGGGAACAAGTCATCCGCATGCGAGTTAATAGTAAGAAACACTTAGAAGCCAGTCATTCTGTCACATCTTAATATAAAACTTTATTATATCATTCTACTATCACATACTACACCGATCATTAGTAAGTATTTCAACCATATCGATATAGCCATTCTATTTTTGGTTAATGACTCGGTGAATTAGTGGTATCGATTGGCTTTGGACAATTTTGATCAGAGAATCGTTCACCAAGTCCTAGTAGGGAGAAGATAGTTTTCATTTAATTAAGAAGTACATATGATTGAGCAATTGAGTGAGTGGTAGTGCAGATGCCAAGCGGCAAAACCATTATGAATGATTTTGTCTGAAGTATAGTTGACAAAATATTCGCAGGAGTACTAAGGGTTGAGTTTTGAGTAGGTGCACACAATTTCACATGCTATTTATCTGTACATGTTTCTTTTGATTTAACATTGTTTTATTTTTTTTCTGAGAGAAGATTTAACTTTGTTATTTATGTTGTTGAAACTTGGAATTAGAATAAATCCCCAATTTTTTTGAAAAAAACAATAAATACTCAAATACATAGTAAATCATTTAGAGAATTTCACCATGACAAATTCAATTTAGCAACTACAACACACTTTTACCTATTTGTTTCTTGAGGAAAAAGTATAGCACCCCATGACACGCTGTCACCAATCTAAGCCGTCCACTCAATCACCATGGTCAACTCAAAAGGACCGAAATAATAATGTGATAAATGTGAAACACCATAAACCTTGTGGTCCTCTAACTAATCTCCCAACAAAGTGAAGAAGATTTAAAACCCTCCATTGGCATTGTAGATTTGTGCATTGGCCTCAACCCAAAAAAGCCTCAACTTAGAATGACACGTCAACCAATGGCTCCCTGCCATGTAGGATCAATAATTCATGTGGGGACCCACTTGCAGCCTAATTGAGGTGGTTTAGGGTTTCAATTGTCAAGTAATCAAGATTTAATCTCTTTTGACACGTCACTATATCTCAGATATGTTTGGAGGAAACTCTTACCATCTACGGTGAGCTGTACAATAATTTATGTACACGCATCATATAGCAAACAAAGATGTGTTGTAGTAGTGGTTCTATCTTGTTTAAATGAATGCTGACATGGGTTAACATTATTGGCACCATGGCCATGCAAAGTCTATGCTTTTATGTAATTGAGCCCAACACACTTTGTTTAAATTTTCTCTTTTCTCTTTTTAGATAATAATATTGAAATTATTAATTTCTGTTTCATTTCTTCTTTTCCCCATACTAATCATTAGTCTGTTCCAATGCACCACGCGTTCTTGTGACAAAACAAAGGTTTTTAGTTTTGGGAATTTAACGTACTGCATTAGGAAATGGAGGTATGGAGCAACTCGTTGTCATTTCACATCATCGTCGAAGGGCACTCATATGATTGTTTGCGCGCATTCATTACCTAAAAAATGCTAAGATTGGTTTCTTCTTCGTTGCTCGAATTTGCACCACGAGTTGAGGAGATTGAAGATAGAGCTTGACATGAAATCTCATTATCATTTCTATTTAACCATTCCTTCTTTCACATCCTCTTTAAATCAAGATATGGTTTGCCAGTTGGAGAGGAAAAGGACCATGGTTGCTCATTACAACCCTTAATTTCATTGAAGGGTAGATCTGGGTAGATATCGTCCTCTCCATTTCCCACTTTAACGTTCACTTATGGACAATTTTCACATACGACAAAAAAAAAGTTTAGAGAACCACACATTTTTCTTCTTGATCTTGAAGGAGAGCCACTTAAAAATTAACTGCATGCACCTTTCTTGCTCGAGCACCACAAGTTCTTGGTAGCTCAAATCCATCAATACGATTTAGGGTTGATCGATACAACACCAATAATAACGATAAAAATTGTTAGTTAAATGTGTAATGTCACATTATGGATCCAAAATCATATTTTAACTTATGTTTATGAATAATAGAGGTATAAAACATGCAACTAGTTCCGCAACGTTTTTCATACACTGATCTAGGAATATGTTGAAGTGGATGCTAAAAGTTAAGGTTGGGGAAAAATAGATGAACTTGTGAAGTCTAATACACTATATAACTGGCAGTAAATAATCTAAAATAATTGTAGGGACTAAACAATCATTTATAAAAATTGAGGGCAAAATTACAAAAAAAACAAAATTTAGTGGGCCTCATCAGTCCCATAACAGTAACTATTCTTATTATGAGGTTGATTACGCCGAACAGATCAAGCCTCACCAGGCACACCTAATCGTCAAACTCTTGAAGTAACATCACCGGCTTCTTGAATTCTTTCTTTCGTTTTGGAGTTTACGATCAAATGCCAGATGGACAGAAGAGATGAGAAGAAGCAGGGCTGCCCAACTCCAACCAAGGCTTCTTGAAGTGTAACAATCACACCCTACCCACCTCAATGATGTCACACATTCAATTAATATCACTTAGAGAGCAAATAATAAAGAAAAGCCCCTCCGCTTTTTATCATAAAAGTTCATGTCTACCGAAAAAGGAAAAATAAATTAAATTTAACCACACAATGTACGAGTAATGGATTAAAAAAGTGGCCACCTTAGTCGGGTCGGCCAACTCCATCATCATATGATAAAAGAGCTAAATTTACGGATTCATTTCATTATTGAAAGTAATAAGAGTATCATGAAACCATCATACGAGCATTTTCTAATAAAATAATTCTCACAAACATCGTATCATATGAGATAAGTCGATCATACCACGATCTAGTGGCTACTACAGAGAGCTTATTTAAGTCTGCTAGCAGAATAATACTTCTATAGAGTTAAGAAATCTCGTGAAAATTGATGGGACGCGTACATCCACTAAACCCTTCTTTGAATCTCATCCCCATTCATTCTCGGTGATGAGATGACGTTGTTTCTGGACCCTCTTTATAGATTTTCATACGAGGGAAGTTGAAGATAACATGATTTTTTTGTGGTAAGAGTTTTGTTTCCATTTTTAAAGCTTAACCCTTAAAAAGGTCTCAATCAATGGAGAAAAAAGTTCCTCGCCTTTAGGGTCTATTCATGTGTGTCTTGTAATAGAGGAAGAAACAATAATGAGATCAAAGTCACAACTTGAAATGGATCGACATCGTTTTGGTAAACAGTCTTTGCATGAACATGTTACAAAAATATCAATTTCATTCATTGAATTTTGTGTTTCGGTGGCTCTATTCTAGGTTACTGTAGCATCGGAGATATTTAGCATACGAATGCAATGGAAGTTGTGATAAATCATGTCACATAGGGCCCAAGGAAATTGTGGTTATGGGTCAAGTTTGTGTTAAGATGAACCGTACACGTCATATGAAGTTTTTAGAAAAAAAACTCGAGTCTAACTTTATTACCATAAATGTTAATAATGTTGAGTCGTTTTACTCCTATGATATGTGATGATTCATATCATTTGAGCTTAAATATCTGCACAGTTCGAATGATTTTTCCGCATAGGGATAAATATATTTTTTATAATATGTTAGAATTTGTTTTTGTTTTAACAGAAAAGAAAAAAAAAAACACTAGAAGATTGGAGCTTGCGCTCGCCTCAACTAAAATCATGGAACCCAAAGATTTAATGTCGTAGTGGTGTTTGAACATTGAGACCGATTTTACACATGAAAATAGTACCACTTTTTTTTTTTTTTTTTTTTTTTTTTTTTTTTATGATCCCGTAGTATCACTTTCTCAAGAAAAGAAAAATTGAATCTTTAAAAGGCCAACCATAGTCAAATATGTTTATTGAAATAGTATTATAATCTTAATGTTTTTAGGTTTATGTGTATTTTATTTTTATTTACAGTTTGTTGAAATATATATTACTAAACTTAACAAACATGCAGCTCTTTCATTTTATTCTCTCTTTCTAGGGAAGAATAAAACATCAAAAGAAGCATACGATATTCATTATCTTTTTTATCAAAATAATTCACTCAAAAGAATTAAGGATATAGTTCAATATATGAAAAGACATTAAGAGTTTAACTATATTGAACTTTGTCAAACTTTCACGATCCAAATCACTACCCGACTGTCACCAAAGCACTTATACGGTAGCAGAGTTATGTTCAGGCCTTCAGGAGGTATCGAGAGAAATTTTAGTGCTCAAACAAAGTGTTCTACAACTAATGAGTGTCTGCTAACCATTGACAGTTTCTATAAGTGATACATTTTGATTGGAAGTAGAGCACTATCCTCAAATGGAGCAAAAAAAAAGTTCTCGTATCGAGGGGTAGACAAAAAGAAACTTTGAATGACTGTGAATAATAATGCTGAAATCCCTTCTTAGTTGATTACTACACCACGAAACTAGAATCGGAAAGTCAAAGTACGAAAGAAAAAGAAAATATAATCAATTGGGAGAACGAATACTACAAACGTAATTATTTCAGGAGCTAAAAACAGAAGAAGTTTAATTGACGAACCATATTCTTTCTTTTCTCTTTTCTCTAGGGTAATCCCTTGTTCTACTTCCACCGTTGAATGCTTAAATTTAATAATAGAAGATAAACCTAGCCTAAACTTTTAGTTTTGAAAGTGGAAAACATGAGGATATCGTGCGATTTAAACCCTAAAGTGGTGTTAACTTTGTGCTAGTGATTTGTGGAGCTTGCGTTTCTTGGAAGTTGTTGTGGTCAAATGATATAACACACCTCAAATAATTCTTTACATTGCTCAATAAAAGTACAAGTAAATAAAGGGCCAAAAGAGAAATACTATTTGTTTTGACCATTTAATTATTATCGTTAGCTTTATTATAGCAGAATATTGTTTTGGTTTCTATAAGGATGGAGAACAGCAGCAGCTAGGGTGGCAGCTTAAGTGGTAGAATGTTGGAAGCCCCTGCATGAGGTCCCGGGGTTCAAACCCGGTTGACGACAAAACAATTTCTCAAAAAAAAAATGAGAGAGAAGAGCAGCTGATTGCTGCTAAAAATCTTTTTTTCCACTACAATTTTACGTATATCATAAATAAAGTTCACCCTTTTCTAGGTCGTTTCCCAAAGAATATGGGTTGGTAAACTTCAACTCATGATAGGGATATGTGAACAATAATATTTTGTGATTTCCTTAATTGTAAATGGTATTATATAATAAATTAATAACCTATTTTGTTTGAAAAAAATTCCTAATTATTAAATTTTATGAAGAAAACTAGGTTATATGGACAAAATGACTATGTCATTAGGGTACTACCCTTAACACTATATCCCTATCCAAATGCTTAAGCCGAAAGCTGGGAAGAAAGCCCCTAGTGCTATAGGGCCAGTGCTTGACTATGATCCAAACATCTCTGTCCATGATAGGGATGGCAACGGGTCGGATCTGGATCGGATCAGGCTAGATCCGATCCAGATCCGACTAGGAGAAATGGGATCCAGATCCGATCCAGATCCGTTCGGATCAACACCGGATTCGGATCAGATCGGATCGGGTTTCATCCAGCTGATCCAAATCCGATCCATAGATCCATATAATACGTGGTCGGATCGGATTCGGATCAGATCCGGCTTGGGTTTGCAATAAAATACAAATGATAAAATAAGAAATAAACAGTATTTCATACGCTAAGGCATGTTCGCAAGTTATGAAGCCTAAAACACAACAGAAATAGCTTTGTAGGTTGGAATTACTAATGTATTCTTCTTGGAAGTGAAAGTGGGGAGGTAATATGAATATATTTGTAAAGCACACATATACGTCGGATCGGGTCGGGTCGGAACCCGGTGGATCTACCCTTAGATCCAAATCCAGATCGGATCTGGTTTTCCAGATCCAAATCCGATCCATTTTCAATTGGATCGGATTCGGATCCGATCCATTCGGCCCGGATCGCTCGGATCACAGATCGGATCGGACCATATTGCCATCCCTAGTCCATGATGATACAAGTTATGCTCAGGCTAGGGTTCGCCTCCCAGTAGATGAACCTCTCAGACGAGGTACGTATGTGATGATGAGGAATAGAAGGTGTGGTTGGACTTCAAGTTCGAGAGAATCCCGGATGTGTTCTTCTGGTGCGGCAAATTCACTCACTCCAGCGGCGATTGCGACGATCGTGATGATAAGAAAAATGCAGGGGAACATCCAGGCTACGGTAGGTGGCTACTGTTTCATCCGCCGACAAAGAAGAAGAAGACAAAAGCCACCTCCCCGAGGAAAACAATGGCTGATGAGAATAGCAAGGTGGGTTCTGATTCTGCTGGGACAAACAGTCACCCTGCGGAGGAGTGCAGGAACAACACAATGGAGGTGGAGGGCTCTGATCGAAACCATGGTGAGAAACTGAATGGAGGAGTCCACAACCCTTTGTTTGAGGAAGACACAACTCCTACGTCCGCTACTTTGGGATATATGGGGCCAGATACATTAGGATTTGGGGATACCCAAAAGGTAGGCGGTGAGATTATGGGATAGGCTGTGACGAATGAGAAGAGGAAGGTTGAAGACATACTTACTCCTCCTACGATTATTAATCACTCCACCAACAGTGGTAAGAAATCGAAGGGGGGGTAGGGGTAAAGAGCCTAGCAGCTGTTTTTTGATGGAGTTAGCATGACTCAATTGGAGAAGGGAAGCACCCAAAATGCTTCAAATGCATCATCGGCAGTGGCTTCTAAGCAGCACTGCCGGGCACAATGAAAAATTTAAGTTGGAACGTGCGGGGCTTTGGGCATCCCGACACGGTCCGAACCCTTATCATATTGTTAGATGTCATTCCCCTCAACTTGTTTTTCTCATGAAGACAGAGTTGACGTCCAGTAAAATGGAATACGTGAGAAAAAGGAGGGTTAGCGCTCATGTAGTCAAGACATGGTGCAAGTTACTCTACAAAACTCCACGGTTCATCACATAAACATCTTTGTTGAGGAAGTTGTTTAAAAAAAATGGTGGGTTCTTATGGGTTTATATGGGAACTCGTCCAGAGATTAAAGAAAGCATTCGTGGGAGCTCCTTCGAAGAATAGCCGCTCCCCATGACACCCCTTGGCTGGTCATGGGTGATTTCAACGCGACTGAGTCACAAGGTGAAAAGGAGGGTGGTAGGGCTTTCAACTTTAACCAAATTAAAGAGTTCTCTGACGTCATTCAGGAGCTGAACTCTTTGATTTGGGGTTTGACGGAAACCCTTTTACTTGGTCAAATCGGCAAGTTTTCAGCCCATCACGCAAGATTGTTATTCTGATCCCCACCACGCAAGATTTCAGCCCCAAAAAAGGACGCTTGACCAGTCAACGGAAGCTCCGAATATAATTTTTGCTATTTTTGGCAGTTTTCCTTTTACGTATGTAGACCTCATTTTAAGTCCGTTTTGGGTCAAGCTTTCACTAGCGTGTTTCTTTCAATAAGATTCGTGCCCTAGTTTATTTGCCCTTTTCATTATTGATTCTGATGTGATCCCTCACTTTGTTGTTTAACCCGTCGTCAGGTTGGTATCAGAGCTCAGTTCGACGTGGGAGGAAGATCATCATCGGCGATGGCTCGTGGACGTGCTCGTGGTGGTGGGTAGCAAGCTGCTGAATACTATTGAGTTTTGACGTAGGTAACGCAGCGGAATAACATAAAATTAATCCTACTCAAAGCCCACCAAGGATCACAGGAAGAGACATCATAACATGATAAGGGACATAGTAGTTGTGTACCTTTTTGGTTTGGGAGCTCACACGAAGAATATTGTCCTCGTCTCTACGGTTGATCCACGTCTAGAGGTGAGATCTAGATTCTTCCTTCTCAAGTTCTAGCTTGGACCGGAGGAAGAGGGAAGAAGGAATCATGCAACCAAACGAGGCAAAGGGAGGGTTCGACCCTCTCTTTGAGCCGACGGGAAAGGGGGCAGACGGGCTAGGGGCGGACACCTCTAGCTTGTTCTTGCTCTCTCTTTTTCTTTTTCTCCAACTCACTTGTGTTATGTCTAATAACATTAGTGGGAAGGAAGCTAGAGCCTCCTTTATATAGTCCAACAACTCCTTGTTAACTATATAAAGGTCCATCCTAGTTCTACATGAACTTGGTTAGTCCCTTCCTTGCATATTAGTCCTACTAAGTTTGCAAGGTGTTGCAAAGTGATCCTTCTTATTAATTAATCATATTAATTAATCCCAAATCTAGTTCCACTCTATTTGATGTGTGACCCCATAGGTTTCTACTTAGTTGGTAGCAACTTATTACTAACATGGAGCGGTGTCTAGCAACACATCCATGCAACCCAACTAATAGAAATAGTCAGTGATCCCGACAAACCTCTTGTGCCCAATATATCATATTGCACTATCCCTTTGTCTCCAAATCCGGATTGAAAACGAGACATAAATAGTCACACTCGTATACCCAATCCATAGTTCCTCGATCTTGGGAATATGCTTATGCAAGCAGATAACATTAATATCTCCATATTGATTTATCTGAGTTTGACAAGAAATTCAATAAGCCTCATCCCTCGAGTGGCCGTGGATATTTGCTCCCATTATGTGGGCGGGACAAATCATCTCTACATCACTACGATCTCTAAGCTTGCTACCTATCATGCCCGATAACTACCTTTATGATTACCCAGTTACGGTGTAACGTTTGATAACATCAAAGCACGATATTTCACAACTAGAGTATCTAGTGACTTCAAGTCTAAGGATTGCAATTATATTAGCACTACGAGAAGCGATTGTGACTTGACATAATCTAATGTATCATTCTCGTTGTGGGTCAATCCAGTATGCCATTACTCCTAATGCATACCCATGTGTTAAACTTGATATCTCCATATTAATCTACACACATGCTAGTCTATATTAGATCGTCCTATTAATCAATATAATTGACTAGGGATATTTAAGATAAACAACACATTGTATCTAAGAACTTTATTCTATTAAATATCACAATATATAATAAATTAATATTCTAGCTAATTAACTTGTTCATACTAAATATTAGATTGCCTCTAGGGCACCTATTCCAACAAAGACGCCCCCGACGAGAACGTGGCCTTGAGGACGTGATGGTGATAGAAGATCTACGGCGGGAGAACGAGGTTCAGCAGTAGGGGATCGAAGAGCTGACAGGGCGCATGGCGGCGCAAGATCTGGATGATCATGAAGAATCATACGGCTACTCAGTGGCATCGTTCGAGAACCCGTACCACTGCGAACCCAGTTTCGGGAGTACCTTGGTCGTGACAATCACCGAGGAGGTCTAGGCTTCAAGGTCGAGATCCCTAGTTATTCCGGTACCCTTCAGGATGATGGATTCATCGATTGGCTAAATGAGGTGGATCGGGTCTTTGAATTCAACGAGGTTTCTAATCGCTAGAAGGTGAAGTTGGTTGCGATTAAGATCAAGGGTCGAGCTTCAGCATGATGTGGAGCAATTGCGTCGTTCCAGTGAGAAGAAAGGTAAGCCCATGATCGCTGATTGGGAGAAGATGAAGAAGAAAATGAAGGCTCACTTTCTTCCCTTCGGTTACCGTCAAACCCTATATCAGCATCTCCACACGTTGAGGCAGGGTACCAAATCAGTGGAAGATTACACTAAGGAGTTCTACATGTTAATTGGCCGAAATGACTTATCCGAAACAGAAGAGCAGCTAGTAGCACGGTACTTGTCAGGCTTGCGGCAATCTCTACAAGATGTTCTATTCCTTCAAACTTTCTGGTCGGTTTCAGAAGCTTACCAGAGAGCTCTTACTGTGGAGAAACAGCAAAGCAGAAAACCTGCATCGAAGACTGATCAAACCAATCGATCGACTCGGCCTCAGGAGCCCCGCCCAGCCACACGATCAGTACCTGGAGCGTCGAGTAGTGGTTTGAATTGCTCGAGGTGTGGTGAACCAGGGCACATGGCGACGGAGTGCAAGAAGCCTACTGTGCAAAAGCCAAAGAATCTGTCCATCGAAGAAGGTGCAACTGACGAGATCGAAGAAAGCTTTCCGAAAACATGTTATAATTGTCATTCTGATCCCTGTAGCCCAAGTTACACCCAAAGCAGTGTGGCCTGACCAAAAGTGACAATTTTTCTCCTCTTTTGCGCTTGTCTTCCATTTCGTGGTAGAGAAGTGCCAAATTAGTCGCGTCTGACAGCTCGGCCTCGTCTGGTCTCCGCTCCTGCATCACACCAGTAACTTACAAGCCACAAAACTAGTATTTCTTTTTCTATATTTTTTTTACATAGATTAAGGCAAATCTCAATCGTCAGCATCTCAATTGAGTGTCGAATCTAGTCCGTGTGTGCCAACTGCATGTGTTTTATATAGTGATAGTAACCGATAGCTTAACTTGAATAGTAGCATCGAGAAATTATCTCCAATCTGTTAATTGGAGATAAATGATCTCCCAAAATAGACAGTCACAAAGCTGTTAATTGGAACTTCAAACTCCATCTTTCTCTCTATCTATTCACAAGTAAATTCTGTTCAGCACTAAGGAAGATACCCAAAAGTCCAAAAGATCCTCTTAGGGCATGCAGATGCACACGCAATCATCCATTAGTTTTATACAAAGTACTTACGATGTTAAAATATCTTTACCAGTAACCACTATCGTGATTAATTAATTATTTTTAACGATTACTATACATATGTTGGTATGTCTTGAATTCCAAGTAAGCAAAATGAAACAAAGGAAAAGTCAAAAGGCAGATACAAAATATGGTAACAATTGAGGCAGTGGCATGGTTGGCAATTCCACCGCCCCTCAGATAGGTATATAAAGGTAGTGATGTCTTTTGGATTTCAAAGCACACAACACAGTGAGTACGAGAGATTTTTTAGCATAGGGTTGATAGCTTTTCAGTGTGTGGAAGCAGCTAGTACCGTGCTAATGAACCACGTTATATCGGGTGTGTTATTGTTTTTAATCCGATTCATCGTTCTCTAAGCTCTGACCGGATCATAACAAACTGGTATCAGAGCTTGGGTTTCGGTGTTCCAAGATCAAGGTGGAGCTAAAGATCTAGGGTTTCACAATCCGTGAAATTCATAGCTAGGGTTTCGCGATCAAGGTGGAGCATGCATTCGGGGGTTACGAATCAGGACAAGGAGCTGCAGAGAAGATGACCCGGGGGATGACCAAGATCGACAAGTTCACAAGGAGAAACAACTTCAGCTTGTGGCAGATCAAGGTACGTGCTTTGTTGAAGCAGCAAGTCATGTGGTTGCCATTGGCGGAAGATAAGGAGGGGGCTTTTACAACCACCGCTGAGTTCGAGGCTCAGCAAGAGGGGACGCGGAATAGGGCTGCTTATGGGGATTCAGACAGTCAGAGTTCCGGCGTGATGAGGGCGACCAAGGTAAGCTACAGTGACGTCTGTTCTAACGGTAGAGAAAAGAGACACCGGTGATCGAAGGATGAACTCAGGATCTGCAGGTATGGCTGCAGGTGGAGGGTACTTCGGAGGATGGTCTAGTTCTCTAAAGCCCCGTTGGGGGGAAAGGAATCTGTGCTGTTGACGAGGAGGCGGATTTGGCATGGGGGATTCTCTGACGAGGGACACGACACGTGTGAGACGTGCAAGGGGCGTGTAGGAGGCGCGCAAGGGGGCGATATTGCAGGAATTCGGTGGATATTGGAGCAATCTCGCAAAACGTTGCAGGAATTCAGTGGGAATTGGAGCAATGTGTTGGGGTGTTTTGTTGTAGGGACTCAGTGGGAGTTGGGAAAACAAACAATTTTGTTGTGGGAGCTCAGTGGAAGTTGGAACAACAAACAGCGAATTCGATTGCAGGAACTCGGCCGTAGTTGGAGCATCGATAGGGTTCGATTGCAGGAACTAGACGGGAGTTGGAGCATCGCTGGAGGCACTCGTTACAGGAACTTGGCGAAGCTGGAGCAACTTGTGACGTGAGGGTTTTGCATACAGCTGCAAAACGTTTGGGGTTGATTATTGGAGAGAAGCATCGGTTCAAGTTCGGGTTGTTGAGATGATTCAAGACAAGGTGGATATTTGTTGGTATGTCTTGAATTGCAAGTAAGCAAAAAGAAACAAAGGAAAAGTCAAAAGGCAATTACAAAATATGGTAACAATTGAGGTGGTGGCATGGTTGGCAATTCCACCACCCCTCACATGGGTATATAAAGGTAGTGATGTCTTTTGGTTTTCAAAGCACACAACACAGTGAGTACGAGAGAGTTATTATCATAGGGTTGATAGCTTTTCAGTGTGTGTCGAGTGGGTTGTATTCGTGGTGTTTCTCTCTAATAAAATCGGGTTTTCAGGTCGTGGAAGTAGCTAGCACCGTGCTAGTGAACCACGTTATATCGGGTGTGTTCTCGTGTTCTTGTTTTTCATCCAATTCATCGTTCTCTAAGCTCTGCCTGGATCATAATATAGGTGAAACTTGTTGAAAATAAATATGAAATAAATTGCTCTAGATAAAACGGTAATAGTTTTGAAAAATATTGTATGATAATAATGGGATTGTTTGGATGAGCGAAATTAAGTGAGGGATTTAGCTAAAAAACTCATTTAATCTTGAGCATTTGCATATGATAAATTTTTGTAGATTATTTGTTCTTAATGATATTTATACTACTAGTGGGTCCAGAATGTTTTTCTTTACTTTAAACCATAAAACCGGAATCTTCAAAATTAAGGAAAAAGAAAGTAGTGTCATCCTATAATCACATCCGGAATTCCAGAAGTGTGAGGAATTTCGGACAAGATGTTGAATGATTTTTGTATCCCATAATACACTACACTGCTTAGCTGTTAGTCCAACGTCCAATGGTGCATGCACATATGTACTCACCATCCATTTTCCACGTCATATGTACTATTTTAGCTGGAATTTCGATTTTCCCCCTCCGGAATCCCATTTTCAAGATTTTTGACTGCAACTTTTAAAATTTTGACCAATATGTTCCGCTCTTAAAAAAGTCCCATCCAAACAGCACCAATACCTAGAAACTAATATACCATAGATTAAAGGGTGATACGAGTATTTTTTTATTTTTTTATTTATTTATTTTTTTGGATCTGGATACATAGTAACTATTCTTATGATAGTTCTCAAAAAAATACTCTAGTATGGTAATAATATAACCACTCTGTTTGCGGGGTGTTGAAGCAATAATGCTAGTTTGGGATCTTCCGAACAAGCAAACCAAAAAGAAGTGGAGTGCTAAAAAATTGATGTGTAACAATCACGGTAAGATATGTGCAGTAAATTTAGATAAAATGTTATTTGATAAATATCACGTAAGAAATACTAAAAGATTTTGATTTGACACAAGTAGTAGAATGTTGGGTCCCATAAACATGAGGTCTAGGGATCCCGGAGTTTGCGTAAGATTAATGAATTTGTTCGAATACGCCATACCTACTTCGGTGATCTATAAATTTCGGGTGGATTAATTTCTTGCTACCGGCTGAAGGACATTACCTGTTTCAAAATCAGAGAAAATTTAACTAATATAAGAACCTGTTTTGAGAAGTAAACTGACAAAAGTATATGATATGTATTAAGGTGTAAGATTAATATTAATTTTTGAAAATTATATAAAATTAAAATTATTTATACATAAATTAATCAAAAGCACGTTACGAAAAAGCATCACACTCAAGTTTTTTTTAAAGTTGGGCTGAGATTCAGAAACTGTTGAAGGCTTATAAAAAATACTTTTGTCAAACATATTAAATAGTGATTCTGTTGTGGAAAAACAATTGCACTGACAATAAAAACATTCTCAAATGGATTGGCAATATCGTAGGGGAAGAAGACAACGATACCAGAAGATATTGAAATTGTGTGACGTACAAAGTTTCCACTATTTGAAGGTCTAGACAAAAGAGAGAAACCTATGCCATGTCTTTTGCAAGAAATGCTTTTCCTTTTTAAGGTCCCAACACCTTCAATGCATAGTATATAGTTTTCTAAAAGCAAGTTTTGATTTTCGTTTTTGGAGAGATCAGTGAACCTAGGTTGTGTTTGGATTGAGCATTTTGAGAACGTGTCTTATGATTTTCCATCATCACTCTGAAGTTGTTCTTTTTTTTTTTTTTTTTTTTTTTTTTTTTTTTTTTGAGGAAATAATGATTTTATAAAGCTAGAACCAATCGAGGAAGCTGGTTACATCTTTTTTCGCTAAGTGGTTCAGCCAAACGGACTTAGTGGCTTCCCATGCGTTGTCATCGGGCATTGAAGCCGCGTGCTGTGCTAATAAATGTGCCACGTTGTTCTTGTTTCTGCCGCATATCCGTATCTCGAGATTCACCACTTTCCTTGCTAATTGAGTCATTTCTCTCTTCATCTCCCTTAGACCGCTTAGTTCACTGCACCCACTTTCCTCTCTTTCTCTGTTGAACTCCTCTAGCAGCAGCTTGGCATCGCCGACAATGGCGATTGCCTTATCTCCGACGGAGGCACCATATCTCAGAGCTTCAATGCATGCCATGGCTTCAGCCTCTTTGGCGTTCTCACATCTACCGGTTCGTTTGGCTAGTCCGTATAGGCATCTGCCTTCTCTGTTTCGTACTATCACTCCAGCAGTCCCTTCTCTAGTGTGGGGGTTCCATCCTCCGTCAAAATTGATGATGGTGTCAGCTATACAAATCTTTTCCGTTGGACTCTCTCTGGTAAGCACCCCTTTTCTCCTCAATTCTTGATCTTCTATCTTCCTTTGTATCAGATCTAATGCATGATCTGTAGAAACAAGAGGATTTGTGAACAATTTTTTGTTCCGAAACTGCCAAATCCCCCATATAGTGATGCAGATCTGTATAGCTTCATCTTCTTTAACCTGAATTATTTTTTTGTGCACGAGATCTGAGAAATTGAGTTGCTCTTTTTCCAGGTACTCATCCCCCATTGTTCGCCTCCAAATCATCTGTGCTACTTGGCATCTCAGAAAGAGGTGGTCTCTGGTTTCTTCCCCGCTTTGACACAGTCTGCAACTTGGTTCGACTTTCAAGCCCCTTTTCCGGAGTTCTGGTGCAATTGGGATCGCACCATTGGCTACTCTCCATACCAGATGAGTGATCTTCTTCTCCATTTTAAGCTTCCAAAGCCTTTTGTAGCCATTTTCTTTGATCTCTGAACTTTCTCCCCTATTCTCATTTCTCCGCTTCTTTTCATATGCAGCCTTGTATCCAGATCTAACCGTATATTCGCCTGACTCCGTAAAGTGCCATCTCCAACGGTCCTCTGTCGCAGCCGGGGGGATTCTGATGCCCACTATCTCTGAAACATCCATTTCATTCAGGTACTGCCTTAATTTTTCTGTTTTCCACCTTTTAGTATCATCATCAATGAAGTCTGCTACTTTGAGTGCGCTGAGATTTGGCTTTTTTGTGATCAATCTGAAGGTGGACTCTCTGGGTAGCCAAGGGTCAGTGAGCTTGATGTCTCTTCCATTCCCGACTTGCCACCTCATTCCTTCCTGGAGCAGTTTCCGTCCATGAAGGATGCTTCTCCATACAAAACTAGGTGCGTTACCTTCTTCAGCTTCCCATAGATTTTTATTTGCGAAGTATTTTGCCTTTACTACTCTGGCCATGAGGGATGACGGGTCTTGGTATATCCGCCAGGCCTGTTTTGCCAACATAGCCTGGTTAAACACTTTGAAGTCTCTCATAGCAAGTCCTCCCTCTCCAATTGGGTCCTTGATCTTTTCCCATTTAACCCAAGCAATTCCCCTTTCCTTTTGGTTGTTACTCCACCAAAATTGTCGAATTTTTTCCTCTATTTTATCGCAGATATTATCCGGTAACTTGAAACATGACATTGCGTAGCAAGGCACCGCATTTGCCACTGCTTTGATAAGGATTTCACGACCACCAATTGAAAGCATTTTTTCTTTCCACCCCTTTAGTCTGCTAATAATTTTATCAATTATTGCTGCAAATGTAACTGATTTTTGCTTACCAATTGTGGTCGGCAAGCCCAAGTACTGATCGTGCTTTTCACATTCAGGGACTCCACACATACTCTTAATCTCCTCCTTCACTTCAACAGGGACATTCGGGGAGAAAACGACTGCGGATTTTGCTGCGTTGATGGCCTGCCCGGACACTCTTCCATACTTTTCTATTACTTGTTGTAATGATGTAATATCTTGTGATGTAGCCTGTAGAAAAAACATAGAATCGTCAGCGAAAAAAAGATGGGAGACCACTGGTCCTCCCCTCGAGGCTGTCACGGCCTTAATATCTCCATTATCCACCGCCGCCGTGACAGCCCTCGATAACATCTCCCCACAAACTACAAACAAATAAGGGGATAGGGGACACCCTTGCCTCAATCCCCTTTCCGGGACAACTCTCCCGGTAATTTCACCTTCACGGCAGAACTCGTAACTAACTGAGAAAACACACCGTCTAATTAAGCTTATAAATTTAGGGCCGAACCCCAAGTGCTCGAACGTGGACAGCAGAAATTCCCATTCAACTCTATCGTAGGCTTTAGCCATATCGATTTTGAGGGCCATTGCACCTTTTCTCCCCTTCTTTCTAGTTTTAATAGAGTGGATTACCTCAAATGCCGTAATGATATTATCGGTAATAAGCCTCCCCGGGACAAAAGCGCTTTGATTGTCACTAATCAAGTTGCCCAATACCGTTTTCAACCGATTAGCCATCGTCTTCGCTACTATTTTGTAGATCACCGTACAAAGGCTGATCGGTCTATAGTCGGCTGGCCTTCTAGGTTGCTTTGTTTTGGGAATCAACGCCAATAGCGTTCTGTTAAATTCCCCTAACTCTTCACCGTCATTAAGTACTTTCAGACATGCCTTTGTCGTTACCTCACCGACTATCCCCCAGTTTTGTTGGTAGAACCCTGCCGTAAAACCATCTATACCTGGGGCCTTATCAGGCCCCATTTGGAACAAGGAATTTTTGATTTCCTCAGCTGTGTAGCTTTGATCCAGGCCAAACGCCTCCTCCTCAGAGAGCTTTGCTTGCTGTTCACCGAGGAACTTTTCGATTTCAGGTTGGGTGGGGCATTGTGACGTAAAGATCTTTTGAAAATGGTTCTCAAGACACTCGACAATCTCGTCTTCTTTAGTTACCCACGTTCCATCTTCCTTCTCTATGCCTTTGCTGCAGTTCCTAGCTCGTCGTACCGTAGCTCTTCTATGAAAAAATCTTGTATTGCTATCCCCTTGTTGCAGCCACTCTATCCGGGCCCTCTGTCTCCACATCATCTCCTCTCTTTGCAGCACTTCATTGTACCTCCTACTGATCACTTTCAACCTCTCCAGTACCCCTCTAGTCTGGGCCACTCCTTCCAGATACGCCTTTTCCTCCCTTAGTTCTTTGATTTGCTGCTTTACTGACCCAAATTTCTTTTTACTCCAAACTTGGCACTTTCGGGCCAGAGAGAGCAGTTTGCAGCCCAAGTCTTGATCCTCGTCTCTGTTCCAGTTCTCCTGAATAACTTCTTTGAACTGCTCGTGGGTTTTCCACATATTCTCGTAGTGGAAACGCCTTCTCCTTCTTCTCTTATCCTGTATGGACCACTCCATTAGTATAGGTCGATGGTCAGACCTAATACTAACCTGGTGTGTTACCTTTGCACCCCTGAATTTATCCATCCACTCCACATTAGCTAGAACCCTGTCCAGCCTTTCTTTGATGTTGTCATCTTCAACTTGATTATTTGTCCACGTAAACTTTGGTCCCGCAAAACCCATGTCTAACAGTTCTAGATCTTGGATAACATCATTGAAAGCATTCAATTGACTATAGCTTACAAGACGTCCACCCTCCTTTTCAAAACTGTTAGCTATGGCATTAAAATCCCCGCATATGCACCATGCCATACCTGCCACTGGCGCTATCTTCCTCAGCAGCGCCCACGAATTGTATCTCTGATCTTTGTCTGGGTCACCGTAGAAGCCTGTGAGCTTCCACTTGAAGCCGTCCTCTTCTTCTACCAGTGCATCTATATGAAACTGTGAGAACTTTGTGAATTGGACTTTAACTCTATCGTCCCAGAGTAAATCCAGTCCACCTCTTCTTTCAACAGCTCCTCTATAAATCCCATTTGCATACCCCACCTTATTTCTGACCTTCTCCATCTCATATTGTGTGAGTTTTGTCTCCATAAGGAAGACAATGTTTGGGGATAGGAGCCTCATCTGCTCCTTCAAGGCTAGGATCGCACGAGGTTTCCCCAATCCTCGTACGTTCCAACTTAACAAACTCATTGTGCTCGGCGGCCCTGACTATCAGGCGCCGCCGTTGTTGCCTTTGGGTTGTGAGTGGAACTTTCATCCTCTCTGTTTTTTGTGGCTACTGCTTGTAACATCCTTTGTTCAAGATTAACAGCTCTAATTTTATTGCCTCCTTTTGAACTTGCTGCTTGGGCAGGCGGTGGACTGAAATTGAACCCCTGCCCTAACTTCCGTTTGGGTGATGGTGGGGCCTTTGTAGTACCAATAGTACCACTCTTCCTCGCAGCGTCTTTCCAGTTCATCTTCGGGACGGGTAGGGTTTCACTGTTCCCTTCCCCTACAACCTTCCTCCCGTTTTGCCCTTTCTCTAGCGAGTTGACTAGCGCAGCAACTCCCTTTTTTGGCCCTGTATTACCTCCTTTTTCTGACTGGTTCTCGCCTGTTTCTTCCCAACTGGTTCCACCCTTCTCCTTTCTTGTGTCTGGCTTCCCCTTCTCTGCAGGCCCGTTCTCCTCTATCTCACCCACATTCCCGTCGTCTGCCATAGTTTCTTTCCCCTTGTTGTTACTCTCTTCTCCTTTGTCTTGCTGTCCTTCAGTCGGGTTTTCTTCGAATTGTGGGTTGTTCCTCATTACAACTTCAGCCGGTACTGTCTCTTCGCCCTGATTGTTGTTTTGGTCCTCCTCCATAACGTTGGCTTCTTTGTTTAGGTCAAAGTTGCCATCGTTTCTGCCGTCATCCTCTCTGTTTGGTGCCTGTTCACTCTTCCGTCTTGTCTTCCTCTCGACGTCCCCTTGTACCGCCCTTGTCTTCTTGGGGGGATGGTAAAGCATCTTGTCCCCATAACCTTCCTCTTCCGGGTTTTCAGCCCCCTCCCTCTTTCTATCGCAGTCTCGGCTATGGTGATCTAGGAAGCCACACCATCTACACAAGTTTGGTAGCCTCTCATACTTGAAATCTAACCAAACCTGTTTTTGCTTGATTATAACATATACTCCTCGTGGTAATGGTTCAAAGATCGGCATCCCCATCCGTACACGAACATAATTTTGGAGCCCTTCGCTGTCGACTTTCGGATCTGACTGGATTATATCCCAGATATTTTGTACGGCTCTTCTTCCTGCTTGCTCCGTGACTAAGTGAACAGGGAGATTATGAACCTGCACCCATACATCCATTGTTTCGAATCTAGGGTTGTCCGTGTTGTCCCCGAGCAACCAAGGCTTCATCATGAGCATGGCCCCATCAAAGACCCAAGGACCCCCTGATGAGATCCGATCAAGAAGAGCTTTGTTTGGGAACTTAAGAAGAAAAGTATTTCTACTAACATGGTAGAAATTGACATGTTCGCCTTTATTCCATACCCTACGGAAGAAGGTCTTCATCGCTTTCGGATCTACTTCTTTATCGATGAGAAATCTCCCGATTAGGCACCACTCGAATCCTTTCTCCGCTTGTGTACAAAACTCATCATCAAACTCGATTGCTGTAGCTTCTTTTGCCGTGAGCTTGAATGGATCGTACGTTCCTTCAGCCGTCTCCATTCTAGGGTTTTCGTCTCTCTCCGACTTCTACGGAGCCTTCTTGCCCTCCTTTCTTATTTAAGTTATTTACTCTGAAGTTGTTCTTGTTATAAAGAAATTCAATTTGAATCCGTCTTATTAAAATCAGGTGAAAAGATAAGAAGGGTTACCATAACAACATAGAGTAGAATGAAACGTATTTGTTTTCTGATATAAATTAATCTGTAGTTGGATTTTGTATTCATTGTCCTAGTGGGACATGTGTAAGCGATTTCATGAAAACTTTATCCAAATATGTCATAAAATAAAAATAAATAAATAGAGGATATATATATTGGTAGGATAATGTATGTAGAAACAGTCGTTTATATTATTATTTTTTCAAAAATTGAAGTATTAGAAGACAGTGTCTTAACCACAAAAAGCTCAATCTAGTGCACGATGTATTAGAATGCATTAATCCCACTTCACTTGACATATCTATGTATAGTGCCTTCAATCTATGTTATGAAAGTGTATTGGATATACGTTTTTGGTTCATATCTGGCATGTATAAGCCTCCACATTTGGTACACCTATTCATCAAGATAATGTATAATTTTATTTCCTTTCTTTATTAGGACTACAAACCTTTCATTAAGCCTCAGTTGGTTATGACTTCAACTTCTTATAAAGCGTATAAGTCCTATACATGTGTCTGCACCTTAGGCTGGTATGTCTGGTTTACAACATTAGCCGTATTAGTCGAGATTAGACTCCTTTAGAGGGACTAATAAGTAACTATGCGTTTGAAAAGATGAGGCCTGAGAGGGACTAATGAGCAAATGACATAACTTAAGAGATAACATAAAAGAAAGAGTAAATGCAGATTGGTCCCTTCTACTTCATTATAATTCCAATAGGCTTCCCTCTCCCATAGAATCCAACATTGTTCATAGTCTAACAAGCGAAGCCAAAAGTATGAGTAATAGTAGGAGAGAAATCAACAATGGTAGCTTGACAAGCTTCTTGGACAAGCCAGTGATCGAGCAACCATGTTGGCATCTCTAAAGCAATGCTCTAGCTTCAAGTGAGTGAGGCTAGAAACAGCCGCATGCAATCAAAGATAGGGGCTCCTCAAGATGAGAACTAGGTACAGTAGATGAAATATCTTAAGAGACACTGTTAGCACACCGCAACGTCTCTCTGCGTTCCAGAGACCTCCAGCAAAAATCCACATGATCAGCCACAAAAGCAAGAGTAAACACCCAAAGTAGCACATATAGTATTGGCTCTCTCATCCAAATTCATGTTCATGTGATTTCCACCATATTAGAGGTGCGATGAGCTGATATTTTTTTAAATTTCTTCCAAAAGATTTGCTGCCAGTGTACCTCTGCAATTCCACATTAGTACATTCATTTGGAAATTGAACACCTCCTAATTGTGGCACATTTAGTTCACAGGTTGGGAGTCCATCGCTGCAGATTATTTTTGGGATAAATTTTCCTTCTTAAGAGTATGAAATGACCATTGAAGCCCCTCAAAGATGTATAAATTAATTTATTTCAGGACCGTAATACCATTTAATCATTACTTCTGTCATAAAAACAAGGTGAATATACAATCTTGTCATTAAGCTTAGTTAAGCTGTAATTTACACATTTAATGGGCAGCAGTGATCAGTCCACATCCTAAAAGGCATATTTATCACAAAGACTGTTGACAGTGACGAAATCCCACCCTAGACTAACAACTTCACAATTAAGAGAAGGGTTCTGAAGTTTGGCACACTAGGGAGTAACATTTTCATTACCCAAATTGAAAAGGGCAAAAGTGTCTTTGTACCAAAATTGAGAGGATGAAAGCGTCTTTTACCCAAAGTATATATACTAACTCTAGAATGTAAGTTTAATAATGAACTAATGATTGAGAGGTATAACCACTATTAGCATGGGACACAAAACCTCTTACAATCATATGCCAAAATAAGTATGATAGGTCTCCACCTAGTACTCCATAGTCCATCTCTACCTTCCAACAACGACAGATGGTTTTAGCATCAACTTAAAATACAATTATAAATTGAGAGAGAGAAAGAGAGGGGCGTGATTTGTGGTATGTAGAAGAGCATGGAAGGATGGCATTTGAACAATTTAATGGTGTGTGATCAGTCAAAAAAGGGTTTATGTGATAGATCGCAATATAAACTTCAGGTGATGAAAGGTGACAATTATTAATCCGTCTACAACACAGCTAGCCTAACATAAACCTTTTATATGCTACTACTTCTTTTTCCGAGAAACTATATGCGACTACTTGTGTGTCATCATTTTCATTCCGACTTAAAAACTCCCCTTTGTACCAATATGATTGACATTAAAGGGTACATACAATAAGATATATAAGAAAATACTTAATTTTTTTGTTATAGCGCGTCAATAAAATAACATATATACTAACACGTGTTGAGTTTTACATACTCAGTGTATTCTTACGTGTGTTTTATGTAAAATAGGAAATAACGTTTGAATTGAATCACGATTGTCTTAGCAAAGCATGCATTAAAGGAACATGGACCTGAAATAGCTGATAGTGTCAGATTTTTTGTGCAAGTGCCGGATTATGATAATTGTCTATTATAAGCTACCACATCATTGAGCATCAAAATTTTACTAGTTCGTAAAATAACAATTGGAGCTTCCTTGTAAAATTCGTTACGGAATCACAAATTGCCGAATATGAAAAATTTGTTCTTTCGAGGGTCTAACGAGAAAATGAGGTGCTTCTGGTTAAGTGTTCAGTTATGATTTCTTGCTAATTATAACTAAAATTTATAATTAACATCTAAAAGAAGAAATAGATTCTCGAGAAGAAAAGAGAATAAAATAAAAGATGAAGCACATGGAGTTGGCCCGTATAGTGGTGGTGTAGATGCTTTTCATTTTGAGGTAAATTTTTAAGAGAAGATAATATTATTTTAAGAAGTATTTTAATTGCCTACAAGTTCCTGCGGCTACCCAATGATTAATCGTTTTTGAAAATGATATGAACCGACTAAACTGCTGAATAAACAATTCGTATGGTGCTCAATTGTGACATTAGTGGTGTAGACAAACTCAACTATATATGATGTAATTCTAAAAAAAATCACACTAGCTACTTTCCAAAAAAAATACTCCACTGCTTGATAACATTTTCTCACGCCAAGTGAGTCTAACACATTAATCAGACCACTAAGGCCCTGTTTGGATACCTTTGTTTGGTTAACTCCCAAAAAAAGTTAACCAAAATTTCAACCCAAAATTTTTAGGACCCACATTCCACTCATTTTTCTACTCACATAAAAGTCAAAACCTCAAAACCAAAACCATTAAATCCAAACATCCACATGATTTGGTTAACCAAACTAGCCCAATCTTGTTATCCAAACAGGGCCTAAAAGGATGTACTTACTTTTTAGCTTATGATTTTCTGAGTCACAACTAAAAATGTTAAAACACTGAATTTTAACGTAACTAACTTCAAAAGTCTTCAACTATGCATCAAACTTGGAGAACATTATGTAGGGTTTATGTGTGAAAAATGTGTACCACATCCGAATATATTTTTCTTGATGAACTGAAAATATTATAGAACTAAGGCAAAACAGTATGTTTAGGAGTTAGAACACTATTACAATCCTTGAAAGACACAAAAACACAAAAACACGGCGAACGACAGTAGCCAAACAAGGTTAACAATATTCACATTGAGAGAAAAATATATAACATGACTTGATTTGGAGTGGAATAATGCTTAATTCTCGAAATCAAAATGACTAAATTTGAAAGGGCCAAAACATAGTTCTCAGGTTAAAATGTTCAGGAGTTAATTGAAAGATAATACAGAACTTTGTAGGGGTCGTCTGCCCACCCCTCCTTGTGTCTGCCATTGGCTCTAATATGTCTCTAAGCCACAATGGTGATACTACCGCTAAAACACATTCCAATTGTTGATCAACATTGATACTTCAAAAGACTTTAACTATGTATATATTGAGTCTTCAAAAGACTTTAAATTAAAAGTGCATGAAAATTGAAAGTGCATGAAATTTTGTGTCACAAAATGCATTTTGCAAATAGGTTTAGTGTCAATTATCCTTTTTAGAATTATAGTCACATGACTTTAACTTCCAATAATAACAATGCACTCACATTTTTAATTACTACAAGCATCTCGACACTTCCTTCAAAACCATAGAATTATTTGCATGAAAAGTGCATTTGTGCATGAAATTTTGTGTCACAAAATGCATTTTGCAAATAGGTTTAGTGTCAGTTACCCTTTTTAGAATTATAGTCACATGACTTTAACTTCCAATAATAACAATGTACTCACATTTTTAATTACTACAAGCATCTCGACACTTCCTTCAAAATCATAGAATTATTTGCATGAAAAGTGCATTTGTGCATGAAATTTTGTGTCACAAAATGCATTTTGCAAATAAGTTTTGTGTCAATTACCCTTTTTAGAATTATAGTTAACTTCCAATAATAACAATGCAATCACATTTTTAATTACTACAAGCATCTCGACACTTCCTTCAAAACCATAGAATTATTTGCATGGTCTTGGAGTCAATCATCATTTTCGGAAAAGCAAACTCCTTATTCATTGAATCTCCGTAGAAGAATCACATTCGCTTTCCGTAACTTCCAAAGTATGACAAGAAGTGAAGAAGACATGAACCTTGAAAGGTTTTAGGGGTCTATTTGAAGTTGAAACCAACCACAGCGCAGTGGTAAAAGTTGGTAGACTTGGAGATGAAATCATACTTTGCATCTCTTTCTCAAGAAAACACATATGGACTCTGCTTGTAAGCTCTCCCTTACAATGTGGTTCATGAGTGTCTTCTTCTCAAAATTAAATATATATCGCTTCTCATATTGACCATATGGTCGATCTAATCCAACATTAATGGGTGGTTCTTGGAACAACATTAGTGCATCGGCCACTTGCAAAGGTAAGAAATTATAATAATTAATTAGTCTAATGATTCAAAGAAACTACTAATAAGAACTCATGCATCATGCACGTATTGTTTGGTTAATACTAACCATCCACAAAACAACGAGTGGAATCTCATGTTGATCTGTCCTTTTCTTGTCCTTTATGCCATTCCAAGTTGTTGGAAGATTCCTCAATCTTTTTATCAACCAATTCATGTTAGACATTCTTTTCAGCTCCTTAAGGTAAATTTTTAATGTACAAAAGTGCTAAACAAACTTGTTCACCTCTATTATTTTTGGTTTACAGTAAAATCTCCATAAAACAATACTGGGTGACTAATACTTTTAATAACATTAATAATTTTCTTTGGGTCCCACCTTATTACCAGTTCAAACTTGGACATCAATCGATTGAAGATAATTTTTTTGAGAAATTCTAGTGTACATTTAAGGTCCCGAGGAAACTATAAATAAATAATTGTTAAAAAAAAAAAAAAAAACCTCTGATACAATATATATGTTATCCACCTAAGCATCCTAAATGTTAGAATTGTGCCTTAAATCAACTAACAAAACGGGCAACAATACAAGAGAAAATCAACCGGAGACATTTTGGAGGATCAGTAGCAGAGAGCTTGCACGAGCAATTTGCAAGAACAGAAGCTTGCTCGCACGAGCAAGTTCGGAGCTGTGGTATTTTGGGTTGTTTCCTTGTTGCTTTGGGGCGGTTTCGAGTTACTTTGGCAGCAAGTCTAGGTTCCCTTATGTCTATAAAAGGGTTTCACATCGTACCTAAGTGAGTGTGGTGTATTTTCTCATACTCGGGGTTTCTCCCATCAGTACTAATCTAGTTTTCAGGTCGTGGACGTAGCTAACATGATCGTTAGTAAATCACGTTAAATTTCTTTCTCGATCTTGTTTCGTGTTGTTTTATCTGTTCTTTTCTCGATACCCTCCGTTTTAACACTAAAAACGTTAGTAAAATATGAATCTAAATTTACTAACTTTTTGTTGATCTTCAAATATGTATTGATCTCATACTTAAATCTCTCATTTGCACCCAAGATTTGTATTCTCATATTTTGATAAAAATATATGAAGAGTTGGTGTCGTTTGCAACGCTTCTTTTCGAGTGATCGGTTGCAAAGTTACTGAATCATCATCCTCTTCATCATCTAACCATTTTTGAAATATATCAGCCACTGTATCTTCTAAACTCTGAACTTCATAACATTCATTACAATTCTCACCAGAAAATTCTAGCACCATTTGATTTGTATAACGCATAGCAGCGGTCATGTTCTCAAGCCCACGAATGTCTTCTACGGAAGTTTCATAGTTAAAATTATGTGTGTTGATGGAGCGCCCTCTCTAAAATGGCTACATAATTTGATATCGTGTCTGGACTTAAGTTTCTCAAACCAACCATGTGAAGGGAGATGCTTATAAGAATTCTCAGGAAGTGATGCGGGGCACATTTCTTGGAAATATTCGCCACCTTCGGAATTACTATTGTTGTCAAAGCGTAGAATCAGTGGTAAAATTGAAGGGTTAAAGATTCGGGTCAAGTTATACCTTATTCTGACTAGAAACTGATTTATAAGGATTAGTCATGATAGTTCACGAGCATTGCCTTCGTATGTTCAAATTCAGCCTTTTAAGGGGTCGAAACATAAGTTTTTTTTGCAACTTTAGTACTATTTATGTTGTCAATTAGGTCTTCGTCTTAGACCAAATTTAGGTAAATTTATCTCCCAAATGCTACTTTGCTGAGAATTATAATTTATAAAGATTTTAGAATTTCTTCCACTTTTGACAAAAATAATTCCAGGTAATTAAGTTCGATATGTGGACTTATTTTGACAGTTTTTGGATTATTGAAATTTATATGGAGAGTTTTCTCTTGTGTTTTTCCCCCTCATGTCCCTTTGCTTCCGCTACTTGATCATCCCTTCACGGTAATCGTTATCGGCCATACGTTAGTTGGTATCAGATCCTTAAGAGGGTTTTTACCTATCAACAATAAAATGTGCTCATCCTCGTGGTCGGGGGGAGGAAGTCTCCTAATATGATTAGATCGTCCAAGTCATGATGCTTACCGAGAATTTACAACGAAAAAAAGACCTAATCCATCGCCTCAAGATGCGGGATTTGGAGAGGCAAGACAATTTTCTAAACCTGCACTTGGCGGCGTGAAGTTCTAGCACTATAAAGCCGTGATCAAGATCCCCTGCATCCGCGATCCACCTAGCCAATATTTTGACTGCGACTCGTAGCCAGCGCTCGAGATCTTATACACCACGATCCCCGCAGTCAGAACGGACGTTGTGGAGGACCGAGTTTAAAATTTGATCCACCCAAATACTCATGTAAGTCACAATTCGATGGCTTCTCCGAATTGCTTCACAAAAGGGGGAACTAATTGTTGAGGAAGTTGAACATAATTCCTATTATATAACTTTTTTATGATAGTATTTAATCTTTATGTTATGGTGGTGTGGATTGTAGAAATCCTTGTGTTTATGAAGATTATGGAGAAGAAGGCGAAGTTTTGATCGTGGAGGATTGGGATCGCTCTTCCTATATTCCAATTCCACTTGAGGTAATTTTCAGTTATACTCCATCAGCTTGTTCATCAAATATTGTTATTGGACAAGATGATGAAGATGACGGTATGAAAATAGAATTAAATAAGTCGTTGAGTTTTTCAATCAAGTTGTCAAATTTTTATTGATATCCTTCTTGGGGGAGAGGATCTTTAAAGTGACTAAACTGAACTCGAGGTTAAGTTATTTTAAAGAGAGGTGACTGAGGCATGACCGATTTCCTAGGATATTTTTAGCTTTGGAAAGACTGTTTTGATCAAAGTTTAGAATCGTGATCATAATTGGAGACTTAAAGTTTCGGGTGAAGTTATGCCTTATGTCGAAAAAAGATAGCGTTCTGAAGATAACTCATGATAAATCATGAGCACCCCCTCGATCTGGTCAAAATTGTCCACTTAAGGATTGAAATAATCGCGGTATCTCTTTATAGTAAAATTTTGTTTGTTTATTAGTTCCTCCTTCTAAACCCTCGAGCCCCATCGAAGAATGTGACAAAGAGTCCCCCCTCCCCCAAGGGGAGAAAAGCCTCCAAAACCCCTATGATAATCCTTCCACACAAAACAACTTAGCTGACAACTACTCTGTTGAAAAAATGCAAAAACATCGCGAGGCCAATGGAACCCCCGCCGGCGAATCCTCTCTGAAAGGGGAGTGTGCAGATGATATGCAGCACATATACTCTAGAAGGGGGGGTTGAATAGAGTATGCCAACTTTTTACAAAAATTGAGGAGGAAAAGAGTTTTAGTTCAAGTGCAAAGGAGTTCAAGGCCTTGAACACAAATTCAAGCCTTTGAAATTCAATACAGGTTGCAATGAAACAGACAAGTCTTTTTCAAGTCCTTGAAAAGAGTTTCAAACCCTTGAAAAACAGACAAGTTAAGTGCTGTAAAAACTATGAATGTGAATGAACTGTAAATGCAAGAGACGAATGATTTATAGAGTTCAGTCCACTTGGACCTACGTCTCTACCTCACGGATCTTCTCCATGCAGGATTTTCAACTCAATTCTTATTAATCAAAAGCTAAGCCCTATATCTCAAGCACAGAGAGTTCCCTTACTCTGTTACAGCTTGTGGTTCTCCCTAACCTATCTAGTACCTGCTCTAGCTAACTGATTAACTAATAATTATCTATTGTTCACTTTGAAGAATCCTTGAGAATGAAGTATAGAAGTATTACAGAAATGAATTACCAATAAAGCACAATACAGAAGAACACTGGAATGTAGAACTGCAGTAAAGAATGCAGTGAACTTCTGTGAGTTGGATTGTGAGAGTGGTGAACTTATTTAATGCTTGTTAAGCCAGAATTGTGTCTCTCTTTTTGCCCGTTGAGTGTTGTGTTTTTTTGCTTCAAATTGAGCTCCATTTATACTGTTTAAAGCTCTGCAAATCTTCCTAGATTTTCAACAACAACTTCCTATTTTGTAGGAAACAAACTTTGACTCTCTTATGAGCTCTCTCCAACGGATAGTTGATCACAATCTTCAGAGATATTGTTGTGATCTTGTCTTTAAACACTCTGAGAAGCTGTCATGAGTATTTGATTGATCACAGGATCATCTTCACTAAGTGATTTCCTTCCTGCAAAAGTCAGATAAGGAAACAAATCCTGCATATATAGGAAAAATTTCCCTGCAAAACTGAGTCAAAATAATGGATTAAACATGTTAGATATATCAAAACAGTTTGTCTTTCATCATCAAATAATAACACATCAAGTACAGGGGTGAGAGAGATGGAATCAAATCAAAAGAATTCAGAAAAACACCCCCTCAGAACTTGTATGCAGGTCAGACAGTTTCAAGGCTTTGAATCCTGGTTCAAGGCCTTGAAATAACTCTGCTATTTCAAGCCTGTGAAACCAGATTTAAGGCTTTGAAAACTGGTTCAAGGCCTTGAAATACCTGAGTATTTCAAGTCCATGAAACATGTATTTTTACAATCTTCCCCTTGATGAAAGACAAAACCTCAACTGTTTTGATTCTAGGTTTCTGCAAAAAAATACTGATTAGCACAGAATAGTAACAACACAGTAAGTCCAAAAGATCCAACTTAATAATGAACAAAAGCAAAAACTGCAAGTAAATTGCAGAAAATCCTACTGACCAAAAGATATGTCATCTAAAACGAATTAAAATCAAAACAACCTAAGATTTTTCTCACCCTTTTTGACTTTCATCAAAAAGAATGAGAATATGTTGGATCAGTGTCTGGAAATTTTTGAAAGTAAAAGTCTTAAAAAGAAAGAATGTGAAAGAAAGAATAGGTAGGATTAAGGGGTTGGCTCTTCATCTCCATCCTGATCTCCCTCTCCTTCCCTACTATTTTCATCATTGGCTTGGACTTCTTGTGAAACCATATCTAGTTCCTCAATGAAAGAACTGATCTTATCTATAACACTGTTAAACAAGAAGGTGAGTCCTTCCAAAGCTATTCTTCCATGCTTTAGTTTCTTCTTCACAGCCATCCTTTTCTGTTGTGCGGAGGGTATTTTGTGATCCTTCTTTCCTGTTTTCGATGCAGCTATAGACTTGAACGAATCCTTCTCATGTTTTCCATAGTTGGATACAGGGTACACTCCATAGGATCCTGAAGTAGTGTCTGAGTCTGGAATGAGAATTTCTTTTCCTTTTCCTTTGACTCCTGTGTCTATCTTTTTCTTGTGTCTCCTAGGACTTCCAATATGGATTTCCTTCTGCTTCTTCTGTGAAGATGCTGCGGTTTGTTCCTTCTTGCCAATTGCTAGAATCTGGTCCTTTTTCACGATCTTCTTGGGTGGTGAAGACTCATGTTCTTCATCAGTAAAGCTCTTTGACACTGAGTCTCCACTGATAGTTAGAACCTTTTCTTCAGTTATCTTTCTCTTCTTCTCAGAACTAGGTTTTGATCCTCCGGCCATTTTGATTATTTCTGAGGCTCTTCTAGTGCTCATTAGGGTTTGGGAGAAGAATAGAGAGATGTGAATTTGATACGGAGTGAAGGAGAAGAGAAGAAGATAAATACTCAGAGAGTTTGTATTTGAAAAGGAAACTACAATATTTTTCTGATCTTAAAAGATCTGTAATGATCAACAAAGATTCAAATCTTTGAGGCCGTTGGAAATAAATAATTTAATACTATATTTGGCTGAAAATCCATTTTAAAAAAGGTAGGGGCAATATTGAGAAAATATCTAAAAAGATAGCACCCAATACTGAATGATCAAATACTTATTCACTAATCAGTTATAAGACTTATTTTCAAGGCTTTGAAAATAGTTTTCAAGGTCTTAAAATTTTGTTAAGCTGAAACACATAATAACTTACCTTCCTTACCTGATGCTCTCCCTAAACCAATACATCTTTACTTAGCATGCCTAATTCCAGTCTTAGAGCTGAGAATCTTTATCTGGCAATGGTTTAGTGAAGATATCTGCAAGTTGCATGTTAGTAGAAACAAATTCAAGAACAATATGACCTTTCTCAGCATGATCACTGATGAAATGATGCTAACATCAACATGCTTGGTTCTTGAATGATATACTGGATTCTTTGTAATAGATATTGCACTAGTGTTGTCACACTTGATGGGAATACTTCTGAAATCAATCCAAGATCCCTTAATTGTTAGCAATCCATAACACTTGTGAACAACATGCTCCAGCAGATATATATTCAGCTTCAGCTGTTGATAAGGCAATTGAGTTTTGTTTCTTGGAGTGCCAGCTAATCAGAGATGATCCAATAAATTGAAAAGTTCCAGAAGTGCTTTTTCTATCAACTTTGTAACCTGCAAATTCAGCCTCTGAAAATCCAGGCAAAGAGAAGTTAGAATGTCTTGGATACCAAAGCCCTAAGTCTTTGGTACCATTGAGATATCTGAATATTCTTTTCACATCAGTTAAGTGTGATTCCTTTGGATCAGCTTGAAATCTTGCACACATACACACACTGAACATGATATTTGGTCTACTAGCAGTAAGGTATAGCAATGATCCAATCATACCTCTATACTCTTTCACATTGACACTCTTACCAGATTCATCCTTATCTAAAGACTGTGTAGAACTCATTGGAGTCTTGATATCTTTGGATTGAGACATGTTGTACTTGTTCAGCAAGTCCCTAGTATACTTGCTTTGATGCAAAACGATGCCCTTCTTCAATTGATGTATTTGAAGTCCAAGGAAGAAGTTCAACTCTCCCCTCATACTCATTTAAAATTCCCTGCTCATAAGACGTGAGAATTCTTTGCATAGAAGATCATTAGTAGCTCTAAACAGAATATCATCAACATAAATCTGAACTACAAGTAAATCTTTCTCATGAGTATTTATGAAAAGGGTCTTGTCTACCAATCCTCTTTTGAAATCATACCAAACCCTTGGAGCTTGTTTCAAACCATAAAGAGTTTTGTCAACTTTATAAACATGATCTGGAAACTTATCACTTTCAAAAACAGGATATTGTGCAACATAAACTTCTTCTTGTAAGTAGCCATTCAGAAATGCACATTTTACATCCATTTAAAATAGTTTCATATTTTTGAAAGATGAAAATGCAAGCAGAAATCTAATTGCTTCTAACCTGGTAACTAGAGCAAAAGTTTTCTCATAATCAATACCTTCTTCTTGATTGTAACCTTGAGAAACTAACCTTTCTTTGTTTCTGATCACTTTAAAATCCTCATCCAATTTGTTTCTAAACACCCATCTGGTACCAATGACGGACTGGTTTGTATGTGGAGGAACTAGGTTCCACACCTTGTTTCTTTCACACTCATTGAGTTCACTTTGCATAGCTATAATCCATCCTGCTTCTTGTAAAGCTTCATTCACAGTTTTGGGTTCTACAAGAGAAATGAAAGCATTGAAGGCTCAAAGATTCTTCAACTGTGATCTTGTTTGTGTACCAGTGGTTGGGTCAGAGACGATATTGTCAGTTGGATGAGATGAAAGATATTTGAATCTCTTTATTGGATACCATGGTTCAGGCTCTCCATATATCTTCTCTGGTATTGAAGTAGTGGCATGATCATTCATCTCTTTCTGATCATCTTTTTCAAGGCTTTGATCTCTATTTTCAAGGTCTTGAGACCTGTTTTCAAGGTCTTGAAAATGGCTTCTGTTTCCTTCTGAACCTTTCTTGAACCCAAGAGAGTTCTCAGCTTCTTCTTCTGATTCATGCTTGTTCAGATTCAAGTCTGCAAAACTTTCACTCAAACAACCATCATAGCTTTCATCAAAAATAACATGAATACTTTCTTCAATAATCTTGGTTATTTTATTATAAACTCTATAAGCTTTGCTAGTAAGAGAGTAACCAAGAAATATACCTTCATCACTTCTTGTATGAAACTTACCCAAGTTGTCCTTACCATTGTTGTGGACATATATCATGTGCCACCACAAGGGTTTGAAGTATGAGATGTTTGGCTTTCTCCCTTTGAAGAGTTCATAGGGGGTTTTCTTCAATATAGGTCTGATCAAGCACCTGTTCAGAATAAAGTTTGTTGTATTCACAGCTTCTGCCCAGTAATGTTTTGACAACTTATTTTCTAGAATCATTGTCCTTGACATGTCTTCAAGAGTCATGTTCTTTCTTTCAACAACTCCATTCAGTTGAGGAGTTCTAGGAGCAGAGAAATTTTGAGAGATACCATGCTTAGCAAAGAACAAATCAAATTCTAATTGATCAAACTCTCTACCATGATCACTTCTAATTGAAGCAATGGGTAGGTTTTTCAAGTTTTGAAGCTCTCTGCTAAGCTTTGAAAATTCAGAGAGGGATTCAGATTTTTCTTTCAGAAACATAACCCAAGTATATCTAGAATAATCATCTACAATAACTAGCATATATCTCTTACCTTTTGGAGTTGGTGTCCTAATAGGACCACACAAATCCATGTGAAGTATTTCAATAGGTCTAGAAGTACTTACAAACTTCTTTGGTTTGAATGAGCTTCTGGTCTGCTTAACCTGAGCACAAGCTTTGAAAACTTCATCTTCTTTGAACTTGATAGATGATAATCCTCTTACCAGGTATTTGGAGATCAATTTGTTCAAGGAATGCAAGCTAATGTGACGAAGCTTTATGTGCCAAACCCTTGAATCTTCTTTCAAGGTCTTGAGACACTTTAAGCTTTTACCTGCAACTTTGTTAGTCTGAAAGGTATAAACGTTGTTTGATCTAGAGGCTGTGAGAATGCAATTGCCTGATTTCTCATTTTGCACCACACACTTCTCTTTATCAAAGATAACCTTATTACCATTATCACAAAGCTGAGATACACTAAGCAAGTTAAAGTTCAAATCATCAACTAGATATACATCAGAAATAGAATTTTCAGAGTCTGTACCAACTTTACCAATACCAAGAATGTTACATTTGCCTTTGTGACCAAGAGTAATTGAACTTCAGATTGCTCTTTCAATTATGAGAAAAGAGATCTATTTCCACTCATAAGTCTTGAGCAACCATTGTCCATAAACCACTTCTGTTCTTTGATGTTGGTGACAACCTGCAAAACACCAATCACTGCCTTACCCAGCTGTTAGACCAAGTGTGGAATTTGAAATCATACTCAGGATCAACCATGTTAGGTGGTCTAACCCCTTTAGGAACCCTAATATGCCTGGCTTGTCCTTTAAGGTTGAAATGGAAATGTGTTCCTCATTATATGAGGGTCTCTTCTTCTGAAAGGACAAGTCATCTTCATATGACCAATTTTGTTACAAAAATAACACTTAGGAGAAGTTTTGCTTCCAGCTTTCACAAATATGGTATTGTTATTTTTAGGAAAACTTGGATTGTATCCAATACCAGTTTTATGAACAGACTTTGAACTTCCTCCAAGAATCAAGTTTAACTTTTGTTCTGAGCCTGCAAGCTTGACTTTGACTAATTCAGCTTCTTGAAGTTTCTCAGCAAGAGTAGTCTTTTGTTTATCTAATTCATCAACCTGATGTTTTAGATTAACAAGGTTGTTACTCTGTAAAGAGTTCTCAGTGACTACTTCCTTGACTTGTGTTTTCAAGGCTTTGAAACTGGTTTTCAAGGTCTTGAAATCACTGTCAGTTTTCTTCTGAGAGATTTCAAGATTCTGATTTAGACAAACAAGTTATAAATTCTCTTTTGCTTGCTCATGAACTTTTTCTTTCAAAAGTATAATCTTTCAGATAATCTTCTTCATTTAAAAGCATTGTTCTGAGATAATCTGAAAGAGAATCTTTTGAATTTGAAATCAGACAATTTACCATTACCTCAATGTTCTTCTAAGAACTTTCATCATGCTTGCCATGAAGCATAGGTTGGCATGTTCTTCTTCAGATTCAGATTCACTTGAGCTATCAGAATCATTCCATGAAGCTATCATAGCTTTATTTCTCTTGTCATGATCTTTCTTCTGGAAGTTCTTGCTTTTCTTGTGTGGACAATCTCTTATCAAATGTCCTGCATCACCGCAATCAAAGCAGTTCATGACTTTGGTTTTATTTTGTGAAGAAGGCTTACCTTTGTAGTCCTTGCTACTGGATGATCTATTTCTTTCTCTGTTGAAGTCTTTGTGTCCAAATTTTTTCTTCATCTTGAGAATTCTGGTCAAGGCTTTAGAGATTAATGCAAAAGGATCTTCATCATCTTTAGTTTCAAGGCTTTGAGTTTTCTCATTCTCTTTGGCCTTGAGTGCTATGTTCTTGACACCTTCAGGTATCCCTCCATCAGCTTCATTCATGGATATTTCATGTCTCAGTAGTTTGCCTTGTAGGTCATCAAGTTGTAGTAATGAAAGATCTTGAGCTTCTTCAATGGCTGTTGTCTTTGGTTCCCATTTGGATCTTGGAAGACTTCTCAGTATCTTCCTTACCTTTTCTTCATTGGAAATATGTGTTCCCAAAGAATCAAGGTTGTTAACAATGTATGTGAACCTCATGAACATCTCTCTGATTGACTCATCTGCATTCATCTTGAATAGCTCATATTGTCTGAGATAGATGTTGATCTTGGTTTGCTTGACTTGACTAGTTCCTTCAAATTTCACCACAAGCTTATCCCAGATTTCTTTGGCAGTCTTGCAGCCTGAAATTCTGTTGAATTCATCTGTACTCAAAGCACAATACAATATGTTAATAGCTTTGTAATTCTTATATAATTGTTCTAATTCAGAAGAAGAGAGTGAGTCTTCAGTTTTGGGAGTTTTGATCCCATCTTTCTCTGTAAAGAAAGTGTGAGGTCCATTCCGAATAATGGTCCAAAGCTCTATGTCTTGATCAATGATGAACATCTTCATCAAGGCTTTCCAGTGAGCAAAGTTGTATCAGCAAAATAGAGGAGGTATGTTAGAAGCTCTTCCATGTGAGAAACCACCTTCACCTGCAGACTCATGATCACCAGATGGTTAAATCTTATACAGTGATACAAGCTATGATACCAATTGAAAGGGGAGTATGCAGATGGATATGCAGCACAGATGCTCTAGAAGGGGGGGTGAATATAGTATGCCAAATTTTTGCAAAACTTGAGGAGGAAAATAGTTTTAGTTCAAGTGAAAAGGATTTCAAGGCCTTGAACACAAATTCACGCATTTGGAATTCAATACAGTTTGCAATGAAACAGACAAGTATTTTTCAAGGCCTTGAAAAGAGTTTCAAACCCTTGAAAAACAAACAAGTTTGAGTGCTAAAAAATATGAATGTGAATGTACTGTAAATGCAAGAGACAAAGGATTTATAGAGTTGAGTCCACTTGGACCTACGTCTCTACCTCAGGGATCTTCTCCCTGCAGGATTTGCAAATCAATTCTTATTAATAAAAATCTAAGCCCTAGATCTCAAGCACAGGGAGTTCCCTTACTCTGTTACAACTTGTGGTTCTCCCTAACCTATCTAGTACCTGCTCTAGCTAACTGATTAACTAAGAATTCTCTATTGTTCACTGTGAACAATACTTGAGAACGAAGTATAGAAGTATTACAGAAATGATCTACCAATAAAGCACAATACAGAAGAACGGTGGAATGTAGAACTGCAGTAAAGAATGCAGTGAAATTCTGTGAGTTGGATTGTGAGAGTGACGAAGTTCTTTGATGCTTGTCAATCCAGAATTGTGTCTCTCTTTTTTTTCCGTTGAGTGTTGTGTTTTGTTGCTTCAAAATGAGCTCCATTTATACTGTTTGAAGCTCTGCAAATCTTCCCAGATTTTCAGCAACAACTTTCTATATTTTAGGAAACAAACTTTGACTCTCTTAACAGCTCTCTCCAACGGATAGCTGATCACAATCTTCAGAGATATTGTTGTGATCTTGTATTTAAACACTCTGAGAAGTTTTCATGAGTCTTTGATTGATCACATGATCATCTTCACTAAGTGATTTCCTTCCTGCAAAAGTCAGATAAGGAAACAAATCCTGCATATATAGGAAATAAAATTTCGCTGCAAAAATGAGTCAAAATAATGGATTACAAATGTTAGATATATCAAAAATGTTTGTCTTTCATCAAAAATTAATAACATATCAAGTACATGGGTGAGAGGGATGGAATTAAATCAAAAGAGTTCAGAGAAACTCCCCCTCAGAATATGTATGCAGGTCAGACAGTTTCAAGGCTTTGAATCCTGGTATTTCAAGCATGTGAAACCTGATTCAAGGCTTCGAAAACTGGTTCAAGGCCTTGAAATACTCAGGTTCAAGGCCATGAAACCTGTGAATTTACAATCTCAACTGTCGGAAGAGCTCTAAAGATCAAGGGGTACACGAAAACTCCCACCTTAGACGGAAAATTGGGAAACCAGAGTCTGAAACACCACAGAAAAGGTTCAGGATGATTATGCAAAAAAGGAAAGCATGACCCGACAACGGATCAATTTACTATCAGGTCATGCTTGACTCTTCTACGTAATCAGGTCGAGCCTTTTTTGTGGTGTTCAAGACTCTTAATTGCTAAATGTTCGTCTAAGGTAGGGGTTTTCATGTACTGTTTGAAGAGCTCTTCCGATAGATGAGATGATTCGCCGGTTGAGGGTAATGATGGCCTTGCGGTGTTTTTGCTGTTTTCCAGCAGATGAGTTGATTGTTTATGGCAGCATAGCCAGAGCGGTTTCGGATACTTTTCTCTACTTGGGGGCTCTTTGTCACATTCGGTTCATGGGACTTTAGTGGATTGGTGGGGCTTTCCAGGCTCTTCCTCCCACATTGATTTCTTATTCACTGTCACTCCTTCTTTGGTGTGTTGGAAGTTGTATAGGTCAAGAAATGCAGCAGTTTTTATCATCGTCCCCTGGATGCGGATGTGATTATCAGTAGAGTCTTGAGGTGGTTGAGGGAGCTTCTTCACCTTTCTCTCCATCTCGAGAGTTGAGATGCGGGATCAGATTATGGTGGCTCAATTGCATCATCCTCTTCTCCCTTTAGTGACAAATGGGTCTTGGATTTGATGGTATCGTCCCCCATCTAGCCAGGTGGCGTTTCATTTTTTATGTCTCTCTGCGCCATGGTTAGGGTGCTGGTGGTGGTGAATTTAGAGACCATGATGATTACCTAATCGCGGTCTTCGCCTATAGGTTTGGCCCAATTTCATCTTTGGAGGTGAGGGAACATGCATTACTATCAGGGCTCAGTTTAGCTTATCCCATAGGTAATCTATTGATTGGGTACACGATGATTCTCTTTTGGCGGTCCAGGTAGTGTCGGGGCATTTTTTGATTCCATGGAAAATTTATCTGTTGGTGCAGGATTGTTGGGACTTTTGTTTGGTGCTCGTATCAGGCATTCTCACAGATAGGGAAATATGGTGGGTGACGCTTTGGCAGACTTTGGCCATTCTTGCTCCTCTTTTGTTGGCTTTAGCTTTGTGAGTCAGCTTTCTTATCAGGACATGAGTTTTTATAGACATGATAGAATGAACCTTTTATTTTATCTCTCCTTGAGGGTATTTGGTTGGTTGGCAGTGGGTGTGGCTTTATCCACCGCGGTTGTTACGGGTTGGAAGCCCGATAATTGTGTTCGAATAAGATGCGGTGGTTCGCCCTACCTACGTGTAGGTTAAAAAATATATAACCCCCCCCCCCATTCGGGTAAACTTTTTTGCTGAGTGTTTTTTTAGTTTAAAATTATAGTTTAGAATGATTCTGAGACTTCTACAATTTTTGAATAATTAAGAAATTCAACTATTTGAATCCAGCTTGTGGACTAATTTTGATAACCTTAACGATTATTGATTTTTTTTCACAAATCAACAATTTTATCTTGTTTATTTGTCCTTGTTCCCCTTCGCTTATTTTGTTCGATCACGGATGCATGATAATTGCTATCGGTCCGATGTCAATAAATTTGAAGATTAAGCTATTAAGAGTGTTCCTAGGCTTATATAATTTCGTATGATACGGCTATGGTCCCTGGATGGTTAGAAAGTGGTCCTCTATCACTCAAAGTAGTCCCTTAACGATTATTCAAATCTAGTTAATGTATTTTGGGATGTTGTTGAGTTGATCGAGCTTGCATAATTAAGTTTTTAGGTGCCTGTCTAGAGGTCTTGAAATTGAGTGAACGTTGTGGTAATTCAAGGGCTTGTTACTGGCATTCTTAGCAGCAAGATTGTCGGCCCATATTTTCTCAAGATGGCTTACCTTCAAGATGTAGTTTGCAGATTATTTCACTAAAGTGACGGTTTATCCAAGGCCGTAGCTACATGGAGAACTGGCCCCACATTTTTGACAGTTTTACCCTTATTTTTCCGATAAATTGTGACTTAGCCTCGCTGTAACACCCCTAATTCCCGAGAGAGTTCTTAGTGCAATATCAAGACTTTGGGGGCTAATTTGTAAATGTTTTGTCACGGCTTTAAAGTGGGCATTTTGGAGTTTTAGCGATATTTGGACGTTGTTAGAATGATTTTGAAGCACTAGAAATGTTTGGGGTGGTTGTGCAATTCTCTAAAATTAAGTATAAGCTCTAATTCTAGTTGTACCCAAAAGTTTAGATAAAAATACACTTTCACCCCCCTTGCATGAGAGCCACTTGGCAATATCATTTTGACACCTCAATGTGAGGTGGTAGCTAATGAACTACCTTCTCCTCCACCAGCAGATCATGGAGAGAAACCATCTCCCTCGTCCTCATCATCTCTCATCATCTTCTTCATTCATCTCCACCATGAAACCACCACCTCCACCAAGGAACTGCCACCAAACAACCACCAACTCCCGACCTGCTACCACCCGTAGTAGCCCTCACCACAAGGATCAAAGCGCCCCAAACAGTTCGGGATTTCATCAAGAATCGAGTGAGATATTTGGGTTTGAAGGTAAGAACCCTACTTCGGTTTTTCGTCGATTTCTCCCTCCTCGTTGCAACCCATCACAATTAACACACATATTCTTGTTCCTTGTGTCGAGGCGAACCTGGGAAGCACAAGCATGCCCTGCAAATCGCCGGATTTTGCTCCAGCCACCGTGCCGCCGCCGCCAAACCTCCATGGCTGACCGGAAATGATAAATCCTTAATTTCTCTACCAAATTCGATGTTCCTTACATCAATGTGATCTCCATGACCTTAGGAATTCATTAGAAGCATCGAAATCTGCCCAGATTGTTGTGAGAGTCGAGTTTGATTTCACTTTTCACTCTTGGTTCGTTTTTCCGTCATGCATAAACAGCCCCTGTTCAAATGATCATATCTCTCTCGTTTTTATCCGTTTTGAGTGATTCTGGACTTTCTGGAAACCTCAGAGAATTGGCTACAACTTTTGTGTTTTAAATTTTGTCAAATTCGGTCTCTAAACCACCTGAAAATCGAGTTGAAGTCGCTGCGTTTTGTGTTGTTGAACCTGTCCAAGTGCAGATTTTTTTTCTTCTAAGTGTTGAAATCCTAGTTTTTCACCCAACTTTGGATCTCTGTATCTCCCTCGTTTTTGGTCCGTTTTGAATGATCTTTAGCTTTATGGAATCCTTGGAGAATTGGCTACAACTTTTGTGTTGATTTCTTGGTCCAATTTTAACTCTAAGCCCTCTGTTTTTTGCTCCGAAGTGGCTGAAATGTTAAAGTTCTTCGCTATCAAAAACTCAGAATTTTTCTAAGTGTAGAACTATGTTGAAGTACCCATTTTCTGACATCTATAACTTCCTCAAATCTAAATGAAATCTTGTTTTTCTTTCTGCTATGTATAGCTGGTACATAATATTTCATTTCATCGTCTCTGGGTCATCTTCAAATTTATAACGGATTTCTCACAAAACGAGCCTAAAGTTGCTAGTTTGAACTCGTGAAGCACTATCGATTTTTTCTAAGTATTGAATCGTAATTTTCATCCAACTTTGGCTAGCGATATTTCTTTGAATACTTGGAGTTTTTAGGAGTTCAAATATGTTCTGGAAAGTTTGGAATATCCTCTTCATTACCCCACCTTCATATTTCCTAAACTCTCCCTCATTTTACCACAAATCAGCTCCAAAGTTGACTAGTTGAGATGATTTCACTCTATCTTTGACTTTTTCTCACTCTAAATGACATTTCTGGCCTTAGCGTTCTTCAAGAAACTTGTTCGTAATCGTATTCTGAGTCTAAATATCAAGTTTGACCAATTTTGACTTTTCGAAAACCCTAGTTTGACTGAACTTTATAGGAGGGGCAAAATAGTAATTTCACTTAGCTTTGAATTGAGATTCGTTTAGTAACTTGGAGTTTGTCAGCATGTCTTGTATGCGTATTTGGAGTACTTCTATGTAATTCTGGGCTAGTTTTGACCAAGTCAAATGTTGGGGTCTTATTGCAATTTTACCAAACTTTAGGGGCCTAAGTTCAAATTATTGAAAGTTATAGATTTAGATGCTAAGTACATATGGGAGAGTTTATATTCATTCTTACATGTTTTTGGGCCAATATGAGTATAATTTGGGGACCGGGCAACTAGACAGTTTTGGAGTATGAGGGGCGTTTTAGTCATTTATCTTGCACGACCCGCACTCCATGGCATTCTTGCATACAACCTCATATAGAAGGTAAATGCTAATAGACTATATACTTGACTTGTGCATATCCAGCCGTTATTAAGGATCGTTCGAAGTAGACATACGTGTTCGTGTTGCTGCATTTACTGTGAGATTCGGAGACGAGCGTTGTAGGAGTGCTAGCTTTGCCTTGCGCCTTTCATGACCCAGAGGTAAGTACATATGTACGGCCTTTTTATATCAAAATCTGCGTATGTGCTTGATGTTTCAAATGAATGTTTGTTATATGAAATAGTATGAGAATGTATGTTTTCCACTCGAAAGCTGTTAAACTATTTTATTCATCTCCTTTGAAAACTCTCGAAAATTACTTGTGAAATTTTGATATTCCAATTCCGGTTATGTGAAAGAGAAGAAATAAAATACCTCTAATAGACTTCGGACGATGTACAGAGTACTGTTATTAATGGGAGGCGTCAAGCGATACTCCATTTTCTTATGGCTAAAACCATTGAAGCAATGCTTCTTATTATTGGATAGAACGTTAATGTTCACAAATCCGCCCCCGATGAGCCAAAATGTATCAAGATATTGAGGCCAAGGGGTTTATAGAGCTATAGAGTGCTACTTATACTTGTAAGGGTCACTACGGTATAGGGGTGTCGACACTTAAGGCCTTTTAGTTAATGTTATGAGCGGGGTTGACGAATGCGCTCCCTTAACGCTCGGGTGAAATAGGGTTTGATAGACCCTAGAAGGAACCCTTAGTGATTATTTCGTGATCCCTCTGTTTACATCGATCCTGCTGGTGGCTCTTGAAACGCCTCAGCTAAATTAAACTGTTGACTGAAGTCGAAATTAAAAATTGACTACTTATTGATGTTGTTTGTGGCTCTTGATATGCCCTAAGCGATTGAAATGAATTGTAAATCTTGGCTTCTCATGAACTACTATCGTTATCAGTTCAAATGAACTTGTTTACTTTGTATATTTTACCAACTACTCGTGGTTTCTCAATGTTATTAAATTGAGAGGTTTTTGTTACTCGGTTACTTCAAGTTGATCCAAATTCTCCAATATGATAGTTTTACTGTTTAAATCTTCTGATTTGTTTCAACTCATGCTTTCGTGCCACTCGTTGCTTTACATGTCGTAGTATGTACTTACTCAGTTTTTACTGATCAATTTCTTCAAAACTACGTCGGCTTTTGCCATTTTAAAACCGCATGTCATCACTCAAGGTGGGGGATGGGAACGCGCACCGAGACGAAGACGTTTAGTTTAAGTTATATCACTTAGTAGATGACATAGATTATCTCACACATTGCTTTTGTAAACTTTTCTTTTCAAATATAGTTTTATTAGCTAATTGTAATATTCTTAAGATAATATTCTACTTTTGAAAGTCGATTGTCGCATTAACCCTGAACCGAGATCCCGGGCTGTTTCACTCGCAACTATTTTAATATAGTCCATATTACCTCTATACTTTAACATTTCAACACCCACTAGTTCATCTTTTTTTGATTAATTGTAACTTTTAACCCCAATTCTAACATATTCCTGCATGCCCATGGGTTTACGTGCTGCACATCCAAAAGGTAGCAATTGTAAATTCTCATGTCTTAAAAAATATAGTAGGACAACTACAACAGGGAACTGGGAGCGGTATAAATCATTTTGTTTGTCAGTCAATAAAAAATAAGTTATTGAACCTCATCTTCTCTGACACATTGAGTTCATTTTTCAAGTGGGTGAAAGACACTTTCACCCCCTATGGTTTGACTGAATTACAATTTCACCCCTTCTAGTTTAGAAAATGACACTTTCATACCTTCAATGCTTTGAAACTCATAAAACTTGCACTCCTTTATTGTGATGTGGTTAATCTAAAATTGAGGTATGTCACTAAAAACAGCTTCGTGAAGGATAAAAATCTCCATATTATGCCAAATGTGGGGGTTAAATAGACTCTTTTCATGGTATGGAGGGCGAATTTATCTCCAAACTATTTTCAGCGGGTGACCTCACATCCATACTTATAGGGTCACAATGAGGAGGTATTAGTATTGAAGGTGCTAACAAACTGTTGGGGATAACATGAAATAAGTAGAAGTTATGTTGCTTTATAGCATTTATGCGTCTTCTATTGTCATTTTTAATTGTCTTCGACACTAAAAATAGCTAGCTAACTTTCCTTTCTCTATAAGAAAACTTCATTCAGTTTTCTTCATTACTGAACTTGAATTGGAGAAACTAATTTCAAGGTTTCTCATTTCTATGAAATATTATCAGGGCAAGGTTGACGAGCTTTCATTCACTGAGGATCAACGAAGGTGGTGGTTGAACCCTTGCCACTCCTTCATTGGCGGCGGTGGAAGCACCTGAACAGGAGTTGTCTGCGACGGTGACTGTGGTTGGAGGTAGCCTACGCGAGCTTGGGCCTCCAATCTCATCCGTTGGTGGTTCTTCTAGGATTCCACCGGAGCTTCAATGGTCGTGAATTGAGCTGCAATAGCAGTAGATGGGCCTTCAATACGGGTGAGTGTTGAATCTATATTTTCCAACTTTTCCATGACTTCTTCCGTGAATACATTAAACGTCTCACTCGCTTTGGAGTTCGACATGATGAAATCACCAGTTGAGAATGGTAAACTCAATGAAAGCAGCAATTGGTAGGATTACCTAACGTGATATCACTTCAAGAAGCTATCGGTCTCCGTAAGAACAGGAACACACACGGAAATACGTAAAACACAACACTAAACTTTGTATTTTGGATTGATGAATAAATGTGCGAATACAATTTGTTTAAATAGAAAAACACTAAATCCTAATATAGATGTTTCGACTCTACGGGCCGGGAGAGAACCGACAAGAAAACACGGCCAAGTAATGAATTATTAAATTAATAATAATTGTAACTAAATCATAAATACTAATTAACTAATTAAAAAAAAATTATAACTAATTACTAATTAACTACGATGATGCAGGAGATCAGTATTACTCTAGTGAAGTATCTTAAATGAGCTGCCCTATTATTAGCTCTAGATCTACCAAAGTTTACTACAAATTCTTGAGTGACAAGATGAGAAGTAAGATGAGAGGATTGAGGACCATAAAGCTCTCTACTGCTGGAAGAGCTATCCTGATTAAGAGATATTTGGCCAATATCCCCATATATGATATGCAGACCTTCAAAATCCATGCAGCTGTGCCTAAAGACATTGGCAGTATCCGCAGAAACTTCTTATGAAAAGGGGCTTGGGAGGGGAAAAGCTTCATAAAGTGACATGGGATTCTATCACTAAGCCTAAACCTCTTGGGAAGGTAGGCCTCAAAAAATCCAAGACTTTGAATAGAGCTCTTCTCGGTAGCCAGTGTTGGAGAATGTCAAAGAACAATGACAACATGTGGTGGAATATCATTTCTATTATATATAAGAACAACACTATGGGGTTCTTTTTCCTTGGATAAGTTTGTGTTGGGGTAAATATATGGTGAAAGGGTCTGACTTTAGACTTGGTAGAGGTAATGTTAGTTTCTAGAATGATATATGGTGAAAAATATATGTTAGAAGCCTTATTCATGCCCCCTAACTCGGTATGAGGAGACTGTATCTATCGTCAAAAGTGTGGGAGGCTTGGAATAGTGGAACTTTCGGCATCTCGTTACAACTCCAAAGAATTGTTATTAGCTTGCTTTACAGTACACCTTTCTACATCCTTCTGTTTTCATATTAGCAATAATTAGACTCCTGATGCCAAAGACTAGAGCTGGATTTGTAAGCTCCCCCTCCCCCCCAAGATTATTTAATTTGCTTGGTTACTTTTCCACCATAAACTTCATACAAATGATTCCATGAGTGTCATCATTCCATCCTATCAAAACATTTTCCATATTTGTGGTATTGTGTGGAGTCTCTCAACCATCTTAACAGACATGGAAACCTTCTTGTATCTTTCTGGAACTTGCTTGACCCCCTCCCCCAGTGCTTCACTCCTCTATTTCTTCTGATAACTGGTTGTTTGCCAGTGGATCTCCTAGTTTATGATGGAAGAGCCACCAGCAAACTTCTTTTTCTTTTTTCTTGTTGGTACATCTAGAAGAGGAGAAATGATCTTGTCTTTAGAAATTCTAATACTAATGGATTCTTCTCTTGCTGGTTGAGCCAAGCAGGAGGAAAATGCTGGTTATTCTACATGGATAAATTCAGCTCTAAGATTTGCAGTCCCCATAGAATGCTCCTCCAGACGAAGCCTCAATCGGGATGGTGAAAATTTAATAGTGATGGTGCTTGGCCATCTACCCATGGAATCGCATGACTTTAATAAACAATGTTGGCGACTGGATTGCATGTTTTTTCTACAGACCCATGGCATCTTATCCTCTGCTTATTGAAGCTCCGGCTCCTTGCTTTCCTCAATCTGGCTGAAGATTTAAACATTTTCCGTGTCATGGCAAAATGTGATTGTTTTAAACTTGCAAGATATTCCATTGCAGGAATTCCGATCATTTTGTTGAAATTATTATCAAAAGTTGCATGGTGTTAGACAGTGAGCTCCAAGTGCAGCTGAAGCATGAAAACAAAATATCTAAAAAGAAGAACTCACGATCTGCAGGTTTTGCTGCAGGTGGAGAGTCTTCGGAGGATGACCTAATTCCTTGAGCCCCTTGGGGGCTATCCGGACTCCTGATGAGGAGCGGATTTGGGCTCTCGACGTGGAGAAAGTTGGGCATCTGACGAGGGCAATATGGCGTGAATGAGGCATGTATCGGGCTTGCATATGGAGAGCATCTGACTTATTGTTACAGGAATTCAGTGGGAGTTGGAGTAACATATGGTGCATTATTGCAGGAACTCGGTGGGAGTTTGAGCAACATCTGGCACATCCGTTGTAGTAACTCTGTGGGAGTTGGAGCAACATAGGACGCACTATTGGAGGAACAGTGGAAGTTGGAGCAATCTTGGCACATGTGGTTTTGGTACATTCGTTGCAGGAACTAATTGAAGTTGGAGAAACTTGTGGCGCATCTGGTTTCGCATATAGCTGCGGAACATCTGATTCCGGAAGATCATCCGCTGCAGAATGTCGGGTTCTGCCTTTTTTCAGGAGAGAAGCATCATGTTCTAGTTCGGGTGGTTGATAGGATTCAAGGAAATGTGGAGATTTGTTGGGAAAGCCTTGAATCAAAGGCAACCAAGAACCGACGAGAAGACGAGAAGAGAAAAGAGAAAAGAAAAAGCAGTCAAAGCAGCAGCAGCAGGTTTCTGCTGCTCATGCAACCAAAGGGCATGGTCATGCGACCAGGAGGTGGAGCCGTACGACCAGGTCGGCGCTGGGGTGTTATGGAATTGTCTTAGGCTGCAAGTAACGTCGGCGCTGGGGTGTTATGGAATTGTCTTAGGCTGCAAGTAACGTCTCTTATGACTATACTAGCTAATGACCCGTGGCGTTGCCACTAAGTGGTCCCAACTGCAATTCATTTCATTTTGGATTGAGAATTCAAGGTGCCACCATTGGTTTTGATTCAATCCAACATGGAAGGGAACAACAAAGATGGGATGAACAGTAAAACACCATGTTGCCTTAGTATATAGATAAGGGACATAGGTCGTGCCTGAACATTGTGTGGTGTAGTCTGATGGTTAATCTCAATAAATAAAGTGCTTGTTTTCGCGGTGGAGATAGTTAACGTAATCGTTAGTGAACCACGTTAAAACTATATTCTTGATTGCACGTATTTATCGTTCTTGCTTTGATAGCCTCGGTTATAACAAGATCTAGCCTTTCATATTTAAACCACCGCCTTGTGATTCGTTATCTTTTCTGCCTGAGTGTGAACACTTCCGAGAAGTTTCATTTTAACTTTTTTTCAAAGATACTACAACACTATAAAAGTGTTAAAACATTAATCAAGAATATAAATACACAATATCATAAAAATGAATAGACTTAGAGCTTTCTATCTCGAGTTAAACTGTCACGGCAACTGCATGGTTATGATTCACCATAATAGGCTCTCCAATACTTCCATGAGGAGGAGAAAGTGGAGGAACCGGCGCCACCAGTGCCGGTGGGACAACCACGGTCGGTGGGATCTCAATCATCGCGCACAACTTTGCCACGTCAACCATTTGCTGCTCCACTGCAACGGCTTGTTCAGCCGGTGCAGGTGATGCTTCTGGTCCAGCCAATTTCTCCTCTACTTTATTTTCCGAATTTATTTCTTTTGCTTGAAAAACTTTCTGTTCAGCCTTCTCAACGTCAAAGGCTAGCTTCTTCGGCTTCCTGTATTTCATGTACAAAGCCATTTGGAAGATGCCAAAAATAAACCCGATCACATTTGGGATCTGCAAAAGCAAACAACACAAAGTTAAAAACTATAAATTCAAAAACCCTTGTGGTTTCATGGTAATTTATTGGAAAAATTTCCACATGGGGGTACTACTTACCGCAATGTTGAAGTCTTTAATGAGGAGTCCATAGAAGAACCAACTGACAGCGTTCAAGGTGAGACTGAATGACAGCGAGAAGGGCATGAATTCGACACTCTTTGTTTTGATCACTTGTTTCTGTAGAACAAAAACAGACAAGTACGATGATTAGTCCAATTGTGTGGGACACAAGGCTCAAGCAATAATTGTACGGTCTGAAGTTTTAGGCTCTTTGTGAAATAATTTCCGTGTGCTTACCAATATGCAAAGAGGAGCCGCAAACACGCCCACGGAGAAAACGAGGCAGATCCAACCGACGATGCGGAGGCGGAGTGAAGGGGCGGCCACAAAGAAGTGAGTCACTCCGAGGATTAGTCCGAAAAAGCCAATCATAACTGATAGATACTTAATTGTTTGGACCTGAAAAGAACAAGCATGTGCAAGATTTAGAACGGTCTAGTTTGGTATCAGCTGAAAATTTTACTATTATTCTTAATTTTTCAAACTTATCTATCTACCTTGATTTTCTTAGACGCATAATAGAAGAAAGCGCCTATATAGAAGGATTCGATCAGGCACCCAAACGAGTTGATAGTGATGAGGAGAGTTCCGCCTTCGGTCTTGAGAAATGCGTAGTACATCAACAGCATGGCGCTAAACAAGGCGACAATGTAGGGAATCGATTGAAATCCATCAGTTGTCTTCTTCTTGTAGATCTGGTAAAAGGTTGGCCTGTAAAATCCAAGAGCGATTACGTGAGTTCACAATGTAACGTAAAATAGTGATATTAACCACATTTAAATATTGTAGTTAGATTTTATTGTTGTCTTTTACGTGTTTCTACTTCAGTGACTGTTGTTAACATATCAAAAAGTTGGGAGGAGAAAGATAAATCGCACTTACAGTGGTGAAAGGAAGACGAAGAAGGAGATTATGTTGCCTGTACACCATGATGGAACAGAAGAACATTAGATTTGTGTATGATCAAGAACAAGTAATCATAGGCTTAGGTTACAATAATATAGGAAGTTTAAACTTTAAAGTTGTATAGTTGCAATCTTGCTAGCTTTCTCTCCACCACTTTAAGACTTTAGGTAAAAGTGGTGGAGAGTATACAGAGTTGCAATTAGATTTGTGTGTGATGGGTGGGAGTTTCCAGAGAAATGCTTTATGTTGTTTCCACAACATTTTTCTTTCTAGTATCAAATCATGAAAATGGAAAAGACATTGTTTGACAATCAATCAAAACTAGCAAATTCATTGCCTGAAAATGGAGCACTATTTTTGCTCTCTTGGAGAAACCCTTTGAAAAATAGATTGTTATGTAAGAGGAGGAAGAAGGTGAAGACGAAAATATGATTACCTAGAAGGCCAAAAGCAAAAGCCAAAGACAAACTCATCTTTCTCTTCTACAGGTTAATGAAGAAGAAGAAGTTGTTTGGTTTCTCAAGAACACTCACAAGTTCACACAAAGGTGGTGGTGGTGGTGGTGGTGGTGGTGGTGGTCTCAAAACTCAAAGGCTTAGATACTTCTTTTCACCCAAGCACATATTTATAGGCGTTGAGTGGGACATAGAAATTGTTGTTTTTTGGAGGCGGCCAAATGTAATATAGATGCTATTAAAGGTCCCCTACTTCAATTTCTTTTCTTTCAAAGTTGGCATTTCTTTTGGCCTTTCTTTTAAGAGTTTTAACATTTCTTCTAACAGGAGTCGGGAATTAACAAAAATGTTGCAACTTTTTTTCAAAAACCGATTTGAGGTTTCACAGGCTCAATGTGTACAACTATTAAGAGCATAGCTTCCATACTCAAGTATGGTGGCTCTTTCCAATGTGTCATCCACCAATCCAGTTGTAATTGAGGCTTACAACTCATATTTCTTGGTGGAAAATTCACTTTCTCCTCACAGTTCGACCGTGTAGCACTTTGCCCGTTCGCATTTTATTTCGATATGCTTCACCAACTCGGGAAATATCATCGTTTGTGCGCTAACAAATGTAGGCTTGTCTGGGAAACAAACCATCCACTTGCGAGTTAATGGTAATAATCACATAAAATTCGTAATTTTTTCACACATTACATAATTCATTTTCACGTCTCTCAATTGTAAATACTTTTAGCCAGATTTGGGACAGCTCTTCTTTTGTTAACGACTTGGTGAAAATTGTTGGTAATAATTTATTCTAGTTAACATTTGAAAATTTTGTGAATATATACTTTAAGGAATGAAATGACTAATTTACCTTTTGAAATATAAGAAATAACTGATCAAAGAACCATACATGACACCAGACTCGAGTTCAAGTCTCCCTCAATTTAGGAGTGCCATATATTTTTTGTATTTAGTAGTAGTAAGTAAATAAATAAATGAGTAATTGAGTGAGTGGTAATTCAAAGGCCAAGCTAGGGATGGCAACGGGTCGGATCCAGATCCGTCTTGGAGAAATGGGATCCAGATCCGATCCAGATCCGTTCGGATCATCAGCGGATTCGGATCAGATCGGATCGGGTTTCATCCAGCTGATCCAAATCCGATCCGTAGATCCATATAATACGTGGTCGGATCGGATTCGGATCGAATCCGACTTGGGTTTGCAATAAAATACAAAAAATACCATAAGAAATAAACATTATTTCATACGCTAAGGCATGTTCGCAAGTTATGAAGCCTAAAACACAACAGAAATAGTTTTGTAGGTTGGAATTACTATTGTATTCTTCTTGTAAGTGAAATTGGGGAGGTAATACGAATATATTTGTAAAGCACACATATACGTCGGATCGAATCGGGTCGGAACCCGGTGGATCTGCCCTTAGATCCAAATCCAGATCCAAATCCGATCGGATCTGGCTTTCCAGATCCAAATCCGATCCATTTTCAATTGGATCGGAATCGGATCCGATCCATTCGGCCCGGATCGAACGGATCACAGATCGGATCGGACCATATTGTCATCCCTAGGCCAAGCGGCAAAAGTACCATGAAGATTTTGTCTGAAACATGGTCGGAGACAAAGGTACCATTTCATATGCAATCACGGGAACATATTTATACGTGCGTATTTATTAAACACCATTTAATTTATGAGTATTAAAATGAAAAATAAAAATCTAAGAGAAAATCATCATTTCAAATTCAATGTAGCAACTATTTCATCCATTCCAATATTTCATCTCAGTTGACTTTTGAGATTCACTTTAATCCGGTAATCTAGTTCGCATAACGATGTAAAAGAATTTAAATTTTGTGATATTATAGAGCAAAGTTTAATTGACAATACTACGAAAATGTGATAAAATTTTTGCATCGTTTCGTTAATCAAAGTATCAAATCAAAGTGACCGTAGGTAGACACAGAAAATAAAGTGGCGGAACCGAGTAAGTGTAACACACTTTGCCTTTTTATTTCTTGAGGTAAAGGCATATGGAATCCGTGACACGCTGTCACAAATGTAAACCGTCTACTCAATCACCATGGTCAATACACAAAATAGTGAACTAATAATGCCATAACACCGTGTGGTCCTCTATATACTCTCCCAATAAAGTGAAGAAGATTTAAAACCCTCTGTCGGCACTGTATATTTGTGCATTCACTCAAATTGAATGCCGTGTGGTAATAATTTAGAGCCTATTTGATTGAGTTTAGATCTCAATAACCTAATGAAAATAATCTAGAATGAATTAAGTTGTTGAACTTATAATTTAAAAACTGAATGCCATCCACAGTAAACTATTATCAAAAAGTGCATTTATCGACACTTGTTGCTATTACTCTTAAATTTTCAAAAAATAATGTTCTTATTTAGTTGTAGAATACATGTAAAATATTAGTATGCGTTTGGACAGATTGATAATTCCTTTATAAAAGAGATGTAATATATGATATTTCATAAATCAGACCTATAAAATTTTCAAAATTATAGGTTATATATTCTGCAAATTCAATGCTTAATTGAAATTAAAATCTACGTTTAAATAGAACACAAAGTAAATTAAAATATTAATAAGATCATAATCTCCAGCCAAAGATGCACACATAGTGACACCAACCAATGTCTTGCCGCCATGTAGGATCAATAATTCATGTGGGGACCCACTTGCACACATAGTGACACCAACCAAAGCAATGTTAAATGGAAAGTTGGCAATGATAAAAACATTAGCTTTTGGCATGACTGGTGGTGTGGAGGGGCTCCTCTTTACCCTAGAGCCCTGAATAGCAATTTAGTAAGCAATATCAATGTCAGTGACTGCATTGATAATGATGGGTTCTGGAAAATTGATACTCTGAATGGTTTTCTGAGCCCTATGGATGTTAGCATGGTTACTGGTACTATTATCCCAAGTTTCAGTAACAATGACGGTGTTCTTAGCTGGAACAATTCACCTGATGGTGAATTTAAAATTACTCATGCATATAATGCTCTTAGAAAGGAGGAAAATTTTGGCATAAGCTGTGATTGGAAACTTTTGTGGAAGCTGAAGACTTCACAAAAATTAAAATGTTTTGTTTGGAAGATTTTGCATAATTGTGTCCCCACTAATGAGATGAGACTTATTAGAGGAATGGACACAAATGGGATCTGTCCCAAATGCAATGAAGCTATTGAAAGTCATGACCATTTATTTAGAGATTGCTTACAATCCAAGAAGATTTGGTCTTACCTTAAAAATGAGAACTGGGTTCTCTATGATAGAAATTTAGATCTTAATGAGTGGGTTATGAAAAACCTGAAGAACAACTTTGTGGTCTTTCAAAATGTACCCTGGAAAGAGATTTTTGTAGCCTCACTTTGGATTATCTGGAAACAGAGAAACAAGGAAAGTTTTGACAACATTGAAATCAACTCTAATCTCTGTGGAGTTGACATCATTAAGACAGCTACAGAAATTCACTATGCATTCTCAGAAAGCAAAGTGAATTCTGAAGCTAAGAACACAGTTACTAATTGGTTTCCACCTTGTGCAGGTCAACTTAAATTTAATGTGGATGCTAGTCTTTTTCCAGGAGCTGGTGGTGCTGGATATGGAGGAATTTTGAGAGATGAAAGAGGAACTCACATCATAAGCTTCACTGGACATTCTGCAGAGGTTTTTGTGCTCCAAGCTGAGATCCTGGCAATTTATAAGGGCTTGACTATTGCTTACTCTAGCAGCTTTAGTAATCTGCCGGTTGATTCGGACTCCCTTGATGCTGTGAGGATGATCAATGACAAGAATGATAAGAATGTGTGTAGGCTTAATCTCATCCCTGATGTGAGAAACTTACTCATTTTGTCAAACAGCACCCTGCAATACACTCCCAGAGAACAAAACAGATGTGCTGATCTTCTTGCCAAAATTGGCTCTCATCAGCCCCAAGATTTGCTGGTTTACAACACCCCTCACAATGCCATAAGAAGAGCACTCATCTGTGACATGACAGGGATCCCCCATGAGGAACCAGACATTGAGGAGGAAGGTCCTGTTGCTGATGATATCTAAGAGGTTTAACCCCTTTTGTTTTGGGGTGTTTATTTTCTTGTTTTTATGTTTTTATGTTTTATGTTAGTTTGCTTCTGTTTCTGTTTCTTGTTTAGGTAGTGGTTGTTTGCTCTCTTTATTGTAACTGAACTTTTATCTTCCGAATGATAAAAAAAAAATGCGTCGCCGATGTGGCGCTTCTAATTTACTCTTCTGAAAGACACTCTTCTTATATACGCTGAGTTGTACAATGTATGTGTACACATAGGGGCTGTTTGGATGAGCTGAAGTAGATGATGAGCGATTGAGTTTAAAAGTTCACTTAATCAGTAGTGTTTGGATGCGAGATGTTATAATAAATTATTGATAATTTTCATGTTAAATTCGTATTTTTTCTTGCAATCCGTAAGTTCCTCCAAATAATTCGTAATTTCCTCCAAATTAATTCGAAAATCCCCAAAATAAATCCAGAATTCCCCTAAAAATCAGAATTCCCGAAAAAGAAAAGTTAAACATATCTAAAACTACTAAAATATGAAATTTCACCCCCAACGTTTAATTGGAATTCCTTTTTTTCCTGAAATTGTGGATTTTCTAAATTTGGGGAGATTTGACTGAAATCTTCAATCTTTTATTATGCTCTAGCTTTGAATTTAAGCACATTATACAACAACAAAGTTGGAATGGTTCTGTTATGTGACATGGGTAAACATTATTGGCACTTAGGCCATGCAAAGTCTAGGCTTGAATGCAAGTGCGCCCAAATACACTTTCTGGAAATAAATCCTCCTTTACTTTTCAGAAAATAATTATTTGTTGTTTGATATCTTCTTTTTCAATGTTAATGATTGTCAATTTCAAAAAAAAAAATGTTAATGATTGTCTGTTCTATCGCATTATGTGTTTCTCCACGACAGAGATTAACGAGTTGGCAAATTTAACCTACTAAGTACGAAATAGGGGTATCATTGAGCAACTCATTGTCATATCAAATCGTCGTCTAAGGATATTCATATGATTGTTTGCATTCATCACCTAAAAATGCTGAGATTGGTTTCTTCTTCCTTGCACGAGTTTGCACCACGAGTTTGAGGAGATTGAAAATAGAGCTTGACATGAACTATCATTATCATCGTCATCATCTCTATTTAACCGGTCCTTCTTTCACATTCCCTTTCGAGAGATGGTTTTGCCAGTTGGTTGGAGAGGAAAGGAACCGTTGTTGGCCACTACAACTCTAATTTCATTGAAGGGTTGATATCGTCCTCTCAATTTTCCACTTAAACACTCACTTGTGACAATTTTCGCATACGGCCAAAAAAGTAGTTTAAAGAACCACATATTATTCTCTTTGGATCATGAAAAAAAACCACTTCAAAATGAACTGCATGCACCTTTCTTGTTTGATCACCAGAAGTTCGTGCCTTCTTTTTAGCTTTATGAATCCATCAATAAGATCTACCAATCAATAAAACACCAAAAATACAGATTAGAATTATTAGGGCATGTTTGGTACCAGCTGAAAATCTCAAAAATCAGTTCAAAGTAATCTGAAAAGTAAATACAACTTAACTGAAAATTATAATATGTTTGTTATTAGCTGAAATTATAGATCACTGACTTGATCAATTTAACAAAATTTAAAGAGTTCTAAAGTCAAGTAATTGAATACACGTATTTATAACTGGACTGTGATCATGCTAATGTTAAAAAAAATGAAAATTACTTTTGAGAGATTTTCAGCTGCATAATCCCCCATTTTATAGATTTTACCTTTGCAAATAAATTATTTCAATCTGCAGATTATCATATTGAAATTGTGAAACATAACAAATGAAATTATTAAAAAGATAATTGGATTAAAATCAGTGATATCAAACAGGCACTTAGATGAATAATATTACAATATAGATCCACCGGAGCTATGATCCACCGATGGTAGAAGGAGATCGATTCTCTCTCTCTACCTCAAGAACTCTCTATTGTCTTTTTTAGATCGATCCCAGAGAAACGGAGGTAGTAGTAATCTTCACGACTATGCGTCCACATAAAAAACTATACGCAATCGTAAAAATCCTAGTTAATAAGGCTAAACATAATACACATATGATATATTTCAATAAATAGATATATACATGGTTCCTCAAAAAAAGCGCATTGAACTGTTCTTTTGTTTCTTTTGTCCATTTATTTGCTTGTAGTATTTTATTGAGAAAGGTAAAGAACTATATGAGGTTGTGTGTTATAATTTGACCAAGAAAACTTCCAAGAAATGCAAGCTCCACAAACCACAAGCAGAAAGCCAACACCACTCAACGATTTAAATTGCACGACAACATCATGTTTTTCACTTTCAAAGTCTTAAAAGGGTTTTATATGTTTATTTTCTACTCCATTAGATTTAAGTAATCAACAGCCGTCCAATCTCCTTAAAAAATTATTAACGACGGTTGAAATAAGAAAAGTTAATTTAGAGAGAAAATATGACTAGACAGAGAAGAATATGGGTCGTTAATTAAAGTCTTCTGTTTTATACTAGCACCTGGCCACCTGACATAAGTTGGGAGTAGTATTTTTTTTTTTCTACCTAATGATTGAACAGTTTGTTTCTTTGGCACTTTGACTTTCCGATTCTAATTTCGTGGTGTAATGGTTGGTACTAGTAGTATCACTCTGTTCCCTCTCTTTCTCCCCCTATTGACTTTTTTACTCGTACTTGGGTCACTTTGACCCGGCGATTTGGATGGTTAAACGATGTATTTTTTAGATAAATTTTTCATGGTATTGTAGAGTAACTCTTATTCTACAACACCATGAAAGAATTGTCAAAAATTGCTTCGTTTTGCTATCCAAATCACCGGGTCAAAGTGGCCCAATGAATAGTGATAAAAGTCAGAAGGGGGAGAAAGAAAAGGAACGGAGTGGTATGTTTCTATTTTCTTTCAATTTTGACTTTTTTATTCGTTATTGTATCATTTGATCTACTGATTTGGGTAAAAAAAATGCATTTTTTTGATACATTTTCATAGTGTTATAGAGTAAAATTTACTCTACAATACGATGAAAATTTATCAAAAAATTAGATTGTATTAGTAGTCAAATTATTGGGTCAAAACAATCTGGTGAATAATAGTAAAAATTAAAATAAGAAAAAAGAGAAGAAACGGAGAAAGTTCTAACTCGTGTAACGTGGAATTTTACTTTGTCGGTAGTAGTATCATACACAGAACAACTTCCAACTAGTTTTTGTCACTTAGTCAAACCCTAGAAATGAACCCGGACATTCTAGTATATCATTCATAAATATCCTGTTAGCTACTGCACTATCGACCTCGAGTATTATTATATTTTTACTCTTTCATTAATGTAATACTACCTCTGTTTCTTCTCTTTCAAGTGCGGTTGACTTTTTTACCTGTAATCGGATCATTTTGACTCGGCGATTTGGATAGTAAACGATATAATTTTTTTGTAATTTTTCATAGTATTGTAGAGTAAAATTTATTCTACAAGATCATGCAAAGATAATCAAATTCGTGTATCGTTTTGCTTACCAAATCACTGGGTCAAAATGACATTGTGAATAGTGTCAAAAAATAAAGTAAGATAAAAGAGAAGAAACAGAGACAGTACTAATGAATTGAGTTCTGGCTTTATACAAACTCAGACACATGGCGCAATTTATATTCTTCACTATCTCAAAGGACGAGAAGACCATTGAGGTAGGGTACAAGAGATGGCAACGGGTCGGATCCGGATCGGATTAGGCCATTTCCGATCCTGATCCGACCAGAAAATATGGGATTCAGATCCGATCCAGATCCGTACGGATCGTCATCGGATTCGGATCGGGTTTCAATAAGCTGATCCAAATCCGATCCGTAAATCCATATAGTACATGGTCGGATCGGATTACGATCGAATCCGACTCGGGTTTGAAATAAAATACAAAAAATAACATAAAATAAACATAATTTCATACGCTAAGGCATGTTCATAAGTCATGAAGCATAAAATATAAAAGAAATAGCTTTATATGTTGGAGTTACCATAGTATTATTCTTAGAAGTGTAAGTGGAGAGATCCAATCGGGTCTGGCTTTTCGGATCCAAATCCAGATCCAGATCCAATCGGGTCTGCCCTTAAATCCAAATTCAGATCCAGATCCAATCGGGTCTGGCTTTTCGGATCCAAATCCGATTCATTTTCTATTGAATCGGATTCGAATCCGATCCATTCTGCTTGGATCGCTCGGATCTCATATCGGATCAGACAATATTGCCATCCTTAGGTACAATCTTTTTTTTCAGTATAACCATGAAGGTAAATTTCACTTTCAGCCACTCGGTTATAAAATATTATCATTTACACCCTCTCTTATTTCAATATCTTCACTTACACGTACCCCTTCTGCATCCCAAGCTTGAAGTCACTTCTAACGTGTACCGATGATCTTATTCTGAAGTAGACACAAACTAATTCAATTAACACAATTTTCTTAGGACTTTAGTGACATGACTTATCATAACAATCGTTGCATTCGTAAGCTAAATATGTCAAAGACTATAGTCAGCTACAATAGAGCCTCCGGAACCACAATTCAATGAACGAAATTCATATTTTTTGAAACATGTTCATGCAAAGACGGTTATTCAGAACGGTGTCGATCAACTTCAAGTCGCGACTTCTATCTCATTTTTATTTCTCTCTTTTTTTAGAAGTAAACTTTCCATTAACTCAAAACTGAAGTACAAAGCATTAATTGGTCCTAGACTCAACTTTCCTCATTTTCAATGCTTTGTGCATGCTTTGAGAGGCGGTGAGCTGAACTATTCATCTCTCTATTGATCCATCTCCAAGAAACTTTCTGAAAGCTTGAAGCTTTTGCGAAAATTTGATCGCATATTTGTCTAGTGATGGTCCGATCATCGACTATTGCTTCATTTTGGCCTGAGATCTGGTCGAGGAGAACATGAGTGTCGCCTTCGATGATGATTTATGTGCATATGAGATCTAAAGCTATAGTGCGGCGGGACACATGCGGCACCCTAATTTAAAAAGAAGTATAATAATAATAATAAAACATGGATGCTCCTTTTCTAACGCAAAAAAACAGTAGAACCGCAGTAAAACTATGAACAACCCCCCCCCCCCCCCCCCCCCCCATTTATAACTTAGGATTGTGCCTTATTACCTTTAAATTCCTGCATCCGCCCAAATGCATTTGCACTTCTGTTTTTTATACCTTGCCAAAAGGAGACGTAACAGTACCAAGAATTAATATGGTCAGATTTGTAATAATAAAAAGGATCATTGAAGATACGTTATGTTTATATACTAAGCTATCAAGTGCAAGTATAATTATAAACTGATGATTGGGAGGTATAACCACTAGCTAACAATGGAGACAAAAGCCTTTTACAATCATATTGTTAAATGAGTTTGATAGGTCTCCACCTAGTAGTCCACAATCCATCTCTACCTTCCAACAACGACAGATGTTCTTAGCAAACTACTTAAAATATAAATCGATATAATAAATATATTTTTTCTATCTTTATGAGAAGGAGGGGGAAGAGGTTTGTGGCGTGTAGAAGTGCATGGAAGCATGGCATTTCTACCACTTAATGGTGTGTGATTAGTCAAAAAAGGGTTAATGTGATAGATCCCAATATAATCGTTAGGTGAAGAAAGATGACTATTAGTCAGTATATACAACACCTCTAGCCTTACATAAACCTTTTATGGTACATATGCTACTTCCTTGTGTGTAGTCACTTTCAACCGAGTCAGTTTGAGAACGTTTTTGCAGTAACTCTCACACAATGACTTTATGCATCGCTACATCATTCTTAAACTGATAATTAGTCTTTCTTGTGAAGCCGGCACAAAGCATGCGCTAGTATTAGTAGTGTAAATTGCTTTTAAGCCACCCACAAGGTAATTTTAAAAGAGACTATTTAAAGATTTGAATTCACACGAACGGTTAATTATTTAAAAAAATGATAGAACCGACAAAATTGCTCAAGAAAATACGGGTTTGTTACTCAACTGTTGCACACGCTATCTAATTAACAACGTTAAACACACGGTTAACATGTCATCTTCTTTCTTTGTACTTTTCAGCTTGTAGTTTGTATGTCAAAATTAATAACATTAAATTGAATTTTAACATGTCATCTTCTTTCTTTGTGCTTTTCATGTTGGTCACTATAATTCGCAATTCCTTTCTTTAAAACAAATATATTTCTCGACCGAGACAAAATAATCTCAATTTAACCTAATTGTAAGGTCATCACACCTCACCCTTCAAATTGTTGGCTTTAAGAAAAAAATGCTAGGTCATCACATTTTACCCTTAAATGCTAAATTTAGAGGTGAGACTTTCTCTCGCACTTTCGTATTAACGCTCTCAGCTGTTCTCACATTTTATACATAAAAACGACTTTAATAGGCTCTATGTACACAGTAAATTAACCATCTTACGATATCTATCTTTCAACAGTCTCTTGGAACATGATGGAAACCAAATTCTACCAATAAGTTATCAGTAGTTATCAGTTGTTATCATAACTTGAGCATCGTGTCAATCTAGTTCAAACTTGTACAAAAACTAACTACTCATATGTCTAGTAAATAATTAATCATCAATTAAGATGCCTGTGGACTCTTCATTGGGCACCCTTGTACCTAAAGACCAGCTTCGAGTCATATGTAATGTCGTAATGTTCGCAATGAATACCATATGAAATAAATAATTACCAATTCATTTTGTCAATAACACGGATAGTGCATTTTGACCTTACAATAATAGAGATATGCAGGGAGCAGATGTTATTGACAAATTAACGAGTAATTATTGTTTCCTTCAAGAATAAATTTGACGTGGTACTCTAATAAATACAGTACAAGACATGTCAATACATTTGTCTTCCACTCATTCTTTTTATTATCAGTGTGTCATGTTCATTTGTTCTTGGAGCAAACAAAAATTTCTCTCATTTAACGCCACATGGCTTAAGCTTTCAATCGTGGGTAATCATGATACTACATAGGCCCTGTTTTATTGTCTAAATTATTAAAAAAGTCCTAATTAGATCATTTTCCTTAGAAATTATAGCTGATAACTTTTTACTTCTTTATAAAACTAAAAATATAGTTTTTTCTTTCCTCAACTTTTTTTTCTTGTTACTTCCTAAAAGTACTTTTTCGAAAGTAAAATAGAAGTTAAGTACAATTTTTTTTTATTACAGAGGTAACTAAAACTTTTTAGAAAACTTAATAGGCACAAAGTAAACAATACTTTCATATTTTTCTAACAAAAATAAAAAATCGCCTAAATTTATGTAAAGAAAACGGATCTTAGGCTCTTTGCTTAAATCTAAGACGATTTTTTACATTTAAGAATTTCTTAAGTTAGAAAAAAAGTTATACACTGCTCCTTTTTCTTATAACTTTTTTATATTACTATTTCATCTTTTTTATACGACTAAAAATATATATTTTTTTAACCATTTTTTTACTCCTTAAACTACTTTTTAAAATACAAAATACAAATTATATAAACAAATTTTTTTACTGATTAATAACTACTTTTTAAAAAAAAAACTCAATATTTTTATCTTTATTGAAATAATAATAATTAAAAAAAATTGTCTAAATTTAGATAAAGAAAGCGAGACATTATTGTTTTGCTACTAATTCAGCCATCATCAAGTATCTATACCTCCAACCCCAAAACAAACCCTAAAAATAAATGTTTGCATGTGCTGATTAGCGCTCATTTTCCAAAAAGAAAAATTATTATTCAGTGCATCTCCATAGAAGAATCACATTAGCTTTCCATAACTTCAAAAGTGTCATAAGAAGAAGTGAAAAAGACATAAAACTTAAAGCTGCCGGGGGTCTACTTGAAGTTGAAACCATCCGTAGTGCAATGGTAAAACATGGTAGACTTGGAGATGGAAATCAAACTTTGCATCTGTCTTTCTTTCTGAAGAAAACACATTTAAAATCTAACTTGTAATCCCTTCCTTACAATGTGGTACATGTGTGTCTTTTCCTCTTTTCCTCAAAATTTAATATATGTATTGACCATTCTTGGAGCAACAATGGTGCATGAAGCACTTGCATTTGAATAATCTAGTGATTCAAAGAAAGAACTCATGCATGTTTGATGTTTGGTTATTACTAACCATTAATCACAAAAAATTAGTGGAATCTCTTGTTGGTCTGTCATTTTCCTTCCCTTTATGCCCTTCCCAGTTTGTTGGAAGATTCCTCAAACTTTTGTAGAACCTTACTTTCCTAGACATTCTTTTCAGGTTACTAAGGTAATTAATATTTTAATGTAAGAAAAAATCTGGACAAACTCACTCACCTCTAACAATGTTGCAGCTAGACACTCCTTTTTCTTCTTGTTCCTTTTTCTTTCATGGTGTATCTTGCTCTAGCTGTCTTGTTCTTCTTTCAATTATATATCTGTGTTCACTAGAAATGTGTGTTTGTGTGATCATGACCAAAACCATATTTCTTAATTGGACCAACAATAATAAATAATACTGATCTTCACATGAGTGCTATCTGGGTGAGTCCTCATCTGTATTAAGTGTGATCCCAATCAACCCCTATATTTTCATTAGAAATGAAGGTTATTTCTTTTTGAAGAACATACTCGTGAGTTAGAGCAGCATGACCATGCATATTATTAAGCATCAAAAGAAATTCAGAATCTCAGTTCGTAAAAGATAAAGTGGTGAGAAGGGGAGGCGAATCAGGCCTGACGCACTGCTGCTTACGACATCCTTAAATATGCTAGAAGAAAAATAGAGTGAGCGCTCATTAAGGAAGGCGAAAGAACATAAGATCTAAAACATCTTGCCTATATAGACTGGAATAGCAAGAAGGAACTTCACCTCGTACATAAAACTTCAGAACGCGTGATAATCATGGCCAAAATCTGCCAACGCATCGACGACCATATTACCTTGTCGATGAGTGTGGGGCCAAGAAAAATAGCACGGCGGGAACTGATGATTGGGCGGATATTCCAGGAGATTGAAGTGGCTCCCAAGATTGCTTGGACCACAAGTATAGTCGCCAAAAATACTGTCCACGATCAAGTTGTGAGTGAAAGCAAAAGTAAGGACTGCAAGGAGGGCTTATACCTCAGCCTCTAATGAGGTAATATGGCAAAAACTACAAGTAAATACTGCAATAAAACCCCCCCATCATGATCTTCGAAGAATCCTGCCCCTGCTATGTCCCGTAAAAAATAGATCTATCGAAGTGAAGAGCCGTTTGATCTGGGTTAGGGCGGGCCCATTGAATCCCAGAGCCGCTCCTCACATCACGCAAACCCCCAATTTCCGAAGCCTTGCATGAATAAGGGCTATGGAGCTATGGTCGAAGGTTTCGGGCTTTCTCCAAGTCTTGCTCAGAAGCCCACAACTCAGTAACTTTTGTAAGCATAGAGGAAACAGCTCCAGCCTGGGGCTTTCTGCAAGTCTTGCTCAGAAGCCCACAACTCAAAATCTTTTGTAAGCAAAGAGGAAACAGCTCATGCCTGAGTGATCTCGACATGACGAGTAGACAATCCTAATGAAGGCACGACATCAAAACACAGCTGCAGGATAGTTAAGAGAATAGCATTGCAAAATGAGAAAATAGAAATTCGATAAAATGAACAAGAATTGACCGCAAAACGCCTACAACCCATTTACAACAACTTCAAATAATCAAATTCCCCATGTAGTTAGCATTTGATCCAGTTGTTAGAGCGTTTATAAGCAAGTGAGTTCACAGGCTCAAGTTGAAGCCTCCTCCGCCAATCCCCCTAGGATAGATTAGTTGTCAGAATTTCTTGCCTGTAATCCCAGAAATGAAAACAAATTCCCCACAGCTATTGCAAAGTAGGTTGGAGGATATGCACTTCTTCTGAGACTAGGGACAAAGAGAAATTAAACTCGGCCACACACAAAAAAAGGATGCAACTTAAAGAAGTTCCGTGGTAGAATGTCGTGCATTTGATCACAAATGCTTAGGCTATTTTACCCCTTTCCGGGTATCTAACATTTCAAAAATCAACAAAAGGAATTGCCTTAAAAGTATTACAATTACTGTTAAATGAAGTGACAGATTTGTTGAACTACTCGTAACTCCAAAAAACACACAACCAATGCTAGAAGAGAACGATGATGCTTCATCTTCATTGGAGGTTAGAACCCATGGATTGGAAACGTTTCATGATAATGATACTCAAATCCATATAACGCTGAGCACAGTTGGAAAGGCATGTGCTTTCGCTGGAGCTGAACTTGCTTCCTGGAGTACTTGTGATGCACTTGTCCCAGCACGAACTTGTAATCTTCGCCACCATTTCATTCACCATCGCCTTTTCCTTCTCTTGCTGCACAAGGGAAATTACATTACCAACCCAGTCTTCACAGCAAGCAATAAACACTGATGAATAAATCAATTGCATCGGAAAAGCCAATGTGCATTTGGGTTGATATGTTAGCCAGGCTGCATTGACCTCAATGAGTTGACATCTAATTCATTTTTTCACGCTGATTCCAGGTTGCTACAATCTTTGCTTAATATGTTTTCAGTGGACTTATTAAACTCGTATCTCCATCATGTTCTCTTTATAGCCTGATGTATCACAGTAACATACCACTGCCCTTGCAAGATCAACTACCATTTTAGCTTACATATTGAAATCATATACTGTTGCAAACAACGCGAATAACGTAATGGTGGCAACAATTGTAGAGTTATGATTGTGGCAAAAGAAACACAAACAAGATCAAGTTGACAAAAGCAATGGAGCGTAAGGTAAAGAATCACATTGAAAATAGGCTAGGCTCGGTGCATTCATTTCTTTTAATTTCAGGGTCTAACACATCAGTATTGAATCTAAAGGTGATCTGCAAATTGTTATAAAAGTATTATTTCCCATGATGCCTCTGAGGCAAAATGCACCGGTGGCATAGTTGTTAGAATCGCGCTCCAACTCGTAGGATCGCACGATTCTGCGATCCAGAGGAGGGGCGGCGATTTGGATCGGTCAGAAACTCGTTTTCCGGTAGACACGGTCGGGATCGCGTCCAAACTCGTAGGATCGGTGGGATCGTGCGAGCCACCGATCCGATTCCGAAGACAAGTCCAGGCAACCGTCGCATCTCCGTCGCCGCTGTTTGTCGTCCACCATCGCTGTTGTTCGCCGTCGCCATCGCGCCGTTGACCCCTCTCAGGTCTTCTCTCTTCGTTTGCAGTCAACAACCTGGGTCGACTTCAAAGTCGATGAGGCTGAAGATCTCTGGGAGGTTGGAGAGAAAGTAAAGGGGAGAAGAAGAAGACCACTCGCCTCTCAGAGAAGACTTCTTCGACTGGTAAACGGGAGAGCAGCATTAGAAAGAGATAAGAAAAAGAGATAAGATACGTGTGGTGTATATGGGGGTATAAAAATATAATACTATTGTTTTTTTTTTTTTTTTGAGAAAAAAATATAATACTATTGTGTGTGTCACTTGAACTGTGTATGTGTCACCAGATGGGTCAACTTGCACAGAGAGTAGTGGACTGCTGTTAGTAGTGTTTGAGCCATGATAGTTTTTTAATTACAGTTTCACCTATGTTAGTTTCTTTATTGACACTTTAACCCATGTCATATAAAAATATACAATATTGGTAGAGTAATTGATGAAAAAGTTACCAGTTTGAGAGTTTAAGTAATAAAACGAATAAAAATTACAGTTTTGGTAGGATCTTACGATCCGATCCGATCCTACGATCCTCGATCCTGTAGGACACTCCGCGATCCTACGTAGGATCACGATCCTGAAAACCTTGACCGGTGGTACCCCATGTTACGGACATTGTTACAATTGTTTTGATACCCACATTTTCAATTTCGTCAACAGTGGTACCTACATTTTAATTTTGTTGCAACTTTAGTAATCATTGACAATTATGCCCTTAAAGATCTCACTCTTCAGACTTTATTAACTTCTATTATGTTTTCTCCTCATAATATTAGCTATAATTTACACTACAACTTTGTTCTTCAACTTAAAACAGACACCACCATTTCAGCGCGACACCACCCACCAGTCAGCATCAACTCTGTAAGCACCACCACCAATAACCATCAACAGCAGTACACAACATCATCATCATTACCTCAACCTCCCATTGGCCATGGAAGCCGGCAAGAATTCTACCAATCTAGACCCAACATCAATACTAATCAAGAAACACTACTATGTCTCCATGCTGTCTTCAAATCTATCATGCTCCCACCATGCTACACACCCAAACTGTTCCCTTTTTCCACCCTACAAACAGGTAAAACCACCACCATAGTCGATTCCGCAGCTTTGCCTAACTTCATCATCACCACCTGTACTATAATCTTATCACCCACATCGCCAATTACAGCCCGTTTGTAGTCCCTTCTAAGTTTTCTAAGCTCGTATGTCATACACAAATACCAAGCAATAAGCCGGAATCGAGTAATCGAACTTCTTCGAACCCTTGTTGCCTTTCCAGCGAGGGAAATCTTTCACTAATTTCGCCAGATCCTGAGCCCCCTTCGAATTAAATCAATTCTCGGCGATGTAATGACCAGCCTAGCCCCACTGCAAGGTGCTGAGGAAACCAATTTCGTACAGCAATTCTACACTCCCGGAGTCGAAGAAGACCAACACGTCAGGGTCCATTTTGAATGAACAACTCCCAGACCTCGACTGCAACGACGAGGTACTACTGCTCGACGCCTTCGGCGTAGTTAGAGAGCGGGCATTGGGAGAGAGTGCATGTGGCTCTTTGGGAGTGAACTTTAGTCGCTCCAAAATTCAATACCAAAGATTCACATGCACTACCAAATATCAGTCCCAGCAAGGTTCACCAACCACTCGTGTAGGATATAGAAAAGTAGGAAACTGAGTTTTTCTATATCCTAAATGAGTGGTTGGTGAACCTTGCTGGCCCAGTTAATGAATGGTGTGGCCACTACGTCTCAAAACTGATGTGTTGCTTTTTGGGCAACAAAAAAATTGCCAGCCCCTAGGACACAAGGCTTAATCACATCAGGGATATCAACTGCATTGCTAGCGCGAGACATAACTAAGCCAAATTCCTGGTTGGCTTCAGTTGAACATTGAGATAGGGAATAGTAGCCACTAGAAACTTGAAGCATAGATGTGGAAGACATAATAATAGAAGGAAGACAGGTTTGACTTCCACCCTTTGGGTATAGCCATAGGAATATGGAGGTTAATTTTGTAACATAAACTATTAAGAATGTTCTAGGCCCAACAATTTCTATGGTCCGGTAATAGTCCACGGATGGTTAAAAGTGGAGGAGAGTGGAGCAAAATGAATAGGGTGCAGGATCCACATACTTCATTCTATCACTCAAAGTTGTTTGTATCTCTTCAAAACCCAGTAAGACAAACGAACGGACCGTGACTCCGAGAGAGTGATGTACATCACTGTGTACAACAAGTCTGTATAATCCATTTTGCCCTAACAAAAACCACTTAGATCACGCTTCTATCGCGTTGAAGCACAGGAAAAACAGTGTATTCATATATGTAGGGCTCTTTATGTCCTTTTACAGTGGAGGAGTTTTCGTGTGGTCAAAGTGAATGGCCAAAACTCTGATACTCGCTTCAGGAAACAAGATAGTTACAGCATCTCACAAAAGTCCAAGAGCTCCCCTCTATATTTATTTTTTCTCGAATTAAGGGAGTGGAGAAAAATAGGTGCTCCAACAGTTTCCTATCCATAAATATTGAAATTGAGTAAATGAACCTCAAAGATATTGACCAACTACATATCTAGTATGGAATCAATTTCTTTTACATCTTCAAAACCACGAAACCTTTAAAACATACTTGCCACTTCAAAACAATATACTACCAATATAGACTACATTTGGATATCACTGCTGGAGCAAACACCTAACCCCCTCCCCCACCCTATGATGGAGTTTGAAACAAATATACGAGAAGACGATGCAAAAAGCTATTGGAAATGCTGTCAGAGCGACCACAACCCTCCTTAAAGAAAAACAATAACAAATTAAACAAACTCCAATAACAGTCATCCACAACCCAACCACCCCCAGCATTACATTCTGCTATGCCATCATCGCCACTATCAAGGTCTACTCCAATGTAACCACCAATAGTCCAACATAGAACTATTGTAAATTGTAACCATCGCAGCCCACCTAGAACCAGCATTATCATTACCTCGACTAAGAAAGGTTCACAAGAACACCATGGCAACTCAATCAAATTGTGTCAAAATCCTCTAAGAATCAGTGAACAGCTGTGCTGAAATCCTCCAAGAATCAGTGAATCGCCGCGTAGGGTAAGAGTCGAACAACCTCCAGAAGAATCCTCTAAGAATCAGTGCATTCAAAGAACCTGACATGCAACATCCAGGACTGGCATCCTAGCCCATGTGGGTTGAAAGTTAGATTACAGTAGTAATGAAGAGGTTCATCCTAGCTCCAGTGATGGCCAGTTGTTGGTATTTCTTGATGAAAAAGTATGTACTGAACTACTGGTAAATACGGGAGCCCACAGGTCACGTGGTATAGCTTACACATCTCAAGTAACTAATTTCTACCCCATGTTATAATGACAAAAGATCCCCACAACAAGGTAGAGGCCCAGTCACTGATGACCTACTTGACTAACTTCTATTAGACAACCGTATAAGTTTTAAGGGCAAACAAACTACTCTAGGGAAGCATGCAAATCGCAAGCCCCGGTGAAATCCTTCACACTAGATGACAGTATGAAAGAAACCTAAAGCTTCCCGCCAAAGAGATTTCACCAAGTGTGTGCAATTTGAACTGGCCCCCACCCATAGGGCAAGCATATGTAACTGTTATATTACCGAGTGGTTTGTGATTTGACTGACAAAATACAACTGCATAAATGTCGGGTGAATATGTTACCGATTTTGTTCAAGTAACAGAGATTTACAATTGATACTAACCAAATCTTACTTACATGCATCTTCTAGCATTCAAACGAGCACATTAAAAACAGTTAATATTACGTTCCAATACAGAAAACAATCAAAAGATGCAATTATCACATACTGCAACCAATCATCACTTTTTCCCACTCAACTAGCTGAAATCTGAAGTTTCTCAAAGTGAAATGCCCAACAGTGGATCAGACGTGAATAATAGTAAATCGATTGAGACCTCATCTGAAAACAGAACCCGTTCTATAACCCTAACTCAGGTGAACACCGAACAAAGTCATGATTTTCATACAAGACATGAACATATTGATAATTAATCCGATTCGCACAACGCCGATTTAAGCTAATCATGCTGAAATTTCAAAATATGAGTCATTCGATATGCTTATGGATACATGAGTAGAACTGTGTGTTATACAGAGGGTTGAAGTAGGAAGATTTTTACCTGTATGATTTGCTGCAATTCGGGGGAGTTGAGAGCGTTGAGATCCATTGAAGGAGACGAATTGAAATCTCTCTCTCTCTCTCTCTCTCTCTCTCTCTCTCTCTCTCTCTCTCTCTCTCTCTCTCTCTCTGCGATGATGACTGCGATGGAAGTGTGAAATTTGCAAGAACCCTAATGAAACCCCCTTTTCGTTTGGAGAAGAAATAGCGAGAGACGATAATGGGCTATGTAGCCCAATATCACTGAACAGACTTTTCTACAAAGAAGGCCCACTACAAGTGTCTAACTTGAGCAAGGGGAAATGGGATAAATGGGAGGTGGTCGACTTGATTCCGCTTAAGCAGGTCTCGGGTTTGAGTCCTTGTGTATGCAAAAAATTCTCACTGAGAGACTCACCTGTCATACCCAGACATGCAACCCGGGTCGGACTGGACTACGGGGTTTCAAACCGGTTTGGAAAAAAAATGGGATAGTATCATAGTGCTATTCATGGACCAAGGGAAAAAATATAGGCTAAATTACATCGGTGATACTCATAGTTTGGCTTTTGTGTTGACCTGGTATTATAGTTTCAATGGCAACATCTTTAATATTCATACTTTCAATTTCTTGTAATGGTAATATTATTTGTTAACTTTTCATTCGTATGTTGGATCAAAATATGTAACTAGACTAGTGTGTCACCCAACAATTTTGTTAGTTTTTATAGAATATTGAATTTATATATTTATTTACTCATACACATATATGTGTGTGTGGAAAAAGTTACTTGTCATATTAATAATTCAATTTTAATTATTTTTACTCACAAGTCTGGAATTTATAAAATCATAAATATATTTAATTAATTATGTCCTTGTCATAGTTATTAATAAATTTACTATAATATTCTCCATCCAGCGGAACTACATAGTGAAATTCGTACTTTTATGCAAAAAATTGTAATTTTTTTTTTGAAGATATGTATGATATTATTTTAAAATATATGTAAATAATAAAATTTTAAAAATTAATGTTATGTGCAAAAAAATAATAATGTAGATAAAAATTGCGATTTTATTAAAAAAATGAGAGGCGCACTAGTCTTCTTACATATTTTCATCCAACATACAGATGACAAATTGACAGAAAGTACTACCATTACAACAAATTGAAAGTATGTGTATCGTGAATGTTTCAATTGAAACTGTGAATACTTAAAACACACAAAATTGAAACTATGGGACCGTCGATGCATTTTAGCCAAAAGTATACTACCGCATGCTTGAACTAAAAATAGTGCCTAATTTACTTTTTTGGCAGAAGAGCATATCAAACAAAAGGAGAACATATAAAAAGACGCGTTAGCTGCTCTGACTTGATTTCTGTGCCCCTTTCTCTCTCTCCGAAAAATTCTCACTTTCCTTTCTCCGGCGATGGAGGCTTCCCATCCGGCTCCCACTGCTACGGTAGTGGAAGACGATGAGATGGACGACCCTCACCCATCAGCCGATCATCCCGAAAGGGATCCCTACGACCCAGCGATTAAGAAATCGAAGTGGGAAGCTATGGAAATAAACGAGGCCCCTGTTTCTTCTCAATCCCCTCTGGATTTGGGTACGAAATTGGCTGATCTCATCTCGTCCCATAATGAGAAAGTGGCTATTGAGAAATTTAAAGTTCATACAACCTCTTTCAAAGAGGCAATGACCAAGGCTATCAAGTCCAAAGGTTTCTTCTCTGAGACTATTGATACGCCCGCCATAGATCTATCATCATTACCAGAAGATGAGTGGTCGGAGGATGAAAGAGAAATCGATGAAGGGGAGATTCCCGAGGATGTAAAGCGCATCCCCGAGGTTATTTTCCCCGAGAATCTCAATCTTCATCTAAGGAAAAAATTGCGTGATTGTCTAATAGTCAAGTTACTGGGAAAAGAAATTGGGTACAAAACCCTCTGTAACATGGTGACCAAACTGTGGAAACTGAAAGGAAAGTTTGATGCTGTAGAAATAGAGGCAAAATTTTTCATATTCAAGTTTGAGAACCCAGAAGACCGCCTGAAAGTCTATACTGGTGGTCCGTGGGTTGTGCTTGACCACTACCTAACTGTTAGGAAGTGGATTCCGAATTTCTCGCCTACGGAAGCCTCGCCAATCTCAACCGTCGTCTGGGTGAGATTGCCAAGGCTACCGTATGAACACTTCAATGAAACTTCTCTTATCTCTGTGGCAAAAATGTTGGAAAAACCATTAAAAGGGGATATTAACTCAATTGCAGGTCTGAGAGGAAAATATGCCAGACTATGCGTGGAAGTGGATTTGAGTAAACCCCTGGTTCCAAAGTATCGAATCGGTAGAAAAATTTTTAATGTTGAATATGAATCCCTTCACTTGATTTGCTTCCATTGTGGCAGAATCAACCACAGGAAAGAGATGTGCCCGTTCCGAGCCCCTTCACCGGAAAACCAATCACAGAGATCGGAGACAGGCGCGGAGAAGATCGACGGTGAATCAAACGGAGGCTCAAACGGTCACGAGTCACAATCACAATCTTCATCGAAGGCGCAGGAAATCCACAACGGCATGCTTTATGGGGTCAAAAGTACGAAGATGGAAAATTTGAAGGAGGATTTTGGGAGCTGGATCTTCCCGAAGAAGTGGGCTAACAGGAAAGGTAAGGGACAATCCGGGCCTGGTAGAAGCCCAAATGAAAATAAGGACCATGGAAAGGCTGGGCCGAGTAACGACCCAAAAGAAGGAAAAGAAAATGGGCATAACTGAGCAGAGAAGAGAAACGGGCCGACCAATGAAACACAAGGTAAAGAGGCCCAAAAATCAGGGGAAGGAAATGAAAACACAAAAGAAGTGAAGGACCAAAAAGGAAGTTCAAAAGTTGTGGGAAAGGTATCAAACAGCTGGCGTGATAAAAGACCAAGGGCAGATTAGGGATTTCAACCCCCTGCTGACCTAGGGTTTCCTCCATCTCAAGAGAAATCGGAAGCGGCAGAGAAAGGGAAAGCTTCTCAGAGGAAGAACAAGGTTGGTCTAAATATTGCGAAAGGAAAAGAAGTGGTGACGAGAAATCCATTTGCACCACTTCGAAATTCTTATCTTGTTGATCAGAACCCGACAACTCAAGTGAGCAAAAGCCCTTTTAGCTTCAACTCACCGTTTGGAGGACTTCACTTTGGCTCAACTTATGGAGCTGATTATGGAAGAGATGCAATGGGAACTCAGGGAGACAGAGGTTCCGAGGCTGGGACTATTCGGTTTGAAGCTCGAGCTAACGGAAAAGAGGAGGGATCCGGCACTTGTAGAGGTTCCATGGTACGTGAACGAGTCGTGGATGAGACTGGTGGCGCAGGGAACCCCGGGCAATCAGAACCACAAATCAACGGCGATGGTGAACTCCATAAGGGGATGGGGAGAGAACCAGGTGAGATTCCACGAGGTCTGGGAGCAACTATCTCCTAAAGACAGGCCGGTACTTTCCAACTGTTTCTCCATGAAATTGCTTTTTTGGAACTGTAGAGGGACCGGCAACGAAGAGTTCAAAAGGCAGTTTAAAGAACTGTACTTCAATCATAAACCTGAGGTTGTGGCTCTTTTTGAGACAAATATTTCTCTTGTTGAGATGGGATTTTTTTTTGATAATCTCAATCTGAGGGGCAGGGATAATGTTGACCCCATTGGAAGGTCAGGGGGAATCTGGATGTTATGGAATGTTGCTGAGGTAGATATTCAAGTCTACAACATAACGAACCAAAGCATCGATGCCATTGTTAAGAGGCTGAATTACCCTGATTGGGCACTTTCGGCAATCTATGCTAGCCCAAATCCTACGAGAAGGGAGGAGATGTGGGAGGGAATTGAAGATATTGCCTCTACGATGGATAAACCTTGGCTCATTGCAGGGGATTCAACGACATTGCTAGCCCAAGTGAAAGGAGAAGTATGAACACAGTTAATGATAGTAACCGGTTAAGGAGGTTCAACAACCACATTAATCAATGCCAACTGATTGATCTGGGAAGTTCGGTCCCTGCTCATATCTGGTCTAACAACAGAGAAGGGGGGGCTAACACACTAAAGAGGTTGGATAGGGCTATGAGCAATGGCGAATGGATCGGTATTTTTCCTGACTATAATGTTACTGTCTTTCCAAGAGTTTACTCAGATCACTCCCCTTTGCTCGTGGACACCGAAGTTAATCTTAATCTTGTTCCTTTGAATTTTTTTTTTAAGTTTGAAGTCATGTGGGCTCTTAGAGCTTCGTATGAAGATGTGGTGAGAAAGGCTTGGAACAACAACCTTGCTTTTACTTCTAAACTTATGTGCACGGCTACTGAGTCTACCAAATGGAGCAAAGACGAATTTGGGGATGTTTTCAAAAGAAAAAGATGGCTCCTTGGTAGACTCAGGGGCATCCAGATTGCACAATCTAGGAAGTATTTCCATAACATGTTCTTACTTGAGATTGATCTTGTGAAACAATATAGCTTTGTTCTCAAGGAAGAAGAGGTTTTGTGGAATCAGAGGGCCAATAGAGAGTGGATAACAAAAGGGGAAAGAAATACCAAGCTTTTCCACCTCTCGGCTACTATCAAAAAGAACAAAAATAAGTTAAACTGCATTAAGAATAATGATGGTATCTGGATTAATGATAAAACTTGTCTTAAGGCCTTTGTGCATGATTATTTCATTAATCTTTATAAGAACAATGACTCCATAATCGGTAGGGAAAATTGTTGTGACTGGGGGGTTTTCGGAAAACTTAACCAGGATATGAACAGTTGTATTGCTAAAAAGGCCACCATCAATGAGGTGCATGATGTGGTTAAATCCATGAAACCTCTTAAAGCACCAGGAGAAGATGGTTTTCATGCTTATTTTTACCAAAAGTTTTGGCATGTTGTGGGAAAGGACACCACTAAGTTTGTCAATGATTGCTTGTCTACGGGTGTGATTCCTTCGGGAATTAATGCTATCCTGATTGCTTTGATTCCAAAAATTAACAATCCTTCTCAAATGAGCCAATTTAGACCCATTGGGTTATGTAATGTTAATTATAAGATTCTTACTAAGACTTTGGTTGGAAGGATCAGACCCTTTATTGATAAGCTGGTTAGTCCGATGCAAAGTAGTTTTGTCCCAGGAAGAACTACCACGGACAATGTAATCATTGCCCAGGAAGTCCTTCATACTACAATGAATAGAAAAGGTAGAAAAGGAAATGTGGTTTTTGAAATCGATCTTGAGAAGGCTTACGACAAAATCTCTTGGTCTTTCCTTCATGAAACTTTGATGTGTTATGGTTTTAGTAATGATCTTATATCCCTCATCATGAATTGTGTGACGTCTACTACCATGTCTGTGATTTGGAACAATGAGAGACTTGAGAAGTTCTGCCCGGAGAGGGGACTTAGAAAGGGGGACCCTTTGTCCCCCTATCTTTTTGTTTTATGTATTGATAGATTATCCAATATGATACATAACAGAGTCATAGAAGGGTCCTGGAAAGGGATAAAAGTTTCTCAAAAATGACCCACTTTATCTCATGTTATGTTTGCGGATGACATTCTATTCTTTGCTCAGGCGGAGGATGCTGTGTGTAGAACGGTCATGGATAAGCTTATGGACTTCTGTGAGGCCTCTGGCCAATCAGTGAACCTGAGTAAATCAAAAAAATTTGTGTCCCCCAACATCAGTAGAAGTAAAGCTAGATGCCTTAGTAGGCAATGTGGGATTCCACTTTCAAATGACCTTAGAATCTATCTTGGGGCTCCTCTCCTTCACAAGAGAGTTAGCTCTGAAGATTACAAACAAGTGTTTGAGAATCTTAATTCTAAACTTGCCGGTTGGAAAACTAATCACATGTCCCTTTTTGGGAGAGCCACTATGATTAATTCAGTGCTATCTGCTATTCCCTCCTACAGAATGCAGACATCTCTCTTTCCTGCTTCTATTTGTAAAAAAATTGATCAAATCTGCAATGGTTTTCTTTGGGGAGACACCACTGATAAAAAGAGAATGCATTTGGTTAATTGGGAAGAGGTTTGCACAAAAAAAGAGGCTGGAGGACTTGGAATTAAGTCAGCCTCTTCTCTTAACAAAGCCTTCATGGCTAAGTTGGGTTGGAGACTTATTACGGATAAAATTTCTATGTGGGTTAGTGTGATAAAAAACAAGTACCTGGAAAAGTCTAATCTTTATAACTGGAAAAGAAACAAGAAAGCTTCCCACACTTGGAGAAGCATTAACAAGTGTAGGAATTTAATCCAAAATAATGTGAAGTGGAATGTTGGGAATGGTGAAACTGTTTCCTTTTGGTGGGATTGGTGGTGTGGCAACTCTGCTCTTGCTTCTAAAACTAACGATCCCTCTATTGTTAATAATTGCAAAGTCAAAAACTTTATCACTGAAGATGGGAGCTGGAACTTGAGCAGTATCTCCCCCTTTCTGCACAGAAATGTTATTGAGACTATTACTAGAACCCCCATTCCCACCCACTGTGATGTTCATGACTCTCTGTGTTGGGCCAATAGTTCGAATGGGCACTTCTGCATGGCTTCGGCTTATGAAGCTGTTAATCCTCAGGTGATGAATAATAACTGGTCTTGGTTGTGGAAACTAAAGACTGCTCATAAGCTAAAAAGCTTCATGTGAAAAGCTTTGAAAAATAGGCTTCCCACAAATGTTATGAGAAGGAACAGGGGTATGAATACCAATGGGATGTGCACTAGATGTTGCTCTTGGGAGGAATCCCATGACCACTTATTCAGGGAGTGTTTGCCCTCTTTGAAAACAGAATGATCCCGCACAATATCTGTGCTAATGAGGCAATTAAGTTTGCTTCAGACATTCAAAAAGCATTTGAGATTGAAAGAGAGGTTGGATTGGCATCCATCCCTTTGGATAGTACTAATTACTGGAATGTACCAATTGCAGGTAAGCTTAAATTGAATGTGGATGCGAGCTTGTACCCGGGAACTGGCGGTGCTGGGTTCGGGGGGATCCTTAGAGATAGCAAAGGGGCTCATGTGTTAAGCTTTACTGGAAAGACCGCTGAAACAATGGTGACAAGAACTGAAGTGGAAGCAATCTACAATGGTTTGAAGATCATCTACTCCAGTAATTACAGCGAGGTGGAAGTGGAATCTGATTCCTTAGATGCGGTGGATATGATTAACAACGACAAGAATATTCACAGCTGGAGGTACTCTCTGATCCCAGAGATAAAAAAACATGTTAATTCTGTCCAAAAGCACTCTCAACAACATTCCCAGATCAAGGAATAAGTGTGCTGATATTTTAGCAAGAGTGGGTTCGTTCCAGCCACAGGATCTACTTGTTTACAACGTCCCCCACGATGCTATTGTCAGTACTCTCCAGGAGGATTTGCAGTTTGTGCAACATGGTCCATAGTTTTGTTGTTTGTAGGCTGTGTTGTTTTTTGGCTATGTTTGTTGTTGTCTGCGTTTTAGGGGTCCTTTGGTGGATGTTTAGGTTTGTACTGTCTGACTTTATTTTCTTGTAAGTTTGTTTGAACTCTTTCATTCCGAGGTATCAAAAAAAAAAAAAAAAAAAAAAAAAAGGAGAACTACAATGAGTTTGGATGTTACACGACTTCACCCAAAAAGCTTAAAAAACAGAGAAAATTATATGAACATAGCAAACGTTAATGTAACCAACCAGTGAGCACCTACATGCAGGAGGGAAACCAACGCGACAAAACCGATCCAAGAAGTTTGCAACGCGACAAACACGTACATAGTTTGGTTGTAACCTTCAATCTCAATTAAATTCTCCCACTGGCCAAAACATGACAGGACAATAAAAACTCCTCTCTCTTGATTGAGAGTTTTTCCCTCCAGGATTAGAGAGCTTATTTTTTCTTTAGTTCAGTTCATCATTTCCCATCTCCATTACCCAACTCAACTTCATCCACCAACATTTAATCCCTCTTCCATCAAATATCATTGCCTACCAGTGCTAGGAGCCTAGGATCATCATGAACACCAGCTTCCTGAGTTTATCTTTTTACCACCCCTTCTGCGCTTCGACATCGAAACAGTCACAACCAACAAAATCGCAGTCTGGATTAGAATCTATGATCTGTCGCTTGAATGTTTCACGCCAATGGCGGGACAATATCTCCGGGACCTTTTCGGGGAGGTCAGCCGAGTCGAAGTCAGTTACGCCTCTTCCCGCCCTCATCAATGTCTTCGGGTTCAAGTTTGGCTTAACCCACATATCCCCATGATCGGTGGTTCCTTTCTTGGAAATACCCGCGATGAACTTGTTTGAATTGAATGTGGGATCTAGCAAGTCCACCGCCTTTGTAAAGGATATGGGAGACTAAGCCATAACATTTCACAACTTGTAAAGGATGTGGGATTGTTTTTTGTCGTGTATTTTAGTAACTTGTAATAATGGATTTCTAGAACTTCACCAACACCCGGTTTACCTCCATTAACTCAGAAACATATCTCCATGGACGGCACTGGGGTAGGGCTATGGAGCACTAGGGCAAGACATTGGTTAATGTAGTTTTTGGTGTGATTTTCTACCAGTTTGGTAAATTTGTGAGAGAGAGGCATTAGGACAGTCTGAACTTTGAAGTGTCCCTGGAGCAGACCTTGATTGGAGAAACATGAATAGTGATTTTCCGGAGAAATTTGGTACTGAAATGAGGTAGTGCCTAGACAGGAGGACGGTGGTGAACATACTAAGTTGCGTCAAACATTGTGTGTCAGCAATTCAACAGACCTTCACGTAATCGTAACGGTCCTATAATAATTCCGGTAATGGATTGTTAAGAACTTGCCCCAAAATCAATCCGCCCCACCATGTCAAGGAAGTTCCTCTAATTCAACCCGGCTCTGTGCCAGTCAAAAATGTGAACACCTTCACGTCTATAGAAAAGTTAAAATAATGCGACAGATAAGCAGCAAGTATTGTATCTCAGCTAATCTTACATATCCAAACCTGCAGCAGAAGCAAGGAGACGACGATGACAACATAAATATCCCTCTTTTCTGTAAAGAAACAAGATAATCTGACTTGCAAAATCAGCTGCCATTTACAATATACTAGTCCAAAAGCTAATCAGATGAAGATAGCCCGAGATAATCTGACTTACAAAATCAGCTGCCATTTACAATATTCTAGTCCATAAGCTAAATAGAGGAAGATAGCCCAAGATAATCAGACTTACAAAATCAGCTGCCATTTACAATATTCTAGTCCATAAGCTAATTAGAGGAAGATAGCTATTATATGCGCTACCACTAAGATAGGTTGTTGGCTATCAAGTTCGCAATATCCCGAAACCAAAACAAACAAGTAACAGAAACACAACTGACAAGCAGTTGAAACTTCAAATCTTTGCAGCAGCAGCAATAACTCCAGCTTCATCTTTCTCTGATTTCAGCGACTACAACTCTACACAAAGTCGAACAGCAACAAGGAAAAAGTGAATATATTTTCCTCACCAAATAGCACTTGCAACAGTTAGCTTTAAAATAGTTCCTAGGCAGATCATGAGACAATAAATAGTAATGTATTCCCCCAACCCGGTGAAATGAAAATTCAAGATCATTGTATCAGAAGTAAAAAAAATGACTACACAGGTAAACAAGTATACTAAAAAGGATAAAATCCTCAATAGGTAATCTTGCCTGTTTTACTTGATATTCCTTAGTAGTAGGATATTTGCTCTTCTTCTTCCTATAAATATCTTTTTACTTACTACTCTGCATCATATTTGCTTGAATGAATGTCGATTAACTTTTTCCACGGTATGGTTTTGGATACTGACAATTTTCTGCAATGTATATTGCAAACCAGAATTTTCTATCACTATTAAATTGTTTGAACTTTTAATAATCTGCTTCGATGATTTTGACAATTAGACTCTAAGTTGGAAATTTATTTACGATCTTACATGTAACAAGTTTTATACATTGCGCATAATGTGCCTTGAGCCCTTGACTGAGGTTTCGATGGAGATTATGTATGTGGTTGCAAGACTGGTTGTATGCTGATGGTGGTGATGGGAGGAGGTTAAAGACGTCCAAGGACGTGTTCTTGCTGAAGAATTGATGGTTGGTTCAGTTAAGTGGTTGTGGCTTCTGAGTAAATGCATGTAGATGCAGTCTGCTGCAAGTAAGTGGTCAAGGAACTTTTTGGTTGGATTTTAAGCAGTCGCATTCGTTAATGGTGCAGTCTGCTTCATGATACAGGAACTTTGATGTGCTACCACAAATCATCCTAGATAAACAGTACGTGTTAGGGACATCAAATCAAGGAAATATATTAATATTGGATAGCACCTATGTTGCACGGAGACGGAGACGGCGGTATAATTTTTATTTTAAGGGTAAATGAAATATCTATATAACAATCTAGCTTGAATTTGGATAAGCTATCCTTAACGTATACAAACTCAACCAAACAAAGTATAGTCTTCCAAACAGCAGATTTACACTCCCACAACCATCTCTTTTGCTATCCGCCTATCCCTGAAAGAGAATGTATCACTTACGTCCCTGGTCCCATCCTTCTCCCCTTCAACTCCTAAGTCCTATCCCATCACAATTGCACAGAAAAGTTTTGGAATTTCAAATCTCCTTGCTGTCTTCTTTCCCCTCGCATCTCTCTCTCTACGTCTCAATCTAATACTGGCCGCCCAAAGGCCATGACCAGCTCTCTCTTTCACCATCCCGCCCCTCTCTACCCCCAATCTAATGTTTGCTCTCTCCCTAAACCTAAAAACATCAAATACCAACAAACAAACTCAAGATCTCCAAAACTTCGATGCTCTCTGTCTTTCGCCGACTCAGTCCGCCGTCGTCCTCCCCGATCTTAGGCTCTGCGACAACCACAACGAACAACTAGGTTTAGATTTCGTTTCCCTGCTAAAATTGATGAATTTGTGTCCAGTATAAGTTTTAATGGTTATAAAATTAGGTGTTCTTGAATGTGTTTCCTAGGGAGTGACATTGGGGACTTCGGAATCCGAAATATGAAGCTCTTTCTCTCCAATAACACAAAGATCTAAGTTAGATCATCTAACCCACACCTCACCACCAGTAGCGCTAGGAGCAGCCACTATCCTTTCCTATCTCAGGTTTGGATTTCTCTTCCCTAAAGACTGAAATTATGTATTCTTTAATGTGTTGGTTTGCTAAATAATGAAATTGGGGATTTTTAAAGCAGGGGTATTGCATTCTTTTTAATTGAGGACTTCTTTATCGACTGGATGTAATGTACATCTGTGATTTGGGATACCCTATTTTTCAATCCATCATATGCACTATTTTTTGACATGTACTCTGTTATTTCTTAGCTTGCATGAGAATCACTTGATAACGTTGACAGAGGTTGTCTTTTCATAAACTAATTATTCTACTATATATATAATCTTCCAGAGACCGAATTTTTAGCCATTTGATATCTTTACAGCCTTGGATCAAAACCCACAGACTGTCTTTTTAGTTTACTGAAAATAAGTTGTGATTATTGTTTCTGAAATAGTTTACTGAAATATTTATAGCATTCCAACAATGACCCAGTTTCAATTGCTTGGAATTAATTATCACTCCAGTTATCACTTATCACTCTTTTTATCCTGATTCGCTTTTAATTAGGCTTTGATTCTTTGTTGGTGAATTCAAACCCTAATCAGTTTGCTTTATGCTTCGCTACTATGCCCATATCTTCCTTATTTGCATCAATTTCTTCAAAAATATTAACAGAACTTGCTGCTGCACTAGAAAGTGCTCATATCTTCTTTTGAGTATTTATTAGGGTGTTGCTTCTTTTTGCAGGATTTTATTGTGAATTTGTATAAGGGTTGATAGTATCAGGTGAAATTTCAGTACTTTCCTACCTTCAATCATCCAGCTTTCACAATCTTTTTGGCTTTGACTTCGTAGCTGATTATCTTTCTATTAATATGGTTTAAGTGAGATGATTTATTGATTGTGTGAAGTTTGAACTAGCATGGGAGTACTAATCTTAATTGTCTCTGCATCAAGTTTCGATTCTAAAGAAGCATATGCAGCACATGCTTGAATCAGGTATCTACATCATTTTTTATGCTTCTGTCCCGTTGAGAAGTTTCTCTTCATTTAGTAACTGTCACTGTCAAACTCTTGATAACACTAACCCTATATTTACAGCTTCTTTCGACAGGATTTTATTTGTCTAATATTCAACTATCGAAGAAGCAAAATTTGAGGTTTACCCATCAACTTCGGTGAGCGAATACCGGCTCACCGAAGTATCATTAGTCACCGGATACTTTCTCTTCTTTCATAGAGATTAATAGACTTCATTTTCTTCCGATTGCTGATTATGTTTTCTAACCCTATATTTACAGTCATGTCGGGTCTAAGTTATTCTGCTCATTTTATGGTGGAGTTGAGCCAAGAACATGTCAGACTTCTAGAGCTCAACTTTGGGAGCGAGCACAAGCTAGATTCGGAGAGAAAGGATAAGCTCGCCACTGAGCTTGGCTTAGATCCACGCCAAATCGCCACGTGTCTGGAAACAGAAGTGCAGGGTTTGGGAGCAAGAAGCTCGAAGAGAAGCGTGCCAGGATGAAGACTGAACATAATAATACTATTGTTGAAAAATTCCACCTGGAACCCGAGGTATCTATAACTCTAACTACGTATATACTAAATCCACCATAATTAAAACTCTCCTGCTTCAGTCAATAGCTTTCAAGTTTTGACTACAGTAGATAGTTACGACTAAGGATACACGCAACACAGTGATCAGTAATAATATTAATTACTCGCGTTAATTAGAGGAGGTAGCTAGCTAGGGACGCTTGCTATTTTCCTATAGAAGACCATCTCAAGGAACTGAAAAACATACGCATAAGGCCAAGTCATCACACAAATCAACTTCTAGGGATCCAACATAGCCGTCCTTTTAAGAGCAACAACGAAGGAGGATGCCACCAATCAGCTAACAGCTAGGTGGTTCATGAAAGTTGCATCGCACATGAGATTATACGACTAACTACTAAAGTAGTATTAAACATTTCATCTAGCCCACAAATTTATCAGTGTCAGTTACTGACTCCATCTGTTTAATTTTCCAGGTGCTTAAACTTAAAGAACAACTGTACGAGAAGGAGAAGGAAAATCAGAGGCTAATGGGGGCGACATGGTTTCATCATTCTCCATGGAAGCCATGTAACCACCGTTTCTCGGCGAGTTTGGAATGGAAGGATTTATTCTTTATGTTCCAGAAAACAACTATGTTCAGGACATGGACTGGGTTCACCTAATGTAAAACATAGGGCTATATGTATCACTGCTAATCTAGTCATGTTAGTGTAACTATGACTGTATATAAATTTTCTAGTCATACCTGGGTGTATGTTCTAGTTGTTAATGGTACTTTTAAAAATATAAAAAGCATTTCTATGTTACATAACTTATTAATCTCTCTTTTGAATTAGTACCTAATCTGATTTACTGTACAGACAATGTTTTTGGAGCTTCAAACATAAAATTACATGTAAAAAACACAAAAACTACATAAGCCAAAACAAACTAATAAAATGTTTTAGAAAGAGGAACATATGGTATTTGGCTGATGCATAAACATACATATATGATATACCATAACGTGTGAGTGATCAAGCAGTATATATCAGTAAGTGCCATGCAAAAAAACATCTGCAGAAAATGTTGAAATATATAGAGACACTTAAGATGCTAAATTATAGTGTAGCATCAATATGATGTCTGCCTCAACAAAAATTCCATGATAATAAGATTTATAAAACTTAAGGCTGAAAAAGTATGTCCATCCATTTTAATTGGTTTCAAACCCGCACATTTAAATAAACGAGAGTCACACAGTATGACGTTATCATAAACATAGGTAGGAGCACCTAAGGAAATTTCAAGCCATTATTCAGAGACGATATTCAACAAGTCTCCTGCATGCAACAGTAGTAATATCTGCAGCAGGCAGTAAGCCTTTTGGCTGATAGCAATGAGTCAGGATGTTAAGTGAGTTTAAAGGCTTAAAATAGGCGGGCACAAAGCTCATGTGTGATCGGACAACCCCTCTAAGATGTGTAATTTACCTTTTCATAAGTACCAACTATGAGATCACATTTTTTTTGAATTCCACGGGAATCTAGATTGTCGCCTATATAGTGTTTTCTTCTTAATTAATTTTAAAAATTCTTTAGGCGTGCATCGGCACACATAACATGCCAATTATGAGGCAGTTAATCTTCCTACTTCCACTCGGTGTCTGACAAGTCAGATCCTATGTTCAGGGAACTCACCCAACCATTTAATGTTAACAAGTCAAGGCTGTGGCCACAAGAATAGGTTCAGGACCTCATTTACCTGCCTTCGTAACTTTTTATGTCGGAGAATAATTGATCAGCTTTTGCTTTCTAAGATCCAACAAGGCAAAGCTTGATTAAACTAACAATGTGGTTGTGGGCCAAATTTATCAAGAATTCCCCATCATATGTAAAATTCCCAAAAAAATCACCAGACTGGCAAGTTATTAGGGATCTAGACAATCTGCTAAACCAACCAAAGAGGGAACAACTTCTTAGTTTTGTGACATTCCACCGAAGAGTTCTATTTTACGAGATCAGATACTTTATGTGGCAAATTACAAGAAACAAGTGAGTTCTCCAGGACAATTGAGTTTTAGAGGAGGGAGGAACACCTGGAACCCAACTATCCTCACAGATATTAATTGTTTGTCCATTCCCCACACACCATAAAAAAACTTCTCTAATTAGGGGTTTGGCTTGAGAAGCCCTCCAAACCCAAGACATCGAGTTTTGGGTTTTAAGTTTATTATGCACAATCCAGTTCCTGAAATTCAAAGTATTGCAAAATACGTTGGACAACCTAGAAATTGACCGAAAAACAAATTATGGGAACTGAAGCTAGTGAGACCGAGCCACAAATCATACGCTCAACCCAGAAATCTGATTCAACACCGCTCAACCCAGAAACCGGCCAAATTCCTGCTGTTCAATCTTCGCTCTGTATCGTTGAAACCTGGAAGCTCGTGAAACCATACATGGGTCTGGTATCTCTCTTCGCACTCTGTATTGTTGAGACACCATTCGGTCTCTCTATCGTCTATTTCATCCATCTCTATCATCTATCTGATAAATTTCTCCCCAAATCGTCTAGAACAGAGAAACTAGGTCTAGTTAGTCGCGCGGTGCAGTAGTGCTCTGCTCTCGGTCGGCCAAATTTCGGCGAGCTGATTTACTTTTCACACCAAATTTTGGCCGTCTTGATTGTATACAATTTGTTATTCTTGCTTTGCCACGTGTACGTACATTATTTCGCAAGATATTACTGTCATGTATAGTAATGCGGGAAGAATAAGTTCTTGCCGTTTATAGGTAAATATTTGCGGAAATAATTTATTCTTGCCGTTTTGATAAGCTTTACCTGGCAATAAAAATTACCGCCATCTCAGTTGACAGAGATGACAAGAAAATTATTGCCGCTAGGAATATTGCCATTTATGTGAATGATTCTAGTAGTCTTGGTAGGATTTTTTGCTCTTTTTTTTTCCTTTATATAACTTTTTACTTACTACCCTGCATCATATTTGCTTGAATGAATGTAGATTAATTTCCACGGTATGGTTTTGGATACTGACAATTATCTGCAATGTATGCCGCAAACCAAATTTTTCTATCAGTATTTAATTGTTTTTAACTTTAAATTATCTGTTGCTTCGATGATTTTGACAATTAGACTCTAAATTGGAAATTCATTTACAATCTTACATGTAAGTATGTAACAAGTTTTCTACATTGCGCATAATGTGCCTGGACTGTGTTTTTTTCCAATGGAGATTATGTATGTGGATGCAAGACTGGTTGTATGCTGATGGTGGTCATGGGAGGAGGTTAAAGACGTCCAAGGATGTGTTCTTGTTGAAGAATTGATGGTTGGTTCAGTTAAGTGGCTGTGGCTTCTGAGTAAATGCAGGTAGATGCAGTCTGCTGCAGGTAAGTGGTCAAGGAACTTTTTGGTTGGATTTCAAGCAGTTGCATTCGTTGATGGTGCAGTCTGCTTCATGATACAGGAACTCTGATGCGCTACCACAAAATCAGATCCTAGATAAACAGTAAATGTAAGGGACATCAAATCAAGGAAATATATTCTTAAGATATTTGGATAACACCTACGTTGCACGGAAACGGCAGGAGACGGGTACGCCGAAACGCCAAATTTCAGAAAATCAGGAGACGCCAACACGTGTGTGTGTGTGTTGTGTGTGTGTGCTTTTAATTTTTCAAGGGTAAATGAAATATTACTAGATAAATGCAATACATTATAACTTGTAAAAGACCCTGAAACTAACATATTCTTCCCCTCTAAAGCTGATGCTGCGCTGTCAAGTTATTATGCCTGTACCTTAACACATTAAGGGCTCATTTCATGTTCTATGTAAGGTGACTCAACCTTCTCTATAGTTCACAGTGGCTTTCTCAGTATAACTCGCAGCATTTTCGGCGACTATTTATTAGTTATGGGTTCTACCATTAAGCATGGGTTCTCAGGACTTTTGTGGCTTTTCTATTATAGATGAATTAACTAGGAACCCGATTATATTAGAAATTAACTACGCTCACTCCCAAATAACTAATCTCACTCCTGCCTTACTTTTTCTGTTTCAGCGTTCTACATTTTCTTTTCTCAACAAAATGATGAGAAAACGGGGATATAACAACTTTGTATCTTTCTATCTTCGAAATATATTTGTTTGTTGATAATTTGGTCTTAGTTGATACAAACACGTTTGCTCCTTATTGCATACCGGAGACACTTCTTTTCACCGTTGTGTCTTGTGAAGCTGTTTACTTCATCATCTAGTAATAAGTTTCCAGTGGCAATAGATAAAAAGTTTGACTGCATAACAGCTTCCAGATTTATTTAGATTTCTTATATATTTAAAGTGTTATAAATCCAGCTAAGGTAGTTGAATACTTCAATCATCACGTAGAGGGATATTTACTCTGGAATCTGGATGCCTAATCCCAACCTTTGTGATTGAATCATCCAAAAAATCGTTCGTGAAAGAGAAATATCAACTGAGCCAAGTCATGATTCGCTTCACTGAAACTCAAAGTTCTTTTGAAACTTTTTCCTTATTTTCAGAATTCGTCTTTAGTTTCAGAATTTGTCTTTAGTTCACTGAAACTAATAAATTTGGAGACGCGTGTCCACGGAGTCTCCGAGGCGTGTCCAGCCTATTTTTTTCTGTTTTTCGAGTCGAGATGCCACCTGGCTATTCAGAAACGTTAGGACGCATATCCACGGCATGTCCGATTCTCCGAAACACATACGGGGCTATGTTTGGAGTCTCCGCGCAACATAGGATAACACATTCCAGTCGGATGGAAAGTGGACCAGGATACTCCTAGATCTGCATTGAGTGGGGAAAGTACCTTCACAAGACAAACACTAATATTTCGGATGAGGTAAAATAAGAAACTTGGGGAGAATTGTTCACATGAGCAAGAAAGGACTTAAAAATCCGGCAAGAAATCCCTCAATCTTTCAGAATCCTAGTAAAGTCTTGTAATACTATTTTGAGAGGGTATGCGAATTCACTTCATCCTTAGAAGCAGATCAACTCACATACTATTGCAAAAAATATAACTCAGCTGACTAGCTCAAGTGGTTCAAGGCTTCAAGCCCAGACTCTAGAGCATGTGGTGGCCTGTTTCAATCTCGGACTGGCTGTTAATACTAAAATTACTACTATACATACTAGAAATCTAAAGGCCAAAGCCCTGAAGATTGGCTTCAAGTTCCGAGCACAAAAGTCAAGCCACAAGTTATCATGAATGTGACAGTTCCATAATAACGAATATGTGATGGAGAACTAGAAAGGAAGAAGAATATATTGAAAAATGGAAGAATCCGTAATTAGGAGCTCATTTGAAAATTGAAAGATGAATGATCAATAATTTGGCGGCCGATTTGTTGGGATCTTTGTTGAATAAAGAAAGGTAGTAAATTTCTGAGGTATGATCACGATGTTAATATTTGTATTTATGTCCCTCTCCCATTATAAGGGAGATAACTATGAATAAAGATTTGAGTATTAGAATTTGGGCTGAATCGAGAATGAATCGTAGTGATGAGACTGAGTGACTCACTGATAGTGAGTTTGTTCTTGGTGCATGGTGCATCAATATGGTAACCAGAAAACAGTGTGCTATGCAAACACTTAACAGAAAGCTTGATACTGGAATATGCAGTTCATGACTTCATGTGCTATGGAACTTTTCTTCTGCAACTAAATTTATCATTTGATCCGGCAATCCCAAATGTCCTAACATATTAGAAATGAAGTTTTTAAATCAAGCAATGTGTAGAGAATAATACTATCAGCTTCAGAAAGTAAGCAAACAAAAACATAAGTACAATCGAGTAACAAAATTGATCAAAATATTATAATTCATAAAGCTCAACATCCTACAGATCTGATATAACTCTCAAAGTACCCCAACCAGGTTCATTCGATGAATCAGCCACATGGCTAATCAGCATATGAAAAATAAATGAAACTGAAAACAGAAAGATATCGAAGATCACTGGAAATGAATTAGCTTCCATTTTCAACAAGCAAATAACCAAAACAAAAGAAAAGTATCTTACTTAATCAGCAGGTTCATCTTTGTTCGGCACATCAACCCGTTCAAGAAAACAACTGGACCACGACATTGCAGGATAGCGTCAAGTTCTCAGATGCGTCGTTTATGGTCAGGTCCGTCGATTCAGCGGGCCTATATAAATAAGAAATGTATTTTTAAGCAGCAGATTCGCTCAACATGTGGACATTTTGGAGCGAAAAAGCACACATAAACGAAATTCAACATATCAAAATAACTATAAGAGATACTTAGATAGCATAATAATAGCATTCCTTAGAAGTTGGAAAAAAATTGTGAGGTAAGTGTCTTGCCTGATTCCACCAGGGTATCCCTTGGCAATACGTGCAGGTTTTATCAACGAAGAGTCTCCTTTCACTCCAATCAAGCCCAAACTCTCAACAAAATTATCGACATAAAATGTTCCCCAATCTCCAAACGCCATAAGATGGATCACTTGTTTGCTTTTCGGCTCAAAAGAAATCAATCCATTAGCCATATAACTGCCAAAATATGACAAACGAGTCTTCGCAAGTACTTCCCCATTCCTCCTGAAACCAAATATCTCCCAAATACCAGGGGTAACAACAATATTGTACAGTTTGGTCCATGAACCAGATTCACCGTACTTTTTCATCACCCATATACAACAACTTTCGACATTTTCGGACCCAGAGCTATGGATCAGAGAGAGCAATTCTCCAATCACAGAAACCCGGAAATCACGTCTCGAGGGCTCTTCACTGATACTATCAGGCACATTCAAAACCATAAATACCTCCCTCGTCAAATCAAATTGCACGATCAGGTTGTTACTCCTCCTAGCATTCATCAAATTCTTGAACTGGTTCTCACTCTTCATAAGCCAAGCCTCAGAATTGAGATTCTTGTTACTGCCCTCACTTCCTATAACCCAATGGACATTCCCATGGAGAAAAGCCTGTGGGCTGCAGTGGTCGATGATAAAAGGAAACCCCTTTCCATCAACAGTTCTCCAAGACCCAATCCTTGAGTCATACACCTCAACCCTGGGAACAACATTCCTTGTGCTTTTTTCTCTGCTGTCATATGCGACCCTAACCACTTTAAAATCGTTATTCACAGCATCGAAGCCGAACCCAACATTGCAAACAGAGATATGATGGGGAGGGTAGCTAAAAACAGGCTTAGGAAGTCTCACATATTTGCTGATCGATGGATTCCACAGAACAATATCATCGGTATAAGTGTTTGTGCCTTTTGACAAACATACCACTCCATTGACACAACCGACGACAGTGAAGGCATCGAGAAACGAATCATGCGCAAATGGGAAGCGGAAGCTCTTATGCTCTTCAAACAGCTTGTCGTCGAAGTGTAAAGAAAACCGGTCTTTCGAGGTTGGTCTTTCGTTGCGGTTCCTAACGAACACTAAATTCTTGTAGGTAGGAGAAGCAGTCAAGTGTTGGGAGTGTACTAAAATGAAAGTAGGGCTAGTGATGATGGAGTACCATAACTTGCAGACAGCGATGCATCGCACCGCATCTTTGATTGAGAGCCTCTTCAGGATCTCGACAAGTAGCTCGTCGGAGATATAATCAGACATTTCTTCTTCTTCTACTTCTACTTCTTCTTCTTCTCTCTACTGAAAACCCTAGGTTTCTCCTCTGCTTGCTGGTGACTATTTGGCTCTCAAAACAGAATTTAATAGAGAGAGGAATGAAGAAGATACCTGCACTCTGTGCTTGCTACAAAAAGAATTCTGAAAACCCTAGCTTTCTCCTCTCCTCTGCTGTTCTTCAGGTGCAAAGGAATTAGGGAGGTCTGGGAACAATCTGGGTATATTCCTGCAGTGAGTTGTGAGGCCATGGATATATATATCATTTTCGATCTTGCAAAAAAACGTAAAATAGGAAATTCATTGTTGAAGAAGATACAAATTGGTGATGGAGAACAGACCTTTTTGACTCTGAATCGATAAATCAAAGCTGTTGATGAATAAGAGAGCTTGACTCCTCAGCTTTACGAAATTCCTCTTCTTGCACTCCCCCAAATTCAGCAGAGCCACCAACGTTAGGGAGCGAGAATTGCAGAAATCGACTGCCACTCCACTTCGACGGAAATTTGCTTGGTTCAGCTCCTTCTTGTGGAAATTGATTCGAGAGAGCTTCACCAGAAATTGAAATTGAAGGACAGAAATGAACAACGAGTGGTGGATCGATGTAACTGGGATTGCAGTGTAGTGAGTCGCCCGGCGAACTTAGTGGCTAGCGAGGGTTGGTCTGCGGCGGAGACAAAGTGAGACTTTCACGTTAGACCCACCAGACTTCCATCATCTTGCAGTTTTGGGCCATGATCTGAGTGGGCTTTAGCCCAGTTCTTCATAGATGTTAGAGCATCTCCAACAATAAAATTACTATTTAGCTAAATTTTAATTAGTATAAACTCAAGTTAACATGACTTCTTATTGTTTGTTCTAATGGTGTTATGTATTATATATAAGTTTGTGAGTATTAAATTATAAATAAAATACTTTATTAAATTAAAGTATGAGAGAGATAGACACAAAAAGTTTAACTACCTACAATCTAGCTAGTTACTTCTATTGAATTGGATACATAATATATAAAATATTGAATCATTTAACCAGCCCATTGGAACTCATTATTTCTTGTAGTTATGTAAATTATAACTAAACTAATTCTTTTACATAATCATTGGAGATGCTCTTAGCCCAGTTCTTCGTAGTTGATATGTTTATTTTGGTTAGTTGGGCCCGTAATTTGTGGTCTGGTTCTTTTGATTCGTAAATTGTACGTTCTCCCCCCCCCCCCCCCCTCTTCCCAAAAAAAACACACACACACACACTCTTTTTTTACGGGGTGTGAACTGGATTTTAATATATGCGGGTGTATACCGCCCTACCTGTTGAACATGCAAATGGGTACTAGTTCCGTGGAGTAGAGTGGTGGTATGGTGTGAGTTAAGTTAGGCGGTGGCTGTATAGTGTGGTGATTGGCAAGAGGTGATGAGGATAACTTTGGTGGTTTGGGCATGGGCGAGGAACTGTAATTTGGTCCGTGAAATGGGGTTGTGTGAATTTTGGTGGCCATGGAGTAGGTAGATGGAATCGTAACATCATCAAGGTGTTCTGTAGAAAAATGTTACACAAAAAACAAAAAAAAACAAAAAACAAAAAAAAACTATCAACATATATGGTATTCCGCCATTCAGGTGGTCCGGACTGAAATGGCCAAGTACGAACGCAACAGGCCGCAACAAACCGGAACTAATCAGAATTTGACTGAGACAGAACTTTAACAAATTCATTCTGGTGTTGCCCTCAAACGGCCCTTTCTGGAACAGTCCGAAACGAAATTGACAACTATGGCCACACAAATAACACAACGACATCTCAATCAATAAGGTGTCATGAAATTTGGCACACCGGAGAAGATCATGAAGTTTGACACACTAAAGGGGGTGAAAGTGTTCTTTCCCAAACTCAATAGGAAATTTGATGCCTTTTGCATTTCAGGCCACTTCTACACACGAAACATTCTCCAAAGGCGATCTTTGCCCTTTGGTAGCTCACACCCCCCAAAGCGACCATCACCACCAGTCGTCGTCTTCCGTCGTCATCATCTGCAGATCTTTTCGCCGCCATCAATCTCCACCGACATATCCAGGTTCATCTCTCTCTCTCTCAAGTCCACAAAGCTTACGTCTTCACCGTTTGTTCCTTCGTCTCTATCTCTATCTCTCTCTCCGCAATACTACGTAATCTCCTTTCAATCTCTATCGTTTTCGTCTCTTTTGGCCACCGACTGATTTGATCTAAAAATTGAGTAATTAGATTGTTTCTGCATATCGGCAGATTAGGTTTTTTCTCCACCTGAGAAGACAGGGACGATGTTGGGGATCGCAAGGCAAAAAATCGCTCGCGGAGGCTTTTCCGCTTCTTCGGTATGAGCTTTGAACTTCTTTGATTTGTCTGTAATCGCAATTGATTTCGCATCTTCTGGTTATTGAAGAAGTTATTAGTTAAATTGATCATTTTATTTGCGAATATTCGCAGCAGGCCTTTCAGAGGAATGGAGTCCAGTCTCTGCTTCATGTCTCTAGGAGTTTCTCGTCTTCTGGAAAAGAGGTGAATTTTTAATTCCTGCTGAAATCTCTACCAGTGATACACACATGTTTGTGTAAATCAGATGTTTCGTAATTTGGTTTAACAGGAATTGAGAGATTTGATTTTCTGATTTTACACCGCAATAAGAGAGGAGAAATGAATAAGATGTGAGAAGTATTGCCAAACTTGATAATGTTAGACACATTTAGTTAGGTTCTGTCAAACTCTATGTGTGTCTGAAAACACAAGGTTTAGTTTATAATATGTCACACATGTTTGTGTAGATCAGATGTTTCATAATTTGCTTTAACAGGAATTGAGAGATTTGATTTTCTGATTTTGCATCACGATAAGAAAGAGGAGAAATGAATAAGATGTGGAAGTATCGCCAAACTTGATAATGTTAGACACGTTTATTTAGGTTCTTCAAACTCTATGTGTATCTGAAAACGCAAGGTTTAGTTTATAATATGTCAATTGTGTAGTCAGAAAGTTTCACGTTTATCCTAAGTGAGGGTATGATGTTTCCGGATCATCCTTTTCGTGTTTTGGATATGTTGATGTTAAGAGTTTTGATTTGTTCTTCTATCATAGCTGTGGACATTTGGAAATTAACCTCCATCTCTCTCATCTTGAACAAAATGAAGGAAGGATATAATTGCGTTATTTTCTGTCTCGGGATGATGCAAAGATTGTTACAGTAATTCACCAGTATTTGTTTTCATTAATGATCTATGTAATTCTGATGGTGCAACTGTGATTTCCTAGCAGATGACAGTACGAGATGCTTTGAATTCTGCCCTTGATGAAGAAATGTCTGCGGATCCTAAAGTTTTCTTAATGGGTGAAGAAGTATGAAGTTGTTTTGTATTTTATGCCTCTTGATATTTTTCCGTTACTGGGGTTTGACCTCACTAACTTTGATATTGTTGGTATGTAGGTTGGCGAATATCAAGGTGCTTACAAGGTCAGAGATACATAGACACATGACCAATTCACTTGTATCTTCTAAGCCATTTTATGAACCATTTTTCTAACAGCACATTATATTTTTATTTGGATCAGATATCAAAAGGGCTTTTGGACAAGTATGGTCCCGACAGGGTCGTCGATACTCCAATTACGGAGGTACCCTTTTTATCTGAAAAATATCATTTTATTTCATTGCTATTTTTTTCTGGATAAATTTCCTAATTAATTTCTTGTTTTTCTGTCTTTAATGTCATTTTGGAAATGTTCTGAAGGCTGGCTTCACTGGAATCGGAGTTGGTGCTGCTTACTATGGTCTGAGGCCTGTCATAGAGTTCATGACATTTAACTTCTCCATGCAGGTAAGGATATATTTTTTTGGTCCTTTCAACAGTTTCTGAATTGTTTTCGCTTCTACAAACTCAATATTATCCATAGTTTGCTCTATGTTACTGATGTGTTTTAGTTGACCTTCCATAAAGAGAGTTACATAAGTCTCTTAGACCCACTTCATCGTTCTTGCAAGAAAAGCCCGTTTGTGGTTCATATTGACAATTTCATATGATTGGAGAACTAAGTCCTTTGAGCTCTAGCGCTGGAATGTTAAAATTTTCTTTGTCGTGGCTGGATATGGCTATGTTTTGTATGTCTTCGTGGCAAGCAATTGAGTTAATTTTTCTTCATCTTGAAATAGCTAATGGGTTTGTGACATGTAACTTTGCGGATCTTGGGAGATAGTGAGAGATGGGTGTATGCCTGAAGGGTTTTTCTTAGTTTTATTTTAGCTCGTAAGTTGCAGCTTTTGGAAATGATTCCGACTAGTAAGATACATAATGAGCGTCAAGCTAGGCTACCTGGACTTGGGTGCATGTCTCATGTTGGGTGTGTATCCGGGAATCGGATTTGCTCCCTTGCAGAAATTTAGGATTTGCGAATTCAGCTAAGAAGTGTACAAATTTTGGATAAGGGAGTGTGAATACAGTGTCATTGCAATCATTTTACATACTACATATTTATATGTTCAGAAACTAAACATAAACCGAATTTATTATTTTTACCCAAAGAAGGGCACGAGTGTTTGCTACTCATCGAACAACAAGAAGAAAAGGTCAGCGAGTTTAGAGGATGGTCAGTGAGATTTGGATGACCACCACTCTGTCGACAACTTCGAACTATGTGACTATGATGAAATGAAGGAGAAGGAAGCAACAGGGAAAAAGAAACCGGAGCACCAATATGCTGTCCGACCATTTTTTATAACCTGAGTGTTGGATTGATGGAGCCAGATCCGCCACATATTCCATGTCCTTACCGGCAAGGATCATGTCGACACAGATATGGTGCTGAGATTTAAGAGTCCGGGGATAACTTAGGCTTCAGGCATTGTAAGTTCAGAAGACGTCTGCATTGTCAGAATTGGGTAGTTTAGATGTCAGGAGGTAGCATGGTTGGTTTGTTTGGAGAGTGAGTTTGCTAGAATTTCGAAGTGGGAAGAAGTTGGTTGGTGGTTGATACTTAGAGTATATTGGTTGCAAGAGGGAGATAGGTTGTTCATAGCTCTGTAACAAGATCGCAAATTCTACTGGTTAGAGTAACTTTATAAGGAGATGGATGATCGTGAAGACAATTATTCAGAGGGATGAGAATGGGGGTAATGCCGTGTTTGATTTCATTTAGCATCTTATTTCAGAAGTCAAAAGTCCATTTTGGGTAGTATGGAGTTCGATCCTAATTTGATAGATTAATTGGAATTTTGGGTTTATCTTCTGAGGAGATTTTGCTGACCTGCTTTGAAGGCATTGAATTGGAGTGAAGTTTTGTACTTCAAGGCCTGAAATCCTGGTGGTTTTGTGGTTGCTTTTTTTCAGCATATGTAATTAGCAGGCAGGTGGTAAAAGGTGATGGGATCTTGCTACAGGAGATTGAGAGCAGTAAAGATCTTAGAATGATTATTATATGACACTGGTTGACACTCCCAAGGCAAAAACAAAGTTGCAATAGTGTCAAAGATGAACCAAGGGCAATACGTCTAAAAATCATGACAACTTGGTTGAGATACTGATCCAAAATGAGGATTTTGTTCTTGCATCTCACTGGTCGATGCAGCTCTGTAAAGGAGTGGAGATTATAATGGTAATTTCTAGTAATGCATGAATATCACGGTTGTTATGGGTTGCTGTGCTGAACTAAGAGATCAACACTCAAGGTTTATAAGTCAAAGGAACCGACCCCTCATATGTGTGTGTGTGTGTGTGTGTGTGTGTGTGTGTGTGTGTGTGTGTGTGTGTGTGTGTGTGTGATTTGAAGCAGTCTTCCAATTCGACTATAGGTTTTGAGTTAGCTAGTATATGCAAACAATTAATAACGTAAGAGTAGAAATGAGCAATTACGAAGGATTGTACTGGACAGTTTCCTTTGTATTAACGAAAACTAAAGATATGGGCTGCATGGTTGCGCTCCTGTTCTTCTACAGGAGAGGTTCCCAAAGAGTTGAAATTGAATTTAGTTACTTTAAAGAGTCAGTTTCAGAGGTTGAGTTGCTTCATAATGTACATTGTTAAGGATAAAGACACTTCGTATTCTTGCAGTTGTGAGGTTATTCCATGACAAGAGAATGGTACAGGATGTGTTGTCATCTAATATTTTTTGTAGTTAGGGGAGGTAGGACTCATTGTCGTGTGTTGAGAATGGAGAGGGAACTGAGAGAATGTTTAAGTGTTCTGAGATTTTGTATGGTTTCGTGGCTGAGTCACAAAGTTGGTGGTGTGTCAGATTCACAATTCCAATCCTCTTTATAAACATTTCTTGATGAATTATAGTTGTTTGGGCTGTCCTCAATAATAGCTTTTGTCGGTTTCATACGCACGCAAAGTAGGACTGACATATATGTAGTACTGAATTAGTACTAAGAGTGGTAAACATTCATGTCTGTCATTGGTAGGACAAGCTGTCTGGAATTCATGAAATGGAATTCGAAATGAGTTTAGTTAGGTCTGGACATATCGTGGGGGAATTTGGGGTAATCGGAATTCATCAGTCAAAACTATGGCTTTTAGTATGAGGCAGGTAAAAACGGTTGGTCTTAACATGCTGATGTAAGTGGCTAGAGGTTAAGTAAATTGGCCATGACGGTCTTTCCGGAGAATCAAGGAACTGTTGGTGCGTCTGTAATAGCTACTGTCTCTTCTCTCTAGGCTTGTCCTGTGGATTGTGGACGCTCGTTACTCTGGTAACTAATTCATGAATTTTGTTGCAGGCAATTGATCACATCATCAATTCTGCTGCGAAGTCAAACTACATGTCTGCTGGCCAGATATCTGTGCCAATTGTTTTCAGAGGACCAAACGGTGCTGCTGCTGGAGTTGGTGCCCAACATTCCCAGGTCCATTGATATTCTTCGCAATCCTGAGAGATTTAGTATTGGAGTTTGTCCTATGCATATTTTTCATGTTAGGCGTGATTGTTTTCATCATTAAACATCTTCTTGCTTAGTAATTGATGTTTTACTGTAAAAGGGTTTACGGCTTCACCACTATTTTGTCATACCCTGGAAAACACAGTTCTGATATTGGGTTTAGTTGAAATATTTATATGAGGTCAAGATCAAATTTCAGCCTGCGAAGATATGTCTTCAAATGTACCTTATGAATTTTGATGGTCTTAAAAACAGAAAATGGTATTACATGTCTACCAAGTATTCCAAATGTGGCATATTGCATTCGTACTGAATTTCATAGGGTATCATTTTCTGTGTTCCCGTTCTTCGCCTAGGAATAATCAGCATTTCAGTTAACATAGTGTGTTCTCTACTCCTTTCCTTTGCCAACACCTGTCATCTTAGGTGGAAGAAGACAGGGGCCTTGTCTAGAACCACTTTGTTCTCATTCTTTTTTAAAGAGATAATTAATGAAGGCTTGCCGCCAGTCAGATCTGATGTCAGGGTTAGGGACTATGTCATTTAGTTGTTGAAGATCACACGTTCTTTGTACTATAGAGTTGCAGATGATTATTTAATAGATGCCCGATAAAGTGTAATGACTCACAAATTTAAGAGTTCAATCTTTACTGAGAACTGAAGTCCACAAGGACTTCGGATTTGCTTAGATGTTTCTCTTACTATTTTGATAGCCAATTCACCATGCTTAAACGTTCGACTCTTGTGTGCAGTGCTTTGCAGCATGGTATGCTTCATGCCCAGGACTCAAGGTGCTAGCTCCATACTCTTCAGAGGATGCTCGAGGTCTGCTAAAAGCTGCAATAAGAGACCCTGATCCTGTTGTGTTCCTGGAAAACGAATTGCTGTAAGTAGCCTTTGTGCAATTTTTATGTCTACGAGGTAGCTTTGCTTGGGAACCTTGGTGGTGATGAACTAATGTCTTGGCAGGTATGGAGAGTCCTTCCCTGTTTCAGCTGAAGTTCTTGATTCTAGTTTCAGTCTTCCAATAGGGAAAGCCAAGGTACTTGCCTCGAGAATTTCTCTGTCTGCCGTCTTCCCTAATCATTATCACTGTCTCACCTCTCAGTTACTCACAGATAGAGCGCGAAGGAAAAGACGTGACAATTGTTGCTTATTCAAAGATGGTGGGTTACGCTCTCAAGGTATGCCAGTTTTCTATGCCTGGTAGTAAAGTGTGATCATCTGACTGTTTTACTGCACGTGGTTAATTTCATTTCTAGTTCCCTTCGAGATAGTGAATGTAATGGCTTGCCTCCTCTGTCTACAGAAATATGAATCTTCCGTATCTTCTTGGCCTCCCCCTCCTTTAGTGTGGTGTGTGTGGAAAGAGAGGGAGGGCAGGAGATTGAGAGGTTGACAGTGCCTGATGCATTTTAAGTGACATCTTACTTCCCGCTCGGTCACACTGTTTCATCATGTATAACCTGATAGGTTTTAAGTGGCACACTAGGACTACAGTGTCATCCCTTGAATTCCATGTCAGGAAGGCATACTTGGAAGATACAGTTGCAATTAAGGTACAACTTGGGAAAACTGGATGGATATCAATACAATCCATCTGCACACTAATATCATAAACCAAATTCATTATTTCTTGATCGTGACGTGCATCTTCAAAAGTCCCGTTGTGGGAAATCATATTTCAATGGTATTTTCTTACTATGCTTTAGAAAATTGCACCCAACCTGTATGGACACTGAACCCAGTTACATCTGTCTGTCCAATATGTGGTGGAGATGGTGAAAAGATATCCGACTTGCGTCCTTGAGGGCTAATGTTCGTGTCATGTATTCTACCCTATGACTATTGGTGGTTTAATTGCTCAAAAGAGATGGACTACGTAATTGAATGAGCAAAAGGGTCTTTGTCGACTGTATTTCTTTGCTTCAGCTTTTCCATATTTAGTTTTGCTTCGGCACTCAAGGGGCAAACTGTAGAGCGGTGTTGGGATATGTGTTCAACTGCATTGAGTGACCTTCTGAGTTCAGATGAGTGCTATAGGTATAAGTCGTGCCAAGAGTTCTGTGTTCCTGTAGAGAGGTCCCTGATAATCTTGACTCCTTGAGTTTAGAGTTGACTATTGGCTTTCTATCTTCCTTCTTTCCAGTACTTCTACGAACAGTGTTAATACTAAGATCTTGATATTCTTCTCTAAATATTGAAGTAACTAATACGTGTCATATTCAGGCTGCTGAGATTCTTGCAAAGGAAGGAATTAATGCTGAGGTAACTAGTAAATTTGATTTATTCTTCCGCTTGTATATTTGCAGACCAATACACTCCAGGTTTTTAGTCTAAGGTCCATCAGTACACTTGAAGTTTATCTGATAGAACTGATTACATTCGTATAGGTTATTAATCTACGCTCCATCCGTCCATTGGATAGAGCCACAATCAATGCCTCAGTCCGGAAAACAAACAGGCTCGTGACTGTTGAAGAAGGATTTCCTCAACATGGTGTTGGGGCAGAGATTTGGTATCTCTCTCGCCCTCTCTCTCTCTCTCTCTCTCTCTCTCTCTCTCAGTGAATTTTTTGTCTAATATGTTTGTTGCTTCTCACAGTGCATCTGTCGTCGAGGAGAGTTTTGAGTATCTTGATGCCCCGGTTGAAAGGATTGCTGGAGCTGATGTTCCTATGCCGTATGCTGCAAATCTTGAAAGGCTGGCTGTCCCACAGGTTTGTGTTTCGAGAACAGCTTTTTCTTTTCTCTTCTTTCGCCTTCTGGTCATTCCTGTATGCAGTGGTATTTGCATTTAGCCTTTCGTACTTCATTTTTATGTGTGTATGATGGCGATTGGAAGTGGAAGTGGGTAACCTTGAAGTATGTATCTTCAGTAAACTAGCATTGCATCTAATTTAGTAGTTGTCTTTTCATTCATTATCCATGATGACCCTTGAAGAGGTCTATGATCAGGTCCGTACAATTTCAAAGGTAACAGATACATTTGGTTCATAAATCATAAGTACGCTGAAGCTTTGCGTTTGTAGATCTTAGTAGAAGCTGTTGTCTTTGTACATAGAAGAAATTTTGCTCCTATAGAATCCCAAAGGTTTTTTCCACGAATTGCACATTGTTAAGAGGACATTCTTTTCTATGACAATAGCTGACACAGAAAAGTTAGAACAATGATACATTTACCAGCTAAAATATGAACTGTGATTCCTAGCTTCCACGTATCTCCATACAAGCACAGATTTTGTATCTGTTTTTCCTTGAAATAAAATATAGTATTTCTTTCAGTTATCCGTTGTGCCAAATTTTAGTAGATAAATCAGTACTTTTCCCCCCGCTAGACATAGATAGATCTCTTCAAATTGGAAAAACTTAGACGCGGTATTATTAGCTGGAGGATGTAGATTTTGAAGATGTGGTTGAATGTTCTCTTCTTATTTTTAATGAAACGTCGTCTTGGTACCAAGTGCTAACTTCATGTTCTGGAACATGTTATTGAGCAGATTGAGGATGTTGTCCGTGCAGCAAAGAGAGCTTGCTATAGATCAGTTCCATTAGCTGCCGTGGCGTAAATATGGCCCTTTTCTGCCAACCTGGAATCACGCTCTCAAGACTTATTGAATAGTTTGATATTCTTTTGTGTTGCTATCCGAAACCACATATGCCAAGGAGAAAAATACAACTCGGAAGTAGGCCACTTGAAGGATATTGAGTTTGGCTTATTTACTCGCATTGAATAAAAATGTATTTATTTTTGCACAGAACAAGATTTTGTAGCCTTACTTTCCCGATTGTGATGGGATGACATCTTTAGGCTTATTATAGATTAGCAGAGCATGAAGCTATATAAAGGTTTCCTTTCTTCAGTTTCTTGTATCCATGTGATTTAACATATGCACGTAGCCCTAGTTGAGCATGCTTGATATCGATGGAATGTTGTAGCTCAGCTGCTAGGAGCTAGACGTCTTTGTTAAGCCAAGTTAGAGTGTATTTGATCTTGATCTTTCAGCTCTATGGTTACGTTGGGAGTATTCGCAAAGCAGCAAACCAGCATACGGTATGCAGCTCTAGGGCTTCTGAATCCTTCTCTTAGGTGAATGTGATATGACAGCATATCACTCTTGTAGCATATGGTACGTAGCTAAACCCAGCGTTTCTGACCTATGCCAGTTTGTGTTCTTGAAATGCCGTTACAGAATGCAGTACCAATTCGTTATCCTATCGAATTTTCTTGACCAAGCTCTGAAAAAGGAGAATTTTATGCCAAAGGCTAACTGTATCCTAATTATTGCTTGTCGAATAAACACAAACATGGTTCTCCCTGTCTTGTCTGCGTAAACTAAACATATTCTCGAAGAGGCTGAACACAGAGACTATGTATTGAGGCTGTGTTGAATTGCAGATGACTCCAGAATTGGGAATCTTAGAGCAAAAGGTGGATACAGATACCTTATCTGTCACATTGAGTACAACTGTCCCGTGCCTTGGGCCCAAAATTCAAAATCTGCTACTCGCTCAAGTAGTGCTCCCAATGAAAATTCAAAATCTGCTACTCGCTCAAGTAGTGCTCTAAACGAATTGAGCCACTCGACAAACTACTCGGTCAAAAGCTCGACCTTCAAGGCTCGGTACTTCTAGCCTTGTTTTGCTCAGAGTCGAGCCTGACACCTATGAGCTCCTCCGCTTGGCTAATGCTTATGCTATCTAATCTGTCCAGCTCTACCCATCATGCTGCTTCGCTCTACCCGGATCAGTTTATCGCTATACAGTCTCCGCCACGTCACCGCCAATATTTCCTCAAGACTCTTCCTTTGCACGTAACACTCATTCAATACCATTATCGGCCAATAGAAACCGAGAACTATATTGAGGGACCAAATGCAAAAGAGCCTAGGAGGGGACCGATTCAACGTTCCGCCTGTAACAATGTTGCTAAACACGCCACAGCAATAAAATGAAGTGCAATCAAATGACTAGCAGATAAAGAAAAAAGAGAACACGTCTATGATCAAATCTGATAAAACACAATCACCAAAAAAAATGTATTTGTATAATCTCTCAAACTTGGAGTCACAGGGCTTAAATAACCCCCCAAAAAAACAAAGTTATCCTTGAAAAAATTACTGAGGGTGTTTCTATAACTTATCCTTAAATCACTATACAGGCTACTGAAGCAATTTCCACACTATGTGCTTGCAAACTTTTGAGTCCATTGCTTCATTAAAATGCATCAAAACAGTTGCAAAGGCAATGGAGAAGTTCCAGACTCTTTCCTACCTGCTGCGGGAGGAGGCCTCAGGAGTCGATCTCTTGCTCTTCAGTCGAAAATCCATTGAGAAAGCAACAGCAGGAGGGATAAAAGAACGGAAAAATCTTTTAGAAGCTGATTTAGGCGCATCCTTTCTCGTCCTCCTCCTCACCCTTGAAGTTCCTTCTGTAGGCACAGCTTTATACATGGGTCTGAAAATTGCTGAGCTAAAAGAATTGGTTTCAGGGGCACCAAATGATACCGGGCCATTTTGTAATAACTCCTGGGGGTTTGCAACTGCTCCGTCCTTATGGGGCGGAGGAAATTTCTCGCTCTTGCTCTTTCCATTTGCTTGCGTCAGCACTCTCCACCGCTGCAGTAAATCAATCAATAGGGATTTTTTGACATTTTGTAGAACATTATGGGTGAGTTTGGTATGACTTATTTGCAACTTAAGCTGACTTATAAGTTTATGAAAAAAAAAGTCTACGACAAGAAAGATGAAGGAAAAATATATGCGTGTTTGGTGTAAAAGTTGTTTAAGTCCAAAAATTCCAAAAAAGGTTAAAAAAATCAACTTTTTCTTAAGCTTGTTTTTACACTATGAACTTACAAGTCAAATCCAAAAGTTCAGCTTATAAGTTACACACCAAACATTACGTACAAGCTGTCTTTAACTTATAATCCAGATATTGACTTATGAGCAGCTTATAAGTCATACCCCCCCCCCCCCCCCCTATTAAACCCTGCAAGTACTTAATATGATCTTGATGAAGTGAATAAATATTTGAGGGTAAACTGAATCACAGAAGCGAATCAGGGTAAAAGGAGGGAAGCAGTGTTTTAAGTTACTTACATCCAAATTTGAGGGAAGCTCTGCGTTCGCTTCCGGCAAAGGAATGGCCCGGCCACCTCGATCTCGCGTCCTCACTTTTCGATTTCCTTCAGTGCTTGTTTTGCTGTTCATACCTCTTTGCCTGGGCAGAAAAGTAAAAAATGTCAGTATATGGGTAAATCAAGATCCATGGAACATACAAGTTTGGAGGAACAAACAAAAAACCTTCTTGCTTCTTCATCTCTCAGTTTCACATCCATTTCTTTACTGGGAGGATATTTCGGTAAAAATGACGGCTCACAAGCCTGAGGCTCAGCTGAAAAGAACTGTACAAGAAGACGGCATTATATTAGATAATTTTAAAATTATTCCGCTGGATAAATGTCAAATGTAAAGACTGGTTTTGGCCCATACTCGGATCCAGGGTTATATAGGTTCTTAATTTTGTTAGTAGTCTTTTAGGATACGAGGAACTAAAACCTCTGATATCTAAGGGGTGGCACAATGTTTTAGATTTTCTGAGGATACCAAGTTTTCTCAATTATTATGCACTATGTTCCTTCATGCCTGACATCCTAATAAACGCAACTTGTAAAAATAAGTAAAACTCACTTCACTATTTAGAGCTGCAGTAGCCGAACCTCGCTGGCTGGGTTCAATAGCAAGAAGAGTTTCCACTAATTGAAGAGAAGAAGGTGGGAAGTTTCTGAAGGTCTCTGATATACATCTTTTGTAAGGTTGCTGCGGCTTGAAGAGGGTTGCGTTTGGCAACCTGGATTTCTTCCAATATTCCTCGGTTGGGGAGCCACACAACTTGAATATCTTGTGCAGTTGCTCAACCTAAACACATCAAATAATGTAGCATGTTCAAACTTCAAACTGAAATAAACGTCCTCAACTGGGAAAATAAAAAGGAAAGCAAAATGGCAAACGGTAATGATACTTGTGTTCATTAAATTCATTTGTTTCCCAAATAATTTAATAATTTGTATTAAACGCCTCTAGGACATTTAGGGATGCCAAAGTTATGATTCTGGTTAAGAACATTATAAAACTCCATTCAACTTCTGTTGCATGGAGCTTCGGTGATTTCTGTTGTTTCTTTTAGGACTTGAAAGCGAATTGACAGTACTAATCCTGAATAATAGTAGCTCCGGTGATTTCTTTCACAGCACCACCAGTCTAGGTCAAGAGTCATGCAATTCGAAGAAGCAGATTGACCATATATTAATAATACTCAAAAATAGAGAAAAGACCGGTGAATTTCACAAAATTATTCCACATTATACCCCAATAAGCCCTAAAGTAGGAGAAGCATGGAAACTTTTCATATTAAATTGTGTGCAACACCTGTGGAAGGACCATCTGCATGTGATACCTAACAGGCTGAACGATTTTTGAATGATGGAGATCATTGCATATAGTCATACAAGTAAACTTTGTTGATTAAAGGAGACCAATATTCTATAGGCTTGTTGAGCCTAAATACTGGCTCAAAATTCAAGAAGTAATCAAGAAGTCTATAAAACCGCAGGGTAATGATATTACTCTACATATCTTCAGTAAAAAAAAATAACGGAAAATGCTCATCATACTAGCACTAAAAATACTAACTCTCTAGACCTAAAACTTTAATATGATAATACATCACTCACAAAATGCAAGAACCACAGTAATCTGCAACCCACAAATGGAATAAAAAGAATAACCAAGACACATCTTTAGGCGTGTAATCAGCAACCATAATTCCTTAAGAGACCAACTCTGCATTCTTTCTACCTTTTTTTTCCTTTAATTTTTTTTTTTGCATTATTTCATAGTAATTTCTTGTTTACTGCACACATATGCATTTAATAGTATTGACTGCTAAAACTCAAGTTAACAACAATCACATCGTATCAGACATTTAAATTCCACACCAAGAGTAGGATGAGCAAGATAAACATAATTGTGCAAAGTGTCACACATCAAGGGAGCTTGAAGGAATCAGAAGTACTGAAATGGAACAGAAATAGTGAATGAGTCGGTGCAATATCTAGCAGCAATCATTAGTATTAGACAAATTTGAAATATGTATTTCCTGAAAGTTGACTCCATAAAAGATTGGAATGAGCATTCCTCATTAGTTCAGAGAGGAAAGACAACTTCATCTAGATGTAAATAACATGTTATTTCTATTGAATGAAGAGCACATCTTTCTAATACCACACCGAGCAAAAATGCATTATTGGCGTACACTGAACATGAACATACCTCAGTTCGTCCTGGCATTATTGGCTTCCCAGCAAGCAACTCCGCCAAAATGCACCCAGCACTCCAGAGGTCCACACCAACACCATAATAAGTAGCACCAAGAAGTAGTTCCGGTGGACGATACCACAGGGTTACCACACGACTGGTCATAGGTTTCTTGCGCTCAGGATCATAGAAAGAAGCCAGTCCAAAATCGGCTATCTTCAGGATTCCTTCATTGTCAATAAGCAAATTTGAACCTTTTATATCACGGTGCAACACGCCGTTGTTGTGGCAGTGCTCTAGCCCGGACAACAATTGTTTCATATAGCATTTGACCTGCCACACGAAATGTGTAAGCGAAGAAAAAGCCTCTAAAAAACCTTCTGTTTATGTAACTTCAGTCTAGTACACTCTCATGATGGATTTAGAAAGAACAATTAGCATGTAAAAGTCATTTTAGCGAAACGAGCCAAGATTTGCTAAAATTAGCTGTTTCAAAAACATGGGGAACTAGAGACTAAAATGACAGCTAGCAGAAAGTACAAGTGCCAATATTTGAATTTGGCCAAATTAAGAACAAAGAGCAAACATTCCTACAACCCTATAACAAAGATTCATCATAGCTATGAAATTTCAGCTCCCAGAAACTATCTAACATTAATGTCCATATGAAAGTTGTTACAAGTACTAGTAAAATGCATATAGCATTGGATACCATAAGACTCTAAGCCTGGACCCCAGCAGTACAAAGGAGTCTGCCACTAGCATCATCAAAAGTACCAAAACTTCAAACCAACTTCAACTATAAAAGCTGGTGAACCTAACTAGAATGAAATGGAATTGGTACCACATTGTAACATTTCAAAACAAGTCAGTACTAGTATTTGGCTTTTGAAACACAAAATGTCTTCAACTTTTCCTAAAAAGCTAAAAGCTCTAGGAAAACAAAAGAAGCCAAAAACCCACAATACCCAGAAAGCTAATTTATGCAAAACTAGTCAAATTCTCCCAAAAATGACAATGACAATGAGTTGGCAAATTTTCTCACCTGAGCTTCAGTGAATTTAATTCCCTGCACCGCGGCGAGACCGGCGAGATCGTGCTCCATGTACTCAAACACAAGATATAGACTACAAGACATTCTTGATGTAACCAATCCTTTGAGCTTGATCACATTCGGGTGGTCCAGCTTCTTCAAGATGATTATTTCTCTGGCCATGAACTTAATACTCTCCTTCTCTAGATTATCAAACCTAACCTTCTTCAACGCCACAATCTCTCCGGTAATCAAATCCTTAGCTTTGTACACATTGCTATACGTCCCTTGCCCAATCTGAATCAAACCAAAACACAAAGACCCACAAAAACATTTCACACAGGCAATTCATCAAACACATTGTGTGCAAACCAATTTAGCCATTTATGGCGCGTTTGGTTTTCCGGACTAGCCGGATTGGATTGGACTGGACTGGATTAAATTTTCCGGATAAGATTGCACTGGATTAACTGAACTAAAATCAATAATGTGTTTGGTTTTGTTCCGTATTAATTCAGAATTAAGGTAAAATAGTCCAATCCAGCTAATACCGTCATGTGGGAGGGGACTAATTTAAGGTATTAAAATCTATTTTTTCACTATTTAGTACCGGTATTAAAATTAGTCCAGAACAACCAAACACAGTATTAACTATTAAGTAATACCATGATTATATTTAGTTCAATCCCAACTAATACTGTTTAATCCTAGAAAACCAAACGTACCCATACGGGATTTGTGGGGATCACACCATACCTTATCTAATTTCTCAAATGTGTTGGCCCGGCGAGGTTCCCAATCGTTGATTGAGTCGCCGACTGCGTCGCACAGCCACGCCGGCCACCCACCGGCGGTCGTCGTCTTCGAGGCGTACTCCGATTTGGGTTGTCTAATCTGTTCCGGCAGTCTCTCGGTTCTGTTTTCTGGGTCTGCCACCGCGCTTCCACCGGCGGCCGGCGATCCACCGACTTTCCGGCGAGAGTGACTCCATCTCCAGCTACCGTCGCCGGTGGCCGGCGTGGCGAGAACGCATCCCATGGTTCAGATTTCTTCAACTACCCACCACCGCCGGCGCATCAGACGGCGGAGGAAGCGGCGGCTGAGGGTGGTTTGTAATAATTGCCGGCGAACCCAGATGGGGTGGTGGCAAGCGCTAGATGGGTAGTGGGTGGATTACCGAATTAGTGAGTGGATTGAGAGGAGTGATTTTGTTGGAGTTAGATTGGATCCTAGAAGTGAGAGAGAGAGAGAGATTTGCAGGGGGGTTAAAGAAGAGAACAAAGGGAGATTCAGGGAGATATTTATAGCAATGGTGGGGAGAGAGCCAGTGAAGAGTCTGTTTCAGTTGTGTGTGTGTATTGAATGAAGAAGGCTCATGAGAGAGAGAGAGAGAAAGTCAAGAGTGTGGCATTCAATGGCAATGGTGGACTGTTTGTCTTCTATGGGAGTGTTCAGAGTTATAGTCTGTTTTAGTTTGACTTTTTCATTCGTAGTCATGTGATTTTGACTTAGTAATTCGAATAGTAAAATTATATAATTTTTTGATAACTTTTTTATGGTGTTGCAGAATAAAATTTATTTTACAATACCTTGAAAATATTATCAAAATTTTGTATTGTATTGTTAATCAAATCATCGAATCAAAATGACCTGATAATAATGATAGAAATGGAACTAAGAAGAAACAGAAGAGCAGAAGAAGTATTACTGAAAATGCCACTGTGGACTCTCTCTCAGAGGGACTTTACGCAGTAACAGTATGACATCATCTTACAAGTCAAAGGAGATAGAAGTGGGAGTAATTAAAATTTGATAAATGCTGAGTATTTAGCGTTTCTCTTAATAAATGATTGAATTAATTTTTTTGTTGAGATGACTGAATTAATTTTTTTGTTGAGATGACTGAATTAATTAGTGACATACTAGTAGTAGTGGTAGAATTAAGATTTCAATTTTACCTTATTAATTAGTAATAATTGAAGTAATTAAATGCTAGAGGTAATTTCTCAACAGAGATTAGTAGATGCTAGTGGTAAAGAAAACACAACTTTTACAAGTCAGAGGAGAGAGAAAGAGAGTAATTAAAGATTTGATCAATGTTGTGCTGTTACAATTTCTTCTCTTTCAATTTCGGTTGACTTTTTTACCCGTTATTGAAATACTTTGACTCGATTTGGACATTAAAACGATATAAGTTCTTGACAATCTTTTCATATTGTAGAGTAAAGCTTACTCTGCAAGATCATTCAAAGAATACCAAATTCTTGTATCGTGTTGCTAACCAAATCACCGAATCAAAATGACCCGGTGAATAGTAGTGTCTAAAAGTGCAGTAAGCACAAAGAGAAGAAACATACGTAAATACTACATGTAGTACTCGGAGCATTTTTTGTTTCTCCAAATAATGATTGAATTAATTAATGAAATAGTATAACAATAAGATTTCTACTCCACATTAATAATTTGTAATTTGTAATAATTGAAGTAACTAATTTCTCAACAACAACCCATTTTTTATCTCAAAAAAAAGAATTAAGGGAAAAGAGCCAAACTGAGTAATGAAAAATTAGCTTAAGACTTTATTTCCTCGTGATAAGTAATTGCAGTGAGTTTAATGATGAACCCACTTAAGTCCATCTAAAATATTGACTACTTTTAAATTGATTTCATGGTTTTGAAATTAAACTATTGTCATCGAGATAAATCATTACTCCATATGGCGTTGTTTTAGTCCCACCTGCACTTGTAGTTGATCAATTAATAATTCCAATAATCACTAATTAAGACTTTTTTATCAATCAACAATACTAATGATGAGACTTTTTAAGAAAAATTTAGTATGGCACTTTAACGGTTTGTTTCTTCTATTTAAGTCTTTGCATTACAAGGATACATCAAAAGTCTTCTCTCTCATTCATTCGCATGGGCATGAAACTAAGTAATAATAAGAATAATTTTAAATTAGTTAGCGTAATAGACCAATTAGGTTAAGTATATGTTTTTTTCTGAAATAAGGTTAAGTATATGTTCATTATAAATGTCGAAATCATTCATAACCGTAATACTTTTATTTTTTATTTTTATGTTTGCTTTTAATTACACATCCTAAGTTAAAAGCTTTTGGTGCATGGTTGGTGGTTTGTATGTCATCTATGATTGCTGAATATCACCAAGCATCATCATTTTAGACTTGTTTAATTTTGTGTTGCTTTTGCAACTACAATAAAAACTCATTTCTAAAGGAAGGATTGTTCAACAAACATTCAAAGTCTGTATGTATGTATCCTGTTGAAATTTTGTTAATTTATCATAAAGTTGAAAAATTAAGAGAACGATCAATCTGACTCTTGAGTCATAATATCGACATGAATTTAACAAGAAACTTCGTTAGAATTTGTGATTGCGATGGCATCAGCTAACCAAGGTCAAGGCACATGATGGAGAAAGAAGAAAAAGGAAACCAATATTGAACACTCCTTTGAAATAGTAGCGAATAAATCAACAAGTCCACAACCATGCATTAACACATTAACATTCCAAAGAATTTCAAACCCACCGTGAAAGTTACTTCTCAATTGAAAAAATTGTTGAACTAACTGAATTCTTTCTTGGAACAAGTCCAATTCCTTGACCATTTGTTTAGTTTCATGATTAATTGCAAGTAAGGAGATCGTTAGCATTGACACACAAAAAAATGTGCTTAATGGGTGTTTTTACTTGACATATTAGTGCATTCCTGTCTAATGAAACTGTCTTCTAATTTCCTTATCACTACGAAACATTTAGTCTTTGATTTACGGAAAGACTAGTAAAAAGAACTGTGACAATTATTTATCACTAGCGCATTGCATTCACAAGTCCACCCCTTCTAGTTTGGTGTGTCAAACTTCAAGACACTTACACTTCTGATTGTGTCATCTCTAATAGACTAAATTTGTCCAGAAAAACTATTATTAGTATCGGATCAACACCCTCTAACGACCTCACTATTAGGGAGTGTATGTGACATGACATTTGGCACATTGCACGAGTGAAAGAGTCATTTCCCGAACTGGAAGGAGTAAAATTGCCTTTGTACCAAATTTGAGAGGGTACAAGAGTCTTTTACCCATTTTTATTCTTTATGATTTATTTACATGTCTCGAATCAGTTATTTACCAATTTCTCACCATTTTTTTTTTGACATCGTGGGAACCTGCAGCCATTACCCGTCGAGTGCGCACTGGGTAAACCCCGCTCTGGTGCAATAGCCTGCAAACGAAATTAGAGAGGTAAACCAGTCTGAGAAAATTCGGACTGACAGACTCGCAGTTGAGAAGGCCAATAGGCTGCCATTGGATTGCCCCAATGTTTGAACTCAAGACCTCAATGCAAATGTCTAAAATCTTAACAATGCTCACCCGACCAACTCAACTACACCCCCTGAAGGGTATTTCCCACCATTTTTGTTTCGGCCTTTGGGGGCTCCTTTTTGTTGAAAGAAGAATAGTTCTTCTGCGAGCTCATTTTTGTTTGTCGCCTCCACGGGACCAGTTCACGACTTTTGTGGTTTTGGACTTTTTCCATAATGCGACTTCGCCAGGCCCAAACAAATAATTTGATGACAAAAAATCATTTTTTTCCCGGCTTGGTTCCAACAGCATTTTTGTTCCAAAGTCTACATGAGACAGCATACCACAACACCAACTGAAACACAATTTCCCTCTTTGTTTGTACCACTCCGTCCCGCGTGAGATGCAATATTTGGACTTTTTACCCTTAATTTGGTCACTTTGATCCGTTGATTTGGATCGCAAAATGATATAATTTTTCGATAATTTTTGTATGGTCATGTAGGATAAGATTTCTTCTATAACACTACGAAAAAATTATCTAAAAATTACAAAATTTTGCTATCCAAATCACCAGGTCAAAGTGACCCAATGAATAGGGGTAAAAGCCAAATGGTACAAAAGAGGTGGGACGGAGTGGTATGTCAAACTTCTCTCCTATAATTTTGTAACTAGGTGATACCTCGCGCTAAAGCGCGGGTTCACAGAGAAAAAATGTTATTAGCATTTGCCGAGTTTCTTTAAAAATTATGAAAATAAATTTATTTTATATCACACTATGTGTACGATAATCTTGATTTGTACTAACCAACTATATTCATGTACATGTGTGGATTCAAAAGTTACTAAAAAGTTGTAATCAATTTAAACATATTTTCATGATCATTAACAAAATTAGGTACTATATTGTTTAAAAAATAAGTGAAACATAAGTTGTTGGCGACAAAAATTAAAGCACAAGGAGTACTTCGTCAAGTGGAAGGGGGCGCCCGTGGAGGAAGGAACGTGAGAAAGAGAGGAATCGTTGTGGCAGATCCGGGACAAGATCGAGCGATCCCGAGCTGACGACGCGACGAGGACGCCGCATCATTAGGTGGGCGAGAATGTCATGGCCCGCAATATTTACTTGATAACTTTTTGGACTTGGACTTGCCCATGACATCTTTAGCCCACATGGAGTTAGGCTAGTTTGGGCCTAGGGGAAATCCTAGCCCACTTTAGCCCATTTGTTAGTCCCTATTCTAGAAGTTTCCCAAGTTGTATGGATGTAACTTTGTGTAGGGGGCTCTAGAATCATCACTTGTAAATATCTTAGGCTAGAAGAGGTAGGAAGATTCTAGTCCAATAAATCATAGCCGTTAGATCGTTAGATCTCTAGAACCTTCCAAGAGGGAAGGACTTGTATAAATAGGGAGGGACTCATTTGCTCCAACCCATCGAAGAGTTGTAAGCTCTCTACATAGCGAGTTGTAAGCTCTCTACATAGCAATACAAGCTCTCTTTCCTTCATACTCTTTCGGTGGACTTATCTCGCATCCTTTCCATCATTGTAGTAAGCTGAACAAGGAAAAGCAAATTATTTGAATTTTTTTCATTAAACTCGTAAAAGAATGACAAAACTCAAGATTTACAATTCGAGCACGAACTTGTAAGAAAGCTACAGAGGTTTTCACCTACCAATACAAACATCTATATCCAATGATAACATTGTTTAGCGTTGAACTATGATTTTATATATTTTCTTCACAACACAATCTTCTCAGTCTGTTTGACGAGGTTACTGGCCTCTAAACTCTACTTGCGTGTATAGATAAATAAAGAAATCACAAATAAACCCCAGATCAGTTCACATTTCGGGTAAACAAAAGTAACATTAAAGCAATGACAATGAGAATAGAACTCAACAATGAATCACAAATAAAAAGCCACCAGATTAACTTAAATATTGGGTCGAAAGAAAAAAAAATAAAAACAGCAATGAGACTCTGAATCCAACAGATCTCTTGCAAAGAGGACGAAAATTGAGTGTTTATGTAGAGAAAAATGGACACCAATGCCATTCAGTGAAGATAAAGAGTTTGGTTTATTCATTTAGCTTGCTCAGGTGTGTCAGTGGCACTGTATAAGACATGCAACCATACAGTGAAGATAAAGAGTTCAGTGAAAATTAAAGAATTATGCCCTATATATAATGAGACCAAGCCTCTTACACGCGGGTACCACGTCAGTGCTTTTTCTTGCGTGTCCCAATCGTTCTGTCATTACGGAAGGAGGTTCTAGAAATTTCACTTGGAGCCAGTATTCTTTAATCAACCATAACTGCATGGATAGTCAAATCCTCTCATATGCATGATTGATGATAGAAAATGCCTGAAGTGGCAATCGAAGATCTCTTCATGCTTCCATCTTTCCGAAAAATTGCAAATCTGTTATATGATCTCAGGTTCTCAATGCGATACACCAATTCCATTTTAGGTTTGTCTCGCTTTTGCAGGTTAAAGTCATCTGGTCTCCGGAAGCTGCGCTCAACCTGATGAAACTATACGAGTAAACAGTAGTGTGCCTTTTGTTACCATCTTTATAGTTTGCAGATATTTTCATGGTGAAGCCTTGTCCCAAGGAGATGAAATGTGGTGTTGAGGTGTGGTTCAAAGCTTATTTTACTGTTGTTCAAGTTGATTTTTCTTCAAAGTTGCTGTTGAGCCAATTCTATTTTGCCAAGTAATATAGGGGAAGTCCATGGAAAGAGAGATACATCCGGTTCACGGTCGGACCGGTGAATGGGCACTTGCTGGTCCGGATGTATCAGACCGTGGATGCAACAACCGGTCAAAAACCGGTCAGTTTTATGGTTAACCGGCGAACCGGTCGGGAGTAAACTGGCCGGTTTTCAGGAAATCTGAACTAAAAATGGGATAGATAGAAATCTTTGAGTTTCTTGCTTTGCCTCTTCGATGGAGAAACAGTTTACCAGTAGCAATCGAGAGAAAGTGTAAAGAAAAGAAAAAGGACGTAGAGAGAGAGAGCCGAAGACTTCGCAGAAAGAAAAGAGAAACAAGATAATGAAAACGGTAAAGAAATGATAATGGGGAGAGAAAGTGATACTTATCTATCCACCATTTAATTTTGTTCAATAAAAATATCTATCCACCATTTAATTAGGAATAGTAGTTTTTGACTTTTCAAACTCCCAATTAGAGTAATTGCAGTTAAGAAAAAGAACTTTTGACATTTAACCCCCTTGCAGTATTGGTTTCGTGACACTCTGGTATATGTAGTATGAGTTTTAACACTTATCTACTCTGCAGTGTTCAATTTACTGACATCGCACCCCAATTGACTAACACAGTTAATGAAATCCGTTTGGTCTTATCAAGTCAGCATATTATAGGGACGTACCACTCCGTCTCTTCTCTATAGTCCCATTCTGACTTTTTGACTCGTATCTGGGTCACTTTGACCGGACGATTTGGACAGCAAAACAATGCAATTTTTTAATAATTTTTTCACCGTATTATAGAGAATCTTTTACTCCATATACCATAAAAATATTATGAATAAATCACATCATTTTGATATCCAAATCACCGGGTCAAAGGGACCCAGTGAATAGTGGTACACACCCAAAATTGAACTCACTCCCATCACCACCACCACCACCACCACCAACTACCGCCCCACTCCACCATCACCACCTCTATTTCACCACCAGAAACCCACAAAAATTAAAATCTTTGGCCTTACCTTCTCCCCCAGTACTAAAGAACCTACAACCACACCCAAAATTGAGAGCTATAACAACTGTCATAGCCGCCACCACCACAGCCATGAATACCACCACAACCACAGCCACACCACGACTACCTCCTCCACCTCAACCAACAACCATAGTCAAATACCGCACAACCATCACTACCATCGAACCAACCACCACCAAAAACCCGCACCAGATCTGAGACCCATCACCCCAAAACCCAGAAATTGGAGAATAAATTTACCCATAAATTGAGAGAGTGAACAGAGCGAAAAGTAACCTACAAAATTTACCCACATCGAGACCCATAGCTGGCTTTAATGGTGGCTTCGAGGGTTTCTGGGCAGAGAGAGATAGAGAAAGAGAGAGGGAGAGAGAGGGCGATATGGGTTATGGGTTTTTGCAAGTCGGGGAGAGAAGAAATTTGCTGGCGTTAATGGCTGTCGGCAGCTGGGTTATTTCAGTAGATGGATCGGAGGAAAGAGAGAGCAAGAGAGAAGACTGATGGTGGTTGCTTCGGTTGGTTTAGACGCAATCAAGCAGCGGCGGCGGCGGTGGGTTTGTGGTAGCCATGGCAGAGGAAGAAGAATGAACAGAGATACGAAGGAGACCGAGGCAGAAGAAGTAGAGAAAAAGTAAATTAAATTGTAAAGACAATACTACCATCCTTTCTAAGTTAGAAATATTAAAATGCCACTAATTTATGTTGACTTTTGTCTTACCTAACAGATTTGATTAACGGTGTTATGCAATTGGGACGCGATGTTAGTAAATTGAATATTGCAAAGTAGACAGTGAAAGACGTTTTAGGGTTTGTGAGAGAGGAAGATGAAGAGATGTAAATCGGCTGAAAGAGAAGAAGAAGACTGTATATACATTGCTTGTCATAACCCTAATACAAGAGAGTATTTATACTACCTTATCTAGATGCTACCGTTGGATTGTAATCCAACAGTAGGAAACAAAGACCTAATGAAGACTAGGCTAGCAATAGTGGGCTTTACACAGATCTTGCAATAACAAATAAGTGGGCTAAGAATGAGACCAATACAATTATGAGATGTTCACAGCTAAGCCCAGCATCAAGAATGAGAAGTCCATAGCTAAGCCCAATCTTTAAAGCTTTATTTTGAATCATCTTCTATTATCCCCTCGTAAAGTAATGGTGGTGGAGCAACCATTACTTTAGACTTCAATGTATGGAAAGAGGTGCCGGGAGAGCTTTGGTGAAGAAATCAGCAAGCTGACTTGCACTGGTCACGAAGGAAACAATAAGTTCTTTGTTAAGGGCTTTTTCGCGCACGTAGTGGTAATCAAGTTCAATATGTTTCGTACGTGCGTGAAAAAGGGGATTAGTTGTTAGAGCAAGAGCGGATTTGCTATCAGTCCAAAGTGTGGGAATAGTGGAAATAGAGAAACGTAAATCAAAAAATAAACGCTTAAACCATGATAGTTCTGCTGCTGCAGTAGCGAGGGCCCGATATTCGGCCTCGGTTGATGAACGGGCCACAGTACCTTGTTTCTTAGAGGCCCAATGGACAGGTTTGGGCCCAATATAAACAATAAGGCCAGTAGTGCTTCTCCGATCCGCTGGGTTACCAGCCCAATCGGCATCGGGATAGATATATAGAGGTAGGGAACCAGAACTGTAATACAAACCATGTGATTTTGTGCCATTAAGGTATCGCAGAATGCGTTTGGCACTGGTGAGATGAATATCAGTGGGTTGATGCATAAACTGACAGATGATTTACGACAAACGCAATATCAGGCCGTGTAAACGTAAAATATTGTAGCGCACCTAATAGTTGACGGTAGATAGTAGGTTCTTCTAAATGAATACCTTGTGTAAGATGATATTTAACACCGGAAGCTAGAGGAGTTGAACAAGGTTTAGAAGTTGTCGTATTAAATTTTGTTAAAAGATCAGTTGTGTATTTTTGTTGAGTAATTTTTTATACCATTTTTGCTACGAGAAATCTGAAGACCAAGAAAGTAGATCAAAGGACCCAAGTTAGTCATATGAAATTCTTGGTTTAAAAGAGTTAGAAGTTTAGAAATATAAATTGTGTCGTTGCCAGTAACGATAAAATCATCTACATATAGTAATAGAAGAGTCAAACAATTGTTGTTGTGACGAATAAAAAGAGAAGGGTCAGAGTAAGCAGATTTAAAACCAAGTGAAAGCAAATAAGTGGTGAATCGTTCAAACCAGGCCCGTGGGGCCTGTTTTAAACCATATATAGACTTGTGGAGGAGACAAACGTATTTTGGGAAATTAGGGTCAACAAAACCCGTAGGTTGACGCATATAAACTATTTCGCGAAGAAAACCATGTAAAAACGCATTTTTGACATCTAATTGCAGCAAGGGCCAAGATAAAGTAGCAGCTAAGGCTAAAATGGTGCGAACAGTTGCGTGTTTAACTACGGGGCTAAAAGTTTCATCGTAGTCAAGCCCATGAGTTTGGTGAAAAACTTTTGCCACAAGACGGGCTTTGTAACGAGAAACAGTCCCATTTGGGTTAAATTTTGTTTTGAAGACCAATTTATTTCCAATTACGTTTGTATGTGGTGGCAAAGGCACCAGTGACCAAGAAAATTCATCAGTCATTGCAATACGCCACTGTGAATGATTTGAAGCCTTAGAAAATGAAGTAGGATCAGAGTGAACTGTGGGTGCAGTGATAGTAAAACCAGCGTGAAAAGGAGCAGAAGAAGAAGGAGAAACAGTGGTGTTGTAGAGCAGTTTCTTCTTACTTGTGCCAGATTTACTACGGGTTTGCATAGGGTGAGAAGCAGATGGGGGAGGGCGGTTGATCATCATTGGACTCATATTTGCCGTGCCAAAACTGGAACTAGGAGAATGATGGTTAGGAACTGCTGGGGGCGCAGCAGCACTAGATCCAGCAAGTTCCTGAGTTGCAGTTGGCTGCAAAACTATGTCATTTTACTCAGACACACCTTGGTTTTGCACATATATGGGAGGTGCAATACTGGTGTGATCAAATGCGATATCTGTTCTAAAGAGACCAGCATTATGTATAGTATCTGTGCTGGAATGCACATGTATGGGAGGTGCATGACAGGAGGGATCAAGTGTAGAATCAGTTCTGGAGGGAGAGCCTGTGGACACAGAAGAAGATTTCAAATCAGTAGTGTCTGAAGTAGATTTAGCAAATGGAAAAGAAAATTCGTCGAAAACAACATCACGACTAATAAGGAACTTGTTTGAAGATTTATCATAGCATAAATGGCCCTTATATCCATCTGCATAACCAAGGAACACACATTTCCGAGTTTTAGGATCTAATTTGAAATGCATATAAGGTTTTAAATATGGAAAACAAGAGCAGCAAAGGACTTTTAAATGAGTGTAATCAGGTGCAATCTGAAACAGTAACTCATAAGGAGATTTATGCATAGTGTTAGAACTAGGTAAGCGATTGATTAAGTATGTGGCAGTGGCTATAGCATGGTACCAAAAACACTTAGGTAAAGAAGCATTATGCAGTAAGGAAACAGCAGTTTCAACTATAGGACGATGCTTTCGTTCAACTACCCCATTTTGTTGGGGTGTATTTCTGATGCAAAATATCACTATCATGAAGAACTTTTTGAAAAATATAGGAGGTATACTCTCCACCACCATCAGTTCGTATAATTTTGATAAAAGAGTTTAACAATTTTTCAATAAATATCTTAAATTTAACAAACACATTACTGACTTCAGATTTATGCTTAAGAGGAAAAAGCCATGTAAAGCGAGAGAAGTCTTCAATAAACAAGACATAATATTTATAACCATTAAAAGATAGAGTTGAGGCTGGACCCCAAACATCACTGTGCAGAATGTAGAGTGGATCAGAAACAGTAGAAGTTATAGGGCAGTCTATGCATTTTTCCAGCCATACAAGATTCACATAAAGAGTTGAAATTTGAAGTAGAACGTAACTCAAAACAGTTAATACATTTAGAGAGAACAGAATTGGTAGGGTGGCCTAAACGAGAATGCCACAAAGTTGATTTAATACGTTGACCCAAATTAGCTTGAGGACCAGTGTTGAGGAATATGGAGGACAAGGGGTAGACTCCATTTTTACTTTGACCCTGATAAAGGATTCTGCCCGTATCCATAGCCTGAATATTAAAGCAGTTATTATCAAATATGAAACGAACATTGTTATCAGAACACATTTGATTAAGAAAGTAGATTAACAGATAAGTTTGGCACATGTAGGGTTTTAGGTAAATAAAAAGAATGAGAAGCAGTAGTTAACAGTGCAGTACCAGAATTATGTATAGGCAACGAGTAACCGTTGCCAACAGTGACATGATCAGAACCAGAATAGGGTTCAGAGAGAGAAAGATTGGCCAGGTCCGCAGTCATATGATTAGAAGCACCAGTATCTGTAAGTCATACCTCAGAAGAAGAAGAAGGTTGATTTGCAGGTGAAGTTGCAGCGAGTGCAGCAAGGTGCTCTGGTGGATGGCGTCCTTGATACGCATATCTGACAGGTCACCGAAGCACGACCCGACCCACCAGAGCGTCCTTTCTGATAACCAGAACCGGATCGACCGTATCCGCCACCATGACCCGATTCGTATCCAGATCCAGACCCGTATCCACCACCAGACCCGGATCCATATCCGTTACCATACCTGGATCCAGACCCGGAGTTCGCACCATAGCCGGTTGAAGAACCCGACCCACCGAATTGACCCCCTCGGGAAGAGTAGAATCGTGCGCCCCCACGTTGACCATTCCAACCACCGCCTCGGTGGTTATTAGGGTAACGACCCCCGCGGCCGCCACCGCGGTTCGCGAAGAAGGCGGTGGGAGAGGGCAGATCGGTTGGAGGAGCCTGTGATTGGAGCATCTGTTCTTCGGCTCGTAAGAGGACATGAAGTTCTTCAAAAGAAACCGGCGTGTAGGTGATGCAAATGGATGAGCGAAAGGGGTTGTACTCAACAGGGAGACCATTCAGAGCATAAAACAGCATGTCCTCATTGCAACAGCCCGCGGTTTCCCAAGCCTTCCGTTCCGGACCGGAAAGCCCAGGAGGGCGCTGCTAAACGTAACGGCGGGAATCAAAACATAACATTCCGAAAGTACTTATTTATTAAACATCATTAAACTTCATGAAAGTCACCAAACATTACAAAAGTGATTTCAAAAGCTATACATCATCATGCTTGCTACCTAGCACTACACGTGAGTCCCGTACCCAGCTTCGCCATAGCCTCCTGCTTCTAAGCCTGCGGTGGGAAGGAAAACAGAACCGCAGTTTCTAAAGTCAGCTGTGAAATGCTGAGTAAATAACACCCAAACATTTAAAACAGAAGATGAAGCTTTACTTTTTGCAATAATAAAACAGGAGGAATAAAACTTGTAAAGAATGCATTCAATAAAGTAGGGACTCATATAAAATTATTCTTATCTTAATATCTCTTCCAAACGGGGATTATCTTCCTCAATCTCTTCTTCTTTTCTTTCAAAAGCTCATGCCAAAACTGTATTATTAGCTTTGTTGATACGGGGAAGGAACTACTAATCTATCACTAGCAACCATGACCTTAACTGCCGGCAGCCCCCTAAGACTTCTTGCGGCCAGAGAGGTGAGTACTTGGAGCGACCCGGCAGGTTGCGACCGGGTTAAAATAAAATATGATCTGTGGTCGAGTGACTAATAGTCAACACGACAATAATAAATTGCTTCTCCCGCACAACTCTTTCCACTTTACGTTAATTACGCATTACTATTAATCATGTGACAAGTTCAAATAAATAACTTCTTTGAAATAGAAGGAGACTTCAAATAAAACAAGTAAATAAATAACCAAATAAAAATGCATTTTGAGACAAGAAATAAAAGTCATATCAAGACACGAAGGAAGCTAGGCTCAAGGCTTGGCATGTTACTTACCTTACTTCTGTAGCACTAGCACGTTCTAGAAATGTCTCGGCCTACAAACCGTCACCTACAACCCGTAACTTTTCATGTCAATTAAATAATCCGACAAAATACTACTCGTCCTAAAAATATTCTCTTTTTAATTCTACCCAACCCCTCTAGCTAAACTTTTCCTAACATTTTATTTCGTCATAATCTTCTATTATAAAATCCCGCGTTTAAATTTAAACGACTATTATTATTGCTATTATTATTATTAACTAGTATTATTATTATTAGCTAAAAGTGTCTAACTAATTAGAGAAACTATTTCATAAAATACTTGATATAGAAGTGAAAACAAACTAATTTATTTTATGAAAAAGACATATTATTATTTCTATAATCAGTTAAACAATATTTAAAACTATTTAATTTAAAGATAAATTTTCCCTAAATACTAATCACAACAAACAATATTTAAAATCTAGCAAAATATCAAATTTGCAAGTATTAAACATCCAAGTTATTAACAATATTTATTTAACAATATTTATTTAAAGTTTAACTAAAAATATTTCTTATTTAATTTTTAACGAACAAACCGCATGCTATTTTAATACCAAAATTACTTTTCCAAAACGAGGATGAAATATAGTATTTTTAGAAATTATGTATTTTCCGAAATTATTATTTTTGTTTTTAGCGAAAAGTGACAAGTTTAAGTTAAATACACAAAAACCCCCATTCGTATTAAAAGTCTACAAATTCCTCAACTAGCCACCAAAACAAGTTTAATATAGTATACTAACAGCCCCTACAGTTCCTGAAATTACAAACAGCACCCCTAAGTCATGTTTTAACAGTTTTCATAAATTACACTTTTACCCCCCCCCCCTTCTACAACAACTTCATCTTCTTCAATTTAACTATGATTCAAGCTATCAAACTTCAATTCTAACAACATAAAACAACAAATCAGAAGGTATATGACATACCTAGGCCAAAAATGGCCGGAAATCACTAAGAAACGGGTCGGGTCGAAGCTTGATGTCGGGGTCGCCGGAGTTGAGCTCCGTCGCCGGCTTTAATGGCTTCCACAGCTGGGTTTGAACTCTCCAATGAGTTGGTCGGGGCCCTATGAGCCTACTGGAAGTAGAGAGAGAGGCTGGGTGCTGCTGCGGTGCTCGGGTGGTGTTCGGCCGAAGCTTTGGCCGGCAACAATGGAGGTCGCCGGTGGTTGTAGTGGCTTCTGCTGTTGCTGCTGCTTCCCACTAACCTCTGTTTCTGAACAGAAGAGCTTCAGACGCGAAACAGAGGTATAGGAGAAGGCAGGGGATGAGAGAGAGAGAAGTGGGTTTCCTTCGCTGGTGGTCCGACGACGGCACTGGTGGCCGTGGTAGTTGCTGCCACTGCTTCTACTCTGTTCCTGAAGTGATCCGAGAACAGCGAGGGAGGGAGAGAAAGAGAGAGAGTGAGAGAGGCTGCTGGGTTTCTTCTTGGGTTTTGTCGCCGGTAGTTATGACGACGGTGGTGGTGGTTGGCTGCTGCCACCACTACTCCGCTGCTGCTGGTGGGGTTGTTGCGGGCAGAGAGCAACAGAGAGGGAGAGATAGGGAGTTGGGCAGTGAGAGGGAGAGAGCTGCTGGGTTTCTTCTCGGGTGGTGTTGGTGAAGATGGTGGCAATGGTGATGAGGGAGGTGGTGGTTGTTGTGAGTGGCTGCTGGTGGGAGGTAGTGGCTGAAGGGAGCTTATATAGGTGAGGTTACTTGGGCTCCAAGCACGATTGATGTGACATAGGCGGTGCTAGGAGCTTCCCGAAGGTGGTGGTGATGATGGTGAAGAAACGTATAGAGGAAGGAGAAGAGAAAGCTTGCTGAAAACAAAAGTTTTCATATTAAATATTATTTGTTAGCAATAATTGGGTGTGGGTGGAGTACTATGTGGTTGGGTGATTGGGTGTGGCAAGACTAGCAATTATCGCGGTAGTTGGACACGCGCTAAAACTAGCTAAAATTTGTAAAACAACTACGAATTAATTATTAACTATTACTCTAATATTATTCTAAAACTTCTTACAAATTAACGCAAAGATTTATTAAAATATTATTTTGCAAATAAATTGTTATTATGCTTCCTAAAATGACTGTTTTACCCCTGCTAGATAAACGGGGTATTACATCCTTCCCCCCTTAAGCACAGCTTCGTCCTCGAAGCTAAAATCAAACGACTAATTATAATATTCAAATTATCTAACAAGTAACTATCTAACAGAATTTATATCACATGAATGACAAGTAACTTCTCATAACAAATAACAGCAAGTAATCATTTTACGACATGCACAATGCAACAAATAAAGTCAAATAAGGTCGTAGTCACGTCTATCTAATTAGGTGGTCATAGTCTCATTTGGGTTCTAAGTCTCAAGGTCAATTAAATCTCAAAGGTACTAAAATAGCAGACTAATAGTATTAAACAAAGGGTGGCATCCTCTCCCCCTTAGAGAGTGACGTCCCCGGAACTCCACGTACCTCATTAAATAAGTGTGGGTACTTCTTTCTCATCTCTTCTTCAGCTTCCCAAGTTGCTTCTTCTGTTTGGTGGTTGGTCCATTGGACTTTGACCAGTTTGACACTCTTGGTCCTCGTATCCCTTGTCTTTGTATCCAGTATCTTGACAGGTTGCTCTTCGTAGGTCAGTGATGGATCAAAATCCACTGGTTCTGGGTCCAAGATATGAGACGGGTCTGGTATATACTTCTTCAGCTGGGATACGTGAAAGACATTGTGCACTCGCCCTAGATTCGATGGTAGGTCCAGTCGATACGCAACTTCTCCTATCTTCTCAATAACATCGTATGGACCAATAAATTTACGGCTTAATTTTCCTTTCAGGTTGAACCTGGTTACCCCCTTTGTAGGTGAGACTCGCAGGAACGCTTTCTCTCCTACTTGAAACTCCAGTGGCCTTCTCTTCTGATCTGCGTACGACTTCTGCCTGTCTTGAGCTGCTTTCATTCTCTGCTGTATGAGTCGCACTTGATTCGTCTTGTCTTTAATCATTTGTGGGCCAATGATCACCGTTTCGCTGATGTCACTCCAACATAGTGGAGATCGACACTTTCTTCCATAGAGGGCTTCGTACGGTGCCATCCCGATGCTAGCGTGGTAACTATTGTTGTAGGAGAACTCTATTAACGGCAGCTTATCGACCCATGAGCTTTGGAAGTCCATAATGCAGGCTCTTAACATATCCTCTAGCGTCTGTATAGTTCTCTCCGTCTGACCGTCTGTGGCTGGGTGGAAAGCCGTACTGAATTTCAGCTGAGTTCCCAGTGCTTCTTGAAGCGCTCTCCAGAAATGAGAGAGGAAGTTAGGGTCTCTGTCCGAGATTATCGAACTCGGAACCCCATGATATCTCACGATGTTTCTGACGTACGCATCTGCCCTTTGCTCCATGTTCCACGTGTCCTTCATTGGGATGAATCGCGCTGTCTTGGTTAGTCTGTCTACGACTACCCATATCTGATTGAGTCCATTCTTCGAAGTAGGTAGAGCTGTGACGAAATCCATCGATATGGAGTCCCACTTCCAGACTGGAACATCCAACGGTTGGAGTAGACCTCCCATTATTTTGTGCTCGAACTTCACCTTCTGGCATGTTAGGCATCTAGCCACGAACTCAGCTACTTCCTTCTTCATATTGGGCCACCAGAACGTCTTCTTCAGATCCTTGTATAGCTTATCGCCTCCAGGGTGGACGGAATATGGAGTGTTGTGTGCCTCCTGCATCAGCTTCTCCTCAACCTCTGAACACTTCTGTGGCACGCACCATCTTCCTTTGTAGCGAATGCTCCCGTCTTCGTGAATCTGGAACTCCTTGGCCTCTCCTGCTGCAATCTTCTTCTTGATCCTCTCAAGCTTCACGTCTCCTGCTTGATTGCTTCGTATTTCTTCGAATAAGTCCGGAACCGCTGTCATGCTCCCGAGCAGCTTTTGCACCGTTCCTTGTTCCACCACTTCGATGTTGAGCTTCCGGAACTCGTGACATAGCCAGTCTGACAAGACTACCATGGCGTTCACTGCATGGCTCGATTTACGACTAGCGCGTCAGCGACTACATTAGCCTTCCCCTCGTGGTACTGGATGTGTAGATCGTAATCTTTGATAATCTCCAGCCATCTTCGTTGCCTGTTGTTTAGCTCCTTCTGCGTGAAGATATACTTCAGGCTGCAATGATCTGTGTAGAGCTTGCAAACAGCCCCGTAGAGATGATGCCTCCATATCTTCAGCGCGAAGACTACTGCTGCCAGCTCCAGGTCATGTGTAGCATAGTTCTCCTCGTGTGGCTTCAGCTGCCTTGAAGCGTAAGCAATTACCCTCCGGTCTTGCATCAGCACACATCCAAGTCCTTTCTTTGACGCATCGCTGTATACCTCGAACTCTCCAAAGTCGTTTGGCAAGGCTAACACTGGTGCTGTAGTGAGCTTCTCCCTCAAAGTCTGGAACGCTTCTTCACAGCTGTCGTCCCAGTGATATTTCACCGCCTTCTTCGTCAGCGTAGTCAATGGCCTGGCAATCTTCGAAAAGTCCTTCACGAAACGCCTGTAGTAACCGGCTAAGCCGAGGAAGCTTCGTATTTCGGACACGTTCTTCGGTGTAGGCCAATCCTTAACCGCTGAGACCTTTGCTGGGTCAACGGATACCCCTTCCTTGGAGATGATGTGGCCTAGAAACGGCACTCGGTCCAACCAGAAATCACACTTTGAGAGCTTGGCGTACAGCTGCTCTTGCCTCAAGGTCTGCAATACTTCTCGGAGATGCTCTTCGTGATCCTCTTCGTTCCTCGAGTACACCAGGATGTCATCGATGAAAACAACCACGAACCGGTCTAGAAACGGCTTCATCACTCGGTTCATCAAGTCCATGAACACGGCAGGAGCGTTGGTCAAACCGAATGGCATAACCGTGAACTCGTAGTGACCGTACCTTGTGCTGAAGGCCGTCTTTGGAATATCTTTCTCAGCTACGCGGAGTTGATGATAACCCGATCTTAGGTCGATCTTTGAGAAGACACTGGCTCCTTGCAGCTGATCGAATAGATCGTCAATCCGGGGTAGTGGATACTTGTTCTTGATAGTGACGCTGTTTAGCTCCCGGTAATCGATGCATAATCGTAGGCTCCCGTCCTTCTTTCTGACGAACAGTACTGGTGCTCCCCAGGGTGACACACTAGGTCATATGTACCCCTTCTGTAGAAGTTCTTGTATCTTCTCCTTCAGCTCCTTCAATTCCACAGGTGCCATCCGATACGGCGCCTTGGAGATGGGTGCTGTTCCAGGTGCCAAGTCTATAGTAAACTCCACTTCTCGTTGAGGTGGCATTCCGGGAATCTCGTCAGGGAATACATCAGGAAATTCCCTCACGACTGGTATCTCATCCAGCACATTTTCCTTCTTGGTTACGTCTTGGACATAACACAAGTAGGCAGAGTTCCCCTTCTTCGTTTGGTTGATTATAGTCAAAGCAGACACTAGTCTGATTCGAGGTTCAATGGTGATACCACGATAGGTGATCTTTTCTCCTTTAGGTCCCTTTAACCGTACCTTCTGATCATAGCAGTCAATAACTGCCCGATACTTCCCAAGCCAGTCCATTCCTAGGATCACATCTATGCCTCCTAGGTTAAATTTTATCAGGTTGGCAGGAAAGGTGCAGGTTAGGATTTTGAGTTCTACCCCTTCGAATACGGTGTCACAGACAGTTATCTGGCCATTAGGGGTTGCTACTGGGATGGATATACTAGATGAGCTAAGCAATCCCAATTTCTCAGCAAACGAGGATGATATAAAGGAATAGGATGCACCAGAATCAAATAGCACGAAAGCAGGTTGCTCATAGATAGAGAAAGTACCCGTGACCACTCCATGTGTAGCTTCTGCCTCAGTCTTAGTCAGCACAGCAATTCTTCCCACGTTTGCATTCTGAGCTCCTGCTCCTCCTGCTCCAGCTCCATTGTGGTTGTTCCCGTATCCAGCATTGGTGTTTCCGATCCTGGGTTGGCCTCCGTTCTGGCCTGCATTGCCTGGGTTGTAGTTCTGCTGCCTGACATATCCATTGCCTCCATTGTTCTGGTTGCGGTTTCCATTCTGCTGGTTCTCGAACTGCTGGTTGCGGGCAAGATTGTTCCCGTTCTGCTGACGGTTGCCCTGGTAGTTGTTCTGCTGTGGCCTTCCAAAGTTGCCTCCTTGGATCATCAGCTGGTTCCCGGCTGGTTGAGATCGGCATTCATAAGCTCGATGTCCTCGCCTGCCACAGTTGTTGCAAGTGAGCGTATTTCCCTCACAGTCTGCTCCTGGGTGGTTTCGCGGGCACCATTTGCAGAAATAGCGACGATTCTTCTGAGTCCCAGCATTCTGCTGATTGCCACGATACTGCCCCTGGTTACCTCCTCCATTGTTAGTCTTGAACCTCTGATTGCCCTTGGCAAAGTTGGTGTTGCTTCCTCCTACCTCCTCAAACTTGCGTTTCTTGCGATTCTCTTCCTGGGTGACACGAACTCGGTAGATGTCAGCAGCTCTGTCGTAGGCTTCATGAAGCGAAGAGTAGGTCCTGCTCAGCAGAGACTCTTGCAGCCTTTCATGCAATCCACCAATGAATCGGGAAACTTTGGAGTCTTCATCCGGCACCATGTTGCCTACGAATCGTGTCAGCTCAGTAAACTTCCGGAAATACTCAGTCACTGAGTCATTTCCTTGTCGCAGGTTCCGGAATTCCTGTTCCTTGCTCCTCTTCACGTGATGAGGGTAGAAACGAGCTCTGAGGGCGGTTTGAAGAGCTTCCCAGTTGAATTTGGGTTCGGCTAGGAGAGTTTCTCGTACACTTCTCCACCAGAGGTTCGCTTCACTTTTCAAGTAGAAGACTGCGCAGTTGACCTTTCGGTCATCAGGACATTCTATCACCTCGAGAATCTTATCCATTTCCATGATCCAGTCTTCTAACTCGACAGGATCCTCTTTCCCAGTAAACTCCATGGGTTTCATTTCAGCTACTTTCTTGGCCCAGTTTTTTCCTGCCTGTCCTCCGTTATTCATCATCTGAGCCATTTGAGCGAAGAATTGCTCCATGGGGATGTTATCAGCCATCTATCCTGGTCAAACTTTCCTATAGTGGTAATGGAACGGTCTATTAGTCACATCATACGGTATCCTTCGTTAAGGTCGCGGGAACTTTAATAATCATATTTCGAAATTAATATATCCAACATTATCACATAGACTAACATGCAGGAAATAACAACTTTGCAATAAAAGCACATAAGGCTCATATCTGCATAACTCAGCTAATCAAGAAAGAACTTCTTGTGCAAGTTTGATTCTATCTCCTTCTCATAAAGTCAGCAAAAATATGCATTTTAACTAACTCAGAACACATAAAGCCGAAAATCAGGATGCGGGTGGGTGGGAGAAATCAAGACCTAAACTACCCGTAACCCCCCCCCCCCACGGCTTATCCAATTTTAATTATCTTGCCTTATGTCCAATTTTAGTTGCCCTACAAGTTTTAAATTCCCTTTTTATGGACTGCCCGCTCTGATACCACCTGCAACAGCCCGCGGTTTCCCAAGCCTTCAGTTCCGGACCGGAAAGCCCGGGAGGGGACGATGCTAAACGTAACGGCGGGAATCAAAACATAACATTCCGAAAGTACTTATTTATTAAACATCATTAAACTTCATGAAAGTCACTAAACATTACAAAAGTGATTTCAAAAGCTATACATCATCATGCTTGCTACCTAGCACTACACGTGAGTCCCGTACCCAGCTTCGCCATAGCCTCCTGCTTCTAAGCCTGCGGTGGGAAGGAAAACAGAACCGCAGTTTCTAAAGTCAGCTGTGAAATGCTGAGTAAATAACACCCAAACATGTAAAACAGAAGATGAAGCTTTACTTTTTGCAATAATAAAACAGGAGGAATAAAACTTGTAAATAATGCATTCAATAAAGTAGGGACTCATATAAAATTCTTCTTATCTTAATATCTCTTCCAAACGGGGATTATCTTCCTCAATCTCTTCTTCTTTTCTTTCAAAAGCTCATGCCAAAACTGTATTATTAGCTTTGTTGATACGGGGAAGGAACTACTAATCTATCACTAGCAACCATGACCTTAACTGCCGGCAGCCCCCTAAGACTTCTTGCGGCCAGAGAGGTGAGTACATGGAGCGACCCGGCAGGTTGCGACCGGGTTAAAATAAAATATGATCTGTGGTCGAGTGACTAATAGTCAACACGACAATAATAAATTGCTTCTCCCGCACAACTCTTTCCACTTTACGTTAATTACGCATTATTATTAATCATGTGACAAGTTCAAATAAATAACTTCTTTGAAATAGAATGAGACTTCAAATAAAACAAGTAAATAAATAACCAAATAAAAATGCATTTGAGACAAGAAATAAAAGTCATATCAAGACACGAAGGAAGCTAGGCTCAAGGCTTGGCATGTTACTTACCTTACTTCCGTAGCACTAGCACGTTCTAGAAATGTCTCGGCCTACAAACCGTCACCTACAACCCGTAACTTTTCATGTCAATTAAATAATCCGACAAAATACTACTCGTCCTAAAAATATTCTCTTTTTAATTCTACCCAACCCCTCTAGCTAAACTTTTCCTAACATTTTATTTCGTCATAATCTTCTATTATAAAATCCCGCGTTTAAATTTAAACGACTATTATTATTGCTATTATTATTATTATTAACTAGTATTATTATTATTAGCTAAAAGTGTCTAACTAATTAGAGAAACTATTTCATAAAATACTTGATATAGAAGTGAAAACAAACTAATTTATTTTATGAAAAATACATATTATTATTTCTATAATCAGTTAAACAATATTTAAAACTATTTAATTTAAAGATAAATTTTCCCTAAATACTAATCACAACAAACAATATTTAAAATCTAGCAAAATATCAAATTTGCAAGTATTAAACATCCAAGTTATTAACAATATTTATTTAACAATATTTATTTAAAGTTTAACTAAAAATATTTCTTATTTAATTTTTAACGAACAAACCGCATGCTATTTTAATACCAAAATTACTTTTCCAAAACGAGGATGAAATATAGTATTTTTAGAAATTATGTATTTTCCGAAATTATTATTTTTGTTTTTAGCGAAAAGTGACAAGTTTAAGTTAAATACACAAAAACCCCCATTCGTATTAAAAGTCTACAAATTCCTCAACTAGCCACCAAAATAAGTTTAATATAGTATACTAACAGCCCCTACAGTTCCTGAAATTACAAACAGCACCCCTAAGTCATGTTTTAACAGTTTTCATAAATTACACTTTTACCCCCCCCCCCTTCTACAACAATTTCATCTTCTTCAATTTAACTACGATTCAAGCTATCGAACTTCAATTCTAACAACATAAAACAACAAATCAGAAGGTATAGGACATACCTAGGCCAAAAATGGCCGGAAATCACTAAGAAACGGGTCGGGTCGAAGCTTGATGTCGGGGTCGCCGGAGTTGAGCTCCGTCGCCGGCTTTAATGGCTTCCACAGCTGGGTTTGAACTCTCCAATGAGTTGGTCGGGGCCCTAAGAGCCTACTGGAAGTAGAGAGAGAGGCTGGGTGCTGCTGCGGTGCTGGGGTGGTGTTCGGCCGAAGCTTTGGCCGGCAACAATGGAGGTCGCCGGTGGTTGTAGTGGCTTCTGCTGCTGCTATTGCTTCCCACTAACCTCTGTTTCTGAACAGAAGAGCTTCAGACGCGAAACAGAGGTATAGGAGAAGGCAGGGGATGAGAGAGAGAGAGAAGTGGGTTTCCTTCGGTGGTGGTCCGACGGCGGCACTGGTGGCCGTGGTAGTTGCTGCCACTGCTTCTACTCTGTTCCTGAAGTGATCCGAGAACAGCGAGGGAGGGAGAGAAAGAGAGAGAGTGAGAGAGGCTGCTGGGTTTCTTCTTGGGTTTTGTCGCCGGTAGTTATGACGACGGTGGTGGTGGTTGGCTGCTGCCACCACTACTCCGCTGCTGCTGGTGGGGTTGTTGCGGGCAGAGAGCAACATAGAGGGAGAGATAGGGAGTTGGGCAGTGAGAGGGAGAGAGCTGCTGGGTTTCTTCTCGGGTGGTGTTGGTGAAGATGGTGGCAATGGTGATGAGGGAGGTGGTGGTTGTTGTGAGTGGCTGCTGGTGGGAGGTAGTGGCTGAAGGGAGCTTATATAGGTGAGGTTACTTGGGCTCCAAGCACGATTGATGTGACATAGGCGGTGCTAGGAGCTTCCCGAAGGTGGTGGTGATGATGGTGAAGAAACGTATAGAGGAAGGAGAAGAGAAAGCTTGCTGAAAACAAAAGTTTTCATATTAAATATTATTTGTTAGCAATAATTGGGTGTGGGTGGAGTACTATGTGGTTGGGTGATTGGGTGTGGCAAGACTAGCAATTATCGCGGTAGTTGGACACGCGCTAAAACTAGCTAAAATTTGTAAAACAACTACGAATTAATTATTAACTATTACTCTAATATTATTCTAAAACTTCTTACAAATTAACGCAAAGATTTGTTAAAATATTATTTTGCAAATAAATTGTTATTATGCTTCCTAAAATGACTGTTTTACCCCTGCTAGATAAACGGGGTATTACACTCATCGTCAATAGCAACCGAGGAGACGGCAAGCTTGCTACGAAGGGTGGAGAGTCGCTGCATATAGAGATCTATAGATTCACTGCCCTTTTTGATATTTTGGAGCTCAAATTTGAATTGGAGGACATTGGATCTGGTTAGAGAACCGTAACGGCGCTCTAGGGTTTCCCAAGAAGTTGTGGCGAGAGAGGCACCAAGAACAAGATTCAAGGCTTCGGTGGACAGCGTAGCGTTAAGGATTGTAAGAACAGCTTGATCTTGCAAGATCCAGGCGTTGTAGTCCGGATTTGCAAGCGGAGAGAGAGAGCCGTCAGGGCGTGTAAGAACCTCCGGTGGACAGATTGAAGATCCGTCCAAGTGACCATATAAATTGTGGGTTTTAAGAATAGATGCGATTTGATGTCGCCAAAGAACAAAATTACTCGAATCGAGTTTAAAAGGTAATAGGTTGTGGATGTTGGATAGGAGAAAAGTGGCGGAGCCGGTGAAGACCCGCCGGAGCTGTGGGAAGGATTCATCGTTCAGGCTCTGATACCATGAAAGACAATTTAGGGTTTGTGAGAGAGGAAGATGAAGAGATGTAAATCGGCTGAAAGAGAAGAAGAAGACTGTATATACATTGCTTGTCATAACCCTGATACAAGAGAGTATTTATACTACCTTATTTAGATGCTACCGTTGGATTGTGATCCAACGGTAGAAAACAAAGACCTAATGAAGACTAGGCTAGCAATAGTGGGCTTTACACAGATCTTGCAATAACAAATAAGTGGGCTAAGAATGAGCCCAATACAATTATGAGATGTTCACAGCTAAGCCCAGCATCAAGAATGAGAAGTCCATAGCAAAGCCCAATCTTTGAAGCTTTATTTTGAATAATCTTCTATTAGACAGAGTGTCAGGAAACCAATACTGCAAAGGGGTTAAATATCAAAAGTTCTAAAAAAATCACAAAACATTCAATTATTATACCGAAAAGGGTACACATCTGATCATAGTTTTCAAATTCTCGAATTTCTGTTGAAAAGAATTAAAATTACCTTTTATATTATATTTTTATTATATATATAATCTAAAATAATATTTATATTTTATTATAAGAACGTGCGGTTGAACCGGTCCGACCACTGGTTCAACCGGTCCGACCGTGAACCAGTGTCTCGCCGGTTCGATGGCCGGTCCGGTTCTGAAAACTTTGGCCCTAACACCGACCAAAACAAAATTCAATTACTCACTCTTTACTTATATGTCAACCTTTCCTCTCCTATAATTTTGTAACTACCAAAAGTTTACAAGAACTTATCAATATCATGGCAAAATAGACAAGGCTCTTCTATCAGTTTGGGAAAATTATTCATTGTTCTTCTAATTGCTATGATTGTTATGGTTACAGAGCACCACGTCGGTAGAATTCCACATGTTTGATATTCAAACACCCTTGTAAATGCTCCAGGAGAAGAAACATGAATGCAAAGTGCGACGCAGGAAGTTATTTAAGTTTGCATATTCGGAAACAGCAAGAACACACATCGTATAAAGTCCACAAAAACACAAATTCACAAGGTCCACAGAAATGTGGGGAGACAATCAAAATCTATAGTTCAGTTCATACATTCATGGAACTAACTAAACAAAGTTATGTATTTAGTTCAAGGAGACAACCATATAGTCAAGGGCGGATCCAGAATTTTATGTCAGTGAGATCTAACTTGGAAAAAATTAATAATAGAAAGGTAAATTTTGAATCTTGTCGTGTTGAGTAAGGGTTAAACTGCAATTTCTGTGAGGGCTAAACTGAAAAAGTGACAAAATAAAAGTAAAATTTTGAATTTTCAAAGTTGTCCCCATTTGGGTCCGGCCCTGCAAATAGTTAGTTTCATTGTGCACAAATAAGCAAATTCTACTAAATACTTGGACAAATTCTAAACCAGACATTTACTGACTTATTGATTAGACCATATGGATACTGACAAATTGACAAACCCCCTCAGCCGATATATTTTTCAAACCCTTGCAATAGCAGCACAACATATATTTACAACTTCACGGCAACTGCTGCGAGTTCTCAGCCAGAACAGAGCTTTTCCAGAGCTGTGTTCTCATCACCTCCCACGCTCTCCAGCGTGCTCCTTACCAGCGCTTCGGGGAAACCCATCTCCACAAGTCTCTGTACCTGCAAAACACATACAAAACGTCAAAACTTTTGATTGCACAGTGCCAAAACCTTTGATTGCACAATGCCACAAAACAACCAAGTAAAAAATTAGAAAGGATCAATTTTAATCTTTTAAGATTTGCCACTTTGGGGGAGTTTGGCAGGACTTATAAGCAACTTATAAGTCAGATTTGGATAACAAAATGAAGCCAACTTATAAGCAGTGTTTGGTGTGGACTTATAAACTGAAAAGTTGGATTTCGACTTATAAGTTCATAGTGTTAAATTGAGCGTAGGAAAAGCCGGATTTTTGAAGCTTTTTTTTTAATCTTCGAAAACATCTTTTTCACCAAATACAACTAAATTTGTGTTTATCTTTGTTGTAGACTTTTTTTTGACATAAATTTATAAGGGGTAATAGACAAAAACCACCATCCGTGTTTGGATTATATACAAAAATAATCCTCGTGTTTGGAGATATACAAAAACCACCCTTGTCACTAGTAAGAAGACATATTTACCCTCATTTTGGCTAAAAATGCCACACTATAAATACTCTTTTTTCTTCTTTCTTCCTCACTTTGTAACCTAGCTGCCTCCTTCCCCTTCCCCTTCCCCACTTCTCTCTCTCTCTGCCCTCTGCCACCATCGACAGATCTCTGTCTCTCTCTCTCTCTCTCAGCCCTCCACCACCATCAAATCTGCCATCATATGCCTCTCACCCACCTCTGTCCCCCTCTCTCTCTTTCTCCCCGTCGGAAGAGGCATGGATTGGACCAAGCACTTGAATGTTCCTGGATCGGTTGGGCTTAATTGGTTAGTGGCGGCGTAAAGACGGGTAGGCGGTGCAATCGGAGACGTTTCCGACGGATTCCCCAGTGAGGTACTCGGCCTGGAGGCTGGAGAAGCTGGTGGTGCAAGAAGCGCACGACCCTACAGATCACATGTAGAAATAACCATAAAACAAATCTTCTCCTTCCAGTCCCTATATTCTCCTTATATGTAATTCTACAGAAGCTATGGAGTTTTCAATTCCAATTTTAGTTCAATAACCAATGTAACAGAGTTGAGAACCAGCCTATTAATGCAATTTGTAAATTTCCTCCAAAGCCTTAGCCTTTTCTAAAACTGGAAGGACATGGAATCTCTCCAAATGCAGACCTCCCTCAATTAAGTATTGACCTTCCAGTAAACATCAAACCTAATTTTATAACTTTAAGAGCTTCCATACTGCTGTCTCATAGTCAAAATAAATAACCAATTTTGGGCTCAAAGGCATCAACAAAAAACTCAATTACAAACCCTAAACCCAAATTGCGACCTAAATTTGGAAGAATCGTTTTATTACAGCATGCAAGCAACAATCGATAGCTATAAAAAATTCGAAGGAATCATAAACGAATTAAGAAAAAACAATGGGTGGTGAAACTGGAGAAATATCAGGCAAAACGATGTCGATGTTGAAGTGATCGCCTTCATAAGGAGTGCCGAGAGGGCCGATTATGGTTCCGATCAAATGCGCGAGGTTGTCGCCATGGAGCTTGATGCTAATGCCAAAGACATCGACGTCCTTGTTGCAATCTGTGAGCTCTTTCTGCACGCCAGCAAATTCCACCATCTCCGAAGCTCGAGAGCGAGAGAAGAAATACAGAGCGAAAGAGAGAACATTGAACTCGATTAACTAGGAGTGTGTCTCCGTAGAGTAATACGTAGTAGCTCTTACGCTTGGAGATCAATTATTAGTGCTAAAAGGTCATATTCAGAGTGGTCTCAAATGGAAATTAGGGGACGGACACCACATTCATTACTAAAGGACCCTTGGATCAAAAGGGAGCCTAGCTTTCAGCCAATGGTCTCCCCTTGCGCAGCTGATCATCAATTTGCATCGGAGTTTATTACCCCTGATCACTCTTGTAATACCGGGCTGCTCATTGAAAAAAGATTGTGCTCTGAGATCCATGAAATTGCTAAGATCTCTATCCCTCGTGTTCCTGTGGCCGATACGGTGCTATGACATTTATTCAGATAATGGAAATTACAATGTGACTGCGGGTACTTCTTAATTAAAAACAAAAACGAAACGATAGTCACATCCGCTCCTCCTCTGGTAACCCTCACAGTGGCTGAAAATGTTTTGGAAGACTAAAGTGCAACCTCGAATCATTTATATTGTACGTGTGGAGGGCGGCCCAAGATTCGCTGGCGACAAGGATCAAAAGAAGCAAGTTCAAAGATGATATTCAGTCGACTTCCCTATTTGCAAGCTTCATCCGTAATTTGCTACGCACCTTTTTATGGATTGCCCTGTTGCTATAGTAGTATAGAAGACCTGTTTCGTATGATTATTTGGATGACCTGGAGGTACAGGATTTCGACATTTTTCAATAACAATTGTTTTTTGTCGAAGAAGTCGTCCGAGACGTAGCTACTCCTTGCAGCGGCTATTTGCCGATGTTTACTCGGCCAAATACAGTGAGTTCTTCTAGAATTACGCCGACTTCATGTTAGCGTCCTCCAGAAACTGGTTTCTTCAAACTCAATGCAGATGGCGCATGGGTTCAAATAGCCCAAATGGCCGCAGGAGGTTCTCTTCTACGCGATTCCCTTGGTAGCTTCATTGCTAGTATAGCATCCTCTCTCTCAACCGCCACTTCGGCCTATCTTTTTTTTCCCGAAAAATAAACAATATTATTAATTATAACCCTGCAGTACAATACTATCCTTTTCCAAACAAGAGGTAAAATTAGAAAATACATCACTCAACTGATTACTGCTAAATCTGACTATTTTAACCAAAGCATCTGCTGCACTATTAGCTTCTCTGCTAATCCAGCTCACCCTCCCTGGCCTATTCTGCAACAATTGAATAAGTTTCCCAGCTCTTCTTTCTGTCTTCCACATTGTCTACCATAACTTTATTATCACTTTCAAACCAAATTTCTTGCAACTGCAGTTTTTTCATTCTCCATATTGCAGCTCTCAAGGCTAAAGCTTCAGCCACTTTAGCAGAATTAGCTTTCTCAAAACTCCATCCCTTCTCTATCAAAAAGCCTCTGTGATCTCTTAACACCCACCCTAACCAAGCTTCTCCAGTTTTCTCACACCAAGAAGCATCCACATTGCATTTAAGTACAGCTGGAGGAGGTGGTTTCCACACTTTTGCCTTCACTTTCTTTGGAACTCTAACAATGATTTCTTTAGCCATTTTACTCTTCTTTGCAAGCAAATCCATGCTTCTCATATCCAGAAGACAGCTTTGAACCACTACTTTAGGATCAACCCTCTTCTTATTGAAGAGCACTGCATTTCTGGTTTTCCAGATATTCCATAAACACACTATGCTTTTTATCCAGAAACTCATTGGAATGGTCTTATCTAAGACTTTCTCACACATTTCTGCCATCCAACTTTTGACATTCACCACCTCTTTGCATTGCTCTGGCTTCAAGAGTCCCAGTGCAAACCAAATAAGATGTGTCCAGGAACAATGAAAAAATATATGCTCAAAATCTTCTTTCCCTAAATCACAGATTGAGCACATAACAGAAGCTGTGCAACCCCTTCTAGCAAGATTAACACCACTTGCTAAAGCATCTTTGGACAATCTCCACCAAAACAGTTTCAACTTTGGGGTAATCTCATTCTTCCAAATTAAGTTCCAGTATTTTGTTGAGAATTGGAAAGAGGAAGATGCAACTCTACCTTGGTATTTCTGAATTGCTTTCTCCAATATGAGTTTCTCTGCACTTCTGGTTGTTGATTTAACAATAAATTCCCCTGAGCTGTTTGGGGTCCATATCAGCTTATCTTCAATACTGCTCTTTGGCAAAGGGATCTTGATAATAGCTTGTGAAACAGCATCTGTAAACAATTGTTTGATTAAAGACACTTTCTACCTGCCAGCTTCCTTATTGATAAAATCATTAACCAGTAGGTCTTCATTCACTTCAATATTAGAAGAATCTCTCACAATTCTTCTATTTGGAAGGCTAGGGATCCAGGCATCTTACCAAACTTTAATCTTCTTCCCATCACCCACAATCCACATAGCATCTTTGGAGATAATTTTTTGTCCTGCTTTTACACTTCTCCAAACCCAGGCTTTGTTGTTGCCAACTTTTACCTCATCTAAAGATTTATGAGGGAAGTATTTTGCCTTCATAATTCTTGCTAAGAGAGAGCTGGGATCTCTGAATTCTCCAACTTTGTTTAGCCAACATGGCTAAATTAAAATCTCTAACATTCCTAAACCCCATTCCACCTTCAAATTTTCTTTTAGTCAAATTTTCCCAATTAACCCAATGTATCTTTCTTTCATCTACACCCATATCCCACAAGAACTTTCTCACTAGCTTTGCTATCTTTTTGCAAACAGCTAAAGGAAATTCAATGCAAGACATTGCATAAGAGGAATAGCGAATGCTATTGCTTTTAAAATTACCTCTCTTCCTGCATAAGAAAGACATTTCTTTCTCCAACCTTGTAATACTTCTTCAATTTTTTGAACTATATAATTCAGAGCATGGGCTTTTGATTTTCCCCAGAAAAGAGGCAGGCCTAGATATTTAATAGAAGAATCCAGCTGAGGAACACCACAAAGAGCACTAATTTGATCCTTTACTTGTGTGCTTGTACTAGGAGAAAATAAGATACCAGACTTGTTGAAGTTTACTTCCATACCTGAAGCTGCTCCAAACTCCTTCATAATATGCAGAAACTTTTGAACTATTTCTGGTTTTGCTTGTAAGAATATAAGAGCATCATCTGCAAACAACAAATGGGAGACTGGGATCTTCCTTTGAGATATTGAAATGCCTTCTATTTGCTTGCAAGTCTCAGCTTCTTTTATCATCCTTGTTAGCACCTCCATGATTATTAAAAACAAATAAGGAGACAAGGGATCTCCTTGTCTAATACCTCTTTGGGGCTTGAAAGTTTCTGAATCCTGACCATTCACTCTTATCATCATAGAAACTGTTGTCACACATTGCATAACAAGCTGAATCCACTCATTTGCAAAACCCAGCTTTCTCAAGATCTCCTCCAAAAAATCCCATTCAACTCTATCATAAGCTTTGTTTAGATCTAATTTCAAAGCTAAACATCCATCTTTACCTCCTTTTTTATGAGCTATATAGTGCATGAACTCTTGTGCAACTACAATGTTGTCTTGAATCAATCTATTTGGAACAAAGGCTGACTGCTCTTCTGCTATTATCTTTGGAAGAACACTCTTCAATCTATTAGCAATGAGCTTGGCTATAATTTTATAAAAACAGGAACACAAAGCAATGGGCCTGAAGTGAGTGACCTCTTCTGGGTGTTCTACTTTGGGAATGAGGGCCAACACTGTTGTATTGAAACTCTTCAGCAGGAATTTAGATGCAAAAAAACTTTGAACTGCTTGACATACCTCTTCCTGAATTGTCTCCCACTGAGATTGATAGAAGTGTCCTGTATATCCATCCAATCCAGGTGCCTTTCCTGGATCAAAAGCAAAAACAACATCTTTGATTTCTTGGGCAGAGGGCATTTCCAATAATGATATGTTGTCTTCTTCAGTTATAATACTCTGAATATTGTTTAACACATGTTGGAACTGTCTGGCACCTGTTGTAGAAAATAAGTTTTGATAATAGTTTTTAAAGACCTCCATCATGTCTTCTTTGTTCTCAATCCAAACCCCCTCCCTAACTTTGATCTTATTAATGGCATTTCTGTGTCTTCTAAAAATAGTAGATAGGTAGAAGAACTTTGTGTTTCTATCACCACTCTTTAGATAATTCACTCTGCTCTTTTGTCTCCAATAATCCTCCTCTTGTTTCCACAAATTTGTCAAACAACTCTTTAGTTCACTTTGTAGTTTCAAATTTTGGATTGTTGGCTCTTGTTTCTGGAGTTGAAGCAGCTCTTCCTCCCTAGCTCTGATCATTTTTTGATGATTTCTCACATTTTCTTTGCTCCAAATTTTCAGCTTCTCTTTGCATAAACCGAGTTTTTTGCCAACTTGATACATTCTTGACCCTCTTACCTGCTCTTTCCAAGAAACATTGATAATCTTGTGACACTCACTGTACTCCAGCCAACTATAGTCAAATTTGAACTTATAACTTCCTTTGATCTTACCATTGTCAGAGCTGATCACCAAGGGGGCATGATCAGAACCAATTATTGCTTCCCTTATTAGTTTTGTATTTGGGAAAGCTGCACCCCATTCCACAGAGAAAAAAGCTCTATCTAGGAGCTCAGTAACCCAATTATATTGCCTTCCATTTACCCAAGAATAACTCAATCCTTGAGAATGAAGTTCTATGAGATTACAATCAGAAATAAACCTGAAATCTATTCAATCTCCATTTATGACTCTCCCCTCCACCTTGCTTTTCCTCTTCCAAAAGATAATCATTGCAATCTCCTATCATAATCCAAGGTGAGTTAATAGATTGTGCCCATCACTTGATATCTCTCCAAAATAAACCTCTTTTCTTATAATCTGAGGGAGCATAAATAAATAACCACATAGCTGGTTTGCCTGGCATTTCTTCTATAATAGCACAAATAGCATTTTCTGTGCTCCATAATATTTCCACCTTTAGATTGTCCACCCACCAGAGCAATAAACCCCCTGATTTACCCTTAGGATTAACATAATGACCATTAGAAAACCTCAATTGTCTCTGAAACATTTGTAACTTTGAACTTTGGTTTTTGGTTTCAGACAAAAACACAAAGTTGGGAAGCTGGGCATTTAGTAGCCCTCTGAGTCTCTGGAATGTCAGGTTGCTCCCCAACCCCTGACAATTCCAGCAGAGACCTACCATGGTGCTTGTGGCTGATTTTGGCCAGCCACCACAACCATTTTAGAACTTCCATCCATATAGTATTCCTCTTTTTCTAGATCTTCAATAGCTTTCATACAATCTTTATAAAGATGAAAATCAGATCGATGAACTGAGTCCATTACCTCAAATTTTGTCGCGTCTTCTCTAAGTTTTTCATTCAGTCCAACTTCATATCCATAGTCCGAAACCCCTTTGTAGATCCTCCAGCTTCGGTTGGTTTTAACTCCTCTTGCGTGTCTGGCTTTTTTCGCTTGAATCGCATATCTAGCATCCGCCATTATTTCTTTTTTCTTCTTCTCTACTGCTTCAGGCTTTGTTCTTTGCTCGATTTTCTGCCTCTTCGTCTCCGGTGATTCATCCATTTCTGTTCTAGATCTCTTTAGGCTTACGAACGTGTTGAAGACCTGTGCCAACCCGATATCTGTATACGGGTTACCCAGCTCTTGTTCTAATTCATTCCCCAGATGAGACGTCACCGTTTCACTAATAACTTTCCTTCTATTTGGGCTTTTGTTTTCCTGCTGGATTTCCTTACACTTTATCCGGATTGGGCTACGGGGGACCCAAATAAGCTCCCGCTTTGGGCTTGTTGGCTCTTCAACATAATAAGCTTGGCCCAATGCCTCTTGGCCCAATTGAATGGCTTCGTCTTCTTGACAATTAGGGTTAATAATCTTCGTCCTTGCCTCCATTACGTTTGTGCTGCGAGCTTTCGAGGAAACCACATCTCCTGCTATCTCTGTACTATCACTCGAGGAAATTTCCGTGCACCCAGTTGTCCCCTTTCCGTGCTGTCCTTCCTCTGACGCTGTAACGGCCCTTTTTGTCCTTTCCACCATGCCATCTGTCTCCTCTGCAACAACTCGCACTGAGTCTCCCCTTGTGTTGTTTCGGCTCGACTTGTCCGGGTCTAGTGACTCATCTGAGTTAACTCGTCTCACCGGATTCAGGGATTCCTCAGCCTTTGCTCGGGCTTTCTCCATCACCGGCGTCCATCTTCGCTCCAGTTCTTCTTTCCTCTTCCTTTCCTTCAATTTTTCCTCCGGTGAAGCTTTCTTGTACCCCACCCTCAAATCTGAATTGTATAAAGATCTTTTATCTTCGTCTCTGGGTAAGAAAGAACATTGAGAGTGCACATGACCCAGCCTTCCACACCTGTAACACAGATCTCCGATTTTCTCATACTTGAAATTAACCCAGACCTCTTCACCTTCTGTAACAGGGAGGAAGAAAACTCTTTGAATCGGTTTAGACATTTGGATTTCCACCTTTAGACGGAAAAAAGGTCTAATCCCAAACACTCCTGGTTCAACTCCTTCCTGATCTAGGTATGTTCCAATTAAGCCAGCAATCTTTTCTGCATTTCCTCTAGATCTTTTCTCTGCCGGTAAATCTCTTACTTGCACCCAAATTGGACATGTGGAGAAGTCCATTGAATGCAGACTCTGCCCTAATCTCCACCTCCTGAGATTCAGGATTTGACCCGAAACTAACCATGGTGATTTAGCAAAAACTCTTTGATAATCCTCCTCGTTTGTGAAAAAGAAGGTAAACCCATTGGGGACATGAGACTCTACTGTGACCGAACCTTTGAGATCCCAGGCTCCTTCTACTATTTGCTTCATCGTTGATTTACCAATTTTTCTCTCGTAATGGAACTTTCCTACCAGTGTACTCTGAAACAATTTTCTCGAAACCTCTGGATCATCATCCAGTTTTAGTCTCAGATCCATTTCTACTAGAGAAATAATGAATCGAGTAAGGAAGTAGTAGCAAATCTCTACCGAAGCAGAAGATTGCTTGAAAAAAACGAACAAGAGGTACTCTGTTCTTGAGAAGCTAGATGACAAAAAGCACAGAGTAAAAAACCCTCACTTTCTCTCACTAGAAAATAAATCGTCCAATATGAATGAGCCAGGCTTGACAACTCAAGTTTAATGGTATTGAATTCCACTTAGGCCTATCAATTAGAAACTCTTTGCAATTCGTGATGGCCTTTTATTTGGCTGTGGAATGCGGAATTCGTAAGTTAATAGTAGAATCTGATGGCAAACGAGTAATCGGCACAATCAACAATCAATAGGCAGCCCAGATTGACACGTCAGAAAACAGGGATACGCTTAGAGAAATTGTCACTCTTTCTGGACGATTTGAAGATTTAGATTTTCGTTTTAGCCATCATTCTACGAAAGAAACAGCTCACGACTTTGCAGACTTTGGTTTAATAATTCCAAACAAACATGTATGACTAGGTGTTCATCCTATTTAGGTCGGTCAGCTTTTACAAAACGATGTAAATGAGAATTTTAATCTCAATTTGATGCATTAATAGAATCAGCTTTTCTCCTAAGAAAATATATATGTTTTCTTATCAAAAACCCTTGCTCTCCTCTCTGAATCTCTGATACTATAATTTGCTTGCGTAAAGAGAAATAGCAAAGCGATAAATATTTCTCAAGAAAAAAGGGAAACAAGCGTATTTTTCTTTGCCTTGGCGTAACTTCTGTGGAAACCGGTTGCCGAGTTTTATATGTCCTTGTACACTGTATTTATTAGTGGGACAACCCAAATTTGGTAAAAGTGAATGAAGTCTTAGTATGACCCAATAAACAGTGTCAGCATTGTCCAAGCCCAAAACAAGTAGCCCATTGACAAGAAGGGCATTTTGCTAGATACCTATGAAAGAGAACTGATTAAGATTTCTCTGTGAAATGAAAGAAGAGGAAGAGAGGCGCAAAATGAGGGTTTTTGTATATACATCGAATGAGGAAATTATAGAGAACGCGAGAGATATAAAAGCTAGAAAATCAACGGTTGGATCCTAACGTTACAGTACTCGAATGCTAATGCTGCACTCGGTTCGGTTAAACCAGCGGTTTTCGGGTAAAACCGAACATAATAACCAAGAAAATGAAAACCGAGTAACTGAATTGAGTACGTAGAACCGAAATCGAGCCGGACCTGAAAAACGTCAGTCTCGGTTCGATCACACGTTTTTTGTAACCGGAACTGGAACCGGCAGTTGAGCCGAATATTTGAATGCACGTAACCGTATAGTGTTGTCCCCCCCCCCCCCCCCCCCCCCTTACACTTCTATAAGAACAGATGTAAGCTAGGGTGTAGAAGGTAATGGGCCCTTATAGTAATGGGCTACAACAAGAGAGAGCTAAATGGGCTTGTAAGCGTGTATAAGGCCTGCTTTGTAGGATTGGGCTGAAGGAGAGAATGGACTTGGTCTTTTAACCGACCAAACCCTCTACATCGTGATATAAGTATCACGACTACAACAGCCTTTCCCATTCTGAGTTCCCGAAGCCTCTACGACCCCTCTCTATGGCGGCGTCCCCTGAAACCCTCTCTATGGAGCCGTCCCCTGAAACCCTTCTGAAAACAATACTGAATCTGGAGGGTGAAGTCAAGTCTCTCAAGGCAGAGGAAGCTATATTGAAAACGCAGGAAGCATATCTAAAGAAAATGCTAGATGAGCACATGGAGACCCTGGACGAGCCCTTTGCAGATCTGGACAAGATCCTCAAAGACGTCGAGGTGAATCGGAAAGAACGAGAACATTTGGGCTCCGTCGTGAATATGCAGAGGGAAAAGCTGAAGCAGGAGCAGAAGACCATGGAGGACTTGTTGGATAGCCAAGCGAAAATAAGAGAGAGTCTGGCTGAGATGAAGTTAGCTGTGGGGAGGCACCAGTTTTTGTACGTTTCTTCGTGGGACGAGGTTGATGTGGTGCGGCTTCTCAGAAAAGATGGTCACTGGAATGGCCGTGTTGTACTCGAACCAGATTTTCCGGGTCTCGGGGACCTTGATGAGGAGCGTAGGATTGTTATCAGGTTCGCCGATGCTGGACTCATCCCGGTTTTCGACGTTCTTTGATTAGATGATTTGATCTTATGAGATATTGATCCTGACTCTATCAGTATCTGGTAGTATTTATGTTGAGTTTGTTTGCTGTATTGACTTCTTGGCTTCTTGTTTAAATATCTATTGCCATCATTTTCCCTATTCGCTGCCCATATTCAATATTTCCTGTTGTATTGTGCGTGGACTGAATACGTGTCTTGTTGGTGTCAAAGTGTTTGTGGTGGGCCGGGCCGGGCCGTGCCGTGCCTAAACCCGGCCGTGCCTTGGCGCGGCGGGCTGTCCTCGGGTCGTGTCGTGTCGAGGGGTAGGCCGGGCCGGGCCGTGCTACAAAACTTTTGAATCTCAGCACGTGCCGGGTCGAGGGGTAGGGCGGGCCGGGGCGTGTCAAGGTCGAAAAGGGTTGTCTGTGCAGGTCGTGCACGACCCCGGGGGCGGGCCGTGCCGGGCCGTGTTGGCTAGGGAAGGAACACGACCCACTCGTGCCACGGGCTAGGCACGCCTTTGAGCGGGTCGTGCTGTGCCGGGCGGGGGAGGGGGCCGTGCTTGGGCCGTGTCGAGGGCGGGCCGAGCCAAAATGACACGCGGGTTGGCACACGCTGCCACCATGATCCTTAGGTTTTGGTTAGGATGTATGTACCATTTGGTGCCCTGCTGCTACATCTAAAACCAGGAACTTGATAGGTAGGTATATATAAAAGAGAAGGTGTTAGCTACCTGACTTCCCCAATTTTTGTGTATGTGTTTGAAGAGCGGTGATTCCTTATAAAGCCCCAATGACGCAACTAGTCCTTTGGAATCAAATTTTGCAAGTTTCTTTCCCCTGCAATGTTGACATATAATACCGTCTAAGATGCCCCATTGATTACCGGCTGAATCCGGTGGCTCTTGGTTTAGATATAGTGGGCTTGGATATTAATGTCAAATAGCATCTTTCACCTGAAGTATGATTTCAAGTCGAGAAACCCAGGTAGTGTAGTCTCTGAAAGCAGGAGTGGAGGATACTTCCTCCAATGTCAACTGTTGAAGAAACCTTTCTTGCTTAGGAGTGAAGGATCTAGTAGCTTGGATATTAGGTTTGAGGCCACCCTGTACCGATCAGTCTCCTACGGGTCCTTCCAAATTTCCTTCTCTGAGAAATTTATTTTGAGTAAATTTCAGGTTTGGATATCTGGTAGTTGGAAGAAATGTCTATCTTTTATGGACTTGGATCCGTTGGGTTTGAACTCGGGGTGTAACAAAAAACTGAAAAAACCGGTCAAACCGACCGAACCAAACCGAATGTCGCGCTTTTGGACGGTTTTTATGGTTATTCGGTTTTATAAAAGGTTGCATGTCATGTTGACCGTGTTGCGCCTTTTTCATATAGTACGTCATGCTCAACATTTTTTGATCTTATTCGTTCTGATGTTTGGGGGCTTTTTGCTCATGTTATGATGAAGTGGTTATAGATATTTGTTATATTTGTTGGTATCTTGAATTTTGCATCTATGGTTCAAACTTCAACACAATTATATGTGCTCAATCAAGATTGAGTTAAATATTCTCAATTTCCGGTGTCCATAATGCTTCTCTGCGTCTCTTCCTCTACGCGTCTCTATAACTGTGTCTGAAGATGCATCTTAGACTGGCATTCTTGTCCGGGAGAGTGATTCTCAGTAGCAATCTCTGCATTGTTACTCTCCAAAATTCCCATTGCAACAATACTTCAACTAGTTTTGCATGTAGGTTTTGAATTATAAGAGAGACCAATCAAGAAAGAGAATGACATAAACACTGAATTTAGCAATGATTAATGTTAACTAGTAGTAATCCTGATAGTTCTTATTCTCTTCTACTGAAGGATTAAACTTCAAACCATGACTCTTCTTAATCTGTCAGCTGAATTAATGGTTGAGAATTTTAGACATCATAGAAGAGACGTCAGCGAGTGCAATCGAAAGAAACGGTTGCAGAAGTTGACAAAATTGCCACCCAACAGGTATGTTGATCTCATACTTGCCGCTGTACCTGAATTGAAGAAGATGTAGTTACAGACTTACAGTAGTGTGATAACAGCCTATGAAAAACCCGGAAAACATTATTCACATTCATCAGTCTCAAACTCTCAATCCTTGCCGAATTCAGAACTTTTTGCTGAGTCTGGAAGTAGTTTAGGTTTCACCAGGTCGTTCAAGAACAAGTAGAAGTATCTGCTGGGACCAGCGCCTTTTCTAGATAGAACTGCAGCAAACCTTGAGGGTAAAACAGCGAGACCATATGCAACTGCAATTGGCCAGAAGCCTGCCAAAACACACAACGAAGGTAATTCTCGCGAATTGTTGCAGAGCGACTTGGTTTTGGTCAAGAGTGAGAGCCCTTACTTGAAAATAAAATATATTTGTCTCCAGCCTCAAGGGGCATGTCATAGATCACAATCGATTTATCCGTGAACATGAAGTACGTGGAAGCAAATGCAGCCGCGCCGCCCAAAAGCTACAGCCAAGCTTGGGATGCTATGGCGTATTTGATTGTTTTGCAAGATGAGTTGTGTAGTTTTAGCTTCTACAGGATCCATGATCGGAACTGCTAGAGTCGAACCAAAAAAACAGTGATATATGCGATCTGATGAAGAAGGGAAATGCTAAGCATCACCCTTTTTTCTTCACCCTTAATCTCACATCGGATTCTCTTATTGGTCGTAGGATTTTAGAAAGATATCAAAATAAATATTAACAACAATAACATATTGACACATAAAATGTAAAATACAAGAAGGGCAAATAAGTGGTGAAGCATAGCATCAATCGATGAAGAAATATGTATGAGAAGGTAAGGAGATGAAATCTTGGGAACATATAATGGACACTAAACTTACCTATAATATGTATTTTGAGACACAACATCCTCTTCACTTTTAATTTTCACTATAACCCCCTACAATATACATTCATGTAACACACTGACACTTAACCCCAAATTGATAACAGGGCATTTTGACAGTTTGTTTTCTTCTATTTAAGTCTTTGCATGACAAGGTCACATCAAAAGTTTCCTCTCATTGATTAGCATGGGCATGAAACTAAATAAGAATAATTTTAAACTAGTTAGCGTAATAGACCAATTAGGTTAAGTATATGTTTATTATAAATGTCAGTATCACTCATAACCATAATAATTTTTATTTTATTTTTTATGTATTTTTTTTAAATTACACCTATGTTAAAAGCTTTTGATGCATACCTTAAAAAAAGAAGAGGAGATATAAGGCTCCGACAAGTTCGGAGGGAGGAGAAACCCTAGAGAACGGCGATCATGGAGGCGGGCTTCGAATCACTGCGGCTAACAGACAAGGAATCCCAGGAGATAGTTTTTGAAGATGAGTTTTGTAGCGAAGCAGAGAAGGGCTTCGAATGGTGCCTTATTGCAAGACTTCTCACGGGCACGGAGGTAAACCCTAGATCTATGAAAGCTTTTTTCCGGAGAGTATGGAACAAAGGCGAACAAGTTGACTTTCTCTACGTGAGTAGGAACACGTTTCTGTTGAAGTTCCCAAGTAAAAGTCTGATGGATCGAATCTCCTCAGGGGGGCCGTGGGTGTTTGACGGCTCAATCTTGATGATTAAGCCATGGTCACTTGGGGAGGAAACGATACGTCCAAAGTTTGACACTATGGATGTGTGGGTACAAGTGCACAAACTACCAGTTCACCTAACCACAGAGGAGGCTGGTCGAAAAGCTGTGCAAAACATCGGAGTTATCATTGAATCCGATCCAAGGATTGACAACGATGGCACGGAAAACTATGTGCGGATTAGGGTTCAAATGCCGTTATTTGAAGCACTACCGAGAGGGGTCTACGTCAACATCAAGAAGGAGAAGGTATGGTTGGACTTCAAGTATGAAAGAATTCCGGCGATATGCAAATGGTGTGGCTACTTAGACCACCGTAGCAGTGAATGCAATCATATTGGGGAGGTGGTGGATCAAGAAGGTGAAGAAGGTTATGGGGAGTGGATGCTTTACCACCCCCCAAAGAAGGGCTTCCCAAACCCAATAAAGAGGGGAGGTACAGACCGATCAAAAGCAGAAAGGAAAGATAATGGTAACCGGAAGGACAACCCTACGGGAACCTTCGATCTGAACCAAAACCTCGAAGAGCCAACTGTTGATGTGGCGGGGAACGAGGAGACGCTACCAACGGACCAGACAATGGAAGAACAAGACCGGGAGAGAGCCAAAACGCCATCGCATGTGCCGCAAGGGGTTCCGGAAGTTAGAGACAGAAACAAAGGCGTGAAAGAAACAGTTCGGGATCGACCGGAGAAGGAACAGATGGGTGCTGAGGCGGAAAAGGGACATGGGAAACCATCTTCGGGGAACAGCAAAGACAATGAAGGAGTAAGGCCGGCATCCCCGAAAAGGAAAATAGCGCCGGATATGAGTCCATCGTCGGTGCAAACATTGGAAAATACAAAAAGAAACAAACAACTAGAGATGGAGAGGAGATACCTAGGGGCGATTAGAGGAGGCAAGGAAGGAGATGAAAGTCGTACCAACACAAGAAACAAGGCGGTGAGTGCCTCAAAAACTCTTGAAGCAAAAATGGCGGAGGCTGCTAAGCAGCCCCGCCAAGCACAATGAATCTCCTCAGTTGGAACGTGCGGGGGCTTGGGAACCCCTGCGCGGTCCTATCGCTTCCCGATCTCGTGAAGCGACAAGGCCCCGACATGGTTTTCTTAATGGAAACCAAGGTTGATAGAAACACAATGGAAAAAGTAAGGAAGCAGGTAGGGTATGCAAGAGGATTTTATGTGGATCCCGTGGGAACAAGAGGTGGACTAGGGCTGCTATGGCGAGACACCATCAAAGTCTCGGTTCGGTACTCCACAGCACACCACATCGACGCACGGATTGAAGAAGGAAACGGTAAGAAGTGGATTTTTACCGGTTTTTATGGTAGCCCGCATCGAGAAGACAGGAAACATTCGTGGGAATTGCTGAGGAGGATTAGGCCCCAACCCGAAGAGGCATGGCTGGTGGTTGGGGATTTTAACGCAATCATGTCAGAAGAAGAGAAGACAGGAGGGAGGGAAGTGACATTTAGTCAAGTTGCAGACTTCAAAGAGGTACTCAACGAACTGGAACTCCAAGACTTGGGCTACCATGGAGGCATGTTCACCTGGAACAACAATAGAACGCAAGACAACATCCGAGAGAGGCTGGATAGGGCAATAGCTACAACAAGATGGAGAGACGAACACCGGGGAACTAGGGTCACAAACCTAGTTTGGCCCAATTCGGACCATCACCCGGTCCTTATTCAGTGGGGATTGAGGGCACAATGGAGTGGACGAAGGCGATTTCAGTACGAAAGCATGTGGCAACATCATAAAGACTTTGACGAGTTTGTGAAGGCGAGTTGGGAAGCCACGGTAGGAGCAGAGCTGCATAATCGCCTGAAAAGTTTCGAAGAGGGATGTAGGAGCTGGGACAGAGACGTGTTCGGGTCGGTAAAAAAGAGGACAGCACAATGTAGACAAGAGTTGGAGAAGTTGGAGGGGCTCCAATTTACGGAACAGATTTACCAGCGGAAGCATAGTATTGAGAAAGAGTACAATGACCTCCTCCAAAAGGAAGAAGTTATGTGGAGACAGCGCTCCAGAGTGGACTGGCTCAAGTTTGGAGATCAAAACACCCGTTTTTTTCACCAAAGAGCGACAATCAGGAGAGCAAAGAACACGATGGACGGAATAGAGGACAAGGATGGACACTGGGTAACAGAAGAGGAGGACATTGCAAATGCTCTAGAAGAGCTCTTTGCGAGTATCTTTACCTCGGATAGACCGAGCAGGGCAGAGATTGAGGCGTCGCTTGTAGATGTCGACATCAGCATCAGCCGGGAAGAGAGAGAGATGATGGAGGGTACGTATAAGGCAGAGGAGGTAAAGACAGCTTTATTTATGATGGCCCCGGATAAAGCTCCGGGAAGTGATGGTTTCAATGCCGGTTTCTTCCAACGCTATTGGGAGGTTGTAGGAGAAGGAGTCACAACAACTTGCCTTGAAGTGTTGAACCATGGACGCAGCCTAGCAGAATTTAACAAAACCCTCATCGCCTTGATACCTAAGGTGAAGCAGCCCAGGAAGCCAGGTGATTTCCGTCCTATAAGCCTCTGTACAATTATATACAAGATTGTCTCTAAAGCTATCGCAAACAGATTGAAGAGGATTCTTCCTAACATCATCAGTGAGAATCAGAGTGCCTTTGTTCCTGGAAGGCTAATCTCTGATAATATCTTAACGGCCTTTGAAGTCATTCATTCTTTAAAAACTAGGAAGAAAGGAAAAACAGGGTTTATAGCACTCAAGGTTGACATGAGCAAAGCTTACGATAGGGTTGAATGGGGTTTCCTAAGGGACACGTTGAGATCACTGGGTTTCGGACCTAAGTTTATCGACCAAGTTTTAAATGGCATCACCTCAGTTGAGTTTTCCTTCATTAGAAACGGTGCTGTGATGGGCAGAGTTGTGCCAGAGAGAGGATTAAGGCAGGGGTGTCCTCTTTCCCCGTACCTTTTCCTCATTTGTAGTGAAGTGTTATCGAGAGCTGTGACCGCCGCAGTTGAGAAGGGAGAGTTGGCAGCAGTCACAGCTTCTCGTGGTGGGCCAGCGGTGTCCCACCTTTTTTTCGCTGACGATAGTTTGTTCTTTTTACAGGCAAATACAGAGTCCCTAGCTACTTTGCTACATATAATACAAATTTACAGCTCGGCCTCAGGACAAAAAATCAATGTGGAAAAGTCGGCAATTGTTTTCTCTTCCAATGTCTCGGCAGCTGTGAAGGAACAAGTGCTTGGTTACTGCGGCATGACGGAGGTTGAACGGTAGGACAAGTATCTGGGCCTCCCTACAACAATGGGGAGGAATAAATCGATATCATTCAACAAGCTCTTGGAAAAATTGAGTAGTATCTTGAAGGGATGGAAGGAGAGGACACTTACACAAGGGGGAAAAGAAATCTTGATCCGAACAATAGCAGAGGCAATTCCAACATACGCTATGTCCTGCTTTAAGCTGCCTGATGGAATCTGTGAAAAAATGGAGAAGATGGTCAGACAATTTTTGGTGGAGTAAAACGGGGCAAGAACGAGGAATAGCATGGATCAAATGGGAACAATTGCAAAAGCACAAAAGGGAAGGAGGCTTAGCTTTTCGAGACTTCAAAACTTTCAACAAGGCACTGCTGGCAAAGCAGGGATGGAGAATAATTCAGCAGCCCAAATCTATACTGGCCAGAGTCCTAAAGGCGAAATACTTCCCACAAGAGACCTTTCTAGAAGCCAAACTGGGAAATAATCCTTCCTACGCCTGGCGAAGTATACTGGAGGGACGGAAACTGCTAAGCAATGGTTTGATCTGGAAGATTGGGGACGGCAAAACTGCAAAGCTAGTGGACAAGTGGATTCCGAGGGGCTCACCAGCCTCCCTCTTAACGATAAAACCTGGAATGGAAGACTTGAAGGTTAGTGAGTTGATAACACAAGGACAGCAAGAATGGAACAACGAACGAATAAATCAACTACTGGAACCGTGGGACGCTGCTGAGGTGCTAAATGTCCAACTTCCAGCTAAAAATCGCAAGGATAGGCTTATTTGGCATTACGAAGAGGATGGGATCTACAAGGTAAAATCTGGGTACAGAATTGAACGAGAGAGAGAACGTACTGCTATGGTCGGGCCGTCCATGATTGCGGAAAATCCAATAGCGAAGGTTTGGAAGCTGAAAATTCCTTCTAAGATAAAGCACTTCATTTGGCGTTCAAGCCTCGACAGTCTAGCCACGGGGAAGAACCTGAAAAGAAGGGGTATCAATACGCCAATGGTGTGCCCTTTCTGCAAAAAGTACGAGGATTCAAGTAAACATGTGTTCCAACAATGCAAAGTAGTAAAAGAGATCTGGAGGAAGCTGTTTGATCAAAAATTTGTGTCAGAAATAGAAGATGAAAAGTGCCCCATCTGGATCGAAACCCAGTTTTTGAAAACAACTCAAGAACATCAAACTTTATTTTGCCTCACACTCTGGACAATCTGGATTAACAGAAACAAGTGCCTCTTTCAGGGATGCATGCTGGATTTAAAGAATTTGCCAAGGGAGATTATATCGAGATATGAAGAACTGATTGAAGTTTTCAAAAGAGGAGAGAGAAGGATACATGAGATTCCACCGGAGAAGGAGATGAAGTGGAAACCCCCCTCGGATCTGGCGGTGAAAGTCAATTATGATGGATCTTGGAATCCATCCACAAAAACTGCGAGTGCTGGTTATGTAATCAGGGACTGTAATGGGGTGTTCATCAGCGCAGGAGCCGAGTTCTACCAGAGATGTGAAAATGCGAAGGAGGCCGAGATGAAGGCGACAAAGATTGGATTGGAGAGAGCTTTAGCGAAGGGCTTCCGGCGAATAGTCCTCGAAGGTGACTCAATCAATGTGGCACGAAGCATAACAAGAGCCATCAATGGCGATGAATGGCTGGACTTCTCGAACGCGGCAGAGACTCTCGGGGAGATGAAGATAAGCTTTGGGAAAGGAGAGTCAATTAAATCTCACGCGGTACCACGCAAGACCAACCACGTAGCAGATAACGTGGCTAAGTTTGCTCAAGACACGAGGCAAGGATTTATGACGGAAGAGGAACCGATCTGGCTGAGAAAGTTTCTAGAAATGGATTTACGTGTACCAGTCCCTTGATTTTTTATAAAATTTCGATTTTTCCCTCAAAAAAAAAAAAAAAAAAAAAAGAAAGAAGAAGAAGCTTTTGGTGCATGGTCGGTGGCTTGTATGTCCTCTATGATTGCTTAATATCACCAAGCATCATCATCATCATCATTTTGATGACTTGTTTAATTTTGTGTTGCTTTGCAGCTACAATAAAAACTCATTTCCAACGGAAGGATTGTTCAACAAACATTCAGTCTGTATTCCGTTTAAATCATTTTAAATTTTGTCATAATTCTGAGAAATTAAGAGAACATTGAATCTGACTCTTGAGTATATGGACATGAATTCAATAAGAAACGTCGTTAGAATTTGTGATTGCGATGGGCGTATGGCATTAGCTAACCAAGGTCAAGGCACTTGATGGAGAAGGAAGAATAAAGAAAGCCAATCTTGAACCCTCCTTTGAAATAGTAGCTAATAAATCAACAAGTCAACAACAATGCATTAACACATCAACATTCCAAAGAATTTCAAACCCAGCGGGAAAGTTACTTTGCCTCTGAAAAAATTCGTTGGACTAATTGAAATTCTTTCTTGGAACAAGTCCAATTCCTTGACCATTTGTTTGGTTTCATGATTTGCAAGTAATGGAGGTTGTTTCTAGCATTCACATACATATAAAAATGCGCTTAATGGGTGTTTAGTGCATCGGTTGCAATAAAACGTCTTCTACTTTCCTCGTCAGTACAAAACATTTAGTCTTTTGTTCACGTAAAAAAACAACTGTGACATTTATTTATCACTAACGCATTGCATTTACACTTCCAACCCTTGTAGGCTGGAAAAAGGACAAGTTTACATTTTAGTGTTAAACTTCAAGACACCGACATTCCTGTTTGTGTCATCCATATTTTAAGATGTCAAATTTCTCCAAAAGAACTACTACCTGAACACCCCCTCCCCCCTCCCCCTTCCCAAATAAAATTTTAAAAAATAGCGACATATTAAGTGACGTGAAATTTGGCACACTGAAGGGTTAAAATTGTCTTTTTCTAAATTGGAAGGAGAAAAATTGCCTTCGTACCAAACTTGAGGGGATAAAAGAGTAATTCACCTATTTATTCTTTATGATCTATTTACATTTCGTCATGTACCCATTTCCCTCCATTAAAGCTCTTTTCGGAGCAATTTAACAAATTTCATTAAGAAAAGTTGTTATGAAAAGATTTAGCTCCAGCAATGGATCTAGCATCCAGGGGAGTAGGGGCTCATTTGTTGTATGTTTTCTCAACGGGACCAGTTTACGACTTTTGTAATTCCTATGTAGAGAACACGATGTAAGCCTCCAGATGAAGTTTTCAGGGTTGTGCAACCGATAGGAAGCTTTAAAAGTCCAAGTTCTGATGGCATATTCCCTCACTTTTATCAAAAATGTTGGTCTGTGGTGGGGAGAGACATTATTGATATGGTTGTAAATGCAGTTAGAAGTGGGAAGCTTCCTCAGGGGATAAATGACACATTAATCGTGCTCATCCCTAAAATTGTAATTCCCGCCAACTTCAGTCACTTCAGGCCCATGAGCCTGTGTAATGTGTCCCTAAAAATCATTTCTAAGGTCCTAACTCAAAGACTTAGACTTATCTTCAGAGAATTGCCCACCCAAACCAGTTTAGTTTTTGGGTGGAAGAATGGTTTGTGATAATGTCATCCTTGCTCAAGAACTGATTTTCTCCATGCAGCACATGAAGAGTAGGAAGGGTTGTCTGGCTATCAAAATTGGCTTAGCCAAAGCTTTTGATAAAGTCAAGTGGAGTGTGATTAGTACTATCCTGGTCCAAATGGGTCTTCCTAACAATTGGTGCTCTCTCATTATGGACATGGTGAGTTCAAACTCTTTTAGTGTTCTTTGGAATGGGGAAATCAACAAAGTTTCCTCCCTTAAAGAGGTGTGACGCAAGGGGACCCTATCTCCCCTTACCTCTGTCTTAATCATGGAGTTACTTGCACAAAGAATTGAGGCCAAAGTCAAGCTGGTGTTTGGAAAGGTGTGAAGTGTGCTAGAGGAGGTCCTCCAATCTCCCACTTATTTTTTGGAGATGACCTCATTCTTTTTGGGGAAGCCACTGAGAGGCAGATTGGTGTTATGCAGCAGGTGCTTGAAGAATTTTGTTTAGAATCTGGTCAAGTTGTCAACTTTGATAAGTCAAAATTCTTTGTTGCTCCTTGTGCCCCTAGAAGGAAGCTAGGGAACTAAGTCAACTTACTGGTATAGGTTTAACTGAAGACCTGGGAGTCCATCTTGGTATTCCCCTTATCCATTACTCTTTCCACAAAGCAAAGTTTCAATACCTAACTGATAATGTTAGGAAGAAGCTCACTAGATGGATGACTGCTCAATTATCTCTTGCTGGTAGAACCACTGTGGTACAAACTGTTCCAAAATCAGTTATTAATGATATTGACCAAGATTGTAGGAAATTCTTATGGGGAGGCACTGAAGAGAAAGCCACAATGTCTCTTGTTGGCTAGGACACAGTTACACTTCCAAAGTCTGAGGGTGGTCTAGGTTTCAAAAATTTTAACTCTCTTCAATTTAGCTCTTATGGGGAAAGCAGCGTGGAGAATTAACCATGATGTCAAATCTCTGTGTGCCAGGGTCTTCAAACAGAAATATGGTGATAAGCTTCTTAAGGCTCACCACTCTAGAGTTTGGAGGCACCTTTTTAATGCTGCAAAAGCTATAAATTCAGGAATGGGGAATAATGTCAAGAATGGGGAGAAGACCTTGTTCTGGTTAGATTGTTGGTTAGGCAAGTTCAAGCTTGCTGACATGGCTCTCCACCATTAGTGATGAGGAGCTTATGTGGCATGTTATTTACTATTGGAACCCTGACTCTGGGTGGAGATTGGAACTTCTTGAAGATCTGCTACATCTTGGTCTTATTGAGCTTCTCTCTGCTGTCAATCTCCATCATGAGGAAGGTGTTGAGGACAAGACTGTTTGGCTTCACTATGTGTCTTGTATTTACATTGTTGCATTTGGGTACAACCTGATCAGATAAAATGAGTGCACCCGTGTGTTGGAAAGTGGTTGGAAGAAAGTCTGGTCTCTTAAGGGTCCCCAGAGAGTTAAGTCTCTTGTTTGGCTTTCTGAAGCATAAGAAATTGTGTACTCAAAGCCCTAAAGCTAGCAGAGGTATCACCACTTCAGCTGCTTGCCCTTTCTGTGATTGCCAACAAGAGACAGCTCTTCATGCTTTGAGAGACTGTTTCTGGGTTGCTAAAATATGGAGAAGCCTAGTCAAGAAAGACCTTTGGAGTGCTTTATTCTTTGCTTCAATTCCTACGTGGGTGGATTCAAATCTGAATGGTAAGCCCTGGTCTGATCTAAATTTTGATTGGCCTCTCATTTTTACCACTGCTATCTCTTGGCAATGGCACAGTAAAAGAACTCACGAGGAGACTTTTGTTATGTCTGCAAACCTTAGATTTCAAATCTTGAAACTTTCTGGGCAACTCAGAGATTTTTTGAAGCTTGATATGAATAGTATTCCTCAAAAACCCAGATGGATTTGTTGGTATAAGCCTCCTACTGGGATTTTCAAAATCAACGTTGACTGTGCTGGTTTTGAGAACTCTTCTGGGCTTCAATTGGTGCTGTTTGCGGAAACTGTAATGGTGATTGGGTGTGGGGTGCCCAGAAGTGGATTGGTAAGGTTACTGTTCTAAATGCTGAGCTTTGGGGTATCTTGGGGTGTTTACTGATTTTACAAGAACAAGGAAGGTCTCAAGTGCTTATTGAATATGACAGTAGTGATGCTCTCCTCTTTGATTCAAAATGGGAATGATGGCCAACCTTTTTGGCACATTGTGATGGCCATTAAACAGTTTTGTCTATTTCTTGCAGCATCTCTAAGGTTTGGAGGAAAGCAAACCAGCGGATTGCCTCGCCAAAAACTGCAGTTCCCTTTCCTTTACTAGAGTTGTTATGTTGGATTGGTTTTTTTTTTTTTTTTTTTTTTTTTTTTTTGATAAAGAGTTATGTTGGATTGTCAAAATTACATTTCTGGGCTCCTAGATAAGTTAGACAGAAGTGTAGTTAAGATGATCGTGTAATGGGCTTTGCCCTCCTTGTTTTACAAAAAAAAAAAAAAAAAAAAAAAAAAAAAAAAAAAAAAAAAAAAAAAAAAAACACACACACAACAACAACAACAACAACACAATGTAAGCGCCACGTCACTAGTTCCAAGAGCACAGAAAACCCCACTCTGTTTTGCTATTCAAACACTTGTAAATGCTTGGAGAGAAGCATAACACATGAATGCAAAGTGCGACGAGGTGGAGTATTAAGTTTACAGATTTGGGAATAGAAAAGAACGCAAATCATACAAAGTCCACAAAAACACAAATTCACAAAGTCCACAGAAATGTGGGGAGACAATCTATATAGCTCAGTTCATACATTCATGGAACTAACTAAACAAAGTTGTATTTAGTTCAAGGAGACAGCCATATATAGTTAGTTTCATTGTGCACAAAATAAGCAAATTACTTATTGACGACGGTGATACCATAAAGTTCAAAAACGATTAGACCATATGGATACTGACGAAGTGACAAACCCCCATACGATATATTTTCCAAACCCTTGCAATAGCAGCACAACATATATCTACAACTTCACGGCAACTGCTGCTGCGAGTTCTCAGCCAGAACAGAGCTTTTCCAGAGCTGTGTTCTCATCACCTCCTACGCTCTCCAGCGTGCTCCTCACCAACGCTTCGGGGAAACCCATCTCCACAAGTCTCTGTACCTGCAAATTACAAAACCATTGATTGCACAATGCCGCAAACAACCAAGTAAACGAGAAAAAAGGGCCAATTTTGATCTTTTAAGATTTGCGTATTTGTTTCATCGTATATTCTAGGACCGAGAGAAAAAGGAGAACGAAAAAATGCAATTACCTTCTCTTCTAGAGCTGACACCCTAGCAAAAGCTTCTGTCCAGTAGCGAGCCGTAGAAGCAAAGGTCTGGTAGTCTCTGAGATACTGAAATGGCACCGCAAATACACAACTAAATTTCAGAGAAGTCTAAAAGAGAACGGTGTATAGGCATGAAGAAAGATGGCAAGTTGCAGTAAAACTGTAATTGCTTTAGCAGTATCGTTAAATTTAGCAATAGCGTTGAATTTGCTCAAGCATATATACAATGGAGTGGGATAAAGGAAGCAAAAAGAGTAACCTGCTTTGCAACAACAGCATCTTGTGGGTCATCAGGTTCAGGGGCAGAAAGTAATGCTTGTAGCGAAAGAAGTGCTGTCTTTAGGCTAAGTGCAGGGCTCCACTGATCCTTCAAGATGTCTAGGCATATTGCTCCACTTTGACTACTGATATTAGGATGCCTTGAAAAAATCATACACACAAAAAACTCAGACAAAGGGCTCAAAAAAGCAGGTCAAATTATCTGAACATATCAAGGTACGATTACTACCAAAGGAACACTTTTTGCTAAACAATAAAGTGAGTTTTATTTTTACGACAAAGGCCATGAAATCCGGCGTCAGTTACTTGTAAAGTTTCCTTTCCTGGTATTATTGTAGACTTCCTAATTCCAAAGGCTAGGTCGACCAGACGCCATTACCACAAATCAATTTCCCTTTGTTGATGAAAATTAAAACACTATTCAACCTGTGTTAGGATAAGGACCCCTCTTCCTTCACCACACAGTTGCATGGTTAGCTTTTATAAATGAACTTCTCTTCCAAAAGTTGCCTTGTTTCAAAACGTAATCGAATCAGTTGATAAACGTTAGAACATTAAAACAACAAAACACTACCCATCTTTTTGTACAATGGACAAGAGAGATCCAGGGGACTGAACAGTGTGTATGATAACAACCTCCCTGGCCCCTTACAAGTTTACAAGCAAGCTTGCATGGTGAACAAACACTTCTTTTCTTGTAAGAAGAACTTCTACTGGTTTAAAACAATAGATATTATGGTGAATCAAGTCGTGTTGTAATGTGGTCGCAAGAATCGGGATTTTCTGAGGTACTATTAATTGGAGGGAGGTACCGGGATTATACTAGATTTGTATCTCTACGATCAATCCCCTTTATATATCTTAAATACTTTTACAAGTTCTCCTATATGCCGAGTCGCTATCAGAAGCCTTGCTACTTGTTTCAGGGAGACTATACGCTGGTTCAGTATCATCGCTCTCCTAAAAAACTCTATAGGTTCATTTACCTGCAAGAATGATTGCGCAGGAAAATATATTTCTCGAGAAAGCATATGAAAGGAAAATGAACAATCTCGAAATTAACAATCTTTCAGGAAAATAAAGCAGTTTTTTCTTTATTTTCTTTCCAGAAATACGAATGATCACCCTGTATGGGAAGTGTTCAGAGAGAGCAAGGTAGCTTTCTAACCTGTTTACAAGCTAGTCTGCTAAGTCAACTGTAAAAATAAAATTTTTGCAAGAGATTAAACACTAAACCAGAATTATGGGTGCCTAAGATATGTTTCATAGTTTTCCAGTCTGGTCCTAGCTATAAAGAGACTATGCCCCCAGAACACAGCAATTTCCGTGTCGGATACTCCAGGACAAACAAACCAATGATGATGCAACAAAAATCCGTGCGGGACAAACCAAATGGCATGTCCAACTACTTTATCATACGTTTATTTTTGCACCCACCATGATCACTCAACAGTCTAAAGTATAATTTTGAACATTACTTAGCATTGGCAGACAAAGAATAGCAGAATGCTTCAAGGAAACAAACAAGATGTGAATTGATAAATACTCATGTGCCAATTTATGTGCCCCGTTTGACTTTTCAGGCAACTTTGACAAGTTGACTTGAGTAGCAAAACGACACAGGAACTTGTACCTTTTGATAATGAAATAGAATTATGTCAACTCTTAAGTCTACAACAATATGAAAAAAGTTAACAAGTTTTTGTGTCGTTTGCTACATAATTCACCTAGTCAAAGTTGCCTGAAAAGTCAAACAGGACAAATAGGCCCACATTAAGAGAAAGAAAGGAGAAAAAGGCTAGAACCAAACCAAGAACAAAGAGAGGACTCTTTCAAATAATAAGTGAACATCTATCACGTCCCAAATAATGAACTTGAAAACATGCTCTGCCTTATAAGAGTAAGGAGCATCTATATCCATGAAAGTAAATCTTCTGATTATCATTCAAGTTCAAGACTAGATGCGTAAAGTAATCTTATTTTTGTGCGTTGCAAAGTCCCTGACCTCAACTTACCAAAATTGGTTCTTCCAATGTGACTTGTGCCTGTGAATCATAGATTCATGGCTAAGGTTCATTGGCACCCAAGCTAATTTCTAAAATGAATTATCACAGGCATAAGAAAGTAAATACTCCGAATTTTTCAGTATGATTTTAAGATACTGATAGTAATCATTTATGATAAATATGTTATTACTATTTCATGTTTTAATTAATTTAAATTTTGCTAAATATTAAGATAAACTATTATGAAAATTACATGGAGTACATATGTGTGTGTACATATATACGGATCTGCAGAATTAATTTCTAATAGGGTAAAAGACACTGACCACCCCTGAGTTTAGGACAAATTCCACTCCGCTACCCTGTATTTTAGAAAAAGACACTCCGCACCCCTTTTTTGGATGGAGCTGACGGTGGACTAACAGACCAGGCCAAAAGACGATTATACCCTCATAATTTCGATAAATGACCTACTATATCTCTCTCTCTTCTCATTTTTCTCTTCTTCCATTCACTTATGTAACCCTAGCCTCCACCCATATCAGTCCAACCCGTTCCACTCAAAATCCATCAAATCTTCCTCCTCAACCAAATCCTATCTCTACCCTCTACTGCTATCGTCCGCCGCCGTGATCTCCGAACCACTGTCCACTCCGAACCTCATCTCCCATCGTCGTCGTCGACGGTGGCTTCCAACCACACATGCGCCGTACAACCCATGACTCGATTCACATCGATTCTCAAGGAATCGTCGAACGGAGGGAGCAGCGCGGCGTAGTGGAGCAACCACTTCACGCGGTCGACTGGCTCGGAGAGCGACCCGAACTCGGAGATAAGGCGGTCGAGCTTGGAGGTCGGGAGATCAACGGAAGGTGTCGACTTGACCTCGTCCCAGAAGGCGAAAGGAGGAGATGAGAGGTGGGTTTTGGTCGCCGGCGTGAGGGGAGCAGAAGAACTGCTGACAGCAGAGTTTGGGGTTTGGACGCAGTTGATAGATCTGAAGAAATTGAGGCGAAAAGGCTACAAACCTAGGGGTTTGTAATTGGGGGAAGTAAGAGGAGTAACAAGGGGAAGTAGATGCTTTTAAATCCATGGGCGAAGAAGATTCCCTGCCGTCAATGGAGGAGGGTCAGATCCATGCTGAGAACAGTTCACTCTACAACACCCCACCTTGTTATGGGATCTACATGTGTGGGCTAGTGTTTCAGGATCTACTTGCGGTGGTTTGGTATGTTGATAAGAAGAACATTGATCAAAGCAATGGTTTTGTACAGGTGCGCATTTGAGAAATCAGTGAGGTCATTGATGAATGTGCCTCTCAGGGGATTTAGCACTGATGTCCAAAAAGAACGCAAAGCCAGAATAGATTGAAAACAAGGTCTGTGTATAGATGTTAATCTATATGTGAATCATTCTATATGGTGACAATTGTTTGATTTTGGTGCTTTTTGTTGAATGGTTATGTTGTTTTGATTACTGGAGCAAGCAAGAAAAAAAGGCAGACTTTACGATGATTTTAGTGGTGAACTAGACAAATTCGATGATTTTAGTGGTGAACTAGACTATTTCGATGATTTTAGGTGTGAATTGAGTTTGAATCTGGGTGTGTTCTTGAAAGAAAAGACTCTGAATTTTCCGATTCAGCCCACTTCCAGTTTTGTTCTTGAGCCTATGAGCTCTTGCTTGAGCGTATTCAAGAACCCATGTAAGGGGCTAGTAGCGATCTCGGTGGGATTGTTTGCCTTAATGTTGTAGGTTTTTCTTTGTTTTGAATCTTTCTTATAAATGTTGTAAGTTTTTCTGAAAGAAGAATGTTGTAGCTAATTTTTTTTAGAAATTTAATTGAGTGTTCTTGGTGTTCTTGATGAGAAATGATGGGCAATATAGTCCAAAAAATACACGGGGGCAATTTTGTCCGAAACAATTAAATCAACCACTTTTCTAACGGAACCTAACAGAACGTGCAAACTGTCCACGGAATATTCCGTTAAAAGTGCGGAGTGTCTTTTTCCAAAACACAGGGTAGCGGAGTGGAATTAGTCCAAAACTCAGGGGTGGTTAGTGTCTTTTACCCTTTCTAATAATGTTCTATAAAAAGGAAGATTTCCTTTGTTTTTCAAATAATTCATACTATTTAAGATTAGTACAGGCACATTTATTTATATTGAAAAAAACAAATAAATGACTTAAATGAGTTTATATAATAGTACTATATGTCTAACATAAGTTGCAGTTTAAATTATAGAAATTGGTAAATATACTGCAAATCAAATTTGAAATATTTAAAATAAACATTAAAGTATGGAAAAATTGGACATAAAAACTATTGCATATGCTAATAACTACGAAATATACCGGTAATGTTAAGCCCTGGTATATGCTAATGACTACGAAATATACCCGTAAAAACTATTGTATATGCTAATGACTACGAAATATACCCGTAACGTTGAAGTACTATATGTCTAACATAACTACATAAGTTGCAGTTTAAATTATAGATATTGGTAAATATACTGCAAATCAAGTTTGAAATATCTAAAATAAACGTTAAAGTATAGCAAAATGGGACATAAAACTATTGTATATGCTAATGACTACGAAATATACCCGTAATGTTAAGCCCGAATTAATAACTCACACACATATTATACACGTACATATTAAAAACTGGCATATTCCAATATCTTATTTTAATCTGAATTCTTACTGTTGTATTTGTCAAAAAATGTCATATAGCACCTGTGGTACCGTACCCGGTACCACAAATTCCCATAGGTTGCGTTTGGTAACCATGATTTGGATTTGGATTTGTATTCGAAATCCAAAATTTCAAATTCTAGGATTTAAAATATGGATGGATTTGAAAATATCCGTTTGGATGTTATTATTAGTAGAATTCTGTATTTGGATTTGGTTGCTGTCTTTATTACCGAATGTAGAAAAATTACACATACCAGTTCTTAGCCCAGTGGCAAGTGGTTCTCCTTAAAGAGTTTAATGCCTGCGTGAACTGTAGTTACAGAGCTCGAATCCCAGCATTGACATTTTTTTATACAAATCCCTTGAATAATCTGTGCTTCTCCACTTGGGCGCCTCCCTTCCGCGCGGAGGATTTCAAATGACGGGTGATGTGTAGGAATTTCAAATTATTCACAATGTGGGGGTTTGGATTTGTTCCAAATCAAATCCAAGACCCTATTATGTATCCAAACATTGGATTTCATCCGAAATCACCACAAATTCAAATCCACCCCCAATTCCAATGTTATCCAAACAGACCGATAGCGTATATTACTAACTATACCAGCCAAATAGTTCAGGTTTTCCTATTGTTACCTTGAATACTTGTATGAGTCGAGGCCAAGTTGTATGCATTCTTGGAGCAGTCTCAGTAACTAACAGGCCAAATATAGTTTTCATATTGTTCCCTTGAGGACTTATGACTCCAAGCCAAGGATTTAAATAACGGTACCGGTCCACGTATCGGTTGTGTCGCGGATAACGGTATCGGACCGTATCGGAGATACCGTAACGGGAATTGGCAACCAAAAGCGTGAATGTTAAAAATCGTCAAAAATGCACAAAAGTATTTCAAAAACACTGTCCTTCTAATATAAGTTAAAACCAGACATAACCTAACATTTAAAAAAACACAAACAAACAAACCCAACTCCTACCTACCTACTTGCAGTCAAATAGTCAATAAATATACTACTACAAAGAGATAAGGTTTACCACAGCCACAGAACACGAGAGAGAGAGAGAGGGTGGGTGGGGGGGAGGAAGACCAGCGCGCGATGGTCGAGGAACCGAGAACGGCGTGCCTCCATTCGGGATAACAACTGCAACAAAGAAGGGCGATCTTCTTGAGCTTCAATTTCTAGGGCTTTAACGCGGTGAAACACAAAGGTATGTGAATCATTGCTTTGGCACTCTGATTCAGAGATTCTGTCTTCTTCTTCCTCTGGTTTCCAGGCCCGTTTTATACAGTAGGTATCGCCCGTAAAACGTGGGTATTGGGCCATCTCGGACATTTCCTCTGCGAATCAGAATCACCCGCACCATATCAAGCGAAACGGTTTAGGAGACCACTGGTACCGTTCCGAATCGCCTGGTACGGTACGGAACGATATTTGAATCCTTGCTCCAGGCCCAAGTTGTATGCATTATTGGAGCAATCTCAAAATAAGTCAGATTCAAGGGGTCATAGTTCCATTTAACTGATGCTGGTAAAGAGTTTTCGACTCTATATTACCAGAAATACTGAAGTGTTCAAATAACGCGTTCCAGTTCCCACATGCCACAATTCACGCGTCGAATGGCAAATAGCGGTTATCAGTAATCACATGGTCCCTGTGGATTGTGAAACACCAAAGTGAACTAAATTCACCCGTGATTTGGGCGTGTTCACTTACATAACCTGCGCTTTGCTACGTCTCACACTTGACCTCTCCGTTCACTCCGGCCAATAACTCTCTATTTTTTCTGGTTAAAATCGTAAATTTCTCTCTCTCTCTCTGAACAGACTCTAACATCACAGCTGCCAATTGCACGAAGAGCTTAATACATTCACCTTGATAACTATTTGACATGGATTTAGGATTTAGGTGCCAGATTTGTTGGTGGATAGAAATATGGATTATGGATTATGGTCAGAAAATGCATAGAGATAGTGAGAAGATAATTGTTAGGCTTGTTTCAGAAAAAGAACAGAGTCGGTGGTTGTGGGTTTCAGAGAAGTTCTCAACCAACTGAATCCAAGGACATAAATTCTGCGTGGATTTTATTGAATGAAGAATAGTGCTTCGAATACCAATGAAGAAACATGCATGCATTTGAATGAACAACAAACCAGGTCAAAGTTCATATTTCAAGTACCCAGAATAGAGAACAGAGGTCGAAGAAGGAACGATTCAGAAGTGACATAAAATGGATAATGAACACTGAGATGACTCCTCTCCAGGCTACTGAAACCGTAACTGGTTCAAAACCCAGAAGATTCATGATCTAAATGTTCCTTCTCTTACAATTTCTGAATCTTGTGCATCTTTTTTTGAAATCTGGATATGGGTATGGGTATGAATGAGAACTGACAGATAGAGAGAGAACAATGTTGGAGATATCAAATTTGTTCGGCAGTTGGTCTGGTGTGATAGGTAGTAGTTGCAGAAACAGCAACATTCAGTGCCAGCAAATGATGTTGAGTCTAGGAAGTCCGAGTTTCGACATTCAACCACAGGAGATAAGCTAAGAGGTGGTTCTAGAAGGTTATGAATAAGATTGACATAACGACAAATTGGCAGAGGAACCTGGATTCAAAACTTTTTTGTTGAATGGATCTTGTTTGAGTTGGCTCAAATTAAATTGAATGAGTTCAATGTTGAATTTATATCTGGGGATCTCTGATTCCCAACCTGTGAAGGTGATTGTACCAATTAAGTTCGTGTTGCAATGGTGGTGGCTGTGGTGCTAGAGTTTAGTAAGGGAGACAGAGCGACTTGCCTGGAGTCCACGGAAGGGTCAAGTGTAAGACAGCACAAAGCTCAGGTTGGCTAATAACACTTTTGAAACGATAGGTGGGCTAAGTGAATCGCAGCCAATTATTGCATTCACATAATTGCAGAATTTCTTAAGTAAATATGTGAAGGGCGTTGGATGGCACAAATTATATTGGTTTTTTGTTTTTACAAATAGCCATATTTTAGGTCCCCCCCCCCCCCCCCCCCCCACCCCGCCTGACAGAAATAAAAACTACATGTTGGAGACCTGGACTGCTGGTTAATTCTTGCATCCATTCTGCCACGAGGAGCTTTGAAGTAGTGGGTAATGCATTCCAGCTCCCTAGTCAAACACCCGGTCCCCCGGTTCTTCCCACATTCTCGTGTCTTGGAGTGTATTAATCTCTTAAACATTTCTAGGATGCTACATGTCGTCGACGCCACATTTTTTTTTTCTTTCTTTTATCTCAATTCAAGTTGGGTCCCAGGTTGATAGAAGAAGCTATCAATATGAAGCGATTCGAGATGCTTCTATCTCCGTGGTAGTGATTCGAGATGCCACGGTCTCCAATTGATAACTAAAACTAGGGTTTTGACCGAACAAAGATAATTCTTATTCCATCCATTCGATAATACTAACTAAACCAGAGCAACATATAAATACTAATTGGCTAACGACTAATTATCCAAGCACCCCCTCTAACAATTAACTAATTACGCTAACCCCCCCCCCAACAATTAAAAGACTTCCTAATCTATATAATAAATCAGCTAGGTGTTGAGAAGATCTTAGCCATCCAATCCCTAAAAATGTCTTGAGACATTCTGGTGCGTTGATTTGAATGTTTTTTTTTTTTCTTACAAAAGTTCAAACTTTTTTCCTCAAAAAAAAAACCTCAAAGGAAAAAGTTCAAACTTCAAATCAATTAAAGCAAATCAAGATATTATTTATATTTTCAAAATTCCGGTCTTATCTATTTAATCAAACCTAAGATATCATCTGACTAAACACAATCTTCATTAATTTTATGTGTCACTAAAAAGTGTTTATTATCTAAATTTATTTCAAGAAATTAAGTATAAGTCAAATTGTATATTTTATAAGTGCCCTATGGGCACGGGTCATTTGCTAGTACTTTAATAATTAAAATAGGGTAAAACACACTTACCACCCCTGACAGACAATTGGATTAATTCCGTCCCGCTACCCTGACTATTGAACAAAGACACTCTGCACCTTTTTTGGATGGAGGCTAACGGTTGACTAACAGCACGGGAAAAGACTATTTTACCCCTGAAATGTTATAAAATTACCCCTATATATTATCCTAACCCCTCTCTCCTTCATTTCTAATTTCTAACCCTAATTCTTCTCTCTTCCCCCTCTTTCTCTCTTCCCCTCTTCGTGTGAAACACAGCCGCCCCTTTTTTCCTTTCTTCTAATTCAGTTCCTTCTCTCTCTCTCTCTCTCTCTCTCTCTCTCTCTCTCTCTCTCTCTCTCTCTCTCTCTCTCTCTCTCTCTCTCTCTCTCTCTCTCTCTCTCTCTCTCTCTCCCTCCCTCCCTCCCTCCCTCCCTCCCTCCCTCCCTCCCTCCCTCCCTCTCTCTCTCTCCTCCTTCAACACCCAACCTACAAACTCAGGCGAATTCCAATCTCAGACGCCGAATACCTCCACCTCTCTGCGTCGCCGGACCTCGGTAAGAAGAAGAAGAGAAGAGGAAGCCGATTCGTCGAACCCAACCTCCGATCCGACGAGCCCCATCTCCGATCTCACGAGGCAGGAACTCGTCTCGATCCCACTTCATGTACATGCTCAGGTACCATAGCGTTCTACGATCAAGGTAACATAGGATTTAAACATTTGATTCAGTCGTTCTCTTGATATTTTTAACACTAGTGTCCAACTTTTTCATAGAGTTCAAAGTTGAAACAAATAATAAGTGATGAGCATACGAGCGTCCATTGTGAAAAAATCAATTAATACTAGGTACATTTTTGTGCTTTATTTGTTGTATAACTCAGGTTTGAGAGGATATGCTAATATGATAAACCGAAGAGCATGGACCCATAAACCAGTCTGACTGTTTCTCAATTCAAGACAAAGAATTGATTTTTTACAGAACAAATTCATAAGTTGATCAATTTTCTTTGCAGCCCTAGGTATAAGTTTAACTGCAGACAGGCTTGTGTTATCTGTTTGTTTACTTGACATGAGAAGATATTTTAATAACTTGTATGTGTGGAAGCTTAACCAGAAAGCATTCATCACTCATAAACGATGAGCTAATCATGAACACATAAAGGTGACTCTCGGACCATGCAAAGATAAGGAAATCCAGAATTTTGAGATTTGTGATACAAATCAGCAACTCGCATTGATAAAGCAATCGGGGGTCAAAGAGGACAGCCAAAATTAAACCATCTAAGACTGTACTGAAAGTCTGAAAGCAGTAAATCTAACGAAATTCAAATTTTTCGTCGTAATAGTTACATTAGTTGAAGAAGAAAGACATATAGGTCCCAATCTCTTTGGTACATTCGGTAGAAAATAATCTAAGCGCACATCCCCCTCTTCAGAAGGAAAGTACCTTTAGCATCACAAAACATGCTGAGAGTTTTGACAGTTCAAACCACGTCCACTTTAAAGTATAGTGTATATATCATAGGAATATAAAAGTGTGCAACAGAGGAAGTGAGGAATGAAAATGAAGGAAACAAACAGTATTATCCTTACCAAACTTTTGTAGAGAATTTCATACGCGGAGGCTCGAAGGGATATCCATCTGCAAGAACATAGAAGCAACTCAAATCAACAAATGCTGCCTCCATGAAATGACATCCGAAACGAACTTTACTAGGCGACACATTCAATGGATACGAAGCTAAACCATACAAAAAGCATTTAAATAAAAAGAATAAACGATGAATTTGTTAACCTCGGACCTTAACATAGATAAAATACGTTTGGCTCCCTAGATTAGTAAGACTAGTTGAACTGGACTAGACTATATGGAACTGCAAGAGTAGGATTGGACCAGATAAAAAGTACTTAGGCTGGTTTCATTAATTGACTTTGAACCTAACCAGCAAGGCAAACTCTGGATGTAAGAACCGTAACTTTTTTTTACTTCCGTGTTTCGCGTGTCCCAACCCTCATCTTAATCTAGAGTCTTAAATGATCCGTAGATGCAAAAGTACTGAATTCTAAGACATATCAAATACATAGATTCTTGTATTGATAAGTAACAAAGTCCTCTAGGTAGCCAACACAGTATTCTTCACTTACCTTCTTATAATGTAATCAAGCCAGAGTCCTATAGTATAAAATACAATAACAAACTACATTGGTTTTTAAAACTCTCCACCATCTCTTATCACTCTGGAAAAGGTAGCTAGAACAAACAGATTCGGAATGAGCTAAAAGCTGAACCAGAGTCGGTCCAATTGAGCTAGCTCAACCAAAAACCCAAGGCATGAAATATGGCTCTCGCATATTTGCTAAGAAAATCACATGTAGGCATAACCAGAAAAAGAATATTCTCCTTCCAGTCCCTGTAAATAATCCTTATGTGTAATAATTCAACATACACTATGCAGTTTCAATTCCAATTTTAGTTTAATAACCAAGGTAACAGACTTGAGAACCAGCCTTATTAATGCAATTTTCTTATTTCCACCAAAGCCCTTTTGCTAAATTTGGAAGGACCTGGAGTCTCCCAAAATGCAGACCTCCAACTACTGGCTGCTAGTCAAAGGAGATGCCCAATTTTGTGCTCAAAAACTCAATTACAAAACCCTTTCCCCATAATTTCAACCCCAAATTTGAAAGAATCATGTGATTACAGCATGCAAGAGCTATAAAAAATTCAAAGGAATCAAAAATGAATTCAGCGAAAACTACCAGGCAAAACGATGTCGATGTTGAAGTGACCGCCTTCGTAAGGAGTACCGAGAGGTCCGGTGATGGTTCCGATCAAATGCGCGAGGTTGTCGCCATGGAGCTTGATGCTAATGCCGGAGACACCGACGTCCTTGTTGCAATCGTTGAGCTCCTTCTGTACGCGAGCAAAGTCCACCATCTCTGAAGCTCGAGAGAGAGAAGCGAATCGGAGCAAACTGTGAGGAAATCAGAGAAGATCGAACTAGGGTTTCTTCTTAGAAGCAAGCCCTTTGCTCTCCTCTCTGTCTCTCCGATTCTATACTTTGCTTACGGAAAGAGGAAAGAACATATATGTGTGGCCTATTTTGCAGTCTTATGCGCTAATGTTTTATATTTTCAGTTACACACTGCAAAGTCTAGATATCTTTCAGTTGCACCCTTTTCTGTCATTCTACAAATGCAACCTGTGTTTGTTAGGGCATCTCCAATCCTTCAGGTCGCAGACTAGTCAGACTGGACTGGATTAATCGAATATGATTGAACTGGATTAGTTGTATTATATTTAATACTGTGATTTGTTCTATATCGTACTATTTTCGGACAGTGCTACTTAGTACCAATATTGTGTTTGGTGTCGTTCAATACTAGAGTAATAATTAAATGTCTTGACTTCTCTGATGAAACATTGCATTATAAGTGGCTCTCACAGTTGAGAATTGAGGGGACTAATCAGTGGAATATTGAGCTTTTAGAACAGTTATTCCCTTGATGGCTCTGCAGGAAAAATCTTGATGAAGATTTACCTTCTAGTGCTGAGAGTGACCTTCCATTCTGGCGCACATCCTTCCTAGGGGTTTTTTCAGTAAAATCTACTTATTCTCTCCAAAATTATAATCACTCTTCCCCTAACATGTCTTCTAAAAAGGTTCAATTTAATAGTGTCTCCCATAACTTTAATTGGCTAAACCTTTGGTCCTCAGGATTGCCCTTTCATATCATTCATCTTCTCTGGCGTACCTTAACTAACTCTTTACCTACTTTTGAGAATTTGTATTTCAAAATTATTTGTATTTGTCCCAACTGTCCACTGTGTCCAAATATTATTGAAACTCCTTCCCCTATTTTTGTTGATTCTTGCAAGGCTCAGGAGCTTTGGGATGTTGCTCTCTTGAATTTCAAGCCCAATCCTACCACTAATATCAAGAGGTGGATCCAGGGATGGGTGGAAAAAAAAACTCCAATGCTTTCAAAACTGGCATTGGATTCCAGCTATTTTTTTGGGTCCTCTGGATCACTAGAAATAAGCTGATGTTCCAAAAGCAACTGTCTAACAGGGATTAGATTTACCACCATACTAAGGATGTTGCTGCCGCCATATTAGCAGCAACTACTTCTTTACCTCTCAATAAGTAAGCTATCTTTCTGGCATCTCAATTTTCAAATGATTCAGGTTTAGTGGAAGTGTTGATTGCTAAAGGTTCTTCTCCATGGGTTCCAGGGCAAATCCAGTTTTCCCCCTCTTCACTGGTCCAAGTCTCAGAAGCCTCCCCGCTAGCAGTTTTGCCTCCAGTGACTTGTCCTTGTGCTCAGGAATCGCCACTTCTCGTCTTGGAAGGCCATGATGATGTCTTTGCTAATGTTGGTGTTGTTGCTGCTTCGCCTCCTACCTCACAGACTCCTATTCCTCCTGCTGATCCAGTTCCAGAGGCGGTCTTACCTCTAGTACCTGATGATGAGCTCATGGCAGCAATTGTTCCCTTCATTGATGCCTAATGCTTGTGTTTATAATGCTTCTCACTTTATTATTATTACAAGTCTAGATGTCTCTTAGTCGTTTTTGGTTGTGTCTTCGATGGTTGTCTGGCATTTTCTTTAGCTTGTGCTTAGTTATGTCTTGCTATGATGCGTGTTTGGCTGAGCGTTTTGGATGTTGTTATTTTAGCGCCTTCGGTTCGCTCTAGACTCGTAGTTTTTGTTTTTTGTAGTTGGTATTGCGCTTCATGAACTTTGGCTATGTACTTATCCGTCGTTATTAATATATGATGTTCTCTCTTTCGGCGAAAAAAATAATAATAATTGTGTTCATATTATAATTTGACCTATCTACTTGTACAAATATTTCATAATGGTATTTTTTAATGCAAACCGGTTGATAAAAAGGAAATCCATTTTGATGAATGAACTTCTTATCACAAAACAAAATAACCAATACCTACTCCTCATTGCTCTTTGGGATTTTGGATTATTTCTAACAAATAAATCTTATAATCCCAATGAGAGAGTGCCATCTCATCAAATAATCTGTAAAATATCTAACCACTTGAAATCACATAACTTTTTTTTAGAAAGGAAGATTTCATTAAATCTAGTTACAAATAACCATATCATCATAACTACATTTTTTTTGCCCGATCCGGACTGCATCAATCCAAATTCTAGTGTGCGTAAAATTTAAGGTAACTTTTGCATAACAATGAGCTACCCTAATCGTTGAACGCAGTTTTCACCTAACTTTGAACTCTCTAAATCTCCTCAGAATAGCTCGGCAATCCGTCATGACAGTTCTAAAAAAAGACCGATCACTATCCTTGAGAATCCCGTTGTTCAAGCAAATTGGAACTGTTTATAGGTCGGTTTCAATTTCAATTCTATTGAAGCCCAAGTGCAGCGCCATGAGGAGACCTTCGCAAACAACAATAGCTTCGGCCATTCGTGGGGACTCTGTCGTTGGTAAGTTCATCGCCACTGCAGCGTTCCTATTCCACAGTTAGTCGCGAATCACCGGTCCAGCACCTGCCCCTTCCTCTTCTCCGCTCGAGGAGCCGTCACAATTCAGTTTGTACCAACCCATCACCGGCGGCTCCCACCTCTCCTTTAATTGGTAATCGGTATAATAGTAAATTACAACTAATTTTCTTTTATGAGACTTCTAGAAAACGTAAGTGTCAATTAATATAAAGGTAATGCTCATATGAAGTTTACTTATTGATTTGTTTACATTTTCTTTTATCATACCTAAAATGAAAAAAGAGAGGAAGATAAAAATATATCTTGCACTGCAGTATTAATGTTTTCATGCCTAGCAATGAATCAGTCAATTGGTTCAGGCTATGTAATATATGTGTTCTTTCTATTCAAAGCAAGCAAAATTTAAAAGTAGATAAAAAGGTAAGAATGAAAATACGAATCATTATTCACTACAATCATATAACATTGAGAGAGACAAAAACTATTACATCATGCAAGCAACAATTAATTGCTCCAAGATGTGTAAAATTCACTTGAAATCACATAACTTTTTTTTGGACCGTACTACTCCTGTGTATTTTTTTGACCGTACTACACTTTATGTTGTGGTCACATTTTCTTACCCCACCCCACGCGCCCTGAGTTTTCTGGGACGATACCCCCAAATCCTCCTTTTTAGCCCAGTTGCCTCGAGCTCACAATTGCTATCGGTTTCAAGTGCTTCTCTCTCTGGTTTCAATCGTCTCCTCCCTCCGACTTTTCGTAGCCGCAATCGTCAATGGAAGGGCGCGGTGAGAAGAGGAGCAGGCTTGGCTCCGATGGTCGTCAGGAACGTGTCGATTTCTTGAAACAGATGATGGATGATCTTGAACTCCTGGGGGCTGGCTCCGACGGAAGGGTTTAGTTTACCCGAGGTTGTCCATTGACCGATCAGCTGAAGACACGACTTAGGGAGGCATTTGGTATTGCGGGGATTGTAGTAGTTTCAAAGTAGAGCCTTATTGGGATGTATGGGGGACATATAATGAGTTTTTGTTGCTTGTTAAATCTACTGACGAGCGAACTACGATGACCTAGAATAGGAGATCGATAGGCGGATTATTATCTCAGGCGATTCCACCTGGTTTAGTTCCAACAGAGACGCTGACACGATGGATACCACTTTGGGGAATGCAGCCCTGAAAGTCGATGGTCGATGGGTTCAGATGAAGAGGAAGGTGAGAACGGAGGGTTGAAAGTCATTGGTCGAGGGGCGAGTGGTAACTGCTTTGGGGATCACTCTCCATGTTTCTTTAGAGAAGGGGTGCACGATGGGTTAGGGTTCAATAAGTGGATGAGATTATAAATATATACTATATTTCATCCAATCGGGTCAGTTCGGGTTATTTTGGATTTAGTAAATTTGTACCCGCGCCCAACCCGGTTCTTGGCGGGTCTGGGTTAAATCAACCCATACCCAATCATTAAATCGATAGTTTATCATTTCCAAATTGGTTCGGCTCGGACCGGTCGGGTTAGTCGGGTTTGTGGGTTTCTGTTCACCCCTAGTGGTCATGGTTGTGAAGGCAATGGTTCAGTGAGTTAAGTCAGTGATTCAAGGGCTGGAGATGGTACTGATGGTTATTGTTTCAGTGATGCAATGGTGTTTGGTTCGTTACTGGGTTCAATTAGGTTTTCTCGAACAACGGGTGGGTTTTCTTCGCTTGGGACGATTCAGAAAGAGGAGGAGGTGGTGGGTTTCGGTTGGGGCAGTGTTGAGGTTGAAGTTGCTCGATTTGTTTACGAGTTTTAGTAGTGATTGTGGTGTTAGCTGTGGCGGTGGTGGTGGTGATGGTGTTCAAGAACACCAAGAGCACAAGAACATGAACAAAGTGGGCACAAAAACACAAATAGGGGCAAAATGGTCATAAAAAATCATATTGTACCATTTACTAGCTGACACAGTGGTATTTGTCCAACGTCAGGGACGGTTTTTATATATTCCCGAACAACAGGGTTTTTTTGGTGGGGGGGGGGGGGGGTGGGGTTCATTTTGTATATAATCCATCTATTGGGGGATTTTGTCTTTTACCCAAATAAACTTTGTGTTGTTGTCACATTTTCTCACCCCACACCACGCGCCCAGAGTTTTCTCGGACGATACCCCCAAATCCTCATTTTTAGCCCAGTTGCCTCGAGCTCACAATTGCTATCGGTTTCAAGTCCTTCTCTCTCTGGATTCAATTGTCTCCTCCCTCCGACTTTCCATAGCCGCAATCGTCAATGGAAGGGCGCGGTGAGAAGAGAAGCAGGCTTGGCTCCGATGGTCGTCAAGAGCGTGTCGTTTTCTTGAAAAATATGATGGATGACCTTGAACTCCTGGGGGCTGGCTCCGACGGAAGGGTTCAGTTTACCCGAGACAGTCCATTGACCGATCAGCAGAAGACGCGACTTAGGGAGGCATTTGGTATTGCGGGGATATTATTAGTTTCAAAGTAGAGCCTTAATTGGGTTGTATGGGGGACATATTATGAGTTTTTGTTGCTTGTTAAATCTACTGATGAACGAACTACGATGGCCCATAATCGTAGATCGAGAGGCAGATTAGTATCTCAAGCGATTCCACCTTTTCCGTGTAGTTCTAACAGAGACGCCGACACGATGGATACTGCTTTAGGGAATTCAGCCCTGAAAGTCGATGGTCGATGGGCTCGGATGAAGAGGAAGGTGAGAACGGAGTGTTGAAAGTCACTGGTCGAGGGGTGAGTGGTAACTGCTTTGGGGATCACTCTCCATGTTCCTTCAAAGAAGGGGCGCACGATGGGTTAGGGTTCAAGTAGTAGATGAGATTATAAATATATACTATATTTCATCCAATCGGGTCGGCCCGGGTTATTTTGGATTCAATAAATTCGTACCCGCGCCCATCCCGGTTCATGGCGGGTCTGCATTAAATCAACCCATACCCAATCATTAAATCGATTTTTTATCATTTACCAGTCGGTTTGGCTCGGACCGGTCGGGTTACTCGGGTTTGTGGGTTTCTGCTCACCCCTAGTGGTCATGTTTGTGAAGGCAATGGTTCGGTGAGTGAAGTCAGTGATTCGAGGGATGGAGATGGTAGTGATGGTTATTGTTTCAGTGATGCAATGGTGTTTGGTTCGTTACTGGGTTCGATTAGGTTTCTCGAACACGTGGTGGGGTTTCTTCGCTTGGGACGATTCAGAAGGAGGAGGAGGTGGTGGGTTTCGGTTGGGGTTATTGTTGAAGTTGAAGTTGCTCAATTGTGTTTATGAGTTTCAGTAGTAATTGTGGTGTTGGCAGTGGCGGCGGTGGTGGTGATGGTGTTCAAGAACACCAAGAGCACAAGAACATGATCAAAGTGAGCACAAACACACAAATAGGGGGGAAATGGTCATAAAAAATTAGATTGTACAATTTACTAGCTGACACGATGATATTTGTCCAAAAGTCAGGGGTGGTTTTTATATATTACCGAACAATAGGGTTTTTTTTTGGGGGGGGGGGTGCATTTTATATATAATCCATCTATGGAGGGCGCATTTTGTCTTTTACCCAAAAAACTGTGTTGTGGTCACATTTTCTCACCCCTCCCCACGCCAGAGTTTTCTTGGACGATACCCCCAAATCCTCATTTTTAGCCCAGTTGCCTCGAACTCACAATTGCTATCGCTTTCAAGTCCTTCTCTCTCTGAATTCAATCGTCCCCTCCCTCCGACTTTCCATAGCCGCAATCGTCAATGGAAGGGCGCGGTGAGAAGAGGAGCAGGCTTAGCTTTGATGGTGGTCAGGAGCGTGTCGATTTCTTGAAACAGATGATGGCTGACCGTGAACTCCTGGGGCTGGCTCTGACGGAAGGGTTCAGTTTACCCGAGGTTGTCCATTGACCGATCAGCAGAAGACGCGACTTAGGGAGGCATTTGGTATTGCAGGGATAGTATTAGTTTCAAAGTATAGCCTTAATTGGGTTGTATGTGGGACATATTATGAGTTTTTGTTGCTTGTTAAATCTAACTGTTAGATAGTAGTCTTAATTAGCAGTGCTGCTGCTACATGTTGTTGGAGATTCTGAGGAAACTTGTGTCATTTTGTTCTTATTAGTAGATGATGGAACGTGGATTTATTTGCATTAAACTTTCTTCCACGACTGTGGCAACCAAAATCATGATGTTGAAAAGATTTATCTTAGTCTTGGGAGTGATAAAAACTGGAAACAATAATCCAAAATTTAGTTATTGTTGCCCAACCAAGTTATTTGATGGATGAGACAAAACTATTGGTCGCCTCCTCAAAAGCGATGGAGTTGAAGCATATAGGAGGAATACGAGGATATATGCACAGTAACAGTAACTTGAGCTCCTGATGAAGTAACATGTTCACATAAAAATCTATTCCTGAGGTTGAAATGAGCTCCTCCCCAATTATACAAGTCCTTCCCCCTTGGAAGGATCTAGAGATCCATCGATATAACGACTATGATCATTTGACCTAGAACCTTTCTACATGTTCTAGCCTAAGATATTTACAATGGATGATTCTAGAGCCCCCTACACAAGGTTACATCCATACAACTTGGAAAGCTTCTAGAATATGGACTAACTAATGGGCTAAAGTGGGCTAGGACATCCCCTAGGCCCAAACTAGCCTAACTCCATGTGGGCTAAAAGTGTCATGGGCAAGGACAAGTCCAAAATTTATCACGTAAATATTGCGGCCCATGACACAAGTCATAAAAGGTATTCATTTTGAATGGACAGAGTTATTTGACCTTTTAAACAGATAAATAATCGGCAATGGTCCTGTTTGAATCCGCGGAAGTAGAGATAAACTAAATAGTCAAAAATATGAGTAGAGTGTCAAATCTCACAATAATCCGGAATTCCCAAACAAAAAGAGGACTCCGGCTATGTTAGATCCGGAATTCCGAAAAAAGGGGCGGAAATCCGAATATTCCCAATTATTTCGGAATATGTTGCACAATGTCTTTTCACTTGGCCGACCATACAAACACGTGGCACTCCCTCAGTGGACCATTCGGTCAAAATATTACCCACCTGACACAACCTCCTTCTCCATAACAATTAAGACTCCTCCTTCCACATAACAACAACAGTTTTCTCAAAAATCTCACTGCACATTCGGCCAAAAAAATTCAATTCACCGGTTCAAAACTTTTTTTGAAATATTATATTATTATTTTTATATTACAAATTATAAAAATCTAATTTAACCTACCCTATCCAAACACCCCAGATAAAAGTAGATTTTTAGCCAAACCGCTCACTTACTTCCGCTCATCCAAACACGCCCAATGTATACAAAGTTACTGAAGACAAACAAGTAGAAATAAAAATGATGGAAAAAGTCTCAATAAGGAGTCTGATATCTCTTTACATTTGAGCGCCATCAAGTGTCTACCCAACCTCCCAGCACTGTTTGTGATTTCCATATGTAGACAATGTGTTATGTTTGAATTTGTATACTACTTTGCACTTTGGTTGGTACAATCCATCCTTATATTTTATATGACATATTAACAATTGTTAGGAGAGAAGGATTGTTTGGATAAATTTGAGTAACCAGTGTTTGCCAAGGTATAGTATCTCTTGGGAGAGTTTGCCTTTCCTTGTTCCATGAAGAGGATGTTTGTGACATTTTTCTCATCCTTACCAAGTAAGGTAGTCTTAAGCCAATTACTTAGACGGATCCCCATGCATTTGGTTTGTACATCATGATTGATCATTTGACTTCCGTAGAAAATCGGTTAGACGAAAAATTCATAATTTTCATCACTTCCTCTCGATTCTCCAAACACACAATCACTATATCAACTTCAAAACATAAATTTAAGTTAAAAGCCAGTTAAACGTCCATCCTCCATTTATTATAACATGGATCATCTTTTTTCAAGTAAGCAGAGACAAAAAGAAAGAATGGTAGGCTCTGCATAAGCAAAGTCTAACCTCCAGGGCAAGCAAGAATGATCAGCTTCCCAAATGATTTGAATTGCGTGTTGTTTCTTCATGAGCTTTCCCTACTTCTGATTGTCAACCGGCTAAAAGATGTAGAATTGTTTCCTGTTGTATTTTCTATCATCTGGTGCGAGATTATTCAGGCTGCTATTTAGACCAACATCTATAAGCGCTCCTCATATAGTACCAGATTATTCAGATTTCAGAATGCTATTTAGGCTAACATCTATAAGCGCTCCTGCTAGCCAAAAGTGAAGAGTAAGATTTACAGGGTGCAACCTGAAGTTGTATTGCCTTCACTCATCAAACCAGATCATGGACTAAGATTTTCATGCATTTGTATATGGTTTGCTCCATCCTGTCAACAATAATATCAAATAATTTGTGAACAAAATACTGAGATGTTACTATGTAAACAATAGTCTTCTTGACCAGCATGGATATGAATACCACAAATAGAAACATTCAATTGTTTCAAAATTGCGAATCTTTATAAGGGTTTGGCTTTGAACATCGAGGAGCATAAATATGATGGCTTGCAGCCTGCAAAACCCTATTAGCTTCAAGATTTGTTCAGCTGGGGATAAGCAGGTCGACATTAGGAGCAATTTTAGGTTTTCGAGGTTGAGAGAGGCCTTATACTTGGCACAAGCTTTGGAGTTTTGCAGTAATAAAGGCCGAGCATTATACCATGATCTTAAAGCCCACATGGTCTTGTTTGATCAAGTGAAAGCATTGTTGTCTGTTGATAGATTGTTGTAATTATGGACTTGTTTCCAGATTCGGTTCTTAATTTAACTTGGCTGTATTTGCAGGATGCTAATTAGCAGATGGCAAGAAGTTATAGTACTAACTTGGCCTTCACTCCAGAGTAACTGAGAACAGGTCAGTTGTTTTTGTTGAGGTTAAATTGGAACAGTGTAGTGGCTTTTCAAACCCTAAGAGCACTCCGGTTTGGCAAATATGTTAATTCCTCAAAATAGCACTATGTTCGCCTGTCCTCCCGTCACGTATTTGGAGGGAGTTGGAAGTTAATATATGTAGCTTTATGAATGCTAGTTGCGTATTGAAGACGAAAAATTAACAAGTGTTGTTTATGATCATAGTTAGTAAAATACGGGACGAAAATAAATCGTGGTACGGTGCGTACGTGTATAAAACGATTTTATGTCAACAATACGTTAGTAAAAATTCCGCTTAAAAATACGGGATTTGATTAATTCGAGTATTCTATACGTACGTGTATAATTCGTATACTAGTTATTCATTCAGAATTAAAAATACATGTGCATTTCTTAGTATTTTAGCATATATAATGAGTTCTTTGTGTCCCACAATGTCACATTTTCATATTCTTATCAAATATTTAAAAATAATTTGTACAACATGTACTTATTTGTTTATCATTTTTTATAAATATAATATTTACTCATAACTAATACATTACGCATTTTACTTACGTAAAATAATATCAAACTATTTATGATCAAAACTTCTATACAAAAAAGTTACCGCCCATATCGTATTTTACTAAGATGCATTTACATATATACACATGCATATAAATATATATATATATATATGTATATATATAGCTATTTCAACTTTATATTTTAAATTTTTATAATAAATACTTGTAAATCTCTATACTAATAAATATTTATAATAAATAAAATATTATTCTTTACGTTATTATTCTTTAAAAAAAAATATTTATAATAATAAAATAGTAAGAAAATATTTAATAATAACTAACTACAATAACTTCTAATATTTTAGATGACGATTTATTCGCGGCAATTTTGTATGGAAGAAGTTTTATTCGGACGGATTATACGTTAAAACGTCAAATACGAGTATTAAACTTTTTTGATCAAAAATTAGAGTATTTTTCATTAGGTCTAGCAATAGTACAAAATACGGAAGTATTTTTCATTTATACGCACGGACGGGTATTAAACGGAAAAATTTGGAGTATTTACTAACTAGGTTTATGATATACTTATGGCAGGGAGAGTGACACCTCAAAGCGTAACATACAACTTTGGGACCCTGCTCCTAGATCTTCTAAGTGGCAAACATATTTCTCCAAGCCATGTAATTTTCTGAACTTCTTATGTTACATGATGTGTAAACTATCACAATCTGTAAGCCTCTTTTTGTATGCAAATGTAAACTATCACAATCTGCAAGCCACGTAATTTGGTATATGTGGCAAACATATACCAAATCCCTATAGTTCCTTTGAAAATATTGTTGGAAATATGGTTTTGACTCGACTTCAAACCCGGGTTCGAGAAAGCTCACTTGAGAGCTTACATAAATTATAGAAGTGAAGAGATTGGTTCTTGATCTCATCCGTCAAAATCATTGATTGTTGAATGAAAAATGAGACATTGAAGGTTGACGTCTCTCAATTGAGGAATGTAAATTAGTTGCGCGTTTTACTTTGAATTAAAAAGTTGCAACCTTTCAATTTGAAATGAACAATTGCAACTATTCGTAAGAGGTGCCTTATATCTATAAATAGCAGTCTCTCCTCTCATTCTAGTCATTCCAATAATCATCATTTTATTCTCTCAATATCTCTCAAACATAGTTTCGTTCGCCGTGTACTGTACGCTGGTGCTTCGTCTACAGTATAGGAAGGACTTTAATCCTGGAGAGCAATTCGCCTTTGTAGTATTATTCAAATCAGACGCACCAATTGTGGGGGGCGAATATTTTTTTACGGAGATCGTCGTTGTACGAGACTGTCCTTCAAATCATTCATGTTTTCAGTCGACTTTTAATCAGTAAGTTTATTAATTGTTTTTATGATTCTTTCACCTTCTGTTTTCTTATATTAAGAACAAATGCAAGTCTACTTTCTAACAAATATATTTACGCTAGCGCACATAAAAACTATCTTCCACCGACATATCTGAAGTTTGATCTCGTTGGCGTGGCTTTACATGGACATCACATGATCATTCAAAGCATTAAAACTGTTTTCTTTTGTAGGGATATTGCTGCCAGAATATTACTGATCTCTGCAACTTTGGGGATAACTCAGATTTTTTTACTGACTTACCTTCTCTAATTTCACAAAGCTACCCTCATAACTAGCTGTCTTCCTAATTCTTTCCCTCTCATCGCCACTTAATCGCATGAAACCCACATGCATATACGTTTTCTTTTTCTGTTACCTATATATTCTGTTGAAAGAAACTTTTGTTATGCTTGAGCTTACAAATGCTGCTAACAAATCAAAGAATTGTCGAGCCTTAAAAATCGTGATAGTAGCTTCAATTGTAGTTCTTTAATTGCTTGGTCGTGAACATTCGACGATTAACCCTCAACATTTGTCATTTACTTTGTAATTGGGGGCATGGGTCGATTGCGAAAGTTACAGAAGGTGAAAGTTCAATTTGGTTTCAATTTGTTTATCCAAAATGCAATAAACTTGCTCCTCGCTGTCCATTAGATGTTATCAGAAACCTATGCTTATTACCTAGATAGTGCTAGGCTAATATTTCGGATGGGTGTGTTTCCCCCCATTTTTGCAGGCACTTGATCTGGTTCGTGGCAAGGATTTCCACATGCTAATGGACTCTTGCATAGAGGGACATTTCGCAAATGATGACGGAACTGAGTTCGTGAAAGACCAAACGCAAAGACTCTTGTTGCACCACTTGTACCACTCCAGAAAGAAACAGAGGTAAGTTTGAGCACTTAATCTGTATTTGGAAATTATCGAGTATCATCACGCACATCATCTGTAAGCCAAATCATGTTCGTTTGATGCCTTGGAGGCTTATTTATTCTGTAGAATATATCTGGCCATCTTAATTACTGAATGACATTAGAAATTTTCAAAATATTCTGATCAAGTAGATAACATGGACAGATGAAACTTTTCGAGGCATTATTAATGTAGTAGATAACATGGACAGATGAAATTCGAACCAGCCCCATTTTTTATCTTTGCTGATCAGTTGATTGGATTCATTTGAAACACATTCAACAAAATGAAATAGGGCTCTTGTTTATTACTTTATGTACTTATACGAGACCATATCAAAGATAACTTCTTTCTCCTAAATCCACTATAGACAAACAAGTCAAAGGCATAAACTAGGTCCTCTTCAAAACATTTTTTGGTAAACAACGATAAGCCAAGCCTATAACATTCTAATCTGGCCTAACCCATAAATGTCAAACTCCAAATAGCTAACACAGTAGCTAGGAGGTTTTGACAAAAAATTCTTATCTAAAAGATCATAACCACAATTCCTAGCTAAAATATCAGCAACCATATTGCACTCTTAAGCACATGGTGAACTGTACTTTGAGACTCCATCAGCAAGCTCTTGATAGACTCCACCATAAACTTGAATGGTGTAGCAGAAGATACACTGCAGTCAACTAACTGAATTGCCTCCCAAGCATTAGATTCCACAGCCACCTGACGCAAATCCAACTCCTTCACCATCACTAAACCTTCCCAGATGGCCCATAATTCCCCCTGCAAAACAGAAGTACCAGCCACCCTTCTCTGTAGACCCCAAAGCCACTGACCTTTCCAGTCTCTGCAAACAATGCCAATAGCACAAAAATTATTGCAAGAAGAGAGAGTACAGTATTCACCTTAACCCTACCTGAAGGAGGGCACAACCATTTCACAACACTGGGTTTAACCTGAAGATTTTTGGGAGGGATAGCAACACCATTTTGGACAAAACTTGCCTGGGTGTACAAGAAATGAGCAATATCATGAATCTGAACCACCTCATCCTCATGAATAGTCTTGTTATGCCAGAGCCAAATCTGGGCAGCAGTAGAGACAAATAGAATTGGCCAATCAACCTTACTATTACCACTCCACCCCTTAGTCACAGAATAGTCAATGTTCATATCCGCCCAAGCAGTCAAGTTTTCAGAAAAGAATAACTCCCATTTATCACTATTAAGAACTTTCTTCCAAACTTCTTGAGCATAAGGACAGTCTCTAACAGCTTGCAGAGAGTCAACACACTCAAAAGTCAAAACCACACAGTAAACAAGAAGCACAACTGATAATACCTCTTTTATCCTTCATAGCTTGAGTGAGAAGCCTATCTCTTATCAAGAGCCATAGAAAGGACTTCCACCTTTGAAACCCCTTAATCTTCCAAATATTCTTCCACCCCTTATCCCAAGTAGGTCTTTCTTTGCAACTAGCAATTTCCTCATAAGCAGAGGCAACTGAGAATTTACCACCATTAGCCATCCATACCACCTGATTTGAAGTTTGACCAAGAGAAGTAGCTTGCAACAAATCCATCACAGCAGAAGGAAGTTTATTCTGCAACAACTCCAAGAGCCAGCCTACATCATTATCCCAAAAATCAGCCACTTTAGCCAAGAGATCATCTTCAGTACGGGAACCAACAACATCACAAAGCTTGAACTTTCCAAACCACTGGTCAATCCAAAAACGAGTTGAGGCACCATTTCCAATGTTAACACCACACCCATATTTCACAGCATCTAAACACTTCAAAATCTGCTTCCAAGACCTAAAGTTATAATGCTTTGCCTTCAAATTCCCCTCACTCAAAGAAGGAACACCATATTTCAACACAACTTCCTTGGCCCAAACAGAAGAAGAATTTCCTCCAACCAATTTCCACCCAGACTTAGCAAGAAAAGCTTTATTAAAACAGGCTAAACACTTAAAACCCAAATCACCCCTGTCTTTGGTTGAATAACAGAATCCCAAGCAACCAAGGAGAGTTTAGCCTTTTCTAAACTACCTCCCCACAAGAATCTTCTGCAGATGTGATCAAGAGCAGAGAGGGTAGATTTTGGAAGGAGCACTGTCTGCATAGCATAAGCAGGCAGTGCTTGAAGCACACACTGAACTAAAATAGTCCTTCCTGCTAGAGAGAGTCTAGGAGCCTGGCAGAAACTTAATCTTCTCTGGACTTTATCCACCAAGAACTGGTAAGTAGCAGCAGAAACTCTGTCATGAATCAAAGGCATACCTAAATGCATGCCAAGATCCTCAGTGAGAGCAATACCCAACAAAGAGCTTAAAACCCTAGCAACTCCCCTAGAAACCAGAGGAGCCACAAAGAGTTTTGACTTTTCAAAACTTATTTCTTGACCTGTAACTTCACAGAAGTCGGAAAGAACTTCTTTCATCACTCTAAATTGTCTTTTGGTGGCTTCGCCAAATAGCAGAAGATCGTCCGCAAAGAAAACATGAGTTAGAGGAATACCTCTTCTAGAAAGCTTCACCCCTTTCCACTTCCCAGCCACCACAAATTGATGAATTTTCTGAGCCAACACTTCCATAGTTAGGAGGAAGAGATAGGGGGTCCCCTGTCTTAAACCTATTTGAGGAAGAAACTGATCTTGAACTTCACCATTCCAGATGACTTGAAAAGAAGCTGATCTAACAGAATCCATAATCAAACTGACAATATTAGCAGGTAAGCCAATAGCCCTGAGAACTCTCTCAAGAAGAGACCATTTTACCCTATCATAAGCTTTAGCCAAGTCAATTTTAATGGCTAAGCTCCCCTTCTTCCCCTTCATCTTTCTCATGCAGTGGAGAGTTTCTTGAACAATGAGCAAGTTATCACTAGTATACCTTCCAGGAAGAAAGCTTAATTGGAGAGGGTGAATGAGTCTTTGAAAGACAGCTCTGAGCCTATTTGTAATAAGCTTTGTAATGATCTTCAAAGAGACATTACAAAGACATATTGGTCTAAAATGACCAAAAGAAGAAGAAAAATCCTTCTTAAGCACCAAAGTGATCAGAGTACCATTTATGCCTAGAGGAAGCTTCCTCGATCTCCAGGCCTCCCTAACCATTTGGACCACCACAGAACTAACCTTAGGCCAAAAGTGCTGGTAGAACCCAGGAGCAATACCATCAGGCCCAGGGCTCTTAAAAGGGCCCGTAGAGAACACAACATCATGCACCTCAGCAGCAGTAATAGGCTTCAACAGCAGTTCCACCTCAGACCTAGTAAGAGGTCCTCTTCAAAACTTCCATCTCATTTGTTGTTGCCTTGTTGGTTTCTTTGTCAGAATCTTGTTGTTCCCTGTAATGTTACTTCCACAATGTATAATATTCTTGTAAACATCTAAATGGAAGCGCGGACGTATAGAATGAATGAAGAAAGATTGTATTTTGCATTAATCATTTACAAGAGGAGATTACAAATATATAGTACACTAAGAGATAAGATATGGTAGCTAATCAAAATGATAACTACACAATATTCTAAAGATCTTGACTAATAACTATACAATATTCTAAAGATCGTAACAAATAACTATACAATATTCAAATGAAAAGAAGATCATTCAAATATTGAAAAGATAAAGGAGATCATTCCTTAATACGCCCCCTCAAAACGGACTGTACTGATGTAAGTCCGATTTTGTTAATGAGTGTAGAGAACGGAATCTGGGGTGTGGGATAATCAAGTGCGAGATGTTTCATCCGGGAGTGGAAAACCGGATTAGCACTTACATAGGTAGCGCCGGCATTGTCGCAGTAGATGACCGGAGTGTGGGATAAGGGATGATGAAGTTCATATAGAAGATTTTGAACCCATAGCAATTCTGCAGATGCGGCGACTACTGCTCTGTATTCAGCTTCGGTGGAGGACCGTGCTCGTGTCTTTTGCTTCTTGGAGCACCAAGATATGGGAGTTGTGCCGAGATACATAATGTAGGCCGTGGTGGAGATGACATCTTCCATGTCACGAGCCCAGTCGGCGTCAGAAAAGGCATGAAGGTTGAGAGGGTTATTTTTGTGAATCATGAGGCCCAGTGTGGTGGTGCCGTTAAGGTATCGCAGTAGGCGATTGAGAGATTGCATGTGGGTGGTGGTGGGACGCTGCATGTATTGGGCGAGTTTGTTGACGGTGAAGGCAACATCGGGACGAGTGAGGCTTAGGTATTGGAGGCTACCAATGAGGGTGCGGTATTGGGTTGGGTCAGGGAGGGGGGTACCGTGAGAGGTGAGAGGTGGGTGAACGGAAAGGGGGGTGGGAGTTGGCTTGGATTGCTCCATGTTTGCTTTGGCGAGGATGTCATTGATGTAACGTGTTTGACTTAGAAATAGGCCATTTGGGTGAGGTTGAACTTCAACACCCAAGAAGAATGAGAGATTGCCGAGGTCTTTGAGAGAGAACCGAGAAGCTAAGGTGCTGATAAGAGTGTCAAGAGTAGACGGGTGGTTTGAGGTAAGTATGATGTCGTCAACGTAGACGAGGAGATACGTTGTGACACCATTGGTGGAGCGAAAGAAGAGAGATGAGTCAGAGATAGCATTGCGGAAGCCGAGTTGAAGAAGGTAATGGCGTAGCTCGGTGTACGACGCTCGAGGGGCTTGTTTCAAGCCGTAGAGGGCTTTGTTTAGTTTACAGACGAAGGTAGGGAATTTGGTGTCTAAGAATCCGGGTGGTTGAGCGGTGTAGATATCATCGGTGAGAGTGCCTTGAAGGAAGGCATTATTGATATCAAGCTGGCGAAGAGGCCAGCCATGGGCTACGGCTAAAGAGAGAACAAGTCGGACGGTGGTGGGTTTGATTACGGGACTAAAGGTTTCTCCATAGTCAATGCCAACTCGTTGGGTGAAGACTTTCGCAACCAGACGAGCTTTGTGTTGAGTGATGGTGCTATCCTTATCTCTTTTGATCGAAAGACCCATTTGCAGCCCACGACATTTTGGGAAGGAAGAGGGGGAACAAGAGACCATGTGTTGTTTTTCTGAAGAGCATGAACCTCAGTTTCCATGGCTTTTCTCCATATAGGGCTTTTTAGTGCTTGTGTGATGTTTTTGGGAAGGGTGGTGTCATGGACTTCGACATCGAGGTTGAGTTTGGATATAGGTTTGGTGATGCCATGTTTGAGACGAGTGACTATTTGGGAGGTGGGTTGAGGAGGTTGCGGTGCGGGAGGGGGTTGCGGTGCGGGAGGTGGCGGAGAAGGAGGGTGTGGCATTGGCGGTGTCGGTAATGAGGGGGAAGGGGTGGCGTTTAGGGACTGTAGGGATGATGTAGGTTGAGGTGTGGTTGAGGGGGTGTGTGCGGGGGGGGGGGGGGGGTCGGGATGAGGTAGGAGAGGGGGAAGTGTGAGGATGGATAGGGGTGCCCACTGATCAAGAAGAGTGGTGGTATTGGGTGTGGTTGTGGTTGTTGCGGCAAAGGGGAAGACCGACTCATTAAACTGGACGTGGCGAGAGACGTAGATGCGGTTGGTTTTAGGATCGAGACAGTAGTACGCACTTTGAGTGGGGGAGTATCCAATGAAGACACAAGGAGTGGATTTTGGTTGTAGTTTGTGGGTGGTGTATGGTTTTAGCCATGGGTAGCATAGGCAACCGAAGCTGCGCAGCTTGGTATAGTTTGGATGATGACCAAAAAGTTTGAAGAAGGGAGAGACGTTGTTTAGAGTAGGTGTGGGAAGGCGATTTATGAGGTAGGCAGCGGTAGAGGCGGCATTTGACCAGTATTTAAGAGACATGTTGGCATGTGATAGAAGAGAAAGGAGGGTTTCAACAATGTGTCAGTGGCGGCGTTCGGAGTAGCCGTTGTGTTGGGGGGGTGTGAGGAGGTGTTGTGAGATGAGAGACACAATCGATGGTTAGATATTTTTGGAGAGCTAGGTATTCACCTCCATTGTCGGAGTAGAGTGTTTTGAGAGGAAGTTGAAAGTATTTTTCAACGAGTGCTTTGAAGCGAATAAAGATTTGTTTTGTGTCGGATTTGTTTTTGAGGTTATATAGCCAGATATATTTTGAGTAATGATCAACAAAGATGAGATAATATTTGAAGTTGTCATGAGAAGTGACAGGTGAAGACCATAGGTCGGTGTAGACATATTCAAGAGGAGAGGAAGATCTAATAGAGGAGGTAGAAAATGGGAGTTTGTGACTTTTATTGCAAGAACAAGAATTACAGTCTGAAATTGAGATAGGGCTAACTTTGATTTTAGTAGATGACTTGATAAGGCTAAAGATATTTCGTGATGGATGGCCTAGACAGTGATGCCATTCGAGGGATGAGATGGTGCTTGTGAAGGCGGAAGGGGTGACACGTTGGAGCTCATAGACTCCATGATTAGGGTTCCCTTGAAATAGGATTGTCCCCGTTGAAAGGTCTTTCAAAAGAAAAGAGTTAGATAAAAAAGAGACGGAGATATTGTTATCACGACAAAGTTGAGAAATAGAGATGATGTTTTTAGAGATAGAGGGAACAACAAGTATATTGTTTTTAATGTGAGAGATGAAAAAGAACAAGTGCCAAAATGAGTAATAGGAAGACCCTTACCATCGCCAATGATGAGCTCCTCGGTTCCGTCATAGGGGGTATGAAGGAATAAATTTGCAAGGTCGTTTGTGACGTGATGGGAAGCGCCACTATCAAGTAGCCAAGAGGAAGGTTAGGAACCAGGTTTAGTTGGAAGGTATGGGTTTCTGGTTTTGATGTCGGGCGGGCCGCGAGATTGATGTTAGAGCGTGGAGGAGGGGGTTGGCGGAGTGGAATTTGTGGGTTTTGGGGAGAGAGGACATGGTGGTTTTGATGGTGGTTTTGAGGATCAAAAGTCTGATACCATATAGAATGAATGAAGAAAGATTGTATTTTGCATTAATCATTTACAAGAGGAGATTACAAATATATAGTACACTAAGAGATAAGATATGGTAGCTAATCAAAATGATAACTACACAATATTCTAAAGATCTTGACTAATAACTATACAATATTCTAAAGATCGTAACAAATAACTATACAATATTCAAATGAAAAGGAGATCATTCAAATATTGAAAAGATAAGGAGATCATTCCTTAATAGGACTATCATGTAGAGACACTATGCTTGCACATTTAGCTTTTGTTACATGAGCTTAATAATGGCAGGAATTCTGTTTAATCCGTAAGGATGTGAGTGTTACAGTGCATGAAATAACTATGGACAATAATTTACTGGTATTTGAAAAGTAAAAACTTAGGAAATGAGATCATAGAATGGTTGCTGCTGCTGCAATGTTGCGTCACCAGTTGATTATTTTTGGATCACGTAGTTTCCTCTTTTTCACACCTGACTTAGCTCCTTTGAGACCCAGAATGCAATAATGCGACCACGGTAAATATTCAAGAATTTCGAAACTCGCCTTGTTCAAGACACTGCACCAACAATCATTGATAAATTCAGTGGACAAGAAGGGTATGGCAGTAGCAAATGTTTACTTACAGAGCCATAATATAGGATTTTCCTTTATGTCATCTCACCTTAAACTTTTGCGATCAGTGGTGGCCTAGGATTTTTGCTGCTGTCAATGATACATTGTGTCTCTTGAGGCTGATCTTGCTCTTTCCCTTTGCTTGTGTTTGGCAACCTCTGCTAACCTGAATACACACGTTCTTCAGTGTTTGTTAAATGTTAGAACTGAACTGTGCAAGTGTTAATATGGCACATTAGATTAGACTGGATCAGGGATCCCATATCGAAGGTTTTAATTCTACCTTAGTTTGTAATTTGTTCTGTTACGTTTTCGCATATTAGATTAGACTGGAATGTTCTGTGTTTCTCATTGTTTTAGAGTTCTTATTCAGTAGCGACGACAACAACTACCGGCAACAAGTCAGCCTCTCCTTCACCAGGTTAATAATCCCTCTCCCCTAACCACAAAGCTCTTGATATGAAAGATTACCATTTTATTGGGTTTTGATAATTTTTCGATCTCATGCAGTGGGAGTATGTATACCCTTAATCCCTCTTCCTTAACCACAAATCTCATGATATGAAAGATTGCCTTTTGTTGGGATTTCATATTTTTTCGATACGATGTAATTCCTGGAAGTATGTATACCCTCCTCAACTAGATACTTATGAAGTGAGTTTGTAATCAAAATTAGTAACAATCACATTTCTATTCTTGGTGGTGCTCCCCAATATCTTTCTGCATATAGTTTACTTGAATTGTTGCTATACTTTCATATATTCAGCCCTGTGTCACGGGCTGCTTTCACGACCTTCCCGTGCGGCACTTAGTGTCTTCAATTCCCTCTGCAAACACTAAGTCAGCCTCTAACCTGAACGCTTATGCGGAAGAACAACCGAAAGAGCTATGGAAGAAAGGAACTTTGTATTGCTTGTGAGAGCTTACAACTCTTGGATGGTTTGGAGCAAATGAGCTCCTCCCTATTTATACAAGTCCCTCCCCCTTGGAAGGATCTAGATATCTATCGATCTAACGGCTATGATCGTTTGGACTAGAACCTTCCTACATGTTCTAGCCTTAGATATTTACAATGGAGAATTCTAGAGCCCCCTACACAAGGTTACATCCATACAACTCGGGAAGCTTCTGGATTATGGACTATCTAATGGGCTACAATGGGCTAGGACATCCCCTAGGCCCAAACGAGCTCTACGTCAAGAAGGAGAAATGCTCGTTCGCATTGGAGGAGGTTGAGTTCTTGGGCCACAGGATCTCTAAGGGGAGCTTGATGATGGATGGGGCCAAGGTACGAGCCATATCGGAGTGGGAGGCCCCTACCAAAGTGATGGAGCTACGGTCTTTCTTGGGGTTGGTCAACTACTATCGCCGATTCATCAAGGGCTACTCGGTGAAGGCGGCACCGTTGACGGATCTCCTCAAGAAGGGCAAGGCGTGGGAGTGGTCTCCTAAGTGCGAGGAGGCCTTTGTAGAGTTGAAGCAGGCGGTAACGGAGGAACCAGTCCTCAAGTTACCAGACTTGAGTCTGCCGTTCGAGGTGCACACGGACGCGTCAGACTTTGCCATTGGAGGGGTGTTGATGCAGGAAGGACATCCCATAGCATTCGAGAGCCGCAAGCTCAATGACACGGAGAGGAGGTACACGGTCCAAGAGAAGGAGATGACGACCGTGGTCCATTGCTTGCGAACGTGGAAGCACTACTTACTTGGCTCTAGGTTCGTGGTGAAGACGGACAATGTTGCTACGAGCTACTTCCAGACGCAGCCGAAGCTAAGCCCAAAACAAGCTCGTTGGCAGGACTTCTTGGCGGAGTTCGATTTCCACCTAGAGTACAAGCCGGGGAAAGGCAACGTGGTTGCCGACGCGCTAAGCAGGAAGGCGGAGTTGGCTAGCATCACACAAGCCACTAGCACGATTCTGGATCGAGTTAAGGAGGGATTGGTCCAAGACCCAGCAGCACGGAGCCTTGTGGAGATGGCTAAGGAAGAAAAGACCAAGAGGTTCTGGGTGGAGGACGGTCTTCTCTACGCAAGGGAGGACGCATCTACGTGCCTAAGTGGGACGGCTTGAGGCGGGACATCTTGAAGGAGTGTCATGACTCTCGGTGGGCTGGACATCCAGGGATGCATCGTACTCTAGCCTTGGTGGAGGAGAAGTACTATTGGCCCCAGCTCCGCGACGACATCGAGGGGTATGTGAAGACTTGTCTTGTGTGCCAGCAAGACAAGATAGAGCAGAAGCAGCCGGGAGGATTGTTGGAGCCGTTTCCAGTTCCAGAGAGGCCTTGGGAAAGCGTCTCCATGGACTTCATCACATGCCTACCTAAGTCGGAAGGGTATGGCACGATCATGGTGGTGGTGGACCGATTCACCAAGTATGCAACATTTGCTCCAGCCACACCTGGGTGCACGGCAACGGAGGCGGCCACACTATTCTTCCGGAATGTGGTCAAGTATTGGGGAGTTCTAAGGAGCATAGTGAGCGACCGGGACGTGCGCTTCACCGGGAAATTTTGGACGGAGCTCTTCAAGTTACTTGGGACGGAATTGAGCTTCTCCACAAGTTTTCACCCGCAGACGGATGGCCAGACAGAACGGGTGAACGCCTTGTTGGAGTTGTACCTGAGGCACTACGTGAGTGCCAACCAGAAGGACTGGGCGAAGCTCTTGGACGTGGCCCAGTTTTCCTATAACTTGCAGCGGTCAGAGGCAACAGGGAAGAGCCCATTCGAGCTAGCAACGGGACAGCAGCCTTTGACGTCGAGCACACTTGTAGCCTCATATGCAGGGTCTAGCCCGGGTTCATACAGGATGGCTAAGGATTGGCAGGAGCAGCGGGACTTGGCTCATGCCTATCTCCAGAAGGCCGCGAAGAGGATGAAGAAGTGGGCGGACAAGAAGAGGCGACGGGTGGAGTTCCAGGTCGAAGACCAAGTGTTCGTGAAGTTCTTGCTGCAACAATTCAAACACACCCGGCCATTGCATAAGGGACTTCTAAGGAAGTACGAGGGACCATTCCAGGTAATGGCCAAGGTCGGCAAGGCTTCGTATCGGGTGGAGTTGCCTCCCAAGTTCAAGATTCATCCGGTCTTCCATGTGAGCCAGCTGAAGCCTTATCACGAAGACAAGGAGGACCCGGACCGTGGGGAATCGAGGCGAGCACCACCAATGATAGCCACTTCTTTCGACAAGGAAGTGGATGAGATTCTCAAGGAGCGGACCGTTAGTCGCAAGTTCGTGCCGAAGCACAAGGAGTACTTCGTCAAATGGAAGGGGACGCCCGTGGAGGAAGGGACATGGGAAAGCGAGGAATCGTTGTGGCAGTTCCGGGACAAGATCGAGCGATTCCGAACCGACGACGCGACGAGGACGCCGCATCATTAGGTGGGGGAGAATGTCATGGGCCGCGTTATTTACCTGATAATTTTCGGACTTGGACTTTCCCATGACATCTTTAGCCCACATGGAGTTAGTTAGTTTGGGCCTAGGGGATGTCCTAGCCCATTGTAGCCCATTAGATAGTCCATAATCTAGAAGCTTCCCGAGTTGTATGGATGTAACCTTGTGTAGGGGGCTCTAGAATTCTCCATTGTAAATATCTAAGGCTAGAACATGTAGGAGAACTTGGGTCCAATTTTTATGGTAGGCTAAGTTTTCAATGTGGGTTAAAATTAATTGGGTCTCACAAATCTGGGCCCAATTATTCTCTGAGATACCAAAACAAGTTGGGTCAGCCTACAATATTTGGATTTCGACTCCAAATTAATTTTTTCAAAATCGTTCGACGCCAATTTGACCCGGGAAAGATTAGTGACAAGTTGAGACTACGAAGTGGCGTTTTGAAGACCGTTCGACGTCAATTCGATCCGGGCAAGAATAGAAGCAATTTTTCAACGTCTGCCTTGAGGGCAAGGCGATTTTCAAGCGTGGGGGAGTTGATACGGTATTCGTATCAATATTTAAGTGTTTATTTATTTATCAATATTGAGGTTATTTAATAATATGTTCTTGGCCCGTTATGTCTAAGGTTATGGTAGGTTAGGGTCAGTTTATCTATTTAAGCAATTGTAGTCCCCCAGCATTATTCAGTCAATAAAGAATATTTCTCTCAACCCTAGTCTTCCTACTCTGTCTTTTATCTCTCTCTCCCTTTACTTTATCGTTTTATTCATCTATCGATACGTTCAACGTATCACGCCGGCACCGATCTTGAATGCCGCATCCTTGCCGATTAATCTGGCAACGTTCGCGTGAACAAAGTTGGACCTTTATGTTCTTAATCTGTTCCTGTTGCTGCTTCTAGAGTTCATCTTTAAAAAATTGGTTTGAACCTAAGACCTTGGGCACTGCATGCCTTTAATGTCGGTGTGCATGAACAACTGTTCCATTATTACAGTGTTCATTATTTGCCGCTCAGTATCTGGCTTGGTCTGCACACCTCTATGTAGTTATGCAGAACCAGTAGTTTAACTAACGACTTGTTATTATTCTTCCTTTATTCTGTTATACTATTTAATCTCAAATTTTAATTACATTTTTTATTAACAATCTCATTTTTTAGTTATTGTTTGTTCGAGAAAAAACGAATAATATTACAATTGGGTGCTACCTCAGTGGTAGAGCATTTGAAGCTCCTGCTTGAAATCACGGTTTCGAGCCCGACTAGGCGTAAAATTTCTCAAAAAAGAAGTTATGTTGTAGCGGTCGCCGAATTTTTTTACCAAGGCACGCACAACATTATCCGCCTGCTGTATAGTTACAGACGTGAATTTTCTTGTAGTTATAGTTGTAATAACTATTACTGCAAATGAAAAAAAAACATAGCATCTGTAGGGTCTTGATCCCATGCGCCAAACTAGAAGCTTTGGAGCTCTGAAACATATATGAGTCGGAATACAAAGCCTATAACGCGATTACTTAATCTCGAAAAAAACGTTATTTAGAGACTTGAATCCAAAAATCGCAGGTGCGATGAAATACAAAAGCACGTGTTTCGGTACTCTCTCTGAAAAAACACAAGAAGTCGTTAGAGTTTTTAACTCGTGACATTACCGCTCACCTCTGGAGGGTTTCTTGATGAGGCTTATTTAGCCTCACTCCACACAAAAAATGTCTTGAGGCTTATTGATGAATATGGATATCAAACCAGTTTAAATTAGTGATTGACATCAAATGCATTTTTCCACATACCAAACTAGTTTGACCAATTCTCAATAGTGAATATCACTAGATATCAGGAGCGAATGATTTATTTTTTATTTTTTTAGATCGACTCTATTCTTTTAAGAGAATGGCAAGACATCCCCTGAATTGAATCATATAGATTATATGGTCGAAACGATCCGCACAATCATGGAATTGATTGTGATAGTTCGGTAATGTGAGGATTCAAGATAGACAGCCTAATGCCACATGAGAACAAGGGGAAAATGCACCGTTGGTTGCAAATCGAGCACCCTGGGCACCGATCGCGTACATGTCATACACCGTAATCGTTGTTAATCTCTAAAAATTTATTGGGTGAGTGATACAAGATCCTCCCAACCCCCTGACAATTCTTAGCTTCACAATGCACTTGCCAATCGATTTGCGCAACATGGGGAGAAAAAAACAATGCCTGGATTATTTTTAATATGGCACCTCCTTAGTGGTCAATGTCGCGTGTTTGACGTACGCTGACGCTCATTTGTTAATATGTATGCTAGTTTTTGGTTGAGTGACTCAAGATCCTCCCAACTCCTTGGGTCCTCTGGATCAATGCCTCGTTTGCACTTGCCAGTCGATCTGCCGTACTCTAGTGCTTTCAAAATTGGTATTGGATTCCAGCTATTTTTCGTGGTCTTCTGGATCACTAGAAATAAACTGATGTTCCAAAAACAAATGTCTAACAAGGATCAGATTTACCACCATACTGAGGATGTTGCTGTCGCCATATTAGCAGCAACTACTTCTTTACCTCTTAATAATTAAGCTATCTTTCTTGCATCTCAATTTTCCGATGATTCAGGTTTAGTGGAAGTGTTGATTGCTGAAGGTTCTTCTGCATGGGTTCCGAGGCAAATCCAGTTTTCCCCCTCTTCACTGGTCCAAGTCTCAGAAGCCTCCCCGCTAGCATTTTGCCTCCAATGCCTTGTCCTTGTACTCAGAAATTGCCACTTATCATCTTGGAAGGCCCTGATGATGTCTTTGCTAATGCTGGTTTTGTTGCTGCTTAGCCTCCTACCTCACAGACTCCTATTCCTCCTGCTGATCCAGTTCCAGAGGCGGTCTTACCTCCAGTACCTGATGATGAGCTCATGGCAGCAATTGTTCCCTTCATTGATGCCTAATGCTTGTGTTTATAATGCTTCTCACTTTAGTCTTTTAACAAGTCTAGATGTCTCTTAGTCGTTTTGGTTGTGTCTTCGATGGTTGTCTGGCATTTTCTTTAGCTTGTGCTTAGTTATGTCTTGCTATGATGCCTGTTTGGCTGAGCGTTTTGGATGTTGTTATTTTGGCCCATTCGGTTTGCTCTAGACTCGTAGTTTTTTGCTTTTGTAGTTGGTATTGAATTTTATGAACTTTGGCTATGTACTTATCCGTCGTTATTAATATATGATGTTCTCTCTTTCGGAAAAAAAGAATTAATAATTGTGTTCATATTATATTTTGACCTATCTACTTGTACAAATATTTCATTATGGTAATTTTTAATGCATATGAATGAACTTCTTATCACAAAACAAAATAACCAATACCTACTGCTCACTTGCTCTATGGGATTTTGGATTATTTCTAACAATTAAATCTTATAATCCCAAGGAGAGAGTGTCATCTCATCAAATAATCTGCAAAATATCTAACTACTTGAAATCAATAAAATTTTTTTAGAAAGGAAGATTTCATTAAATCTAGTTATAAAGAACCATATCATCAGAACTACATTTTTTTTGCCCAATCCGGACTGCATCAATCCAAATTCTAGTGTGCATTAAATTTAAGGAAAGTTTAGCATAACAGTGAGCTACCCTATTCGTTGAACGCGGTTTTCACCTAACTTTGAACTCTGTAAATCTCCTCAGAATAGCTCGGCAATCCGTCATGACTGTTCTAAAAAAAGACCGATCACTATCCTTGAGAATCCCGTTGTTCAAGCAAATTGGAACTGTTTATAGGTTGGATTCCATTGCAATTCTATTTAAGCCCGAGCGCAGCGCCATGAGGAGACATTCACGAACAACAATAGCTTTGGCCATTCGTGGAGACTCTGTCGTTGGTAAGTTCATCGCCATTGCAGCGTCCGTATTCCCCAGTTAGTCGCGAATCACCGGTCCAGCACCTCCCTCTTCCTCTTCTCCGCTCAAGGAGCCGTCACAATTCAGTTTGTACCAACCCATCGCCGGCGGCTCCCACCTCTCCTTTCATTGGTAACCGGTCTAATAGTAAATTACAAATAATTTTATTTTATCAGACTTCTAAAAAACATAAGTGTCAATTAACATAAAAGTAATGCACATATGATGTTTACTTATTGATTTGTTTACCTTTTCTTTTATCATACCTAGAAAGAAAAAAGATATGAAGATAAAAATACATCTTGCACTGCAGTATTAATGTTTTCATGCCTAGCAATGAATCATTAACTTGGTTCATGCTATGTAATATATGTGTTCTTTCTATTCAAAACAAGCAGTAAGCAAAATTTAAAAGTAGATAGAAAGGTAAGAATGAAAAATACGAATTATAATTCACTAGAATCATATGACGTTGAGAGAGAGAGAGAGACAGAAACGATTACATCATGCAATCAACAATTAATTGCTCCAAAATGTGTAAAACTATCAAAGGAAACATAAACGAATTCAGCAAAAAACAGTGCGTGAAATCGGAATAATACCGGGCAAAACGATGTCGATGTTGAAGTGACCGCCCTCGTAAGGAGTACCGAGAGGGCCGGTGATGGTTCCCGTCAAATGTGCGAGATTGTCTCCATGGAGCTTGATGCTAATGTCGGAGACACTAACGTCCTTGTTACAATCCGTGAGTTCCTTCTGTACGCGAGCAAAGTCCACCATCTCCAGAGATAGAGACGAAAAATTGGGAGTTGAGCCGGCTGGTGAACTGGAATTGGGGCTCTACCCTCGGCTGACTTTGTATGAACTATTTACCTCAACGAGAGTAAAACATATAATTAATCTAATCAAAAGCTAATAAAAATTGTACTAAACGGCTACACCTCTTTATCTCCTATTTCTCATCGCTCTAACTTTTACTACTATTTAGTGCGTCACTTTGATCGGGTGATTTGAATAGCAAAATTATCTAACTTTTTGATAATTTTTGTATTGTGTTGCATAGTAAAAATTATTCTACATCACGGTGAAAAAATTATCAAAAAATTATATAGTTTTGCTATCTAAATTGCCCGATCAAAGTGATGCGGACACGGGTCAAAAATCTAAAGTGATGAGAAAGATAGGATACCGAGAAAGAATACAACCAAAAATTGAACAGTCAGTTGAACCCACGCTCTCACAACTCTCTACAAACTATCTCTCTCTCCCTATCCCATCTCCCCTCTGCAACTCTTTCTTAGGGCATCTCCAATAGTATTTTGCAAAAATAAGGCATATTTTTCCTAAAGATACGAATTTGCATTTTATCCAGTAAGTTTTTTCACCTTGGACTCCAACAAGATAATCTAAAAGTTAGGCAATTTGAACTTTTAAATAATATTAGATAAAAGTGAAAGTAATGTAACTTATCTCGTAAGTGAGAAAAATAACTGAAATTAACTTTTTAAATTAATTAGGTAGAAGTTATATTTAAGTAGGACACTTGTAAGTTGTACCAAAATTGTAGGAGAGATGGCGAAGCATATCTCCTCGCCAAACCTGGCGAGGAAGATGCCGAGCGAGAATTTTGCACCTTCAAATGCATGATCTGTTGGAGCCTAAAATTTCTCCAACTTATCCAAATTTTAAATAAAACATTGAAATGCCGATGCTCTTGGAGATGCCCTTACACACACACAAATGCATCCTCATCTTCTTCAGCTTCTTATTCCATGGCCGACAACGGAGCTTCGTCCTCCGCCACCATCCCTACAGGAGCTTTGTTCACCGTCGCCATCCCCAACCCCACTGTCCCAACCGCCACTTACCTCGTCCAAAATTCACAAATTGCCACAATTATCATCCGCAATGAGAAGGTGAACCATATGAAACAACTCTTTCTCTCAAAAATTCTATGTAAATCTCTTAAATTGTGTATTTTTTTATACATAGGAAAATAGAGTTTAACAAGCAGTCAAAGTGACAACAAAAGCAATACAAACAAAATCAAGCATTGCTCACGGACACAACACCAGTAGCAGCAATTAAGTCTTCTATAAGAGCTTCTATTTTTGTAAATCGTGTATGGATTTGAATAAAGTGTAATGGAAGTTGAATCACCCTCACAGCTCTGAGAATCTGACGAGTGCACTCGTCGCGTTTGGATATGTCGAGTAGGCTATCTGGAACCCGTGTGTTAGGTGGAATCGGACGAGTACACATGGTGAAACGAGAAGAGAAATAGTGGTGAAACCATATGATTTTTAAATTGCCGGTGATGAAACAAGACGAGCATAATTGTGAAACTAAATGAGCGTACTTGCGAAACAAGGCTAGCATGTCTTAAACAGACGAGTATGGGTTGTTTTAATTGTAAAAAGATCAACACTTAGACAAAAATCAACACTAAGACAAATACTAAGAGCATCTCCAATCCATTGCTTTTTCTCCCTCCCCTCACCTCCCCCTCCCCCTCCCCCTCCCCTCACGGGCCCACCATTTTCCCCCTCCCCCTCCCCTTCCCCTTCCGCCAAACTACTAATCGTCTCCAACCCATTTCTTCCCCCCACCCAAAAAATTAATTTGTAATATATATTTAATGATTTAAAAAAAAATTATTAATACCAAAAAAAGTAAATGCAAAATTTTTACCAATATACACACGCACACATACACACACAAAAAGATGTTAATAATAATATCAATGATATTAATACAAATAATAATTAAAATAATATTAACAAATAAAACTTTTATTCAAAAAAATAACGATTACAAGTACGAAAAATTCGTTATTACAAGAAATAAAATTAAACACTAATACAAAAATGCAACGAGTAGAGCGATAAAACACACAAATTGAAATAAACCAACCTAACAACGATTACATAAAATAGTTCTTTCGTTAATTGAAAGGATTGAATTCTTGTTCAGACACTATTAATTTTAACAAATAATACAAAATAAAATTTATTAATCATAATAATAAAATACATAATATAATCACAAAATACTAGTTTGTGTAATGAAAATTATCAAATATTCAATTCATTAATCATTCCATGTAGGGGGAGGGGGAGGGGATGTCCATGGGGAAATCCCCCCTAACCATCCCTCACCCAAGGCAAAATTTATCCCCATAGCACCCCCTCCCCTTCCCCCTCCCCCTATGGGGTTGGACATGAACCACATTTTTATACGATTTTCCTCTTCCCCCTCCCCCTCCCCCCCCCCCCCCCATGGGGTTGGAGATGCCCGGGAAGGGGAAAATCGTATAAGAATACGATTCATGTCCAACCCCATGGGGGGAGGGGGAGGGGAAGGGGGAGGGGGTGCTATGGGGATAAATTTTGCCTTGGGTGAGGGATGGTTAGGGGGAATTTCCCCATTGACATCCCCTCCCCCTCCCCCTACATGAAATGATTAATTAACTGAATATTTGATAATTTTAATTACACATACTAATATTTTGTGATTATATTATGTATTTTATTATTATGAATAATATTTTTTTATTATTTTTAAAGTTAATAATGTATTCACGATTGTTGGAAAGTATATTTACGAAAAGTCATCGCTATCTTACTTTTTGAAATTTAATCTTTTCAACTAACGAAAGAACTATTTTATGTAATCGTTGTTAGGTTGGTTTATTTCAATTTGTGTGTTTCATCGCTATACTAGTTGTACTTTTGCATTACTGTGTGGGTAAACAATTTTTCATTTACTTTTTTGGTATTAATAATTAATTTTTAAATCATTAAATATATATTACAAATTAACTTTTTGGGTCGGGGGAAAGAAATGGGTTGGAGACGATTAGTAGTTTGGCGGAAGGGGAGGGGGAAAATGGTGGTCCCGTGAGGGGAGGGGGAGGGAGAGGGGGAAAAAGCCATGGGTTGGAGATGCTCTAACAGTCAACATAATTGTGAAAACAAACAAGTCTACTTGTGTTAAGTTGGAGGGTAGAGTGCAAAGAGTCAACTCAACCTAGTGCATTTCACCAAGCATATTTCACATATTGACAGTCACCAAAATAGCCGCCTCACTGACTCTCCGATTCTAAAATGCAAAGTGGTAAAATTTCCTCAAAACAAATAAGGCAAAATTGCACCGGAGGTACCCATATTTTGTAAAAATCGGCAAGTGGGTACCTAAAATTTTCAAAATCGTGCCCCGGAGGTATCCTTCCGTTGATATTGGACGGAAAACTATAAAAAGACTATTGTACCCCTTATTTTCACCTCTAGCTTTTAAAAAAAACAGGATTTACTAAAAAAACTAAAAATGAAAATACTAAAATTTAAATTTAATAAATTGATATATGTAAAATAATGCAATATGTTTCATCAAAATTACATATTCTTACATCATTTACATACTTTAACTTTTTGTTAACAATTAAAAAAATATCTCAAAATTTCACAATTTCACGTGTAATTTTTTTAATAAAACAATAACATTTTTGAAATGGGCTTATACATTATATTTATTAGTGGGATATCCCAAATTTGATAAAAGTGAATTGAGGCATAGTATGGCCCAAAAAACAGGGTCAGGAATGTCTAAGCCCAAAAGAGGTAGCCCACGGGCAACAAGGGCATTTTCGGTAGATATGTAACCCTAGATCGTGTTATATATTGGGTTGGTTTGGCAACGCTTAATTATTGGATTAATTAATTATCGATAATCTGGCTGGGAAGGCAGATTTTTGCGCGTGGCTGTCCGAGCCCGGCCTACAAACCCGGTACCGGACAGCCACGCGCATCATTTGCTTGGCGAGTTGAGAGGCATCGTTGTCACGAAGATTCTTCCATGGAATTTGCGCGCCAGAATTCATGAATTTCGGCCATCAACTCTTGTCCTCTTTCATTTGTTTTCATGCAAAACTTCAGTCACCCGGATCCGACTGTGACCTTAACAGGTCCCGGCCCTTACATCAATTGCACAAAACTGTAAAATAATATCGGGGTCCGGCTAATAATCGAACTGGACCCGAGTGTAACCCAATCACATATACTAGTTAATCTGACTTTTCCAAACGGGTAAGATTATTTTTCAAAATTTAATCAATTAAGCATTTAATCTAGCTTTCTCAAACATGCCCATTAACTATATATACATATGTGTGTCCCGACCCTTTCTCATTCGAGTTTCTTGCCCTCGGAACCCTAATTCTCTCTCATGGCGCAGCCGACCGCTATGGTTGTCGATGGCCCTGCTGGCGGTGCTGGTGGTTCTGGCGATGGTGGTGGTCCTCCGGATGCTTCGTCCCCTGCTAACATAGTGAAGACAATACAAGATCTGGAGGCTAAAGTCGAGTCTCTCGCTAAAGTGGAAGCTGATTTGAAAGAGCAAGAAGCAAATGCAAAGAAGATGGAGCAGCATGGGAAGACGCTGGAAGGAGTGTTGAAGGAGAAGGAAGCTGCTCGACAGATGCTGTCTGCTATGAAGACGGAGGCGAACCGCTACGAGTGGTTGCACATTTCTTCCTGGGATGAATTCGATGTGGTGAGCCTTCTAAAAAAGGAGGGTCACTGGGATGGCTACGTCTCAGTCGCTCAAGATTTTCCAGGTATCGGGGACAGGGCGGAGGAGCCCAGGATTCTTCGCAGGTTTGCTGATGCTAAACTCTTCCCGATTTTCAACATGAAACTCGTCTGATCTTTTCGTTAGAGAGTTTGAACTATGTGAGAGCTTAATCTGTTTCTCTTTCTCTATGTTTATTTCCTTTTGGGTATTTGGATGATGACATTACCCCTCTCACTTATCTTATGGTGACAATTATCATTAAACTTAATGCTTGTTAGTAGTATCTGATTAGTTGGTGGTAGGAGAATGCTTTGCAATTCTAGCTGTTATTCCACCAATTTTATTTGAGTTTGGTGCTAGACCCCTATTTTGTATAGATGAACCATCCTCCTCTAACTTTATCTCGGGCTATATCAATACCAAAATGCCCACCCCTCATTAAGAACTGGAGTATCAACTTCTTTTACACACCCAAACAATTCTCTCCCCCCCCCCCCCCCCCCCCTCAAAATTTGTTGATATATATATTCAGATAGTATATTTATTATCAGTGGATTTAGTTATGGTGGATTTGTCGAATATTTAGTTATCTGTGGGGTGGAGTGAAAATTTGGGGTGTTTTTCACCAGATGGCTATCGCCTGATTTATTGATCTGTGTGTAATTGGGGTCGAATTTTTCAGTCGGATGGTAAATATTCCTGTAGTGTTTTGAATGCTCTGTTCTAGAGAGGTGGTTTTATTTCGGCAAGCTAACTAGCTTGAATTTGCACAATCTAATAAATTATTAAGACTTCTCTATTCTGAATCCATCAGTTTCTTGTATTTACATGGAGTTTGATCCCCTTGACTTCCCATAAATATCTTGTTTGCTTAACTGAGTTCATGATGTCTATGCTTCAGGTATGCATTTTGTTTAAATCGATGCCATTGATCACGCTGTTGTTCTAGTCCCTGCCCATATTCAATATTTCCAGTTGGACTGTGTGTGGACTGAATTTTTCAACAATATGTGTGGCTTTGTAGTAGTTGGTGTCAAAAAGGAATGTGTGGAGGGATTCCTCAGCTTTCTTTAGGTTTTGGTTTGGATGTTCCATTTGGTGCCCAGATTCTACACCTAAAACAAGGAACTTGAAAGGTAGATAGATATCAAAGAAAAGGGGTTAGCTACCTGACTTCCCAAATATAGTACTTCACTGTCTAAGATCCCCCATTGATTAACTGCCGACTCCAGTGGCTCTTGGTCTAGATCTAGTGGCTGGGATTTTGATTTCAAATAGCATCTTTCACCTGAGGTATGATGTCAAGTCAAGAAACCCAGGTAGTGTAGGTTTTGAAAGCAGGAGTGAAGGACCCTGCCTCCATTGTCCACTGTTGAAGAAACCTTAATTGCTTACCATGGTATTAGGTTTGAGGCCAGCCTGAATGGACCAGTCTCCTACAGGTCATTCGAAATTTCCTTTTCCGGGAAATTTATTTCGAGTAATACAAGTAAATAGATTTTGGAAGTAATATCAGGTTTAACAAAAACTGAATAAAACGGTAAAACTGACTGACGTAACCAATGTCGTGGTTTCGGACAGTTTTTATGGTTATTCGATTTATAAATGGTTCAAAATTTTCACAAACCGGTTTATTCGGTTTGGTAATTCGGTTTAGGTTTATTTACATATGACACCGCATTGGATTGAACCCAACTGTTGCGTTTGCGTACATACCATACTTTGATTATGAATATATTATATCAAGTCTTTCTGATAATTAATAAAATTGTATTCCAAGTAAACATTTTAGTACATGTTATGATTGCTATCAAATTGTTCATAATTTTCTTTCTGAAACTAGTTTTATGGGGCACTGACCACCCCTAACTTTTGGATTAAATTCTCTCTGCTACCTTGACTTTTGAAAAAAGACATGCTGCACCCATTTGACGGAATATTGTGTGGACACTTGGCACCCTTCTGTAATTTTCCGTTAGAAAAATAGGTGATTGGATACTTTTGGCCCGTATAACCCTTCTGTATTTTTTTTTTGTCTTTTTTTTGCCTCTTTTATCATGGAGATGGTAGAGAGATAACACTTGAAGGTGAGTTGGGTGCTGTGTAACGATGAAGGCGGGTTCGTCGCCGCTATGGCGGCACCCATTCATGGAATTGGCTCGGCGAAAGTCGTGGAGGCAATCGCAATGCGAGAGGACCTTTCGTTGGCTAGGCACCTGGATGCCCAGCACTTAGAGGTCAAAACTGACCTCAAGTGTCTTGTAAACGACTTAAAAACGGATGGAGTGCTTAACCGCAGTTCATATGGAATGCTAATTACAGATTGCCGGTGGTTACTTCAAACTTTTCGTGAGGTGAAAATCGAATGGTGCCCCTGAAAGATCAATACGAAAGCGCATTGTGGAGCTCAATTAGGACGTGTTATAGAAATTCCAAAATTCTGGAAGGATGTAACCCAAATTAGGCTGAAAATAACGATGTAACGAATTTGGGTTCGCACCCTAGTGATCAATGAAAACTTATTTTGCTCAAAAAAAGAAAAAGAAAATAACACTTTTTTTTTTGAGGAATGGTAAAATAAAGAAAAAACAAGGAAATTAAGGGACAGGAGTCCCATTATCTGTATCTAGTAAATGCTTCAGCCACACTGGTTCCGAGTCCCAAAGTGATAAGCCTCCCGTGTTCGGTGCATGCTTTGCCAAGTGGTCTGCCGCGTGGTTGATTACGCGTGGGACAGCACGAGTTTTGACTTCCATTTCCCGGAGCATCGTCTCCATTGTTTCGAGAACCTCCCCAGCATTTGAGAGGTCTTCTTCTCTTTCTCGTCTAATGGCTTTCTCTATACTCTTGGTGACTCCCGTGGAGTCTCCCTCTAGAATGATTCGCCGGAAACCTCTTGCATAGGCTTGAGTTAAGCCAAGCCGTGCAGCCTTCATCTCCGCCTCATTCGGAGCTTCACATCTCTGTAGATCTTGGGCTCCTGCAAGAATAAAGCGGCCATTCTCATCTCTAATCACAAAACCTGCTGTGGCTTGGCCACTGTTTTGACGCCATGCACCATCGTAGTTGATTTTCAGCTACCCTTCTGCCGGTTTCTTCCACTTGGCCTCCCTGTCCGGCCCTTTCTCAGGTACATCTTTCTTCCCCAAGGCATGGGTTTCCTCTAATTCTTCAAATCTGGTTATAATCTCTTCTGGGAGCTTCTTGAGATCTATTCTTTCCCCTTGAAAAATTCTCTTATTTATGCAGATCCAAATCGACCAGATTGTGAGACAGAAGAGTACCTGGTGTTTAATTGGGTATTTCTCAAACTGTTCTTTGATCCATTCTTGTAACTTGCCGTGGTTCCCTTGATTGATGAATTCCACACCAAATAAGCTCTCCCAGATTGGTCTGACTGCTTTACAGGTCTGGAAAATATGTTTGCTCGTCTCCTCCTGTTTGTTGCACAGATGACAGGGCCTTCTAACATTGATTCCCCTTTTTTGCAGATTCCTGGAAGTGGCTAGGCTGTCAAAGCTTGCTCTCCAAATAAGGTGTTTAATCTTCGAGGGGATGCTAAGTTTCCAGATATTTGCAATTGGGTTTGTCTTCTTCTCCGATGATTTCGTTGACGGTATGTTCTCCTTCTCTCTTGCAACTCTGTAACAAGATTTGACCCTATAGATCCCGTCACTTTCGAAATGCCATACTAGTCGATCTCTTCTTCTTTCATCTGGTAATTGCATCTCTAGAATATCTACTGCATCCCATGGTTTAATCAATTGATTTACTTTGTTCACATTCCACCTACCTCCTTCTCTGTCAATAAGCTCACTAACAAACATCTGCTCCGTTTCAAGGTTCTTCGTAATAAGGGAGAACGAGGCTGCGTTTGGAATCCACCTGTCGTGGATTTTTACCTTGGTGCCATCCCCAACCTTCCATCTGAGTCCATAATTCAGCAGCTTCCTACCCTCCAATATGCTGCGCCGGGCATATGAAGGATTGTGTCCCAACTCGGCCTCAAGGAACGGTTTATTGATGAAATACTTTGCCCAGAGTATTCTGCTAAGGAGTGAGTATGGTTTTTGGAGAATTCTCCAACTTTGCTTGGCAAGCATAGCTCTGTTGAAGGTCTTGAAATTCCTGAAAGCTAATCCCCCTTCCTTCTTATGCTTCATTATTTGATTCCAATCTATCCACGCAATACCTCTATTTTGATCCGTTTTACTCCACCAAAACTGCCTTATGATTTTCTCCATTTTATCGCAGATTCCATCTGGCAACTTGAAACACGACATGGCATACGTTGGGATGGCTTCGGCTATAGTCCGTATCAGGATCTCTTTTCCTCCTGGAGTGAGAGTACGTTCCTTCCACCCTTTTAGTATTGAACTAAGATTTTCTAGCAATTTGTTGAAGGATACCGACTTATTTCTGCCCATTGTGGTAGGTAACCCCAAGTAGCTGTCGTATTTGGAGACTTCTATCATACCGCACATGTCCAGAATCTCCCTTTTCGTTGACGCCGTGGTATTCGAAGAGAAGACAATAGCTGATTTTTCCGTATTTATTTGTTGTCCAGAGCCTAGGCAATATATTTGTATGATCTGTAATAGCTTAGCTAGATCTTCTGTATTGGCCTGCACAAAAAACAAGCTATCGTCAGCAAAAAAGAGGTGGGACACCTCCGGTCCCCCTCTAGAGGCTGTGACTGCTGACAGTTCCCCCTACTAACTGCAGCAGTAACACTTCTCGACAAAACTTCGTTACAAATTAGGAAGAGGTACGGGGAAAGAGGGCACCCCTGCCTCAACCCTCTCTCCGGGTTAACACATCCCGTGATTGCTCCGTTTCGAATGAATCTTAACTTTACCGACGTCATACAATTCATGACTTGATTGATAAACTTAGAATCGAAACCTAGTCTGGTTAGTGTGTCTCTAACAAAACACCACTCAACTCGATCGTAGGCTTTACTCATATCGACCTTTAGGGCCAAATACCCTACCTTCCCCTTCTTACGAGTTTTGAGGGAGTGAATCATCTCAAAAGCCGTTAGGATATTGTCAGAGATCAAACGCCCGGGGACAAAAGCGCTTTGGTTCTCACTGATGATATTTGGGAGAATTTTCTTTAGTCTATTTGCCATAGCTTTTGCAACTATTTTATAAATAGTTGTACATAGACTAATAGGATGAAAGTCACCTGGAGACCGTGGCTGTTTGACCTTAGGAATAAGGGCGAGGAGCGTTTCGTTATAATCTTCTAAACTTCTACCTAGGTTTAGCACCCCTAGGCATGTTGATGTAACCTCATCACCCACAATTTTCCAGAAATTTTGGAAGAAGCCCGCATTGAAACCATCGATACCCGGGGCTTTATCCGGAGCTATCATGAATAGAGCAGTCTTCACCTCCTCCGCTGTATAGACCTCTTCCATCCACTTGCGTCCTTCAAAAGAGATACTGGCTTCCACATCTTCCAAGGCTGATTCAATCTCCCCAGCCGTAGGTTTAATTGATTTGAAGATACCCGAGAAATGGTTCTCGAGGACCTCAGTCACCTCCTTTTCGTCCGTAACCCAGTGTCCTGTTGAGTCCACAATACCCCCCAATCACATTCTTAGATCTCCTGATAGTTGCTCTTTGATGGAAGAAGCGTGTATTCCTATCTCCGTACCTTAGCCAGTCCACTCTCGATCTTTGCCGCCACATAATCTCCTCACTCGTTAGGAGACTGTTATATCTCTTCTCCACCTCTTTCTTTCTCCTTAGGTTATGCGACGAAAACCTCTGCTGGTCAATCAGTTCCAATTCCTTCCTGCAAGCCTCCTTTTGTTTCCGGACTGACCCAAAAATATTTTCTTCCCACGCTTGAAACTCACTGCCCAAAATATGAAGCCGAGCAGCTAGTTCTTCACCTCCTATCGTTGTCCATGTCTCTCGAATAAAATCCTCAAAATCCCCGTGCCTTTGCCACATCTGTTCATACTGGAATCTCCTTCCACGGGGAGTTGCTCCTTTCTCTCCCCATTGGATCAAAACTGGGTTATGGTCCGAGTTTGGCCAGACCAAGTTTGTAACTCGCGCTCCTCGGTGGCCATCCCTCCATCTAGGGTTAGCAACCGCCCTGTCCAGTCTCTCTCTTATGTTGTCCTCTTCTCTATTATTATTCCACGTGAAGCGTCCTCCATGGAACCCCAAATCTTGGAGTTCAAGTTCACTGAGCACTTCCTTGAAATCCGCAATCTGACTATATGTGACCTCTCTTCCTCCTTCCTTTTCACTCCCTGATGTAATAGCGTTGAAATCACCAATCACAAGCCATGCATGACTTGGCTGCGGTTTGATTCTTCGCAATAATTCCCAGGAATGTCTTCTGTTTTCTCTCGTTGGGCTCCCACAGAAGCCCGTAAAACTCCATCTGTCCCCGTTCTCTTCGTCTACTGATGCATTTATATGATGGGTTGTGGATTGGTACCTTGTGATGTTAATATGCTCCTTCCACATGAGTCCCAATCCACCTTTTCTACCCACAGGATTGACGAAAAAACCCTTTGCATAACCGGCCCTAGAACAAATTTTCTCCATCTCTTTCGCATTCACCTTGGTTTCCATGAGGAAAACCATTTGGGGATTATGACGCTTTACTAGGTCGCAAAGCGTTAGGACCGTGCAGGGGTTCCCCAACCCCCGCACGTTCCAACTTACGAGATTCATTGTGCTTGGCGGGGCTGCTTAGCAGCCTCCGCCAATTTTGCACTTAGAGTTTTTGTGGCACTCCCCGCCTTACTTCCGTTCTCCTTGCTAGCTTCTTTCCCATCTTTCCTCACTCCAATTGCCCCCAAATACCTCCTTTCCAACTCTAATTGTTTATTCTTCTTTGTATTGTCGTGGACCACAGCCGAAGACGGGCTATGTATCGGGGCTAATTTCCTCTTTGGAGATGCTGGTCGGACAGTCTTTCCAGGAATATGATCTCCCGGCTTGTTGGCAGCCAACACCTCATCCTTTTCTAGGTTAGAACCTTCTTTGTTTCCGATAGTCCCTTTGCTGTTTGACGGGGCTTTCGCAGCACTCCCCATGTTGTTTGGAGGTTCTTCTCCCACTGCCACAGCACTGCTGGCAGGGTTGGGAGTTGTTTTGTGGCTACTTCCCGTTTCCCTATTCATGCTGTGCTCCCTGGTAATACCTCCATGATCTCCGTGCGTCTCTGTACGTATCTCTCTTTCGTTTCCCCCCGAGTTTCCGGTCTCAAACTGTGGGTTATCAAACATCTGGACGTCCGGGGGAACAGCATTAGCGGCACTGTTCCTTCCCGCTTCTTGTTCCTCCACGCCCTTGTTAAGATCGAAAAACCCATGTGTTTCTTCCCCGTTTTACCCTTCGGCGGAGCTCGCTGTGGTGGACTCTGTTTCCTCTCAACCCCTCTCACTTTACCCTTCTTTGGTGGATGGTATAGCAACCATTCTCCATACCCTTCCTCATTGACCCCCTCCTCCTCTTCGGTAATCTGGTCACAGTTTTTACTGTCATGATCTAGAAAGCCACACCATTTGCATAGGTTTGGGATTCTCTCATACCTGAAGTCAAGCCACGTTTTCCTTCCTTTGATACTGACATATGTTCCTCTTGGGAGAGATTCGAAGATTGGCATCCGAACCCTAACCCTAACGTAGTTATCCAGTCCTTCACTATCAACTCGTGCATCAGACTCGAGGATCGTGCCAATATTTTGGACCGCTTTCCTACCCGCTGCTTCAGTTGTGAGATGGATTGGGAGATTTAACACCTGAACCCACACATCCATAGTGGCAAAGGATGGTTGGTTGGTTTCGTCTCCCAAACTCCACTCCTTTAGCATAAGAATTGCCCCGTCAAACACCCATGGGCCTCCCAACGTGATTCGATCTCGCAATCCTTTGTTTGGGAATTGAAACACGACAGCATTTCTGCTCACGTTGTAAAAGTTTACCTGATCTCCCTTATTCCACACTCGGCGGAAAAAGGTCTTCATTGCTCTGGGATCGATCTCCCCTCCTGTAAGGAATCGACCTATCAGACACCATTCAAACCCTTCTTCGGCCTTCGTGCAGAACTCCTCATCGAACTCGATCACCAGTTGTTCTTTCTCTGTGAGCTTCAGCGATTCAAAGGCCGCCTCTGCCGTCTTCGCCATTGCTAGGGTTTTTGCCTCGCGTTTTCACCTCCGAAACCTACGGAGCCTTCAATCTTCACATCATTTGTTTTGGTTTTTTCAAATTCAATGGAAAATAACACTTGAAGTGATAGTTGTTAGGTGACAGGGAGAAAAACCATTCAAGTAATGTCAAATAAATGGACAAAATTTTTGCACGGTGCATCTATCTAAGTGCATGTTTGGGAAGTCTGTTTTTAATCAACTTTGATTAAAAACAGACTGTTTGTCAAAAACATGTTTGGGAGACACTGTTTTTGCAGTGTTTAAAAACAAAAACAGTGGAAAAAAAAGTTGTTTTTGGAAACACCAGTTTCGGTATTTTTTGTTGTTTTTTCTTACTTTTGGTGGTTAAACACATTTATTCTTTTGATAAATGCATAAAATGACAACTATATGTCGTAAGTGTATGTACAAAATGATGTTAGAATAAATTAACATTAAAATGTAATGATGTTGCACAATGTGTTTTTTTTTTCACCAGCAACGAAAGATTTATAAATAGAAAAAACAATTACAATACGAATGGGGCATACCCCAAAGCGGAAATACAGAAACAAAGCCAAACCTCCTACCAAAAGCATACCACTACCTATGTTACACAGACAGATCCAAATGGGATACGTGCTCAAAGGCCACATTAAAAAACCCAAAGCATGTACGGATCGGCCCAGGAAGGCCCAAGAGCCTCCAATCTCCTCCTCTAAGCGCCTCATAAACAGCCCAAAACAAAGGCCCAAAGCACCTCCATGGCCAAAACAGCGGGGTCAGCTGCGCAGCCGACTGCAACACGAAATGGCAAACGAATCACCAAGCCGGAAACCGTCTCTACCAACCGCCACAGGCCAGCACAAGAGATGGTAACACGTGAGCCAAGAGGGCCATAAACATCACCCGGTAAGGCGAAAAGATGCAGCTCTCCGTAGTGTCGGTGTGCGGTGAGGGGACTGCTCCGGGGAGCTTTCCCAAACCAGGGACCGGCCTAGGAAAGGGGAGAGAGGGAGGGGGCAGCCCCACAACCGGGGGAGGGGGAGGACTGCTATGTGAGGCCAGATCTGGAAATGGGGGAAGTGGAGGAGTGAGTTCAGGCTGCCAAAAGGCTCAAATGGTGAATCCAACCCAGGGGAGGGGCCGGTGGAGGGGGGGGGGGGGCAGAGAAGAGGCAGCGGCAAAGTGGGTGGCACAAACAGAAGCAGGCGGCGACGGTGGCTTTCAAGGAGGTGAGGGCGTCGGATCTTCGATCTGGACGTGCCGGCAGAGGCGGCAACAAGCGGGGAGGTCAGGGTAGTTGAAGGCACATACCTGGAGTCCCACTAGGACGTCGAAGAGGGGCGCTCCCGACTTTGATACCGGCGGGGAGCCGGTGTTGCACGAGTCCGATGCTTGCCGGCACGGGCTGGAAAGGCCTCAATTGGAGCCGGAGGGAGAGGAAATGGCTGATGAGGCAGTGGCGGCGTGGGTGTGGGGGGGGGGGGGGGGGGGGGCGAAGAGGCTGTGTCAAACATGCTCTAAGTAATAACTACTTTCAGCATGTTTAAACATATTTTTTCAGCATGTTTTTTTTCATTGTTTTTATGTTTTTAAACGGATACCAAACATGCTCTATGTAATAACTACTTTCTTTGTTTTCCATCTATCTTTACAGTTTTCACTTTACCACTATTCACTGGATCACTTCAAATAAGTGTTTTGATTAGTAAAACGATGCAAGAATTTGATAATCTTTGCATGATTTTTGTAGAGTAAAATTAATTCTACAACGCCATGTAAAAATTACCAAAAAAATCATTGTTTTGATATCCAAATCACCAGTTCAAAAGGATACCGTTACAGAAGAAAAAGTCAGATTGTGAAGATAGATAAAGAATTGAGGTAGTATTATTGAATTATATCATTAATAATGGGGGTTATATCATTAATGTTTGAGGTCTCTTGAAATTTCTATCAATGCAAAACCAGATACCATTACGTGCTAGGACAATAAAAAGGTAATAAAGTAGGAGGAGATGGTTACTAATCTACTGTAAATAGAATATTATGCAGGGGTATAATAGGAAGTGCAAAAAAAATAGGAAACAGATAAAACACTTGATATTTTAAGTAGAGATTAAAAAAAGAAATTATATAATTTATCATACCATGAATATTCACTTTACATTCTATTATTTTAGAGTAATGCTAGATTGACATAATTTTAGACATAAATATAGACTTAATTTCTTAATGTAGTAAAATCAATCTCTACTATAGAAATACCAAACACTTTGGAAACATTGACACATAATCAAAATCACTAAAAGTAGAAATTATGTCTAAAATTCTGTCCAAAATTATGTCCGTTTAAAATTATTCATTGTTTTATTATTTAAAAATCAAACTAGATACTTTGAGTCTATCATTGACAATTTGACACAAATAAGGCATATCTCTATATCAATACATTTGACGTTATTTTTTTCTTTACACATTTTATATGAGGTAATAGAAACGTAATATTTTAATTCAAAAATGATTGTTTCTTATTACAAAGATATACAAGTTGTTGCCAAAAAAAGAAAGACATACAAGTTCGTCTAACTGAATTCGAGTCGTAAACGAGCAATTAAACGAGCTACGAGCCGAACAACGAACAACTCGAGCCCTTTACGAGCCGAACTCAAATAATATTTTTTCTTCGACTCGAGTTCGTGTTCGACTCGTTTAGCCGCCAAGTTAAACGAGCCAAACCCAATGGGTCCAGTCGGGTCGAGTTTGCCATTAGAGGGTTGGGTCACTAATGGGTCTGGGTCGGGTTGGGTTCAAACCCGGCCCATTGACAGGCCTATGTAGGGGAATCCCACGTGCTAGAACCAAAGGACTCATGCGATGTAATAATTTTCAGTAAGATATCAAAAGTTTATGAAAACCGGATGTTTCTTCACAAATAATAAAAGACCAAAGAGAGGGATAGAATAACCTACCTCGTCACATCTTTGCTTCCGTCGTTGTAAAGTGATATCCATGCTTTTGTGACAGTAAATCATCAATGAGCTCGAATGGAAGTATTGCGTTCACGTGCAGAATAATGATCGTGACTTTTGATTTTTAAGAAGGTAAACTTCGAGAGTTTCATGAATTGTAATTTTAACGATGTTTAAGGCATGTGCAAAACCTCAATTACAAACTCTAGCCACCAATTTCAACCCCAAATTTGAAAGAATCATCGATTACAGCATGCAAGCAACAATTAATTGCTCCTATTTCAACGAATTGAGCAAAAACAATGGGTGGTGAAACTGGAGAAATAAATACCTGACAAAACGATGTCGATGTTGAAGTGACCGCCTTCGTAAGGAGTACCGAGAGGTCCGGTGATGGTTCCGATCAAGTGCGCGAGGTTGTCGCCATGGAGCTTGATGCTAATGCCGGAGACACCGACGTCCTTGTTGCAATCGTTGAGCTCCTTCTGCACCCGAGCAAAGTCCACCATCTCCGAAGCTCGAGAGAGAAGAAACGCAGAGAGAAAGAGAGAAGCGAATCGGAGCAAACTGTGTTGAACTCAGAGAAGATCGAACTAGGGTTTTCTTCTTAAAAGCCCTTTGCTCTCCTCTCTGTCTCTCTGATTGATTCTATACTTTGCTTACGGAAAGAGAAAAGCAGGGTAGGGTGCAAGTACGAATGCGTGGGCGAGGCCACATTGAATTGTAGTTTATGGCCTATATGGAGGCTCGAAACCGGACCGGATGGCCAGTTCGACCGAAACGATCGAATTTGGCTAGGCAGGTCCGGTTCAGTAATCAGATTGGACCGAAGTCAATCGAGTTTGGCAAGACCGGTCTAGTTCGGTAATTGGATTGGATATGAAAAAATCGGTCGAAACCAACTGGTTTTTAAATCCTCCAACCTCTAAATTTTTTCTGTTGTTCCTGCGAATATAGGACCAAAAACTCAGAAGACAAACTTCTTAGCGCTAGGAAAATTGACTGATTTGCCACGAGATTAAAGTTTATATATTTGTTGTTACTACATAAAACCATTTTGAGGAATATTTTATAAGAAACTATCAATTTAAATTATTGTAGTATTTAACTTTTCTGCTCAAATACTACTAAAAATACAGGAAATGATTTTTATATTAAAATTTTAATATGTGCTTATTTCAAAAGTAATGAGTATTATTTTGTGTGTTTGCTTTTACCAAATATAAAATTTCAAATCGTTAAAATCATATGCTTGCATAATTTGGATTATATTATTTTTATGTAGTTTGGTAAATATGTTGGACAAATATAAGTTTTCAAGTTATATCTAAATTTATTTTATACTATATTTATATAATAAAAAAAATGCAATAATAACTGTATAGTTCTACCGAACCACCGGTTCGACCGGTTAAACCTCAAATCGATATTTTACCGGTTCGATAACCGGTCCGATTTTTAAAACTATTCTATGGGGTATGGGTTGCTTTGTTGTCTTGTACACTAAAATTTTATACTTTCAGTTACACCTAGTAAAGTCTATATCGTTCAATTGCACCATATTCTGTCATTTTACATGCTCCCTCAAGGAAACGGGGGAAGGGATAGTCACAACTACAGCAAGTAAAACAAAGCCTTCAAAAGAAAAATTATGTGAAGAACAAGGGGTAGTAGACTAGAGACCTATGTGGCACGGTTGCAGGTGCGGGTGCGACAAATACCCATAAACCAAGGATGCAGATGCGATAGTAGTGGAGTGACTTTATTTATATTTTTGTTATATATTACTTGTGATACCATTGTACTGATATAAAAACAACAACAATAATAACATAAACATATTCAAATATACAGAGTTACTATATCAACATATAATATTATTTTGGTGTTGTTTGGAGTTGTGAAGAGACAAGTAATCTAGATGTTGGAAATGCTCACATAGTCGCACATTTCTTTTTCTGAAAGTGTGGGTTTAATTTGCATGAGTTTGTGATAATTTAATTTGCATGAGTTTGTATTAATGTCATATGGATATGATTGTTATGCCAATGAACAACAACAATAAATAGTATTATCAAGCATAAGATACTCAATATGATCAACGTATCAGCTGAAAACATCAAAATGAACAATTAGATTTGGGCAGTCATGGTGCATAGGTAGTAAATAATGCTAGATGAGATAAAAAGGGAGAAAATGATACATTGGAAGAAACTAAATCTTTTAGTTGCGAATAATGATACCAAACATATGAAGCTCATAATCAATATAATTAATCATTTAATTTTTCTTGGTGTTGTTTCCTAAGACGAAGGGCATTTAGATAGTAGGTACATTTTGTTCCCCTGATTCAGCAATCATCAAGGAGACTAAAAGAATGGGTTCAAAAAGTAAACTGTGATGCAAGTCTAAGGAAGGGTCAATTAGGTTTAAGTGCAATCTTCAGATATTCTACTGGATGCATTTGTAAAATCACTTCGATGCTGAATGATTGCTATGACATTTATGAAACTAAGCTGACTGCAATAAAGTTAAGAATCAAAACTCTAATGGAGTTAAATTGGAAGAATGGTGTAATTGAGTCACATGCTAAAACTGTTGTGGAAGCCTACAAAACCCCAGATTCAGCTACAGAGTAATGGAAGAGTAGAGCACATGCAATTTGGGGGTAGTGCAAGTACCAAACAAGTGAAAGTGTTGCATTACCTTAGGTATTGTAATTTTTTGGCTCATGAAGTTGCCAACTGGGCTAGACAAAATAATAAGCAAGGTAATATTAGTATTAACATGATCTCTGTCTCTCAATGTAATGCTTTTACGAGGAATTTGGATTTATTCCCCCATTTTAGTACATATCTACTTATCAAAAAAGAAGTTTTGTTTCGTTCCTGCAGAGAAAACCTCATATGTGTGTTCTTCCATCCATGACTAGTAAATTTAGGATACCATTCAATGTTAATTGCATGGTGTAATTTTCTTAAAATATTAAAATATTGTTATTGATACTATCGCAATGCTTGTGTTTATCTTGGCCGTATGTTAGGGGGTGGAAGTTTGGGACTTAAAGAGTTTGTTTCCCTTCATTCCTTAGGTTCAATTCTACGACGACCAATGATTTTTGGAGCTCTGTAGTTTTAATCGAAGCTAGCCCGAACACTTCAATAAACTCCAGAAAAGAAGATTAAGTTTCCTTGTATTAGTTCAATGCTTAAGAAAGATTAATCAAAATGTGGGTTCATTGAAACTACAATAAAAGTCGAAGCTTTCATCTTTTTTATCACTGGGTAGACCATCTCATTGTACTATTGTGTAACCAGTCACGAGACTTGAGCAATGATTTGATACTCCAGATACCTTCTACTATTATTCAACTTTTCCTCGTCACACATCAGACTCTATATCTATGATCAGAGTAACAGAAGAGAAACAATGTTCCATAATTTTACTAAACCTAGAGTTGTCGAAAGATCAGTTGAAAAATCCATATTGAACATTTCATCATTTTCCTTTTCTACAAAAATGTTCCGAGTTCTCATTTCCTTTCCTTCTCATAACGTATTTCTTTACCGAATTGCATTCATCACTATTTAATGTTTCGATTCAAGCAGTTCAGGTCATGGATGGTGCTGAAGCTAAAACTACACAAAACCCGTGTTGCAGAAGAATCAAATATTCCATAACATCCCAACTTTAATTGAAGTTTTTGGGCTGCGCGGCTGCATTGGCTTCCGCGTAATTCATGATACAGATAAGCAATCAATCGTGATATGTAGCATGCCCCTTGACTCCCGATACAGATATCTTTCTGCTTTCAAGAGCTCTTACTCATTACCAAAACCAAGTTGTCCTCCAATAATTCTCGAGATTTACCTTCTTTGTGTGTATTTGCAGGCTCCTGGCCATTGCAGGTGTCATTTCATGTAGGCTCTGTGTGGTTTGCAGTAGATTTTTTCACGAGGGAAAATATTCTACACGTAAAGTATTTTGTGTGAAGAAGTTTTCTAAGCAATTATTTTCTCGTGTTTGGTTGACACTTGCAAAAAACAGTGGGCCGTGACGGCAGAGGCAGTGATGGGTGGCGGTTAAGGTGGGTGGCGGTGATGGGCCGTGGTGGAGATAGGTGGTAGTGGTGGTTATTGGTAGTGGAGGTGGTAGTATGAGTTGTTGTACTCCTTCACTCTCCGTAAAATGGCTTACGGATTTGAAATGTGAAAATCATTTTACATCATTTGAGAAAAACATTTTACAGGAAAATATTTTACCTCCACCCAAACAGTACCAAATCACCAAACGAGGGAAAACATTATACAGGAAAATGTTTTACCACCAATCAAACGGAGCCGTAGTCTCACTGTTTTATTCTCGTTATTCGCTGCACTTTTGTCTAAAAAAGACGCTGGTCGAAGCAGCATACCTCTACTTGTTCTTGCACGACCTGGTATATGAAAACTACTTCTAAATCACTATTCGAATGATGAATGTGAATTGTGTTTTCCGGGTTTTTCACAAGTAGTTATGGCTGCTCTTCTGCTGCAACTTCAATCGGGTAAATTGGCAAGTATGAGAACAATCATACCGGTTGGGTGGCGACCTGCAACAATTTTGCCAAGTTATGTTCCGTAACCAGGCTTCTCTTTCAATTGCACTCTGTAGTTCTCTTTGTAAATTGTTTATAATTATCACAATTGTTTTTTTCTTTCGGTAGAAGATAATAAGAGCAACATTAAGCGCTAACCTTGGTGTTTGCGTCATTCTCTTTTCCCATTTTGGTCTCAATCTTATGATTCAAAACATACTGCAATCACACTACTAGTTCGATTTAAGTTTCTTATTAGTAAACATTAAACTAATCGTTGAAGGAACTTATGCTCTCTCTAATGAGCCTCTTCTGCTCCTCCATGAGCATCATCAGCTCCTTGAGTCCATCAAAATCATACTCATAACCTAATAACCTAATCCATTGTCAACGCCTATTTTCTTCCCCAATCATCCACCATCTCTCTCCTTCTGATTTAGGTTTCATCATTTGCATGCATTGTTTCATGTGAATTGAAGATTTCTTTAGTAGATTTAGTTGGGTTTGCAGTATCTTTTGCTTGATCCATCTGTCTTGCAGCTTGGATTTCACTAGTATTTAGAGACTCCTCCTCTTCCATTTCTTTTCAGTTCCTCACATCTGCATCACCCTTTGTTCATCTTTGTTCTCTGTTCTCTGTGACTCTCCATGTCAAATCCATATTGCACTGATTTTAATAGTTTTTCTTCTAATGATTCTAGAGAGGAGAGGCTAGATGAAAGGGGATCAGTTCTTACTCTAGATCCTGTCAAACCACAAGCTTTCAGAGAGCTCACAAAGAACACCCTGATAGCCAAGTTCATTGGGCCTAAAACCCTTTCTCCTGCTGTCATGCAAAGTGAAATCACAAAGAATTGGAAAACTTTTGCAAATGTTTTGATTGAGAGGAAAGAGCTTTCAAAAAAAGATGTTAGATATCTGTTTCATTTCCAAAAACAGGAAGACAGACTTTTTTCATAATAAATCAGTGGTCACTTTTCATGGCATAAGCCTTGTTTTCAAAGAAAGAAAGCCTAATCAAGCTCTTATGGAGGTTGATTTCTCACAGGCAGATTTATGGTTTCAAGTTCCTAACTGTCCCCTTGAAGGTTTTCATTTTAATCATGCAAATGATTTAGGTGTTCTTGTTGGAAATTTATTTCTGATTGATTGGTCGTATGAAAGAGTCAGAAACTGGTATAAATTAAGAATCAAAGTGAGGATCAACTTAGATAATGCTTTGGTTCCTGAGACTTATGTGAAACTGGAAAATGAACCCCTTAAGTGGGTTTATTTCAGTTATGAAAGGGTGTTCAAAGTTTGTTATAGATGTGGATTGGTTGGACACACAAACAAAGAATGTAAATCAAACCTGGTTGAAGTCTTGGAAAGACTGGAGATGAGATATCTTCAATCCCACTTCCTCTCAAGCCTACCCTTCTATGTGAATCCCAACCGACCACTCTTCACTAACCTCCTCAAAGCTCACTCAAAGAATGGCCGTTACCGTACTATGAAGTTTGATACTAGTGTTATCCCGATCTATGATTTCTCCATTCCTCCTACCACCCAAGAACCAACCCAAGAACTACCACACAATCTCATATTTTCAGTGGATAGCATGTCATCATCCCCTGAAGAACCCTTCTACACTCCATGCTCACAGACTCAATGTGAAGAACTCAACCAAACTCCTCATATCCCACCAGATCCGGAACTTATAGGCAACACCTCCACCAACCCTGCATGCACCGTATTTAATATGCCTCATCAATTCCAATGGCCGGATCACATTCTTTCTGCAGTTAATCCATCTCCTTTTTTCAAACCATCTGCATCTGTTTAATGTGAGCACTACAACCGAAGCGGTTTCTGCCCCCTTAATTCAAATCCCTTTCAATGCATGAAGAATTTTTGGGTTCCCAACACTCCTCTGTAACTGCAAAGCCACCCTTTGACGATTCCCTTCCCTAAGAGTTGGTTCAACTGCCTCCGATCATTACTACTAAAGGGAAAGAAGTTGCTGTGGCAGAAGTTTTGCCCACCACTTTACCACCTTGATTTGCTTCAACCATTCACCATCAGTGTTCATTCAATTCCAACACCATGCGCACTCTCCCAACCACCTATAAGATGTTACGAAATTCTGGCTTTGTGATGAAAGCCCCTGATTTTACCCCTTCAATTACAACAGAGCAAGAGTTTGACCCTTTCCAGAGAAAGAAAGAATTGCAGAGTTAGACAAGGCCATTGCTGAGAAAGATAAGATGGTGCCCGGAAAGCAAAGAGCAAAGGCAAAAAAATCAAAAGATGTGGTGGGTGTCAAGATCAAGAAAGGTGAAGGTTCCTCTGTTAAAATGAAGAAGAAAGTTGCTCTCTCAAAAAAGGCCAAGGAAGACAAAGTGCAGAAGCCAATCAAGAAGAGAGATGTTGGTTCCTCCCAGATGGGTACTCCTTTCAGTATGATCAAGGGTAAGAAGCCAAGAACAAAAACTAACAAAGCCATGCAGAAAGGTACTCAATTGTTTTTTGCTTTTAATCCTTTTTCACCGTTTTTTCTAAATTTTAAGTTTAAGAAGCGACCAAGAGATGAAATCTTGCTAACAGATTGTAGTACTCAAAACAAATTTCATAAAAACTTGTTGGGGGGGGTTTAGGATGGGCTTCCCACAACAACCATCCAAATCACCATGAAACTTTTAAGTTGGAACTGTAGAGGAATTGGCCAGGCCTTTGCAGTTTCAGAATTGTTCTCACTGGCCAAGAACCATAAGCCCTCTCTAATATTCTTGTCTGAAACCAAAAAAGAAGTTTTCTTTATTAAAGATAAATTTCAAAAGTTAGGTTTTGATTCCACATTTGGGGTTGATCCTGGTGATACTAGAGGTGGTCTTTGGTGTGCTTGGAACAATCTTTCTTTGGATTGTTCTGTTAGTTATTCTTCTCTTAATTTACTACTCTTCAAAGTCTTTGATAACATTAGGGGTCTTTGGTACCTTGGATTAGTGTATGGTTCTCCTTACTTTGAACAACGAAATGATGTTTGGAATGAGTTTCATAATGTTCTCCCATTTAATGAACCTCTTGTTCTTATTGGGGACTTTAATCAGGTTATTTTTCATCATGATAAAGATGTCCCTGGAGCCTCTACTCTCAGAGGAGCCAAATCTTTTCTTCATTTCATTAATTTATGGAATATGATTGAGGTTCGTAATAGTGGTCCTTGGTTTACTTGGTCCAATAACAGAACCTTCCCCACCCCAACTTTTAAAAGATTAGATAGAGCCTGGTGTAATCTAGCTCTTCTAAATCTTTTTCCTGACCTCTTTGTCTCCACCTTGGGTATGTTTGTTTCTGATCATTCTACAATTTTGCTCAATCTTGTTCCACCACCGCTGCATGTTGGGTACAGATATCCCAAATTTGAGGCATGGTGGCTGAAATTTGATGATTCTTTTGAACTGATTAATTATGTTTGGAACCTCCATATCCCTGAATCACCTAGCTATATAGTTGCTAAAAAGATTTTTATTACTCTTCAGACTCTTAGAACTTGGGCTAATAATAAACCAAACCTTAGAAATAGGATTAAACAAGTCAAGAGTGATCTTTGTCGTCTCCAAAATGACCTACCCCTCTCTACCAATGTTTTCTTCCAAAAAAAAGCTGAATTACTTACTTTATTAAAATGTGAAGAAACATACTGGGCTCAAAGAGCTAGACGTTCCTGGATTAGAGATGGGAATAGTAATACAAAAAATTTCCATGCATATACTAAAATTAGAAGACAAACTAATACTATTCGATCTATACAAAACCATCAGGGTATTGTCTTAACTGATCTTTTTCAAATCTCTATGGTTTTTGTTAATCATTTTAAAGACATTTACTCTGAGCCCTCACCCACATATCATGATTTACTTTCAGAAAATAGCAATTTGTTAGCTTTTGATATCCTTTTTAATATTAAGAGAACTTTAACTACTGATCAGCAAGCTTTCATAACCTCTCCTTTCACTGCTAATGAAGTCAAGACTGCTGTTTTTTCTCTATCCCCTCTTAAGGCTCCAGGCCCTGATGGGATACAGGCTATTTTCTTTCAGAAAGCATGACCTTTCATCTCTGGTCAGGTTACTTCAGCCATTCTCTCTTTTCTCAATTCTGGTCATCTGCTGAAAGAATTCAACAAAACAGTTATTGTGCTTCTTCCTAAGACGAATAATCCTGTTTCTGCTAATGATTATATACCTATTAGCTTATGTAATGTAATATATAGGATTATTGCTAAAGTTCTTGTTAATAGACTCAAAATTGTTCTTCCTTCCCTCATCTCATGCAATCAAAATGGTTTTGTTCCAGGAAGACTTATCCAAGATAATTTACTTATTGCCCAAGATCTAGTTCACACCATCCATAAAGCCAATTCTCCCAATCATAAAAAGTTAGGAGCTCTAAAGTTGGATGTCTCCAAAGCCTTTGATAGGGTTAGATGGGACTTCTTAGAAGCCCTTCTTCATCAAATGCATTTTCCTTCTCATTTCATTCATCTTATTCTACAATGTGTCTCTACAGTTTCTTACCAGGTTCTTATAAATGGAAAAGCTTTTGTCTCTTTTAAGCCTCTTAGAGGATTAAGACAAGGGGATCCACTGTCTCCCTTTCTTTTTTCTCTTTGTGCTGAGGTCTTTTCCGCCTCACTACAGCATGCTAATGACATAGGCCTTATTTCAGGTATTCCTTTATCACGTAGAGATGAGCTTACTCATTTGCAATTTGCAGATGATACTCTTCCCTTTTTTCAAATTGCCCCAAGTGTAGGATTTCATATTCAATTTTTTCTCACCACATATGCTACACAATCAGGTTTAAATATTAACATTAATAAATCTTCAATTGTGTTGAGTCCTAATTTCTCTCAAAATGACAAACAAATTTTAAATCAAGCTTTACATGTCACTGAGAAGCCTCACTTAGGAAAATATCTTGGTGTCTTCCTCAATCACAAAGGAAACAATAAAGAACTTATAGCAGATACATTTAGTAAAGTTTACCAGAAATGCTCTGGTTGGAAGGGGCTTCTGTTAAACTTTTTAGGAAGATGTGTACTCATTAAGGCTGTTCTAAATAGTCCTCTAGTTTACCCCATGTTCATTAGTGTATTCCCTAATAAAACTTGTAAGCTCATCACATCTTTACTAGCAAAATTCTTATGGTTTGGAAATACTTCTACTAAAGGTATTCACTGGCTTCCATGGAACTTTCTTTGCAACAAGACTAATAGATGGGGCTTAGGTTTTAAGCAAATTTCGACTTTTAATAGTGCTTTAGTAGCTAAAAATAGTTGGAGAATGCTCACTTCTAAAAATTCTCTTTTCTCTAAATAATTCTCTACTAAGTACTGTAAGAGAACTCATTTTAGTACTATTAAGCCTGGTTCCTCTTCTTCTACTGCTTGGAGAACCATCTGTAAAGGAAAAGACGGTCTTTTAAAAGGATTGGCTTGGAAAATAGGTAATGGGAAGTATATCATGATTACATCCTCTAGATGGATTCCTGATGTTCCTGCTGATTCTTTACAGGAAGTTTTGAATTCCACTGATTCAAGGCATACTTTTATATATGTTGATCAATTACTTGACTCATCTATTGATGGAAGTGGCAGATGGTGTAGACATACCGTTACCCAACTCTTTCCTCAATGGTTGGCTTATTAGATTATGGAACAAGATTGTGGCTCCTTTGACCAGCAGGATGTCCCCTTTTGGAAAGCCTCCTCTTCTGGCATTTTCTTAGTTTCTTCAGTTTATAATCTCCTTAATTACAATAATTCTTCACCTAATTTATCTTCTTCTCCTTTGCATTTTAAATCTATTAGTCACAACTTCAATTGGTCTCTTCTTTGGAAATCTGGTTTACCTAATCAAATTATAGGTCTTATCTGGAGAATTCTCACTAGTTCCCTTCCTACTTTACATAATTTGCATGCTAGAGTTGCTTCTATTAGCCCTATCTGCCCTTTTTGTAATGTTAGCGATGAAACTACTACTCATCTTTTCCTTCTTTGCCCAAGGGCTCAAGGGGTCTGGCATAAGGCTCATATCATAATCCCCTTTTCCCCCACTCTAGACATTATATCCTGGATCAAGAGTTGGCTCAAAAAAAGAATGGTTGAAAATGTAATCCCCATTGGTGTTGGCTTCCTGCCGTCATTTGGACTCTCTGAAAATCTAGAAACCAGATGATCTTTCACAAAATTAGCATCAATGGGGATCAGTCCTTGCTCAGGATTTGGTGGACCTTATTATTTTATCTGATAGTACTAATTAATATTCCTCTATCACTCAGATTCTACAGCTTTGGTCAAGATTGCTTCAGTTGATGGTGCACCCTCTTGGGTCAAGGCTAGTGATCAAGTTGCAGCATGTTCCAGTGCTCAGCAGGTGCTGGATGTGGTTCCTTTGGCCTCTTAGCCTCCTCTTTGTGCTTAAGATCAGATTCCAGCAGTTGGTGTCTCTGAGTTTGGTTCTCTCCAAGTTGAAGGTGGTGTTCCTCCACAATCCACAGAAGGTGCTGCAATCCTTCCTCCTTTGCCTCCATCTTTGGTGCCCTCTGGTGCTAGCATCCCCTATATTATGGAGTGATCTTTATGGCTCTGGTTATTAGCTCTGGTTAGGAGATTTCAGTTTAGCTTTGATCATGTTTGGTTCTGTTATTTGATCTATGTAATGTTTATAACGTTGGTAGCTTCTCCTTGGATTTGTAGTTTGTGATCTACTTTTGACGAACTTGTTTGTAAGTTTTATGCTTAATCTATGGTAATTATCATTGTGCACAAGAGATTCCGGCAGGGAGACCTCCGTGTACACCGTACGTAGTGGATCAGGGATCGCACAGGAAGAGTAGGGGTGTGTGTAGGGAGAGAGCAAGTCAGTAGCAATGTCTGAGAGAGAGACAGAGGTTTGGCAGAGCTTCCGCGTATGGCAGTGTGTCCCCCTTTGTATGGAAAGGTTAACGATGTATATATACTGGAGAACATGACCGTTGTAGTGTGGTTAATGCGCCCATTAATGGCGGCTTAATTAGCTTAACCATAACGGCACGTTCGTCCGAGTATATAGGAACCGTTAGAGCACGTGGTGCGCGAGTACCGGAACCGTTACGAGGTTGACCGGGTTTGACCGGATTGACCGGGTTTATGGAGCTCGTGCCATAAATCTCTCAAAACAGTTACTAAAGGTCACGCGCGGGCTTGGCTCGCACGCGACAGGGCTTACTCTAGCCTCCAGACCACAAAGTCCCTACAAGTCCCGTGCAGTGGTATGCGAGGGCTCTGTCTCGCAGCCCCCACATGGATCAGCTCGGCTGGTGATCCTGTGTGTGTGGAGCACAATATGGTGTGCTGGATGGTTGCCACGTGGCCTAGATCTGCCATGTCATAAAGCAGTATCTACATTAGCCCCCTTTCTGCGTGTGAAGGCTCATAGCTGTATAGGCTTCCATGCGCGGAAACCAACATGCGCGTCGTCGCCACGCACCAATTCAAATACGGGTAGGTTCAGCCCCCGTGCGTGTCATTATGACCTAAAACCCCTAGAGTCGTGCCGTCTGACCTTTAGGGTTTTAGGCGTGACGTCAGCCCGTCCTGTGATCGCGCGACACGACGGTGACGGTTGCGATTCGACTACTGAAGGGACGCAACCCTTCATTCTTCTGGATAAATACCTTGTATCCCATCATTGCAAAGCATTACTTCTTTCTCTTAAAGTGAATGGTACCCGGAGATCTTCGAGAGCAGATCCAGATAATCAATCACCAGTTCAGAACTGCAAATCGTATTCTCCAATTGTGTATATCCAAGCAAGCTTCAAGGAAACAAGGTTGGCCTCGTTTACTTTTGATTTAAAATACCAGTGCTTGCCTTGAATCGCATTGAATCTGTAAATCCATGAAATTTGTGAAGAGGCTTTTGATCTCTGAACCCGCTTCGTTTTAATCTTTCAACAATATCAACTCCCCAATTTCTGAAATTGGCACCGGAACTGTTTGCTTTGGTTTGCATAGATCTCAAATTCCGAGGATGTAGTCCGATTGGGGATCGAGAACGGGCACTTCCCGTATACTGCGATTTCTACTCAAGCGTTCGTCCAGAAATTGGACTATATGGATGAGTGGATCGACCACGTGTTGGATCATCACGCCGAGATTCTTGATAAAGCCGGCATTTTCTTTGCTATCCGCGCTATGAAGGGTGCTGCCGTGAAGTTGGATCAGTCCATGCTTCTAGACCTTCTGTCCCGTTATTCGCCCGCGACTCACACGTTTCATTTTGCTGAGTTCGAGGCTGCCCCCACGCTCGAGGACGTTCAAATGCTGTATGAGCTTTCCCCCATGGGCGAGGTGGACCCCTTGAGCCACTTGAGGACATCTGCTGAAATGGCCTTGTACGCGCAGATGGAGGAGTGCCTAGCAGAGGTAAAGAAGATCTCTACTCGGTGGACCACTACGAAGCCTCTTCCGAACTGGCAGCTAGTGGATACGTCTGCGAAGAATACCTGGAACAAGTGGTTGCAGTACTTCTTCCGAGACTATGCGAACAGCAGCATCACTAAGAAGCTTTTGAGCGAGAACCCGGAGGCCGAGAATTATGTAGAGGGCAAGGGTTATCATTTAACCCTTTGTGCCTTCCTCTGTGCTTGGCTGTCGAGGTATCTGATTGATGGTCATCCCCATGACGGGGTCTTCTACCATGTGCTGCCACTTGCTGTGAGGCTCGCTCTTGGCCAGAGAGTCGCACTCGGACCCTTGGTCCTGGGGACGCTATATTACAGGCTGGATCAGCTGGTTCTGGCGATGAGGGAATCGCGTGGCCGCCTCGATGTTCTGACCTTTGTCAATATCAGCTTTTTGACAATGTGGGTTTTCGAGCGCTGGCCGTCTTATGCTCCAACTCCCCTCCCACTTGAGAAGTGGTGCCCCCCGGGCGAGACGGAGGCGCGCAACAGCGGAAGGGCTGCAAGATGGTTTGGAGCAAGCAACACCAAGTGTACTTGGAGTTTGATATGCGACAAACGAAAGGAGTTTACCGCCAGGCCCTATGCCACACGCGTTGAGAATGTACGGTGGTTTCCAAAGCTATACCCTTCCAAAGGTATGGTCTTGTCAGAAGACCTTCTCTTTGAAAAGGGGCCGCATTTCCACGAACGCTATCGTGACTTCTTCTGTTGGTGTCTGCGAGGTTCTCTTCCTGCCCTTGCAGAGCATATTCGTGAGCTCGCGCCACGGTATGAAAGACTTACAGTAGATGTTGACCCTACTCGGGTCTCTCCCCAGTTTGGTTTTGATGCGGTGGCCCCATCGATCTGGCCCCAGTCTATTATCAGAGGGTGCTACAAGCGTTTGCTGACAAAGGAATGCAAGACGGTCCTTATGAGCAATCTTCCCTTTGAGCAGCCTGCGGGGACTCGCAAGGGTGGTTGTTCCCAGAACTGGATCGCATACTGGGTTGCCCAGCAAACGAGGATCGAGACGGAGGCGGCGGCGCAGCCAGGAAAGGCCCCCTTGATCAAGAGAAACTCTTTTCCGTTTCGCCCCAATTGCAGTTTGAGCGAGTCTGAGTATGGTTGCTACTCGCTGTGGGACCGCGAGAATCATTTGTGCCCCGATTTCATTCTGAAGGAGCAAGTCGACGCAATCAAGAAGGGTGACACGCAGGTCATCAAATATAGCAAGGCGTTTGCTGAGGTAAGCAATTTCCTTGTGTGCTTTGAGCCTTTTGATTTCCTCGCGCTGATGCTTTTCGTTCTGTATTGTTTAGTGTCATGTGCGGAGATTCGCAGCTGGTGATCGCTCCAAATCGCTGATGGACACCATTGTTGCCACTAGAAGGAAGGGGGAGTCGTACCGGTTAGCATGGAGGATGGATGCCGAGGTCGAAACAAAAGTTCGCGGAGTCATGAACACTTTTGCTGACTTGCTGATAGACAACCCTCCGGCTCCGTCTCCTCCTAGAGATGACCCGTCCCCTCCAGCGACTGCGGCGCCGAGAGTGAAGAGACCTAGGCAAAAGGGAATTACGATTTCTTCCCCTAGGAGTGCTCCAGCTTCTCCCCCAGTGAGGTCCCTTTCCATAAAGGACAAAGGCAAGGGTCGTATGCCCAGCAAAGTGCGAAAAGATCTCGCAGTTGAGACTTTCGTTCCATTCAACCAAGAGGAGGAAGAGAGACAGGAGCCCCAGGCAAGTGATGAAGAAGACGCAACAGTTGTTATGTGCGAGGAAGACTCAGGAGGTACTTCCGTCGCATCTCCTTGCCCTTTATCTAGACTTCTTTGTAGTTCTTTTCTTTGAACCAAATATGTATTTGCAGATGATGATGATGAAGCCGTCGGTGGCCTTGTGGCCAAGAGGCAAAAGAAAGATGCCCATTCTGGCATTTCAGATGATCCTATAAGCGAGGACGTTCTTGCTGAATCCCGGAAGACGGCCGCGGAGGCTGCTGAAAGAAGAAGGCAGCGAGAGGAAGAGGAGCTCGAGCTTGTGAAACAGCGGAGCCTCGAGGAGCTGCATGTTGACGACTTAGTGCGTCCAGTTGGCGAGGAAGACGAGCTTCCCGAAGAAGTGGCTCCTCATGTGGAGGAGGAAGATGAGGTTCCTGGAGAGGACGCAGCAGAGCTAGAGCAAGTCCAAGCGGACTTCGCAGAGATCGCAGGTGGCGATAAAGGTGAGATCTTCAATCTCGCAGTTACTTATAGAGATGTAATTGTGGGTGCGTTAAAGCACGGTGTGTCAAAGCTTGACATTCGCCGTTGGTTGGTAAGCAAATGTGGAGAACCCTCAGGTAATTATTTTGAGTGATATGCGCATACTAGGCTGTAGCCACTTAAGGCAAAATCATGACTGGTTTACTCGCATCCCAGGTCACGCTTCTCTTAAAGATTTGCTTAGTGAGGACACACTGATAGGGCACGGTTCCACGTCCCTAGTGTATGATGAGGATACCTCAATCCCACCTTCGCGTGGAGGTGCTTGTTCTTAGCTTTAGTAAAGATAGCGAAATAACTTATAACACAAGTTACCTCACTTTATCGCATTTGGTATCGCAGGTCATGCTGAGGAACCTGAGCTGGAGCAGAGAAGTCAGCCTTCTGCATCCCATGTTCCAATTTCGAGCTCCCATACCGAGAAGCCCGTCGCAGCTACTGGACACGCAAGTGAGCATCTCGAGGATGTCATCGAACTCTCCGATGATGTCGAAGCTGATGCTGTGCCGATGGACGAAGGTGTCCGTACTGGTGGTGAGGAAGAAAGGACAAGTGATGCTAACATTTTCGCATCTGGGAGTGTCCGCCCAGCGACTTCGGCTGTCCCTTCGCCTCCGGCGATGACTGAACCAGAAGCACCTATTCCTGCGTGGAGCATTTGGGGCTCGCAGGTTGGGAATGTAGTCGCAGCTGGTGCGGCCTACACTCTTCCTCCTGACTATGAGAGGTTGGAGGTCGCAGCTGATAGGAGAGCCATGGAGCGAGGGCAGTCTTCGAACAACCCAGTGGCCCGCATCCCTTCTCTCCATGAAATTCTGGAAGGCACTGGTAAGTAAAGATTTACCATTCGCACGTCACATTATTTGCTTGCGAGGTCTGACATTATAACCATTTTTGATGTCTCAGGTTTGAAGCAAACCGATGTAGACTGGGTGGTTCGAATGCGTCTCAGATATCCCCGATCGTTTGTGAGATCTCTGGAGCTCGGGCCTTTTGACAGGAGGCTATTCCTTACTGAAGCCATCTGGATACTGGAGCAGCTGTCTGCGGCTACACCTGCGACCATTTCGGCCCAGAGTGCTGAATTGCTGTGTGGCATGTGCCAGAATCTCCTGTTCAAAGTCCAAGGCAGACTTGGTTTCAAATTCCTCAAGGACAGAGTTACACTGATTCGCGCAGCTGTAACTTTGAATCTCGGTCACCAGAATCTCGCAGCCGAGATGCAGAAGGTGGAGCAGCAAAAGCAAAAGGTTGATGAAGCTTTGAAGCTGTATCAGGAAATGAATGCCAAGTGCGAGCAACTGAAGCAAGAAGTGAAACAAGTGGAGAAGCTAAGCGAGCAGTTCGAGCCCCATGATTCCTTAATCAAGAATTTGTTTTGACTTTTCGAATTTTGAAAAGAAAACAGGAAAATGGCTGAGACATTAATGTAATGTTTTGAAACATTAATGTAATATTGCTAGGGTTTCTCCCCCTTTTTTTTTTTTAACAACAAACAATGAGTTTGCCCGTTTTGCCCTTTTCGGGATTTGATTGGACATTTCTGTGCATATCCAATTATGACATCAGCAATTGATTTTCTGCTTGATTTTCGCGCTAATTTCTCGGCAGATAAGCACGCTTCCGTTGGGAAGTCCATCCGAATCATGACTATCCGTCATTTATTAGGATACGCAACTGAATCGTCGTAGCCTTTAGTAGGGTAATTGATTGTTACCGCTTTTCAAGGCGTAAGTGATTGAACTTACCCTCTTTTTTGAATTTTGCTGACTCATCTTAGGCAACCGAAGAGTCTCCACAGGGCCTATATAAACCCTGTCTTTGCCATTTGGGTTCTTCATCCCAAACATGTGCTTTGCCGTGAGTCCTTACGACTGCTGGCTTCAACGCTTGTTTTTCGTTGATTCATGGCAACTTCAAGTTTTGAATCCTGAGTTTGCGCTTTGTGCTATAGAAATAGTTTCCAAGATCCACTTTATGAGGCTTATTGCTGTTTATAACCATCATAAAGAGGATGCAGATAATTCCTCATGTGTGTTCGAAGAAATTTCTTCGTGTATTATGTGTGCAGGTTATGTTTCCGGCCGCCTCGTGGCGAGGTGCAGCGCCGAAGTGACCGTGCTACCGTCTCGTAATGAACGGCGGAATTCTTCTTCAGCATCTCCGAAGAAGAATCCGTCACTTTCACATTTGTGAGCCCGGGGTGACGAACCGTCGCGTTCATCCCCGTCTACAAGGAGCCCTTGCCCTTTGGAGCTTCTGCTTGCCTGTGGATCGCCGGAACCGGTGGCTCCTTGGGCAAATGTTATGGGGAGCATATCTGACAACGGTCTTGTCGGACAGCGGGATTTCGAGCGTATGGCTTCATGTGGCTCTTTTTAGAGCAAGATCCCCCTTGCTACAGATGTTCACCCACAGATCTGGGCATCGTGTAGCCGGCGTTTGAAGCCAGGGTGGTTCATTCTTTGCAGTCCGGGTTTCCGTACCGTGTCTCTGCTGGCTTATCAGCCATTTTTCGAATGTATTGTTAGCCATGTTGGCTGTGTAGTTAGATGCGAGCTTTTCGCTTGTAAGCTGCTATCTAGATAGATAAATTGTAAGTCATTTGACTCATAATGATATATAGCTTTTGTATCATTTGCTCTCTTTGCAACAAAATACAATTTCGCATGCGTTTCGGCTTATTTTGCCTTGCATAATGCCATGTAATTATTTCGCACATGCGACATCAATGCGCAGATGTTTCGCTAGATCATTCGAGATCGTAATTTCGCATCTGTGCCATCTTGACGGATGGGCTTGCAGGTGGTCGTTGTAAATCGTATGAGATCACGTTCACAACTTTGCTATCGTAACAGATAGTTTTTAACAAATCAATTAAGATCATTGAGCAATGCGAATTGCTATCATAGAAGATAGGCTTTATTAGAGAATTGCTTGAGATAGTTTCTCGCATAAATTGCTATCGCAGCAGATAGACTTTTAGAAGATCTAGTAAGATGGTTCTGTAATTACGTTGCCATCGTAACAGACGGGCTTGGGTGATCAACTAAAATCACTTTGCGTATAAATTGCTATCGTAACAGATAGGCTTGAGAAGATCATATAAGATCGCATTTGTGTAAGCCGCTATCGTGAGAGATAGGATTTTGATGATCGATTGAGATCGTTTTTGTATTTTGCTGCTATCGTAGGAGATAGGCTTTGGATGATCACTTAAGATCGCATTTGCATTGGCTGCCATCGTAAGGGATGGACTTTAGATGATCAATTAAGATCGCATTTATGCTGACTGCTATCGTGAGAGATAGGCTTTGGATGATCATTTAAGATCGCATTTGCATTGGTCGCCATCATAAGGGATGAGCTTTAGATGATCGATTAAGATCGCATTTATTTTGACTGCTATCGTGAGAGATAGGCTTTGAATGATCATTTAAGATCGCATTTGCATTGGCTGCCCTCGTAAGGGATAGGCTTTAGATGATCAATTAAGATCGCGTTTATGTTGACTGCTATCGTGAGAGATAGGCTTTGGATGATCATTTAAGATCGCATTTGCATTGGCTGCCATCGTAAGGGATGGGCTTTAGATGATCAATTAAGATCGCGTTTATGTTGACTGCTATCGTGAGAGATAGGCTTTGGATGATCACTTAAGATCGCATTTGCATTGGCTGCCATCGTAAGGGATGGGCTTTAGATGATCAATTAAGATCGCGTTTATGTTGACTGCTATCATGAGAGATAGGCTTTGGATGATCACTTAAGATCGCATTTGCATTGGCTGCCATCGTAAGAGATGGGCTTTTAGATGATCAATTAAGATCACGTTTATGTCGACTGCTATCGTAAGAGATAGGCTTTGGATGATCACTTAAGATCGCATTTGCATTGGCTGCCATCGTAAGAGATGGGCTTTTAGATGATCAATTAAGATCACGTTTATGTTGACTGCTATCGTAAGAGATAGGCTTTGGATGATCACTTAAGATCGCATTTGCATTGGCTGCCATCGTAAGGGATGGGCTTTAGATGATCAATTAAGATCGCGTTTGCTATCGTAAGAGATAGGCTTTGGATGATCACTTAAGATCGCATTTGCATTGGCTGCCATCGTAAGGGATGGGCTTTAGATGATCAATTAAGATCGCGTTTGCTATCGTAAGAGATAGGCTTTGATGATCAATTAAGATCGCGTTTGTATTTGCTGCTATTGCAGCAAATAAATCATTGTTAACAGTAATAACAAATTAAATAGAGCGATATAAGCAGCTAGAAACATGAACTTCTCATTTGGGAGAATTCTTTTATTATGACATTCTCATATGTGAGAGATAGGATTACAATCCTCTCATATGGGTGAGGAGATTGCGTTAATCATAGCCACATGAGACATTAAGCAACGTTATCATAAAACGTATGGAATAAGAAAAGTCAAGGATAGTACTTCTTGATCCAGCGCATGTTGACTGAGCTTGGAGTTGAGGTTGTGCCGTGCAACCTTCGTATGCTGCAGTAGCCGCTATCGAAGACTTCTGTGACTTCGAAGGGTCCTTCCCAATTAGCTGCGAACTTTGGGTGAGTTGCTTCTCGCATGCAGTGATCAGATGCGCGCAAGACCAGGTCGCCAACTGCGAAATCCCGTCGCTGGACTGTCTTGTTATAGGCACGAGCGATTCTCTCTTGGTACCGCTTGTTAGTCCTTTTGGCTTGTTCTCGCTTTTCTTCCAGCAAGACTAAATCATGATCGCGTTGATTTTCATAGAGTGCATGGAAGGCCAGCCTTGCCGAATTGACTCTGACCTCCGCAGGTACCACAGCTTCGGCCCCATAACATAGTAGAAATGGCGAGGCCCCTGTAGGTGTTCACGTCGGGTTCACCAAAATGTGGGATGGGCTTTAGATGATCGATTAAGATCGCATTTATGTTGACTGCTATCGTGAGAGATAGGCTTTGAATGATCATTCAAGATCGCATTTGCATTGGCTGCCATCATAAGGGATGGGCCTTAGATGATCAATTAAGATCGTATTTATGTTGACTGCTATCGTGAGAGATAGGCTTTGGATGATCATTCAAGATCGCATTTGCATTGGCTGCCATCGTAAGGGATGGGCTTTAGATGATCAATTAAGATCGCGTTTATGTTGACTGCTATCGTGAGAGATAGGCTTTGGATGATCACTTAAGATCGCATTTGCATTGGCTGCCATCGTAAGGGATGGGCTTTAGATGATCAATTAAGATCGCGTTTATGTTGACTGCTATCGTGAGAGATAGGCTTTGGATGATCATTTAAGATCGCATTTGCATTGGCTGCCATCGTAAGGGATGGGCTTTAGATGATCAATTAAGATCGCGTTTATGTTGACTGCTATCGTGAGAGATAGGCTTTGGATGATCATTTAAGATCGCATTTGCATTGGCTGCCATCGTAAGGGATGGGCTTTAGATGATCAATTAAGATCGCGTTTATGTTGACTGCTATCGTGAGAGATACGCTTTGGATGATCATTTAAGATCACGTTTGCGTTTGCTGCTATCGTAGGAGATAGGCTTTAGATGATCAATTAAGATCGTATTTATGTTTGCTGATATTGCAGCGAATAAATCATTGTTAACAGTAATAACAAACAAATAAAATAGAGCGATATAAACAGCTAGAAATATGAACTTCTCATTTGGGAGAATTCTTTTATTATAGCATTCTCATATGGGAGAGATAGGATTACAATCCTCTCATATGGGAGAGGAGATTGCGAATATCGTAGCCACATGAGACATTAAGCAACGTTATCATAAAACGTATGAAATAAGAGGAGTCAAGGATAGTACTTCTTGATCCAGCGCATGTTGACTGAGCTTGGAGCTGAGGTTGTGCCGTGCAACCTTCGTATGCTGCAGTAGCCGCTATCGAAGACTTCTGTGACTTCGAAGGGTCCTTCCCAATTAGCTGCGAACTTTGGGTGAGTTGCTTCTCGCATGCAGTGGTCGGATGCGCGCAAGACCAGGTCGCCAACTGCGAAATCCCTTCGCTGGACTGTCTTGTTATAGGCGCGAGCGATTCTTTCCTGGTACCGCTTGTTAGTCCTTTTGGCTTGTTCTCGCTTTTCTTCCAGCAAGACTAAATCATGATCGCGTTGATTTTCATAGAGTGCATGGAAGGCCAGCCTTGCCGAATTGACTCTGACCTCCGCAGGTACTACAGCTTCGGCCCCATAACATAGTAGAAATGGCGAGGCCCCTGTAGGTGTCCTTGGAGAAGTTCTGTAGGCCCACAGAGCTATGTTAAGGGAGTCGGCCCACTTCTTGTGGTCATCTGCGACCATCTTGCTCAGAATTCTCAACAGCGTTTTGTTAGTCGCTTCGGCTTGTCCGTTTCCCTTTGGATAATAGGGGGTGGAGCATATTTGCCTGATATTGTACTCCGCGAGTTTCGTAGCTACCTGACGATTAACAAAAGGAGTACCGTTATCTGAAAGAATAGTATTTGGGATTCCGAACCTGCATACGATGTTTTCCTGGATGAAGTTAACCACAGCCAGCGCGTTTGCCGTCTTCAGTGGTATTGCTTCCACCCATTTGGTGAACAGCTCGGTTGCGGTGAGAATGAAATGGTTCCCATGTGACGTTGGTCGGATGGGGCCGATGAAGTCCAAAGCCCATGTGTGGAATGGCCATGGCGTTCCTAATGCATGTAGATCCACGGCGGGAGCGTGCACTAGGTTCCCTTTGAATTGGCATTCTTGGCAGCGTCGCACCTTGGTGCGGCAATCGACTTCCATCGTGGGCCAGAAGTATCCGATTGAGAGGAGTTGTCTGCATAATTTCGCACCTCCCTGGTGTTCCACCTGATGAGAAAGGTCCATGACTTCTTGTGCTTCCCTGCCGTCTAGGCATCGCAGCAAGTTACCCTCGTGACCTTTTCGCCAAAGCAGGTTTTCCTGAACCACGTATCGAGAAGCTTTCCTCTTCAATTTGTCGGCTTCTTTTCTCGATTCTGGTACGGTGCCCTGGGTGAGGAATTCAAACAATGGCTTCCTCCAATCTGCGTCGTCATCGGTTAGAGCGACGAGTAGAGAATCTTTGATTAGTGCGCAACTTTCGCACTTCCCTTGTATCAGGGCTGCAGCTGTTGACATGCCTGGCCAATGAATGCCATATCTCTGAGCTTTCCTGTAGATTGACACCTCGCTTTCTCCGCAAGCGTGTTGGTGAATCTTTTCTAACAGCTGTTGTCCCTCTTGCTCGGAGACACATCGCATGAGTATTCCTCCAGGACCCTTGTAGTAAAGGGTGTTGTCGTGGATGCAGTATCCTTTCGTGAGTACCCAGCTTTCGCTGCTGGTACCTTTCGCAATAGCTTGCAAGATTGCTTTTCGCCAGTCTGCGTCATCCATGTGTTCATCGTCGCACGCATCTTCTGTTAATGCCGACGATGCTCGCACTTCGATGGAAATCCTTGCGGGGCATTTGTCTATGCTAACCTTAGATCCCAGAGTTGCTAAGGCGTCTGCATGCCTGTTGTCCGCTCGGGGCTTGTGCTCGTATTTCACGTCGCAGAATTGCTGCATCAGCTTTTGCACTAGGGTGCGGTATGGCAGGAGGTTAATCTCCTTTAAACCATATTCGCCTGAGGCCTGCTTAACAATTAGTTTGGAATCTCCCATGACTGTTAAGTTGCTCACTTCCAAAGCTTTCGCCGCACGGAGCCCCGCGATCAGAGCCTCGTATTCCGCCTCGTTGTTAGTGACTGCGAAGTTGAGTTTTGCGGACATCTGTATGACTTCCCCGTCCGGCTTTGTCAAGACTATCCCGATGCCTCCACCTTTTCTGGTTGACGAACCGTCGAAGTGGAGGGTCCAATAGGGCACGTCAATCGCGTAGATTTCAGGGCCTTCGAGCTCTTCCTCGATCACAGGTTCGTGACTGTTGTCGGGAAACTGTGCCAACAGATCTGCTACCGCCTGCGACTTGATCGCTCTTGGTTTCACGCATGTGATGTCGTATTGAGAGATGGTCATATACCATTTCGCCAATCTCCCGCCCGGAGTAGTGTGAGTTAGCAGGTATCTTATGGGGTCGCTTTTGGTGACCACCACTACTTTGTGCGATGCAAAATAGTGTCTCAACTTCTCTATTACGAAGAATAAAGCAAGGCAATGACGTTCGATGTCTGTGTACCTTGATTCAGCAGGCTGCACAATGCGAGAGATGTAATAGATGGGCCTCTCTTGGCCTTCATACACCTGAGCCAAGAGTGCTCCTATAGATTTCCTTGTCGATGTAAGGTATAGCAGAAGCGGTGATCCCAGTTGAGGCGCGATCATTATCTTTGGGGATGTGAGTAGCTCCTTTAGCTTTTCGAATGCGGCTTCGTGATCAGGAGCCCAGTTGTACGCGGCGTCCTTTTTGAGAAGAGTGCTGAAGCAGCATGTGATTTCGGCGATTGCTGGGATGAATCTCCGCAGATATGACAATTTTCCCAAGAATGTTTTCAAGGTACTTTGGTCGTGAGGTGGCGTCATGCTGGTGATGGCTGACACTTTCGCAGGGTCAGGCTCGATCCCTTGGCGATGGACTACGCATCCTAAAAACTTTCCCGAAGTCACGCCAAATGCGCATTTCATGGGGTTCATTTTCAGTTGAAAGCTCCTGCATCTGTTGAATACCTTTCGCAGGTCTGCAAGGTGATCTGCTTCATACTTGGATTTGACTACCAAGTCATCCACATAGAATTCCACTTCTTTGTGCATCATGTCGTGGAATAGAGCCATCATGGCCCGCTGATAGGTTGCGCCTGCGTTCTTAAGACCGAATGGCATTACCGTATAGTTGAATACCCCCACGGGAGTGATGAATGCAGTTTTCCTTGCATCTTCGGGATCCATCTTGATTTGATTGTACCCGCTGAAGCCGTCCATGAAACTGAACATGCGATGGCCTGCCGTTGAATCAATGAGCAAGTCGATGTTAGGCAGTGGGAAATCGTCCTTAGGACAGAAACGATTGAGATCTCGGAAGTCCACGCAGATGCGGAGCTGTCCGTTCTTCTTCACCACTGGCACGATGTTGGCCAACCATGTGGGATGGTGATTTGGCTCTATGAACTTGGCGTCTAGGAGTTTGACAATCTCCTGTTTGATCTTCACGTTGAGCTCTGGCCTGAAACTTCTGGTGCTTTGCTTGACCGGTTTAGACCCTGGGATGATGTCTAAACGGTGCATGGTGATGCTCGTGTCCAGACCCGGCATCTCGTCATATTCCCATGCGAACACGTCCTTGTATTCGGTTAGGAGCTGCAGCAGTCCTTGCTCCTCTTCGCTTGTGAGGTCCGCACTCAGGAAGACTGGCCTTTTCTTTTCCTCGTTCGGGCTGAGGAACACTTCCTTAAGCTCTTGCTTTTGTGGTCTTGGCCTGTCTTCCATGCATTCGGGCGCTTCTTTGAGTTTCTCATCTAGAGTGCCCTGTGTTGGCTCTTCTGTCAGCGCAACTTGCTCGATTTGATTGATTTGCCCGGGGACATCCCCATGCCCGTGTGAGGACGTCCGCGCGCACCTTCATATGCGATAGCATTTCTTCCCGTTGGCGTAGAAGCTCTCTATCTCCTTACCCTCGGGGTCATGTTTTGCGATCCTCTTCAGAGTGTACACATTCTTGCGGTGATATGCGATGCGCGGTGCCTCTTCGTGAGTAGGCGGCGTTTCCTTGGTATCTCCCCTTGTCACCATCACGCCTGCAGGTGACTGGTCCTTGATGTCCTCCCAGAGAGGTAAGGGAGTAGGGTTGAATGGTCCGGGTGTTTGCTCGTCCGCCATCTCGGTGAACCACACTGCCTCGCTGAGATGTGCTTCGTCCAAGTTGAACGGGTTAGTTGAGGCCGGTATCTCGACAACCCTGTCGTTCCAGATAGCTTTCATCACTTGGTGAGCCGTCGAAGGGATTGCGTCAAAGCGATGAATCCAGGCCCGACCTATGATCATGTGATATGTGGTGTTCGCGTCTATGACATAGAACTTCGCCGAGCACTTGATTTTGCCGATCTGAACGCCCAGGCGGATCCACCCGATCGTCATTCTAGAATCGCTTCCGAATCCCACCAGCGGGGATGGACGCTTGACTACCTTGTGCTCGGGGATCCCTGCTAGCTTCAGCGTGTGGAGTGGAACAACATTGACCGCTGCTCCTCCATCGACGAATGCTCGTTTGAATTCAACGCCGTTGATGACGGCGGTCACGTACAGGGGCCTCTGGTGGCTCGCATCTGTCTTCTTGTCGCTGGCAGAAAAGGTCATAATCTTTTCTGTGGAACGGGACGCCCTGACGACTTTCCCGTTGGAGACCACGAGGTCCTCCTCGTAGTCCTCTGCTATCCTTAAGATTGCTTTCGTCATGTCCGCTCGACATCTTTCGGAAAAGTTCATCTCGTTGAAGAATTTGTTGAAGCCGTGCGACCCTTTCATGCGGTCGGCACGCTCATCTTCCGTGTCGATGCTGTAGTCTTCATCTTCATGGACTTCAGCAATGATGGGCAGACCATCTTCTGCGACTTCTTCCAAGTCCACTATCGAGATCATGGCGACCTCTTTGCTCTTGGAGCCCGAATCTGTATGGGCAGGCAGCGGGTTGTTGCGCACATCCTTCCGGTGGTCGCTGACGATGAGTTCGCCGCTCTTCATCTTCTGATCGAGCGTGAATCTGAGCTTCTTGCACTCGGCTGTGGGGTGTATGACCTTGCCGTGGTATTCGCACCACTTAGGGTCCCTCGTCATCTCCTTGGAGGGTGCTTTCTCGAGCGGTGGCAGGACGCCGTCCTTACGCCACTGTCTGCAGAGATCGCTCGCTTCCTCCACCGAGCATGGCAGAGGTGGTGCATCGAAGTTTGCAACCTTTGTTTGCTTCTGGGGCGAAACTGTGTTGACCTCAGCTTCGCGTCCCCGCTTGTAGCCAAATCTGCCGATCTTGTAGGTGGTGCCGCTCGCAGGTCGTTCTGGAGCGCTCTTCTTTCTCTGTCTCTCGACAATGGGCTCGATGTTCATCGTGCATTCGATGAGCTTTGAAAACGTTGGTGTTTGCAAATTGATCAGCATGCTTTTGTATTCGTCTCGCATGCACTGCAGGCATATCTCTACGAGCCGGCTTTCGAGCATTGGATCCTTGCACTCCAAGGATTTCGCTCTGAATTTCTTGATGAAAGTGATTCCATCTTCCTCGCGTTTCTGATACATCCGTGAGAGATGGATCATCGTCACATTTTCTTCCATCTGGAAGAACTTGGTATAGAACTTCTGGACCATGTCGTCCCAAGTTTTCACAGATCCGGCCTCCAATGTTCGGTACCATTTGTATGCTACATTCCCAAGAGTTTTCGGGAATTCTCGCATCAGCAGTTTGGGATCGGCTCCGTATGGCCCCATGACATCGATGAAACGCATGACATGTTCATGAGCGTTTCCGTTGACGTCCTCGAACTTATCCCATTTGGGAGCCTTGTACCCCGCCGGGTTAGGCATGAGATAGATCTCTCGTGGGATGGGTGGATCGTTGTCTAGCTTCGGGATGATGGTATCCGCGAACGACTGATGAGCCAAGATGGAGTCCACGCGCTTCTGCAGAGACGTCATGCATTCTGGAATGCTTCCCTCGTTAGTTGACGGAGGGATTGCCGTAGGCAGTGGCGACACATATGCCGCCGGAGGATTGGGAGTGTATTGACTACCCGCGCTTCCCCAGATTGTCGCTGGTGGAGGCAGAGTGTACTGCAGAGTTGGGTTGGACGCCAAAGCCGGGGGCTGAGAGGCGTGAGCAGTAGGGGGTAGCATTTGTGCTGTTGACCCTTGGACCGAAGGCAGCTGCGTGGCCGACGGTGGAGTTTGCAGATGAGGGTTGGGAGGCGTGGTCGACACTCCCAATCCTGGAGCGGTAGGGGTTCCTCCTCCCTGAGGGATAGCGGCGGCAGGTGGAGGATTTGGCGCAAGAGTGCCCAGAACGGCCAGGATCCGTTCTAACTGCGCGGATTGAGACTTGAGAGCTTTTGCCTGACTTTGGACAGTGGTGTCCAAAGACTCTAAAGTTGGCGCCTCGCCGGGAGTCGTCGGAGTACGGCGAGCCTCGTCTCCCGAGGGAGTTTCGGTGGAAGGAGATCGGTTGCTGACATCGTCCTCCTGAGACATGGTTGCTTTTGCTGGTAAGTTTCACGTCGGGTTCACCAAAATGTGGACAAGAGATTCCGGCAGGGAGACCTCCGTGTACACCGTACGTAGTGGATCAGGGATCGCACAGGAAGAGTAGGGGTGTGTGTAGGGAGAGAGCAAGTCAGTAGCAATGTCTGAGAGAGAGACAGAGGTTTGGCAGAGCTTCCGCGTATGGCAGTGTGTCCCCCTTTGTATGGAAAGGTTAACGATGTATATATACTGGAGAACATGACCGTTGTAGTGTGGTTAATGCGCCCATTAATGGCGGCTTAATTAGCTTAACCATAACGGCACGTTCGTCCGAGTATATAGGAACCGTTAGAGCACGTGGTGCGCGAGTACCGGAACCGTTACGAGGTTGACCGGGTTTGACCGGATTGACCGGGTTTATGGAGCTCGTGCCATAAATCTCTCAAAACAGTTACTAAAGGTCGCGCGCGGGCTTGGCTCGCACGCGACAGGGCTTACTCTAGCCTCCAGACCACAAAGTCCCTACAAGTCCCGTGCAGTGGTATGCGAGGGCTCTGTCTCGCAGCCCCCACATGGATCAGCTCGGCTGGTGATCCTGTGTGTGTGGAGCACAATATGGTGTGCTGGATGGTTGCCACGTGGCCTAGATCTGCCATGTCATAAAGCAGTATCTACAATCATGTTCTTCAAAAAAAAAGTTTCTTATTAGTACTTTCCGTATAGGGAATTTTAGGGAATTTAAAAGTGGGGGGAATAACACTGAGAATCAATCTCGGAGACACATCTTCTAACACAAAGAACAGAGACAATGAAAATTCATAGACACACAAAAACTGAGAAGAATTATACTCAATTTACTGAAATATTGCATCATCCAAAGATACGAAGCAAGAAAAATTGTGTTTGAACCATAGATGCAAATTCAAGATTAACTTAATGCCAACTCTAACCGATTCTGTAAAAGATATAGTCATCATAATAGAACCTGCAAAAACACCAACAAAAAATATACTAACAAATATTTAGAACCAGTCATCGTAATAGCATGAGCAGAAAGTCCTCAAACATCAAAATGAACGACATAAAAAATGGTCCGAGGAGCATGATGCACAGTGAAGAAGGCACATCATGTTGGAAGACTAACTGATATGGCATACAATCAACATGGTCATCTGCGACAGAACACAAAATACCACATGAGACCAAAAGGACTACGACCGATCTGGAAAGTGGTGAAGTATCCAATACCGTGTAAGATGAATTGGGCTTCGACAGCCACAATTTGCATTGCATTGCTATTCTTCTTTTTTTTAGCCCGGCCATGGCCATGCTATACTTTAATGTGATTCAACGTAAAGAAGAAATACAATTAACTGATACTGTGCGATACATATTATCTACTATGAAACCACACGTTTGGTCCACAAACTTTTCAAGTGACTCAAAATGAGATTAAACTCAATCATCATCAACAACAGTCTGTATCCTAATTGCAGATATTAGATTTTCTGAATTACAACTCATAAGAAACCAATGTACGAAGCGGAACATGGCAAAGATCAAGTTCCATGATCAATGGAAGAAGAAACCCAGAAATAAGATTAAACATATGAAGCTGAAAGGCTAATCAATTGTATAAATGTTATTCCCTGTTAGAATAAGAGTATACAGTTGGATTAAAGAAAGGAGGAGGTGAAGAAGTAACTTGGGGGGTACTAGTATTCATAAAGAAGAAGAGAGAATATGTAGTATTTGTGTAGGACAGTGGATCAAACAAATGCACATGGTATGAACCTACCTACCTACCATACCAAAGATGCCACTTATATGACCTTTAACAAATCCTACTAATTCATTCATAACAATCTATTATTATACCATCTTCAAGTTTCAATTATGGGAACCAAAAAAAGAAACACTCCAGACAGAGATTCTTCAAGTGGATCATTCTGAGGTGTTAAAAATGGAGTCATGGAACTAAATGCAGAATGTCATACAGTTCATACCCAACCAATACATAAAAGATAACTTATATTTCTTCCAACTCTTCCAACTACCAGATTTCCAAATCTGATATTTCTTCCAGAGTTTATTTACTTGTACACTCTAAATAAATTTCTAGAAAAATAATATTTCATACCATAAGCAGAAGGGTTTCTTCCACAGTGGACACAGGAATGGTCCTGCACTCCTGCTTGCAGAAACTATCTACCGCAAGGACTACATGGTTTCTTCACTAGTACCTAAGGTGAAAGATGCTATTTGAAATTAATATCCCAACCACTAGATCTAGACCAAGAGCCACCGGATTCAGTAGCTAATCAATGGAGGATCTTAGACAGTACTATATGTCGTCAATGCAGGGGGAAAGAAACTTGCAAAAAATTTGATACCAAAGGAGTACTTCAATAGGGTTACAAGAAATTGCCATTCTTCATCCCTTTGCTATCTATCTGCCATTCAAGTTCTTGGGTTAGGTGTAGAAGGAACGCATTGGAACATCCTAACCAAAACCTAAAGAAAGCTGAAGGAGTCGCCCCACGCAAACATTTTTTCTACCAACTAATACGAAGTCACACACATTGTTGAAACATTCAGTCCACATCAGTCTAACTGCAAAGATTGAATATGGGCGGCGACTAGGTAAATGTCCTGATCAATGGCAATAGATTTAAACAAAATGCATAACTAAAGCATAGAAATCAAGAACTCAATTCAGCAAACAAAGATATTTATGGGAAGTCAAGGGGATCATCATCAAACTCAATAAGCAAATAGTAAATAAGATGACCAATGGATTCAGAAATGAGAAATCTTATTAATTTATTAGATTATGAAAATTCAAGCCAGTTAGCTCGCCGAAAGAAAATTACATCTCCAGAACAGAGCAATCAAAACGCTACCAGCATATATTCTCCTACTTAAAATTCTAACCCAAACTATGAACAAACGTAGAAAGAAACTATGAAGAAGTGAAACAACAATCATTTTTATACACACAGATCAATAAATTACCCAATAGTAGTAGTCGATTGATCCCAACACCATCATCATCTGGCAAAAACACCCCAAATTTTGTTCTTCCCAAGGCTTTCCAAGAGCTTCTTAGACCCTTCAACCTCCGATTCATTAAGCTTCTGCAAGTGCGTGCAAGCACCAGCCGCAATCATTTGCTTGCGACACCTCTTAGAATGAACAAGTGCAGCCAACAAAGAAACTGGGTACTTCTTATCTAAGTTACGCGAAGATAGGTCTAATAGTTGAACTGCATTCACAATCCCTCTCTCTTCCTTTGCAAAAATCCTCCTATTAGGTGGGTAAACCATTAGAGAAGACAAAGCCATGGCGGCGGATTCCCTCTCCTCCACCGCCTTACCCTCTAACATCATGATCAACGGCGGAATACACCCGCATTCGCCTAATTCTTTCCTGGTTTTCATAGAAGTGTACGCTAGTTCATTAACCGCTTTAGCAGCCGCAATTCTAACCGATAAATTCCCACAACTTAATACCGAAATTAACCGGATTACGAACCCATCAGACACAAATATTGGTGCAATTAGGGGACATGAGGCTAGATTCTTTACCAGACTGACCGCCACTTCAAGACTCCGCGCAGTTAAAGCAGAGTCCCAATATCTTTTCAAGCTCTGTATCCCACCTTCTCTAGCTATCAACAGCTTCAATTGATCATCCTCTTCATCTGAGACCAAATTAGACAGACACCCAATTGCATTCTCTTGAGCTAAAGCTGTTCCCGAAGCTGCAAGTGAAAGTAGGACCAATACAGCATGCTCCTCGACAAAATTGTCCCTAATCTCGGCTACCGCGGCCAGGTTCCTGAGAACCCCGGCCGCGGCAGCCTGCGAGGGCGGGGTCCCGCCGTGGCAGATTTCCAATAGCGAGGAAATCCCACCGCGGGACCCAATTGCCCTCGCGTTGTCCTTCAATTGGGAGAGCAATTGAAGGGCAACACACGCCTTCTCCTTAGCATATCCTCCTCCCGACTCCACCACGCGGAGGAGGTTGTTAAGGAGAAGCAAACCCTCCGCGATTAGAGCGATTTTGCTCGACTCGATAACGGAAACCCTAGCAACGGCAGTTACTGTCTTCTCTTTAATCTCCGGTGACGAACTCGAGTCGAGCAGCTTTACAAGCACCGGAACTATCCCCTGAGAGACGGAAACGACGACGTTTTTGTCGTTTTCGTTGAGGAGCTTCAACATCGAGTCCATCGCCGAGTTCTTTGACTCGGCGGTCCCGATTTGAAGCCGAGTAATCAAATTACGGCTCTCTTTTTTTGTACTCGAAACGACGGCGTTTTCATTGAGGAGGCCGGACTTGATGAGGACGTCGGCGTCGGAGATGAGGCGGTCGACTTGGGCGGCGATAGAGTCGATTTGGCTCTGGGTTTTGAGCTTGCCGTTTGGGAGAGATGGGTTTTGGCAGATGAGGGAGAGAGAGAGGGCGTCGGAGAGGGTTTGGGTGACGGAGATGTGGAGGTCGGAGGTGAGCGTGTTGGTGGTGGTGGGAGAGTCGGAGGAGAGGTCGGCGAGGTGGGTTTTGAGATCGGTGAGTTTGGTTCGGATTAGGGACCATTTGGATTTGAAGGTGTGTACGAGAGGGATCGAGTCGAGGACTGTTTGAAGGAGGTCTTCTGGTGTTTTCATGGTGGGTTTCTCTGCAAATTACAGAGAGAGAGAGAGAGTGGAGAGTGGGCTATGTAGGGAAGAGCAGAGGCATGAGATTGTGCAGAAATAATTGGGAAGAAATGATGGGTGTGAAGATGAAGTGCAGTTACAGTGGAATCGGGTGATAACACGCTCCGAAGCGAAACGGGTCGGGTATGTTGTTAATGAGATAATTCTACCTGAAAAAAATAATTTTGAGTTATCAGATGTAAAGTTTAAATGGAATGTAATCTAATTCAGTTCAGTCTAGTCTAAAATTGAATTGAGAACACGAAATATGTATTCATGATGAGATGAGAATCCCACGAATATTTGTTAGGTGTGTGGCATGTATGCACACACTTGCTAATTTTGTTATGGTATAAATATCTAATGTAACTAAAAAAATGGGTGAGAAAATTAGAACAATCTGAATAGCTAGTAAAAATATGAAACTTTATAGTCCGCTCAGCATGATTTTACTCATAAAGACATATTTTTAGTCTTGTACACTTTTTCAGTTATGAATTTATGTAACGTACATACGTGACGAAGTTAACTTAATGTGACATAACGGCTATCAAAAGGCTAGAATAAAACTTTTGAACTCACAATGTGTGCACCTTCTGTTGCGGAAGCCACAACATTGTGTCATGGTCTCAAATGGTTAAACTCTAGACATCATCTTAATGTTGTGGTGGCTCGGATAGCACTAACATGGCGCTCACATTGCATCAACACATTCCGGGTTACGTAAACACGAATCGGTTCCGCGAGATAATTATTCAAGCAGCTAGTTTGGTGAATTTGAAAATCTTAAAAGTCCCCATGAGTGAGGTGATAGAGCAAGATCGCTTAGCAAAGAAGACTATGAGGATGTCTCGCCTTTTTTCAAGAGCGGAAATTGATTACCTTCTGTTTCCACTCTCTCCCTGCGTATGTAAAAGTTTTCTTGTTGTTATTTTTCTTAAATGTATGCAAATATGCATCTAAGATTAATAATAGTATAATTATACACGACTCCATTGCTTGAAAATTTATCTGTATATATTTGGTTTGTTTTTTGTGAATCTTATTGTTAAACTTTTAGGTCACTGATATGGCTATTCAAATATACAAGCAAATTAGATCGTGAATAGTGCACCAGAAAGACTAAGAAGAAACGAAGCTATACTATTACATGGTTGTGTTCCTTAATCTTAACATGAATGGTTTCTCAAAAAAAAATCTTAACATGAATGGTTGAATGAAAGGAGTCAACGGATCGTGGTGAACACGGGCGAGTAAGCGTAGAAAATTGCGTGGAGAGCGGGGCCGGGGACCTTTTTGCAATAATGGGAATAAGACTGGGGCATGGTTGTTATTGTTGACTTGTTGTTGTTGTGGAGGGAAGGAGACAAGGCAGATAGGTACATGACACAAAGATACACAAATATAGACTGCATTTTGCCCTAATTGAGGACTCCCCAAAATGTCTTCCCAACTTTAACAAGTTCTCATTATCTTTTTTCGAATTACCAGCTCATGATAACACTAAAAGCTAGTATTATTGGTCCCACTATCTTTACCACCTTGTTAAACGCCTTCTATCAAGTCATAAATTCATATCAGACCGTAATTTGTTTAGCCTGTGTTATACGGGGACATACACATACGGTGTTCAATTTCTTCTAATGAATGCCAACATTTCATGTGTCCTTTGTTTGGATGGTGTGGAATCCGCAACCGCTTACAAACCACCAGATAGGTAAACCAGTCTCAGAAAATTCGGATTGACAAGTTCAGAATTGAGAAGACCAATAGCAAGCATTGGTTTATCTTACGGTTCAAACTCAAGAACATCAGACAAATACTCAAATCCTAAAGAATGCAAGCCCGGCTAACTCAACTGCATCTCAAGAGATGAATCCAAAATTTTTGTTTGTGGACGTCGTAAGCTAACAATGAAAACAAAGGGACATGAGGTGTAATTCAGATAGACATTTTCTCTTTCACAGTAATTAACCAGTCAGAAGTGCAAGGACAAAATGTTTGTTTTTGTGATTGAATTAGTTTGGTGCGGTCTTTTTTCTGGATTTTAATCTAAAATATTTTTTATTGCTTTTTGGATTTTTTGTTATTGTTTGCTAGGGTCTTTTTTGAGTGAATTTTGATTTTTGTACTTTTAACTTGTAGTGTAAAGTTTGTGAAAGAAAAAAGTTAGGTTTGATAATCTTTTATGTGACTTTTTTCTTCAAATAATAAGCTACCGATAATGTATTCAACGCTCAATTATAATTGTTGTTGTTGTTGTTGTAGAGTATCTATCTATACTTCTATCTATATTAAAAAGTAGCATGATTTAACTAACTTATGATTTTTCAACCGTTAGATTAAATCAAGCACATCTCCACCATTAGATTTCACATACTTATTACATCTCTGACTGACATTTATATTATAAAATAGCATGGTTATCTAACTTATGATTTTTCAACCGTTAGATTAAATCAACCTCATCCCCACTTTAACAACTCGGGATCTCGGTTCAGGGTTAAAGAGACAATCGATAACCAAAAAGTAGAAGTATACTGTTAAGATTACAAGTAAACAAGTTCATTTGAAATGATAATGATAACAAGTACCATATGCTTTTAAACTCATTTAACTTTATTAAGACATATCAAGAGCCACAAACAACATCAATAGCGTAGTCAATTTTTCTTTCAAGTTCAATTAACCGTTAAGTTTAGATGAGGCATGCCCAGAGCCACCAGCGGATCGATGTAAACAGAGGGATCACGAAGTAATCACAAAGGGTTCCTTCTAGGGTCTATAAAACCCTATTTCACCCGAGGCTTAAGGGAGCCCATTCGTCAACCCCGCTCACAACATTAGCTAAAAGGCCTTAAGTGTCGACACCCCTATACCGTAGTGACCCTTACAAGTATAAGTAGCACTCTATAGCTCTAACCAACCCCTTGGCCTCAATACTTTGGTACATTTTGGCTCATCGGAGGCGGATTTGTGAACATTAAAGTTATATCCAATAATAAGAAGCATTGCTTCAATGGTCTTAGCCATAAGAAAATGGAGGATCGCTTGGCGCCTCCCATTACTAACACAACTCTATACATCGTCCTAAAACTATTAGAGGTATCTTATTTCTTCTCTTTCACATAAACAGGATCACATATCAACAGTTCACAAGTAATTTTCGAGAGCTCTCAAAGGAGATGAATAAAATAGTTTAACAACTTTCGAGTGGAAAAACATGCATTCTCATACTATTTCATATAACAAAGCGTTCATTCTAAAAATCCATACGCATACGCACATTTTGATAATTAAAGGTCGCATGTATGTACTTACCTCTGAGCCATGAAAAGGCGCAAAGCAAAGCTAGCACTCCTACAATGCTCGTCTCATATGAATCTGGGTCTCACAGTCAATGCAGCAGCACGGATAAATACGTCTACTTGGTACGAGCACAACGGCTGGATATAAACAAGTAAAGTATACGGTCTATTAGCATTTACCCTCTATATGAGGCTGTATGCAAGAATGCAATGGAATGCGGGTCATGCAGGCTAACTTGACCAAAATGCCCCTAATACTTTGAAACTGTCCAGTACACTCCCTGACTGTGCCTGGACCACATGTTTCCCTCACACTGGCCCAACAACATGCAAGAATGACTCTTAACTCATCCATATGAACTTAGCATTGATATCTACAACTTTTTGTTAATTACACTTAGGCCCCTAAAGTTTGTTAAATTCACAGAAAGACTCCCACCATTGAATTGGTCACTCCCGAGTCAAATACTTCCTTATTAAGGCTCCAAATATCCTTCTAAGTCAGGTTGTTGGTCTCAAAACATTAACTTTGTCTCAAGTAGTTCATGTGAAGTTTTAATTAAATGCACATAGGCCTCGAAGTTTTGTAAAACTGCAAAAATGCCCCAAATGTTGACTTGGTCAACCCAAACGAGGAATTACATACGGGTACTCCAAATACGCATACAAGACATGCTGACAAACTCCAAGTTACTAAACTATCATCAATTCAAAATTTAAGTAAAATGACTATTTTACCCCTCCTATACAGTTTAGTCAAACTTGGGTTTTTGCACAGTCAAACTTGGTCAAATTTAGTATTCAGACTTAGAATATGAATACGAACAAGTTTCGTGAAGAACGCTAAGCCCAGAAATGTCGTTAAAATTGTCAAAACGGAAATTCAAAGATAGCGAAAAGTCATGTTAAGTAGTCGACTTCGCGACTGATTTCTGATCCGTTGGGAAGGAGTTCTGACAATCTAGAAATAGGGTTTTGAAGATGATAGTTCAAGGATTCCTGAACATATTTGAACTCCTAAAGACTCCAAGTATTCAAAGAGATATCGGTAGTCAAAGTTGGATGAAAATTACGATTCAATACTTAGTGCAACAACCCCCAAGTTGTAGAGAACTACTTTCGTAAAAGACACCTAGCTCCCCAATACATGATTCTCAAAACGATCAATATAAACACGAATTCGAGGCATAAAGACATGATTTTGATGACTAAAAACGACTTAGGAGGTAATTTAGGACTTACCCACACCAAGAATTGCAAGAAACGGCGAAGAAACAAAGCGGGTCGGGTTGTCGAAAAATCGCCGGAAAGTGGAGCTCGACCGGACGGTTTCCGGTGGTTCTTGGCCGCGATTGAGAGCTCCAACAGTTTGGTCGGACCCTATAGAGTCTAGGGAGACCGAGAGAAATAGGTGGGTGGCGCTATTTTGGTTGGGCCAAGGTTTCGCCGGAAGCTATGGAGCTTCGGCGTCGGAGGTGGCGGCTGTGAGCTATCTCCGCTGCTTTATGTGGCTTCTGGTCTTTCCTGTGTTCGAATTAGAGATAGAGAGATCAAGAGATCGAGAGAAGAAGAAGAAACAGAGGAGTTGAGGGTTTCGGGTCTTCTTCCCCGACGACGGCAGCGGCGGTGATGGTGGCGGCCTTTGGCCGCTGCTAGCTGCTGCTGCTGCTGATGCTCTCTGTTTTCAACTCACAGAGAGAGAGAGAGAGAGAGAGAGAGAACGGGACAAGAACAGAGAGGTGGTGATGGTTTGGGTTGTTGTTCCCGTCGGTATCGACGGCAGTGGTGGTGGCGGCAGCTGGGTTTCCTCACCTGCTGCTGCTGCTGTGGTGCTCTATTCTCTCCAGAACAGAGTGTGAGAGAGAGAGAGAGGGTGAGGAAACAGAGAGTTGGGAGGTGGTGGTGATGGAGAGCTTGAAGGTGGTGGTTATGGTGGACGGAGAGGAGGAAGGAGATGAAGGTGAAGATGGTGATGATGATAGTGATGTTGGTCATCAGCTTGTGAGGGAAGAGATGTTCTTAAATAGGTGGATGAAGGAAGCTTTTGGGGGAAGATTGGGTGAAGTCTTCTTGGAGAAGATGAGATTTTTGGTGGCTTTTGGTGGAAGGATGGTGAAGACTTGCTGGAGAAAATTTGAAGTTGTTTGAAGGTGATTGGGAGAAATATTAAGGTGTGGGTGGCACACCGACGGGTAGTGTACTCTAGCACAATTCACACACTAAATCTCGCGGTGATTTAACACGCGTTAAAACTTAAAATAAAACAATCATGTTTTAGTTTACAATTAATAACTTAATGTTTCTCTAAAATTTTCACACAATATTAATACGGTAAACTACCCAAATATTATATATATACATATATATTTATTTATCTATCCAAATTACTATTTTACCCTTAGATTTTAGACGGGGTATTACATCCTCCCCCCCCTTAGACTAAGCTTCGTCCTCGAAGCTTGGACGGGTGTCTAGGGTCTCACGGGTTTCGTAAATGAGACGCACCGAGATTAAAGTCAGAGTGCTTACCTTTTGTATTGTTCAGTGCTTGAGCCTCCGTTTTACTTAACACAAAAATTCTTCCAGGTGGCCTCTGGTCGTTTCCCTGAGTGGTGTTCCCTCCATTCCTGTTCCTATTGTTTCTAGTCTCATCGTTTTCCTTGGTGACTGCATTCCTATTCTGACCTCCATTCCTGTTGCCATTTCCATTGTTGTTATTGTTGCGAAACTGGTTTCCCCCATTCTGATTATGACGCTGTCCTTGCCCGTTGCTTCCTTGCTCATTCTCAGCTGCCATCCTCCTCCTACAGTCAGAAGCTATGTGGCCTTTGATGCCACAAAACCTGCAAGTCAGGGCCGAGCCTTCACAAGTGTATCCTCTATGATTATAGCCACACCTGTTGCAATTGAGGTTGCGTTGCTGGTTTCGATTGTCTCCATTTCCCCAATTCTGATTACCTCCAACATTGGCTGGCTTGGGTCGTTTGTCCGCCCTTTGGTTACTCCTGCCTTGTCCATAGTTGTCATCCTCTTGGCCTTCCGCTTTTCTCTTCTTTTGTTGTGTCATCACCTGATCGACTCTCCAGATGTTGGCAGCTACTCCATACGCCTCAGAAAGTGTGTCGTATGTTCTGGTGAGCATGGTCCTCTGAATCTCAAGTTTCAGACCTCCGATGAAACGAGTGACCAAGCGCCTTTCGGTAGGTACAGTATCTTCTGCGAAACGAGCTAACTCCACGAACTTGTCGTAGTATTCAGTCACCGAATCATTTCCTTGCTTTAGTGCAATGAACTCCTGATACTTATGCTCCTTAACATGCTCCGGATAAAAGGCGACTCTCATTGCAGTCTTCAGGGCCTCCCAGTTAAAACCTTCCTGAGCCATGAACCTTGCTCGATTGGCAGTCCACCAGTTGTCAGCTTTTCCCTTGAAGTAGAACGCTGCCTCCTTAACCATTCTAGCTTCCGGGCATTCCATGGCCTGGAAAATCTTATCGAATTCCCTAATCCAATTCTCAAGTAGCACAGGATCTTCTTGCCCAAAAAAGCAACTCGGGTTCCGACGAGCTATCTTCTTAGCCCAATCAGGTTCTTGTTCAACGGCAACATTGTTATTGTTGTTCTGGTTGTTGTTGTTCATTGCCTGAACAAACTGGTCCATATGGCCGATCAACTGGACCACTTGTGGGTGTAGGGCTTCTTCTCCTTCCATTTCTTAGTTTCGAGAGGTAACGGTACTCCTAGTGATGACGTACCCCAAACGATTCCTTATCGCAACACACGTACTTCCCCAAATAACAGGTCACAACTAATAAGTATTCAATACCAACTAATCACACGATATATCTCAGCGAGATATACAAAAGAACACACACACATACAGGATACTAGAGATACGGTTTCATAACCATATACCGTATTGGTATTAGGGTCTCAACACGAAACAACTTAAAGTTAGATAACACGTAGCAACTTGTCAAGAAAGAGGAAGTAACCAAGAACTCCCCAAATACCCGGCGTTTCCGTATTTTATCTTTCCCTAAGTTCATTTTAGGTTACCCTACAGGTTTTAATCCCGTGTTGGAACGAACTGCTCTGATACCACCTGCAACAACCCCCAAGTTGTAGAGAACTACTTTCGTAAAAGACACCTAGCTCCCCAATACATGATTCTCAAATCGATCAATATAAACACGAATTCGAGGCATAAAGACATGATTTTGATGACTAAAAACGACTTAGGAGGTAATTTAGGACTTACCCACACCAAGAATTGCAAGAAACGGCGAAGAAACAAAGCGGGTCGGGTTGTCGAAAACTCGCCGGAAAGTGGAGCTCGACCGGACGGTTTCCGGTGGTTCTTGGCCGCGATTGAGAGCTCCAACAGTTTGGTCGGACCCTATAGAGTCTAGGGAGACCGAGAGAAATAGGTGGGTGGCGCTATTTTGGTTGGGCCAAGGTTTCGCCGGAAGCTATGGAGCTTCGGCGTCGGAGGTGGCGGCTGTGAGCTATCTCCGCTGCTTTATGTGGCTTCTGGTCTTTCCTGTGTTCGAATTAGAGATAGAGAGATCAAGAGATCGAGAGAAGAAGAAGAAACAGAGGAGTTGAGGGTTTCGGGTCTTCTTCCCCGACGACGGCAGCGGCGGTGATGGTGGCGGCCTTTGGCCGCTGCTAGCTGCTGCTGCTGCTGATGCTCTCTGTTTTCAACTCACAGAGAGAGAGAGAGAGAGAACGGGACAAGAACAGAGAGGTGGTGATGGTTTGGGTTGTTGTTCCCGTCGGTATCGACGGTAGTGGTGGTGGCGGCAGCTGGGTTTCCTCACCTGCTGCTGCTGCTGTGGTGCTCTGTTCTCTCCAGAACAGAGTGTGAGAGAGAGAGAGAGGGTGAGGAAACAGAGAGTTGGGAGGTGGTGGTGATGGAGAGCTTGAAGGTGGTGGTTATGGTGGACGGAGAGGAGGAAGGAGATGAAGGTGAAGATGGTGATGATGATAGTGATGTTGGTCATCAGCTTGTGAGGGAAGAGATGTTCTTAAATAGGTGGATGAAGGAAGCTTTTGGGGGAAGATTGGGTGAAGTCTTCTTGGAGAAGATGAGATTTTTGGTGGCTTTTGGTGGAAGGATGGTGAAGACTTGCTGGAGAAAATTTGAAGTTGTTTGAAGGTGATTGGGAGAAATATTAAGGTGTGGGTGGCACACCGACGGGTAGTGTACTCTAGCACAATTCACACACTAAATCTCGCGGTGATTTAACACGCGTTAAAACTTAAAATAAAACAATCATGTTTTAACTTACAATTAATAACTTAATGTTTCTCTAAAATTTTCACACAATATTAATACGGTAAACTACCCAAATATTATATATATACATATATATTTATTTATCTATCCAAATTACTATTTTACCCTTAGATTTTAGACGGGGTATTACACTTAGAAAAATTCAATAGTGTTTCACGAGTTCAAACTAGCAACTTTAATCTCGTTTTGTGAGAAATCTGTTACAAATTTGAACATGACCCAAAGAGGACAAAATGAAGTATTGTATACCATATTACACAAGAGAAAACAGATCTACATTTCAGTAAGTTTTGAGGGAGATACGAGGGTAAGAAAATGGGTGTTTCACCATGACTTTCCATAAGAATTTTTTGGGCACTTGACAGCCAAGAACACATCAAACACCTCGCTAACTAGCCATGTTCAAGCCTAATTTCAGGGGGGTTAGAGATCGAATTGGACCAAGAAATTAAAACAAAACTTGTAGCCAACATACCTAGGATTACGCAGGAAGAAACTGTGCATGATTTGGACAAGAATTGAGGGAGTTACAAGCATTTTAACAAAGGTAGTTTATGAACCGAAAACACATGAACTCCAAGAATCAAACATCTATAATTTGTTGTTACACTCATGATGTGATGATGAAAATGAGTTCATGACATGATTAGGAGCATGATAAGGCTTTCAATCGATCAAAACAAGCAAGAATTGAGGTCGTACCGAGTTTTGCGCTTTTCCGGTGGCCATGGCGGATTCCGGCGATTTGCCGACCGGTTTCAGTGCACCTACGGCCTTCCTAGCTGATTCTGAGTTGGTGGATGGGTTTAGCGACGTCCAGGAGGTACAGGGAGGTCTTCAGGGTGAGAAGAAACGCCGGGAACGAAGAGAATCCCCAAGTTCCGGCCACCGGTTGTGTTCCCGTTAGGTTTCCAACCCCAAAGTCCGGCGGGGCACAAACGGTCGGCTTAGAGCGCGATATTGGGCTCTACAGGTGCGGAATCAACCCAAGATTTGAAAAACAAGGTTCAATTAGATCGAAAAACAACAAAAACTAAGAATTTGGCAGAGGAAAAGCTCGGGTTCTTTACCTTTGAATGTGGTTTTCTCTCTCAATACCCAGTAAAACTTCGAATTGATTTGTGCATTTTGATCAGCGGACCGAGGGGGTACTGCGGTAGGAGCAGTTTTTGATGTAGAGGAAGGGAGAGGTGGTTGCCTTGGTGGTGGTGGTGGTTTCATGGTGGAGAGGAATGAAGAAGATAATGAGAGATGATGAGGAAGAGGGAGATGGTTTCTCTCCATGATCTGATGGTGGAGGAGAAGGTTCATCAGCTACCACCTCACTATTGACGTGTCAAAATGAGATTGCCAATTGGCTCTCATGCAAAGGGGGTGAAAGTGTATTTTTGCCAAACTCTAGGGTATAGACTAGAATTAGAGGTTCTACTTACTTTTGCAGAATTCTACTACCACCCCGAACATTTATAGTGCCTCAAATTCATCCCAACGACTCCCAAATATTACAAACACTCCGAAGTTCCAACTTTAAAGCCGTGAAAAAATATTTACAAAATCGCCCCCAAAGTCTTGATATTGCACTAAAAATTCTCTCGGGAATTAGGAGTATTACACCCACCATTAGATCTCACCTACTTATTACATCTCTAACATATGATTTTGGTGAAACCTTTTTCACTAGACATGAATGCCCTTCTCACTAAAGAAAAAAAAAAGTTGTGGTGGGGTAAAATTAAAAATCACATGAGAACCGTCATTTGATAACTACCCACTAACCCATTAACTTTCACCCAATATCCCCAACATTTATCATTTTCTAAAAACTCTATTCGTTATTATTAGATCGTGGAAAAAATTGTGTTTGCACACACAATGGGTGTGCCAAATATTCTAGTGATCATCTATTTCGGTATGTGTTGTGGTATTGGTACTGAGAGCTGGGTTTGTTGTGTCGGGGGTGTTGGTAGTCAAGGCAGCGTTGATGAGGAAGATGTGGGGCTAGTTTGTTTTATTATGTAAAAATCAGGGTTAACAAAATCAATTCGATTTTTGAATGATGAAATTATATCTCAAAAACAGGATTGATAGAAGGGTAGTTTGTGTCACAACTTTGGCTCAAGAGAGGGATGATTTGGAATATAATCTAGACAATAGGATAACGATATGGTAATTTGTCATACCTGAAGAATGGTTTATCTAATATAAACCATTTCTAAACACATCTTAGTTGAAATGGGGAGACCATTTGCTAGAATTAGTCCGTGACACAAATGAATCATTACTTACTAGTTACTACTGATTCCATAACAGTGAACTATTACTTGCTATTCAATCCTTACACTGGGTAGTTTTACAATTCCAAGATAAGCCAAAAGCAAAGAGAAGGCGAACACAATATAGAAGAATGAGTTGATGGCTGAATTTGTACGTGGTGGATTGTATGTCAACTTTGCGTCAAGAACCGTATCATTAGAGGTTGGACGGTGGTTTATTAGTGCCCATTTAGTATTCTTCAATTTCTCGTGTTAACTATTTATAACTCTGTTTTTCTTGCACGTATAGAACGGATATGCAGTAACCAGCAATATTTATTTTCAACAACACCGTGAAGAATCACTATTGTGTGCCATCACACCAATGTCTAAATAGGCATTGTTCACAACTTATTACACATGAACAAATGAGATGTTGAAACAACCCCATGTATATCATACATGCACTTTGTGTTGTTCATTATCTACCATTGCATTCTTCTTAAACCTTGGCTAGTGCGACAGATTACAATACAACTTTTGGTCGCATAGTCACAAATCACAAGATCCTCTTAAAGGATCGAGGATAATACTAAAGAGTTGCCATTAAGCAATTAAGCATGCATGTACACGTAGAATAGAAGATTTAGCATCTACGCCTTTCTGCATTGGGAAAGCCACACAAGTCTTTTTTAACATGGAATAATCTACTAGCTATTCTGGTCAAAATCATAAGGATATTAATTAATTGTAACCTACCAATGTAGTTAATTAAAACCAAAATTACGTTTTAAGAACTAATAAATATGTTGATTGTTTACAATTGACTTGTGGTCGATTCCTTCATCATACGGCATTGTTTTGTAGTAGTTGGAGGTTGTTGTGTTATGACCAGTGAGATGCCAACATTTGTTAATTTGGCGACCGGAGTACATTGATCTTATTCTACATATAAATCTTATTGATGGGGTCATGTGTTCATGTTAGAGAGAAGCACTAAAAATAACAATTTTAGTAGGGAAAATTTGATTAACATATCATGACCAAGAACGTAGAGAAAGCAAATCAAGAAGGCAAATAATACAGAAATTAGATACTGTATGAAAGAAAAGAAAGAGCGTGACATACCTCTGTTCACGATAGAACAGGTAAAAGATGAAAGCAGCTGAGTCGCCAGGTCTTGCGAAGAAGGCCTGACTGCTCTTGAAGAAATAATCGCCCCCACTTACGCTGTATTGGGATCCGGCGATAATCCTTCCAGGATAAAACAGCTCTGATCCTCCTCGTTACAGCAGCGATGAAGATCAACTTCGACTCGCACCTCAGTTCGCCAGAGAAAGTGAGAATTTGTTTCTGATGAGAGATGAACCAGAGAAAAACGTACAGCCGTGATCAAACGTTTTGATTATTTCAATTAGATTAATACATCAGTTTTTGGTAAAACTGATCGTTCTAATTGATTGTCAATCAATCCGTTTAATGCCCATTAATCCCACATTAAAACGGTCAAAAAACAGTCAATTAAAATTAATCACCCAATAAACTGGTGAGTAATAAAAATTAGCTGTATCATAACCTCTCGCTGGGTCGCCTCGCGTACGCGAGACGCCGAGACATTTCGCCCAAATCGCCCTTCGACCCGACCCGGTCCGGTCCGGTCCGGTCCGACCCGACCCGACCCGAGTCGAGTCGAGTCGAGGCGAGGCGTGGCGAGGCGAGGCGGCGGCGCGCGCGTGTGTGTGTGTGCGCGAGGCACACAATAACACCCATGGCTCTCCACACACCTTAGTAGTTATACACTACCCTTGTGTGTGAAACCAAATATACCCACCTACCACCACTTTGAGCAACAATGTGGGACTAATAATGCTCTTGGTTTCAAGCTTCTTCAAGCTACCAAGAACATCACCATTTCTCAATGGATTTAACATCCAACTTCCAACAATCCCCCACAAATCCATGCAGAAATGCATTCAGGATTCTCATCATGACTTGTTATTCAGAGTCGGTACCCTTCCGGGTTTGAACCCTCCTAAGTCCTCTACTTCGATGATTACCGGATTAAGATGGAATATTTCACCTTGAATCTTTATCCGTAAGGTGTAATCATGCTCCATAGACGACGACAAGTCAAAGGCTATGGTGCCAATCTACGGCTTTGAGACATTAATGGTCCTGTCTCGATCCTGTTCGTCGAATGCTTCAAGGAATAACCCTTTCCTCTAATTGCGACCGCACAATTACATTCGCTTAGCTGGGCATCTCCAGAGATGACTGCCCTCATCTCGTCAAAATGACTTGACCCCATTCAGAGTTAGAATAACTCTTGCTACACTGGCAGAAACAGTACCTTTTTAGGTTTACAGGGGATAGACTCCGATACAATTGTATCATCTATGTAGCAAAGGTACTACCAGTTCATCCTCACAGCTTGTTATTACCACATTGAATACACTTTTGAGGGATCTCCTCTCATGTGTATTGGGTTCCCACTGTTGATGAACTACGATGGGTTGTCAGTCCCATCCCCAACCTCGACTTAAGAACCACTGCAGGTTCCAGTCCTTTAGTCAACGGATCAGCTATATTATTCTGAGTTCCTATGAACTCTACAGCTATAATCCTATCAGACACCAAACCCCTTATAGACTTTAGTCTAACTTGGATGTGTCTCCTTGTCTTAGCATTATACTTTTTACTGCTGATCTTGTCGATAGTCGTCCGACTATCACAATGAATAGCAATAGCAGGAAGCGGCTTGCTTACTACAGGTAACGCGGACATAAGTCCGTGTAACCATTCAGCCTCCGTCCCCGTGGCATCAAGCGCACACAACTCAGCCTCAAAAGTAGACCGAGTCACTATCGTCTGTTTGGTCGACTTCCAGGATATTGCTCCACCAGCCAAGGTGAACACATATCCAGTCACTCCATTGGAACCAGACTTCTTAGCTATCCAACTTGCATCACTGTACCCCTCAAGTACACCAGGAAACCTCCTATAGTGTAAACTTAGGTAAATTGTGCCTTTCAGATATCTAAGCACTCTATCAAGAGCATCCCAATGAGTCCTGTTTGGACAGCTCGTATATCTAGCCAACTTAGACACAGAATATGAAATATCTGGTCTAGTACAGTTAGCAAGATATTGCAAACTCCCAATAATCTGAGAATACCTTAATTGAGACACAGGAACACCTGAAGAATTCTTGACTAAGGCAACTTTAGAATCATATGGTGTACTAGCGATTCTACACTGTGAATAACCATACTTCTCAAGTATAGATTTCTCTATATAATGAGACTGAGATAAGGTTATTCCCTCAGCTGACTGAGTCAACTTCAGTCCAAGAATCACACTAGCCTCACCCATATCTTTCATCTCAAAATGCCTTTTCAAGAAAGCTTTCGTCTCATTAATAATCTCAATATTGGTTCCAAACAACAAAATATCATCCACATATAGGCATAAGATCACACATTCACTACCTTTAACTTTGGAGTAGACGCACTTGTCACTATCATTTATTATAAAACCGAATGGCAATACAGTTTCATCAAACTTTTTATGCCAATCCCTGGGAGCTTGTTTCAAGCCATAAAGAGACTTGATTAACTTACATACTTTCCTTTCATTGCCTGATGCAACAAATCCCTCAGGCTGATCCATATAAATCTCTTCTTCAAGATCACCATGAAGAAAAGCTGTCTTAACATCCATCTGATGGATGGTCAGACCATGGACAGAAGCCAATGCTATAAGCATTCGGATTGTTGTCATCCTTGCAACCGGAGAGTATGTATCAAAGTAATCAATTCCTTCCCTTTGCCTAAAACCTTTAGCCACCAGTCTAGCCTTGTACTTATCTATTGAACCGTCAGGGTTCAACTTCCTTTTAAAGATCCATCTGCACCCGATAGTAGAACACCCAGGAGGGAGGTCAACTAACTCCCATGTTCCATTAGAAACAATAGAGTCAATTTCACTCTTTATAGCGCCCTTCCAATGCCTAGATTCCGAAGAATCCATAGCCTGCCGGAAAGTTAAAGGTTCGTCCTCGACATTGTAAGTGACGAAGTCACTTCCAAAATCCTTGACAACCTTAGCACGCTTACTCCTTCTAGGTTCTTCTACCTCCTCAGGTACAGATCTACTGCTTGATTCCGCCCCCACATTTGTTATCTTTTCCACATGATCAGGAATAGAACTAGATGTGTGAGGTGGATTATCATTAGTAGCATCTTGAGGTAAACCAGTCTTCATGGGGTATACATCCTCAAAGAATGTAGCATCACGAAATTCAACTATCGAGTTAGCCACTATACCGTCTATGTCAGATTTTAACACCAAAAATCTCATAGCCGTAGTGGTTTCTCGATAGCCCAGAAAGATACAATCAATAGTCTTAGGACCTAGCTTCTTTCTCTTGTGTACAGGTACAAGTACCTTTGCAAGGCACCCCCACACACGAAGATAATTCAGACTAGTCTTCCTGCCTTTCCATAACTCATAGGGTGTTTTCTCTTTGTGTTTCAGAGGGACTCTATTCAGAATATGGCAAGCCGTATTCAAAGCCTCTCCCCACATGTATTTAGGCAACCCAGAGTTCAATAGCATACTATTAATCATATCAGAAAAGGTTCTGTTCTTTCGTTCAGCAATCCCATTGGACTCAGGTGTGTATGGAGGAGTAACTTCATGAACTATTCCATTGTTTGCACAAAATTCATCGAACGCGTTACTCGTATACTCACCACCTCTATCGGATCTTAAACGCTTAAGTACCTTACCAGTTTGTGTTTCAACTTCAGTTTTATAAACAATAAACTTACTAAGTGCTTCATCTTTATGTTTAAGCAAATAAACATAACAGTATCTACTACAATCATCTATAAAAGTAATGAAATATCTACATTGGTCCTTTGTCAACACACCACCAAACTCACAAATGTCCGTGTGCACTAAATCTAACAAGTCTGAATCCCTTTCAACACTATGAAAAGGTTTCCTTGTTTGTTTAGCAGACACACAAACTTGACATTTATAATTCTTTTCTATGGTGTGCTTTGGTATCAACTCTAAATTCATCATATTCTTTAGAGCACCAAAATTTAAATGACCAAGTCTAGCATGCCACAAATTTGATGATTCAACACTATTAACAGAAGGAACAATACCATTAGCAAAATTTCCCAAAACGGGTTCAGCATTTATTACAAATAAACCATTGGACAAATAGCCCTTGCCAAAGAAAGTACCAGTATGAATAAGGACTACTTTATTACATTTAAAAGAAATCTCAAAACCACTAGCTACTAAACGGCTTCCACTTATTATATTTCTACGAACAGAAGGAACATGATGCACTCTTGTCAGGGACAGGATACGACCCGAAGGAAACTTTAGGTCCACGTTTCCTAATCCAAGCACTTGTGCAGCATTCGCGTTCCCCATCGTCACTGTCATGCCACTACTCTGTTGATAAGATACAAATAAACTAATATCAGCACAAACATGCACATTAGCTCCAGTATCAATCAACCATTCGTTAGACAGATATGTGGAAAATAGCTCAGGGTTGTAGGTAACATACCGGCCAGTGTCGGTTTCAGAAGCAGAAGCTTCACCAACAACCATGTTCACCACAGCCTCACTCGTGGTTCCAAGCACCGTATTTGCTTGTGCTACCACATTGGTTTTCTTTGATTTCTTATTTGGGCAGCCCTTACTGAAGTGTCCAACCTGTCCACAAACCCAACAAGATTTGCTTCCCTTTGGTTTCTTGGCCTTGACCGTGTCATCTTTTGGTTTATCATCTTTTGGCTTATCATTTTCATCCTTCTTAACAGTGTTTTTCCTTTTCTTTCCAGCAGTAACAACATTCACCTTCGCACTACCTGGTTCAGTCGGCATCACATGTCCTTGTTTGGACTTGTGTTGCTCTTGCACCGAGATGTCCAGCATGAGGTTAGTCCAGGTGATTTCTCCTTTCTGTCTTTTCAGGGAGAGACAAAAATCTTCCCAAGACTTTGGGAGCTTCTCAATCACACACATAACCAGAAACTTTTCAGGAAGATCCATACCGGATTCCTTCAAAGCATGCACAATCATCTCAAACTCGTGCACCTGCTCAGTCATGGACTTATTGTCCACCAGTTTGAAATCAAGAAATTTAGACACAGAATATTTTTCCAGACCTTGTGAGTCAGTATTATGTGTCTCATTCAGCTTTTCCCATAAAAGCTTTGCAGTGAATGAATCTGATGAATAAACATCAAACAGAGTATTCGACAGAGCAGCAAGAATTGCCGCTCTAGCCACTCCATCCTTTTCAGTCCACTTCGCAAAGGCCTTAATGGAATCAGGCTTTTCTTGATCCACTACTGGTTTCTCATACTCCACAACCGGCCATAAACCCTTTATAGTTAACCACAATTTCAGCTTTTTCTGCCAACGAGAAAAGCCAACACCACCGTTGAATTTTTCTGGTAAACCAGTCAATTCAACAGCTTGTGGAAACGTATAAGTGGCCCAATCAATAGCCACGGCAGGAGCAGATGAACCGGGAACAGTTTTCTCAGTTTCAGTAGTCATATTGTTAAACAAATTACGTATTATTTCTTCAAGAATGTTAGAGAGAAGCACTAAAAATAACAATTTTAGTAGGGAAAATTTGATTAACATATCATGACCAAGAACGTAGAGAAAGCAAATCAAGAAGGCAAATAATACAGAAATTAGATACTGTATGAAAGAAAAGAAAGAGCGTGACATACCTCTGTTCACGATAGAACAGGTAAAAGATGAAAGCAGCTGAGTCGCCAGGTCTTGCGAAGAAGGCCTGACTGCTCTTGAAGAAATAATCGCCCCCACTTACGCTGTATTGGGATCCGGCGATAATCCTTCCAGGATAAAACAGCTCTGATCCTCCTCGTTACAGCAGCGATGAAGATCAACTTCGACTCGCACCTCAGTTCGCCAGAGAAAGTGAGAATTTGTTTCTGATGAGAGATGAACCAGAGAAAAACGTACAGCCGTGATCAAACGTTTTGATTATTTCAATTAGATTAATACATCAGTTTTTGGTAAAACTGATCGTTCTAATTGATTGTCAATCAATCCGTTTAATGCCCATTAATCCCACATTAAAACGGTCAAAAAACAGTCAATTAAAATTAATCACCCAATAAACTGGTGAGTAATAAAAATTAGCTGTATCATAACCTCTCGCTGGGTCGCCTCGCGTACGCGAGACGCCGAGACATTTCGCCCAAATCGCCCTTCGACCCGACCCGGTCCGGTCCGGTCCGGTCCGACCCGACCCGACCCGAGTCGAGTCGAGTCGAGGCGAGGCGTGGCGAGTGTGTGTGTGTGCGCGAGGCACACAATAACACCCATGGCTCTCCACACACCTTAGTAGTTATACACTACCCTTGTGTGTGAAACCAAATATACCCACCTACCACCACTTTGAGCAACAATGTGGGACTAATAATGCTCTTGGTTTCAAGCTTCTTCAAGCTACCAAGAACATCACCATTTCTCAATGGATTTAACATCCAACTTCCAACAGTTCAATCTAGGAGCTGAAGTCATTAGAGGAGAAAATTATTATGAAAACTTGTGTTCGAAGAACAGGCTTGAACTTCCTTAGTTCCAATTTTAGAACCAGACCACTTTGTGTAGTGAGAGGGACTCGAGAGAATAAATTTTGCCTCAGATAATGTAAGATGCAAAGTTATTTGTGGCATGTCTTTCTTTACACAACTGGATTGGATTGGATTGAACGTGATTAAATTAATCGGATTAGACTACGTTTCGTTTTGTGCAGTATTAACTCAAATATTACACTATTCATAGTCAATACAGGTAATCTCCATGAGGAGACTAGACTAATTTAGGATATTAAGCATATTTTTGAATTTAAATAATTAAATGCCATATATATATATATGCGAGGGAGTTAAATGCTATATTTTCATTGTTTGTTATATTTATTAAAAAAAAATACATGTATTAAAAATTGTTCCAAACCATGCACATCATTATGTGGAACACTGGAATGAGTGCCTTCATTCTCTTCACAAAACTAAAGTTTTGATAGAGATTATGTAGGCCCAGAATCATCAACATGTTACAGCCTCGAAGCCCAATACAAAAAATGGACTAAAATCAGTATGCTAGAAGCCCAATAATATGCAGATGTCATATCACTCCACCTTCGGACTGGGGTTGTCATTGGCCTAACTGGATAACAGTCTAAAGTGGTCCAAAGGACACCTAAGTATGGTATAGCATTCATGCGTTCCAATTGTTTTTTTTTTTTTTTTTTTTTTTTTTTTTTTTTTTTACTGTTTTTTTTTTAAATGCCCATGCGTTCCAAATTTTATCCAAATTTGGTTGTGAATATTGATGAATATCTCAAACTACAACTCCTGCAACACTCACACAGCAGCTAAGGTGATAGTTCAAGTGGTAGAGCATTGGAAGCCTCTGCATGAGGTTCCGGGTTCGAACCCGGTTGACGACAAAACTATTTCTTAAAAAAAAAAAAAAAAAAAAAAAAAAAAAAAAAAATAAACTGACACAAGATCACTCTAAAGTGATTCAAATGATATGACATTTTCAGTTCCCATCGTTTAATTCTACGCCTGGTAATTTTGAGATCACTCCTTGGTTGGTTAGGGTGACATGCTCGCTTCTAGCCAAATAGTTTCCTGTAAATGTTTTCCCTTGTTTCGGTGTTTGGTTCACTAATTGTCTTGTAAAATATATTTTTTTTGTAAAATGTTTTCGCTCAAATGAAATGATTTAAATTGTTAAAATCCGCAAGCCATTTTCCGGATAGTGAATGAGCATGACAACAACTCATACAAATACCTCCACCACTAAGAACCACCATTGCCGCCACCACTTCCACCGCCAATGCCATAGCCGCCCACTGGCACTACCACCAACAATTAATTTATTTATTGTTAGATGTAATTTTTTAATGATATCTAATGCACAAGCAACCGACACACGAGAAAATGATTGCAGATATAATTTTTTCACGAGAATTATTTTACGCGTAGAATATTTTCTTTTGTAAACCATTTTACTGTCAACCAAACGGACATGAATGCGCAGTTGTGGTCGCATGATTCAAGTCGAGTAGGATCAACATATTTTGTCGGTCACGCCCACTCTTCCCTTGGCTTTCGGATCAAGGGATACTTTTTAGAAACGGTTAAGGAATGGGCGGTATGGGGCGCAAGGGCGTACTTATGTGTATATTAGAAACTTATGAAAAATGGATATACTAATAATAATTTATATAGTTGTACTAAGAAAAGTGTAGCAAGTTTTTCAACATTGTATCAAATAAATTTATAATATACAAATTATTGAATTTCTTAATATCCATGTGAACTCGTACGCGTCACATGTTAGATTGATATGGCAACTTTGGTGGGTGTCATATAATTGAATTTATATTAAACTGGTGTGCAATTAAAAATAATTCAAATTAATCTCAATTTTGTTCTTGCCCTCGGGGATAAATTCTAAAATTCCAAAGGGCTGTGGTCCCCGCTTCCCGTCCTCTGTCTACCATTGCATGTATGGCAACCCCTTTATAGATGTGTTACTATAAATTGGTAAATAGTCACGTTTTTTTATTTAGGGTCGTTCATACCGAAACGCGATACGTTTTCGACTCACATCACTGTACATAATGTTCTAAAATTTCCCTACAGCGGGGGAGGAACTTACCAATTTATCCACGAGATTCATCTTCTCGGTCGTCATACCTCGTATCACGACCTACAATGTTTCCCGTTCCCACTTCACGTATCGCAGCATACCACAATTTCGATAACATAGCTTAATAGCGGATGAAACTTTAGTTAACATATTTGTAGAGAGTTTGCTTTATTAAATAGCTTCGTGCTCTTTTTGTGGTTAATTGAAAATATATACACGGATCCTTTGAACAACTGTTAAGTATTAAATATAATGGAACCTTAGGCCCCTCTCTTGCAATATGTTGTAATAAGAGTTTCGAGTAATACGTGGCAGATTTCAATTTTTTTTAAACAATAATTAAACTCCACGCGTGACCCATTCTAGTTGGAAGGATTAGTTTGATTTTCTGTTATCTCTGACATGGCTATTTACAAACTTGCAATCAATTTGGATCTGCAATAGTTCCTTATATTCTCATCTTCACACTCTCCGCTCCACTTTTGCAATGTGGTAACAGAGCTCTGGTTCTACGTTCACCGGTGTCTTCTGTTTCTGATTTGGGTCACACTCCCCGCTTGAAAGGAAGACAAGACTAATTCTCGTTTCATGTCACTTGAGATTTTGATTTACGTAGTTCTTGAGATTGGATTTGTTCGCACGACTCGGATTCGTCGCGTATGATTTTGGTTTATCAGGTCTTTAAACGAAACCTTCAAGGTTTCAATCAAATCAGAGATAAGCGCAGAAGAAAACGAAGAACATAAAAGAAAACTTTCATTGATTCATAGAATAAAAAGGATTTCAAATTCAGAGATGACACTCAAAGGACATAAGACGTTTAGGGTTTCAAGAGAGAACTAAATACTCTGAATACTAACGGATGGAAATCAATCCGTTGGTTTACATCCAATGAATGAAACGGAGAAGGCAGAAGAAGGTTCTAGAAGGAAGCTCACAAGTTTTGGTAAATAGCACAAGGCACCAGATAATGAGGATGGATTGCAGTAAGGTTTTTCATAATTGCAGCGAAGCCCTTAATTTAGATGACCTTCTCAATGTGGCCCAATATCTTGATTTCTTGACATTTTGACCCCAGCAGCTCCTTGACTTGGACTTTGACACTTCTGTTTTTGACTTTGACACTTCAGCTTCTTTGACTTTGCCACCTCATCGTGCATCTGTTGACTCTAATACCCCCCCCCCCTAAAAATCATGGTGGTTGAACCGTGAGTTTGTTCTTCAGGTGATTGAAAACTGAAAAGTTGAGCCCCTTGGTGAAGATGTCCCCCAGTTGATCTGCAGAAGAAACAGACTGGACCAGTAATTCTTTTCTCAAGACTTTTTCACGTACAAAGTGATAGTCAAGTTCAATGTGCTTTGGTAAGAGCATGCATTATGGGGTTAGCGGACATAAGAATAGGAGAAACATTATCACCGTGTATAGTAGGAGGATTAGGTAAAAACATATGCAAGTCTTTGAGTAACATTTGAAACCACGTGAATTCAGCAGCAGTGGTTGCAAGTGATCTGTATTCAGCTTCTGTGGAGGATCTGGCCACAGTTGTTTGTTTCTTAGCACCCCCAGTGAATGGGATTGTTACCTAGAAAAATCACAAAGCCAGTGGTACTTCTTCTATCAGCTGGGTTGCCAGCCCAATCTGAGTCAGAGTAAGCAGAGAGTTCAATAGGGCAATGTTGATAAAGAATTCCATGAGTAGAAGTGCCGTGTAAATACCTTAGTATTATTTTGGCCCCAATAAAATGCAAGTTGGTAGGAGCATGCATAAACTGACATAAGTGGTTAACAGAGAAAGCAATATCAGGTCTGGTGAAAGTTAGGTATTGTAAAGCACCAAGTAATTGTCTGAAGGGAGTGGGATCTTGCAGCAGGTCTCCATCATTCATATGATATTTCACCCCAGATGCAGTGGGAGTAGAATAGGGTTTGCAGGAATGCATATGATATTTTTGTAGTAAATCATGAATGTATTTGTTTTGATGCACAAAAATGCCATGAGTGCTTCTTTGAATTTGTAAACCAAGAAAGTAAGTAAGATCTCCGAAGTCAGTCATATCAAATTCATAATGAAGTGAGTGTTGATGCTTGAGGTATCATTCCCAGTGAGAATAATATCATCAACATAAAGTAATAATATGAAAAAGTCCTCTAGAGGTATGATGGATAAACAAGGAAGAATCTGCACCTGATTGTGTGAAACCAAGAGACATAATGTAGCTAATGAACCTTTCAAACCAGGCTCTTGGAGCCTGTTTCAGGCCCTAGATGGATTTATTCAACTTGCATACATGATTGGGATAAAGTTGATCTTTAAAACCTGGAGGTTGCTGCATATAAACTGTTTCTCTCAAAAAATCATGAAGAAATATATTTTTTACATCTAATTGCCTAAGAGGTCAGTTAAAGTTCGCAGCAAGGGCCAAAATGGATCTAACAGTAGCATGTTTTACTACAGGACTGAAATTTTCTTCAAAATCAAGTCCAGAGATTTGATGAAACCCCTTGGAAACAAAGTATGGCTTTATGTCTGGCTATAGACCCATTTGGATTGTATTTTGTCCTGTAGACCCATTTGTTCCCCCACAATGTTGGAATTGGGGGGAGGAATCACTAACGTCCAGGTGTTTTGCTGTTTGAGGCTTTGAAACTCATCAATCATAGCATTTTTCCATTGTCAGTATTTCTTTGCCTCATTGAAACAAGTAGGATCACAAGAGGGAATAGAGTTACCAGTTTGAACAGAGTAATTGAATTGCTTTTTCTTGATGATTCCTGACTTGCTCCTAGTTTGCATAGGGTGACCTTTTGAATTTGGCTGAGCTGGAGGATTTGCAGGTGCCAAGCCAGGTTGTGGCTGCATCTCTGCTGCAATCTCAGCTGCAGTTTCTTCAGAGTTGGCAGGCCAGTGTGCAGACTCAAGTGTAGTATTGTTCTCATCAGGGGCAAGTGCAGTATTGCTCTCATCAGATATGGGATAAGTATTAGCAGCAATGGGGTTGGTGTCAACCCTAGTGGTTAAGATAGGAGTAGTAGTGCAGTTCTTATCAGTTAAACTTGATTCAAAGAAATGGAAAGTATTAGAATCATTAATAGGAGAAGCAGTTTGAGAATCAGTAGGACTAGTCATAGCAGAGTTTTTGTCAGAGTAAGGAATATGTATTCTGTTGGAATAGATGCCCTAGAGGCAATCGTAGATTTAGTATGAACAATGTTTTTGGCTAGAATATTCATTTATTATTTATGGCGATATTTAATATAATGAAGTCCTTAGATAAATTGTGTTATTTATCTTAAATTTCCCTAGTCAATTATATTGATTAATAGGACAATCAAATATAGACTAGTATGTGGGTAGATTGATATGGAGATATCAAGTCTAACACATGGGTATGCATTAGGAGTAATGGCATACTGGATTGACCCACGACGAAAAGGATACATTAGATTATGTGAAGTCACAATCGCTTTTCGTAGTGCTAATATTATTGCAATCCTTGGACTTGAAGTCACTAGATACTCTAGTTGTGAAATATTGCGCTTTGATGTTATCAAACGTTACACCGTAACTGGGTAATCATAAAGGTGGCTATCGGGCGTGATAGGAAGCAAGCTTAGAGATGGTAGTGATGTAGATAGGATTTGTCCCTCCCACATAATGGGGGTAAATATCCACGGCCACTCGAGGGATGAGGCTTATTGAATGTCTGGCCAGACTCAGATAAATTAATATGGAGATATTAATGTTATCTGCAAGTATAAGCATATTCCCAGGATCGAGGAACTATGGATTGGATATACGAGTGTGACTATTTATGTCTCGTGTCCAATCCGGATATGGAGACAAAGGGATAATGCAATATGACATATTGGGCACAAAGATTTGTCGGGATCACTGACTATTTCTATTGGTTGGGTTGCATGGATGTGTTGCTAGACACCGCTCCATGTTAGTAATAGTTACTACCAACTATATAGAAACCTATGGGGTCACACGTCAAATAGAGTAGAGCTAGATTTGGGATTAATTAATATGGATTAATTAATAGAAGGATCATTGTGCAACACCTTGCAAACTTAGTAGGACTAATTTGCAAGGAAGGGAATAGTTCTAGTCCTACTAGAACAAGAAAACTCTTTTATGGAAACAACAAGGAGTTGTTGGAGTATATAAAGGAGGCTTTAGCTTCCTTCCCACTACATGAGTTATTAACACACAAAGAGTGGGAGAGAGCAAAAGAGAGAGCAAGACAAGAGCTAGGGCCGAAACCCTAGCCCCGTCCGCCCCCTTACCCGACGGCAAAAGGGAGGCCGCCCCTCCTTTGTTGCTTTGTTGCTTTGTGCCTTTGATCTTCATCCCTCTTCCTCCAAGGTTCAAGCTAGCACTTGATTGAAGGAAGAATCTAGATCTCACCTCTAGACGTGGATCAACCGTAGAGACGAGGACATCATTCTTCGTGTGATCTCACAAATCAAAAGGTACACATCTTCTATGTCCTTAATCATGTTATGATGTCTCTTCCTGTGATCCTTGGTGGGCTTTGAGTAGGATTAATTTTTGTTATTCCGCTGCGTTACCTACGTCAAAACCCAACAGTGGTATCAGAGCCACAGGTCGTAGAGCATAACATGATATTATGTGTTTACGATTTCAGTTCATACACCGTATTATTGTTTATTACGCGAAAACTGAAAAATTGGCATAATAGATGCAATATTGAATTTGATTCAATAAAACAAGACCCAATTTAACATTGGATGTTAGAATTGGTGAGTTTAATCACATATGATGTGAATAATTGGGTTCTTGAAAAATTAAGGTTCATGGGCACATGATTGAAAAGGGGTTTTCAATTATGGAAACAAAATTATGGAATTAAATCCATATGGAAACAACCTTGCTTGGGCAACAAGGAAGGAGGAAGGGGACTAGGGCCGAAACCCTAGCCGCCCGCCCCTCCCTTGGGCGCCAAGCAAGGCCGCGGCCCCCTTAGGCGTGCGGCGGTCCTAGGGTTCGGGCCACTTGTTGGCTTGAACCCTTTGGACCGTTGTGAAACCCTAGTTACCCAATTTCATTAAAATTAAACAAGCGCGTTAAAAATTGGTTTTAACTGTATTATGTGCTTTATTGCATGGTGGATGGATATGGCCTAGGATTGTGGATGTTTATTGTTTTTGTGGTTTGGTTTACGGCCTGCGAGCTGATCAAATTAATGTAATAATTAATTAAGTTTTACGGCCTGCGAGTCGTTCTTTTTCTCCTCGACATGTGAGGCTTTTATTATTTATTTATTCTAGATATTAGGCTAGAATTAGAAATATTTAGATGATAGCCAAGAGCATGGAGAAGAAGACTGGAGAACCAAAGGAGCCAAAAGACATCCCTAGGCGCGCAGCTATGGTGGAGCACATGGAGATGAGCTCGGCACTTTAGGGCAATTAGATATTATCATTGGCTTGATAATATCATTAGTCTAGAGGCCATATCCATGCCACGTTTTTTTTATTTTTGTGGATGTTTATTATTCATGCCTTGTTATTTATTTTGTGTGTATGGCGCTACAAGCAAAACGATAACAAGATAATAATAAACAAGGTTGGTCTTTTATTGTGGATAGCCCAATCCAAATAAGTAGACCATGTTGATAAAGATCAACCAAACGAATTAAAAGAAATCCCTCAATTAAATATTGCGTTTTGCCTTCTCTTGCCAAAACACCCTTCATGATCATGGACTATTAAAATTCGGGCTTGCCAAAGCAAGGCGATTTTAATTTTTCATGATGTGTTGCGGACGATGCAAGCTAGTAATGCGTGTATGTTGAAAACAAGAGGTTGGACGCAACTAGGCAAGAATCAATTGGATTGATGAGCTTAGAGGCATGACAATTAGGAGTTATCCAATTGGATAAAGAATAAAAGGAATTTATTCACCTAATTGGGCCAAGAGTTGCATGGGATGCAATTGGAATGGTTCCTACCTAAATAACCAATTCTTGGGTGACTTGCCAAAGCAAGCTCAAGAAGAAGTGAAATAAGGATCTTGGACCCACTAGAAAATATAAAGATATTTTCCGCTTTAATAGTGAGGGCTATTAAACCGAGAAAAATAGTGGGAGCTATATTTAATGATCTAGCCATTGTTAAATATAGTTAAATTGTTCAAAATACTAAATTGCATATTTCTCGTTTTGTAGAATTTCAAATGGCAAACAACAACGCATCGAGTTCATCCCTACGATCTGTCCTTGAGAAGGATAAATTGTCTGGAACAAATTTCCTTGACTGGTACAGAAACTTGAGGATTGTCCTCAAGCAAGAAAAGAAGCTGTACGTCTTGGACACTCCAATTCCAGACCCACCACAAGATGAGTCTCTATTAGCGGAAGTAAGGGCACGTCAGAAACATATTGATGATTCTAATGACGTGACTTGCCTCATGCTTTGTACCATGACTGGTGAGCTTCAGAAGCAACACGAGAACATGGAAGCCTATGATATGATCAGACACTTGAAACAATTGTTTCAGGAACAGGCAAGGCATGAGCGCTATGAAGTGTCTAAAGCATTGTTCAAAAGTAGTCTTGCAGAGGGGAATCCAGTAGGCCCTCATGTACTCCGAATGATCGGGTACATAGAGAACCTTGAGAGACTGGGGTTCCCACTCGGCCAAGACTTGGCGACTGATCTCGTCTTGCAATCGTTGCCTGACAGTTATAATCAGTTCATTATGAACTATAATATGAACGAGATCAACAAGTCTTTGCCAGACTTATTGAACATGCTAAAGACAGCTGAGCAAAGCATCAATAAAGGCAAGGGCAAGGCCATAATGATGGTACACAAGAAGAAGGGCAAGTCAGTTGCATCTACTTCAAAAGGAAAACGCAAGAAAGTTGCGAAATCCAAGGATGCCCTAAAGCCTAGTGGAGGCGTGGCTAAAGGTGAATGTCACTACTGCAGCCAGCCGGGTCACTGGAGGAGGAATTGCCCTAAATATCTGGAGGATAAGAAGCTTGGAATAGTGATTCCACCACCACCAGGTATTTATGTTATAGACGTCAATCTTTCTATTTCATCATCCTGGGTATTAGATACCGGATGTGGTTCTCACATTTGTCGTAATGTGCAGGATTTGAAAAGAAGTAGAAAATTGCGAAAAGGGGAGATAGACTTGCGCGTCGGGAATGGAGCAAGGGTTGCTGCATTAGCTGTAGGCGTTTATGAGCTATCTTTGCCTTCTGGACTTATTTTAGAATTAGACAATTGCTTTTATGTGCCTGCCATGAGCAGAAACATTATTTCCGTTTCTTGTTTGGACGAGAAAGGTTTTTCTATTTCAATAAAGGACAAGTGTTGCTCCATTTATTTTGATAGTATGCACTATTGTAGTGCGCATTTGTCTAATGGATTGTATATCCTTGATCTAAATAATCCAATCTATAACATAAATACTAAAAGGATTAAAACTAATGATTTAAATCCTACATATCTATGGCACTGTCGTTTAGGCCACATAAATGAGAAACGCATATCTAGACTCCATAAGGATGGACTTCTAGACTCATTTGATTTGGAATCATATGAGACATGTGAATCTTGTTTATTGGGAAAAATGACAAAGTCCCCTTTCAATAAGAAAGGCGAGCGGACTAGTGAGTTATTGGCACTCATACATACTGATGTATGCGGACCATTCCCCACACCTGCCAGAGGTGGTTATACCTACTTCATCACATTTACTGATGATCTCAGTAGATATGGATTTGTATACCTTATGAAGGCCAAATCCGAATCCTTTGAATTGTTCAAAGAATTCAAGAGTGAAGTAGAGAAGCAACTTGGCAAAAGTATTAAAGCTCTACGATCGGATCGTGGAGGAGAATACTTAAGCCAAGAGTTTGATGAGTATCTTAGAGAGTGTGGGATTGTATCCCAGCTCACTCCACCCGGAACACCACAATGGAATGGTGTATCCGAGAGGAGGAATCGCACTTTATTAGATATGGTGCGATCTATGATGTCTCAAACAGATCTTCCGATATCCTTTTGGGGACATGCTCTAATGACTGCAGCTTTTACCATTAACCGTGTTCCATCCAAATCAGTCATGAAGACGCCATATGAGATATGGACTGGGAGGCATCCCATAGTGTCGTTTATGAAGATTTGGGGCTGCGACGTGTATGTAAAACGTTTACAAACAGACAAGCTCGGGCCTAAAGCGGATAAGTGTAAGTTTGTGGGATATCCTAAGGAAACTAAAGGATATTACTTCTATAACCCTATCGAAAACAAAGTGTTTGTTGCTCGGACCGGCGTGTTTCTAGAAAGAGAACTAGTCTCTAAAGAAGCAAGTGGGAGGGTTGTAGAACTTGAAGAAATTCATGAACCACAAACCACTGAACCGATAATGGAACATGAACAGGAACCACAAGAAGTTGTGGAAGAACCTGTTCAAGTAACACAGGAACTCCGTAGATCAGGAAGAGTGCGTCATGAGCCAGAGAGGTATGGACTTCTCGTGACTGAGCCCGATGACGTACCACTCATGGATGATGAGCCTGCAAACTATGGAGAAGCCATGAATGGCCCAGACTCTAAGAAGTGGCTAGAAGCCATGAGATCCGAAATGGATTCCATGTACGCCAACAAAGTATGGACTTTGGTGGAACCACCCGAAGGGGCTCGACCCATAGGGTGCAAGTGGGTCTTCAAGAAGAAGACCGACATGGATGGCAAGGTAGTTGCCTATAAGGGGCGATTGGTGGCCAAAGGTTATAGACAGATTCATGGTATTGACTATGATGAGACCTTTTCACCAGTCGCCATGACTAAATCCATTCGAATCTTACTTGCTATTGCAGCATACTATGACTATGAGATTTGGCAAATGGATGTCAAAACAGCGTTCCTTTATGGGAACCTCCTTGAGGATGTGTACATGACACAACCAGAGGGTTTTGAGGATCCAGAAAATGCCAATAAAGTCTGTAAGCTGCAAAGATCCATTTATGGATTAAAGCAAGCTTCTAGGAGCTGGAATCGACGTTTTGATGACGCAGTCTAAGAGTTTGGCTTCATCAAGAACGAAGATGAGCCTTGTGTTTACAAGAAGGTTAGTGGGAGCTCTATAGTATTTCTGGTCTTGTATGTGGATGACATACTAATCATTGGCAATGATATTCCTACTCTGCAATCTGTTAAAGATTGGCTAGGAAAGTGCTTTGCAATGAAAGACTTAGGAGACGCAGCCTATATACTGGGTATAAAGATTTATAGAGATAGATCTAAAAGGTTGCTTGGCCTAAGTCAGAGTACATATATTGACAAGGTGTTGAAGAGGTTCAACATGCAAGATTCCAAGAAGGGATTCTTGCCCATGTCACATGGAGTCACTCTTTCCAAGAATGACTGTCCCTCCAACGAGATGGAGAAGGACCGCATGAGTAGGATACCCTATGCTTCGGCCATAGGATCCATCATGTACGCCATGCTATGTACTAGACCAGACGTATCATACGCGTTGAGTATGGTGAGCAGATATCAGTCCAATCCGGGTGAGAGTCACTGGATTGCTGTCAAGAACATCCTAAAGTACTTGAGAAGAACTAAGGATGTGTTCTTGATATTTGGAGGAATGGAAGAGCTAAGTGTAAAGGGTTACACTGACGCAAGCTTCCAAACCGACAAGGATGATTACAGATCGCAGTCTGGATACGTGTTTTGCCTGAATGGAGGAGCTGTGAGCTGGAAGAGTTCCAAGCAAGGCACAGTTGCTGATTCTACAACAGAAGCTGAGTACATCGCTGCTGCGGAAGCAGCAAAAGAGGCAGTATGGATAAAGAAGTTTATCACTGAGCTCGGTGTGGTCCCTAGCATAGTGGATCCCGTAGAGTTGTACTGTGACAACTCTGGGGCAATCGCACAAGCAAAGGAACCAAGATCGCACCAAAAGTCAAAGCATGTACTTAGGAGATTCCATCTTATTCGTGATATGATCGATCGAGGAGATGTGAAGATATGCAAGATTTCGACAGATGACAACGTGTCAGATCCGCTCACGAAACCTCTTGCGCAGCGAAAGCATGAAGGGCACGCCAGAACTATAGGCATACGAGATGCGCCAGATTGGCTCTAGTGCAAGTGGGAGACTGTTGGAATAGATGCCCTAGAGGCAATCGTAGATTTAGTATGAACAATGTTTTTGGCTAGAATACTCATTTATTATTTATGGCGATATTTAATATAATGAAGTCCTTAGATAAATTGTGTTATTTATCTTAAATTTCCCTAGTCAATTATATTGATTAATAGGACAATCAAATATAGACTAGTATGTGGGTAGATTGATATGGAGATATCAAGTCTAACACATGGGTATGCATTAGGAGTAATGGCATACTGGATTGACCCACGACGAAAAGGATACATTAGATTATGTGAAGTCACAATCGCTTTTCGTAGTGCTAATATTATTGCAATCCTTGGACTTGAAGTCACTAGATACTCTAGTTGTGAAATATTGCGCTTTGATGTTATCAAACGTTACACCGTAACTGGGTAATCATAAAGGTGGCTATCGGGCGTGATAGGAAGCAAGCTTAGAGATGGTAGTGATGTAGATAGGATTTGTCCCTCCCACATAATGGGGGTAAATATCCACGGCCACTCGAGGGATGAGGCTTATTGAATGTCTGGCCAGACTCAGATAAATTAATATGGAGATATTAATGTTATCTGCAAGTATAAGCATATTCCCAGGATCGAGGAACTATGGATTGGATATACGAGTGTGACTATTTATGTCTCGTGTCCAATCCGGATATGGAGACAAAGGGATAATGCAATATGACATATTGGGCACAAAGGTTTGTCGGGATCACTGACTATTTCTATTGGTTGGGTTGCATGGATGTGTTGCTAGACACCGCTCCATGTTAGTAATAGTTACTACCAACTATATAGAAACCTATGGGGTCACACGTCAAATAGAGTAGAGCTAGATTTGGGATTAATTAATATGGATTAATTAATAGAAGGATCATTGTGCAACACCTTGCAAACTTAGTAGGACTAATTTGCAAGGAAGGGAATAGTTCTAGTCCTACTAGAACAAGAAAACTCTTTTATGGAAACAACAAGGAGTTGTTGGAGTATATAAAGGAGGCTTTAGCTTCCTTCCCACTACATGAGTTATTAACACACAAAGAGTGGGAGAGAGCAAAAGAGAGAGCAAGACAAGAGCTAGGGCCGAAACCCTAGCCCCGTCCGCCCCTTACCCGACGGCAAAAGGGAGGCCGCCCCTCCTTTGTTGCTTTGTTGCTTTGTGCCTTTGATCTTCATCCCTCTTCCTCCAAGGTTCAAGCTAGCACTTGATTGAAGGAAGAATCTAGATCTCACCTCTAGACGTGGATCAACCGTAGAGACGAGGACATCATTCTTCGTGTGATCTCACAAATCAAAAGGTACACATCTTCTATGTCCTTAATCATGTTATGATGTCTCTTCCTGTGATCCTTGGTGGGCTTTGAGTAGGATTAATTTTTGTTATTCCGCTGCGTTACCTACGTCAAAACCCAACATATTCATCAAATAAAACATCTCTGCTAATGTATAATTTTTGAGCAGTTGTGTCATAGCATAAGTAACCTTTGTAATTATCAGCATATCTCATAAAAACACATTGTTTTGTTCTAGGGTCAAGTTTTGAGGAGTTGTAATGTCTTAAGTAAGGATAACATGCACAGCCAAACACTTTAAATCTAGAGTAATCAGGTTTTGTCTTGCATAATATTTCCCAAGGTGACATATTAGATGTATTTTTGTTGAGCATACAGTTAATCAAATAAACTGCAGTAGACATAGCATGATACCAGAAACACGTAGGCAGAGAAGCATGTTCAAGTAAAGTAACTGCAGTTTCCACAATATGTCTATGCTTTTTTTTTTTCAGAAACTCCATTTTATTGTGGTGTATGTGGGCAGGATTTTTGATGTATTATGCCATGTGAAGTGAGAAAAGTTGTAAAGACAAAAGAGGTGTATTCACCACCACCATCACTTCTAAGAATTTTGATTGGTTTACCAATTTGTTTTTCAACTTCAAGTTTGAACTTAGGAAACACAGTAGAAACTTTAGATTTTGCATGTAAGGAATAAATCCAGGTAAATCGAGACAGATCATCAATAAATAAAACATAGTATCTATAGCCATGAAGGGCTTTAGAGCTAGCAGGACCCCAGACATCACTGTGAATAATTTGCAGAGGATCTTTGATAGTAGTAACATATCTTTTATAAGGCAGTCTAGTCATTTCTCCTTTCAAGCATTGTTCACATAAAGAGGCATAAGTAATATCAGAAACATGAAGATTTTGACAAAAGGGAAGAACTAGTAATAAATATCACTTTCATGACATCTTCAGAGGGGTGACCTAATCTGGCATGCCAGATAGGATTTTTGGTTTTCTTGCCTAAGTAAGCACCATTGTTATCACTTTTACTCTTGATACCATTATGCATAGAATTGACCCTTTGACCTTGACCTTGATTCTTGAAAGGATGAGTATAGATAGGATATAATCCATTTTCACTCAGACCTTGGTAAAGAATTGTGCCCTGAACTTTGTCCTGAATATGAAAAGATTCTGAGTCAAATTAAAAAGAGAAATCGTATTGTTTACACATTTGAAAGACAGAAAGAAGATTGGCGGAGAGTTTAGGAACATGTAAAGTATTATGTAATTTAATAAAAGCAGAAGGTGTGTTTAGAGTGGCAGTACCAGTATGAGAGATGGGAATGGATTGACCATTTCCAACAGAGACACTTTCTCATTTCCAGAGTAAGTTTTTGAAGATCAGAAGTCATGTGGTTGGTAGCACCAGTGTCACTTAACCTATAGTTGTTTTGAGAGAAAGGATTCTCAATAGTTCCTGAACTAGTTTGAGTGATAGCATTCATAGCAGTAAGTTGAGCAGGAGGTCTTTTGCCTTGATAGGCATGATCCATCCTATGCCAACAATCCAGAGCACTATGATAAATCATACCCACAGATTTGAAAAGTAACAAAGGGTTTGTTACCAGAGTAATTTCCACTTCAATTGTTGTAATTAGGATTAAACTCATTTCCATTACCATAAGACCTCCCTCTCTGAGATGTAGACCCTCTAATTGACCAGTTCTACCACCTCCTCTTGAATTATCATAACCTCTAAAACTATTTTCACTTCCTCCTCTACCATAGGTGTTGTTATTTTGATTTTGACCAGACCCAGAATTACCATTATAACCAGAATTAGGTGACATATTTCCACCATAACCAGTAGGTTTCACATAACCACGACCAGCAGAGTTTGAAGATGCAGTTTGAGACACAAAAGCAGCAGTAGGATGCGAATCAGCAATAGCAGAAATTTGAGATTCCAACATATGTTCTTCAGCTTTAAGCAAAACATGCAGTTCCTCAACATGTAAATGATCAGAATGAATACGTAGAGCAGATCTAAACCCATTATACTCAGGAGGCAGACCATTCAAGATATACAAAACCATGTCTTCATCATCAACAACAACCATATCAGTAGCAAGTTTGTCTCGTAGGGTTTTCATCTTTTGCATGTAGAGATCTATGCTATCATTTCTATTTTTCAAGGTTTGAATATCAATTTTCAATTACAAACACATTAGATCGAGTTAAAGAAGCATACTGATTCTCCAAAGCAAGCCAAACAGCTCGAGAAGCAATTTTAGGGCTTCTTGAGTGAGAGTTGCCGTCAAAAGGGTCAACACCGCCTGATCTTGTGTAACCCAGGCTTCATATGCTGGATTGATGATATCGGCGTTTGGAAGCCTCTCCGGTGGACATGCAATGGTTCCGTCAACATGCCCAAACAACGACTGAGTTTTGAGGAGTGAAGAGATCTGATGTTTCCAAATGATGTAGTTCGTATTATCGAGTTTGAACGGCACCAGGTGATTGATATTTGAGAGAAGATAGAAGGGATTTGGAGATGAGGAAGCGTTAGGGAGAGTCTTGGTTTTTCGAAACCAGGCTCTGATACCATAAACGAAACCTTCAAGGTTTCAATCAAATCAGAGACAAGAGCAGAAAAAATGAAGAACAGAAAAGAAAGCTTTCATTGATTCATAGAATAAAAAGGACTCCAAATACGGAGATGACACTCAAAGGCCATAAAGACGTTTAGGGTTTCAAGAGAGAACTAAATACCCTGAATACCAACGGATGGAAATCAATTCGTTGGTTTACATCCAATGAATGAAACGGAGAAGGCAGAAGAAGGTTCTAGAAGGAAGCTCACAAGTTTTGGTAAATAGCACAAGGCACCAGATAATGAGAATGAGTTGCAGTAAAGTTTTTCATAATTGCAGCGAAGCACTTTATTCATATGACCTTCTCAATGTGGCCCAATATCTTGGTTTCTTGACATTTTGACCCCAACAGCTCCTTGACTTTGACCCCAGCAGCTCCTTGACTTGGACTTTGACACTTCTGTTTTTGACTTTGACACTTCAGCTTCTTTGACTTTGACTTTGCCACCTCATCGTGCATCTGTTGACTCTAATAGTCTTGACTGAAGAAAAGTTTAATTTGTGACATAAGAGGCATAGATATATGATTGCAACATTTGAAGTTAAAAACAAGTTTGATATTTTTTTACTGGTGTCATTTTAGAACCTAAATCTGATTGTGAGTTGTAATCTAAGTGGAAAAAATGTGACTGAACCAGCTCGTTTGTCATCTGTGATTTTTCTCTATAGATAAATAAGAAAGTTTGTCGGGCCTGGCCGGGCCGGATTTGGAGCAGTTGGAAACTAACTGAAGAAGCTCTTTTAAGAAGCCATCGATTCCACCCCATTCTTGGGAATGGCCTCTAATGAATTGTTTGCAGTGGCATGGTTCAAAAAATGGGAACTAAATAATAAGGCATGTAACTAACCAACTACTTGTAATTTATCATCATCATCCATAGTGAGCAATGACATGTGATTGCAACAAATATTCCCTGCCATGTTGAATGTGATTGTTTGTGGGTGTGATGTAGTGTGGTCATTGAAAACACAACCAACCTAGTATCAACCCATTTTCATGCAAACTCAAAGCTCCACATCAATCACACTTTTTGCAGCATCACCACCATTGATCACCAATTCATCACCCTCATTCACCATACTACTACCACTACTTCAAACACATCCCCACAAAACTCAAAATCCCCTCTCTCTCTCATGTACGTGGAATTGCCATTTGTAGCATGCATACGTTAGCACTAGCAAGAGTAGTACCCAGCTAGCTAGCCACCCGCGTGATTTCTCTCTGATCTCTCTCTCTCTCTCTGATCTCTCTCTCTCTCTCTGAGATCTCTCTCTCTCCTTGTGAAGAAGCTGTAGAGGGAATATTTCACACTTGACAGCCGCATATGATTGGTTCATTTGAGTTTCCACCAATTATACTCCCCCCATACGTGTTTCCTTTTCCATTCTCTCTCTCTCTCCCTGGAGAGATATCAGAGAGAGATCACAGAGAGAGAGAGAGAGATTTGGCAGATAAGGACGAAATGAAAATGCTGCAGCACCACCACCATGAAAGAGGACAGTGTTTGTTACCTTACCACCACCTCTTTTTGTCCTTTCTGATTCTCTTGTTTTCTGAATCCTCATACGAATTACCCTTTTACCCCTTACATCTCCGTACGTTGTGATGATGATGGGAGTAGGAGAGGTGAGGTGGGGTGCACGGTAGTACTGGTGTACGTTCCTTTTTTTATTGCGTAGGTGAAATCAGAATGGCTTGTTCATGACTTTCTTCCCTTTAATTTGTGGGTGCATCAAATTCTTCGACTTGGTCATGTCTCTCCATACCCTTTTACAACCCCCAATCAATTTCCACCAAATCAGATAAAAAATAAACACGCACACACACTATGAAACAGATGTACACCACATATGGAACATATTATACATCCATTATTGGCTTTAGGTGACTAGGGGATAGGTTGATACATTCTACTTCTAGGAGTGTCAAACTCAAACTCCAATGAGCATGTTTAGTGGTGGTATCAGTTTACAAAGTGGAAAAAATATGTAGAGAAAACGTGTTTGAAAACATAGTAAACAAACTATTTGATATGTATTGCAAAATAGTTTATAAAATGAAACCACATATGTCGATATTACTAAATTTCAGTATCAATCTACTTTAATATCATTAACATACAATATTAAAATAAACTACTATTTGTTATTTTATTCGTACTATTATGGTTGAAATTTCTTCAACCATAGAAAGTATGAAAAACAATAAGAACACGGAACTTTGAAGAACATTTTTATTGTTAAACATGTATGAAAAGTGCAATGTCAAATGGGTTCATCAGATAAACAATGTATTAAAACAATTTCGGTTTAAAACATGTTTACCAAACACACTTAAAAACTAACGTCAGTATCACTGGTTATTTTGACAATCGTACCACTTTGCACAAAGACATAACAATATTATTACACTGCATATACATCGTTCTCGTAATTAAACTTTATTTTGCAGATGCATCATGCAGCTGAAAAAACTATCCAAAATCAGAAGTTGGCTCATAGAGTGTTTTTTTTTTTTTTTTTTTTTTTTTTTTGAGAAACTCGTAGAGTGGTTTGGATGACATTTCCAACTGGATAAGATCCATGTTTGTCTTGAAACAAATGGAAATTCTATATGAATTCAATTCAACATAAACGTGTAATAATTTGGTTATTTTCTTAAGATATAATTCAGTTATTTTTTTTGGAGAGAAATAATTTGTTTTGTTTTTTTTTTTTTGAGGGAGAGAGAAATAATTTGGTTTGTGGAATGCAAAAAACTTGAATTTCAGAAATTCAAGAGTAATATTCACAACTTTTTTCTTTTGAGAAATGTTCACATTATTTTGTTAGCACAGAATTTGAAATATTTTCAGTACGTTGCATCATCATAACTAACAACTGGCACTGTAGTAGTGTAAACAAATCCATTCCTATTTACCCTCAGTTTTGTCTCTTTTGCCTTTTTCCCTTCCAACATCACACACCAAGGGCAAAATAGTCCATAAGACGTACGATTCCGTTGCATACGTGTCACATCTTTTTGCAGATAAATACAACCCCCAAAACGGCTAAAACCCACATAAACCCCACACCACACTCTTCTTCAACCTCTCTCTCTCTCTCTCTCAATCACAGACCTTCAAAGCTCTCAACAATGGCGGACCAAGGCATATACGACTTCCTCAACCAGACAACCCACCACCCACAACCCCGAAAACGATCTCCATCCAACAGATTCTTCTCCTGCCTCTACTGCACCCGCAAGTTCGCCACCTCCCAAGCCCTCGGCGGCCACCAGAACGCCCACAAGCGCGAGAGAGCCGCCGCAAGGAGGACCCACCACCCCTCCGCCGCCGAACTCCCGCCGCCGAACTTCCACTACGACCACCAGCCGCCGCTGTTCCACCCCAACGCCGCCGAACGCCCCGCCGTGAACTTCCACTACGAGCAGTCGCCGTTCGATCTCAACCAGGGCGGGTTCTGGTTCGACCCGACCCGTAACTTCCACGGGTCGTCTTCCCTAGTCCCTCTCGGCGTCCTCGAGGCCTGGAACATGCCGTTGCCGGAGGAGTCTCTCTCCCCCGGAGGTGATGATTCCGGCGAGATCGACCTCTCTCTCCGGCTTTGAGTCTCTCTCTCTCTCTCGTTCGCTTATTCGGGTTTTTGAAATTGAATCGGGTCTGGGTTGGGGTTTTGTTTTTGTGGGTTTTGATCTGTTGACATGGGTTTAGGTTCTAAATAGAGTGATGATGGTGATGGTGGTGGTGGTGGTTATGGTGTTGGGATTGATCTAATTAAGGTGGGTTTTAACTTTTAAGTGCTTTTTTTCTCTAGGCTTTTTTCAAAGCTAGGGTTTAGGGTTTCTTTCAGTAGTTGTTGTTTTGGTTCCTGATCATGACTGTTTTTGAGTCTCGAATTGTAAGTCATTAAGCTGTTAATTAGTTGTTGTTAATGATCATCTCTCTCTCTCTCTCTCTCTGTGGAAATGGGGTTTTTGTGTTTACAGTTATTTTTGAGTTTTGTGTTCTGTTTCCATCTGAAGAAGATGGTGAGGGATTGAAACAATTGGTTCAAAGTAATTGATGCACATTGAAGAAGAAGCTAATTGTGTTTGTGAAGTGACAGAATTGATATGACACGTCATCATTTAGAATTGCAATCATTAGGTGAAGCTGTGAACTCTTGAGCTTGAGCATGGGCATGACTTCTCTGCAACATGATCACGGTGGAATTTTAGGGTTTTTGTGTTGTTGCAGATGTTGAACATGTTAATTTGTTTGGATGAAGTGAAGGGGACCAATGGCTTTTGGGAATTCTTTCATGCAATGCACTCTTCTTTCTTTTGCTACGTACTCGTATACCTTTCTTCGTACGATATTTCACTTTCAGAAGAGACATTTTGTGACAAATAAGCGAAATATGAGTTTTGCACGACGAGTTACCGATGGATAATAGAACAAAAGGGACCGTGAAATGGATTACCGACAAACAATTGTAATCGACTCTTTCACATACAAAGGGACTACCCTACGATATAAGTAGTTTTAACATTCACCCCTAAGAATAAGTGGTATGCTGTGAGAGTTACTAACAATTACTTTCATCTTGTGTGAAATATAATCCTTTTTGTGCTAGTTTATGTCCATCCCAAGCAACATGCACGACCTGAATCTATCTTTCATCATGTCAAGCGCATACTTTGATAGAATGTATACTGGTTATGATGTTTTATAGCTGAGTGTCGTCTTTCTGATTTTCTACTTAACAGATTTCATTCATTGTTATCATTCTGTTGGCATTCGTTGCTTTTGCACACAGACATTTCCTCTAACTATGGTAGAATATTAGATTAAGCATTAGTGATTATGAAGTCTTAGGGTATTAAACACCCTCTGTAGCCCCACGGGCTACACGGATAACTGGCGTTTGTGAGGTCCGAATTTGAAACATAAGAGCAAAATACCATTAAATCATAAGTCTCACTTACACCAATATGCCATTGCTTGTCCTTAAAATTAATAAAATGCAGTTCTTCGTAAAATTAAGAAAAAACCGCGCACACAAAAATGCAACATTTTCATCTAAAAAAAATGTAACATTTGTCTTGTAATGGAATAAAGTATTTGGGCTTACTCTCTAGGAATCTAAGGGGTAACCTATGAAAATTGGAGGTAAACAACTCTATCAATGGGCCTTAGTCTGCTATGTAATTCTAATTCTTTGGGCTAACAAGTCTAGATCGTTTTGGGCCTTGACTCAAGAATAGATCATAATGATTTATTCACTTTAAAAAAAAAATATTCAATCTGTCCCAAAAAAATACATGGGTTGCCACACGGTTCCGGGAAGCTAATCAGCCGGCGGACCATCTAGTTAAACATGGAAGGCTCCAACCCCTGGTTTTTGAATATCATCAGCACCCCCTGACTCTCTTGTTCCCTTTTTGGTTGTGGATAACTCTACCGTGAGGCATGCCCGTGTGGCGAGATAGTGAGCTTTTGGTCCTCCCGTTCTGCTGTGGTTCACTTCCTCACTCTCACTATTCCTGACCATGCGTTTTTTGGTCTCTCGCACTGTATCAATCTTGTCCTTTTTGTTTCCTCCCTTCTCTTCTCGATATGGAGGATTGTATATATAGTAGGATATCTTTTGCACCTCTTCTGCTATGTACTTTTGTGTAAAAAAACTGTGGTTGTAATATAGTGTAAGTAGTTGGTTTTGTGTAAAAAAATACATGGGTTGCTATGGATTTTATAAATTTATTGAATTTTTATTTGTTTTATGTGCTTTTAATGGAAAGTTAACAAAATTGAGATAGAATGAATTGAATGATATGTAGATAAATGATGTCAGAAATTATATAAACATGTAAAAGTATCACAATAATGACGTCAGAAGTCATATAATCTTTTAAGAAAGTATGAAAATGAATTCAAAACTGTGTATTTATTTCTTGTGATAATACTAAATTTTGTCTATGCACCTCTTATAATCGCTTGAGAATTTGAAACAAATGATGTAAAAATGAATTAAAATTATGATCACCCCTCGCTAAAGCAAAGCTTAAATGGAGTACAAAAATCCTTCTCATTTTTGGATAACCAGATAGTGACCAACATTCTCTAGTATGCTATGTGAATGGCAGGACACATTAATCTCTATGTGGTTGAGAGTTTGAACTAAAAGTTTGATGTGCCAAAGGATAGAGGGTTGCTATGTTGGCTACTCTTACCTCAACAAATATGGAATCGAACAATATCAAAACGTAAATGTTGAAGAGCTTTGACATTCTTTCTAGATATGAACGACGCGTGTTATTATATCTATCAGATAAGTATCTCAATACATTTATTCATAGTTGACCTTCTCAGAAAGAATCATATCATCAAATCTCAAAACTTCACTATGAGTAAACTATGTACTTCATTCATGTTGTCCCGTTCAGCTGATAGTTACAAACAGGAATCCAACTTGTGAGATGCAAACATTAACATCAGGGGGATGCATTTTGTTTCTCATCCACAACAGAAATGACTCCAAAGAAGAACAAATGATTCAAATGCAAGTGGACTTCTCAAGATGCCCTAATCATACAACTCTAGTTTTTTCTTCCCACAAGTCCCCTATGACCTCTCAAAGGATTTGGAGATCACAAGTGCATGACCAATTGTAATGTAGTTGGTCCCTTCAACTCAACCCAGAATACATTCCCTTATCCCCTGTTTTGGGACAAGGATTTTGAAGGCAGAAATGGAATAAAATTAGTGACAATCTATGCCCTTATAAAGCTCAATAATGTGGATAGGAGAATCTTGATCTCTTTGACCTTATTTCCTATAAATACTATTGATGTGTTCAGTTGACAATGCCCATGGAAAATGAAGGAAGCAATTGTAAGGAAGAATGGTCTTGTATGAAGATATAGAGTCTTGATTGGTAGCCAAGGATGACTTGCCTAAATCCATCACTAGGGTTTATAGCTTCAAATGTGACATTTGAGCTGGTTTTTTAAGCAATTGCGTGGCTTCTAGGCAGCATCCTTTGGCTATCCAAACGGGTTCTTATCTTTCATGCTAGACCCTCTCTTCCATATCACAAGAGCATTCATACATTTGCAACTCCTGGGTAAGGAATGAGTAGGACTACTACTACTACTACTTCTTCTTCTTCTTCTTCTTCTTCTTCTTCTTCTTCTTCTTCTTCTTCTTCTTCTTCTTCTTCTTCTTATTATTATTATTATTATTATTATTATTATTATTATTATTATTATTATTATTATTATTATTATTATTATTATTATACTCAGTGGATTTAGAATACAGGTAGAAGGAAGAACACATTATATTATATGAATGGATGAATTAATTAATTAATTTCAACAGTTCTACGTACTAATCTTATTAATAAACGCTTCCTCTTATGTAAACTAGGAAGCAGATTCACAAGACAAAACTCAAAACGCATAACTTTTTTTTATAGGGTACATTGTGATCAGACTTAAAAAAATGTGTGGAGAAATTATCAATTATAGAAGATATTTTAGCTTACAAGTTGCACGATTTTAATTTCGTAAATTAATATATTTAATATGTCAATAAATTTAATTACTTAGTTGGCTTATCTTTCTAAAATAATTGTAGGTTTATTGCCTTAAACCTTAAACCCATGGTAGGTATAGTTTAGTTCCATAACGGCCCAAGCCAATGTGTGAAACAACACTGACCGCAGGTTCTAAATGCTATAGCACACTTGGTCGCTATACCGATACATTCAATATTAGCACTTATAATGTTATGAAATATACTTTAAAAGTATAATTTGCCTACAGTTTCCGTTTATTGGGAGATTTTTTTCCGAAAAACCCTATTTTTATTATTTTTAAAATAAAAATAATATTTATTCTGATGTGCATGACATACACACCTATATACTTCTTGGTTTACATAGGACCCCTTAATGTCATTTTCAACATTGAAATTATCGCAATTGTCATTTCATCACTTAGGGTGCGTTAATAAATAAATTAGCATTTTAATTTTAAATATGTTAAGAGTCTCATTTTAGATAGTCAAAGATCAAATTTTGAATATTAAGCTTTGTGTAGAGTGTTGTTGTTTTGGTTGATATGTTGCTTGTCCACGTGACAAAAAAACAAATCACGATAGAACTATTCACACGTAAAATTATTGAAACATTATTTTATCTTAGACTAATCAAAAACTAATTAATCCCAGATTAAATATATATTCACACACACATCTCAAATTAAATTAATATAAGAGATACATTAAGGGTGAGTTCTGATAAAGTCATAAAACAGCAAAAAATATAAACTGAAAATTAAACCGAGAAAGCAGAGGAGACCGGTGGGGGCAAAGAAAAAAAAAGCCCCAATCCCTTTCCCTCCAATCTCTCTCCGGTCTCCGATCTCCGATCTCTCTTCCGATTCCACATCCTCCTCCTCCGTACAGCCTCCTCTAGATCAGATCGCCGACGACGTCGTATTACCCTCGCTCCGATCGGAGGAAGGTCGAGCTCGAAGCTCTCCGGCCGCCGGCGAAAATGATTACGATACCGTACTTAACTGCCTTATCTACTTACTTCAGCTACGGCCTCCTCTTCGCATTCGGCCAATTCAGAGATTTCTTCAGGAAGATCTTCGATTGGTGGAAGGCCAGCAATCTTCAGGTATTATTTCTAGATAGATGCATCTCTTAAAAACCTAATATGATTTGTGCCTGATGTCACCGTTCTCGTATTTTTATGATAATAGGAATTGAGATTTTGAATTTTGATGTGTTTGCGTAGGGTTATGCGCCGATCTGCTTGGGGCTTGAAGATTTCTACATCAGGCGTTTGTATCTTCGTATTCAGGTGAATTCTTGTACCTGGAATTCCTGTAGTGTTGAAATTTGGGTTTAGATTCTTTCTGTTTTGATTGCATTTTGTTTGTGCTGGTTTAGTTAACCGGCTTAATTTGGATGGTTATATTTATATTTATATTGAATCACTGAATCGTAGATCACCGTATTCATCAGTTAATCAGCTTATTTTGGGATTCTCCTTCTGTTTGAAATGACTGAAAGCAATGTTTCCAAAAGCCGGAGATTTGATCTCTCTCTATATATACATATATACAAATATATATATATATATGTATATATGTAGTAGTTAGGAGCATATTCATCAAAAAAAAAGTAGTAGTTAGGAGCATGTGCGTTGCACGTGAGCTTGGTTAACAAAAAATGTGAGACGTTTAGAAATTGTGGTACGTTGGAAATATGTTTTCTGTTTGATAGTATGCCTTGCGAAAACCTGCTAGGACATACTGATTCCGGGACGCTTCAGCATATTAGAGCAAGCAATACTCGAAAAATTAGTCTGCAACTATAGTTCTTATGAAAATACTCATAATATTTGATGATTCTCTTGAGTAGAAGCTCAATATGATCTATTAGCACTAATTAGACAATAAGAAAATTGGGGAATGATAACAAAGTCATTGATTTCTACCTGAGCATATCATAGCTACTTCTCCAATGTAGCTTTGGCGAGCGACATTGCATTTAAGGCACCGATTATCCAACAGCCATTCAAACTGTGCTTCGAAAAGTTACCGGATTACATCAACCAACCACCAAGTCTTGAGGACGCTACAACTTCCCAAGTCAAGTGGAACTAGATATACAACCGGTTTTCAGCACAAAAGCTACCCACTAGCATAACTGTGGCGCTGCCTGACAAAGTAACTAAGCTTCCGTCACTGTTGTTAGCTTCGAAGCTCTCTTCACGTACGCCTCCATTGCCAGAAACAAATAGAAATGGTTTTGTAATTGAACAATTTTGGATTCTACCGTCTATCTCTCCAGATGATGCATCACAAAACAATCCATATTGTCATGTCCAACATCCTCGAGCACACCCAATGCAGGAGCATGTTGCTATTCACCAGCTCGTTTCTAGTCACCGTTTTCTTCTACAGACGTTGAACCAAGAGCTCAAACATATTTAAGTAGCCATCCCATTTCATTTCATCTTCAAAAAGTAGGAATAAGAGATTGGCTATAGATCCTGAATTGGTTCCCCTTGTCTAAGACATCTTGCGATCAGTATACATCTAAGAGGCAGTGATTGAAGAATGATAGAGTGAATTTTCAGAAATCTGCCACATATTCTAGATCAAGTGACCGGAGATCCACACGTGGGGAAAAACTTGAACGACATATATTTCGATTTTATTCATAAACAATGCTAATTTTGCTTAACAAAAGGTAAATCATTAATTTCACATGTAGAAAAATAATGCTTACCCTGATCTAATGAAAATATATATTTGATGCTTCCAAAATCTAAACTGGATATTCCATTTATTGGCTAACACTTTAATGTAAGATATAGAATGTTCCGGAGTTGAAGTACTTCAATTTATATGTAATGTAAGTAATCTTACATATCATTACCGAGGAAAAGAAGATGCTATGTCCAGTTCAAAATATGTTCGTCTATGCGTCAGTGAGAAAGAAGATAAAGTAATGGTGGAATTTTAGGCAAAATATGTCAAGTCACTGTACATGATCTATAATTGGATGTTTTTTTCACGCAATAGCGTTCACATTATATGTTTCCAACAAGAGTCAGTCGACACTGCTTCCCACACTTGACGCTCCTTCCTTAGTAGCATTCCAGAAAAAGATGTATATATATATATATACAGTAGCTAATGAATGTTCATTGGTGAAGAAGTCAATAAGAGGAGATACATACAAGGGCTGTAAAAGAGAAGCAATGCTGACATGTTGGCTTGGTTATTTGAAGGGAACGACCAGATAAGCATAATGCGGAATACCCATGAATATTTGGCATAGATGATAGAGCTGTGAAGTTTAGGCTTGAAAAGCCTCTAAATAAGCGTTGGTCTGACCAAATCTGTTTAATAAAGGGAAAGAGTTGTTTGTTATTGTAATTATATATTATATATTTATAATATATATTATATATTAATGTCTTCCAAAATGGATAAATAACTGATCAAATAACTCAACTCCAATCTAAGAATTAAAATAAATAAGCAAACATATAGATGCCGTCAATTCAAACAAAAGGTTGAAGATCGATTCAATTCAGTGGAGGCAGGCATAAGATTGGGTAAGGCCTAACCAGGGATATAAACAACTCGATTTATCAAAACTGGTACAGCCTCACAGCAAAAACTATGAGACCATATCTTTTGTAGCATAGGTACTGTGCACAAAAAAAAAAAAAAAAAAATTAATGCTTCTAGTTGAGATTGCATGAGGTAACACAATAGAATACGTAGTTATAAGATTTAGATCTGGCTCTTAAGCTGAACAATGGTTGTTTACCAAAATAGGCATGATAACCTGCCATACGTGCTAGGTCATAAGTAGACTGCGGGTGGGGTATATGAATATATAATCAGGAAATATAGAAATGTGTATGAGGAAATAAAAAAAGAAAAAACAATTTGACAGTGTACCACTGAGTTACACATCATTCCTACTTATTACCTACCCATACTTCCTCCTAAGTTTCCTTCACACCTTTGGGCTTTCAATGTTACTGCGTTTACCCAACTGATGTTTGACTCGTTTCTGTTAATACAATTTGGTCTTCTATGAGTTATAAGGACTTTTATATTTAACATTTCGCATAAAAGGGCATCTAAATTACCCGCATTTGTAAGTCACAATTTTCCTCTGAAAAGCGTAGCCACGGCAAGGCTTTTTGATCGATTTGGCCCAGGAGGTCCATCGGAAGCATTTCATTGCATATTCAAAAAGCCATTCTGCTAAATAAATATTAAATAACATGAAAGTCCAATCTACTAAATAAATAGCATAAAGTACAACTGTTTACAATCACAATTTAGTGAAACACCCTGAGCAAGACCAACACTCTGGAGGTTGCATTTCAATTTAATTTTTGTAACCCTTCTTGGTTATGAAGGTCACAGTAAATATGGATGCTACATCCACAGTAAATATGGATGCAACATTTGAAGGTTGGTTCCTTTATCCCTCCCTTAGTTATGAAGGTCAGTAAATTAAGCAAGAAAGTAGCTCATCTCAAAGAACCGCTCAAACTGCATGAAGAGCCCCATATGACTAATCTTTTGCGTAACATCTTGTCAAATAACTCAAATCACAGCCAAAATGTACAATACGATAAGCTATTTGAAGTAACAATACAGAGGTGACAAAATAGCAGGGAGGCAAGTTTAAGATAATATAAAGAGCTAACCAGGATACAAATATATCGAAGCTTATTGGATTTCACGAGAGACTCCAGCCTAAATTGATCTTCCACTGGAATATAGATTAAGAAAGAAGAGACCTGGAATGATGCAACCAAACAAGAATCAATTATTAATTGATATGGAAACCGAGGCAAAGGGATTTGTCAATTTGTTGACTTGCAACTAAAATTAGGGTTATGAGATTAATTCTTTGATATTAATTAGAACCAAGCAAAAGGTTAACTAATCAGATCTAGATTGATGAAAACAATGAACCATTGTTGGCATTGAGATACCGCTAAGAATCATCAAGCAAATATATCAATTTAATGAGGATGAAGACCAAGAGAATTGTTTCGTCACCTGCCATTAACGATATCAGCATCATAAATTTCTTGAACCAAGGGGGCAGTTGGGAACTTGGGATGATTCTTGTACGCTTCAATTCTTGTGAGCATTCACAAGGTCTACAATAAGCGATTTTAAGCAACAATGCAGAGTTGAGAGAATAGCAGGGAGGCAAGCTCGAGATCGAAAATGGGCTAACCTGGATATAAAACAACAATGGTGGTAGTCCCTGCTGTCAGAATCCGGTGACAAGAAGCACTCCTTTGCTCGCAGAAAATCGAATCACTGTTGGCTTTCAGAGTGTTACCCATTTACTCTGCATCCCCTCACTGCAAAGATCTTTGATTAGGGTGATTGTGGGCATTGGTGCCCGGATTTCAGAACTGCTTAAGAATCTGCGAATTACTTGACATACTCATGTGTAGTGTTGAGGAGGTGGTCGACGGGATAGACAAGAACAAAGGAGGCCTTCCCCTGGCTATGTGGAGTCGATCTTTAATACCATAGCATATCCACGTAGGTTTGGACGACGTCCGTTCGTCGATTTCCGTACATAGATGATGGAGATTCCTGCATTTAATAGAGACGTAGGCTGCACAATGATGGCTGATCATGCATTATGATGGTACTTCTCCGAGCATGTCCGACAATGCATTGATAGGCGCATACATGATGGAGAGACGTGTCTGTTCAGATAGCTCAATTGATAAGGCTATTTTGGGAATTACTCTCTCTAAATTAGGGGTATTTTTTGTCAATTTTAAAATATTAGGAACCTATTACTGGGTTACAACTCAGGGGTACTTTAGGTATTTAATGTTACAACCCCTGCTAACTTTTTAATAGTAAAGATATAGTGGTAAATATGTGGTTAAATAGATAATTTTATTATAATACAAAGCATATTTTTACTAAAATGTACGTAGGCATGTGCAGGTTGTTCGTGACCTCATACAGAGGAACAAGATTGAACAAGAATGTTATTATCTACACATATTTGTGCAGTTGTGAAAACAAGCTTCTAGTTATTCCCAATGGTAAAATTATATAATAATTGAATTTCACTAAATCCTTATCTATCGTTGTTTTCCTTTTTTTTTTTAAACTTTCGCGATAATCAGTTGTTGAAATACAATTAGAAGCAGTATGGCTGACATCCAGTTATCCTAATTCCTGTGGATATACATGTATGAAGCAAAAGAAAAGAATTGTGCTAGAACACAAAGGATAATCATATTTCACCCACAAAAAAAAGGATAATGATACATAAAGTGACTGACATGTGCACATAACAAATAGATATAAACAAATATGAGTCTGCTTCACCTATACAGTGTTATGCTTATGTTAGTGTACTTTCCCCGCCTAAAGGTGATATCTAAAACGTTCGTGGTTTATAACTTTAAGTTGTATTTTTTTATTAAGCATCATTTTCCAATTTATCACAAAGCTAGTGAATCTATCTGTTGCTAAATGCTTTACCTGATAAATGAATGATAATAGTAAGTGAACTATATGAAAATTGGCTGTTACAGGTCCAAAATGGTTGGCTAATCTTGAAGATGATCATATATGCAGGATTGTGAATTCGGTTTTGTGAAGTCTTTCTTATTTCAACTTATATGCAGGATTGTTTTGGACGACCAATATCAAGCGCTCCTGATGCATGGTTTGATGTGGTTGAGCGTGTCTCCAATGACAATAACAAGACCTTACAGTAAGTTTTCGGTTTTCTTAGACATTAATGGTTGTTCTGATTGGTAAATTTCTCTGCATTTACATGTGACACTATGCTAGTGACTTAATATGAATTCTGGCTGTACTTCCTGCAGGCGAACCTCAAAGGTAAGCAGGTGTCTTAACTTGGGATCATACAACTACCTTGGATTTGCTGCCGCAGATGAATATTGCACACCCCGTGTTATAGAGGCTTTGAAAAAATATTCTCCAAGCACTTGCAGTTCTCGTGTTGACGGAGGTAGGCATACAAATCGGAGTGATATTCTGTGTATCTGTCAAAGTTTCTCATGAGATCATGCATCCAGGTACCATGACGATTCACACTGAATTGGAGGAGTGTGTGGCTGATTTTGTTGGAAAACCAGCGGCTATGGTTACTGGTATGGGCTATGTGACAAACTCTGCCATCCTCCCCGTCTTGATAGGGAAGGTATGTGCATACATATGTTGGAATTTCTTTCACCCGTAATTTATGAGAGATGTCATAGCTATATTTTCTCACTGGTGAGAGTGTGTCATGGCTATATTTTCTTGAACTCATGTTGGTCATTAACAGGGAGGATTGATTATTAGTGACTCGCTGAACCACAATTCTATTGTTAACGGTGCTCGCGGATCAGGAGCTACCATTAGGGTTTTCCAACATAACAGTAAGTTTAGGTGGCATGCATTTTGTACGTCCCTTTTCATTGTATGAATTACATAGGAATTTCACCCAATGGTTACTGTAATTCTTTCTTCCAGCACCATCGCATTTGGATAGTGTTCTTAGAGAGCAGATTGCTGTGGGACAGCCCAGAACACATCGACCATGGAAGAAAATAATTGTTATCGTTGAAGGTATTTACAGTATGGAAGGCGAACTTTGCAGACTTCCTGAGATTGTCGCCATATGCAAGAAATATAAGGTATAATATCCTAGCTGGTCCTCATGCATGCCTATAGATCAGCTTTGTATTTCTGTGAGTTATGGGAAGTTGTGGAGATCTTTGTTAGGCTACACATAAGACATTATTTAAGACCAGATTCAACTAGATGAACGAGGAAATTAATGAACTGGTACCTTACCTGGTCTGGTTTGGTTAGTGAATAAAAAATGCATGTGAACCACAAAGAACAGACGGGAGTCGACAATTTGACCTCTAAACCAGTTCCCTGATGTGCCATTTATTGGTTTTACAAGTACTATGAGTTGAGGTCTTCATTTTAGATTTCATAAAAGTAATAATGATAATTAGACTTGAGGTGAAAAATAGATGCACCATAATGGAGAGCAGCACAGAGTAACTTATAAGCTTTGATATTGAGGCTTTCTTCCTATTTGTTCCTGTGATTTCTGTCACAGAATTTAGATGGGATTTGGCATTAGTAGCTTAGGATGTAAATATCACCCCTCTTTTGTTTGTCCAATGAATCTGTTTACTCTGCTATGTCAAACAAACTTAAGTGACATGTGTGGTACTTACCTTGTAGATACTTATTGGCCAAGAAATGTAATTAGCTCTATAGTACTTTTTAGGTACTTGTTAGCCAAGAAATTTTCTTACGCGATAGCTATAAACTTGTAGACTTGATTCCTAATATCTATAAACTTCTACATAAATGTATGCTTGAGATGTTTTAATGTAGTTCTCGCTGTAGGCATATGTTTATTTGGATGAGGCTCACAGCATCGGAGCTGTTGGAAAAACAGGAAGAGGCGTCTGTGAGCTTTTAGGAGTTGATACAGCGGATGTGGATATCATGATGGGGACTTTCACGAAATCTTTTGGATCTTGTGGCGGTTACATTGCAGGATCAAAGGTTTGTTTCTTATATTCTTCTCTTAGCAGTTCTTACCTTTGGGATCGGAATTCAGTTTTCAGGCATCAAAATAGGTTCAAGTATTGCCACTTTTCATCCTCCCTGGAATACTTCGAGTTTAGAGTGATCATTGAGCTCAATCTGCATTTAGTTTGTGAGATTAATCGATGGGGTAGCATCTTGAACATGGATATAGATTTAAAAAGTGAGTTCTTGATTGCTTGGGGTGGTGTTTGTTATATGAACTAAAAATAGAGGTGGAAAGTTTTGCCATTGGCTCCTTTGATCGTTATGTGCATTATCAGGAGGATGTGTAACAGGCAAACTTTTGCTGGGCTCATGCCTGATTCTTTCGTCTCTCTTCTGTTCTTTTTGAGTGGCCTCCTGCATGCGGCTCAACTCTTGATCATTTGCCGAATTCCTGGATTTTTCGTAGTTTTCTTTTCTTTCGTTGTGTAGGGTATGAGATTATGACCTCTTAGGTCCTCTGTACATGTTCTCTTTTAGCCTTAGAAAAGTTTTAGTTACCCATCAAAATGTGATTAATCTTAAGTTAAATAAATGAGAACATGACAGTGCAGGGAGCTGGTGATGTAGTTTTGACTCAGTAAATGGAGAAAAAGGCATGTTATAGAATAAAAAGACATTCATATTTCATAGCCTGAAGAACTCATTAGGTTTTCTTGATGCATTCTACGTAGATGTGTTACTGAAAGTGGAAGCCAAATCTATGACTTGAAATTGCACTGTTTTGAAGTAGCCTCTCGTAAGAGTCGAACATATGACCTCCCCTGGAGTCAGAAGTTGGTTACCACGTGGCCCGAGAACCACCTGTTGGTTTATTTTCAATGATCGGTTTTAGACTCGGTGTGCGAAAAGCTTAATCTTTTCTACACATGAAAGCTTACAAGTGCCGTGCAAAACTTTGGCTTGGATCTGACGTTCGCATAATCTATGTCTACAACTTCTCATTCTAGGGCACTAGCCAATTAACGGTTAACATACTCCTTTCCATTTCAGGAACTTATTCAATATTTGAAGCACGTCTGTCCTGCTCATCTTTATGCAACATCAATATCCCCTCCAGCTGCAGAACAAATCATTTCTGCCATAAAGGTTATTCTTGGCAAGGATGGGTCGACTAGAGGTCTGCAGAATTTTACTCCATTTGCTCAATTGGTCTATATGAGTGTGCGAGGTGTCTTCTATTGTGCTAAAAGCTTGCTGAATATTATATGCAACAGGGGCTCAAAAACTTGCGCAGATACGGGAGAACAGTAACTTTTTCAGGTCAGAATTGCAGAAGATGGGTTTCGAGGTTCTAGGAGATAATGACTCCCCAGTCATGCCTATAATGCTTTACAATCCAGCAAAGATCCCTGCTTTTTCTCGAGAGTGCCTGAAACATAATGTAAGTTGTATTTAAGTTCCGTTTGGTTGGCAGTAAATTGTTTTACAAAGGAAAATATTCTACGCGTAAAATATTTTTCACGAAAAACTTGTCTCGGCAATCATTTTCTCGTGTTTGGTTGACGCTTGCAAACTATTTTACAATAACAATAAATAAATTAGTTGGTGGTGGTGGAGTTGGGTGGCAACGGCAGTGGTGGTGGAGGTGGGTGGTGGCAATGGTGGTTCTTGGGGGTGGAGGTGTTTGTGTGAGTTGTTGCCATGCTGTTTCACTCTTCGGAAAATGGCTTAAGGATTTTAAACGCGTAAATCATTTTACATTATTTAAGTGAAAACATGTTACAAGGGAAAACATTTACGAGACAAATGGCGAACCAAACACCAAAACAAGGGAAAACATTTTGCAGGAAAATATTGTACCAGCAACCAAACGGAGCCTTAGTTTCATTGCCTTTTGGACTCTAGCTGCTGCGGCAGCAAAACTGCAATCCTAATGTTCTCGGCACAGCATAACCACATAAAAAGTCTTGCATTATAAGCACATTTCTTTTTAGTACAAAGTCATGTTCGATGACAGAAGGATTGGCCAAACTTCACATGTGCATCTGACAACCATTGTTCAAACTTTTGAGGTTTGGTTAGTATCACTGTCACTCTTGTTCACGTGGGGTTTCATGGTTGCAGGTAGCTGTTGTGACGGTTGCTTTCCCGGCTACTCCTCTATTGTTAGCTCGGGCACGTATCTGCATTTCTGCTTCTCATACCAGGGAGGACATGCAAAAAGCCTTAAAGGTATCGTTGTTCACCATCCAAATGCATTGACTTCATTATTCATCATTAGTTTGTAGTTATATATGTTCACGACCTTCACCATTCATTATCTACATGTTGAGAATGTTAATTATACATTGAAATTACAAACAATGAACTAATCATACATTTAATTATATTTATTAAACATTTTTATTTTATCAAGATACAATTAACGATAATTAAAATCCTAAAACCTAATTAAAACTACCTAAAACACCCCCACTTGATAGCCATTCCCTTGAGGGATGGCCTAAGGGGTTGTCCCCTTTCCCTTTCTCTTTTTCACCACCACCCTTCCCCTTCCCCTTCACTGGTTGGAGACCACAACCCCCACCCCTTCCTTGATTGATATGCCCTTAGACTACTTTTGTACATGCGGGATGGCCTGGAAGAGGTTGATTTGAAAGTTTGATACGAAAAACTAGCTTTTACAGAAAATTACACAACTGCGGGCAAACATTGGCGATCTTTTGTAGATAAATGAGCAGTAGTTCATTACTGAGCATGTTCAAGCTTTTTAATTGGAGTAAACACATTTCAAACGCAAAGCGTATTGAGCATTTGATACTTTCAGTAATCGGATGTACCATGTGAATCAACAGGTTATTAGCGAAGTTGGTGATCTAATTGGGATCAAATATTTTCCTGCCGAGCCTCAGAAAGGTCAGCTAGAAGACAACAGAATCAAGCTTGAATAAGAAGAGGAGGATAATTTAGGTTCCGTGATAATTTTGAGTAATCTCTTTTGATGATTTGGTTGTTATCGTTATGTATTTGCTGTTATTTATTTGCAGGGTTGAGAGGTATTTTTATTTTTTTTGGAATTTGTTGACATATATGAAGTGTACAGATGTTGCTGTAACTGATTCTAATGGTTGCACAACTTTTTTTCCCTTGCCACTTTCAAGTTAGTTGTTTAGTTGACGAACGTTAAACTACAAGTATTTTTTTGCAGTTTATTTGCTTTGTATAGCAGTTATGGGACTATCAATTCTTAACATTTTTTTTATTACTATTAAACCTTCTTGCATTTGTCCTTAACCAGTGGGTTGAGTTGTGTAATGCCATTGAGACAATTGCTATTTTTGAACACGCAATGATGAGTATCGATTTTTCTGTTGTGGTTCTTTGAATGATGAACTCTTTTGATGTTGAGATCAAGGGACAGGACTCTTTATGAACTTTCAATTGTCTTTGATATAGACGCGTAAAGTATTTTTTTGAGAAGTAAATAAGTTGGTTCAACCATTATGTGTAAATGAACTTGAATTGTTGAGTTAGACTTCACAAAACCTCATTCTTTTTATGTTAAATTGTAACGGACAAGTAGTGGAGTTGGCGAGAGTTGCGGCAGTTTGTGGTTTTTGAGCAGCATGAGAGGTAGTAGTAGAGCAGTGAGGGTGGTCGTGGTTGAGGCAGTGGGCACGGGCAATAGACGGCCACGGGAGTGAGGGTTGTGCTGGTGATGAAAGTTGGCGGCAATGGTAGGGGCGGCGGTGGCGGCGCTTGGTGGTTGAATTGTTTAGTAGGCGTTGCTCTCAGGCTCCTTCCCTCCGAAAAAAGTGGCTTACGGATTTTAGATTGGCAAGTCCATTTTACAACATTTGAGTGAAAACATGCGGTGAAATAGTTTTCGAGACAAATTGCGAACCAAACACCTAAAAAGATAACAGATAACATTCTACATGAAAATATTTTGCCACAAAAGAAACAAGGTTGATTCTTATTTTCTCTCTCTAAACATTTTCCTCCCAAGAAAACCCTAGCAGTTCCCTTCCCTTCCCTAGCGGCGACTCCTCCACGGGGCTGCAGCCGGTCCTCCTCTCCCCTATTTGCGAAGCGGTATCCGCCTCCTCTAGCCTCCTGCTCCCCGCCGGAACTTCCCAGGGCATTCTCCTGTCCGGTTCTCATCGACTCAGGTGCGCCGTCGGGCTTCCCCTCTTTGATTGATTTCCCCCCTCATTGCGAGACAAGGGGATTCCATTGTTCATTTCAACTACCCACCGCCCCTTTTCATCTCAGCCGTCCCTACCAGCCATGACATCACCACTATCTCAGGCCGCCATTCTGTCCACCGCCGCAGTTTCGGCGCCAGATCTACAGGTTTATCCTCCTATGCTCCGTCCTACTCGCTCCCGCCGGCGTCACCACCCTCTCCGGCTCTCCCATCCCTCCTCTTCACCTCCACAGGTCACCGTGGGACTCATCGCTACATCCTTCAAAGGTCCTCGTCTCTTCTCCCCCTCCCCATCCCCCTCCCCTCGGTTTTGCTCGCCGGTTTGGGGAGAAGAACAGTCCTCTTTGACCAGTGTAGCTTTCGTTTCCCTTCCCCCTCCCCCATGTAGTTGTTTCCATTGAGGAGGATGTCCTGCCGCTGCCAACCGCCATTCATGCCGCCTCGTCCATCCTCGAGCAGTTCTGTTGCAGCCACCAGGAGCATTAGGGTTCACTTGCTGGATTTGGGCCGTTTTTCTTGACCTTTGTTTTGTTTTGGTTCTGAGTGTTAGGTTTTGTGGTCTTTTGGGCTGTTTCTTTTGGGCTTTTTGTCAAGTGGATATAGGAGGCTCTTGATGTCAATTGGTCTTTTTCTTTATTTTTGAAATTTGTTTTGTGGGAGCCATTGAGCATTGTCCACTAAGCAAGGTTTTCAAACTCGTGGGTCAGTATAAACCCGTAGAGGGTGGGTAGACTCGACTCGTGACCCGTGACTCGCCCGGGTCATGTTTTACTTCAAATCTTTATTTTTTTTTTTACGTACACATGACTTTTCACATATGAGAAGTTGAATTTTTCGAATCTTTGATGATTTAATGCTACATTTGTCTTATGTGTATAAAATTATCTCAATGCTACAAACTTTAAATTAAAAGTTTTAGAATCAAGCCCAATTTATCTATTTATTTGTTATAGTTTTTCGTCGCATCGAGTCACTTATTTAAAGTAAGGGTGTAACTAAAATTTACAAAGCTAAATTATGTATACGAAATCTTAAATAAATCCCTCAAAAAATGAAAAAGAAACTTGTATGAAATCTTAATAAGTGTGGTCCGTTTAATTTTTACACAGTCATCGGTGTGGTTGATTTGATATTGGTCGTTATAATTTATTTTTTAATCTTGCGATAATTCAAATGGTTCACCAGTGTTTGAAGGTGGGTGACTACATACCCCATTATTTTCGTGCACTGAAAGATCAAAAACCTAATAAAGACATACGATTTTCACAATGAGCTGACTCGGTAAACCCACGGGTCAACTTGCGGGTCTACGGTTTTGACGGGTTCGCACGGGTTTGTCAGCCGACGGGTTTTCAAGCGGGTCAACCCGATTGCTCATGTAGACTCGTAAACTCGTTAAACCCACGGGTTTGAAAACCACTAGGTGTCTAGTTGCATTTAAGGCATTTGGCTTGTTTGTAGGTCTTCCGGTTGTTTCTCTTTGTAATCATTTTTATTATTAATGAAATCTTTCGTTAAAAAAAACTGCCACTAATCAGCTAGACTTTAATGGTTCCTTTCATCGGCCATGGCAACACGGAAATCATCGCGATGTTTTGGCAATTCGACATGGTTTTGTGCCATCAATTTGGCTTTTTCCCAGTCTCATTTACTATATTTGGTAACATATTGTGTAAATCCCTAGCAAACAGCTGATCAAAATGAGGATCCCACTTACACCTTGGACAGTGACAAGAAAATTCTGATGAACTACCTACATGAGTAGGCCATATGTGTAACTCAGGAAAATTGAGTTCAAGCTTTTAAACCCACAACTCTAAAACACTACTCATTACAACATATCACTGGGTCCATCAACATTTTACCACTTCAACCTGGGTAGTTTCTTGACACCTGAAAAAGCTTCTACTTTCTCCATGTTCATAATAACATCTGCGGCAACGCCGTCATGATCTACTTAAACTGCCTTTGACACAAAATGAAGCAGCATCCTGCACTACCGACTTCGTCCCCTGCAAACATGGATCAATAATGCATGTGCAACAATCACAACATGCCATACAACCACGAGGCCAAAATGAGGATGATAACACCATGAAATGATCAAACAATTATAGAGTTGAGTGTTATTAGCAGCATATCAACTAGGGAGCAGAGCTCCACACAAGCCCAAACATGGCTTGCTCACACTTGGTCATGCCAGTCCCAGTATACATGGATCCTAAAACTTCACCAGACAGTCATTTTGAACAGTGAAGAAGAAAGCGTGCAAAGTAACGCGAGAAGAATTAACTATTAGTAGTAAAATGGAATGCATGCAGCAAAGAGACAGCGAGACTTTAAAACTGAAAATCATATGAATTTGGAGACCATCACGTTCAGCTAGCCATGTTCTTTCCATCATGCTCGGGTCCAGAACTCCATAAATCACATCAAATACAAAAGAAACTCTAAGAAAAAATCTCAAAACCTATCAAATATTAGGTCCATAGAGACCTAATATTTGATATTAGGTCCATAGAATGCCTAATATTAGGTCCGTCCATGGTTGATGTCATGTTGACTACTTCAAGCAATCACAATAGAAATCAAGAAAGAAAAATATGTTGCAAATATGACAATACTGTTCAGGCATATGGAGGTTCATCAAAGATCCAGAATCATAGAAACGGCTGACTCATTCCCTAATCTCACCCATGATGATCCATAGTAGTTCTATTTAGTAACTTGATGTACAGAGACGATAAGAAATGTAAAAATTCCTTCATTTGAATGGGGTATATGTTTTGCACAAATAGAGCCCCGCGCAGAATCAACACCATCAATTTTGTCCCCTGCATATACACACCAATGAAGCAGGCGTAACATTCATAAATCATAACCCTAGCAGTACCTAACATCAACCTTCTTGGTCCACGACCACAAGTTGGAAGTGGAGACATGTTGATAATACATAAGCCTAGTCTCCTTCAGGCAAAATCACTTGATGTAGAGTAAAAGACTTTCTACCCCCTCAAGTTTGACACAAAGACACTTTCACCCCTTCGCGTTTGGGGAAGGACACTTTCCCCCTTCAGTGTGCCAAATTTGACGACACCACCACTCCCTAATTGCAACGCATTAATTGGGGTGGCGGCCGTAGCTGATAGTAGTTTTGGGGACAAATTTACCGTCTTAGTATGGAATGACACAATCAGGAAGTATCAGTGTCCTGAAATTTGGCACAATGAAGGGCTGAAAGCCTGAAAGTGTCGTTTCCTAAACTGGAAGGGGTGAAAGTGTCTTTGCGTCCAACCTGAGGGGGTGAAAGTGTCTTTTACCCAAATAGGTATAACACCAGGAAATCCTAAAAAAAAAAAAAAAAAACGTGGACTGCAGCTAACTGGAACAAATAGTCTAAGCCTCTTAGCATAGCAACCACGGAGCAGAGTCCCACACAAGCCCCAACTCCACTCACAAGTCACAACATACATGGCCATGCCAGTCATCAGGGGCGGACCTATGTAGGGGCAAGGGGGGTCAGTTGCCCCCGGAAATTTGAAAATTTCTACTAGTACCCCTAGTTTTATAGATTTTTTATGAGTAACCCGAAAGGAATATAGAATTTTGCACCCCCCCCCCCCCCCCTAAAATTTCAAACTGCCCAGTTGTCCAAGTGGTTAGTTGTTGTAGTTGGCAAATCCCACTACACAGGTTCGATTCTCCTCCTAGTCAACTTTTTTTTTTCATTCTTTTTTTCCCAATTTACCATTTACAATTAGAAACTCATTGTCTCCTCGAAAAAAAAGTACAATTTGTGACTTGTGAGTATTGTGTTCATTATTAATTTGATGTTTGTGTGTATAATTGGTTATGAAATATAACGACATTTGACTGTTGACTTTGACTTTTAACTTTGACTTTTGACTTCTCGAATCTTCGCCAGAAAGTCAATTTGAACATTGAAGAAGCTTATGCAGGAGTTGTCAAAGTAAATGACACGCCAAAAGTATTTCTAACAAGTAAAATCAAATGCAAGACATAGAGACACGAGATATTAAAACTGAACATCATACTATGAATTTGGAGACATCAAATTCAACTAGCCAAGTTTCATCCATCATGCTGAAGTTCAGAAGTCCATAAAAGCACTCCAATACAATTTCTTAATTCAATCAATTAAAGCTCCAAATTTTGAGATACCCTTTATTTTGTGTTGTTTCTCATTACTTCAAGCAATCATATTGGAAAAGAAAATGCAAGTATGGTGATATTCTTAATTCTCGGAGGCATATAGAAGTTCATTACAGAATCCAGAATCATAAAAACAGTGGACTCATTCCTTGATCCCACTCCAAATGAACCATAATTTATTTACTATTTAGTATTTACTAACATGACATACAGATAATAATAAAAGAAAGAGAAAAAAATGCAAAATATCCTTCATTTGCTTCACCTATATTACACAGAACTCTTCATCTTCAGATTTTATAATCCTAACAAATTGAAATAATTTGTTAGGATTATTTCAGAATCGGTGATATTCTTAATTCTCGGAGGCATATAGAAGTTCATTACAGAATCCAGAATCATAAAAACACTGGACTCATTCCTTGATCCCACTCCAAATGAACCATAGTTTACTCACTACTGGTATTTAGTATTTACTAACACGACATACAGATAATAATAAAAGAAAGAGAAAAAAATGCAAAATATCCTTCATTTGCTTCACCTATATTACACAGAACTCTTCATCTTCAGATTTTATAATCCTAACAAATTGAAATAATTTGTTAGGATTATGTTTTCCTTTCCTAGAAAAAATTACGGTTCCAAAAAAAATTACGGTTCCAAGAATAAACTAAGGATGCGTTTGGAAACCCAAATTTGGATTGTGATTTCAGTCACATTTCAAATACTCGGATTTGAAATTTTCCAGAGCTTAAAATCTTCTGTCTGAGTGACATTATACTGCAATCTTTAAATTAGAAAACTAATTCCCACACCATCCTTTACTATGATATACTAAATCCGTTTCGTTACCTTCTTCCGACTTTGACTTTTCCACCCGTAACCATGCCGCTTTGACCCAGAGATTTGTATAGAAAAACAATGCAATCTTTTAGTAATGTTTTCATGGTGTTTTAGTGTAAAGTTTTCTCTACAATACCATAAAAAGATTACCAAATTATTTCATTGTTTTGCTAATCAAATCACTGGGTCAAAGTGACCCGGTGAACAGTGGTAAAAGTCAAAGTAGGAAAAAGCTGGCGGAACGGAGGTAGTAGTCCAAAAATCTTATACTATTATCTCCCAACCCAACTTCTTCCAACCAACACCAACACTGTACTCGCCGCCGTCACCACCCAACAACATTCAGTCACCAACTTTCGTAGTTCAGAAATCAGAAAAAATGAGATCCAGGTCCAAGGTTTGCCGCTGCCGCTAATCTGGTTGGATCTATGGCTTCCAATAATAATTTTAAAAGATCAAAGGGGAGAGAGAGAAAGGTGATAATCTGCGAGGATAAGAACAGGACCACGCAGTCTCACAGTTGTCGGCTGAACTGAAATGACCAGGTAGGAGAGGGTATTCAAAATCCCTGGTTTAATGCGAGCGAAATCAGACCTTGAAGTTGGCCGAACAAATCACCGATGTTCATTTGCATCCAAAACAATTGATATATGGTCCCCCCCCCCCCCCCCCTCCACACACACACACAAACACACAAAAAAAAATCCAAACCCAAAATCAAGGTGAACCCAAACAGATCATATGGGTAGTGTTCTTTTTCCTCACAAAAATTGTCCTCACGTTGTCTTCAGGAGGTGTGAGACTTGCTGCAGCAGAATAGTTTCTGCTTTAGATCACATAACCTCCTTGAAAACAATCGAAAAACTAATCTCTGGTCCCTCAAATCCAAATCCAAGCCTGAAATCCAGGTGCATCCAAACAGACCCAAAAGGTAGTTCTTTTCCTCAAAAAAATTGTATTCACACACTTACAGGTCATGAGGTGTGAGACTTGCTGCAGCAGAACAGTTTCTGCTTCAGATCACAAAACCTCTTTGACTTGAGAAAATCTCTGGGCCATCAACCTTAGAGTGAACTTCAAACAGTAACTACCTATGCCACTCTTAGGCACACCCTACAGCAAGTTTAGGTTAGCAACATTGCCCCATACGTTGCAGCAGATAGAAGGAAATAATTAACCAAGTCAGATTGAAGACAACTAAATGCTTACAAGTAACCACTAACTAGACAACCATCTGAACACTTTGATCCTCCAAATGACAAAAATCACAAATGTGTAACATGGCAAGGGAAACCCAGTTGTGCAATGGTACACTGATTTCCATTGATGGTAGCACCGGGCATCTATTTCTCAAAAAAATAAAAAAAATAAAAAAACGGGCATTTTTTCCGCGAATGTTATGAAATTCCCAAGGTTATGAAATTCATCTTTGATCCTCCAAAGGTTATGAAATTCCAACTGCCAAGCTTAAAAGAGATGCTTTGTCCAAGCACGAATCAAATGAGAACACGAACAATTACTACAACTCAAATATGATTCTCATTTCTAAGTCACCAAGATATCTTGAGAGCATGTGAACGAACATTCAGCTAATACAAGGTCCACTTCCTTGCCTGTAACTATGACACACCCGCCTCCAAAATATACAGGGTGTTATCTAGAGCTACTAAACAAGTTATACATATACAAAATAAGTGGAACTGCAATAGAATCAAAATGTATTAAAAAAAGCGATTGAGAACATGTAAGCACTATCCCATAGCAAAAGGACTAGGGTTTCGGGAGATTACAATCAACGCTGGAAAAAGTGTAGTAAAGTTCTTCCAGCATCTGAAATAGCTTATGCAAAGTTCGATTATATCTAAAACATAGTTATCATAATCTTAAGATTCAAGATTCATATCCTATGATTCGATTTGATTCACACATGGAATGTTGTGAATCCCTCGGTGAGTCGTTAATGGTCAAAAAATTATCTGAATCCCCATTTTGAATATTCTCTATCTTACCTTCCAATATGCATGTTTCTATTGGAGTCCAAATTTTCACAAATTCTTTTATATTTTCCATAAAGTATCTATTTGCATTATCTCTTGGAGATGCCGTAAGAGCTAGCTAGAAAGCAGGGAGGCAAATTCTATGTGTCTATCTCTCTCCTCCTTTTGCAGTTTAATTATTTCACAAAATTACTCCATAACAATGAAATCATAAAAATGCATTGCACTATTGGAGTTGGTAATAAAAAAATCATGATACGTTAAGTCTAAAATAGTTAAAAATTGCATATTTTTATGTTCTACAGATGCCCTTCTGTCACTCATTACCATGGCTCAGTAGTTCCCGTCTTCTGTCGCATCAACTCATTATGCAAATTGACTTCAATTAGACAACCATCTGAACACTTTAATCCTCCGAAATGACAAAAATCACAGCTGTGCATCATATCAAGGGAAACCTAGTTGTACGGTGGGTCGGTGGCACACTGATTTCCATCAATGTCAACAACTTTCTAATCTGACAATGTTTTGTGATGTAGATTATTAACACCGGTCAACAGTAACTGTTTTTTGGTGACTTTAACTCTCTCTCAAAGAATGGTCCTATAATACTTCACTAATCGCGTACTGTTCGGACTATTACACTTATTCCTTCTCCTCAAGTCTCAGCCGTTGGATCTATCTTAGATCTCAGAGCTACTACAATGCAATCGCCTAGAGTGTGATATTTGGCTTCATTGATATCCATGCATATGCAAAGGAATAGCCATCTACAGACAAGTATTCATCATTTTGTTTTCTTTTGTTTTCACGAGACTGATTTTGATTATTTTTATTTCAGATTTGTGTGTCTGGAAGCAGGGGTGTTGTTTATCATTTACTTGACTACTACATACATATCCTCGATTAAAGAATTTCAGGATACTGTTCTTTTTCCCTTTTTCTTTCGGTTCTTAAGGTCACAATGACTCTTGAAACGGATAAATTGTTTGTCAGTTGCTTGACTTACAACCAAGTTTCCAGCTTTTCAGGACGTCGTTCTTTTTAACCTTTGCTTTTGGGCCTCTAAGGTCACAAAGGTTCCTGAAGCCAGGGAAATTTTCTATCAATTGCTTGACTTACTAGAAATATATACTATACACATGGTTTTAGGACTTTTTCTTTGCTTTTGGGCCCCTTTGGTCACAATATTTGACATTTGTTCACATGTTGTAGCTCTTTCTTTATCTAATTAAACAACAACACAAGTTAATGAGGTTCTCTCTTTATCAAGCTTCGTCTCCTTTAACATCTTATTTTTCTTAGAAACAACATACAGTAGCTTCTACTGATTGAAACTGGGAGAAATGGAACATATTGATAGCCCCACAGCAATGCCGCTAGTAGGCATAAACAAGTGAAAAGGACAATTTGCCACTAACTTCATTACACTGCAAGCCAAAGCTAACTACAAAACAGTTAGTCCTCACAAACTCATATAGTTATGGTATCTTGCAATACTCATCAACCAATCTTTAACAACCTTGCTTAGATATGAAAGAGCCAAATAAAATTTCTTAGATTTTTACTGGTGCATCGAAGTTATGAACATTTTCCAACTGACAAGCTTAACAAATATGTTTTGTGCCCCCCAAGATGAAATGAAAAACTCAAAAGTGCCAAGCAAGAATCAAATGCGAACAAGATCAACTACTACAACTCAAACATGGTTCGAAATTTCATTGACCAAGATATCTTGAGAGCATGTGCTAATACAAGGTCTACTTACTCGAATGTAACTATAACCCCCACCTTGAAAATATAAAAGGGTGTTCTATAGAACTACTAAACGAGTTTTTCATCTACAAAAGAACTGCCATGAGATCAAAATGTATTAACGCACGATAAAGAACATGTAAGCACTATTCCATTGCAAAAGTATGAAAGGTTTGGAGAGATTACAATTAAAGCTGGAAGCAATGCAGTACAGATGTTCCATCGTTCATTACCGTCGGCTTCTTCAAGAGAACCCTTTGCTTAGCTTTTGAATGGCGCAGAAGATTTTCCTTCTCGAACCAACAGCATTGATTCCCATATCCTTGAGATCCTCCAACGTCAACATCGGCAACACTTCATCATCAACCTCATGTATTTCAAACACAGGCGCATACCTTCCTAACCCTAATTGATTCAGCCAAACCCTAACCCCATTCCTCTCTCCACTATTCCAATTCCTTGCATCGGTATCCGACGGCCCGTCGAACTCAACCCCATCATGGTGTTCTCTCCCTTCAGAAACCCTAGCCCTAGATAATCTCCTATGCCCACCAAAATGAACATCTCTTTCTTGCACTCTGGTCTCATTATTCAATGACTGAATTGGGCTTTGTTCTTTCAATGGACTCTCTGAACCCTCAGGGTCAAAACCCCTAAACCCACCATCAACATCTTCTCCGCCGCTTCCGCCGCCACTGACTCCACCACCACCACCACCATCATCAGCTTTAGAGGCCCAATTAGACCTAACCCTCTTCGTAGAACCCCTCCTGGACTTGGATTCCTTCACTTTCCAGCTCCCAATTGCCACAGCATCCAACATCCCCTCTCTCTCGTCACACCCATCTAGGGTTTCCTCATACCCACCACCCAAATTCAATAAAGGTCGCGTCTTTGAACCCTTGTTGCCTGAATCCTTCATGGGTTGTTGCTGTGGCTTCCACTGCTTGGTGGGTCTCCGGTTATCGAAAGACTGGTCTCCGATGTCGCCTAATCGGACACTCGGCCTTCGCTGCCGCTTCGTGGAGACGTTCTCCGGCGCGGCGGCCACCGGAGGTCCGCCGCCGTCGATTTGGGTGGTGTCCCGAGGCTGGAACTCGGCCATTGAAGAAAGATCCGAACTTCACTTGCTTAGGGTTCTGTTAAAGGAAGTGGGTGTCTTTCTTGAGTCTTTATATAGCTATAGAACCCAAAATTGGGATTGGGTTGTGGACATAAACAGGCATTTCTGGGGACCTTTCGAATTACTAGAATTGTTTATCAGATTGTAGAGAGAGAGATGGAAGTGGATGTGTTTGTGAGTAAGATAGTGAGTGAGTGAGAACGAACAATCGGGCAAGAACTAACAATCGGGCATAATTGAGAGGAGAGAGATAAGCCCTTCGTTTATATACATCCAGGCTGGTTTTTTTTTTTTTTTTTTGAATAAAAAAAATACATCCAGGCTGGTTAGATTAGAGCATCTCCATTTTTTTATTTTTTTATTTATTTTTTTATTTTTTTTGATAAATCCGATTTTTATTAAGAAGAAGGACAAAACTGGAGATCAACTCCTACAGCATATTGACAAAAAAAAAAAAAAAAAACTCCCACAGCAAGCTCCACAATACGAGGGAGCCTATTACCAGAAATAAAACCAGAAAAAGTAACTGCATAAGCCCATTTGGCTACACTATGAGCAACAAAATTTCCATTTCTACTGTAGTGCCTAGAACTGCATTTCTTTCCTTTTAGTATCTTCAAAGCAGCTTCAATCCTGTTTCTCCAAGCTCCTTTTGCTTTCTTTATATCATTGAAACCATTAATCACCCACAAAGAGTCAGATTCAAAGATTATGGAATTCCACCCAGCATCTTTTATCACAGCCATTTTAACAGCTTCCTCCACAGCCATCTCTGCATCTTCTGCATTTTGGCCACTCCCGCTTCTGGTACCACCAAATAAAACATTACCTTTTTCATTCCTGCACACAAATGCAGCAGAAGCCAGACTGTTCTTGTAACTGGCATCACAATTGAATTTTATCTCTCGTTGTTGAGGGGGAGTCCATCCTCTGACTTGGGTGTTCTTGACTTCAGTTTGTGCTTCACTTATAACAATTCTGCAGTTTCTATGCTCATTCCAAAGAGCCCAGATTTCATCAATAACAACATGTGTTTTAAAACATTTCCCTACAAAAATCAAATCATTTTTGTGCTTCCATATTCTCTCAAGGATGATTCCACACATAGAAGCAACATCATTTGCACCTTCTTGCCAATTCAGCTCCATCACATAAGCAATCATGTTCTGAATATTTAGCTCCATTAGGCAATCCACACTAAGCCCCAGAATTGTAAACCAAATAGGTCTAACAGCAGGGCAATTGAAAAAAATGTGCTTGCTATCAGCACTTTCTGCACTTAAAGAACTTCATCTCTTTATGATTTTGAAAATTTTCAAAGATGGGAAGGCACTTTGCAGCTGTCCTCCAGATCATAAATTTGTGTCTGTTGTGGATTTTTTTCTTCCACAATTTTCCCCAATTGAAATCCTCCTCTCTATTTCCAACATTTCCCATAATCTGCCATTTGTAGAAGCTTTTGCAGTGACTTGTCCACTCTTGTCCAGATTCCAAATCCATATATCCTGCACTTCACTTAATGGAATTTGAAGTTTCTGAATTTCTTCACTTTCTTGAGGATCCATCCACAACTGCAGTTTTTGTATATTCCAAGCTCTTGCCTCTTGAACAAATAACTCATTCACCCTTTTTGGAGCATTGGTGAGATCTAAAGGGGGGTAGGGTTTTGCATTCTCAAGGCTGGGAACCCAAGGGTCTTGCCAAATATCCACACTTTTGCCATCACCAATTATCTTATAAGCATTTTGACAAATCAAATATCTGACACTTAAAATTCCTTTCCAAAAATAAGAGTCAGAGTTGCTTTTGTCAATTCTTTGAAACTCAATTCTATGACAATATTTTGCTAAAAGCAGCTTCACCCATAAGCAATCCTTCTTTGTCCACATATCCCAGGCTAATTTACCCAGCAGGGCTTTATTTTGAATCTCTGTCCTTCTCAAACCTAGACCTCCAAACTCCTTAGGTTGACAAAGAAACTCCCAGCTTTTGAGATGTCTTTTTCTGTGATCTTCAGTACTCTCCCACCAGAAATTTGCTTTTAAGGAGTCAATCTTCTGTGAGAGGATTTTTGGAAGAAGAAAAACAGCCATGTGATGAGAGGGAATAGCACTCATGACACTGTTTATCATGATTAATCTGCCAGCATAAGGAAGGAGCTTTGATTGCCAGCCTGAAAGTTTGACATCAAGCTTTTTCAGAACCTGTTTAAAATCTTCCTTCTTTGATTTTGTCAGAAACATTGGGAGACCCAAATAAATTGCTTTCTTACTGCCCTTCTTGAGTTGTAGTATGTCTCTAATAGCCTTCTGCATCTCTTTACCAGTATTGGGACTGAAGAACACTGAGGATTTGTCTTTATTTACTCTTTGGCCTGAAGTTTCTTCATATAATTGAAGACATAAATTCAAATTTTCAGCTTCCTTTTCATTTTCTCTCCCCATATGGACAAGGTCATCTGCAAAAAGTAAGTGATCAATGGATTGACAATTCTTTGCCAATTGTATCCCATTTATGAGCCCATCTTTTTCAGCAAACTGTAGGATCCTTGAGAGCACTTCAGCACACATGATGAAGATTGTGGGTGAGAGTGGGTCACCTTGTCTGATGCCACAGTAGTTGCTAAAAAAACCTTGAGGAGAACCATTGATCAAGACAGACATTTTAACTGTTGAAATACATTCTTTTATCCACTCTACCATGGTGTTAGGAAACCCCATCCACTTCATCACATTTAGAATGAATACAAACTCCATCTTGTCAAAATCCTTCTCCATATCTATCTTTAGAGTCATGAGACCACATTTCCCTTTTTTCTTATTCAAAGAGTGTATAACTTCATGCAGAATTATAATATTTTCCTGAATAGTTCTACCAGCAATGAAGGCAGTTTGCTTGGGGTTTATAAACTCCCCAATAGCAGATTTCAACTTGTTTGCTAAGATTTTTGCAATAACTTTATAAACTGTATTGCATAGACTGATAGGTCTGAAATGTTGTACCTTCTTGGGATCCTTTGTCTTAGGAATTAGAGCAATGAAGGTAGAGTTAATCCCTTTCTTAAGCTTCCCACTTGTGAAGAAATTTTGCACCACTCCACAGAAGTCATCACCCACAATATCCCAGTATTGTTTGTAGAATAATACTGGCATACCATCAGGACCAGGAGATTTAAAACTCCCCATTTGAAAAAGGGTACTCCTAATCTCTTCTTTTGTTGGAATTTGGCACAGCAGCTCAGTTGTACTTTCTGCAATTTTTTGCGGATATAGCTCATCAAGCCACTCATTTTCAGGAGGATAGGAAGAGGAGAAGAGATCTGTAAAGTAATTGCAGAATTCATCTCCAATTTCTTTGTTTCCTTTAGCTATAGTCCCATCTTCTCTTTGAATTCTAGAAATGAAATTTCTCTGTCCTCTAATAGCTGCTGAAAGGTGGAAAAAAGTGGTACTTGTCTCCCCTTCTTTGATCCAACTGATTCTAGATTTTTGTCTCCAACAAAGCTCTTGTCTTTTATGAAGTTCTGTTAAGAGTCTTTTGATCATGTTCTCCTCTTCAATTGTGCTCAAACAGTTTTGTTCTTGGAGCTCATTTAATTCAGTGGTAGCCTTGTCAATGTTGTATTGGATGTGACCAAACTCTTCTTTATTCCACTTTTTCAATTCTGTCTTTGTATTCTTCATTTTCCAGGTCCAATGTGCTCCAGGTCTGCCTCCTTGCCTAGCTAGCCAAGCATTTCCCACCACTGTCTTGCACCTTCTATCTCTTATCCACATAGCCTCAAACCTGAAAGGTTTCTTTCCCATTGCTTGTGCAGGTTTTGTGTTCAAGATTAACATATGATGATCAGAGTAGCAGGAGGTTAAGTGTGTGATGCTGGCTTTTGGGAATAATAGCCTCCATTGATCATTGCAGAAGCACCAGTCCAGTCTTTGTTTAATAACCCTCCCTCTATGCCAGCCATTGGACCAAGTGTATTTTGCTCCCCTGAATCCTGTGTCAATCCAACCCCCATTGTGAATAGCTTCTTCTAGCCCTCCAACAGAAGACTGTGCCACATCCCTACCTCCAAGCTTGTCCTCTTGATGAATGACCTCATTAAAGTCACCAATGAAGATACATGGTAGAGCACTAGTATTCTGTATATAAATCAGTTCTTTCCACAAAGCATCTCTATCTTTTTTCACACAAGGGGCATAAATAGCATTCAGAAGCCAATTTTCCTCATTTTCTTTTCCATACATCAAAACATAAATCAAGTTTCTGTGTTTTAACACCACCTCACAATGTATGGTGTCATTCCAACAGAAACAGAGCCCACCAATTTTCCCAGTAGGCTCCACTACTTCATTATTTTTTTAGCCATTAGCAGTAAAATACTACAAAAAAGAGCTGCATTTTACCTTAGTTTCTCACAGAAAAAACCAGTTGATATCTTTCTGCCTTATTCGAGACTTTACAACGAATTACCGGGGTCTGTCCCAACCCCCGGCAATTCCATACGAGGCCATTCATTTAACAATTGGGGGCATGGACAGGCCCGCCTCCTCAGCCATCGATTTGTCTTCTTTGCCATTTCCATTCTTTTCCGTGTTCTTACTTCCTTCTGCACTTCTGAATATTCCATCCTCGCCGCGGTAGATCATCTTCCGTGCTGGGAGTAACTTGCATCTGCTATGGATTTCATCAGAGTCTTTTACTGTGTAAGGGACTTCGATGATTTCCATTCCCGTTTCTTCAATATCATAAGTACCTTCTTCATTTGACCATACTCGTTTCTTTTTCATGTCTGGCTCTCCTCCTCCCACCCTTTGAAATTCTCGCTTTAGCTGCACTTTTGTTCTGAAATCTTCCGCCACCAATTTATTTACTACCATCCTTCTTGTGTCTTCCTTGAAGGCTTCCATATCCAGATCGGTTGTGGTTTGTTGAATTTTTCTGGTTATCTCTTTTTCTTTTTGTTTTCTTCATCTCCATAGTCTCCGTCTTCTTCAATTTCACGTAGGCTCATGGGTCTTTGTGGTTTGTAAAAAGCCTTTGGGTTGAGATGATGGGCCACCAGCACTCCCAAGGCTTGTAATGGATCTTGTAATTGGGCTGCCATTATATCTTCCATAGTTGGTCCTGTATATCCTTTAAAGAGTTGGGCCGGGCTTGACTTTTCACCTCTAAAGGAACAATAAGGCCTGCCCTGTTCCTCCTTTTTAGGTTGTGGTAAATTACCACTTTGCCCATAGCTTATAAGTGTCTCCTCCTCCACTATGCTTTTGTCTTTTCCTTTGAACAAAACCAATCCATCACCGTATATCGTACGGTCATCCCCTGGATTTGTACCACGTGTCCCTGCATTGAGACAGCTCATTATGTGGGAATTTTCTTCTTTGTCCTTATCGATTCCTTTCCCTTCCCAACCGCTTGCATCTGGATTTGGGGGCGCGTGGATTACATTCGCCACCGTCTTCAAGCTTTCCTTTCTGAGTTTCGCCGGAGCTTCTTCAGCTTGGACAGGATTACACTGTTCCTCATTTTCCTCGGTTGATTTTTGGCCTATTCCCGATTCAATACTCATGTTCTTTACATATTCTAGTTTCGGGTGGTACCTTTTTTGCTCCGGTGCTTTCAGATTTGACCCATAACCTGAATTCAAGCTTTGGATATGTTTTACCCACTTGAATTCTACCTTCTCATGTCCAATCCTTCCACATCTATAACAGTAGTCTCCTAATTTTTCGTACGCAAAAGCAACCCAGATTGCTCCTCCATCTTTTTTCCTCATCATGAACCCTTGTGGTAACGGTTTGTCAATGTCAATCAGAACTTTGATACGCATATGAGGACTGATAAGAAAAGTACCTGGTTTACCTCCATCGATTTCAATGATTTCCCCCACCGTTCTGCCTATCTTTTCTGCATTGTCTCGAGTCATTTTCTCCATTGGTAATCCCCTGACATTTAGCCAGAAAGGGGATCTGTTGTATACAAGGGTTGTTGGATCTTTCTCTTCCTCAAACTTTCTGAAAACCAGCAGTTGATTCATTACTGTCCAAGGCGCACCATCCCAGACCCTGCTACAGTCGTCTTCATCTTCAAATATGAATACAAAAACGTTTTCTCCTCTGCTTGTTACCTTGAAAGATCCCTTCAGCTTCCATATATTGTTGAATAGTGCTTTCACCGATTGTACTCGCTTCATCCTCTTCGAGCATATTTTTTCAAATAGTACTCAATTTTTTAGATCCCCAGGACCGTCAGTTAGATCTGATGGTTCAATCACCACTGGGTCTTCCGATTGGAATCCATATTTCGGTGGGTTTAGCATTCTCACGGCTCTCTGTTCTTCCATAGAGAAAGGTTAAAGAGTAGAGTTCCAAAAAAAGAAGGAAACGAAATAGGGAGAGAAAAGGGATGTGAGTCACAGTGACTGGAGTGACAGAGATTATGAATCGTCTGAGACGAGAGAGGAGGGTGGAAAACCGGCAGGGAGGCGCCGTACTCAAAACCCTAGAAAAGGTCTTATTCTAGAAGAGAGAAGAAAAAAACATTTTCTCTCTCTCTAGCTTAATCACTTATCTTGTTCGACTTTTACCTGTAGTTAGCTCTCATGAATACAATATCGCGGTTGTCACCTTCTTTCGACCCGGACCCGTCAACCGCGGGTATGAGGCCCACCCCGGTTGTGGTTGACTGCATTTTCTGGAGCATGAGGCGGATCTTTTCGGTGGCATACATCCGGAGGGCGAAACCAGCTTCTTCCCATTGCAGTAAGCGGTCCAGTTGGGGACAGAGCGGAGACGGCAAGTGGAAGAGTCTTCGGATCCGGTTTCGTTGCACACGAGGTCGATCCGGATGAGCTCACCCTGGATTTCTTACTTGATGAGGAAGGGGATTGTGAAGGGGAGCTTGAGGAGGAGGGCGGGTCGGATGGAGACCCGATCGTGCTGGACGCAGAACCAGGCGTGGCCGCGGCGGTAGCCGAAGATGGTGCCGGTCACCAAAGTTTTAAAAACCGGACCGGCCATCGAACCGGTGAGGCACCGGTTCAAGGTCGGACCGGTCGGACCGGTGGTCGGACCGGTTCAATCGCACGTTTATTAAATAATATATATTTATTACTTTTTATACAAAATTAAATAAATGTAGTAGAAAATAGTCAATAAAACAAAACATTATGTATGCGCATTATTTAGCAATCGACTTAGGCTTTTAAAAGATACATGTTTTTATTTTTTATTTAATATATAGTTGATTATTTGTACATTTATTGTAACATTTAACATTTGAGCACACAACATAAAAATGTAAATTTTGGTTTATCAGGATGTGTAATTTAAACTTCAAGCTTCTTTAGCAGTGCATTGCTATTAAATTGTTATGGTTATAAAGATAAACAAATCTGCTCTTGAAGTTTAAACAAATTAACAGCCCAACATTGATTAAAAGATACGTTTGGAAAAAAAAATGTGCAGGCAAATAGCAAATTGAAAGTGTGCAGGTATTTTCAAAAAAAAAAAAAAAAAAAAAAGAGAAAAAAAAAGAGAAAAGAAAAACAGGCACATTTGAAGTTTGATATTAAGATTAAAAGATTGCACACCAATTACAAACTTGCGGTTGTCCCAGTGGTTAACGCGCTTAGCTAATGGGTGCTTGGTCGCGAGTTCGATCCGCAGAGAATGCATTTTTTCGGAAATATTAAAAACCGGCCAGTTTTCAAACCGACCGGTTCACCGGTTGGGCAGTAAAACGGCCGGTTTTTGACCGGCTTTGACCGGTTCCTTGCATGCCCGGTCTTAAAGATGAACCGGACCGGTCTGGGACCGGTTCACCGGTCCGATCGGTCGAACCTGCCGGTCCGGTCCGGTTTTTAAAACTATGCCGGTCACCGTCGTCTTGGAGGATCTCGGCGGCGCGACGGAGACGACGCTGTAGGTGGAGGAGTTGTCTTCGTCGTCGTAGTCTTGGTTGTATTGGGATTTGCAGGGGAGGTCTTCAATGTCGTCGCGGAGGGAAGTGCTGAGGCGTCTCTCGGTTTTCACGGTGGCAACGGTGGTGGAGGAGATGACGGGGGGATAGAAACAGGGGAGGAGGAATCGACGGAGGGAGTCCATTTTGGTCATGGCTACTTGTTGAGCGTCAAGCCCTAGCCTCCCTTCCTCGCTTCCCACTGTTCCCACAACCTTCTTTCTCTTTCTTCTCCCTCTGACTGACAATCCTCTAAAACAACAAAGGCGTGACTGGCGTGAGTAGCGCGTGACCCCGACCAGATGGAGTAGGATTTTGGGTTTCATCACTGTCGTGGTATAAGGGGGAGAAAATGTCCCAATACCTTGTTTGGGAGGAGAAAAAAGAACCGATTATTTATATTTCTATTTATTTACAATCAAGAGATTGTAAATTTATTTCTATCACAAAATAAAAAAGAGATTGTAAATTTATTTCTATACAAAAAGGGAAAAGGGAATTGATTCGGCAATTATTGATGGTTACACCGGATTTTAGTTAGCGTGACTTTTTTAGCCTTATTTATTAGTTAATACTTCATCCGTTTCTTCTCTTTCCCTACGTTTTGACTTTTGTCACTATTCACGTGATCACTTTGACCCGGTGATTTGGATAGCGAAACGATCGAATATTTTGACAATTTTTTCATGATGTTGTAAAGTAAAAATTGATCTATAACATGGTGAAAAAATTATCAAAAAATTGTATCGTTTTTGCGATCGAAATCACCCGGTCAAAGTCACCCAGATACGAGCCAAAAAGTCAAAGCGTAGAGAAAGAGGAAAAAAACCGAGGAAGTACATTTTTTTCTATTTAATACGCAATACTCATAATACTTAATTTTGGACAACTCTGTTTTAATACCACTGTACTTTTCATTAAGTTTGACATTCCCTTAATTTAGCCGAAGATGGTGCCGGTCACCAAAGTCTTAAAAACCGGACCGGCCATCGCCGGTTCATGGTCGGACCGGTCGGACCGGTGGTCGTACCGGTTCAATCGCACGTTTATTAAATAATATATATTTATTACATTTTATACAAAAAATAATAAATGTAGAGGAAAATAGTCTATAAAACAAAAAATTATGTATGCGCATTATTTAGCAATCGACTTAGGCTTTTAAAAGATACACGTTTTTATTTTCTTTAATATATAGTTGATTATTTGTACATTTATTGTAACATTTAACATTTGAGTACACAACATAAAAATGTAAATTTTGGTTTATCAGGACGTGTAATTTAAATTTCAAGCTTCTTTAGCAGTGCATTGCTATTAAATTGTTATAGTTATAAAGATAAACAAATCTGCTCTTGAAGTTTAAACAAATTAACAGCCCAACATTGATTAAAAGATACGCTTGGAAAAAAAAATAAGCAGGCAAATAGCAAATTGAAAGTGTGCAGGTATTTTCAAAAAAAAAAAAAAAGAGAAAAAAAAAAAGAGAAAAGAAAAACAGGCACATTTGAAGTTTGATATTAAGATTAAAAGATTGCACACCAATTACAAACTTGCGGTTGTCCCAGTGGTTAACACGCTTAGCTAATGGGTGCTTGGTCGCGAGTTCGATCCGCAGAGAATGCATTTTTTCGGAAATATTAAAAACCGGCCAGTTTTCAAACCGACCGGTTCACCGGTTGGGCAGTAAAACGGCCGGTTTTTGACCGGCTTTGACCGGTTCCTTGCATGCCCGGTCTTAAAGATGAACCGGACCGGTCTGGGACCGGTTCACCGGTCCGATCGGTCGAACTTGCCGGTCCGGTCCGGTTTTTAAAACTATGCCGGTCACCGTCGTCTTGGAGGATCTCGGCGGCGCGACGGAGACGACGCTGTAGGTGGAGGAGTTGTCTTCGTCGTCGTAGTCTTGGTTGTATTGGGATTTGCGGGGGATGTCTTCAATGTCGTCGCGGAGGGAAGTGCTGAGGCGTCTCTCGGTTTTCACGGTGGCAACGGTGGTGGAGGAGATGACGGGGGGATAGAAACAGGGGAGGAGGAATCGACGGAGGGAGTCCATTTTGGTCATGGCTACTTGTTGAGCGTCAAGCCCTAGCCTCCCATCCTCGCTTCCCACTGTTCCCACAACCTTCTTTCTCTTTCTTCTCCCTCTGACTGACAATCCTCTAAAACAACAAAGGCGTGACTGGCGTGAGTAGCGCGTGACCCCGACCAGATGGAGTAGGATTTTGTGTTTCATCACTGTCGTGGTATAAGGGGGAGAAAATGTCCCAATACCTTGTTTGGGAGGAGAAAAAAGAACCGATTATTTATATTTCTATTTATTTACAATCAAGAGATTGTAAATTTATTTCTATCACAAAATAAAAAAGAGATTGTAAATTTATTTCTATACAAAAAGGGAAAAGGGAATTGATTCGGCAATTATTGATGGTTACACCGGATTTTAGTTAGCGTGACTTTTTTAGCCTTATTTATTAGTTAATACTTCATCCGTTTCTTCTCTTTCCCTACGTTTTGACTTTTGTCACTATTCACGTGATCACTTTGACCCGGTGATTTGGATAGCGAAACGATCGAATATTTTGACAATTTTTTCATGATGTTGTAAAGTAAAAATTGATCTATAACATGGTGAAAAAATTATCAAAAAATTGTATCGTTTTTGCGATCGAAATCACCCGGTCAAAGTCACCCAGATACGAGCCAAAAAGTCAAAGCGTAGAGAAAGAGGAAAAAAACCGAGGAAGTACATTTTTTTCTATTTAATACGCAATACTCATAATACTTAATTTTGGACAACTCTGTTTTAATACCACTGTACTTTTCATTAAGTTTGACATTCCCTTAATTTAGCCGAAGATGGTGCCGGTCACCAAAGTCTTAAAAACCGGACCGGCCATCGCCGGTTCATGGTCGGACCGGTCGGACCGGTGGTCGGACCGGTTCAATCGCACGTTTATTAAATAATATATATTTATTACTTTTTATACAAAAAATAATAAATGTAGTGGAAAATAGTCAATAAAAAAATTATGTATGCGCATTATTTAGCAATCGACTTAGGCTTTTAAAAGATACATGTTTTTATTTTCTTTAATATATAGTTGATTATTTGTACATTTATTGTAACATTTAACATTTGAGAACACAACATAAAAATGTAAATTTTGGTTTATCAGGATGTGTAATTTAAATTTCAAGCTTCTTTAGCAGTGCATTGCTATTAAATTGTTATGGTTATAAAGATAAACAAATCTGCTCTTGAAGTTTAAACAAATTAACAGCCCAACATTGATTAAAAGATACGCTTGGAAAAAAAACAAGCAGGCAAATAGCAAATTGAAAGTGTGCAGGTATTTTCAAAAAAAAAAAATAAAGAGAGAGAGAAAAAAAAGAGAGAAAAAAAAAACAGGCACATTTGAATTTTGATATTAAGATTAAAAGATTGCACACCAATTACAAACTTGCGGTTGTCCCAGTGGTTAACACGCTTAGCTAATGGGTGCTTGGTCGCGAGTTCGATCCGCAGAGAATGCATTTTTTCGGAAATATTAAAAACCGGCCAGTTTTCAACCCGATCGGTTCACCGGTTGGGCAGTAAAACGACCGGTTTTTGACCGGCTTTGACCGGTTCCTTGCATGCCCGGTCTTAAAGATGAACCGGACCGGTCTGGGACCGGTTCACCGGTCCGACCGGTCGAACCTGCCGGTCCGGTTTTTAAAACTATGCCGGTCACCGTCGTCTTGGAGGATCTCGGCGGCGCGACGGAGACGACGCTGTAGGTGGAGAAGTTGTCTTCGTCGTCGTAGTCTTGGTTGTATTGGGATTTGCGGGGGAGGTCTTCAATGTCGTCGCGGAGGGAAGTGCTGAGGCGTCTCTCGGTTTTCACGGTGGCAACGGTGGTGGAGGAGATGACGGGGGGATAGAAACAGGGGAGGAGGAATCGACGGAGGGAGTCCATTTTGGTCATGGCTACTTGTTGAGCGTCAAGCCCTAGCCTCCCTTCCTCGCTTCCCACTGTTCCCACAACCTTCTTTCTCTTTCTTCTCCCTCTGACTGACAATCCTCTAAAACAACAAATGCGTGACTGGCGTGAGTAGCGCGTGACCCCGACCAGATGGAGTAGGATTTTGGGTTTCATCACTTTCATGTGTCGTGGTATAAGGGGGAGAAAATGTCCCAATACCTTGTTTGGGAGGAGAAAAAAGAACCGATTATTTATATTTCTATTTATTTACAATCAAGAGATTGTAAATTTATTTCTATCACAAAATAAAAAAGAGATTGTAAATTTATTTCTATACAAAAAGGGAAAAGGGAATTGATTCGGCAATTATTGATGGTTACACCGGATTTTAGTTAGCGTGACTTTTTTAGCCTTATTTATTAGTTAATACTTCATCCGTTTCTTCTCTTTCCCTACGTTTTGACTTTTGTCACTATTCACGTGATCACTTTGACCCGGTGATTTGGATAGCGAAACGATCGAATATTTTGACAATTTTTTCATGATGTTGTAAAGTAAAAATTGATCTATAACATGGTGAAAAAATTATCAAAAAATTGTATCGTTTTTGCGATCGAAATCACCCGGTCAAAGTCACCCAGATACGAGCCAAAAAGTCAAAGCGTAGAGAAAGAGGAAAAAAACCGAGGAAGTACATTTTTTTATATTTAATACGCAATACTCATAATACTTAATTTTGGACAACTCTGTTTTAATACCACTGTACTTTTCATTAAGTTTGACATTCTCTTAATTTAGCCGAAGATGGTGCCGGTCACCAAAGTCTTAAAAACCGGACCGGCCATCGCCGGTTCATGGTCGGACCGGTCGGACCGGTGGTCGGACCGGTTCAATCGCACGTTTATTAAATAATATATATTTATTACTTTTTATACAAAAAATAATAAATGGAGTGGAAAATAGTCTATAAAACAAAAAATTATGTATCCGCATTATTTAGCAATCGACTTAGGCTTTTAAAAGATACACGTTTTTATTTTCTTTAATATATAGTTGATTATTTGTACATTTATTGTAACATTTAACATTTGAGTACACAACATAAAAATGTAAATTTTGGTTTATCAGGATGTGTAATTTAAATTTCAAGCTTCTTTAGCAGTGCATTGCTATTAAATTGTTATGGTTATAAAGATAAACAAAATCTGCTCTTGAAGTTTAAACAAATTAAAAGCCCAACATTGATTAAAAGATAAGTTTGGAAAAAAAATGTGCAGGCAAATAGCAAATTGAAAGTGTGCAGGTATTTTCAAAAAAAAAAAAAAGAGAGAAAAAAAAAACAGGCACATTTGAATTTTGATATTAAGATAAGATTGCACACCAATTACAAACTTGCGGTTGTCCCAGTGGTTAACACGCTTAGCTAATGGGTGCTTGGTCGCGAGTTCGATCCGCAGAGAATGCATTTTTTCGGAAATATTAAAAACCGGCCAGTTTTCAACCCGACCGGTTCACCGGTTGGGCAGTAAAACGACCGGTTTTTGACCGGCTTTGACCGGTTCCTTGCATGCCCGGTCTTAAAGATGAACCGGACCGGTCTGGGACCGGTTCACCGGTCCGACCGGTCGAACCTGGCGGTCCGGTCCGGTTTTTAAAACTATGCCGGTCACCGTCGTCTTGGAGGATCTCGGCGGCGCGACGGAGACGACGCTGTAGGTGGAGGAGTTGTCTTCGTCGTCGTAGTCTTGGTTGTATTGGGATTTGCGGGGGAGGTCTTCAATGTCGTCGCGGAGAGAAGTGCTGAGGCGTCTCTCGGTTTTCACGGTGGCAACGGTGGTGGAGGAGATGACGGGGGGATAGAAACAGGGGAGGAGGAATCGACGGAGGGAGTCCATTTTGGTCATGGCTACTTGTTGAGCGTCAAGCCCTAGCCTCCCTTCCTCGCTTCCCACTGTTCCCACAACCTTCTTTCTCTTTCTTCTCCCTCTGACTGACAATCCTCTAAAACAACAAAGGCGTGACTGGCGTGAGTAGCGCGTGACCCCGACCAGATGGAGTAGGATTTTGGGTTTCATCACTGTCGTGGTATAAGGGGGAGAAAATGTCCCAATACCTTGTTTGGGAGGAGAAAAAAGAACCGATTATTTATATTTCTATTTATTTACAATCAAGAGATTGTAAATTTATTTCTATCACAAAATAAAAAAGAGATTGTAAATTTATTTCTATACAAAAAGGGAAAAGGGAATTGATTCGGCAATTATTGATGGTTACACCGGATTTTAGTTAGCGTGACTTTTTTAGCCTTATTTATTAGTTAATACTTCATCCGTTTCTTCTCTTTCCCTACGTTTTGACTTTTGTCACTATTCACGTGATCACTTTGACCCGGTGATTTGGATAGCGAAACGATCGAATATTTTGACAATTTTTTCATGATGTTGTAAAGTAAAAATTGATCTATAACATGGTGAAAAAATTATCAAAAAATTGTATCGTTTTTGCGATCGAAATCACCCGGTCAAAGTCACCCAGATACGAGCCAAAAAGTCAAAGCGTAGAGAAAGAGGAAAAAAACCGAGGAAGTACATTTTTTTATATTTAATACGCAATACTCATAATACTTAATTTTGGACAACTCTGTTTTAATACCACTGTACTTTTCATTAAGTTTGACATTCTCTTAATTTAGCCGAAGATGGTGCCGGTCACCAAAGTCTTAAAAACCGGACCGGCCATCGCCGGTTCATGGTCGGTGGTCGGACCGGTTCAATCGCACGTTTATTAAATAATATATATTTATTACTTTTTATACAAAAAATAATAAATGTAGTGGAAAATAGTCAATAAAAAAAATTATGTATGCGCATTATTTAGCAATCGACTTAGGCTTTTAAAAGATACATGTTTTTATTTTCTTTAATATATAGTTGATTATTTGTACATTTATTGTAACATTTAACATTTGAGAACACAACATAAAAATGTAAATTTTGGTTTATCAGGATGTGTAATTTAAATTTCAAGCTTCTTTAGCAGTGCATTGCTATTAAATTGTTATGGTTATAAAGATAAACAAATCTGCTCTTGAAGTTTAAACAAATTAACAGCCCAACATTGATTAAAAGATACGCTTGGAAAAAAAATAAGCAGGCAAATAGCAAATTGAAAGTGTGCAAGTATTTTCAAAAAAAAAAAAAAAAAAGAAAGAGAGAGAAAAAAAAAGAGAGAAAAAAAAAACAGGCACATTTGAATTTTGATATTAAGATTAAAAGATTGCACACCAATTACAAACTTGCGGTTGTCCCAGTGGTTAACACGCTTAGCTAATGGGTGCTTGGTCGCGAGTTCGATCCGCAGAGAATGCATTTTTTCGGAAATATTAAAAACCGGCCAGTTTTCAACCCGACCGGTTCACCGGTTGGGCAGTAAAACGACCGGTTTTTGAGCGGCTTTTACCGGTTCCTTGCATGCCCGGTCTTAAAGATGAACCGGACCGGTCTGGGACCGGTTCACCGGTCCGACCGGTCGAACCTGCCGGTCCGGTCCGACCGGTCGAACCTGCCGGTCCGGTCCGGTTTTTAAAACTATGCCGGTCACCGTCGTCTTGGAGGATCTCGGCGGCGCGACGGAGACGACGATGTAGGTGGAGGAGTTGTCTTCGTCGTCGTAGTCTTGGTTGTATTGGGATTTGCGGGGGAGGTCTTCAATGTCGTCGCGGAGGGAAGTGCCGAGGCGTCTCTCGGTTTTCACGGTGGCAACGGTGGTGGAGGAGATGACGGGGGGATAGAAACAGGGGAGGAGGAATCGACGGAGGGAGTCCATTTTGGTCATGGCTACTTGTTGAGCATCAAGCCCTAGCCTCCCTTCCTCGCTTCCCACTGTTCCCACAACCTTCTTTCTCTTTCTTCTCCCTCTGATTGACAATCCTCTAAAACAACAAAGGCGTGACTGGCGTGAGTAGCGCGTGACCCCGACCAGATGGAGTTGGATTTTGGGTTTCATCACTGTCGTGGTATAAGGGGGAGAAAATGTCCCAATACCTTGTTTGGGAGGAGAAAAAAGAACCGATTATTTATATTTCTATTTATTTACAATCAAGAGATTGTAAATTTATTTCTATCACAAAATAAAAAAGAGATTGTAAATTTATTTCTATACAAAAAGGGAAAAGGGAATTGACTCGGCAATTATTGATGGTTACACCGGATTTTAGTTAGCGTGACTTTTTTAGCCTTATTTATTAGTTAATACTTCATCCGTTTCTTCTCTTTTCCTACGTTTTGACTTTTGTCACTATTCACGTGATCACTTTGACCCGGTGATTTGGATAGCGAAACGATCGAATATTTTGACAATTTTTTCATGATGTTGTAAAGTAAAAATTGATCTATAACATGGTGAAAAAATTATCAAAAAACTGTATCGTTTTTGCGATCGAAATCACCCGGTCAAAGTCACCCAGATACGAGCCAAAAAGTCAAAGCGTAGAGAAAGAGGAAAAAAACCGAGGAAGTACATTTTTTCTATTTAATACGCAATACTCATAATACTTAATTTTGGACAACTCTGTTTTAATACCACTGTACTTTTCATTAAGTTTGACGTTCCCTTAATTTAGCCGAAGATGGTGCCGGTCACCAAAGTCTTAAAAACCGGACCGGCCATCGCCGGTTCATGGTCGGACCGGTCGGACCGGTGGTCGGACCGGTTCAATCGCACGTTTATTAAATAATATATATTTATTACTTTTTATACAAAAAATAATAAATGTAGTGGAAAATAGTCTATAAAACAAAAAATTATGTATGCGCATTATTTAGCAATCGACTTAGGCTTTTAAAAGATACATGTTTTTATTTTCTTTAATATATAGTTGATTATTTGTACATTTATTGTAACATTTAACATTTGAGTACACAACATAAAAATGTAAATTTTGGTTTATCAGGATGTGTAATTTAAATTTCAAGCTTCTTTAGCAGTGCATTGCTATTAAATTGTTATGGTTATAAAGATAAACAAAATCTGCTCTTGAAGTTTAAACAAATTAAAAGCCCAACATTGATTAAAAGATACGTTTGGAAAAAAAATGTGCAGGCAAATAGCAAATTGAAAGTGTGAAGGTATTTTCAAAAAAAAAAAAAAAAGCGAGAAAAAAAAGAGAGAAAAAAAAACAGGCACATTTGAATTTTGATATTAAGATTAAAAGATTGCACATCAATTACAAACTTGCGGTTGTCCCAGTGGTTAACACGCTTAGCTAATGGGTGTTTGGTCGCGAGTTCGATCCGCAGAGAATGCATTTTTTCGGAAATATTAAAAACCGGCCAGTTTTCAACCCGACCGGTTCACCGAAGGGGCAGTAAAACGACCGGTTTTTGACCGGCTTTTACCGGTTCCTTGCATGCCCGGTCTTAAAGATGAACCGGACCGGTCTGGGACCGGTTCACCGGTCCGACCGGTCGAACCTGCCGGTCCGGTCCGGTTTTTAAAACTATGCCGGTCACCGTCGTCTTGGAGGATCTCGGCGGCGCGACGGAGACTACGCTGTAGGTGGAGGAGTTGTCTTCGTCGTCGTAGTCTTGGTTGTATTGGGATTTGCGGGGGAGGTCTTCAATGTCGTCGCGGAGGGAAGTGCCGATGCGTCTCTCGGTTTTCACGGTGGCAACGGTGGTGGAGGAGATGACGGGGGGATAGAAACAGGGGAGGAGGAATCGACGGAGGGAGTCCATTTTGGTCATGGCTACTTGTTGAGCGTCAAGCCCTAGCCTCCCTTCCTCGCTTCCCACTGTTCCCACAACCTTCTTTCTCTTTCTTCTACCTCTGATTGACAATCCTCTAAAACAACAAAGGCGTGACTGGCGTGAGTAGCGCGTGACCCCGACCAGATGGAGTTGGATTTTGGGTTTCATCACTGTCGTGGTATAAGGGGGAGAAAATGTCCCAATACCTTGTTTGGGAGGAGAAAAAAGAACCGATTATTTATATTTCTATTTATTTACAATCAAGAGATTGTAAATTTATTTCTATCACAAAATAAAAAAGAGATTGTAAATTTATTTCTATACAAAAAGGGAAAAGGGAATTGACTCGGCAATTATTGATGGTTACACCGGATTTTAGTTAGCGTGACTTTTTTAGCCTTATTTATTAGTTAATACTTCATCCGTTTCTTCTCTTTCCCTACGTTTTGACTTTTGTCACTATTCACGTGATCACTTTGACCCGGTGATTTGGATAGCGAAACGATGGAATATTTTGACAATTTTTTCATGATGTTGTAAAGTAAAAATTGATCTATAACATGGTGAAAAAATTATCAAAAAACTGTATCGTTTTTGCGATCGAAATCACCCGGTCAAAGTCACCCAGATACGAGCCAAAAAGTCAAAGCGTAGAGAAAGAGGAAAAAAACCGAGGAAGTACATTTTTTCTATTTAATACGCAATACTCATAATACTTAATTTTGGACAACTCTGTTTTAATACCACTGTACTTTTCATTAAGTTTGACATTCCCTTAATTTAGCCGAAGATGGTGCCGGTCACCAAAGTCTTAAAAACCGGACCGGCCATCGCCGGTTCATGGTCGGACCGGTCGGACCGGTGGTCGGACCGGTTCAATCGCACGTTTATTAAATAATATATATTTATTACTTTTTATACAAAAAATAATAAATGTAGTGGAAAATAGTCTATAAAACAAAAAATTATGTATGCGCATTATTTAGCAATCGACTTAGGCTTTTAAAAGATACATGTTTTTATTTTCTTTAATATATAGTTGATTATTTGTACATTTATTGTAACATTTAACATTTGAGTACACAACATAAAAATGTAAATTTTGGTTTATCAGGATGTGTAATTTAAATTTCAAGCTTCTTTAGCAGTGCATTGCTATTAAATTGTTATGGTTATAAAGATAAACAAATCTGCTCTTGAAGTTTAAACAAATTAAAAGTCCAACATTGATTAAAAGATACGTTTGGAAAAAAAATGTGCAGGCAAATAGCAAATTGAAAGTGTGCAGGTATTTTCAATAAAAAAAAAGAGAGAAAAAAAAAGAGAGAAAAAAAATTAGGCACATTTGAATTTTGATATTAAGATTAAAAGATTGCACACCAATTACAAACTTGCGGTTGTCCCAGTGGTTAACACGCTTAGCTAATGGGTGCTTGGTCGCGAGTTCGATCCGCAGAGAATGCATTTTTTCGGAAATATTAAAAACCGGCCAGTTTTCAACCTGACCGGTTCACCGGTTGGGCAGTAAAACGACCGGTTTTTGACCGGCTTTTACCGGTTCCTTGCATGCCTGGTCTTCAAGATGAACCGACCGGTCTGGGACCGGTTCACCGGTCCGACCGGTCGAACCTGCCGGTCCGGTCCGGTTTTTAAAACTATGCCGGTCACCGTCGTCTTGGAGGATCTCGGCGGCGCGACGGAGACGACGCTGTAGGTGGAGGAGTTGTCTTCGTCGTCGTAGTCTTGGTTGTATTGGGATTTGCGGGGGAGGTCTTCAATGTCGTCGCGGAGGGAAGTGCTGAGGCGTCTCTCGGTTTTCACGGTGGCAACGGTGGTGGAGGAGATGACGGGGGGATAGAAACAGGGGAGGAGGAATCGACGGAGGGAGTCCATTTTGGTCATGGCTACTTGTTGAGCGTCAAGCCCTAGCCTCCCTTCCTCGCTTCCCACTGTTCCCACAACCTTCTTTCTCTTTCTTCTCCCTCTGACTGACAATCCTCTAAAACAACAAAGGCGTGACTGGCGTGAGTAGCGCGTGACCCTGACCAGATGGAGTAGGATTTTGGGTTTCATCACTGTCGTGGTATAAGGGGGAGAAAATGTCCCAATACCTTGTTTGGGAGGAGAAAAAAGAATCGATTATTTATATTTCTATTTATTTACAATCAAGAGATTGTAAATTTATTTCTATCACAAAATAAAAAAGAGATTGTAAATTTATTTCTATACAAAAAGGGAAAAGGGAATTGACTCGGCAATTATTGATGGTTACACCGGATTTTAGTTAGCGTGACTTTTTTAGCCTTATTTATTAGTTAATACTTCATCCGTTTCTTCTCTTTCCCTACGTTTTGACTTTTGTCACTATTCACGTGATCACTTTGACCCGGTGATTTGGATAGCAAAACGATCGAATATTTTGACAAATTTTTCATGATATTGTAAAGTAAAAATTGATCTATAACATGGTGAAAAAATTATCAAAAAATTGTATCGTTTTTGCGATCGAAATCACCCGGTCAAAGTCACCCAGATTTGAGCCAAAAAGTCAAAGCGTAGAGAAAGAGGAAAAAAACTGAGGAAGTATATTTTTTTATATTTAATACGCAATACTCATAATACTTAATTTTGGACAACTCTGTTTTAATACCACTGTACTTTTCATTAAGTTTGACATTCCCTTAATTTAGCCGAAGATGGTGCCGGTCACCAAAGTCTTAAAAACCGGACCGGCCATCGCCGGTTCATGGTCGGACCGGTCGGACCGGTGGTCGGACCGGTTCAATCGCACGTTTATTAAATAATATATATTTATTACTTTTTATACAAAAAATAATAAATGTAGTGGAAAATAGTCTATAAAACAAAAAATTATGTATGCGCATTATTTAGCAATCGACTTAGGCTTTTAAAAGATACACATTTTTATTTTCTTTAATATATAGTTGATTATTTGTACATTTATTGTAACATTTAACATTTGAGTACACAACATAAAAATGTAAATTTTGGTTTATCAGGATGTGTAATTTAAATTTCAAGCTTCTTTATCAGTGCATTGCTATTAAATTGTTATGGTTATAAAGATAAACAAATCTGCTCTTGAAGTTTAAGCAAATTAAAAGCCCAACATTGATTAAAAGATACGTTTGGAAAAAAAATGTGCAGGCAAATAGCAAATTGAAAGTGTGCAAGAATTTTCAAAAAAAAAAAAAAAAAAAGAGAGAGAAAAAGAAAGAGAGAAAAAACAACAGTCACATTTGAATTTTGATATTAAGATTAAAAGATTGCACACCAATAACAAACTTGCGGTTGTCCCAGTGGTTAACACGCTTAGCTAATGGGTGCTTGGTCGCGAGTTCGATCCGCAGAGAATGCATTTTTTCGGAAATATTAAAAACCGCCCAGTTTTCAACCTAACCGGTTCACCGGTTGGGCAGTAAAACTACCGGTTTTTGACCGGCTTTTACCGATTCCTTGCATGCCCGGTCTTAAAGATGAACCGGACCGGTCTGGGACCGGTTCACCGGTCCGACCGGTCGAACCTGCCGGTCCGGTCCGGTTTTTAAAACTATGCCGGTCACCGTCGTCTTGGAGGATCTCGGCGGCGCGACGGAGACGACGCTGTAGGTGGAGGAGTTGTCTTCGTCGTCGTAGTCTTGGTTGTATTGGGATTTGCGGGGGAGGTCTTCAATGTCGTCGCGGAGGGAAGTGCTGAGGCGTCTCTCGGTTTTCACGGTGGCAACGGTGGTGGAGGAGATGACGGGGGGATAGAAACAGGGGAGGAGGAATCGACGGAGGGAGTCCATTTTGGTCATGGCTACTTGTTGAGCGTCAAGCCCTAGCCTCCCTTCCTCGCTTCCCACTGTTCCCACAACCTTCTTTCTCTTTCTTCTCCCTCTGACTGACAATCCTCTAAAACAACAAAGGCGTGACTGGCGTGAGTAGCGCGTGACCCCGACCAGATGGAGTAGGATTTTGGGTTTCATCACTTTCATGTGTCGTGGTATAAGGGGGAGAAAATGTCCAAATACCTTGTTTGGGAGGAGAAAAAAGAACCGATTATTTATATTTCTATTTATTTACAATCAAGTGATTGTAAATTTATTTCTATCACAAAATAAAAAAGAGATTGTAAATTTATTTCTATACAAAAAGGGAAAAGGGAATTGATTCGGCAATTATTGATGGTTACACCGGATTTTAGTTAGCGTGACTTTTTTAGCCTTATTTATTAGTTAATACTTCATCCGTTTCTTCTCTTTCCCTACGTTTTGACTTTTGTCACTATTCACGTGATCACTTTGACCCGGTGATTTGGATAGCGTAACGATCGAATATTTTGACAATTTTTTCATGATGTTGTAAAGTAAAAATTGATCTATAACATGGTGAAAAAATTATCAAAAAATTGTATCGTTTTTGCGATCGAAATCACCCGGTCAAAGTCACCCAGATACGAGCCAAAAAGTCAAAGCGTAGAGAAAGAGGAAAAAAACTGAGGAAGTATATTTTTTTATATTTAATACGCAATACTCATAATACTGAATTTTGGACAACTCTGTTTTAATACCACTGTACTTTTCATTAAGTTTGACATTCCCTTAATTTAGCCGAAGATGGTGCCGGTCACCAAAGTCTTAAAAACCGGACCGGCCATCGCCGGTTCATGGTCGGACCGGTCGGACCGGTGGTCGGACCGGTTCAATCGCACGTTTATTAAATAATATATATTTATTACTTTTTATACAAAAAAATAATAAATGTAGTGGAAAATAGTCTATAAAACAAAAAATTATGTATGCGCATTATTTAGCAATCGACTTAGGCTTTTAAAAGATACACATTTTTATTTTCTTTAATATATAGTTGATTATTTGTACATTTATTGTAACATTTAACATTTGAGTACACAACATAAAAATGTAAATTTTGGTTTATCAGGATGTGTAATTTAAATTTCAAGCTTCTTTATCAGTGCATTGCTATTAAATTGTTATGGTTATAAAGATAAACAAATCTGCTCTTGAAGTTTAAGCAAATTAAAAGCCCAACATTGATTAAAAGATACGCTTGGAAAAAAAATAAGCAGGCAAATAGCAAAATGTGGTATGTATGCAAAGAAAGTTTGGAAATTGGGAAATGTTTGAGGAAGTAAAATGAGATTGTGAGAATCGGCTTGAGGATTTGCTCGGGACGAGCAAAATGTAGTGTGGGGGTAGTTGATAACTCCGTTTTGGAGTTATATTATTCCTTATTTTTGCTATGTTTTGCGTGCTTATCATGGAGAATTTAATCGTCTTTGAGCGTTTTGTGCTAAAATTGTGAAAATTGAGTTTTTGAGCGTTAATCGTTGAATCCGGGCGTTTCTCGTATATTTTGTTGCTTTTATTGTGATATGATCGCGGGTTCGTGTTTCGTGTTGTGGTTGGCAGGAAATAGGACGCGAGGATCAAAGGTGGTGAAGAAACGAGCTTCGGAAATAAAGAAAGCAAGGAAAACTCAAGAAAAGAAGCCAGAAAAAAGCTAAGGCAGGAACTCTTCGCACGAAGAGAAAAGCTCTTCCCACGAAGAAAAGACTTAGCCAAAATTCCAGTTCTCTTCCTGTGACATGATGCTGTCTCAAAATAGGAGGACTTTTGCAGGAAGACTTCAGACAATCTCTTCGCACGAAGAGAAAGTGTCTTCGCACGAAGAGTTCGCCCAGAAAGCTAGAAACGGCCGGGGTCTTTTTGCAATTTTTAGAAACTTTGTTATATCATTCTAGGAACGTATTTAAGTGTGTTAGGTCAACTTTTTGAGTAGTTTTTCACGTGAGACACATCTTTTGGAGATCAAGGAGCTATTGTGAAAGCTTAGGAGCTTTGGATCATCCGTTTGGATTCTCAACTCTTATCTTTTCTTGATTTTTATGCTTAAACTCATGAGACTTATCGTTTTGAGTATGAATATGAGTAGCTAAACGTTATTTGCTGGGAATTCTCGTTAGGTGTAGCTAGGGTTTGATCTAAATATCATGTTTTGATGATTGTGATTCATGCTTTAGCTTAATCTCACGTAATCTTTCATTATTATGGATTATTTACGTTTGTAATCATACTATCTTTGCGAGTAGCTAACGTAGAGATAAACTTAATTGGTTTTCACGCGGTAACTCCGTGAGAATTAGTCGGTAAATTGAATAATTCACCTAGTCGAATCAATGTTTGGTAACTCGACATCGTTAACTAGGATCGTTAAAGTAGAATTGTGGTTTTAATGCATGCTTTAAGCTAGAATAGACTTGGTAACTCGGTTGTTTTGGTTTAAAGTATAGTAAACTTACTTGGTAACTCGGTGGGTTTAATATTGCTTGATTGATAGTGAAAGATACGTGGTTGTTTTACAAGTCAAAACATAAATTTAGCTCAACCTAGTGAACCTAGAGAATTCCCGGTGTTTTTCCCTTATATTACAAAAACCCTAAAATTCATTCTTTATTAATCGTGAACTATTTCACTTGGTTAATTAAGAATATTGCGTTTGTTTTAGTAGAATTAGATAAAAACACAAATTGCGACGTACCCACATAAGGTTTAGAACAATAATTAATTTAAACAAAGTCCCTTGGGTTCGACAACCCGGATTTCCGGTTTATTACTACACACGACAGCTGTACACTTGCAGTTGGAACGTGTCAAGTTTTTGGCGCCGTTGCCGGGGACTTCGGCTAAATTAGTTATAATTCCTAGCCTTAGGGATTTTAATTTATTGTTTATATCCGTTACTCACCTACGTTTTGCGTGGTTTGTGATTTCAGGTTGATTTACACGGTGCATGACCCGTTCTCGAGACGAGCCTTTGTATCCAACGTTTGAAGACCCGAAATCCTTATTAAAAGCACAGCGTAGAGACAAGAGGAATTCAAGCTCAGTAGTCATGGATGAAGAAACGAGAGCTGAGTTTGAGAGAATCCGCAAAAATGTGCAAGATGCGGAAGCAGCTAGAGCAGCTGCTGTAGAGGAGGCTGCAAACAGAGCCGCGGAATCTGAGCAACTTAGGGCTCAAATTGCTGAGATGCAGGCGATGATTGATCGCATGAACCCTCCGAATCCACAACAACTTCCTGGAGCGGAGGTAGTTGGCTGAAATAACGGTGGCAATGGGAATAATGGGGGCAATAATCGGAACAACAACGGTCGGAATGTGGTGGAGCAAGTCAACAATGCTGAGGAGGATGACGTCCTTTGGTGGACTACTTCAGGACTACACCGGAGGGATATCAGCCCACCATTGTCACACCTCAGATCAATGCAGCCCATTTCGAGATTCGCCAACCGTTGATCAACATGGTTAGGGATGAGTGCTTATTCACTGGAGCCCCGAGTGATGATCCACATCAACACTTGCTCAATTTCGAGAAGATCACTTCTACTATGTATGATCAAAGAGTTCCACTCGAGACGATAAAGCTCATGCTTTTCCCCTTCTCCTTATCGGGAAAGGCAAAGACATGGCTTATGGAACTTCCAGCAGGCAGCATAGTTACATGGGCAGATTGTAGTAGAGAGTTTCTCAGGAAGTATCTTCCACCATCCAAGGTTGCTCAACAGATGGCTGACATAACCAAATTTACACAACAGGAAGATGATTCTTTGGGAGACACGTGGAGAAAGTTCAACCAGCTCTTGCGTAGATGACCTACTCACGGAGAGCCATGGTATAAACTCCTCCACTACTTTTATAATGCTTTGGACAGGGAGACTGCTAGTGAGGTGGACATGATGGCTCAAGGAAATTTTATGGGGATGGGACTACAGAGATGTCGTGATTTTCTAGATAATGTGGCAAAACGCGAATCCACGAGGTCCGAGACTCGTAGAAGCACGAAATCAGATGGGGCATTGGTTAGTAAGATTGAGTCCATGGTGGAACAGAAATTTGAACATCAGATGGCAGTGATGACTTCGGCTTTCAGCAATTTGAATCCATCGGCACAGGTGAAGTCAGTGGGAGAGATGGTAGCAGATGCAAACCAGGGTTATGGGGATGGTATTGAAGACGTGAACTACATGGGTCAAAGACAGCAGCAATGGCCAAACACCTATCACCCCAACAACCGCAATCACCCCAACTTCAGTTATGCCAATCCGAATAGTGGACTATATGCGCCAGGTCTAAGGCCAAATGTCCCATATCAAGCTCAGAGACAGGCTCCACAGCAACAGGCTCCTCCACCACCTCCATCTTCAGAAGAACAGGACACAAACGCGTTGTTGAAGAAACTGTTAGCGAGTAATGATAAGATTGAAAGCAAGATTGTCGCGATAGAAGCCTCGATAAAAAGCCATGAAACACAGATTGGGCAAATAGCCAATCAAAATACTCGACTTCCACCTGGTATGCTTCCTTCTAACACTATTATTCCAACTGAGCAGTTGAAGGCTATTACTATTCGCAGTGGGACCACTACTCAGGATCCCCCATATCCTACCCATGCGCGAGCTGAGGCGACTAAGGCCACTGAAAAAGCCTTGGATGAAGAGATTCCCGTGCCTACCGTGATTCCCCAATCAAAGGACACGGTGAGGAAGTCGGATGAGAAACAGAAGCCAAATGAGGAATACAGTGTTCGTGTTCCCTACCCGCAGAGATTGAAGAGTCAAGAGGATGCCAAGCATTTCAAGAAGTTTGTGGATATCTTCAAGAAGCTGCACATTAATATCCATTTTGCGGAAGCTATTTCACAAATGCCTAAATATGCTAAATTTCTCAAGGACCTCCTCTCTAATAGGAGACGCATGGATGACTTTGAGACCGTGACCCTGAATGAGGAGTGTAGCGCCGTGGTGCAAAAAGTGCTACCCAAAAAGATGAAAGATCTGGGTGGTTTCATTATTCCTGTGACCTTGGGAGATGCGTTCCATGGTAGAGCGTTATGTGATCTTGGAGCAAGCATAAATTTGATGCCTACATCAGTATTTGAGCAACTCGGTGTAGGAGATCCGAAACCCACTCGTATGTGTTTACAGATGTCTGACCGGACTATAAAACGACCACGGGGTGTTTTGGAGGATGTGCTTGTGAGAGTCGAATGACTCATCTTTCCCGCAGATTTTGTGATCCTAGATATGGATGCTGATGATGATGTCCCACTCATATTGGGTCGGCCATTCCTTGCTACGGGAAAGACGATGATTGATGTTGCCAATGGAGAATTGACTATGCGTATTAACGAAAAAAAGGTGGCATTTAGTGTCTTTGAAGCTATGAAATTCCCTGCATATGCAGTGAGTGAGCAGTGCTGTGGTGTGGAGGCATACACACCAGACGAGGAGGACAATATATTATTGGAGCAGCTGTATGAGGAACTTGCCTTACTTGATTCGAGTGAAAAAGAACAGGCTATGGAGGCCAGCTGGCGCTCACCCCTACCCCTCTTTAATGAGGGAAGCAGGAAGATTCTTACTCCTTCTCTTATTACTGCTCCTGTTTTAGAATTGAAACCGTTACCTGCTCATTTAAAATATTTATACTTGGGATCTGATGAAACTTTACCTGTTATTGTTTCTGCGTGTTTGGACAGGGAACAGGAGGAGCAGCTTCTCAAGGTATTGCAGGAGAGGAAAGTAGCTATGGGATGGACCATAGCGGATATCAAGGGGATCAGCCCCACAGTTTGCCAGCACAAGATCCGGCTCATGGAAGACAAGAAGCCGGTAGTTCAGTTTCAGCGCCGCCTCAACCCTCACATGAAGGAGGTGGTGAAGAAAGAGGTGCTTAAATGGTTGGAAGCAGGTATCATCTATCCGATTTACGACAACACGTGGACTAGCCCGGTGCAGTGTGTTCCTAAGAAGGGTGGTATAACTGTGGTGGAAGGGGAAAAAGGTGATCAAATTGCCACTCGTACAATTACTGGGTGGAGAGTTTGCATGGATTACCGCAAACTCAATGATGCCACTTTGAAGGATCACTTCCCCCTCCCATTTGTGGACCAGATGCTTGATAGGCTGGCACGTCATTCGCATTACTGCTTTTTGGATGGACACTCTGGGTATAATCAGATAGCGATTGAGCCAGCTGATCAGGAGAAGACGACATTTACTTGTCCTTACGGGACTTTTGCATTCAGGCGCATGCCCTTTGGGCTCTGCAATGCTCCTGCCACGTTTCAGAGGTGTATGATGTCTATCTTCTCAGACATGATGGAGCAAAATTTTGAAGTCTTCATGGATGATTTTTCGCTTTATGGTGATGGTTTCGAAGACTGCCTACAACAGCTAGCTCGGGTACTGGACAGATGTATTGACACCAACCTAGTACTTAACTGGGAGAAGTGCCATTTCATGGTGACCGAGGGGATAGTGTTGGGGCACAAGATCTCCAGTAAAGGCTTAGAGGTAGATCGGTCAAAAATTGAGGTAATCGAGAAGCTTCCTTATCCTACATCTGTCAAAGGGGTACGGAGTTTCTTGGGACATGCAGGTTTCTATCGGCGCTTCATTAAAGACTTCTCGAAGATCACAAAGCCGTTATCTGGGTTGCTTGAGAAAGATGCCGTCTTTGATTTCAATGAAGAGTGCAGGACAGCTTTTGATTTGCTCAAGGAAAAGCTGATCAGTTCTCCTATTATAGCCACCCCAGACTGGACCTTGCCGTTCGAGCTTATGTGTGATGCCAGCGATTATGCGGTGGGAGCAGTGCTGGGACAGCGGAAAGACAAGGTAGCTCATGTAATTTACTATGCCATTCGTACTCTTAATACTGCACAGGTTAATTATGCCACCACGGAGAAGGAGATGTTAGCTATTATCTTCGCATTGGACAAGTTTCGTCCATACCTTGTGGGTTCTCAGGTTACTATCTTCACGGACCATGCAGCCCTCAAATATCTTCTTACTAAGAAGGATGCGAAGCCTAGGTTGATCCGATGGGTGTTGCTAATGCAAGAGTTCGACATAGTGATCAAGGACAAAAAAAGGGAGTAGAGAACGTTGTAGCAGACCATTTGTCACGACTGGAGAACGAAAAACAAGAAGAAGTGCCAATTAGAGAAGAATTTCCAGATGAACAGCTTATGGTAGTGGTAGCAGTTGTGCCTTGGTTTGCGGATTTGGCAAATTTCAAGGCGCTCAATATTGTCCCAAAAGACATGTCGTTCCATCAGAAAAAGAATTTTTTTGCAGATGCACGACACTATTTCTGGGATGACCCTTATTTGTTCAGGTTGGGAGATGACAACATGTTGAGAAGGTGCGTAGCTGAGCCAGACACTTTGGATATTCTTAGACACTGCCATGCATTGAATTGCGGAGGGCATTTTGGCAAAACGCGCACTGTGGCAAAGGTATTGCAAAGTGGATTTTATTAGCCTTCTTTACATAAAGATGCTCATTTGTTTGTACAGCAGTGTGATCGATGTCAGAGAACTGGCAATATCTCCAACCGAAACGAGATGCCTCAAAACTTCGTGTTGGAAGTAGAGCCCTTTGATGTTTGGGGCATTGATTTCATGGGACCATTCCCGTCTTCACTTGGAAATCTTTATATATTGTTAGCTGTGGATTATGTGACCAAGCGGGTAGAGGCAATGGCTTGCCCTAAAAACGATGGAGCTACTGTAGAGAGATTTGTGTGTAAGAACATATTTACACGGTTTGGGACTCCCAGAGCCATTATTAGTGATGAAGGATCGCATTTCGTGAATAAAGTCTTTGCCAATGTCTTGAGCAAATATGGGGTAAAGACGCATAAGATATCACTGGCTTATCATCCGCAGTCAAATGGGCAAGCAGAACTTTCTAACCGAGAGATAAAAGGGATTCTTGAGAAGACAGTCAACCCGGGACGCAAGGATTGGTCTCTGCATTTAGATGATAGCTTATGGGCATATATGACTGCTTACAAGACCCCTTTAGGCATGTCTCCCTATCAGCTAATATTTGGGAAGTCATGTCATCTTCCGGTGGAACTTGAGCACAAGGCATTCTGGGCTTTGAAGAAGATCAATTTGGACGCTAAGCTCTCAGGTGAGCTACGGAAGCAAGCACTGCTTGAACTTGAAGAATTTCGATTGATGGCGTATGAAAGTGCGAGAATCTATTAGGAGAGGACAAAACTGTGGCACGACAGGCACATCATCCCGAGAGACTTCAAAGTAGGACAGAGGGTGCTGATCTTTAACGCCAGACTAAAGCTGTTTCAAGGGAAATTAAAATCTAGATGGAGTGGTCCCTACACAATTACCGCAGTTTATCCGTGGGGATCTCTTGAGGTGGAGGACGCAAACGGGAACAGGTTTAAAGTGAACGGCCAGAGAGCGAAACCGTACGTGGACGGGAATTTCATTGGAGTCATTGAATGGCTTCATGCAACTCCCACAATTTAATTAATCTCTGAGGTAACTGGTTCGGGCCGTCGACCTTAAATTACAAAGCGCTTGTTGGGAGGCAACCCAACCTATTTATTGCTGTAGAGTAGGTTTTAATACTGTTTTGTAGTTTTTATTTGATTTATTTGAGAGGTGCGAGAGAGGGGATTTAATATTTCCAATGAGTATGTGCAGGAATTCTAGGTGAAAGGCCTATTCCGGGTCCCCCTTCTTGATGCGCGAGTGAAGAATTGCACGAAAAACGAGAAAGAGCAGACCAAAACGCGTATCGGGACCCGGAATGAAGAAATAGAGGATTGACGCCATTCCTACACTTACTCAACACACGCACTTGAGGAAGATCATGATCCCGGACTCCCCGTCTTGATATACGCAAGAATTTGATTAATCAACAGAGAAAGCTAGCTCACTGGCACGAATTACGAGGTGAAATTTTGAAGAACAGACTAAAAATAGAATTGAACAGTGCCAACGTGTGGGGGTGGTCGAGAGCTTTCTGTAGACGGGTGGATCGCGTAAATCGGAGTCCGGACGAAGAAGATAGGCCAAAAAGGATGTTATGCGCGCAAAAAGGCGTCGAAAAAGCATCTGGAATTGCCAAAAGGGTCTTTGGAAGGGTCAAATTGAAGAATAAAGGATTCCCCGGACATTGGGAATCTTTTATGATGCAAAAGGAATCTCGAGGTCGAGGAGATTCATGAAGAAGCAAAGGCACGAGTGAAATGGCGAAAAAAGGATATTTTAGCGGCTTAAAACATCCGGAAATTTTCAACGGATCTTCGTGAGCATGAATTTGAAGAAAAAAATATTCCCCGGACTTTGGGAATCTTTTATCATCTATACGGGATCTCAAGGACGAGGAGATTCATGAAGATTCGAAGAAACGAGTAAATAGTCGAAGGAAATCAAGCAAAAGTGGAATTTTTTTTAGCACTGTCAGTTCTCTTCCTACGAAGAGAAAAACTCTTCCCACGAAGAGTTTGTACTTAGAAAAAAAAAATTCTTCCTGTGACAGCCTTCTGTCTCAAAACAGGAAGACTGTCACAAGAAGAAGAACAAGGCATTCTGGACAATCTCTTCGCACGAAGAGAAATTCTCTTCGCACAAAGAGAGTGCCCAGAATGCGTGAAAGATCCAAAAAGCCCGAAATCATGCAAAGAAGGATGGATTTCTGAGGGGTATTTGGGGAAATTCATCCCAAGGGTATTAAAACCCAATTGACCCGATTATTTCATCAGATCTTCACTCTTCTTCTTCAACTCACGAATAGAGCCCCCGTCTCCTCCATAGCCGCACGACACAACAAAGCTCCACCACCTTGTTTCTTCGTCAAATTCAACAACCAAGTAAGGGTTTTGCTCGCGACAGAGAGGAGAACAAGGATTCAAGGGTGGTTTTGAGTGAGAGTGAGAGACGAGAGAGAAATCAGAGGAGGAAGAACTAGGGTTCCGAAGTTCAAAATCAAAAATTGGACCACTTGGAGTGTGATTCAGCTTACGGTCATTGAGGCAACACTAACGGGGACTTCACAAGGAGTACGGAGCATCAAACAATTCGGAGTTTCGACAATTTTTTTTCGGCAACCTCAAAACAGCCCTAATTGTCCAATTTCTGCGATCTTTGTGCCCGTAAGACTTGCTCCGGGCACGTCGGTACGTTCTCAAACTAGTTCTTTCATTATTCGAGTCTTAGGCACAAATTGAGTAAAAGCCCATATTACTTTTTGTTGCGCTTAGAAGCGCGCTTGGGGGCGATTGCTTAGAGTCCTAGGAACTACGTGTTTGCTTGCCTACGTGTTTAATTCTGTACACACTCCCTGTCACAGTGCACAGTTTCAATTTTCATCGGATTTTGTTTGATTTGCTAAATGGCCTCGAAAAAGCAAAAGACGGGTGAGGGGTCGTCTATGGAGGCGTCCGATTCTGCTCCGCCTACCATAGAGGCGCCCGAGTCGCCCAAATATGATTTGTTAAAAACTCCGTTCCCTAACCGACCCGTGATGAGACAACGAAGAGAGGGGAAGGTGAATGTGAGGAAATTGACTGAGACAAACTTTGACTCGTATCGTTTCGTGACTCACGAGGCGCATTACGATTATGACCATGACCATTATCTTACCAAACATGGACAACCCGAGAGGGTGTTCGAATTACACCCGGACATGCCCCCACCTATTAAGAGCATTTACGATAGGGAAGGGCTTCTTAAGTGGTTCGAATTAGTCGGAGTTTCGAGCGCACCCATAGCTGGGGAGTTTGTTGTCAACCTTAGGTATGCGTTGGACGGTGAGAGTCGCGACCATAGGTTGGTGTATTGCCGAAACAAGTGGATAGTCTTCACACCGGAGTCTATCGCTTTTGCACTTAAATTCCCACCTCTAGCGGATGCGTGTGCTTTTTCTCGGGTTGTGTCGGACGAGAACATTTATGACAAGGTCAACAAATTTTGTTTTCCGCCGGGTAAGTCTCCATGGGATAGGAAAGGGTCAATGCTTAAATGGAAGGTTCCAACTGGGGAGTTAAAACCGGAAGCTCGATGGATTTGTGAGTTATTGGAGAATTGGGTTTTGGGAACCACCTCAAACCCCACATTCTCCTTTAGACTTTGTGTGATGGCGTTGTGTCTTTGGGAAGGGCAAATAATTGATATTCCTCGATTCATATGGGGTAATATCATGGATCGAATTTCTGGAAACAACAAGATGGCCCCGGGACATACTTGCTTGCTCACCCACTTAGCCATTGTTTCTGAGGTGGCAATTCCTAAATACGACAAGATCATTCCTGTTTTCCCCAAGAGAGAATGGTCTAAGTTTGATGCCACGGCCAAAGCTTTGAAGAGGAATAAGGGTCGGAGGAAGAGTGTAGGAGTCAAGAGAGCTGGTTTTGATGGTGAGGCCGCCTTCAACCAGTTGCGAGAGGAGATGACAGTGGATAGGGAAGAGAGGAGGCGTCAGTTTGAGTGCTTGCAAAGTAACCAAGCCCAATTGGGTAATTTGGTTCAAATGGTTGGAGAATGGGTGCTTTACTCGACTGAAGTGCCTAGAGAGGAATTTGTGCCACCTGTCCTACCACTGAGAGATGGTATCAAGGGGCCGCGTATGAGGCCCCGCCTGATGAGAATGTGGATGAGGAAGTTGGAGATGATGGAGACGGAGGCGAGGAGGCCCCGTACTCCGAAGAGGAAGACGAGTAGTGGAGTTGGCCCTCGTGCTAGGATTGTTGAGTCCTCGTGTGATCGTTGAGGACAACGATGCATCCTAGTGTGGGGGTGGTGGTACCCTTTTTACTAGTCAGTATTGAGTCTTTGCATCGCCCGTGTCAGCATTTAGTTAGAGGTCCTTTTTACTAGTCAGTATTGAGTCTTTGCATCGCCCGTGTCAGCATATAGTTAGAGGTTTTTGGTTATGTCCTTATTTTTCTCTTTATTATTCATATTTTTGCGTGCACGTTTTGGTATTATTGAGTCATCCCACCAAAGTATCGAGTCATTAGTCGAGTTGGCAGTGCATGTAGTATACGTATAAAAAAAATTAAAAAATGTGAAAACCCAAAAAAATTAAAAATTTGAGAAAGGGCAATCGAAAGAAGCTGAAAATTCGGTAAAATCGAAAGTGTGAGACTTTTAGGCATAGAGCGTGAATTGCGATCGAGAGTGACAATGTGAGATTCCCTTAGTAAGTATAGAGAAAATTTCTTTACGGGAATGCGTGCCTATTTTACACACGAACTTAATTTTTTCAAATCTAAAGTGTGTGCCTAATTTTCTTACAAGAGTTGAGCTAGGTGTGAGCTAAACAAGCCGAACGTTCTTGTGTACGTCTTAGGTAGTCGCCAACCCGCCTCGTAGTGGCACACAGAACAGCTGTGCGAGGTGTGTATTAGAGCACTCACTGCTTATAGAACTTACCTTGTAGGACCACTAGTAAACCCTGTTTTGAACCTTGGATTCTTTGATAACCTGTGGACTTAGGGTGACGATTCTTGGCCTTCATCATTGATTGGTTAGAATCACCGCTTTAGTGCATCACGAGGGTGTTGTAGTTGAGGGGGTTCGATGAGGGAGTACTTCATGCTATACTTGTGTGAGTCTTACATATCGCAGACGCTTCATTTGTGATCTTCGAGGGGAATGCGAGGGTGAGTGAGAGTAGGCTTGCGCACTTCGGTGTGGCGGTGTTCCATGGCATTACAACATGGACACGAGTGAGGAGAGCCGTGAGTGTGTTCCATCTAATACACACAAAACTTGGGTTGGGGAGATTGAATAGGTGGATCGTGCTAGGTACCGGATCTTATTCATCATGGTGTAGGAGGTTTGGTTGGATTAGGCACGAGACATATATGTGATTGGCTACTTGAGAGGGGACAGGATTACATTCGAGTGTGGGGGTGTCGACATTTGACTTCGGACATCGAGATTGCGCTTGCGACGACTCCATCCCCACACGTGCTCTATTGTGTTAGCGGCTTCGTTTGTTACACCGAGGAGTTCATCGAAATAGGGGGAGAGACATTTATTTGCGATTCATACGTGTTGATTTGGATATTATCTTCCCCTATTATCATTTTTAGCTTGACACTTGGAAGACCACTCGAGACGGATATTGGGGAAATTGTGCAGGAATTTGAGAGATTTGCAAAAAAAAAAAAAAAGAAAAAAGAAAAAAAAAAGAAAAAAAAAACGATGAAAAAAAAAGAGAGAAAAAAGGAGAATTGAATAAAGGAAGAATGAAAAGTTTTGTGGAAGAACGAGTGGAGAAGCAACTAGTTCACGAACGGGAAATTTTGGCTTATACATCATTCATGACAATAGCCGCGGAGATCGTAATTGTACCGGGGTGTGAGGGGATCGAGGGCCGGAGATGGTGAGTTTCGGGCTTGGTTTCTATCATTGTTGTGAGGATGTGTGAGATGTGGTAATTGTGAGAATGTGACGCTTTAGGATTCGAGTTTGATTATTATCCTATTTGTCCCTAAAGCCTCATCATTCTAAACCCCTTAGCGGATTAGGAGCTCGGACCTTGAACGTGGCTTAGCCTAGCGTAGCCTCTTATTTTGTGGCATACATGAAAAGGTATTGCGTTCTTGTACTTAGTAAAGCTAGGTTCTCTATACTAGCTAGGGGGGATTCATGTTGACGAATTTGATTTCAACTCATTCCTTGTGTCTAGATTTCTCATCGCTTCGTGTGAATCGGTTTAAGCTAATGGAGATTGCCCAATCTCGCAAAATAAAATAAAAAAAATTGTTAATTCAATACTTGCATTGTGAATATTGCATTTGCATATAGTTGCATTGTGTATAATCGAGTCGTGTCGACTAGTAAAAAGGATGGTTTGTGAATTGACCTACTCGGACTCGTATGCAATTGGTAATGGTTAAGTATGCAAATGATGTTGTGATAAGTATGCAATGGCAAATGTGGTATGTATGCAAAGAAAGTTTGGAAATTGGGAAATGTTTGAGGAAGTAAAATGAGATTGTGAGAATCGGCTTGAGGATTTGCTCGGGACGAGCAAAATGTAGTGTGGGGGTAGTTGATAACTCCGTTTTGGAGTTATATTATTCCTTATTTTTGCTATGTTTTGCGTGCTTATCATGGAGAATTTAATCGTCTTTGAGCGTTTTGTGCTAAAATTGTGAAAATTGAGTTTTTGAGCGTTAATCGTTGAATCCGGGCGTTTCTCGTATATTTTGTTGCTTTTATTGTGATATGATCGCGGGTTCGTGTTTCGTGTTGTGGTTGGCAGGAAATAGGACGCGAGGATCAAAGGTGGTGAAGAAACGAGCTTCGGAAATAAAGAAAGCAAGGAAAACTCAAGAAAAGAAGCCAGAAAAAAGCTAAGGCAGGAACTCTTCGCACGAAGAGAAAAGCTCTTCCCACGAAGAAAAGACTTAGCCAAAATTCCAGTTCTCTTCCTGTGACATGATGCTGTCTCAAAATAGGAGGACTTTTGCAGGAAGACTTCAGACAATCTCTTCGCACGAAGAGAAAGTGTCTTCGCACGAAGAGTTCGCCCAGAAAGCTAGAAACGGCCGGGGTCTTTTTGCAATTATTAGAAACTTTGTTATATCATTCTAGGAACGTATTTAAGTGTGTTAGGTCAACTTTTTGAGTAGTTTTTCACGTGAGACACATCTTTTGGAGATCAAGGAGCTATTGTGAAAGCTTAGGAGCTTTGGATCATCCGTTTGGATTCTCAACTCTTCTCTTTTCTTGATGTTTATGCTTAAACTCATGAGACTTATCGTTTTGAGTATGAATATGAGTAGCTAAACGTTATTTGCTGGGAATTATCGTTTGGTGTAGCTAGGGTTTGATCTAAATATCATGTTTTGATGATTGTGATTCATGCTTTAGCTTAATATCACGTAATCTTTCATTATTATGGATTATTTACGTTTGTAATCATACTATCTTTGCGAGTAGCTAACGTAGAGATAAACTTAATTGGTTTTCACGCGGTAACTCCGTGAGAATTAGTCGGTAAATTGAATAATTCACCTAGTCGAATCAATGTTTGGTAACTCGACATCGTTAACTAGGATCGTTAGTAGAATTGTGGTTTTAATGCATGCTTTAAGCTAGAATAGACTTGGTAACTCGGTTGCTTTGGTTTAAAGTATAGTAAACTTACTTGGTAACTCGGTGGGTTTAATATTGCTTGATTGATAGTGAAAGATACGTGGTTGTTTACAAGTCAAAACATAAATTTAGCTCAACCTAGTGAACCTAGAGAATTCCCGGTGTTTTTCCCTTATATTACAAAAACCCTAAAATTCATTCTTTATTAATCGTGAACTATTTCACTTGGTTAATTGAGAATATTGCGTTTATTTTAGTAGAATTAGATCAAAACACAAACTGCGACGTACCCACATAAGGTTTAGAACAATAATTAATTTAAACAAAGTCCCTTGGGCTCGACAACCCGGATTTCCGGTTTATTACTACACACGACAGCTGTACACTTGCAGTTGGAACGTGTCACCAGCGCGAAAAACATTTGGTCGAAGTGGGTGATGTACTTTTTTATGGACTTTGTCAACCCAAACGTTGCTCGGGAGTGGCGAGAGCAAAATCCAGAGGCCGTCATTGGTGTCGACGGTAAAGGCTCTGTCAAATCCTAACCCCAATACCAGGGTTAACTCTTCCCACCTGCCAAAACCATACTCTCACCTACCAAAACCACCATCTCACCTACCTAAACCACCCTCTCAGAGGCATAAAAAGAGATCTGTTAGGTTGACTGGCAACCAAAGAGGGGGAAAGAAAAACTTGCAGAAAGAAAATCTCATTTTAGACTTTGTTCATCCTGTCCAAAACAGATCAAACAAGAATTACAATTTTTTGAAGAGTAAAGCAGAAGATTTTATTACCCATCCAAAGGAATTATGTAGAAAGGCTCCATGGCTCGATGGGTTTGACTGTTACCACCCTTTAACTAGGTCCTCTGGTAAAGAAATGGTTATAGTTTTAGGAAGGAACCCAGAATCCTTAGCAAGATTTCTAAAATGGAGGATTGGGGCATCATGGAGAGTAAGGATGTTCACAATTTGGGTGTGGAGGCTTCAGTTTACCCTTACTGCCACGTTGACCACTGCTCTTACCACACTAGTGTGGATGATGGAAGAGTGGACAATGTATGTCGGCTTAATTATTGCCGCCTCGTCTGAAAGAGAGTCCCCCCTACCCGAGCAGCTCTTGCCCCTTGTTACTCATGGGGGGTTTAGGGGTGAAGTTTTTTGTACAAACCGGCCTTTTTAATCCGAAGGCCGGCATTGTGAGAGACGCGGAATCCTTACCCTTGGCAGCTTTTTTTTTGTTTCCCCAATCTTCCCGCCTGCCTCGACTGACCCGAAGGGGTTGTCAAAGATGGTGAGCTCCTTCCCGTCTCCTGTTGGCTCGCCCTCCATATTGTTAATGTCCGGATCGCTATCACTCCCCCACTCCGACCCTTCCATATTATTGTCTTTGTCGTTCACATCATCGTCTTATTTCGATTTATCCGGTTCACGTTAATTAAAAGGTTAGGCATCTTCCGAAGTAGCCCTCCTCGTCTTTGGTGATGGTCGGAAAGTTAAGCATCTTCCGTAGCCCGAATTTTTGTCAAGCTTCTCTTTCTCAGTCTTCTCAACACAACTCCCGCTATAATGAGAGATTTTGTTGCACCATTCGTAGACATAAGTTACTCTTTCATATGAAAGACTCATCTTCCAGTTTCCTTGCTCTACCTATCACACAATCCTATCTCTCGATCGATATAAGTCTATGAAAATGGTTTCGCAACGAAAACTAGGAAAAATAGGAGTCTTTTGTTAAAGCTCGCTGAGCCTTAGGGAATGACTTCTTGGAAATTAGCTTGCTCGACTCATCCGAGAGAGGGTAAAAGACTCGACCAACCCTTAGACCTGCCCTCGGGGCAAGCCCTCCCTCTTCAAATTCCAATAACTGGTCCTTTTTGTTGTAAGTTAATGTAGCCATCTAGAAAGAGAAAAAGAATCCCTTGGGCATGGACCTTGAGAGAGCTGGAGTACCATAGGATAGGCATCTTCCTAGAGTAAGGTGCGTAGACCCCGTCCAATTGAGCAAAGTAGATTCAAGTCATCAATCCAAATCTTCTCGCCAAGAGTGCTTATGAACGTATCTTGTTGGAGAGATATGTCGGGATCGATAGAGACTTTATCTCGGAGATAGTCTCATCCTTCGCTAGAAAAAACCCTGCTATTCAACTCGAGCATTGTTCCCAATCTCTTGGCAACCCTACGAACATCGCCCTCCTTCCTTAGATAAACCGGTAAGTTTTTTATCTGAACTCAAACTTCCATAGTGTAAAAAATCACATTATCCGTGCGTGCACTCGGTCTCCACGGCACCAACAGCAGCATGTTGTCTTCGAAAGACCACGGTCTGCCCTTCGAAACACATTGTAAGATTTCAATAGAGGAGAACTTGAATTCATGGTGTCTTATTCTCCGAGTAGAGAATAGAGAACAATGTAGGGAGGAATATTAAGTGTATCTTATTCTCCACCAAACCACCCTTTATATAGGGTGTGGGGTCAATCAGTATCAACCAAATATGGTAATACAATATGTTATGAATATTCACAATATCAATAATATATTTCATAACACTCCCCCTTGAATATTCACTAACACTAGTGAATGATGAGGTTGAAATGATGCCTCGTTAAAACCTTGTCGAGTAAAACCCGTTGGGACAAAAACTCTGACGAAGGAAAAAGAGTACATCTTATGAGCAGGAGCTTGGTTCAATCTTGAAGTCATCCATGGCTGCCTGTTTCGTTAAAACCTTGCTTGGAAAAACCCTGTGGGAAAAAGAACTCAGCTAAGGAAAAAGAGTACATCGCCTTGTAATTTTTGTCTCCCCCTCTTTGCATCATCTTGATGTCACACTTCATACCTGAAAAGTGAACTTATGGGAAATACATAATGTGTAACATAATATGATACTTCATGATCATTCAAAATAGTAATAAAAACTATCATGTATGAAATGTTATATATTCATAGTAAATAATATGCATATGCTCCTAAAACTACTCGCGAGTGTGTATCAAAGATATGCTTTTAGCAATGAAGTATATCTCATGGGCAATAGCCTCCATGGATTTCACATATAGTGATTTGTACGATCATTTTGTGTAACTAGTTACTTTCATATTCGTAGTCTTAAGACTAAACGAAATATCATAATCACTCTTATCAACAGAGGATTTGTGGGTTATGATTATAACCACGGGAAACATATGGGCATATAGCATGTTTGTCTTTCAATAGTCTTACGCATTCAACCATTAGGGTGCGGACATTTGAATATGTTGTTCTATACGAACATGGATGCTTGAGGCATCTCAAGTACTTCAAAGTACTTCACATATAGGCTCGATGCATTAACTACAGAGCTCGTGTATATATCCACACACGAGTGTTGACTTTGATATTGGCCAATATAGTCAACACATTTCCACTAATAGTGGTGTAACGATATCAGATGATTTCAAGAGCTTTTCAAAGTGAATATCATCAATGATCATATACATAGACTCAAATGTAGGTATCTCTTCATCTACATGAGTTGTTGCCTCTTCAGCGACATTGATTTGATCATTTATTTATGATTCTCTTGTGTTCTCAATCTCTATGGAATTGGAACTAACGAGGTCATGATCCTTATAGAGGATCTATATCATTGCATAGGCAACCTTTACATGCTTCATATGTATCAAAACTCATAATTTGTAAGATATCGATTGGATTGAAGTTCTTACACATATTCAAGTATGAAATCAGACAATTGATATAAAAGTTCATGTCGTGTCATAAGGTATTTCCTCCCCCTCATGACATGAATCATAGGATCAATGTCATAGTTATATGCTTTTGGCATATTTTTACATATACTCGAGCCAGAAGAATGTAGGCGAGAATGTATGCTCTTTATGAGATGGAAATTTTCATACTTGAAATTTGTAATCCTCGCGAAGTCTAAATACTATCCTCTTTGGGATAGGAGTTTCACATATGAGAATACATTAATCACATACTCTCCTTAAAAAATGGATTAAAATGAGTTGATTAATGTTCTATAGAAGGAACATAGAGCATGTAAAAGTAATAACCATATTCAAAGTTTTCCATCCAAATGAATTATTTTTGCACAATTCATAAAGAAGTGCATATATAATAATCATGAAGATTATTTGAATCTAATATAAATTATTCAATCAATCAATCACATTTAGTAATGTCAACAGTTACAAACTCAATCTTGAAATTTCTTCACGAGTTGATGTCAAAACTCGTTGACCTCTTCTAGAGACGAAATGTCTTCTAGGTGCTTGATATACATATTTTTCAAATGTGACATTGACGACATCAACCCACTTTGGGGGATGATTCAAACATTTGGATGGTTTCTTGAAATTTGATATGGATTCACAACGCATCAACTAGGCGTTGGTTGGGCGAGGCAATGCATCAAGCCATTTTTTATGACAAAATTATGTACGTTGGATAGGCGATGTGATGAATCAAGCCAAAATTCTCAACGGAACGTTTAATTTTGTAATATTGAATCTCAATACTCAAGAGAAATTCTCGTGTCAAAACGAACACAAATGTGCTTAAAAGCTACAATTAGGAGCCTTAAAAGGTCTCATGTACATCCTTGAATAGAGTCTTATTCTCTTTTCAATTTTCAAAACTTATAAATGTAGGTTACCTCTTTTAGGATACCTTTTCATAAACTCAAATATTTCATAACTTTAAGTATGAAATAAGATGTCAATAAGCACACAGGGGGGGGGGCTTATGCATTTCTTATATTTTTATTTTCTTTTGTGAGCCACGAAGAAATTGAGGCTTCAATACAATCAAGAATAACAAATCAAGATGTAGAGACGAAAATAGAAGAAGCTAACCTTGATAATAATGAACCACATATTATGTATGATTTCTCTCAAAGAATTCCTTTAAGAATCCTGAAATAGGAAATTAATAATCTCTAATCTAAATGTGTTGGCAAAAAAAATGGCGTGGCAAGTTCAATTAAATTCGAAAGAACCAAGGAGTTGGGAGGATCTTGAGTCACTCAACCGAAACTTTGCATAGTTATTGGGAGGATAGTGAATCACTCAACCAAACATTGATATAGATTTTGGGAGGATGTTGAATCACTCTACCAACAATTCTCATAGAGATCAATAAAGAAATGTGGCATATTGCAAGTGTGCAACCATGCTTATTCACTAGGGGGAAATATTTGAAACTATTTGGTGCATTTTTTTTTTCTATCTCTCTGTTTTCATGTGGTCTTAGAAGGTCAATGTTGGATCCTCATGATACCAAGATCATACAACAATCGCAACTAAGTCTGTGACTTTGCGGGTTGTTTCAACCATATAATTTATAAGATCCGCTTCAGGAGATGGCTCGTTATCCTCTTTAAGGGTTTGAGTCGAGCATAAACTCAATCATCCACTCCTGAGATTCAATGCCATTTTTTTTATTAACTCGAAAAACTATGAGTGCGATATTATACATTTTTTTTTCATAACTGCAGGTTATGTGTAAATGGCATAAGCAATAACAATTGCTTTGATGTTCTTATCCATCAAAGATAACCTCACAAGTTTTTTCTTTTCATAGAAGGAGTAAAAAAATAGAAATAGAAATAGAAGATGAGAAGAATAAGAATTGAATCGTCTAATTCGACAAAGTTATTCTCACTCTAGGGAGAAACATATCAATAATACTATAACTCTGGGCTATAGTTAGTCATTATGTGCTCTATAACGCCATGTGTAAGAACATGATTTAACTAAGCACATAAATAGCTTAGGAGCATTTTATGACGACGGGGTTAAACTCCCATGGAGTTTCCTATTTCGCCCACAATATAACAAATGTCTAGTGGTTTTTACTTTGTCAAATAGAGGAATATAATTTAAGACAAAGTCAATAAGAAAAATAATGATCAAGAAAACTCCATCATGAATAATCTGCGGAGCTAGGCTGAAGCCTTTGCATTTATATTCTTCTTCTTACTCTACGCAAATGTAGAAGAAAAATATAACCATGGAGCTTAACAATCTGAACAACATTGTATTTTTTTTTTCTTTTCACCTCAAAATGTTCACGAGTTCAATTCGAACTCTAGCGACTCTTTCTTATTTTTATAGAATAGAAGTAAGTGTGAGTACGTATATTGCTGCAGAATAGGCAACCATTGTTCTTATATTGTGCGAGCTCGATTGTATGGGTTTAAATTCATAAACATTTTTTATTTTTAGAACACAACGCAATAACAATATAATCTTGTTAAGCGATAATCTGCGATAAAATCAGCGTCCTTTTATTTATCCGCGTTGTATTATTCGGGCGAGCGTCTCGAGGCCACGAGTTCAAACCTCTAGTGACATCTTTTACAAATAACAAAAAAAAACAATAAAGTTGAATAGAAAAATAAACAAATAAATCAAGTTGTAATTCTCAATCATTTTCAGTCACGAGTTTGATTCTCAAGTGACATTTTTTTTCATAAGTCATTCTGTAAATTTTTAATAATAAACGCACATCTTTCAGCGGTATTATTCATCGAGAAACTCGCTAGAGTTTAGCGGTATTGTCACAAGTTCGAAACTCTAGTGAATTTTATTATATTTTATTTTTTCACATAAGAAGATTGAATAATTAACATTCAAGAAACTCGCTAGGGCTAGACCTCAGCGGTATGGTCACGGGTATGAAACTCTAGTGGCTTTTTTTTTCAATAATTTCAAGAGAGAAAATACAAGTTACTTGACACTCTAAATCAAGATTGATCGAGGAAACACATAAAGCGGAGCATCTAAGTGCTCTAGATCGGAGAGCGATTCTATTTCCTGTGTTTGGGCAGGTAGCTAATCAACTCTTTCACGCTAGGGCATTGCTTCTCATACTTGGTAATAGGAGAAGAAGAAACGCACTAGTCTCCCTTTTTTTATTAGTATTATATATATATATATAATATTAGTAAATAAAAAACAGTACAAATAATAAACAGTAACCAGGTTAAGCAACTTTGATAGTAGTTGAAGCGCCATAAAATCTTTTCATAGGGCTGTGTCTGGCTGCTGGTTAGAGGTGTTGGGTTCAATACCTAGCAGCAACTTGTGGCAAAGATCAAGAATAAATGTCTTTGCTAGCACAATCGGCAGCCATATAATAGGCAGCAGCATTGCCATGGATATTCGCACGGGCGCATGATTGCCATGGATATTGTCATGTGCGCATGAGGTTCAAAACCTGGCAGCACCATTTTTATTTCATTTTTATTTTTTATTATCCTTTTTCTTTTTCTTTGATTCATATGAACAAAAGACATAGGCAGTGAGATGGTTGGCCGCAGCCCTGGGTCACCAAGATTCAAACCTCGGCAGCGCCATTGCTTTTTTTTTTTTTTTTAACCATAGCAGCCACATTTTTTTTTGGGCAAAATTGTTCTGCTAGATCAAATGGCTGCAGAGCAGCAACTAGGTGCGCCGGCCACTAACCTGGGTTCAAATCCCAGCGGTAATAATATTTTCTTTTATTAAGGTCCTGATCTCTTGTGGCAGCATAGAAAAATAATAAAAATAAATATGCTATGATTTGGTATTGTGAGCACTACTTTATCAAATTGTAGCAGAGCAATAGATAGGTGCTGCCAGCCGCTCACCACCTGGGTTCAAATCCCGGCGGCGCCCCAGCGGCAAGTTTTTATTTTCTTTCTTTTTCATATGACTGCCCCTCTTTTATATAGACCGCTTGCTTAGCATAGATTCGCTGCAGAATTCAAGTAGACTTTTTTTTTTTTTTTCTTTTGAACTAACCAAATAAACCCTAACATTGATGGGTTGTTTGGAATAATTAATTGGTCCATGTATTCAATACCCAAGGGAGAGGGTCTGCTATCAACTTGGTAGCAGCCGGACCTTTGTAGGAGCAATTTTTTTTTCTTTCTTTTGTGCAGTAATTTTTTTTCTGGGCAATTTTTTTTTTCAAGACCATAATCTATACAAAATAACCAACAATCCGACCGCACATCAAGCAGTACTACGATCAAAACTTCGGGCGGTACTGCAATAAATCTATGGTTTATACTCAACCATAGTTCTTTTTGTCTTTTCTCTAATTCAAGAGCATAGCAGACCAACAACTTATTTTCTTTTCTTTTGAATAATAAAAAAAATATATATTGTTATATATGATTGACATGATTCCTACTTCACGCCAGAGACAACGACGATCAAAATCGAAAATTGTATGTTCCGTTTGATCAGCCTTTTCTCAACAATAATTATAATCAGTAAATTCGTACCTTTTTCTTTTTGATAAATCTGCTCCTCCGGTAGAGCGTGCTGATAACGTATTGTAAACTCAAGAGTAGAGAATAGAGAACAATGTAGGGAGGAATATTAAGTGTATCTTATTCTCCATCAAACCACCCTTTATATAGGGTGTGGGGGTCAATCAGTATCAACCAAATATGGTAATTCAATATGTTATGAACATTCACAATATCAATAATATATTTCATAACAATATACACATTCTTTATTATTATATTCAGAGATTCTAAGTATGAATGTTAATTAATGTGTCTCCCTTTCATGCTTTTCGGAATTGCATTATTTAACTAATTAACTCAAAAATAAATTATATGTTCGAGTTAACCCTTAATCTACTTCATGTAAAGTTAAAAATATGAAGATTGTCGATGAATGCTAAATGTTACTCTCGTTTCAACGGACTCAACTGAGTTGGTGTCCCGATGACATCAAATTGTATGGCTCATGAGGGTGCTAAGGTAGGATATGTGTTAGATATTCCTAAAATTTGGTTAGGATGCACTCCAAGTTGGGCAACCAACATTGATGTAACTAAGTTGGGTTCAATACTCGTCGCTTAATGAAATTTTCTCTCTCAAAAGAGTTTAAAACATGACATTTTACATTTTTCACCTCCTATTACTCAAGATGCTCTTATTGTGTCGCAAAGAGAGACTTTTATTTGTGAGCATCACCTTGGTATGGAAACATAGTGTCCTACACTATAGACAGCCCAACCCACATGCGGGTTACACTATTGGCAGTTGTTCGGTTTCAGTTTTAAAATAAGTTTAAGATGACAATGAAAGCTCATGGATCAAAATAGATTTTAAGTTGGTTTATAGCTCAAAATTTTAAGTATATGCTTAGCATTAGAGACAGCCCAACCCACATCCCCGACCTGAGTCGAGTAGTGTCGAGCCGGTCCGATGACGGCAGCGTGCGCGCGTGTGAGATGCATGTGTGGTGGACTTTAAATAGGTGTTTTCCCAGTAATAAAATTGTTACACCCAAAGAGTCATTTAGTTTTAAACTTAGAATATTTAAATATGCTTAACTTGTTTCTTAATGCTAATGTGGTACACTTCATGTTTCCAACTCCACTTTCACGCTAGGATTTTTTATTCATTAGAACAAGGGTTCCAAAGCCACTTTCGATTTTGTAAACCGTCGACCGGGTGCAATGTCGACCCAACATCATGAATTTTCAACAATTCCCACATGAATGATAAAATTTATACAAGAGCCGGATTTATCAATAAAGAGAGAGAAAAGTGTCAAGCGAATAATAATCGCATCGGGAATGTGGCAAAGGGCCTTGAACCTCCCATAGTGAAATACTATCTGATATATAGGATTGTTAGTGGTAAAACACATCGAGCTTCTCCCGCATACCTAGACAATAGTGCCCACATGACTATCATCCTTCCGCAAACGGTTCTCATTGTTGTGTCCGTTATGACTGTGGAACACTTAATCATACTTTCATGAGTGGTCTTAGAGAAATTAGCCTTATCATTCTCCTAGAACCGACAACATATTTCCGCTCATATAGGTGAGTCTCATAAAGAGTATTTTTAAAATATCCCACTTGGTTTTTATTTTCAGGATATGACCTAGTTAAAAGCCAATATATTAACATTGCCAACGCAAGCGTCACTTAATGTCCCCCTAGGAATGGGCATTGATAAAAAAAAAAAAAAAAAAAAAAAAAAAAAAAAAAATCCTACCATGACTATACTTGCAGAGTAGTTAGGTTGTCCCTTTTGAACGTAGCTTGTGGGAACTCCAGTCATCTAGGCTGGGTTTTCTATTACGTGTAACTCGAAGAGATATGCTTTAATCTCATTTCCCTTGATGAACTAAACACTTACTCTCTAGTTAACAATTCGGTATACGGATCCGCTAAGTTCTTTTTCTTCACATAATGGATCGATATAATTCCGAATGAGAGCAATTATTTAATTGTGTTGTGTTAACAACGCATATGTCTAGACTTACCATTGTAGATGGTGCTTTGCGCCACTCAGATTGCCAAATGACTATCGCAATGAATGCAAATAGCTGGCAGCGATTTCGGCCACATAGGAAACTCTTCTACGAACTGATGAAGTCACTCATTTCTTCTCTTGTCTTATCCAAATAATTGAATTATGATCCCATTGTGGATCTTGCAATGCAAGTTGTGTAGAAGGTATTCACGATACGACTGCACCTCCAATGATAAAAGCATGCTCACTTATGGACATAGAATCCATAGTGTTTAGTATCCAGTTCGCATCACTATACCTTTCCAGTAGTGCTAGGTGCCTGGTATAGTGTAGTCCATATGCTGAGTACGCAGTTGATATTTTAGGACCCGTGTACTCATTTATAATGTTTATCACTAGCATTACTAGTGAACCCACTTAACTTGCCAACTGCTTGAGCAGTATCAGACTTTGTACAATTCATGAGGTACATTAAGCAACCAATCACTTCAGCACATTCGACTTGTCGTATAACTTACATCCCGATTCTTGGCGAGATGCAAATTAAGATCTACTGGAGACTTAACTATCTTGCCACTTGTCAAATTTCTCAAGAATATTTCCAACCTAGTGTGATTGAGATAATGAGCATTCATCCGTCGTTCTAGTGATTTTCATATCTAAAATAACATCAGCGATACTCATATCTTTCTCATCGAACTTTGTTATCTACATCTTATTCTCAAGAATGATTTTGAAGTATATATTCACCGCCTCTTTCTAGTACGGAGTCTCGGTGCTAGACATAATTTCATTCTAGGTTTGAGGCTCATTTTTCACCACGTAGATTAGGAAATCCAGGGCAAATTTATTTGCAACTTTTTCCCCCTTATTACGTATAGGTTTTGTCTTCTTGTTCAGGCTCTTAGGATGTAAATCATGGCCAAAATGTTACTTTTGACATGCTGAAATTCCGTACCACAAACTGGATTTTTCTCACCGGAATTCCGGCCGTAGCCATTATTGACCTCAAAACTTGAGATTTTTGACCAATTATTTCCTCCATTTTAAATTTAAAGCACTCTCCTTATCCCCCTCCCCTTATCCTACCTCTAAGATTGTAGAAAGAGAAATGAATTTTGTACCCAGACGATGAGACAGTCAATTTTGTACCTGCTCCTTATCCTGCGCCCAAACACGGGATAAGAAGCATGAGCTACAACTTTGTCCTTATCCCCTGCCTTATACCTTTCCCGAACGAGGCCATAGTGAAATTTAAAGCAGCAAGTCATCTGAGCAGAGTGGAACTGACGAAACAACCCGTTTCATACTACTATTCATCCATGGGTATAAATATCGCAAAGATGCCCCTAGCTAAAATCAACATGATAATGTATATCAGATATATGAAGGGGGGGAAACCCCAACACCCATATTAACTCAAAGGGCAGTTTTCACAGAAATACAGGACAACTTTTAATTGATAAAACATGTTTCAAAAATAGAAAACTCAGATTTCATCACACCCGCAAAGGCAAAAGCCAGAACTTACTACAAACAACACTAGGCTCATGAAACACAGTTGGAAGCTACTATATCCTAGTTAGGTTAACCTGTTGGCTACTGAACTGGCAACAATACAGGAGGAGGGTGTGCTCACATTCCCACCAAATATGAATTTTGATCTCACTGAGTAGTAGTTAGTGTGGAAGGGATATAGAGGAACCCGAATCATTGCGTAACAAACAGATCAATGCTGTGAGACAAGACCACCAGGATTTACCAGGTTGGCCGTAAATTCCAGAGCTATCCGTAAATGGTATAAACTCTGAATTACCCTCAACTGTTTTTGTGCAGTATGAGATTCTTTTTGGGAGAGTTTCAACTGCTTGGCACGGTGCAGAGTTGACCATGCCCAGGATTACGCTCCAGAGGGTACAAGGTGGTTCCCCTGACATATTTGTGGTGTTCCAAGGCAGCCTTCCGAAGCCCCGAAACTGTTCGAGGCTTTTGTTGCTTCTTGATTATAGAGCATGCACGGAGTGGGTCCTCATTTCCAGCTCCAGTCCTCCTATTAGCAAAGAGAAGATGATTTCAGTAAAGCCCAAGTGTGGCTCCTAAAGTCTCCAGTAATGTGTCTGTGTGTGTATTCACTATTAAATGACGTGCTGATTCATATAACATATAGGAGCAGGTGGATACACATCTACTCCTGTGTGGAGTGTCTGTTACGTGAACAGTTCTCAGGAAATCAGCCACGACAGGGAGAAAATCACAGCAGGTATCTACTTTGTAGGTTCCTTGGATTGCCTTACTTACAATGCGGACGTGCTAAAATTTGACACTGCTACATGAAGATAATTGTGAACACAATCCAACCCTTGTATTAGGTTCTCTCGGGCAATTGTTCTCTTCTTTAATGTGTTTCTATTGCCTTATCTTCATATCACAGGTAGTTCTTAAAAGATCTTTCAGTAAGGGTCAGATATAAGAAAGTATTAAAATCTTTTGCTTGTTTCATATTCTATGAAATTACTATATTCCATGTCCATAATTAGGTCAAATTCAATGTCAATCACCCCAAAAAGTAAAGGGTCTCGAAAGATTATAGTTCACCACAGGTAGTTCTTAAAAGATCTTTCAGTAAGGGTCAGATATAAGAAAGTATTAAAATCTTTTGCTTGTTTCATATTCTATGAAATTACTATATTCCATGTCCATAATTAGGTCAAATTCAATGTCAATCACCCCAAAAAGTAAAGGGTCTCGAAAGATTATAGTTCACCACATTCAGGTAAATAGCTTTCAGCTAGTTATCTAAGGACTAATCCTAAAGGTACGATTATGATAGCTACTGTCCGTGCTTAACCCTCTTTAGAGAAGTAATGTTCTGTTATTTCAATGTATGTTAGGAAAGCATGTGATAATTACATCCAATTAGACCTTTGGGGTTCGTGTCAGTGTTTCTTCACATGACAATATAGGTGGTTGCATTTTACACCCACGAGCAATTAACGATAACATGCACTCAGGTATAATACATTCACAAATATAGCTACTCCGCTTTTCAATGTTAAAAATAAAGACGAAGAGGATTTGTACCTTAATAATTTTTCGGATGCAATTCTGGCGGCAGTGACTACATTGCGATCAGGAACCCATTTCACATCACGGTTTGGATCAGATCGCATGGGAGAATGAATCTTGATAAGCTAAACCAAGAATACAACAAGAATGCGAGAACTTCAGTACCATGAACATAGTTTCCAGTAAATTACTCGTACCAAACTACCAATCGTTTGGATAGTTATATAACGGTGCAATATTATCAGTATTTTACGGATGTGGCACACTTCAAACCATACAATTCAAGAATGAGTCAAGACACATCACTATATCACATGAGAAGTATGCATCGTCTTGTTTATCATTACTGTATGATACCCTGAAATCTTTTCCTTGATCCAGAACCAAACAACTGGCGTTTGATGTTGGTACTGAAGAGCTTAGGTTACAATTACCGACAATAGATCTTAATATATATACAGCTTTATATTAAATTATGTTTTATTCCTAGGAAAATAAACATACAAGCCAAAACCTAAAATAAAGTACTAAAACAAAGTTCACATAAGTACATTCAAAGCATCAAACACACCGGTTAATTTTCTTCCTGATTGCCTAGCATATCATCAATCACAGCCTTCTGAACTCACACAAGTACTTCATACTTTCTTTGAAACTTAGACATGTCTCGTGCCAATGCCACATAACCATCTCCATGACTGCCACATCATCAGTTGAAAGTTGAAACTAGTAAGTCTTGAATACATATGTAATTCTCTCATACTTGCAGGAACCCTTAATGCTTAAAAGCAGAGACATTTTGTGTTCTCTTCGATCACTCTTCATGTGTTTTGACTTCTGACGGAGTTGCAGGTGGTGCTCTTTAGTTGTGAAAGTTTAGAGATTATCATCCGTCTTATGTGAGTACTTTGCGTGGACTGTGTTTTGGTTCAAGACCGTATCAATAATCACTGGACTGTGTTTCGAGTTTAATAGACATGCTTTGGTGAGGTAAAGGTGGTGAAAAGGTTAGCTTACAATTACTTGATAACAAATCTTAAAGTTTACAGTCTCTATCCCAAATGAGTGTCGGGGTGGACTTCTCGCAGAGCTTAAGAAAGCTTTTGACTTGATAGATTACTAAAATGTCCTTTGTTTAATGTAGTACTTTTTCTTGGAAAGTGAAAAGTAAGAATGTAATGATGGGTACAGAGAGAAGTATAGCGAGAAGTAACTTTTTGGTAGTTGGACACTCATTTTGGGATTTCCATCTTAGGAAAGGAAGATACTTAAGAGTGCAACGGATGGGAACACTAGTTTATATTTTCTTTCTAACTTAGCTTTGGATTGGCTTGCATACTCTAAAGAGGCTTAGACCTACATCTCGTGCCACATAAGCAAGTATGTCCATGACTATGCCAAGATATCAGCACTTGAAAGTTGAAACTAGTTTGTCCTGAATACATATGTTTAAATATCTCATACTTACAGAAACCCTTAATGCTTACAAGTACATACATTCTGTATGTTCCTTTGTCCCTCTTTATGTGTTTGACTTTTGACGGAGTCGCAGGTGGTGCTCTTTAGTTGTAAATTATCGAGATTTTCACTTTTGTCTTACGTGCGTACTTTTCTTCGAAACTGCACTTGTTTCAGACTTAGTAATAGAAAAAGGTTAAGGGGCAAAAGAAGAGAGAAAATGTTGACAACATTTTGGTTCAGTAATTTGGGACTTCCTAAGACACCTGAACTGGGGCGGAGAGAGTAAATCGTAGACTCCAAACTTCACCAATCATAATCTAATGTGTACACCCCCCCCCCCCCCCCCCCCAATTATGAAGCATGAATGACATATCAGGAGAGGAATTTTAATGTATTTCCATAACAGCAGCAACAGAACTGTAACTTAACGAAAAATGCTAGAGATCCCGCTGTTATATCCAACCTATCTCCGACCTTCCTTCCACACAAATGCAATCATGTCAAATAAGTAATGACATTATCAATTTTGCGTTTGGGTGGGAGATAGGTGGGAGACTGGGAGATAACGGTGGGTTCCCTTGTAGTTCTCCAACTTAAATGTTTTTGAACCAAACAAAAAAGTAAAGGAGGCACGATTTAAAGAGTTTGGTAGTGCCTTGTGTTAAGTATTATATCTTATCTGACATATCTAACTGATACTGTATGGTGAACCCACCGGTAGAACTCACCCTTGAAAAGCAGTTGACAAGAGGAGGGTGTCCATGTGTCTGTTAACCACATACTCATCCCATCTAAGCTGATGTAGAACAAGGCAAAAGCTCTACAACCACGACATAATGTCTCTGTCTTATTTATGCATTTCATTTGACTTCTACAAAAATCTATTAGATCTTTTTGCATGATAAATTTACAAGATATTCCTTTAATTTTATACGGCTTTGGAAAGTGAAATCGTGTTGAAAGTTTGAATTTAAAATGGCGGTACAAGAGGAAGTAAAAGTGAATAAGTAATTAAACTCTGTACATGACATATCATGTGCGACTTCCAAACAATAATGGCCCTGTTTCAAGTAGATTATTGAATCAATTTTATAATATGACTTTTAAGATGTGAGGTTATGATGACGAATGTCCTCTTCATCATGACCACACATTTCAAAAAAATAAATCATCAGTTAATCCAATAATCCACTTCCCAACAAGCCCAATATTAAGACCTTATAAACTTGGGACCAGGGGACCCTGCCAACTTATCAACTACAACTCCATAACACAAAATCTGAGAACCATATTTGTAGTTATTAAAGTTGATTAGAATATGGAAGGTCAAAGCTTACCCCCAAGCACTCCATCATCTGGTAGTAGGCCCTACCGTGGAGAGGAGTATGACCTTTTCGAGATTCTGAGAAGTATCTAGTCCTGAAATACATTTAATAGCATCGTGATAAGGCAAAGGTGTGGCGTTGTAACAAGAATTTACTCAGCATACAGCAAACAGAATTCGGATACTACATTGCCTTACCATTCTTTATAACCTGGATCAACAGTGAAACCATACATGTCAACAGTGTCACAAACTGAGAGTGCAAACTCCAGAGCTTTGAGACCAGTTCCTTTTGCTGCTGATCCAAAAGATGCACCTAACATGAGATAAACAGGATTCCGAATAGGAATTTCCTACAAGAAAAGCAAACACAAATGGTTTATTACTAAGACAACTATATTCCCTGAAAGCACAAATATCCGACGTACAAATCATGTCAGCTCGGCAGCAAGATGTTAGTACTTAAATGTTATGGGTAAAGGAAAGCAGAAGGCCAAGCTAGAAAATCAGGTCATACAGGTGTTAAAGCAACATGAGAATGACAACGTTGCTCTCATTGGAGGGCATGCATGAGAAATGCCAAAAAAAAAAAAAATTAAAACAGGTATCTCCGCCTATGTTATTATTCAATCTGGATTATTCCATATGTGACATAGCGCTATCACCTTTTTTAAAGTAACAACAAAAGATCCAGTTGCGCTTAACCTCATTGATGTTGATAAATGCTTCTACCTTTCTGTTTCATGATCCATAGTTGGGCCAGTTTCCACAGATCTAGCTTCAGTAAGGATAGATGGTCATCTAATACCGTATCGTAGATCAAACTTCTTAGAGATTGTAGGCTCATGTCACTCCGGACCACCATGGACTTATTTGTGCAATTTATTCACATTCACTAACATTTGTTAGCTTGGTATAAATAGCACAGCTGTAAGTCATTGTCTCCTGATACTGAACTTTCCAATGGGCTGGTCGACTAAGTTTCAAATGAAAACAGCAACGCAATACCCAAGGTAACTGATCCTTGATCACGAACAAGCTTTTTAAAATTTGAGAATATCAGAAACCCCATCCTCAGTTCCTCACATATCCATTGCAGCATATACTAAGCAAGTGCACTCCCTAATTGCTTGGGGCTGGCTACATGGAACTAGCAAGAGCACAAGCACCACTAGATGGTATGCAGGTGCAGATCCCACAGAAACAAAGGAAAGAGAATGCTGTGAGCAGGGGTGTCTAATATAGATTCTCAGGAAGACAAATGCCTACGCAGGAAAATTCATCATTCCACTCTGTTCCAGTACAATTCAATTAAGCCAGTGTTCTGGATCTCTCTCAAATGACCTTACGATGCAAATGATGGACCAACTCGGGAGGCTTTTGCTCAATTTACCTTCTACAATACAGTTTCAGTTATTTTCTTAGTTATTCACAGCTTATTTTGACTATGCTCGTTATTCCACTCATCCATCTCAGTACTCTTGTTTTGAAGTTTGAACGCATCACCATAGGTCTAGAACTGTACAATAAGCCTTTTCATGTAACCTAAATTTTGGAATCCAGACTTCTTATTAATCTGGTATGGGTAAATGACACAAACCACCCTTCTGTCTAGGCACATTATCAAACTACTGCCTTGCATTTTGGGCAATCCCCACATCCACACTTATCCTTAAGGGTCTCCCTCCCTCCCTCCCTCCCTCCCTCCCTCTCTCTCGCTCGCTCTCTCTCTCGCTCGCTTTAGTCTCTTCCTTCAAAACCAGAATAGACAACACAGGCCCAAACCCCTAATTAACCTTCCACTCCACCAATTAATCAAACGACACAGACCTTCACCTTCTCTGCCCCAAATTGACACCTCTGCTCAACCAATTTCGCAATGTGGGTGAAGGTCTGTGTCGTTTGATTTTCGCAAATTGACACCTTCTCTCTCTCTCTCTCTCTCTCTCTCTCTCTCTCTCTCTCTCTCTCTCTCTCTCTCTCTCTCTCTCTCTCTCTCTCCCTCCCTCTCGCTCGCTCGCTCTCTCGCTCGCTTTAGTCTCTTCCTTCAAAACCAGAATAGACAACACAGGCCCAAACCCCTAATTAACCTTCCACTCCACCAATTAATCAAACGACACAGACCTTCACCTTCTCTGCCCCAAATTGACACCTCTGCTCAACCAATTTCGCAATGTGGGTGAAGGTCTGTGTCGTTTGATTTTCGCAAATTGACACCTTCTCTCTCTCTCTCTCTCTCTCTCTCTCTCTCTCTCTCTCTCTCTCTCTCTCTCTCTCTCTCTCTCTCTCTCTCTCTCTCTCTCGCTCGCTCTCGCTCTCGCTCTCTCTCGCTTTAGTCTCTTCCTTCAAAACCAGAATAGACAACACAGGCCCAAACCCCTAATTAACCTTCCACTCCACCAATTAATCAAACGACACAGACCTTCACCTTCTCTGCCCCAAATTGACACCTCTGCTCAACCAATTTCGCAATGTGGGTGAAGGTCTGTGTCGTTTGATTTTCGCAAATTGACACCTTCTCTCTCTCTCTCTCTCTCTCTCTCTCTCTCTCTCTCTCTCTCTCTCTCTCTCTCTCTCTCTCTCTCTCTCTCTCTCTCTCTCTCTCTCGCTCGCTCTCGCTCTCGCTCTCTCTCGCTTTAGTCTCTTCCTTCAAAACCAGAATAGACAACACAGGCCCAAACCCCTAATTAACCTTCCACTCCACCAATTAATCAAACGACACAGACCTTCACCTTCTCTGCCCCAAATTGACACCTCTGCTCAACCAATTTCGCAATGTGGGTGAAACATAATTGAACATTCAATTTGGGGATTCAGAGAAGTTACAAATTTTCACAAGAACTAACCTTTGATAGGATTGTTCGGTCAATTGCTCGGAGATGTGTTTGGTCGCGAAAGGGGGGAGAGTGAGAGACAAAGAGAGAGATATAGAGGCAGTACTCGGACATGGCCACACGAGCTTGTCTTCCTGTCAGTAGTCTCGGATGATTTTGAGCCAGAGAGGGGAATAGCCATTATTCCTCTCGTGGGCGGAACTTCTGCTTTGGGTTGCGTTCTTCTTCGGCCCGGTTTTGGGTATTGTCACAGAGAGTCAAGAAGAAGAAGAAACGTAATGAAGGAGAAGAGACAAACTTTGGGTTCATGGGTAGTTTCTAAAATTTATAGTTAAATGAGGGAACTGTTGTGCTAGCCTTAATATTCAATTATATTATGGTAACCTTTCCAAAGAATGCTGATCTGACACACATCTTAAGGAAACACTCTAGCTGAACCTTGATTTTTATCTGAGGTAGGTTCAGTGCTTCCCGGGGAAGGAATGACCCAATCAAAATCCATGTCTCATCCTCCTTTCGATAAGATCTGGACCAAACTACTCACCTTAGTCAAATCCCTATGGTACATGGAGCTAAAAAGAAATTTCAGATTTTTAAGCTTTAAGAAGTACATAAAGTTCCCCTGTCATGCATGATGCAACTGTGCACAAATTATTTGGTAGTAGAAATAGTGTTTACATGCAGAAGCACAAACGAGCAGACAAACCTTAATCATTTTGTTCATGATGTCATGAATTGTTGTCTTCACGAGCAATACCTCCTTTCCGGTATCTGCAAAATGTATATCATCAGGACACTTGTGGTATAAAGAATGACTACAGAATGAGAAGGTATGCCCACCATATAATTCAGCAACTTTGTCTAGGGCTTTGGCAGATCCTCTATTAAGCAAGCGGAATGTACTTTTTGTACCCACATAATCTGTATAGTTCTGCAATAAAAAAAATATGAATAAAACATTAGCCAGAATGATCTACAATGAAAATTTGGGAAACCCCCGTAATTAAATAAGCTGGAAACAAAACCTGAATCGGTGCACCATTTTCTCTGACAACAACATCATATCCATCTATCTCCTTTCCAAACCTTGTCTTCAGGAGATCTCCTGAATTACCAACTACAGCACACCGGCCAAACTGCCTCGGCATGTATGGTGGTGTTTCTGGAAGTACCAGGGAAAGCTTTTCCAGGCAAAGAGTCTTATTTGCACAGTTGTTCCTGAGAACAGAAACATACCACATCGTTGAATGTTAGATGTCTCTTCCAGTTAGTGTACATATTTATTCAGAATGTTCTCTCTAACCTGGGAATAGTAAATAGACTGCTATAAAATAACTTTCATGTTTGGCAACTTCGAAAATTTTCAAACATTGACATACTCAAACAATGGATTCAGTTCATAAATTTAAAATTTATTATCCCTTACCTATAAAAGAACTGATAATGAATTTTTTGCACTTCATAAATACTAATCTACTATAGAATACATAAGTGATATTACGTGTGGCCTTGCTTAGTGAAGCCTATCTGTCAAGCAAAGTATCCCTCCTTGGTCATATATACAAGTAAGGGCAGATTTGAAAACTGAAACACACAAGCCCACTACCACTCAAAGTTAAACAATCCATAACTTATGCAACTTTCTACAGTTACTCTTGTTTGTTTCCATATTCCTGCATTATTGTAGTTCATTTATCTTTCTGCATAAATACACGTCAGAATGTTTTAAACCGACAATAAAAAGAATAGACTTTGCCTTGGCCATTCCTTCTTGTAGAATACAGTGTGTGTTTGTTTGTTATATGAACACAAATTCTATTCTTTGAGTATTCGTATATTTGTAGTGGAGCTCACACAGTACTTATGGAAACTAGTACTACTCATGGAAGAACATGTTTACAGGATTGAACATTTTTATCAGTACATTGCAAAGTACTTACAGCTGTATGCCCTTATTGATTCTCTGCCATGCATAATCCTTCCATCCATTTGGTAGAGCGTCAATAAACTCTTTAGTGAGTATCGTTGTACTATTCCGAACCTGAGCAATTCAGCTACTAAATAAAAGATTAATGATTGAAACATAAGTCAAATACTTAGAAAGCAAGATTGATAATAGAACCTCTTCATTCGCCCAAGTGCAACTCAAGGTAAAAGGAAGGACTCACCTATACATCATGCAAATAACACAAGCATCAGGAAAATACCAGAATACTAAGGAACAACATCGTAAAAGATGGAATAGTGTGAACAAAGGGTTATATGCAGTAACCACACCTGTTCCCATGTTGCCACAGCCTCACAAAGATTAAATGTAAATGATAAACCTTCGGATTCTCCAGTTTTTGGATCCTTCTGCACAGATGGTGGAGTCCACATAAGAAGCACTTGTCAGTGTCACTAATCATGTGAGATGTGAAACTATAAATCTGAAAACCTCAGACAGGAAAACATGTATACCCATTTGGAGTCCGTGTCTTCAGGAAACTGTAGTGTTATCTCACAAAATTCTGTACCACTGAGAGCTTGCAAACCTAATCCATTTGAACTCTGCATAATTACAAGACAGTTGTCACCGAAAATTGCAGCTAGGAATGGCACGATTGCAGCTACATATGGTACATTTTTTCTGCTTCATCCCAAAAACATCCAAACAAAAGGAAGTACAATGAAACTATCTGCAGACATTTATGTGACTTGGCACTCGTAGTAATTGTTGTTGGCTTAAATTTTTAAAGAGGATAACAACGTATAGCTAATTACTGAAAATTATCTCTACACTGTAAAAGAATGAAGGTGGTCCTGACCCTTGGGTGTTCCTAATATTTTTTATTTGCCAACATACCCCTGATCAAATCAGGTAATACCTTCCGAATCCTACTTCATCGCTCACACAGTGTCTGCACTCTCCTCACCAAAAGTTGCCTCTCGCATAAACACAAAGATTCAGGGGCATTTTACCAATCGTGGCTTCCTAATTTGTTTCACCAATCAACTCATCCACCACTCTCTTATCGGGCCGAAGCAATGAAATGGCAAATATCGCCGACCAAATAGTCAATAACTCATATGTCCGCTCAGAAGCCAACAGAGATCCACAAACAGCCTAAACAACACCCCGTCCACATTCGTTCATTGCAGCCAATGGAGATTGTATCTTTTGTTCCCTTGGCTTTGGTGCAGGTTAATAATCTAATTCCAATCACGCGGAGAAGTCGTCAAATTTGGTAAAGAAAATGGTCATTTGGATTTTTTTTATTGATGTATATGTATCTATTCTCTAACCTCTTAAAAGTAAATTCATTCTCAAACACTATTAAAAAGTAATAGAGTTTCTATCATACGTACGGACTTAATTTTGGAGCATAAGCTACTTCTTGGCTCTTCATCTCTTAGAATAAAAAATAAAGATCGACTATCGTATGAACCTTTAGAATCTGTCTTACGGTGGCGCTGCATTTGCGACTTGGTAAGTTCAACTACTCTTATATTTAGCTATCTCTTTGATTGATAAAGTGTGCAGAAGACTTTTGTGGAAGAACATTGTCCCTTTTCTGTGGGCCTATGGATCTGTTGGTGCTCTGGTTTTAGTATGAAAGAATGTTTGTGCCTAGAGCTACTTGCATTAGTCTATAGTTATTGTGGAATCCCATCTTATTTGAGACAGGCACAACATTCTTTTTTGCTCTGCTGTCCTTCATAGAGTTGAGCATGGACTTCCATTTGTTCATCGCGGACAAACAATATGGGCTTTGACTTGTGGTGTGTTACTTCCGAATTCGCTAACCTTTGTTGATTTAAGAATCAAAGAAACCAACAATCATGCCTTAATGATCGCTTCTCCTCACTTCTTTGGTTGCTTAAGTCTGTATGCCCTGCTTCTCAATTCAGGGGTGTGTCACCGGATTAATGTGTTTTCTATTTCCTGCCAAAACCATCATCCCAACTGTATTTGCAGGCATCTAATCTTATTTAATAGCATGATTGAGATCAGTACACTCTACACCAAGACATCATTTCACAAATCACCTATTGCGACAAATCTCCTCGGGCCGATGGAACTGTTGAACATCAAGTTCACTTCGAGGTTCACCAAACAGATGTCAGTCGTCGCCTTTGTTGGTACGAGGAAAGCTTTCCAAAAAATGCTTTATCATCCATGAAAACTCCTACAACCTAGCATCTCCTACAATAATACTGAGGTCAATTTTCTATTTGTTCAATGTTATCATTCTCCCTCTGAAACATCACGCTTTTTTCTTCTTTTCAGAATGATAAAAGCATCATTGGTGCTCTACATGCACCTCTCCAGACCTGCCGTAAAGGCAGGTCGATAAAGTTATTAACCTTTGAAATGCATTAAGTAATTTTACCATAGCATTGTATGGACAAACTTCTTTTTAACAATTACTACCAAAATAGCAAGCAATGTGCCAGTTTCTACGAGGCAGTGTTTTCTTCTCTGCTTTGTTCCTTCTGTTTATCTGTGTGCCAAGTACTTTCCCACTGATTGTGCCGATTATTATTGATATAGTAGGCCAGGGTAGTTTAATAGTTATAATTTCACAATTGGTATCCGTTTATTAGGTGATCAAATAAATCGGCATTCTTAACATAAGCATAGTGTTCCTTACTAAAAGATATACTAAGCCATTCTTTTCTTCTTATCGAAAATATGTTTGTATAAAGATCCATTTTAATTTTGTTTTAAGTTTAGTTATCTGATCAAACAAATATTCAAGCTGATGTTTGCTGAATGCTTGACAAATTATGGGAAACATAATCGCAGGTTTGTAGCACTTGATGTCCTGAATAGCAAATGCAATGAGACCAAACTCTGTACTGAAGTTGCTGAGTGGACTGTTTCCAATCCAACCAATCCTCTAGTGGATATGATTGAATTGTCACTCATTTAGTTGGTGGGCTATGGTAATTGACATGATATTTGACGTGGTTTAACTATGACATCATGATTGTGCACTGTGCAGTTTAGTTCAAATTCTATTGAATACTTCGCATCAGAAATATTTTTCCGTATGTTTAACGGTTTCTAATAATTCTTTCTCTTCTACACCCAAAGAATAAACACTGACACCACACTTAATTCCATCTTCCAGAGAAGTTCTTTGACGACTCCCTATTCAATCTTTGCTTCCATCTCTTCTTCACTAGAGGAGGTCACCATGGCAGCAAACCTAGCACATCAAGCTTGTACCAGACTGCTTTTGGGGTGATACCTCGTTGTGTTTTCAAGTAGACACGGAGTATCTCACATTGTGAAGACTTTTACTACTTGTTTATCACCATGTGTAACGCAAATGATCCTAACCAGTACTACAGAAAGAGCTGGTAATAGTACAATGCTTAACGCAGCCGACGAGACGACGCATGATTCGTTTCTAATTGCTGCCAGAGAAACCTACAAACAAGAGACTGCATTGATTGAGCATCAATCCAATTCTTTGATTTTGCCTGTATTGCCCCGCACCATATCTGCCATTTAGTAGGTTGGTAAACGCATACACATTTGATTTCAAATCAACAGGTATTACCTAAATGAATACCAATTGTTATACAGATCCTCACCTTATTCAAACAAGACCAATAGAAAACCAAATACGGATAAGTGTGTCCTTAAGACTGAATGAGTAGCGTAACCATAGGTCCATAACCAAATGTTAAACTTTGAGTTGCATAGTGCTGCAAGAACCGTACTAACGACAATCCAATCCAATCCTTCTCCACAAGTTAGTCAGCCACGGGCTTTAGCTCGGAGATTGAAATACCAAACTAATAGCAACAGGACTCGAAATCATAGAAACGAGCAAACTTATTTTTCACTCAATGTTTCCCCTAACGCTTAGAACTGTCTTGAATAAATCCTATAGTTCGAATGATATCCATATACGAGTAATTCTAATTTTCCGTATCCTTGGAAAGATAACAAAGCATGAAAACACATGCCAATCACATTCTCTAAAAAATACAATTTCTACAGCACAAAAATCAGAACATTATAAGTGTAGCAGATCAAATAAGAGTAATATTCACTAGGAGAACACTCACAACGCACTTCTGGAAACCACTCCGCAGAGATTGCAATGCTTGAACATCTTCGTCGGTGAGCTCGTGTTTATCATCTGCGGCAAAATCAGAAAAAATTCAAAAATCGAATGAAAACCTAACATTACAAGTTCGCCGGAGACATAATCAGAAGAAATAAAAAGATGCAGCGCAAAGGATACTTACAGAGATCTGATACGCCGGTGATGTAGATGAGAATCGCTGCTAATCCAGAGGTTAAAGCGACGGCGAAAGCGAACTGTAACAGCTTCATCGAGTGAGAAAACCTATGGAAATGGACACTTCCTCTGCTGAGTGATTTTGGATTCTCCTCTTTGTCTGGATCTCGGAGAGAGAAATAGGACGAGATCTGCAGGATTTCTCACTCTCGGAAATGTGTACCTTCGCCGGAGCTTTTCATGATTCGCGACTTAAGCTGACTATTTGTGGTCTTATTACAGTTCGACCCCTTAATATTGATAATCAGTTTTACTTCTCCCCTATGGAATCATAGACCTTGTGAATTGCAATCTACCCCTTCATTTTACTCTCTTCCCAATTTGACCACTTGCGATTTCGTACGGTTTGTAAAGAAATTATAAGCCAAACTGAAAATAGTAGTTTGCTAATTTATATAACCAAACTACACCATCTGAAAAAACAAAGCCAACAAACCAAACCAAAAAGTTTCGATTTGGTCCGGTTTGGTTCAGTCAATTTGCGTAATTATTTTTACACGAATATCATTATAATAGTATGTCAATAAAATTTAAATTTTAATTAAGAAATAGAATATAAACATATATTAAAGAACTTACAAAAGGATTGTTAAAGGCATAGTTTTAGATAGGCGCATAATAGCCGGAAGTGGACAAAAGGAGGTTAAAGAGCACCTAAAACTAAAGAAAAGTAACATTGATTAGAACATTTAGTTTACTAAATGATCTACTTAGGATAGACTTTTATAGATTATTACATTTAGTTTATACAAGTATGTTCTAATTATAGAACCATATTGAGTGCGTAACGGTTCGGTTCGGTTCATTGCGGTGTAATTTTTAGCAAATCGAACTGAGTAGACTGGTTTGTGAAAAACTTGAACCGGATAATCATGAGAACCTTCTAAAATCATGACATTTTTTTGCTGCGGTCGGTTTCACCGATTTATCTGATTTTCCTTACACCCGCGCCTACTTAAATGTTCACTTAGTGAGCTCTTTTTACCACCGAAACACGATTTTTTAGCACGCTGAAATTAACTACTAACTATGAAGATCCAAGAACTCGGGTGAGTGATGGAAGGTGACTCTATGAAGGTCAAGTTATCATATGTTTTGTGCGTACACACATAAGGGCCTCGTTTGGGTAGAGGATATGGTATGTAGGGATAAGACTTTTGCTAGGATATGAGCAAGGATATGGATGTTGTCTTATAAGTCCTGATAAGATATGATGGTTGCATGTGTTTGGGTGCTATCAGATATGATGTAGGATATGGAGCATGATATGTGCCAAAATGACTGTAATACCCTCAATGCTGTCATTTTGTATAAAAGATTTTATATTTCAAATTGTGAGGAAAATGTTTACAAAATGTATCAGTATTTATGTATATATTTTAATACTCTTTTTCCTACACAATAGTGACGTTGCCACCGTATGTTCGATAATTTGACTAATATTGCTCTCGTCTACTGGCATGAATAGTTAAATTACACGCGCCGATCACATTATAACTGTATTTCCGATTCATTCATAATTTGACCAGGGAGTATCATTATTCATATTAATACGTGAAATAAAGTTGTAGTAATATGCAAACATAACAAATGTTCATGGATACAATATGGCCATAGCAAAATATGGAGTCTACTTACTGGCAACATTGGCATGGTGCTACAAAACCTACAACAAACAAGTTAAATTAAACCAACGAAATTTCAGCAAGCACGGTAAAATGTCTTCAAATTTTGCTCAACCATACATACTCAAGTAAAGTTATCCAATCCAAAATAATAGTTATCAAAACCATGAGAACCTCCTCCAAAATGAAGGTACTAAAACGTTAAACTAGTTCACATAGTTATGCAATCGCAAAATAAAGGAATCATCTAGTTCATGTAGGAAATTAGATAGTTTGTGGGGGTATTTTTGTCAACCTACTAGCATATTCATATGCTATATTTTTTTATCCGAGCTTATACCTCCATGCTGGTGGTATAAAATTTTTTCATGAAAAGCTCCATCAGCATAAGACAACATAAGTTATCCCCTCTCTTATCCGACACTCAAACACTTGATAAAAAAGAAAGGGTATAACTTATCTTATGCTCCCTCCTTATCCTCTACCCAAACGAGCATATAGAGATAATGTTATCTTTTTTCAGAACACCTTCCTTATACTTTCCTCTCCTTAATATACCTTATACCACTAATTAGGGGATATAAGGTTGTACCGTTGTAAGAAAAAAAAATGTGTACATAAGGGATAAGAAAATCAAGTTTGTATATAATCCTTATCCTGCACCCAAACACAGGATAAGGAGCGAGAGGTACAATGTTACTTATCCCTCTGCTTATACCTCACCCAAACGAACTCTTATAACGTATAAAAGTTTGCCTGGAGCAGGGCAGCTATCAGAAGGAGGGAAAAATTTGTATCAAAATATTCATAGAATCTTGTGGCAGCCATGGAAGAAATGCACCGGAGACCATATGATATTGTTAAAAATTTTATCGTTCCTGGCTCTCCATAATTCCCAATAGAGCTGCACAAACAAACCAAGAATTACATTGTTGTTTTCATCATTTAACACAAAATCCACCAATTGAGACCACCAATTTGTAAAAGAACCTCCCTGACAAAGAGAGCTCACAAATGGAATTGGGGTGATTTTCCACATTTTTTTTTGCAAATGAGCAATGCCTAAGGAAATGAATATCCGATTCTTCATCTTCACAAATACAGTCACCAGACTATCCTTTCTTATTGAGTGTGAGGGCCACTTCAAGATTCCCCCAAACAGATTTTCCACACAATTTTTTTAACTTAGGTCTAACAATTAAATGCCAATTTTACCCCAGTAAAAAATGGTACTAGTTTGGCAACTAGCTGAGAATCCAAGAGCCATTTTAGCAAGCTCATGGTTGCATAAATATTTGTAGGCAGAGTTCACAGAAAATTTACCATATTGAGGCATGATGCCAAACCTTTTTTTATCCACATAATTGAGCCCCCGAATAGCATCAGCCTCCTCCTCACTAAACAATGATAGCACCTTCTGAGTAATCCAACACCTTGTGTCGTGATCAATTAAGTCAGCAACCATAATCACATCAGAATTTTCCTTGCTTGGCGACTGAATTTTAAAGTGATTAGATATTGGCAGCCAGGGATCTCTCCAAATATGGATATTAAGCCCATTCCCTACATTCCATCTCCACATTTTTCAAGCACATTTCCTTCAAAAACTCCCCTCCAAGCCCAAGAACAGTTTGAGGGACATTTAGCCTACCAAAAAGATGAATTATGAAAGTACTTTGCTTTAAAAAAATTGGAAAGAGAGAGATTTCACCATCTAGAAGTCTCCAGGCCTGTTTCGAGAGCACTGCTAGATTAAAGCAATAAAAGTCTCTAAACCCAAGCCCCTCATTCTCTTTCCTTTGGCATAGAGAGAGCCATGAGTTCCAATGAATCCTTTTAACATCAGAACCACTTCCACTCCACCAAAACTTGGCTAAAATATTAGAAATTTCAGAGCACAAAGACTTAGGGAGTAGAAAGCAGGACACTGAAAAGCTTGAAAGACCACTTAAAGTGGATTTAATTGTGTCAAGTGATGACACTTTGTGTTCACCATCTAATATTATGAGTTCAGAAAAAGAACACAAGAATTTAGTAGGATTCCGGTTTAACACAGGCCGAGACTTGAAGTCATATATGCATATAACTCAGCACAACCATATACATTTTAAAACAAGAGTTTCTTTTTATGGCACATTTGGTTTTCCAGACTATCCAGATTGGACTGGACTCGATTAAATTTTCCGGATAGGATTAAGTTGGATTAGCTGAACTATAATTAATAATGTGTTTGGTTTCATGCAGTATTAATTCAACATTAAGATACAAATAATCCTATCCAGCTAATACCCTCATATGAGAGGGTATTAATTTGGGGTATTAAACCTCATTTTTTCACTATTTAGTATCAGTATAAGAATTAGTCCAGAACAACCAAACACAGTATTAACTAATACCTTGACTATACAGCTAATACCGCTAATCTTAGAAAACCAGACGTGAGAAAAAATAAAATTTTTGGTAGTTGTGTGGGAAGACAAATTGACATTTATTGCATTTTGGTTAGCTAGTAAGGTCTTGTTCAATCAGATGTGTTCCCATGGGAGTAAATGGCAAGCATGCATGCATATGGATCGTGGTCCTCCTAGTAGCACATATGATCAATTTGGAGATTTCCACGCTGTCCCCACTCTTCACTCCGCATCTTTATTCGTGTTGTTATAATAAACACGTATCGAGACAAAAACGAATAAACAAGAAATCAAGAACGAGAACACTGAGATTTTAAGTGATTCACTAACGATTACATTAGCTACCTCCACAGAACACATAATCAAATTTTATTATTATTGAAAAACTCCGAATACAAGAAAATACACCACACGTGCTTATGCACGACCTAGAACCCTTTTATAGGCATAAAGGAACCTCGACTTGCTGCCAAAGTAACCCAAAACTGCCCCAAAGCAGCAAGGAACCAACCCAAAACTACTCAGCCCAGACCTGTTCGTGTGAACACCCTTGTGTTCGTACAAATTGTTTCATGTTCGTGCGGACACTACTCTGGTTGTACGAATTCCTGCTCAACCAGAAAGCCGCAGCTTATTCCTCTTGCCTTCTTACGCGATTTTGTTAGTTGATTCGAGACAGAATTCTAATACTTCTTCTGAAAATACAAGTACATGTTTGGCATCTCTGTTAGTGTAAAGGTTGTTTGAAAGACAGTGTATTCTCCTGAGAAGCGACAGTGTATTCTTCTTAATTCATTTAACATAGTACTTTTTTGGTTTTATTTAAAACAACAAAGAACACAAATTTTGATAGTTTTTGTGTGTTTTCATACTTTTGGTGTTGAAGAAATGATTTCCCATAATAAACAAACAAAATAACAACCATGTATCGATGTAACACGGAAAGTTAATAGTGACGCTAAATGTGTTTTTGAGTTTAAACATTCATTTTAAACATGTATTTTATAAATATGTTTTTCAGCATGTTCTTTTAAGCAGTTTTTAACCGGAGTCCGGATACCAAACAAACTCTGTAATAGTACAAGAAAGAATACGTATCCCTTATCATTCGATTCGCTGCATCACCTCCTTCAATTCATACAATCACTTCAATTATCTCTCTCTGAACACCGGCCAAACACAAGGGGCCCTATCTTGGTCGAGGCGATCAATACATTTGTGTCTCAGCGAGTGTTTTGTATTAACATCGTAGCTTGAGGTATGTCCATGCCTAGAAGGACAAATTAATAACCTCTTGATAAGACATTATTTCCAACATTTGAATACTCGCGAATATTTGAAAAAAGGTTTGAAAGTTTATTATTATCTTATTTTTTTGAGGAAAATATAATTATCATATTGATGCAATACGTACGTGTATGATTGAGATTTCCTAACTTAGCAAATGCAGCTTAATTTTCCTTATTTTTTATGTTGGTAGTGACTGAATCCATTTTCTTAAAATTCTGGCTCTGCCTTTATATTTGCATGTAGATCTGAAAAACTAGGTTCAAAATATCAAGCATTATTTCAAACGACACTATGGGGCTAGTTATTCAAATTGAACATATAAATAAATTTGTTGAATACCAAACAATAAACTTCCACCACAAATATCAGAAAATGATACATATATCGTTGGAGTCAAACATGAACTTACGGTCGATAAAACATCTCAAAACACCACATTCTAGTTCAGCTCCTTGAAGTGTGTTTTATCGCAGAACATCTCAAAACGCTCTACATTTTATTCATAATAGTAAGCTAGTTTACAGAAAAATGTGAACGTAAACAGCTGCCAAATTTGAATAGATAACGGGGGTTTCCCCCACATAATTTGGCAAAAGAATACTTATAATTTATAATTAGAACTAGAGTACGAGTAGTAGTTCTGATCTTCATGCCTAAAGCTGCATACCTTTCAATTACTGAAGTCTGCAAAACACAAGTAATCCAAGGTTAGTGAAGACATAAACGAATAATTTTTAGAAAGAAAAAAGTTTAGTACTCCACAATTTATGATCTTAGTTCGCACTGGTGTATGTGCCCACCAGAGCGAGTTACGATTTACCATATACCATAGTGAGAAATAAAGACAAATTTTCCTCCATTCTTCATGTGCGTGAAAGTGGTTTGCTTACAATAACACCTCGTTATTATTGTCCATGTTCTGCATGACTGCATCTTAAGGTTTGAAGGTATATGCTCTAATTTAGTGTTTACACGTTTGGTTTTCCGCATTAGTTCATTGGCAAAGATTGTGCTATTCATGGTCAGACATTAAGTAATACAATATTGAGTGATTTTAGTAGACTATTTTTTAATATTCATACTAATTAAATAGTGAAAATGTAGTTTTTAATATTCATACGCGTATTCCTAATAAAATTAAATTCATATACGAGAGAATTAGCTGACTGTTTATAAATACTGCACACAACTAACACAATCTGTATACCACTAAGAAAAAGGACACTTTTACTGTTTATCTGTGACATGTATAATCTTTTGTGGATGGATGTTGGGTATTTTAATTTCCACCCTTCAATTTCTCAGCTACCTACTCAAGCAACTAAAATACTTTTCTAACAGGACTGTATGTGATTTATTTTGGGTTCCCTTATATTTTGTTTGATTTTTGTTCTTCTAATTATTCCTTTACCGTATTATGTTGTATCACATATTTAAGTTATAATTCTTCATTCTAAAAAGTTAATACTGCCAACGGCATGAGTTATGACATAGTATTAATTATTTCAACGAGCTAGCTCAATCCAATCCAGTTCTACTAGCATGATCAAATCTAGCACAATCTGGTTATATGTCCAACTCAGTACAATCAGGTTACAATTGGAAAAACTAAATATGCCAGTATTTAGACACTTACCAAAGGTTGGTAGAGCAATTGTAACTTAGCATTGCTCCAAGTTGGTAGTGAACCCATAATGGACATGATTAGGTTGTTTTTGTCTCTGAGTATCCATGTCCCACCAGAATTGTTCAGTATCATCCTGAAAGAGATACATTTGTCCATTTATTAAATAGAATTTCGTAACATCTTTGTCTTACTCCTCTCTCACTGTAATAAATAGGCATTGTATACAGTTTGCAAGTGAGTATGAAAAGCACACCTGATGTAGAATATTTGGCATCTCCATGAGGAGGTTGTTGTCAAATTGAAGTGTGTGTGGACTGTCCAAAAGAGGGTAGCAGCTACTTGGCATGTTGAAGCTTGTCTTTGTTTGTTCGTCACCATAGGAGGACATTGCCTCAAATGTGTTGCACTCTTGAAATGTTGGCTGTGATAGTAAATGTGTGTCCAATACCTGCATTTTTTTAATCTGTTAAGGGTGTATATGAATCGATCTGAATAAGTGAAAGCTACGAACATACGATAAAATATGTGAGGTTTTTATCTGAATAACTAAAAGTTACAAATAATTATAGTAGTGGTACGATAGAATGTGTGACCTCACAATTGAGTGGCAATGGTTATTCAGTAGTACCTCGGGTTTTGGCACGAGTGCATACAAGTCCGTACCAAAGTCGTTGCACGATGGATCCACGGAAGCGAGCTTCATCGAAAGAAACTGATAATTGGACAAACGTATGATGGTTTTAGTAATTATATTTATAAATAAAATAAGTCTAGTACACAACAGAATTGTAGCGGCGGCAGATTTCCACGTAGCAGAAAGTGAAGTTTTATTACCTCTACTTGAGTTTGTAGAGTTTGGACATAGCTAATTATTTCATCCAACACAAAGGCTTTTCCGCTGATCTTGTCACAGCCAGGAACAAGAGACTGCAGCAGCTTCATCCTCTCACTTATTTTCTCCCTCCTAGCCTGCACACACAGTGCAAACAATTCTAAGAATTTACAGTCATTAGCATGAGGATACATAACATGTATCATATTTCCAGTTTAGTCCCTATCCCAGTTAACTGCTTGCTTGAACTCGAAGAGTCCAACTTTCCAACAAGTGTGTCAATAAAATCCGGGGTGTGGAGGTCTCAGAAAGACATAGACTTTGTGTATAGACCTCTTAGGGTGAGTTTGGGTATGCTTCTGCTGACAGCACAACTGCTTTTCAACAGATGAAGCAGTGTCAGTGAGTTCGGTAAAAATGAAATTTCTGCTGGACAGTTTCTGTTGTCCCACAACAGTTTTCAAGAAGCAAGGGGGAGATGCTTTTCTAGAAAGTGCTTTTGATTAATTTATCTACAGCCGATTTAAAACGTTTAATTTTTTAAAATATCAATTGTCTATATTTTTTGTCATTTTACCCTCTTACAGCAAGTTCACAGTTTACTTTACCAAACATAAAATTACTATATTTCACGATAGCTTTGACGTAATATATACTAAACAACATTTTGTCTAGATTTCACATCAGTTTTCCCACAGCACAACAACTTCTAGCACCGCTACAGCATTCCCAAACTAGCCGTTACTTTCTTCTGCAATTAATCTTCCAGATTCTCAATTGGTATCAAACATTCAAAAATTTCACTAATATATGCGCGCGCAGACAAAGTTAAGCGAACGAAACACATCTAAATTTATTTTTTATGTTACGTAGCTGATAAATGTAGTAGTAACATACACTAAGTTGAAGAAACTAAAATTTTGTCATATTTTAAAACTAGATGGACCAAATGGAGAAATAATAATGTTGTCATATTTTAAAACTAGAGGGACCAAATGGAGAAATAAAAGTGTAGTACCCTCTCTGCAAGGCTATGGCTATCTGTGGCTTCTCCTCTCCTTGCTCTCACATGAACATAACCAGTGATCTCCACTTCTTCTGGAACCTTCTTCTTCTGAACCTTCTTCTTATCAGCTTTGGGCTTCTTCTCTTTCAAATTATCACCTTTTGGACTCTTTTTCTTTGTGATCCTCTGGTAGTATTCAAAAATTAATTCAGCTGATGTTAAACATTGGATATACCATAATCCAAATGGAGAAGATAAAAAGATTCGATCTTTGTAAGCTAGATCAAGAATAGCCTATATACTTGGTCTGTTTGTTCTGTTTCTTCTTAGTTTGATTTTTTTCATCCGTAATTATTTCACATTGACTCGGTGATTTAGATAGTAAAACGTTGGGGCAATTTTTTTAATGGTACTGTAGAGTAAACTAGTACTAGTTTACTCTACAACACCATGAAACAATTACCAAATTCTTGCCTCACATTGCTAATCAAAATCACCATGTCAAAGTGATCCGATGAACAGTGGTAAAAGTCAAACTAAGAAGAAACAGATAAAACTGAGCATTTTGAGAAAGAAAAAAACAGAGCACCCCACAAGAAATAAGAAATGGAGAAAAGATTGTTGAATTACCATGGATTGAGCAGTGGTTGTGGAAGGAGACCCATCTCTGTCCTTCCTCTTCTTGTCCACAGAGCTCATTTTCCTATTAAATTGCTTTCCAATATTTGAATGATTTTGATCAACCACCACTGATGAAGTAGAAGAGCCTGGGCTATGTTTTTTCTTGGTCAAAGACTGATGATCAATGTCATGATGAAATTGGGCAGTGCAGGTGGTGGTGGAGGAGGAAATGCTGGTTGGTTGTTGTGAAAACTCAGGCACCTGAAATAGGACTGGTGATGAGTCAAGGAGGAGAGAGCTATGGGTGTATGAAAAAGCTGCCATTTTGTTTCTTCTTTCTTTGTGAAATAGCTTTGCTGAGTTAAAGAAAGTGATGGGTGAGAAAGATAGAGAGGGTGTGTGTGTTGTGATGGAGGAGAAGTGGTTCTGAGACAATAAGGGAGGCAGGTTTATATAAACAGTGAGAGAGAAATGAGAGCTTCCTAAAATTGCTACAATTATTTTGCGACTCAAATTCCATGCAGGGTAACTGTGGATGTGACTAGTCTAATCTTCTTTTTCTCTCTCTCTCAGAGCAACTCCAACGCAAATTTGGACCAAAAAATGCTCCACATCTGGAAAACACAGCTCCAGGAAAAGGAGCATCTGCTGGAGCAAAATCAAGGACAATGAAATGAAGGACAAAACCTGAGATTTACTGTTCATATGAACAAAACATAAAAAATGATTTTAATCAAAAAAATTATTCCACCCTCAATTTTAAACCTTGAAATATATGTATTGAAATATATTGCTGGAATATACCAGTCTGTCCCGTCTCTTTGTTCCCATTTGACTTTTTTAACTCATATCTGAGTCACTTTGACCGAGTGATTTGGATATAAAAAATAATACGATTTTTTGATAATTTTTTCACCATATTATAGAGCAACTTTTACTCTACAACACCATGGAAAAATTATCAAAAAATTACATCGATTTGTTATTCAAATCACCGGGTCAAAGTGACCCAGCGAATAGTGACAAAAATAAAATTGAGAACAAAGAGACGGGACAAACTGGTAGGTGTTAGAATATATATGTATTGGAATATGACCGTTAGAAAATAGCTGATGGAAATAGTGATAAAAAAACCAAATATATTTTTTTTAAATAAATCAAGTATTTTTTAATAAATGATTAAAATATTATATTAATTACATAACATTTTTTAAAATAAACATTACTTAATTACTCAAGACTAATTAATATATAAATATAATTAATTAATAATAATAACAAAAATTAATAAAATACAATCATTTTGGTACAAGGACAAATTTTGCTCCTCGCTGTTGGAGCTCAAGCAACAAAGTGCATGAGGTATTTTGCTCCAGGGACCAAATTTGGTTCAACGACAAATTTTTATCCTCCATTTTTTGGAGATGCTCTAAGGGCCTAAAATAAATTTTCTGTTGTGGACCTGTTTATAAACCAAATAAAAAAACACATTTTTATTATTTTTCTTTCTTCTTAAAAAAATACGCATAAAATTTAAAATTTGTGAAGTCTAATTATGACGATAGTATAATTTTCAATTTTTAGAAGTTGAAGGGGGACTATGATCCCACATATAACTGTGTACATCCGCCCGAACCTCACACCCAACTCTCTTTGTGATCACTCCAAGTCACGACTCCTTGACCACCTCTTGTTCTTAACATACTCTTGCGAACGCCGAAAATCAAAGACTGAGGGCGAGGCTTGGGAGAAATAATTTCGTCGAAATAATTGACACAAGATTCACTCAAGTTTGCTGCATGGACTGGTCTAATCTTCTCTCTTTCTTTGAGGGGCCAAGTCCAGAATTGTATGTATCTCTCTATTCACTTTAGAGGATCCTAAAAGTAGAGTTTAAAAGAAAAAGAGAGTAGAAAGATGACCAAGAACTCGACCCCTTATGATGGAATAATTGGTACCGTCTTTCCCATTTTATCTGTTTTGTTTGATTTCTCCTTAATTTTGATTCCAAGTTTTTAACTCAAGTGTTTTTCTCACTGCCATTTAGTTCTTCGTGCATGTTTTGGCATGGCTGGTTTTAATTTAAGTTGGATTAAAATATGTTTTTTTGAACAATTACGTTTTTTGTGACACCAAACTTTAAGTTAATAATCTTTGAAATAAAAAACCTCTAGACAATTGTTACATTTCCAAGATTAGGAATCTTTCAACTAAAAGAATATAAAAAAAAATGATGTGCTTTAATTTGACATTAGCATGATTGGTAAGTAGATGTATTCAAGAAATTGACTATAGATCTCATGAGATGTTAAATTGATCAAATTAATGATCTATAATGTTAGCTCATACCAATTATACTGTGATGTTTTTTTTTTTTTTTTTTTTTTTAGAGAAATTATTTTTGTCGTCAACCAGGTTTGAACCAGAAATCTCATGTAAGGACTTCCAACGTTCTACCACCCAGTTCAGTTGAATTTTTCACCCATCTTTTTTTCAGTTAATTTTTTAAAATTTTCAACTGATATCAAACAAGGTCTTAGTCTCATCAAATAGAGTCAAGGTTCATTATAAGTGACAAGTAGTCGAGCAGTATGAGTTCTATTGTTGGCGATATCTCTAGGGGTGATATGTAAGAACTTCTTCAACAAATGGAGAAAAACGTTCCTCAGAGTATTTTTAGATCATTTTTTTTTTCCGATGACCAAAGCCAATATGTGGTGCAAGAGGCTGAGCAAATATCCAAACAAAGCCAAGAGGTATAAAATCTACACTAACCACGGAATGGGCAGCTTCCCCTCTCCCTACCCTAAGTTCTCTACAAAGAAACAAAATAAAAATGAAATGATTAGAAGATGCTTCTCTTATCATTGCATGTTGGTGTCAGAGCTCTTATAACCGAATAATGCTATTATCATAATTATATAAAGAAATTAAACAAATGATGTCTAGATGCAGTCTTGAATTGTCTACTCCAAATTTGGAGGTATCTCAAATCTTTAGAAGAAAACATGTCAATGAAGGTGTTGGTAGGGTACTGCAGATCTTGGAAAGATGGGTTTGTTTTGTGGCGATGAAGAGACAAAAGACACAGAGAACTCATGTTTGGAACTGTGATCAATTTGTTAACTTGTCCTGATTTCCTTTATTTTTATAACCCAAAGATGATAATTAAAGAGAGAGAGACCAGTGAAACGATACGAGGTTCCTTAAAATGTACTGTTTCCGAACCAACAAAAACTATCAAGAAACAAGAAAGTTGTTATAACAGAAGTATCGAGCAAAAAGCGATATTGAAGAAATTATCAAGAACGAGACACATAACTAACGTGGTTAACTATCAAAGTTGTTAGCTACCAGGGCCGGCCCTATAGTAAGGCAGCCGAGACGGCCGCTTTAGGCCCCCGGCCCAGCGAGACCCCGTTTTATTAACATATTTTGTTTTAAAGAGAACTCTAGTCACCTTAATTACATATTTTGATGCAATTTCATAAATAATTGTATATTGGTTTGGTGATATTTTATATTTTTGTCACAAACTTGACCCAAGTTCGAATTTTGTTGATGACTTATGTGAATAATTTAGTTTTTAGTTATCAAAAACGTGTACGGTCATTGAACATTAATTAAAATTATTATATTTAAAAAAAGATCAACCCGACATATTGCACACAAGTATTAGAAGTCTAAAGATTTATTTATTTTTAAAAAATAAACTATTTTTTGTGTATTATTGTCTTTAATTAAGGCCCTCAAATTTCCAATTCGCTTTAGGCCCTAGAGAACCTTGGGCCGGCCCTGTTAGCTACTTGGACAGCCTAAAAACTTAATTTATTGAGAGAGAACACTTACACGTTACACCACATAAGTTAAGCTATGACCTATAACCTTTATATAGAGACCTAGAGACCATAACTAGCTCACAAAGCGACTCGGAAACCTTCCGAAACGAACAAGGAAACAAAACATAACTCCCCAGCCTCGATCCTGGTCGTACGACCAGACCCTCTAGTCGTGCGACCAGTAGAGTGTTCATGTTGCTGCTGCTTGCTTTCTTGTCTTCACCATTTTGTTTCTTGCCCGATTTGCTTAGAGCTTTGAGTTATTCCCAACAAATCTCAACCTTAACTCAAATCGTCCCAACAACTTGAATCAGAATTGATGCTTCTCTTCAGAACCTACTACAGATGCGACTCTTAGAACCAAAAAAGAGTATGCATCTCCAGATGCATTCAGGGGTTGCATCAACTCCAACGAGTTCCTGTAACGATTGCACCCGATGCGCGGATACAACTCCAAAAACAGAAATATGTGCTCCACCTTTAACTAGAATCGAATACATCCACTGAGACATGACCGAATGTATTCCTGATGCACTCCAAATTAAATAGCACCAGAACTAGTGCACCACGACATGTGTCAGGAATGATGCTAGACCAGATGCGCCATCATTTGCCAGATGTGCCCCGAGTTGTCCCGGATATGCCAAAAATCTATGCTCGCCAAATTTCGCGCCAAATACGAGCCAGAAACATGCCAAGTAAAGTACAAGCCATAGACAGATGCACGCCAGTAACAGAATTGTGCATAATGCACGGCAGAAACCAGATCGCGTGCCAGAAGCAGACTCGCGCGCTAGATGCTCCATAACAGGAGCCCATATAGCCCCGAAGAGGCTCAAATAGTCAGACGATGGAAGTATCTGCGCCCACCCCCCCCCCCCCCCCCCCCGTTTCAGAGGTCAACGAGCTAAACCTGTTTCTCCTCCTAAATAGATCGATATTGATCATCGTACCCGACATCGTTCTTATTCAAACTCTAACTTGACTCTGATATAATTTTGTTATATAACGGAAGTGTCGAACAAGAACGATGAACGAATAATCAAGAACGAGACACATAATTAACGTGGTACTGTTTTTTGTTTCATCTTAGTAAATTTCAAACACTATGTATACATACATTTAATTTGTCTTATTTTTTCTTCTGGATTGGTGCTTCTTTTTCATGTTAGTGAATTTGCTGGAGTCTACGAGCTTTTTATTTGGAAAATAACATCATACAACTGGATTCGAACCCCGTGATCTCATGCAGGTTCAATCCCTACTAATGAGCTAGCACCCAATTGCGGAGTCCGCGAGCTTGGTCAAAGACAATTTATACATCACGCAGACCGCCCATATTAAATACAACCACTTCAACAGTATAGAAACCAAATGTATAATGTTTTTAGAAAATATCGGACAAAATCTCTCATTTGTCCCACGTTTTGTTAGCAGAAAATCACCAACCTTTTGTCCTTACTTTGAATAATACCAGTGAGTTTAATGAGGAGTTAGGTAAAGCTATTTCTTGATTCCACACATACAGTAAGATAATTTATGATTTCTCATCTCCCACCAAATAATCCACACATGTGCAATCATGTCAAATAAGTAACGATGCGGTCAATTTTATATTCAAATTAAGACAAGTGCAGCCGAGTATATGTGCAGTAAAATTTAGATAAATGAATGTTCAAATAAACAAATAACTCGCACAGTTAATAAGTCCCTCATGTCCCGACTTCTGCAAAGAGGCTAAATGAATGTTTAATAAACGAAAAATCTTGCAAAATGAATAATTTTTGTTGTGCTAACTGCTAACCAAATGAATAATTTTAAGAGTTCTTGTAGAATCTATAGTAAAACTCGACAAATGAATACTCTTCGGATCGGAAAAAATTATTCGTCTGGCAAGATTATTCGTTCATCTAATAATCTCTCCAATTAAGTAATTTTCTCTGGTCCGAAGAGTATTCGTTTATCCATGTTTTAAATTAATCTCGCCAGATGAATAATTTTCTCCTATCCGAAGAGTATTCATTCATCCAGGTTTTACTATAGGTTCTATAGGAATTCTTAAAAGAAATATACATAAATTGTGACTAAGCACCAGGGGCGGAGCCAACCATGGGTAGACACGTGTCCTACCCCTTTTACAAAAAGATGCAAGTTTATCCTTACACCCTCCGTCCCACCAGGTTAGTGAATAAGTTAATCTGGTATTATTTGGACATAGCGATTTGATTAGTCAAACAAGACAAGAATTTGATAATTTTTGCATAGTCTTGTAGAGTAAACTAGCATCTACAAGACCATGCAAAAATTATTAAATTCTTGTTTTGTTTTACTAACCAAATCACTATGCCCAAATAATACCCGATTAACTTATTCACCAACCTGGTAGGACGGAAGGAGCATGTTACAAAAATATATTCAAAAGTGTCCATGTAATAATTAAAAAAGTGCTATTGTTAAAATTTGAACAGTTATTTAGTGTCCTGGTAGTTTTCAATTTCTGACTCTTCCCCTGCTAAGCATGTCAATAATGGTAAGTGATTGACCACTAGGTCGTTTGATGTTTCTTTATTATCATCGTTTTGGTGCATGGAGTGGTCATTTTTTTTCTTTGGTACAGCAGGTTGAATTCATAGGTTTTCCAATCGATGAAATGTCACTTCTAGTCTTTTACCAACCTTGAAGTTGCATGAACCTGAACACATAAGCCGTACTCTCTCGTTTAACACATTGCATTATGTCCATTTCACGAAACGACGTGTCTTGACATAATAAGACCTGCAGGTGTTAGCTCTACGACTTGCGAGTATGTGTTATTATTTGGTACCGGTTGAAAATATTAGAAATATCTTTCAACTTATTCTTCTCACAAGACTGTTCAACTTATTTATGAGCAATAAAAAATAAAATGAACTCTCAGGAGAAAAATATATGATCTGATGAGAAGTGACAATTACATAAAACACCATATGTAATTTTAGAATAGTTTGTTGGAAGTTTAGTAGAAATATATTAATCTGAATAGTGGAGCGCGGAACTGAAATCCTTAAGAATGATTTCGCCCCGCTCTGACTCCTTTCTTGGTTCACAAATGAGGAGGAGGTCGTTCTTAAGAATAATTCCGCCCCACTATGTACATTGTTGGGCTTTCAAATACCCACATTAAGCTTGGTAGTGTGTGAGTTTTTCTTTTTTTGAGAAAAAAAGTCTCGTAGTTTCTTTTAAGAAAAAAAAAAGCGTTGTAGTTCTAAAGAGGAGTAAATAAAGCAAAGTTGGCTAGGTGTGACAAAAAGCATTACTTATTTTTGAAGCATTTCTAACATAGTTCAAACATTTCCCTAAAAAGAACATAGTTCAAACATTAAACTTCATACCGTGACTTTAAACGCTCTAGGTGTCACCCATTTTCACAAATCAACTTGGGAGAGAGAATTGCATTGTTCAACCACATATATGTGACCATATATGTGAGATTGTGAGTGGTGTGATTGAGGCAAAGAAAGCTCAGATCGGGTAACTATGCACGCATGTATAAACAATTAATCGTGACAAAGATAAGTTGTTTCTCATAATTGAAATTTAAGTTTCGATTTTCTTTTATGGAAAATTTAAGCTTCGATTTGAATAGGAGCTTTGATAAGTGGTTGGTGATGAATAAGTCTCGATCAATAAGTGGTATTTATAAGTGAGGCAGCGTTTGGAGATGGAAGTTGATTATACGTCTCAAAATCATGGAACTAATAAACAAATAGCGTTAAATCGCTCCATCTTTTTCAACTAAAACCCAGTTAACAACATCAAGCTGTCAATTAGATAAATAAGAAGAGAATTCTTATTGCTCAACTATGTATGTGATTAAGGCAAATTAGCAAAGCTCAAATCAATAAACAAGATCGAAATCTGAAAATCTCAAACTGAAAGAAAACGACAAGGATAACGATGAATGCATGTCTCAATCAAATGACTACTGGCACACCACTGGCAGTAGCTACGTACGGGAGCTAACCAAAGCGACTTCACAACTTTTATTTATTCGTTTACTGCTATGACCACTAAAGTTTAATTTTTGTTGGTGTTTGTTTGGTACCAATTTAGCAGCTAACTAAAATTAAAATCTGCCGGATCATTTAATTGTATTTGAGATACAATCTCCATTTATGGGGACTAATTGGACCTAACTGTCTTGAACACCATATTTCTATACTTTTCTATGAAGGAAATTACTTTTCTTTATAGATGAACTGCCAATTTGTCCAAGAACTAGGCGTTTTATATGTAGAAATCATTTCAAACACAAACATTGTAGTAAACCCTACAATAAACATGTTACTGAAATCATTTTAAATTTTAATTTAGCATTTTTAACGCGTACCAAACATTTTCTAGATTATAAGTTTAAAATATTATTTACTCAAATCACTTTCACCAAATTATTGTGATTTTAAGCCGATGTGCACCTGCTTAATAGATAAGCTAGCTTTCTCCATCAGAATCACGCGTAGACAAATATATATTTTGATTTGAAGGACGTACTTGATCTAACATATTCAGATCTACAACATGAACTAAAGCGGAATATTCATGTGTTTACCTTGTCTTCCTTAGCTCCTAAGCGCAACGGATGATCGTAGGGTGCTTGCTTTCACGTGCTCTTCTTGCTCCCACAATCTGGCTCGAATCACTAGGACGAGAGCTCTGATCCACACCAAGTTCCACACGATGGAGGCTAGTTGAAGAGAGAGTCTAGGGTTTACTGTATTATGATCAGCACATGATCTCTACAGTATTGTGTGTATTATGTCTCTAGCACACATAATAATCTAGGAGGCTGTCTCCTTATATAGACAGACTTATACCTAATTGCAACGTACCCCCTAGGGTTGATGTCCTTGCTACTAACCCCATAAGGTTTGAGCTTGTCTCACCTAAACCCATAAGTTTAGGTTAATTGCATTGTGCACCCCACATGGGCGCACATAATGCTAACATCTCCCACTCGCACAGTGGGGTTGCACAAATACAGTAGTTCTAGTCTCCCTCAATCTCCAACTATTATCATCTGCCAAAGTGTTATGTGGCCTTGGTGTGTGACTGTGAGAGAACCTGCATTTCGGGAGATCCATACTCTAAACTCATACGAGACGAGCTAGCAGCAGGCGTTTCTCAACCCTTTAAGAAATAATGCAATACATATATATATCTCTCTCGTACCCCCCAGATTCTGTCTATTGCCATCTCATAGACCATGAGCACCTACCTTGTCCCGAAGGTCGTGCGTCAATGAGTCTATATCTCCTTTATTATATTCATATCCTGCATGATCCCATAAGATCTTGTAGGTGGGCCCAATGAACATGATAAAGAGCGATGCAATTAGAATCTTCCTTTCTATCCATTGTCGCTTTGATTCGGAGTCAGCTGCTTTCCTAGCAATGTCCTGGTAAGCCGAATCATTCATAGCCGTGAGGTGTCACGCTAAAGTAGCACCACCGAACCGCCTCTCCCCGACATGGATGAAAGTACTAAGGGTATACAGTGTCAATCATCTTTATATGATCGACGAGGCTCACACGGCGAGGAAACTCAGGGACTAGTTCTACTCGCCACCTCATGTCACTCATAAGCACGCGTTATCTCATAAGATGTGCGCCATAGTGTTTGGACTCTATCAGAGCACATGTCCTATCCCATAGGGACCACTATACAGATGTAAGTCCAACAGCCCATATGACTATTAACCCGAGTACTGAGTGTTGCACATATGCAATCGAAATCAGTTCTCTCATCTGGCTTTCTCTACGCAGACTATACATGGTTCGGGGTAGTAACCATGCTCGAATGGCCATAATCCAATCTCACCTTGGAACTTATTCCAATGCGACAAATAAATCCGTCTGACAGGGTCTTGCACTATTGATTGATGTCCAGCTCTTGTCATAGGCCATGCGCCTCATATGACAGGAGTCATCATATCATAGGCTTCTAGCGCTTGCCGGGATTCTGTCTCATCTTCTACTCACCTAGACAATCCAGGATATTGTAAAGGCGGTTGCTCGTGTGAGAGAGTCAACCTAGTGTCCGCGCGACATGTTCTATGCTAGCACAGGATATGTAAACAACATGTAGCATAACAAATCCAATTAAAGTCCAGTTATCAATGTCTCATATGCTCATCAATCATATCGCTAGTGATCGACTACCGAGTCCCAATTTTCTAAAGCAATCCACAAAGACAATTCTTATGTGGTTTAGGAATGGGAGGGTCCTCCACTTTGACCTGTAGTCGATCTACTCCAAGATTACTCTTCAGGTAGTCATTTCACCTTTTGTGAAATGGTACCCTCTTCTATATGTTTGGCCTTATCAAAGTACTGTAGCCGTACGCTAGTACTACAGGTTGGTTGATAGCTCATAAGCTTATCAGAAACCTTCTTATCCAAACATGTTTCTGTCCGGTGACAAAATAGGCAATCGCGCTTCGCTTCCATGATAGATGGAGCGGTCTAATACGATTTTGCAACACATATGTTCCTGTTCCATGCGATGTCATCTAGCATGGACTATAGCCTGAGTCGGATCTACGTGTATCTAGGTCCCCACCCTAGTCAGCATACATAGCTGGCTAGTCGAAGCATCATCTCCGATAGTTATAACACGTGATCCTTCGTACAGAGTATCCTTTTGGTTGCAATCTAGTGTCTTAAGTTAGATTTCCTGAAATCCACTCTTCCGATTGCATAGGGTTTGTAGGGTCTCAGTATATACCATAGTATATAGCAGACTCACACTGCATCGGGCACTTTGGTTATTTGGTCAATCCTAGTATGGTGTCTTCTAGGTCACATATGTAGGCTCATAAAGTCTTGCAGCAAGCTATAGGAGTATCACATGTCCTTGGGTCCATTACATGGAATCGTTCAGAGTATCTTCTTGCTGTCCGCCCCATGCGTCAATATAAGAAGTCCTTCTGAACGAACGAGAATGCATCTCGCCCTACTAATTTCCTTCGTCTCAAATCGAAAGGATACCCACCCTATAGTGGATGTGAAATAGTCCTTAGACTCTCCTGGAAATAGTGCGTCATCGATAATAAGTGACGTGTTCATCTACTCTCTACGACCGAGAGTGATATGCAGCGGTTTTCATCCATTGATAAAATACTGCTGACTTAGAGGACTAATTAAGATCACACACAGGCTTAATTAGCTTGCACCTTTTTGTGCATCCGATCTCACATCTCGAAACCCTGTGGCCGAGTCATACAGATCACCTCTCTGATCTCTCTATTGAGGAATTCAGTCGTCACGTTTATCGAGAATGGAGCCTTATTTCCATAATCACACCTATTACCGATACCTCTGCAAGTCGTATGCCTTACTATGCTTCCGTCTGTGTCACTCTGAATGACCTTGGAAATCCTTCTATTTCCAATAGTCTAATATCCAGCCGAAAAGTCAACCTAGCCTTAAACTTGGTTGGTCCTTACAGACTCTAACTTTTCCTGTAAAGGTTACCTTTCATTCTTCATAATTAGGGAACGATAAGGCATAGTATTCTATCCTATCGATTATGCAAGGTGATCCTTAAGATCATCCCTTCGATCTCAAATAGTCGATGGGACATGCTCTTATGAGCAGTTCCTTTGCATAGGAGGATCATAATCTGCTCTCACCCCTATGGATGGGGACCTCGCTTAGAAAGTCACTCCCACTGTCCGAAGGATCCTTGAGGGACTAACTCCTCATGATGGACTAAGGAACAGGGTATTTTCTAGCGGTTCCTCCATGCTCGCCGAGATTATCATCTCTACGAACATTCCCTTAATTATGGACATCTCCTTATGAGAAAACATATATCCTGTGAATCCATTTGCGTTACACTACTAATCGGCTGTTGCGTTTTGAATACGCAACCCCCTAGAGTACTCCGAATAGTATGGGAAGACATGTTACTCCATGAAGATACATTTCTTCCATCTAGGGTCTTAATTCCTTCTTGTCAGGTGATGAAATATCCTGGGACAATATCCTAGGTTCATCAACATCTTGTGTGGTGACTATCACGTCTTCCCCTTCGATGTCAAATCGTCGACGGGGTACGCTCCAACGAGCGTTCCTACGCAAAAAGGATTCTTCTTCAGCATTATCGTCATTTACGATAGGCTGCTCACTAGGTAAGGCACTCCCACTGTTCTCAAGATACATAGGAACAAATTCCTCTTGAGTAGTGGTGAATTGAGTGTCATCTAGTGGTTCCTCTTACTTGCAGAGAATACCATCTCCACGAGCTTCTCCCTGACTAGGAAAATTAGTTAGCTCATAAGCTGCCGATCCCTATGGCCTAAGGTGACCTCATATAGGTTGCCTTTTGGTCCACATCTCGTAGGGCGTAGTGGCTACAGACTTGGTGGGTCCTTGGTTGAGTAAATCGACAGACGTTTAACAAAGTGTCTCCTCAAGATAGGGAACTTATACTTTGCACGTGCTATCATACATCAAACCGTCTTCAGGCTGTATCCTATTCCTCCTATCCGCCACAGCAATCTGCTGCGGGGCATGGGAATAGCCAACTGCCTAACTACTCTCCATCACATAGCTCTTGCTAAGGTAGACACTCGCAGTCTCATTCTGGCTAAGGACATATCCTTTTATCCAGATGGTTTTCTACCTTTTGTAGATACCTGTCTGAAGCACCCTCGCGCCTCAGACTTATGTGGCCCAAGCACACATAGTTGAGATGCGTACAATAATCTGTGATGGAACAGTAAGCACCATGTCTTTAGCTATTAACATTTAATGGAACACAAATACAACAGAATGAATTATTTGTAAAGATTCAATAATCCTTACTACTTTACTGGATAGTTTGCCTTTTCGCCTTTCGTGTAAGGCAAGAGTCACACACAGGTAAGGGTACCTTGGTCATATTCCAAGCAGGCCTACCTTGGCTAGCCTGAACATCCTTTCCTGACATAGTGTGTCTCAATCTAGCACGCCACATATCAGAATCATAAGGCACAACCCTAGTTGATATCCAAAGATCCTGAGGCGTTTATTCATGCTAGGAATCAAGAGTGCATAACCATACATAACATGACCAATTCCAAAAGTAAAAACTGTGACCAAAACAAATTTTGGTGGCTACTCCATCAAAGATAATCTCATGGATCCTTAGACGAGAAGTTAGTACCAGGTCTGGCCTTCTAGTCTTAGGAAAACATCCTTTTCCTCCTTTGCATTTGCCTGTCTTGGGCTATTGGTCATGTACCAATATTTTGCCCTCATTCCCTTATCCTTGCCCCACCTGTTCCTCACGGTCCTAATACCGGAGTAGGGACTAAATCTGCCGATCATACTTCATCCATAGCCTTTAGCAATCATATATTGCTTAGACTTCAAAAGTATGCCGAACTAGTATACTTAGCAATCATATATTGCTTAGATCCTAGAACGGAATGATGTTTGGTCTCATCCAAACATCCTGACACTTTCAAAGTATGTCATATAACGTTTCCATGGCACTTTCATGAAACGTGGCAGAGATAGCAACAAATTGCTAATCGGATAACTTAAACATTGTAGTTTAAGGTAGGATTTATGAGTCATTACTCACAATTTTAATGAGGCAAATGGTTAAGGTGGATCCAAGATTCTTCTTTGGCTTATTCCTATAATCTTTGAATCTCAAAGTGGTCTTGAACTTGCTGATGAGGTCATTTCCCCACCTTGGCATAGCACGCTCTATGACATTTATCTTGACTGCCTCCCACTTATTGGTTAGCCTAAAGATAATGTTCATGTGCTGCTGTGACAACTATTCATCACAGGTTCGACCATACTTGTAGGTGTTTTGACAAACTATGTCCAACTATTTGGTTACATAGTACGATGACTTGACATATCGTTTAATTGTCATCATTTTAGCCTTTACAGTTTCGATTTAGACACGATTGATCTTGAGACATTGCATAGGAAATTAATACCAGCATTTACTTAGCTCCGAAATAACATGATACATGATTAAAATTTCATAGTTCATCATAAGGACTCCACCAAAACCTAGCAGCAATTCTAGGAATCAAATATCATCACTTATGATTCCCCATTAGTTTCAATCATGCATAACCATGTGAGCTCTTTTGTTTTAGTTCCTTAGCATGCGAGGTTATACAGATATATCCAATCACACGCAGTTATAACGTAAAACAAGCATAAGCATAAATAAATATGCAATGGATGTGGCCCCTAAGGTGCACTCCCACTATTGAGAGTACGTCTTGAGCAAGTCTTGAACCTCTTGCCTCATGGATCTCGCCTCATCTCGAGTGTTCCTTGAAGCTTCCCTGTTCGTCTCTTTGCTCCATGCATCTCGCGCCATAGCTTTTGGTTTGGCCACCTCTCTTGAAGCTTCTATTCTTCAATCTTCACTAAATATCTTATTTCTAAGAAGTAACCTCTAATAGGCGATTTAGATGAGAAGAGAAGACAATAGAGTATGTAGAGAGGCACGACACGCAGGCCGTATTTTAATTGATTACATATTCAAAACCAAAACCAAATATAAAAACATCTAAGCCACATCCATGCATCAAACACATCCATTCAACCCACAACAGCATGTATAATAATAAAATAAACATACTGTAATTTTCTGGAAATTTCCAGAATTAAAGAATAATTACTGGAATTTAATAAGCAATAAATCAATCAACTAATAAGATCGAAAATCGCTCCCAACTACCTAGGATCTCACCTCCTATCTCATAAGGTAGGGAAAAATGTCCTAAGTCTCCAGGAAAAATTTGGGCTCAAAACAGTGTGTTTAAGGACGTCTAATTGCCTCGGGAAGTGTGCTAAACACTAATTAATTAATCTGGAAAATAATAAAATTTTCTGTTTTTCCAAAAATTATGAAAAAATCCCAAAAAAATAGGAAATTTAATTCTGAGCATATAGAAAAAAATTTGGTGAAAAATAGTGGCCGGAGGATGGCTCACGCGCCCACACGCGCCGCCGCGCGTGGGCGAGTCCGCCTCCGTCACGCGCCGACGCGGCCGAGTGCCACGTCAGCGTGCCACGTGGCATGCCACGTCAGCCAAGTGCTGACGTCAGCTGCCACGTCGGCCCTCCACGTCACCTGCCACGTCAACAGCCGCGTGGCTGCCACGTCATCCGCCACGTCAGCAATTGCTGACGTGGCTCCGCCACGTCATCATGCCACGTCAGCCCTAGCTGACGTCAGCAAGCCCGCCGCCGCCCTTTGGCGCGTGCGGCGCGTGGCGGCGCGTGGCCGCGCGTGGAGGCGGCGTCGGTGGCGCGTGAGGCCCACGCGCCGCCTTCCCGGCCTCCGTTTCCGGCGATCTTTACATCGTTGGAATCGTCGTTTCACGTAGATCAAGATTATGTGTTCAAAACCCAATTTTAACATGTTTTGAAAAAATCTTTTTACTGATCAGATTAAACAGTCCAGATTTATACTGTTTCGAATCTTAGAAAAATCATAACTAATTCTCTGTTCGTCCAAAAATTACAAAATTTATATTTCTGGAATCCTTGTGAAAAACCCTATCTAACCATGTAGGTTTCACTAACAGATTATGAAATTTCAAAAACTCGAATTTTTTATCTGATTCGGGAACGCATATCTAGGCACGAAAAACAAGCCTAAGGCTCTGATACCAATGAAGGACGTACTTGATCTAACATATTCAGATCTACAACATGAACTAAAGCGGAATATTCATGTGTTTACCTTGTCTTCCTTAGCTCCTAAGCGCAACGGATGATCGTAGGGTGCTTGCTTTCACGTGCTCTTCTTGCTCCCACAATCTGGCTCGAATCACTAGGACGAGAGCTCTGATCCACACCAAGTTCCACACGATGGAGGCTAGTTGAAGAGAGAGTCTAGGGTTTACTGTATTATGATCAGCACATGATCTCTACAGTATTGTGTGTATTATGTCTCTAGCACACATAATAATCTAGGAGGCTGTCTCCTTATATAGACAGACTTATACCTAATTGCAACGTACCCCCTAGGGTTGATGTCCTTGCTACTAACCCCATAAGGTTTGAGCTTGTCTCACCTAAACCCATAAGTTTAGGTTAATTGCATTGTGCACCCCACATGGGCGCACATAATGCTAACATGATTGATGAAGTAGACATGTTTTGATGACCCATTTGGGTTTGGACAAGTCACATAGTAGTTGTTCTGTCATGCACTATATATGACGATGTTTTACGTACGAAAATCATTACTCTTTTGCACTATTTCTAAAATAGTGTGTACTTCAATTTATTTGTAAAACATACCGACAGAACTACCACTCTGTCCCAGCTCTTTCTTCCCAATTTGACTTTTGTCACTATTCACTGGGTCACTTTGACCCAGTGATTTGAATAGCAAACCGATGTAATTTTTTGATAATTTTTTCAAGGTGTTGTACAGTAAAAGGTGCTCTATAATATGGTGAAAAAATTATCAAAAAACCGTATTATTTTGCTATCCAAATCACCCGGTCAAAGTGATCCAGATACGAGTCAAAAAAGTCAGATGGGAAGAAATAGCTGGGACGGAGTGGTATGACCCTATTTGCAGTGACGGATTTAGAAAATTGAAATGTTCCAATATGCAACTTATTATTTTGTGGTGAAGTGGACATGTTCTCTAAACATACAATAACATCCTCATTCAAACAACGTGATACGGTATCCGTATCATATTTATCTGTTTATTTATTTATTTATGGTTATTTAATAATCTGGGCTTGGCCCGTTAGGTCTAGGGTTAGGGTTAGGTCTAGTATTTTATCTATTTAAAGTGATGTACTCCCTCAGTATTATTCAATGAATAAGAATAATCAGTCTCTCCCTTAAACTCTCGTCTATCTCTCTTTCGTCTATCTCCCTCAAGTTCTTCACCTTGACTATCAATTTCTTCTATATTTCGATACTTCTATGTATAATTGGTGCTCTCGTTGAGAGCGTCGGTCGGACTTTTTGTTCGCGACGCTCGCCCCCGGACTTTATGGATCTCCCGTTCGCGATTGTCGATCTCAGTCGCAAAGGCGTCCAACTAGTGCTCCTCGATGAAATCGACGAGCTCTACCAGCAAGGTGAAACAATCAACTGTCTCACCACTGCAGATCTAGAAGACTTTCAAGCAAGTGGGTACATCACCCAGACAGATCTGGAGTACCTCGAAGCAAGTCGGAAACAATTCCGGTTGATCTCCATGGACGAATTTGGTCGCCTCCAGGACATAATCAGAGACGGCGAACTATCGTCGCTTGATGAAGAACAGCCGCCGCAAGAACAGCAGCATCCGATAACAACCCAGCCGCCGCCGTCAAGCATACCCCCAGCAGTGTCTGCTGTGATTCCACCTACCAAGCAGCCAACCTAGCCCCCGGAGAACCACCAACACCAGATCGAACCAGAGGCGACCTCCACCGTCGACCCTCTGCCTCAACCGCTGCAATTTTTGCCTGCCACGCCATTGATTCCGGCGGAGCTTCAACCAGACCCACTACCACTGCCGGCGACACAGTCGTAGATTCAACCATCTCCGCCAACAGATCCGTCACCAACGACGGCGTCTGAGGCGTTCCCGGCGACCCCAAGCGTCCAATCGGCCCTCCAACCTGACCGCCTGAAGCTCACACGTCCGAACCCATCACCATCGCTATCACCAGCGACGACTCAACCTCCACTCTTCGCCGTCCTTCACCCTCCGAAACCACCAACCAAACCCCCGCCCAATCCGAAGCCGCCAGCCGCCTCTAGACCCCGTCCAAAACCACCTCCGCCGCTCCTTCCATCTCCGGCGTCACAACCACCACAGCTCCGGCCGCCGGCGCATCCCCCTCCAGATCCGCCACCACCAGCCCTTACGGGTCAACTTTCTTCCTCTCTCCTGCTGGTTGTTAGGGCAAAAGAAGATGGGCTGATTTATCCAAGTTGGGATCCAATACTAAATTGGGCTAACTGCTTCCTTTGGGCCAACACAGATAGAATTGGGTTAATAGTTTTAAGTTGGCAAGGTTGTCAATTGGGGCTAAGAGGGTATCATCAACTTGGGCATAATTCTTTAAAAAAGAATTTGGGCCAGCCCGCTCATATAAATTCAGTATTTTTATTTGGATTTGGACTCCAAATTGGGTTGTTCAAGTTAGTTCGTCGACAATTTGATCCGGGCAAGATTAGTAGCAAGTTGAGACTACGAAGTGGCGTTTTGAAGACCGTTCGACGTCAATTCGATCCGGGCAAGAATAGAAGCAATTTTTCAACGTCCGCCTTGAGGGCAAGGCGATTTTCAAGCGTGGGGGAGTTGATACGGTATCCGTATCATATTTATCTGTTTATTTATTTATGGTTATTTAATAATCTGGGCTTGGCCCGTTAGGTCTAGGGTTAGGGTTAGGTCTAGTATTTTATCTATTTAAAGTGATGTACTCCCTCAGTATTATTCAATGAATAAGAATAATCAGTCTCTCCCTTAAACTCTCGTCTATCTCTCTTTCGTCTATCTCCCTCAAGTTCTTCACCTTGACTATCAATTTCTTCTATATTTCGATACTTCTATGTATCACAACGCCTACACATGTTTATGAATTTTTTCTATCAAATCTCAAGAACTTCGTGGATGACGAAATGAATAAAACACACCCCTCTATTTGCAATTTCTTGTATTTTTTTTAGGAATCACTTTCTTGTATTTACTAATGCCTACCCAATTCTTAACATTTTCAACTAATTAATTGAGGTATGACGTCAACGCAGAAAGTAATTATAACAAGTACTTACTCGCAATCTTAATATACATCATCTTAAAATTTTCACATTCAAGAACTGCTTCTTTCGTAGATGGTCGCTAATTAAGGTAACATGTGCTCCCAAAACACTTACTTGGAAATTAAACAACCATATTTGCTCGAAAAAGCAGGAAGTAAACAACCATAATTCATAGAAAAATAAAAAGAGCTTATGCAAAAGAAGAGATGAATGCCAGGTTATGTCTTGTGGTAGGCAGGTCTTAGAGTGTAATGTGTATGGCTTGTGTTTAAGTAGAACTCTGAGACAGTCGCCATGTCACAAACTTATGATAATTTATATTTTAGAGAGTTACGAGTTTTTGTTTGAGTTTTTGTTTTTGAGATATGAGTTATTGAGCTCAAAAGTATGTCCGTTATTTTACTAGAATTCCATAGGGTAATACCATATACTACCTCCGTTTCGTCTGTTTCGTCTGCGTTTGACTTTTTAACCCGTAACTGAGTCACTTTGACTTGGTAATTTGGGTACCAAAACGATGTAATTTTTTAACAATTTTTGCATGGTATTTTAGGATAAACTTTCCTCTATAACACCATGTAAAGATTACCAAATTCTTGTATCGTTTTGCTAATCAAATCACCGGATGAAAGTAATCCAGTGAATAGTGACAAAAAATGAAATAGACTGAAACAGACGAAACAGAGGTAGTACTATATATCACTGAAAGGAGCAAGAGTTTTCCACAAACCAAGTCATACTCGTCAATTTCCTAAAGAATTGTGACGTCTTGGTAGCAATTTCAGAATTAAATCAGTCTTGATCCTGCAACTGTTGGGGTTTGAATTGTCAATTCCAATTGCACGGAACAAAACACGAAAATTACGCAGAAATCAAGTCGATAAATCAACTTCGAATGGTGGGGACAGTGGGGTTATAGTCAATTTTGTTTAGTATAAGGTGGTCACTTTATTTTTTATGATCTGGAAATCTGCATTTGTTACTTTCAGGTACGTACTAAATAAGCACCCATTATAATGTAATAGTCTGCAAACTACATTAGAGATATAAATCAGTCTATGAAATATAGCGCCTCATATGTCTTTCTTGAATTAATAGTAGAATTAGTATATGACAATTCAGTCAAGTTGTAATTGATAGTAACAGTGTGGTATGGATCAAGTTGCTTCCAAAACCAACTATCAAACAGCAAAATATAGCGACCTAAACGCCTCCTATGTCTTTCTTGAATCAATAGTAGAATTAGTATATGACAATCCAGTCATAGTAGTAATTGATAGTAGCACTGTAGTATGGATCAAGTTGCGTTCCAAACCCAACTATCAATAGCGAAATATAGCGACATAAACGCCTTCTGTGTCTTTCTTGAATCAATAGTAAAATTAGTATATGACAATCCAGTCATTGTAGGAATTGATAGTAGCACTGTAGTACGGATCAAATTGCTTCCAAAACCAGCTATCAATAGCGAAATATAACGACCTAAACGCCTCCTAGGTCCCCCGTTGTTGAAGGATGGTTTTCTTGTGTGTTTGGGGCTACTAATGTCTCTGCTCAACCATAGTCCAATGATCGAGTGGTTACACTATATTCCACCACTCTTGATAGCAGTCAGGCGACACAACGTTGCTTCTTAAATGAAATTGAAATTATGCGTAAGAATAATTTTGATATCGCGTTTTGTAGTTTTCCTTGTATTTTTTGGGTCGCCGCCGTTTAGTGTTTATGCTAATAAAAGATGGAATTGAACTATTTTGAGATTATTCGACAATTATTGTACATGAAATAGAGAAGGCCACTGTAGAAAATGATGCCAACATGCTAATTTTATTATCCCTACAATCCACATAGATGCAATTATATTAAACTAGCAAACCATATGTGTATCGCAGGGAAAAAAATATATGGAAGACTAACAGCATATCTTGCATGAAATAAAGCACTATATGAGTTATTTTACATGTTAGCAATTGGTGCGCCCATGTGGGGTGTCCAATGCAATTATCGTAACCTTATGGGGTTAGTTGCACTAATGCACAAACTAGAGGGGTTAGTAGCTATGGCTCAAACCCTAGGGGTTTATGTGCAAACCTAGGAGAAGTTTTGCCTATATAAGGAGGCAGCCTCCTACACATTATGGTGTGCTATAGTGCTATAATGCTAAGGCTAATGGCTATTCCAGAGAATAAAGTTACTCTGTCTAGATTCATACTAGTTGTAGAGAACCCTAGTCTCTCTCCAACTTCATCCAAGGAGGTGGAACGTGGTGTGGAAATCAGTGTTCGTCCTCGAGATTCACACTAGATTGGTGGGAGCAAGATCAAGAAGGAGGCGCGTGAAAGCAAGCAACAACCGATCATCCGCTGCATTAAGGAGCTTAGGAAGACAAGGTAAACACATGAATCTTCCGCTATAATTCATGTTGTAGATCTGTATGTGATAGATCCTTCCTGCCCTTCATTGGTATCAGAGCCATAGGCTTGTTTTTCGTGCCTCGATAAGCGTTCCCGAATCTGATTTAAAAATCGAGTTTCTGAAATTTCATAACCAGTAGACGAAACCTATATGGTTAGGTAGGGTTTTTCACGAGGATTCCAGATATATAAATTTTATATTTTTTGGATTTACGATGAATTATTTATGATTTTTCAAAGATTCGGAACTGTATTAATCTGGACTGCTAGATCCAATCAGTAGAACACGTTTTTCAAAACTTGTTAAAATTGGATTTTGACCACATAATCGGGATCAGGACGAAAAGACGATCCCGGAAAAATTATTTTTGTCGGGAACGGAGCATGGGAAGGCGGCGCGTGGTCTTCACGCGCCACCGACGCCGCCTCCAGGCGCGGCCACGCGCCGCACGCGCCAAAGGGCTGGCGGCGGCTGCTGACGTGGCCCTAGGGCTGAGCAAAAAGCTGACGTGGCAATGACGTGGCAGCCACGTGTCAGCTGACGTGGCAGTTGACGTGGCGATGACGTGGCGGGGTGACGTGGCTGCTGGCGTCATCATATGTGTTGACGTGGCATGCCACGTGGCATGCTGACGTGGCACATGGCCGACGTCGGCGCGTGGCGGAGGCGGACGCCCCCACGCGCGGCGGCGCGTGAGGGCGCGTGCGGCCTCCTCCCGCCGTCATTTTTCGTCCGATTTTTTCCTAGGGACTCCAAATTAAATTTCCTATTTTGTGGATATTTTTTCATAATTTTTGGAGCGACGGAAAATTTTAGTAATTTCCAGATTAATTAATTAGTGTTTAGCACACTTCCCGAGGCAGTTTGACGACCTTAAACACTCTGTTTTGTGCCCAATTTTTTTCTGGAGACTTAGGTCATTTTTCCCTACGTTTTGCCATAGGTGGTGATACCCTAAGTGATAGGGAGCAATTTTCGATCTTTTTAGTTGATTAGATTATTGCTTATTAATTTCCAGTAATTATTGCTTAATTCCGGAAATTTCCAGAAAATTCCAGTATGTTTATTATATTGTTATACATGTTGTTGTGGGTTGAATGGATGTGTTTGGTGCATGGATGTGGCATAGATGTTTTATATTTTGGTTTTGGTTTTGGTTTTTGAATATGTAATCAAAATACGGCCTGCGTGTCGTGCCTCTCTGTACTCTAGTGTCTTCTCTTCTCATCCACTCGCTTCTATGAGGTTACTTCTTATTAGAAATAAGATAGTTAGTAGAGATTGAAGATTGAAGCTTCAAGAGAGGTGGCCAAACCAAAAGCTATGGCGCAAGGTGCATGGAGCAATTAGACGGTCTAAAGGAGCCTCAAGCTTGGAGTCCTCAAGTAGGCGAGATGGCATGAGATGGAGTTCAAGACTTGCTCAAGAAGTACTCTAAATAGTGGGAGTGCACCTTAGGGGCCACATCCATTGCATATTTATTTATGCTTATGCTTGTTTTATGTTATAACTGCGTGTGATTGGATATATATGTGTAACCTCGCATGCTAAAGAACTAAAACAAAAGAGCTCACATGATGACATGATTAAAATTGATAGGAAATCACAAGTGATGAGATTTGATTCCTAGGATATACGCTAGGTTTTGGTGGAGTCCTTGTGAGGAACTATTAAGCTTAATCAATGTCACATGTTTTTTTGGAGCTAAGTAAATGCTAGTGATTAACTTCCACAATGTCTCTATCAATCGTGTCTAAATCGAAACTGTAAAGGCTAAATGGTGACAACAACGACATGATAAGCCCTCGTATTATGTAACCATTCGTTGGACGTAGGTTGTCAGACACCTACAAACATGGTCGAACCTGTGATGAATAAGTTGTCACAGCAGCACATGGACATTATCTTTAGGCTCACCCTATCGTGGGAGGCAGCAGTCAAGATAATATCATAGAGCATGCTATGAAAAGGTGGGGAAATGACCTCATCAGCATGTTCTAGACCACCTTTAAAATTGTAGGAAGCCAAAGAAGAATCTTGGATCCATCTTAGCCATTTGCGTACATAAGTTGTGAGTAATGACTCATAATAATCCTACCTTAACTATGAGTTATGGCTCATGTCATAAGATTGAGCACTCGACTTTAACGTCTGAGATTGATGCCACTTATGATCAGAAAGTTAAGGGCTGTCAGGTACAGGCTATCCGATTTGCAATTTTAGTTGCAATCTCTGCCACGTTTCACGAAACGTTAAATGACACAATTTGTAAGTGTCAGGATGTTTGGATTAGACCAAACATCACTCTGTTCTAGGATCTAAGCAAAGGGAGTTTGCTAAAAATACTAGTCCAGCATACTTCGGATGTCTAAGCGATAAATGATTGCTAAAGGCTGTTGGAGAAGTATGATCATCCTTAGTGAAGTATGATAGGCAGATATAGTCCCTAGCCCGGTATTAGGACCAAGGCAACAGGTGGGGCAAGGATAAAGGAATTTAGGGGCAATATTGGTATAAGACCAAACAACCCCAAGACTGGCAAATGCAAAAGGAGGCTAAGGAGTCTTCCTAAGACTAAGAGAAAAGGCCAGACCTGGCACTAACTTCTCATCTAAGGATCCAAAGGATTATCCTTGAGGGAGTAGCCACCAAAATTTGTTTTGGTCACAGTTTTAACTTTGGATATGGTTATATCATGGTGTTTGCGTTCTTAAGATTCTAGCATGAGTAACGCCTCAGAATTCTTGGATGTCAACTTAAGGGTATGACTTAAGATTCTGATATGTGGCGCGCTAGATTAAGACACACGTTGACAGGAAAGGATGTTCAGGCTAGCTAGGGCAGGCCTGCTTGGATTTTGCCCAAGGTACCCTTACCTGTGTGTGGTTCTTGCCGGACATGAAAGGCAAAAACGCAAAATTATCCGGTAGAGCATTAAGGACTACTGAGTCTTTTATACATTATTCATTCTGTTGTTGTGTTCCATTTAATTGTTAAAGCTAAAACATGGTGCTTACTGTTCTATCACATTCGTAGATGATTGTCCGCGTCTCAACTATGTGTCCTTGGACCACATAAATCTGAGGCACAAGGGTGCTTCAGACAGGTCTCTACAAAAGGTAGAAAACCGTCTGGATAAAAGGATATGTCCTTGGCCAGAAAGAGACTGGAAGTATCTATCTTAGCAAGAGCAATGTGATGGAAAGAAATAGTAAGGCAGTTGGCTATTCCCACGCCTCAGCAGGATGCTGTAGAGGATAAGAGGAATAGGTTACTGTACGAGATGGTCTGATGTATGATAGAGCGTGCAAAGTACAAGTTTCCTATTCGGAGGAGACACTTTGCTAAACGACTATCAACGTACGCAACCATAAGTCCACCAAGTCTGTAGCCACTACACGCTACGAGATGTGGACCAAAAGGCAACCTGAATGAGGTCACCTTAGGCCATGGGGATCGGAAACTTATGTACTAACTAATTTCAAGTCAGGAAGAGGTTCGTTGAGAAGTAAGTCTGTACGAAACAGAAGTCTCACTGGAAGACACCCCATCCCTGAATGATCAACAGGAAATAGTTCCTACGGATCTTCAGGACAGTGGGAGTAACACACCTAGTGAACAGCCCAACATAGATTGTGACTATGTGGAAGAACCCTCTTTGCGTAGGAGCGCTCTGTGGAGCGTATCCCGTCGATGAATTGACATCGAAAGGAAGACCATAAGGGTCACCACGCAAGAGAATGATGAACCTAGGATATTGTCCCAGGATGTTTCATCACCTGACAAGAAAGAAATTGAAGTTAGACCCTAGATAGAAGAAACGTATCTTCATGGAGCAACGTATCTTCTCATGCTATTCGGAGCATTCTAGGGGTGGCGTATTCGAAACGCAACAGCCGATAAGTAGTGTAGCGTAAATGGATTCACGAGACATATGATTTCTCATAGGGATGTCCATAATTAAGGGATATGTTCGTAGAGATGACGATCCGCGAGCATGGAGGATACCGCTGGAAGATACCCGTTCATTAAATCGATTATGAGGAATTAGCCCCTCAAGGATCCTTTGAACAGTGGGAGTGACTTTCCAAGATGGGTGCCCATCCATAAGGGATGAGAGCAAATGATGATCCTCCTATGCAAAGGAATTGCTCATAGGAGCATACCACATCGACTACTTGAGATCGAAGGGATGATCTTAAGGATCACCTTGCATAAACGATAGGATAGAATCCTAGGCCTTATCGTTCCCTAATTATGAAGAATGAATAGTAAGCTTTACAGGATAAATTAAATTCTATAAGGGGCCAACCGAGTTTAAGGCTAGGTTGGATATCCGACTGGATGGAAGACTATTGGAGATTAATGGATTTCCAAGGTCAATCAGAGACCCAGACGGAAGCGTGGTAAGGCATACGATTTGCGTAGATGCGAATAAGTCTACACTCATTCTTAGTATAGATATCGACGAATTTGAGTCGATCCGACGAATTTGCGTTGGTTCAACGAGGTATCCTTCCCAAGGCTTTTTGGTAATAAATATTACGTTGATTCGCTTGGTAGTATCAATAGTTGTGGATCCATTCTCGATAGACGTGACGACTGAATTTCTCAATGGAGAAATCCTAGAGGTGACTAAGGTCAAATGCACAAAACGTGTGCAAGCTATTTAAGTCCATATGGGATCTTATATAGTCCTCTGGACAACTGTATTTCATCAGGGATCGTTTACTATATGTTTACGATAACAAATGGAAACCGCTGTGTATCACTCTTACTAGTGGAGAGTTGATGATCAAGTCACTTAATATCGATGACACACTATTGGCTAGTGGAGCTTAAGGATTGTTCGAGTCCCCTAAGGAGTATGTGTACTCCTGTAGCTCAGCGCAAGACTTCACGAGCCTAGGCATGTGCCCTGAGAGACACCATACAAGATTGACCGGATGACCAGAGTGCCTGATGCATTAGGAGTCTTCTATGCACTATGGTGTATACTCAGACCTAGCGAACGCTATGCAATCGGAAGAATTGGATTTCAGGATATTCCAATTAAAGACACAAGATTGTAACCAGGATACTCTATATGATGGATCACGTGCTATGACTATCGAAGATGATGCTTCGACTAGTTAGCCACATATGCTAATTAGGGTGGGGACCTAGATGCACTTGGATCCGACTCAGGCTATGGTCCATGCTCGATGATAGACTCGCATGGAACAAATGCAATATAAGTGTTGCATGATTGTATTGGACCGCTCCATTGACCATGGAAGCGAAGCACTATTGCCTGTTCTGCCATATGGCAGAAATGTGTTGAACTGAGAAGGTTTCTTGTAAGCTTATGAGCTATCAACAAACCTATTATCATGAGTAGTGTTAGCATACGACTATAACATTGCGGTAAAGACAAACACATAGTCGAGGGTACTATTTCACAAAAGGTGAAATAACTACCTAGAGAGTAATCCTGGAGTGGATCGACTATGGGCCTGGATGTTGGCCCATCCCATTCCTAAACCACATGAGAGTCGTCCTTGTGGATCTCTTTAGAGAATTGGGACTTGGTTGTCGATAACTAGCAATATGATTGACGAGCACACGAGACATTGATTGACTAGATTTTAATTGGATTTGTTTTAAGCAGCATGTTGTTTTGATACATGTATGATATGTTACATTTCCTGTACTAGCATAGAGCATGTCACGCAGACACTAGGTCGGCTCACTCACACGAGCGACCGCCTTCGCAATATCCTGGATATGTCTGGGTGTGGCGGAAGATGAGACAGAATCCCGATAAGCGCTGAAAGCCTGCGGTATGATAAGAGATGCCTATCATACGAGCATATGGCCTATGATAAGAGCTAGATGTCTATCAGTAGAGCTAGGAGCCTGTCAGACGGATTCAACTGTCGCATTGGAAATAAGTTCCAAGGTGAGGTTGGTTATGGCCAATCGAACATGATTATTACCCCGAATCATGTATAGTCTGTGTAGAAGAAGCCGGATGCGAGAGCTGATAATTGTTCACAATAGTGTGACATCGCAGCACTCGGGCTGATGGCCATAAGGGCTACCGGATAGACATCTGCATAGTGGTCCTTTGCAAGGATAAGACATGCGCTCTGATCAGAGTCTAAACACTATGGCGCATATTCCCCCTTGAATAACGCGCGCTTATGAGTGACCATGAGGTGATGAGTAGAATTAGTCCCTGGGATTCCTCATCGTGTGAGCCTCGTCGATCACATAAAAGTGATTGACACAATATACCCTTTGTACTTACGTCTGTGTCATGAGGAGACGGGTCGGTGGTGCTACTTTGGCATGACACCTTACGACTATGGATGATTCGGCCTTCCGGACACTGCTGGGAAAGCAGCTGAGCCGAATCTGAGTGACACATGTATGTAAGGAAAGATTCTCGTTGCATCGCTCTTTATTATCTTCATTGGGCCCACCTGCAAGATCTTATGGGATCATGTAGGATATGAAAATATAAAGGAGATGTGGACTCATTGGAGCATGGCCTTCGGGACAAGGCAGGTGCTCATGATCCACGAGATGACAATCGGAGGAATCTGGGGAATACGAGAGTTACGGAGAGCATTATTACTGTTATATATTTTAAGGGTGCCTTCCTGCGCTGGCTATACGAGTTTGGTATGTGGATCTCCCGAGAGGGTGCCTTCCCATGCTGGCTATACGAGTTTGGTGTACGGATCTCCCGAAATGCAGGTACTCTCACCGATCACACGCCACGGCCACACAATACTCTTTTGTAGATGATAGAAAGTTGGAGATTGATAGAGACTGGATAGATTGTGCAACCCCACTGTGCGAGTGGGAGATGTTAGCAATTGGTGCGCCCATGTGGGGTGCCCAATGCAATTATCGTAACCTTATGGGGTTAGTTGCACTAATGCACAAACTAGAGGGGTTAGTAGCTATGGATCAAACCCTAGGGGTTTATGTGCAAACCTAGGAGAAGTTTTGCCTATATAAGGAGGCAGCCTCCTACACATTATGGTGTGCTATAGTGCTATAATGCTAAGGCTAATGGCTATTCCAGAGAATAAAGTTACTCTGTCTAGATTCATACTAGTTGTAGAGAACCCTAGTCTCTCTCTAACTTCATCCAAGGAGGTGGAACGTGGTGTGGAAATCAGTGTTCGTCCTCGAGATTCACACTAGATTGGTGGGAGCAAGATTAAGAAGGAGGCGCGTGAAAGCAAGCAACAACCGATCATCCGCTGCATTAAGGAGCTTAGGAAGACAAGGTAAACACATGAATCTTCCGCTATAATTCATGTTGTAGATCTGTATGTGATAGATCCTTCCTGCCCTTCATTACATGAAGTGTGATAAATTTTACATAAAGTACATGACGGAATGACATACTAATTGAAGAACAGAAGCTTCTGGGTGAATTTGAAGTTCAATTTGTTACTGTTCATTTGGTATGTGATTGACCAAATGAACAGTAACCTTCGGAAGAGCAGTAGCCGTAGGATTGATCTGGGAGGTTCTATCATCACCGTAGGATCAATGTTTAACGTTATGTTTATATGCTTAGTAGAAAGATGTCGTTTTGTTTAGTGTTTAAATAGTTGTTTAAATGTTTGTTAATCTCGTTGGCTGAGTCACCTGGATTAGGAGGCGTGGCACCTTCTGATTGGCGGATTCATCACCAATGAGTTGTTTCTCATTTTCTTATTTGCTTTCTAGTCCCTGAACTTTGGGTTAATTTATCGTCTGTGAGAATATAACCAGAAACGTTTTGTATTTTGATTTTATGAAAACATTTGAAGATTTCTTCACCATTGCTTCTTCCCTCTTCCTCGTCTTCATCTCAGATTTCTTCTACTTCCTTAATATGGTATCAGAGCCATGGTCTTTCAAATCCATTTCATTTTAACGCCGAGGATTGCTAGGGTTGCTCTGATTCGACCGATCTAGTATTAATCAGAATGGTGCTTCCGGAGGAATCATCTAGGGTTTCTGGCGATTCTGGATCTCGTCCTCAGATGGAAGGATCTTCGCCATATTTTCTGCATAACTCTAATTCTCCAGGTATGCTGTTAGTCTCACAAGTACTTACTGGTGATAATTTTAATCTATGGTATAGATCTATGATTGTGGCCTTGGAAGCCAAGAAGAAATTAAATTTTGTTACCGGTGTGATTACTGAGCCGGAAAAGACTTCTGAGTTATATTCCCTGTGGAACGTTGTGATAGAATGGCCATTTCATGGTTGATTAACTCTGTTAGCAAGGAAATTGCTTCTAGTGTTGTTTATTATACAACAGCTAGAGATATTTGGTTTGATATGTTTGAAATGTTTTCTCAGAAGAACTTACCCAAGGTGTTTCAACTTAGTAGTGCCATTGTGCATTTGAAGCAGGGAGGTATGAGTGTTACTGGTTATTTTACCAAATTAAAGTCTCTCTGGGATGAATTGGAAAATTATACAGAGATGCCTATGTGTACTTGTGGAGCTATGCATTCTTGTACTTGTAATGTGCTGGGAATGATTCATAACAAACTTCAACAAGAACATATAATGCAGTTCCTCATGGGACTTAATTCTTGTTACTCTTCTGTTAGAGACCAGGTTCTCCTTATGGACCCTCTTCCTAGTCTTAACAAAGTGTTTGCCAAAGTGGTTCAACAAGAGATGCAATGAACCATCTCTGGGATAGGCACTTCAATGCCCACCATGGCTATGTATTCATCTCCATTCCATCATGGACAAACATATGGAGGTCATTCTCATGGTTCTATTAATCCTCCTACTTTAGAAGCCCATCATGGAGCCTATGCTCAAGGGACTCCTAAGTCCAAGCTAACGTGTCATCACTGTGGAGGTACTGGACATATAAAGGCTAAGTGCTGGAAATTACAAGGCTACCCTGCAAATTTCAAAAACAAGACTAAAATCCAGGCACACAATGTGGTTAGTGATACTGGAGAGGCTAGTGTTGCAGACAAGAGTTTTTCCCTTTCACTCAAAGTCAATGCAATCAGATGATGCAGTACATCAGTACACAAATGCAACAATCTAACCATGGTGGGGGTGAGTGATTCCAGTTCTAATTCTCCATCTCATAGTAACAATTCTAGCAACATGGAAAGTCCTATTCATCAGTTTGCTAGAGGAAATGATTCACCTTATAATCAACATTTTATGGGAGGTGTTTTTGGTTCTTGCAGCTTTCACAACTCTTTGACCACAAATAATTCTAGTGGTGATACTTGGATTATTGATAATGGGGCAACTGATCATATGTGCCAAGATCTCAGTATTCTTAGTGATACTATTGAAGTCTCTAATGTATTTGTTTATTTGCCTAATGGCAAGAGAGTTAAAGTTTCTCACACAGGAGCTGTCACTTTAACTTCTACACTCAAGCTTGTGGGAGTTCTCTATGTACCTGAGTTTCAGTTCAATCTGATTTATATGACTCAGTTGGCCAAGGAGCAGAAGTGCATGTTTATCTGTGATGCAGAAAGTTGCAAGATTTTGCAAGAAGGCACCAAAGTTCTTCTTGGATAAGGCCATAAGTCCAGTGGACTTTATATTTTGAGGACAGTCATAACTGGTTTAAATTTGTGTAATACTGCACATTCTAAACCAAATAAGATGTTCTCAAGTCAGATATGGCATCAAAGACTAGGTCACTTGTCAGATGTTAAGTTAAAGTGGATGACTGCAGTTCTGAAAAATGCAGGTTCTATTGATAATTCTCAATGTGAAATTTGTCCACTAGCAAAGCAGAAGAAATTACCATTTCCTAGTATTGAAAAATTGGAGTTGTCAGCTTTTGCACTTATTCATTCTGATATCTGGGGGTCATATAGGGTTCCTACTTATGCAGGTCACTGATATTTCTTGACCTTGGTGGATGATGCCACTAGAATGACATGGGTGTATTTAATGGTCCACAAGTCAGAAGCTCAATCTCTTCTTCCTCAATTTTATACTATGATTGAGACACAATTTGAAGTAAAAATCAAAAGAATCAGGAGTGATAATGCAAAGGAACTAGCTCTTGTTGATTTCATGTTGGAGAAGGGGATTGTTCATCAGTTAAGCTGTGTGGAAGCTCACCAACAGAATTCAGTGGTTGAAAGAAAGCATCAACACTTGTTGAATGTGGCAATGGCTCTTAAGTTTCAATCTTCCTTACCAAGTAGATTCTGGGATGACAGTGTGGTGAATGCTGCCTACATCATAAATAGAGTTCCTTCTCCAGTATTGCAACATAAGTCCCCTTATGAGTGTTTGTATAATGAGGAACCTGATTATGACTCCTTGGGAGTGTTTGGATGCTTATGTTATGCTTCCACCTTACAACAAGGGAGGACAAAGATTGATGCTAGAGTTGAACCATGTGTCTTCTTGGGATATGTGTTTGGAATGAAAGGGTACAAATTATATCATTTGAAGAAATGCTCCTTTATCATTTCCAGAGATGTTGTTTTCCATGAGACTGTGTTTCCTTTTAGCACATCATCATCTTTGTGTCCTCATTATAGTGATGATATAGTGTTGCCTGCACCAGTTTTGTCAGAAAATAATATGAACTATGGTAATGCTCCTACAGCTTCTTCACTTGAAGAAAATCTTAGCTCTCTGCACCTTCATGATCCAGCACAGCCTCCATCTCTAGTTCCTGTTGTAGTCCCTGTGAGAAGAAGTAATAGAGAATCAAGAGCACCCAACTACTTAAAAGATTATGTAGTGGGTGGATCTTGAATGGTCTCAGCTTCATTGGCACCAGTAGTATTTGACACAGTTTCAGGACAGTCTATTTTCTCTAAGTGTCTAGCTACCTTAAATGCAGTCTCAGAACCTCAGAGTTATCAAGAAGCCTGCAAGTCTCCTTGCTGGGTGAAGGCTATGAATGAAGAATTACAAGCACTTGAGTTGAACAAAACCTGGGAGATTGCTGTCTTGCCTTCTGGTCATGATTCTGTGGGATGTAAATGGGTATACAAGGTCAAACTGAAGTCAAATGGAAAGGTGGAAAGATTCAAGGCCAGACTGGTAGCTAAAGGATACACACAAACAGAAGGAATTGACTATACACAGACATTCTCACCTGTGGCAAAATTGCCCACTCTCAAATGTCTACTTGCATTAGCAGCTTTGAAGGGTTGGCATCGCTTACAACTAGATGTCAACAATGCTTTCCTACATGGAGAGCTGGATGAAGAGGTGTACATGGAGTTACCCCCAGGGTATAAAGTGCCTAGTCATACTCTAACTCCATTCTCATCAAGTGACAAAGTGGTGTGTCATCTCAAGCAATCCCTCTATGGTCTGAAGCAGTGGCGGAGCCAGGATTTATGTAAAGGGGGCACACATTTAAGAAAATGAGCTTCACTTAGAAACGTCAAAAATATATTGTATGCAATCATAGGTATTTTTTTTTACGAAAAAGGCTTGTATTTTTGTACAAGCAAAACTCACAACATCGAATTCAAAAGATGCTACTATTACGGCAAGTAAACTTTTATTGGCTTCATTTTTTGAAACCGTTGAATGATAATTTCATTAATAATCCCTTTGATAAAAAAAAAATCAAAATCTCTATTAATTTCCAAAGCAGTCAATAAAAATCTTCAATTTCACAACCTATTGATCGATATGATCGATAGTTTGATATCAAGTTAAGAGATTGATTGTTACTTTGATATCAAATTCGTATATTTTTTCCTATCCCAAGAACATCAACAATTTCAATATTTCATAATCAAGAACACTAACAAACATACAATTTCAAAAATCACAATCAAGAGCACCAACATGAAGAACACCAACAATTATACAATTTCATACTAGTAAATCATAATCAAGAACACCAACATCAAGAACACCAACAAGCTCATAATCAAGTTCTTAATTCTTAAAGTAATCAAAATTGGATATTAGAGAGGAGGAATAAAAGGGGATCCAGAATTGGAGGTTAAGGAAATTGGGAGGAGCATTGAGGTCTGAGGGGAAGTATCTAGGGACTAGGGTTTAGGTTTACCTTCAAATCGCCGGAATTGATCGCGGGAGATGTAGACGGAGCAGGGAAGCCGGCGGACGGATGAACGGTCCTGCTCAAGCGGCGGCGAAGACGTCGGCGGGTGGGGCTGGGGCTGGGGCGGACAGCGCGCAACACGTCGCTGTTCTTCTTCTACGTTTGTGGCTTCGTCAAAAGAGTGTCTTGCAGAGCTTCTTTTTTTGTGAGGAGAAGTTGCAATTTTAATGAGTAAATTATTATGAAATTTATAAATATAAGGTTCTATTGTGTATTTTAGTAAAACTAGCAGGGTTTATGTGTATAATAAATAAAATTGTTTTTTAGTCCCCAAAAAAAAAGTTTAATAAAAGAGGTGATGCTGAGATTCGAACTCAGCATCTGGGAATAGTTTAACAAAAAGCTAACCGCTAGACCACTAGTCCGTAAACGTTTTGTTAGGGGGGCACTTGAATATATTACAGGGGCACACCTGGAAAAAAATAAAAAAAAGTAGGGGTACCCTAGAGTTACTGGGAAAGTTTGGGGGGGGGGCACGTCACGTGCCCCCCCGTGCCCCTACATGGCTCCGCCCCTGGTCTGAAGCAAGCATCCAGACATTGGTATAGTAAGTTCTCAAATACTCTTCTCAGTCTTGGCTTTACTAAGTGTAAGACTGATTACACACTTTTTGTGAAATTACAAAGGTTTCTTTTGTGTGAATTTTGGTATATGTTGATGACATTATTTTGGGGGGAGATGTTCTAAGTGAACTTGATACTTTGAAGTCCATGTTAAACACTAAGTTTCAGCTGAAAGATCTGGTTTTTCTGAGGTATTTCCTTGGTTTTGAGATAGCCAGGAATGATCATGTTATTATGTTATGTCAAAGAAAGTTTGCCTTGGATATATTGCATGAGAATGACTATGAATCCTGTATGGCTGCTTATGTGCCAATTGATCCTTCTGTGAAGCTCACTGCTGAGTCTGGTGATCTTCTGTCTACTGAAGATATTGTTAAGTAAAAAAAACTGATTGGAAGATTGCTGTATATGTGTAACTCTAGACCAGACATTTGCTATGCAGTACACAAGCTCTCTCAGTTTATTGCTAAGCCCACATCAATGCATCTTAAGGCTGCACATCATGTTCTTAGATATTTGAGTAATGCCCCAGCTCAAGGTCTGTTCTTCTCAGCTCACTCATCACTTGAACTTATAGGATATGCAGATGCTGATTGGGGTGGATGTTTGGACACAAAAAAATTCACTTCTGGATATCTGGTTTATGTGGGAGATTCCCTTGTTTCCTGGAGGTCAAAGAAGCAAACTGTTATTTCCAGGAGTTCTACAGAATCAGAGTATAGGAGTTTGGCGGAAATTTCTTGTGAAATCCAGTGGTTTATCTATCTCCTCAATGATTTTGGGATCAATCTTCAGCAAATTCCAGTGATCTATTGTGATAGCAATTCAGCACTTCAACTTGCTGCAAATCCAGTTTTTCATGACAAGACAAAGCATGTGGACATGGACTGTCATCTTATAAGGGATTTAGTGCAGAAAAAGATCATTTCCTTGAGGTACATTTCAACAACTCATCAACTAGCTGATCTCCTCGCTAAACCTCTTAATCCTGCTGTTTTTGGGTTTCTGCTATCCAAGTTGGGTGTGAGACTCATCCACACTCCAACTTGAGGGGAGGTATTGAAGAACTGAAGCTTCTGGGTGGATTTGAAGTTCAATTTGTTACTGTTCATTTGGTATGTGATTGACCAAATGAACATTAACCTTTGGAAGAGCAGTAGTCGTTGGATTGATCTGGGAGATCCTTTCATCACCGTATGATCAATGTTTAACGTTATGTTTAAATGCTTAGTAGAACGATGTCGTTTTGTTTAGTGTTTAAATAGCTGTTTAAATGTTTGTTAATCTCGTTGGCTGAGTCACCCGGATTAGGAGGCGTGGCACCTTCTGATTGGCGTATTCATCACCAATGAGCTGTTTCTCATTTTCTTATTTGCTTTCTAGTCCCTGAACTTTGGGTTAATTTCTCGTCTGTGAGAATATAACCATAAACGTTTTGTATTTTGATTTTATGAAAACATTTGAAGATTTCTTCACCATTGCTTCTTGTCTCTTCCTCGTCTTCATCTCAGATTTCTTCTACTTTCTTAATATAAAAATAGACCACTAGCCAGAATAACTGAAAAAATGCTGTATTAAAAACACAATAATATCAAGAAGTATAAGTACTCATTCAAAAAAAATAAAAGTTGAGAAACACAAAAAGTCTTAAATATCAGTTCAAGGAAATCGTCGATCGAGTAAAGATGTTTCTAATATTGCACTGGTGTGACTACAATGAGTTCTTTAGCATTTTTGCTTATATGTACCCATAAATCTAACAAAAATCTTAGGGTTAGATGCACTTTAATAATGCTACTTTTTAACGAAATTTTTATCTTACGTCTTGAAAGAAATAAGCTTTTAATAATTAAGCATATGATTAATCAGTCAATCGAGGGCTTCATAGTTCTTTTTTAAGGGAAAACCGGAAAAGGGCTTCATAGTTAATTAGCCAGACAATGTCATAAAAATGCAATACACTTATCTGACATCCAAGCTTTATTTCATAAAAAAAGACTTTATATTTTCAAAAATTTACATAATAAGCTGCTATGGAGAATAAACTATCCCCTAAAATGTGACATGTGGAATAGCTTATCCCCATCAATATAGTAAATTGTTGAGGGGAATAAGCTATACTCTAAAATGTGACATGTGAAATAGCATATCTCCATCTACATAATAAGTTGCTATGGAGAATAAATTATCCATAAAATGTGATATGTGGAATAGCTCATCTCCAACGTATCCTAAGAACCAATGCTTCTTCACGATTAGACAATGTCATTCATTCAAACTCAAGAAATTATCATACTTTTTTGTGATCACGGGATATGCACTAGTAAAAGAAATAGAAAACCAATGGCTTCAACTCATAGAGTCCATGGCTTCGTTTGGAAATGATTAATTAATTATAAAAATCTGGAGGTAAAATGTGGATTTCGCGGGTTCCGACCCGGATCCGGTTGGGGGCCGACCCGGATCCGGATGGGGCCGACCCGGGTCCGGTCGACAGAAAAGATCTCGGATAGTGCTTTCTAGCACACGTGTCAACTTGTGGTTTATTAGTCTTTGTCAACCCGGATCCGGTTGGGTCATAATTGGATCCAGTTCGTCTGAATCCGGATCCGTTCACGTGGTTGGGAATATTTTTAAAAAAAATAAGTATCCGGATCCTAATTTTAAAGTACCTTGATCCGGTTAATTCCAAAAATCATATAATCTATCCATCTTTGCCAAGCGGGTCAGATTAATTATCAAAATTTAATTAATTAATCTAATAATCCAACTTCCCCAAACAAGGCCCATGTATTAAATTTCATTACTGCAATTACTTCGGGCTTCAAACATACAAATGGATAAGAGTGGCAATGTGGTTACAACTTATAGGCCCATCCACGTGGACTATTTTCATCACCCAAATTTGACGTGGTAGTGATGTAACAGGCAATACCTCCTCCTCCATCTTCCCCTTCTTCATCAACTAGGGTTTTTCCTTGCTAAACCCTGAACAAACCTCACTGGATTCTGAAACAATCATCAATGGCCATTTCGGCTGGGTTAGGGTTCGCTTCGAGACCTCACTTCGCCCTCCGCTCTCCTATATTCCACTGCTTTCAAAAGGTATATACTTAACTTGTATCTGCGTTTACAGAGCCGATATATGTATGAATCTCTCTATGTAGCTTTGAATTGTGAGCTTAAATTTGATAAAACGCAGATTCGAGTCGTATCTGTTGCGGCAATTGAAACATTTGATGAGGCAGAGAGCATCATCAGGGAGAATCACACCTCTGTTGGTTATAACAGTGGAAAAGGCAAGTGATTTTTTTGGGATTTTGTAAAATAGATCATTTTTTCTTCATTCTATGGTTAAAATGAAATAAAATCTTAACTTTTTTGCTTTTATGATTGAAGGTGGGTCGAAGGCGGCGGAATGGAAGAGATTGAGCTCAAAGGAGCTTGGAATCAGTACTTCTATGATTGCCAAACCTACCAAAATAGTTCTCAATGGGCTAAAGAAACATGGTACAGTATATGAATTCAGAGTTTTTTGAAACGCTTATGAGTATAAATGCTATCATGGTTCTTCATTGGTGACAAAAGAATGAAAGGAAATGCTAATTTTAAAAGTCATTGAATTTCGTATCCCCAAGTCACTAGGGAATGCCCTAGTCCAAGTGTCTAGATCCCTGTTAAGAAAGATGCGAAAGAATGAAGACTATAATGAAAACATGGCTCCGTCCTGCATTTCTAACCTTAAATGCATCTATATAGTTTCTGATATTGGAGAGACTAGTCTTTTTAGTTTGTAGTACCTTATTTCTGTCTGAGTACCTTATGCTAGTGCTCAAACAAGTAATCTCCTAGAGTTCTTCCTTGGTCTATTTGATCTAAGTTTGGCAGTTTGCATGTCTAGGGTACTCGTATAAACTTTGAGGATCACACTTGTTTTTCCTTACTCTTGAACCTTCATCATCAAATAATCTAATTCTTGTACAGTGTTAGAACACCTTTTTCATATTCCAGGGATTGCAAATTCATCACTCATTCCAAAACATTATGGTGCCTTCCTGATCAAAATAGTATTTGAGGGTCCAAAGTGATCTTGGTAATTTGTTCCGACATGTTACTTCAGTAGAAGTAAATGTTCGAATTGAATTGCCATCAGGATAAGTGACACTATGAAATGTAAAGAAGGTTCTACTATTATTATTTATAAACGTTACATAACATCACATAACTTTTTTCTATGAGAGTTATTAAGTTATACTACTCCCTTTGTCCTAGTTTAAGTGTCTTCCTTTCCTAAAATGGATGTCCCAAAATGAGTGTCCTACTACCAAAAAATTACTTTCTCTTACACTTCTTTTCCCATACCCTTCTTTGAATCACTTTTCACTTGCCGAGAAAAGTATCACATAAATCGAAGGACATTTTAGTAAATCAAACAAGTCAAAAGCACATTCTCTCCATAAAAAGCCACCCCGATACTCAATTTGGGACGGAGGGAGTATATGTTAATGTGCCTCCGTACCACCATACTACTTGGTGTATGGCTGTGGCATTCATTTTTCTTGTTTTAGATCTTTATTCTCAAATTGAACGCTTTGCCAACATGACTTCTCTTTGAGACTCATGTATTGTTGTGAGTAGGAGTAAATGACTGCCCAATTAAGATTGTGGACTGCATTTGCATGAAATTGGAAGAGGCGTCACGCGCCTAGAAGGACGCATGGCTCTACCACATTCCCACGTTGTAGTCCAGTCGCTTCATGTCCCTGGACTCTTGTAGTGACATTGCATCCCTTAGTTTTTGTCCATATCAGTTTTAACAGTTCATTTAATATGTTATTTCTGGAAATATAGGATTTGAAGTCTATCTTGTGGGTGGATGTGTACGTGATCTTGTGCTGAACCAGACACCAAAAGACTTTGATATAATAACTTCAGCTGAACTAAAGCAGGTTAATCATCCTTTTTCTTCTTTTCTTTCTAACTCTAGATATTCCCACGTTTTGATTTCTATTATTATTTTTTAGGCGTAATGCTGTTTACATTCTTTCTTCAAATGGTGAATTCGATTTTTCAGAATAAGTATAGTTACGAGTCTTTTAGGTAGGGTAACTGAGTGTAACTTTTTTATTATGGTCTCTGTTCTATTATGTTATTGTGAGAATAGGCGATGTTGACCTAACTTGACCTGACAATGTTAACAACTGGAGGCTGGAATAGTGTAAAGAAGGTTAAGAATGTTCGGTGTACAATTTATAGGTTTTAGAATGCTAATATCTTGTTTATGCCACTTACCAATTTGTTAAGAGTTCATGTAAACCTTTTTCCATATGTTTTACTCGTGGGATAAGTTTGATGATTTAACTTTTATGATGTTAATCTGTTCCTCCATAATATACTTCCGTGTTCATTTTATCGTCTTTATGAAATACATCACACTACTTTGGCTTTTCAACGTGAACCTCTGTCTGATTGCCTTTTACGGGTTTTAGTCGTAACAGAGCATATGAAATACCTAGAGTAAGGGTTCGACCTTTTTTTCTTTTTCTTTTGGATGTAGTGAGCTCTCGTGGCTGCATCAGAAGGAAAGCAGAAGGCCAGGACTTTTCCTGAAGGGAATGCTTGGGGTGATTTTCTGTTTCACAAGTGTCATTGGGATGTCCTGAGCTGATTTTTATGATCTTAACGCCATATGAAAACAGTGTTGGAACCTCAAATTACAAATTTTACGGTGAAATTAGGGAAAATGAACATTTAACATATACAATACACATTTGTCAAAGTTGACAAAGCTAATCTTGCTAACAAGTCTGCCTACTTATAGCTGGCGAGTTAGATCGTCCTGCTATAAAAGGCTGTGCCATCATCTGGTTCTTAATTGGCTACAATGCTGAATCAAAATTGAGCTTTTAGGTGCTCCAAGATAAATGCTTATATCTTTTCTTGGTCTTGCATTAATGAACAAGCATTCTATTTATAAGATTTTGGCATTTTGCAGTTGTGAGTTTTAACTTTCGAGTTTGTCTTTATAATTTTTATGCTGCGGCAATCTTATTATATAAGCCTTCAAACAGTGTGCTTATTTGTTCAATTTACAGGTGATGAGAGTATTTTCACGCTGTCGAATTGTTGGACGCCGGTTTCCCATATGTCACGTTTACATTGATGATGAATTTGTTGAGGTTTGTTTTGCACGTAACTTTATGCTTTCCTTTTTCCCCTACGAATCATCAGCTATAATCTACACACCACATTTTTTTACAACAATCTCATTTGTTGATCAGGTATCAAGTTTTAGCACCTCTGCTCGAAACTTTGGGAGGAGTACGCATTTTTCTTCTGAAATATCTTTTGAATCGGATGAGAAGGATTACATACGTTGGAAGAACTGTTTGGAGAGGGACTTCACGATAAACGGGTTGCGAATTTGACCTATGTAGTTTCAGAAAGTTGGTCTAATATTAAGAGAATTTTCTTACCGTGGTTTGATGATTTATTTCTCAAACTTTCAATTCTTAGATTTTTTCTTGTATCGTTCTTTTTAGGCTGAGTCTTGTGCTGTCCTTCTTAACCAGGTTAATGTTCGACCCATATGCTCGTTTGATCTATGATTATATGGGAGGGCTGGAGGATATTAAAAGGGCCAAGGTGCGGCAAATATCTATTCCAAATTCTATATTTCTTACTTTCCTCTTGGTCACATGATCTCCATTTGTCTCAGGTACAAACTATTGGTCCAGCACGTGATTCCTTTCTACAGGATTGCGGTAAGTTCTTGCTTGTTAAATTACCATGTTAATTTATTTAGTCCTCAACATGTTGTATGAGGCTGGTGGAGTTCTCTTCTCCATGAAGTGATTTGAAAGTATTTATGCTTCAAAAAACAAATTGAGCATGGACACTTATCCTCCATGTTTTTGAGGCATTGAGCACAGAATTCACTCACGGAATGTCATCAGAGTCTCTGAATCCTAGATCTTGATGAGTATATGACACCCGCACATGATTCCCGGTAACTTAGGTTTGTAGAAAGTTCAAGACAGTGGCTGTTCTCATAAATTTGAAGAGCTATCCTTTGTCTAACTCTTAAATGAATATCTTGTTGGATTTGAACAACGAGATATTCATGGCACTAGTCACTACTATCATAATCACTACCATTACCATCATCTTGTATCCTAAATGTTACTGTCATTTTATAATACAATTTCCTTTGTTTGCAGCCCGAATTCTACGTGCTATTAGAATCGCTGCACGTTTAGGATTCCGCTTCACAAGGGAGACAGCCCGATGTATAAAAGATTTATCTGGTTCCATTCGACGTCTTGATAAGGTTTTACCTTTTTCCTCTACCAAACCCAACCTAGAATAAAATGATGCAAAAATCGTGACCATTTTCCTATACCAAAATGTACAGGCACGGCTTCTGATGGAATTGAATTACATGCTAGCTTTTGGTTCTGCAGAACCTTCATTGAGGTTATTATGGAAATATGGTCTGCTAGAAATACTTTTACCTATTCAAGTATGTTGTGTTGACTGTGATTCTTTTAACTCAACGGTCTCCTATGGCACATTTTTGTTTATGTAGCTTTCTCTTTTTCTCAGGCTGCTTATCTTGTTCAACAAGGCTTCAAGAGACGAGACAAGAGATCGAACATGCTACTGGTCAGATTGCTTTTTCACTCAAATGAGTTTTGTTTAGACTGGGGCCTTTTGAACTCTTTGGGATTATCTTGTCCTGAGACCTTTTCTTTATGCTGAAAATTTGGTGCTGCAACATTGCCACATTGTTACGAAATTGCTCTTTAGGTTAGCTAACTGGAACTGCTCAAGTTTGTCTGACTAAGGAAGTAAAAGCTTGTAACTTATAAGCATCAGACGTTTATCGGACTGTTATTTTGGATGATGGGGCTCTCAGCATTCTTGTTCTTATGTTCACGGCTCTTTAACCTTGATCAAAGGCTCTTTAAACTTCTTCCCCTTATGCTGAAAGATGAGAATAAGTGAATGATTCTTGATACCGTTGGATAATGGGAGTATGACAAGATCTGAACACGAACTAATAATGTTCTGTGACCTATGAACTTTGAATTATCAGGTCTTCTAATTCACGTTCTTTAGATAGTAGCATATGCTAGAGCATCTAGATCTTCCTAAGTGGCGAACAAGTTGTGAGAGAGCACCGAATATCATCTGTAACCCGTTAGTCAATTTCCATCATGCATATGTTGAGAAGTCCCAAATCGGACATTCAAGAAGAAGAAACATAATTAATAAGTTTCCTGGGCTACTCCCCTCATTGCCAATTGGTTTTGAGATGGAAACCCATGGATTCTAATATGGTATCAGAGCGGGTTACGCTCTTGGCGACCTAATTCGTGCTTCCGCCTCTAGCGGGCGGCACCACCACTAGCCGCCCGCTGGAACTAGCCCCAGTTTTTTTTTTTTTTTTGCAACTGCTTTCTTCTTTTCTATAAACCCTAGTTCTTTTTATTCGATAAACCCTAGTTCTCAGCCGCTGTCTTCAACTCGACTCCGGAAAACGCACAGCCTGTGGTCGTCCTCCCTTCAAACGCCTACAAACTAGGCTTCTTCTGCTGATACACCGGCAAATCCGGCTCCACCACTCGAGTTCTCTGTTGGCTCTGATACCATATAGAACTGAATATATTATTGAATGAATAACAATGCGGGACTACATATCTTTATATAGAAAACTAAGAAGCTACTAGAAGCTAGGTCTAAACTAATTGCTATTTAGTCCCTATAGTTCCTATACGCCACCCGCAGACAAAAGATCCACGTGTAGGCCAAAAGATGCCACACGTGAGGGGGCGTGTTGAGAAGTCTCACATCGGACATTCAAGAAGAAGAAATATAATTAATAAGTGTCCTGGGCTACTCCTCTCATTGGCAATTGGTTTTGAGGTGGAACCCCATGGATTCTAACATGATATCAGAGCCTCGGCTCACACACGTGAATGGTCTAACAACCCACGTGCTCACCGCCACCCGCAGACAAAAGATCCACGTGTAGGTCGAAGAATGCCACACGTGAGGGGGCGTGTTGAGAAGTCCCAAATCTGACATTCAAGAAGAAGAAACATAATTAATAAGTTTCCTGGGCTACTCCCCTCATTGCCAATTGGTTTTGAGATGGAACCCCATGGATTCTAACAGTATAGTGTGTATGGCCTTGTTTGGATATGGCGTTTTTTTGGTTTCTTGTAAAAGCAAAAACTAGACACACAAACCAAGGAATAGGCGGCGGACTTTTGCAAATAGGGTGCTAGCTCGGTGGTAGAGCACTCAAAGCCCCCTTGCATGAGGTCTCATGTTCGAACTTTGTAGTTGGTAGGGTAGAGCAGGATTTCTTTCTTGTAATGATGTAATGCTGTCTTTGTAAACGGGAAAAAAACAAGAAAAACCAGATCCGCACATAATTAAAAAAACCAAAAATAAACTACATCTTTCCAAACCCCTTAGTTTTTAGTTACCAAAAGGTTAAAAACCAAGTTATCCAAACAGCCTGTATGTGTAAAGACATAATCTATTTTCTTTTCTGTGATGTCTTTATGCACATTAACTACTGAGGAATCATGATTATCAAGTTACATAACATTGAGTCATTGACTAAGGTGAATTGCATAGTACTGAAAGTTGTTCTGCACTGACGAGAACTATATTTGTTTGAACCATGAAATGCCTTGGATCTCAATCATGTTCTTTGTGTTAGGGAATGAGCTGAGATCAAGCTTGCTTGGTTAGTGATTATGCTGAAAAAACATCTCCCCCTTCTACTTGTATCTGGTTGACTTACAGCAGAACTAGGTTTTCTGGATGTTATGGCAGAAAGCTTATGCAGTCGAGAACATATATATACTATCTTGTGTCTTACAGTTATATACAATAAGCACTAGATTTGAGGTTTGACCATTGAGTGGCATCAATATCTTTGTACTGCTTGGATTTGATTTCAGAGATTGACTAATCTTTTTTGTTGATCTGCAGTCCTTGTTTTCCAACTTGGACAAACTTCTGAGACCTGACAGACCTTGTCACAGTTGTTTGTGGTAAGATTTCTATTAGCAACCTGTGATATCTTCGACTTTTTTTCTTTTCTTTTTTCTATGAAATATTTAATTTTGTCATATGCATCTTTGTCACATCGGGGCTCACTCGAGGATTGCGACGACTTCCCATCTTTCAGGGTTGCAATATTGGCATTTCATAAAGCACTGTTTGAAAAACCTAGAGAACCTCTAGTGGTGGCAGCATTTAGCCTTGCTGTTCATAACGGCGGAGATATCCAAGACGCTTTGAACATAGCAACAAAGATCTCAGCATCACACGAAACCAGCTTCTGTGAATTGTCTGAACCCCAAAACTTGGACTTTCAAGCGTTGAACAAAGAGGTCGTGTCTCTGGCAGCATCAGTTCAACGTGCATTGTCCGACATGACCGACGAGCATCATGTCTCACTGGCGATGTCGATGTACCCAAAAGCGCCATACTCAGATCTGGTAAGCCATTAACTCAGAAGTTTCATTTTTTCAACCCTTGAGTGTGAAAAAAATACACTTTCACCCCTTTCAGTTAGGGGAATGACACTTTCACCCCTTGAGTGTGCCGAAATTCAGAACACCTACACTCCCCAATTGTGACGCCGATAGTGTAGGGGTGGTGGTCCATCACTGATAGTAGTTGCAGGGACAAATTTGCCCTCTTACAGTATGGAATGATACAATCAGGGCTGTAGCCCCCAGTCCCCCACTCATTTCCTCGTACTGCTTATTTTACCTTGTACTAGTATTTTTTAGTTTTATTCAATTAGCCCCCACAATAATTACACTTTACCCCCAAATGTCTACATTCTGTTCAACTATCCCTACTTTAAGCCCCTGAAAGGAATTTAGCTCCCACTAAACCAAATTTCTAGATCCGCCCAACTATGGTCCCAGACCCGAAACAAATACTGTTTTCCCATCCCATTCATATTAATTCCCGAATTATATCTATCTCTACCTACTGGCTATGCTCCCAAAACAGGAATCCAACATTTTATTTATTCCAACCCGAAAGTTACTAACCCAGACCCGTCCCATTCCAAGAAAGCAATGACCAGAATAGGTCTGGGCGGGTTGGGACCTAAAAGACACTTTCACCCCATCAGGTTTGACATAAATACACTTTCACCCCCTCTAGTTTGGAAAATGACACTTTCACCCCTTTATTATGCCAAACTTCACGACACTTGCACCCCCTAATTGTGACGCCGTTAGTTTAGAGGCAGAGTTTGTCATTGATAGTGGTGTCTGGAACAAATTTTCCCTCTTAGAGTATGCAATGCCACAATTAGGGGGTGAAAGTCTCCTGAAGTTTGGCACATTAAAGGGGTGAAAGTGTTTTGAGGGGTGCCAAGATATATGTACCTGACATACCAGACAATGATACATCTCTTGACTCTACCCAATATACGATTTGGTAGCTAATTCGGTGAAAAGGATGCTCTCCTTGGCAACAAGAGAAGATTGAGCCTAGTAAACCCAGAACCATCTGGTTACAAGCGTTGTTTCCAGACACCAAAAACAATTATAGTACCAAACATTCTAAGAAGTTAGTAGTATCTTCACGCTGTTGTAGTAAACGGCTAGTAGTATCCGATGAATATAAAATTTCTTGTCTAACTTTCACCAGATTTTTTCTGTATCTTGGTTACTTGATCGGTCATCATTTTGCTCTTTTTCTGGGGGCTAACGTGTTGTGTTTTACTGTTTACAGGTATTCATCCCTTTAAATGTATCTATCAGAGTTTCCCAAATGTTTGATTGCGTAAAAGCGGGTAAAGCCAAGCTTCTTATAGCAAAACAAGGTAGCAAGATTGATTATGATGCTCTTTCCTTGGGTAGTTTGCCTGAAGTTCGACATGTATTCGCAAGAACTGTTTTTGATACTGTGTTCCCTCTAAACCTTAGTCAGAGACAACAATCCTAGGTAACTAGTCTATAGTTCCAGCAATGTTTTGTATGTTATGTAACCTTGTGCTCAAGGAATAGCTCATAGTTTTACAGTTACCTATCATTTGACAGGCCAGAAAAGTGAATCACACAGAGAACGCGTTGTAGAATATTTGTTAAACCCTCTTCATCGTACACAATACTTCAAAGGTTATGTTGTTTCTGTTATTGACTTTACATTGCAGTTTCACAGACGATGAAAACCAGAACCATTGTTGAAACCAGGGGCGGATGTACTAACTACCAAGGGGCAAGGGGTGGGGATTGCCAACCCTCACTTTTTCAGAATTGCACTTTTACCTTTATTATTATGGTTTTTATCAAAAATACACTTTAACAAATATACAAATGCCCCAACTGAGTTCACATTTTTTTTATTAACACCTTAAAAGAAATTACATTAATTCTTTTTTGCTTCGATTGTTTCAGTTTTCTGGCTCTGCGCCTGGTTGAAACAATCAAACACAAAACAATGCTGGTTGGTGCAGCTGAAGGCCATTCACCTAGAAAAGAACAATCTCAATATCTCACAACATAACTGGTATATGAAACTTGGATTCGTCGAACTTAACTTGTGATCTTCGCAGGTGCAACGTTGGGGGAAGCACCGCCAGTTGTTGGACTGAAACAGCACAAAAGGATTGAGGAGTTAGCAAAATCAAGTTCTCACACAAAAACAGCTAAATACATTTATTAGGATTAGCTCCATTATAGTGCCATAGTGGCATGTCTGTGTGATGGAGCACGCCAATCAGAATTTAACAAATGTACAGTAGTCTAATGAAGCCCATGAGCCTTGAATATTTGTCAGAATGTCATTAGTGTTCCCCATCACAGTCATGTCACTGGCGAAACTCGCCCCGATGAATACTTTCTCAACAAACAGATGAATGAAGCTAGAAAGCATGAAGTTCGTGAACAAAGAGAGGGAAACTTACAGTCCAACAGAAACCTTGAAAGCGTCGTATATGACCCACTGGCTGCCAGTTAGGGTTCCGATCATGAAGATACGAAGAGGGAGGCCGCGAGTAAACATACCCCATAAGCCTAAGTTCTTCACGGCCTAGGAAAACACAAAACGATATCAAGACAAGTTGATAACCTTAATTAGCAAATGTAAAGATAAGGAAAGCGGGTTTGTTTTTTAAAGCTCACATCTCCAATTGTTGCACCCTTGGCATTGTTGAGGAATGAGACTAGGTTATCAGCCGGGTGTGAGATGACGGCGCAGCACACGCCGGCAACGTACCCACCGGTGAAGCTCACGCCGAGCTGCAAACTCGTGCTGCATTCGTCCTTTGGAGTCGGGATGGCGTGCTTGTAAATCAGCTCCACGATGTTCTCAAATGTCGCGAATTTCATCATTGTATCTGCAAAGTACAAGCCGTATGTCAGCAAATTAGTGAATGCTTTTGCTGCAATCTCAGATGTTTTTCGGAAGTAAAAGATTTTTTTAGTGTGTTAGGTTAAATTGTGTTTTTCTCGACTTTTCTCTCTGTAATCTAACAGTAGCTTTCTTTTAGGAAGCAAAGGAGATATTGCATTCTCGTGGCCTGCTTTCGTTTAATCCTTCTACTACCGCTTTTCCTTTTCTTTTTTAGAACTCTACAACCGCTTTCAAACTTACAATATTTAATGTTCCGAATATCTACCAGGAAAGAAATGATAAATGTCACACATTTGCCATTTTACTATCCCAGAGGTTTACAGTTAAATTTATCAAACATAAAACTACCGTATCAATATTTATCAAACAACAATTTATCTAAAGTTCGCAGCAATTTCCGCACAACAAATTTCATAGCAGCTTCTACCACCGCCACAACATTACCAAATTGGCTTTAATCGAACTGTGGTGCACCGTGTTCCGTAATTTACATTTTATTGTAGTAAGAGCATCAAACTTTATAAAATTGATGATTAGAACGATAATTTTTTTGAATACTACGATCCGACCCACTGGCTTTATGAAAATTATGGTATAACCTACAAATGTAATAAATATGACAGCATGACAATTTTTATTTAATAGTGTCTTTACGCACAGGCAATACGTGACTTCATGAAAAATGTCTCAAACTTCAGATCGAGCTTAAGTTTCCGGTTCATGCGCGTAGGATGAGAAAATTTCTACTTACATGGAATTTGTCGTCCCCAGAGAGGACCGATCCCTTTATAAAGCCTGACAAAGACAAGACATCATCAAGAATTATCAAACCTTAACGCGATCAACTTAAACTAAAACCAAACTTGTTTTTAGATGAGGAAAAACCAATACCCAACCGCGCCTTCAGACTTGACAATCTTTGGGAGGCCATCAGACAAGCCTCTAGCAAATGTGGGCTGAGTTTGGACGCGAACCTTAACAGCCTCAAAGGGGCAGAGGGCAACGTCGGCTATGACCTCAGCCGACGCGGAGCCTGCAAGGTAAATCAGGGTTTTGTATTTTGCTGCATATTCGGGGCCCACAACGTCGGAGTAGTATTTCTTGAAATATTCGTAGAATCCATATTTAGAAGCACCCTGTAGGCTGTAACCTAAGAAGGTTGGTGCCCAGCCTTTGAAGAAGCCTCTGACACCTTGCTCCTTGAGCAAAATGCTGAATCCAGAGGAGATACTCTTGTATTTTGCAGGATCAATCTGAAATATTTCAACAAGTACCTAGTCTTACAATTCAAATGAAATAATAACATTTGAACAATTTTATCCAGTTATTTTAAGATGTCAAGAACTGTTACGTGTCACAATTATTTTATTTATCATTTTATGCACGCCATCAACAATGGCGGAGTCAGGAGTTAAGAACAACAGGAGTAAAATTTTATAAGAAGTCAATAACACGAGCACTAGTGCAAGAGTTCAGAACTAGGACATTTGTGTAGCTAGTAAAAAATGCTTCTATTAATCTACGTTTATTATAATCATTTCGCGAAACAACATTTTGGAGTCATTTTTGACTCGCGAATAGTGGCAATTAGTGAGATGGGTCCAGCAAAAACAAAGTGATTTTCCAATGATCAAGATTGAAAAAAACCCATGGCCAAGATCTTGTAAAGAGGCAAGACAAAAAAATTCGCAAAGCCGTACTTTCAAGACATGTATAGTGATTCAAGAGAAACTTTTGTTTATTCTCAAAGAAAATAATGCGTCCTGCTATAATCTATACAGCACATGCCACACATAATTAAAAGAGAGAATGAGCATCATATAACAAACAACAGTACTGTATGAATTAGAACACCGAGTCCCCTACGGTATAATTGATAAAATTACCTGCATATTGCATTTGAGGACATCCATAGGGGTGACAGCCATGTGAGTGAGGCCGCAGCAAATCATGCCGCCGGTGGCACAAGCGGCGTAGTAACTCGGAGAGAACATCTCTATCTTCATCTTCCCTACAGCAGGCTCATTTGGACTCGGAATCACAAAGCTTCTCTTCACCGTTGAGCTAGTAGTAGTTGAAAATTGATGATCATAATCGGTCAATTTCTTGTTAGAGTAGAGGAAGGTTGGTATGAGCGATTGACGACTACGGGAATTGTTGTTTGAGCTCTCCATTTGACGGATCGAATCTCTCTGTATTCTGTCGAAGAACTCTGGATTATATCCAATGAATCAATCTGTTAAAATTGAGTGAGTGAGAGAGAGAGAGGGATGATCTCTGTTGGTGAGTTGGAGGTTCTGATCATCTCACTATGGCTGCGTTCTTCAAAAGCTCTACCCTCCCTCTTGGGGCTGACTTTTCAACGAACCTGTTGTCCAATGCCTTGCTTGTCTCTAAAGTTAATCATTCAACATAAAATTAATGTGAGAAAAGTAGTCGCTATAATTTAAATGCATTTTGTGAACCTCTGTTTTTATTTCAATAGTCTGCAAATTATAAGAAACTAACACGCATACCTAATGAGGTGTAACCCATTCATTTTTTATTTCTTTTAAGGAAGAGTGTAACCCAATTTGATTAAGGCCTAGACTGACATGCAACCGAGATTTCAATTTGAATTTTCTTTGGTCAACTTGGAATAAGATATACTAGTATGATGATGTACTCCCGTCACTACTAGTCAAATAGATGGATCGGACGGCTAGCAAAGACAGAGATGAGAAAGAAACTCTCCAAATGTGTTGGAAGTTGGACCAACTACAAAGTTCAAATCGTTTTTATTTTGAACTACAAAGTTCAATTCCTTATTTGCTTCTTCTTCCTTCTTTAAACTAGTACTGCAGCAGCTAGGGTAGTAGCTCAAGTGGTAGAGCGTTGAAAGCCCGTGCATGAGGTCCTGGATTCAAACCCGGTGAACGAAAAAACAATTTCTCAAAAAAAAAAAAAAAAAAAAAAACTAGTGCTGCTGGCTAAGGGGTCATATGACCCGGAAAGTCCGCCAGACTCAGCCCAAATATTTTAGAGCTTGGGCCTAGATTCTTTTTTATTCCTTCTATAGCAAAAAATAGGGCTCGAGCATGAATAGTTAGCCCAATTAATTTTGGGCCAAGCTCGGGTTCCAGGTCATAGGTCCATTTTTGTCCGGCCTAGCCCGAAGATAAAACACAGTGAAATTAATTTATGTACAATATTATGGATTTATTGTGGTGTCTTGTACCCAAACAGTCCCTAAGTACTTAAAACCCACAACATTACCATATATTTTTAGTTGAATTTGAGGTATTTGTACACGTTGAATTCTACTTTACAATAACGTTTATGGTTCTTGATAGAAATACATAGATATATTAGGACTTTGGGCTTGGGTCTCAGATTATGATTCTTGATAGAAATACATGGATAAATTAGCCCAAAAAGTTATGGGCTGAGCTTCAGATGAAAACCCAAAAACTGGGCCAGGCTCGGGCTATGTTACAAAGTGTTTGGCCCGATCAAGCTCGATCCCAACCCGGCCCATCCCAACCCATGTCCAGCGCTACTCTAAGCTACTCAAGCGCCAAATCCATTGCAGGTTCTCTATTGACCACAAGTAAAATGAACACTCTGTTGTAGAGCAACCCACACAGATGGTAAACGAGCAAAGATTTACTAAGTGGCTCGACACCGAACTCTTACTGTGTTCACACATTTTATCATCTTTATCTTGCTCAAAGTTACTGAGAATTTTTGTCTTCTAAATCACCCACGCCGTCATCTAAACCCACTGGCTCTATGACTAATAACCACTTACTTATAAGGCCCCAAGAAACAACGTGTACTGAGAGAAGTTATTTCATGACGATGTTGACATGATAAAAAGAGGTTTTCAGACGGTAAAATTATATTAACAAACAATGAAAAGATGTATGATTTACAAAGACGATACCATGTACCTGCACCCTTGTCCACAGTTTATACATTTTTATCCGAGTCCACAAATCCTGAATTTGGGTACCTAGTGCACAGCCATTCGGCTCCTTGAGAACCGTTAGTACGTTCCTGGGAGTGCCCCAAGTTAGCCTACGCCACCCTTGAACCAACAAGCTTGCCATATGTCAACACGGTACTTTAGTAGGGATATGACGATATCTGGAACTACACCCAACATCAATAGAAATCAGTGAATGTCATACAATCCACACATGTCAAGTCTACCGCGCACAGGGATTGGGCCCGGCCGATGAGCCTGAGACACAGTGATACATGTACTACTGAAAAATCAAATGTGAAAGCTTTTCGCAAATTAGTATGAGCACAAACAATTAAAAATATTCCGAGTCTGAGCAAATAATGTGTTTTCAAGAGATGTGTAACTAAGGCCATATGGCCCAATGGTATTCGGATAGTGCTCAGCTGTAGACCCATGTTTGTTCAAGCCATCCAACTCACATTTAAATAAACCGAAGTAAAACAGTACTACAATTCATAATGATACAATTGGTATCATGATATCACCATTTTTTCACTGTTTTACTTCCCTAGTTATTGTAAGAGTTTTATAAGTTATGATTATCTAACTATCGATTAAAATTACCGTGTTGTTTCTTTCTACATGCCTAGCTAGCCACCAATTTATTGGAGAACCCCACGTAAACAAAGACCATGTAACATTTTTTATGGTCGCATGCAACTATGGAAATTTCATCAAAGTGAACATCACACGTTTCTTTGTATGGTAAGAGTGAAAACTATTACTTGGTGAATGAAAATTAATTAAATCATTTTACTTGCATCTGACGTAGTAGCAATTATGGTATGTCTTTCAAAGCAAATATATTGAGATAGCAAAAAGTTCATGCACCTGTTGGTGGGTTATGTGTATATATTGTACCTCATTGAGACTTTTCTCTGCATAGTGAAACAAGTAATAGCAAAGACGACGAAGATGGCAATGTTGGATTCTTTGAAGAAATTCATCATATTCATGGTTGGAGCACACCAGCTGACTAGGGTTTTCCTCAAAGATTTCTGCATCACACCCGAAGAAGAAATGGAGATCGTTGCTCCTGTTATATCGCTCTCTTGAGGGTGGTACTCAATTATACATTACAATTGGCTTCTAATCTCAGTTTTCGAGAGAAACCCGTTTTCAGATGCCTTTTCTTTATGCGGGTTTTAATCAATGAACGTTGTCAAGTAATAAAACCATCTCCTCTTGTTCTTCATTTGAATGTCTGTGGTTTGCAATTTTGCATTGTTTTTGCATCTGAAAATAATTCTTATCATCGTAAAAAATCTGGATATTGAAACCGTAATTTTTTTGGGTCTTGAACTCCACAGATCAAGCCTGCACTTAACACAAACACGTGTTCTTTTACATGACGATATGCCAAATTTGGTAGGATTAATGTACGCTCATGATCAGATACACAAAAAGAAATGCCTTTTGAGAGGCCTTGCTATACCAAACTTAGGGTTCCACCTCAGAATTAAATCGGCAATGAATGGAGATGTATGCATGATGCAACTACTTCATTACACAGATGAAACAGACAGAGTCCAAATGCGAGACAAAAAAAAGTCTCAACCGTATTATAATCTGCAAAATTCATCACTGTGTAGGTAGATTAATTTGGCCGATGGAGAAGCTGGCTAGCTGGGTAGAACAAAAAATAGTTGCGCAGTCGTTATAAATGAAGGAGTGTAAGCGGTGAAAGCGAAACCAAAAAAGTAAGTAGTAGTAGTAGATTTGAATGATCACGAGAAACTTGGCTACAAGTATAAGTTTGTCCCTGTCAGTACTAAGTAGTAGTTGCATACTACTTATCAGTCATCATCATTCCGAAATATGTGCGAATTGAGTTTTGTGGAAAAAAAATTGTGCCAAAAGTGTAGAAAAAAATTCGTGCAATCTTTTTCATCATCTCGATGACTAAAAAGTTAGAGAGCTTCCAAAATGAGAGACGATTATCAACTATGTTGCACACGTGCTTCTAATTGGTCGCGCACCCGCACCGGGTGCTTCTGGGTGCTCCTTAGGTGCTTTGCGGGTGCTTTGTGGATAAGGCAGGGTCGTTTTTGAATGTTTTAGTTGAGAGGTCTTCCAAATACAACTAGAATTTAACAAACGACTGTGCATCTATGTGAACAATTTTTAACCCTTAGATTACTCACCTCTCCACAGTTAAGAACAACGACATGAAGAGATTATACTATTGATATAGTAACCTTGTATCTTCGAATGTGTGTATGAGTGTCTGTTCGATTATAATATGATCCCTATTATTGTCGTTATTATAGTAGTATAATGGTATCAATAATAATATCAGATAAAAATATAAATAATGTGGCCGCACCCCCGCCGCACCCGCACACTTGATTTTTGGAAATTTGGCGCACCTGCACCCGGTTCCCGAACCAGCACCCGCACCACACCCGCACTCGTGCTACATAGATTATCAATTTAATACGTCTACGATGTGAGGGTAATATCGTATTTGTGTGTCATAGAAATAAACCAAAAGAAGAACCACTAAAAGTTGGTTTTTTTCACCAAGACAAAATGTAAAAAAAAAAAAAAAAACTAGATTAAAAACTCGTTTTTAAACCACTGCAAACAAACACTTTTGCTAAACCATTTGATTTTTAAACCATAAACAAAAAAAAAAGCTACTCTACCAAACGCACCCTAATACTCCCTCCATTCCAGTTTCTTCACAAAATTATCTAGGCCTAGCAATTTGGTTAGCAAAAAGATGCAAGAATTTAGTAATCTTTTCATGGTGTCGTAGAGTAAACTTTGTTTTACAATACCAGAAAAAAATTATCAAATTCTTGCTTTGTTTTGCTAAACAAATCGCTATGCCCAAATAATATCCAAATAGTTTTGTGAAGAACATGGAGGAACGGAGGGAGTACTTCTTAATCAAGCAACTTTTTTTTGCTTCATTTTTTGAAAAGGTTTTTTTTTTTTTTTTGAAAAGGTTTTTTTGCTTCATGAAGAAACAAAGAAAACAGAGGTAGTATATTATAAATGATAGTACGTCATATATAGAAGTAGCTGCATGCTTAAAGAAACGAGTACAACAACTCTTCCACGACTCAAACACGACAATCTTACATAAATTACATTTGAAGATCAACGACGATAGAGAGATCGAGAGAGGTCTGAGAGAGGGAGAGAGAGAGAGAGAGGCGCATACTCCCTCTGTCTCACCCAATTCTTGATTTTTTTCCTTTTTGGGACGTCACAACCATTTCTTGAAACTTTCCTAAAATGGAAAGTTTCTACACCCTAAAATACCATCTTACCCATAATAAAAATACATCATCTCATCTCAACTGGACCTAATTAGATTGAATTAGCAAAATAATCCAATTTAATTAGGCCCAAAACAGATTAGCTCTCACTAATGGAACCCATTTGGCCTAATTCCTAACCCTAAATTCAACATCAGCCCCCATTCTTCTCATTCTTCACAGCCGCTCTCAAGAGAGAGAGAGGGGGGAGAGAGAGACGTTGCGGATCTTCATCCCCCACCGTCGCCGTCGTCGTTGTCGTTGTCCCCTCCGCGTGAGACAAGAACAACGCCGCCTCCTCTTCTGCAGATCGATGGCGAACGTCGTCTCTCTTCCTCTTCCTCTTCCGTTTGTCTTCCTCTTCTGCAGACCCATGTCCATCTCTCAGTCATAAGGAGGGAGGGAAAGAGAGAGAGAGAGAGGGAGAGAGGCGGACGGTAGAAGCCCACCGCCGCCTCCATCTCCATCTCTATGTCTCTCTTCGCCTTCTCCAGATCGAAGCGAGCGGCGGCGGAAGCAGCGAGGCGGCGACTCCTCTCACTGTACCAAAGGTAGATCTTCTTCTCTCTTCCTCTCACTCTTCCCTTCTTCTTCTTCTTCTTCTTCTTCTTCTTCTTCTTCTTCTTCTTGATTTAGATTTGATAAAGGATCTACATTTTGGTTTGATTTTGAAAATATTCGTAGTAGTTTAAAAATGTGTTCTTGATAGTGAAAATTTGCATGTTCATGTAGAGATGGTGTAAAGATGTGTTCTTGATAGTGTAAATGTCCAGATTCATCCGATGGAGAGAGACGGAGAGATGGAGAAATTTGAAAAAGATGGAGAGATCGAGAAATTTTCAGATTCACCTTCTGGTTTGTAAATTTGTGTTCTGTTTTGTAAATTTGTGTTCAAATTCATCTTTCTGTTTTTGTAGATTTGTTCGGAATAGATGAGGGAGAGACTGAGGTTAATCTTGGAGGTTAATCTTGTCAGATGGTCAATATCAAAAAAGGAGAATGGCATTATTGTCTTTTCGCATCGTTTTTAATAAAGCAACCCACCCAGTTTTTTCAAGAACTGAATGGGACGGAGGGATTAGTTGATAGAAACCGAAAGTTACAAGAGTAGGCTTTTAATTCTAAGTGCATATTTGGTATCCATGTTTTCCAACAAAATTGTTTAAATAGTTTTTCCCGCTAAAGGCATTTGGCAGTGTAATTTTCATGCCTGTTTAAAAATAAAAACAGACTTAAAATATGGTTGTTCAAAAAAACGCCAAAATATTGTTTTTACTACTTTCGGTGGTTAAAGACAATTCAACCCATATTGGATGCATAAAGTAAAAAATGTAGTATGTCGTTACTGAACGTAAAAATGATATTCAAGTAAATGAACATCAAAAATTAGTAAGGTTGTCAAACATGTTTTTAAACTAGCACGAAAACCTAATGAGGGGTAACACAATTTGAACAAACCGAAACTGACATGATCGCATTCAGGAAGAGTGATTGCTCAAATTATTCCAAAACTCAATTTTTTTTTAAATAAGCGCTTAAAACTTAAACATGCAACTATGTACTCCGCCACTACTAGTCAAATAGATGGATCGGACGGCTAACGAAGAAAAAGATGAGAAAGAAACCCTCCAAATGTGTTGAAAGTTGGACCAATTACAAAGTTCGTTTTTTTTTTTTTTTTTTTTTTTTTTTTTTTGAGCTACACAGTTCAATTCCTTATTTTTAAATAATCATTTTATTCATGTGTTTTCAGGCGACCGTCATGAGATAATCCAATATCATCATCTGTTCAATTCCTTATTTGCTTCTTCTCCTATTCTTTACCCTAGTGCTGCAGGCTAGGGTGGTCATCTGACCCTGAAAGTCCGCCAGGCTGGCAGACTCAGCCCGAAAATATTAGAGCTTGGACTTAGATTCTTTTTTATTCCTTCTATAGCAAAAAAAGGGGCTCGTGCATGAATAATTACTCCAATTGAATTTTGGGCCAAGCTCGGGTTTCATGCCACAGGGCCATTTTCGGCCTGCCTAGCCCAAAGAAAAAACACAGTGAAACTAATTCATGTATAGTATAGATTTATTGTGGTGTCTTGTACCCAAACAGTCCCTAAGTAATAAACCCACAATATTACCCCAGATTTTTAGTTGAATTTGATGTACTTGTAAACGTTGAATTCTACTTTATATGTACATTTATGGTTATGGATGGAAATATATGGATAAATTAAGGTTTTGGGCTGGGTCTGGCTTAGATTAGCCCACAAAGTTTAAGGCATGAGGTTTAGATGAAGGCTCAACACCTACGCTGGGTCGGGCTATGTTACAAAATGCGTGGCACGATTAAGCCCGGCCACAACCAGCCCAGCCCATGTGCAGAGCTACTTTAAAATATTCAAGCCGCCAAATTCATTGTCGTTTTTCTACTGACTATAATTTTTTTTGATAAAACGTGTGAAATTTCATTAAAACGGAGCGAGCCGCGGAAACAAAAGTTATACAACATCCCACGAGGCATATAGATACTAGAACTATGTACAACAACCCCATACAAAAGGTGCGCAACATATGTACAAAACGGAGCCAAAAAACCCTTAGCTAGAGGGAGAAACGCATCGTAGAGCTGCTCTAGCTGGGGAGTGCGCGCAAGAAACATCCGATCTGGGAACCTTCTGGAGTTGACAAAAAGCTAGCTTAGCTGCCTCCTGGTAGATTAGTGCAGCAACGGGCTCGTCTCCATAAGCAAAGCTCTCACGTCTCTGTAATTGAACAAGAGCAGTGAGACAGTCTGTTAGAATGGTAATATGCGTAAATTTTAAATGAACAGCTATTGAAACAACGAAGTATATAGCAAGTAGTTCGGTTTGCAAAGGAGAAGTAGTTCTCCTTCGGAACTTGAAGGATTGTGAAACTCCCTGGTCGTTGCAAAGATAGATGCCCATGCCGGCAATGGGTGCCTGTTGCTTCCATGCTCCGTCCACTTGGATTGTGCAGCTTCTTTGTGATGCCGTTTGAAGCTGTTGTTGCTGCAGAATCAAAGAGCTCGCTGGGGTGTCTGTTGTAGGAGATGGGTGCGCCGTGCCGGGCGTTCTTGTATGGGCAAGAAGTAATTCTTGGTAATGTTGGCGTTGCAAAGCATGCGCCATTCCGCTATCCCATGGCGTGGAGTTAAAGATGATGGCATTCCTTGTCTTCCAAGTTGCCCATAAGAAGGCCGTGAGGTGCCATAGTTGTTGGGGTTGGCGCTCATACAGCAGTAGCGACTCTTGTAGCCACGAAGAAGCGGGCAAGTTTCCGATGCAGCGGAAAACATCAGGGGTAGGGTTGGGGGCCTGTTGCCAGGCCTGCCTGACCATGGGACATTCGAGAAACAGGTGGTACACCGTTTCTGGGTGTGAGTGGCAAATGGGACATAGGGTGTCTAAGTTAGGATTACGCTCTGCACGCTTGGTGTTGGTGGGAAGAGTATTGTGCAGGATTTTCCAGAGAAAGATGGTGAGCTTGGGGAGTAGTGGAAGGCTCCACAGTTTACCCCAAATAGGGTCACGATCAACACGTGTTGTAGTGGTGAAGTAACCTGTCGGGTAATAGGTTGGCAAGGATGCGGTTTGTAAGAAGTTGTAGCCAGAACGGACCGTATAGGTGCCTGTTCTGGTGTATGGCCATATCAGCCGATCTGGCTGGCCTGGGGGAAATAATTGAATTGAGGAGATCAAATTTACCAAAAAAGAGGGGATGAGCGTGCTGAGTTTATGGATGTCCCATGTTTGATTGGATCTAGAAGAAAGTAGAAAATCGGAAACCTTGTAGTAAGAAAGGGAAGAATCGTGCAGGAATATCGAGAGAGTGACAGTGAGACCTGGGATCCAACGATCGGAGCCAAAGTTGACCTCTTGCCCATTTCCAATTTGCCATATGAAACCTTGTTGCAAGAGTTTGGCTGCTGAAGCAACGCTTTTCCATGCCCATGAAGAGTGTTGGGTGTGTGTGAGATCGAAGGGCTGATTCGCATGAGTGCGACCATATTTGGGAAGCAGCACTTGCGATATGAGGGTTGATGGTCGGGTGTATAACTGCCAACTTTTAGTGGCTAGCAAAGCCAGGTTAAGCCATAGAGGGTTTCTTAGCCCGAGGCCTCCATCAGACTTCGACTTCCAAAGAACAGATTGGGGGATGGAGAAGGGTGAGTGGCGATGAGTGTGGTTTTTGAGGAATTTGGATATGGAGCGAGAGATAGCTTGGTGAGTGGACTGGGGAAGTTGGACGGAAGACGCAATGTAAGATTGATAGGAAGAGAGGACAGTGTTTGAAAGGATAAGACGGCCTGCTTGGTTAAGGAATTTGGATTGCCAAGATGCAACTTTGTTATGGATCTTGTCTAGGACAAAAGATCAGGCTTGCTTTTTGTTCTTATCCTTTCCTAGGGGCAGACCCAGGTAGGTTGTTTGGAGTGAAGCCGACTGGATTCGTAGGCGTGAGCTATAGAAAAGGCTTAAATCATGTGGGACGGAGGGGTTGAAGTGCAGGGTGGATTTGGCTAGATTTATTTGTTGGCCTGAGACGAGGCCGAAATCATCTAAGGTAGAGGTTAAAGCATCGCATGAGGCGAGGTTCGGTCGAAAGAAGAGTAGGCAATCATCTGCGAAGAAAAGATGGGAAAGAGATGGGCTCGATCGACAGAGTTTGATACCTGAAACAGTGTTGGTGGAGTTAAGGTGCTGGAGTTGTGAGGAGAGGGCTTCTAGGTAGATGATGAAGAGGTATGGAGAGAGGGGGTCTCCTTGGCGGAGTCCTGCCTTTGGTTGGAAGTAGTTACTCTCTACTCCATTGACTAAGCAGGAGTATGAGACCGTAGTAACGCATTCCTTTATAAGGGTAATCCAGAATGGTACTGACTATAATTATAAGGAACACTTTCTTGTAGAGACAACCCACACAGGAGAGGTGAACGAGCAAGTTTTACTGACTGGCTCGCAATATAAACACCGTTTCAATCCTAATAGCCATTGCTGACGATCCCGTTATTGAATTTTCACACCTCTTTAATTTGTTACCCCTCAAATTAACCAAGCATCTCCGCGACCAATGATCTGGAGTAACAAAACCCTTTTTATTTGTTGTATGTGCACAATTCTTTTTTTGTTACTAATGTAATTGTTCGCACTTTATTCAAGAGACGAGAGCACATCAAATACATTGGCAAGAGTTCAGCAAATCATAAAATTTGTGGTATACACAAATCAAGTTGAATTTTCATAAAAATTGCAGTTCCACCAATGTTACTGGACTTTTTATTCTTGGTGCCGCACCCGTGTCGACTGGTAACTTTCTGGATAAATGTATGGGATCTGTGGCAAATCTTGCCTGCGTACATCAGACGCTCTGTTAACTCGTTTTATTATTTTTACATTGCTCAAAATTACTGTGGATTTTCGTCGTCTAAATCACGTATGCCATCATCTAAACCCACTGGCTCTACGATTACTACTTATAAGGCCCCAAGAAACAACGTTTAGTAAGAAAAGTTATTTGATGATGATATTGACATGATAAAAAGAGGTCTTTAGAGTTTAGACAATTAAATTTTATTAACAAACAATGAAAAAATGCATGATTTACATAGACTAGACCATGTCCCAACACCTTTGTCCACAATTTATACATTTTTATCCGAGTCGACAAATCCTGAATTTTGGTAGCTAGTGTAACAGCACAGCCATTGGGCTCCTCAATAACCCGTTAAGGCCATCCGCAGCAGTGGTTCTTCGGCTAGCCGAGGATTGCCATTAAGCTGTTTAGGTCGCCCAGAAGGAAGGCCAGGGGTGGTGTCAGGGCTTCGTGGTGGCTAATCGAGCTTGAGGTCGGGCTTCCCGAGCACGCTGCCAAGCCCGGCGTGCTCTGCAAAGACTTGGTCGTTTATGTTTTAAATGGAGTTGTTTACCTGGATTGGGAGTACTGTTCTTCCTCTCCAACCAAAAGTATATCTATACAGTTTATTCAATTGTATTTTTTCTTTTTTTTTCTTTGTATTTTCTTTTTTCTGTCCATCCAAAAAATGGTTTCAAAAATGATAATCACAAATTAAAAAAACTGTTGATGATGAATCTAATTATTTGCTTATCTAATTTTTAGATAAAAATATAATTATGGAAAATATGTGATAAGTTTTGTAATAAAATAGTATTAGAGAGCTCCAGGAAGACTTTTCCTTGCTGGGTGCAACATGGCAGTTCTATAGTATTTAAGAAGTTAGGTGGGGGCCAAATTAGGATAACAGTGCTCCGAGAAGCCCTCTTGTTGCGAATGACCTAACATGCTCCTAGGAATGCCCCAGGTCAGCCTACCCAACCCCTGCCCTGAACTAGCAACCTTATCATATGCCAACACGATATTTAAGGTTAGGATACGACATGTAGTGGCACAGCAATTGGGTTAGAAGTTGTTAACGACATGTAGTGGCACAATTGTAGTGGCAAACTTGTTCGGCACCGGAACCGGTTGGTCAGTGGCGGAACCAGGATTTAGGTAAAGGGGGGGCACAAATTTATAAAATAAAATTCAAATACGAACGTCAAAAATAAAATTCCTTTCGACTATAAGCAATAACTCGAATCATTATTTGAAATCTCAAATGCCATATCCAGAAGCTTATTAATCATCAATCTTTATCCTCCCACATTTAGCTATTATTAATCATCAATCTTTATCCTCAACACAGTGCTTGTTTATGTTCATAAAATAGCAACCAAAGACACCAAGAAATCAGAACATGTTTAGAATTTAGTTTCTAAGAAACCAGATTTGGGAAGTTTAAGAAATAAGTCAAGCAGAACATATGAACCAGAAGGTAAAACCTAATTCAGTAACAACAAAGTCAACGATTTGAAAACCCAAGAAGTCAACATAGCCAAGAAGGACAGAATTGAGAGAAGCAAAAACAGCACAAGCAAAGACATTTTTTTTGTACTCCAGCTTCTCTCTTGTTGACGATGATGGTTTAGGTCATCTTGAAACCCTGCATCCTCTGTGAGATCAGTGAAAAACAAAGACACTAAACAATGAAAAACTATGGTACCGTGTAACATTTCTCGTGGTCGCATACAACTATGGAAACTTCATAAAGGTGAACATCACACGTTTCTTTGTATGGTAAAAATGAATACTACTACGATTACATAATGAATGAAAACTATATTACTTGCATCTGACGTAGTGTCGATTATGGTATGTCTTTCAAAGCAAATAGTTCAAGATAGTGAAAAGTTCATGCACCTGTTGGGGGGTTATGTGTATATATTGAACCTCATCGAGACTTTTCTCTGCACATTCAAACACAAAGTATGAGCAAAGAGAGAGAAGAGGAAGAAGATGGCAATGTTGGATTCTTTGAAGAAGTTCATCATCTTCATGGTTGGAGCACACCAGACTCAGGTTTTCCTCAAAGATTGCTGCATCACACCCGAAGAAGAAATGGAGATCGTTGCTCCTGTTATATCGCCCCCTTGGGGGTGGTACTGTCACAAATATAGCTATTGGCTTCTAATCTCAGTTCCGAGGGAAGCCCTTTTTTAGCTGCATTTTCTTTATCTGTTACTAATAGCCCGTGATCTCCAATGTATTCGCATGATTTAATCAATGATCCTCATTAAGCAATAAATGTATCTCTTCTTGTTCTTCATTGGAATGTCTGTGGCATGTATTGTTTTCTCATCTGAAAATAATTCTGATCATTGTAACCGTTTTGAATATTAAAACCATAGTTTGTTTTGGGTCTTGAACTAAACAGATCATGCCTGCAAGAAATACAAGCACGTGTTCTTTTATACGACGATATGCCAAATTTGGTAGGATTTATGTACACACATGATATAATAAAATACACCAAAATTCAGTTAGTTGTGATCCTGAAAATGCCTCTCGAGGCTTGCTCTACCAAACTTGGGGTTCCACCTCAGAATAATTGGCAATGAGGGGAACCACATGCAACTATACCACATTCGACACAGATGAAACAAACAGAGTCTAAATGCAGGACAAAAAAAGTGTATCGACAGTAATATAATTTGCAGACTTCATCACTGTGTAGGTTGATTAATTTGAACGATGAAGAAGCTAGCTAGCTAGGTAGCACAAAAAACAGTTGCGCAGTCGTCATAAATGAAGGAGTGTATGCAGTGAAAGCGAAACCAAAAAATAAGAAGTAGTAGTAGCAAGTAGTAGATTTGAATGATCACGAGAAACTTGGCTACAAGTATAAGTTTGTCCCTGTCAGTAGTAGTTACATACTACTGGTCGTCATACATTGCTACTACTACTACTCTTACACAGTTCGAGTTGCTCAACTAATACAAAATAAATATCACACATCTCACCACCACTACTATTACTGCTAATTAGCTTGTGAGATTGATGGATATGGCCAACTTGAATTTCAGTCTTTTCAGGCTCCGTTTCAGTATCAAACTACTTAGACTCGATATCTTTTCTGGTTTTATTTCTGGTAATAGTCTCCCTCGTATTGTGGAGCTTGTTGTAGGAGTTGATCTCCAGTTTTGTCCTTCCTAATGAAAATCGGATTTATCAAAAAAAAAAAAAAAAAAAAACTGATCCAACTTACTCCTTCTTTGGCACGAGAGAGTGCATGGCGTTGTTTTTTGTATTTTGAATTAACTATATTATAAATGATACTAAATAATAAAAGTAGCTGCATGCGTAAAGAAACGAGTACAACAACTCTTACACCGACGATCTTCCATGAATTACATTGAAGATCAAGGACGATAGAGAGACAGATAGAGAGAGAGAGAGGCGCATAGTTGACAGAAAGTGAAAGTTTGGTATCCACATTTTCCAACAAAACGCATTTGGCAGTGCAATTTTCATGTTTGTTTAAAAATAACACAAACTTAATTAAGGTTGATCAATTTTTTTTAATTACTTCGACGGTTAGAGACAATTCAATCCATACTGGATGCATGAAGTAACAAATATACTAATCATTGAGGTATCGTGTTTGAGCAGCCCCGTTGTTAGGATATAATAGGATTTCTTAAGTTGTAACAAAGAAAAAGTTAAAAGTGAAACTACAACTTCTGTAAAAGGCACTTTCAAGATAAGCTAAGTAAATCTGATCAAATGTAGGGCAGTTTTAAAATATACAGCATAAATGGTAACAACCCTTCGTACAAAACCGTCGTTTCCGCTTATGCTTACGACACTAATGTTGAATCGCCTTTAACCAGTTCCTTTAACGCCGATTGCTACAATTGTCGGGTGTTTGCACGAGGATCCTGTTAGGAAGATCCCATGATATACCTGTAACAGAGAATAAGAACAAGAACAGTGCACAGAGAGATTTGAGAGTAAGTGTAGGGGAAGAGTAAGCTCTTGCTAATTGTCTAAGAGAGAGACAGTATGATAATTAGTAAAAGATCTGAGAGCTTCCGAAGAAGGCCAACGTTCCTATATATAGGGCATAAGAGTGACCGTTACGAGGGGTTTATGCTTCTGCAAGTGACGGCTATATATCCGCCTCGTAACGGCACGTTCACCCGTATATATAGGGCACGTTACACGATCGTCCGTATATGTAGGGATCATTCAAACAGTCGACCGCATATATAGGACACGTTACACGATCATTAAATCTCTCAAACAATTAACAAGGGTCGCGCGCAAGTATGGTCATGGCTCGCGCGCGCTGAGCCTTACTCTGACCTCCAAGCCACTTGAACCCTACAACTCCCGCGCGGTTAGTTTTGAGGGCGACCCTGTCTCACAGCCCCCATATGAATAAGTGCGAATATAAAGGTAATGATAGAGTAGTAGTGGAGTACCGTCAAACCTCCTGGATGGCTGCCACGTGGATGGTGATCAACCTGCCTGGGATGCACTATCTACATCGGGAAAGACAGTTTTTCTAGTAGTGAACTACAGAAAATTGCTGACATGTATTTATACATGTATGCGCAAGCGCGCGGTCAATGTAACAAAAATGAGTATTAGGACTTGAGTGATCGTTTTATTAGTGCAATTTTATTTCATGATTAATCTGAAACTTAATTTAAAGAGTTAAACATGAGGAGTAGTTCGATTGGTTTGGCTACTAGATTAGTTGTAGAAAGTAAATAAGTAAAAAAGAAATCAGTTTGGTAATGTTGTTAGAGAATTGTATTTTGGGCTTAAGAATTTGTTGGAAAGGCTAGGCCGCCTCAGGATCCTCTAGAGTTCTTTAGCGTTTCTGGAAAATTATAAAAACGCACAATCTCTTATTCTAGTTATGTCACGTAATCTGCTAGTGTAATCTCCTCTCGGTCTCATTCATGTTTTCCTGACTCTGTATATTTTCGGGTGCTCGGTCCACCTAGATCTGCAGATTCGTTCTAAATCTGCTAAGGTCGTTAGATCTCCTCTCGGCCTCACTCAATTTCTATAACAGTCGGTCTGTCTGTTTAGGCTATTGTAACACACTTCGTCTCTCGACCTATCATAATACGGGAATGAATACTGTAGTCCCTAACCTAATACGGCCGCTCTCACGCACTAGTCTAGATCTGTAGTACTCCTGGTTAATCACTCAGTTAGTACATGGGAATGAAATTAAAGCCAGTAAACTAAGTATAACGTGAAACTGTATTAAGATCTGATAATCATGACTTCATAGAAACAATCCGGTGAGCATAAATTGAAACCAAGGTTCACTGAGTACCATAGGTAAAGTGTTTAGCTGCTATATGACATAATAAACATACTAATTTTCATAAGCTAGAGAGAAAAGAAGGAGATTCAATTGATAATATCAAGACCATGTGATTCGCCAATGCTTCGAAGCCTCATCCAAAAGTATTGAGTGATCTATGATACTTCTTGCTCATTTTGAAAAGTTTGTATGAATATTGTCTAGGTCTTCTTGGTTGACTTCTAGTAATTACAATATTTATCATGCGTTTGTATCCCTAAAATCTCATAGGATTACGTTTGAACGCCGGAGGCCTTGCGTTTGAACGCAATTAGCAAGAATTGACTTCCAGACTTTGCCAATTTTTATCATCTATGCTCTCCACTGCCTTTGAATGCAGTCTGACATGCATTTGGACGCAGTCAGTGCTTAATTCCACTTCTTTTTCTTTCTTGACTGCGTTTGAGCACAAACAGTGTAGTTTCCTTGAGCCGCTTTCCTCTCTAATTGCGCGTGGGTGCTGAGATCCATCCGTTTGAACGCAATCAAAACCTTCTCAAGTCTTTGATTTCCCCTGGCTGCCTTTAGACGCAGTCAGGCCTCCGTTTGAGCGCATTCAGCAGCTTTGCCTTCCTCTTTTCATTGCTCGCCTTGGTCAAATCCTTTCCGGAGTGATTCTAGTGTTTTCCAAAGATCTTTCGTTCCTGTTCTTGCACACAAAAACAAGAAAAACTTGCGATCATATCCAAATATACATGAAAATAGTGCAAAATCACTTGAAAATCACAATAATAGCTCAAATGCATATAACGTGCATTACCAAGATTTTTCAGGCTAAACTAGGCTCAAGCTTATGGAATTCTAGGCAGTTTTATCTAAAGTAAGCCCCACAGTAACTCTTAACTGGGAGTTATCATTTGCCCAGGCGATGACCTTAGAAGATCGAAGGTTGTGAGATTTTCTGGTAAGCGAAAATTTCTATACACATACAAGTTGTGGGAAACAACAAAAATTAAGTGGAGAAAAGACGGTAAGATTCTTGAATTTTCAATGCAAGTTACGTACATTTGTAAAATGTTTCTCTTTCTAGGAAACTACCTATGCCGCGTGTTACATATGTTTGTTAATATTGACAATTTCCAATAATGAGGAGATACGTCGTGCATTATTTAAAACAGTGGGGTTTTTTTTGTGCCTCAGCTTGACCCATGTTAGAGGTAAATGCACCTTAGACTAGTCAAGTCCTTTGACCGGCTATTTCGACTCGTCTCTTAGACAGTTTTGAATCGTCTCAATCGGTTTTCAAAGTTTTCGACGTGCTGATGTAGCATTCCCTTGTGTTTTATGTGATATTTTATTTCGTACATGGTACAGCCATGTGCGCTATCATCCATCCCTACTACTAAAATATTAGGAACTGGTCCAAGTCGATTCAAACCTGTCTCAAAGTTGAGCCAAAATAGCTGATCAAAGGACTTGAACGGTCTAGGGTCAAAAGAATTGGTCAATCAATCATGAAAGCCCAAGAAGGAGTCACAACCGATGAGAGCCTATTGGAGTTGTGCGGAAGCCACTGAAGTCGGGCGGAACTGGATTCAGTTGGACGATCACTTAGAATTCGACGCTAAGTTCAAGTTGAAAGGATATTGGTGGGATCTGAAATGGCTGGTGGAGAGTTGAGAAAATATAAGCAATTGCAACGGCCAAGGCAACTCATATGGGAGCCACGCATGAACCACCAAGTTGTACACGTAATAAGAGATGTTGATACGTGGAGGTGGGTCATACAAACTTCAGACAGCGCATGGGAGCGTGTTCGACCTATTTTTTTGTGAAACTGTCGGGATGGGGTCGATGTTTGATTTCGATTCAAGTGGACTAAGTAGTGAGACCGTTTGATAATCAGTAGATGTTCAAGTATGAACCATACCGAGACCAATTCCATCTTCGGCTAGTGGTCATGCTGCAAACTAGGGGTGTAAAGAAAATCGAAGATTAGAATTTGATATGAACCTAATAAATTTACAATTTCAATTACACTAATTAGCAACAAATGTATACTTGCATGAGCTTCTGGATTCAAAGCCAATAGACAATAAATATGTAAGCTTAAAAAATAATACACTCTGAAGTCACATCCTGTTTATCTTTAAAGTTGGAGAGTAGGTACCTTTCGAGTCGGGGTTCAAATCTTTTCTTTTTTTTCTTTTCTTTTTTTTCCTTATTTTGTGAGAAAAGAGTTCAACCTTTTTGAACATACTAGTGTGCAAGGCAACTCACCCTAACAAACAAAGTGATGAACTTCGAACTTTTAGTGTAAAAGTAAGATAAAAGAAAATATGATTTTTTTTTAGAGGATTTTCAGGAGGGGGAGAGAGTGTGATGTAACGCAAAAAGTAGTCCAAATCTCCAAATAACAACAAAATGGAAAACGAGGATAGAGCTGTACAAACGTAACGTTCCAAACCCAGAACCCAAAATAAAAACCCAACCAAACAAGAAGAAGAAGAAGATACACACACACCACCAACAACCTCAACTCTCTCTCAATCTCTCTGCAACTCTCTCTCTCACTCTCTAGTGATGTTACCAGGAGGCCTAAACGCCTCTATGTGGATGGAAGACAGAGGAGGAGTGACCGAAGAAACCCATTCCTGGTCTCAAAACAACAACAACAACAACAATAGCGGATTAGACAAGCAAGACGAAATGACTTCACTCTCCTCCTTCAAAACCATCCTCGGAGGCGGTCTAGCCGAAGAAGACAACTGGGTTTTCACCGCAAACTCCATTCTCCAGAACCACCAAAACGACGCCGTCTTCCCACCCAATTTCGCCGACAACCACCACATGATGTTACCCTCCGTCGACTCCTCCGCTTCTTGCTCGCCGTCGTCCGTCTCGGCTTTCACCAATCTGGACCCAAATCAGGTACTCCACCACTACTTCCTCCCTCCCAAACCCACCATCAATTCCATGATTAACAACAACCCATTAGAGGGAAATTTCAATTTAGCCTCCGAAAATGGGTTTCTCACGAACCAATCTCAGTTGGGTCGTGGGGTTTTGACTGGTTTCGCCGATTTGAGCCCTCAATCTCAGATGGGTTCTCCGTCTTTGACCTCTAATCCGCATTTCAACGCCACCCACTTGCTCAATTTCACCCAAAACCACCGTCCGGCGACGACGGCGAATTTCGGGTTTCCGGGTTTTTCCGGCGACCCGAATTCGTTGTTTCTCAATAGGTCTAAGATGCTGAAACCCCTTGAGAATCTGGACTCAATTGCAGCTCAGCCGACTCTTTTCCAGAAGAGGGCTGCTCTGAGGAGGAATTTGGCTAACAGTAGTGGGTCCAATTTGGGGGTTTTGGGGGGGTCTGAGAGTGGGCCCAGCTCTGAAGCTGTGAATGACAAGAGCTACAACAATGGGGATGATGGTGAGGATGTGAGTATTGATGGGTCTGGGTTCAATTATGATTCTGATGAGTTCTTGGAGAATATCAAGGTTGAAGATGGTGGCAAGAATGGAGGGACTAGTTCGAATGGCGGCAATAGTACTGTGACTGCTGGTGGTGGTGGTGGTGGTGGTGGTGGGGGTGGTGAGAAGGGGAAGAAGAAGAAGGGTTTGCCGGCGAAGAACTTGATGGCGGAGCGCCGCCGCCGGAAGAAGCTCAATGATAGGCTCTACATGCTCAGATCAGTTGTCCCCAAAATCAGCAAGGTGAGATTTCAGATTAAGAATGTTCTTTACATCAATTTCATGTGATTTTAAATTTACTTTTTATCATTGCTATGATGTTTAACATTATATGCCTTCACGGTTCAAGAATATGCACAGATACATGCCATGATGAAGAAAATGTTTAGTTCATTTGGTGTAGATCTTTGATCCGAATAGAACACGGTGTTTTCAGCCTTAATCATAGTTGATTACAAGATCCTTTTTTCGCTTTGTGTGGTCCGAAAAGGGTTGCCAATTAAATGTCGATGTTGGGCATTAAATTTTTTCACATGATTCCTGCTTGGGGGGCTTTAAAGAGATGGGCAAATGGTATTTATCTGGATACATACTGGAAAAATGGAATTACGTTATGCAGGGACCGATGCGTTATAACGTACGTATATATATGTATGATGACAACCGGAAAAAAGTGAACCGTTATGAATATTACTTGTTCTCTGGCACACTGCAGGCTAGCATTAAATTGAATTCAATGCATTCATCTGCTTAGAGTAGTTTGATTTTGTTCGAAATTCTGTTTCTGTCGTTATCTGTGCCTTAGAAATGTTTTCCGGCAAATAAACCCTCGCTTGTTCTAGCTGTCCACTCATTCCTCGCATAATGTAAAAAAACGCACTCATTACTCGCATAACGTATAAAAAACAAAAATAAAGGGAATTTTCTCGTGCCTCTTGTTAACCAACGGTAGCTGGAATTTACTGGTTAGTAGCTCAATGAAAATAGTTGGAATCTCACCTTATCGATTACTGATCTTAATGAAACACTCATTACTCGCATGACGTATAACAAAACAAAAAATAAAGAGAATTTTCTCGTGCTTCTTGTAAACTAACGGTTGCTGGAATTTACTGGTTATTAGTTCAAAGAAAATAGTTGGAATCTCACCTTATCAATGGCTGATCTTTATGAAACCCTAAGCATGATCACTGTATTTTCTGTCGAACTGCTTTTTTCACTGTTCACTCGGATGGGGCATGCTTATATTTGGCATATAAAATGTTCAAAGCCTACGAACAACTAATACGTAAAGCTGGTACAAATTCCGGGTTAAAAAATGCTCATGTTCAGAAACAACTTATAGTTAGGGCTTGACTAGAGCAAGGTAGACAAAAGGGGGAAACCGGGGTACTTAACTCTCATGAACCATTATGTGGCTGATAAGTTATTTTTTATTCCCTACAACTTTCTATTTTGGTTGTTAGATGCATCAGCGACTGCTATTGTATAATGTTTGATGCTGGAGTTTTGCTACATGGTGTGTGAGACAGATGGATAGGGCTTCGATTCTTGGGGATGCGGTTGAATACTTGAAGGAGCTTTTGCAGAAGATCAATGAGCTTCACAATGAACTGGAGTCAAATCCTCCGCCTGCTTCTTCAGTGACACCTAGCCCAACAAGCCTCTACCCTATGACGCCTACCTCAACATCCTTGTCTGGCCGCGTCAAGGAGGAGCTTTATCCAACACCACCAATGATGAGTCCAAATGGACAACCAACAAGGGTAAGTAGACAATCATGTTAATACATTGCTCGTGCACTTTAATAGAGCATTTTGTTCGATTTTTCAGTTATATGATGGTTGCACTAGTGAAGCAAGAGATTAACACATTTCATGTTGCTGGGTTCTGCAGGTAGAAGTGAGATTGAGAGAAGGGAGAGCTGTGAACATCCACATGTTCTGTAGCCGTAGACCTGGTCTGTTGCTGTCAACCATGAGGGCTTTGGATAGCCTTGGATTGGATGTCCAACAAGCTGTTATCAGCTGCTTCAATGGTTTTGCATTGGATATCTTCCGTGCTGAGGTAAATTTCATCTTTACCGTCCTCTAAATGATCTTGTTATTGTTGTTCAAATGGTATAAAAAGAATCATAAAAATGATATGAAAAAAAAAAAATCTCAATGTTTATTAGTGGGTGCTACCACATCTCCCCTCTTTAGAAAATTTATGCTCTTTAAATCTTAGGCATCTAGGGTTGAACTAGCAGTGATTGGCATGGTTAATTACCTAAATCTGTATGCTTCTTTCACAACCTTCCCATTAAAAATGACGACGAGTGGGTTGATTTTCTCTCTATGCGCCACAAATGTCCGGTACGCAAGATTTTCTTGGGACAAAGGGTATTAGGCATTGCCAGCAAAGTTTGTAAGAAAACAAGAGCTATCAAGTTTTTTGCTGTTATTGGAGTAAAGCTAGTGATCTAGTTATTGGAGTAAAGCTAATTATTTAGTTATTGGAGTAAAGTTTGTAAGAAAACATGGTTAATTATTTAGTTATTGGAGTAAAGCTAGTGATCTAAAAAAGGCAAACACTAACTGCATCTGGGGTTTTCTGTAACAGCAATGTAAGGAAAGTCCAGAGGTTCACCCGGATGAGATCAAAGCAGTGCTCCTGGATTCAGCTGGCTTGCTGCCGTGATGATGATCTCTCTCCCTTTGTCAAAAATCAATTCAGCCGCTGGCGGTTTCTGTGAAGCGTTGTTGTTGGAGAAAACTGATCGTGGGGCTATTTCCTTAGAATCAATCAGATTAGCTGACAGCCTCTGCATCTAGCTGCTCATCTTTGGAAATTTAGTAGATTTTCTCTCTCTCTCTCTCTCTCTCTCTCTCTCTCTCTCTCTCTCTCTCTCTCTCTCTCTCTCTCTCTCTCTCTCTCTCTCTCTCTCTCTGTAGTAGTATGTTGTAGACTTGTGCTTTTGCAGTAATTTATGTTGTGAACTCCTCTGTTTGAATGGCCAAGTTTATTGTGTTTCCTTGTCATGTTTGATTTCATTTTCTTTTAGCATTTCCGTACCCCATAGCATCACGAAAGCAGTGGCGAAGAATCAAACTCTAGCTCGTGGTGTATCTGTGTTGCCATTTCCTAAGTTGAAGTGCTTGGTGGCTTTATAACATTCTTGAGCCCTCAAGAGTTAAGAGGCTCATTTGTTAACTGCATTTGGGATGAAGACAATTTTATTGTTCTCTAAAAAAGATAAGTTGATTAGCCCAACCAAATATGCCATAAAGTGGAAGAAAAAATGGTAGCTCAAGGATTCTAAGCCCAGTCCTATTTAGGTCCAAACCAGTCCAACCTAAATCCGATCAGCCCTCCCATGCCAGGTCTTAGGAACACCGAGGAGGATACCATAACCAATTTTTTATGAAACTTTGGCATTGGAGCCATGATATTCATCTTTGATTCTACTTGTGTATGAATTTGCATGTTGACCGGCCTGGTCACGTAGAGGGCGCCATAATGTTATGTTTCCAACATAACTGTGGCAACCAAGGGAAAATAGAAAGTAACTAAATGGGGCAGGAAAGTCTTTTTGCCGATCAGGCATGATGTGACGAAAACAGGTTCGGGTCGTTCCAGCCGGTTGTTAGGCCGTTAGGCTAGCAAACTCAGTTTGTTATCTTCAAGAGTTCTTCCCCAAATTGTATATGTAGATTTGGGTATTTTGCCATCCATGAATGAAATTACAATTATTCTCTCGATCTCTCTCGGCTATCTTTCCTATTATGTTCATCAACAATTAACCAGTAGTTGTAATTTGCAGTTTCACCATTGTTAGGGTTTCAAACAGTTGTTTAAGCTCTTCTTAAGAAAGTTCATTTTGGTGTTCTTTGATGACATTTTGGTACATAGTAAGACTGTGAAGGATCATGAGCACCATTTGCAGCAAACCTTAGACACTAGGCATTATAAGAACACCAATGCTTGGAGGTATATTTGAGATGTACCTGACACTATGAGGCAGCATAAGAACACCAAACAAAGCTTATGCTTTACCTGAGCAAATTGTATCTGACAGAGATCATATCTTCCTCAGTGCATTCGGAACTGAGTTACTCAGCAATTTGGGTACAAAGATTCTAGTGCTTATAACCCTCAATGTGATGGTCAGACAGAGAGTGAACAAATGCTTGGAGGTATATATTTGGGATGTATGGTTGCTCATAGACCTAAGAATTGGCATAAGTGGTTGACACTGGCTAAGCATTGGTTAAACAATCATTCCCAGACAGCCTTGCAGATGTCCCCTTTTGAGGCTATTATATGGTTATGAGGCACTTATGGTGAACTTCCAGCATATTGAGAAAGTGGCTGATGTGAGTGTTCAAGCATTCATTCAATAGAGAGCTGCTTTAGTTCAGCTGCTCAACGACAATCTGGTGAAAGCTCAAAGCAGGATGAAGCAGAATGCTGATAAAAGAAGGGTAGAAAGAAGTTTTGATGAACGGGTGCGGGTATACTTGAATCTCAAGCCTTATAGATAGATTAATGTGGCTCATAGGCCTAATTCGAAGCTGACACCTAAGTTTTATGGTCTATTTAGGATTGTTAAGAAAAATGGAAGAGTTGCTCACATACTAGAATTACCTACTACATCCAGAATCCAGCCAGTGTTCCATGTGTCTCAGCTCAAGAAGTGTATTGGAGAGCATTGTCAAATGGACAGCAATTTGTCTGGTGTTGATACAGAAGGCCAAATGCAGGAAGAGCGGAGCCCGTAGCAGTTTTGGACCACAGGCTAGTCAAGAGGAAAAATGCTGGAGTGGTGCAACAATTAATTCAATGAAGCAATTCTTCACCTCAGAGGCCACTTTGGAGGAATATGAGATGGTCCAAGGGAGAATTTCTCAGTTTGATCCAGCCACATCACTAAGGAGCAGTTTTGGATTCTGGATATACCAAATGAGCAGTAAAATTTTACCATGAGAACAGTAACTCTTGAAGCAGCAGTTACCGTACGATCAAGAAGTAGAAGGGAGCGGCCATCATTGATATGAAATAAACGTTGGGTTTTTAACTTTAGTGTAATCGCGCTGTTTGCATTAAGGGGGTGGAATGTTGTGTTTCCAACGTAACCCTGGCAACCAAGAGGAAATAGAAAGTAAGTAAAGGGCAGAAACAACTTTTACGCGAAGGGAGCGTAGTCAGGCATGATGTGGCAGAAGCTCGTTCCAGCAGGTTGTTGTGCCGTTAGGCTAACAAACTCAGTTCGTTATCTTCTAGAGTTCTTCCCCGAATTGTGTATAACCCATAAATGGGAATTTCGTCATTCGTGAATGAGATTACAGTTCTTCTCTCCTTTCTCTCCTACTCTCTCTCGTCTGTCTTTCTGCAATGTTTCGCTCATCAACAATTAATCAGTAGCTGTAACGGACATTTCCGCCATTGTTAGAGTTTCAAACAACGCAATCCTAACACAGCCTCAAGTTGCCGATGCATTTTGAAAACTACAGTTTCATTCATTTTATAGACAGAAGACAAAAAATAGGAGCCCATGGTTTCATTCATTATAGACAGCAGAAGAAAAAAAAAAAAAATCATGAACATGCCCCCTCTCGGTAAGGAAGATGAAAAGGAAACCGGACAACAAGCAGCAGTAATGGACTGCATGTTCCATTATGCTAAAGCTGCCACTCGAATCTGACAAGTCATCCAAACACAAAATTTAGGACATTTTACCATACCCAAAAAAGCCCGAAGCTCATCATGTATTGAACAAAGGATAACGCGATGACGGCGATCTTCTATACATCATGCAAACGTCTGCATTTGCCTATCTTTACGCATTCACTGTTATGCCGCATTACTCCATAGTATAATAAAGGCAACAAGTCGACTACCTACTAATGATACTCTAGCACAAGACTCTTCTAATAATTACATTCCCCACGAGACAAAAACGCTAGATGATGATGGTCTTCTCAGAACGAGAAGAGCCAAGGGAGATCAGTCTTCTTCACTTGTCTTCTAAGCCTTCTCCAAACGATGAAGCTTCCTCACTTCTGGAGTTCAAGGTCCCCGGGTTCATTCGCTGAACTTCTTCCCTTCTGTAGATGAAGATCTTCCTCACCATGTCACAGAACTCCCTGTTTGAGAAATAATAGCGAGAAACAGTAGGTAAGACCATACATGTGATTCAAAAGTAAAGGATAATGTGTAACGAATGTAAATGAGTTCTTACGGCCATGGGTCGTCTCCGGCAAGCATCATATCATCCTCATCATCTGTATACACCACCAACCAATCACTGTTCCGAGCCTTCAGTTCACCATTGAAGTCAAACAATTGATCCAATTCCGCGGTCAACTCTTCATAGCTACTGAACCTGGAAAGGTCCACCGACCTACCAAGGGCAACACCCTGCTTGTGAACCTGAAAGCAAACACCACGATTCAGAAGTTATTCTACAAAATTTCTCAAACAACTACCATTATATTGTGGACACTGAGGCTCTGGTTGGTTCGCAGAATAAATGTTTCACAAGGGAAAATATTCTACACTTAAAATAGTGTGTGAAAAAGTTTTCTCAGCAATTATTTTCTGATGTTTGGTTGACACTTGCTAAAACACCGGGCCGTGACGGCAGTGGCAGTGATTGGTAGCGGTGAAGGTGGGTGGCGGGGATGGGTCGTGGTGGAGGAGGGTGGTAGTGGTGGTCATTGGTGGAGGAGGTGTTAGTAAGAGTTATTGTTGTGCTCCTTCACTCTCCGGAAAATGGCTTACGGATTTGAAATGTGTAAATCATTTTACATCATTTGAGGGAAAACATTTTACAGGAAAATATTTTACCTCCAACCAAACAGCACCAAAACACCAAAACAAGGGAGAACATTTAAAGGAAAATGTTTTACCACCAACCAAAAAAAAAGTTGAAAGTAATAGGTCCAAACCTTGGTGCAACTCCTACATGAACCACTCTGCGCTCTGCTAGGCTGATCCCTGGCTGGTAAGGAGCTTTTAAGTGATGCTGAATCCTTCTGGACAGGCTCACTTGTTAGTGATATACCAAAAAGTTTGCAGTTCCCATCTTTTGGCTTCATCGTCTCGTGATATGAGGGCACCGAACTGGGAACCTGCTCCCTCGAGTGAGACATCTGAAGAAATGACGGTGGAGGCCTCATCCAAGTTCCTTGCTGCTGCTGAGAATTGTGAAGAGGAGACGAAGGATACTCACAAAAACCAGAATACCTACTACTCTCGCATGTCTGACGAGGTACATCACTGGTTTGTGCACGAGGTTTCATGGCAGATCCTAGCAAGTCAAGCGAGAGAGATGGAGGTGCAACAGACCAATTGCTCATAAAGCTGAACTTGCCACCCTCATCGGGGAAATTGAGTTGAATCGGCTGAACTGCACTTGAATTGCCAGAGGATCTCCATAACTCATTGGGAGGGTTTGCTTGCATCCTCAAACCTGGAACTGGCGACCACATATCTGATCTCTGTCTTTGTGAAGGAGAAGCCACTTCAGTCCTCTCATCATCCAATAATGTCCTTGACCGTACAACTGGTCTGTCAGAAGAATCTGACGCGTTAGACTCTGCTAAAGTGCCTCTCAAGGTCGAAACATCTTGACCTTGCAAGACCCTCGGGTTTCCATTCGCTGGTGAAGAGTCTAAGTTTGGCTTAGATGGACCTATATGAAATTGTAACATCCAAGATCAACATGATTACTGAAGAAATGTGACAGAACCAACATAAGAACTCAGTCAGTAGCATACCTTCTCTTGTGAGACCAGAGGAACTGGGTGAAGAAGGCACCATACTTGGCCGAGGCCTTTTGGGTCTAGACACCAGAGGGGAGTTGAGTGCAGGAGGAGCTGAAGCAGGTTCTATGTTCCACGGAGAGACTCTTTCCGGACGAGGAGTTGTTGAACTTTCATCCCACCTTACCTACAAAAGCAATGCAGCTATAAGCTTTAGCTGGCTTCGTAACAGCACGAACTTCTCTACTAAGGACACGTTAATACCTTAAGACACCTCCATTTAGATTCCGGCCACCTTTTTGGATCAGAATCTTCAACTCCAACGATTGTTCCAAGAAACCTTCGTTAACAAATTTTTTTTAAAAAAAAAAAAAAAAAAAAAAAAAAAAAAAAAAAAAAAAAAAAAAAAAACTAAATTAGTTCTTCAGTAATTAATGGAGCCACAAAATTTATATGCCGAGAACTGCTAGTTTATCTTAGTTTATCAGAAATCTCGCAACAAGATGAAATCAGCAATTTAATGTGGGCTCACCTCTGTTCCGGAGCTTCTTCACCTTCAAATCTCATCCGGAATCTCATCCCTATAGAATAATCACCTTTTATAGAATCCATGTACTGTTTGTAAGGAACAATAAATTCTGCAGGGCTCGTCCTGTAACAGAAAGTTGCATGGATTCAGAATTACCCAACATGTAGCTTACTATCAATTTTGTTTTGAGGTCCTTCTTTACAAGGCTATACTTTCAAAGAGTTAACAAAACTAATACTCTGCAATCAAATAACAGGGAAATGATCCAGTAGACGTACTGTCTGTGCGGCAGACAGGGATACACAGACATGGACTATAGTGAAATATATACATAGGCATTTAGAAACTACAACATGAGAACTTCTTAGCACTAGCTAAACCAATGAGTGTAAGCAACATAAGCGACGCAGTAATACGAGCATACTCTCTAGAAAACAGTAATTATTCAGGAAAAAGTTGAGGACCACAAAACTTGCACTAAGAAAACCTTCAAGTTTAGGCAATGATGAAACAGCATTGAGAACCATTTGACATTTGAGAAACAAATGGCTAGGCATGGAATACAGACCTTGGCTTGTAGAAGACTGTGAAAAATGTCCCTGTCGAGTACGCATGCCAAGCGGTTGCGAGTACACCAAGATGCATACTGTGGCTGGATATGACAGACGACGGGACATTACCTTGGTGTCTCATAGCACGTCTTACTCCAACACGGAGTTCATCATTTTCACCTCTGGAAGTAAAAACATCATAATAGTCTCACATGTGAGTAAGCAGATAATAGCAAGAAATTTTTAGCTATCAAGTGTGAGGGAAGTTGCAAACCTTAAAAATATAAAAGCATCCCCTGCAACAAGCTTCTTAGAGCTTACAAAGACACTCCAACCACTTTGAAGCAGGTGCCTTCGCGGTTGACCTGGCACCCAGAGCTGGTTAATTCTTACGCTATATAACCGTAAACAAGTAACGAGAGAAGATTACAAAAAAAAAAAAAAAAAAACAAAAAAAAAACAAAAAAAAAAAAAAAAACAAAAACAAAATTCAGTGCAACTATATAAACTACCAAATCACGTAAGCCTTGTGCAGAAACCATGGGATACAATCATAAAACCGGGCATCGTTGAAGGCCAACACATGTATCACCTTTACTTCCAAATACCACATTTATATGTTCTACCCTTAAGTCATGCCGAATTAGCAGTTCAGTCGTACAAGGAACTAATAATATCATGTTGACCCCGAGATAATGCAGAAACAATATATACTGATGTCGCAAATTAAAAATTGGCACAGGAGCACAACTCGTGTAATCAGAGCAAACAATGAAACTAAACTTGCAACTATCAAGCAGAGACCCAACAAAGCATACATAAGGTTGTAGATCGCTGACTGACTTGACAGCTCCGATAAACAGGCCAAGTCAATCATTTTGAAGTATTAGACAGTAACACTGCAAATTGAAGAGCACAATAAAGTTCCACCACAAACTTGTTGCACGCACAACAATCTCATAACATATAGGAATCTCCAGTTTGATGATCCTATTTGCTAATGCATCTGACACAGTCACCATTGATGTCTTGTGATTGGTAACTAAATTTATCCCGATGAGAGAATCATAAGAGTAAGAAAATTAATAATTCTCCCACACTAGGGTTCTAGGAATCGGAGACCACATTTTTTTTAGACTACGAAACCACATATTTTAAAAAAATTGTTTTAGGTTGTGTTTGGTAACCAGGATTTGGATTTGAATTTTGATTTCAAATTCAGAAATTTCAAATTCTGGAATTTGAAATACAGAGGGATTTGAATTCCTCTGTTTGGACATTATTAATAATCTAGAATTTGAAATCTTAAATTTGAAATCTTTTGTTTGGATACCTTACTCTAAAAGCTAGATTTGAATTCCGATTCACATTTGCCACAATCTAAAAAAGATATGTTTCACAAATGTTAACAACAATATTTTTAGACATGAAAGACAGTTACTCACTTGCTATAGTGTCAAAACAGTTTCATAGATGTCGGCACCAACATTCACTCGCTATAATTTCACAAGTGGCGCATGCGCCGAAAATTCAAAGAAACATATTCAATCAAGCAAATTCGCAGTTCAGTAACGACAATAAGCTTGTGAAATTACGAAACAACAACGAAAGCAGCAAGCAAATATATTCAGCAAACTTAACATGTACAAACACAAACCCTTTTTCTTCTTCTTCTCATTAATAATCAGTCAAAGCCCTTGTTGACTCCTCCCCTTTTTCTCCCTCAACACAAACACAAACCCTTCCATTTCTCCTCCTATATTTATCAGCCTCCACCCCCTTTTCTCTCATCTAGGTCCCCCAAATTCAGTCCCTTTCGCCTCACAGAGACCTCAATTATTGAAACACTCATTGCATATGGCGCCGAATTGCAAGTCTGCAGCTGTCAAGATGGACGGCAGCGTCAAGGAATCGCCTTTCAGGGGTGTACGGAAGAGGCCGTGTGGGAGGTACGCCGCCGAGATCAGAGATCCGGCGAGGAATCCGGGTTTGGCTGGGGACGTTCGATACGGCGGAGGAGGCGGCCAGAGCCTATGATGCCGCCGCCAGAGAGTTCCGCGGTGTCAAGGCCAAGAAAAATCAAACGGTGGTGGTGGTGGTGGGAAGGGATGTCGCCGCCGCTGATGGGTGAGTATTCGCCGGCGCTAGATCTGAGCATGGGACGCGTCGGGGGATTCGGGACCACCCTGTGATGAGGGTCACGATTCAGCAAACCCATATACAATTCTCTCCAGTTAGCGGCGTTATGCCTCCGGCATATCATGATCAGACCATCGCCTGTGAGTTGCTTCTCTTGCAGGAAGAGGAATAAATTGAAATGACAGGGTCTGAGTTCGGAATTGAAATCCATCACTTAAAGGCACGCGAAATCCACTATGGATTTGGGCCAAATCAAATCTTATGACATTATAAGGATCCAAACAGTGGATTTGGGCCCAAATCTCACCAAATCCAAATCCGGGCCCAAATCATGGTGTATCCAAACAGACTGTTAAGGAATTCTACATTAACTACAACTTTTTTAACACGTACAGTTTTAGATATTTAAAACTGAGTTCCCCTAAGAAATTCGAGTTCCTGAAATGAAATAAAGCGTTTCAAATTACTAACGGTCTTCAAATTGGAAAATTGGGGAACTCAAATATAAGGAGGCATGGAAATGAGAATGTTACAGCATTACCCTCTTATTTTCACAAATTGATATTTTAGAGTCAATAAATTCTTATCTTGCAACATTCTTCACATCACCGTAAGAAGTTAAAAATTCCATACTGCTCTATGTCGAAGAGAAAGGATAATTTCGTTATGGTCTACCCTTTTGTTTACTGGTACAAGGCTTTTTTAAAAGGATGACGAGGTTAAACCGTTCCAAAGGAAAAGGTCGAGACTCGTCGTCACTTTTTCTTTTTTTTTTTTTTTTTGCCCCATTACTTTTTGAGACATGGTGGGAACTGGGAGGTATTGTATAAATAGATCATACAGATTTATTCCAGAATGAGCATCATGCTTCTTTTGTTTGTCAACATATGAACGTTTTGTAATCCAAAGATACCAAACATTTGCCATATAAAAGAGGCCAGGTCGTGATTAACCAGCCCCACCGAACCTCGTCCTATAAAAGTTCAGGGCTCAAACATTGCCCTCATGCAATGGTGATCATCTAAAAGTAAGCCACATCTTTCACAATCCCACAAAGACAAAACAATAACAAAAGTAAGACAAAGAAATTACCTCGGAAAATATGCTTGAAGCGCCACTCATTTCCATGCAAATCTTTTGCTACCAGCTCTTGGGTTGGAGGTTGCTGAGACATATCCTGTCAAACAAGAAACCAGAAACATGAGACTCATCTAAACAATCAAAACTAGAACATGACGAGATTGTGCAAGTGGCCTCACCAGAGGAGGAAGACATTCATCAGCGTGTCTTCTTAGAACTGAAAATCCACCATGAGTGCTTGTATCTGAGGCTGTTAGAGTCTTGCAAAATGAATCCACTTTACAGTTCTGTGGAGCTGGCGCCAACGGTTCCTCCTCCACCTCATTCTCATTTTCCTAGAATCCAAAACATTGAATAGTAAAAAATTCAATTCCATGTCACGTGACTCAAGTTCACCAGCTTTCTATTAGCGCTAAAATTCAATGTTATGATAGGATACAATATGACGCAACTTACTTTCAGAGGAAGCAGAGTTATGTGCGCAAAAACCTCGTCCGAGTCCACTTCAGCCTGTACACGTTTCATCCAAGGAAAGAACAACCACAGTCAAACCATTGACCGGCAAAACCAAACAACTCACGGTCACCAAAATTCTCGAGAAATTGACATTAATTACCTTGAGCCTAACATCAACCACGCGGCAAAGGACCTTTGACGGAAGATTATACTGAGGCATCTCCTGATTCGATACCTGATTAGTCGACGCCTCCACCTAATCAATTAATCACACATAGTTACATACCATCATTAGTTTCCTTCATTAACATAACAACACATATAGAAACCATACACCATTCTCAAATCACTAGTTCATATTCATACTCATACATGCTAATTTAACCTGCTCAAAATTCCTCAAAATTGAAATTAAGACGCAATAAATTCTCGAAATTGAAACAAATTTTAGCAAGTGAAGAAATGAGAGAATGTTTAACCTGCTCGATATGGCCCTGGGGAAAGTAGAAGACCTTCTCGCCTTCTCGAGGCACAGTCACGAGCGGACCAGCACAAGCACGCCAAAGCTCCGTATACAGCCCCGTCGTCTCCATCTCGTCTGCACAAAAAACAGTCAACAAAACCACAAATTAGAGCAAAATCAACAGTCGAAAGAAGCTGAAAAGCCAGTGAAGAGCAAAATCACCTCGCCGGACGCCGCCGGAGCAGTGCTTGGCTGAATCAGAGCCGCTTCCGGAGAAGCTACCTTCTCCGACGTCGCCTCTGAGAGTCGAAGCCATCTGAAACAAGAGCCTCCTCAGGAGGAGCAATTTCTCATCTAAAAACACAGCTAAAAACGGGAGAAATCGGCGAAACCCTAGCTCCGAGCACCGAATCGGCTCGTGAATCGGAAAAGTCTCTGTGGGGCTGGTTCTTCTTCGATTGGAAGATGAGCCCTAGGGTAGAGACAATAGTGTGGTTGTGTATATGGTGGTGAAGCTAGTGTTTGTTTGTTTGGTTCTCTCTCTATACCTGTCGCGAGATCAAGGGTCACTCTTTTCTTTTTCTTTTTTTCTGTTTCTCCGTCTAAAATAAATAGTTTGTGATAAATACAGAGAGGGTGATGGATTTGGGGGACTACTGTGTAAGGCGCCAAAAAGTATTGTGGTACGTAATGATAATAATAAAAATAATAGACTTAAAGTATTGTGGTACGTAATGATAGTTTCAGTTTGTCGAAACTATCAAATTACAACCTCCAGTTCTAAAACTAGCTGATTGCATATCCCGTTGACAGAAAAGACGTCAATGTCAAACTGGGAATGAAATTTCCTCACAAATGTGTCGATATGATGAACTAGGTAAAATGTGTTGATATGACTCATGCGAGGTTAGGGTTGACAGATGGATCCGATCCGATAATATATCTGGTCATAATAAGTATATTTACTCTGAACAGCTTATGAGAGGAGTGGATATGGATTACAAGTTTGGTCACCTATAAAATTGGATCTGATCCGATTATATTCGACGTAGATTGGGGTATATGTTATTAGTCAAGTGGATATAACATGTAACCAGTAATAACTATTGATATATATATATGTAATACCATTATTTTATTTGATATCAATCGAAATTGGACCGGATATTTGAAAATAAGAATAAGGGGCAGGAATTCATAAGAAATGAAATGAAAAAGGATAACACAAAAATGAAATAATTACACATTATTGAGGTCTGCTTACTATTTCGGAGACGATCTCGAGCATGGACTCGAAGTCCTTAAGGCTTATTTGCTCCTACGGTACTATTTGTTCTAGAGAGAACGCCTCGCAGAATAATCGCATCAATCGTGCAATTTTTCAGCATACTATGCACCCTACGAATTTAGGGATCAAAAAGATAATTCCAAGATGAATTCTACCCCAAAAAAGTTCGCAAGGGCTTAACTTAATAGCCAGGCCAACTCACACCCACGCACCAACTAGGTCGTGTCCACCCGAGCCGAGCGGACAATTACGGCGCCTACGGAGTGTCTAGACCATTTCCTTGCAATATGCTACGCCCAAATGGGCTAGCCCTGTGGTTCTACGCTTGAAATACTTGAACAATCTTAGCTTGTTCTAAACGTCAATGTCGTACACTTAGTGTTTTTCACATTGCAAGAGTCCACTTTCACGCTTGAATTTTTGCATTCATCCGAACACAATTTTAGAGATTTTAAAGTGGTAAGGTTTTCTCCTACTCACAAAGATTCCATCGCCACTTTCACTTTCACAAACCATCAACCCGATTTTCTAAAAAACGGGTCCAAAACCGATCCAGAATTGTTGTTTTTCAACTAATATTGTGCGACTTCAAATATTCTCCCCCGGTCTCTGCAACCACGTAACGATTGTTTTGTATTCTTTTTGAAGGGTTTCTCCTTTTTATAATTGTTTGTATTTGTGCCAAATGATTTCCCACAACACTCTTATTGGACTTTAAAATTTTAAACAAATGCGTATTAGTTTAGTAGTAGAGCGTCTGAAGCTCATGCATGAGATCCCGGCTATATAATTTTCACCATTCTATTAGGTTGAAGGACACTTTCACCCTTCCAGTTTGAAAAGGGACACTTTCATACTTCCAGTGGGCCAAAAGACAAGAAACATACACCCCACATTGCGTCACCTTCGGTCTGGAGTGGGTTTATGACTTTGTCACAAAAAATAGTTCTCAAGGACAAATTAACTCTCATATTATGCAGAATATACAATTTACCTAATAGTATAATAAATTTTAGGCATTGTCTCCAAAACGACTCTCACTAACAGCGTCGATTGTAAGTTATTTGAAGTTTGGTAAACTAAATGGAAGAAAGTATTCTTTTTCAAACTCGAAGTGGTAGAGCATTCGAAGTCATGCACGATGTTCCGTGTTCAAATTCGGCTGATGACAGAAAAAAAATTCTAAAAAAAAGTGAAGGAAACCGTGAAATAATCAGGCACGTGCGAAACATGGCGTTTAGGATAATACCACTCCGTTTCTTCTCTTCCTTCCCCTTTTGACTTTTACCACTATTCACTGGGTCACTTTGACCCGGTGATTTAGATAGCAAAACAAAATAATTTGTTGACAATTCTTTCATGGTGTTGTAGAATAAGTGTTACTCTACAATCCATGCAAAATTTATCAAAAAATTACATTGTTTTTCCATCTAAATTGCCTGGTCAAAGTGACCCAACGACGAGTGAAAAAGTCAAATGGGGAAGGAAGAGAAGAAACGGAGTGGTAAGTTCTGAACAGAATCCGTTTGAACAAACCATACCCTTTGACGTCATTGTCCAAATTGGACTGGATCTCCACTCAAATGACAATACTGCCAACATTGTCTCAATCGCAACTGTTTAAGAAATTGGTTTTTCACCAATACATGGGTAAACGACACTTTCACCCCCCATTTAGTTTGACCGAATGACACTTATTCTCACTTTGTTCTTTTTAAATAAAATTTATTCTCATTTTATTTTATTTAACAAAAGGACTTCTCAATTCTCACTTTCTATTTTCATCCCAGAGAAAATATATTCTTTTATTTTTCTTATTAATTAGGTGATGGAGTTTAATGAAAAAGTCCATGGGATATACACAATAGACAAGGTAAGCAATGGTTCATGTCCAAAATAACGAGTTGACTATAGAGAAGTACTGCCCAGAGTAGTGGCGAAGGCAGAATTTACTTATGAGGGTGCATTATTCCGATCATCATTTCTCCCGTAAAATTATTTACCCCCGCGTTGACTTGATCTGTTACAATTTTCGCGTGTTTTTCTTTGAGAAACTAACGTCTATCTCCGTGTGCAAGTATTATTGCAAGAGTAATCAAATATAAATGTTGGATCTCAAATCATGACTAAAAGAATCCTAATGAAAAATTTAAATACTTAATATTTCTAAATTAGTAAATTATATAAAATCCTATTGAAACATTTAAATACTTGTTATTTCTAAATATAAAAAAGACTGAAAAAAATTATCTATGTGAATTTTCTACTCTCCTCTTTATCTATACTGATATTTGCATTTAAAGAACCAAGAGATGAAAGAATAAACATTATGTGTCTATCTATTTCCTATTTTTACATTAATTTAATTTTATAATTTAATTTGTTGTAACGCATATTAAAACATCATATAAGATATAAACTGTACAAACGAATAACTTCACAATATTACTTCAAAACTCGAGTTCATCTGCTCAAAAGAAAAACTCGAGTTCATGAGTCACTCCTTACATAAAATGCACATTCAATGTGTTCAAACACACATCCAATACCCAAAGAAATGAACTTGTATCAAACCATAACTCACATTTGTGAAGTGCAAAGAGAATAATAATACTTAGAACGGAGATTGGAGTTCATATAGTGTTGTTAAACAAATTACTTTGAAATATTTAAGATGTCTCTGTCTCTGAACGCATTGTAATCACTGATATATTAATATTTATCATATTGCTCTACAGACGATACCACATTGGTTAGAGCAACATGTGTAACCAAAATAAACAAATAAAATTAGGTAATAGTTCCTTGCACTCTACATAAAATGCCCAAACAAACACTAAACAAAGCCATTGAACAAATCATGGGTCAAAGGAAGGAGGGGGGCACAAACTTGTGGGAGGGATAAGCTTAAATAAAAGAGAAGGCACAAAACAATGCATATGTCATTCCCTTAGGAGTCCATATCTACTTGTCTCAAAATTGGGTGGTGATATTTTTTATTTAAATGGTAAAGCCATACATGACTTCGTCATATGGCTCTGTTTTTGCCGACTATGGGAATAACAAGTTCAGGTTTGAACTAATTATGGTTAAACACAAATTAATTATGTTATCGCTTCTTTTGGGCAAAGGTCGTGTGATGAACTAACATGATTAGTATTATTTTAGTAATTGAACTAACTTATGTTCCACAAGATTAGGAATAATATCTCTACTAAGACAAATCTTATTTGTTTTGGGGTTTTAAATGTGCCGCCCTTTCCCTTTCGTTATCTTCTACATAATTGAGGTCTTGGTTGGTGATAAATAGACCAACCTCGGTTTATAGTGACAACTAATTAAAAAGTCGACATGTGTTGGTTCAGGCGGACGAGTGTTTCCACTAATAAGCAAGATACGAGTTTTTAAGAATCATCATTTATATGTGTCCGTTATTTTTAAAAATATATTTAACCATCATTGGCGTGATGGAAAATTACTACCCAATTGAAATCATGCACTTGTATTGAATTGGTATGAGCTTATGTTCAATTGCATAACCCGCTTTGCATCTTCACATCTTATTGGAGATGAGGCTTTAGTAAATGTATAAAACTATCTACAAGAAGCGGTTTCATAGTATTGTTTCCTTATTTTGTAAAGTGACAGATGGAGTATTTAAGAATTGTTCACAATAGCAATATTAATTACAAGAAGATTAAATAATTCTTACTATCCACTATTTACTGACCCGTTGCTTTGAGCAACAATATGATGTGAGAATTTTGTTATCTTTTCATGTTATTAAAGGGTAAAGTTTACTCAAAAAAAAAAAAAAAAAAAAAAAAAGTAATCTGCATCGTTTTTGATATCCAAATCACCGGATCAAAGTGATATAATTGCGGGTTAAAAGAGCCAACTGAGAGGGTTCCAGGCGATATAGAGGTAATAGTTTCTAGCAACAGTCCCTAACGAAGAATTGTGTTCATTGCACTTAATCAAAGTCCAACAGCTATGCAATAGTCATCACTAACAACCATAAAGCCGAACATGAGGCTACTTAGATGTCTACAAGGCACAAGCTACACACTGAACATTAATAACTGAAAACTTTTATCGCATCAACTCATTTGAACATTCAGGGTTGATCTTTTTTCTTATGGCGATGTGAAAATCTGCAGCCGTCCATAGTTTATCAAAATGTTCGAACTCAAGACCTCCAGTCAAAACTCAAACATTTAAGCACCCGTTGCCGGCTAATATTTCTTCTCGGATTTAGGTAGAGGCAATCTCACAGTATGGGAACAATAAATTTCAACTCTTTGAAGTCAACAGCATAACCGTGTGTAAAATAAACTGGGGAGTAGTTTTGACTTTGCTTCTAGTGTTACATATTCATGATGAAATCATGTGTTTGACCCATGATAAGCATGTAACATGTGTAGAACAAAGAATGGAGGATGTGAAAGCTGCAACTATCACCACCTGATTAAACTATAAAATATGACTACCAAACGCTTTGACAGAACTAACAAAATCGCATGCTTCTTGAACACCGCGTTATCACTGACATATGACTTGTCGCGTTCAAGTATATATGTGCAAATTAGGAGCTAGCGACCACTTTCATGGTTCTCAACCAGAAATCTCCACAAAATCGGCTAAAAGGATCACAATGAAAAACATAATTGCTTCTTGAACACCACGTTATCACTGTCATATATTCCTCTCGCATTATTCTTACAGAGTTAACCACTCTTTATGTGACTGTATAGAAGCCATCCTGGGAAGATTGGGAAAAGTCTACAATGCATCCAAACACTCTTTCACTGTATAAATAGTATAAAAACACCCTTCACTCTTTCATAGAAGATGCCTCGGGAAATTTGTACTCTATCTCTCTCTCTATCCACCTTCTATTTCCCAGTCAACGCCAAAACAAAACTAAACTTATCAATGGAAGGCAGCTTTGGCCCACCATTTGTCTAAGCAGAAATGGAACTAAATGCTTTATACATATGCACGTACCAACACAAGCACAACCACCCAATATATAGTGTCATCTTGGTCCCCAAGAGAAATGATTTTTACAGTCTATGAATTGAACAAAGTGCATCATTTCATTTGTTATAGTAGTACTAGTAAACTCCACTACCCTGCTTCAGATTCATGCATATCAGGAAGAGAAAAAACTAGTGCAAGCTCTTGTAATTTTCCACCATTGTGCAAACAATTTCATCAGAACACGACTCGTTGTGCGTTATCCAATTTAACTTTCACCCAGGAACAAAATGACAACTTCATTTCACTCTTAGAAATTTCAACGAGGAGAAATTGTCCAAATACAATTAGTTTCGTGAACTAAAAATGTGAAGGGGTTCTTATAGTGACTTTTTGATCAGCTTTTGAGTTTTGACTCCAGGAGGACTCAACACATCCTAAGGGAAACTCCGGACTTCACCACAAAACTAGCAAAACTCAAAACATTACCACAATATGACCTAGATTACATCTGGTCAAGGAAAAATGTGGATCGCATATTTGATTGCAGGAAAAAAAAAAACATTTAGTCTGGAGAGATAGGTAGTGTAACATAAACCGGGATGGACTATCTTAATCCCAATAATCCGAAGTCATCCTAAAAGATTTCAACCCTTCTACAGTTTTCTTTGGTAGTCAAGTGCGTGACTTCAAAGTTGGAACTCGTGTACAGGAAGACCTCAGAAATCAGAACCAAGATGAGGAATTCCAGCAAAACTAATTTTCGAACTTTCTTAGCAGTATGTTCTGAACTCTGAACCTTGAAATGTCTATTTCATCCCGAATACTATGAGAAAAGGCAACATCAAATTATCGTGTTTTAGCATTTTTTCAGAAGTTTCATACCAAATTACCTCGGTCAAGTTTATAACTAATAAAGCTAACGCAATAGTAAAATCATTCGGACTACCAAAGAAAACTGTAGAAGGGTTGAAACTGTAGAAGCACAATAGTAAAATCATTCATCACAGTAGTAACTAGTAAGTACATGATTAACTCCACAATGATAAGAAAATACTAGTTTCTTTCAACAAACAACAAATAAGCAACGTAGCGTATATTGCTATAAAATCGAGACATACTTATATATTTACATATAGGGCTCTGTACAAGGTAGGAGGTTCAACAATGGGGAAATATAGATCGCCTAGCTGATATATATATGCATAACTATATACTATGTAAAGCGAAGGACTAACTAACAATATAATACCTAGCTCTAAAATGTGTTCAAAATCGGAATTACCTATTTTAGTAACAGAACCCAACCTTAGTACTTAGGGAGTCGCGCACAAATCTGGTGTGATATCGACGCCCCCGGAGAATAACAGACATTGAAATAGATACTGTAATACTAATAGTGTTTACTTCTTCTCATCCACACCTTCCCCAACTGAAGAATTCTCCCCGCTTTTCGGATTCAGTGCCCCCAGGTTCATGCGTTGGACCTCTTCCTTGGTGTAGATGAATATCTTGCGAACCATACCACAAAATTCCCTATTAGTAGGAAGCACAGAGGATAAAATTAGAAAGATATTCAGAAAGATAAAATTAGAAATCTATTCAAAAAGATAATTATAGGAACACTTACGTCCATGGATCATCTCCAACAAGCATCATGTCGTCCTCATCATCAGTATACACAATCAACCAATCTTTGCTCCCAGCCTTGAGTTTGCCGTCGAATTCAAATAAGCGATCAAGTTCAGTGATTAACTCCTCGTAGTCGCTGAACTTGGAGAGATCCACAGACCTACCGAGGGCAATACCCTGCTTATGTACCTTGGTACAGCTCCTAGTCGAACCATTCTGACCTTTTCCATGCCGATCCTTAACAATTGGTTGACTGGTTGACGATGGTTTTTCCATCTCACTTCCAGGTGGGGGATGATCTGCTAGTTTAACACAATTAGCTTGTTCGCACCTCTGGCCAGCTTCGAAGACTGAATACTTCGAATGATGGAAGCGATTATTCATATGATTCGCTGGTGAGGTATCATTGGGTGACAGAGCTTGAACCTTAGGAATGGGATTACTGACAAGTGGAATACCAAATATTTTGCAATTCCCATCCTTGGGTTTCAAGCTATCATGTTGCATCAATACAGACCTTGTCATCTGAGGATACGGTTGCATTGGCGGAGGCGCTAACCAATATCTATGAAACTGCTCAGTTTGTTGACCTGGAAGCACAGAATACTCACCAAATCCGCCATACTGGACACTGGGTGCCTGATAAAGTGATTCATTCCCTTGAAGTGGATGTCTCATGTTCGAGGTTTGCAAGTTAAGCGAGAGATTTGACGGTATCTCAGACCATCTGTTTTCAGGATAAAGAAATTTGCCTTCCTGGTCTGGTAAATTGCGCTTCATTGATTTGAAGGCAGCTGGATTTGGATCATCAGAGAGGATAGTGAAATCATGAGAGTTCCCGAACCCAGACAATAGATCTGAGAAGGTTGATCCGGGTCTTGACAATTGCAACCACTTATCCTGTCTGTAGCACTGTGGGGTAGTGACAGTCTCGACCTTCTCGTTACCTAGAGTAGACGACCATAGCTTTGGGTTTTCAGAAGAATTCAAATCATTATTTTCTGCCAAAGTGCGTCTCAAGTTTGGGAATTCTTGACCTTGCAAGACCCTTGGAGTCCCGCATGATGGTGAAGATTCTATCGCCACCTTTGACAATCCTAAATCAAATTACAAACATTCAATTGCAACCTCTGATAAGTCAAAAGACAGGAGATAAATTATGGTTAAGAGTGCAAATAAAGCCCAACTGTTGGGCGCAGTTACCTTCCCTAGCAAGGACAGTGGAATCTGGAGAGGAAGGCAAGACTGCACTAGGTCGTTGCCTTTTTGGTCTAGCAACAGGAAGTGGGTTGAGTTCAGGAGGGGACAAAGCAGGTTCAATTGCCCAAGGTGAGACTCTTTCTGGACGAGGTATGGAAGAAGTTTCGTCCCACCGTACCTGAAATAACCACAACATTAGTGATTCGCTCTGCTAAATTCAGACCTGCAAGGCCATGTTTTAAAAGAAGCAGAATGCTACCTTGAGGCATCTCCATTTAGATTCGGGCCAACTTTTGGTATCAGCGTCTTCAACCCCAACAACTGTCCCAGTGAACCTTCAACGAATAGAGAAACAAGATTAACAATATGAAGAAACTAAAACTAACTTCTGTAAGTACCTACATGTCCGAAAGACAAACAATCAGACAAAATGCCCAACAGCAATAACAATACCTTTGTTCTGGAGCTTCTTCACCTTCAAATCTCATTTTGAACCTCATCCCAATACTATGGTTCCTCTTAACAGACTCCATGTACAGACTATATGGAATAATAAACTCAGCCGGGCTTGTCCTGTGTCAGAAATGAGCAGCATCAGAAAATAGCTTGAAAATTACTTCATACTGTGTTTGTTTTCATTGCCCCTGTACGCGGCTGACTAAAGACTTCACTAATCTGACTATAGTGTGCAATGATAGGCCTATAGTACAAGAAATATTAATTCAACCCAGTTCAATAAGATGAAAACTTGGAGCAAAATACCAAACTCGGTTTCGTCAAACTAAGTTTTCTTTCCAAACACAAGCCACCTTGCAAATAAAGACGGAAACTGAAAGAGCCAAACCTGGGCTTGTAATAGACTGTGAAGATGGTTCCCGTTGTGTATGCATGCCAAGCTGTTGCAAGAACACCAAGATGCATACTGTGACTGGATATCACAGAAGAGGGAGCATTTCCTTGCTGCCTCATGGCACGTCTAACACCAACACGAAGTTCACCATTCTCACCCCTAATGGTACCATGTTTAGTCAGTACACAGATCAGTACAACATCTGAAATGGCATGTGATACTCATAGAAATAACTGCTAACCTTAAGAATATAAAAGCATCCCCAGCAACAAGCTTCTTAGAGCTCACAAAGACACTCCAACCACTCTGAAGCAGGTGCCTTCGTGGTTGACCTGGCATTACCAAAAACATGAGGGACATTAAGCACACTACAATTAAAAAAGGCGAAGAAATACGGTAACAATTAGCAGAAACAGCCCAATGCATGCAACAAACAGAATATGTCAACAGGTGAAGATGGAAGAACTATGAACCAGGTCTAGAAAGACTTAGAATTAACAGCTAACAAATCAGATTTTGAATGTCTCCAACAATTTTACGTTACCTGGTTTAGTGGCCCTATAAGTCAATTACAGACAATTGGTCCCTATTTTGCACATGACAAAGTTCGGAATCTGGAATTTGCAAGGAAATGGGGTAGAATTTATCTTGACAAGACGTGACGATAAAATATCTTTCAGGATGGGGTTGTGATGCATGTCCTGATAAGAGGGTTTAATCATTTAAGATAATGTCTTCATACTCATTAGGATTGGGTGACTAGGGTCCAGGGGATTAGGCGATTTTCAGCTGTCAGACAAAAGGGCAGTGTTCATCCCACAGTGGCTCTCCTTCCAATGCATACAAGCACCAAAATCAATTAAAGAAAAACACCCTTTACTGGAGTGGCATTTCCATCCCACCAAACCTAATTTCTTGGTATGAGCAGACATTAGGTAGACATCCAAAGTACGAACACACTTTCCTGCCATGTGGTTTTGCACCAGAGATAGTTTAAAAGATACTGATTCCACTGTTCTAGTGTTACATGACGGACAGTTGTAAATTATGATGAAAGTGACCCTAAAAGTTTATTGACTGAAAAAGTCAGATCTGGACATTACCCCGAAATATGTGCCTAAAGCGCCATTCATTTCCATGCAAATCCTTAGCAGAGAGCTCCTGGGTTGGTGGTTGACGTGACATGTCCTGGAAAAGCATCAAATAAACTGAGAAGCTAAGACCAGAAAACAAATGGAATGAATGTTCACGATTCACGTAAGAAAAATCCTTACCAAAGGAGGAAGGCATTCATCAGCATGCCGTCTTAGCACTGAAAATCCTCCATGGGTGCTGGTATCTGAAGCTGTCAAAGTCTTGCAAAAGGAATTCACGTGAAAGCGCGGAGGTGGAGGTGGCACAGGTTCACTCATTGCCTCCTTTTCACCCTCCTGGCATCAAAAGCATCAAACAGTAAGGGATTATGTACAAGTTTTTATCTTGACCTACACTCGGCAGGGTTAGCAGTCCGAGTTTGCTCAATTGCAGGTATACTTAATCATGAATGTGACATGCATGTGAAGTTGACATATTAAAGCAAACATGACCGAGTTACATTACATGTCAAGGTAGGAATATGATGGAAACCGAAGAAGCAAGAACACTCCAGAGAAGGATCTTCATGGCCGACACCCAGACTCAGCATGTATATAGCTCTCAGTTTGTTCAGAACACAAGTTCATTTCATCTTTACAACTCACAACTCTAATAGACTGGATCATTAAACCATTTGTGTTTCCGTTGTTTACAACAACAAGGGATGTGTTGTTATATAACATGTTCTTTCTAGTGTAGACGAGACGCTCCGGAAAATGAACAGTTATATTCAGTCACCCATGTTTAAGTGTAACAGTCGGAGCACCTCCACTGTGTCCAATTCATTATTCATTTTTTTCACAACTTCAGACAGGAAGAACAAGGTTCAAACATAACATCACATGAGGAAAGAAAAAAACAACAAACAAACCAAACCCTGGTAAATTTAACCAAACTACATGTCGTGCATCTCCTGTGGAAGGTTCAAACATAACATCAGTGCAAGCCATTTTCCCTTTTCTGGCCATTTAACCCCGAGAGCATCATTGTCTACATGACGTGCATCTCCTGTGGTTTCATTGCAAATTTACAGCATTGAATCTTCTCCAAATTGGAAGAAAATTTACAGGCAGTAGAATCGCCGAATTACCCCTTTCTGGCTCCTGGTTAAAGATTTTAAGGAACTAAAACTACAACTCCAACTCAGAAATGAACCCCAATGCAAAAGGTGGATGTACTCCACAGTCCACACACAAAAATTGGCATTGTAGAAATTTGTCACAAAATGAAGTAGCGCGGTATTGGTAAGCTAGGTAAGCACCACTAGAATATTATATACTTCCAATTGGGCAACAGATCTCACTGGCATGTGCAAATTGCCCATATGCAATTGGGAACTTAAATATAATTCATATTCTCATAATATAAATTCAACATTTGTGCTTACTTTTAAAGGGAGCAGGGTCACTTGCGCAAACACCTCGTCGGTGTCCGGTTCAGCCTGTACAGAATTGGGAAAAAGAATAAGGACTTGTAACAAACAAACCCTAGTTTAAGGGAACAACAGCTACCACCACAGTATGAACAATTAGGTGATCAAACTTTTAGCAGCAGCAGCTACCTTCAGTTGGACATGGATCACGCGACATAGGATCTTAGATGGAAGATTATACACTGGCATCTCCTGATCCGATGCCTGATTATTCGATGCCTCAACCTAATTAACACATACACCGCCATTTTTAAGCTAATTAGCAACAATTCGGCAAGCACAATTTCATCAGTAAGCTTAAAGTGTAGAGATTCACCCGATTAGCAACAATAATGACGAACAGAAGCTATAGAACACGACGGATTCAAAAATGTTGCGAGATTCGAGTACTAACCTGCTCGATGTGTCCCTGAGGGAAGTAGAAGACGCGTTCGTTTTCGCGAGGGACGGTCACGAGCGGACCGGCACAAGCACGCCATAGCTCAGTGTAGAGCGCCGTTTCTGGATCGACTGCCAAAAAAAAATAAAAAAAAAATAAAAAATAAACTCGTAAAATCACAGGCTCAACTACAAAATAATTCACTGGAAAACAACCTGAGCACTCTGGAATTTACCTTTCGCGCCACCGGAAACCGCCGTGTAAGCCTTGGCCGCGTCGACGGAGACAGGCGCGGCTTCGTCCTTGTCGCCGCCGTAGACGGCGGAGAAACACTCGCCGGCGGCGTTTCCTTCCGCAGAAGTCATTTTTTTCCGTGTTTTTGCAAAACCTCAGCACAGATCTCTCATCTGAACACCATTCCAAGCCACAATCTCGAACAAAACCTCTCAATCCATCGCAGAAATGTCACTCTCTCTCGCTCTAGCTTTCTTCACTCTCCGTCTCTAGCTTCTTCGATCGGAGGTCGAAATCGCCGTTCGGACCACAACGAGGGCTTCCTTTGTTTCCCGAGCTCTTGTGTGAGAGCGTTGTGCAAGCAGTCTTATCTTCTTGTTGGTGTGTAGAGAGAGACAGAGTTGGTTTCTCTCACTAAATGGGGGTCGGGAGATCAGGGGGTACAGAGAGATTCTCTCTCTAAAAGGGATTGGGTGGGTGCTTACAGCGTGACAAAACTGTCGCGCAGAGTCGTTTTATTCGTCGGACTGGTGAGGGGGGAAGGAGAGAAAGAGACACTTTGGTTAACTCGAGTTGGGGGAACTGGTACACTAATGAGCAATCATTTCAACCGTGGTTAGATTTTAACCGGATCAGGATTGAGAGGGTTGTTTGGGCTAGGAAAGTATCCGCTACTACGGGACCATTGTTTACATGGCAAGTCGATGGCATAAGCTTGGAGATAAGTAACTTATGTTCCTTGAAAATTTTATTGTGTAATACCACTCCGACGTACCACTCCGTCCCAGCTCTTTCTTTCCATCTGACTTTTTTGACTCGTATCTGGGTCACTTTGACCGGGTGATTTGGATAGCAAAATGATACGATTTTTTGATAATTTTTTCACCATATTATAGAGCACCTTTTACTCTACAACACCATGAAAAAATTATCAAAAAATTACATCTGTTTGTTATTCAAATTACCGGGTCAAAGTGACTTAGTGACAAAAGTCAAATTGGGAAGAAATAGCTGGGACAGAGTGGTATCTGTTATTTATGGCTAGTTTGAGAATGCTGTGGCGGTGTTAGAAAGCTGTTGTGTGAAAACACAATAGAAAAACTGGTGTAAATCTTGATAAAATATTATATGGTAAATATTACGTAAAAGCCGCTGTGAAATATTGATATAGTAATTTTGTGTTTGGTAAAATTAACTGTAAAGTTGTTGTGAGAGGGTAAAATGTCAAAAATATATGACACGTGTCATGTCCGTAAAGATAACAATTGATAATTTTTAAATTTGTAATGTTAAAATCGGTTGTAGATAAACAATCAAAAGCACTTTCTGGAAAAGCATCTCCCCTTGCTTCCTGAAAACAGCTGTGGGACATCATAAACTGTCCGCAGAAGCAGAAATTTTATTTTTACCAAACAGAATGAAACTGCTTCTGCTTTCAGAAACCAGGTGTGCTGGCAGCAAAAGCATTCTCAAACTGACCCTTAGTCCCATTCTGACTTTTTGACTCGTATCTGGGTCAATTTGATCGGGTGATTTGTACAGCAAAATGATGCAATCTTTTAATAATTTTTTCATCGTGTTATAGAGCCACTTTTACTCTACAACACAATGAAAAAATCATCAAAAATTTGCATCATTTTGATAGCCTAGTCATCGGGTCAAAGGACTCAGTGAATAGTGGTAAAAGTCAGGATGGGACTAAAGAACAGAGACACGATGGTACTATACTAAATCACCTAAACTTCTTGGGAGGGGTTTCGCTCCCGCTCTCAATCCTAGTTCCGACGCTTTCAATTCGAATTCGCTTATAATCTTTTCTTCTAAACTTCTAGAGTGCACTTTTAATAATGTTTTGTACTTTCTTCGCAATTAGACTTGGTACGTAGTTACAAATCCTACTTCAAACTTGTCAGACGAAAATTTAAAATAAAATGGCATATCACCCTCTTACAGAGGTACCCCACTGCCTCACTGTACATCAACTCCTCATTGCCAGCACTCGGTCAAATTGAACTTTCACTATGTTCTTCAATATGAGAGGATAGTCTTACATATAAGTTTTGTAATTATTGTCACCAAATTTAGGTTGCACAGAAATTTAAAATACAAAATGTTTATATCTAAAATTACATTAAAATATCATTTTTATAAGCATGCTCATAATGCTCTCAAATAGGGGTGAGCAAAATCCGCCAACACCGGCAGCCTCAGACCGATCCGCTCCAAACCAGTCCGACTTTAGCACCAGTTCATTCTTCTTGATTGATTACAGTTATATAATTACAAATCCGAACTAACTTTGGTTGATCAAGATTACAGAATTAGCAAACCGTTTAGTACCGGTCTCGTCCGATTTAAATTTCATGTGAAAAAATACATATTTTAGTTAGATACACCGTCCACAAATCAAATTTTATAACTATATAAGTTTTCTATTCCAACATTTTTGCTTGCATATCCTTATTTTTTTTAAACTCAAAGCCTACTTTTACCAAATATTTATTTTAGATTTAACAACTAATTCAATCTGGTCCAAATCGGAGCGAATTGATAAGTTAAGTTTGGTTTGGGTTTGCAAAAGAATAGGGTGAGTTAAGGTTGAACATTCTCCAACACATACCTATTGGGTCGGGAATTCTTTTTTTGACAAAATCCGCCCAACCCGTTCTACACTCACCCCAAGCGCTGAATATGCCATTATAGCCTTAAGTTTGTAAATGATTTTAAATATTTTGAATCTGTCTTAAGCTTGCCGAACCGGTATGAATCGAAAGACTTGATTGGGTTTGGGTTTGTCGACTACTTAATTGGGTACGGGTATAGAAATGACCAACCCGAGATCATGGGGGCTAGGTACGAAAAATACGCCTCACCCGCCCAACCCGGTCCGCACTCTACCCTATCTCAAAAAGAGTCTTTCTAGAATTTGGCGCTCCTGCTCCCGTTCCAGATGGCGTATCCCTGTTTCTCTGCCATCTTTCTATTTTACATTTTGCCACGATTCACCGGATTACTTTAATCCGGTAATTTGAGTAGCAAAACGATGTTGAAGAGTAGAGTTATTCTACAACACCATTTTAAATTCAATTAAAAATTGTATCATTTTGCTATCCAAATCATTGGATCAAAGTGACATGAATGGAGTAAAAAAAAGTTCAACATCTCATCATATAAACGAATGCAGTATAACTTTGACCTCTACCGTTGTTGTCTACTCTCTCTGTCCCAATGTTTTGATTTGTTTTGGAAATTCTATATTTTGTATAATCATTATATTTTCACTAACCATTTATGAAGTCATTTATGTTGATATATTTATTATCTACACATATTAACATTTCGATTATGTTGTTCATACTTTTATACGCTCATATTATAAATCACCAAAAATCTAAGTGGGCAAAATTTTAAAACCGTCAAATGTAGAATAGGGGGTCAAAATATTGAGACAAAGAGAGTTTAAATCAAACACTACTATGAACAATTGGTAATTGTGAGTATTACTTATTTTGTAGGTATCGTGACATATATTATCCTTCATTCACAAGTATGCTAATTTTCTTTAAATGAGTGTTAGCTCAATATTTGAAGCCTGCATGAGGTTTCGGGTCGTATCTGGCTATATGATGCAATTCTTAAAGAAAAATTATGTTAATTTCTTTTATATGTCCATGATTATTAGAGTGTCATGTTGTCTTGTTAAGATGGTGCACATTTTCTTCTAATATTTCGATCCCCCAGAAAGAATCCAATTCTTTAAAGAATATTTAATCATTACGCATTTTTTAATTTTTTGTCAAGACATTTATTTGAAAACTCTTACTTTCTTTTTTAGATACGTTTAATTCCATTTATAAATTCATGGTTAGAGTTCGAAGTCCATCATAATTCCGAACAAGGGTAAGTTCAAAGTCCAATCCAGAATATTTCTAATTTTTTAAGGAATATCTGTTGCATTTTGTTATAATGCTACTCAGTTTCTAATTATTAATGTTATTTTTACTTAATAATAGCAAATTAGAGAACCTGCAACATTATGATGACTACAGTGAAGGAAAGTGGAGGAAAGTCTCAGAACGGCTAAAACTAGAACAATAATAGATTATCAAAATATTGAGTAATTCAAAGTCTAGTTCTCGAGTCCATTGGGTCAAGAAGGTGGCAAAGTGACTACTGACAAGCTGGAACCTGATTTATCCACTAAGGCTCTGTTTGGTTGGTGGTAAACATTTTCACGTAAAATGGTTTCCGTTGTTTTGTGTCTTGGTGCTGTTTGGTTGGAAGTAAAATGTTTTACATTTAAATGTTTTCTCTCAAATGATGTGAAATGATTTACACATTTCAAATCCGTAAACCATTTTCCGGAGAGTGAAGGAGCACAACAACTCATATTAACACCTCCACCACCACTACCACCTACCTCCACCGCGACCCATCACAGCCACCCACCCTCACCGCCACCCATCACTGCCATTTCCGTCACGACCCACTGTTTTGGCAAGAGTCAATCAAACACGAGAAAATAATTGCAGAGAAAGCTTTTTCACACAAAATATTTTACTCGATTTTTTTTTTCCTTCTAAAACATTTTACTGCGAACCAAACAGAGCCCAAATGTAAACAAAAATTTTATTAGTAATACATAGTACTAGTATGAGCATGGTGATCAAGATGGTACTACATCTGTTTCTTCTCCTTCAACTTACTTCAATTTTTAACACCATTCATTGGGTCACTTTGACACCATTCATTGGGTCACTTCAACCTCTGTTTCTTCTCCTTAAACTACATAGTTTTGTCATCCAATTCACCGAGTCGAAGTGACGCAGTTATGAGTAAAAAAGTCAACCAAAGTTGAAAGAGAAGAAACAGAGGTTGTACTAGACTACTAGTTCCGTTTCGCCAGATTCTTCTAATTTGACTCTTGAATATTATTTTGATCTGGTGATCTTTTCATAGTGTTACATAGCGGAATTTAATTTATAACGCTATAAAAAATTACTAAATTATTGTATTGTTCTTACTAGTCAAATAACCTGGTCAAAATGACAATATAAATAGCGCACTAGAAAGAATCTGACAGAGCGAAGGAAGTACTTCATACTTAAGATTTACATAATTTGCGGTATTAAGAAAACAAGACAAGATCATACGAAACTGGAAAGGTTTGATTCACATACACGATATGGTTAAATTGGAAAATTGCTTGTTGCGCTCTAAGCACCGAGTAACCAACCAACTTTCAATAATGGGTGACAACACAATTGCTTAAGTACACTTTTTCCTTAATTAAAACAAACAAGCTATTTGATTGTCATTGCAGAAATGTATAAAATGTCTTGTTTTCCAACCTCTTAATTAGTGGGTTAAACCTTTTAATTATAAACCTGATTATCGTTTCCTTGTTTGTTGAGTGCAATGGAATTGCAACTTTAAGAATGATATGGTTTTTATAAGAGGTGGCCTTCGAGTACTACTATGGTTAACGTTGGATGGAATTAGTTTCTCTTCATTTATTGCTACACTCTGGTATAATAACTCAAGTGACATAAACGTAATGGTACTACCTATTATAGAGTGTACTTTTAGAGACATTGTAAGAACATATCATAAAACATTTCATTTCAAAAAAAAAAAAAAAAAAAAACATATCATAAAGGATTAAAATGGGTTAATAATATATAGTAGTACTTTATTTAACGACGGTGCTATTTGGGTTGGTTGAAATTGTGATATATGCATTAAAAATAGGCTTAATTACTTGATGCATACCCCCAGTATAGCGAAACTATCACATTGCAATACCCATTTTCAAAACTTGCTGAAAATGTATCCCATTTGCAATTAACTAGTCAATTTGAAACTGGAAATTTTTTTCCATCCATCACTTAACAGAATGAGCCGTTAGTTGACTTTAATGTCCTTTAGTTCAAGGGTAAAATTGTCAATTGCTTTTATTGATGAACTCTAAGATTGTCAAACCAATCGCCACCATCACCGCCAAATGGACCCAGAAACCGGCCACCCCACAACCATCACCACCAGCCAGACCCAGAACCCGGCCACCCTACCACCATCATCGCCGCATGGACCAGACCCTCACTATCACCCTGGTCTCTGTCTCAACACTCCATGAAACCGGACAAACCCAGATCAAACCAACCAACCCACTTCAACTTCCTTCTAATTCATCTTCTCAACAATCGATTCAAGACGGAACACCCACGCCCTCCGTTTCACCAGAAAACTCCATGAATCGAGAAACCCGGTTCTTGTAACCCAACCCCTGAACCACCGAAGCCTTTTGTTTCATCGCTCAGCCACCCCCCCCCCCCCATCTCCTCAAACCTCAATCGAACCAGAGATCGAGAAACCCAATTCTTGTAACTCAACCCCTGAACCACCAACGCCCTCTCTGCCCTCAATCGAACGAATCCGACGCCGCCAAACTAGACTAACAGTCTGGTCGTCTTCACCCACACCCGATTCGACGAACACCCATCCCCAAGCCCAGAACCACCGATCTTGTCCTCTATCGCCATTGTGGAAGATTGTCGCAACTTCCCTCTGTTAGCATTGGACAAGATAAGAGAGATTGAGAGAGAGAGAGATAGGCACTGCGTGAATTGAGAAAGAAAATTGATAGGGATAGAGGTAAAGAGATCGAGAGTTGCGCAGATTGAGAAATCTCGAGAAGATAATGGTTCCTGTTCTTTCCTTCTTTTTGGTGATAGTGGAAGTATTCTTCCCCTTTACCTTATCTTGTTAATTATTTCTTTCATTCAATTTCTTTTATCATTAATATTATTTTTTGTATTGACAAGTTTACCCTTACTCTACTGTTAGCATTTGGATGCTTTTTTTTTACCCGTTTCAAATTGACTAGTTAATTGCAAATGGGGTACATTTTCAGCAAGTTTTGAAAATGAGTATTGCAATGTGATAGTTTCGCTATACTGGAGGTATGCATCAAGTAATTAAGCCTTAAAAATATTTTCATTTATTCCAAACACTATTGAAAGTGTTGACACCTTGCTTCAAATATCTAACGGATGATGCTGACGTCTGTTAAAATTTTGGAGCGCAATATCGATACTTTCGATAGTGTGTGGAGTTAATTGTTTGTTTTTGTACTGCATCTATCACATTTTCAGCCGTTTGGTTAGTTAAACGAAGAAAAAAAAAGTCTATACATATCCTCTAATGCTCTAACAGAATAGTTCATGTTAACATTTATACAGTATACTGTTAGATTAAGTACCACCGAAAAGTGTGAGGACCTAGTTCGATGAGTAGATAGCACAATAAGTCACTTGTAAAAACAATGACTAGTACACAAAATAGTGAAAAGAAGGTGGTGAAAGAAAATGAAAAAAGTGTGTCCTAGTATATTTTGTCACTGATAATAAGTCAAAATGTAGCAACCCCACGCCAAGGAGCTTAAAGAGGTAAAAGGAAAGCATTTTAGGGGGAACACACAAAAGTGTGGTTGGCGATGTGTTTGATGATATAACGATAGCCACCATGTGTTTGTGTGTGTGTGGTACCAATTTTTTATTTTTATCTTGTTGTATTTATTTTTGTTATGTGTTGTCTATCTCTTGCCCACCAAAATAATTTGTTTTCCTCTTTCATTTGATCGTTTTTTCCTTTATAAAGTCATTCCTACAGGATTGGCTTTTCGATCTTTTGATGCGTGGGAGTGGGACTGTTGAACGTCCATTTTGCAAAAATTGACATCAATAGTGTGTTCTTGTGCTCTCCATCCACGACTGATGTGTAACTTTTTTTCTAATTGGATTTTTTTTCTCACTTTGTAAGGCTCTAGTTTGACGCATTCGACCCGATAAATAGAGTATTTTTTATAAAAAAAATCAGGAAGTAAATAGAGTTTCATTCCATTCTAGAAATACATTATAAATTACATTTTTCTTTTGGCAGTTCTTTATTTAGTGAGAAGAGTCATATGCTTCACCTCATAATCAATAGTTCATAATCTTGTTAAGTATATATGGCTTTTTGAGAAAAAAGACATGAAAGTATGAGACCTATGATATAAGACAGGAACTATTAATTATGTATATCTAAATTATCATAAAGTATAGTTTGTACATTTTGAGACTTAAAACTTATTGATACTCGAATTGAAGTAATTTACATATTAGTGATTTGAAGTGTAACAAAAAAAGTTAAAAGGGAAAGGAAAATGAGGTTCTTTTTTTTTTTTTTTTTTGCGTCTAATCTCAGTTAATAAACAAAGTTTTATGTTATGAATTTCGAATAACTTGATGCATTTTCGATAAGTTTGTGTATTTACCATACTTACTAAAAACTATTAGTTCGTGCAAAAGGAAGTTATTGAATTTTATGTGTAACTTTTTTTTATAGATTGAATGTTGTACATATTATTAGTTAGTACTCGCATATGCATAATCGAGCTCTCGTGCCTAACAGTTTGAAAAGTCGAGCTCAAGCTCTTTATTTGACAAGCTCTCAAACTTACAAATTTCTTTTATATTTGAACGTGAGCCCCGCATGCCAAGCTTGAAGTGAGTCTGAGTCTAGCATTTTATCCAACAAGTCGAATCCCGTATCACCCTTCTCTAAAGATTGTAGGTTTGAGCTCGACAACACCATCTCACCCAATTTTATCTAAGGAGCCAAACCCAATTTCACCCAATTTTATTGAAGGAAACTTACATCACAGGAATGGGGGTGTAAGCTTTTCCAAATACCAAGGGGTAAAAGTGTCCTTCAGCCAAACTAGAGGTGTTGTAAGTGTCCTTTACCCAAAGGTTTACTATCAAATTTTTAATAGTGGTCAATTCAAATCATATAATGTTTGCTTTATGGAAGTGATTGATGATTAAGCTCTTCTAACTTCTAAGCAAGCATAAAGATATTTTTCCACTGTGGTTTGGTGGAATGTAGAGTTTCTAAGCTTAAGTGGGGTGGGGTCCTCCAGATGGTGTCCCCTTTAATAAACAAAACACTAATCCCACTCCATGGGGCCAGGCCTCTCTCTGTCCCCTCCTCCCTTAGCACTAACCCACTTTCACCCTCTCTCCTTTAATCACTCTCCCACCTCCTTTGGCTCCTCTCTTCCGGACCAAACCAAACTATTACCAAAACCCTAATTGTTTATCATAGAGTATATCACTTTCTCTCTCTACATTAGCACTTAACTAATATACAACCCCCACCCTCTCTTTAAATAGTTCACATGTAGGGGTATAAATGAATCAAACCGAAATTTTATGAGAGCTTAGAAATAGGCTCAAACTCGACCCTTTTGCAATGTGAGCTTAGAAGTGGGCTCAAACTCTGGGCCTGCTAGGTATCAGCTGAAAATCTGGAAAATCATCTGGAAAAATTTTGGATGAAAAAATCTAACTTATTTTGTAGATTACTAATTTAACCAATTTAACAAAGTTTAAAGATTTAGTCCATTGCTAGAATACACTCATTTCTAACTGAACTAAGAACATGCTAGTGTAAAAAACACATCAAATTTATTTTTATGAGATCTTAGCCGCATAATCCTCAATTTTGGAGATTCTACAATTACACATAGATTATTTGAGTCTTCAGATTTTCAGCTTAAATTTGGTGTCATAACAAACGAAATAAAATTTAAATACCCGATTTCAAAATTGATTAAATCGGTGAATCCAAACATGCACTCGGACCTTTTTTGTATACACTATGTGTGCTTAATTAGTCAGAGTTTTTTTATGATAATTGTAAGGGTATCTCTAACCCCACGGGAGAGGAGGAGGAGAGGGTGATGTCCAATCCCATGGTAAAAAGGGGAGGGGGTATTTGGAGGACAAATTTGCCTAGAGTGTGGGATTGTTATGGGAAATTTTTTCATGGACAAGCCGCCTGGCGGGAATGAAAAATTTGACTCCAATACATTTTGTGACGATATTGCCAATGAAAATAATAAATCCGTTGCTATTATTTTCTAACTCGTGACATCCAACTAGTTTCATTGTTGAAGCATAAGTTTCAGAGACAGAAATGTTATGAGTCACACATAATTTTGCTACGAAATTATTATTTTTTGTAGCAATATACTAGGTCTGTAAATGAACCAAGTCGTTCGCGAACAACTCGTGTTCGGCTCGCCAAAAACTCGTTTGTATTCGGTTCGAAAAAATAAACAAACAAATCCAAACATAAGATTTTGTTCGATTAATAAACAAACAAACACAAGCGTCGGCTCGTTTGTTCGTTTTGTTCGTGAACAATTGTTATTTGCAGATTTTATATGTATTTTTACAAGTAAAAAACGATTCTTCAAAATTTGTAGGTGAATTTACGTTAAAACTTTTTGTTTTGTTATGTTTTATGATAGTTTTAGGGTATATTCGAAAGAGATCATTGACAAAATAACATCGTAAAGTATAAAGATTAAAACACGTGTCATATCGACACATAATTACATCAATATTTCCTTAACAGTGGGCTCGATAGCATGCTCGTGTTTGAATTGCGTTCGAAAAAAATTTAATCAAACAAACTCAAACAACCTAAAAATTGTTCGGCTCGAGTTCAAGTTCGTTCTAATTTTAAACAAACCAAACCCAAACAACCGATATTCGGTTAACCTCGGTTCGTTTACAGCCCTAAAGAATACTAATAATAGAGAAATCGAGCTAACCAAGCCTGAGACCAAATTACATCACTTAAGCCCAACTGAAATGTTGGTTGGATCACTAAACCGATGGCCAGCCCTACATGTGTGGTATTAGTGAAGGCTCTAGCAATTTCTACAATGAGCATTATTTTTGCGTAACATCCAAACATGGCACAAGAAAAGAATCTAAACCCCGTTTTGACGGCCAACGGGGCCGCGGACTTGAAACGGGATTCGAATGTAGTTTTGTAGCGGATTCCAAACCGCCATCAAATATAGTTTTTAAAATCTTTCCGCTGCACGTGTGAGGACAGGAAAAGCCATGTCAGCTTTATGGGACATTATTGCTCGCGCTATCACGGAAGCTGCGTGACCATCAGTTAGGTGGGAGGTTAGGACGTTTATATGCTATGGCGTCACTGTTTATTATTTTTAAACTAATTAATTGTTTAATAAAATGTTTAAAAAAAAAAACAATAACACACTGACATGTGACACTGTTAACCAATTAAGAATTAAGGTATTAGAACATCTCAAATGGAATGCTAAGAGTTATTCTAATGATATAACTACTCTCATCTGTGTGTTTCAATGGGGTATTAAAAGTTGTGTTAACTTTAAAATATTTAGTACTTTCTCCGTAACACCTCTTTTTATATGTTTTCACTTTTGTTATTATTCACTGGGTCACTTTAACTCGGAGATTTGGATAGCAAAACGATTTCATTTTTTGATAATTCTTTCATGGTGTTGTAGAGCAAAAGTTGTTCTACAACATGGTGAAAAAAAATCAAAAAATCGCGCCGTTTTGCATTCCAAATCACCCGGTCAAGTGAACTATATACAAGTCAAAAAGTCAACGCGCAGAGAAAGAGGCGATACGGAGCAAGTGTATTGCTATACTTGGTCATAAATTTAAGACCAAGTATAGAATAATGAGACAAAGTATGACATAATGCCAAAGATAGAACCAAAGTTTACAATTGAATTGTCAAATATTATTCACACAAATACAGTTATTCTTATATGTAAAATAATTTAGCGTAATTACTCATAATGAATGTCAATATTGTATTTTTTAATATTTTTTAAATGATAGTTTTCGTTAATATGGAAGAAAATGAAGGACTTAATCATGTAACACTGTCACACTACATATTTCATAAGTCTCTAAGAGAAATTCTCTAGAGAGAAGGAAATCCTAAGAAGCTATGGAGGGTACCACGAGCAAGGACCGACGTTTGCCGCCATTGTCAATCGAGCAGGAAGAGGTCGTAAAGTACGAGGACATGTATTGGTTGGAAGCGGTCAAGGGCTTCGATCACTACATGACCGGAACTTTTTTGACGGAAGGAAGGATCAACGAATAGGTAATGAAATCTTTTAAAAGATCTGGATCTATGGCTCCAAGATTGGTATCCACGAGACATAATCGAATGTGCTTCTTTTAAACCTCCCAAGTCGAGAATCATGGAAATGGTCGCGTCTGGTGGTCCTTGTATTTTCGATGGTTGCCTCCTTCTTCTCCAACCATGGAAGCCGTCTGACTGCAATTTAGAATCGATAGCGGTATGGGTTCCGATTCTTAACTTGCCGGTAATTTTCTTTAATGAAGATGCAGCCCGTAAAGTTGTATCAAAAGACATGCATGTTATCGATACAGATGACATAGTTATGTCGTGTAGTGGGCGACACACTACAGGTGTGTTTGTATAAGAATACATGTTAATAAGCCATTACGAATACGAGAAATTAATCACCTCTCTTGGCAAAAAAATATGGCTCGACTTCAAATATGGGCGTATTCCTCATTCTGTGAGTGGTGTGGGTGCTTCAACCACTATAGTGACCAATGCAATTTGAAGAAAGCCAGTGAAACTGATAATACCGTGTTGGTTTTTTGGGAGTGGTTGATTTACAAACCACCCCCTCGAAAGAAGTTTCCCTATAAGATTAGCGAAGAAGACTATGGGCCATATCAGAAAGAAGATGGATACTAGATTGAAACAGCAGAAGATGGAACCAGTTCGTATCAAACTAGGGTACACCGCCGACCATAGTGTTGATTGTATAGGGCGGAGTGGAGGTCTTGCTATGATGTGGAAAGACAATATTGATGTTCAGGTACAATACAGTTCTATTAATCATATTGATTGTTTCATAAAAGATAGCAGAAGTAACAAATGTTGGCAGCTAACCGAATTTTATGGGGATCCGGTAGAAGGTAGAAGAAAGGATTCTTGGGATCTTCTTTCTAGAATCAAGTATTCCCCAGAAATGCCTTGGTGTGTGATGGGGATTTTAATGCAGTTTTTTATCCTTGGGATTCTGGCTAGTATTGAGATCTTGAAGCTTTCTCTTAGCTAGAGCCTCTTTTTGCTTTTTGGTTAAGTTTGGCGGAGGTTTGCTTGTCGTCCCCTCGCTGTTAGATACCCCTTTACCCTTGCCAATGCCTATCTCTGAAGCTTCTGATTGATTATTTGGTGGACCAAAACCTGGTGGTGGTGGGACAAAATCCTTGGCCAGTGGGTTATCGTACACTGTATGAGAATTCTGAGTCCCCTGGTGGGGTATTTCAACTTCCATATCAGCTTCGCTGTGTTCCACATTTGCGCTATCTTCTCCCGATTTGTTCCTTGGGCTTTCCTTTGCTTGGTTTGGATCTTTGATTAATTTCTTCGCTCTAGGAGGAGGTCGATAGAGTAACCAAGGTCCAAAACCTGGGTTCATGGTCTTCATCATCTCTTCTGTTGCATGATTACATTGATCGCTGGAGTGATCCATTCTACTGCACCACTGACAAATATGTGGTATTCTCTCATATTTGTAGTCGATACAAACCCTTTCCTGAAAAGCATCAATGTGCCCTCCCCTATGCAGAGGCTTATTGGCGTCGATTCGAACCCGTACTCTCATGTAATCCCCGTCGCTTTCTGAGAGAACCCTAGGATCAGCTTCTAGGACTTCTTCCATGTTGGCTACTATGAGTTTGGTAGCAGTTGGTTTCATAAAGTAAGGAGGTATGTGATGAAGTTGAACCCAGACATCGATGTTGGGGAAGAATTCCTCTATGATATTTTCTTGAACAGTCCAAGGCTTGAGATGTAACAAGTACCCATCGAAAATCCAAGGGCCTCCTTGAAGCACTCTTATCTTCAATTCGTTGCCGGAAAACTTGAATACAAACAAATTCGGTCTTGTTTCAAAAATGCTGATCTTGTCCCCATCCTTCCATAGTTTCTTGAACATCAACTTCATAGCCCATGAAACAATCATGTCCGAAGTTAAGAACGAACCTATCAAACTGTGAGAAAACTCATCTGTCGCTTCCTTGCAAAAGGTTCCGTAAAAAACAACCGTCTCCTCCTCTTCTGTAGATTTCACCGGAGCCCTATCCCCAGTATATGGAGCCTGTGTCTGTTCTTTTTGGTGGGGAGAATGATTATATGTGAGATTACTTCTCGCTGTTGCAGACTCCGTCGGAGAATCCATCGGAGAAACTCAACTGAAACTTGCAGTCGCCCTACTCGGTGGCTCCGAAACTATCAGAACTAGGTCAAAACTCAATTACTTATTTTAGAAATATTCTTTTATTTTATTTTGCATTTCTTATTTCACAAAAAGTCATTCCATTTTAAGAGATTTTTTATTTATTATTTTTAAGGGATTTTTTTTATTTATTATTACAAGTTCACCGATTGTTTGACAATTCTAACACTTTGAATGCCTAATTGGATGAATTTAGGCCTGACCATTGGCGAGGGGGCTACCTACCCAACCCAACTAAACTACTTGGGGGCTTGAACTCTGGCAAGTTTTGATTTGTCTAGGGATCAGGCCTGAATTCGGTCCTGGCCAACATAGGACTTGGGCGTGGTTTTTGTAAATTTGAAATATATTTTGATTTGATTGTTATTTATACACCCAAAAAATCTTAACTTTCGTAAGTTTATAAGTTACGTGAAAATATGTTATGTTAAATATACAAAATATTGTTGTGATCGCTTTTAAGTTAATTGTACATAAAGTGATATAAAATAGCTTATGATGATTATATGTTTTAGTATTTTAATGTCATTTTTTGGATAAATAAAATTATTTTTGACACATGAGTTGGATTAGGTTTACTTTTTTTTATTTTTTTATTTTTTATTTTTTTTTATAATGTTCTTGGCTGAGGCTTGAGTGGTCGCCCAACTAATGAATGAGTTGAGCTTGAGTTCATTTTTCCAGATGTTTAGCCTGTTTTAACTCGACCCGGCTCAATGCTAGCCTAGATGAGTAAGGAGGCTGAGGAAGAAAGCGGAGAGACTAATAAAGGTACTCTTAAGTATAATAAAATAAAAACAAATAAAAATAACTCTGAATTCATTCGTGATTTTTTTTTCTAAAAATATTCCAGGTTTATGAAGTTTGTTATCCTATTTTAGGAATAAAACAATAATAACTTTTTTATATGCTCTTTTTTGTCCTTACAAGGAAAAAACTCCCATAACTTTTTTTCCAGATTTTTTATATATTATATTTTTCGTCATGTACATCGCTTCTTATTTAGTTGGGTTCCTATGTTACAAAGATTAGTACTCCACATATAATTAGGAGTTATCTATAACTAATTCACTGAACGGGGAAGCTCTCCAATATAGCCAAGATTGTCAGTGTATGGTTGAAGAAAATAAATAAACATATGATATCTAAAGAATGAAGTATGATCTTCACAGAAGACGAGCTTACAAGTTTATGTCAATACGTCAATACCTTTCTTTCTAAGCAAAACAAGTAAATTGTAGATTTCACTGCAACATGTCCTTATTTTCGATGCATGCAATTTGTACGAATTTTGAAATTATTCGACGATCCCACAGTTTTTAAGAACAAAGTACTTTCCGTGCCATGCACATACGGTTTGCTAGTAGTAATAGTAACAACAATAAAATAACTTTTCTCCAAAAATTATATTGAATCTAATGGGTGATGCGAAATTGGTTGTTGAGAAATGAAAATGTTAAATGTAATTCATTATAGTATCATTTATAGCAATTCATTTTTATAGCAATTCATTGTATTTGTATATTGTAGTATGAAATGAGATATATGGGCAATTTCACTATTCACATGCTTTTATTATTTTTAATTATGTTGTTATTATTTTTAATTATTTTATTATTATTTTCATATAAAAGCCCGGCCTTTGTGCCTCGGGGCATCATCAAGACCGTCCACATGAGCAGGGCCGGCCCTAGACTTTCATGGGCCCTAGGCGAGGGTTGAATGTGAGGCCCCTTTTGCCATAAGCTTGTGATTAAAAAACCTACTCAACGGTAGGACGGAATATACCCCGCGTTTTATTAATAATTCAGGTTTTTAACCCGTAAAAAATGTGGAGGGACATAATATCTTACCCACTACAAAAAAGAAAGATACAATATTTATACAAAATCTACCTTTCTCGCTTTCATAGATGCAAAATTACTGATCAAATAGTCATACTCAAGTTGTTCTAACATATATCTTTCGATGGACAAGAGACCCAAATCACTTGGTCGTTCTTGTGACATGGTTGACCGCAAATATGTCTTTATCAGCTTCAATTTTGAAAAACTTCTTTCTGCAAATGCAACCGTCACTAGTATAATAAATATTATTCTATAACAAATGAAAGTATTTGGATAAGATTCGATCACTTTAATATAATTCAGGACATCTATACGATATTACCCCTACTCTCGGAAAAATATTACGGGGCCCCTTGAAATTGGGGGCCCTAGGCGAACACCTAATTTGCCTAGCAGACGGGCCGGCCCTGCACATGAGTAGGTAACATCCTTCCTAGATAACGCATGTCCACGGAAAATGGGACAAACTCTTTTCACAAGGGAAATAAGATAAAATCACACACACATATTGTGTATAGATAAAATCATGTTGTTTTTTTTTTTTTTTTTTTTTTTTTTTTTTTTTGTTGTTTTTTTTTGTTTTTTTTTGTTTTTTTTTTGAGTAATACATGTTAAAATATGTAAGTGCAAATATTTAAAAAAGTTATAGAACATTTTTATTTATTCAAAATAAAATGTATTCAGATAATAGTGTGTCTACTAATTGATTAGTTAATTAATTGAAATACTAATGGTATCCCCTTTGATGGTCCCCTTAAACAGGACACGCAGACAGCTAAGTAGTAGAATGTTGTAGTATAAGATAAGTACCATTAGTACTAATTAAATAACTACCCAAACTAATGTTAGGCACAATTGTAGTTCAGGGGTGAACTTCATGTTAATTTCAGGCTCTCTAGTTGCAGTAGTTCGAATACACTAGGAAATAGGAATATTAGTCATATATATCGACCGAAGGTGTGTCGTGGTTTTATGTTACATGACTTACTTTCCAATATCTAATGTGATTAACCGACTAACTGGCTTGAATAAATTCAGGTAGAGCAATATGCATTGTCTCTAAGATATGATCACTCACGGACTAATGATTCTTATAAAGTACGATTTAAGTACATATTAAAATTAATCATGTTCTTTTTCAAATTATGGCCTATTTTTAATAGACACCAACATTATGTAAATACTACAAATATTAGAGTTATAAGTAAAATTTTTGACATTTTGTAGGGATCATGCTCCCCTCTCCAAGTGTGTCGGCCGCGAATATAAGGACACAAACTTTAATATTTTTGAATTGGAATCTGATTATTCAAGTCATTGGACTGTGAATATGATGTTCATTCTCGTTGTTGAATTATATATACTTGGTCTCCAGTCTCTCTCTTGATGTCGACAACACAATAGATTATAAGAATTGAGTGTATTACTCTCTCAAAAATCTTAAAAAGGTGCCAAAAACTAATGCAGTTCAACTAATCATGGAGTCAAAGACCACAATTGTTTATGTAAAGAGATATGATTAAAAATTATAATACAATACTAAGTGTATGTACCTATGTCATCCCATAAAGGGTCATGCTTGCTTGTCCCAAACTTTGTGGCTTATCACTTAGAATAGTGATAGTTATAGCCACCCATGACCTCTTCATACATAGGTGTGTGATTGGTATTTTTTTGCTTTGTCTGTAAAATATTAAAATTAATGTCTCCAAAGTGCTGGCCAAATTTGGATGAGTATTGGTGGTGTGATTATGTATTGTAGAGCTTACATATAAACAATTAGTATATTGTTTTGATGTTTCATGACGTGGTAATTGGTTCAAAGGTTGATGTATTATTTTTTAATGGAATGTAAGAAACTTATAAATAAGGCAAAAGTACAGCCGGATTCCATGTACAATGAAAACATCGAAAGGTCTTCATCGCTTCAGCGGAGTACCTGAAGTGTGTCAGCAAGAATCTAACTATACTACTACATAAACTGAACTAGAACATGTAAAGGGCTAATACAAGACACTATACCTAGCTATAGCCCAAGACTTACACAACAGTAGATATAGCCCAAAACACAATTAATTTAGACCCAACTGGAAAATAAAGGACCCCAAGCCCAAAGTATTATATGGCCCATACACTAGATAAGATAAGGTTGATGTACTTTCAAGATTATTTCTAAAAAAAAATTAAATAATAATAAAATAAAAAAATCAAAGGTTAAAGTAACTTTCCTAATACTACTTCTGTTTATTTAAAAACTGCATATTTTACATTAGATGCAAACACAAATAGAATGGAACAAGGTAACTCAGTTTTCTTGACAACATATGCTCCCAGGAAGAGTGCGAGCGGCAGCTGAATAGTAAGGACAGTTGGAATCCTTCACTTGATTTATAATTATAGATAGAAAGAACACGTAAACATTCATGGGTAATCAAATGAAGAGAAGGTATACATTTTAAAGAACCAAGTGTAAAAACAGAGCTGCTAACAGTTTTTGCAGTTCAAATTATGCAAACAACATTTTTGAAGCAAAATCGATACTTCGGATAGAATAATTATCAGCAATAGACAACACATACCTATTCATTGTCTTCTTTAACAGTGGAGGTCTTCTTTAACAATTGGAACGGTCATGTGATGGCTTCTCATTGATAAACTCCAGTCATCGAGCCTGTGTCATCCAATCTGTGTTTCGCTCCACAAAGAAGAAAATAATAATATTAGTATACCATTGGAGGTGCAAAAGAAGCCCCTTGTTTACCATAGTGCTAACCCTGCATCACCCATTTTGTTTCAATGTAACACCAAAAATAACAACTATCAACAGGAAAGAACATAAATGGAAATAGGAACAACTAAATGTTCCGAGTAATTTTAAGTGTTAATAAGACATTCAGATGAGTAGTTATAACCAAAAAATGAAAAGACGCAAGACCCGACCCACAACAATAATGAGAACCAGACCTAAAGATCTTACTTCCTACACTGAGTGGGACAATCTGCATTTACATTTACCAGTTCATGGATTCCCCATCACCTATTTTTTTGGAGGAAAACCATGTCACGGAATTTAAATTACACTTATTGCATTGGTCTTTTCATTTCTAAATTACATTAAATATATAGGACATATACGCGCTCTCAAATGGAGTACTTATAAACTTATACTTTCTTGCGCACTTTCGCTCATGCTCCATGAGACCTTAGGTACATACCCCAAATCAAGTCGAACCCACACATTGAAAAATCTTTGTGCATTATTCAATTCATCTCAGGATAATGTATTTTGCAGGGAGCCACAGACCATAAACTTCTTTAGCTACAAAGTACAAATCATTCTCAAATGCGTGTGCCATAATTTGTCCCAGATTCACAGTTCCACGTGTCAACCTATTTATCTTGAATGAAGTTGAAGAAATTGATGAATCTAAATATAAACTGTTAGGATTGTGTCTAGAATCAAAAGTCAGCAAAGGTAATGGGTGTGGTGAGGCGGTGATGGGCTGGTGTGTCTTTGCTTGGAAGCCAAGTTGTTTCCAAAGAAAGACACCGCCTCTACACCTTTACACCATTATTTAAGGGTCACATGTTTTGGTTTGTAATACACACACACATACAGAGGGGTCACGGAAAGAGCTAGTTTGGTGCTTTTGAGATTTGTTTGGGTGTGTGTGTTGGGTGGTATGTTTCGGGTGGCCGCCATGGCCGTTGTGGCCACGGCGTGCATTGTAATCGGGTTCTCTTCTCAATAAAATATCTGGTTCTGGACGTGGATGTAGTTAGAGGGTTCGTTACGAATTCGTTAGTGAACCAAGTTAAATATCTCTCTTGTTCTTGTTTTGCTTTCGTTTTTCTTGCTCGAATACCCACATGTTATAACAAACTGGTAACAGAGCTCCGAAACAGGAGTTTTGTTACAACAAACTAGTAGCAGAGCCTGGTTAGGAGGAATACCAGTTTCAACAAACTGGTATCAGAGCCGGGGTTCCAAGATCCGGGTAGAGCCAAGAGCTAGGGTTTCACGTTTTGGTGGAACTGAAAGTTAGGGTTTCGCGATTCAGGTAGAGCAGGCTATCGGGAGGTTGGGTTTCGAGATTCTGCCAAGAACGATGTCTGGTTTGGAAATCAAGATCGATATGTTCGTGAGAGAGAAGGAGGTACACCCACCATATGAATCCCCGTGGAGTGGGCTATCCGGGCTCCTGTCGGAGCAATCTGGCGCGCATCTGATTAGGCGTGCAAGGGATCTGGCAAATCTAGCACACATTCGGTACTGGCGCGAATCTGGCGGTTCACGCGCATCTGGCGTTATGGAGATTGACGTTCAGGCGCAATCCGGCTCCCGGCGTGGAGCATCTGGCGTGTGAATTGAATCTGGTTCTGGCTCATGCGTTGAAGGAACTCGTTGGAGTTGGAGCAACGAACATGGAGCATCTGGCGCGTGAGATTTCTGGCACGCACATCTGATTCTGGTTTTGGCACGCACTATGCACGAGTTTGTTCTGACGTGCATTTGTTCTGTTTTTGGGGCGTGTACTAGGGGTGAGCACGGACCGGGTTGGACCGGTTTTTCCAACTATTTTTACCCGACCGATTATGTACGGGTTGGAGAATGTTCAACCCAAACCTACCCAATGATTTGTGATACCCAAACTAATCATAACTTATCGACTCGGTTCGGACTGGTTAAACGGGTTGGAAAAACCTTAAATTTTTCTTATCTTTGTAATATATGTTTGTATAAAATTTGAAGTTGGAAACATAAAGTAGTCTTCTACAAAAGAGAAATAATGTGAGAAAAATCAAGTATTAAAATGGTGTAAACCATTAAAACTTAATTTCTAAACCATGTATCTAAATAAAATTTGTAATTTTTACATTTAAAACGTTAGTCGGACCGGTTCGGTTTTGAACGGTGTTTCCACTTCCAAACCCATGATCGTTCGAACTTTGATCAGGTTGACGAATCTATACCCATAATCAATCAATTGGCATTGATCGGTGCTAAATTCGGACCGGTTTGGTGCGGGACGGTTCGTGGAGGCGGGTTGGACCCGGTTTTGCTCACCCCTAGCGTGTACCATGACACGCATTGAGCTCGCATCTAGCGCGATCTGTTTCTGGCGAGCATCTGGCTCATCTGAGGCATACGGGTCGCATCTGGCATGACAATTTGGGCACTCGTCATTGGTGCATCTGGTCAAAATGACATCTGGGCACTTGTCATGGTGCATATGTCTGGCGCAATTGGGAGCATCTGGAATACATTCGGTCCTGCTTTCTCAGTGAATGTATTCGATTCTGGTTCAGGGTGGAGCACTTGTTTCTGTTTCCGGAAGTGCAACCACATCGGGCGCATTCGTTGCAGGGACAACATGGGAGTCGGAGCAACGATTTGACGATTCGGGTTTCGCATACAGCTGCGAAAGATCAGTTTGGGGAGGCGTGCTCGTTTCAGGTTCTGGGAGACGCATCAGTTCAGGTTTGAGAAGAGAAGCATCAGGTTCTGGTTCTGCGTTGCTGAGATGATTCTAGACAAGGTGGAGATTTGGTAGGATTGTGTCTAGTATCAAAAGTTAGCGAAGGTAATGGGTGTGGTGAGGCGGTGATGGGCTCGTGTGTCTTTGCTTGGAAGCCAAGTTGTTTCCAAAGAAAAACGCCGCCTCTACACCATTACACCATTATTTAAGGGTCACATGTTTTGGTTTGTAATGCACACACACATACAGAGCGGTCACGGAGAGAGCTAGTTTGGTGATTTGAGATTTGTTTGGGTGTGTGTGTCGGGTGGTGTGTTTCGGGATGCCGCCATGGCCATTATGGCCACGGCGTGCATTGTAATCGGGTTCTCTTCTCAATAAAATATCTGGTTCTGACCGTGGAGGTAGCTAGTGGGTTCGTTATGAATTCGTTAGTGAACCACGTTAAATTTCTGTCTCGTTCTTGTTTTGTTTTCGTCGTTCTTGCTCGAATACCCACAGGTTATAACAAACTGGTAACAGAGCTCTGAAACAGGAGTTTTGTTACAACATAAACATATACCAAGTTTAGGTAAGTTTGTAAACAGGGCACATTCACAGTTCCAATTACCTCTCTAATTATCTTGAATGAAGTTTTAAAAATTGCTGAGAAATATCAAATAATGTAGAATGAATTTGGAGGTCAAACTTGATCGAACCGAGCGATTTTTGCTATTCCTTCTGGTGGGGGTGAAACTCATCAGTTCCATTGTTAGAATTGGAATGGCTCCTGCAATGAGATTGACACAGTTCAGAATTCCAACAAAAATCTACTGTTTTTACACATTGTAAGTCACTTGGTAAATTTGAACAAAATTAAGTCATCTCAACTGATGGTTGAAAAGAATGGAAGCATTATTTTTTTAACACCTATTGTAGAAACATGCAGATAGTTATTGCAAAATGCTCAAATCAAGGTAACCGCTTCCGAAATCAAAATGTATGTGAATGCAGAAATTTTAAAATTGCCATACCCACTTTCTGTCTACCCTATAGTGATTATGACCCAAGTTTAACAGTGGGCTATGAATTAGCAATGGATTCTTCGCCTCAATGAATCGCAATGTAAGCATTCTATTCTAGCTAAAATAGGTCATAATCATATCGTACCTCATATCGTACCTCATATCGATCATGAAATTAATTAAAATCAAGATCCCAAATCAAAGTTACAATAATCATATCGTACCTCATATGTTTATTTCTTATACCTTACCCAAATAAGGCCCTAGGATCCAAATTTCTGAAATCAAGGTAGAACCCTGGCACACGACAGTAATATTTTCTTGTTAGACAAACTTCTATACATTTTATTATTGACAACTATGACTATCATAGATGCAAACATCAAGAGCTCTTAACCTCAATGAGACAAAGAATACCTACTTACTTTATTACCTTAGTTAGCCATATTTCACATCTTGCTATAACCCCATAGGAGTTCTGTACATATCTATATATCCTAAGATTCACTCCAATTTAATAGGTTTTTGCCATCATAGAAAGCCAAGAAGTAAATTCCTCTTTTAGCTTTTCAATTCCAAACTGGAAACTGATAAAGACATCTATTCTTATTGGATTCACCAAGAGGTCCAATGTTATTGACAATGGGAAATCGTTCAAATTTACGCAGCAAAAGGACATGATCAAATTGAAACACATAAATCATCGTAGTGGCCTGCACATACCAAAAACCAACAGATTAGCATCCTAATTCCAACCCCTAATTTTGATGCTTAAGGAGACGTCTCTTGTCACTGGATTCACCTACAAGTCCTATGCATATCGCTACTACTGTTCAATTGACACCTCAAGGTTATTGGCGTAGGGAAATTGTTCAATTTGTCCCCATTAAAACAGGTCAATCAAATTGTAAGCAAAACAAATCAAAACCAAAATCCAAACAGAGTTCACGAAAACAAGAACCTCCCAAGAAAGTCAAACCACCTAAAGCCATCGGAGAAACCAAAGCCTCGCTTTCCAATTGCATGAAGAGGGTCTTCTCCGGCACAGTCGCATCCAATCCTTCCACAATATGCAGATCAGAATATCGAATCTCCTGGCTCTGAGATTTCTTCGCCGGACCTACCATTTCCGCCGCCGGTTTACTGTTGCGTCGATGAGGAGTAAACCGCCTGGCAATTAACTACCAATCAATCAAGACCCATAAATGAGTAGTACATATGAGGAACGAAATCAAAATGTTGAACTTCCAAACATTTTCCTATTAAGCGTGGTTTAGTAAATCGCACGTCCTAATTGATAGGCGACCATCAAGTAAACTCCATATTATGATTAATTACAGTGAGTATGTGACTAATTATATGTATGGGAATGGCATGACAAAATGATGTAGCTTACGTAGAGGGCAATACAACAATAAGAATCACTACACTTTGTATCATGATCATGAATGCAATGCAATATTTCCTTATTTTGAGAGGCTCAGATATGTTAATGCAATACAATTAGACGGGAACGAGACCGCAACAGGGAGAGATTAGGCTCCCTCCAGGTTGCCACGCCAAGATGAGATTCTAGTTCAAGCCGTAAGCTATCGTCACAGCCTTGCACGACAACATCAAGTAGTCAGGCTCACCAATACCATTTTTGTCAGGCTCACCCATACCATTTCTAAAATTTGGCGGGACAACCTTCAGGATACTTTTTAATCCGCTGACTTTGGTGTCTAACAAACACAACTCACATACTATCATATAAATCATGTGTTAGCAATTGGTGCGCCCATGTGGGGTGCCCAATGCAATTAACATAACCTTATGGGGTTAGTTGCACTAATGCACAAACTAGAGGGGTTAGTAGCTAAGGCTCAAACCCTAGGGGTTTATGTGCAAACTTAGGAGAAGTTTTGCCTATATAAGGAGGCAGCCTCCTACATATTATATTGCTATTCCAGAGAATAAAGTTACTCTGTCTAGATTCATACTAGTTGTAGAGAACCCTAGTCTCTCTCCAACTTCATCCAAGGAGGTGGAACGTGGTGTGGAAATCAGTGTTCGTCCTCGAGATTCACACTAGATTGGTGGGAGCAAGATCAAGGAGTAGGCGCGTGAAAGCAAGCAACACAACGATCATCCGCTGCATTAAGGAGCTAAGGAAGACAAGGTAAACACATGAATATTCCGCTTTAATTCATGTTGTAGATCTGAACATGTTAGATCCTTCCTGCCCTTCATTGGTATCAGAGCCATAGGCTTGTTTTTCGTGCCTCGATAAGCGTTCCCGAACCTGTATTAAAAATCGCGTTTCTGAAATTTCATAACCAGTAGACGAAACCTATATGGTTAGGTAGGGTTTTTCACGGGGATTCCAGATATATAAATTTTATATTTTTTGGATTTACGATGAATTAGTTATGAATTTTCAAAGTTTCGGAACTGTATTAATCTGGACTGCTAGATCCAATAATTAGAACACGTTTTTCAAAAACTTGTTAAAATTGGATTTTGACCACATAATCGGGATCAGGACGAAGAGACGATCACGGCAAAATTATTTTCGTCGCGAACGGAGCACGGGAAGGCGGCGCGTGGGCTTCACGCGCCACCGACGCCGCCCCCACGCGCCGCACGCGTCAAGGGCTGGCGGCGGCTGCTGACGTGGCCCTAGGACTGACGTGGCAGATGACGTGGCGGTGTCACGTCAGCAAGAGGCTGACGTGGCGATGACGTGGCAGCCACGTGACAGCTGACGTGGCGATGACGTGGCGTGCTGACGTGGCAGCTGACGTCAGCATAGGTGCTGACGTGGCATGCCACGTGGCATGCTGACGTGGCACATGGGCCGACGTCGGCGCGTGGCGGAGGCGGACGCGCCCACGCGCGGCGGCGCGTGAGGGCGCGTGCGGCCTCCTCCCGCCGTCATTTTTCGTCCGGTTTTTTCCTGGGGACTCCAAATTAAATTTCCTATTTTTGTGGATATTTTTTCATAATTTTTGGAGTGACGGAAAATTTTAGTAATTTCCAGATTAATTAATTAGTGTTTAGCACACTTTCCGAGGCAGTTTGACGACCTTAAACACACTGTTTTGAGCCCAAATTTTTTCTGGAGACTTAGGTCAATTTTCCCTACGTTTTGCCATAGGTGGTGAGACCCTAAGTGGTAGGGAGCAATTTTAGATCTTTTTAGTTGATTAGATTATTGCTTATTAATTTCCAGTAATTATTGCTTAATTTCGGAAATTTCCAGAAAATTCCAGTATGTTTATTATATTGTTATACATGCTGTTGTGGGTTGAATGGATGTGTTTGGTGCATGGATGTGGCATAGATGTTTTATATTTTGGTTTTGGTTTTGGTTTTTGAATATGTAATCAAAATACGGCCTGCGAGTCGTGCCTCTCTATACTCTAGTGTCTTCTCTTCTCATCCACTCGCCTCTATGAGGTTACTTCTTATTAGAAATAAGATAGTTAGTAGAGATTGAAGATTGAAGCTTCAAGAGAGGTGGCCAAACCAAAAGCTATGGCGCAAGGTGCATGGAGCAATTAGACGGTCTAATGGAGCCTCAAGCTTCAAGTAGGCAAGATGGCGTGAGATGGAGTCCAGGACTTGCTCAAGAAGTGCTCTCAATAGTGGGAGTGCACCTTAGGGGCCACATCCATTGCATATTTATTTACGCTTATGCTTGTTTATGTTATAACTGCGTGTGATTGGATATATATGTTTAACCTCGCATGCTAAAGAACTAAAACAAAAGAGCTCACATGATGACATGATTAAAATTGATAGGAAATCACAAGTGATGAGATTTGATTCCTAGGATATACGCTAGGTTTTGGTGGAGTCCTTGTGAGGAACTATTGAGATTAATCAATGTCACATGTTATTTAGGAGCTAAAACAAAGCTAGTAACTAATATCCATTTTGTCTCGTTTTTCAGTCACGATGAACACGAATCTATTTCCTAAATCTGCTATAATTCTAAAGGGAGACAACTTCCGTGCATGGTACAGAAGTGCGATATGTCGCATGATTGAGCTAGGACTGTCTGATCATTTGCATATGGCAAAGATGGAGCCATGGGTACCACCGGGCGGCCCAACTGATGCATATAGACGTGATCTTGAGGCTTACCAGAAATGGGAAGTTGATGACAAGAAAGCATGTCTAGAATTGATGGATCTAGTGAGGACTGATCTCCTAGAGTCAATTGTGATTGATTATGCAAAGAAGCTCTGGGAAGACATTCTAGGACTGTACGGAACTGCAGACGACTTCCAAAAGACATGTCTATGGATGATGCTCACTTCCACGGTGAAGGATGATAATGTCTCTATGGATACGCACCTAAAGACCTTATCATTCTATATTACTGAACTTATAACTTCTGGGCATGATGTATCCGATGAGAGACAGCTAAAGGCTGTGAGAATGTCTCTACCAAATTCATGGGATTCCGTGAGAAAAGTATTGCAAGAATCAGATGACATAAAGACATTTGATGATGCAAAGCGATATTTATTGTTTGAGGAAAAGAGACTGGAATTTGCCAGAACTTCTAGTCCACCATCGCAGGTAGAGAGCCCTCCCATGGCAAATGTGCCAAAGGGTCAGGAAGTCATCATCGAGCACGAAAGTGGAGGCCACATGGGCCCATGCCGCAAGATCAGTAAGCGCCAAATGTGGAAGAGGTCCAAGAGGGATATGAGACAAGTTATGTGCTATAACTGCCAGGCATAGGGCCACTTTGCTCGTGACTGCGCCGAGCCAAAGGTACACTATAATCCAAACTCTGGCTGTTATGTTATAAGTCAAGTTTATATTGCTGATTCCCCTAATGTGTGGGTATTGGATTCAGGTGCGAGTGACCACCTAGCATGTGACCGAGACGCGTGCACGGATTATAGGCGAGTACCAGTGGGCAGTAGAAGAGTGTACATGGGGAACAACTCTTTCGTTGATGTGGTGGGCATTGGCACATATCAGCTGAAGATGAAGTCTGGAAAGACGCTTGTCCTTCATGACGTTTTATACGCTCCTGATGCACGCAAGAACTTAGTTTCAGTTTCTAGACTTTTGGATTTGGATTTTAGACTTGTTTTTGAGGGTGGTTTTGCCAAACTGTTTGTTGGCAACTCATGTTTTGGTACTAGTTATATTTCTCGTGGTTTATTTTATTTAGACATTGTTGGTTCTAGCATTGATAATATTTATGATTCTCGTTCATATATTACATCTTCTAGTGATGATAATGCCACTAGATGGCATGCTAGATTGGGACATTTAGGACAGATCGAGGGCGTGAATATCTATCTGAGCAATTCAAAGAGCTCTGTGAGACTAAAGGAATAGTGAGGCAGTTGACTATTCCCTTCACACCGCAGCAAAATGGTGTAGCGGAAAGAAGGAATAGAACACTGTTAGAGATGGTTCGTAGTATGATGGCAAATGCGAATCTGCCTATCTCCTATTGGGGAGATGCATTGATGACTGCCACATACATACTTAACCGTGTGCCCACCAAGTCAGTAGCCACAACCCCTTACGAGATGTGGACCAAAAGGCAACCCGAATTGGGTCACCTTAGGCCATGGGGGTCGGCCGCCTATGTACGTAACGTCTCCCATGTTCATGGGAAATTGGGTGCTAGAGGAAAGAAGTGCATCTTCATACGGTACTCTGAGCACTCTAAGGGTTACGTATTCATAGCGCAACAGCCGGATGGTAGTCTAACAGAGATGGAATCGCGAGATGTAGAATTTCTCGAGAGAGATTTTCCTAGTCAGGGAGAAGCACGTGGAGATGGTATTCTCTACGAAGAAGAGGAACCACTGGATGACACTCAGTTCTCTACAGACCTACAGGGAACAGTCCCTATGGATCTTCAGAACAGTGGGAGTGACTTGCCTAGTGAGCAGCCCATCATATATGATGATGAAGCTGAAGAAGAACCCTCTTTGCGTAGGAGCGCTCGTGGGAGCGTACCCCGTCGACGATTTGACATCGAAGGGGAGGCCATGATGGTCACCATGCAAGAAGATGATGAACCTAGGACATTGTCAGAAGCTCTCTCATCTCCTGACAAGAAAGAATGGAACATTGCTTTACAAGAAGAATTGGAGTCAATGAAAACCAATCATGTTTGGGATTTAGTTGACTTGCCTCCTGGACGTAGGGCCATCGGAAACAAATGGGTTTTCAAGGTCAAGAGGAAGGCAGACGGAAGCGTTGAGAGGCATAAGGCCCGGCTAGTGGCGAAAGGCTACACCCAACAACAGGGTGTGGATTACGAGGAGACGTTCTCACCAGTTGTGAGAATTGTCTCCATTCGTCTTATACTTGCAATAGTGGCTAGCATGGACTTGGAACTACATCAAATGGATGTTAAGACTGCATTTCTCAATGGAGAACTAGATGAGGAGATCTATATGGCTCAACCGGAAGGTTTCGAGAAGAAAGGTCAAGAGCACAAAGTGTGCAAACTGATTAAGTCCATATATGGACTGAAGCAGTCCTCAAGACAGTGGTATTTGAAGTTTCATCAAGACATTGTGGCATATGGCTTCACAATGGTAGATGAAGACCACTGTGTGTATGTCAGACGTTCCGGAAAGAAGTTCATGATACTGTCATTATATGTAGATGACATACTACTAGCCAGCAATGATAAAGGAATGCTCGGAACTACCAAAGGGTGGTTATCCTCTCGTTTTTCAATGAAGGATATTGGAGAAGCGAGTTACATCCTTGGGATAAAGATCCTAAGGAACCGCTCTAAGAGGCTTCTTGGCTTGTCTCAAGAGACATACATCAAGAAGATACTTGAACGGTTCCAGATGATGGACTCTAAGCCATTCGAGACTCCCATTGCACATGGCGAGAAACTCAGCCTTGAAATGTGTCCCAAGACCCAACACGAGAGAGACCAGATGGCCAAAGTACCCTATGCAAGCGCTGTCGGAAGTTTAATGTACGCAATGATGTGTACAAGGCCCGACATATGTCATGCTGTCGGTTTAGTTAGCAGATATCAGTCTGATCCCGGTGTTGGACACTGGAAGGCTGTTAAGAGGATTCTCCGATATCTCAAAGGGACTAAGGATTACGTGTTAAGCTACCGAGGCTCTGAGCTAAGGCTCATTGACTACAGTGATGCTGACTGGGGTGGGGACCTAGACGCACGTAAATCGACCTCAGGCTACGTCTTCATGCTGGGTGGAGGAGCCATCACATGGCACAGTAGCAAGCAGACTTGCACTGCCTTATCAACCATGGAAGCTGAATACGTTGCCTGCTCCGCGGCAGCGCAGGAGAGTGTTTGGCTGAAGAGATTTCTGGTCAGCTTAGGAGCGGTTGACGAACCAAGACCAGTAACGCTTCGTTGTGATAGTATGTCGGCCATAGCTTGTGCTAAAAATCCGAAATACCACAGCATGGCCAAACATATTGAGATAAAGTACCACTTCATTAGGGAAGTAGTAGCTAAAGGAGATATCACTCTAGAGCATATTCCTACGAATCAGATGTTAGCTGATCCAATGACCAAGCCTCTTCTTAAGGCTATTTTTGTTGGTCATACTAGGAATATAGGGTTAGGCAAATGGAACTAGATGTCAGACTGATTAAACATTTTGAGACATTGATTGATTGGATATTAGGAATGGATTTGTTTATTTATGCTGCATGTTATTTTGATACGTGTATGACATGTTACATTTCCTGTACTAGCTTAGAGCATGTCACACAGACACTAAGTTGGCTCACTCACACGAGCAACTGCCTTCGCAATATCCTGGATATGTCTGGGTGTGGCGGAAGATGAGACGGAATCTAGATAAGCGCTGAAGGCCTACGATATGATATGAAATGCCTTCTTCATATGAGCATATGGCCTATGATAAGAGCTTGAAGTCTATCAGTAGAGCTAGGAGCCTGTCAGACGGATTCAACTGTCGCATTGGAAATAAGTTCCAAGATGAGGTTGGTTATGGCCAGTCGAACATGGTTACTACCCCGAACCATGTATAGTCTGTGTGGAAGTAGCCAGATGCGAGAGCTGATAATTGATCACAACAGTGTGACATGGCAGCACTCGGGCTGGTGGCCTTAAGGGCTACCGGATAGACATCTGCATAGTGGTCCTTTTTGCAAAGGATAAGACATGCGCTCTAATCAGAGTCTAAACACTATGGCGCATATTCCCCCTTGAATAACGCGCGCTTATGAGTGACCATGAGGTGATGAGTAGAATTAGTCCCTGGGATTCCTCATCGTGTGAGCCTCGTCGATCGTATAAGGATGATTGACACTGTATACCCTTTGTACTTACATCTGTGTCATGAGGAGACGGGTCGGTGGTGCTACTTTGGCGTGACACCTTACGGCTATGGATGATTCGGCCTTCCGGACACTGCTGGGAAAGCAGCTGAGCCGAATCTGAGTGACACATGTATGTAAGGAAAGATTCTCGTTGCATCGCTCTTTATTATCTTTCATTGGGCCCACCTGCAAGATCTTATGGGATCATGTAGGATATGAAAATATAAAGGAGATGTGGACTCATTGGAGCATGGCCTTCGGGACAAGGCAGGTGCTCATGATCCACGAGATGACAATCGGAGGAATCTGGGGGATACGAGAGTTACGGAGAGCATTATCACTGTTTTATGTTTTAAGGGTGCCTTCCTGCGCTGGCTATACGAGTTTGGTATGTGGATCTCCCGAGAGGGTGCCTTCCCATGCTGGCTATACGAGTTTGGTGTACGGATCTCCCGAAATGCAGGTACTCTCACCGGTCACACACCACGGCCACACAATACTCTTTTGTAGATGATAGAAAGTTGGAGATTGATGGAGACTAGATGAATTGTGCAACCCCACTGTGCGAGTGGGAGATGTAAGCAATTGGTGCGCCCATGTGGGGTGCCCAATGCAATTAACATAACCTTATGGGGTTAGTTGCACTAATGCACAAACTAGAGGGGTTAGTAGCTAAGGCTCAAACCCTAGGGGTTTATGTGCAAACTTAGGAGAAGTTTTGCCTATATAAGGAGGCAGCCTCCTACATATTATATTGCTATTCCAGAGAATAAAGTTACTCTGTCTAGATTCATACTAGTTGTAGAGAACCCTAGTCTCTCTCCAACTTCATCCAAGGAGGTGGAACGTGGTGTGGAAATCATTGTTCGTCCTCGAGATTCACACTAGATTGGTGGGAGCAAGATCAAGGAGTAGGCGCGTGAAAGCAAGCAACACAACGATCATCCGCTGCATTAAGGAGCTAAGGAAGACAAGGTAAACACATGAATATTCCGCTTTAATTCATGTTGTAGATCTGAACATGTTAGATCCTTCCTGCCCTTCATCATGTTAGACAATAACAGTTCCACAATTTATCTGGACCGATTAATAATACACTTTTTAATCTACGAATTTGAGGTCTAACAAGCCCTAACTGATAGCTTGTCACCTACATAGCAAATTCATTGTCACTTATAAAGCAATTTCCTAAATCTTAAGATATACAGTCATCAAGTGTTGATTCTAGAACGAAGCAACCCAGTAAGCTCAAAATCATCATAAAGATGCACTTATCAGATTCACCATATACTCAAACGCATTAAAAGTAGTACTTTTTTCATCAAAAAGTTTGAATACAATGAACAGATATACAGGAGAGCTTTAGAAGACAATATATGGTAGATGATTACGAACCATAGTATATACCTACAAACTGAGTGATGAAGTTTACCTTCGGCGCCTGGGAGTATGATGAAGCTATTAAACCACCAACAACTGCAGATACAACAACATACGGTTAATGATAATGCATGTTAGAAGGTTCAAAGATCAATAAGTGGTTCTGTTTGACGCAGGTTTGATAAGCAAAATCCTACTGGCAAGATACGCAACTAAGGGAAATGTCTCCGGCCATACAAGCTACTCTTCACAATCAATCAAGTTTACAAACTAATAAAACATTAGAAAAAGACGCAATACAGCAATCCAAAACAATTTGGCAGACCATTTAAATAACCAATAAAACAAAGAATGAGCTTGAATCGTGCTCACTTCTGAGAGATAAAGAATTATTGGAAGGACAAACCATCCTAACCAAACCTTCTGAAAAAATCTTGTCCGGGAACAACCATATCATCTTGAATGCTATGTTCATCTTTAGTCTCGCCACTCATTATATATATCCTCGCCAAAAGACCAGCGGATAGTAACTTGACACTTTACATACAATCTTCTTTGTCCATCGTAGCAGCTACAAACTGTCACTAAGCTCACTGATTCCATCACTGCACGAAAATCATGCATTCGACTCAAGCCCATGACTGCCAACTAATGAAGCAACTCAATTTTTTCTTACCACAAATAAAAATTCAAGACGAAAAAACTTGCCTAACTGAAACCTGAAAAACAATAATGAACATAATTAACAAATAAAGGGTTAACTAATTCATATCATAGAGAACCACATTCGATTAGCACTGTGACAAATTGTTGTTTGTGTTAAGTTATCCTAGTGGTCAGGTCTACTAGTAGTTGTAGCAAAACTGTAACCCACGCAAACATCTATAAGAGTAAAAACAATAAAACCCGATCAAAAACCCTAATATAGCCAGCCGGTCAAGCTCCAACTCTTCACGCTCAGCTCCAGAAGAAAAAAATCCGAACGAACTCTAGAAAGAATGTCTGCTATTCAAAGTTGAAGGTTTACCTACTTCGGAAATTACATAAATACCAAACCCACAAAGCCGTAATATGAGAAGATGAGACGGGGGTAAATATGTAATTGGCACAAGCAGCATATATTGAACAGTGCAAGCCCACCACTGATTGGTCCAACACGGCAAAAAAATCTATGTCGCGACGAAAAGTAGTAGGATACATAATGATGAAAGAAAGATCTGCCGACCTAGGGTTTGCCCCTTTCCTTCTATAAATATACAGTGCTTTTGAACGCATAGAGAGACTCAAATCGCATCAAAATCCATCCATGGCAAAAAAAAGATCATCGAAGACGAATAAGGGTTTAGAAGAGGCTCCTCAAGGAGCTGAAGGCAAAAGTGTATCATCATCATCAGAGAAGAAGGAGCTGTTGTATGCGTTCGTTTCGCACAATCGGGGCAAACCTCACGCTTACAGCCTCTTTGCCCTAGACATCCCCAGTCCCGACGACCCTCCTATCCTCCAAACCATCACCGTCAGACAAAACACGGAGACGGTGGTGAACGGCGAGGTGGTGTCGACCGAAAGGGAGCCCATCTCTTCGGTAACCGAACCACAAGCATCTCCCGTAGTTCCAATTCTCCAATTCCCTCAGGATGATTGGCCGCATGGTATGAGATGCATTCGTCTCGATTCCAAGCTCTATTTCCTCGGAGGTAGGGTTGGCAACTTATTCGTGGGCGTGGATGAATGCATACTACGCAATCGACTTAAAGAGGAGGAACTTGTCGTCAAATACCCCAGAGAGGTTTATGTTTTGGATCTTCTGGAGGAGGGGGAGATAGTAGTACCACCATGCATGAGAGATGAGCCGAGAAAGGTACTGAAACGTGTCGCGAGTATGAACACAGGTAAAAGCGACCCCTTAGTATCGTTTGTGGTTGATGGCAAGATATATGTTGTGTCTGGCTTGAAGAGATGCCCTCGTACACGCGTCGAATTCACCCAATTTGAGATATTCAACCCTGCCGCTGGCGGAGATGGTGAGGGTGAGTGGGAGGTGGCTCAACATCCCCCACCTTTCGAAAACGCTAATGTTGTCTATCCCCCTTTGGTCGTTGACCGCACCGTCTTCTTTGGGGTGGAGGAGGGGAATGTGCTGCTCAGCTTCTGCTACGACCTGGACCTGGGCACATGGTCCCCCAATTTTCCTATGAATCGTTTCGGTTGCAGTTTTCAAGAGCTCGTGCCCATGTTGAGTGGTCAGCTTGTTGGCGAAACACTCTGGAATGTTTGTTACCACTACATGACTCCTGATGTGCTTGTTGCTGCCCGATTAAATATCAGCAAGAAGAAGAAGAAGAAGAATAAGCAAAAGGGCATCGAGTGTTTCTACGACGTTGTGAGGTATTACATCAAGGATCAAGCCGGTCACGTTCTCACACGCTTAGGGGATGGCCGCCTCTGTTTCCTTCAGGTGACACGTTATCATGGTCCCGATCTTAGTAAACGTAGAATGAGTGTCATACTTCTTGATGTACATGGAAGAGTCGACCCACCAAAATTCCTCACTTGTGCACATTACTTCGCCGAGGTCACACTCCCTTTTTGGCCCAACTACGAGCTCGTGGATGCCCACATTGTAAGTCTCTCCTACGATGCGCTTTAGTTTCTAATGTTAGCTCCCGTAGTTAGTTGGTATGCTCTCTTTGTTTTTGTTGATATCCCCCACCCCTTCTTTCTTTGCAACACTCACTGAAAAACGCGATGAATTCACTCTGGCAAGACTATGTATCCTCTATTTCAGAAAATGTGCTAGTGCAACCGATATTATATTTGTGATTGGTTGTATAATCCAATGATATAGATCACTAGTTGAACTCGCTAAAATATGGAGATATCATCTTTGCTGCAACTGTTGCAAACATTGCTTGAAGGCATGCAACTGCTCTCAGGTGTCTGTCCCATCCCATCAATCAGCCCATTAAAGGCAAATGGAATTTCGAGATTTGGAGGAGTTCGTCGTCTATTTTGTGCTTCAATTCCAACTGTTGGTTCACCCATGTGATCTTAATTTCAAATGCTGTCACTCTTCATAATATACCACTCTGTCTCTTTTAATTCAATTTTGACTTTTTGATTCGTATCTGGGTCACTTTGACCGGGTGATTTGGACAGCAACAATATGCAATTTTTTATAATTTCCCCCCGTGTTATAGAGCAACTTTTACTCTGCAACACCATGAAAAAATTATGAAGATAATGCATCATTTTGATTTCCAAATCACCGCGTCAGAGTGAATAGTGGTAAAAGTCAAGATGGGACTAAAGAGAAGAGACAGAGTAGTACATGCTTGAATGCCGTGGTTATGTCCTGCAAATTATTGTGTGTGTTTTTTTTTTTTTTTCTTTTTTTTTTTTTTTTTTTTTTTTATTTCACCTGTGATTTCTTATCTCTTCCTTTATTTTTATTATCCTATTTAAACTGACGTTCTTGTCATTCGCGGTATTGATTACTAGGTCTGAAGCAGTGCTTGGTTGAGATTGCACAATGTCAGTAAATTCTGAGTAAGTTCTCTGATGAATGATCTGGTCATGCATTTTTATCTTGACTTGAAGGTTTTATTTCTGTGCCATACAAGGTTCTTACCTTCGTACTTTTGCTTGTATTGCCTGATTCCTTCCCATTGTGGGGTTTCCCGGTACTCTATCATAAGTGACAACGGAGTATCCATCAAATCGACTCTTGTTCACCTCAGATTTATTAATTTGAACGTGTGTTAGGACGTGGACCCGTTGAGCCGTTGACAGCCGGTCAAACCCTGCAGATCCACTCTGCTTGTAAGATTCAAACTCTTGATCTGACCAAAGTAGAATTAGACTGGAACAACCTTTGAGCTGCAGGTTGCCGAGATGATACCTACCAACCCTGTTTATCAAAATAAGATTTAAATAGGATTTTTTTTTGGGTAACTTGCATGGGTTTTCGGAGTTGGTGGCGTGTGGGCAGAAAGTAAAATGAACTTTGAGGGAACATCAAAGAAGCATTGGGCATGATGTTTGGCGAAAGCCTTTTCATGGCTGGGTTTTGCACTGAGTAACCTGGAAGGCGGGATAGTCTGGTTTGGTGCCTACTGCCATCCTTTTTGGTGACTGTTGTAATGTTTTTTCACTTATTGCGGTGAATCTAAAATCTATTGGTTCTAGGTTTTAAGGATTCCTTTGTAATAAAACATCATTTGTTCTTCTAGTGCCAAGTTTGTTTTCGGGGCTAGAAGAAGCTGCAAACATATCCGAATTTCAGAACTTGCCGATCTAGTTCGATGGTGGTTGTCTAGGGTTCCGCAAACATTTGTGATGATACGTTCTTATTAAACCGTTAGATTGTATTTGTTGATCATCTAGGATTGCTGCTCTCTCTACACACACGCGCACACACACACACATATATATTTATATATTGATTGGCATGGATATTTTACTGACAGGGAAAGCGGCTAATGGAAAAGGGTTTGGCATATGTGTTGGAAAGGCTGGAGCAACAGGAAAAGCAGCAGCATTGTGCGGTTTTGCTGGGAGACAAGTGACAAGTGATGTTTATATATATATAGAGAGAGATGATTCTTACAAAGCAAAGATTGATCCTTACAAAGGCACTACAAATATTTATGTTTGAATTGACAAATTTAACCTTCTCATTTGTGCTTGCAATTAAACATTTTTGATAATTTAATAATTTAGATTTCAGATGTTGTGCAAGTTTCTCTTTCTAAATGGTTCACATTTATTTCACCTAGAATCTCATATATTGAGCATATGAGAGGTGATTTTCAGCTTCAAAACAAAGTTTCAAAATCGTACTACTCTCATTGCTCTTCTCCATGAAATTAGAGCTTCTATTTTTCTCTAAAAAAATAGATGGATGGTGGGCGGAAATACATGGAAATTGAAAGTAAAGGAGGGTTCGCAAGAAAATAAAGAACGAGGAGAGTTAAGATCGTAAGAAAAGAACGTAAGATATATGCAATTTGAGTGAGGCTCTAATTTTATAAGGATACGATTGAATCTTTAAACCTCAAGACAAATGTTGATTAGAAGAATTTAATTTGGTGTATGAAAATACAAAAATTACTTTTACCCTTAATCTTTTGTTTCTTCTTGCAATAAATCTTTTGCTTTTACAAGAAACTGGTAAACTTAAAAAAATAAGTAATGTGATTTTTATTGGACCTATAAATGTGTGAGCTTCAAAAGAAAATTAAGCTTCAAGCACTTTGATTATAGAAAAATTTACCAATTTGAATACTTTAGTGGACTTGATAATTTTGAAAAAGTTGGTTTTACAGATCTGACTATAAAGAAGAAAAAAGAATGTGACTATTTTCTTAAGAGAATGTGATTCAGAAAAGTAAAAACCCGAATTCAGCTGTCTGTCGGCGAGTGTGGAACTGCACAATTTTATCGAATACTTCCTCTGTTTCTTCTGTTCTTCTTAGTTTGACTTTTGACACTATTCACCGGGTCACTTTGACCCGGTGATTTGATTAGCAATGCAATGCAAGAATTTTGTAATATTTTCATAGTGTTGTAGAGTAAACTTTGCTCTACAAGACTATGAAAAAATTACCAGAAAGTAGCATCGTTTGCTATCCAAATCAACGGGTCAAAGTAACAAGATTACGGATAAAAAAGTCAACTAGGAAGAAACAGAGAAAACAGAGGAAGTATGATGAAAGAAATTCAACATGTCTTTAATGGATGTTGGCGGCTGTCTGTCGGACAGAGAGATGTGTGGGTTTGCAGTGGGGAACGTTTTATGGGTTTAATAGAATCAAGCCGCCGGCTTTAATGGATGCTGGCGGCTAGGTTGGTGGTTGGGTTGGTCTTCGGTTCTTCGGTCACAGGTAGGTGTTTTCATGAACTGTGTTTCTCGGTTCCTTGTTTGTGCAGGTGATTGGGGACAACAGTAGAGGTGGTGCTTGGGCGAGGTAAGAGGTGTTTTAGTGCTGATGCAGGGAGAGAAAGGAGGACAGAGATATAAGAGGAACATGGGGATAGAAAGGATGACAAAGAGATGAGAGGGGCATGGGAGAAAGGACTATGGAGGACAAAGAGATCTCCGTTCCTCCAGATTCTTCACAAAATTATTTGGGTATTACTAGTACGAGGCACGTGCGTTGCACGTGGGCATATGTTCTCTCGTTTAATTTTATTTTTCAAATGGAAGGAAGATACTCTTTATAACATTAGAAAATAATGAAAGAAGAAATAAAATTGTAGGAAACTAAAGGCGATGGTATTTATAGAGACTTTACTCAAAGAATATCCCTATAGCCAAATGGATCTCGTAATAGGCTCAATAGACAATCTAATTCTTCATGCAAGGGTGTATATTGTTTGGTCCATAAATTAAATCATCAAATAATTCTCTTTTATGTTTTCTTCTTGTCAAAATTGTTTCGGTACATAATTCTAATTGTAGAAGCATACACATTAATAGGTGTGTGAACTATTTTGTACGATCAAATTTTACATTGAACCTCAAGTCAAACAACAATCAAAAGGAAATAGCATAAAATGAAGTCAGCAAAGAAAGCACACCAATCATGTATGCAGTAGACATCCACATATGAATTTGAAGGATGGAAGCCATGAGAATCCTTGCTCTAGGAATACACCCTCATATAACTGTTGAGGTGGTTTACATAAGATGGTGCACATTCCAAGTGTGCAACAATGTAGACAGTATTGTGGCATGGCACGTTAGAACTATCTTAATGCTACAATCTGAAACCATTCAACTACATGTTACCAAACTATGCGTTTCTTCAGGACGTCGTCTTTCTTCTCTTTCCAAAACAGTATACTTTTTTTAAACAATGTCTAATAATTAGTATCTTTATTTTTTTGTCTTTTTGATTCAGCCTCCTCTTTTTTTCTCTTCATATACGCATTCTTTTTCTAGCAATTTAGTATCTGAATTTTTTCTTTTAGACATCTTGCTCATAACTACATCCTCATTTTTAACAAAATATAAGTAGCCATTTCATCAAATATATATCTTTTCTATCGCACGAACCTAAATTACAAAGCCATATTTTCCTACAAATCGCATAATGCTACCAAAACATAAATTGCAACGAACACCAGATATCATTGCGGCCACTGGGGATAGCCGACTATCCAAAGTTCTAAACTGTAGATATATCCAGGACTCCATTCATTTGTCAAAAGTGCGCGCAAACTGGCTCGGACACCACGAATTAATCCGTAAAAAATTGATCATATCATTCTTAGTACGAAAATAACTCCGTAATCAAAACTTAACACTGCTACTGCAACTTGTCCAGTTCTAAATTTTATCAAAGTGAATTGTTCTTTATGTAAAACACCTTACCTACCCAGAGCAGTTGCTAAGAGTTTATTCAACCACAAAGTACATTGGCCAAGGCTTTTTCCATGCACATTTCAAAAGCAGTAGACTGCAATCCACCATGTCTTTCCTTCTCTTCTTCTAGTCGTTCTCAATATTATTTAAACGTACAAAAAACGTAAGTTATGGAAGTTAGCCAAAAACCCGCTTGCAGTCTAGGAAAAAATCTACATTAGGAAAACTACATCGTATTTTCACCAATTTGAAAAGTAAAACAATTTTTTTTTAGAATTGTTTTTTGTCGTCAACCGGGTTTGAACCCGTGACCTCATGCTGGGGGCTTTCAACACTCTACATAAGATAAACATAAGATGTAGTTAAAAAAATTACACTAAATGATGCCTTTATGTAATTGGCACATAAAGCAGCTATGCATAAAATAAATTTGAATATGATATAAGAATAACATGGACGCTTGAAACCTTGATTGATAATGCGTAGTCCATTCAAAACAACCTCGTTTCTTTTCAATCAAGCAAACAAGCAAGCGTTGATGGTTGCATCATGCTTAATTGTGAATCTTATGAAATCTGTCAAAACAATTTTTAGGAACTGATGATTCCAATCAAATGCGTCATAGTCCAACCGCTTTACGCCGTCGAGGTCTGGGGCTTTTACCATCAGAATAGAAAAAATTGCGAGGAATTGATTATTGGAAGTCGAGGGCTCTGATTTTCTCTCGTGAACTGGAGAAATTCAGAAGGTTGATACACATCAGACCGGTATGGAGGTGGTGACACATGTCGTTGTGAGGAAGTGATACGTTGTTAGCAATTAAAGTCGTTTGCTAAAACATAATTTGGAACTGTGGATGCGTTTACTTTGGTTGTAACTTTGTGATTTATCATCCATTTGCACCTTGTTTTTGTTCGATTTGTTTCCCATTCTCCATGATAAGATTTGGGAAAGATAGGTAAAAGTGCTGGTGAGAGAATGAGGGAAACTTGGCAGATTATGTAACCATATTCCTTGGGGGTACTTTAATGGCAAAAAAAAAAAATTGACCCCATAAAAGCAAGGCACATAGACATGATCGTAGAAAGAAGGAAAAAAATGCTCAGATAGAATCATGCCCAATTATGAATCTTCATTATGAAATTGTTTTAATCAAATTATTTTACAACAACATCAATTGGAAAGTGACCGAATCTAGCACAGCATAGCCAAGACATAAAAACACCCCTCAAGAAGATCAATCACTTGCCGCTTGATCGTGTGGAGCGAAGAGAATCTTTTAAATTACAGTGTGTCCAGCTTCTTCTCTAAGGGGTTGTTTCGTAAGTAAGAGGTGTCATTTATCATGATTCTGTCCTTATCATGATCGAGGAGCATGTTTGAAATTATTAGTTTTGTTTTTATTGGAACATAGAACACAGTCAAATGTTCAGAGAAAACTCAATTCGAAAAAGGTCACGCATACCTCTATCCAAAAGCCCCCACATTTAGATAGCCTCTTCCCTAGGTTTCACTTCTGCTAAACGAATAATGTGTTAAACGAGCTTCTCACCAAAACAGATCGAGCACAATCAAAATTTCAGAGAGCTAAATTTTTGGAACAGATAAAGCTACTTGCCTAAACCTCATGATGCCAACAAGATCATGAGATTGAATTTGTATTCTAATTCTTCCAAACACTGACGTTTTACTTGATTGTCGTCTATTACTTGAGGGTTTACTTAATGGTCTCAACATTGGAAAAATTGGTAAACTCATTTTTCTAATCTTGTTCTCTGAAGTGAAATTTCTATAGTTCTTATAGTATCAGGCACAAGTATAAAATGTCCAGGCTTTTTCTCGAATGAACATAGCTTATTTACATACCTAATTCCGTCTACAATCCAATAATGTTTTTCACCCAGGCAGCCACATAAAGTAGACAACAGTTATATTAAAATTGTGTTGCTCTCTGAAAAATTTTGAAGGAACAGCACATGTAATTTTGTTCCATTAACTGCTTTTGTATATGTGAGTTTGTGTCACTGAATGGAGTAGAACATATATCGATTTTGGATTTTGTAAATATCTAAGATAAGCGAGCCGTGATTCTGTAAAGTCTAAGCAAAAAAATCAATGACACAAATAGAACCGAATCTGCGAGTAATATCTTCCTGGTAAAGGAAAGTAAAGGGCGTACACTTCTTGTCAATTTCAGGGACATCAGTGCTTTCTGCCATCTCTCCAACTACCTAGACAAAACAACCAGTTATAAGACGTCAGTGATAAAATCTCATTTTACACTTAATTTCACACTTAAAGGTGGAAAATTAAAGTTCAGGCATTACCGTATTCTCTCAGGAAGCTTCTGTCTTATCCGTGAGTCTTGAAGACTCTGCTGACCTTACTCTGAAATTGTGCAATACAAACAGCCTACTCCAAATCAAAGAGAAACAAATGAGGATGTCCGATTAGGCGTGAAGCTACAACGCTCTTGAATTGCAGCCTCTACTTCACCACATCCATCAGAATGAACACAGCGTCGCTTGCCAACGTCGCATGAGCTGCAAAGTTGTTCCCACCCGAAAACAACTCCTTACCGATCGTAGACCGAAAAGTAGATGCCCTGATCCGCGAGGCCCATTGGTCTGTAGACCGAAAAGTAGACGGGTTTGATCAGACAGGAACCGAGACGTTGTTCTCGATTGAGTCGGCGATGGAACAGACGACCACGGTTTTCCAGAACTGGAGGCCATGCCAAACAAGTCTAAACTACCAAAACGTGGACGAAAAACTGAATTTATATTATTAATCGAAGGAACTGGAACTCTGAAGCGGTGTTTGAATATTGATCCTCTCCAGTCTGATTTCCGTCCAGCCCCTCCAGTCGGTTGATCTACACCGTCGAAATATTTGATTGGCTGAGATTGGAAGGCACAACAATTGGTCCAGTATTCCTGCTCACACCGAATTTCTCTCTCACCCATCTCCAAGTCGGAAACCCAGAACTGCCTCCGTCTCTCAAGAACAAACACAACGATTGTGCGATTCAGTGACAAATCATCGCTGATTTTCGTTCATCAACACCAAAGTTTGCTATTGAAATTGAAAAGCATTTGGTAGAGAAATTGAAATCGAGAATCTCAATGCCCTCTACTGCTAAGATTCATCAAAGACTTGAAATCCTCTAGGTCTCCAGTAACACTTGAATCAACTTTGGTCCCTTTGGATGTATTTCCAGTCACAGATTTCAATAAATTTTGTATGGATTGACCACTAATTGTTGAACTGTGTCGAGCTCTTAGGCGATGAAATCAAATGGTCTTTGGGATGAGACCCCAATCGTTTCCACCGACTGTATCCATTCGTACCGATCTGAGGTTTCTTAGAGAGTTGGATTTCCACTTGAAGAGGGACACGACAGTTCGTTCTTTCAGGAGAGAGCTTTGGAGTCGCAGACCAAAGGAAGGGAAGGAGAGAGGGAGAGTGAGATTCGGTGTGAGTAGGTGTAGTGAACAACAGATGGGCTGTTACTATCTCAGCCAATCAAATATGTCGACGGTGTAGATCGACCGACTGGAGGGGCTGGACAAAAATCAGACTGGAGGGGATCCTAATCCGAGTAAAGCATGAGGAGCAGAGAGTTTACATCCATAATACTAAGAAAGCTAAATATTGTGTCGGAAAACCCTAATTCCAAACATCCAAAGAAATTCACTGTTTCTGTCTCACCTTCAATATCTTCAAAGTGGGTTGGCTATTTGCAGAACATTAAGCGAAGCACCCAACTGTTGAAGGAGATCGATGTCTAGAACCTTGGACTTTAGGATCTGGAAAACTTAAAGACGAAATAGAGAATCTATTTGCTGGGTGCAAACATGAGGTTCCATTGGTTTGGTTTCGACGGGAGAGATAGAACCACGTTCTGTGAAGAAAGACGCCGCTTGTACTGTTCCATTGCGCCGATTAGATAGAATAGAAACGTAGGAGACGGTTCGAGTAACCTACCCCTATATATGGTTTTGTGAATTTGTCATAATTAAAGGGGTACAAGATGAATTAATCAAAATTTGTGGGAGAATTTATAATAAACAATTTTAGGAACACCTTTTTGAACATTCAGTAAAGATTTGGACCTAGCGATTTGGTAAGCAAAACAAAGCAAGAATTTAATAAGTTTTTGTGGTATTGTAGAACAAAGTTTACTCCACGACACCGTAAAAAAATAACCAAATTCTTGCATCGTTATGCTAACTAAATCGCTAGGTCCAAATAATACCCAAATAATTTTGTGAAGAAACTGGAAGAACGGAGAGAGTATAAGATTTATGCTATTTTGATACCAAAGGAGATAATAATAAAAGATAATCACGCAGCTTGAGAAACCCCTGAATCATGTTAAGTGGCATAATATTTTCAATTATCTGGATCCATAATTGTAAGATGACTTCAAATATTGATTGATGATGTTTTCAAAAAAATATTGATTGATGATAAATCTATTCATGGCTTTGATTGGTGGTAAATCTATCCATGGTTAGATCTATACGTGACCTCGGGTGTATTTTCTATGTACTCCCGATTGTTTGTAAATTAGAAGAGGTAAAGAAGACCACGAAGGATTAAATATGTTGGTTTGGTTAATTGGCGAGCAGAAGACGCTGCAATGACAATGAAATTCCTAATCTTGAGCTCTGGCTTTGATGTATGGAGTACATACATAACTATTTTTTTTTAGGAAAGAACTAATATCTTTGTGATGTCAAGAGGAGTACTGTTGCAGAAGTTAAATAAAAAAAATGTAACCAAACTAATGATCTTTTTGTTCTTTTATAGCACAAGATTAGAGGTCTCTTCTTTATCTGTAGTATGTAAAGATTTTGATGAGATTATAAACCACGTGGCGTACGATATTCTCTGTCTTATGCTAATCAGTTAATTTTTATTCACATGAGAGTCAAAAGACCAACATTTGACTAAAATCTGGACCTTTTTCTATTAGATATGTGATTATTTTTCATTACTTTCTCAAAGATTGTTTGCAACATTATTTGTTTCGATTTCATGGAGCCGAGCTTACTTCTAAAGGGAAATTAGAATAGATTCACTAGCCCACTTATGTACTAGTTTTACATGAAAATGGGTGGGTTTGGTATAACTTTTTAAATTTATAAGTTGACTTTTAAGTTGTTATAAAAAAAAACTGTGACAAAAAAGCTGATGAAAAAAATTCTATGGAGTTGGTAGAAAAAGTGCTGCTATAAAAAAATTAGTGATGTGGTACTTTTGTTGTTTAATAAAGATTACCAATTTATCCTTAATGTATGCACTACTAAACATTTATTTCAATATGACATTATAGATAAAACATGTATAAATACTACCTCTGTTTCTTCTCTATCAATGGCGGTTGACTTTTTTACCCGTAACAGGGTCACTTTGACTCTGTGATTTGGATAGCAAACGATGTAATTTTTCGGCAATTTTTTCGTGGTATTTTACAGTAAAGTTTTCTCTACAAGATCATGCAAAGATTAGCAAATTCGTGTATCGTTTTGCTAACCAAATCACCGAATCAAAGTGATCCAATGAATAGTGTCAACAAAATGAAGTAAGCTGAAAGAAAAGAAACAGAGGTAGTATCAAATAACTTTCTAGCAATTATTGCAATAAAAACACCTGAACACTTAGGCAAATTCTATTTAGGTTGCATATGGAAAATCTGAGGATTGGTTGATTTTGTAAAAGTAGTTTAATTATTGTATGTAAAAATATGAACGGAATAGTCTTTTTGTTGTTTGGGAAGAAAAAAGTCCAAAAAAAGTTGGTGAAACCCAACTTTTTTGTGAACCTAATTTAACTCTTCACATCCAAAATCTAAAATCCAAAAGCTGTCAGAAAAAAGACATACCTTCAAAAAAAGTTCAAAACAAATTATAAGTCCAAAGTGCATTCTAAGCTTGAAAAAAGACATACCAAACTCACCCAATGCTTTACCCCCAAACAAACAGAGCCTTAGTGTACTATTTTATCTTATACTGGTACTATCTTGTGAATGAAGTTCATAGTTATGGTCGAGAAAAACTATAAGGGGACTAACTTTACTAGTTCCAAACTTCTCAAAAATTTAAGAGGCAAACATAAATAAATTCAATGACCTTCGGCGGATAGCCTCTGAGTTGCATGATTGGCCTCGCCTAACTACCTCCTCTCTTGGTAGATCAGTGTTCTCTTTCCTGTGTTTCTGAGTGATTACGATGATGTTATCAGTAATAGACTACCTAGGATAAAAGTACTACCAGCTCCGTTCTCTCTTTTCCTCTTCATTTTTATTTTTAACACTATTCACTGGGTCATTTTGACCCGATGATTAGATTAGAGAAATTGTGCAAGAATTTGATAATCTTTTCGAGGTATTGTAGAGTAAATTTTATTTTACAACACACTACAAAAAAATTACTAAAAAATTGCATTATTTTGCGATCCAAATAACCGGGTTACGGGTAGAAAAGTCCACAATGGGGAGGAAGAGAGGGAACTAACTAGTACTCTACATAGCTTGGATATTTTACATGTAACTGGATGCCATTATCCGCAACAAGTCGAGCTAGAACTAGATTCTCCCTAGTCACGTTAATAAACTTCCAAACAAATTCTCCCCAACCTTTTGAATTTACAAAACAATCCATTAAGTTTGGTCATTTGACATCAGCGGATTAGGCATAGTAGCGAAAGTTTGACTTAAGGCTACTGAGATGCCTCCCTAAAAGGTTCTTATGATTCGTCAATGGCTTCATGGCGTAAGTCCAGTTGGATGCGAACCATTTCTTATTAGTTAATGACAGTTCGTTGGGCCTGACCACTAAAACAGTCCAATTCTTTTTTTGGTTATGCATCAGAAAACATATCAAGCAGAAAACATTGACAGAGGTTCCAGCTAGGTGAGCCATTGTGCACACTGTAGCATCCAGGCACAGTGAAGCCACCAACTGACAAACTGCATTGCGCGTGCGAACAAACTTCACCAAAACCTGAGTTAGTAATTGTGAATCTGGAACTCTATAAACGCAACCTAAAAAATATGTCACTCAAAACTGAAAGCATCAACTTCTCTTCTACAAACAAAATGTATTACCAATACGTTTTATTCTTTCAAATAAACTGAAAGCAACTTGTTTTATTTTTCAGAAACTCTCTCACGTACAATTGTTGGATATTTTTAAGCCAGTGGTAAATGCCAAAGAGTGACACTACTCAGAGAGACTCTTAGAATAAACAACAACCCTGTGAGCGTGAGCCCATTCTGGTAGCCATTATTGCAATGCTTCAAAGCACCTTTACATCTCTCTTAGGAAGTGAATATTAAACCCTATCTTCCCAATAAGCGCCAACATATATCTCCTAGAACATGGTTGGTCTGTTACCTTTTGCAATGCTCTTGCAATACCCATCTCTCTAGAATACGGTGACCAAGATAAATTGATGGCATTAATTCTACTAATTAATTCGTAGATAGACTAAGATATTAAGGCTTTGAAAACCTACTATGAGAAGTTCGCCATAATATCCAGTGATACCACAAATCCCAAGTGATGACTTTAATGCTAAAGGTCGTACGTACCCTGATAGTCAGCTTATTTCCTGATAGTCATTTGCGTCAAAATCAAGTCATAAAAGAAACATTAGCTCCGTTAGAAATACGATAAACAATCAAAGTAATAAATAAATCAACATTATGTAAATTGGGTTTGCTGGCGTGGGTGTGAGAGGCATGTTATGAAGGACATTGTCCTACAACGTAGATCCTCCCCACGTGAGGGTGCTACCGGTATGCTACGAAGTAGGATTCAACCCACACTCGAGCCAGCTCCTACAAGCGTCACGCCAGTTGTAAGACTTGTGAACCGCCACGAACCGTAGTTGCCCAAAACAAAATACGTAGTATATATAGAATAGTCAAAGAATATTGCATATGTATGGTTGTGCACTCTATTATCATCTCATATTCTCTCCATCATCTCCCATACAAAATGACACTCACATATATATAGAGATGTGCATAGAAAGTAGTAACCTCCTAGTATTAATATTGGAGTTATGGTCAAAATAACCACCTCCCAATAATGCTACATTAAACCAAATATTTCATGTTTAATACTCTAATATTGAGAGAGTTACAAATATGTAGTAACCAACATCTTAAAGACTGTTTAGAAATATAATTATAATAATAATAATTTATAATAAAAGTTTTGGAATTTTCATAAAAATTCCTTACATTTCCGGCCATCAATTGTGATACGGGCACGTATTTACCGGAGGACAAGACTAGCGATACGACCCTGCGTCGTGAGGAACGGAATCGTGCTCCGCCAAAGTATCTCAACGACTACGTGCCTAAGTAGTCAAATCATATACTTAACTAGCGATCTGCTTCGTTTGGGGTGTCTTCTAAATTCCCAATGTGTTTGATAAAGATTTATGCATCGTTCACAACTATGACATCTTCTATGCCCATTTCAATGACTACTTCCACTGCAATATGGGTGCCATGGCTTCGATTTGCTTCGGGCTGTTAACCACGATAATTGGTTGCTTTCGCTCTTATCAATGCCCCGTGATCATTCTGAACAATAACACCTGCTTCGGCTTGTCGCAGTAAGAACAACCATGCCCCGTTAAACAAAATCCTTGCCGTCCCTGCCGATGGAGTAATTTATCCTTCGATTGGGTGATTGTTGTTCGGATTTGAGGGATGGACCACCTGGTTCGCTCCATTGCCGTCTTCGGTTCAGCTCCTTGATGGAGGTAGTATCTAGCTTGAATTAGTAATTGATCAACTGAACGTGATCTTCCTTTGAAAATGTGATAGTTCTTTTTGAGCCGTACAACCCACCAACCCACACAAAGCTCCTCTCTCTTCTGGTGACTCATTCGGGTAAAGGTATCTTGAACCTAACTCTTAGATTTTAGGGTAAAAGACACTGATCATCCCTGAATTTAGGGATAATTTCATTCCGCTACCCTATGTTTTGGGTAAAGACACTTCACACCCAATTAACAGAATATTTTATGGACAATTAGCACCTTCTGTTAGGTTCCGTTAGAAAAGTGGTTGATTGGATTATTTCGGACCATATTACCCCTGTGTATTTTTCTGGACCTTTTTGCCCCCATGTGTATCATCAATAACATCAAGCCAAGTACATCAAGAACACCAAGAATTTCTCAATGGGAGGTGATTCTTACAAAGCAAAGACTTATGCTTACAAAGCCACTAACAAAACATATGTTTTGAATGACAAAATTAACCTTTCCACTATTTGCCTTGTAATATGCAATCTTAAGTAATTTAAAAGTTTATACTTCCAATATTTTATAACATTCTCTCTCTTCTTGATTATAACAACTCTCCAAACCTTTTATATTGGCATGAATAATCTGATTTCCGACGGAGATTGTATCACCTTCATGACTACACCTTTCGAAAATTTGGATGAAACCAGTGAGTCATAGCTAGCTTATGAATGAAAGAGGCAGAGCATGTAGTCTTTTATGACATTACTGGGAAAGATGTGATCTTGCAAAACAATGGATGAAGGGTTTGTTGGTCTTTATCTTCAATCATGTGTATGAATTTTGTCAAATTCTTGAAGAACAAATGACCAGATGAGGTATTGAACAAAAAACAATCTAATGTTAATAGACTACTTTACATAACAATGATTTTAATTTGTTGGACTACTGAATTCAAATCGGAATAATTTTCAAAAGCTTTTGGATGATTATGCCCCATTACAGAGGTGTAATTTTTGTCTCCCAAATCACATTAAGAGCAAAGCAGGCAAGGTAAAATCGACCAGGTTGTGTATCAGGTTTAGACGACAATAGGCGTAGGAGCATATGAGATTTCTAGATTTCTAAAAAGTGGAAAATATATGTTCTTTTAGTGAGATATTGGTAAAATATTATTCCTTTGCAACGAAAAACCGTTGTGCACACTCTTCCGAATTTGAGTGAACAGAATGGTCCAAGTCAGACCAGAGTCCAAGGTCGCACAAGTTGGGCAGTTCTCTTTAGCATTAGCAGTATAAGTCGGTTGGTGTTCATCTCTGAAGCAATGACAATAAAGAAAATAAAATAGACAAGGAAAGAAAAGACCGACTTCATTCAATATATTTTGGACCTAGGCTGACTGTAGCACGAGTACACTTCCGTGATGGAAGAGCCTGTCCGTTTAGTAGTATTACTCATGTAAGAATATGTAGATTGCTCAAAAAAATATGTGTAGAAAAATAACCTTGTAAAATACCGGAAGTTTCTTTTTTGAAAGCTTATAACATTTTTTTTTTTGAAACTGAAAGCTTATAACATTGGAAGTCTAAACTATTAAATATTATTAAAAAGTGGTTGAGTAGAAAAAAGATGGTGAGAAGGTTAAATTTGTCATTTTAAGCATTAATTTACTTAGTGGCTTTGTAAGAATCAATCTCTGCTTTGTAAGAATCAACTCCCTTTCTCAATATTTCAGAATACCAGATTAAACTTTTATCCCTGTGTATTTCTTTAGACTTTTTCGATTGTTTAATCTTCTTCGATATGAATACCAATAATTTCAACTTCATTAACAACTCAACCCAAGAACACCCCAAGAATATTTTTTTGCCAACAACACCATCAATTTCTCAATAAATCTAACATTTTTTTTGCCATGTTTATCATCGAATCAAGAACACTAAGAATATCAAAAACACCTAGAATTTCTCAATAAATATGACATTCTTTTGCCATGTTTATCATCAAGAACATCACGCCAACCCTTGCAGAAGGACCTTAACAACATCTTCAAGAGCCCAAGTTTCAGTGTCTTGCTCAAATTCAAGACCAACACAATGAAATCCAAGGTCCGAAGATCCAATTTTCGTCGAAACCCAATATCAATACTCCCTCCATTTATGTTGTTGTTTCTTCTTGGAGGAAAAATTATGCTTTATTAAAAACTGTGTGAATTGACTTGCCATTTAACTAATTTCACTCTCTCCCAGCCTCTCTCTCCCTCTCTGGTTTGAGAACAACACCATCAAACAAGAACCCAGCCCCAACAAGAACACTTTACCACCAAGAACAAATCAGTACTAATAATAATTTGCATTAAAAGAAAAATATTGTGATAATTTTTAGTTCATCAATAGATGAATCTACAACAAGAGGAGAAGAAGAAGATGAAGACGACGAAGAAGATAGAAAAAACAGTCACCACCGCCGAGGCCACCGCCCGGAGATCCTCACCAATCACCACCGCCTGGACCAGATCGAAGCCAAACTCCTGCTTCCCGTCTCTCCCTCTCCCGATATCCAAGAAAAATCAGTATCTACTAAGAGAGCAAATCAGATCTGAGATTGGAAAAGAAAGATCATACCAAATTGACCATCGCGTGGACTAAATCAACGCTGCGTTGACCAAATCGACGTCGCTGCTCTTTCCTTCGGCCGAACTCATGCCGGTGATTGAAGATCTCATACATGTACGGGAAGAATCTGGACGGAATATGTGAAGAATAACTTGGGTAGGGAGAGAGACGAGTAGACGAGAGATGTTGAGATTTGGGAGATGATTTTCTCTGCCTCTCTCATACCAGATCGGCGACCCATCGCCGGCCGTTCGACGCCTCTCACATTGAGAAAGAGAGGGGGAGAGAGGCTAGCACGAGGGAGTGATGAGAGGCGGTAGGATCTTCCTTTCTCAGATCGATGGCGAAGGTAGGGAAAGGCGGCTAGGGTTAAGCGTGAAGGAGGAGAGGAGAGGAGAAAAGTTTCTGAATGAGGTAGAGAGAGAGAGAGGGTAGGTTAATATCAGGTAGAGAGAGAGAGGGTAGGTTAATATATAGGGGGTAATTTTAGAATATTTCAGGGATAAAATTTTCTTTTTCTCCGTGCAGTTAATCAACTGTTAGCCTCCATCCAAAAAAAGGTGCGAAGTGTCCTTATCCAAAACACATGGTAGCGGGGTGGAATTATTCCTAAATTCAAGGGTGGTCAGTGTCTTTTATCCTAGATTTTATGGATATGTTTAATTAGCTCCCAAAATATATTTACAAAAACAAAATATTAATCTGAAAGTGTTGAACGTTATCTCTGGAGCTGCTGCTGAAGTGGTCAAAGTCTGTTGATTTTGACCTAGTCTTTTGTTGATTTTTAGGGATCTTTTTGTTGATCAACAACAACAAAATTTGATGCTATTTTCATGCTTTTTAGCTATGTATTTTTTTCTGTATAAATAATTGCTTTCATATCAATGAAAAATTGTCATAGTTTATAGCCCAAAACCTATTATTTGTTAGCCTCTTCTTTATGCTTTCTCCATAAAAAGCCAATAAAATGGTATCAAAACTTTCTCTTCTTAAGTGACACGTGAGTTAGACTTTCTTTAAACTCACGATATCCTTTTCTAAACATTACAAAACCATCCAGCACGTGATGGATTCAGAAGGTTCATCAAATGCTATAGCACCACCAATGTTCAATGCACTGAATTACCGTGGGCTGTTTGGATGGAAGCCTACCTCGATGCCAACGACCAAGGAAAGTTGTAGAGACAACATACATAACATCTCCATTTCCGGAAGATCCAACAATGGCCCAATGGAAGAACAACAAGGAGTTGAGACAAAGAAAATCAAAGGCGAAAGCTAGCTTATTTGCAGCCATTTCACCTTCAATTTTTACCAGAATCATGACTCTAAAGACTGCAAACAAAATTCGAGTATTCTTAAAGAAGGAGTAAGAAAATGAACGGCTGAAAGGCATGCATTTTCTAAACCTAATCAGAGAATTCGAGATGAAAAGAATGAAGAATCCATACATAATCAAGGATTACGTAAACAAACTCCTTGAAGGTAAGACTGCCAGTGTAATTCTTAACAAAAACACCAATACCTTGGCCAATAGTTTGATATGAATCATACCAAACTATTGATCTAATATAATTTATATAAATAGTTTGGCAGCCATTACAAATTAATCCACTGTCAGAACCATCACACCAATCGAAGAATCTTATCGTATCGAGCGATGATGGGGTTCCGTTTCTATCTAATTACAAAAGCTGAGATTGATACCTCGTCGGCGTGCATTCACGTTTTTTTCTCCATTTTCTTCTTCTATATATCTTCTCTCTCAAATGTCTCTCTCTTCCTTCTCTGAAACCCTAGGTTCTTTACAGAAATGGGAAAAAATAACCCTAAGATGAAGAATGTGAGCACCTCTGAGGAGATGATCTGCCAGATCATCTACCTTGAACGCGACTCCGCAACTCTTGTACGCAGTACCGTCCCTGCTCGTGATTCTCTCCAAAACCTACCCACCCAGGCTCCTGGTTAGGATCTCGAGAAGTTCGTCGCTGCACTGGGGATTCAGGTGACTGAAGCAAACTGGAACCTCGAGGAAGTGAAGATTTGTACCTCCGGGATGTGAAACACCATGAAAAGTTGAACCGATCAGGAGTACACGACGGTGCTGCGACTGGATGATGAAGGCTATTGGAAGACCTCTCACCGCTCCGTTCGACTCAAACAAGGATTCGCAGCCACCTCGGATGATCATAATGAAGTAGTTACATAGTTGCTTTTTCTACTATTGCTATAATAAGTCAAACTGGTTCCTCTATTTGGTTATGCATTGTTCGACAATTTGGTTTCGATGTTCTGGATGATTTTTTCTGAATCATCTGGTTCTTTTGTAGAAAAACAGTAAAGGGGGTTTTCGGGTCGTGGAGGTAGCAAGATCATTGCTAGTGAACGACGTTATATCGTTGTGTTTTTGGTTCGTCATTTTCATCGTTCTCGAGCTCAGCCCATGTCATAACAACTTGGTATCAAAGCTTAGTGTCACTGGCTACTTTTCTTGACTTTCCCGTGCGGCACTTGGTGTATTCAATTCTCTCTGCAAACAATAAGTCAGCCTACCTCACACCTTTAGCGAAAAAACAACCGAAAGAGAGCTGTGAAGCAAAGGAACTTGTATTGATTTTGAGAGCTAGAGAGCTTACAACTCTTTGATTGGGTTGGAGCAAATGAGCCCCTCCTATTTATACGGGGCATTCCCCCATGGAAGGATCTAGAGATCTATCAATCTAACGACTAAGATCAATTGGCGTAGAACCTTCCTATTTATACAAGGCGCCCCCCCATTCTATTGCTTTAGGCTTCTGTAACAAAAGTGGCATACCAACTTCAACTTTGTAGTGAATTGGGGGTAAAAGACGTAAATTCCCACCACTTGATGGGTAATTGACGGAAATGGATAAAATAGGCTATTTACCAAGAGTACGTATAATGCGGGGGGGGGGGGGGGGGGGGGTGATGGGAAACTAATAATGGGAACGTTAGCTCGTTAAATGTCACGAAAACAATAATGCATATAGCCAGGTTCGAACCCGAAACCTCATGCATGGGTTCCAAATGCTCGACCACTGAGCTAGCACCCATCTTCACAGGGACGGACCCAAAGCCAAGTTGGCATGAGCCATGCACCCAACATCTAATTTAGAAGTAGATATTGACTAGGATGAGATATGTACTTGGACTAATTTCTACTTTTGGCCCCCTCCAGGTTAGAACTTGTCAAGTGTGATTTACCACAACAACGATTTGATACATTTTCACTGGTTTAAATATGTCATTTACATACATGTGGCAACCAACAAGTAATAATATCAATATTACACAAGTGATTCGATTGGTCACATTAAAATATGAAGGAAAATTATATAATAAAGTGAAGCACTATATTTTTTTTAGAATTATATCATATAGTCGGGTTCAAACTCGAGTTTTCATGCAGGACTTCAAACGATCTACTACTAAACTAACATCCATTTACAAGTGAACCACTAAATTGATAATGCAGTGACGTGAATGCCAATCTTAACTTAAGTGATTGTTATTTACTAATGATTAAGAATGGTCAATCTGAAAATAAAAATAAATGTGCCGCTGTAAAGAGGAAGATTTAGAACCATGACAATATAGTTTGTAATATTACAGAGCAGTGGCTACGAATACAAGGACAAGATTTGGGAATTATTCCTGATTGTGCATCCATATTCCAGGCTTCAAGATCTCTCAAATATTTGAGCATGTAGAAATTGCATATCTATACCAATGATAAGTCAATTTAGTATGAAATTTGTCAATTTTTATCCGAGATTGATGTTGAGTTTTTCTTTTACTTCGGCCCCTCCCAAAAAAGTTCTTGGGTCCGTCCCTGCATCTTCAACAAGTTCAACTAAATATTGTGTTGGTTGAATCAGTGATTATTATATTTCATAATTAAATATAATTTTTTATATATAAATAAGCTCTTACAAAAAGCTTGCTTTCAAACTGTCTGCAGGGCCGGCCCAATCATAAGGCAAGTTGGTAGCCTACATCGGGCCCCTTGCTTTGGTAGGCCCCATTATTTATATGTACTTATGTACATGTTATAATTACAACTATCTACTAACTATTTCACAAATTTTTATAGTACAAATAATGTTTATTTTTAGTTATCGGCACCTATCTTATGAAATCAATACGGTATAAACCACCTTGTGATATAAATGAGTTACAGTTGGGTTGATGAACTTCTAGCTCATGATGTAGTAGTTTACGGATCTATAAACATTTTGATAGGGTGTTCTTTTATTTCTAGTACAGCACACCGCTCCTCCCCCCCCCCCCCCCCCTGTTATAATTTTGCCCCAGGCCCCCGACAACCTAGGGCCGAATAGAAATATGTACACCTCATAAATCCCAATTTCATTTCAGGAGGTAATTTTTGAGAAAATAATGGGAGAAGATTTTTTTTTTTGTCAAAAGGAATTGTATTAAAACGAGAATATAACAACCACCATACAAGAAAAAAGGAAAAACTAACCACCATCATCACTCATGTGGTCAGATGGCAACCTACACATATTTTCTCTATCTATCTGCAACAATTTATCAAAGCTACTCTTCTCAATATCAGGATGACCATTACCAATTTGCCTTCTGCTTGCAAATTTTGCAAGCCAATCAGCACAGTTGTTGGAGCTTCTCTTCACCCAACTTAGCTCCAGTTTGTACTCATGAGGAATATGTTAGGATTCCAATACGCGAGAGACAAGAGAAAGTAAGAACCAAAAGAAGATTAAGATCAAGAACACAAGAAATTTAACGTGGTTCACTAGTTTTGAGACTAGCTACATCCACGACAAAACCAACCCAATTTATTGATGAGAAGCTAATACCAATTACAAGCACACACACCAAGTCATGACCCTAGCATCTACTTATATACTAGTACAAAACTTGGAGACAAAGTAACGACGAAAACTAATCCTAGACAAACAAGGAAATAATTCCTAAATTGTTTCCTGACCCAATAAGGACACTACCAAATATATTAGTCAAAGTAGACCCCTACAAGGAATCAAAGAGATTCCTTGTTGCCAAAGTAATGTAATTACTTCCAAAAACTACCCTTTGACCATTCCATGCTAGGATTTTGAATCAACCAAAAAACCCAACAAACCTCCACCTTAATTCAAATCCCATAGCTACCGAACCAATTCTTCTCATCAATCCAATGAACCCAATCCGAGCGTATTCCCAATTTGCGGAATTTTGAACACACTCCCAATACGCCCCAACAAGCGCGTCTATGTGTCTTCCACAAACACAAAGACAATGCGTCCCAATAAACGCTCCACCTAATGCACCATGACACAATGCATACCCCAACGTTGCGCCAATGACACTTCGCAACAAAGTGCCTATCAAACGATGTCATGCCAATTTGCGCCGCCACCCGCACCAATGCGCACAAAACCGATAACCCGATGCGCGCCAATCCAAGATCCAATCGCGCCACCAACCAATGCATGCACGATAACACGCCGCCAACCCCGCGTGCCCAATAACACGCTCCCATGCTCCATGCCAGAAGCCCAAACCGCCCTCAAGGGGCCTAGAGATCATCACCAACCTTGAGCGTCCCTCCTCCTCCACCTGAAGCGAGATCTACAGGTGAACGATTTTTAGGACACTCCCTCTTCCAATGACGTTTCTCCCTCAATTTGCTAGTTGATTCGAGTCGCCTCCACCTAGACTTGAATCCTCCTAGTTGCCAAATCCAGATATAGATCCAGATCACTCGCCGGGTTGAGCACGCCATATCGATTGACGCATGCCGGAACCGAAAGCATGCCGGATGTACTAGAACTAGATCCACAAATCCGATGCTCCACAACAAGAGCCCGATAGCTCCCACAACAATGAACCCGATAGCCTCCCAACAAAGGCTTGGTGTGCTTGCACCCCCTGTTTCAGAGGCCAACCAGCGGAAACCCAATCTTCCCATCAAACCCGACAAATCTTGATCACAAACTAGCCAATGCTTCTCTTGAGACTCGACGAACCAGGCTCTGATACCACTTGTTAGGATTCCAATACGCGAGAGACAAGAGAAAGCAAGAACCAAAAGAAGATTAAGATCAAGAACACAAGAAATTTAACGTGGTTCACTAGTTTTGAGACTAGCTACATCCACGACAAAACCAACCCAATTTATTGATAAGAAGCTAATACCAATTACAAGCACACACCAAGTCATGACCCTAGCATCTACTTATATACTAGTACAAGACTTGGAGACAAAGTAACGACGAAAACTAATCCTAGACAAACAAGGAAATAATTCCTAAATTGTTTCCTGACCCAATAAGGACACTACCAAATATATTAGTCAAAGTAGACCCCTACAAGGAATCAAAGAGATTCCTTGTTGCCAAAGTAATGTAATTACTTCCAAAAACTACCCTTTGACCATTCCATGCTAGGATTTTGAATCAACCAAAAAACCCAACAGAATACGACATATCTCATTATCTCCTCCCATATCCCTCACCCAAACAACGAGATATGCATTTCCTTATCCCATCATCATTAGCCCTGTCAAACACAGGCCTGACCTCTGGTAGGACCGCCGGCTTGTGGGCCAGTCGCGGGTCGGCCATGGTGTTGAACTGGTAGGTCCTAGGCTATGAATGGCTAAAACTTGGGCCCATGCCCACTGTATAAAACACCCTCTTCACAAGAAAACCCTATTCTGGGTGAGATATAACAGAGTAAGTACATATTACTTTCCTGGTCTCAAGTTGCTTGTCATGATGATTCAGCGTAAGGTGATGATTTTACTTACAAAAATGATACAAGAACTTCATGATCTTTTCAACATATCGTAGTATTAAGATGAGACTGAGATATTATAAAAATATGAAGAATTTTTTGTTTTTGTTTTACAAGTGAAGTCGCCACCTTAACTACGTGAAAATAGTCCGTGGGACAACCATTTTTGGGGAGGGAGACAATATTCAAAATTATATGTATTCTTAATTGTCCCAAATATAGTTTCAGACTTTAAAGTCATGTTTGGGTAGCGAATAAGGGAGAGGATAAGATGAGTTACGCTCCCGTCTCTTTTATCTGGTGTTTGGTTATCGAATAAGAGAGGGCATAACTTATATTCCCTTATGTAGATATAGTTTTTTTTTAACAAATTTTATACCACCTAATACGAGATATAACCTCGGATTAAAAATGGAACTTAAGAGGTTCTTAGGAGAATCATTAATGTACCTTCACACAATACCCTTGTCAAACTCTATCTGCTATATTCACCTCCCCCTCATTCTCACGCAATGTGAGAGAGAGAGAGCGAGCAGTGAAAGGGATGAGCAACGATGGTGACCATTTCATGGTTTCTTGCATGACTAGGTATGTAATTAAAAACTCTTTTACCTGTACATTGTTCTTATCGTTCTAATGTTTTCAGATAATAGTTTGAGGTAAATTAAATCAAAATTACTTATTCATATCATTATACTTATATTTAACAGCTTTACTAATGACGTTTGGAAACCTAAATTTTGATGATAAGATCATAAAAAAGTTTGATAATATATTATCTTGGCTTATCAAAGCAATTAAATAAATGTATTCTTAGCTAAATTTTACACATAAAATTGTAATATTGCATATTTTACCAGAATCATCACCTAATCTTTATTTTTGTCCCTCATCTCTCTATGGGCGTAATTTTAAAGTTATCAAATAATATTCTGATTTTTTCGCCTTGGGCAAATAAAAAAACAAACACGACTACGACTGATGTTGTGTTACTAGTAAATTGTTCGTGCTCGTAGGTCATTATACAAAAAATATATGGAACATTAAAAAAATAATATTTAAAAAATAACTCTAATTAATTTTTGATGGAAAAAATTATACATTTATACAAAATAATAATGTCTCTTCTTTCCTAAATAATAATAATAATAATAATAATAATAATAATAATAATAATAATAATAATAATAATAATAATAATAATAATAATAATAATAATGCATGTTTCTTTCAAAAAGTTCCTTCCACTTTGTAATATACAATTTCTTATACAAAGCGACAACATTGATGATATTACAGTCGTTTTGGCACATATGCTCCAGATCCTATACTACCCAAACATAGCATTTAGTATCATGCATCATATCCGACAACACTCAAACACATGCGGGGAAAATATCTTATCACGGTTATATGACAATATTAATATCACTGCTTATATCCCAGCATAAGGTTTATCCCAACATATCATATCCTCTACCCAAACGAGGCCCAAGTACATCGCAACGAGGTCGACACCCCTCCTTAACAATGTACTTTTTTTTTACATATTTCCTAACTTACAAGTATTACTGAAAACGTAACAATAAAATATGGTTGATTGCATTTCACCACTTCAAGTACACCCCAAGCCAACAAGGTTGACACCCCTGAATCTGTTGAAAACAGAGAAGCAGGAGCTTATACATTCAATAACATGACCTGAAGCAGTCAACAGCGACACGAAAGCCCAAACTCCCTTAAATGGAATTTCTTTCTTGATGGGTTCGATTGTTACAACCACCACCACCACTACCACCACCACATACACAGCAGCAACAACCACACAACCCATATTCTCTTGATGGGTTCGATTGGTACAAACACCACCACCACCACTACCACTACCACCACCTACACAGCAGCAACCACTATTCTCAAACAAACGATCCCCAATCGACCTGGGGTACCTCCAAATATAGTTGTCTGCTAGCTAGTTGGAAGGGGTTGTAGTCGTTTGAAGTTCGTGGGCCGGTTCAGGGGCGGGTCTTCTTCGCAATCCGGGCCGGTCCAACAATTCCAAGTTCTTAGAACCGGTGAGGACCAGTGGGGAGGCCGGCAAGAGCCGGTGGTGGGCTGGGCCTATCAACCCTTGGAACGGGTCGGTCCTGAGCAGCTTGGCAGTCCCCACTCCCCTGGCCCGATTGATAGCTCTAATCAGTGGCGAATGTAAGTAGGGAAATGTGGGGGCTATAGTCCCAACTCAACTCTTTGAAATTACATTTTTTATCCATATTTCGTTCATCAAATACATGTTAGCCTCCACTCAAATTAAGTAATAACCCCCACTACTTAGGTTTATTTATCAAACTATCATCGTTTTAAAATTTAGCCCACACTGAGGCAAAATTTTGGATCCACCCCTGGCTCTGATCATCATATTCCCTGCCCAAAAGAGGCTTTACGGCCGTAATCCTGAATAAAGCAACTGCCCAAAAAGCACTAGAAATCCAGGTTTTATGGTTTTAAATATGTTTTACAGTTGGCTACAAATAAGTCATTTTAGGTGTTCACACGTCTTATCCTACGAACCACGGATACCCCCAAAACAGGGGCCGTATCCGTGTCGGACACTTGTACGACACTCCAAAATATGTGTCGAACACTCCACCTGACGTGTCCTTATATTCTAGATAATTGTGATATATCGGACCCTTAGAGGACACTTGGGGACAGAGGTGAAGTCAGAAATTTGGATCAGTGGGGTCTAAAAAATTTTAAGAGTTTCAAACCGGTATTTCTTTGAGCAAAATGTAGAAGTTTGGGGTTAAATTGTAATTTCAGTGGAAAAAATCGAAAAATACAAGGGAAAATATGTAATTTCTAGAAAATGAGTGGGGCTATAGCCCACAAACCAAAGTTTGGCTCCGTCCATGCTTGGGGAACACATTAGGGACACTTGATGAGAGAATTTTACTAGACTTTCACACGTTGGATGAAACATTTTAATTGGTTTAAACTATAACTAAGCTCAAGTGATATAATATATATGTAAATATGTTTAATTGACGACTCAATATGTGAAAATGTTTCCCTTTTTGAACGACAAGTTCAAGAGTGGTTTCAAGTTCTTACATGCGACAACAACTCATCAAACTTGAACCCACATAATTCATCTCTTCTCATTCTTATACTTAATCTTCGATTATCCATGATATTTAAGCTATAAATATATCAAAGAAAAATCAACCAATATTTTATCATCTATTGGTATAAAATTCAAATGTACATAAAAACATATTAATAATGGTGATGTATCCCTGTCGTGTCATACCCTTATTTTTTTAGAAAATGATGTATTCCGTGTCTGTTCTCGTATCGTATCCGACACCGGCGTCCGTATCCGTGCTTCTGAGGTCTTATCAGATTGAGTATCTGATACGGTATCCGTATCAATATTTATCTATTTATTTATTTATTTATTTATTTATGTTATCAGGTTATTTAATAGTCCGGGCTTGGCCCGTTAGGAATAGAGTTAGGTTTAAGATTCAGTATTTTATCTATTTAAGAGATGTAATCCCTGTCGTGTCATACCCTTATTTTTTTAGAAAATGACGTATTCCGTGTCTGTTCTCGTATCGTATCCGACACCGGCGTCCGTATCCGTGCTTCTGAGGTCTTATCAGGTTGAGTATCTGATACGGTATCCGTATCAATATTTATCTATTTATTTATTTATTTATTTATTTATTTATTTATTTATGTTATCAGGTTATTTAATAGTCCGGGCTTGGCCTGTTAGGTCAAGAGTTAGGTTTAAGATTCAGTATTTTATCTATTTAAGAGATGTAATCCTTGTCGTGTCATACCCTTATTTTTTTAGAAAATGACGTATTCCGTGTCTGTTCTCGTATCGTATCCGACACCGGCGTCCGTATCCGTGCTTCTGAGGTCTTATCAGGTTGAGTATCTGATACGGTATCCGTATAAATATTTATCTATTTATTTATTTATTTATTTATGTTATCAGGTTATTTAATAGTCCGGGCTTGGCCCGTTAGGTCTAGAGTTAGGTTTAAGATTCAGTATTTTATCTATTTAAGAGATGTAATCCCTGTCGTGTCATACCCTTATTTTTTTAGGAAATGACGTATTCCGTGTCTGTTCTCGTATCGTATCCGACACCGGCGTCCGTATCCGTGCTTCTGAGGTCTTATCAGGTTGAGTATCTGATACGGTATCCGTATCAATATTTATCTATTTATTTATTTATTTATTTATGTCATCAGGTTATTTAATAGTCCGGGCTTGGCCCGTTAGGTCTAGAGTTAGGTTTAAGATTCAGTATTTTATCTATTTAAGAGATGTAATCCCTGTCGTGTCATACCCTTATTTTTTTAGAAAATGACGTATTCCGTGTCTGTTCTCGTATCGTATCCGACACCGGCGTCCGTATCCGTGCTTCTGAGGTCTTATCAGGTTGAGTATCTGATACGGTATCCGTATCAATATTTATCTATTTATTTATTTATTTATTTATTTATTTATTTATTTATTTATTTATGTTATCCGGTTATTTAATAGTCCGGGCTTGGCCCGTTAGGTCTAGAGTTAGGTTTAAGATTCAGTATTTGATCTATTTAAGAGATATAATCCCTGTCGTGTCATACCCTTATTTTTTTAGAAAATGACGTATACCGTGTCTGTTCTCGTATCGTATCCGACACCGGCGTCCGTATCCGTGCTTCTGAGGTCTTATCAGGTTGAGTATCTTATACGGTATCCGTATCAATATTTATCTATCTATCTATTTATTTATTTATTTATTTATGTTATCAGGTTATTTAATAGTCCGGGCTTGGCCCGTTAGGTCTAGAGTTAGGTTTAAGATTCAGTATTTTATCTATTTAAGAGATGTAATCCCCCACTTATTCAAGCAAGCAATAAACAAATCAGTCTTTCCCTTTATCTATTTTACTTATCGTGTTTGTGTGCGTGTGTGTGGCCGATCGTTACCTGGGTGGGTAACAATTGGTGATTTCAATGAGAGAATGGTGGTCGCGGGTAGTCTCTCTCGCGTCGTTCTCGGACTCAATGATCCCGTTATCCTCAACCAACTCATCAACAAGTTTGATGATCTGGAGAAGCATTGGGCAGAAGACTAAGCTGCATTGCAAGCGTCCTTTGCAATCATCGCCGATTTATTGACGCGATTTGCAAAACAAGAAAAACAAAAACAGCAAGAACTGCAACAGCAGCAGCAACAGATCGCGCCACAGCCAGAATCATCGCCACCATTGACGGACCAGCAGCCACAATCTGCTCCACGTCCGCCAGAAACTCCACTGCTGGAGCCACAGACGGAGAATCAACCATTACTCCCGCCGCTAGGAGAAGATCTGCAGCAAGAGTAGAGCAACTACGGCGAGGAACAACCACCACCACCGGAAGACACCCTGCCACCAACACCTCCGACCACCGTCGGCGCTCTCACCGTCCAATCAAGCCTCCAATCGATCCGCCCCAGCCTCTGCCTATACTATTTGGGTTTGGACTTCAAATTGGTTTGTTAAAGTTGGTTTGACGGCAATTTGATCCAAGTAAGATTAGTGGTTAATTTGTGACTACAAAGTTGTGTTTTGAAGACTGTTCGACGTTAATTCGACCCAGGAAAGAGTACGACGAATTTTTCGACATCTACCTTGAGAGCAAGGTGGTTTTCAAGTGTTGGGGAGTTGATACGGTTCCGAATCAATATTTATCTATTTATTAGTATTTAGTTATGTTATCAGGTTATTTAATAGTCCGGGCTTGACCCGTTAGGTCTAGGGTTAGGTTTAGGGTTCAGTATTTTATCTATTTAAGAGATGTAATCCCCCGCTTATTCAAGCATGCAATAAACAAATCAGTCTTTTCCTTTATCTCTTTTACTTATCGTGTTTGTGTGCGTGTGTGTGTGGCCGATCGTTACCCGGGTGGGTAACAGTATCAGTGTATCACCACCCTTTTCCGAGGTCCGTGTATGATTGAGCCATGCCCAAAGAAATGCCATTCAATGATTATCTTGAACATAAAACAACTGTCATTTGCACAAACTGTGATTCGTACGATCACCTGAGATCACTGACAGTTTCAAAAGTTTGCAGTTTTTGGTAAATATGATTCTTTATCGTCTTACGATTGGTGTTGATTACAGAACATCATAGCCTTCACAATGACCAAGTGAATGAAGTCCAGCAGTTACGAGTTCAACCTGAGACCCGAAGTACTACTTGAAAAAGCTTGACAATTTTATTTCCATAATGGTCAAATAATTATTTGGCTTGGTTGCTGCACAAGATACACACAGTTTGGGACACGTGGATCATGGTCCCAACTGAGTGGAGTTGTGAATCTAACTGTAGGCGCTGCTGCAACTCTTTTCTCTTATGCACCAGAACAAATAGTGGAAGGACTCGCAGGCGCACAATCTTTATTCAAAATCGAAGATTGAATTGGAAACTTCATGGTCTTCATTATGTTACATTAGTGTCTTGCTACCCTAGTCAATTGGGATTATTTCTCTCCCATCTTTAGGGGTAAGAGGGCTTGTTTTGGGTGGGGAACCAAGAAGAAACATAAAAAAAAAAAAAAAAAAAAAAAAAAACTCTTTTACTAAAGAAAACAAGTTGTGTTCAACTCTGTTTATCTTTCAATAAAATAAATAAATAAGTAACTCTGATTAGGGCATATGGACATGGGAGACTTGCACCAAAACCTACGCTACTCTTCAAATAAACTACTAAATACTAAATCACTCTATTTCAACAATTTCCTAACCAATTCAAGCACTACCTCTGTTTCTTTAGAAACTGCATGTTCACTTTTTGTCACTATTCATTGTGTCACTTTGACCCGGTAATTTGATTATTAAGACGAGATACAAGAATTTGGTAATTTTTGTATGGTCTTGTTACGCTACAACACCATGGAAAAATATTCGTTTTACTATCTAAATCACCGAGTCAAAGTGTCTCAATTACAGGTTAAAAGTCAAACCAGGACATTCCAGAAGAAACGGAGGAAGTACTAGCTAGTATTAACGGCTGCTGGAAACATCTAAAACAGGTCTACTATATTTATACGAAACATGTAAATCATCAGAAATAAAGATGTAAAACTTTATAGTCAGTGCGAGGCAACAAACATCATCAATTCATTATAACCTGCTGCATGCCTGCATACACAGTAGTTCAATGAAAAAAAAGTGTGCATACCTAACTAGCTAGTTCAAAAAAAAAGAAACTTTGAAAGAGTTGGCTCATCCTGGATCATATGTGCAAACATAGACATAGCCTGAGAAGTGGCAACATACCCTCCTTTTTCAGCGGCCTTGGTTTGTTCTGCCCACACTCGTCTATCAACACGACCACCTCTTCCTTGAACGATTCGAAGTCCCCGCTCAACCACTCGGCCAGGGTCGTCTATCCCATGAGCTTCTTCGAGTTTGGCACAAGCGATCCATGGGGCTATCTCCTTTCGCAGTTTGTTACATGCCTCGCCTATGGCTGTTCTCGCGTCTTCATAAGATTGGGACTTGGCGAGATCAAGCCACGAATCGATATCATCCCAATTGGGACAGCATTCCATTGCTTTTTGCAACAATTTCTTCACCGGTTCGGGCAATACAAGGGCGTCGTACCTGTCGCTCCAATACTTAAACTCCTTTATACTCTGCTGCATCTTCTCCTCCTCTGAAAGATGCTCGCGGCTTTTGAATTTTTCCCGAGAAAGCATCTCTAAGATAAGAGCACGCTTGGCCGGGTCGATCTTGTCGTCCTTCTCCTCCTCCTTGGCCGATTCTACGGGAATATCAAACAACAAGCAGTCGTCGCTGCCCTCCCAAATGTACTCCTCAGCATCCATGATTGTATGAATCTCGGTTTAGAGATCGGGAAAGCCTCTCGCTTGGAATCGCTCTCTCTCTCTCTCTCTCCGAACCACGAATAAGTGATGATGAATCGGCTTCTAACTAGTTGGTTCGGTTTTATATCTATGAAGAGTTCCCTAACCTTTTGACTGTTTCCAACTATGATATGATTTGTACCTAATATTTTGAAAATGTCAAAAATACCCCTGACAATCACATGTTATGCCCCTGACAAAGTTAACTGCATCGAGAGAATCACGTTCGACTGTCGCCTCTCTTTTGTTTTCTTTTTTTTTTTTTTTTTTTTTTTTTTTTGAGAAATAGGCTGTTTTATTAATAACTAGTGTATTGCCCGTGCCGAGGACACTATCCCTAAATTGGATAGTTTTTGAATTTAGAGGTGTTTTTTTATAAATGAATTTAGATGTGTTATCCAAAAATATGTTTACAAATGTGGTGAAAAAAAAAGAACAACTTCCAAGTATGGGATGAGCATTACATGAGAATCACTTACAACCTATCTCCTATTAGTTAGGGATGTAGTTGAGAAAAACCTCACTCCTATTAGTTAGGGATGTCCAAAGAGAGTGGGTAGTTATAAATGTCTAAGGAGAGTTGGTAGTTGGAGATGTAATAAGTAGGTGAGATCTAATGGTGGGGATGAGATTGAGTTAATCTAACGGTTGAAAAATCATAGTTAGTTAAACCATGCTATTTTATAATATAGATGATGGGCTTCAGATACAAAGTCCAGCTCTACAAGATGTTGGACCCAATTTGGGCCGTCTTCAATCCAATATTCAACATCAGAAATAGAGGCCCCATACTTTGCCAGCCCGTTTGCAACGGCATTTGACTGCCTACACGTGTACATGACTTCTACGTGTCGAAATGAGTTGAACAGGTGTCGCGTCTTCTCGAGGTACACGCCTCCCAGCGAATAGTCCTCCTTATCTTCTCGGAACCAGTTACCGATGGTTCTCGAGTCGGTCTCAATTACTGCAGAGTAACACACCATCTCGAGAGCAAAATTCACTCCTTCCCAGACCGCCCTCGCTTCAACTTCCCGAGCATTAGAGCTCCGGTAGATCCGCTTCGCCATAGCCGCCACTAGCCTGCCGAGCTCGTCTCTGATAACAACCCCGATTCCTCCATTCGCCGTTGTCAAGCAAAATGAACCATCGACATTAACTTTGAATTTACCGGCCGGTGGTGGAGACCATGGTGGTTTCGCCGGTCGATTTGTCATATCCAATGGATTCGTTGTTCGATCTGGATCTTTGTTGCATGCATCATCAAATTCCTTCAGGTAATCTCCCACAAAGTCTACAATTTCTTCAACTTGAAGTTGGCGGCCTTCATAAATCCACTTGTTTCTCGCCCCCCACATCGCCCATAAAGCTGTGATGAAAACCCTAATTTTGTCTGGGTTTTCTTCTTGCAGGATAACGCTAATCCATTCCGAAACATCGCCTCTTCTTGTTCGGAGAAAGTCAGGACCCAAGAGACCTTTCCAGATCTCTTTGGCGATTTTACACTTCATGAACAGATGAGTACCGTCCTCTTCTTCCTTTTTGCAGATCTGGCAGAGACTTTGTGATAAAATTGTTCTTCTCTCAGGTTTCCAAGAGATGGGAATGCGTTGTTCAAAATCTTCCAAACAGTTATAATAACTTTTTTGGGGACCTTTGCGTTCCACAGTTTAAGAAGCCAGTTACCTCTTTTGGGATTGGAGGTACCTTCGTCTGTTTCCGTCAAGCTTTGTCGTTGGGTCAAATACCCTGATTTCACCGAATACACACCGTTATCCGTGAAGTGCCACACGATGGTGTCCATAACTGGAAATGGTGGTAGTGGTATCTGCATGATAGCCTCGACATCCGCCACATGACACAAGGTATGAACTCTCTCTTTGTCCCATTGATTCTCCTCGTTAATCAATATCTTCACCTTCTGATTCTGATTTAATTGTCCACATTTACAGGTTTGAAAAGCTATGGTCTGGGAATCCAGGGATCAATGATTGAAGCTCGCTCACCATCCCCTAATCTCCACCTCAAGCCTTTGGTTAGTATCTTTCTTCCTTCGATAATGCTCCGCCAAACATAGCTAGGGTTTGTCCCCAATTCTGCTTCTAAAAATTGCTTCTGATGGAAATACTTTGCTTTGAAGGTCTTGCTCAGGAGAGACTGTGGCTTAGTGATGATGCGCCAGCCAATCTTTGCAAGCATAGCTCTATTGAAGCAAGATATGTCCTTAAAACCCACGCCTCCTTGTGATTTCAATTTCCTCAGACTTTGACTGTTTAACCAGTGAACTCCTCTGTCTCTTTGTCCTGATGCCCACCAAAACTTGTTGATTACTGACTCTACCTTCTCACAAACTCCTTTAGGCAGCAGGAAGCAGCTCATTGTGTATGTTGGTAGGGCTTGGGCGACGGCCTTGATCAGTACTTCTCTGCCAGCAACCGAGAGGTATGATCCTTTCCAATTTTTGATTTTGCTGATAATCTTTTGAATGAGACCTGAGAAGACACGATTCTTATTTCTTCCTATTGCAGTTGGAAGACCTAAGTATTGTTCGTGATCGTCCACTTCTTTCACCGCACAAATCGCCGAAATCTCCTCTCTGGTCTTTTTGTCAACATTAGAAGAGAAAGCCGCAGTAGATTTCTGTAAATTAATCTTTTGGCCTGTCGCTGATTCATATATCTGTAAAAGATGTAATAGATTAGTAACCTCCTCAATAGTAGCTTTTAGGAAAAAGAAGCTATCATCTGCGAAGAGCAGATGGGAGATTATAGGGCCCCCTCTAGCTGCTGCAATCCCAGAAATCAAGCGAGCTTCTTGAGCAACCTCCAACGCGCTCGATAGGCCTTCACTGCAAATCACAAAAAGAAAAGGCGACAAGGGACAGCCTTGACGGATTCCCCGTCCAGGTATGATATCTCCTTCTACCACCCCATTGCGAATGATCTTAAAGCGGACAGTTGAAACACAATTCATAACGAGATTAACCCATTTAATGCTGAAACCCAACTTAATCATAATAGATTTAAGGTAGTTCCACTCAATGCGATCGTAAGCTTTCGTCATATCAACTTTGAGAGCTACAAAACCCTTACTACCCTTCTTACGAGTTTTCATAGAGTGGATAGTTTCAAAAGCAACGAGAACATTGTCCGTGATTAATCGCCCGGGGACAAAGGCACTTTGTGCCTCCGAGATAACTTCGGGTAACACCCTTTTAAGCCGATTCGCCATTACTTTAGTGATAAGCTTATACACTATAGTACAAAGGCTAATCGGTCTATAATCCACAGCCCTTCTCGGTTGTTTAACCCTAGGAATAATCGTAATCAAAGTGGTGTTCATGTCCTCAATACTTCTACCATCGTTAAGTACTTGAAGACAGTAAGAACATACCTCGTCGCCAATGATACCCCACATTGATTGGTAAAAGATGGCAGAGAAACCATCGATACCCGGAGCCTTATACGGCCCCATCTGCCATAGAGCTTCCTCCACCTCCAATCTAGTAAACTCCCTGTCCAGGAAAGCTCGATGGTTGTCGTTTACCTTTCCGGATACGCAATCAAGGATTGGTAACATATCATCATCTCCTGGGCTGCTTGATCGAAAGAGATCCGAAAAGTAGCGTTGGAGAGTTTCTGACACAACTTTTGGATCATCCTGCCAAACTCCATTGTCGTCTTCGATACCTTGAATTGTATTCCGTGACTTCCTAAGAGAAGCCTTTTGATGGAAATATCGAGTGTTCTGGTCACCATGTTTTAACCAATTCACTCGGGACCTTTGTTTCCACATGACTTCCTCTTTATAAAGCCACTTGTTGAGTTCTGCCTGGAGACCTCTTCTTTTCGAGAGATTGGTAAGAGATGGGGACTCCTTATCAATCTCTGTGATCTCCTCTTTAAGTCTTTTGACAGTATTTCTCACGCTCCCAAAAGCCGTCTTCTTCCACTTCTGGAGTCGATCGGCAATTCTGCCCAGTTTCCTGCCAATTGCCATGTTGGAGGTTACGCCTCCATTGCTCCACCCCTCCTTGATTACTTCTGGTAACTCTTCCTCCGTCAGCCACATGGCTTCGAAGAGGAATCTTCTCTTCCCACCGCTTCTCCGTGCACTATTCAAAGATAGTAATATAGGAGAGTGATCTGAGTTTGTACTGCTCAGATGGGATACTCTTGATCCAGGAAACATTATTTGCCAATGGGGATTGGCGACCACTCTGTCCAGCCGTTCCCTGATGTTGGCCTCGTCAGCTTGCTTGTTACACCACGTAAAACTTCCTCCATTGAAACCAAGATCTCTCAGGTCGCAATCTGCAAGAACTTCACAGAAATCAGTGACCTGTGAGTAAGTAACAGGGTTTCCTCCGCTCTTCTCTTCGGCATTCGTGATGGCATTGAAGTCGCCACACACGCACCAGGGGGTATCGTCCACTGGCGCTATTCTCCTGAGTAACGTCCAAGTGAGTGCTCTATCAGTACTTACTGGTTCCCCATAAACCCCCGTGAACCTCCATCTTCTAACTCCTTCTTTGATCCACGCGTCAATATGGACCTTTGAAAACTTAATAAGAGTAACATCTACCCCTTCCCTCCAAAGTAGGGAAAGACCACCACTTCTCCCTTCCGCATTCACATGAATTCCCGAAGAGAAACCCAATCTCCTCCGAACTACATCCATCTTCCTACTTGATAATCGGGTTTCCATAAGGAAAACAATGTCGGGGCCTTCAACCTTAATAAGGTCTTTCAGCTCTAGAACGGTACGGAGGTTCCCAAGCCCCCGCACGTTCCAGCTTAAACAATTCATTGCGATCGGCAGTGCTGCATAGCAGACACTGCCGTTGGTGAATTCTGGACATTTAAAGACTCTCCCAGACTCGAGTCTGCCTTTCCTCTCTTCTCTTCCCCTTGCACTTCCTCCTCAAAATTGTAGACTTCTTCTTTCTCCGCTGTCTTTCTCTTTGCTGGGGACAGACTATTCCCCACATGGTTGAATTTGACAACACCCGTGCGGGACTTGCTTCTAGTGTCCACCTTTGGCCTCTCTTGAATCTCCGGAGTAATGATCTTCTCCATAGGCTGTCCTTCTTTCCTCCCTTTAGCTTTTGTATGCCTTCTCGAAGTGCCCCCGTTACTCTTCCAAACTCCTGCCTCCACAGGTTTTGCCGAGAAGACGACTGTCTGTGGCGAACCATCCTCTAGTTGGAGTCCTTCTAATTTCCCATCGATACCAACTCCGTGGTCCCCGTTACCTTTTGACCCATCCACGTCACCTTCATTTTCCGCAAAGGTAGGATTAGGGATCAGATTGATTTGACTTACCGAATCATCTTCCTCTAAAGGATCTCCAATCGGATCATCCTCTGAATCAACCGAGCCAGAATCCGAGTTTGACTTTCCTTGTGTTGCCTTATCTCCTACTTCCATGGGATAGTCCTTATCTCCGTTACCTCCCTTTTTGTTGCCCCTATCCCGGAAATCACGTCCACCAAGATCCCGAGAATCTCGGCCTTTATTCTGGGCGGTGGTGGTGTGGCTGAGCTGTTGGCGATTATCCCGAGGACGAACACCGCCGTCGTGCACCGCCGTGTGCTTATGCTTTACCATAATTGGTTTAGCTAGCAGCCATGTCCCATACGGGGATTCCGAATTCAATTCCTCCTGAGAGAGCTCCATAGCACAGTGCATTGTGGCGTGAGTAATGGAACCACAGTAGAAACACACGCTAGGGATTCTTTCATATTTGTAAGAAACATGAGTTAATTCGCCTTTGATTCTGAACTTAGCACTCCTCCTTAAGGGTTTGTCCACTGGGATCACGGTACGAATCCTCAAGAACCTACCCTTTCTGAGTTCATCGATCCTTGACTCGACCAGGAGAACCTTCCGGATAGGTGCTCCTACGGTACGACTGTTGAATCGATAATTCCCAAGTATAGGAATATCGTTCTAAGTAGTACCCGTGTAAGAACGGGGTCGATTTCCACAAGGATTGGGTAGGAGATTTAAACACTCTAAGCTAACTAGTAAACTTACTAAGCAACTAACTAAATAAACAAAACAAGTTTCCCAAAGGCTTTAGAGCTAGCCAAGCTTTGAATCCACCACTCAAGTGATGGAGTAAGAGTTGTTGATATTGCTAGAGCAAATAACTAAGAAAGAAAACAACTACTAACACTATTACTAATATGATTCAAACAAGTTTGTCAAGAAGAGAGTAAGTTGGGTCAATCAATTCCAATAGATGCCTTGTGTGTGAGCATCAACACCCAAAGTTTATGTCAAAGAAAAGCATGGATTATATAGCAAGAGGATTTTGTCTAGCTCTTGTATTCAAGAGTGAAATGCAAAATCGAGTTATGTCAAGCATCTTTCATATGGAAACGCTCTCGTTTACATATGAAAGATCAAGCCACAATTCGGATTTGATATTCAACACTTGAACACTACGAATTCGACATCCAACTTATAAGACTAGAAGAACAATTGAACTTCTCACACACAAGTCATCTATCTTCATCAATCAAACCCAACAAGTAGCTTAGTTGTTCATATTCAAGAGCAAGACACAAGAATCAAGAGTATTCATGAAAATAGTCATTATATTCAAGCTCAAATACTCTTCAATTCCACCAAATAACACCAACTTGCTACCAAATGATGAACAAACTACTAGCAACTTGATACCAACACACTCTAATCAATCTAAACCAGCTAACAATCCAAATTCATCAACTAACAGCAGCTAAATGCGAATCAATTCACAAAACAGTGCTCCAAAACAGTGCTCAAAACAGAGCACAATCAAACCCAGATTGAATTCGAGCTCTCTCTCTCTCCCTTGGTTATCCTTGGCTCCGCAGCAGCTCAGAACGAGCTCGGATTCACCAAGAACAACCCAGCAAGTGAAGACCCGAGAGAGAGAAGAGAGAGAGGCAGAGTTTCCCGTCCAAAAACAGGGGTCCGAGAGAGCCTTCGATTTCTTCAGGTTGGGTTTATATAGATGGTTCTTCTAGTTTGCTTGGCCTCCAAGAAGTCGTCTCCACCCTTCGATTCGTCCAATTCATCATGAATCGTTGATTTTCAGAACCTTCAAGAACCCTAGCTAATTTGGGGCTTTTTGTTTGAGTTGTTCTTGGGCCGAATTGAGTGAAGAGGGAGGTAGAGATTGGGCTGGGGAGCGTTTTGGTCTTGGTCTTGTGCGATTTGGTGAAGAGATGAAGCCGGGGTGGAGCTAGGAGGAAGCTTCGTCGAGCCAACAATGGAGGAAGGCTGGTTCGTGCGTGCTTCTGTTCTTCAGGTCGGGGAGAGAGAAAGATGCGTGAGAAGGATAAGCTGTTTCGCAGAAACTTCACCCGGCTCCCCCCTAACTTGGTGAAATGTTTTAAAAGGCCCGGTTCCTTACTTAAAAGCTTCTGAAAATAACAATCTGACCCCCAATCCGTTAAGTATCCTTCAAATAAGCCATTAAAACGTTTCAAAACTTGCATTTAAGCCCCACTTCTGTTAGTTTCTTCTCAAATAACCCCATAGATGCAACTTTGGCCTTGTAATGTGGCCTCTTGGCTTCTAAATCTTCATTTTTGGCCTCTATCTTCCCTTGTTCTCTTCATTTAAACCCTTGAAACCTCTCTTTAACTTGCTAATTCTTGCTTTGTCTTCAACTTTAGCCACGTTATCACTTGACTTCTTCAAATTAAGCTTTCAAATTCCTCATTCAAGCTAGCCCCTTGCGTTCTAAATCACTTCTTTGCCTACAAAATGAGAGAAAACAACCAAAACTACGAAAACAAGCATAAGTCTAGAAAGAGAGATAAAATAGATAAATTACACATATTAGCAAGTTAAGAAGAGTTCGTTAACATACTAAAATATGCAATTTTAATTCATCAACACACCCCCCAACTAGCCTTTTGCTCGTCCTCGAGCAAAGAGAGCGATATAAGTAGTATTAGTGAAGAATCAATCATGAGAGACACACACTCAACTAGACAAGGCTTGACTCGATTCTAAACTAGACTCAAATATTTACAAAAACGCACACACACATTATCTATCCTAAGTGAGAACTCAAAGAAACAAGATACTAAGAGTTACTAGCTAATTTTAATTTTTTTTTTTTTTTTTGGTGGGGGAAAAAGAAGAACACATAAATGTCTCCTCAAATAAATTCTCAAAGTCCAAGAAGATAGAGAAAGAAGCCTAAGGACGTCTAAGCATATACTCATACAAATATGGGCGGTGTTTGGTAGAAGGTGACTCATGCGAACTAAAAAACTTGTTAAATTAAGTCCAATTTGCGAGAAAGTATGCCTTCAAAAATAAGGATCACAAGAAACTAGACATTCTCATACTTATTCAAAAGCACCCATGTAGGATGGACTTCCAAAGCTTTGAACAAAAATTTTTAAGAAGGGGAGATGTGGTTGTGGGCTTGTATGATCCTTTTGTGGATTTTTGGTAGATGGTGCGATTTATCATTTTTTTTCTTTCTTTCTTGCTTTTTTTTTTTTTTTTTTTTTTTTTTTTTTTTTAACCTCAAATCCAAGGCTCTCCAAGACCCACAACAAAATAGAGGAATATACACGCGAGTGGGCTTTTTAAGCTAAACCAAGGGAGCTATCTAGGTGGTGACGTAACATTATCCCCGGACACCCCTCTATTTCTTAGACATCGCATGGGGTGTCATTGGTAACCACCACTCCAATGGGCTACAAGTTTCCACCGCAAAAACGAATAGAGAAAAATCTTTTTGTGAAGTTCAAATAGCTTTAGAAAATGCACCCTTTATCAAAAGTAAAAGACGTCAAAGTTTATATGATCAACTTAGTTTGAAGGACTTAAACATGAAACGTAAATTTAGTGTGTCGCTTTGTGAGAACGCATGATGTCGCGGAAGGTGGGATATTGGTGTAGATGTATTGAGTATAAGCAAAGAATTCCTTTCTAAAATAAAAATAAAAAGAACATGGACTAAGAAATTTCATTTTTTGAAAACATCTAGCTTCCTAAAATTCCCCCTTTTTACTTTTTCTCATTTTTTTTTATTATTTTTTTTTTTTTCATTTTTTTCAAAATAAGTGACTCAACTATAACTTCCTAAGACTCAATAAAGCTATCAAATAAGAAAAATAAAATCTAGACTCAAGATGAAAGGTGAAAATAAATAAAACTATCAAAGAAAGAGGAAAAAATCTATGGTTTGACACGGGGAAAGAGTGGTGCTTCTCATGAAAGGTTCACACACATTTTTTTTTCAAAATTTTCAATTTTTTTGGATTTTCGTTTTTTTTTTTTCATTTTTTTGTATTTTTTATGTAAATCACTAATGAAGAAAAAGCATGCTTGTAACCATTTAAGCAAGAAATAAAATCTATTCCACCCCCCAACTAAAATATCACATTGTCCTCAATGTGTGAGATCAATGGAAGAGCATACCAATTCATATAAGAGACAAGGGATAGATGAACCTCATTTTTCGCTTTCTTGGCCACCAAGCATAAGTCCTCCTCCAAGAGCAACCTACAAAATAATCAAGAGCAAAAGAGCTACAACTAATATTTACAAATGTGATACTTTTGGTGAACACTAGTTAGTGTAGGTTGGGTCCATAAGAGAAATGGACTCAACCTTGGCCTCAAGATTTTCAACATATGGTTTCAATCTTTGGCCATTCACCTTATAACTTTCCCCACTTTTGGGGTTCAAAATTTCAATGGCCCCATAAGGATATACATGCTTCACAATATATGGATCATTCCATTTTGATTTCAACTTCCCTCCAAAGAGTTTCATCCTTGAGTTGAAGAGAAGAACCTTTTGATTAGGCTCAAAAGACTTAGGAACAATATGTTTGTCATGATAAGCCTTTGTCCTTGCCTTAGAGATCCTAGTGTTCTCATAAGCCTCATTTCTAAGCTCTTCTAACTCATTCAAGTTTAACTTCCTTTCTTCCCCCGCTTTTGCAAGATCAAAATTCAAGAATTTGATGGCCCAATAGGCCTTGTGCTCTAACTCCACCGGGAGATGGCATGCCTTACCATACACTAGTCTATATGGAGACACACCAATGGGAGTTTTGTAAGCGGTACGGTAAGCCCAAAGAGCATCAACCAACCTCAAAGACCAATCTTTGCGATTTGGGTTTACCGTTTTCTCCAAAATTCTTTTAATTTCCCTATTAGAAACTTCCACTTGCCCACTAGTTTGTGGGTGGTATGGTGTGCCAACTTTATGCACAATCCCATACTTTTTCATGAGGCTCTCAAAAGGCCTATTGCAAAAATGTGTCCCTTCATCGCTAATGATAGCTCGGGGCATGCCAAAACGAGATAAAATGTGGTGTTGAAGAAACTTAATCACAACTCTATGATCATTGGTTTTTGAAGGGATGGCTTCAACCCACTTTGACACATAATCCACCGCCAAGAGTATATATAGGTTGCCAAAGGATGATGGAAATGGACCCATGAAGTCAATACCCCAACAATCAAATATTTCAATAATTAAAATGGGGTTCAAGGGCATCATATTTCTTTTTCCAATATTCCCTCCCATCCTTTGGCACCTATCACATGCTTTGCAAAAATGAAATGCATCACTAAAAAGAGTAGGCCAATATAAACCACTTTGCAAAATCTTGGCGGCGGTTTTTCTAGCCGAAAAATGGCCTCCACATGCATACTCATGGCAAAATGAAATAACACTATGAAACTCTTCATTTGGGATGCACCTTCTAATTATTTGATCCGGGCAATATTTAAACAAGTAAGGGTCATCCCAAAAGAAATTCCGGCATTCTCTCACAAATCTCAACTTCTCTTGCCCTTTTAAATTTTCCGGAAAAATTCCACAAGCAAGATAATTAGCAATATCGGCAAACCAAGGAACATTTAAAAGGGCAAAGAGATGTTCATCCGGAAAAGTTTCAAGAATAGGCAAGGAGATTTTTGGCTTGGGAATGTCAATCCTAGACAAATGATCCGCCACAACATTTTCCATACCTCGTTTATCCTTGATTTCAATATCAAACTCTTGAAGCAAAAGTACCCAACGGATTAAACGAGGTTTGGAATCTTTCTTTGTAAAAAGGTATTTCAAGGCGGCATGGTCGGTGTAGACAAGCACTTTTGAACCAAGCAAGTATGGCCTAAATTTTTCAATGGCAAATACCATGGCCAAAAGCTCTTTTTCCGTAGTGGAATAATTTAATTGAGCATCATTCAAAGTTCTACTTGCATAATAGATAACATGTGGTTTCTTATCTTCACCTCTTTGACCCAAAACGGCACCAACCGCATGGTCACTAGCATCACACATGATTTCAAAAGGAAGAGTCCATTTGGGTGGTTGCATGATAGGGGCCGTTACCAATAAATTCTTCAACTTTTCAAAGGCCTCTTGGCATGCACTAGACCACTCAAATGAATTTTCCTTTTGAAGGAGATTGCTCAAGGGCTTAGCAAGTGAGCTAAAGTCCTTGATAAATCTCCTATAAAATCCCGCATGACCTAGGAAGGATCTAACATCCTTAACACATTTAGGAGGTGGAAGATTAGAAATCACATCTACTTTAGCCTTGTCTACACCAATACCATGAGAGGAAATAACATGACCCAAAACAATTCCTTGCCTAACCATAAAGTGACATTTTTCCCAATTTAAAACTAAATTCTTTTCTTCACATCTTCTCAAAACCATCTCAAGATTTCCAAGACAAGTATCAAATGAGTTTCCATGCACCGAAAAATCATCCATAAAAACTTCCATGCATTTTTCCACCATGTCCGAAAATATGCTTAGCATGCAACGTTGGAAAGTAGCCGGGGCATTACACAAACCAAAAGGCATCCTCCTATAAGCAAATGTTCCAAATGGACAAGTGAAAGTGGTTTTCTCTTGGTCCATTGGATCTATGGCAATTTGATTATAACCCGAGTAGCCATCTAAAAAGCAATAAAAATCATGCCCCGCTAACCTTTCCAACATTTGATCTATGAATGGAAGGGGAAAGTGATCCTTCCTAGTGACGGCATTTAATTTTCTATAATCAATGCACATCCGCCACTTAGTAGGAACTCTAGTGGTCACAAGTTCACCCTTCTCATTTTCCACAACGGTGACCCCCGATTTTTTAGGGACCACTTGGGTAGGACTTACCCATTTACTATCCGAGATGGGGTAAATCATACCCGCATCCAACAACTTGAGCACCTCGGCTCTCACAACTTCTTGCATGTGAGGGTTTAACCTCCTTTGAGGCTCCCTTGAAGTTTTGGCATTTTCCTCCAAATGAATTCTATGGGTGCAAATGGAAGGACTAATGCCTCTAATATCCTCAATGGACCATCCTATGGCACCCTTGTAATCCTTCAAAACTTCAAGCAACCTCTTTTCTTGCTCAACATCAAGAGAAGATGAGATGATAATAGGATAAGTATCATTAACCCCAAGAAATGCATATTTCAAATCTAAAGGAAGGGGTTTCAACTCACAAATTGGTGGAACCCTCTCAATGGGAGGTATCATCTCACTTCCATGCGACTCACTATCAACACTAGAATGCTCATGAGTCGACTCAATGATTTGGTCAAGTTGGCCAAAGAGTCTCTCCCCTTCATCAAAATCAAATTCTTCTTCCATAAGAAGAGATGAAAGAGGAGTGTTATCATCATACAAAAATTCCAATTCTTCTAAAGTGAGCTCACTTGAATCATTGGAACATGTAGCTAGAGTATAAATATCTTCAACACATGATTCTACCCAACTCACTTCACAAACATCATCATCATCTTGTGAGCTTGGGTGAATACATGCATTAAAAATATTAAGCTCTAACGTCATGTTCCCAAATGTAATATTCATCATACCACTTCTACAATTTATTATTGCATTAGATGTAGCAAGAAATGGTCTTCCTAAAATAATAGGAATGGATGAAGTGCCACTAGCCAAAGGGGAGGTGTCTAAAACTATAAAATCCACCGGATAATAACATTGGTTCACTTGAACCAAGACATCCTCAATGATACCCCTAGGGACTCTAGTGGACCTATCCGCCAATTGTAGAGTCACTCTTGTGGGTTTCAACTCACCCAACCCCAACTTCTCATACACCGAGTATGGAAGGAGGTTTACACTTGCACCCAAATCTAATAAAGAATTGTGAATTTTATGATCTCCAATGGTGCAAGTGATAGTAGGTGAACCCGGATCTTTATACTTGGGAGGGAGATTATTTTGGAGAATTGAGCTCACTTGCTCGGTGAGAAAAGCCTTCTTTCTCACTTGAAGAGTTCTCTTGAAAGTGCAAAGATCCTTGAGAAACTTGGCATAAGCCGGAATTTGCTTGATAGCATCCAAGAGAGGGATGTTTATCTTGACATTTTGGAATGTCTCAAGGATATCTTTGTTGCTAGCTTTCTTAGTAGAGGCTAAAAGTCTTTGGGGAAATGGTGGAGGAACCTTAACTTCCTCACTTTCTTCCACTACTTGTTTCCCCTTATCAAGACTACTTTGTGACTCTTGTGAGTCGACAACTCTCTCTTGGTCATCACTCTTCTCACACTCCTCTTCTCCCTCATTTTCATTGGACTCCCCACTTGAAAGTCCATTGTCAACAACCTTCCCACTTCTCAAAACGGTGATGGCCTTAGCATGTTCCATATGGTTAAAGCTTTGGCCCCTAGGGTTTTGTTGAGGTTGAGATGGAATTTTCCCTTCTCTTGAGCATTTATGGTAGACTCCAACCTAGCTAAAGCATTTTTCAACTCTTGGTTAGAGTTTTGCAACTCTTGGTTGGACTTCCTCAAATCATGGTTGGTTTGGTTTTGAGAAGCCATAAATTGCTCAAAGGTCTCTTCCATACTCCTTTTGTTAGGAGGAACATAAGTGGAGCTAGAAGGGTTTACTTGAGTGTCTTGGCCTTGTCTCCATGAGAAATTTGGGTGATTCCTCCAATTGGAGTTGTATGTCTCCGAGTAGGGTGAGTTATTATAGGGCTTCCTATAATTGTTAGAATTTAACATATTCACTTGCTCACCCATGAGCTCTTGGGCTCTTAGAAAATCGGGACATTTGTTCAACTCATGAGAGTTATCACTACAAAATGAGCACAATGCCTCACTCTTAGCCTTAAGTTGATACATAGTACCTTTAGGCTTAGAGTTAGCATCCTTAGAAGGCTCACTAATGTCCCAAGATTGGACTTTCTCACAAATTTCATCTATACAATCCCAACCCTCATCTTCACCTTTTGTGAAAAAATCTCCCCCACTCATGGATTCAATTGTGTGCTTATGGTCGCATGGCAAACCATCATAAAAGGAGCTAATTAACCTCCATGTCTCAAATCCATGGTGAGGGCAAGCAATGAGGAGATCCTTGAAGCGTTCCCAAGCTTGGGGAAGTGGCTCTCCCTCCTTAGCACAAAAAGTAACAATTTGCCTTTTTATGGCATTTGTTTTGTAAGTAGGGAAAAATTTCTTAAGAAACTCTTTTTCTAACTCTTCCCATGTGCCTATGGTCCTAGGTCTCAAGGAGTGAAGTCATGCCTTGGCTTTGTCCTTTAAAGAGAAAGGAAACAATCTAAGCCTTATGGTGTTACTAGAGACACCATTGCAATTAACCGTTGAGGCAATATCATTGAAATCCTTAAGATGAGAGTAAGCACTCTCGGACTCTAGGCCATGAAACTTGGGAAGAAGTTGAATTGTGCCCGGTTTGACATCAAAGTTTCTTTCATTTAATGGAAACACAAAGCAAGATGGTGAACTTTGTCGAGATGGATGCATCAAATCTCTTAGTGAGCGAAATGGCATCATCTCATTGTTGCTACTATGCCCATCCTCTCCATCCATGATTTCAAAGCTATTAAGAGAGCTAGAATCGTTGGATTGGGCTAAACTACTACTATCACTAGTAGAAGTATTTTCACTAAAGGGATTTCTACCCTCTTCTTCAAATAAAGTGCGATGCAATCTATGAGTACTATCACGTTGCCACACACTCATGCAACCCAAGCTCAAATTAAGTTCAAGAGGGTTGCCTAACACAAGCTAGGAGTATGTTTTTGTGATTTTTTTACTTTTCGCTTTTTTTGGTTCCAAAGTTCAAAAATGAACCCGGAATTTTTCTTCAAGCGTATCTAAAGATAAAAACGAGCAAAACAAGAAAGTAGCTAAAGAGTGAGTCTCTTAGCACCAATCCCCGGCAACGGCGCCAAAAACTTGTTGAATCGATAATTCCCAAGTATAGGAATATCGTTCTAAGTAGTACCCGTGTAAGAACGGGGTCGATTTCCACAAGGATTGGGTAGGAGATTTAAACACTCTAAGCTAACTAGTAAACTTACTAAGCAACTAACTAAATCAACAAAACAAGTTTCCCAAAGGCTTTAGAGCTAGCCAAGCTTTGAATCCACCACTCAAGTGATGGAGCAAGAGTTGTTGATATTGCTAGAGCAAATAACTAAGAAAGAAAACAACTACTAACACTATTACTAATATGATTCAAACAAGTTTGTCAAGAAGAGAGTAAGTTGGGTCAATCAATTCCAATAGATGCCATGTGTGTGAGCATCAACACCCAAAGTTTATGTCAAAGAAAAGCATGGATTATATAGCAAGAGGATTTTGTCTAGCTCTTGTATTCAAGAGTGAAATGCAAAATCGAGTTATGTCAAGCATCTTTCATATGGAAACGCTCTCGTTTACATATGAAAGATCAAGCCACAATTCGGATTTGATATTCAACACTTGAACACTACGAATTCGACATCCAACTTATAAGACTAGAAGAACAATTGAACTTCTCACACACAAGTCATCTATCTTCATCAATCAAACCCAACAAGTAGCTTAGTTGTTCATATTCAAGAGCAAGACACAAGAATCAAGAGTATTCATGAAAATAGTCATTATATTCAAGCTCAAATACTCTTCAATTCCACCAAATAACACCAACTTGCTACCAAATGATGAACAAACTACTAGCAACTTGATACCAACACACTCTAATCAATCTAAACCAGCTAACAATCCAAATTCATCAACTAACAGCAGCTAAATGCGAATCAATTCACAAAACAGTGCTCCAAAACAGTGCTCAAAACAGAGCACAATCAAACCCAGATTGAATTCGAGCTCTCTCTCTCTCCCTTGGTTATCCTTGGCTCCGCAGCAGCTCAGAACGAGCTCGGATTCACCAAGAACAACCCAGCAAGTGAAGACCCGAGAGAGAGAAGAGAGAGAGGCAGAGTTTCCCGTCCAAAAACAGGGGTCCGAGAGAGCCTTCGATTTCTTCAGGTTGGGTTTATATAGATGGTTCTTCTAGTTTGCTTGGCCTCCAAGAAGTCGTCTCCACCCTTCGATTCGTCCAATTCATCATGAATCGTTGATTTTCAGAACCTTCAAGAACCCTAGCTAATTTGGGGCTTTTTGTTTGAGTTGTTCTTGGGCCGAATTGAGTGAAGAGGGAGGTAGAGATTGGGCTGGGGAGCGTTTTGGTCTTGGTCTTGTGCGATTTGGTGAAGAGATGAAGCCGGGGTGGAGCTAGGAGGAAGCTTCGTCGAGCCAACAATGGAGGAAGGCTGGTTCGTGCGTGCTTCTGTTCTTCAGGTCGGGGAGAGAGAAAGATGCGTGAGAAGGATAAGCTGTTTCGCAGAAACTTCACCCGGCTCCCCCCTAACTTGGTGAAATGTTTTAAAAGACCCGGTTCCTTACTTAAAAGCTTCTGAAAATAACAATCTGACCCCCAATCCGTTAAGTATCCTTCAAATAAGCCATTAAAACGTTTCAAAACTTGCATTTAAGCCCCACTTCTGTTAGTTTCTTCTCAAATAACCCCATAGATGCAACTTTGGCCTTGTAATGTGGCCTCTTGGCTTCTAAATCTTCATTTTTGGCCTCTATCTTCCCTTGTTCTCTTCATTTAAACCCTTGAAACCTCTCTTTAACTTGCTAATTCTTGCTTTGTCTTCAACTTTAGCCACGTTATCACTTGACTTCTTCAAATTAAGCTTTCAAATTCCTCATTCAAGCTAGCCCCTTGCGTTCTAAATCACTTCTTTGCCTACAAAATGAGAGAAAACAACCAAAACTACGAAAACAAGCATAAGTCTAGAAAGAGAGATAAAATAGATAAATTACACATATTAGCAAGTTAAGAAGAGTTCGTTAACATACTAAAATATGCGATTTTAATTCATCAACAACGACCGATATCTTCATTGATTAAGTGAAATGGGATGCCCCGCGCCTGGACCCAAACCTCGATCGTACCAAAGGAGTACTGACTGAGGGTTTTGCTGGCCACCCACTTCTCAAGAACAAGAAGGTTATCATCAAAGGACCACGGTCCACCTTCAAGGACCCTATTCATAAGCGCTTGTGTACGGAATCGAAAAGAAAAGATCCCTTCTCCAGCCTCCTCGATTTCCACGTCCTTGTACATCTTCCAAATCTTTGTTTGGAAAACCTCCTTCATTGCCAGTTCATTGATCGGTTTCTGAGATAGAAAGCGACCAATGAGGCAGAACTTGTGTTCCTCCTCAGCCCTGGTGATCAATCCATCACTTATCTCGAAGATTTCATCGTCTTCCTCTTCCCAGTGTCGCCGGTGCTTTTGCATTGCTCCTTTTCCTGTCAATGGCTCCATCACAGCGGCTAAAACGCCGTGAAACCGCCCAACGCTCCTATGAGAGAGCTCTCAAGGAGGATGTCTCCCTTATCTGAAATGCCAGACCTCTCTTTTGTTTTCCTCATACCCAAAGTTTTAAAAACCGGACCGGCCATCGAACTGGTGAGGCACCGGTTCATGATCGGACCGGTTCAATTGCACATTTATTAAATAATATATACACATATATTTTTATGTAAGTATTCATTAAACGTAATTAAAATATAACTTGTAAACCTAAATGTGACCGACTAGTTGATCTAACTTTATATATATAGCATATATTTAGTAGATCAAACCTAAATATAACTTGCAAACTTAAATAATTAAATATTTTATATAAATTTATAATAAAATTAAATAATATATAGCGTAAAACTCAAATATACCCAAAATATTGGTCAGATTATACAATAATAGCAGCAAACTGAGTTATATTATAGTACAAGACAACAACAATATATACATTTGTAAACTTTTTTTTTGTCAAATACATTTATAAACTAAACATTTTGTTTTTTCAAAAAAAAGCAAACATTAAAAAAAAAAAAAAAAAACAAACAAGAAAAGCAGCAAACTAATGATGTGGCAAAAGTAAAAAAAAAACCTTATCTCATATCTTCAACTCAGCATTTCAAAACACTCAACGTGTGTTCTCCTAAAAAAACTCAACCTGTGATTCAGTTCTTTTTGTTCTTACGTATCTCTTTATTTCTTCACCTCTCTCTCTCGCTTCTTCTTCTCATCCCATCTCTCTGGCTGGACTCATGTTTTCATCCGGCACAACCTCAATCTCTTCTCAGATCTAACCACACCTCTCTCTCCCTCTTTGCCCATGTTCTCCTCAGACCTATCTCTCTCTTCTTACACCACCACCACGCTGCTTTGTATGGACAGTACAGGTCATGGGAGACTTGCACCAAAACCTACATTACTCTTCTAATACTACTACTAATCCACTCTATTTCAGTAGCAGTTTCCTGACCAATTTTTTTAGTAGCTAGCATTATAACAGCTGCTGGAAAAATCTAAAACAGGGTCTACTACTACTATATAAGATATGTATATGAAACATGTAAATCATCATCATAAAATAATTAAATAAAATCTTATTGATACGATAAGCATTCTGCCAGTGCCAGAGGCAACAAACATCAATTCATAAGCTGCTGCATCCATAGTACTACCTCCGTTCATTCTCTGTCACCACACGACTTTCGATGGTCGCTTTGACCCGGTGATTTGGTTAGCAAAACGATGCAAAATTTTGGTAATTTTTTCATGGGATTGTAGAGGCTAACTATGATGCACAACACCATAAAAAAAATTACCAAATTCTCGCATACAAAGTGACCCTGGAAAGTCGTGTGAGGACATAGAGAAGGAACAGAGTGCATACCTAGCAAGCTAGTTCAATAAAAAAGAAACTTTGAAAGAGTTGGCTCATCCTGGATCATATGTGCAAACATAGACATGGCCTGAGAAGTGGCAACATACCCTGCTTTTTCAGCGGCCTTGGTTTGTTCTGCCCACACTCGTCTATCAACACGACCACCTCTTCCTTGAACGATTCGAAGTCCCCGCTCAACCACTCGGCCAGGGTCGTCTATCCCATGAGCTTCCTCGAGTTTGGCACAAGCGATCCATGGGGCTATCTCCTTTCGCAGTTTGTTACATGCCTCGCCTATGGCTGTTCTCGCGTCTTCATAAGATTGGGACTTGGCGAGATCAAGCCACGAATCAATATCAGCCAATTGGGACAGCATTCCATTGCTTTTTGCAACAATTCCTTCACCGATTTGGGCAATACAAGGGCGTCGTACCTGTCGCTCCAATACTTAAACTCCTTTATACTCTCATGCATCTTCTCCTCCTCTGAAAGATGCTCGCGGCTTTTAAAATTTTCCCGAGAAAGCATCTCTAAGATAAGAGCACGCTTGGCCGGGTCGATCTTGTCGTCCTTCTCCTCCTCCTTGGCCGATTCTACGGGAATATCAAACAAGCAGCCGTCGCTGCCCTCCCAAATCGACTCTTCAGCATCGATTCCAGCATCATCCATGTCGACACAGACAGTGATTATACAAATTGATGATGATGATGAATGGTCTTCTTAGTAGTTGGTTCGCTTTTATAGAGGAAAGAGGAAGAACCAAAGAACATATCCACCGTCCTATATCCCAAATTCGCTTCGGGTTCCAACTGCCATTAGGCCTGCTTATTAGCAGTGTTCCTATACATTGGGCTCTCGTTTGGGTAAAGCCTGTTTCTGAAAAAAAAAAAAATACAGGCTTAGGATTTTTTTCTTTTATTTCCTTAATAAATATGTAGACTCTCCATCTTCACGTAGCTATGCATGTGCGGGTGATATGTCTGTTCATTTACGTTAACTGTGAGTTATTTTTATTTATCATGCTCTAATGTGAAATATCGATAAATATAACTCATAAAAGAAAACAACAAGTATGTTTAAGTATTATGCTAACTGAGCACCTAGGGTGGTAGCTCAAGTGGCAGAGCGTTGGAAGCCCCTGCATGAAGTTCCGGATTCAAACCCGAATGACGACAAAAAAACAATTTCTCAAAAAAAAAATATTATGCCAACTGAAGAACTAAGCAAGTCTATAATATCAATAAATATAAAACCGCCCTCGCTGCATCTGGGATCGGCGCATCTGTCGGAAGCGCAAGCACAAATACTCAAGGCCCAGGTACCCCGGTCTAAAGGAATATGTACGGTTCGTCAGCCACTCACGGACTTGGGCCCCCATGCCCACAAATGCGGGCCTCGTCCCACCCTATGATCCCTGCGAACCCTTATATCACAAACATGAGCTTCCAAAGACCCCTAGTGCATACGACGGTTGGCCCATCTTCGAGCGCACCCAGACAGGCTCTAGCAGCATGTATACAGTAGAATTGGATAGGGCTCTAATCACTTGGAATTGACAAACTCACATAACTTCTTGTGGTAATCTCTTTTAAACATCTATCATAACTTCTTTTCCTTTTCTTAAAAGAGATTTCGTTTTAGTTACAGTTCTAGTTGTGAAAATAAATCTTAAATGCCCATTAAATCGTCTGTGTTTATCTTGAGATCCTCGCCGCAGTATAAAATCACCATGGTTTCTATGCCTGAGTATTGATACGAAACACGTTTTTCTAAAACTAGTCGTGTTGTTCCTCGATGGCTCATTTGGTATGTTCATTCGGTTCTCTATGGTTGTTTAAGTGTGGCCTGTGAGTGCTGATTAACTTGTGGCTACTAAAACTTCGTACCGCCAGAAGAGTAACGACAAGGAAGAGATCCTCGAGGGGAGCCCAACATCGAGATGGGTTGGCGAGTGGCGACAGAGGGGAAGAAGTCACAAAATCAAGAGTAATAAAAACATGTTTGATCCTGAGGCTTCTGTCCAATCTACCCAAAATCCACGGTTGTTCAATATGTAAAGGAACGAACAGCAGGCAATATTTTTTTCTAGCTGGTAGTTGAAAATAGTACTAGTGCACAGACACAAAAAGGCTACGACATCATCCAAAAACACGTACCTACATATTATCACATGGTACTCCTTAATTTTTTTTTTTTTTATTTTTTTTTTTTTGCCAAAAGAAGGTACTCCTTAATTAAGATACAACTAGATGTACTTTTGTACACTAGGAGGCAGTATTCTTCCAATTTCTCTGGCTAAGTAATGAAACATCTGTTTAAATAGAAATACTAACCCTAGACAGTTCGACCTGACGGCTCGGCCCGGTCTACTAACTAATTAAATAAATAACTAATTAAACTAATGAAATAAATAAACTAACTACTACCAATAATTAAATAAAAGAATAAACAATACTAACTAGCGATAATAATACGAGGGACCCGTACGATACGGTTGATCCGTATCACTGTGACATTCTTTCAGCTTCTGTAAACCAGCTTCCAGGTTATGGTACTGATCACTACTGGGTTCTTCATCTTATGCCTACTTCAAGCTCTTCCGACGTCAGTTCCCGTTACCAGAAGCTTCTTAACCTGTTGCAACCTATAAAATCTTAGTTCCCTGGCACTGAATCAGCCCTTAAGCTTATAGAGGATGCACATTCTGTTCTGTCAGATGGGAATAAACGTACCGCATTTGATTTAATGCGCAAAACTAGTTGGGAAGGCTTTGAATCACTCGAGTTAAACGCATTTGGTAAGATGAACTCTGGCAAAGATATTGATAGAAACAATGGTGTAAGTTCATGCAACAGAAAGAGATCAAAGAATGTAAATATAAACCACTAGCTGATAATAGCCTTCAAGAACCAAGTGCATCTTCTTGTCAAGTGAACTCAGAGGGCAACACTGGCGAGGAGATTGATATACCCTTGGACAATGAGATGCCTGAAGAACTTCAGAATGAAAGTTTCAAAGACTCTCCATCTCTATATTCTAAATTTTCAGAGCCGAAACAGCAAGCTTGATGTGGACTTTTACGACTTTGAGAACGACAGAAATTGTTACCCGTTTCTCTCTCTTCTCTGGACAATAACTTGTCTACTGTCTTCTTGCTCTGAGCAGATACACTTAACCCAGTTTAGAACTCTTGGTTTGCATGTTTCAGGAACTCATCTCTCTCAACCAATCTCCACAGCATACGAGGAATATGTTGTCTTCAAATTCATCTTCCCTGAGACAATGACCAAATTAGAGACAAGTCAATCTTCTATCGTACTAGATTTGTGGTTGTGGGAGGGACTCCATACTGTGAATATTGCTTTCTTTTCTTTTCTTTTTTTTGGAATTTTGCTCTCCATAGCTTTGTCAACCAGTTATACTTTGCTTCACCTTCTAGTCTTCCTTCCTGGTCTTTTTCAGCTGCTTCCCTCAATTTGGATGTCGAGTAGCCCTATTTTACTGTGTAGACTCCATTCTCAGCATATACCTATTACATTTGCAAGTTCATGTTCACGGGTGAAGTCTTGCAGTGTGTCTTCAATCTCCTTGAGTCTGTTAGATTCCGCTATTGATTTCGTAACCACCATTAGTGTTTCTTGACTGGTTTTGAGAGGAACCTGGCCCCGATACAAGGTGAAAGGATCACCACATCAGCAAAACAAGCAAGAGCGATTCTCACAGAGCTAGATATTCCTTAACCTTCGATGACTAGTTGTACACTAGGAGGCAGCATTCTTCCGATTTCTCAGGCGCACTTTTTAGCCGAGATTCTATATTCAGGCTCGTGAAACTCTAACAATCTTCCCTTGTAGAAGGGGCGTACGGTATCAAAAGAAATCTTTTCAAGCAAGACAGCATTCTCAATCAAATACTTGGCAAGGTCAATTTCAAAAGCTTTTTCACGAAAGCCAATGAATTCCACCACTCTAATGTTATGTGGGGGATAAGCCAATGAATTTCGGTCACCATGGCCACCATCTCACTTTCTTCAACAACGTTGGCCTCGTCTTTCTTTTGTCCTTTGCGATGACGACAAACTCTAGCCATATGGTCACTTTTGCCGCAAACATAGCAAGAACTCTGGAATTTCTTTTTGCCATCATTGTTGGAATCCTCTCGCTTTCGCTTGTTGTTGGAAGAGTTCCCCTTCTTCGAAACTTGTTGGACTTAGAGTTGTGCTTTGACGACCCTTCGATATTGTGAACCTGTTTTTGATTAGCAAGTCCATCTCGCATTCTAGCCTCACTTTCGACTTGAATTTGCTGAAGCAGGTGATCCAAAGACATAGGTTTTTTCTTGTATTTTAAAATATTGCGGTAATCATTCCAAGAAGGTGGAAGTTTACCGACAATAGTAGCAACTTGAAAAGATTCTGAAAAAGTTTCTCCCGCTTCGGCACATTGGATCGCAATTTCATTAAGTTTGTTAGCTTGATCAATAAGAGGCTTAGAATCATCAAAGCACAATTCGATGTACTTGTTAACCAAAAAAGATATATTTCCGGCATCTTCATTTACGTACCTCCGTTGTAATGCACACCAAAGTTCGTATGCGGTGTTGTGGACATGGAAGACATTGAATAAAGCATCCGTCATGGAGTTGAGAATGATGAATCGGCATAGACAATCGTCCTCCAACCATTTTTGTTGCTCCGTTGTGAGTGGTGCCTCCGGTGTGTCGCCTTGAGGATATGGAGTATGCAACACATAGGCCACCTTCGCAATCGTGAGTTGATATTTCAATTTGGTGCGCCATCGCTTCAAATTCATCCCATTGAAAGTCTCCAATTTCTCCACGTTCTAAATTTGCGTCTTCACTATAGCGGACTTCATCAGAAGATAATCACTATCTTGAAATTGTTATAGAATTTTTTGGTAAAACGAAAATTCAGAATTTTTGGTGAAGGAGATGAAGATGATAATTTGGTGTAGGCTAAGGCGTTCCAGGACCTATCTTCAAGATAGTGATTCCTCCCGCTAGTTGGTGCAAAACGGGCTGCCCAGAAATCCTACCTACCGATACAATGCCTACCGCGATGGAGAATAACAAGATTGCACTTCTCATTATTCTCCCAAATTAGAACCCAACCAGAGAATGAAAAGAGAAAATAATCAGATCGCAAGAGTGCACTACAAAAAGAAGTTTATATCACGATATATAATATGTCCTTCTAATGGCAGTGGTGTTGGGTTTTTAAAGCCACAGAAATGGTGCAATGACACCTCTGTAACTTTGTCCGAAAGACACCACTGGAGGGACACACTTTTTCTGGAAGAGACAAAACTCCAAACAAATAAAAGAAACATAAAGTAACTGCCAAGGCAGTTACAACTCTAACGGCCACAAAGTTTGAACAAGATTCAAAAAAGGTTACTTTTTTACTAACAAACTGATTGTAAGATTATTAAATAAACCCAAAAATAAAAATAAAATAAACAAAATTATTATTAGGAATAAATTATATACAACAGAAACTTCACATTAGTGTCTTGCTACCCTAGTCAATTGGGATTATTTCACCCCCATTTTTAGGGGTAAAGAAGGCTTGTTTTGGGTGGGGAACCAAGAAGAAACATAAAAATACAAAGAAAAAAGAAAATCTTTTTTACTTAAGAAAACAAGTTGTGTGTGTTCAACTCTGATTATCTTTAAATAACAAATAAAAATAAATAACTCTGATTAGGGCATATGGACATGGGAGAATTGCACCAAAACCTACGCTACTCTTCAAACAATACTACTAAATACTAAACCACTCTACCTCTGTTTCTTTAGGAACTGCATGTTCACTTTTTGTCACTATTCATTGTGTCACTTTGACCCGGTGATTTGATTAACAAGACGATACAAGAATTTGGTAATTTTCTCATGGTCTTGTTACGCTACAACACCATGGAAAATTTTTGAATAAATTATATCGTTTTACTATCTAAATCACCGAGTCAAAGTGTCTCAATTACAGGTTAAAAGTCAAACTAGAACATTCCAGAAGAAACGGATGAAGTACTCGCTAGTATTAACGGCTGCTGGAAACATCTAAAACAGGTCTACTATACTTGTACGAAACAAGTAAATCATCATAAATAAAGAAGTAAAACTTTATAGTCAGTGCGAGGCGACAAACATCATCAATTCATAACCTGCTGCATGCCTGCATACACAGTAGTTCAATGAAACAAAAAAATGTGCATACCTAACTAGCTAGTTCAATAAAAAAGAAACTTTGAAAGAGTTGGCTCATCCTGGATCATATGTGCAAACATAGACATGGCCTGAGAAGTGGCAACATACCCTGCTTGTTCAGCGGCCTTGGTTTGTTCTGCCCACACTCGTCTATCAACACGACCACCTCTTCCTTGAACGATGCGAAGTCCCCGCTCAACCACTCGGCCAGGGTCGTTTATCCCATGAGCTTCCTCGAGTTTGGCACAAGCGATCCATGGGGCTATCTCCTTTCGCAGTTTGTTACATGCCTCGCCTATGGCTGTCCTCGCGTCTTCATAAGATGTAGATTGAGACTTGGCCAGATCAAGCCACGAATCAATATCACCCCAATTGGGACAGCATTCGATTGCTTTTTGCAACAATTTTTTCACCGGTTCGGGCAATACAAGGGCGTCGTACCTGTCGCTCCAACACTTAAACTCCTTTATACTCTGCTGCATCTTCTCCTCCTCTGAAAGATGCTCGCGGCTTTTAAAATTTTCCCGGGAAAGCATCTCTAAGATAAGAGCACGCTTGGCCGGGTCGATCTTGTCGTCCTTCTCCTCCTCCTTGGCCGATTCTACGGGAATATCAAACAAGCAGCCGTTGCTGCCCTCCCAAATCGACTCTTCAGCATCGATTCCAGCATCATCCATGTCGACACAGACAGTGATTATACAAATTGATGATGATGATGAATGGTCTTCTTACGAGTTGGTTCGCTTTTATAGAGGAAAGAGGAAGAACCAAAGAACATATCCACCGTCCTATATCCCAAATTCGTTTCTAGGTTCCAACTGCCAATGGCCCAATAGGCCTGCTTATTAGCAGTGTTCCTCCTCTATACATTGGGCTCTCGTTTGGGTAAAGCCTGTTTCTGAAAAAAAAAATGCATGCTTAGGATTCTTTTTCTTTTATTTCCTTAATAAATATGTAGACTCTCCATCTTCACGTAGCTATGCATGTGCGGGTGATATGTCTGTTCATTTACGTTAACTGTGAGTTATTTTTATTTATCATGCTCTAATGTGAAATATCGATAAATATAACTCATAAAAGCAAACAACAAGTATGTTTAAGTATTATGCTAACTGAGCAGCTAGGGTGGTAGCTCAAGTGGCAGAGCGTTGGAAGCCCCTGCATGAGGTCCCGGATTCAAACCCGAATGACGACAAAAAACAATTTCTCAAAAAAATATATATATATATTATGCCAACTGAAGAACTAAGCAAGTCTATAATATCAATAAATATAAAACCGCCCCCGCTGCATCAGGGATCGGCGCATCTGTCGGAAGCGCACCCACAAATACTCAAGGCCCAGGTACCCCGGTCTAAAGGAATATGTACGGTTCGTCAGCCACTCACGGACTTGGGCCCCCATGCCCACAAATGCGGGCCTCGTCCCACCCTATGATCCCTGCGAACCCTTATATCACAAACATGAGCTTCCAAAGACCCCTAGTGCATACGACGGTTGGCCCATCTTCGAGCGCACCCAGACAGGCTCTAGCAGCATGTATACAGTAGAATTGGATAGGGCTCTAATCACTTGGAATTGACAAACTCACATAACATCTTGTGGTAATCTCTTTTAAACATCTATCATAACTTCTTTTCCTTTTCTTAAAAGAGATTTCGTTTTAATTACAGTTCTAGTTGTGAAAATAAATCTTAAATGCCCATTAAATCGTCTGTGTTTATCTTGAGATCCTCGCCGCAGTATAAAATCACCATGGTTTCTATGCGTGAGTATTGATACGAAACACGTTTTTCTAAAACTAGTTGTGTTGTTCCTCGATGGCTCATTTGGTATGTTCATTCGGTTCTCTATGGTTGTTTAAGTGTGGCCTGTGAGTGCTGATTAACTTGTGGCTACTAAAACTTCGTACCGCCAGAAGAGTAACGACAAGGAAGAGATCCTCGAGGGGAGCCCAACATCGAGATGGGTTGGCGAGTGGCGACAGAGGGGAAGAAGTCACAAAATCAAGAGTAATAAAAACATGTTTGATCCTGAGGCTTCTGTCCAATCTACCCAAAATCCACGGTTGTTCAAATATGTAAAGGAACGAACAGCAGGCAATATTTTTTTTCTAGCTGGTAGTTGAAAATAGTACTAGTGCAAAGACACAAAAAGGCTACGACATCATCCAAAAACACGTACCTACATATTATCACATGGTACTCCTTAATTTTTTATTTATTTTTTATTTATTTTATTTTATTTTTTTTTGCCAAAAGAAGGTACTTCTTAATTAAGATACAACTAGATGTACTTTTGTACACTAGGAGGCAGTATTCTTCCAATTTCTCTGGCTAAATAATGAAACATCTGTTTAAATAGAAATACTAACCCTAGACAGTTCGACCTGACGGCTCGGCCCGGTCTACTAACTAATTAAATAAATAACTAATTAAACTAATGAAATAAATAAACTAACTACTAACAATAATTAAATAAAAGAATAAACAATACTAACTAGCGATAATAATACGAGTGACCCATACATACGGTTGATCCGTATCAGTGTGACATTCTTTCAGCTTCTGTAAACCAGCTTCCAGGTTATGGTACTGATCACTACTGAGTTCTTCATCTTATGCCTACTTCAAGCTCTTCCGACGTCAGTTCCCGTTACCAGAAGGTTCTTAACCTGTTGCAACCTATAAAATCTTAGTTCCCTGGCACTGAATCAGCCCTTAAGCTTATAGAGGATGCACATTCTGTTCTGTCAGATGGGAATAAACGTACCGCATTTGATTTAATGCGCAAAACTAGTTGGGAAGGCTTTGAATCACTCGAGTTAAACGCATTTGGTAAGATGAACTCTGGAAAAGATATTGATAGAAAGAATGGTGTAAGTTCACGTAACAGAAATAGATCAAAGAATGTAAATATAAACCACTAGCTGATAATAGCCTTCAAGAACCAAGTGCATCTTCTTGTTAAGTGAACTCAGAGGGCAACACTGGGGAGGAGATTGATATACCCTTGGACAATGAGATGCCTGAAGAACTTCAGAATGAAAGTTTCGAAGACTCTCCATCTCTATATTCTAAACTTTCCGAGCCGAAACAGCTTGATGTGGACTTTTACGACTTTGAGAACGACAGAAATTGTTACCCGTTTCTCTCTCTTCTCTGGACGCTAACTTGTGGAGTTCGCTTTTGCATTCAACCACTCGGTGATTTCTTGCTACCCATAGAAACCAAACTGTTAAAATCCGTCTCTCAAGTCTCTGCTGTCTTCTTGCTCTGAGCAGATCCACTTAACCCAGTTTAGAACTCTTGATTTGAATGTTTCAGGAACTCATCTCCCTCAACCAATCTCCACACCTTCCTCGCAATCGGGCATATGAGGAATATGTGGTCTTCAAATTCATCTTCCCTGAGACAATGACCGAATTAGAGACAAGTCAATCTTCTATCGTACTAGATTTGTGGTTGTGGGGAGGGACGCCATACTATGAATATACCTATGTCAAGCAGTTATACTTTGCTTCACATTCTGGTCTTCCTTCCTGGTCTTTTTCAGCTGCTTCCCTCAATTTGGATGTCGAGTAGCCCTATTTTACCGTGTAGACTCCATTCTCAGCATAATACGTAATACATTTGCAAGTTCATGTTCATGGGTGAAAGTCTTGCAGTGTGTCGTCAATCTCCTTGAGTCTGTTAGATTCCGCTATTGATTCCGTAACCACTATTAGGGTTTCTTGACTGGTTCTGAGAGGAACCTGGCCCTGATACCAGGTGAAAGGATCACCACATCGGCAAAACAAGCAAGAGAGATTCTCACAGAGCCAGATATTCCTTAACCTTCAATGATTAGTTGTACACTAGGAGGCAGCATTCTTCCGATTTCTCTGGCGCACTTTTTAGCCGAGATTATATATTCAGGCTCGTGAAACTCTAACAATCTTCCCTTGTAGAAGGGGCTTACGGTATCAAAAGAAATCTTTTCAAGCAAGACAGCATTCTCAATCAAATACTTGGCAAGGTCAACTTCAAAAGCTTTCTCACGAAAGCCAATGAATTCCACCACTCTAATGTTATGCGGAGGATAAGCTCCAGCTTTAAATGGTTCCATTTCATCCTCATAAAATTCGGTCCAAGTCTGCAAAAAAAAAATAAGAAAGAAAAGTCATGCTTCGTAGTCACATAACCCAGTTAAATTATTTGGCTCAACTCCTTGTTACCTAGTCCCAAAATGAGACAATCTGGGTTCATAGGTAGGGAAGGTGGTTTGTTGGCTGACAATCTGGGTTTCATAGGTAGCGAAGGTGGCGTGTACTTGGTGATCATACTTTTATGCATGTTCGGTTTTACCCTCAATGAAAGGGACAAACAAGTGATCCAACAGAGTGCTGGTGCCCCGAGTCCGTAAAATCAAAACTATTGGTGCAAGATGTCAAGTAAAATCAGTATTGCGCAGCGGTTCTCTCAATTCTCACAGTGCATGCATCGCACTGTCGGCGAACATACACTGCATGGGGATATGTCAATAGTTCTTTATAAAATATCATACTTAATGCTTGTCGCAACAATTTCAATTTCATGGTTTTGGGATAACAATATTGAGACATTGCTACACACATTTTACCCAACTGTCCTACATCATTTTTTAAGCATGCAAAGATTTCATGCCAAAGAAACAGAAGATACACTAATGTCGGTAAACCACCAATCTCATCCCATCAAATTTAAGAATTCCACTTACCTCCCATGAGAACCTGTACAAAGGACATGCAATTATCATGGAGGCGCAGTCCAGAATACCATCAAGAACCGTTGAAGCAATGGTCAGTGTGAGATGCTTCACTTTTGGAAATACCGGAAATCTAGCATCTGTCATATGTTTCTGCACTCAAAAACAATATACCAGAACAAAACTTTATCATTATCAAACAAATAGAAACAAACAAAAGGACTAACAGAAACTGGTCTTTCAACTTACCCGAAATTTACATGCCTCCAACGTAAGCTTTTCCAATTGGGAAAGATAGTTAGATAGCTCTGAAAGACGTTGATTAAGGTAACGAGTATAGAAACCCTTCACGGATACTTCAAGCAGTTTGGGGACATCTTTTAGTGGCATTTCTATCTTTGGTCCTTCGTATTTAAAGGATACCAGGTTTGGTGCAGAAACATTAAGGCATTCAATACTGTTGCAATTACTCAGCTCTAACCACTTCAGCTTAAGTGATGGGCCATTCACATTCAAGCTTATAAGAGCGTCTGACCATCCAACAAAGAGGGATTCAAGATTCAAACAGTTGTGTAAGAAGCGCTGTAGCATATCACCAGTTATCTCTACCTCGGCCAAATGGAGAGATGTTAGCGAGCTGCAGCTCGAAACTTCTAGGGAATCTGGAAAACGATAACTCTTTCGTGACGAACATCTCCAGGAACTCAAGTCCAATTTGAGCTTTCGGACTCTCTTTCTTATAGCAAAACTAACCCAATTGTCAATATCAGAACCTGAACTCTTATCCAAATCGAACACAGCTACAAATTGATCTATATTCTGACCTTGGTGATGATTTATGACTTGATTTACGTGAGTTATATAAACAGGCCGTTCCACCTTAAGACGCTTGGTTTTTAGTTGTATCTCATCCACTACTTCAGAAGCATCAAAACTAAGGTTAGAAATTTTCGTCCACATGTATCTCCATGTCCTTGAAAGAGTAATTGTCCTTACCGCTTCTTTCTTCTCCAATTGAGACAGTATGTCAACAAGTATTTCAGGAGGGAGTTCAGTTATACGATCTTTCAACAATATACTTGACAGGGTGGCTTGATGTTGTCTCTTGAGGCCATCTATTGAGAGTAAAAAAAAAGAAGAAAAAACATTTGTCAAAAGAATGTAGAACAGAGCAAAAACTTCAAATGCAACTTACAGAATAAAGGTAACATGGTTTTCTTGCCTTCTTGTTTTCAGGTCGATTCATGTTTATACAAGGATACCAGGGCATCCATCCTCCTTTCAATTAAAACCAATTCATACATTTCCTCCATATAACTTAATAATATAATAAAAAAATATGACATATAAATATTTTATATTATATCTGTTTAAACTGAATAGTGTCTAACTAAATTTGACACAAAAAGATACAAAATCAAATTTTCCGCACTGCAGATGGTCTTACTTTCTTCCCATTCATTTTCTACAGCGCCTCCTCTACAGCCAATTTCTCAAACTAAAAATACTAAGTTAGCTCCAGAAAGGTCACTAACTGATGTGAATCAAGCCAGGCAAGTTAGCAGTGTTTTTATCCCAACGTTAAAGATAGATATCAACAAAACAATGGAACACATTCCAGCCAGATCCGTACCAACCGCAAAAGAACTTCAAAATGTTTAGGAACATCAGCCAATATTTTTTCTAGCCACTAGTAATAGTTGAAAATAGTAGCACAGAAACACCAACAAAATGCATGCCCTCACAACATCATCAGCAAAACAAGCAGAGATCCTCACAGAGCTACTCCTTAACCTTCAATGACTAGTTGTACACTAGGAGGCAGCATTCTTCCAATTTCTCTAGCACACTCTTTAGCAGAGATTCTATTTTCAGGCTGACGAAAATCTAACAATCTTCTTCCCTTGTATAAGGGGCTTACGGTATCGAAAGAAATCTTTTCAAGCATTACAGCAGTCTTGATCAAATACTTGGCAAGGTCAATTTCAAAAGGTTCGCAACGAAAGCCAACGAATTCCACCACTTTAATACCATGCGGAGGATAAGCTCCAGCTTTAAATGGTTCCAGTTCAGCATCATAAAACTTACACCATGTCTGCAAAAAGGAAAAAAAAATGTAAAAAAATCATGATTCGTAATTACATAATCCAATTTGGCTTAATTCCTAATTACCCACTTCAATAACAACCTTAATGAACTGCTCCCCAGTTGCAGTAAATGACTCGATACATTCTGTGAGGGCACATATCGGATTGCTTGCGCAACCCTAGAGATGGTGTTATGGTGCTCTCAAATTCAACAGATTCAATCTCTTTAGGATCATTTATGCAATTCCAACAAGGGATTTAAATATAGTTCCGTACCGTACCGGGCGATTCACAACGGTAACCGTGGGCACCGAAACTGATTCGGCCGGTATAGTACGGTATCTATGAAGCAGATTCACAGGCGAACCGGCCGATTCGGAACCAGTGCCGGCCCAGCCATAAAGCGGCCGATGCCGCTGCTTTAGGCCCACCATGCACTTAGGCCTCATACCAATATATGATGACAGGGGTGTATTTGTAACTTTGCAACTTAGTAGGCAAAAAGACATCAGTAGTCCACCATTTTCCCTGTCACATGTATCTATGGCACGATTTTCATTATTAATACTATATTAAATACATTCTCTCTCTAAATTGATAAACTACCATTTATGAGATAACACATTTATTAGACCGAGACTCTATTTTTGCCATCTCCATTATAATGGGTCAAATTATACTCGCTCCTTTTCTTCATAAGCTTCATATTTGGACTTTTATTACCATCATCGAGTTAATTTGACCAAGTCATTTGATTAGCAAAACTATGCAAAAATTTAGCAATCTTTTTATGGTGTCGTAGAATAAAGTTTACTCTACAACAACATGAAAAGATAACCAAACAATTGCATCGTTTTGCTATCCAAATTATCGGGTCAAAGTGACATGATTACGGGTAGAAAAAAGTCAACTGAGAATTTTCTAAATAGAGGAAATAACTACTTTTATCTTATTATACTGCAATTCCGAACCATTTTGGAGTTCAACCATCTTTTTTCAAATTCTTTTTTCTTTTAACATATGTCCAACTAATACTTTCAGTAAAAAAAAAAAAAAAGTCAAATTCTTTTTTCTTTTAACATATGTCCAACTAATACTTTCAGAAAGAAAAAAATAAAATAAAATAAAATAAAATAAAATAAAATAAAATAAAATAAAATAAAATAAAATAAAATAAAATAAAATAAAATAAAATAAAATAAAATAAAATAAAATAAAATAAATTAAAATAAAATAAAGGATATGTTCAACTAAAATACTACATTTTTTTCTGAGAGGAATACTACATTATTTTTGGAAACACCTATTAAATTTACGTTTTTTCTGCAAACTGTTAAATTTACATATGTGCAACATATTTTTAAAAATAATTTTCCACTGTCACCATTATTTTATCAACAATTTAAGTTCTAAAAATATATTACTAGCTTATTTAATTACCATCACAACTAAACAAGTCTACAAACATCGTAAATAGTCTTTTCAAAAACCACTTCTTTTGTTTTTGTGGAAAACAATTTACTTTCCCCATAATTATAAATGGAATTACCTCAAAAAAATTGAATAAATTATGTTATAAAGATAAATGTTATAACAAATTGTTTATTAATATAAACGGAGGGCCTCACTTTTCGTATCTGCTTTAGGCCCCAAGTAATCTAGGGCTGGCCCTGTTCGGAACGACGCACTCGTTTTTCGGCTGTTTCGAAACGGTACACTAGTTTTTCGACCGATTCAGAACGGTACGCCCCACAAGATGAAAAAATGGAGCGGTAGAGAGAGAACGAGAGGGAGAGGTCGCATACCGTTCTTCCATCGCAGCTGATGAACCAAACAGGGGAACCCCGTTCTTTGCGATGGTTATCATCTGTCTCTCTCTCTCTGTCACGCCTCTACTACCTGTCTTGTAACTGTAAACGGCATTCTAACCTTATCTCCTAGTGACTAATATTTCTACAAGTAGCACCTTATCAAAAGTAATGACTGCCAGTAGATTTGTGAAGTATTAGTTAGGTGGTCTTGTTTGTTTGTATTTTTTTCAAATGGTAGGTTATGTTTAGTTTGACTTCAAATCATGTTTTATAAAACGCTACAATTATATTTGGGATAAAAGACAATTTGCACCCTCGTTGTTTGGAATATATACAAAAAAAAACCCTGTTGTTCGGGGATATACAAAAATCACCCCTTCTAACTAACGGAGCTAACGGATGGGCTGGAAAGACAAAATTACCTTGAGATTCAAATAAATTACACCACTATAAAACCCACATCTTCTCCTTCTCCTCCCATTTCTAACCCTACCTTTTCCTCTTCTCTCTCCTCCTTCACCTCTCCACCGCCTCCTCCTCTCAACTCCTCCACCTGCACCGACGACCACCAACCCACCTCCACCTCTGTCCCTCGCCTGAACCAGCGCCGCAGCCCTTCGACAAATCGTCCCAGAGGTAAGGAACGACTCCGGTGATGGTGATGGTCTTGGTTTTCAAAGGAGTGGGAGAGGAGAAGGAGAGAGAGACGCTCGAATCTGGGAGAGGAGTTCCAGATCCAGCCGGCATCGTCCCTTACAAGGGACTTCAATCTCCGGAATCTTCTTCGATTCACCTGTTGTTGGGTTGAATACGAAGAAATCCAAGGTGGGTTCTTTCTCAATTTCTTCAGGGTACGATTGGGGGAGAATGTAGACCAACCCATTGCATGAGCCGAAGATTTGGATGGTGTCGTGGGTGTTATTGGTGGGTAATTGAGTTCTTTTGGGGAGGCTATGAGGAGGCTCTGTTTCTGGGTTTGGTGGGTGAGGTTGAGCTTGGCGAATTTGGGGTCGGAGACGAGATTCAGCCATAGTTTGGAGACGGATTTGAAGATTTTGCGGGGAGTCTGGAGAGGGGTTTGTACAATTATTATCTTTGTCACTCAAAAATGAGACTATTGTGAAATTTGTCTGTTTTCCATGTCAACTTTTTTATTTTATCAGAGCAGCAAATCACTAATAGATGGATCAATTGGTGAAGTGATTGATGGTTGTGAAAATCATTGGTGGTGGTGAATCAGTGGCGGTGACGGTGGTGGTCAAGAACATCAACAAAATAAACTCAAAGACACAAAGAGGGGCAAAATGGTCATAAAAATTAATATTGCACCCCCCTACTGACTAACACTAACAGAGGGGTGGTATTTGTCCAACGTCAATCCACTGACAGGGGTGGTTTTGTATATCCCCGAACAGCAGGGGTTTTTTTGTATATATTCCAAACAACGAGGGTGCAAATTGTCTTTACCCTTATATCTGATATATACAAAACAATGTCTTACAAATATCTTTTTGCATCTTTTGACATTTTTTTAACATTCACGTGTTCGATCCCCGATTCCCGCTACGGTTTGTCCATTACAGGTCAAAAACCATTTTCCGCGACCGTTACCGATACGCCGTCCGAAACCGCTCTCTCTCTCTCTCTCTCTCTCTCTCTCTCTCTCTCTCTCTCTCTCTCTCTCTCTCTCTCTCTCTCTCTCTCTCTCTCTCTCTCTCTCTCTCTCGTGCGGGTTCTTCTCTCTCTGTTTTGGTCATCAATTTCCTGGTTTTGTTTGAATAGACCTGCGGAAAAAATCTTCAATTATGTAATCCGGACCAGTTGTACAGCTAGGTTCAAATTGTGACTGGTTTAGTCTGCATTGGTGTTCATGGATGGTGAAGATTGCATTGGCGGGTTCCGGTTCATTTGGGCAGACTATTGGTGCTTGGTGCTGCTGAGCGGTTGAATCGCTGATTCGTGGAAGTCGGTGGCCGACGCGTGCGTGGTCGTTTGAGCCTTTGGTGGTGGTTGATGTGGGTTAAGAATTTAGAGGGGGAGAACCTGGCGGTTGAGTGAGTGTGGTTGCTTGTTGGCTGACGATCTGAGTTTCATAGGTAGCAAAGGTAGCGTGTACTTGGTGATCATATTTTTTATGCACGGTAGGAGTAGTCTTCAATGAAATCCACGCTCAAGCGATAGTGTTGGTGCGCTATGTCAGTAAAACTAAAACTGTTTGTGCAAAATTTCAATAAAATCAATGTTGCGTGGTGGGTTATATGTCCATTGTCATGGTGCATGTATTCACTGCTAGTGGGAATATATGTCAAAAGTTCATTTTAAACATCATATTTAACGTTTGTTTGACGCAACAATTTCGATTTTCTGATTTATGGATAACTTTACTACACACATTTTACCCATACCGTCCTATATCATCTTTTAGGCATGAAAAGATTTCATATCGAATTAGCAAGTTTCTGCACAAAATATAGAAACGGAGTAGCCCAATCTCATCCCATAAAATATAAGGGTTCCACTTACTTACCTCCCATGAGAACTTATACAAAGAAGGACATGCACTTATCATGGAGGGGCAGTCCAGAATGCCATCAAGACACAATGTAGTAATGGTTAGTGTAAGATGCTTCACTTTTGGAAATACCGGAAATCTGGCATCTTCTATCATATATTTCTGCACTCAAAAACAATATACCAGAACAAAATCATTATTAAACAAATAGAAACAAATAAAAAGAACTAACAGAAACTGGAATTTTCAACTTACCCGAAATGTAGATGCCTCCAATGTTAGCTTTTCCAATTGGGAAAGACAGTTAGATAGCTCTGAAAGACGTTGATTGAGGTAACGACCATAGAAACCAGACACGGATACTTCAAACAGTTTCGGGACATCTTTAAGCGGCATTTCTATTTTTGGTCCTTTGTATTTAAAGGATACCAGGTTTGGTGCAGAAACATTAAGGCATTCAATACGGGTGCAATTACTCAGCTCTAACCACTTCAGCTTAAGTGATGGGCCATTCACATTCAAGCTTCTAACATTCGTTGTGCCTTGCACATAGAGGGATTCAAGATTCAAACAGTTGTGTAAGAAGCGCTGTAGCATATCACCAGTTATCTCTACCTCAGACAAATGGAGAGATGTTAGCGAGCTGCAGCTTGAAACTTCTACAGAATCCGGAAAACGATAACGATTTCTTTGCAAATTTCTTCGTGAACTCATCAAGTCCAATTTGAGCTTTCGGACTCTCTTTCTTATAGCATAACTGACCCAATTGTCAATATCAGAGCCTGAACTCTTATCCAAATCGAACACAGCTACAAATTGATCTATATTCTGACCTTGGTGATGATTTATGACCTGATTTACGTGAGTTATATAAGCAGGCCGTTCCACCTTAAGACACTTGGTTTCTAGTTTTATCTCATCCAATACTTCAGAAGCATCAAAACGAAGATTAGAAATTTGTGTCCACATGTATCTCCATCTCCTTGAAAGAATACTCGTCCTTGCTGCTTCTTTCATCTCCAATTGAGACAGTATGACAACAAGAATTTCAGGAGGGAGTTCACTGATACGATCCTTCAACAATATACCTTGACAGGGTGGCTTGATGTTTACTCTTGAGGCCATCTATTGAGAGTAAAAAAAAAAGAAGAAAAAACATTTGTCAAAAGAATGTAGAACAGAGCAAAAACTTCAAATGCAACTTACAGAATAAAGGTAACATGGTTTTCTTCCCTTCTTGTTTGATTCATGTTTATACAAGGATACCAGGGCATCCATCCTCCTTTCAATTAAAACCAATTCATACATTTCCTAAATATAACTTAATAATATAATAAAAAAATATGACATATGAATATTTTATATTATATCTGTTCAAACTGAATAGTGTCTAACTAAATTTGACACAAAAAGATACAAAGTCAAATTTTCCGCAACCCCGCCCCCTCTCAATACAACCTACTGAAACAGTTCCTAAACTGTGGGCGTTAATGTGGTGGATGTTCGTTGTGGGATTTGTGGCGATGCAGTGGTTGATTTTGCTGTGCAGGTAAGTGGGTGTTATTGTCGTGGTGGCAGAGATAAAATAATAGGGCTTTTGTGGTTAGCAGTAGCACTTAGCAATTAGGATGCTGTGATGGTGATAGTGGTGGGTTTATGTAGTGGCCGAGCTCATTGGAGAAAGAGAGACGACAACTTCACTGTACATCTCTGTAAATTTGTGAACAAAACTACTAACCAGAGCTGTTTGCAAGCAAGTGACTTTTGGAGGGAGTAGCATGAACAATACGGAAAGAGGACTGTAGCTTTATGAATGGGATTACTAACCATGGTTGATTGCGAGCAGGTAATCATTGAGGGGATTTAACATGTGAGTCTGAGAGCTCGTTTTTGGGGTGACCTTCAGAATAAAATCATGATATTACATCCATGTGTAATATTGTTTCCAATTATTCCATATACAAACAACCACTGTCTTCACACTAATCCCAAAAAAAAAACAATTGTCTTCACAAAAATTATTAAATCAGTGCTAAATTCTTCTTACTGGATGATAAGATCCCCCTTCATTATATTTTGGTATATCATTCATAGCTAAATTGTACTTAAGAAGTTAGAGAAAATGGTCTCCAAGTAGGTAGGTCAAGTTTGTGTGTCTATCCCTCCATTCTCCCCCTATCCGGTACCATATATAACTAGTCTCTCTATTAAATGCCTATCAGCATGCAAGTAAAACATGATACCATTTGAATGAGCACCGGAGAGAAACCATACACCTTCGGCATACTAGTAGCAAGGCAAGTACTAGATCTACGTCACCTGAATGGAACGACATATTTTCTCCTCCTCACGTGAATGGAACGACTAGAGTAACAACAGCACTTAAATTATATACTTGTCAAAAAAAAAATTGTGAACAATGTTGGTTGATGCTGAGTTTTTCGCTTTATCTGTGCAAAATACGCTAACTTCTCATGTCATGTATCTCCTTTCCGACACCAGCAGCTCAGTTGGTAACTTGGTATGGAGTGAATGTCGTATCAGAAGAACTAACAACATAGGCATACAGGGTATTCTCTACAGGCACTACTTACATGAAACTAATTAGGCATGTTTAAGATGGAGAATCAATCATTCCACTTAATCTTCTCAATATAGGTTGGTAAAAGCAACTTTTAATTCAGAGAAATTATTTAAAAATAAAAAAAGCTACCAGGACAAATCATCTTCAATAGGAGGTCCCATACCCTTATCAATGTTTACCAAAGGACAAATCCCTCCTTTATTATTATGTAGAACGAGTAGATAGGAAAAAAAATGGGGGGGGGGGGGGGGGGGGGGAGTGCTATGGGGAGAACTTTTGCCTTGGGTGTGGGATGGTTAGGGAGATTTTCCCCATGGACATGCCCACACGCAAGGCAAAATTTCTCCCCATAGCACCCTCTCCCCATCCCCCTCCTCTCATGGGGTTGGACTTGAACCCTATTTGTATAGGTTTTCCCCCTCCCCCTCCCGCCATGTGGTTGGAAATGCTCTTACTGTATAAAACTTGATGCTATGGAACGAGCACCGGAAAACATACACCTTAGGCATACTGGTCCTTTTCTGAAAGTAAAAACAAAAAAGTCGCTCACTCCATTGCGGTGCTAAAATTTTTTGTAAACAGCTATGAAGCCCGTGTACACCAGATGGGAAGCGAACTCTGCACCTAGTGCGGAGGTGTGGTATGGGTACATCAGTAGGTGTGGAAGGTATTCCTGAGATAATACAAGATCTCTCTCAATAAGCTAATTCGGTTCGGACTGTGACTATAGGTTGGCTGGGACAATACGTAAGAAAATAATTTAGTGTTCTATGAAGAAGTTGGCAACAATAATAAACAACTTTTTTGTTTGAAAGGTCCCTTAAAAACAACCTTTATTTCAGAGAAATCCTAGGTTGAGAAAAGAAATATGTACTAGAAGCAAAAATTAAGCAATAAAAAGAAAATATGATACAGCTCATCCACTACCCCTACTTATTTTTACAAAATTGGGGGAATTGGCACACCTGCACCGGTACTTCGTACGGCCGCTCTCTCCGGCCATCTTCAATAGGAATACTTCCTCATCCCCCTCCCATTCTTTATATTTACCAAGATGCAAATGGGTGCTAGCAAAGTGGTAGAGCATTTGAGTCTAAGAAACTCTAGGATTTTCGTGCAAATTTGTTCTATAGTGTGCCAAAGCTTGGCTTCTGCAGGCGAGCGGGGCAATTCTATGGTTTTGATGGGGTACTGTGGACAGAGATGTGACAATGTGAAACCTAATGGATGAAGCCGGATGGGCTCTATCAAGTCCAGACACAAAAAACTAGTTTATCCTTGGTTTAACAGATGAGAGAACCTACTTTTAACATTGATTTTTGTTTGTGTAGATATAATTTTGGTGCCCCAAGATGAAGAATGAAAAATCTGCGCTCCTCCTCGTGTTTCTCGATAGTTATCATCAATCATCCTTCCCACCACCTCAACCCCCAATTCCTCCCTTTTTATTTGGATGCAAGGACAGATAAATAAACATCATTATAATGCGATAGTTGAAACAACAGCAACCATAATTGTGGAATTATCAAATTATTATACAGTAAAAGTTATAAGAAACGATTTAATTTTTTCGCATTCAGGAGGATGACTAAGAGAAATTGTAGATCAAGAGCTTGATTGAAAGAATAGTAGTTACCTTTCAGTTTCGCTCAGGGTGAGAGCTCGCGAGTGTTGGGTTCTACTACTGTGAATATATGAAGCTAGAGAGAGGTTTGTCTCTCAAGCGTCTTGAATCTGAGTCCACTCAGTGAGCCAATCAGTCCAGTGATTTCACTGCGTTTCTCAATCTCGCTACTCAAAATTTCTCGTCGCTTTTCCTTCTGTGTAAATAACCTAACCGAAATATGAACGAGAAAACAAAACCCTTGCCGGAGGATTGATGGCACAGTATGGTGACTCTCTGCTACCGCTCCACCTCTTTCTTCCATTATTATGACTTTTTGACTTGTAATTTGGTCACTTGGACCGGGTGACTTGGATAGCAAAACAACGCGATTTTCTAATAAATTTTTCATTGTATTATAGAGGAACTTTTATTTTACAACATCATAAAAGATTATCAAAAAATTGCATTATTTTGCTGTCAAATTATCGAGTCAAAGTGATCCGTTGAATACTGAATAGTAGTAAAAGTCGGATAGGAAAGAAAGGAGTAATTATTGCTCGCTCCAAGAGCAAATATGACGTGGTGCTCTAATCAATACATCACAGGACACGTCAGGAACATGTAGGAATCCACTTTCTTTTATTTGTCACTCATTCTCTTTTTTCCTGACGTGTCATGTATTGTATTGATTAGAGCACTACGTGTATTTGCTCTCAAAATTTTCTCGAAAGGAAGAGCTAAGATAGAGTGGTACTACCTAGGGATGCAAGTTCAAGCCGGAAAAACCGGAATTCGAGCCGAACCGGGCGGTTTGGTTCGGTTCGGTTTGGAAGCTATTACAGTTTGGTCCAGGAATGCAAAAATCCCAAACCATATAGTAAGGTTCGGTCCAGGTTTGTAAAAATCTCAAACCGTATAAACCGAACCGAACCGTTTATGTAGTATAATAGGCTATACAACTGTCACACTTGATAACTTCTACACATGTATCATATACACTAGGTACTGAAAATGATGTAATGTTTGTCACTTTATTTTAAAATTGATTGATATTAAAATTTTAGCAAATATTTAATTGCTGGATGAATTTTTTAGGAATTTAAAGTGAAATAATACATTTCTAAAAACCGCGGTTTAAAACCGAACCAAACCGGTCCTTCACGGTTCGGTTCGGTTTGGAGCCATGAACGGTCCAGATTAGGTTTATGTTTTGTCTAAACCGTTACATGCGGTTCGATTTGGATGGATGTCATAACCGGACCGAACCGAACTGTTTTCATCCCTAGTACTACTTATTGATAAGGACTGACAATAGTACTTTTCATAGAACAAAGGATTGGTTGAATTCATTGTAACATTTCCTTAACCATTCCCATTATATGTAGTCGATAACCCGCACTATGCGCGGACTTTCATGTGCTTACTTTCTCCCACTCATGATGGACGTAATTGTTCATTTTTCATTTATCGTTGAGGGGTCTCATCATGATATTCTTTCGGCGCAAAAAATGAAATCAGATAAAAGGTTAACATGTGCATTGAAAAATCAAGTATGCCAATCAAATGGTACTAACATAATATGTGTCATATGACATTTAAGTTTCTAGTGTAAATCAAATTTTTGAAACCTCTAAAAGAAGTTTAAAATATAAGAACTATATATTCTAAGTCAAACTCGGTGAAACAAAAAGCAATGTGCTAACAATTCAGGACACTTATATTCAAGCAATTGGCTAATCATCTCCTCGGAAACAAAGCATTTGTTTGTCCGCCAACAAAAGTTTTGAACATATATTAACTTTAAGATGATATTGAAGTCATGATGTTTTAGATTTTGATCAAATTTATATACCTTTTTATTTAAAATGAAGTGTCAATGTGCTAACAATAAGGACTTAGACAGATTCATATAAGTAATTTCGTTGCAGCGCTCTCCTCTTTGTTTCACAATTTTAGATTTGCTAGATGTAAGACATCCATACTAAAGCATTTGAGTAAACCTAAATAGGAAATAATATAAATTTTTGAGAGCAGGAATAATGTTTATTGCTTACCACTTCAAATGGATTGAAGCAATTTATCAATAAAAAAATATTTGTATATTGATTGAACTTTTTTTTGAGGAGATACTATTGAACCTTTGAAATTGCATTAGGTACAGAAAATTGGAACTTTTGAATTAGTCATCCATCATTTTCTTGTGTGAAAATATTTAAATAATTTTCTGTACCTTTAAAAACATGCATCTGGTGAAATTCTTGGTGCTACAACTGGTTATCTCATAAGTGCCTCTTGGTATCTCATTATTATTCATTGTATCCAACACTTTTGGTACATGAAGTTCAAGTAATTTGGTCCAAAAAATTAATCTTTATATATAGGAAAACCAAAAGTTATAAGTCAAAATTTCATTCATCAATGTTGTAAGCAAATTGAAAATACATTGGACATTCATCTTGGTGAAATCAACATATTAATTTTGGAGCTGGAGAAGTGTTTTTATCAAGACAGAGTTAATGTCTTGAATTAAGGAACCAACCTATTAAGATTACACGGCATAAAAAGTTGACATGGCAAAAAATTGTTGGTCACACATGTATGCCACATGGAGAAAGATGCTAACAAATGACAATCAATTAGTGTTTTTTCAATCACACGTGGCACAATGAGAATGACATTCTTTTGCTTTTATATATAAAGATGTTTGTCGAAAAGAGTCTTGTTATGTTGATGTGGAAAGATGCGCTACGAAGAAGGGAGAACGGTAGATAGCTAAATTGCAGCAAGGTGTGGAAGTGAACCTCATTGGCTTATAGGTTAAAGAGGCACAGTTGAACTTTAGTTGGGCGAGCACTTAATAATAAGTGTTACGATGTTTATGGCCAATCGGCAAGGCCTATATCACCAGATGTAGGTGGGAAGATATGATTTTATATTTTATATGTTCTCTGTAAGAAATGGTATGCGCAATCTTTATATATTTACATGGACTCGTGCTAGGAGTTAGTTACGTCAGGAAAAGAAGAAAAGTGTTAAGTTGGAATATTAAGAGGTTTAGTTGAGTGTATACTCTCCACACTTGTTTAGCTAAGAGAGAGGTTTAAAGTTTCTAACTCTTTTAAATCAATACATCCTTCTAACTTGGGATTGCATAAGTAATCCCAAGATGTCCAGTGTAGACATCGTTTTTCTATATCCTTACCTTCACCAAACCTAGACATTAGGCTTTCAATATCTCCAGTAATGTTGGATGGGAGTTTGAAGCAGAACATATAATATGTGGGAAAAGCCTGCACAACTGCTTTCACAAGCTCGTCTTTCCCACCTGGGGACATAAACTTCTCCTTTCAAGGGGACATTTTCTTCCACACTGATACGATCAACCCTATGACCCGGGTCAACCGTATATTATAATTACCGTTAAATTAGATTACTTAGTATTATTTATATTTACTTAATTAATTGTGAGTCAATTTATTTCATTAGTTTAATTATATGTTTATTTAATTAGTAGTAGACTGGGCCGAGCCCATTAGGTCAAGTTGTCTAGTTAGGGTTGGTATTTTTCTATTTAAACACTGTAATAGTTCGTCTTAATCATATGGAATAAGAAGTTATTTTATTTGAGTTATTTCAGTTTCTTTGTCATTTTTTAGTTTAGTTTATCCGTAACAATACGTGGAAACGATACTAGTTTGTATCACACACTCTGTCCTTTAAGACATTGTAAACCCTTTTCTTCTCCCTACCAATAGAAGTTGAAAGGCCCAAATATCTCTCATGAAAATTACAAGAAGGAACTTGAAGAATGCACTGAATATAATCTATGGCTATATCAAACACATTAGGTGAGAACAAGGTTGTCAAACCCGCGGGTTGACCCGCGGGTTTAACGAGTTTACGAGTCTACATGGGCAATCGGGTTGACCCGCTCAAAAACCCGGCGGCTGACAAACCCGCAACAAACCCGTGCAAACCCGTAGACTCACGAGTTGACCCGCGGGTTTACCGAGTCAACTTATTGTGAAAATCTTGTAGCTTTATTATGTTTTTGGTCTTTTAGTGCACGAAAAAATGGGGTATATAGTCACCCACCTTCAAATACTGGTGAACCATTGGAATTATCACAAAACTATGAGATAAATATAACGAATGATATCCAATCAATCACACCGATGATTGTGCAAATATCAAAACGGACCACACATAATAAGATTATATGTGAGTTTCTTTTTCATATTCTGAGAGACTTATTTAAGAGATTGTACATAGAATTTCGCTTAGTAAAATTTAGTTACGCCCTTCAAATATTCGGCTTGATGCAAAGTAGAAATATCAATGAATAAATAAATAAACAAGTAACTAATTTGGGCTTAATTCTAGAACTTTTGAATTTTAAGCCTGTAGATTGAAATAATCTTACATGCATAAAGACAAATCTAGCATTTAATCATCAAAGATTCATAAAATTCAACTTTTCATTGGTGAAAAATCATGTGTACGTAAAAAATTGAAGTTTTGAAGTAAAACGTGACCCGAGCGAGTCTCGGGTCACGGGTCACGAGTCGAGTCTACCCACCCTCTACGGGTTTATGCTGACCCACGGGTTTGAAAACCTTGGGTGAGAACACTAAATTATATTTCTCAAAATTAACCTTTTGTCCAGTTTTCAAAAAAAAAACATTTATAATGATTTTAAAGGTAGTGGCCTCTTCAGTAGTGGCCTTCCCAAACAGTAAAGAATCATCAAAAATAAAAGTTTAGTAATAATAGGGTCATTACCCACTGATCTGAAACCCTGAATTCTTCCCTGACCCGCAACTTGATTAATGAAAATGGTAAAGCAGATAAGGTAATAAACATATAGGGTGACAAGGGATCACCCTATCTCAAACCTCTATTTTATTGAGATTAATTTTCTTAAACCCTATGGTTCATCAAATATTTTTAGAGCTGTAACCTTCCTCTCCTACTTCAAATGTTGCAACATTTCCAGTGCCACGTGTGTGATGAATTTTCTAGCTATATGAGAATAGCCAATAGCTTAACAATATTGCTTCTTGTTTCATAACTAGTGACTCCAATCAAAGTGTACAATCACATGTTTGGTTGTATCTCATTGCTCGTGGACCATTATATAATTGAAATATTTAGTGATTTGATAATTTGGGTATCAACTTTATTGTTTAACAGATAAGTTTGGAAGAATTAAAGAAATTTTCAAGAGAATTGATTCATGAATTAGAAAATATAGTGTTGTGATACTGCTTTCGTGTGCCTACACTTGAACTGGAGATGAGGACACGGTCTTTTCTCTAAATCCTTAATTCCGATTGCATTGTTGTGTTGTCACTCAGACTATAAGATTGTTTCTAAATTTATTTTCTTACATATTAAGTATCTTTTGAGTCGGTGTGATCGAGATATTTTGGGAATAGACGCTTGAGCCGCAGTAAATTGGGATAACTTTTGTATCAACGGGGACACGTGTGGGCCGCAAAAAGACTATCAAGTCTTTAGACGATCTTTTCCATCATGGAGCCCATACTATCCACGAGCAGTGCCCCTTGCACTTGGATTACTTAGTGTGTCGAACCCAAAGACTTTTTTGTGAGAAACTTTCTGCTTCGCCTACCTTCGAGTTTATCCGAGAGTCTTTCCATATTCACTGTGAGTTTCTTTCTATAATAAATATCCACTATATTTATGTTCCAAGTTGAAGTTATATTATTTCTAGGTACGTATATCTCAAGGGCTTTTATATCTGGAGAATGGTTTGGAGCAAATGAGTGTCTCCCTATTTATACAAGCTCTTCCCCAATGGAAGGATTTCGAGATCTCCTAATCCAACGATGGAGATCTAATGGCCTAGAACCTTCCGGCCCCTAATGTCGGTCCCCATGAAGGTTGGTTACTCTCCAAGAGGTGACACCAATACTCCAATTCTTCTCAAATTCGGTCAAAAAGTCGAATTGGCAAATGAAAGGTGACACTAAAGCTCTCAGCAATTATGTACCGCTAGTACTACTTAAGAGTCCATACATGTAAACATTTTCCATTCTCATAATTATTATTGTGCGGGTACATTCCACTTCATCAGTTCTTGAAGATACAATGATAACGAAGGAGAATGCAGATCGGGCAAAAAAATGATTAGCGAGCTCCCGATAATGTACTTCTACAACTACTGCAGTGAGTGCAATGCATCGATGTAATTGTAAATACACTTGCACATGTTATAATCAATGGTTAGTATACAAGGCATCGAAATATTGTGAACTGTAACAATGCATTAGTAGGAATTGAACTGAAAATATTATGTTGTGGGCTTTTGAAATAAAGCATTGACTGTTTCAAACCATGCGTTACAGTTACTACTTTTGAAGCCTGAAGCTTACTTATTTTTACATATAGTCATGTTTGAAAAGGTGGTATGTACTGTAAATTGGTTGGTATTCACTTGAGATCGGTCCGATCATCCTTAGCAGTGAGAAATGGCTGACAAACTCTCCAGCATTGGTAATTTGTATGAAGCATTTCAATACTACCATATGGGAATCTTGACCCATTGAATTTCATCAGTTTTTCTTATTATGTTCTCACTCCCCGATTTTCTTATAACTATAAAGTCGCATGATTGTACTTTAACACAAAATTTTTTTCACATGACAATAGGAACCACTGATTGTACTTCACAAATTTTTTTGTTACACAGCAGGATAGGGGAATTAAAATTGAATCCCCCCTCTCCCTCAACGCAACAGTTACACGAATAGGAAAATAAAACAATGGACTGAAGCAACACATTAGCTACTTGTTTTCTTACCGTGGGGTTCCAGGGATAGCAACAGTTGTTGATGCTATGCCACGAGACTTAAGGTAAAGACTAATCGCCTAAGAGTATCTCTACATAGATGAATTTGTCTAACACATGTTGTGCATGTTGGAATAAATGCCCTGGAGGCAATCTGTTTTAGTATGAACATTACTTTCGCTACAATATTCATTGTATTATATATGGAGATATTTAATATAATGAAGTCCTTAGATTACAAACGTGTTGTTTATCTCAAATATCCATAGTTGATTATATTAATTAACGGGACGATCAACTATAGGTTAGTATGGGTTGGATTGATATGGAGATATCACGATCCAACACATGGGTATGCATTAGGGATAATGGCATACTGGATTGACCAATTTATGAGAAGGCTACGTACAAGTTATGTAAAGTCACAAGCGCTTCTCATAGCGACAACGGTATTGTCATCCTTAGACTTGAAGTCACTAGATCCGCTAGTTATGGAGTATTTTGTTTTGATAGCGTCAAACGCTACACCGTAATTGGGTAGAAATAAAGGCGCATATCAAACACAATAGGAAGCAAGCTTAGAGATGGTAGTGATGTAGACAGAATTTGTCCGTCCCACATAACGGGAGCAAATATCCGCGGCCACTCAAAGGATGGTGCTTATAGAATGTCTGACCAGACTCAGATAAATCAATATGGTGTATTGGTGGTATTTGCATGGATAAGACTATTCCCAGGATCGAGAAACTATGGATTGGATATACGAGTGTGAATTGTATGTCTCGTGTCCAATCCGGATATAAAGACAAAGGGATGAGACAATACTTGCACAAGGTTTGTTGGATGATTATTTCTTTTAGTTGGGTGGCATGGATGTCTTGCTAGAGGCCGCTCCATGCCTGTAAATTGTTACTACCAACTAAGTAGAAACCTGTGGGGTCACACTTTATATGGATTAACCGACAAGGGAAGTAATTAATATGATTAATAAATTATAATGATCAATACGTAACTACTTGCAAACTTAGTAGGACTAATTTTCAAGAGGGACTAATCCGTGTATGGACATGATTAGTAGAGGGAATAATATGTAGTTAACAAGGAGATGTTGGACTATATATTGGACACTCCTAGCTTCCTTCTTACAACTAATGCTCATAACATATTGAGTAGGAGGACCGCCCCTCCTTGCTCCGTTTTGCGTGATTGTGATCTTCTTCATCTTCTTCCTTCAATCCTAGCTAGCACAAAGGCTTGAAGGATCTGAATTCTAACCTAGGAGTGGAAAAAATGATTTCACTGCGTTTCTCATCTTCGCTTTCTCTCGCTACTTTCTCCTCGCTTTTCTTCTGTGTAAAACCTAACTGAAATATGAACAAGAAAACAAAACTCCTCTCGGAGTATTGATGACACAGTATGGTGACTCGCTGCTACCACTCCGTCCCAGCTCTTTCTCCCCATGATGACTTTTAACTCGTAACTTGGTCACTTTGACTGCGTGACTTAGATAGCAAAACAATGCGATTTTTTATTAAATTTTTTTACCGTATTGTGGAGGAACTTTTACTTTACAACACTATGATAAGATTATCCAGAAATTGCATCATTTTGCTGTCTAAATCACTGGGTCAAAGTGACCCGCTGAATAGTAGTAAGAGTCAAATTGGAGAGAAAGAGCTGAGAAAGAGTGGTACTACCTATTCACAAGGGCTTGCAGTAGTACTTTTCATGGAAAAAATGATTAATTGAATTCATTATAACATGTTCTTAACCTTTCCCATTATACCACTCAGTCCCACCTCTTTTGCACTATTTGATTTTTTTCACCCGTAACTCGGTCACTTTGACCCGGTGATTTTTTTTTTTTTTTGAGAAAAAATCTTTATATTGAAGGGCAAAAATGCCAAACCTATCTTTTTCTAATACAGCTGCAGCCCAAGTTGGGACTCGGGTATATAAGCTGTATTGATGAAAAGATAGGGACCGGTGGGTAAATACATCTGCCACCTCATTAAGTGCTCTGGGTACGTGTGTCAACTGGGAAGCTGTGAAGTAGTTGGACAGCTGCAAGCAATTAATGCCTTCTCTTCTTATCTCTTCATCCATATCTTCCAAACCTTCTTCTCTTCTTAGCTTCTTTATAAAATCGATACAGAGCAAGGAATCCGACTCCAAAATTAGGTGAGTGCATAGAGCGTCGTCTGCCATTTCCAGTCCTTTTCGGATGCCTCTTAGCTCCATTAGCATCACTGATCTGTCGTAGGCCACTCTTTCATGTCTTCCGGCAACGAACATCCCCTCCGAGTCTCGCAAAACGCAACCGGAGCCTGCAATTTTCCGATCTGTGTTGCAAGCTATGTCTGTGTTAACTTTCATCCATCCTGGTGGTGGTGGCTTCTAGCTTCTTTGGTTGATTTCTGCTATTAGGCTCTTCAGTGCTGAGTTCCAATTTGAGTTCCTTGAGGTGGAAATTGATCGCTCTGGAGATCTCTTGTAAGTCAAAGTCTTTGCTGTTGAATCTGCACTGATTTCTGTGTTTCCATATTCTCCAAATAGTAACTGCAAATCGTTCTTGAATATCCTTTGTTTCTTCAGTGAGAATTTTTTCGATCCAATTTCTAGTGTTTGCTTGACTGGTTTTGATAAACTGAGATCCCAAAATGGTTTCCCAGATTTTGCAGGTCTTCCGACATGTCATAAGTAGATGATTGATGGTCTCTGGTTTGGAGTTACAGTTGGTACATATGGGGGACACCTTGATTCCTCGATTGAATATCTTCGTGGCAACTGGTAAGGAATCACTAATTATTCTCCATAGTGGGTAAATCATTATCTTAGGTATTTTAAGTGCCCACATCTTTTTTATCCAGCTTTGGCTTTGGCTACTGGAATTTGTCGTACTCTCTAGACCCGTGAAAGACTTGTACCCAGTTGCCGTAGTAAAGGCCCCATTTTCTGTTAGTCTCCATCGAAAGGTGTCTTCTTCTTTGGGAGCTTGGATTGGAATCTGTGTGATATCTTGTACATCAATATCCCAAAGGTATGTTCTCAGTCTTTCTGTGTGCCAGTTTCCATTATTGATACAGTGTGCCATCTTCATAGATGCATAGTTTGGGCTTCCGGTGTAAACTTTTGAGCAATGTTCTCGCTGTACCCAACGATCCTTAAACAAATTAATATGGTTGCCTGAATTCACCTTCCACTCAATTCCCTTCTTAAGGACTTCTCTTCCTGCTAGTATACTTCTGAAGGCGAAGGACAGTTGCTTTTTTGGTACCACATGTAGAAAATCATCATCTTGAAATATTTTTCTTTTAAGATGCGACTAAGCAGCTTGTTTGGATGCTTCATAATTCTCCAACCCTGTTTTGAAAGTAAAGACAAGTTGAATGACTGAAAATATTTGAATCCGAGACCACCTATATCTTTTGCTTGCTTCAATTTTTCCCACTTGAGCCAGTGAAGAGTTCTTTTTTCCTTTGTGTCTCCCCACCAAAATTGACGAATTAGTTTCTCAATGTCTTGGCATATTCCAATTGGTAGGAGAAAACAACTCATTGCGTAATTTGGGATTGCTTGTTCCACTGCCTTGATTATAATTTCTTTACCTGCGGTTGATAAAGTCTTCTCCTTCCACACTTTCAATTTATTGCTGATGCTTTCTATGATTTTCTGAAAAATTGCTTTTTTGTTTCTTCCAAAGGTTGTAGGGAGACCCAATTAGTTCTCATGCTTGTCAGTCGAGGGGATTCCACTCAAGTTGCTTAGGTGGGCTTTTACTTCTTCCTGCAAATTATCGGAGAAGACAAGGGCTGATTTTTGTAAATTAATACATTGACCCGAAGCTTTTTCATAGCCCTGTAAAAAATTGTAACAAAAGGTTAGTTCTTCTGTTGTTGCTTTTGTGAATACTAGATTGTCATCCGCAAACAGTACATGGGAGACACTTGGTCCTCCGCGAGAAGCTGTTGCTCCCGAGAGGTGTCCTTCTCTAACTGCCGCGGTGAGCCCCCTTGATAAAGCTTCACTGATTAAAAGAAACAAGTAGGGTGACAAAGGGAAGCCTTGGCGTAAGCCCCTTTCAGGTATAATATTTACTTTTACTTGTCCATTGATTTGAAAGCTATAGGATGCTGTTGAGATGCAATTCATAACAATGTTAAATCCAACGATTACCAAAGCCCATACGCTCCCTAACAGCACGTAAGAAATCCCATTCTACACGGTCATAAGCCTTATTCATTTCTAGTTTAATAGCCAAATGGCCCTTTTTCCCTTTCTTCGTCTTCATAGAGTGAAGGAGTTCATGGGCTGCTAAAATATTATCAGTAATCAACCGCCCTGGGATAAAGGCGATTTGATTTGCAGAGATCACTTTTTAAATCACCACTTTCAATCTATTAGCAAGTGTCTCCGTAATAATTTTATAATGGTAAAACATAATGAGAGAGGACGAAAATCAACAGCTTTATACACGTGCTTGACTTTAGGGATTAAGGCTAGAATCGTATGATTGAATTCACTAACCTCCCCTCGTTCATTAAGTACCTTGAGACACTGCTTCGTTACCTCCTCGCCGATTGTTGGCCACATTCTGTGGAAGAATAAGGCTGGAAAAACATCCGGCCCTGGAGACTTCTGAGCTGGCATTGATTTCAGCGCCTCGTACACTTCTGCCGCTGTGTAAGGTTGATCCAACATTGTTTTGCTGTCCGGTGGCAGTAAGTTTTCGATTGGTTCCACTAAGAGTTCCATATCTTCTCGAGAGGGTCGACTTCTTGTAAAATTTTCTGAAAAGTGGTTGCTTAAGATGCTGAGGACCCCTTCAGGTTCTTCAACCCAGTTGTCGTTATTGTCTTCTAGTCCATCAATGGTATTTCGGACTCTTATAATAGACAACTTTCTGTGAAAATATCTGGTGTTTTGGTCTCCACTTTTAAGCCAAACTTCCCTCGATCTTTGCCTCCACATAATTTCTTCTTTGCGTAGGAGATTCGAAATCTTGTCTTTGACAGTAGATATTTCTAACAGGTTCTCTTGAGTCTGTGGCAGGGAATCCAAGTGTGTTAAATCAGACCGAAGTCGATTAAGTTGTTTGTTTACCTGTCCAAACGTCTCGTTGTCCCACTGCTTTAGACCGCACGCTACCGAGTCTAGATTCTCGCTAACCGGGCCAGTGTTGCTTCTCCAGTAGTCTTCTATGACAGTTGCACAGTTAATATGTTCGAGCCACATGGTCTCAAACTGAAATCTCCTGCTACTTCTGCTTGTAACTATTCTCTTCCCGATTGTGATCTGAATTGGAACATGGTCTGACGTGTCTGCTACCAGATGATCAACTCTGGCTCGTCCGTGCCTTTCAACCCAATTGTCGGTCGCAAGGCATCTACCGATCCTCTCACGGATTGCTCGGTCGTCGGTCTGGTTATGAGTCCAGGTAAATGAGTTTCTAGTAAACCCCAAATCACGTAATTGCAACCTACAAATAACATTGAAAAAATCTCTTGTCTGATTAAATGTGACTGCTCTTCCACCTTCCTTATCGACATTAGATGTGATCGCATTGAAATCGCCAACAACTAACCATGGCTGGTTTTTAGGACTTATCCTGGATACCAGTCTCCAGGAGTGCTTACGTTCCTTCCTAGCTGGGTCACCATAAAATCCAATAAAAACCCAGCTATCTTGACCATTATCTCGTCAGAAATTGTACCTTTTATGAAGAATTTTGTATAGTGAATCAAAGTGAAGTCTGTCTCTCTGTCCCACAATAGTGTCAATCCTCCTCCGCGGTCTTCACAATCTGCGTAGACCCCATTTGCATACCCTAACCTGAATTTGACTCTTTCCATCTCAGATGAGTTGAGTCGGTTTCCATTAAGAAAACCAAATTGGGCTTCTGCCTCCTCACTAAATCGCGAAGAGAGGAAACGTTACGGGGGTTCCCAAGCCCCCACACATTCAAACTTAAGATTTTCATTGTACCTGGCGACGCTGCTCAGCAGTCGTCGCCAATCTCGCAACATGGTCTATAATGGCGCCCTTCTCCAAGTGTGGAATCCGAGATTTGGAAACCGGGTTATTACCGAAAGCTTTCTCACTACCACTGCTAATGGTTGTTTTCGAGCTCTTGTTGCTGACTTCCTTCTATCAATCGGGCTGGGTGCAGCATCTCTTGATTTCCTCTTCTCGGATGGTTTCCTCGGGGTTGGTTTTGCTGGTCCTGCAAGCTTCTTCCTCTTATCAGTGGATGGGTCATTGGGTTCTTTGCCCTTGTCGCTGGTCCCTGTGTTCACCTTGGAAGACACTTCGTCTCCCAGCGAATTATCATATTGTCACACCCTTGTTTCTCATTGTATTATTTGCTTCTGTATCAAGTTCCATGTCCGACTCTGATCGGCTGGTTGAGTGGGATAGGCTTGTAGAGAATATGGAGCCTTCTACACTTTTTACATCATCTAACATCCCTTCCCCTGTCGGTTTTCGGTTATTGGAAAGCTTCTTTCGCAGTGGCGGCCTGAAGGTCAGCAATTGCCCATATCCGGGTTCCTCAGCCAGTTTTTCATCAGCGGTTTTATGCATACATTCATCCATATAGTGGTTCATTCTGCCACACCATCCACATACGTGTGAAATCCTCTCGTACTTGAAGTCCGGCCAACACTTCTCTTCTAGTAGCTTGATAAACTTGCCCCTTCTCAAGGGTTTTCGTATGTCAATGCACATTACCGCGGGATACAAAGCTCAAACTTTCGAGAAATTCGATGAAGCCATGTGAAACACGCAGGAGCATGTCATGCGAGTCATCGACCTTTTATGTCATCACGGCGCGGACAAGAGGTTCAAGATGCAAGAATTTGTCATTTCCCTGGAAAAAATGGCTTACAAGTGGTTCAAGCTCCTCGAGAAAGGCTCCTTCCAGACATGGCATTACATGGTGAAAAAGTCTTACATAAAGATCTTCCATGTTAAGGAGAAAGTGACAACTATCCACCTTTAAAGAATTACCCAAAAACAACGAGACTAGTGTCACATTTATAAACAAACTTCCATCTGAAATCCCTAAAGTACGTTGAGGAGGCGGCCATCGAACCATGGCTGATGAATATCTTCTTACAAGGGATGTGCATTGAATACAGACAGCTAAAAATCAATCATAATCTTCCCACCTCCTCCAAGCTCCCTAAAAGCACCCAGAATATTGAGTCTATCGTCCAAATCTAGAAGAAAAAAATGCTACACCGGCAGACCAAACGTTCCCTCAGCAGAACCTTCAGCAGGTCTCCTTTCAGACTCAGTCCGAACAATGATCATCACAAGCGCGAAAGGGAAATTGAGTTCAACGCGGTTGCCTCGCCACCCAAATACCCGAAGTCACTTTCCCCCAGAAGTTTCACACTGTCGGAAGATCAATGTCGGCGCAAGCTCTGCCATACCCCCTTAACTGCTCATTAAACAATGCAATCAATGGCCTCATGACGACATCTTGCCCGTGTTCGCGAAGTCGTCCACTGACGAAAAAATGCATAATCCTAGGTGGTTCGAATGCCATGGGGGGTCTCGCACCCCACAATTGAATGAGGACAGCCGAGGAATCTCATTGGCAGCAAGGTGAAGGAGGGAGCACTAACGATTGAAGAATCGACCAAATATGTGCGCAGCAATCCTTTCCCCTCACATGTGTCAAGGGAACCAAAAGGTAAGGATATCGTCATTGCATCATGCGAATACGAAGAATACTGGTACCAAGAGGTAACCCCGGCACAACTCTCCTCCATCTCCTTTTCTTTATCAATTCCCTAACTTTGGCCCGATCCAGTTCCCTGCTCCCGCGGGAAGAACAAAAAGGGGTCACCCAGAGTGACCCCTTTTTGTAGAAATTCAGAGTTCTCTAGGCAGCTTAGACCAAAATCATACTCATCTAAGTGGCGACCCTAAGCCCACCGCAATGGCAACGCAAAAGTCTACTCACCTAAGTAGTAGCACTAAACTTATTCGCCAAAATGGCAAAAGCCTTCGTAACTCAGTAGCACTAAGACCATTCGCCGAAATGGAAAATGCCTACTCACATCAGTAGCAGCACAACCACATCCGTCGCTATGGAAGCATGAGAAGTCGACCCATTGTGGTAGGAATATGGAAGCGTACCCATTGTGGTAGCAATATGAAAGTCTACTCATCGTAGTAGCAACATAAAACATATCCGTGGTGATAGCAATACTAACCATGTCTATTAAGATAGCAAAGCTAAACCCATTCACACGCAATGGTAAAAAAAATCCCATTTCATAAACAATGGCACTAAACCCATTCACGTGCAATGGTAAAAAAAAAGCCCATTACATAAACTATGGCAATAAATCCATTAACGGACAATGGAAAAAAATCCCATTTCATTAACAATGGCACTAAACTCGTACATTCGCGATGGTAAGAAAAGAGAGAGAGAGAGAGAGAGAGAGAGAGAGAGAAAGCATGCTTCACAAGCAGATGCATAACAAAGAAGTCGTCTATACATGGGAAAAATAAATTAATGAGCTTAGCGCGCAAGTCCGTTCGTGCAACCAATTTAGGACTTCACAGCGTTGCAGACATCAATCAGATTCGAGGCGCCAATCCTGTGCTTCAACCTCTACAAGGATATAACCACCCGAGGGATGTCTCGCAAGATTGAACGGCCTAGACTTGTGGTGTTGGACAGTCATATAAGTTGACATGACAGCAGCATCGACTAGCAGCCCGCCGCGGTCCAGCGAATCTGAACAATGGTCGCGGTACGAGAAGGGAGCGTGGATAGCGACGTCTTTTACCTCGCAGTACATGCTGACCCCAATGATGGAACTAAGGTTAGTCAAACCACGCTCATTGCATTGGAGTATACCTTTGGGAACGACAAATTATATAGGGAGTGCAAGAGAAAAGGAATTGTGTCAAAAACCACTCTGCATCATTGGCCGTCCACGAGCGCAAAAGCTCTAGCAAGGCCGCGCGACACATCGGATGCAACGCAAATGCCGAACCCCTACAACACCTCCTCCCTCCATAGCAAAAGCCGACGCGCCACATTAGGGAATCAAAGAAGGCCACTGCAATGTGCGGAAATGGATCATCGCGACCCCCTTCCTCTTTGCAGCACCTGCCAGCTCGCGGTGTTCTGGAGAACCTCCAAGACATGGACAAACCAAATTTCACCCAAATGAAGGCGTCGTGACGCCGTACCCCATCTCTATTGCATCGCATCGAACCAGCTCCCAATATGCAAGTACGCAATGTGCGAGCAACGCAAAAAAGGCACCACCGACTCATTATGTTCAAGTACGCCTTCAGCAACCATAGCCACGATAGAAACCACATCTGGAGCCTCCGCCTGAAAAGTTCCATGAAAAAGCATGATAAACTACAACAAATAAACATGGCCTAGACACAACAAAGCAAAGAACAAGTAAAATGTCATACCATGATAGGATGAGGAGGCAATCGGCTCTCAAACCAGCAGAAGAAGAACACCAGTAAAAAGAATGCCTTCCCTTGCTCTCTTTCTCTCACTACTTATCAAAAATTCAATTGACGAGAAGAAGAAGTGGTCGAATGCTCCTAAGGGCTGGATCAATCATCCTTTTAAATACTATTCCCACATCCTTTTCAAAAAAGCTTAACCACCTGGCTTAAATTCCCTGAGAACACGCCGAACCACTGTGCTTTAATGTTATGGGGAGATGCAACAAATCGAATCCACAAGCAAATGAAACATGTACCAAATAACTGCTCCCACATCCATACATTCATTATCCACCATTGACCAACGACAGGCCACAAAGGGTTTATCCAAAAAAGGATCCATAAATTAGAAAGGCGGTGAAGGGATAGTTCAAGGATTGTAAAGAAAGGGCCCTGCAAAGATTGCATATCCAAAAAGGCGAAAAAGAAGACAAGACAAACCAAGAAAATTCAAAGCATTCATCATTACATTCGAAGTACGGTAAAAAAACCATCCGTACAAGGAAAAGGACTACAGCATAAACTTAGGATGTAATACAAGGTGAGCTTAAACTAAACATAAAGCAATCCGGAGCTTCAAAAGATCAGTACTTCATCCTAGCCTCGGACTATGCCTCACAATAAAATCCAGTCTACGCTTAATTGCGTCAACTATGCCAGAGTTAGGCCTCACATGATAATAAGAAAAATTGATGAAATACAACAGGCCGAGATTCCCAGATGGTAGTATTGAAATGCTTCAAAATTACCAATACTGCAGGATTTGTCTGCCATGTCTCATTTCTAAAGATGATCGGACCGATCTCAGGTGAATACCAACCAGTTTACTATACATACCACCTTTCCAAACAGGACTATATGTAAAATTAAGTGAGCTTCAAACTGAAAAAGTAGTACCTATAAACCGTCTGGTTTGAAACAGCCAATGTTCTAGTTCCAGATCCCTCCACATAACATGTGCAAAGTTATTTACAACTATGTTGATGCACTGCATTCACTATAGTAGTTGTAGAAGTACAATATCAGAAGCTCGATAATCATTTTTTGCCCGATAAGGATTCTCCATTATCATTGTACCTTGGAGAACTGATGATAATGGAATGTACATGCACAATAATTATGAGAATTGGAAAATGTTTACATGTAATAACTCTTAAATAATACTAACGGTACGTAATTGCTGAGAGCCTTGGTGTCACCCGTCATTTGCCAACTTGACTTTTTGCCCGACTTTGAGAAGAATTGGAGTAGTATTGGTGACACCTCTTGGGGAGTAACCTACCTTCATGTGGACCTACATAGGAGCCATATTGTGATCCAGAGTCATCAAGACTCTTGGTTGTACGAAATGAAAAAAAGTATTAGGCGTCAAACACCAAGGATCAAATATACTAGGACTAGGAAGAAAAGATATAAGAAATCGTACAGGATTCCAAGATTGGACCTTAGCCAAATGTCATGGTCCATGTTTATCTACTAATATTTTTATTGGTTTATGCCTTTGGGCTATCCCATGACACCTTTTCCCACTTTAAGTTAGCTTACTTTGGGCTCAGGAATTGTCCTAGCCCACTTAGCCCATCATATTGCCCCTTTTCTAGAAGTTTCTCATGTTGTAAGGAAGAATAAGTGTGTAGCAAGCTCTAGAATTTTCTCTTGTAAATATATAGGCTATACATGGGGAAGGTTCTAGGCCTTCAATTCTAGCCGTTATATTAATGGATCTCTGGATCCTTTAATGGGGGCAAGACCTTGTAAAAATAGGGAGGGATCATTTTTTCCAAACCATCAAAGAATTCGAAGAAGTTGTAAGCTCTCTTATCTATGATACAAGCTCTCTTCCTTCACACTTACGGTTATTTTTATCGTTGTGAATTCTAATGATTTTGGGAAGGCTGAATTAGTGCTTGCGGAGGAAATTCTTCATTGCATGATCCAGCACACATTGAACCGAGCAGCAAAAGATTTCACATGCGGATAGATATTCTCTTTATCCGAGATATGATTGATTAAAATGCGTATCTGTTGTAAAAAATGGAGTGGGATAAGGATAAGCGCATCCTGGATATGGACTCAATATATAATGATTGAACTTAGGCCTACTAACTCGGAGATGATGATCCGCGAGAAAATCTCGCAGGGAGAAGTGGTTGCAGATCTCGAAGCCGATATGGTCCAAGCCAAAGCCCAGGAGCGACAAGCGAAGCGCGAGACGAACTCTCCAGACGAAGGCCGCCAAGAGGAACTTGAAGAACACAAAGGCACAGCTCCGTACTCTGGAGGAAGCTCTGAATCAGGCAGCGATCGACCTCACGACACTCAAGAATCAAACTGGCGACCACTACAACACCATTAACATCTCAACCGAAGATGAACTCGCTTTTGCAATTGCGTTTAAAGAAGATGGCCATTGGACCTCCTCGAAGCGATCCATCCATCTCAAGTCGAGATCTGTGTCCATTCGTCGTAGGACCGCCAATATCAGAGCTCAACTTCGCGTGTTCGGTGTGGCTGTGCGTTTCCCTTAGGAATTGAACCAAGCCTATCTCTCTCTCACACACGCTCATGATGATACTTTCTCGATGATACCTGTGAAATACATTGCCTAGATATCTCTATATGTAATAAGTACTCTGTCTCTCTCTAGTTTTGCGATCTAATTCTGGATGATGATACGTTCATGATAATCTCTGGCTGGATGATGATTTGTTCATGATCATCTGTGATCGGTGGTCATTTGTTCATGATATGTTGATACTGATGGTGGTTGATATGTTGATGTTCATGTTAATTAGATATCCATGTGTGTGATTGCCTATTATTTCTCTTGTTCCAGGGGTGGATGTGTGTGATTTCCTGTTATTTTTCTTGTTCTAGTGGTGGATGTCTGTGATTACCTAATTATTTCTCTTGTTCCAGTCGTGGATGTGTGTGATTTCCTATCATTTCTATTGATCTAGTGGTGGATTTGTGTGATTTCCTATTATTTATCTTGGTCTAGTTTTGGATTTGTGAGATTGCCTCATGTTTCTCTTCTTCTAGTGGAGAATGCCACAATCACCGCCGCCACCTGCTCCTACCACCGCTGCCGCCACCTCCACCTCTATTAGAAGATGATGGATCATTGCTGCTAAAGAATTAAAGTGTTGTTGTATGCTGCTGAAGAATTGAAGTGTTGTTGTGTTGATGAGAGTTGCAGTTCTTAGTGAAAGATGGAGAATGGTGCTGGTTGCACAGTTTTGGAGCTTTCTGGGCCGGAGTTCAATTTGACACAAGTTGAAGGTCACTTTGCTATTTAATTAGACATCTTTATAAAGTCTTTAAATGTCTCTGTGCCTCAATGTAATTCCTAAAAGTTCTGTGATAGTTGTGTAAAATAGATATTCTTGTGAATGGCTGATATTTTCTCTAGTTGATCAAACGGTCATGAATAAGACCGTTTGATTTATCTTTTATAAGCTTCAGACTGAGGCTCTATGGTTTCTTCATGGCTTTAGCCCCAAATTTGCATCGAAGCTCTGCTGAATTTTATCTATGAAAAACGTTTGAAGTTCTTGTTGTTTTCTGTGTTTTAATCTATCTTCCTCTCTGTTGTTCAAGAAATCTCTGATTTCTTTCATGGTACCAGATCCATGGCTCTACCGAATCCTTCTTCTGGTTCTTCAAACCCTTTTTACCTTCTCTCAAATATCAATCAGTTGATTCCTTTAAAGTTGGATAACTCCAACTATATCCTCTGGAAATTTCAAATATCATCTCTGCTGAAAGCACAAAATCTCTATGGGTATGTTAACGATTCAGTTGCATGTCCGTCGGAACGACTTCCACCAGTCGATGACTCCGGCGAAACAAACCCTAATCCGGCCTATGTCACTTGGGTTACTCAAGAAAAAGGCGTTCTCACTCACCTGACGGCCACTCTCACATAAAAAGCACTCATACAAGTTATTGGTAAGACCACCTCTAGATCTCTTTGGCAAGCAATGGAAAGTCGGTATGCCTCTCTGACTCGCTCGAACGTTATTCAACTTAAATCTGATCTTCAATCGTTGAAAAAGAACTCAGATAGCATCGATCTTTACATCAAAAAAAGAAAAACCTAAGAGACGAACTTGTTGTTGCTTGTATTCATGTGAATGATGAAGATATGCTTGTTTACATTTTAAATGATTTGCCTCCTGAATACAACACTTTTCACACTTCTCTGCGTATTCATGCTATTACTGATTTCATAATTGTTGAAGACCTCCATGTTTTGCTTCTTGCTGAAGAACAAATGTTTGAATCTCAAGTATCTCACGTGTCTGATATGTTTGCTTCTGTCTTCATGAGCCATGTTAATAACCCTAACTTTGCTAGAGGTCGTGGTAATGGTTATAACAATGGTACTGGTAGAGGAAACACCTTAATCAAAACCCTAACTATTCTCCTAATCCCAATTCTGGTCGTGGAATGAACAGAATGGATAACCAAGGGTTTGACAACCCTAGGGGAGGCAGTTCTGGCTACTCAAGAGGTGGCCAAACCTCATGAGGTATGTCTAATTGGAATAATAGTTATGGGAATCAACAATCTAATTACTCTTACAATGGTGGAAACTATAACAACTCTTTTGGAAATGGTAGAGGTAGAGGAGGCAAATGAGGTGGAAAGCCTCATGTTACTTGTCAAATATGTGGTTAAGATTATCATTCTGCATTGGATTTTTGGAACATAATGGATCATGCTTATCAGGGTAAAAAGCCTTCAAGCCAATTAACTGCTACGAATGTTGTGACTCAACCTACTGCTTACCCTGAGAATCCTGGTTCTATTGATAACCCTTATGCTATTGCAAACAATTATTAGTTAAGTGATTCTGGTGCTACAAATCCTATGACTGCTGATTTGAAGTCTCTCTCTCTCTGGTTGACAACTACACTAGTAATGATCAAGTCTCTGTTGGTAATGGTCAATTTGTTCCTATTTCTCACACTGATACTGCCACTCTTCAAACTTTTTCTTCCATTTTTCATTTACCTAATACTCTTCATGTACCTCAATTGTCTGCATATCTTCTCTTTGTTTATAAAATGTGCCTCCAACACAATTTATCTTTTTACTTTGATTCTGATTTATTCTATATTCAGGACAAGGCTCAGGGCACAATACTCTACCAAGGGCAGAGTGTAAATGGACTTTAACCCATTTACACTCATCCTTTCAAGAGTCAAGGTCACGGTCACAGTCAAAGTCCAAATCAAAGTCAAAGTCAATACCAGTCAAAGTCAAAGCTTACTTATTTAGGAAAGAAAGTGTATAATCCTGTCTGGCATGCAAGATTGGGTCATCCCTCTGAGGAAGTGATAAAACTCATATTTAGTACCAGTTCTTCTATTTGTAATAATTTTCAACTCTCTGATATTCACTCAGATGCAATGTGTGAACAATGCTTGAAGGGTAAAATGTCTAGACTACCTTATAAAAAGTCTACTACTACATTTAATGATCCTCTGCACCTCATACACACTGATGTTTGGGAATTGGGGGGCTTCTAGCACTAAAGCTTTGCATGGTTATAGATACTATGTGCTCTTTATTGATGACATGTCTAGATTTACTTGGATCTTTCTTCTGCATGCTAAATCTGATCTTGTTGCTGTGTTTACCAAATTTAAATTGCTTGTTGAAAAACAAATTGGTAAACCAATCAAAATTCTAAGAAGTGATGGAGGTGGATAATATACATCTTACTTGTTCACTTCTTTATTATCTTTACATGGTATTGTTCATCAAAAAAGTTTTCCACACACACCACAACAAAATGGTGTGTCTGAAAGAAAACATAGACATATTGTTGAAACTGCTATCACTCTTCTTGAACATGCCAAATTGCCTAAACACTTGTGGTATCATGCTATTTCTACTGCAGTATGTCTTATTAATTGCATGCCTATTAAGAACACTCAAAATAAGTCTCCTTGGGAACTGTTATGCAACATTAAACCTGATTACTCTAGATTTAAAATATTCGGTTGTGCTTGCTATCCATACTTGAGACATTACAACTCTTCTAAGCTTGATGCCAGAACCAAAATGTGTATATTTCTGAGTTATGCTGACAATAACAAAGGCTATCTATGTTATGCAAAATCAAATCAAAAGTTTTATATTAGCAGAGATGTCATTTTCAATGAAGAACTATTCCCATATCATGATTCCTCTATTACTGCTATTCGTTCTGGTACTGATTTGAATTCTTACAATGCTAATCCTATTATATTTTCTATAATAGGTCCCACCTCTCCTACATTGAATGCTACACTTGATCCTGTGCCACCTACATTAAATGTTGATATGAACACTGATGAGAACAATACTACACCTGGCGGCTGAACACGAGGACTTCGCCGGAATCTGTGGTGGCGGCTTCCTGATTGGCGACAGAGATTTCTGCGGCTGTGAGGGTGGTGGCGAGGAGTGGGGTTTCAGGGCCGGTGGTCTGGTTGCTATCGCCGGACAAGACTACCATTTCTGGCGATGTCTCGTCACTCTAGACCCTGGCCGGACCGGCGGCGGCATCCGCAGCACCCACGCCTCCAGGGACCATCCATGGTCAATTGCTGCCTCGAACTGTCCCCGTTGTCGCCATCCGGGCACTACACCGACCACCAGCAGAACCACCGCCGTCGTCCAAGCGCAACAGCCACCGCATGCAACCATGAACAGGACAATCTTCTAGGTGTCTCCTTCACCAGGTTGTAGCTTGGGTACCAATTAAATTTGGGCTATTTTTTCTCACATGTGGGCTTATTAACAACTTCAGGCCCAACTTCCCATTTCAAACCAGTTCACTACTTGGGCCTAATTTTTCTTTTAGGCCTAATAAGTTGTGGCAGCAAATATTTGAGCCTCAGGGTGATTTCGTACTACAATGTACTATTCTCAAGCCCATTCAACGTCCATTTGATCCAGGGAAATGGGTGCAAGAGATACAAGACGTCGCGCTTCTTTTTCACTCATCCACCTTGATGACAAGGTGTTTTTCGAGCGCGGGGGAGTTGATATGGTCTGCCCTTTGATCCGGGTCAACCGTATATTATAATTATCATTAAACTAGATTACTTAGTATTATTTATATTTACTTAATTAATTATGAGTCGGTTTATTTAATTAGTTTAATTATATGTTTGTTTAATTAGTAGTAGACTGGGCCGAGCTCATTAGGTCAAGTTGTCTAGTTAGGGTTGGTGTTTTTCTATTTAAACACTGTAATAGTTCGTCTTAATCATATGGAATAAGAATTTATTTTATTTGAATAATTTCAGTTTCTTTGTCGCCTTTTAGTTTAGTTTATCCGTAGCAATACGTGGAAACCGTAATGGTTTGTATCACACACTCTGTCCTTTAAGACACTGCAAACCCTTTTATTCTCCCTACCAATAGAAGCTGAAAGGCCCAAATATCTCTCATGAAATTACAAGAAGGAACTTGAAGAATGCACTGAATATTATGTTTGGCTGTATCAAACACATTAGGTGAGAACACTAAATCAGATTTCTCAAAAGTAACCATTTGTCAAGTTTTCAAACAAAAAACATTTAAATGCTTTTAAAGGTAGTGGCCTCTCCTGTAGTGGCCTTCCCGCAACTTGATTAATGAAAATGGTAAAGCCTTCTGAGCAGATAAGATAATAAACCGATAGGGTGACAAGGGATCACCCTATCTCAAACCTCTATTTTATAGAGATTAATTTTCTTAAACCCTACTGTTCATCAAATATTTTTAGTTCTATAACATTCCTCTCCTACTTCAAATGCTGCATGTCCAGTGCCACGTGTGTGATGCATTTTCTAGCTATATGAGAATAGCCAAGATCTTAACCAGATTGCTTCTTGTTTTATAACTAGTGACTGAATATTTAGTGATTTGATAATTCGGGTATCAACTTTATTGTTTAACAGATAAGTTTGGAGGAAATTAAGGAAATTTTCAAGAGAATTGATTCATGAATTAGAAAATATAGTGTTGTGATACTGCTTTCGTGTGCCTATGCTTGAACTGGAGATGAGGACACGGTCTTTTCTCTAAATCCTTAATTCCGATTGCATTGTTGTGTTGTCACTCAGACAATAAGATTGTTTCTAAATTTATTTTCTTACATATTGAGTATCTTTTGAGACTGTGAGATCGAGATCTTTTGGGAATAGACGCTTGAGCCGCAGTAATTGGGATATCTTTGGTATCAACGGGGACACGAGGGCCGCAAAAAGACTATCAAGTCTTTAGATGATCTTTTCCATCATGGAGCCCATATTGTCCGACGAGCAGTGCCCCTTGCACTTGGATTACTTAGTGTGTCAAACCCAAATACTTTTTTGTGGGAAACTTTCTGCTTCGCCTACCTTCGAGTTTATCCGAGAGTCTTTCCATATTCACTGTGAGTTTCTTTCTATAATAAATATCCACTCTATTTATGTTCCAAGTTTAAGTTATTTTATTTCTAGGTACGTATATCTCAAGGGCTTTTATATCTGCGGAATGGCATGCTCACCCTCGGTCAATTCAATTCTGTAGGATTTATGTTGTCTAAGTAAGTATATTAGGAATTGTAACACGTTTATTCCTCTCTTGCATGAAACGTATTTTTCAATGTTTTCAAGACCTTGGTAGGTGAGTTTTGTTGTGTTTCTTGACTTTTAGGAAATCTTTGGTTGGACTGATCCTATTCTTCTACACCTGCCTTGATTTGCCTAACACTCTGCTGGGAGAGTTTTCTTATTTCCTCTATTTCTTTGTTTTGGCTATGAAAGTCTAGTCTTACAATCATGTACTATTTCTTTTCTATTTTTTTTCCTAGTGTCACGGGCTACTTTCTCCGACATTCTCGTGCGGCACCTAGATGCTTTCAATTCCCTCTGCAAGCATTAAGTAAGCCTCCAACCGAACTATGACGCTAGCGGAAGATCAACCAAATGAAGGAAAGAGAGCTTGTATTACTTATGAGAGAGCTTACAACTTCTTTGAATAGTTTGGAGCAAAAATGTGTCTCCCTATTTATACAAGGTCTTCCCCAATGGAAGGATGTCAAGATCTCCTAATCCAACGATGGAGATCTAATGGCCTAGAACCTTTCTGCCCCTAATGTCGGTCCCCATGAAGGTAGGTTACTCTCCAAGAGGTGACACCAATACTCCAATTCTTCTCAAATTCGGTCAAAAAGTCGAATGGACAAATGAAAGGTGACACCAAAGCTCTTAGAAATTATGTACCGCTAGTACTACTTAAGAGTCCATACATGTAAACATTTTCCATTCTCATAATTATTATTGTGTGGGTACATTCCACTTCATCAGTTCTTGAAGATACAATGATAACGAAGGAGAATGCATATCGGGCAAAAAAATGATTAGCGAGCTCTCGGTAACGTACTTCTACAACTACTACAGTGAGTACAGTGCATCAATGTAATTGTAAATACACTTGCACATGTTATAAGCAATGGTTAGTATACAATGCATCAAAATATTGTGAACTGTAACAATGCATTAGTAGGAATTGAACTGAAAATATTATGTTGTGGGATTTTGAACTAAAGCATTGACTGTCAAACCATGCGGTTTATAGTTACTACTTTTGAAGCCTGAAGCTTACATATTTTTACATATAGTTCTGTTTGAAAAGGTGGTATGTACTGTAAACTGGTTGGTATTCACTTGAGATCGGTCCGATCATCCTTTGCAGTGAGCAAAACTCTCCAGCATTTGTAATTTGTATGAAGCATTTCAATACTACCATATGGGGATCTTGACCCATTGAATTTCATCTGTTTTTCTTATTATGTTCTCACTCCCCGATTTTCTTATAACTGTAAAGCCGCATGATTGTACTTTAACACAACTTTTTTCAGATGACAATAGGAATCACTGATTGTACTTCACACATTTTTTTTGTTACACAGCAGGATATGATTAATTAATTAGAATGATCAATACGCAACTATTTGCAAACTTAGTAGGAGTAATTTCCAAGATGGACTAATCCGTGTATGGACATGATATGTAGTTAACAAGGAGCTGTTGGGCTATATATTTGACACTCCTAGCTTCCTTCCCACAATTAATGCTCATAACATATTGAGTAGGAGGACCGCCCCTCCTTGCTCCGTTTTGCGTAATCGTGTTCTTCTTCCTCTTGTTCCTTCAATCCTAGCTAGCACAAAGGCTTGAAGGATCCGGATTCTAACCTTGGAGTGGAAAAAATGATTGCACTTCGTTTCTCATCTTCGCTTTCTCTCGCTACTCAAAATTTCTCCTCACTTTTCCTTCTGTGTAAAACTTAATCGAAATATGAACGAGAAAACAAAACTCCTCCCCGAGTATTGATGACACAGTATGGTGACTCGCTGCTACCACTCGGTCCCAGCTCTTTCTCCCCATGATGAATTTTTAACTCGTAATTTGGTCACGTTGACTGGCTGACTTATATAGCAAAACAATCCGAATTTTATTATTTTTTTTTACCGTATTGTGGAGGAACTTTTACTTTACAACACCATGAAAAGATTATCCAGAAATTGCATCATTTTGCTGTCTAAATCACCCGGTGACCCGCTGAATAGTAGTAAAAGTCAAATTGGAGAGAAAGAGCTGAGAAGGTACTACCTATTCACAAGGACTTGCAATAGTACTTTTCATGGAAAAAAATGATTAATTGAATTCATTATAACATTTTCTTAACCTTTCCCATCATACCACTCCGTCCCACATCTTTTGCACAATTTGGATTTTTTCGCCCGTAACTCAGTCACTTTGACGCGGTGATTGGATAGCAAAACGATGCAATTTTTAATTAATTTTTTATGGTGTTGTAATTAAGAGTAACTCTACAACACTACGAAAAAATATCTAAAAAATTGCAAAGTTTCGCTATTCAAATCACCGGGTCAAAGCGACCAAGTGAATAGTGATAAAAGTCCAAATGATGCAAAATATGTGGGACGGAGTGGTACACATGTTGGTCGAAAAGAGCCTTCTTATGCTAATGTGGAAAGATTTCTACGAATAAGGGAGAACGAATAAGTCTCCAGGGATTTAGGACTACGTCGCCTCTTGATGGGCCGTCCAAACGAACACGTGTCTCCCATTGGCTAACCATGTCCTGACTAGTATAAATAGAATGGTATTGCTGCCATTTTGTACAATGATTTCAGGTCACACACTGACATTCCGTACCTAATTGCTGCCAACAAGTTGTCTCTCTCATATATAGTATTTCACGGCTTATTTCTACCCCTTTCCTCTAGGTCTCTTTGGACCTGTGATACACCTGAGTTCTTGTTATAAGATTGTTAACTCTGATCACCTGTGATCCGAGCACAAGCCGTAACCTTCCATCTCCTATACACTGCAAATCCCTGTAAACATTTTTGGTGAATCCGACGTGAAAGAAATCTAAACAATCAACGACAATAAAATTCACATCGAATCTCATAGCCGTAGACAACATGAACCCTGAAACCACTCCTTTCGCATATACTCATCGACCTTGTTCTTCAAGAGGACCAAAACCCTCGAAACCTCCAAAAATTGCAAAACTCCCAAGACGAATTTCTGACAGATCTGTAAGCTGTGGCCGCCACCATGAAAAAAAATCGACCGCATACACCAATCCATGGACGAAACGATGGCCGAAAATACCTGAAAATGCGATTTGCTCGCACAAGAGGTGCCATCAGTTAAAACTGCAATGGGACTATCATCCCCTGGCATCGCTCCATCATCACAGCCACAACATCTGGGAAATGATGCATCCATAGAAAACACCCCCATAAACTCTCAAGGCCCGCACACTCCAGTTAGGAGGCACCTCTCCGTCTCTTCAGCTACTATCGGAGTCTGGACTCCCAACGCTACAACCATGGGAAATCAAGATGTCCCACCATACAACCCCTCATGTCCCTACATCGCAAGCTTAAATCCTGAGAAATCTTTGAAAAGCAGAGAAAGCGTATAGTCCGCAATCGCATCTACGCTTGACGTAGTCTCACCTGATAAAAGGATAACCAATTTTATAGATAGAAAAAGTATTGGCCTCGCCCCACTACCCTGCATTGAGTGCCCACCTCTGATTCCCATGGACATCTATGAAATGCACATTCCTGCAGGATACAAAGCTCAAACTTTTGAGAAATTTGATGAAGCCATGTGAAACACGCAGTCGCATGTCATGCGAATCATCGACCGTTTAGGGCATCACGGCGCGGACAAGAGGTGTAGGGTTTTGATTCATGGATGCGCAACGGAAACAATAATTAACCATGCAAAACCCTCCAAGGATCACAAGTCAAGAGACATAACGATGGTAAAGGAAGAAATCAATAACACACCTTAGGGTTCTCCTTTGATGACTTCAAACGCGAATTATGTCACGTTCTCTATGGTTGATCCACGCCTAGAGTTGATTTCTAGATCTCTCACTCCTTGGTGCTAGCCCGGAAAGAGGAAGAGGAAGAAGAATCACGCAAAACGAGACGAACCAAAGGAGGTTTCGGCCTCCTTTGGGGCCGACGGGGACGGGCGGCGGGCTAGGGGGCGGCGGCTCCTCTAGCTTGTTGCTCTCTCTCCTTTTGTTATCTCCCACTCTTGTTATGTTCAATTATGAGCATAAGTTGTGGGAAGGAAGGAAGGAAGGTCCTTTATATAGTCCAACAACTCCTTGCCAACTACCTAAATGACTTATTCTAGTCCTACTAGAATTCAATTTAGTCCCTTCCTTGCAAATTAGTCCCTACTAAGTTTACAAGGTTTTGCAAAGTGATCCTTCTAATTAATTAATCCAATTAATTAATTCCCAAATCTAGTTCAACTCTATATAGCGTGTGACCCCATAGGTTCTATCTAGTTGGTAGAAACTATTTGCTAATATGGAGCGGTTTCTAGCAAAACATCCATTCTAGCCAACTAAAAGAATAGTCATCTTGACAACCTTTGTAGAAGTAATTGTCTCATCCCTTTGTCTCTATATCCGGATTGGACACGAGACATACAAGTCACACTCGTATATCCAATCCACAGTTTCTCGATCCATGGGAATAGCCTTGTTCGTGCAAATAACATCAATATCCCATATTGATTTATTTGAGTCTGGCCAGACATTCTATAAGCACTATCCCTCGAGTGGCCTAGGATATTTGCTCCCGTCACTACGATCTCTAAGCTTGCTTCTTATTGTATCCAGTACACGTCTTTATAACTACCCATTTACGATGTAGCGTTTAACGCTACCAAAATCACAATAATCCACAACTAGAATATCTAGTGACTTCAAGTCTAAGGATGACAATACCATTGCACCGCGAGAAGCGCTTGTGACTCAACATAACGTTTATGTAGCCTTCTCGGAGATGGGTCAATCCAGTGCGACATTACCCTTAATGCACACCTACGTGTTGGATCATGATATCTCCATATCAATCCAACCCCATACTAGTCTATAGATGATTGTCCCATTAATCATTATACTGGACTAGGGATATTTAAGATAAACAACATAATTGTAAATCTAAGGACTTCATTATATTAAATATCCAATAAATAATAAATGAATTTCTAGCCACAAATAAATTCATACTAAATTAGATTGCCTCTAGGGAATCTATTCCAACAAGAGGTTCAAGATGCAAGAATTTATCAATTCCCTAGAAAAAGTGGCTTACACGTGGTTCAAGACCCTCGAGCTAGGCACCATCCAGACATGGCATTACATGGTGAAAAAGTTTTAAATAAATATCTTCCATGTTAAGGAGAAAGTGACAACCATCCACCTTTCACGAATGACCCAAAAACAACAAGACTGGTGTCACGTTTATAAACAAACTTCCACCTGAAATCCCTAGAGTACGTTGAGGAGGCGGCTATCGAACAATGGCTGATGAATATCTTCTTACAAGGGATGTGCATTGAATACAGGCAGCTGCAAATTAATCATAACCTTCCCACCTCATCCAAGCTCATTAAAACCACCCGGAATAATGAGTCTACCGTCCAAAGCCAGAAGAAAAAAATGCTACACCGGCAGACCAAACATTCCCTAAGCAGAACCTTCAGCAGGTCTCCTTTCAGACACTGTCCGAACAATGATCATCACAAGCGCAAAAGGGAAATTGAGATCAAAACGGTTGCCCCGCCACCCAAATACCCAAAGTCCATCCCCCAAAAGTTTCACACTGTCGGAAGTTCAACGTCTGCGCAAACTCTGCCATACCCCCTTAAACTGCTCATTAAACTATGCAGTCAATGGCCTCATGACGGCATCTTACCCATGTTCGAGAAATCGCCCACTGACGAAGAAATGCAGAATCCTAGGTGGTGCGAATGCCATGGGGGGTCTCGCACCCCACAATTGAATGAAGAATGTTGAGGAATCTCATTGGCAGCAAGGTGAAGGGGGGAGCAATAACGATTGAAGAATCGACCAAAGATGTGCGCAACAATCCTCTTCCCTCACATGTGTCAAGGGAACCAAAAGGTAAGGATATCGTCATTGCATCATGCGAAGACGAAGAATACTGGTACCAAGAGGTAACCCCGACACAACTCTCCTCCATCTCCTTGTCTTTATCAATTCCCTAACTTTGGCCCGATCCAGTTCCCTGCTCCCGCGGGAAGAATAAAAAGGGGTCACCCAAAGTGACCCCTTTTTGTGGAATATCAGAGTTCTCTTGGCAGCTTAGACCAAAATCATACTCATCTAAGTGGCGACCCTAAGCCCCACCGCAATGGCAACGCAAAAGTCTACTCACCTAAGTAGTAGCACTAAGCTTATTCGCCAAAATGGCAAAAGCCTTCATACCTCAGTAGCTCTAAGACGTTCGCCGAAATGGAAAATGCCTAATCACATCAGTAGCATCACTAAGCACATCCGTCGTTATGGAAGCATGAGAAGTCGACCCATTGTGGTAGCAACATGGAAGCCTACCCATTGTGGTAGCAATATAAAAGTCTGCCCATTGTGGTAGCAATATGAAAGTCTACTCACTGTAGTAGCAACATAAAACATATCTGTGGTGATAGCAATACTAACCATGTCTATCAAGATAGCAAAGCTAAACCCATTCACACGCAATGGCAAAAACAAAAAGTCAATTTCATAAACAATGGAACTACACCCATTCACGTGCAATGGTAAAAACAAAAAGCCCATTTCATAAACTATGGCAATAAACCCATTCACACACAATGGTAAAAAAAGCCCATTTCATTAACAATGGAACTAAACACGTACATTCGCGATGGTAAAAATAAAACAAAATAGAAAGCATGCTTCACAAGCAAATACATAACAAAGAAATCGTCTATACATGGAGAAAATAAAGGAATGAGCTCAGCGCGCAAGTCTGTTCGTGCAACCGATTTAGGACTTCACAGCACTCCATACACCAATCAAATTCGAGGCGCCAATCCTGTGCTTAGACCTCTACAAGGATATAACCACCCGAGGGATGTCTCGCAAGATTGAACGGCCTAGACTTGTGGTGTCGGATAGTCATATAAGTTGACATGAACTGCAGCACCGGCTAGCAGCCTGTCGCGGTCCAGCGAATATGAACAATGGTCGCGGTACGAGAAGGGAGCGGGGATAGCGACGCCTTTTACCTCGCAATACATGCTGACCCCCGGGATGGAACTAAGGTTACTCAAACCACGCTCATTGCATTGGAGTATACCTTTGGGAACGACACATTACATAGGGAGTGCAAGGGGAAAGGAATTGTGTCAAAATCATTTTGCATCATTGACCGTTCCATGAGTGCAAAAGCTCTAGCCAGGCCGCGTGACACATAGGATGCAACGCAAATGTCGAACCCCTACAACACCTCCTCCCTCCACAGCAAAAGCAGACGCGCCACATTAGGGAATCAAAGAAGGCCACTGCAATGTGCGGGAAATAGATCATCGTGACCCCCTCCTCTTTGCAGCACCTGCCAGCTCGCGGTGTTCTGGAGAACCTCCAAGACATGGACAAACAGAATTCCACCAAATGAAGGCGTCGTGACGCCGTACCCCATCTCTGCTGCATCGCGTCGAACCCGCTTCCAATATGCAAGTCCCCAATGTGCGAGCAACGCAAAAAAGGCACCACCGACTCATTACGTTCAAGTATGCCTTCAGCAACCATAGCCACGATAGAAAGCACATCTAGAGCCTCCGCCTGAAAAGTTCCATGAACAAGCATGATCAACTACACCAAATAAACAAGGCCTAGCCACAACAAAGCAAAGAACAAGAAAAATGCCATACCATGATAGGATGAGGAGGCAATCGGCTCTCAAACCAGCAGAGGAAGAACTCCAGTAAAAAGAATGCCTTCCCTTGCTCTCTTTCTCTCACTACTTATCACAACTTCAATTGAGGAGAGAAGAAGACGTGGTGGATTACTCCTAAGGGATGGATCTATCATCCTTTAAATACTAGTCCCACATCCTTTCCAAAAAAGCTTAACCACCTGGCTTAAATTCCCTGAGAACACGTCAAACCACTGTGCTTTAATGTGATGGGGAGATGCAACAGATCGAAGCCATAAGCAAATGACACATGTCCCAAATAAATGCTCCCACATCCATATATTCATTATCCACCATTGACCAACGACATGCCACACAAGGTTTATCCAAAAAGGATCCACGACTTAGAAAGGCAGTGAAGGGATAGTTCAAGGATCGAAAAGACAGGGCCCTACAAAGATTGCATATCCGAAAAGGCAAAAAAGAAGACAAGACAAACCAAGAAAATTCAAAGCAGTCATCATTACATTCAAAGTACGGTAAAAAAATCATTCGTACAAGGAAAAGCACTACAACATAAACTTGGGATGTAATACACGGTGAGCTTAAACTAAACATAAAGCAATCCGGAGCTTCAAAAGATCAGTACTTCAGCCTAGACTCGGACTATGCCCCACAATAAAATCCAGTTCACGCTCAAGTGCGTCAGCTATGCCAGAGTTAGGCCTCACATGATAATAAGAAAAACTGATGAAATACAATGGGTCGAGATTCCCAGATGGTGGTATTGAAATGCTTCAAAATTACCAATACTGCAGGATTTGTCTACCATGTCTCATTGCTAAAGATGATCGGACCGATCTCAGGTGAATACCAACCAGTTTACTATACATACCACCTTTCCAAACAGAACTATATGTAAAATTAAGTGAGCTTCAAGCTGAAAAAGTAGTACCTATAAACCGCCTGGTTTGAAACAGCCAATGCTTTAGTTCTAGATCCCGCCACATAATATTTTTAATTTAATTCCTACTAATGCATTGTTACAGTTTACGATATTTTGATGCCACGTGTACTAACCATTGAGTATAACATGTGCAAAGTTATTTACAACTATGTTGATGCACTGCACTCACTATAATAGTTGTAGAAGTACAATATCATAAGCTCGATAATCATTTTTTGCCCGATAAGGATTCTCCTTCATTATCATTGTACCTTGGAGAACTGATGATAGTGGAATGTACATGCACAATAATTATGAGAACTGGAAAATGTTTACATGTAAGAAATCTTAAATAATACTAACGGTACGTAATTGCTGAGAGCCTTGGTGTCACCCGTCATTTGCCAACTTGACCTTTTGCCCGACTTTGAGAAGAATTGGAGTAGTATTGGTGACACCTCTTGGGGAGTAACCTACCTTCATGGGAACCGACGTAGGAGCCATATTGTGCTCCATAGTCATCAAGACTCTTGGTTGTTCGAAACGAAAAAAAGTATTAGGCGTCAAACACCAAAGATCAAATATACTAGGACTAGGAAGAAAAGATATACAAAATCGTACAGGATTCCAAGATTGGACCTTAGCCAAATGTCGCGGTTCATATTTATCTACTAATATTTTTATTGGTTTATGCCTTTGGGCTATCCCATGACACCTTTTCCCACTTTAAGTTAGCTTACTTTGGGCTCAGGGATTGTCCTAGCCCACTTAGCCCATCATATTTCCCATTTTCTAGAAGTTTCTCATGTTATAAGGAAGAATAAGTGTGTAGGAAGCTCTAGAATTCTCTCTTGTAAATATATTAGGCTAGATCATGGGGACGGTTCCAGACCTTCGATTCTAGCCGTTATATTAATGGATATCTAGATCGTTTCATGGAGGGGGGGGGAAGACTTTGTATAAATAGGGAGGGATAATTTTTTCCAAACCATCAAAGAATCCGAAGAAGTTGTAAGCTCTCTTATTTATGATACAAGCTCTCTTCCTTCACACTTATGGTTATTTTTATCGTTGTGCATTCTAATGATTTTGGGAAGGCTGACTTAGTGCTTTCAGAGGAAATTCTTCATGTAAGAACTCCTTCATTATCGTTTTACCTTGGAGAACTGATGATAGTGGAATGTACATGCACAATAATTATGAGAACTGGAAAATGTTTACATGTAAGAACTCTTAAATAATACAAACGGTACGTAATTGCTGAGAGCCTTGGTGTCACCCGTTATTTGCCAACTTGACCTTTTTCCCGACGTTGAGAAGAATTGGAGTAGTATTGGTGACACCTCTTGGGGAGTAACCTACCTTCATGGGGACCGACATAGGAGCCATATTGTGATCCATAGTCATCAAGACTCTTGGTTGTACGGCATATGGGCCTAAAACAAGAACAAAAATGTAATTAAACCTGCAATACGAGGCCCTTTTTATGGCGAAAAGTTTGAACAAAACATAGAAAACAGTTGATGGAAGCCTCTTCCTCAACGGTTAAAATGAGTATTAACCTTTGCTGGTTTTCAAGTAGATAAGTTTATATATATAAATATATATATATATATATATAACTTAAAAAAACATATAAAATTATAACCTAGAGGTCCTACAAAAGACAAAATGTTTACGATTGAATCTCCTATGTAGTTCGTCTTATCGAAATATTAATTCAACACGAAAAGTAAGTGGCTATTGATATGGTAGATTAGCCACCCTTTGTCTCCGTAAGCTTTATGGTTCCATTCCCTCCAAAGAAACCACACTACAAAGTATGAGCAACTTTCCACAAACTCCTTCATAGCGCTTTAGTGTCCAAAGAGAAATTCAAAAAGAAGATAGCTTTAGAAATGAACTATTACATATCAAGTGGTTTGAAACCACATTTCACAAAGATGCGACGAATGATAAATGCTTCCCCTTCCTTTTTGGAAAGAAATGAGGAATGAGAGTAAAATAATAAAATAAAACAATTCTCATTTGAAGCTAAAATCCGAATTCAAAACCCCGTGAAAAACTGAATTGGGTGGGGGATTTTCTTCCTCAAGTGATGGTGATTCCCCATTAGCAACAGGTCTCAAAGAGGTGGAGGGAAGACTGTGGTGATGGTGGTTGTGCTTGAAGGTGTTCAAGAGGATGAATAAGAAGATAGGGAGATTGATGTTGACTATTTCCCACTTGACCAGAAAGTGGAGAGGGACGAGGAGGTGTTGTTACCTCAAGAGGGAGGTGTTAAATTTTATTTTCAAGGGGCAACATGCACAAGGGGGGGGGGAGAGTGCTTATACAAATACTACAAAGTTAGGGTACAAGTAGAATTAGATAAAAACTACAGTTTCTAGAAATTTCATACTTGCCCCAATTTAATAAACTCTTTCCTACGTTTCCCGCAACTTTCAGTAATCTCAGTTGGTCAAGCTTCAGCCAGAAATCCAAGTTTCAAAAATTACTTAATTGCCATAGTTTTTCAATAAGTGCATAGTTTCTCAACTTACATTCACATCCTAGATATTTTCTGCTATGTTGATGTCAACAAACACTGCTGAACAAGAGATGTGCACAAGGAAATTCCAGGGTGTTACATCCTACCCCCTTAAAAGAATCAACAACCCCGAAGATCACGCATCGTTATAAACTGTTCTTATCTTTTCCAGAAGATAACTCATGACTCCGTATATCCTGTGACATCCCGCATGATTAATCTCATTTCGACATTATTTAGAGTTGGTTTATGACCATTATAGTATAATTTTTGGGCTAATTCAGTTGGACGGTGGAAATTTCATATTAGTCCCCTATAGTTTTAATATTTACCATTTCTTATTTACTATGAAGTGCGAGTTCTTGGGAAGTAGTATGAAGTGCGATTTTAGTAAGTATGTATTTCTTGTATGTGAGAGACTATTGTTACCACATTGTTTATCTTGCATGTACACCTAGTGTAGTGGGAGAAGTAGACCCATAATTATCTATTATTAAGCATGCTAATGACCCATCATGACTACTTTCCTTGCACACCATAGACTCTTATCAATTTTAGTCTTCCCAAGCTATCTTGTTCATTGAACCAAAATTTTCTAATGCATTCCTGGATTTGAGAAAGGGAGCCACAAAAGCATGGCCAAAATTTGGTATTTTGCTATTCTATGGGTGTAAAACTTGTGGGAGTTGGATACCTATCAACCCGAGAGTCTTTTTCCAATGTTACTCTTCATATTAAATCTATTGGAGGTAGTAAAGTGTGCCATCTTTTGTTGTGTTAATGTGCCTAGTTTGATTATACTAGTGCACTCCTTGCAAACAAGTGGTATGAACAATGTACCAAATCTCTTGTACATCTTTATATCTTTGTTATGCAGTCCATCCTCATCATTTCTCACACCCATTATCTCTCTCAAAGTCAATAGAAGTTCTCTTTTCTCTCAAAGGAACTTCAGCCCGTTTTTGTGTTGTGACCTCCACAAAACATCATCATAACATCATCTCTAGCCTTCAAAGCATGAAAAATTTGTATCAAAGCTAGATACAACCTTGGTGTAGAGTTCTTCCTTCATCATACCAAATGATTGAAGCTCACAATCACTCTTTTCCTGTCCATTCGTAATCTTGAGGTAAATCCTTAATATATTCTTTGTTCCTTGTATATTCTTGGTTCTAGTATCTTTTGCCATGGTGGATCATCTGAAAATGTTCTTGGACGTGTCTATTTTGTATCTTCTTGTGAATTCATGGGTTCATTCTCATGTAGGGAGGTTTAGAAAAAATTTTGTGTCTCAAATGTGAGAGTTGTTCTTGATCTCTCTATTTCATACTTCTCATCTATTCAAATCATGTTTGTTTGCTTATTCTTGAAGACTATGTGCTGTATTTAGACTTGCATGTGTCTCTTTCATATCTTCTTTGACCTTCAGTGAAGTTTTTTCACATACTTACTTGAGGAACTTCTGATTCAAAAGAAGTTGGCTTCGTTTTGATACTCTGTGTTCCATCAGATTCTATGACCTGACTTTCAGACGTTACATCTCACTCATAAAAATTCTTATTGTGCTCTACCTTATATCATTTTGAAGACTTGCGTGTCTACTTTCATCTCCAACTGGCTTCATGCCCAAATTCCTCATACATTTTCCGTAATGTGAATTCTTGTAAACTGTGTCTAGGATGGAATTGGGTTCAGACAGATTATGTCACTCAACTTTGGGAAGTCATTACTCTCTCATACAAGCTTTCATTTTTCTCCATATTATACCGATTCGAAGCTCTATGTGTCTAATTTCATTTCCATTTAGATTCATGCCAAAATATGTTGTATACCGTTCGTAATTTCAGTTTTTTAAAAGTGTGTCAAATATGAAAAGTTCATTTCTCGTCCAGCGGCATGTGCTACTTTGGAGAACATTATTCACTTGTCCATTCATCTTAGAGGGTCATCATACTCATGTTATGGGGAATATTAAGGACCTTATTCTTGCCTTATAGTCTATAGTGAATTTTTCTTGATGTTGGCTTGTTTTTATTATTTGTAGAGCCTCAGTGTTAGCGTTGCATTTGGACTCCCGTGTTGGTAGCTAGTAAGGACCTTATAAGCTCGGACTCAAGGTGAGTACTTACCCAACCCTTTGGTAGTGCTATTTTCATATATTAACTGTTTATGGGCTATGAGGTGGATATTGTGAAACTTATGAATGGTGGGATGTGTTCTTAATAACTACTCGGTGATTTGTATCTTTTGATTGGAGATATAGCTCATGTTCTAAAACATGTTTATAAATGATATTTGTTAAACTGAAAGTCCATGGTATATTTTATAAATGTTTGGCCGAGATGGTTTCCTGAATATGACACTGTTGGACAATACCCTTGTTGAGAATATGCCTTGAATAGGGTCGAGAAGCTTGGAGAGGAGTTAGGCGACGAGGGGCAAGGAAACAAGGTCAAACGGGGGATCAAGACGAAGAGAAGGAAAGCAAAGAAGTTTCTATTTTTACTGTAGCAGGTCGTGCGACCTTGTTCGGGCCGGGTAATTTAGAATTGTTTCCTTATGAGTTTTTGGTCTGTTTTGGACGTTTCTTTGGGACCAAGCAAGCCTATTAGGTCTATATAAACGTGTATAGGCATATGCTAAGGTCGTGGGTTGTATTTGTATCGTTTCTCTCTAATAAACAAGGGTTTACGGGTTGTGGAGGTAGCTAGATTATCGCTAGTGAACCACGTTATATCGGGTGTGTTCTTGTGTTCTTGATTTCATCATATTCATCGTTCTCTAAGCTCTTACCGGATCATAACAACCCCAATGGTTAGAAGATATACATCGGTACAGTACCCTAACGATTGGGGGTTATACACCGGACAGTACCCTCCCAGCGCGGGGACAATAGACCGGAGATCGATACCCTGTCCCAGGGATATAATATGGATGAGCCGTTAACACGTGCATTGTCATGACTTGTCGACGATGTTTTGTCCGAAAAAGCAATTCTACGTGGACTCGCTGGCTAAGTGTCACGAATGAGATTTTAATGGCCAAAGTGTTGAATGAAAGGAGCCGAGGGCTCAAAGTGGTGTTGTGGAGGGTTCGAGGACCCAAGTATTTTGAAATAAATGCTTTACATGTTTACTTACTTGAGTGCTTGCTTAAATTACATTTCTTATATTATTCTTTTATATATGTATGAACTGTGAAGCAAGCGTTTTGGAACAACTTGACCGCGACATTTGGAACTTGTATATATATATATATATATATTGTATATCCAAACCTAACAAAGGGGTAAGTACGTGCTCACCAGACCTCGCAGTCTGACAGGTTTTAAATGACCACTTTTTCAGGTTCCAACGAAAGGATTGAGCCAAGTAACCAAGCTGCCTAGTTGCTTATGCCATATCATGCTGTGAATATTTCATGCTTTGCGCTAGATGTGTCTAAGACTCTCTCTTGTCTCATGTATATATATAAGTACGTGGTGTCTTTATGCATTTAACTCTTGGAGATCTAGTAGACAATTGTTGGAGACCATGTATGGTCATCTTTTGGTAGCGGGAATGTGTTACCCATGAGGGGATATCCCGTGGCTTGTTAATTGAACTTTTGGAGTTGTATTGTGGCCCTTTTATGATTGGTTTATGTGTAACTGTGACTAAAATTTGAAGGACTTGACTCTGAGATCGATGAGTACCATGGAGGATGGTTGTAAGTTTTATATATGGAATGCTCAAAACTTTTATTTCCTTTTATACATGACGAGTTTTGGAAACAATCATTTTTTTGTAAAATAGACCCTTTTTCACAAGCTTTCGCAATACTTTTCACTTAATCCTTGAATTTCCAAATATTTTTACTTCCATCCTCATGGTGCGAGTTAGCCTCCGTGGCGTGTGACGCCTCGTTCCCATTAATTCTGTTATTAATCGGGGTCGCGGGAGCGGGGTGCCGCATATCCTTTCCTTGATGTCCTCGTATCATTCGTTGTTGTAACACTCTAATCATTTCTGCTACTGACGTGCTACTCAGTTATCTCACAGTAAAACCTGAATTCTTCATATATTCCCTAGCGATCTACTTTGCCTCCCTGTAATATTTTCTTACTCATGATATGGCCAAAAGAGGCCGAGTTAGTACTCTCGGGCCGAGAGACTGCTTGTGCCAGGGATTGTTATCAGCCACTTTAGTTAAGAAGGATTAAGTTACTAGTGGCATCAAACATAACAGTTTCGACTACCAAAATATTACATGTTTGGGTCCTCTTATATCTTCTTTCTGAAGCTCGATTTAAGATTCGGAAACATCTTGTTCCTTGGAATGCCTCCTTAGATGTCATTTCCCTAACCCTTGGTTCCTCATGGTGTCATATTCCTTGCCTCCAGGCCAAGATGACACTGCGCTGGCCTGGTTGGCACTTCCCGACTTCTCATGTTTCTATTTGTCATTTTGGACTTGGATTGGTATTTGGAGATGGACGGAGTATGACCAGTGTGCTCCATTCTCCTCTGATAATTTCATGAACTATGACGCTGCATGGGAGGAAGCATCCCCGGCTACAGCTTTGGGTTGTGTTATTCGGGACTCAAGGGTAAGCTTTGTGGCAGGTCGTCACCGATGAGTTTCACATGCAAGAACACCATTGTTGGCAGAGTTGGCTGCCATGGTGCTTGGCCTTGAACTGGCTAATGAATTGGGACACAAACAGGTTCAACTGGATACAGATTCGGTGGTTGGGGTTAACCTTTTGAAACACGACAATCACCAGAAGATTCGGGGCCTAAATGCACTTTAAGAAATGAAGAAGTTGCTCAACAATTGTAGAAGAGTAATGACAGAGTTTGAGTACATAGATGTTTAATACGTTGGTAGAGATGGCAATAGACTTGCTCGTGTCTTTGCCATTAGAGGTTTGCTTGAAGATGATATTAGCTATTACGCCCGTTTGAGCTCGCGATGTATTTAATTTGGATACTTTGGGTTTGATTACCCAATCTTAATATATTCTAAGTTTTTCAAAAAAAAAAAAACCCTTGTGCGTAATAATTAGGGTAACTAGACTCTTTCACCCCTCAAGTCTGATGCAAAGACACTTTCACCCCTTCTAGTTTATAAAATGATACTTTTTACTGCTTCGGTGTGCCAGATTTCAGCAGGACATCTACGCTCCAGTCGTGATGCTGTTAGCCTAGGTGTGGGGGTCCGTCACTAAAAGTAAAATTTGGGAAAACTTTGCTCTCTTAGTGTACAAGATGATAGATTCAAGAGTGCAAGTGTCTAAAAACTTGGCACACCAAGACAATGAGTGTCTTCTCCCAAACTAGAAGCGGGTGGTGAGTATCTTTGTGTCAAAACCAAAAGTGCATATATCGCGCGAAACATATGTACGAGAATTATATACAAATATTTATTTATTCTCTATACGGCACGTTTGGTTTTCCGGACTATCCGTACTGGACTGGACTAAATTTTGCGGATAGGATTGGTTTGGATTAGCTGAGATTTAATTAATAATGTGTTTGGTTTTGTGCAGTATTAATTCAGTATTAAGGTATACATAGTCCACCAGCTAATACTCTCATGTGAGAGGGTACTAATTTGGGGTATTAAACACCGATTTTTTCACTACTTAGTACTGGTATTATTTGGCCAAAAAAAAAATACTGGTATTAAAATTAGTCCAGAACAACCGAACACAATATTAACTAATGTCTGGACTATATTTAGTCCAATCCAAACTAACACCGCTAATACTGGAAAACCAAACGTACCTTGTAAGAACAATAGAGTTTCAAGTTTCAAGTTTCAAAGTGAACACAATCTTTTTTGTAAGATGACGAGTAATTTTTCTACGCCTAGTGAAACTGACCGACTTACCCTTTTGCGATTGGAGTATGTTATAACGGAGTTGGTATAAGGAAGGAACAATTGTTGCAAATTAGGCACCTTCACACCCTTTTCACCTCTCTCTCTCTCTCTGTGGACGAACAATTCGAGCTCCAGAAGCCATTTCCATTTGCATGTGCGTCTGTCGCACCAGTACCGGTAACACTGATCTTCGTTTCGGCTTCACTTTAGATTTCTCTGAGTCACAATTTGTGTAATTTGAGCAGTGTGATTTGATATCTGACCTCTATTTCAAGAATTCAAGTCACTGGATAAAAACTCAAAAACAGGTGGAGTTTCCGTTTGTTGCTTTGATTGAGGGAATTCACATTGTGTTTTCTTCTGATCTTAAACTGTTGCGTTTGGGAATTTGGATTGAATTCATTGAAATATGAAAAGAGATCATGGAAAGTAAACAAAAAAAGCTGTTTTGGGTTTGGATTTGAAGAAGAAATAACACATATTTTGTAACCCTTGGTCTAATTTGGTTAAAGAGTAGTAATAGTTGCATAAGTAATTTCTTTTCAATGTGTTTCCTTTTGAGTTGAAATTTTTGAACCCAACTATAGCATAAGGATCCATAGGGGTGTAATCGAACCGAGCCGAGTCGAGTTTCATGGTGCTCAAGTTCAGCTCACCATATTTTAAAGGGTAAAAGACACTAACCACCCCTGAGTTTAGGCATAATACCACCCCGCTACCCTGTGTTTTGGAAAAAGACACTCTGCACCCAATTAACGGAATATTCCGTGGACACCTAGCACCCTTCTGTCATGTTCCGTTGGAAAAGTGGGTGATTGAATTTTTTCTGACCGTATTACCCCTGTGCATTTTCTGGACTTTTTTGCCCTTGTTTATCAACAAGAACACTAAGAACATCACCACCCAAAAACTTTGAACAAACTACAAGTAACATCACCCACATTTTTAGTTCAAGTCAAGAACAAAATGAATAACAAGAACAAATCACAAAGATTTTTTTATTAAAACTGAAAGCCTATAACAGCCACATTACAAGATCAGCTCACAAAAGAATCTATAAAAACATCAAAACTCAAATACGAAGTGAAGGAGTTTCAGATTATGAACATCAAGAACACACCAATTTCGCAGATTCGAAATTCTCCATATTCCAGATAAACACAAGACAAACAAATCAATCAAAGTAACATAAGTTCGAATTCAACACGAAAGAGGCTCTGTAATTCAAATTTCGCAGCCAAATTCATCAACAATCAACAACCTGTAACTTGTTTTTTGCCTACAAATACAATATACTGGCTACTTGAAGAAATCCTTCCTTCAATTAATGTTCATATGTGATTCCCAAATCTACAAGCCATAATTAATCCAAAGCAAGTTCTCACCTTTCTTATTTCTGTCAGCCATCCATCCTCGAGGACCTCGACTTCTTTCCCAACCAAGTGAATCAGTTCTGCAATTGGGGAATCACTCAGATGAAACCCAGTGGTTGATCTGTTACCTCTTTTACTGCCATCTTCTTCTTCCTCTATATTCAATATGTTGGTGAGATGGGCGTTGGCGAAGAAGCAGAGAGGAAACAACCCACTAACAGACCCTAATGGCTCCTCGTCGTCTGTTGGAGAAGATCGCCGGTGGCGGCGTTGGGAAGAAGACGCTGATAGTTGGTAAAAATCTTCCGTGTCTTCTTTATTAATTTGTGACCTTTAAATAAGTAATTTACAACACTAATTACAAATTGGGCCTAAACTAATTACAAATTAGTCATACTACTATTACGCCCCCGCAGTCGAAACTGTAGGCGTGCCAACACTGAGACTGGAACGGAAGCGCTGGAACAAGGGCCGAGGAAGACCCTTGGTGAAGATGTCGGCGTACTGGTAATCGGCTGGAATGTGCAAGACGCGAAGCTGACCCAAACGAACCTTCTCACGAACGAAGTGTAGATCAATCTCAACATGCTTAGTGCGCTGATGCTGAACAGGATTACCAGAGAGATAGACAGCACTCACATTGTCGCAATACACGACTGTAGCTCGAGGCGGGGTGACACGAAGCTGAAGAAGTAAATTCCGGACCCAGCAGAGTTCGGAGACGGCGTTAGCAACACCGCGGTACTCAGCCTCAGCACTAGAACGAGATACCGTGGCCTGTCGCTTGGACGACCAACTCAGAAGATTGTCTCCATAGAAGACACAGTAACCAGAAGTGGAGCGGCGCGTGTCCGGACAACCAGCCCAATCGGCGTCAGTGTAGGCGATGAGGGAATCAGCAGCAGAGGCAGAGAGCCGAAGACCATACTCAAGTGTCCCACTGATGTAGCGCAAGATGCGCTTCAGGGCATGAAAGTGCGGCTCACGGGGGTCATGCATGAAGAGACAAATCTGCTGAACAGCAAACTGGATGTCGGGTCGAGTGAACGTGAGGTACTGTAAGGCCCCAGCAAGGCTGCGGTATAGGGTAGGATCAGCAACCGGTGGGCCAGATGTGGCTGTAAGTTTACTCCCGACCTCAACAGGGGTGGCAGTAGGCTTACAGGTCGACATGGAGGCACGACGAAGAATGTCTGTCGCATACTGATGCTGAGACAGGAACAGGCCAGACGAATCACGAGTGACAGCGATGCCCAAGAAATGATGCAGATGGCCCAGGTCAGTCATAGCAAACTCTCTAGAGAGCTGGGAGACAATCTGATCCAAAACAACCGGAGACGACCCAGTGATGACGATATCATCCACATATAGCAGGAGGTAGACGATGTCCGAGCCACGACTGTAGACGAAGAGAGACTCATCACAGGAGCAACTAGAGAAACCGAGAGTCTGTGTGAGGACGGTGGCAAATCGCTGAAACCAAGCACGAGGAGCCTGCTTCAGACCGTATAATGATTTGCGCAGCCGGCAAACGAAGTCAGGATGGCGCGTGTCGCGGTAGCCAGGGGGCTGATGCATGTATACCGTCTCAGAGAGATCACCGTGAAGAAAAGCGTTCTTGACATCCAGCTGACGGATAGGCCAAGAGCGTGTGACGGCAATGCTGAGAACTGTACGGATGGTGGTCGGTTTGACAACCGAGCTGAAAGTCTCCTCACAATCGATCCCAACCATCTGGGACTTCCCATTGGCTACCAATCGCGCCTTATAGCGCTGCAGACCGCCATCAGCGCGAAACTTGTGGCGGAATAGCCACATAGATCGCAGAACATTAGCCCCTGCCGGGCGAGGAACCAGATCCCACGTGTGGTTCCGAACCATAGCTCCAAACTCATCATCCATGGCCGCTTTCCAGTGAGGATCTGACAGGGCGAGGATGGGGGATTTGGGAAGGGGTGAGATGGGTTCTGGTGGCTGGACAGCTAAAGTGAGACGGGTGACTGGTTTGACAATTCCATGCATGGATCGGGTGGTCATCTGAGGAGAGGTAGGAGGAGGAGAAGTGGCCACTGGGCGTGGTGTGGGTGACTCAGGAGGGTCAGGCAACACAGGCACAGATGGTACAGTAGCAGGGCGAGTGGACACAGACCGACGGACGTAGTGCTGAGGAAAAGGTTTCACTAGGGTCCGGGACGGGGTAAGCTGTGTAGGTGCCCTGGGAGGTGTGAGTGGGGATGTGGTTTCCCGAGGAGGTGTGAGTGGGGATGTGGGTGAGGGTGCGGTAGCCACAGGGTGGAGAGCACGATGAGTGAAGAGGGGAGACGGAAGACTGTCATCGGGATCAGATGTCCTGTGAACAGAGGGAGACACTGACTCAAGGGAGGAGAAAGGAAACACCGTCTCATCAAAAGTGACATGACGGGAAGTGTGAACACGACCAGTGCTCAAATCGAGACACCTGTACCCACGATGGTTAAGAGGGTAGCCTAAAAAAACACATCGAACAGAGCGGGGTGCAAGCTTGTGAGGTGAGGTGGCAGAGAGGTTCGGGTAACACAAGCAGCCGAACGTGCGAAGATGCTCATAGGAGGGTGAGCGATGATAGAGGGCAACAGTAGGGATAACGTTGCCAAGGACTTTGGTGGGAAGAATATTATGGAGATAGACAGCAGTGAGAAGAGACTCAACCCAGAAAGAGGCTGGTAGAGAGGCCTGAGCGAGGAGAGCACGCATAATGTCATTGATTCTACGAATCATGCGTTCAGCTTTGCCATTTTGAGATGACGTCTGAGGACACGCAAACCGAAAGACTAGTCCATGATCAATGGCGTGGGAGTGAAAGGAGCCATTATCAAATTCTCCACCAAGGTCACATTGGAAGCTCTTGATGGGTCGCTGAAACTGGGTTTGGACAAAGGTAGTGAATTGTTTGAATTTCAATATTGCTTCGCTTTTCTGTTTTAGTGGGAAAACCCAGAGAAAATGCGTGTAATCATCTAAGAGTAGCAGGTAGTATTTATAGTGCGATTTGCTTAAAACCGGAGATGTCCATAAATCACTGTGAACAATGTCAAACGGACTAACAGTGGAAGTAGTAGAAGCTAAGAAAGGCAAACGCACGTGTTTACTAATTTGACAAGCATGACAAATAGTGTCTGATTTATTCCTACTACAAGCTATGAACTGACTACTACGAAGCAAATCTAAGACTGGAAGCCCGGGATGACCGAGGCGGTTGTGCCAAACTGAAGCAGGAATAGCAGCTAACGAGACAGCGGACGAGTGTGGTGGGCCAGGCTGGAAGGGATAGAGATCACCCGAACTGTTGCTCCTCTGCAAAAGAGCTCCCGAACGTAGGTCCTTCACAGAAAAACCAAAAGGGTCAAACTCAATAGAAACCTGATTGTCAGTGGTAAATTGACGAACAGATACTAGGTTTTTAATAACATTGGGCGTGAGTAAGACATTTCTAAGGTGAAGGGAACGGGTGTTGGTGGTAAGGGTGTGATTGCCAGATCCTTTCACTGGAATGCTAGAGCCGTTTCCCACAAGAATGTTAGGAAATTGACAAGATGATGAGAGAGAAGAGAGGATACCTGACTGCGAAGTGAGGTGAGCTGATGCGCCGGAATCCAGATACCAAGTCTGATCCGGGACGCTGAGTGTCATGCCAGAAAGCTGAGAACCCAAATCCGTAGCAGTCGGATGGCCAGAAGGAGCAGTGAGGGCCTGATGACGTGCAGCCGGTGGTGGACCGAGAAGGCCAGCGTGACTAGGCCGTGGAGTACTCCAGCCCGTAGTCGGATAAGGGCAGGGAGGCACGGGTCCTGTGGGGCAGGGGCACCAAACCCAGGAGCCTGGGGAGCCCGAGGGTGTAGCAGGGGGTGTCGGAGCAGCAGGTTGACCACCTCCTGTCCCAGATCTGCGACGTCCGTTCCTGCCATTCCCATTGCGTCGCTGTCCGCCGCCATGGTTCCCGTTCCCGCCACTAGAGTGGCCGCCGGGCTGAGGAGAAGTGGCATGCTGCTGTCGGTTCGAAGGAGTCGAAACCAACACCTGATGCGGGCTAGGATGGACCGGCTCCTGGCGAGCAAGAAGACGCTCGTGTAGCCGGATCATGGAAACAGCTGAGAGATACTCCGGAGTGGGACGAGTCTGCTGGATGATCATGGCAACCCCGGTATATGCAGAAGAGAGACCATTGGTGAGCTGTATAACCAACCGCTGGTTCGAAACCGAAGTGCCGACATTCCCAATACGATCCGCCAAGTTCTTCAGTCGGGTGCAGTAGTCGTCGAGAGACGAGCAGTGGTCCATGCGCAGATTGACAAATTCTAATTCCAGTTCTGCTAGCCGAGAGCCCTGATTGTCGTGAAAGAGGTTCTCCAACTTCAACCACGCTTGTCTAGCAGTCTGGCCCCGAGTAAGAATAGCGAGTGCCAAGTCATCACTAATCGTTTGGTAAATCCAAGATAGGATTACCGAATCAATAGAGCTCCAGAGGGGATCGCTGTCAGCAGGTGGCGGGTCTTTGTCGAGATGATCCGAAACGCCAAAGGAGTGCGTTTGGATACGAAAAAATGTAGCCCAGTGATCATACTGGACTTTGTCATTGTCCAGTGTGAAACGAACACGCTTCTCAATGTTGTTGACCAGGAACACGGGGTGAAGGGGCTCCTTGGTGTTGCCGGAAGAGGCTGTGACGGTGGTGGAAGACATGGCGTAAAGGACAGGAGCTGCTGCTGAAACTAACCCGAGGAAAAGTAACAAAAAAACAAACTGCTGTTGACTAGGTCAAAAGAAGCTGCTGACTATCACAAAACCAAACTGATGGAGAACAAACACCTAAATAAAAGATGAGTTCTCGCAGATAGTGGATGAAGCTGTCCCGTGAGCTGGAGATTGGATGTAGCCGAGCAGGAGAAGGGACGCTGAAGCAAGTGGAGAAGGGACGCTGAAGCCGAGCCGAGCCTTTGATGATGACGAGGAAGCCGAGCCGAAAACGCGTGGATCTGAGCCGCGGTTGAGCCGAGCGCGTGGAACGCAGTTAGCCACGGGAGAGATCGCGTGAATCTGAGCCGGAGGTTGCTGCTGACACGGGAGGGCTTGTTTCGCCGGAGAGTGCAGCGGGGAGAGCTCTTTCGCCGGAGAGTGCAGCGGCGAGAGCTCGTTTCGCCGGAGATCGCAGCGACGATCGAAAAGATGACGACCGGAGAGGGATGCGACCGGAGAAAGGGGCGGCGTTGAGAGCGGAAGCTGGGTAGCAGGATGGCGGTCGTCCAAGAAGGAGAACGGCGGCGTAGCTGTGGCTGCGGTGGCGTGAGCGGCGACGGGAAGGGAAAAAAAAAGACAGAGACCTAGGATTGGTGCTCTGATACCATGATAGTTGGTAAAAATCTTCCGTGTCTTCTTTATTAATTTGTGACCTTTAAATAAGTAATTTACAACACTAATTACAAATTGGGCCTAAACTAATTACAAATTAGTCATACTACTATTAGACGCTGGTGGCAGCCTTGATAGAGATCGGAGGGGGAGGAGGCAGATCTCGGCGTAACCAACCAAAGGCGCGTGCTTGGTGCCGGCGCGTCTTCCTCTGCCGCCTCCGCGACTCCGACCACGCCTTCCTCCACCGTGACTCTTGTCGTTGCTCGACCACCCCTTCCTCCTCCCCTGTCGATGTTGCTCCTTCTCTAACACCCAGAACCCAGATTGAGCAACGCCAAGGCCAATAATCGTTGGACCCAGCAGAAGCAATCCAACAAGAGAATGGATAAGAAGAAGATGGTGATGGAGGGAATCACGGATCAGCAGGTAGCTAATCACGGATCTAGACGGTGGTGGTAGTGGTGGCGGAGAGAAGGAGAAGAATAAGATGGATCCAATGGAGGGAGGCGGCTGTGTCTGTGTCTAATTGTTCCCAGCAAGTGATGTAGAGAGAAAAAGGGGGAAGAGAGAGAGATGAATTAGGTTAGAAATGAGGTGAAGAATAAATATATACTAGGTAATTTTATAACATTTCAGGGGTAAATTTGACTTTTTATATTTGCTGTTAGTCTACCGTTTGTCCCATCCAAAAAAAAGGTGCAAACTGTCTTTTTCCAAAACCCAGGGTAGCGGGGTGGTATTGTGCCTAAACCCAGGGTTGGTCAGTGTCTTACCCTATTTTAAATGAACTCGAGTTCGAGCTCGAGCTTTCTACGATCCAAGAAATGAAGCTCGAGCTTGGTTCATATAATAGTTCGTCTAGCTTCTGGCTCGTCTCGAGCTTAGCTTGGTTCGTGAGTTCAACAAGCTTGAGTTCGATCCCTAGTTCGAGATCAAACTGCTTTTGAGAATGTTTGGGTTTGAGTTAAGAATGAAATAACTGAATATTATGATTTCATACTTCTAGCTGCATAAGGTCATGAATAGAAGGAAAAATGTGCATGTTTGCATATAGCAATATAAATTGCAACAAATTCAGTGCCTAAAATCTCTTATTTGTTGGAACAAATTCATTATTGTACTATTCAGATTTATAACACAATAATGGATTGGTAATGATGAACAGAACTTTTTTATAATCGTGACTTGAATGCATAGGTGCTTCCCAAAAAAAATGCATAAGGTACCAAGTTTGTATTTTTGTAGTCATATTTTTTTAACAATAAATATACACAAGTTTTAACTTCTAAAGAAGCACCTAATGGAGTTTGTTCTCTAGTTTTCTTCACGAGCATGTTTGATGAACGAGTCTACGAGCTCAACTCACGAGTCAATAAACAAGCGAGTTGACGAGCCCTAACGAGCCGAGTATCACTGTGCTCATGCTCAGCTCATTTACAAAACGAGCTCTGAAAAGAAGCTCAAGCTTGGCTTGTATAAAATTCGAGTTGATCGCGAACAAGTTCTTTTCGAGCCGAACACCGAGTTACTCCTGAGCGGCTTGGCTCGGTAACAGACCTAAGGATCCATTACTCTCTTGGGGAAACAAGATCAGTATTTATGAAACCTCAGTTTTTAGCTAAGAATAGCAAAGATATATAAGCACATTAAATTAAAAATCTCTCTTAATTTATGCTGGTACTATGCAGTAAGGTGAGAGTTTTCAGTTATTATACCTGTCAATCTTACATTTCTATACTATATATAACCCATAAGATCAACCTTCCTCATCTTTTTAAGTCCTGAGGTTCCGAGTGAAGAAAATGAGCATTGTTATTTCGATTTCATCTACTTTTCTGCGATATTTTTCCGAACTTGAAGTCCATAATGTTCTGCACTTTAAATGTGTGTTTGTTTATTTTATGGAGTAGTTCCTATGCTTAAAAGCTTGTAATTTGATTGCATTTTGCTAGGTCCTGTATGAAACTACAGTTAATTTGCTGAGCGGTAGACTGCAGAAAGCACTTGGAGATGCTTTACAACAAAGAGGAGGCCCTCAGAGAAATAGAAGCAGCCGAGAAACTAATAATTAGCAAAAACTATGTCATGGCGAGGGACAAATTACTAAAAGCTCGGCAGCTCTTTCCATCTCTCGATCATATCGTTGCAATGCTGACTGTGTGTGACATTCTTTCGGCTTCTGTAAACCAGCTTCCAGGTTATGGTACTGATCACTATTGGGTTCTTCATCTTATGCCCTCTTCAAGCTCTTTCGACATCAGTTCCCGTTACCAGAAGCTTCTTAACCTGTTGCAATCTATTAAATCTATGTTCCCTGGCACTGAATCAGCCCTTAAGCTTATAGAGGATGCGTTTTTCATTCTGTCAGATGGGAACAAGCGTAGTGCATTTGATTTAATGCGCAAAACTAGCTGGGAAGGCTTTGAATCGCGCGAGTTAAGTGCATCAACAGGAGTTACTGCCCGAATATCTCATGCATTTGGAATGTTGAACTCTGGCAAAGATATTGATAGAAAGAATGGTGTAAGTTTCTCTCAACAGAAAGAGAAAGAATGTAAATATGAACCTCACGTGAACTCAGAGGGCAACTCTAACACTGGCGAGGACATTGATATGCCCTTGGACAATGAGATGCCCCAAGAGATCCAGAATGAAAGTTTCAAAGACTCTCCATCTCTATGTTCTAAAGTTTCAGAGCAGAAACAGCTTGATGTGGACTTTTACGACTTTGAGAACGACAGAAAGCCTGAGATTTTCGAGAAAGGGCAAATTTGGGCAGCTCATTGCTGGTCTGAGGATCCTCAGTATGGTCGATATGCTGTGATTAATGCAAACTACTCGTCTTTTCTCGAGGTTACATGGCTAAAACCAGTCCCCATTAGTGAAGGTGAGAGAAGGTGGTGCGATGCTGGCTTGCCTGTAGCTTGTGGCTCCTTTTGGCTTGAATTTGAGAAGGACGAGCAGGAAGTTAGCCATGCCGTATTCTCTTACTGCTGCTCTGCAGATCCTGCATCAACAGAAGAACAGTACGAGATTTATCCCAAGGAAGGTGAGATTTGGGCGGTGTTTGAAGATTTTGATCTTGATGGATGGCCCTATACTCCTGAAATCATCAAAACCTGCAAGATAAAGTTTGTTGAAATCCTCTCCTTTACGAAATATTTCGGTGCAACTGGAGCTGTTTTGGTGAATTTAGATAATTCAAGGACCATCTTTCAGAGACTAGAAGACGAAGGCAATCCTGTCGTTCTTGATATCTCGCTAAACAGTTTGTACATGTTGTCTCACAAGGTACCGGCATATAGGTTCTCTGGTGATGAAGTTGATGGTATAGTGGAAGGAATGTTCGAGCTTGACCAATTGGCCTTACCAAATGATACAGAAACCGATATCCCTGATATGGATAACCAAAATAAGACAAACATGGAAAATTCAGATAGCTCTACTATTTCTGGTTATGCCGCCGAACCTCTTCCTTCTCCACCAGAACTAGACCCTGAAAAGAACGCACGACTGAATCAGTCTCCAAGTGGTTTCATTGCAGGACAAGTCTGGGCTGTATACGGAGGAAAAGATGGCATGCCTCGGGTATATGTTAAGGTAAATCATGATTCGAGCTCTTCAAGTAATCATGTTTGTGTAACTTACTTAGAAGGCCGACCCTATTCTAAGCATGAGAAGACCTGGAAAAGAGAAAGTTCACCTAGGGCGTGTGGATTATATACCGCTACTAGAACAACTGTGACTCTCCAGGTATCGCAATTCTCCCATCTAGTTAAATGCCTACAAAGCACCATCAAGTTAAACTATAGAATTTATCCAAAGAAGAATGAGGTTTGGGCTATGTATACAAATTGGAACAACACATGGGTTCTCTCTGATTATGAGGATAGTGAATTCGAAGTCGTTGAAGTTTTGTCCGAATTTTCTGAATGGAATGGGATAGTGGTGACCAGGCTGAGAGAAGGGAAGGGATGTTCCACTTTCTTCCACAGGCAACAATTTGACGGTCTTGACCTCATTCGTTTGGTTCCGGCATCCGATGTTCTTAGCTTCTCCCACAGGATTCCGGCTTTCAGAGTGGCGGAGATTGGAGGAATCCAGGGCATTCCGGAGAGCTCTTGGCTCTTGGAACCTGACGCTTTGCCTGTGACCGCAACTCTGAACTTGAAGCAGTGTAAGACACATTGCTGCTGATGGTTCTTGACAGGTTGGTGTAAATGCATTAGAAACAGAACTTTTAATCAATAACTGTAAAAAAATAATGTTGTAGACTTCACCCTAGAGTTGTTGATCTTTTAATAAATCACTTTTTCAGAACAAAGGTTCACTGATGGTAATGGTAATTCCGACACTGAGCATTCTCAGAGGCAAACTTCATGAATCACGTATTTTTCTTATGTAGGATTACATCCTTTTTTTAGTACTGACAGAATTGTGGGCATAATTTCCTGTAGTAGTTTCTTAAAGTTACTTTTGAACTTAAACTTTTTCAATTTCTTACCCCTAGTAGGTTTTAGTTTTACTAAATTGAGAAATTATGTCCAAGATTTTAAAAATGTAGAATACATGTTTTAACCAATACGAAAATTATGTCCACATCTATGTCTACATTTGTGCCCATGCAGCATTACCATTTCAATATTTGCATGAAGATATATGCACTGAGAATTATGTAAAGATTATTTTCTTCTACTGTAGGTGGGATTTTGATACTCATGACATGTTTTCCTTCCTTTTTTTTTTTTTTTTTTTTTTACGATTTCCAACCCCTTTATTAATAGTAGTCTTTAGTACTATATGAGAGAATTAAGTTAACAACTGTGTCTGCAGTTATGCCAGTATTTTCATGAAAATGTGTATTGAGGCAGCTTACTGGCTCCATAAGTACATATATAACTAGGATGTTAAATTGTCAGAAGCTTTTGCAATATCCCCTACTGCCCTATTGGCTATCACAATGGACTTTTTTCAGAATCCAACTCTTGAAAGATGCCTATGATGTCCCCAGTGACAGTTCTGGCTAAGATTTTGAACTGTAGTCATACCATCTGTTAGAAGTTTTATATTCTGGCGTCAGAGGGATTTTACCCATCAGAGCAGCTCTAGGAGGGCCTTTTGATACCCATCTGGATTTCATCAAAAAAAAAAAGATACCCATCTGGAAACTTTTCTTCAATTTCCGGTAAAACTTTGGACTATGAAGTAATGTTTGCTTTTCAAGTTCAGGCATACAAAAAGTGAAGAACATGCTACAAAGCTCGTCAGTGCCCAGAAGTAGGGGTGAGCAAAACTCGCCCAAATCGGTCCGCACCAAACCGGTCCGAATTGAGCACTCGTTCATGATACTTGATTGATCATAGTTTTGGTGTCGGGAAAACCCTTTAGGACCGCACCAGTTAAGTTCATATTTAGCATGTAAAAATTACATATTTTAGTTAGATACACCATCCAAAAATGCCCGAATAATAGTTTTAATTGACTTTCCTCAACTTACTCATCTTTTTTTTTCTAGCAAACTATGTTAAAAGTTTCAATTCCAAACCTCGTGCTTACACATCTGTAATCTATTTTACCTAACTAAATTCATACTCTTTCCAAATAAATGTTTTAGATTTTACAACCGGGTTAACCCTGTCCAACTCGGGCTGAGTCGACAGCTTAGTGTTGAGTTGGGTATCTAAAACAATTGATTGGGTTTGGTTTGAACATTCTCCAACCCATAACTACTGGGCCAGGGCGAAATTTTCGGCCCAAAATCGGTCCGCGCTCAGCGGCCAGAACAGGGGAATCTTATATCTTCCACAGGGGATTGCAAAGGATGTGTGTAACTAGATATCACCAATTTGGACCTGAAACAAGCCCCTACCAAGAATTTGTGAAGAGTTTGGTTGATGAAAGAGTGAACTGTTTTCCTGTTACAAACCTAGCCGAGTACACAAATAAATTTGCAAACCCAGATAAAGCCAAATATCTGGAGACATGTATTGAATTGCCGCCATCATATTTACATGATGGCAAAAGGGTCGAGTACTGTTCTCCAGAATCACTTGATGATTTATTTCAACTGAGCCAGACACAGCACACTGGTACAAATCCTGTTTTCCGTGTGATTTATATGCTAAACTCACATCTGCGATTCACAAGTAAGCTAACATGTGAGACTCTTATCATGTTATTTATTTCAACCGAAGCAGTAGACTCCAGTTTCCCGTGTGGTTTGTATATTAGTATATTCACATTTGTGATTCACAAGTAAGCTAATAACATGTGAGAGACCATGATCATGTTCTTCATTACCAAAATGTGAGCCTGATTTAGACAGTTGAAAGATTCCGGTTGCTTAATTCAGGGAGGGGCCTATATGGGGTGAACTCTTAACCTTTATGTGTTAGCAAATATGGATAAACTCCTTCAACTCTGTCCTTTACTACTTAGGCTTTTCAACATGCTTTAAGTCATTCTTGCTTCAGGTACATAAATGATAACAGACATGCATTCTCGAATTAACCATTTCCTATATTTGCTTTGTTGTAAGCTATTGTCCTGGAAAGACTGGATGAAAATCCTATCTGTTAATCGTAGGAGTTTTAGGATAATCTATACATACCTTCTTGGCTCATGTTATGGATACATATTAGATATCTTTTTCAAGAGTTTCTCTGGAGCCTGCCTTCTGCTCTTCTATGATCCCAGTTGCGTGTTCGATGCAGCTGCTTGACCTACAGTCATCAACCAACATTTTCAACTCTTTAATCAAAACCTGTGCAGCATAGTCATGGAGTGTAGTGAAGAATAGTATGCATATGGATAAACTGTTGAGGCCATACTTGAAAGTGAAGCAGTGAATAAAGTATAAGACTTACCTGATCAACTGTAGGCAGACCTTGAAGTTTACCAAGAGCTTCAGATAAACCATAAGAACAAAATAAAAAAATAAGAACAAAATAAAGAAACCACCATCCAGAATGCCATGAAATAGGATAGCTTGTCTGAGAGGGTTAAGAGTTTCATATACTTTTGGGGGAAATGACTGAAAGGTAATCCATGAATGATTAGAAACTTCCGCTCGAGTAAATATATTTTCCCAGTTTCAAACACCAAATGGATTGAGCAAGTGTTTTATGAGGTTGTTTTTTTTTGCGTCAAGTCCACAAGTGGAACTCTCTTAATGTTTATGGGAATAACATGACTCTCTAACTCTGAATTGATTATTCCAAGATAAACCAAAAATGGCATCTAGAGTCACAAATGGATGTGCAGTTATTTGTTTGACCTCAAGTCTTTAACTAGTCTCAGTCTCACTATCACTAGAGTGAGTCATTGAAGTATCATGATTCACAACTTCTCGCCAGCTGTTCTTATATGCATGATAAAATGACCGTACTTTATATTATCAGGCTGCTATAGGAATTCAAGCTCCAATTTAATAGAAGAGAGAAAGAGATGCAGGTAAAACTCTAGAGAGAGAAGCTTGTATTGATTCAATGTATCAAACAGACGGAGGAAACGAGGTGATATACACCAACACCGAACGGTCATAAATTGCACCGTTTCGGTGAAGGCTGTAGATCCTTCTAGAGCCGGTTTTAGGGTTTACAATCAAATGGACCGGGCTTTACACTTTCTAATAATAATAATTCATAAGTGGGCTTTAACAGCAGGTTTGGGCTTGAACTCTTTAGTCTGCATAGGTGGCCCAATCCGTTTAGTATTTGTAGCTTAAGATCCCCCTTTAAACTCATGGTGGTTGATGTAGCACCATGAGTTTACTCTTGAAAGCTTCAAATTGCGACGGTTGTAAGCTTTTGGTGAAGATATCAGCCGTTTGATCTTTACCTGAAACAAAACCAACAATAAGATGGCGAAGTAAAACTTTCTCACGAACATAATGGTAGTCGAGTTCGATGTGTTTAGTGCGAGCGTGAAAAATTGGGTTTGCAGTTAAAGCTAAAGCTGATCGATTATCAGACCAGATTATAGGAGCTTCATGTAGCCGAAATTTTAAATCTCTAAATAAAGTTTTAAACCAAGAAACATCGGCTGCTGCCGTGGCCAAGGCCCGATATTCTGCTTCGGTGCTAGACCGGGCTATAGTGGGCTGTTTTTTTGAGGCCCAATGGACTGGGTTGGGCCCAAGAAAGACTACTAGGCCGGTGGTACTTCTACGGTCCGTAGGGTTGCCAGCCCAGTCCGCATCTGTATAAACATGTAACGGAAGTGGCCCTTTGTGATAAAATAGCCCATGACTTTTAGTACCTTGAAGATAACGTAATATCCGTTTAGCACCGGATAAGTGTAGATCAGTGGGTGTGTGCATAAATTGGCAAAGATGATTAACGGCAAAAACAATGTCGGGGCGACTAAACGTTAAATATTGAAGAGCTCCAATTAATTGTCTAAACACAGTAGGATTTGGAAGGGGTTTTCCATCAAGAAGGTGGTATTTAACCCCGGGAGCAAGAGGAGTGGGACAACTCTTGCAATTGTGCATATTGTAGCGAAGTAGTAAATCAGTGATGTATTTTTCTTGATGTATAAGAATTCCATTAGAGTTTTTGTGGATTTGTAATCCAAGAAAATAAGTTAAGGGACCAAGATCTGACATTTCAAATTCAGTGCCTAATTTGGTAACCAAAGAGTTAATATAATCATTGTTATTGCCGGAAATAATAATATCGTCAACATAGAGAAGTAGTATAGTAATGGTATTGTGATAGTGACGAATAAATAAAGAAGAATCAGCGTAAGCAGTGACAAATCCAAGGGAATGCAAATACACAGTGAAGCGTTCAAACCAGGTACGAGGGGCCTGTTTAAGGCCGTAAATAGATTTGTTTAACTTACAAACGTGATGAGGAAATTGTGGATGAATAAAGCCTTGAGGCTGTTGCATATACACAGTTTCGCGTAAATAGCCGTGTAAAAAGGCGTTTTTGACGTCAAGTTGCCTAAGAGACCAATTAAAAGAAGCAGCTAGAGCAAGAATACAACGGACAGTAGTGTGTTTTACAACGGGACTAAAAGTCTCGTCATAATCTAAGCCGGGGGTTTGGTGAAACCCTTTGGCTACCAGCCGGGCTTTGTAGCGAGAGACAGAGCCGTTGGGATGGTACTTAGTTTTAAACACCCATTTATTGCCAATTATATTGGCATTAGATGGAGGTGGTACCAAGGACCACGTATTTTGTTTAATTAAACTGTTAAATTCATCGTTCATGGCAGTTTGCCAATGGGAAGATTGAACAGCAGTTTTAAAAGAAGTAGGATCAGAAATTTGAGAAGAAACGGTTGCATTAAAACCAGTAGAAGCAGAAAATAATAATTTTTTCTTAAAAATACCAGATTTACTTCTGGTGGTCATATGATGACCCGGATTTGGATCCGGATTAGAAACCGGGTTTTGACCCGGATGAGAACCCATATTCTGACCCGAAGAAGGGACAGTGGGGGTAGAAGAGGGGTTATTCATCATTGGAGTCACCTGGGGAGGAGCCAAGCCAAGACTGGGAGAGTTCCTGTGAGTATCTGAAGGAGTAGCATCTGTGTTTTGGGAAAACACCCCAGATGGCTGCTCCATGACAGGTGACCCCTCAGAGTGATGTGTAGTATCTGTAGAACCGGGGGGAGGGACGTGATGGGGGGAGGGACAGTTTGAGTTATTGCAACCTGCAGAAGAAGTAAACAAGTCAGTAGAAGGAAAAATAGAAGAAGCAGACGAAGAGGGAGTAGGATTCGTAGAATTTGACTTAGTTGCTGAAAAAGGAAATAAATACTCATCAAAGAGTACATCACGACTCACATAAAATTTTTGAGAAAGAGTATCAAAGCATAAATAACCCTTGTAGCCTTCTGCGTAACCTAGAAAAACACACTGTTTTGTCTTTGGATCAAGTTTAGATTTGTTGTAGTGTTTTAGACAAGGATAGCAAGCACATCCGAAGACTTTGAGATGATTATAATCAGGTTTTCGTTTAAAAAGAATCTCAAATGGTGACTTGTTGTTGGTATTTTTACTTGGCATGCGATTGATTAAATAAGTAGCAGTTGCTATAGCATGATACCAAAAAATTTGAGGTAAGTTAGCATTTTGCATAAGAGTAATAGCAGTTTCAACAACATGACGATGTTTTCGTTCAGAAACCCCGTTCTGCTGAGGCGTATAAGGACAGGATTTTTGTTGACTAATACCAAAATCACTTAACATTTTTTGAAAAACAAAAGAAGTGAATTCACCTCCTCCATCAGATCGCAGAATAGTAATAGGGTAGTTCAACAATTTTTCAATGAATTTTTTGAACTTAGGAAATACAGTAGTGACTTCTGATTTAAGATGCAATGGAAACAGCCAAGTAAAGCGAGATAAATCATCAATAAATAATACATAATAACGAAATCCACTAAATGATTTGAGAGAGGCAGGACCCCAAACATCAGTATGCAGCAAATGTAAAGGTTTTGAAGCATTAAAAGTAGACTGTTTATAAGGCAGTCGAGACATCTTTCCTTGCAAGCAAGATTGACAAACATAATTATCAGAAATAGAACAGTTAACACATTTGTTTAACACAGAATTGGTAGGGTGACCCAGACGATTATGCCAAATAGATGATTGAACTTTGTGTCCAAGATAAGCTTGAGGTGAAGAAGTAGATTCAAACAGAGAGGAGATCGGATAGACACCATTATCACTCAAACCCTTGTAAATAATCTGACCCGTAGCCTTGTCCTGAAGACAAAACGAGTGGGCATCAAAAATTGCATTCAAGTTATGTTCTGTGCAAAGTTTATTTACAGATAACAAATTTGCAGATAAGCATGGAACATGTAGAGTATTGGATAGTTTCAATAAATTAGAACCAAGAGATAGAAGAGCAGTACCAGTATGCTTGATAGGGAGAGATTGACCATTACCAACTTGAACTTGTTCTGAACCAGTGTAGGGTTCAGAGATAGAGAGATTTTTAAGATCAGACACCATATGATTTGACGCACCAGTATCAGTTAGCCAATAATTAGGAGGACCAACAGATGAAGATGGCTGAGAATGAGCCGCCATGGCCGAGAGTTGTTCTGGAGGATTCTTCCCTTGATAAGAGAAATCCATGCGGTGCCAGCAATCAATGGCGGAATGATAATCATTCCCACAAATTTGACAAGTAATAGGCGGGTTTTGACCCGATTTAGAACCACCATAACCGGAAACACCAGATCCATTGTAAGCAGAACCATAACCATAACCATAATTGCCGGACGACCGACCACCCCCCCCTTTGGAAATTAGGGTTAGGGTTTCGACCGCCGCCGCCTCTGTAATAGCCAGATCGACCTCTGTTTTGATCAAAACGCCCCCCACGACCGGTAGATCGGCCGCCCCTATAACCGAAATTAGGGTTTCGGCCGCCACCACCTCCACCACGGCCGCCGCGAGAGGAGGTGGTATAGAAGGCTGTAGGGTTTGGGTCGGGGGTTGAAATTTGTGATTCTAACATCTGTTCTTCAGAGCGAAGAAGCACATGCAGATCAGCAAAAGAGATCGGAGCAGAGTTAATCCGAAGAGAAGATCTAAAGGAATTGTACTCTGGCGGAAGGCCATTCATGGCATAGAGTAACATATCCTCATCATCGATCAAAACAGAAGAGGAGGCTAAACGATCACGAAGAGATTTAAGCTTTTGCATGTACAGATCTATAGAGTCAGATCGTTTTTTAATCGTTTGTAAATCAGATTTGAGTTGTAAAATATTTGAACGAGACAGAGAGGCATATCGGTGTTCTAAAAGAACCCAAGCAGATCTAGAACTAGTGACACCAATAACATGTGATAGAGCCTCATGAGATAAAGTAGCATTTATAAGAGTCAAAATTGCCTGATCCTGCATCTGCCAGGCCGTATAAAGTGGATCGACCGTCGTTGAGACGGCACCATCTGCGGTGGTGGTGTACTGCGGTGGACATGGATTTGATCCATCCACAAAACCAAAAAGTGATTGTATCCGCAGAATGGAAGACAGTTGATGCTTCCAGACCACATAGTTTGTTGAATCTAATTTGTTTGGTAAGAGATTATGTATATGTGAGAGTATAGCCAGCGGATTTGAAGCCGCCGGCGTGTTTGTGGTGGTGGAGAGCATGGTGTTAAGGCTCTGATACCATAATAGAAGAGAGAAAGAGATGCAGGTAAAACTCTAGAGAGAGAAGCTTGTATTGATTCAATGTATCAAACAGACGGAGGAAACGAGGTGATATACACCAACACCGAACGGTCATAAATTGAACCGTTTCGGTGAAGGCTGTAGATCCTTCTAGAGCCGGTTTTAGGGTTTACAATCAAATGGACCGGGCTTTACACTTTCTAATAATAATAATTCATAAGTGGGCTTTAACAGCAGGTTTGGGCTTGAACTCTTTAGTCTGCATAGGTGGCCCAATCCGTTTAGTATTTGTAGCTTAAGACAATTCAAATATTTGTGCGTGGAAAACCAAACTTTTCACACTATGTTCCACTTCTTCTGGTTTTGTATCTCTTCCAGAATTTCCTAAATCCAAAAGATCAGCTGTATTCTGTCAATTGCAGAGAAAGTAGTATAAGTTAGCCGTAGCACTAGATAGAGACATGCAGCTTCGTAGTTAACCGTTTGTAGCATTTGAAATGTCACAAATGTGCACAACATTATAAAATAGGTTAGGTGTATATATGCAGTTTACATGTTACTTTCCTAGTTCTAGGGACATGCTCTCAGTTAACAGAAACTATATACAAAGGTACAAAAGGGTTTATCATTCATTACCCAATTTTTCACATCACAACTGCCAAGTATTCCTATCCTATGTTTACTAAAAGAACCAGATCCCAGGATCTAGAAAGAAATGGACCTTTATGCCATTGTTTGAAATGGACCTTCAATCAACTCATTCTGTAACAGTCAGTTGTCTGCTGTCTAATATTCTTCTGTTAAACATAATCTCTTTTACCACCTCAATATTCTGGCCGGCTTTTTCCGGGATACAATTTATAAGATCTATTAAACTGAATCACCATGATTCCTCTTGAGGTTATCACCTACGTTCCACGAGTGGTTCTTGGAGGCTTTGTGCATAAGGCAGGGTCGTCTTGAATGTTTTAGTGGAGAGGTCTTCTAAAATACAGCTACAATTTAACCAAAAAAATGTGCATCTATGTGAACATTTCGAACATTTGGATTACTCATCTGTCCACAACTACGTACAACTACAGGAAGAGATTATCTTGTTGATATAATAACTTTGTATCTTTAGATCTGTGTATGAATTTTTGTTTGATTATAATTTAAATTACTATTATTGTTGCTTTTATAATAGTATAATAGTACACAAATAATATAAAAATTGTAAATAAATTTGCCGCACCTGCTCTCTTGATTTTTGGGAATTTTCCGCACCCGCATCGCACCCATGCTACTTATCACTGTTTGCACAAAATCTCTGTACTGAAAGACCCCAAAGTCACTAAACCCTTGCAATGCTTTCTTCAGGCATCATTATCAGTATTTATTTATTTATTTATTTATTTATTTATTTATTTATTTTTCGTGTATTCTGTGTGTCTCTAGTTGCCCATCTTTCCATATATCATTATCAGTTCTTCTGATGATTATCTATAATCATACATTTAGATGATCCAGTCTCAAAGTTGGATATCAGGTGTGGTGCAGTAGAGTCAGTTAAGTTTACCAAAGAATAGATGATGTTCTTGTGGAAATCTGATTTACAACCCAAAGTTTGTCAGTTCTGGTGGAGAATGAGCCACAACATCCTTCCAACAAATCAGAACCTTACTAGAAGAGGTATGCATATTCCTGGTACTTGCAGCATTTGTGAAAAAGAGGTTGAAACTTTGGAGCATATGCTTTTTAAGTGTGGCTGGACAAAACCTTTCTGGTTTGGTTTAGGGTTGATATCTCCTCAGATGGTGGAACAGATTGGGTCAGTTAAGTCTTGGCTTCTTGATATAGTAGAGCAGGTCAAGGAGAAAAAGCTGGAAACTGAGGTGATACACAGCCTGATAGTGGGGTGTTGGTATATTTGGCTAGCTAGGAATGAAGCTCTCTACAACAAGATCAGTATCAATCCCATAAAGGCTGTGAGAAAATGCAAGTTCTACTTGTCAAGAGCAATGACTCAAAAAAGGTGTAGAGATGAAGATCTGAAAACAAAATATGTGGAGGAAAAACAAAAAAGAAAGTTGGAATTGACAAAGATGAAGACCTGGAGACCTCCAAATTCCTCCCAGCTGAAATGTAATATGGATGCTAGCTAGGATAAGAATTCTAATGTGACTTATTGAAGTTGGATTGTCAGAAACCATGAAGCTGAGGCTCAGAAGTGGGGGTGCTCTGATTATGCTCAAAACATCTTTGCTGCTGAAGCTATGGCTATTAGACTGGCTTTGTGGAAAACTCAGAAGCTACAGGAGAAGGTGATCTTTGAAGGTGATAACAAAGAAGTGATAGGTGCCATTCTCAATAGAAGTTCCAAAGCAGATGGTGGAATCATTCTTCATGATATTTGTACCTTGATGCAAGGTAGAGATGTGTCTTTCAAATGGGTGCCTAGAGAGGCAAACTCAGTAGCAGATAATATTGTTAGATTAGCTAGTAAAATGTCTCAAAGTGGTGAAGTTGTCTGCTTAGAAAAAATTCCCCAGTATGTAACATAGTTGGTTAAGTAATGAAATTTGTTGGTGAAAAAAAAAGGTGTGGTGCAGTACTGCTTCTCTACTCCGACAGAAATCATAACATGCAACACGATAAACCATCTCCGCATATTTTTCTTCAGCACAACCGTCCCCATTTTCTGTCCTTGCTTCTTTTCATTGAACTGGTCTTGGATCCTATCTTGCTTGGACTTAGCTCATGTGTCGTGAAATCTAAGATTCTTCGCTCCGCATCAAGGACTGCAACCCGTAAAAGCTTCAAATCGGGCACCCAAATGAAAGTTCCAAATTTTCTTAACTTAGGGATAAACATCGCAACCCTAAAAGCTCCAAACTTCGAGACTCCGCCAGAAAATTGAATGTTTTTAGATAGGGAAATCTTTTAGAGTTCCGTGTCAAGGGTAACAGTGTAATTTATTCAATTTTTTCACCGACTACTGGGACCACTTGATCACTTACATCGGGGTAGATTGCAAAGACCCACTTCGGTTGAATTTATAAAGCAAAAAGCATTTCAGGAAAAGACAATAAGTCAATTACCCCTGGCCGAAGAACACAAAACTTTTGTCCTCTCACAATTTGAGTGTAGAGCTTAAACAGCAGAGTCATCAATATAGAATGCAAAGTGTATGTGAGGAAAACATATATCCAATTTCCACATCAAATGCCTAATAATTAGGGTAAAAATACACTTTCACCCCTCAAGTTCATTGCAAAGACACTTTCATCCCTTCCGATTTGGAAAATGGTACGTTTGCCACTCCAGTGTGCCAGATTTCAGTAGGACATATATACTCCCATTCGTTACTACCTAAGTGCGGGGGTGTCTGCGTCAAAATTACCCTCTTAGTGTACGAGATGATAGGGTCATGAGTCCTAAGTTTGGCACATGGAGACGGTGAAAGTATCTTGTCCCAAACTAAAAGGGGTGGGAGTGTCTTTGCGTCGAAATTAAAAGTGCATACCATATCGCAACACACATCGAAACATATAATGTAGACATATATTTATTTATTGGCTAAGTATACGGATCATGGAGTTTCAAGTTTGAACAAGTGAACCTGCTCTTATGACGAGATTAGTCTACATATTACCCATCGTGAATACTTTGACTTTAAAAGGTTAATTATTTAGGTCTGGGCGTAGTCATTGTACCGGAGTTACAAGTCAACAAATATATTATTTGTCGTTTAAATATACAAAAGACAGAATTTCAAGTTTCAACAAGTGAACATGCTCTTACGTTGAGATTAGGCCACATATTACCCCTCGTGGTTACTTGGACTTTAAAAGGTTTATTATTTGGGTTGGGCAGGGAGACATGTAGTCATTGTAATTGAGTCACAAATCAACAAATATATTATTTATCTTTAAATATACGGACGATAGAGTTTCAAGTTTCAACAAGCGAATATGTTCTTACGCCGATATTAGTCCACAGATTACGCGTCGTGCTTTAAAAGATTTATCATTTGGGCTTGGGCCGAGAGAGATGTAGTCATATAAATTATGACTACTTTTTCTAGGCCCAGAAATAAAAAAACCAAACTACCCTTCTGGGATTTGATGGGAGACAGTTAACTGTTGTTGTATTGGGGTAATAACGGAGTTAGTATACGGAAGGAAGGAACATTGCCGAAACACCGAAGTCCTCCTCCTCCCCCAGCTCAAGGACAACAACCCCCAAACCGTGCCTCTCTCTCTCTCTCACCATTGTTGCAAATTAGGCACCTTCTCTTCTCCACCTGAAACACTCCACGCTCTTTTCACTCTCTCTGTGGACGAAGAATTTGAGCTCCGGAAAGGGTTTAGCCAATTTCCATTTGCATGTGGGTCTGTCCCACCAGTACAGGTAACACTTATCTTCGTTTCGGCTTCTAATTAGGTTTCTCTGAGTCACAAATTGTAATTTGAGCTACTTGATTTGAAATCTGAACTCTATTTCACGAATTCGAATCACTGCGGACAAAACAAATAAAACTGGTAGGTGGAGTTTCTGCTTGTTGCTTTGATTGAGGGGTTTCACATTGTGTTTTTTTCTGATTTGAGCTTCAACTGTTGCATTCGGTAATTGTGGATTCAATTCGATTGAGATATGAGAGGATCATTGAAAGAAGAAATGAGCTGTATTGGGTTTGGATTTGAAGAAGAAATAACACATTTTTTGTAACCCTTGGTCTAATTTGGTTAAAGAGCAGTAGTAGTTACAGAAGTAATTTTGTTTCAATGTGTTTCCTTTTGAGTTGAAAATTTTGAACCCAAATATAGCATAAGGATCTACTATTCTCTTGGGGAAACAAGATCCTCTATATTTATATTTATGAAACCTCAGGTTTTTATCTAAGAAGAGCAAAGATATATAAGGACATTAAATTAAATAAGGGAATTGATTCTTACTCACCAGCTATTTTTTATGGTTAGGCCAGATTTTAGTTGCGGTGACTTTATTGCCCCCACTTATCAATTTAGTAACAATTGTTCAATTTAATCCACAATCATTTAAATAAGGTGTGTTTGCATTTTCAATATTTCCAATATGTTTTCTATTAATTTTGAAATTCCTTGTAAGAAATCATCTATGCCTCTGTTGTAAAATGTTCGCTTGATTAGAATGCATGTCTTCACTGCACTCACATGTCCGAGCTCTCTTTCTTATTCTATAAATTTGTGTGCGCAGAAGCAAGTTGGGGGGGGGGGGGATCAAACTCTCTTCTGATGAACTTCAGAAGATAAAGAAAAACTCATAGTATCAATTTGATGAATTCCAATAAATTAGATCTTCTAACTGTGTGTAAGTAGAATCAGGGCCGGCCCTATGGTAAAGCAGCCGGTGCGGCCGCTTTAGGCCCCCGTGCCGGCAGGGCCCTGTTTTTATATAGGTTCATCACATAGTATTGAGGTACATTAAATATTTTAATGTATAATTTTTTGTAATTCTACACTGGCTTGATGGTAATCAAATTTTTTGCCACAAACTTGACACAAGTTCAAATCTCCTTAATGACGTATGTGAATATTTTGTTACACAAAAGTATTGTAAGTCTAATTTTGTTTATTAGAAAAAAAGTTTTGGGTGTACATTTTCTCTTTCGGGCCTCAATTTTACTACGCACTTTAGACCCCGAATTGTCTTGGGCCGACCCTGAGTAGAATATAATTCTTTGTAGTTAACCGCTATGTCACCGCTCCTCGGATGTCAGTATTCGCAATATGTTTCTTTCTATGTAAATATGAGAAGTAAAGCTAGAAGAACAAATTGCAGAAAGACGACCCAGAAAGGGTGGCTTGATTCTTTGAAGAATAATAGTTCTTCCATTGTATTAGAGTCTACTAGTTCTTTTTGATCAATTATGTTTTTATGTTTTGTTTTCATTATATTACTTGGTCAGTGGTTCGATTTGGATGTCTTCTGCCCCTTAATCATTCATCATCCTTGTAGGCTCGTGTGAGGCTCTGTTAGTATCACTGTCATTCTGTCAATTATGGTTACCAAGAAGAACGAAAAAAAAAAAAAAAAAAACATTTTAAAGAAATTTCAAAGTCAGTGGCAAAAATGTCAAAATCTATTGAAACTCATCCAACTCAAATGATTATGAATTAAATGCAGTAATTGTTACTAAATTAATGTGTGAGGTAATAAAGTCAGGACAACTAAAATTCGGTGTAACCATACAAAATAGCCGGTGTAAGAATCATCAATTCCCTAAATAATTACTCCTCATTTATGGTGCTATTATACTGGAAGGTGAGAGATTTCAGTTATTATACCTGATACCTGTCAATCTTACATCTTTATACTATATATAACCCCTAAGATCAACTTGCCTTATCTTTGTAAGTCCTGAGGTTTCGAGTGAAGAAAGTGAGCATTGTTATTTCCATTTCATCTACTTTTGTGCAATTTGTTTCCGAAATTGAAGCTCATAATGTTCTGCAGTTTAATTTTGTGTTTGTTTGTTTTATGGCGTAGTTCCTATGCTTAAAGCTTGTATTTGATTTCATTTTTGCTAGGTCGACCTGTATGAAACTACAGTTAGTTTGCTGAACTGATAGACTGCAGGAAGCACTCGGAAATGCTCTACAACAAAGAGGAAGCCCTCAGAGAAAGAGAAGCAGCCGAGAAACTGATAGTTAGCAAAAACTATGTCATGGCGAGGGACAAATTAGTAAAAGCTCGGCAGCTCTTTCCATCTCTCGATCACATTGTTGCAATGCTGACTGTGTGTGACATTCTTTCTGCTTCTGGAAACCAGCTTCCAGGTTATGGTACTGATCACTATTGGGTTCTTCATCTTATGCCCTCTTCAAGTTCTTCCGACGTCAGTTCCCGTTACCAGAAGCTTCTTAACCTGTTGCAACCTATTAAATCTAAGTTCGCTGGCACTGAATCAGCCCTTAAGCTTATAGAGGATGCGCATTCCGTTTTGTCAGATGGCAACAAGCGTACTGCATTTGATTTAATGCGCAAAACTAGTTGGGAAGGCTATGAATCAATTGAGTTAAGCGCAGCAACAGGAGTTACCGCTCGAATATCTCATGCATTTGGTAAGATGAACGCTGGCAAAGATATTGATAGAAAGAATGGTGTAAGTTTCACGCAACAGAAAGAGAAAGAATGTAAATATGAGCCACTAGCTGATAGCCGCCTTCAAGAACCAAGTGCATCTTCTTCTCACGTGAACTCAGAGGGCAACACTGGTGAGGAGATTGATATGCCCTTGGACAATGAGATGCCCCAAGAACTTCAGAATGGAAGTTTCAAAGACTCTCCTCCATCTCTATATTCTAAACTTTCAGAGCCGAAACAGCTTGATGTGGACTTTTATGACTTTGAGAACGACAGAAAACCTGAAATTTTCGAGAAAGGGCAAATTTGGGCAGCTCATTGCAGGTCTGAGGATCCTCAATATGGTCGATATGCTGTTATTAATGCAAACTACTCGTCTTCTCTCGAGGTTACATGGCTAAAACCAGTCCCCATTAGTGAAGGTGAGAGAAGGTGGTGCGATGCTGGCTTGCCTGTTGCTTGTGGCTCCTTTTGGCTTGATTTTGAGAAAGGCGAGCAGGAAGTTAGCCATGTCATATTTTCTTACTGCTGCACTCCAGATCCTACTTCAACGGAGGAACAGTATGAGATTTATCCCAGGGAAGGTGAAGTTTGGGCGGTGTTCGAAGGTTTTGATCTTGATGGATGGCCCTATACTCCTGAAATTATCAAAAAATGCAAGGTAAAGTTCGTCGAAATCCTCTCCTTTTCGAAATATTCCGGTGCAACTGGTGCTGTTTTGGTGGATTTGGATAATTCAAGGACCATGTTTCAGAGACTAGAAGACGAAGGCAATCCTGTTGTTCTTGATATCTCGCCAAACAGTTTGTACATGTTGTCTCACAAGGTACCGGCATATAGGTTCTCTGGTGATGAAGTTGATGGTATAGTGGAAGGAATGTTCGAGCTTGACCAATTGGCCCTACCAAATGATATGGATAACCAAAATACGACAAACATGGAGAATTCAGATAGCTCAACTATTTCTAATTCTGCTGAACCGCTTCCTTCTCCACCAAAATTAGACCCAGAAAAGAAACCACAGCTGAACTGGTCTCCAAGTGGTTTCATTGCTGGACAAGTTTGGGCTGTGTACAGAGGAAAAGATCGTATGCCTCGGGTGTATGCACGGATAAATGATTCCACCTCGAGTAATCATGTATGTGTAACGTACTTGGAGCGTCAACCCATTTTTGAGCATGAGAGAACCTGGAAAAGAGAAAGTTCACCTATGGCATGTGGGATATATACCGCTACTGGAACAACTGTGACTCTCCAGGTATCGCAATTTTCCCATTTAGTTAAATGCCAACAAGGCACTATAAAGTTGAACTATAAGATTTACCCAATGAAGAATGAGGTTTGGGCTATGTATAAAAATTGGAAGAACTCATGGATTCGCTCTGATTATGAGAATAGTGGATTCGAAGTCGTTGAAATTTTGTCCGAATTTTCTGAAGGCAATGGGATAATGGTGGCTAGGCTGAGAGAAGTCAAGGGCTGTTTGACTTTCTTCCACAGGCAACAATCGGACAGTTATGATCTCACTCGCGTAGTTCCGGCGTCAGATGTGCTCAGCTTCTCTCACAGGATTCCGGCTTTTAGGGTGCCGGGGATTGGAAGCCATGGCATTCCGGAGAGTTCTTGGCACTTGGAACCTGACGCTTTGCCTGTGACTGCAACTCTGAACCGAGCTCCATAGATGATGGACTTAAAGCAGTGTAAGACACATTGCTGAGAGTTCTTTACAGGTTGGTGTACATGCATTAGAAACTGAACTTGAGAGGAGATTCCTCACTGTAAAAAATTAATGTTGTAGACTTCACCCTAGAGTTGTTGTCCTTTGTTAGGTCTAATAATCCTCACTTTTCAGAACAAACGTTCACTGATGCTTATGGTAATTCCCAGACTCAGCATTCTATTGGTCAAACTTCATGAATGACATATTGTCCTTTATTTAGTTTGCACTTCCCATAGATGTCATCCCACCCTTTGAAACTGTGTGATTTTTCCATGTTACCTGAATAGAGATTTCTGCGACAGAGCTGCACTTTCGGTTAACCGGAACCGAAACCAGCCCGAGATTCCTTGAACCGACCGGGCTCGATTCGGGTTCGATTACCGGTTATTCGGTTACGGTTAACCGGCCCGAGATTTTTCAAAATACCTCTAAGGCTCTAACCGGCCCGAACCGTATAACTATAACCGGGTATACCGATTCCGTCGGTTCGGTTTCGGCCGGGTTCTGTTAAAACCGATGGGTACAACCCAAAATGGTGGGAAATCTAGCCGTTGGGGTCGGTTTCGGGTCCGTTAACCGGCGGGCTCGATTTGGTTACGGGCCAGGTTCGGTTATCGGTCCGATCGGTTACTACCGGGCTGGTTTCGGGCCGGTTCGACAGAGGTCTAACCGGTCCAGGCCTGCTAAAAATCTGTTTCGGTCCCGATTCGGTCCTTTCGGGCTCGGGCTCAGTTGCTGTAGAATCAATTCAAAACTGGGCCGGTTCACCGGTTAACTGCGGTTTATCGGCCTGTTTGACAGCTCTACCCTGGTGTACGTGGCTCCCCATTTTAAGGCTCTTTAAGTGATTTTTAGGTGTGAGAACTTCTTTGCTTTGTGTTGCAATAGGCCACAGGGTGATGTTCTTGTCCATTGCAATTTGCAATAGGGTGACCTGATGATAGAGTGTGTTGACGGGAGGAAATGTTCTGTCGTTTCTTCCCATTTTACGCCTATGCTTATTTCTGACAACTTGTATCTATAAGTTTCACGTCAATTATTTCCGGCAAAAGTTTGGACTGAAAATTAACGCTAGGTGTTCGTGTCGATTTGTTCTTCCATTTGACTAGATCACAATGCGGCTGTTTTCCAATGCAGCTCAGATTTTCTAGTTCAGACATGCAAGAACATGCTACAAAGCTCGCGCACATACATACCCAGGCCTAGACAGAGCTCAGAACAGTCGCACAGGGAAACCTTAAGTCTCCCAACGGATTGTTAACAATGAGTCCGATTTGGACTCAAAACAAAGCCCTACAAAGAATTTGAATTTGTGAAGAGGTTTGTTGATGAATGAGTGAACTGATTCCCTGTTTACAGCCCAGCTGACTACACGAATCAATTTGCATGCCCAGAGAACCCAAACATCTGCAGAAATGTAATTATCCCATTGAATTTCCACCGTCATTCCCCAAAATTTAACGTGTTAAGGGTAAAAGTAGTTGAAAGTTTCCAGGGTTGTTTCATCAACAATCATCCAAAACCGGGTCTTCTAACCTTTGATAAAAGATTTATAAAATTTTGTCAAGTCACATTGACTAAAATCATAAACCGTTCTTATCTATAAATAAAGGGACAGATGACACAACCTATATGCAGTTTGACACTTGTGACACTAAACAGAGAACACAGATGGTGGATCTCATCGCCATAAAAGCCTACTAAACAATCCCTTCTTGTCCTTCATTCTGGTTTCTAGTGACAGGAACTCAATAGGCAAGGTCCTACACAACTATGTCACGATGGATTTCCTGGAATGCTGGCAGGAAGGGTTCGATGGAGGGAGCTGCTTTTGGGTTAGAATCACCGACTGCAGACTCGTAGACATCAAGCTTTTGCAGAAGGAATTTGTCCACCTGAAAGATAGAGTTTCAAACATGTCAGAACCAAACGGGAAATATAGTAACTGACAATGGTATGTTCATTGTACGTTAAATCTCCCAAGAATTTAAAGAAAACAAACAAACAAACACACTAGAGAAGTACACAATGCACAAACGAAGGCAACCCATATCCGACAACAATAGGATTACCTAACTGGCAAACATGACGAAGAGCGTGTAGGATAATTTAAATTATACGATTTCCGTTTCTCTGCAAAAGTGTTGAGTTTGTAACCAGTCTCCAGAATCACTTGATTGTTTATTCCAACTAGAGCTGTCAAACGGGACGGTTAACTGCGGTGAACCGGCCCGATTTTAACCGTTTCTTGAGCAACCGAGGCTGAGCCCGAAAGGACTGAACCTGTCGAACCGTGAAACGGCTGAAACCGGCCCGATAATAACCGACGGAACACCGAGGCCGGCCCGGAACCGAACCAACCCGGCACTTTCCCACCTTCCCACCAGTTTTGATATACATATATCGGTTAACTGGCCCGAGCTGGCCAGACCAAACTGAACTGGTATACCCGGTTACGGTTATACGGCCGGTTAGAGGGTTTGTGAAATTTCTCAGGCCGGTAACCCGTAACCGAGCCCGAACCGAGCCCGGTCGGTTCAAGGATTCTCGGGCCGGGTTTGGTTTTGGTTAACCGAAAGTGCATCTCTAATTCCAACTGAGCCAGTACTAGACGCTGGTGCAAATCCTGTTTTCCGTGTGGTTTGTATGCTAAATTGACATTTGCGGTTCACAAGTAAGCTAACATGTGACGCTCTGATCATGTTATTTATTTCAACTGAGCCAGAAATAGCTGCTAGTACTATTCCTGTTTCCCATGTGGTTTGTACGCTAAATTCACAATTGCGCTAACATGTGAGACTCTGATCATGTTCTTTCTTTCAACTGAGCGAGTACTAAACACTAGTACCACTCATGTTTCCCGTGTGGTTTGTATATCAAATTCACAGACATATGTGGTTCACAAGTAAGCTAACATGTGAGACTATGATCATGTTCTTCATCACCAAAATGTGTGTGCCTGGTTTGGGCTGTTGAAAGATTTCAACTGCTTCATTCAGGGAGGGGACATATCTAGGGTGAACTGTTCACCTCTGTATTAGCAAAGTGAAAAAACTCATTTAAGCTCTGTTCTTTACTACTTAGGCTTTCAATACGCTTTAAGTCATTCTTAACGGCCATGCATTCTAGACCATTTCCTAAACCTATTTGCTTTGTTGTGCTATTTTCCTGGAAAGTCTTGTCTGAAAATCCCCTCTGTTAATCGAAGGAGTTGTGGGATAATCTATACCTTCTTGGCTATATATTAGATATCTTTTTCGAGAGATTCTCTGGAGCCTTCTCCTCTCCTATAAATCCCAGTTGTGTGTTCAATGCAGCTGCTTGACCTGCTGTCATCAACCAAAATTTGCAACTCCTTGATCAAACCCTGTACATAAGAAGCACAGTCATTGGGTGTAAGAGAATAGTATGCATATGGATAAACTGTTGACTAAATTATGAAGAAAATGAACTATAGAGCAGCATCTTTATTTTTTATTTTTTTATTTTAAATAAATAAAGGAGGAAAAGTTATCATAATATCCACTCAAGTGTTTTCCAGGTCACTTTTTTTGCTTCTAGTCCACGCGGAACTCCCATAACGTCTAGGGGAATAACCAGAGTCTCAATCGATTATTCCAAGATAAACCAAAATAACTTCTAAAATCAAAATGGATGTGCAGTTATTTGTTTGAATTTAACCTGTCGCACAAGAGTCATTCAAGCATCAATTCCAAAGTACTTACAAGTTTAGACCGCATCTAAGACTTATACTATTATGATTCACGAGTTCTTGCCACACGTTTTGTACGCATGATAAAATGAACCACTCCGTACTTTTTATTACTAGGCTATAAGAATTCCAGCACGAATACAAACCTTTGTGCACGAAAGACCAAATTTTTAACAGTATATATTCCTCAGCAAATGCCAGTTCTTCTGGTTTCCTATCTCTTCCAGAACTTACTAAATCCAAAAGATCATGTGTATCCTGTCGATTGCAGAGAATGTAATCAAAGTTAGCCATAACACTAGATAAAAAAAATGCTGCTTCCCTAGTTGAAATGGTTTATAGCATTCGAAGAAATTGAAAAGAAATGCCAGGTGTGGAAAAAACGATTAGCATGGGTACTTGCTCACCTGTGACAAATTATCGTATAGCCTGACAAGCTCCTCGGGCTTGGTGACTTTCTCATTTTTGTCATCACGGGTTTTGAAAAGTTAACTTCTAGCTATGTTCCGTTCAATTGTTCTCGGACCAAGCACAGCACCAATAGCTTTATCAAGACCACTTAAATCGCCCTTCACGTTTTCAGTCTTATTGAGCTGGATTTTGAGTGATAAAAGGATATATTTTCAGACAGAATGACAAGACGAAAGTAATATATGAAAGACTAAAAGTCTAAGACTGCACTAAGTGTTTCATGAAAAATAAGTGTGCAGTAGAATCGCTATAGCCAGAATAGCATACCAAGTCACTCCGGATGCAGCTCCTTGACTAGACCTGCACTTTCGGTTAACCGGAACCGAAATCAGCCCGAGATATCTTGAACCGACTGGGCTCATTCGGTTCGGGCTCAGTTCCCGGTGGTTCGGGCTCGGTTAACCGGCCCAAAAATTTTCACAATACCTCTAACCGGCCCGGACCATATAACCGAAACCGGGTATACCGGTTCGGTTCGGTTCGGTTAAAACCGATGGTGAAGACTCAAAATGGTGGGAACTCTAGCCGTTGGGGTCAGTTTCAGTTTGGTTAACCGTCGGGCTCAGTTCGGTTATGGGCCGGGTTTGGTTGTCGGTCCCAATCGATTAATACTGGGCCGGTTTTGGGCCGGTTCACGGTTCGCCAGAAGGTCTAACAGCATAGCCCGCTAAAAATCGGTTTCGGTCCCGGTTCGGTCCGTTCAGGCTCCGTTACTGCAGAATCAGTTCGAAACCGGGCCGGTTCATTGGTTAACCGCGGTTAACCGGCCCGTTTAACAGCTCTATCCTTGACTCATGGTACGCATCAAATATTTTATCAAAAATGGCCACTCTTTTCTCAAGCTGGGAGAGAGTCTGCTGTTCAACCATCAAAATCTTTCTCCAATTCCTGAGCTGTTTAAGAGTTAACGAGTTGAACAAAAGCGTGAGTACTGATTTACTAATATGTCAACAGGTTTTCATGAAGATAAGGTAAAAGGCGGAAGCCTGAACAAACATTTACATTCACATCAAGAACGACTTCCTTGTTCATAGAAAACAATAAATTGCATCTGAGAGGAGTAGATTGAGCACACATAATGACTCGTGCATAAAACTATTAGGCTGCAGCTATAAGTCCTAAGATAGTTGGAGTTCATAGCCTCATAGGTGGTATTAGGCTGCAGCTAGGTCTTAAGATAGTTGAAGTTCATACGAGGTATAGGGCTGAATAAAGGAAATACTGGAAACTCCCTACTTTTTATTTAAATCATAGAAAAAATGCACTTTTTTTTTTAGGAGTTTTCATAAAGAAAATATCTCATGATCAATTAGACCACCTTTTTAGTTTTTTTTTTTTTTTTTATTTTAGCAGCTCTTAGCTCATTCAATAAAATATTTAATGATATCAGACTTATAGATCAGTTGCCAAACTAGTCCAATCTTATGAAATATTAAATAGACACCAGTTCTCGAAAACAGGTATTGTATGCTGCTGTTCAATTCCCATTCTGTTCAGGAACATGCCAAGTTTTCATAGCACATAGTAGTAACATGGATTGATTTGAAGCTAAAACTTCTATAGCTGATCTGGCAATCTCTTCCATGCAAATACTCAATGATTGCCCAATCAAACAACTACGGACACATCTTACCAGTATTAACCATACATGAATATCCTAGGTGGCTAGGTACCGTTTTTGAGACATTTTGCGATATGTAACCAGTATGTCCTGGCCACTATACCGGCTATTTTCCCCATCTCTAATATCTATGACGACCAGGTGAGTTTGGTAGAAGGGTTTTATGTGAAAAACTGGTTTTAGGTGGAAAAACCAGTATGTACTCCCCAATCTGCAGGCTATCATCCCTGCCATTTTTTGTCGTTCATTAAATTTATTGTTTTGTAATTAAACATACATTTATATAGACCAAGATACTTATCTTGTAAATAATGTGGAGAGCCAAAAAATTTAAGGGTGATGAACTGACGATAAATCATTTTTTTTTTTTTTTTGATAAAAGATAAGAAATATCAAAAGCAAATCATTAAGAACAGTTTTGATAATAGGGAATATTCATGAGGGCATGACAGTCTTTACTCACCTTAGAAATAAACCACAAAAAAAACTACCACGAAACTACCAAGAGATGAGTTTTTCTCCGAGGCAGAAAAAGTAGTTTATAAAAACTGGTTTTAAACCACTGGTAACCAATCACTTTTAGTCATCATTTGGTCAAAAAAAAATATTCTTCCAAACTGATCCGTTAACAACTCACAAGAGTTGATCTAGCTTTGCTAGACGGTGCAGGATCCAAAATACTAATTCAAATTAGTAGTAGCCTACTTGGTTCGCTAATGGCAGATTGACTAATCATGTCCAATTCATGTGAAATCACCACATGTCTCCAATCGAATTATCGACTTTCTTAGCGATTTTGCAGGTCGTGACTTCGAAATGGCCTTAACAATGAGAGGAGAGTGGCCTCCGGCTCAGTGTGAGACTCAGTAGTCACTACATCCACAGGACTACTACATCTACTTGACTACTACATCCACTTCTCACACCCTTGATTTGATGTGTATCATCCTCATCTCTAATACCACTTGTTATGAATACTTATGATAAGTGAAATACCGAGTGCCAAATCAAAAGATTATAACCAACGCCTATATTTCTTGAAAATAAGAAATCCAGTCACTAGTACTGACCAAATTTAAACCTCGTCAAGACATGGGCCAAAGTTACTAGAATCATTAACAAGTAATATAGTCCGTGAGCTTGCAGTTGGACTGCATTGGTAGCCATACTGGATATATGATAACATCAAATTCCATAATTGCGTGCTGTGATGAACATTTTCTCTCCTCGCCTAGGAACACTTAGGAATTAGGATATTCAATCTCAACTTCCAATTCACCACACAGAAGTATGGAACTGATGGCATCAGAAGTATATCGCACATTGGAAGATCAGTGATAAGAGATCCCACTTTTGTTGAATCATTCTGAGAAAAAAGTTACCCTAGAGTCTAGTGACCATGCCTAAGTAGGCAGTCGTAAGTCATAACTTCCACATACTAGGCCACAATACTGATCCTTGCACCATAATTGAAGTCGCTTCACAATTTTGCCTTGAAGATTAAGAAACAGAAATAACTAGTTTGACGCTTCACATGTACATGCCACAGAATCTGAAGACAAAAAAAAGGTTGGGAAAATAACAAGTTTGATTTTGCCTTGGTCTTAAGCTGTTCACTGATCAAGTAATAATGCAGTTTGACTCGACATTGTTCACCGACAAGTGCTGACAGTAGTGTAAGAGACTATACCTGGCATTCTTGTAACTCTTCAGTGCGACGTCCAAATTTTGATCTCGTACAAACAGGAGATTCCCTCTCACATAAGAAGCACAGGCCTGCAATGTGGATCGAGGAGTACAGTAAGTAAAATACAGGACAGGAAATGGGAGGTATACATTATCTGATATAAAATTATAATTGTGTGTAGAAAAGTTCTTTACAAATATACAATGACGACACTTAGAAACGACTTAAAATCACTACTCTGATCAAAGGCGGTAATCTATTTCTTCGATTAAGATCACCTAAATCAGCAAGTCCTTCCACAACCACCGATTCGGCAATACCGTACGAGTTCACCTCAATGCACCATCCCTATACAAAGTAACTACCCAAATGGTGTCTCCAATCAAAGACATGCATATCTTTGGTGACTCTGATCAAAGGCGTCGAGTCATTTACTTGGTTATGAACCTAAATCAGCAAGGTCTTCCACATCTACTGATTCATCAATATCTTCAGCGAATTCACCCCATTCGCCACTCCCACGCAAGAAAAAGTAAATCGAGAAAACAAGACCACCAGATCTTACACAAATTTCCTGTCACTGAGGATAAATTTTACCTCACTGTCGCCAGAGAGAGAAAACCTTCACCTAGATAAAAGCCTGAACCATTCTACGGGAAGCACAATGTTGGAACAGCCATGCAGTGATTTACTGCATATTAATCAATAATATGCTCTAGTCGTGAATTTTGGTAAATCTTCTGGAAGGAGAGATATGGTGATTTAGATTTACACCTGTTCCTAAATATTGGATTTTGGGTGCCAGTAGTGGCGGTGATTGTTTCGCAAGCAACCATAATGATGATGAAGGTTAAAGCTTTGAATATTGGTGGCAACCAGAGGTGCATTATTGTAAAGATATACTGGTAGTGAACAGGGAAAAGCTGGGATGACTATGCTGAACTTTTAAAGTACAGATTCACTAACGCCAATTATTATACTGGCATGTCTAGAGTAAAAACTGCATGGGTGGATCAGATCTAGAAAAGGAAAAAGCTTGTTACATAATCTGTAATCCCCCAACCCTCCCAACTCGAAACAAAATAGAAAACAAATGAAATAAAGTTTATGAAACTAGCTTGGCATGTGTATATTAAGTGCAGAGCTCCCTAACTCGCTAAACATTATTCACATGCAAAACATGGATGTATGAGAACCTAAAACTTGAGCAGCATGAAGTATGAGAATAGCGATTAATAGTTTATTTGGAACACGTGCAAGAGCAGAAACATCCAACAACCATATGTGTAACAGTGTAAGGTGAAAGTTGTTAAATAGATGTCCATTACTTAAAACCAATCTAGTAGGTTACTTGGTGGTGAAGCTAGGTAAAACTAAACCTTCCATAACTTCGGCGAAGTCCAACAACTATGTGTGTATGGTGGATTCATAAAATAGGTGTTCATTACTTAAAACGAATCTACACATGAAACCAATTTTTGGAAAACCACCTCGGCCTCTAATGATGTTCTTGAATCTCCTTTTATTGCAGATAAATCAGCAAAGAGAGTAGCCCCTTTTACAGCCTTCCTCAGTCTACCAATCAGGTAGATCCTTTGGCGTGCGTTTGGCCCGTCTGGAAGTTGTCGTTTCTCCATTGCATGGCTTCATGCCCTCTCTGCAGTGTAGAGCACCATGTGAAGAAACCTGTATCGCAGATTATAATAGTTAAAACCTAAGCATGGGCACAAAGCTTGTCATGATAGACAGTCACTAGCTCGCAAATGAAATAAGCTCAAGACTAGACATGAATGAGAGACTGAAGGTCACGGAAAGGAATAATGTATTAGTTCATTTTGTTTTGTACCGTCATTCTTTACTAAAAAGAAATGCAGGCATAACCAGTCACTAACTCCGGCTAGCATAAAAACGATTAAATAAGTTTTAATCTCACCAACCTATCATTCATTCATAAATCATAATATGGGGTAACTTTGTCATCAAAATTCAACACAGAAAAATGCATCCAAATAAGTTGGCAGCATCATTTAGATGTAATTAACAAAGACTAAAACAGCCATATATCTCAATTCCCTAGTAAAAGACTACTGGAATCTGGAACCATTACAATTAGCCATCCCATCCCCTGAAAGTGTTCTTATAGAAATCCACAACAAACACCACACCCGCGGCACTCATTTACTTGTGTACGCCTCACCAGACCAATGTGATTAGAGCCACATACTACGACAATTTGCCTACTAAATGAACAAAACCCTGTACATAGGTCCCAAAATTTGAGCAATAAGACCCTAACTCCAAAGTCAAACAAGTTTCCACCAACATAAAGAATCTATTGCACTACTTTTTTCTTGGGACAATTCCGCTTCCAATGACCCTTATCACGACAAAACACACAAACGTTCAATGGTAACTCGGATCCACCATAGTTCCGACCATTTCCCTTGACCGTGAATGCGCCACCATCATGATCTTCAAACTTTCACGCATTGTGCCTCAATTCCCTTGTGTGCAACGCCGAAAAAAATTCCTGTAGGGTTATCGTTTCCTTCCCAACAACAAACAATCGGACGAAACCCTCAAAAGAATGAGGTAAAGACGCCAACAACATCTTGGCCGCATCAACATCACTCACAGTCTCGCCACTATTGCGCAATTCAAGTAAAATAGTGTTGAGATTGTCTAGGTGATCACCAATATGCGTACCTTCAACCATCCGAAGATCGAATAGCCGCTGCTACAACATCAATTTGTTTGCCACTAATTTTTTTGCGTGAGATCCTCCAACTTCTTCCATAAGCCAGTTGTCCAGGTCTGATCTGCGATTCCAGTAATCACGTCGTCCGCGAGGCACAACATGATCGTCGAATGCGTCTTCTCTTCCATCATCACAAAATCCGATGTGGTCTTGCCAATGCCCGATTTGTTAGCTAGTGGCAACCACGGATCTTTTTGCCTCAACAAAGCATGCATCTTGATTTTCCACAAGCTAAACCCATTCTTCCCATCAAAATGATCAATCTTCATCATATTCATCATCACTCCACACAAACTCGAAATCCAACAACCTGGCTCTGATACCACTTGCTACAAAACGATGCGGAAGCACAAGAGGGTGATAAGACGAAAGAATATGATGAAGAACAACACAATGATTAATGTGGTTCACTAGTTTTGAGGCTAGCTACATCCACGGCCAAAACGAACCAATTTATTGATGAGAACTCAATTACAATCAACCCCACAATGTAAGTCTTGACCCTAGGTCTTTATATAGGCATAGGATTCTGACTTGTACCCATAGAAACGAAGAAACATTCCAGAATTGAACAGGAAAACAACAAAATCGCTCCAGACACAGTGTCTTTGTAGGAAGACTCTTCGCAGGAATACATGTACTCTTCGCACGAATAGCCAACAGAACCTTTCAAATGCTGCTTCGTTCTTCTTCCTTGCTTCGCCAATTGCTTCGCCGCTTCGTCCAACACTTAGCTAGGAGCTCGAATCACCAAAAACATAACAACAACGATCATTCCCAAGCCAAGTAAAAAAGGAACCGCCCATCTCTTTGTTGCATGTTATTTATTCACCAGTGGTTTCAAAACCGCTGTTGAGGCGGCCTCATTGATTCGTCGTGCACAGGGAGAGGAGTAGAAGGTTAAAGTCGCTAGACATGCAGCAGCAGCGGTGGTGGTGGGCCACCGAGAACAGGAGAGATAGGAATCGAAAGCTACACTACTAAAGATATTCCTTTTAGGCTATGTTGTGGTGTTGTGGGGTACGAACCCGTCAAGGTTTTTAATGTCCCCGAACCCGCCGAAAACCGATATTGTGCATGTCCAATTTAAACCCAAATGGGTCGGGTTGAAGGTGAAACTCGAAGATTTGACCCGAACTGCCACCCATGTTTATAAACACCATACTCCATGACCTAAAGACTAGCATGGTGGCATGGACCTATATATTTGTTCATTAAGTCCAATGATTTAACCTTTGCGACAACGTTTATTATGTAATTTGTTAGTGACCATAAAAGCAAATCACATATAATTCCAATTCAAAACAAACTTCACATTCACTCTGCAATTAAACTATTAGTCGCAACCTCAGTTTGACATTAATAACTCGGTGTTAGATCATAATAAATTAGAACCCGAAGTATTCATATGTATCCATCTGTAATACCCGATATTTAACTAGGGATTATTTATGTAGTTCTAAGAACCTCGGGACCATGTAAGTTATTTTCCAAAACTATTCGAGGTCATAGTAACATTAAAAAATATATTATTTGTCGTATACATTCTACTTACCTCTCCAAATGATACTCTCAACCTACCCTATAATTTTACCTATAATGCTGCCAAAGCATTTTATAATTTATACCTACTCCTAGTTCACCCAACACGCCCAATAATTGTATATTCCTCTTTAGTACTCTTTTATTCTCCAGTACGGTTTCTCCAATCTCCTCCTACACAAATCCATCCCCTTTTATCTTCTACTTTCTCTTCTTTCTTCTTCTTCTTCAGCAATTCACCTAGAGCCAACGCTCTCTACTTTCTCAATTCTTCCTCCCACTGAAATCCAAGACGAACCCAAAACCACCATCATTGTCCCCTCCATCGACGGGAAACACCATCTCTGCTCTCTTTTCCTCTATTCGATGCCCTCTGTCTTTCCCTCTCTATATCAAGCAAGAACAGCAGTAGCAGCATTCCAGAGGAGGCCGCCACCCGAAGGCCTACTAGCGTCCCGACAGGGGCCACCCCGGACCCCGTTTCCCTCTCTCCCTCTGCCCCCCTGCGCTGATTCTCCTCCTCCTCTTCCGCTTTTCCAAGCATCTAGCCACTGGCAACCCCAGTCAACACAACAAACCACCGCCAAAGACCAACGTTAAACACCCGTTTCTTAAACTCTCCGATTTTTTGTAAAATTAAACCATCACTTGTTGACATCTCAATTGTTATTGATCAACAATCATGCATATAAGGCATGGGTGTGAGTAATAGTGTGATAAGCAATGTATTGGATGTTGGTGAAAATAAATAAGATGGTATGACTGTATAAATTTGTGTATGATATAGAACGTTGGGGTAGTTGGTAAAACTTTCAGAAACATACTACATGGTTTTTATGAATGAGTGGTTGTGGTGAGGAGAGAGAGTGTAAAGTATCTTATCTCTCCTCACCCCAACCATTCATTCACAAAAACCAAAAACCAAAAAACCAAAAAACCAACTATCCAAACTAACCCCATGTGTTTCTTTTCTTTAAGTCTGCTTCCCTAAACGGAAAGTTCTTCTTTTTCAGCCTACTTTTATTTTTTAGTATTTTTTAATGTTAAATGACTAAACTACCCTTCACAACCTAACATACCCAAATAAACCCACACTTTTATAGCCGATCGGTATAGAGAGAGAAGGAGAGATGGAGGAAAGAGAAACCAAACCCCACAAACCTGTATGAAGCTTCCAATCTAGATCTACTCAAGCTCGTTGATTTATGTGTTCTCTGATGGTGATTTTCTCTCTTAGATCGTCTTCCTCATCAAATCAAGACCAGGGTTGGATATCTTCTGAATCGCTTGCCGGTTTCATTGTACAGAGTACGGTGGCGAGGCATCGATGGAGTCCTCGACACGAATTAATGAGATACATACGCTCGAGGAGGTGGGCCTCGCACAAGAGGCACCGAACGATGGCTTTGAAAAGCCGCAGGAGGCACCGGAAGGCTTCCCCCTCTCCGTTAATCCAGCCATTAGCTCGTCTCCGCTGCTGGATTGATGGTGGTGGAAGCCGAAAGAAGAAGAAGATGAGGAAGGAGAGAACGATACGACTAGATCGGAAAGAGGAATCTGCTGGCGGGAGGCGGCTATGGCGGTGATGGTAGCTTCTACTTGTTCTTGTTCTTCTTCCTTCTTTTTTCTTTTTTATTTTTCTTCCTTCTGTAATTTGTAAACTCTTTTTAGAACTCTTTTCTGTTTGGTTCAGATAAAAATTTGTTATTGTTGTTGTTTTTGTGTTGTGGTGGTGAAGGTGGAAGTGGTGGTGGAGGTGGAGGTGGTTTTGGTAATGAGAGAAAGGAAGGAGAGAGGATGTAATTGTTTGATAGATTGTGGGCAAAAATGCAAAGGGAACATGTTTATTAAAACATGTGTCAACTTTCTCTTAGCTTATCCAAAAGAAAAAGAGAACGAATTGGAACTTAGAATGTCATATATAGTGATTGAACGGGTCATTATTTAGGCGGAGCTTTATGTGCAACTTTACCCTCAAGTATCGGTTAGGTATTACTTGATGTAAGGGGTGTTGGCCGAAGTTTACTATAACTTTGGGGAGGTACTGGCCTTATAAGAAATGTTAGGTGTTTATTTGTACTTTCTGCTGAGTTTAGGGGGAACTAAATATAGTATACATATTTTGTATTTATCAATGTAATTAGGTTAACTTAAAAATAACATATAGAATTATTAACTTATATCCTAACTAAACAAATCAAAATAAATATTTTTATAAGGCAATCTAAAAGAGAATATTTATAAAAATTAGAATATTGCAACTAAATAGCTATAGGTTGTTCTCATGAAAAATGAGCTAAAATATGTCGGGAGCGTCTATATGTAATGAAAGTGAAATTGTTGCTAAATGTCAATTTAGGTTTATTTAAATAAACAGTGAGATATACTTTTAAAACAAATTAAATTTCTTTAGTAGTATTTGTGAAATATTAATAAATATGTTATTGGTGAATGAAGTCTAAAATAGTGTTTTTATAAGTAGAAAAATTTATAACTAATTGTTAAATTATGATGTGTTTTCAAGACAAATTATTACTATTCTTTGGGTGAATTAGTAAAGTTGCTACTTTATTTATGTAATAACTAGCGAAAACATTAACTAAAACCAAATATTTACTTAAAAAAAATGCTATATTCATCTATCAATAGAAACCTAAATAATTTTTTTTTTCGCTATTAAAGTGAAATACAATTACTGAGAAATTAAGTAGTAGTTGTGACATATTAATTAAATAAGTTCTTTAGCTAAAAATAGATCATGTTCATTATAATAGATATGTTGAGGTGTGTGATAGAAATGATGAAAATGATATTTCCATATAATCACTAATGATTATAAAAATGAATAGTTAGGAAGTAACACTTGTTCAATATAATAAATATGTCGAGATATAATTACTTATGTTACCTAGTATTGGTTATTTTCTTACACTATTAATGTTTATACTCTTCACCAATAAATAAAATGTCTAATTAAATAGTTTTTAAATAAAGTGAATACATTTTAGAAAGCGAGATGGTGTAATGTGGATACAAAAATAAATACATTTGTGAATCATTAACTAGCTTTGGTATTCTCTTTATTAATAGACTAGTTTTTACCCCACAAGCTCTGCCTACTTGCGGTGAATGTGTATAACACATAGTGCACATCAGGAATAGTCACAATGTCACTGGCGGAGCCAGGATTTCATCAGGGGGGGCACAATTCGACAGTATTTGTACTCTTATTTAAAAGATAAAGAGACTTTAAATATCAACAAAGACAATATAGGCCTTCTGGCTCAACTGGTCAAGAGCACTCCCCCATTGACTTCAGCCACAAGGGTTCGAGTTTCCTCGGGCATTCTCAGATTTTAAGCCGGCCATTTTTCCAACTACGCTGGACACGCTTTTGGGACGGAGGAGTTATCTAGTGTTTTCAGATATTCCCCCCCTCCCCGGCCCCTACATGGCTACGCCCCTGCACAGTGCAACATGATACTGTAAAGGAACAAAGAACATCAATTCAACAATTAAGGTTCGATTCCACTTGTACCACTGGTGAAGCCTGCATATTCTTTTTAGATACAGTCATTTCGATAATTCTGATACAATGGAATAAATTATGTTACCAAGTCTCTGAATCATTTCACATGTTTCCTAAAAAAAAATCATTTCACATGCAAGTAACCAAAATTGTTTGTACATATCGTCGACCTGGTTTCATACATTGGCTATGACTCTCGAGCATTTGATCACTTAAGGGAATTTATAATTTTTTTTTGGGTAAAAGACAAAAACCACCCCTTGAGTATGGGTTATATACAAAAACAACCTCCGTGTTCGGGGATATACAAAAACCACCCCTGTCAAGACAAAAACCACCCCTGTCAGTGGATGGACGTTAGACAAAAAACACCCTAATGTTACAATCAATTAGTATGGGGTGCAATCTGTCTGTTTTATGACTATTTTACCCCTATTTGTGTTTATTGTCTTTATATGTTCTTGAACACCAACACCAACACCACAGCTATAGGTGTTCATCTTCACCACCACCTCCTCCACCAAATCCCCACAACTTTGGTGTTCTTCACCACCACCATAAAAAACAACAAATCAAACTTAACAATCACCAAAAATTATTAAGAACTGGTTATTTTCTCATAAAAAACATAACCAATTCATTCATATACAGAGAGATCAAACCCTAAATTACTACAACCCACATCCATCAATCACCAAAAACCCAATTCAAGTCTCTGTGAAAAAAAACATTCTTTTTTATATATAAGTCAAATAACATATGCAAAGAAGAACAAAAACAGATAAAAAAAAAAAAAAAGCTGAATGAAACAAGATCCACATAAAAAATCTAACAGATCAAGAAACTGAACAGTTTTACGCCACCACACCACCACCGCAACATCAACAGTGACTTTACAGAGAAGAATAAGAAGCAAAACAAGATGAAGAAAGAACAAAAAGAGAAGAAGAAGATGATGAAGAAATAACAGATCTGAAAATATGTTTAACTCTGGTTCGTCGGTTTATCGGGGACACAGTCGTCCATCGGAATCCCTCCTCGACCGCGGCTCTGGCGAGTGGTAGAGTGAGAATCACCACCGCTCGGTTTCTCCATAGCCGCCGCCTACATGGTTCGCCTCCACTGCCGTTTCTCGATTTCACCAGATCCGCAACCAAAGCACCGACTGGAAGGCGAAGACGGCGCCGATGGGAGATGAAACGATGCAAAATTTCAGGAACCAATTCTCGATTTCACCAGATCCGCAACCAATTCTCTTCTCGTCGCCCCACGGCGCCTCCACGGTCTTCGAGTGGGTGGCTTGGTTGTGGGTGTACTAGACTTCGCCGTGGGCCTCCACGGTCTCGCCCCACTGAATTTCAAGTGGACGACGAGAAGAGAGGAGGCGGTGATGGTCGACGTGGGGCGTTCAGTGGTCGGAGAGAAGAGAAGAGGCGGTGATGCTAGGATTCAGGTTGAAGACCGTGGAGGTGGTGATGGGAGATGAAAGTGTTCTGTTGAAGAGAGAGGAAGAGAGAGGAAGAGATAAGTTAGAAAATGAGGAGGAGAAGGATAGAAACTTTATAAATGGGTACTTTTGTTAAATTTCAGGGATATTTTTGACTTTTTCCCACTCCGTTAATTAACTGTTACTTCCGTTATCTGACATGGGTGGTTTTTGTATATCCCCGAACACGGAGGTTGTTTTTGTATATAACCCATACTCAAGGGGTGGTTTTTGTCTTTTACCCTTTTTTTTTGTAGTTTACTAGTTTTTCTTACGATTAAATACCATATGCATTGACATGATAGTAGGTGTCACTCAAAGTATTTGCATGCGTGTAATAAACATTCAACTTTGAACCTACCATATAAGGCAGAAAATTTTTTCAGGAGGTATTCAGATCGTCTAATGCAAAGAATTTTTCAGTGATAGCAAGGTTGCAGGTCTTCCTTTCGAGCAAAATTGATGAAAGAAAGCCATGGTCAAGTAATTTGACACACGTCACAAAACCCCAATAATCATATAACTTAAAGAATATAAATACCATTTCAAGCAAATATTATATATAATGCTAATGTTTGTTAAGTCAAAAAAATACAAGTACCTAGCACGAAAATCACTATGGTAGATTCAACTACCACCTTTCTTACTGACCCTTCCTATTACTGGATGCTATGATAGAGTATCTTATAATTGAAAGCATATAAACACTATTTCAAGCAAATATGATAACTTGTCCTTATTTTCCTATAGCCAGTAAAGGTCACATACACTCTTATAATTTCTCTAAGTTGCAGTGAAGGGAAAGCGACTTCCTTCCGGATCAAAAGTAAAACATAATCTGGAAGCCACCCGAAAGTATGTCATCATCCTAATTATGTCATAACAAAGAGAACCCAATGATGATCCACTTTTTTTACAAATTTTGTTGCCAGCTTTATGAACACACTATACTAAGTGCCTAAATTGTAACACTACAATACACACGCAACCGCTTGAATAAAAGGTGAAGCAAGGGGCTCTCCATCGTTAGGAAGATTGTGTCCAGGATCTGGTACAAGCCGTCTTGCTTCTTCTGGTCAGCTCGTATTAGCCTGTCCTTTATTACGAGTCATCATTCTCCTATTCCTTTAGTCTTATCAACGGTATTTGAATCTTAAGTCGCGGTCATGTCTCGCCCGCACCCCATATGTGAGAAAAAGAGTTAAGACTCCGTTGTTAAAGGCATCAACAACTTCAATGTCTGCCTAAACACTCATGCAGCCACTTAAGGTGAGGAAAATACAAATTCAGCCACTTCAGGTATAAAAATTATCAATATGTACCTAGATAGTAACATGATAATGCTCGTGCACCCACTTCTCTGCCGAAATAGGAACAATACAATATTGATGAAGCCGCTTGAGGCAAAACTATAAGTTGATCAAATTTTAAGAATAAACATTGAGATTACCGTGGCACATATGAGTGACATGGCCACGATGATCCCCTCCATAGCCTGCTAGCTTTCAAAATTGACTTCGGAAGATGTTTTAGCCATAAACAACAATTACACGACACATGATTCAAAATTTGGAACCATAAAATTAGAAAAAATGAATATCATAAGGAATTGTGTCATATTAGAAGCAAATAAGAGGACTAAAATATCTATAGAAAGAATCCAGATGTGAATAGAGAATGTTAGATTGTTGGTTAGACAATAGCATATCAAATACAAAGGAAAACAAAACAAACACTTGGTGTGTTAAAGCTCATTACCAGCAATAACATTATCATCCATTCTTTGTAATATGTACCCAATTGTGGCAGCAAAAAACCAAAGAGCACAACTCCACTGTGTGGTTCAAGTATAAAAAAATTCCTAGAAAAGTTCTTGTGGAAGCCTGAGAATAATTTGCCCAAGTATATCTTCTCAAATTTCTTCTATGCAACACAATAAGGTTCTCTTGAAACTAAATCGCAGAACATAGTCAAATTAATCGAAGATAATAAAACCAAGTCAAGACTCTGATAGAGAAGAAACACGACAATTGGCAACAAACCCCATACTCAAAATTAGCCTCTTATATCCGTCAAATCCCCAAATGATGCAGAGACGTAAGTATTTGAAAATAAGTTAATATATGCATGATACGTGCTTCCTCTTTAGACGCTATGATCATCGCAATCAAAACATACCAAATGGCGCGAGACATTATCAATTTAATTTAGACATAACTATATCAATTGCATCCAATTCTACCAAATATAGCTCAAACCCATTTTAAATAAGCATGTTATGTCAAAAAAATCATTTAGACGGATAAAAAGATGACTCTGCTCTATTAGACGCATATTACACCAGCTAAGATGACAAGTTTAATCTGCAAATATTGTCATGAAGTCTGGAGAAGGACAAGCATTGGTCATATACTGGAAGTGCACGTAACATATAATAATAATAATAATAATAATAATAATAATAATAATAATAATAATAATAATAATAATAATAATAATAATAATAATAATAATAATAATAATAATAATAATAATAAATGAGAAGAACAATGGGACATGCAAGGGAAAAGAGGTGAGAAGCTGGAAGTTCATTTAATAGTGCAACAATTTTCTCCTTTTGAAGCTTCCTCATAATTCCGCCAGTCTCTAGATTTTACTACTTTCTTCCATGTCGCCCGGTCACCGGAAATGACGATCTATCTTCCTTCGCTGCCATTGTCGGAAACAGAGCTCTTCAACAAATAGCCCCAACAAAAGGTTGAAAATACTCATGCTACGGACGACGATCGATGGCGATGCTTGGTTAATTTCTTTGACGAGTGGGATTGAAATACTGGTTCTCGTCGATTTAGCCAACTCAAACTCGTCTGTTCCATGTGTGCTACGAATCAAGAGACACTTGATGTATCGATCTCCAAATTGAAAAGATGTCTCTATAGCCTCCAGTGATGTGGGTGTAGCTCTTCTTGCCAAGTCAATTGTTGCTAGGCTTATCCAATACAACATCGATCTTATCATAAAGCTTGTTTTTCCTTGATAAACAATTGACTTGTCATCTCCATAACCATCAATATATGACAACAATTACAACAAAAAAAAATTAGATCTGGGAATGAGAGTGATGATACGGTTGAGGAAAGCAAAAGAAATAAAATGAACTAGATAAAGAAAAATTACCACTTGCAAAGCAAAGGACTGTCATCATGTTTAAAAACATGACATTCTCTCTCTACAACTAAAACTCTCTCTATAACTAGAAGAGGAAGAAGATATAAGGAGATGAAGAAGAGGTTCCGTATAAATTGGGGAAAAACATTTGCAGGTTTGTTGGACAATTAGAAAAAAAAAAGTTTGTTTTTTTATTTATTTGCTCGTAAGGTTATAAAGCTTCTTCAAACTACAACTTCTACCCTCAAACTAAGTGTTTATAAACTAGCTTATATTTTTTGAAACTACAACTACCTCCCCTGTTGCCGAATAACTTCGAAAACGTTAATATAAATTTTACTAAAAGTCATTAAATAAACCCTATAATAAAACGCAATATTACAACTTCTTTGCAGGTTTGTGTTTGGTTCGATAATAAATAAACAATGTTAATAAAATGTTGAAATTGTTGCTAATTGATGTTGAGATTTTAGCTAAATTGCAACTACAATTTACTTGGAATTATTGTTGCTAAACGTTGTTTGAGTTTTTTAGCTAAACTAAAACTACAATCTACTTGGAAACATAGAAGAGAGTATATGTCTTTGTCATTGTTGAACATTCCTAACTTATCATATTTTCTTTGGTATTCATATATGAAGATGGATATGATTTTATTCATACTTCTCGCTCTTTCCCTCCTGCCAATTCACAAAGGAAACCAAGGCAAACAAAGCAACAGCCCTTTTACAAATAAGTTTTCCAGTGGCTGTCAACTTATTGCATGATAAGAAAATCATGCATATTGCCTTATCCATTCCCCATACAGTCTTTAAGAATTTTCCCTGGCACAGAACGTCGAATACAAAGGAATTAGTTGTCTCCCTGACTAGACAGTAGTCACTATTGTAAGTTCTCCCACTTTTATTTTAAGAATTTTTCTTTTTACTTTTCTAAAATGTGTGACGACTCGATCCGCTTTTAATAATAAATATCGATTATACGATAAAAATCACGATTACTGCCAACCCGTCTGACACTTTCAAACGTTCAACTCTCAACCAGGAAGACACTGACACGATTTCTTACGTGTATACGCAAGTGCACGGTGAAGTAATATAGGGGTGGTATTTCAACCCCGAGTTATCGAATCCCACGAGGACAGATAGTAGGTTTATTGTTAATTAGAGATTAAATCTAAAGAGTGTAATTGAAATAACAGGAGGAAAGTTGTTGATTTGAGAAGTTGTCACCCCCAATCAAGTGACTATATTAAACTAACTAAAAGACAATATTTTTAGATATTTATAATTAAACAAGGTTTGATTAAATAAGAAGAAAGACTAGGCGATATATGGATCACCTAGGGCAGTAGACAATTCCGGATATTGCTTTGAAACATGTAATATGGAATATGCTCTTGATCACGTTTAAATACTTACAATCTCCTTTCAGTCTCATGTAAGCCTATGCTAGATTCAATAGTCGTCATCTTTCGATCCATAAACTATATCACCTAACAAGCATTAAGGATAATTCTACGTTTTGATCCAAACTCTAACATTTCGCCTTTCGGTCCATCATGATACGGGATTGCTAGCAATCCTAGATTCACAAGCTAATTAATCTTCACTTGTCAGTCCATCGATCTTTCACCAAGTAGATACCCTAGTTCATGACGCTAATGTAGCATAAAATTAAGAACAAGATTACTAGAAGATGCAACTTCAATGTTACTTTAAGCTAGAATAACATGATATGTATAGAAACATCTCATATGATCATTCATATCCTACCAAGCACGTATCAATAGTACAAGTTCAACAATCCATCAAACGAGATAAAATCAATCCATCACATGAATCCATAAGCACGAATCAATCCACATATTCGGAAAACTTGTCTAACAAAGCCCTAGGCTCTCCATAGAGCCTAGAAAATAAAACTACTCAAATAATCTGAAAATAGAAGCTAACAAGTTCATAGTATTGAGAAACGATAGAAAAGATAGGAGGGATAGTCAAACTCGTGACGAAATTCGCGTTCCGGCAACTCCGGCGTGGTTCTCCATGTCCCTCGTGCTCCCTAGCCTTCCTCCCTCTTCTCCAGCAGCCTCCCGTATCTTCTTAGGTCAGAGAATGCGTTCCCAAGGGTCTGGGCACGATTTTTAATGTAATTTGGCCGAAACTGCACTTCAGCCTATCCAATTTGTAATTCCCAGACAGAATTATTTGCTAATCTTGCGCGGGCTGTATCTCCCTCATACGGACTCGTATTCGGGCCTACCATATATCGTTGGAAAGCTACGTATGTCTACTTTCCAATGCCGAAGGACTTGCTCCGAAATCCTTTGTAGTTTTTCTTGAGCAAAGAAAATAGTGCAGGCTGGTCCTGTGTGACTTTTCCAACTTTGCTTCGTTTTTGCGTCTCCTTTTCTCCTCTTCATCTAGCTCCATACCAAGCATCTCCAAGCCCCTCATAAGCTCCATTGCCCCTATTTTACCTGAGAAACACAACAAATACTACCCGTGCAATTATCATAGCAAATATGAGAGAAAACATGCGCAAATAAGCTAGAAACACAACTTTTCACTCTTAGGCTTATAAATCGTCAAATTCACATATTTGTGAAAATATAACATATAAAATCATGTGAAATAAGCCTAATACAAGTAATATGGAAGTATCATAATAACTCCTAACATAGAGTTATCAGACACACATTCCACCAGACAACATTTTTAATCGAATTTCTGAATGCTGGTACGTGACTAAAATTCACTAAAAACTGATATTTTTATAAATATCTCGCAAAAATATTAACTTACAACAAATCGCTAAAAATAGCTAAAAATGACATTTGTAAAGTTCACACCGAAAATATATTCATAGATATACTAGAAATGTAGAAGAGTTGAATAATATGTTTTCAATACCTCATCAAGTGTAACCTCGACGGAAGCACATATTAAGCAATGAAGATGCCCACTTAGATTTCGCTGTCCACCAAGATCAAGCCATGTTTGAACCAGACTTTTGCTCCAAACAAAAACTCTGCGAGGCCCACTAGAGAGTTGAAGAAATTAACATCAAACTATAACCTCTTTACAAAACTGGGTAAAAATATCCATTTATGAAAAACCCACCCCAACAAAGTTCAAAATAAAAAGAACAGCCAATTCATGGCTCAATTGGTTGGAAGCAAAAATTTTTTTTATATGTTATTTCTCCCTCCTAAACAAGACTCTTAAAGGAGAGTGGAGGTCTAAAAAGAACACAATTTCCCTCATTTCAACTAACACAAAAAATCAACTTTCATCCCCATTTCTCTGTTTTTTCTTCCTCCCCCCCCCCCCCCCCCCACCGCCTTTTCTTTCTTTCCTGGTAAATCATGTATGATGACTAAGCAATCAAAGTTTAATTGTTGGATGTTTTTAACAAATTAATGTTGGTATTCATATAACCAGTGTCTGACACATGGAAAATCCAACTCTAAATTATATTACTCTAGAACAAATAGCCTACAAAACTTCTCAAACTACAATATAACCACCGTATTTCTTTAATAGAAGGAATTGTCACGCACAAACCACACTCGACACTTGTGACTCATTATTTAATGTGCATAAGTAATAGTATGCATTTCACACATTAACCCACAAGTAAGTTCTTAATTACATTCGCACATAGTTTCACCAAAATTGAGTTCACATGCTAAATTCAGGCTTTACGTGAAATTCTCGAATATAGTTGTATTTTTTGTATAACAAGCTGCACAGTTTTCCGGAGTCTTACAGAATGTTTCTTCTAAATACAATATTTTATTTTTTTGAACTGATACAGTACTCAATTTACAAATGGTAGAGGTGTGGCCAAATTTATGTCGAACAAAATAAGAATGTTGGAATTACAAATTCCGAAAACATGCCTCTTGCATTACGACATGTCAAAATAAACTATTATAGACCTTCTGTGATACATCAATCCAATAGCATTTTTGGCAACTAATGGTTAACTTAATTAGTCATGATTAGGTAATTTTTTGTATGGCCTCACCCACTGCATGGTGTAATAACCATCAATAACTAAAAAGATAATCAAGACAATCCTATTTTAGTCTACTCCAATATTTTATATTTCACATAGTTGGTCAAGTCATCCTCCTTAGAGAAATATACATACATATTTTGCATTACACATACCCAGTGTAAATAATTTCTTAGAACGAACATGAATGAGACAGTTAGTTAATGATTTTATTTATATTACACAAACACACAGGTAGTGTGAATATCTCAGTTCATGCTAATTACATTCCAATGTTGATCGAATGATATGTTTTTGCTTCAATTTCTCACATATGTTATGTGGTCATGTTGATTATTCACAAATGACACTTCTCTAGAAAGAGAAAAAAGACTCTCGAGTGCGCGTGTAAGGCATGTACGTATCTAACTCTTGGTGGTGTGAAATCCAATTATTCAAAGAAATTATACACATGTAAAATTGATTTAATACCTCATAAAAATGATTTACTTACCACGCACATTCAACGTGACGAATTTGGGAGCTCAATATGGAATATTGTGCTCAAATAGGCATATAGTCTCTTCTGTTAGACTGCTTTAACCAAAAAATGCAATGTTCCATTTGGTAGTAGTAGTAGTATTTTTGTGATTAAAAGGCGCCGATAGACCCGTTTAGTTATAATATTATTAACAAACTTATCCACAAACCTATCTTCGATTGTTTTTTTTTTTGTTTTTTGTTCAAGTTTTAATTTTTTTTTCTAGTGGCGCAACATGGACGGGCCAGAGTTCGAATAACTCGAAGTGAGGCTGATTTAAAACAGGTCTTGAGCACATGGTGTTACTTGTTAGTAATGTGGACGCAAATTCTCAACTCGATTTTTAATTAAGGTCAGGCTCGACATCAAGACTAGCCTGAATTGTCTTATTTGTATAAATGAAATCTACAAAAACTAGTATACTACATACGTATTTACATAATTATATAACATATTTGATAAATCCACTTATCATATTAGTTATATTTTTATTTTTCTCTTGAATATCTGAAATGGTTCGCTTAACATCGTGGTTATAATAGTTACTATTGGGGTCAATTACTAATCAGCCACTTCCAGTTTGGGGATAATAATCCATTTATCATCCCGAGTTTCAAATTTCACTTAATTTTGTTATTGATTGATTGCAATCAACAACTGGGATAATTTATGTCTGAAAAAATTCATTAGTTAATGGTTATTGAGGGGAAAAGTAGTCCACTCACAAAATATACGAACACGAAAGAACACGGTGACCTCCACCATTGTAGCACCAGCATCGACTCCACCACAACTCAGACATTATTTCTTGGTATAGTTTGGGTCCAAATCAGCAATAAAAAGATCAAGTTTTGGAGTTCCTCTCATTCTCATCCAATTGAGTGTTGTTTTCCTAACATCGTGGTGCAGAGTCCATTAGGAATATTTTTAAAAAAAATATGTACTCACAATGACATGTTTTTTTTTCTAATTATGAACCAGGTGACCTTCCGGTTAAATTTTACATTTCCAATTAGATTCATGGGAGAAGACATTTGCAATATCATGGGAGAACATTTATGTTATTGCATTATCAAAATCAATAATTCGCTTGTGAAAACATAAGACTCAAAGAAAAGTCAGTTGAAGTTATGTTGTAAGTAATGCAATAAACATAAAATATTAGATTCAAAGTACACACATTAGGCATACCTATTATCGATTTTAGTCGTATTCGAATCGTGAACTGCTTGAATCACAAAAGTTTTGATGGAGTCAGATTTAGCTGAAAGTGGAATTCAAGAAGCAAGTATGGGTGAGCTCATGAAATTAACATTTCTCACTGCCCATTTGTTTGGTTTTAGGCAAACGCAGCGGATATAACAAAAATCTTTGTCAAAAATCCACCAAGGACCATGTGAATGAGCATAATCTAATGATTAGAGATTTACCTCGGTCGAATGACTGGTTACGATCACTTGCGCAGAAAAGGAACGACGCCTCTACGTTATCCACATGAACGGATCTGCACTGGACTTCCTCTTCTACGGTGCTAGCCTGCTGGAGGAAGAATGACGATTTTGTCTCACAATATTGATGAGCTTTTATGGCTGGACTCACTCTCCTAGATGTGGGCTGCTAGAGGGGGCGACACTAAGTGTAGCCGAAACCCTATGAGAGAAAAACTCATTTTCTCTCTTGTCTCTCACGTGTATATTTTTGTAGAGAATTCTCACAACCTATGGTTCTATTAATAAGGATGAGTGGAACATCCCCCAAATTACACGGCCGTTCAGGCCGCATGTTTGGAGAGATGTCTCCGCCCTAGGTGATGAACCTCATTGGAAACGGAGCAGGATCGCCCGGTTGATAGTTAGTACAATCACGAATAACCAAATATTATTTATTATATATTCGGGATAAACCAGTGGCATTGTCTGAAAGGTAAAAGTACATTAATTTACAAAGAGAAATACATGGTGAAGTTCTGAGCAGCTTCATATCCTAGCCAGCGGTGTCGTGAACGTCTCCCACCTTGAGTTATGACATGCGGTTTTTAAACGGCAAAAACTGACGTAGTTTTGAAGAAAATGATTAGCAAACGGCTGAATAAGCTAACACCCATAGCAAGTAAACTGATCATTGACATGAATGAAAGAGTTCGCTAATAATTATTAGAAATCTGTGGGGATTACATAACTGTTGTTTGCTGTGTCAAACTACGACTCTACGAGTTTATAAATTTTGATTATATATACACAAAACGAAACTTTTCTTAACTTATTGTAGTACTACCAAATGACCCTTTCCCGTGGGGCACTTATAATATATCACTTTACTCACCCGTGGCCATAAGGAAATTATAAAATATATATTATTTGACTGATATTTAATTGCTTCAGATAAGTTTTGATATTAAATTTATATCAAATTATTTTGTTTATGTTAATAAACAATTAATAATTTTTTAGGTAAAGACACGTTCTTTTAGATCTAAGATACATTTCAAGAAAAAGTTATCCAAGATAAAATATGATTTTGAAATAGTTAGTCAGATGAAAGAGAGATTTTAAGATATAACATAATGTTGTAACTTATACATTTTAACTAATTTGTCTTTTAATAATGTATCTAATAAAGAAGAATTGAAGATCAACGGATCAAAATGACTTGAGATATTTCTTAAGATTGAATGGCTAGAATGTTGCAGTTGACTTTTTTTTGGAGGGAAACACCTAACTTATATATGATATAGTTTGAATGGCTAGAATAGTTAATTTTTAACGCGTGTACGACCACCGCGAGTTTTAGTGTGTGTGCTACACCAAATCATCATAGCTACTGGTGTGCCAACCACACCCTAACCTTTTCCCAACATCATCTTCTTCAAAAACAACTTCTCCTTCGGAGATTTTTCTCACCGCCACAATCATTTGATCCACTTAACTTTGGAGAACAACTCCATCAAGAAAGCTTCCCTATTTAATCTACCTTTCACCATCATCATCATCATTAGTTCATCACCACCATCGCCTCCATCATCTTCACCACCGTGAACACCAAACACTCTTGGCAAAGAAGAACCCACCACCACCCTCATCTCTCTCTTTCTCAGTGGTGGAGCCAGGATTTTGGTTAAGGGGGGGGGGGGGGGGTAAAAAAAATTGAAAGGAGAGGGTATATATTTTTAATGAATAAAAAGTTATGCTAGTTTAGTAAATACCATGGTCTCCAAAAATGCATGCTTGTGCCAAGAATCGAACACTCTCCAAAAATGCATGATTGTGCCAAGAAACGAACACAAGAACCAATGTATAACAAACCACACTACTAACCACTGGTCTAAGGTACGACATGGGTTCTACATGGGCGTAATTCTATATATATAAAAAAAATGCGGTGCTTTTTTTGTCAAAAAATAACATGCTTGTGCTAAGAATCGAACTCAGGACCTATTTCTTGCAAACAAAACTGCTAACCACTGGACCACGGTACCGATTGTGAAGTAATTGGGGGGGGGGGGCACACGTATATATTTTATATTGTCCCAACTAAGAAAATTAAAAATATAGGGGAATCCTAGTGTTTCCGGGGAAGTTAGGGGGGCATGGGCCCCCCCTACATGGCTCCGCCCCTGCTTTTTCTCCTTCTCTATCTCTATTTTCTTTCTCTCTACTATCGAACAGGGACAGCAACAGCAGCTGCAGCGCCACAGCAGCCGTCGGCGCTGCTTCCGTCGGAGACCGCCGAGAGAGTCACCACCACCACTTTCATCTCTCTCTATCTCTATCCGCCCTCTGTTCGAGCTCTTAGGAGCAAAAAGAAGAAGCCTGAACGTAAACAGAAACCAAAACAAAGGCAGAGACAACCTTTCGCCGCCGCGACCTCCATGGAAACTGGCGAAGAGGTCGGCCAACCACCAACTGAACACCACCCCTCTTTCCCTCTTTGTATCTCTCTCGTTTCCCCTCACTGTAGCGACCAGGAGAGAGGGAGAAGAAGGAGAAAACATCTGCTACAAATCCGCTGTAACAGATAAGCACCGCCGTCGCCGTTGGCCATTACAACCGGCTAAAAGTGGGTCAAGCACCACCGGTACTACCCACTCCTCCAAAAAAATTCCAATTAAACTCCATAGAGTCCGAATAAGCTCTAGAAGTGTTCAGCTGAGGCCAAGAACGCCCGGAGAAGCTCCGGTCGAGCTCCAACTCCGACGCCGCCGTTCGGTCACTTGACCCGATTAGTTTCTTGGCCATTTCTTGCCATTCTTGGCCTAGGTATGCTCTAAATCTCGTCTTGATTTCATTTAACAATCAAATTCGTATCTTGAATGCTCAAATCCGTGTTTAGTTTGATGAATTTGATGTTCATGTTAAGGGGGGTTAAAGTGTTTTTTATCTAAACTGATTATAGTGTGATGGAGGGGTAGCTGTTTATATTTATGAGAACTTAGTGGGTAGTTATTGTCTCTTAATAGAACTGCCATGTGAGTAGGTGGAGGTTACTGCTGACTTTTAAAGTAAACTTGGGGGATTTAGTTGTTGTTTATCCAAACGTTATATTATACGCAAAAATAAAAATGTTATTTTTGGATTAAAAATATTTTCTAAAAATAATAGTTTTTGTCCCGGTCCCGGAAAAGTGATTCGCGTGTCGAAATATTATACGAGCCGCTCGTTAAAAAATAAACTAGTAGTATTTTATTAAAAACTAAACAAACGTTGCTTTTAATCGTTTAACGTTCAATTCGGTTGTGCAAATACTTGTAAAAGATGACTTTTGCTAGCTTAAAAACATCGTTACGTCGTGTACTCGTGTCAATTATTTAGAAGTGCTTTTTCTTAAAAATCCGATATCGTTTAGTTGTTAATTCTAATATTTTTTTAGATAAAAATATAAACTAATATTAGTTTTACTAATATTTTATAAAAAATAACTCCTATAAATAATATGACTTTTGACACATAAAATTTAATAATTCTTCAAATATACACTCGTTGTTTAATAATTTTGCTAATAAGAAAATATAACTAAATAAAGAAACGTTGAAAAATTAATACGCGAACTTCGGACTAGTTTAAGATTTATTAATAAGACTAGTAGAGCTATACAAAGAGTTGTGACGATTTGGAAGTTCCGATTTGTAGGTGACGGACCCGTAAACAACAACTATGACTAGGACGATCTGACGTTACGGAATCGAGGTAAGTAAATATGCCTTGCCTAGCGTAGCCTAGCGTGCTTAGCTCATGTTCGTGTCAGCTTATGATTTTTAACATTCGTCTCAAAATATAGTTTTGAGTTACATGTTTTGTTTGTGATTTCTTTACATGTTAAACAAGTTGCTTTGTCTTGAACTGTCACAAGAATAATGTTAATTCATAAATAATGTAAAGTGGAAAGAGTTGCCCGGGGATCGTTATATTCGCTATTCTATAAGATTGATAGTGGCTGACTATGTTCACCCGACCCGTTTATTTCAACCCGGTCGCATCCTGCCGGGTCGCTCCAGTACTCACATCTCTGTTCGCGAGTAGTCTTAGAGCGGTGCTGGCACTTAAGGTCTTGAATGCGTCGTGATAGTAGATCTTCCCCGTATCAACAAAGTTAATTTTCTCCGAGAACAAGAACATGAAAGAAGAGAATATTGGGATATTATTCCCCGTTTCAAGGTCTCGAAGGAAGAATTTGAAAGGTTGAGAAGCTTAATGCTGGGTTTGTACATTGTTTACTCTTTTAAGAATTATTTCATCTTATTACTGTTTTAAGAATAAATTATGCATCGTCATCTGTTTACGAGGTATGGTATTTATCTACTCAGCATTTCACAGCTGACTTTAGAAACTGAGGTTCTCGTTTTCTTTCCCACCACATGATTAGAAGAAGAAGACTATGGTATGGCCGGGTACGAGACTCATAGAAGAGGTCTTTTCGCGGGTTGTAAGGTAGTACGAATAATGTAAGATTAATGTGTAATAGAGACGTATGAAGACTTGATAAGTACTGCAATGTTTAATATTATGTAATAGAAATGTTGGGATGTTGTGCTTTCAATTTTCCGCCGGTTACTTTGAGATTCGGCCTCCCCGTCTCGTCCGAGTCGGATAAAGGGGTCGTTGCAATAGTTATTTAGTTAGCCTCAATAATAATATAAATCAGTTAATACAAATGTAATTATATAAATAATAATGTATAGGTTAAGGACAGGGGGTTCCCTCAAAGTATCAGATTTAACATTTTGTACCCTTAAAGTTTCTGAAATGACAAAAGCACCCCCAAGAACACACATATGTATCTTCTTCTTTAACCCACTAAATCATCTCATGATTCTTCAAATATAAGATTACCCATGCTATTTTGATTGTCCAGAACTCTAATTCAATTCGAAACATGTTGATTCAAGCCCAAAATTGGTAAAAGCTATTACCGAATGAGGGAGAAATAGCTCGCCGAAAAAATGGAGCTCCGGCGGTAAGGGACTGGTCTTGGGTCCCTCTAGGTTCGGTCGGACCCCTATGGACGTGGGGGAATCACCGGAAGGGAATAAGATGAGCGGGGGAGGCCGGCGGGTGGGTTCCCGTCGGTCGGGCATCCGGGCCTGATTCGGTGGTGGCCTTTGCCACCGCTGCAACTTTTGCTGCTTCTGCTCTGTTTCGCGACCAGAGAGGAGGGGAGAGAGACGAGGACAGAGAGAAGAGGCCAAGAGAGAGAGATGGCTGGTGGTGGAGGTGGATGTCGGTGCTGGTGTTTGTGGAAGTGACGAGGATGGTTTCTAGCAACCATACCAATAGAAGCTGAAGAGGTTATGAAATTCCCCAATTTTTATGCTAGTGTGAAACTGGTAATTTTCGATAGTTGTGGCTAATTTTATCAATTCAAAAGCTTTTGGGGTTAATTTGTCATTTTCTAAAACTTAGAGGCCGAATCGATATTTTTTTTAAAAGTTCAGTCCCAGAAAATATTTCCGCAAAGCTTGTTAAATTTTGTCCTTCTATTTTCTAATTTTTATTTTCTATTAACTTTAGCTATGAATTTATTTAAAAGTTATTTTCTTAGAGTTAACATGTTGGTATGTGTGACACCCATTTTATGGTCTCGACTTCACATACTTCATCCACACAGTATAATTCTCTTCTACATCCCCTTCCTCCCTCACCTGCACAACATCACTGAACTCCCCCTCCTTCGGCAACAACTCCCTCAATGCCCTCAACTTTCACCCAAGTCCTCTCATTTCGACAACGGGCATAAACCCAAAATCGTTCCTTTCTAAATTTCTCACCTGCAAAATCACACACTCAGAATTTCACCGTCGCCTACCAATTCCCGGACAAAACAGAAACACTCTCCGCCGCCAGCAACAACGGCGAAATCCCCAACGTTCGCCCAGTTCTCGGACCCTCAGCGCCGGCCTTAGCATCGATCGTGCAGAGCCTTTGAAACCGAACCAAATCCCCGAGCAGTTCCCGACGGACACCCATGCGTCCTCGCCGCCGTTCGCCGCTTCCTTCGTCGCCGTCAGCCGACCTCTTCTCCGTCAATTTCCCTCGCCAATCTTCCCTACAAATTTTCAAGTCGGGTCAGTCCCTGTTTCTGCATATATATGTAGTTATTTATATCCCTTTTTTTTGATAGAAAAGGCCACAATTATATTAAAGCAAAACTGGGTTGATCACTCCCACTACTAAGATCATTACAGAACTGCACCAAAGAAACATCAATCTCTCCTAACACCCTATTACATTTGACCCACTCAACTAGCTTATGTGCTCTGGCATTTAACTCTCTGGGTACATAATTAATTGAACTGGAGAACTCTTTTAGCAAAACTGAACAGGCAGAGGCTCTGGTCCTCCAATTCCAACGGCTAGCAACATTGTTTTTGATTGCATTTACTGTCACTTGAGCATCAGTTTCCACAGAAGCCTTAATCCAACCTTTCTCTTGGATCTTTTGCACTGCTAGCTCCACAGCAACCATCTCACATTCCATAACATTTGCTTCCTCACCAATAGTAGCTGCTGCAAATATAACCTTCCTAGTCCAGTCTGAAACAGTAATTCCTGCAATGAAACCATTCTCAATAATCCCCCCATCACAATTAATTTTTAGCAAGCCCTCTGTAGGGGGGCACCATTCGTTGTTTCTTGGGACTTTCAAGCTTTCCTTTTGTACAGGCATACCCTCTTCATCTGTTAACCTCCAATTTTGCTCAGCCCATCTATTTTCAATATCAACACACAGCTTATTCCAACTGAATTTATGGGCCTCAAACTTGACAGCATTCCTAGCTAACCAGATCTTTTCCAAGATGATAGCACATTTGGCTTTCAAACCTTCCTTGTCCTCTGAATTTTTGACCAACTCAGAGTCAGGACTATAGAAATACTTAATCCAGTCAATCAGATCCCAAAATGGCATTTTCTCAACATGGATAGCACAGAATAGCCACCAGATTCTACAAGTGAGGGGGCATTGGAAGAAAACATGAAATCCACAATCACTTTTATCTTGGAAGAATTGACACAAGTCCCCACCTTCAGTACTTAGGTTACTATGCAGAGGGATGGGCAAGCAACCACTCACAATTCTCCACACAAAGAATTTTAATCTATTATGCATTTTGCTTTTCCAAATCCAATTCCAGTTGAAGTCAGTACCTTGTTGAGTAGAATTGAGCTGGAACTTATAGGATTCCTTAGTACTCACCACACTTTTAGTAGCAATCTTCCAAGCCCAGCTATCAGACACTGGACTCTGTGGTACTCTGATTTTCTGTATAGCTATCCTTTCTTCCATGGTGAACCATCTATTAAGCAACATAGTGTTCCAATCTTTGGTATCCCAATCAATCAGCTCAGCAACCCTTTTAGGAGCTCTCCAAACATCATCAGGTGGCTGGGGTTTAGCTAATTCCAAATTGGGAACCCAAGGGTCTTCCCAAATCTTGATATCCACACCATTTCCAACCACTTTGTAAGCTTGCTTATCAAAAATCCTTCTAGCTTTAACCATCCCTTTCCAAAAGAAAGAGTCAGAAGACTTACTTTCAACATGTTCAAAGTCAATGGTATGGCAGTACTTCTTGGTGAGCTGTGAAACCCAGAAAGTGTCTTCTTTACACCATAGTTTCCATGCCAATTTTGAGAGTAAGGCCATATTGTGCAGCCCTAACTTCCTAACACCAATACCTCCATGGACCTTAGGATAGCACATTAAATCCCACCTCTTAAAATGCCTTTTCCTCTTCTCCTTGTTACTGCCCCACCAAAAATTAGCACACACTTTATCCATCTTATCATGCATTGTACTAGGAAGCAAATACACTGACATGGCATAAGAAGCTTGTGAGCTTAAAACACTGGATATCATCACCTGTCTACCACCATAGGAGAGGAGTTTTGATTTCCACCCATCCACTCTTCTATCCATCTTATCTAAAGCACTCTGGAAATCTTTGTTTTTGGACTTGGAGAAGAACATAGGCAGTCCTAAATAAATACCCTTCTTGTCACCTTTTCTGAGTTGTAATAGACATCTAATGTCCCTTTTCACTTGCTTTGGAGTATTGTTACTGAAGAAGATTGAAGTTTTAGATCTATTTATTTTCTGTCCTGAGCATTCAGTATACAACTTGAGGCAAAGATCAAGATGAGTAGCTTCTGCAAGATTTGCTCTTCCCAAGATCACCAAATCATCAGCATACATCAGATGTTCAATAGGATCACACCTTCTTCCCAGCTTCAGCCCTTTAATCATACCTTCATTTAGAGCAAAGTTGAGAATTCTGGACAAAACATCCGCACATAAAATGAAAAGAGTGGGAGATAATGGATCTCCTTGTCTAATGCCACAAGAAGGAATAATCTTCCCCACTGGGCTGCCATTTATGAGGATAGAAAAGGAGACAGTGCTGATGCAGGTCTTGATCAGTTCTACAAATTTGGAGGGAAATCATATCCATTTGAGAACATTAATCACTAAATCCCACTCTAGCCTATCATAGGCTTTCTCCATATCAATTTTTTAAGGCCATCAAACCTTGTTTGCCTTTCTTCTTGCTTATAGTGTTCAAACTCTCATGCATCAAAATAACATTTTCTTGGATGTTCCTCCCCTTCACAAAAGCTGCTTGTTTTGGGCTAATAATCTCAGGTAATAGGGGGGAAATCCTTGAAGCTAAAATCTTGGCAATCACCTTATACACTGTGTTACAAAGACTTATAGGTCTGAATTGATTAACCTTATCTGCACCTTGACATTTAGGAATCAGGGTAATAAAAGTGGAGTTGAGTTCTCCATTAAGCTCTCCAGTTTGAAAGAAAGCCTGCACCACTTCACAGAACTCTTTACCCACCTCTTTCCAGAAAGTTTTGAAAAAACCAACTGGGAGACCATCAGGCCCAGGAGTTTTGAAACTACTCATAGAAAAAAGGGTGTTATATATCTCCTCATCAGTAGGAATTTGACACATATCCCTTGTAGCTTGCTCCTCTAGTTTATGTGGATACAACTCTTCCAACCATTCATGACATTGATGACTCTGAGAAGTAAACAGTGCAGAATAGTAATCAGTGAATTCCTTACCAATCTGTGAGAAGGTACTTGCACAAGACCCATCTGATCTCATAATTGTGAGGATGGTATTTCTTTGTCCCCTTATAACTGCTGAAGTATGGAAGAACTTGGTGTTGGCATCACCATCTTTTAGCCACATGACCCTTGACTTCTGTCTCCACATAACTTCCTGCCTCTTTAACAATTCTCTTAATCTGCTCTTGAGCCCTTCTTCTTCATACACAGTGTCCACCCTACCTTGCTGTTGGATTTCCAGAAGCCTGTCTTGTGTCTCTTTAATGGCAAAATTTAAATTGCCAAACACCTCCTTATTCCACACTTTAAAAGCTTTACTCATACCCCTGACATTTTGATTCCATGAGCACATAATATTTGAGGCTCTATTATTCCTCCAATTTGAAGCAATCACATCTCTGCAGGATCTATCCCTCAACCACATTGCCTCAAATCTAAATGGTTTGTATCTACTCATCCTTTTGTGATTAGTGTCCAAAATGATTGGCAAATGATCCGAGACAGAAGCTACATGATTAATTGTAATAGCCTTAGGGAATAATCCCCTCCACTCAATATCACATAAACACCTATCCAATATTTCTTTGATGATTCTACCTTTATGCCAGCCATTACACCAAGTGTACTTGGGTCCACAAAAACCAGTATCCACTAATCCCAGATCCTGAATTAGTTTGCTCAAACCTTTCTTAGAAGAGCTCCCAACCAGTCTTCCTCCCATTTTGTCATCTTGATTAATAACTTCATTCATGTCGCCAATAATAGCCATAGGTAGGCAACAAGACTGGTAAATATATGCAATGCGTTCCCACAATGTATTTCTCTCCACATTGTTGCACGGGGCATAAACACAGTTTAGAAGCCAAGGATCTTTACTAGCAGAACCATAGAACAAGATGGATATAAGACTTTGATCACTGTACACCACTTCACACAAATCACTCTCTTTCCAGAAGAAGCATATACCACCACTCTTCCCAACAGGATCCACACAAACACAATGCAAAAAACCAAACCTTTCAAAATTTTTTTGGTATTTTCGTGAATTTTCCTTAGTTTCCGAGAGGAAGAACCATTGCAACTCCTCCTTTATTATAAGGGACTTCACTTGTCGAATTGTCGAGGTCTGTCCCAACCCTCGAAAATTCCACGCACATCCTCTCATTTGAGGTTGGGGGGCGTGGTAAGGCCCGCCTCCTCAGCCACAGTAGTTGAATTACCCTTGCTCCCGCTCTGTTCATTAGTCCTCTGTCTTCTGAATATTCCATCGCTACCCCTTCTGTAGAAATCTCTAGCTGGTAATACCCTCTGCTTAATATACTCCTCTTTGGTCTCCGGGTCTTCTTCTACTTAATCAATGATTTCCATTTCCACTCGTTCCACTGCAATTGGGAACCCATCCGGACCAATCTGTTTCTTGTATATCGCATAATTCGCTGGTCGGAATTCTCTATTGAGCTGAATCTTTCTATGGACATCATCCGCTAACGTTTTATTAATAATTAGAGCTCTTGTCTCCCGTGCAAAATCCGTCGCATCAAACTTCTCTGACGCAGATTCTTCCCAAGCTCTCTTTCTACCCCATCTCTGGGTTCTCTCACCCACATCTCTTTCTTTCTCACTTTCATCAAGAACCCTAATTTTTTGGTGCGAGCTCCCCAATTTGTCTCCTAGATCTTCTAAATCTTCTAAATCTTCTGTCCATTGTTTCAAAACGTTTGTGGGCTTACCAGAATGGGCCTTGGCTTGTTTAAGAAATTGATTCAAACTATTAAAGGCCGCAATTCCCCCCAGCACTTGCAACGGGCCTTCCTTCATAGTGTCCAAGATCTCTTGTGTTGTTGGGCCTTCATAACCTTGTAGAACTTGGGCCGGGTTTGGGGGTCCAATAACCCTAAAGAAATCGGGTAAGATAGCATCTTCTGGAATTGTCTGTTTGCCTCCCCTATTCTCTAATTCACCTGCCTCGAGAACGAATCTCTGACGTGGATTTAGAAAAATCCAGCCGTTATTCGTACAAAACCAGCCATCCTTTCTCTTTAGTCCGTACATATCAATCATATCACCAAGGACAGGTGTCCCCATTCCATACGGCGCGTCTATTGATGAGTCACCCGTATCAAACAGCCCACGCGTCTTAGTTCCACGCGCCCCTCTTCCTGCATCCATCTCCGACTGCGAGGACTAGCCGCCTTCCTTACCATTTCTTCCGGCGAGATTACCACTCGTCGATCTGAAACTCGTCTGCTCTTCCAGTTGGATCCTCGGTCTTCCATTACTTGCTTCTTCTCCTTTACTACTGGGGCTATTGATCACAATTTTGGGGTGGAATCTTCTCTGCTCTCCCACCCTTAGATGCGGTCCATAGCCATTATCTAGTGAATCCTTCTGCTTCAGAAATTTACATTCAACTTTTTCATGCCCAACTCTGCCACACCTGTAACAATATTCACCCAATTTCTCATATTGAAATTGGATCCAGAGTGGACTGCTACTCTTCCTCTTCATAAAAAACCCTTGTGGGAGGGGATTTGTGATATCAATTGAAACCCTAACTCGGAGAAACGGTCTGATTATTACCTCCTCCTCTCTTCCAGCATCTACATCTTCAACTTCTCCGATCTGGGCTCCTACTTCCTCAGCGTTCTTGCGTGTCATCTTCTCTTGTGGTAGATTCCTAATTTGAACCCAGAATGGCGATCTCCTGAAAAGGAGTTTTGACGGCTCTGTTTTCGGTTCGAATCTTCTCAGGATCATAAGGTGGTTACGCACCATCCATGGAGATCCATCCCATATACGGTTACAATCGTCCTTATCATCAAAGAGAAACAGGAATATGTTATCACCCTTAGCAGTGATTTTGACCTCCCCTTTTATTCTCCAGATCGATTTGAAAAGACCAGTCACCGACTGGATACGTTCTTCTCTTTTTGAGATGATTTTTCCGAAGAAACATCTTTCGGGGAAACCCTCATATGAAGGATCTGAATCTAAATCCAGAACAAGTGGGGTTTGCTAGGCTTCCTCCCCAGGAGGAGGGTTGAGCATTCTATGGTTACTTTGGATAGTGTTCATGATAGGGGGGGGAGAGATGAAGCAAAGAATTAGGGCAAAAATGAACCAGAAAATGGCAAGGGGAATAGAAGAGGTGGGTAGCTGACAAAGGACGCAGCTAAAGAAATCAAGCAGAGAGCTCGTCGGAGTTTCGCCTGAAACAGAGCACCAAAAGGCACTACCACTACTCTAGATAAGACAAAATAGATGAGAGAAAACCTCTCTCTAGATTCTCTCACTAGGAATTTTCGATGGCATTGCCACCTTCTTCATTGTCGTCTCTTGTCTGTCTCGTTTCTCTCTCCACATCTTCCTGTAGTTATTTATATCCCACTTATTATTTTGGAGCAGTGTACTATATGTTGTAATATGAGTATCTCGACCTTTTATACACAATCTCGCCATTTCTAATATAAGAGGTTTTATAAAATTTAAAATCTAATGTTTATTATTACTAATGTCACTAGAATGAATTTTCTTTCCAGTTAAACCCATACTTCTCGAATTTCGATTCTCACAGCTTGTAGTAGCAAAAAATTATATTTTCAGTTACGCACTATATACTTTATTTATTTTATTTTATTTTATTTTATTTTATTTTAACCCTTCAATAACAAATCGTTTGTAAGCGAATTAGACGCCTGAACTCACTCTGTCGACTAGTAATATGTGAGTAAACATTTTTGTTGGATACGCTATCTTTTAACTGGGTTAATATAAGGGCATTTTTATGAGATTAAAATGTGAACTTGTTCTATTAGTAATGTTACGACAACAAATTTTCCCAAGTGTAATAATACTTTTCTTACTTGCGTTTCATACAACTTGTAGTAACCTAAAGTTATATCTTTCCATTACGCGCTATATAAACTATTTATTTTAGTTTATTAATACTTAGTATGATAATTTACTTTATAGGCAAAATTAAACGCCTAACTTTACTTTGTCAATTTCGAACATATCACTTAAAGCATATATGATATATTGCGTAAACTTGTGTCAATTAAATGTGTTGTTGACTAGAAATTTATAACTTGTAGGAAACAGTTTCGTAGACGTGGGGTTTATTTACGATTAGGAGCTACTCCTCGTGTTTTGCGGATTTACTCCGAGGTAAGTTAATATGCCAAGTCTGGTGTGCCTACCATTTCCTTCGTGTCATACTTGTTTCTTTCACTGCCAAATTATGTTTTTTTAAGACATTGATGTTTTACGTGCTTTACTGTTTTCAAACTCTGTGTTTTTGGAAACCAATCTTGTACTCTCACATGAATATAAAATGCACCATACCTTAAAGCGGAAACAGTTGTACGGGGAATCTGATTACTCTATTCTTGGCTTCGGCTGTCTGTGGGTGAGCCTAGCAGACTTATTTATTTATTTAGCCCAATTGCCATTTTGCCCTGGGCGTCCCTATTTACTACTCTCTTGGGACAAAAGTTTCCCTCGTACGGGGTGTCGACACTATTTAGTGGACTAGGGGATTATATTTTGGATTCTGATTGGTGTCCCGTTACAACATAATGAATTGGATCTTTCATAATGATTGGCATCTTACTATTTTGATGATTATGTCATGGATCACATTTTGGTGGAAAATCCTATCAAATTGGCCACTGTTGATTATCTGAAATTTATCCTTGAAATACATGAGAAATATTTGAATAACTTCCGCCGTAAAATATTGTCGAAGAGCATGCTTTTATCTTCTTATCAAATGTTTCCCTCATAAACTGTTTACATGCTTGGGTGTTAGTTTACTCAGCGTTCGCTGACGTTTGGAAAAATCATCGTCTGCTTTTGCGCTTTTGAAAACCCACAAGTTTGGATGCTTGGAACGTTGGGGAGCGTGGATCGCGACTTGCATAGTTCGGCTAGAACTTTAGCATCTGATAACACTTAGTCAATATTTATTTCCCTTTCACAAATGTTCGTTATGCCTGGTTTGAGGCAAAGTTTGGGGGTTAGTTTGACTCATGTAATAAGTAAATATTCTACTGATTTGAATTGGTTGCTTGTTTTGATTTCGCCTTGCATTCTGAGAGTAATATCTTGGATTGCGGAATAACACCGACTCGATTTCCAGCTTATGGAAGTTGGGGGTGTTACATGTTACCTCAGAAAAAAGCACAATCTACATTTACTTTGACTTGACCAACACTGGGCTTCTCCCAACACACCAAGACTGGTTTAGTCATCAAAGCACCGGGATTTAACAAATAAACTTTCTCCACAAATTTAACCTGCTGCAGAATAGCTACTACAGGAGCACTAGGCATTTTAAAATTAACTTCATGAAGAGTTTTATTGTGCCTGAACCATATTTGAGCAGCAACATCAATGAAGATCATTGACCACTCCATACTACTATACACACCCAGATCACTTCTCTTTAGACTCAAAGCAATCCACTCTTGCAAAGAACATTCAAAGAACTCCTCCCATTTCTCAGACACCACCATTTCTTTTCCAAATTTGAGAAGTCCAAGCACAATCTCTTATAGCATGTAGAAAAGACTCATGATATTGATGACATAATAAACATAAAGGAGTAGGAATAATACCTCTAAGAGCCTTCAATTTCCGGGTACATAATCTATCATGCAGCACAAGCCATAGAAAACTCCTCCACCTCTGATAACCTCTAATCTTCCACACTTGCTTCCACAAATGACAATTTTTACTATCAGAGTCCTTCTTAGTTAATTCCTTGTAGGCAGAAGACACAGAGTAATTCCCAGAGCCTTCTCCCTGACAAACACAACATCTTCAGAGTCACTTTCATCCTCAGACATAGTCACAAGATGTAATAAATCAATAACATGAACTCGAAGCCTGTGACTGAGCAAAGTGAAATCCCAACCAACACCAGGAATCCAAAGATCATTGACAGTGCACAATAACTCTTCATCACCAATTGTGGTGGTAGCCAAATTCACTAAACTAAATTTACCAAGCCATTGATCAACCCAAAATAAAGATTTATTTCCATTTTTAATCAATTTACCAGCACCAGACTTCATAGATTCCATAGCTGCAAAAATCTTCTTCCAGCTCCTAGAATGATAAGATTTAGGAGTATTAGTACCATACTTCTTGGATATCACAGATGAAAGAATAGAAGAAGAATTCTTCTTTACTCTCCACCCCACCTTTGCCAACATGGCGGAGTTAAACAACCTCAAGTTCTTTAGCCCCAAACCACCATTAGCCTTGTCTTGTTGTAATTTTTCCCAACCAATCAAATGGAGCTTAGATTTCTCAATAGTGCCACCCCACAATAAATGCTTACAGGCTCTATCTACTTCTTCTAAAGTAGCCACATGCAACATTGTAGATTGCATGACATAGCAAGGAATGGCTTGAAGAACAGTCTTCACCTTTATGGGTCTACCAGCTAAAGAAGGTTGAGAAGCCACCCATCCTGACAATTTAGCTCTCACCTTGTCAACTATAAATTGAAAATCAGAATTTCTACAAGAATTATGTAACAAATGTACCCCTAGATGTTTTCAGATTAGTGGTGAGACCAATCCCAGAGATACCACTAAGATATTTAGCCACACTCTTCTCTACACATTCAGCCACAAAAATCTTTGACTTCTGAAGATTCACAGATTGACCTGTAATACTGCAGAAATCAGCAAGCACCTCAGTCATAACCCTTACCTGCTTCTGAGTTGCTTCACCAGACAGAATAAGATCATCTGCAAAGAACAGATGAGTCACTGCTAAGCCTCCTCTAGAGCACTTCACCCCTTTCCAATCATGACTATCCACAGTTGCTTGAATTTCTTGAGCCAAGACTTCCATTGTTAAGAGAAACAAGAAGGGAGAGATTGGGTCACCCTGTCTCAGACCCCTCTTTGGAGCAAATTCCTCTAATGTTTCTCCATTCCACAAAACTTGCGGTGGATGTGACAGATTCCATAATCAGAGAGATCCAATTAGGAGGTAGACCAATCTGCAGCATAATAGAATGAAGCAAACTCCACCTAACCTTATCATAGGCTTTTGCTAGGTCAATATATATAGCAAGACCTCCTTTCTTACTCTTCATAGTCTTCAAGGAGTGTAATACCTCTTGAGCCACAATCAGATTATCACTAGGTAATCTCCCTTGTAAAAAAACTAAACTGATTAGGGTGTATAGGTCTCTGCATTATAGGCCTTAACCTGTGAGTTAGAAGCTTAGTAATGAGTTTAAGAGACACATTACATAAGCTGATTGGCCTAAGTTGAGAAAGAGAGATATGGTTCTCTACTTTAGGAATGAGTGCAAGCAAAGTAAGGTTTAACTTGCTAACCAGCTTACCAGACACTATAGCAGAATTAACCAAATCAAAAAGAGAACCCTTCACAGTCTCCCAATACCTCTGATAAAACCCTGAGGGAAAGCCATCAGCACCAGGACTCTTAAGAGCTCCCATGGAGAACAGAACGTTCTTCACTTCTTGGAGAGTTACCTTAGAAGTAAGAGAGAGAACCTCTCAGGAGTAAGAACACCACCCATCCAGTTAAACACATAACCATTCTGCTGTTCATCACTATACAACTGCTTGAAGTACCTAGTAACTTCCCTTTTTAACTGTCCCGCGTCATCACACCAGCTGCCATCACTAAGTTTGATTTAACGATTTTATTCTTCCTTCTTCTAACCACTGTTGTCAAATGGAAGAAATTTGTATTTCCATCCCCCAACAAAAGCTTATTAACTCTAGACTTTTGATACCAAAAGATCTCTTCCTGAGCTAACACAGTACTCAACATCTCTTGTACTTCAGCTTCTAATGAAGAAGGAAAGGGTGGACCTTAATAGCCAAGGCCCTATGTAGCCCTTCAAGTCTAGCCAAAATTCTTCTCTTCCTCCAAACAATGTTCCCAAAAATGTCCTTATTCCACTTCTTAATGTCTATAGTAATATCTTCCACAGCTTGAACCAAATGGATCTCCTTATTCCATTTTTCATCAACCAATACTCTAAATCTGTCATCAGTAAACCAGGCAGCCTCCATCCTGAAAGGTCTCAACTCTATATTAATCTTCACATTCTGTTCCAGCTCAATAATCAAAGGGTGATGATCAGAACTAACCTTAACCCCATTCTTAACAATAGCTTCAGGAAAAAGCATCCTCCATTGTTGATTACAGACTGCTCTATCAATCCTCTGACAGATTCTAGAGCTAATACCATGAGAATTTGTCGAGGTGAAAGTAGGCCCCTGAAACCCCATGTCTATAAGAGAACAAGCATTAAAACAATCAAGCATTTTCTCACAGCTTCTGGAATCAACTGGTCTACCACCTCTCTTCTTACTAGCAGCTGCTACTTGATTGAAATCACCAGCCACTAACCATAGAAGAGACAAACCAACAACCATCTTCCTCAAATAACTCCACAAATCATCCCTAGAGTAAGGAACATGGCTTGCATACACAGCCGAGAACAACCATGAAGGCTGATTACACCTTCCAATAAGTCCAATTAAAACTTGATTAGTGGAAGAGATAAACTGAACATCAACTTCAGCACTCTTCCAAAATAACCAAATGCCACCAAAAAACCCCCGAGCTTCTACCACTTCTACTTTATCAAACAAAGTCCAATGACAAATAGGAGTAGAATGATGACTAGCAACCCTCGGTTCCACAAGGACCGTCACAGACGGATTATGAATCCTGCAAATCTCTACCAGTGAATTCACTGTATCTCCATTACCCACTCCTCTACAATTTCATGTAAGAATCTTCATTGGAAAAGCAAAGTGATTAGTGTCCTTTAACAAACTCATCTGCTCCATTGACAGAGCCCCAGTATTGGCCATCTCCAGAATTGTCTGGACTAGCATTCTGGTCCGCAACGGTAACGCCAACCTCATGTCCGGCACTCCGTCCTGATCTGAAAGGGTTGAGAAGAATCTTTGGAGCGAAAACTCCACCAAATCTATGTGCGGACCAACTAGGGTTTTCACAGGACGCATCCCTTCTGAAATTAGGGGAAAAACCACCTCGCCCATCTCTAGGTGCTTGATCAACACTCTTTGATCCCCCATGTCCAACAATTACCCCAGAAATTGGAGGAAGATTTGAATCAGTCGCTGAAAGGGGATGTCGATTCAACAAATTAGGGTTAGATTTCCCCAAATCCGTAAACGGTTTCGTAATACCCTTACCTTTACTCTTTTGCCCCCGCCACGTGTCATCTTTTGATTGCTACGTTAACTCTCCGCTGACTCACCAGGGTGAAATCCCGTGTGATCCGGCGCACCAACTGAGTCCTCATCTGCCAACGCATTAAACTGCGAACCGTCCAAACCCAATCCGCCAGCTGGCATCGTGACCGCCTCATTCGCCACGTCATTCGTCTTCTCCGATGAGTTATGCGGTTTTCCTTCCGCAACACGACGGCGACGTTGAGCTATCATCCATTTTCCGAACTGTAGATCCGGCACCTTACGGAGAGCCTCGTCATTCCTCATCGATGAATCTCCATCCCTTCCTTCAGCCGGAACTAGCTTTGACGGCACCGTCGATGCAGAAGAACAAAATTCCCCACGATAACCATATGTTCCACACGCAAAGCATATCAGATTCAATCCTTCATACTCAATATGAATTTTCATTCCATTTACCAGATCGCCGGCAAAAGACTCTTGCTTATATCTACTTCCACACAAACTCGCTCGTATTTACCACGCGCCGCCACCAAAGTAATTTTATCAACACGAATCGACTTTCCGAACAACGATCCAAGCCCTAACAGTGTGTCTTCATCAAAATACTCCACCGAAATTCCCTCAGACGAATCCAAACTGAAGTGATCACTTGATTTTCTCCAAACGGATCAAAATCAGGAATCCACCTCTGTACTGTAAGGTAGTTCCCTCTGATCATCCAAGGACCATCCAGCAAAACATGATCGTAGTCCTCTTTACAGTAAAACCGTACACAGTAATAACCATTTCCAAAATCAGTTAACTCAAATCCTCTTTATAGCTTACATTGAGCCTTCAATCTATCAAATACAAAGCCAAACTCTGGATCCTTACCAAGTACACGAACAATTAAAGCTCGGCTCCATGGCTGATGTAGCTTCTTCAGTGCTGAGCCTTCAATTCGCACCTAAATTCGTCCCTCTGCATCAATTTCTGATGAAAATCCCGACAACGTTCCTGAAGCTTCAAACAAATTCCGGCTAGAATCGTCGACGTAGATCCCGACCACGGGAGTCCCCAGAGTCTCCAAGAACTTTCGCCCTTCCTTCCCAACCTCGCCGCCTAACATCGAACTAGAAGGGACGAAGCGACGCTTAGAATTCGGAGATTTAGATCTATCCAACACCACCGGCATAGATGCCGGTGATGGAGAAGAAGCAGGAGCTTGAAACGAAAATTCAAAATCCATTGGAAACGTGAGTTGAGAGCATTTCTAGAGAGAGAAAGTAATTTGAAGATTCTCTTAGATTGTATTGTTGTTTTTTTTAGTCTAGGAAAAACGGTGTAGTCTAAATTACATAAAAAAATATATTAAGGACTAAACATGATAAAAGGTAATTATCTGAGCTACAAGAGTACATGGGGTGATAGTGTATTTTGTTCAAATAATAGGGATGTTAGACTCATTATTCCAAAACTGAGAGGTGGGCACGTCTTTTACTATTATATCCATCTAAAAGTGAAAAAAGAGAGGAAGAAAATGTTCCTCCAACCAATCCGCATCAAATTAATAAAGCACAACTTCACTCAGTTGCGTAGGGCTTTTTTCTCTGCTTCCGATCGTCTGTGGTTCTCATCTTCTTCTCCAGCCGCCATGGACGCCGCGCAGGAAGCTCGCAACCGTGAGTCTCTCCGCCACACCCTCAGCAACACTCTCGAGCGCCGCCTCTTCTACATACCGTCCTTCAAAATCTACGGCGGCGTCGCCGGCCTCTACGACTACGGCCCTCCTGGCTGCGCCGTCAAGTCCAATGTCCTCGCCTTCTGGCGTCAGGTCACTCCTCTTCAATAGTTTCGGTTCAATTTCGTCTCCTGTTAGTGTAACTCATGTCTTTGAAATCCGTATTAGTCGTGTATTCGATATATCGATGACTAGGGGATTGCCCGTACCCGGGGGCACTACCCGAAAAGGAGGAGAATATGAAAATGGCGTCCCCGGTAATTTTATATTATATCCAATTATCCATCAAGTCACGTTTTTGCACACTTTTGATAATTACGTAAATTAGTTAAACCATGCTGTTTTACAAAATAGATGGTAAAAATTACAATTGTTCATGAATAATACTCACTTATGCATAGAACTGCTATATTGGAAGTGCTGTTTCTGCATTTTGCGTGTCATGCGGGTGAAAAACACTATTCTTTTTAAAACATTGCTTGTTTAAGAGCATTGTATGTAGATTTTTTTTTGTTTAGTTGAACTTGTTGTTAAAATGTCGGCAATTGTTGGTGGATTTTTGCTATTTCAAAACGAGAAGGAGTTATAATTACATTAATTGTAGCGTTAAATTTGGACACAAACACGAAAGGGGTTCCTCAGTTGGATTTCTCTTTTACATATGGAGTATCTCACAACATAGACTTGCCACTTAGAGACTTATTCACTTGACTGACGCTTCCTTTTACGCCGGGCTTTTTTGAGGAGTCTCATTGGGAAGAAGACGAGGCAGGCTTGTTCGATATATCGATGATGTTTTACTTAGAAAAAAATGCAATTGTTCTGGAATAATAATACTCACTTATGCGTAGAACTGCTATATTGGAAGTGCTGTGTCTGCATTTTGCTTGTCATGCTGGTGAAAACACTATTATTCTTAAAACATTGCTTGTTTAAGAGCATTGTCTGTAGATTTTTTTGTTTAGTTGAACTTGTTATTAAAATGTCGGCAATTGTTGGTTGTGGTTGATTTTGCTATTTCGAAACAAAAAGGAGTTGGAGTCCCGTTCTCACGAACTCGTGTTCATCGATACTATAATGAGAACGTGATGTGGCAACCTCACAGCCACAAATTTCTTTTTATTAGTGAACGAGAAATCACACGCGCATATTCTTTTAAGATTTAGAGTCCTAATAAATGTGTATCTATTTCATTAATGAAATGAAATGTGTGGTTGTGAGGATGCCACGTCACGTGCCCATGATAGTATCAATGAACACGAGTTCGTGAGAACGGGACTTACTTACATTTTGACAAAGGTTAATTGTATTGTGTTATTTGGACACGAACACGAAAGGGGTTCCTCAGTTGGATTTCTCTTTTACATATGGAATATCTCACATTGCCACTTAGACTTATTCACTTGACTGATGCTTCCTTTCACGCCGGGCTTTTTTGAGGAGTCTCATTGGAAAGAAGAAGAGGCAGGCTTGTCCATTCGGGAGAGAATATTTGCCTTGTCAGACCTAAAACAATGTAAATAACAATCAAACACAACCAGAACGTACATACAACCCGTAATTCTCCCTTATTATGCAAACCTCAACTCATGCTTTTAAATTGGTGGTGCATATCCCTTACTACAAGCCCTATTACACTGTCCCATCATGACAGTAATCTGTCAGCAATACCGTCCCTTCATTCGTCCAAAAAGCGAGTTCTGAATTGTACTTCTCTCAACTTCTGGTGTCTGAAGCGGAGGTCTACACGGGTGAATTATAGGTCAGGAAACCTTGCCTTGATCAGGATTCGTCATGCTCCGGTCAGTGATGTGAATGACAATACCTACGGCCTACCACTCAAGTGTACTGTATTATAAATTGAAGGGTTTGCAGATTATTAGTGGATTTCCACATTTTTTCTCGGTACACAGCGTAGAGAAGGTTAGGCTGTCGATTCATGAAGGTATTTACAGATGCAAAGACAAATTCTGAAGCGTATGAATGGCAATGCTGGCATTCAGCTTCAGTTGTTCAGTCGTCGGTGCACGTCTAGGCGTCAATGGTCTCTTTGGCTACTTTCAAAACATTTGACACAAGGATTTACTACGGAATGTCTTTCCATCAGTTGTTGTCACACTGCAGGTGGTTCAAACTGTTGGTGCATTCGGTGAATCCAACTCGACCTTGAGGAGGCCGCGATTTTAAAACTGTGGCTCGCTGATTAAGCCGGATTCTCCCCATATTACAGGGGTCATTTCAGCATGTAAGAACTCGATTCTTACTGGCGAGAGCTATCAGGTTGGCCAATTTTGATGATCTTTCAGTGCCATCAAATTGGCTTCATATATTTTTTGGCTCCATATTCGGTAGGCAAATTAGTGTCTGGTCCTTAGGAGAGTACAGGTCTTTGCATTGGTAGGGTTCCTATCCTTTCAAGTTCAGTTCAGAGCAGGTCATTTAGGTTAGGGACAGAAGATGGTAAGTTTCTCTATAACATGACTGTTTCTGAGATTGGTGGAAGTGCACAATATTTCTGGTTTCTCTTACTTAATTGGTAATCTTGTTTGATCAAGCTCTATGCTCTAGTTCAGATATTAGTAACCGGTAATACTTTTATTACGAAAAGGCAGCTTCAGTTTGTTTTCTAAGTTTATTTTGTTGGGGGGGGGGGGGGTTCGCTTTCCCACATATTTGGGATCACATTGAGCCAAAAGGTCAGAAGTTCAGTCAAGACATGGTGGACAGTTTGTTTATGATGTTGAAGGGTGGGTTACATAGCATGTCATTAGTATCTACAGTGGTGTCAATTGGAAGCTAAACTACCATTGAGCAAAAGCAGCTATGGTTTGCAAGGTTTATTAATCAACAAAGCTAGTGAAGGATAAATCACTTTGGAGATGGACAAGGTTCACTCTTATTACTATATTCCCTTGTCTCCAAAATTCTAAATTCTTTGTCTGTGCTTGGTCCAGGCCCAAGCATGGGAACCTCCTTGAATGGTCAGGAGTTGGACTTGATGAATTCCGCCTTCATACCTGGGTCACTCCTTTTTCCATCTGTGGGACTAAAATCATTGTAGATTCACCTTCAACTCATAGAAAAAATGGATATGGGATGTCCTACCTACCTTGCCCGTTCGTTTTCCTGTAGCATGTATTACTTTGCCAACCAATTTTTAGAGGTTGTGGTTGTTGCAGAGCCATTAGACGGAAACATATCCCTTCATTAGGTTGAGTTTTGAATGGCCAAGACTGTTGGAATTGGTGCCCATTTGATGTTGGACTACCGAGTAGATTTGAGTTTCTTAGGTGATATCAGGTACATGGAGGTCTGAGCGAAGCTAACACATTGGTGTGGTTGGCCGATGTAGTAGTCTGTGCCCGTCAAATGCCGTGGAAGACGATTGCTTTTGGGCTTTGTGTGGAATCTACAGACCAGATAATTCACCAAAGATATGGGATGGTTTGAGCAACTAACTGACAGTTTCTAGGGTGCTTCGGTGCAGGCTGTGAGACGAGAGCAGTGATGTTTTTCAATGGTGTCCCCTTTTTTTTTTTTTTCCTCTTTCTCTTATGAGCCTAATTGGGTTCTTGAGTTTACTACTAGGTATGCATGGACATGACTTTTCTGTATTCTACTTTAAGGGGTAGATCTCGTGGATTTACTTCCATCAGGGCTGGTTGTTACATAATTTGGAGGAAGTCACCAGGAGTGTTGATCTTTTTGATCTGTGGTGATTGGCAGCAGTGTGTCTTGACTCTTGAGTCGAAACTTAATAACAGGAATTCTAAGGGCATCTCCAACCCATGTCATTTTCCCCCTTCCCCCCCTCACGGGTCCACCATTTCCCCCTTCCCCCTCCCCATCCCCAACCCATCCCATCCCCCAAACTACAACTCATCTCCAACCCATTTTCCCCTATCCATTTTAACCCGTGTGTGGGGAGGGGGAGGGTTATGTCCATGGGGAAATCCCCCTAACCATCCCACACCCAGTGCAAAATTTCTCCCCATAGCACCCCCTCATGGGGTTGGACTTGAACCGCATTTTTATACAGTTTTCCCCATCCCCCCCCCCCCCCCCCCCCCCCAAATGGGGTTGGAGATGCTCTAAGGTAAACCCTATAACACAGGAAAATTTAGCGATTTCGATTAGACATAGAGAGAGGATTGGGTATATCAAAGGAGGAGCGTGTGAGCGCATCGGAGTGGGAATTAAGCAACAGTAAACCCCTGTGGTCATTAGGCATTAGTATATTGGGGTATTGCCTTCACAGGCGTAGTTAATCTCCTTCGGGAAATGGACTCTATGTCTAGTAAGTAATTTACTCTGTTTCATTTATTTCTTTCGGGCTAAGTCCCATCTGCCTTATAGCTGTACATGGTAACTCCCTCTGAGATAGAATAGAGTGACAGTTGCAATGATAATAAAGAACAACAAAACGATGTGAGATTTGGCTTAGTCCTTTGATTACAGATTTCTCTACTCTTGCAAGTTAGGTGAGTAAACAGATTACTCCTTATTAATAAAATAAATAAAGATACAAATTTCACCTATTCCACTCACTTAGAGTATACCTACACAAGTGTCTAATTTAGACATTTTACAATTCACATTCAACAATAAATAGAAAAAGAAGACAGGTGAGTAGGTATACCTATTTGGAAACAGCAGCCTAATTAGCACTTTTTGTGATTACCAACAGGATTGGTAAAGATATCCCAGCGAGGCAAACTTTAACTCTTTTCTTCTTTTCCTGACGTAAATAACCCCTAGCACAAGTCCATGTAAATAAATAAAGATTGTGAATACCATTTCTTACAGAGAACATAGAAGATACGAAACCATATCTACATCTAGTGATATAGGTCTCACCGATTGGCCATAAACATCGCAAGGCTTATAAAGTGCTCGCCTAAGCAAAGTTCAACTCTGTGCCACACCTCCTCTTTAACTTATAAGCCAAGGAGGCTCACTTCCACACCTGTGCATGTTGGCACACTATAATGTTCCTACAAGGACCAACCTATTTGAAGAATATTTAGGAATGAAAGTGCATAGTTACGGGATGAAAGTACTCCTACTCGGAGGTTGAGGCCAGGCCCTTCATTTAAGGTACACAACAGGGCTTAGCGCTCAAGATCGACTAGGGAAAAGAGGGATTTTAAGGCCCCAGTGCATAAGTAAAGTAGGGTTGTTGAGACCTGATGCCTTTTTAGTTAGTAGATTTTGTTCCACTGTCGGTGCTTTGGGAGCAGCTCGGTAGGCTTTCATAATTTCATAAATGAAGATAAGGCCCCGGATGTTCAAAGTGAATTTTTACAATTTGCTCGGGAGATGCACTAGTGCCTTTCATAGAATTCCCAACACAGACTGGAAGTAGTTTGGCGAGAGCCAGCCTTGACCTATCCTAATAGTAATCCGTACGCACCTGTACTCAAATGCAAGTACCCAAGGCACTACACACTTAGTGGTGTCGCGGTTATGCGTCCAATTTTTGTACAAAGGGGCTTATCTTCAAATATCAGGTCAGTCCGCTTTCAAGTGATTACTCTACACCTATGTTACCACAAACGTGGTACGCTGCGGTACGTGGGACGGGAACGGGAAACACGATAGGTGCCGGTACGGGGTACGCTAGGGGTAGGCTTCTCCCGAACGATGTCCGTGACGAAATACAATTACTAGGAACAAGGAACACTATTTAGGAACAATTTCCCCACAGTTACCTAAAGAGTCCAACAATAACAATTTACGTAGTTTCATACTTACATTCTCAAATCCAGTTATTATGATAACATAACTTTGTGCAAATAAGTGCCACTGAAAACTAGTAATATAAACACGTCAATTATGTACTCACTTTACGAAACGTTCGGGTCGATGCTTTCAGTGTTTCGGGTCGAAAACGTACCACGTTTCGGTACGTACGACTCGGAACGAGAAACGCGGCTACTTTTACGTTTCTGGTAACATAGCTCTACACCACCCTGAGCAGGTGATTAGTACAAAGACTTTTCCTATCATGATACCAGCGAAACCTTAGTCAGGAGATACCGGGTTTGCCTTCATCGAGTGTTAAATTCTTCAATTATTGGGTACGTAATCATAATCAGTTACTTAAGATGTACTAAGGTATATGAAAGCAACAAATTTCTTTCCCAGGAACCGATTCTCTTCTTGATCATGTAGAACTTTTTTTATCCATCGCTCTGTTATTTACCCACCTAGAAGTTGATCTCAGGAAGACGGGATCTGAACTATAAAGTTACAACCTAAACCCTGCAACCACAAGAGAGGGACAAGAGGCCTAACGGTGAAGGCAGATGCCATTTGTAAAGTTTAAAGATACAGAGGTTTTAGTTCCTATCAATTACCACTCCAAAGTCTAACACCCCATAAACCTGGAAATTTTCAAAATTTCCGTTTCAAACCAATGAAAAATCAAACTACATTGTCTTCTACCTCTGTTTTCTAAATAAACTCGAAATTAACAGCGACCGGAAAATCTCCTGAAACATTTCACACAAGAGGATATGCCATTCGTCCTCCACAAATTCGTAGCGTGATGATTGTTTTTGCAGTTACTAAAGTTTAGAGAATATGCTAATGCCGTTGTGTTTTTTTTTGTTTCAGCATTTTGTTTTGGAAGAAAATATGTTGGAGGTGGACTGCCCGTGTGTGACGCCGGAGACTGTGCTGAAGGCATCAGGTCATGTTGATAAGTTCACAGACCTCATGGTTAAGGATGAAAAGACGGGTACATGTTACCGTGCTGATCACTTGCTCAAAGATTTTTGTAAGGAGAAGCTTGAGAAGGACCCAAAGATTACAAAAGAGAAGGCAGCAGAGTTTAAGCATGTCCTTGCTATTTTGGACGATCTCTCTTCTGATGAATTGGGTGCGAAAATCAAGGAATATGGTATTACTGCTCCTGATACCAAGAACCCTCTGTCAGATCCATACCCATTCAACTTGATGTTTCAGACCTCCATCGGTCCATCCGGGCTGAGTACTGGGTAAGATTATATTCTCAAGCTTTTATCTTCATCACATGCTGTGATTCTGTTATGGATCCATTTTCGAGTTTTCTTGTTAATGCTTACTACCATAATATGCTGCAGCTATATGCGCCCTGAGACAGCGCAAGGGATCTTCGTCAATTTCAAGGATCTGTACTACTATAATGGCAACAAGCTACCTTTTGCTGCTGCTCAAATCGGTCAAGCTTTTAGGAATGAGGTCTGAAGTTTTGAATTAATTTTCTTAAAGCTATTGTTAACATGCATAGATGGGTGTCTTATGTATGTTTGGTATAGCTTGGGCATCATTATTTTCGTTAGAAGCGAAAATTTATTTTGCATTGTGTCTTGAATCTATCTAAGACTAATGATTGATGGAGGGATGATAAATATGAGGGTAGGGGCGGGGGTGGAGGATGATTGACCTATTCCATCTTCGTCTTTGCCGCTTAAACTTTCTCTGTATCTCCATGTTTATCCCGACCAGCATTTCCTGCCAGAACCGTTAAGCAATAATGAAGCACGAATGACCTTATTCATAGAAAGAAGAAAAATCTGATGGAGATAGACAATTCTGGTAGGAATCAGTGAACACAGTACCTCTGAGGCTCTGATAATAAGCAAATAGCGAAAACAAAAAACAAAGGAATCGTTATACGAAGCAAACTGACAATTAAGATTCATAAAAAAAAACTGACAATTAAGCAAGTTTGACTGATTGACTTTTTTGATGTTACTAGGATTCCAGGCTCACACATATGCATGAAATTTTCACTCTGAAGAATAGTATTTGTTTGTTACGCTTCATATATTTCCAAAACAATTCATAGTGCAGTTATCATGGTTGGGCCTTGTCTCAATTATAGATCTGTTATAAAATAGTGAGATTTTTCTGATTTATGTGTTCGGACTTAATCCTTTGTTCAAGCAATTCATACTAGCGGGTTGTTACTAGAAGAACTAAAGGAGTAAACAGAAAGCAAGCAGCTGGATATGTGTGTTAGTAGGAGGAATACAAATGAACATGAATATGGTTGTTTTTGTACTAGAGAAACATTTACAAGATAAAAGGCTTTATATTATAGATAAGCTGTCTCGTACCACTTCAAATCACTGATTGTTGACACTGGGCCCGATAAAATTTTAAGCTTTGTAGAGGAAGATAATATTTTATGTTGGATAAAGCGTTTTGTTCGCATTGAAAATTTAAAAATGACAGCTTTATCTTCTATAAAATTACCCAAGTATGGATCTACAGTTTAAGTAGACGGGCTCTTCTTTTTTCTTAGTAATTTTAGGTTCTTCCATACTTATTGTTTCTAGTGCATGATGTTGTATGGCTGTTGAGCGTTTGTTTACATATTACAGATATCTCCTCGCCAAGGTCTCTTAAGAGTCCGCGAGTTTACATTGGCTGAAATAGAACATTTTGTGGATCCTGAGGACAAGTCCCATCCGAAATTTTCAGATGTTGCCAACTTAGAGTTCCTAATGTTCCCAAGGCAAGATCAAGTTTCTGGACAATCTGCAAGGGTAATTCGCCTCGGTGAAGCGGTTTCTGAGGTTGGTTGGACTTGCACAATTTTATGTCTGTGCCTTTCTTTGTCTCGAAAGCTTCATGTACCTAAGCTGACTCAATTCATCGTATTCTTTTTGGTTAGGGCGTCGTCAACAATGAAACACTGGGCTATTTTATTGGGAGGGTGTATTTGTTCTTGACTCGTCTTGGTATAGACAAAGAGCGGTTACGATTTCGACAACATCTCGCAAATGAGATGGCACACTATGCTGCAGACTGTTGGGACGCTGAAATCGAGAGCTCTTATGGCTGGATAGAGTGTGTTGGTATAGCTGATAGATCTGCATATGATCTGCGAGCTCACACAGTAAGAGTTTTACGATCTTTTAACAGTAAACTTTCTTGGACTACCTGCAAATGTATTTCATTCCATTTTATTGACTATGATGAAATAAAGCAGCCTGGTATGGAGTTATTTCATACATTAGCATATAAATTAACGTAAAGATTGGTTTTTACAAAGCTGAAACATAATTCCAGTGATAACTAGGACTTGTGTAAATTGCTATTCTAATTACTCTGGTGGGCTTTTTTTTCTGCTTCCATCTAGGACAAAAGTGGTGTGGCTCTTGTGGCAGCTGAAAAATATGCAGAACCAAAAGAAGTGGAGGTGACTATCTCCCTACGCGAGTATTATACTTGCCAGGCATTTATATCAATACTTATTATTTTTTATTTTTTGCTTTGTTTCAGAAACTTGTTATTTCTTCTGTTAAAAAGGAGGTTGGCCTTGCTTTTAAAGGTAACCAAAAGAAGGTGGTTGAAGCTTTAGAGGTATGGCTAATATTGTTTGGCTTGCATGGAATTAATAGAAATTTATTGCTGCTGATTCATTGCATTCAGTCATTCACCGTAATTGGCTATCTGCTACATTTTCTATTCAGGCAATGAACGAAAAGGAAGCTATGGAAATGAAAGCCAATTTAGAATCTAAAGGAGAGGTAGAGTTCCAGGTTTGTACATTGGGGAAAGATGTCACCATAAAGAAGAACATGGTGACAATATCCAAGGAGACAAAAAAGGAACACCAGAGGGTTTTCACACCTTCGGTAATTGAGCCATCTTTTGGTATTGGGAGGATAATTTACTGTCTCTATGAGCATTCCTTTTATACACGTCCAAGTAAAGGTGGGGATGAGCAGTTGAACGTGTTTCGTTTTCCTCCACTTGTTGCTCCAATCAAATGCACTGTATTCCCGTTGGTTCAGAATCAGCAGTTTGAGGACGTCGCCAAACGTATAGCCAAATCGTTAACCGCAGCTGGGATCTCATATAAGATTGACATAACAGGTTTGCGCCTTAAGTACTATATAAGTATGTCGATAGCGTGCTTTATCCCACTGTCTTTTTGATAAAGTTGAGCTGTGAAATCTTAGGCCTTATTGATATGATGAAGAACATTTTCTCGTAATAGTCGGCCCCTACTTGCATGGTTCTTTGTGAAGTTTGCCTACCTTTTCTTTTCTAAAATGCTCCACCATTTTGAACCCATGTAATCCATATGTTAAATTTAATTGCAAACATCATTGTAGGCATATCCTTAGTTCATGATAAAAGAACACACCATGTTTTTTTGAGTTACCACATATTATCATGCTTTGGGTACTGTGGCAACAAAATAAATAAGAAAATATTGATGCGGGAGCCAGACATATTGCATAAAATGATGTGGTGCGTCTGGATAAGATCAAGTAAAAAAATGAGAATTCAGAGATGCACATCTAGGGTTTGAAATTAGCGACTAGATAAATGAGTTGAAGGCTATTGGAGGTTGATTTATACGATTAATTAGATTGCTACTTTACTTGGGGGTCTAGTTTAAAATATCGGTCTGTAGAACCTAATTTCATGAACAATTGCCAATGCTTTTTAGATGTCCAGAGCTCCAGATCAACATTTGTTTGTCATTCCTCTCTTTCCAGCCCTCCAAAACCAGTGCATTTGTTGGGTTAATGCTGCCATCAGCATTCATTTTCAATTGTAAGCACCGGGTCAAACTCTCTAAAAGCTTCATGATGCAGTGCTTTGTTTTAGGATGATAGAGATACAAATATCAGTCTCTATATCCTAGTTTTCAAAGCACTTTTGTTTCTTGTTTTCTAAATCTGCCATAGTCACCAGAAAGATTTAACTCCAATGCAGATTATGGCATATAACATTTTAATTTTCTCTTCACATTGTCCTTGATCCAGACATCAATAGGGCTTGAATCTGGCATTGGATCCCAGGATTTCCTTCAACTTTTGCCATTTTTTGAAAGTTGTTGCGGTTTCTGAATAAATCAATTCGTCTTCAGCATAAAATGCACCCTAGGGCATAAATTACAGTTAGTGGAGGCATTAAGCACTTTTAGAAGAGAAATTTTCCTTGGCACAACCAGCCGAGTGACCAGAAGCCCTCATTTATTTTGTAATTGCACACTCCGTCCCAGCTAACGAGGTGGATTTCCCCTCATTTTCCGAGTAACCCCATAGAGAGTTTGTTGTAGATTTGATCAATCTTAATACAAACATTAATAGGGAACAGCTTTCATCTTTAAGCTGGGATGGAACCAGAAGCAGCTTGAAGAAGGGTAGCCTTGCTAGCTATATGGAGAAATGCTTGCCTTCCCTTCCCTTTCAGCCGGCTAGCTTTTTTTCATTTTATGAAAATAGTTTTTGGTCACACTATCACTGTGTGAAGGAGTTTCAAAATAGTTCCCGTGATTCCAAGTGAGGAACATCCCAAACCCTACTCATCTCTTTAGCCTAGACACTAGAAATGTTAGAGCATCTCTCCAGCAATAAAATCGTTAATTAGCTAAATGTTGACTAGTATAAATTGTAACTAACATGACTTCTCGTGTTTGCTCCAATAATGATATGTACTTTACATAACTTAGTAGGTCTTGAATTACAAAAATATATATTTATTAAATTAAGGCAGGACACAAAAAAATGAACTACCTACTTTCTAGCTAGCAACTAGTAGAGAGCATGATACATAATATGTAAAGTATCGAGTCATTGAACCAGCCTATTGGAGCTCGTTATTTCTTCTGGTTATGTAAATTATAACTAAACTAACTTTTTACCTAACCCACTGTAGATGAGCCAAGCAGCTTTGACTACCCTAAAATAATTGTTTGGCCCGAAGCGTCACCGTTTTTAAGCTGATAATCCATCTCATCATTACAATTAGCTATATTACCCATCAAATCGTCTGCATAATATATTTAAAACAGACTAGGACCAGTCAGAGAGAATTAGGCCAATCCACTCCTTCATCTGGACCTTTCCATGATCCCCCCCACCTATGTAGCACGATTGCAGGTGCTGGTTCGGGAACTGGGTGCGAGTGGTGCATTAGTGATACCATTATACTAATATAATAACGACAATAATAGGGATCATATTATAAACGAATAGAAATTCATACACACATTCGAAGTTACAAGGTTACTATATCGTATAATCTTTTCACGTAGTTTTTCTTAGCTGTGGAGATAGATGCACATTTCTTTGTTAAAGTCTAGTTGTATTGTATTTGGAAGACCTCTCAACTAAAACTATCAAAAATGACCCTGTCTTATCCACACAGCAACCGCAAAGCACCCACGAAGCACCCGAGCACCCATGAAGCACCCGGTGCGGGTGGGCGACCAATCAGAAGCACCCGTGCAACATAGGTTACCACCCCTGACAATTGGACAAAAGACAGTCTGCTACCCTGACCTTTGAACAAAAACACTTTGCACCCTTATAAGGGAATATTCCGTGGGCACTTAGCATCCTTCTGTCATGTTTCGTTAGAAAAGTGGGTGATATACTTTTTTCGGACCGTATTACCCTTGCGTGTTGTTTTGGACTTTTTTTTGCCTATTTTATCATCAAGGAATACCAAGAACATCCTCCAAAAAATATCAACAACACCAAAAATATCTTTTATTTTGAATCCAAAACATCAACAACACCAATAACAAATGAAGAACATCTTGGAGGATGAACAAAATTACTGAAAACCCAGCAAACCAACTGATTTACGCCTATAGTGTCATGTTTTTTGTGTTGATGTTCTTCGTGTTCTTAGTGTTGAAGAACACCAAGAACACGACATTAACATTTCAATACACGAACCAATTCCTCTTTCATCTTCATGAACCTTATTCAATGAAACCCAGAAAAAGTGGAAGGATTGAACCTGGAGAAGGATTCAGTATTTCACTGCCATGGAAGAAATTTAGTCACCTCTAATCCCTTAGTTTATCATTGTTCCCGAAACCAACCCATTCTTTTGATTCTCTGTACAAGAAGAAGCTAATCACCTCACTCTCTCCCTCCCTCTATAGCAAACAGGCAAAAACCGAAATCCACACAGAGAAAGGGTTCAATCAACCCTCTATCTGTCTCGCCAAGAACTCAGTCAAAGCAGAAATTGAGAATCAAACAGATGAAATCGCGGTAGTGGTGGTGGCAGCGTCTAGGGACGATCTGAAATTCGTCCAAAACCGACCCTTCGGACCTCCCTTTGAACCTCGTCGTGAAAGCTCCCACGTCGACAGAAAGAACCACAGATCGGCTTCCAACCTCCTCCACCGCCGCCATCTACTCTGTCTTCTCCCTCTCTGTGTCTGTCCTTCCCCATTTCTGGTTGTTGTTTCGCACGCCGAAGTTTCAAGCATGGGTGTCGGCTTCGGTTCTGATAATGGCTACAGTGGTTATTCTGTTAATTTTGGGGATAGATGTAGTAGGGATAGAGGATATTTGGTTTAGAGGGGTTGTTGGGATTTTGATTGTGGGTGTTAGTTTGCAGGGAGGGAGGTTGTGGAGTAAGTACATTGAGGTATCGATCTGAACTAGAAAGTTCATATCTTTGGATTGCTTATGTGTTCCCAGTAAGAGGGGAAGAGAGAAAGAAGGGAAGAGAGAGAGGGGGATTAGGTTTAGAAATGAGGTGAATAGGATTGAATGGGTAATATATATGGTGTAATTTTTATAACATTTTAGGGGTAAAGTAGTCTTTTCAAATGTGGTGTTAGTCAACGTTTGCTCCATCCAAAAAATAGGTGCAAACTGTCTTTGTTCAAACGTCACGGTAGCGAAGTATATTTTGTCCAATTCCGTCGGTGAGGCCACTTTTTAATATTTTTTTGACAATTTTGCCCCTGTTTCTGTGTGTCATGTTTTTGATTGTTTGGTGTTCATGTTCATGATGATTTTTGTATTCTTTTTCTTGGTGTTCTTGTTCATATACTTCACCACCATTATCACAACAAATCACCTACAATATAATCGAAATTGAAACTCATCGTTTATCATTCTAAATCAAGAAGCTTTTGGTGGAAAGAAGAACATCAAGCCTTTCAGACCCTCAGATCCACCACAAGAAATTGACCCTCAAACCCCACCCCACCCCACCCCACCAACACCAAGTGATCGAACACCATCAGAACCCACCATCAAAATCCAACCAAGAGTAATCAAACACTATTCAATTTTCACAAACATATGTAACAACAACCAGACCCATCCCGCACACTTGGATCTTCAAAAAGAGCATACAGTTCAACAAGGAGCCAGACCCACCCCCCCAATTATCTCCAAACCCACCTAAAATGTTTAGCTATTGAAACAACACCAACTAGGAGCTTCATCTGTATCTTTTGTTGACCAAGTCAAACAAGGATCTGTGAAAGGTCTTGTCCACGCCCCTCTACAAATCACACACCTCACACCCGAGTAGATGCACTAGATTATCCACCGACTTGGAACAAGCGAGCACCAAAGATGGTTTGAGACCAAATCCAAATGAAACTTACAGATTACCACAAGTATTACTCACAGATTACCAAAAAAGGGAATAAATGGAAACAAAAATAGAAGAACTGGTGCTAAGTTTTCCCCGACCTTAGGGTTGTATTGCACAATGCACATAGGGAAGAGCCAGCTTGTGGGGATAATTCAATTAGACCGGAAAACTTCCCTCACGTCCACGCGTGAATTAAGCTAGCATATGTGGTATTAATGGTTAGCGCCCTCTTAGCAAATGATGATAGATCCTCTAATGTTGACCGGTTAAATATATGATGAGATCAATTGTTTTTCTGGCTGATTCTCGTGCGTACCAGACAAGCAGACACGGTTAAATCCTTTTTCTTGGGTGTACCAAGTTCTTTTTTCTATATGGTTTACAACATTTATGGACTCTGGTCCATTCAATTGATTTTTCCTCATACGATTTTTCATTATCTTCATGTGATCCTTGTGTCAGGGTTTATTAGTTTTTCAGATGATACTCTGAATCACTCATTTTTTTGGTGGTATAATACCAATTAACATGTGTACAACATATTCCAGGTACATCTATAGGGAAGAGATACGCGAGAACTGATGAACTTGGTGTTCCTCTTGCCATTACGGTTGATTCAACCACTTCAGTGACCCTGAGGGAGAGGGACTCTAAGCAACAGATCCGTGTTGCTATCGACGAAGTGGCATCTGTTATCAAGGAGGTAACTGATGGTTCGAGCACATGGAGTGATGTGCTTGCCAAGTACCCGGCTCATTCATCTTCTGTAGCCGACGACCAAACCAGCGAAGTCACTGACAAATTTTCCGCACTAAAGTCAGAGTAGAAGACAGATCATTTTCTTACAGTATTATGAAGCCGTATTGGCAGGAATTTAGGCATGAATGAAAACTTCACTTTTTGAACAATAGAGACCACTCTAGTAACTTTGTTTAAGCACATCCTGCTAGGATATTTTCCTAGCATACTCGCGTTTTTATGAAACATGGTTATGTTTTCATCGGAGCGTTTGTATTGTAATCGAGCCACTTGGTTTGGTTTTGATGGAAATCTATATAACAAATCAGGACTGGTTGGATAAGCAATCCTAAAGGTATACAATGTCCTACCAAACAAAACTCAAGCATTCCAAACAGCAGACATTTTGGTTATCCCCATGCTTATCCTGAGAATAGTACCTAGGGGGGCACCTGGGACACAATCCATCTCTTCACTTTGCCTTACCAGTCCTCTTCCCACGCGTCCATCTCCATCTCTTTCTCTTCAGCGGCGTCTCCCTCTACAGTAGTGCGGAGGTTACTCATCCAGATTGGGTATCTTTTACCTGCATCAAATCTGCTATGCCTTAGCTCTAGGTCGCGGTCTTGGACAGAAGTATCTCCCACCTCTTTCACACGTAAACCAACAGAGCAGGTAAATTGGTAGGATTTTATGAAGTTTCTCTAGGTTGCAATATCATATCTTTTTGTCTGCCTATATATTTGAACATTTAGGGATATGATTTGAAGTTGCTTTGCTGAAAAAAGGAGTATAGTTTATAGTGTAACTTCCTTTAGCTAGAAAAGGATCATGATATTGTTTCAGAGCTAGGGGAGGCTTCTATTGAATCAATTGGGGCTTTGTTGCTGCCCCTTCTCTGAGCTTTATAGGATATTTACGATGTACAGTGGATGAAACTAGCGTGCAATTTCCAGTTCGGACCTCTCAACATCAGGTTGTTGAATCCATGTATTGTCCTTAGCTGTGTTCTCATTGTGTATTCTTATTCTAATTGAGCAGTCCAATTGCTGAATGTGAGGGTTCTTATTATGTGTTATGCAAATTCTAGATTCTGTATTTGTGGATGATCCTATTTCCAGGTAATCGCTCCTAATAAAACTATAATGACAATGATCATATAATTTAGTAGAGGTTTGAGATTTTGTATAGATTAGCTGTCGTGTTTTGTGCCACTTCATAGTTCTTCCCATCTCTTTGCTAATATTGCTTTTAAGTGAAATGAAGACGGGAAATTACGATGTCTCTTACGTTGGTTGGCATTAAACTTTTATCCCTCTCTTTTGCACTTCAGTATTTGAGCTTCAAATTTATCAAATTGCTTCTTTAGAGCCTTTAACTGTATCTAACTCTTTTTCTTTTTTTTTTTTTTGTGTGTGTGTGTGTGTGCGCGCGCGCGTGTGTGTTATACGTGGCGCATTCGAGCTCTCTCTCTTTTTCTTCGTGCTTAGTGTGTATATCTTTGTTCAGGTGTCATGGTTTCGATTATTACAATATTGTAGGAATCATCTTATCTCTATTAATCCTGCCTGCGCCTTCACTTACAATCGAGCTGGACGATTGGGTTCGGGGATGTAGTGGTCAGGCAGCTCTATTTGCATTAACTTTTTACTATTTTGCTAAAGCAACTGAGCCACTAATGTAACTGGGTTATTAGCTGACACTGTGCTAACCTTGCAACTATTTTCTTTCCTTCATTTCTTTTTGGTCAATCACTCTCAACTGTCAAACCCTCCCCATCTTAATAAACTGGTAATTTTTTCTCTTCTCGGCAAGGGTTTCAATCTATCTCAAATTTTCAATTACCGCGCATACAAATTTTAGAAATTCTCTCAGTAATAGCTATTTCTGAATGATTCAAATTGTTCTTTGGGTAGAAGAACTCCTATAATGACTTCAACTGGAGACATAAATTGTTTAGAATCCTATTCGTATCTATTCTTTGGCAAAATGTTTCAAAGATAATGGTTTGTACAACTTTGTGCTACAGAGACACCACTTTGTACATGGATACTCTATTAATCACATCTCAATTGCTACATCTGTAAGGGCTTAGGTTAAAATTAAAAGGGTTCTACTACTACTACCACGAAGTGAGGTTAAGAGTTAATTCAATTGGTGGTGCCTGAAGTGTAGCAGATGCCAAATTCATGGGTTTTCTTTCCAGTTGGGGTTTAATTGGCACTTCTAATGTGTAGTCGGATCACTACTATGGTGGTTTCACCAGGTCATATCAAGCTTAACATGATTATTAGATTGGTTTAATTTGTAATTATGTAAGTAACCACACAATCTTTAGTCTTGGCTTTGGCTTCACCTTTTCTCTTTAGCTCTCACTACATGCTCTTAGACTGAAGCAATTCTCACTCACTGTGTACTTACATTTATAGTATCGATATGGATCTCTTATGAACTGTGTCGCCACTCTTCTTTGCTGATCTTATTTGTCGAAGTGACACACCTTTGGTAATGGTAAGCCATCCTTAAATTATGTGGGTGAAGTTGTGAACCTTTGAAGCAAAGATGTCTTGCTCGTCTGACTTACATGGCATTTTCTTCATTGCTTCTCTGACTTCATTGTGTTTTTGTAGTCTAAATTCTCTTCACAATTACGAATTTGTGAGATTGATAAAATTTTACTGATAGATGAAAGAATCTGAAGCATGAAGGATACGGAAGATATTGTCATTCTCTTTCAGTGGGGAAGGAGAATAAAAGTTGGTAGATCTAGCTGTTATAGCTCCCTCTGAGGATGATTTATTACTTACTGTGTCTGATTATTGGGACAAGGATGCTGGTTGGTTGATGGAGGGTTTTGCTCACATGCTTCCTCCTGTTATTTTGGATCTTATACATACAGTTTCTTTGAGTAACAGTGACAATGTCAAGGATCAAGTGAACTGGCTGGGCTCTGAGTCTGGGAATTTCTCTGTGGCTTCTGCATATAGAGTCATAAGTAATGACAATGTTAATCCCTTCAATGACCCTGGGTGGAAAAGAATTTGGAAATGCAAAGGTTTTCAAAGATGGAAGTTTCTGTTATGGCTCGTTAGGCATGATAGATTGACAACTCAAGATTTGAAGAGGAAGAGAGGTATCATTCCTTCTGGTACTTGTCTTTTCGGTACTTATTCTATTGAAACCACTATTCATGCCATTAGATATTGTAGCTGGGTTCATGACCTCTGGATGAAGCTGGTTCATCCTACTTTCTGGGGTTATTTCTTTGATTTAAATGTGTCTGATTGGGTGGACAAAAACCTTTCTTCTTCTTGGGGAATGGTTGATCACATTGAGTGGCCTCTGATTTTCATCACTACTGTCAGCTTTGTGTGGCTTTGGCATAATTTCAGAATCCACAAAGAAGATTTCAACCCTCCTGCTGATATGGTTGGGTTCATTTTAAGCCAATGCAGAAGAGTTTCTCATGATTTGACCTTCTCCCCTTCTGCTATTTTGCCTAGACCTGTTTTGGTACACTGGATTGCCCCCTCTCCTGGTGTTCTTAAAGTGAATGTTGATTGTTCTTACAGACAAGAAGGCAAGTTTATTTGTATCAGTGCTATCTGTAGAGATTCTGCTGGTACCTGGGTTTGGGGTTTGCAAAGAAGGGTTATTGCTGGTTCTGTGCTGCAAGGAGAATTGTTAGCTTTGCTGGAAGGGTTGCTTGCTATTACTGAATTTGAAAATTCTAATTGTTTGGTGGAAAGTGACTCTTTGTCTGCTGTTGATTTGATCAAATCTGCCTCTGCTCAGCACCCTCACTGGAGTTTGATTTGCAGAATTAGAGACTTACTGGTGCAGTCCTCTAGTTCTTTGAGCCACATTTGGAGAGAGAAGAACTTGGTTGCTGATTTTTTAGCTGCTAGGTTTAATTTTGTTCATTTTGATAAGTGTTTTTTGTTTACTCCTCCTACAGAGTGCCTTGATCTTTTGCAGTTTGACTGTGATGGTCCTGGGACTGTTAGGATGGCTTTTTAGTGTGTAACACTCTTGGTTTTACCAAAAAAAAAAAAGGAGAATAAAAGTTTGATCAACGAGGGAGGAGAAAAGTTGGACGTGTATGAAAACTAGATGAATGTTTTCTTTTTTGTACAGAGACACGTTTCTCCATTAGCGAACACATATGTGGTAGGGTGAGGTTATTGATGTTTTTCCTTTTCCATTATGAGCTAAAACTGAATATATCATGGTCGCGTTCGGTGTCTTCAGGTTAAATATATAGTTTGACATGAAAACTTGGTTGTGCCCCCACGAGATACAAATCTCAATGGAGTTTGTGAATGTTGTTTTGCATCTTTTTTTTTTTCAATCTCAATTTGGTTTTGTGATCGAATTTCTTATCACCATATCTTAATTCATTAAATATAACTTACCTTTCTTCTGTGTTTTAGGTGATTGTACATAAAATGTGATTGATCAACGTATGCATGTACACATACAGTCGTTTAGATATCATTGGTTCTTACACTTTATAGAATTCGAACCGAATGATTTGGTAAACAAGTTATTTACGTGTGGATCATTGAGTCGTCAATATTGTGTAAAATGTGTTGTTTTCCGTTAAAACGAGCCCATTCGTCGTTTTTATTTAAAACCATAGTCACTCCAAAATAATTAGATGTAAAATGTTTCTATTTACGTGTTCATCCATTATTACACCCGACGAATAGTCAGTACTCAGTAGTCAGTACTGTGTCACCATTGTTTATATATATATATAGAACTTTTGACAGAAAACCCCCTCACAGTTTCGCTTTACTGACACTTACCTACATTCGGTATTAATTTTACCACTTATCATCTCTGCAGTTTATAAAATTGTGACATTTAGGTCCAATTATATAACGAATATTAATTGTCCGTTATTACTGGCCGTTAACCTCATTATTTTAGGTCAAATAAGTCTTTTCTTCTTTTTTCTTCTTCCTCTTCTCTGTCCACCTCCACCCTCGACCACAACCAGCCCACACCGCCACAAACATAGACACCAAACCAACCCCGCCACCACAACGACCACCACGACTTCCACCAATACAACCACAGCCACACCAGCACAACCACAGCCACCTCCCCTCCACCTCCACCTCCGCCTCCGCCAGCGAACCAACGACCACCACCATAGACCCACGCAAAAAGCCTACTACCTCAATTCCTCTTCTCCCTGCAAAAAAATATTCCCTAACACTTGCAGAGACGAACACCTCAATCAATTCGAGTAAACAAAAACTTCATAGCTCGGAATCGGGTAGGTTTCGTTTGTGCCCTAGTTCGGTGTTTGTCAAATTACTCCTTTCCTGTTGAAATTCATTCAAATTTATCACTTTCGTGTTGATACTGAGCTCGAGGCGAGCCCGGGAAGCGCAAGACAACCCTTAAAACGCCGGAAACCGTCGTGGTCGTCGGCTTTTGGCTGCCGACGGCTGGGGTTTTTTAGCAAGAACAGAGGAAAGAGAGAGAGACAGATCTGGTGGAAAGAACATAGGAGAGAGAGAGAGGTCTTGATGAGTTTGTGATTGGGTAAGTGGCAGCCGAGTAAAGAAGAGGGGAAGAAGAAGATGAACAAGAGGAGTGAGTTACAGAGAGTTGAGGGAGAACGTCCTGGAGTCGACCTCACCTTGTTGTTGGTCAAAAGATCGGGGAAGAAGAGAACAAATAAAAGGAGAAAAAAATAAAAAATAAAAACAAAGGCGAAAGACAATATTACCCTGTTTTAAAGTACTAAAATACTATATTGTCCTCACTTATCAAACGGAATTTGTGAGGAAACTAACGGTGTTAGTTAATTTGACTAAAGTGTCGCAATTTTACAAACTGCAGAGACGATAAGTGGTAAAACTAATACTGCATGTATCTAAGTGTCAGCGAAACGATACTGCAAGGGGGTTTTATGTCAAAAGTTCATATATGTATATATATATATATATATATATATATATATATTCCCTCAAATTTGCATGAGATTGGATTCATCAAATATGTTTCGAGTGTTGTCGTAGAAATCTGCATTCATTCCATATGTCCCATCAATTTTGAGCATAACGAACCGTGAGGAAGAGTAGTACCCTGAGAACACCGGGAATTCACTAGTGGTGAGAATAACTCAACAGTTTTGGAGCAGAGAAAGCAAAACTTGCTCAGAAGATGTAAGCTAGAATTTTTGAATAAGGGTGGACATAAATACAGAGTCCACTAGATCGATCAAATACCTATGGACTCAAGGCCGGCCCTATGGTAAAGCTGTTGGTGCGACCGCTTTAGGCCCCCGCGGGACCATCTTTAGCCATAGGCCATCTAACACCCTGCCTAGAGCCCAAGAGAGGGAGGGTCTCACAATTTTAGAGAGACTAAGGGATACGTTAGAAATGTTAGATTATCTTATTTTCTTTTCTTTTCAATTTATAACAATTGTACTCACATTCCAATTATCTCTTTTATTTGCATCGGTGCCATCCTCAAAAGATTTCCTATTCATACATGTCTTCTCCAAAAAAAACATTAATATTTCCTTAAAGTAACAATAATATTTTTCCATTTGCAGAATGAAATATTAGATAACTGGAAAGGAAAAAAGACAAAAATATTTAAAAAAATAGAAATTACAACATGCATAGCGGGATAAATGTATCTTGTAATACCAATCATTAACACTCCCGCGGGCCTAAATGTACTACTACACGCCTAGGGTCTCATAAATTCTAAAGACGACCCTGAGTCCTCGTGTCGACATGGCCCTGTTTTTTTATAATAGTAGTTAGGTTTATCACATTGTATTTAGGTACATTAAATATTTTAAGGCTAGACTGGCTTGTAGGTATGCCCATGCCTTGTTTGGTTTTTGGCTTATGAGTAAGAGATTCGTAATAATGATATTTACTGTGATGAAATTAATAGTAATGAGACTAATAGTGGATAATATAACAGAAGACGGTGTTTGATTTGATTGAGGATAGGAATGGGGTATGACTAACACAAAAAGATTACCAACTTTTCTTTTAGAATAAAGAAAAAATGACCAACTTGCTATTGAAAAAATTTGACAAAAGAAACAACCAGTCAGTTGAGAGGCTTTGGTAGTGGGCCCGGGCTTATCAAACCATCAGTCCAGTATTGCACTAAACACTGGACTCCAGTCCTATGGCCCGTGGATTAGTCGACCCGGACACGACGGTTAACGGGAAACAAAAAAAAAAAAAAAAATCCATCTTCTTCTAACCGAAGCCTATTTATTTCCTTTGCCCCATAAATAGATAGAAAAAAGCCCTAGTTTTACTTCCTTTGGATTCCCAAGAGCTCGGTATGTCACTCTCTCTCTTGCTCTAGATTTCGCATGATCTTTCAACCGGTTCAGCCTTGTGGCATGGATCGTTCAATCAATTTTTGTGTTCAATCGTTCAGAATTTCGTCTACCTTTAATTAGAGAGTTACTTATTCATACATTCATCAAATATACTCACTAGTTGCTTTTTTGAATGTATGTATATTAGTTGTTGTTAACCTAACAAGGAATTAGTTTGCTAAGTTCAATGAAATACATAAGCTCCTCCGGCTAATAATCAATTGAAAAAATAGACTTTTGTGACAATGCAGAATCTGGTTTGAGTTTGGCATTAGCATCACCGGATAAGTTCAACTAGTAGGTACTGAGAATGTGAGATTTGAGGGAAAATACCCCCACACTAGTACGTATAATCTGGGCTAGTAGAAAAAAAAAGAGGTATTCTCAAGTTATCATATTCTACTATTTATGTTTGTTTATGTATTCTAGATCTGCTTGCCAATACTTGTTGCAATTGTCAATTAAACCGCCTTATTTTTTTGACAAACCGGGTAAGTAATATGAACTTCAGTCCTCTTCGCGTTCGTTCCTGTCAAAGCTTCAGTTCCTCCGGTTGAAAATTTTAGGCTTTGTTTTTGCTCAACAACTAGGTGAGAATGTGAGATTGTTGGTTTTTTACAATCTGAGTTTTGGTTAGAAGTTCCACTTTCTGATCTGAACAAAACCCGTGAGCCGTGAGTGTGCGAGTGATCAGTGAACTAACCATAGTGCCATACCAGGTATTCGAAACACCTGAGGCAATCTGGCAAGGTACTATATTCAAAATACCTAGGGGCACTATTGTAATTTTAACAAGGGCACAATTTACACATTCTATAAATTACATTGTAAAATTGCCGTTTTTTCAAAGTTTTGCCGCGCTCCGGGTTGGCTCCGCCCCTGCTATCAAAGGATCAGTTCCTCTATTTTGGGTTTTGTTTGCATATTTTAGGCCTAGTTTTTGCTCAAATCATTGTGCAACTAGGTGAAATTGTGTACCATGAGTACTTTTACACAATATAAGTAGGGGTAAAAGACCTTTTCACATAAAAGTAAGTTTAAAAGCAGTGTTTAAACTTTAAATTCTTTTCCGATTCTGTAGGGGGTCTTCTGTTTCCGGCAACGGCGGACGATTCTGTTGTGGCAATTCTCACCCCGGCAATGGCGGTGGCGGCACAAGAAGAAGAAGGTCGAAACAATGGGATATTCAACCGTGAGGCGGTGAGCCAAACACTGAAGCACCACTACTTCATTACACCATCTTTCAATATCTACGGTGGCTTCTCCGGCTTCTACGACTATGGTCCTCCCGGAAAGGCTCTTAAGGATAACGTCATCACATTCTGGCATCAGGTATGTTTGACAAATTAAATTGGCTTTAACATTGGAAGGAAAATTTGCATTGCTATACACATTTTGTCTGTCTGCTCAAATCTAGATACTTGTCAAAGTTTGTAAATTCAATATCTATTAGTTAAAACTTCTCATAGTCCCATCAATTTAATAATTTTGTGTAGGATAAGGTAACATTACTTAATATGCAGACAACACCATGGATGGTAAAAAAAAATACTGCAACAAGAAACTCGTCCCCCTATGGTAGTTTCTGATAGAATAAAGTGCTATGCAGAGATTGAATTTAGGCTATAAGACAAATGCAGTTACCACCAGAATACACATGGAATTACTATTGAATACTATCTGCAATCCCACTGTTAAGGACACTCACATCTGAACTCTGAAGTGTAAGGCAAACAAATTTTCATGCAAAAAAAAAAAAAAAAAAAAAATCTATTACAGAAAGTAAAGTAAGAGAAATTGGCTTTAGAAGGACTGGATCAATTATTTGATCTGGATGTCAAACTTAAAAGTTGACAGTAAGATGAAATTGATTTTAGTTATAGGTATTTGTAAGTCGTATACTAAGTTCAGGAACGGTAAACTTAACCTGCACTTTGGTCTCTCTAACCATGTAGGAACAAGAACCCTTTGTGTTGTAGTATGATAACTAGCCATAAGTGGTTTAAGTTATGGGTAGTTAAATATTGCAAACAGCATATTTAAAAATTATCAGCCTAAGTCATAGGCAATTGGCAACAATATTTAATGCCCAGCATTGTGCAATTCATATTCAGAAGTTCAATAATAGAAGAAAGAAAAACGAAAACGTCGACAGCAGGGTTCGAACCTGCGCGGGCGAAGCCCAACAGATTTCAAGTCTGTCTCCTTAACCACTCGGACATATCGACTTCTTGGTGTTCAGCATTATCCAATAAGAAACCCATGTTTTTACCATGTGTCATAAGTAACTAAGAACACGTTTGGTGCAAAGATTGTAATTTGTGGTTACAGGGGGGGTCCTAACACCAAAGGTATAGCATCAAAGGCAAAGTTATTTGGATTGCTAACTGAGGACTACTAAATGACTAATTCACCCGAGTTCACCAGAAAGAATTGTACGCCCTCAAACGTACGCCCTCTGATGTCGAGTCGCAAAGGGTTTTTCATATTATTATTTTTTCGAATTACGCATATTTTTTTTGAGAGAATTATGCATAATCACCGACAAGAATTTGATTCTTTTCACAATGCTGAGAAATCCCCAACTCTAGAAATTCATTTCGGACAATTGAACCTTCTCAAATTGTTTCTTATACTTCTTACTTTGTTTCAGCATTTTGTTCTTGAAGAAGACATGTTGGGTCTGGATTGCACGTGTATGACGCCAGAGATTGTGCTGAAGGCATCCGGTCATGTAGATAAGTTCACGGACCTCATGGTTAAGGACGAAAAGACAGGTGCATGTTACCGTGCCGATCATTTACTCAGAGATTTTTGCCAGGAGAAGCTTGAAAAAGACCCACAGATCACAGAAGAGAAGGCGAAAGAGTTTAAGGACATCCTTGCCACGTTAGATGATCTCTCTTCTGAAGCATTGGGTTTGAAAATCAAGGAATGTGGTATCACTGCTCCTGATACGAAGAATCCTCTTTCGGATCCTTATCCGTTCAACTTGATGTTTCAGACCTCTGTGGGCCCGTCCGGGTCGAGTAACTGGTAAGGTTCTTCATATTGTCAGAATTTTATCTCCATCTGCATTCTGTTGGTTCTGTTTTCATTTATTATTATTATTATTATTATTATTATTATTATTATTATTATTATTATTATTATTATTATTATTATTATTATTATTATTATTAGGTATTGCCCGTGCCTAAAGGCACGACAAATAGTATCATGAGCAAAACTGTAACAAAACTTCAGCATGATAATGCATCATTGCAAATATATGGAGGAGAAACAAAGAAATTTTCTCCAAAATTGAACAAAAGTTAAGCTACAATACATTCTTGTAGATTTTGCATCTTGTTCAATGCATCATTGATAATAATCATGATAAACTGGTGAATCAAGAGAACACGGATAGACTCGTTGGATGACACAGTTCGAACATGAAAGCCATGGTATCGCTAATCTCCCGGCCCAACCAAGAAAATTTCAGTGACCCAATCAACAATATTTAACTGGTTGCTGATACTGGATGGTAAGTTGAAAAAAAAAAAACTATCCTACTTTGTAGATCTGTGTATTAGGACCATGAGAAGTCATGCATGTTTAGTACTATACGTTCAAGTACAACCATCAACTGAAGCATTTGTTGGACTTTTTAAACATAGTCCATATAGAAAATTTTTGTGCACCATCAAGAGTAAAGATACTGAAAACTCCATATCTTCATCTTACATTATCCTAGTCTAGTATTTACTTTTATCATAAATATCAGAAGAAGCAAAGGGGTGAGATACAATTTATAGAGGTGATACCACAATCCTCCCCATCTGACATCTAGAAACAACTACCAGAATTACTGAATCAATTTCCTCTGATCTCCACAGCATACTTACCTTAACAGTTACCTGATGCAAAAACACAAAAATCACTAGAGAACACATTTGATGATAACAAAGGTACCACCTATGTATGACATGAGGGAGAAACAACATCAGAAACCTTATTGAGGATCTCTTTATCATGTCAATTTATGTAGTTTTATTATCAAAACAATCTAACAAACATAAAACATGGTGAAAGACATCAAAGATGGTGTAATAAGCCCCATTGCGGGTATACAGCTTAGTAATACGGTTACTGCAACTTTATTTGAGCAACATTCTACCTATATCCTTTAGTAGAAGAATAAAAGAACCGGGGAAACATTTGACAAAGTAGAGAAAACAGGAAGTGCATAAAGGTACTCTAAAGGGTGAACAACTGAACATAGTGCCACAGCACAGTTGGAACCTGTGGCCAGATTTAAATAATGGTGAGGATCATTGGAAAATATTAAGAATGTGACAGACTCAGTCATGGTGTTACCCAAAAATAAAATTCTATAATTTAATATGACTACTAACCTACAATGATACTAACTCGAGATTAATCAATGACTTAGATTAGACACAGATAAATTTTAGATGTCTTATGATACAATTCTCTAACCAAGGCAATTTTTTATATTTGATCTGCTCCCAAATATGGCCATCACTCTCATTGTTATCTTTGGGAGCATATTAGGCTATACTATGAACTTTGCGATGTCCAGAGAAGATTACGACACAATTCTCTATTGAAATGTCCAAATAAAAAATAGCGAGTATCTATTGAAATGTAATTAGAAGAAACATCACTGTTTTATAGAGCAACCTAAACTATTTGTACATGTAAGGTAAGAGACGGAACGGGATTACGGCCGTATATGGATATTTCGAGTCACCAATATGAAGCCAAGATGCAAAAAATTAGCCCCAAAAAAATGTGTAGAAAGATTTTTACCTCCTGGAAGGGTCCTACCTAAGATGTTTGCTCCCTGTCAAACCAATACAGCCAAATAGGAAGCCACCCGATAGTCGATTTGGACAACGCTTGAGTGTTTCACACTGCAAACATAGAAGCGTGCATGAGTAGTCTCGCAAAACAAAGAGTAAAGGTAGTTGATTTTTTCTGACTATGAAGACGGGTGATGTAATGAGCTACCAGTGGGCTTAATCATGGTAGTCGACTCTTTGTTGTGGCAATTTTCAACCAGGAATAACCATACTAATTATCACTGGAGACTAAAAGTAAGATGTTAAAGTAGGTTTCTACAGAGAGTTACCTGTATGATCAATGGCCTGAAGAGGCAGGAGTAGCCCTGCTACGCAAAGAAGAATAACTTATAATTTCAACCAATAAGCATTTCAACCAGTGGGCTTAAGTGGGTGATTCCAAAATCCCCGATCAAGACCTTATTCCAAAATCCCCAATCAATAAGCATTTTTTATGGCAACCCACTGAAGAATCAAAGAGAACGAAAATCAAAGAGAATGAAAATTGAAATCGATGAAGATGAAGAAGACGTACCTGGACGAAGAAGAACCTGATTGAAATCGATCGAAAACTCCAATCAGTCGTCGTCGCCGATGAGTATTCTCAGCTTGGCAGCGAATCAAAAACTCCAATCACTCGTCGTCGCCGATGAGTATTCTCATCTTGGTAACGAACGCACCAGTAGGCTCGAGAGCGGCTTCGGCAAGAAGAGAAATCGGGATGAACCGTGGGAGTGCTGCGTTGACACCGCCGTGGGAGGTGGTAATCCCTAATTCAGGAGGATGAACGTGGGAGTTAATCGTGGCTTAATTGGAGGATTTGTGAAGTTGTAATCCAATGGTGAAAAATGTGCAGTGTAATTCTAATCTAACGGTTTAAAATGTCTCTTAAAAATGTCTCTTTGAAAATGTCTTTTAAAAATATGCATGGGACCTACACCGTGCTGTTTTATTATATAGATTATTATTATTATTATTATTATTATTATTATTATTATTATTAGTATTATTATTACTTATTGTTTTTATTTATATATTTATTTATTGAACTTTTTTTTTGGGGGGGGGGGGGGGGGGGGATTTATACCGTCTTATCCATTTTCAGGTAATGTGACAGCTTTGTTAATTTTTTCCTACCATAATATACTGCAGGTACATGCGCCCTGAGACAGCGCAAGGGATTTTCGTCAACTTTGATTCCTTGTACAATTTAAAACAGAAGAAGCTACCTTTTGCTGCTTATCAGATTGGTCAAGCTTTTAGGAATGAGGTTTGAAGCCTTCAAATCATTTTTTTACTGATATATTTGATGTTGGGTAAAGCAATTTGCTGGACGACGTCTTTCTTTTTCATTTTTTTAATAGTTGCCAGTTTCTGACATAAACTGTTTACAGATATCTCCTCGCCAAGGTCTCTTAAGAGTCCGTGAGTTCACATTGGCCGAAATAGAACATTTTGTGGATCCCATGGACAAGTCTCATCCTAAATTTTCAGATGTCGCAAACTTGAAGCTCCTAATGTTCCCAATGCAAGACCAAGTTTCTAGACGCCCTGCAAAGGAAATTCGTCTTGGTGAAGCCGTTTCCATGGTTAGTTGGACTTGAAGCATTTTATGCCCTTTTCTTCTCTGTGTGTCAAAAACCTTCATGCATTAATGCACCTAAATTTTCTCAACTCATTGGTTTTCTCCTCTGGTCAGGGCATTGTGGACAATGAAACACTGGGCTATTTCATTGGGAGGGTATATTTATTCTTGACTCGCCTTGGTATAGACAGAGACCGCCTACGATTTCGGCAACATCTTGCAAATGAGAAGGCACACTATGCTACAGATTGTTGGGACGCTGAAATTGAATGCTCTTATGGCTGGATAGAGTGTGTTGGTATAGCTGACAGATCCGCATATGATCTGCGTGCTCACTCGGTAAGTTTTTATAGTCTTTTGACCAAGAAAATTTGTCGAGCGGCCTTCAAATTTATTTATTGGCTGTGATAAAAAAAAGGCAACTTCATATTGAAGTTTGTTCGTTCATAGCATCTAGACTAATGCATAGAATTATTATTATTTCCTTTGTGAAGCGGTTTCCTGGAATGACAAATTGTTCTTTAAGACAAGCAGTTAATACATCCCACTGCATGTTTTGATATCCCCTATCCACAGTTATCTTTGATTTTTCTTTCTCCAAAACTAGATGCAATGAATGTTAATGGGTAGTGTTGGAAGTTCATTACATTTTTAAAAAATTTAGAAGTTAAACAATTTGGGACATCCAAAGAAGGAAAAATTGACTATCTTTGCCGATGGTTTTCTTATTAACAATTCTAACTAATATGGTTATATTTTCTTCTCCCATGTAGGAAAGTAGTGGTAAGAATCTCGTGGCAGTTGAAAGATTTACAGAACCTCGAGAAACGGAGGTGACTCTCTTTCTTTCTCTTTTCTCTCTACAGGAATATTATTGTGTTGTGCTGTTTATTTACATTGATATTCTATTTTTTTTTTCATCTTTTCTTTGCTTCAGGAACTTGTTATTTCTCCAGTTATGGATGAGCTTGGCCGCGCATTTAGAGGTAACCAGAAGAAGGTGGTCGAAGCGTTAAAGGTATGGCAACAGATCTCTGACCTGCATTGAAGTGATACAAATTGTTAATGTTGATTAATTGCCTTCACCCTCATTTTCCATCTGCTTTATTTTTCTGTTTTGCCTTCAGGCTATGAAGGAAGAGGAAGTTCTGGAAATGAAAGCGAATTTAGAATCCAAAGGAGAGGTAGAGTTCCGTGTGTGTACACTTGGGATTGATGTCACCATAAAGAAGAACATGGTGACGATATCCAGGGAGACAAAAAAGAAACATCAGAGGGTTTTCACGCCTTCGGTGATTGAGCCTTCTTTTGGTATTGGGAGGATTATTTACTGTCTCTATGAGCATTCCTTCTATAGGCGTCCAAGTGAAGAAGGGGATATGCAGTTAAAAGTTTTCCGTTTCCCTCCACATGTTGCTCCAATCAAATGCGCGGTGTTCCCATTGGTTCAGAATCAACAGTTGGAGGAAGTTGCCAAGCGTATAGCCAAATCGTTAAAAGCAGCTGGGATTTCACAAATAATTGACACGACAGGTTAGTATAATGAGTTTCAGGTACATGTTTCAGTTAGTGCATATGAAACTTTGTAGAAACTTGTCCATATGAAACTTGTGATATCTAATCCAGAGGCTGCTTTGTGTGTGTGTGCACCATATTTCAGGTACATCGATAGGGAAGAAGTATGCGAGGAAAGACGAGATAGGTGTCCCTTTTGCCATTACTGTTGATTCTACAGCTTCAGTGACAGTAAGGGAGAGAGACTCTAAGCAGCAGATTCGTGTTTCTGTCAAGGAAGTGGCATCTGTTGTTAAGAAGCTCATTAAAGGTTCAAGGTCATGGAGCGACGTGCTCAACAAGTACCCAACCCAACTAATGGAGCAAAAGAATCACTCGTAAAATTACTATTTTGCAGTTGCCGATGGTTTTGAGTAGCATTTACCATAATTCTAGCTTTGGGTGTCACTCGTAAAATTACTAAAATAGAATTGCATTCATTTTGTTAAATCTTTTTATGAAAAATTACTTGTCACTCTTTCTTTTCCTTCCATTTTTTTTTTTTTTTTTTTTTTTTCTCCATAGGAAGATTATGGGTTCCAAACATTGCAGAAGTGTGCAAAGAGTGATACTGTGATGCTTGTTTTGGTAAATTATAATACAGTTTAATGGAGGGTTCTTAGTTTCTTACTTCTTAGGGCCTGTATCTGGTACCAACTGAAAATCTTAGTAACTGACGAGCAAATAAGCTGACTGAAAATCTATATTAGTTGAAAATTCAAACGTTGTTTGGTATAAGCCGAAAATTTGCATAATATGAGAGATTCTTCCAAATTTTAGATTAAATAATCTGTTGATTTTTGGTCCAAAACAGATTGTAATCCTCAGCAGTAAAACAGTGTTGCAAACGAAATTAAATTATAATGACCAATCATACTACCTAATATAAAAGAAGGAATGGCATTTTGCCAACTAGGCTTTTTTCACACCGTGTACCTATGGTTGTCTTGCATGTGTTTTTGCCCACACCGTGTACCTATGGCAGCTTGCCAGCTCAGTTTTTGCAATTGAATCCAATTGAAGTTGGTCGCAAATGTCTGTATTGTCCCTGTGTTTGCTGGTAATTACTGGACCACACAGGGTTGACTAATGTAGTTTTGTTGGTTCAGTTGGCTTTACATGTAAAATTGAGAGTGAAAAATAGTTTGTCGCAGCAGTCCTTTTTGCCCCTGCTGTGTCTTCTTTTTTGCAGTGTCGAGTACAGTGAGTGGCACCCTCAGTTCCATCGTCTTCTTCCTTCCTACTCTGCCCCTATGTTACCAGAAACGTGGTACGCTGCGGTACGTGGGACGGGAATGGGAACGGGAAACGCTATAGGTGCCAATATGGGGTACGCTAGGGGTAGGCTTCTCCGGAACGATGTCCGGGACGAAATACAATTACTAGGAACGATGAACACTATTTGGGAACATTTTTCCTTACAGTTACCAAAAAAGTCCAACAATGTCAACTTAAGTAGTTTCATATTAACATTCTCAGATCCATTTATAATGATAACATAACTTTCTGCAGATAAGTACCACTGAAAACTAGTTATATAAACATGTCAACTATGTACACACTCTACGAAACGTTCGGGTCGATGCTTTCTGCGTTTCGGGACGAAAACGTACCGCGTTTCGGTACGTACGACTCGGAACGAGAAACGCGGCTACTTTTACGTTTCTGGTAACATAGCTCTGCCCTCCATGGGTTTCGCTCGTCATTGGTGGAAGCACAACCGCCTTCGGTTGCTTGGAGCCGAAGTCGATATACTGTTTGCCTCTGAACTGTGACGTCAACCTCTGCCCTCGACTAGCCATGTGGCGTGGCTTGCTCCTCCGTATAAGTAGACGATGTCTGGCTTATCTCATCGGTTCATCCGTCGGTGTGGCTTCATCTCTTCTCTGGTATGTGCAAACCCAGGTTTTCTTAACCTCAATTGCGGAGTGAATTTGGTTTGTTTTTAGGAGTCTTTTCTCATACGGAATTGTTCTATGGTTTATTGATTTGATGATTCTGCAGGTATTTGGTTCTCCTTGTCCAAGTAGCGAAATTGCTCACCAGGCAATTGCAGATCCACACCCCTCTGTTTCATAGCCTCACTGCGCAAAACCATACCCACAATCCAATTCGAAAGGAATGAATACTTGCAATTACTCTTTCAGTACTCATTCTCTCTCCTTTTCCCACCACTAATTTGTTTCTTGTGATTGGTTTGTTTGCTTGTAGAATCAACACTTGATGATTTGTAATTGCAGGGTTCAGGAATTTACTCGGTGACAAGGAATTTGTTCTGTAGGTGACAAACTATCAGTTGGGCCTTTTTATGCCTCAAATTTGAGGCCTTAAAAACTTTGTTATTAATTTGGTCAAGCTCAATTTTGACACTGTTATTGTCTAATTTTCGCTTACTCCAGGGCCTGATTTAATGATTTCACTGCATGTTTACATCCTCATTATCAGCTAGGAGTCTCGAATGAGGTATTTTGACTGTTTGCAGTTTTGTTTGGAATCAATTCAGCATGTTTGTGAATCTGTATTCTTATAGTCAAATATGTTTATATTGTTACTACTCTTTGTATCTTTAGGAGACTGACGGAGGAACCAAATCGTATTAACCAGCACCATCGACCCAATTGTGTGTAGTTTCAATTGAATTCTTGATCACTCAAAATTTGAGAAAAGCCATAAAGATTTGATGCATTTTAGGGCCGACATAAAGTTGCGAAAAAAAGAGCTTTCACATTTTGTTTTGATTCATATGGTAGTGTTGTATACTTGTCATGATAACATGTGGGATTAGCAAAAATTAGGTAGACAATAAGCTTATAGGCATGTTCCCTTTGATGTTTGCTGTGGCAAGTTTCCTGGTTAATCGATTTTAAAACAGTTAACATCTAAATCGAGTTTCCAACGACAAGAACAGCCAAATGACGCCTCTTGAGTTATTGTAGTTGTTCCTTTGAAAACTATATAGTTTCCCTCCTAATATGAGAAACGACAACATAATGGCTCACGCTCATGATAGCCTTTTGAAGTTCAATTAGCCCCGATTTCTAATATATTGTACTCTACCACAGTTATCTGGGGCACGTAGCAGTTACGCTTCTAAATATATACACATCATATTCCAAATACTCGAACAGTCTCTCCTTTGCTTAGGCATCCTTTTCTACTACAGCCAGAATCATCAGCTGCATTGATGAAGTTCACTGGTTTCACATATGTTTGTCGATTTCTGACTTATCTTTCTTTTCTCTCATGATATCATTCCTCTTAATCTCATGATTCTCATCCTTGTCATTCGACCTATTTAACAATGATATTGTTCATTGATCATAGTAGCGCAGTCCAAAGACTGTAAACATAGCGCTGAAAAGAACACAATTTGGGCAAGTTTACAAGTAATACTGAGAAAAGTCATGACTTGTTAAAAGGGAGGCGGGCATCTTGCATTCTTAGCACAACCATGAGAAAATAGGCTTGTAGCACTGACCATTTTGTCAAACTTGTATTTTTTTTTTTTTTTTTCAGAATCTGAGGGATATCGGGGTGGAGAGACTGGGTTTGCCTGCTGTTGATACCGTTCTAGACACCTGGACTACTTCGTTTGGGTTTTCAAGATTGCCAGAGTCGGAGAGATTAGACCTTATTGGTTACACTTACCTCGATTTCCAGGGTACTGTTATATGCCAGAAAATCTTGACAAAGACCCCTCTGCCTATAGAGTCCTATTTCCATGTTTAGAAACCCCCAAAGTATTTACACTCAGTTGGGGATGCTTTGTGCAGGATCCCAGCAAGAAAGTGATAGGGAAAGCGATAACATAGACATGGATGTGGCCATGGATGCTGTTTCTGAGGTAGTTCAAGCTGAACAAACTGATGGAAGTGAATCTGCGTAGGAACGGCCTTCACAGTAGGTCTTCTCTTTCAGTCTATGTATATCCTATGAGCCAGTAGAATATAATTCAACAAAATGCCCCCTGGAGAATACAACCAAAACCCACCTTAAATGGCGTTTCGTATAAGAGATGCCAACAAGATTAGTTCGGTACCTGCTTTATCAGCTGAATGGTTCTGAAAAGCTTGTTGTTAGACCCTTTACAAATCACAACATTTGAATTCAACTTGTTTTAGGAAAGTAAAAATAGTCTAACAAAATCCATCCACCCCCCACCCCCCCCCCCCCCCCCCCCCCCCCCGGCAATTGTGGACCAGAGGGTCTTCGGCGATGGATGATAGGAGGTGATTGGGGGTGGAATGCGCAGCTACTGCTGTGTAGATTGCAGCAGATTGTTCAGATTGTTATGGGAGTTAAGAGGTTGATGGTGGTGGGTTGGATTTGCAGAGGTTATGGTGGTTTGTATTTAGGAGTTTCAGGTGTTGTGGGTAGGCAGTGGAGTAGTGTTGTGATTTTTCTGGGTGCAGGTGGTAGCTTGGCTGTTGTGTAGATGAAGGGTTAACGTAGGTTTAACAGTAACCTGGTCCCCTTGCTAATTTTTATGAATCTCACATGCTGTCTGGCGTTGTTGAATTTGGTAATCTTTTTATTGTTAGCAGTGTCATTTGTTGTCCTATATTGTTTCACTCGAAACCTATTGGTTTGTTCTTTTCAAAATTATGGCTGGGGAAATTGGCATTTTATTTCTTTAATGGGTTCAGATAGTATCAGGAAAGCAATGTTGCGGCTCAGTTATGCACAAACTTGTTCAATTCAATACAACTCCTGACAGAAGATAACTGCTACTGATTCTGGAATTAAAGAAGAAGAAATAACTCGTGGACCAAAACTTTTTATCCTCCATTTTACCAAGATATCATTTTTGATTGATTTCTGCCCTTATTTTTCCGTATATTTGATCGAAACCAAGAGCGCAGAGATCAACCAACGTCTTTCCTATCAGTATAAACCAAAATGTGTTGGAATTGTGCTTCCAGTACTCAAAATACATAAGCAGAGAGCAGAGTAAGTTCCGTGGTAAAATAGGTGTTCACAAGCATATTTAACTATTCTTTATTTTTAGAATTCCCACTGCTAATGGTTTGATTTCATCTTTCCTTAATCTGCACAGCTTAGGCCTTAGGGTCATTTGAATGCGTTAGCGTGGTTTCTGTAGAAAATTCAGCATTTTATTTACTTAACAAATGCATTCTGGGCATGTGGGACTACACAAGGAAAATGAAAAGAAACACGGATAATGAGTTTGTTACTTGGAAATCTACAGGATGACGAGGAAGCTGATACAGTTGCTTCCTGCACACTGAAAGTAGAAAATGTAGAACCAGAATCTCCAAACATTTTGAAGGTACAATAGGTCTTGATTGGGACTAGCCCGTTATCTTTACCTTATTATCAAATTTAAGGGTATTTTTAAAATTAGCTGGGTATCCTATCAAGTTAGTGAAGAACATGTGGTAACATGCTATGGAGTATGGACTATTGCCCATACGAGAGAGAAAATAGAAGAACTTGTCAGTAGATGCTAATTAGCTTAAGGTTAATGTAGGAAAAGTAAATATCTGTTGCCTATTACAAAATCACAATGGATACCCTGTTTGTGTCCATTAAAGACCCCTGTTTGTGTCCAATCCTGACTCAATTGTTGTCCAGTCTGATTTCGGATTAGGGGTTAATGTTTTTTTGTTTTGGATTGGTGTCAGAGAGGGTTTAAAGGGAGGGATGTATATCGAGGAACTGAAGGAGGGTGTGGAGGAATTTGTGTGTGGGATAACTATGCTCGATAGGTCAGTGAGGGAATGGAAGAGACGGATAGATACTCCATTAGTAATCGCCAAACAGATTCCCAAGAAACTGGCATCAGGTGATCCGATTTTACAGGTAAATGGAGTCTTGTGGGATATGTCCACGTCTCTTGAAGAGGACTGCGATGTCAATTTTGACGCAGATTCTTTACAGATAGCTATATTGAGAGATGCTTCGAATCTATGTGGGGGCTGCTTCACAGGGTTTTCCTGTTTGCATTTAGGTGCTTCATTGTGTTGCATGTTCCGATCTCTTGCATGGTGTTTTGTTCAAATATTGGGGGCTTTAACTGTTTGATTCTGTCGACTCCAGTGTTATTAGGCATAAAAGGGGCCTCAAATGTTTGATTCTGGGGAATGTAGGGTTAGGTATAAAAGTTTGGTGGCCATAAATGATTGATTCTCTCAACTGTTGAGTTAGGCATTGTTAGATCATTATGGGCTTCCTGGCAGGGCCGGCCCTATAGCTAGGCGGATGAGACGGCCGCCTTAGGCCCCCGGGCCGGCAGGGCCCCGTGTTGCACCTGTATTTTTTTTAAAAAAAAAATAGCTATAGTTCAATTAATTATATATTTCAATGTACAATCTTAGTGAAGTTTATGTTGGTTTGGTGGTAGCCAAGTGTTTTGCCACAAGTTTGATCCAAGTTCGAATCACTTAAGTGACGATTTTTTTTTTTTTTTTTACTTAAAAAAGAAATGTAAGGTTGAAGAACACTAATTATAGTTAACATGAATCTAATATATTACACATTTATTATCAGAAGTCTACATATGTTATTTTAAACAAATTCTTTTACGTATAATTTTTTTATTAATTTGGGGCCCGGAATTTTTTACTCGCCTTAGGCCCCCAAATGTCTTGGGCCGGCCCTGCTTCCTGGTTTGCATGTTCACTGTAAAAGATCAATAAATCTCAGAAGAATATGGTTTATGCGGATAGTTCAGTCTTATAACCCACTGAAAGACAGTTTTAGTGCATCATATTATCAGTGGGTCTGGCTTTATTTCTTGTCGAGTAGTATTTTTTCCACTTTTTTTGGACTCTGAAGTCCTTTGATGCCTTCTTCTTTGGCATTCAAATCTGTTTCTTTTTCGTATAGTTCTCTTAGAGAGTAGGAATCCAGGGCATCAGTAAAATTTAGAAGACCATTTTAGCCCTTCTTCATTTAGAGTTGGCCCTTCTAAACTTGCAAATTTTGGATTTCAAAAGACATGTTATATAAACAACTTCTGATTGTTAGTTTAGTTTCTGATGTTTCAAATATAAACAACTTATGAGATAAAATTACAAAATGGGGATTCAAATGGGTCTGAGAAAATTGATGTTGTCAATAAATTTAAAGACAATAAATACAATGTTATAGGCTTGTAAACACAATGTCCATTAATTTACTGTTGTTGATCTTGCTATTAGATTGATCAATAGTTTCTGTCATGTATAAATATTTTTGATAGAAGTGATCAGTAATCTGTGGTTCCCTAATATGGCCTATTTTGGAAGACTCCAACAATGCTTGTTTTGGTTAGTTGTAACTGGGTTAATGTAAACCTAGCTTGCTTTGTTAGTAATACCAATTCCTTGTAGTTTAACTTTGTTGGCCGACTTTTAGGACCACTGTGAAAATCACTGAAAAGAGTTGTGGAGCTATCACCGAATGAAGAGTATCCGTGAGAGTTCGGGAGTTGGCAAAGGATTCTGATAAGGTACGTATGTTTTCTTCTTACTTCAGATTCTGTCAATTGGCTTAATTCAAAATAAGTTTCAATTTATGGTCGATTGATATCAGCAGAATTGATATGGAATCTTGGATCATTGTTATAATTTCTATCGAAATCACGGTTCTACACAAGAAATGCAAGTAAGACTGTAGCTTATACATACTGTCCGACAGTAAACATATTCAGTTCTCAGATTTACATGTAGGATCATGTCAAGCCAACTGCACACAATGGAGATTCATCAGATTTCACTTCTCTTCTTATTAACCTTTATGTTTCATAACCTAATAGCAGCAACGTGATTCAGAGGAGAGTGGGATACGTGAAATTAAACAAGCCAGTCTAGGCTGTTTCCCATTGAAGAGGCAGTGCTAATAATTTCATTGTAATGGACTGATATGTTGATCTGTTGAGATAAAAGGCTTAAATCCCAGCTTTATGATACGACATTCACTCTTGTGGCTAACCCGGAACAGTGGAGTAATTGGATTAATTACTCCAAAAGTTCATAATGGTTTCAGAATTTGGGAGTTTTTTTTGGCTGTGTTGCTTGACATTTTTTCTGATGACTTTGGTTTGGTAGGCATTTTAGTTTGCTGCTTTACGTCATTCTTTACTTCATTTGTGATGCCTGACTTGTGTGTTCGTAACGCTGATTTCGTGACTGAGACTGTCTGTTCTTCCTTGTTGTTTTTGCTTTCTTTGCCATTGTTGTTTAATACAGCGGTTTGCTGTCTTGTTGCAGGTGTGTCTCCGCTCGTGTTGTTGCCAAGTTGCCCTCCTCTTTGTGATTTGCAGTCGTGCTTTTGTTACGGTATCTGCCTATCTCTTACCAACTTTTTTTTTGGGACTATCTAGGCCTGAAATCTGGAGCGCAAACTGTCCCAAGGCAAACAACAAAATATAAAACCGATAATTTAGACTAACTTTTGGAAGACCAGCTTAAGTTTGTAATTTGGATACGGATAGTTAAATCCGTTGAAATTACTTTTAAGGAGAATTGAAGTGATTGATTAACATACGCTTAATTCTTATAGTCATTACCAATCCTGAATTCAATTCAAAAGAACTGTGGAATGATCCTGGATGCCAGAAAAGAGATTTTAGGACTTGTGCCAAACATTAAAGGCCAAGTGGCTCGATAATGAGGCTCAAATAAGCCAATGCGATAGTGAGATTTTAGGACGTGTTTTATGGGCTCAAAACACGTCCTTACTGGCAGGGCCGGCCCTATAGCTAGGCGGATGAGACGGCCGCCTTAGGCCCCCGGGCCGGCAGGGCCCCGTGTTGCACCTGTATTTTTTTTTTAAAAAAAAATAGCTATAATTCAATTAATTATATATTTCAATGTACAATCTTAGTGAAGTTTATGTTGGTTTGGTGGTAGCCAAGTGTTTTGCCACAAGTTTGATCCAAGTTCGAATCACTTAAGTGACGATTTTTTTTTTTTTTTTTTTTTTTTTTACTTAAAAAAGAAATGTAAGGTTGAAGAACACTAATTATAGTTAACATGAATCTAATATATTACACATTTATTATCAGAAGTCTACATATGTTATTTTAAACAAATTCTTTTACGTATAATTTTTTTATTAATTTGGGGCCCGGAATTTTTTACTCGCCTTAGGCCCCCAAATGTCTTGGGCGGGCCCTGCTTACTGGTGTATAAGTGAGGGCCTCAAAGGAAAACACACACACATTTCCTTGTTTCTACAAATTGCTCTATCAGTAGGATATATAGCATGTAAAAGGAAATCAGCCTTCGAGATTTTCTTTCGGGGTGCGCATGAACGTGGTAAAAAAGGTTTACTGAATGAAATCTTCTTGGCTCTGAACTCTGTATTCATCTTTTGCTACAGATTGTAATGCAAGAGACTTAAGTATCTTTTCAAGCACTATAGTACTTATACCTCAGTGTCCGAGTACATTCTTACGTTATATGAATGAGCCTAAGTTAGTTGCACCAATTTATCATCGGTTCCCTCTGTCTGTAACCCAGAGATAAATGATCCATGAATCTACCTTGAATATATTTACTATTATTCCTCCTCATTCATATTCTAACTATATATTTTTTGCTTTTTCAGGATATTTATCTCTGGTTTGCACTCTAATTGTGGCATTTCGAGTTTTCAGCTTGCCGTTTGAAAAAAAGACCTGAAGTACGAGCAGTCGGAGGTCACCCCTGCTGTGGATCTTATCAAATGTATATTAGTAACCTTCTTTGCCATGTATATTTTCTCACTAAAATGTTGATAAACTACTAACTGACTGAATCATGTAGTATATTATTTGTCGAATGTCTTCCTTGCATGTGCTGCTTCCTCATGTTGTTAAGATCAAGAAGAGATCAGCTTCACAAACTGGCGGGATGTGGCATATGTATTGGTATTTTTCTTGGGATTTTGTATACAGTACATATGCGGTTGTTACAATGGTCTTTTTTGTGCGCGCTGTTTAAATTCTTGCACGTTATTTAACTGCAGTCCATAATAGTGAACTGGATGGCTATTCTGTTATTGGGTATGTGTGCAACCTGGGTGGGTTTGTTTGTTGTTGATGAGGAAATTGTAGTGGGTATGCATTTGATTGTATCATCTTGTTTGTAGTCTCAGTCTATGCAGCGTGAGCTCAACATCAAAATCCATTCCACTTCTCTTGCCATATGCTGTTCATACAACATTCCAATACGCGGGGACGGAAGGAAAGCGCCACCGACTACGTGAAGGCATGGTTTTCTACGACCCACCAGAGTATTATGACTCACCAGGTAACATGGAATACACTGCCTCGCGAATGCCATCACTGCCTCATTTACCTAATACTTCTGTAGGTAGCATATAAGTTCAACTTTCTCATGAGAAGGGAAAGTAAGAAACAGCCAACTGTTTTCACAAGGATTTAATTCAAATTGAATAAAACCTGATTCTTTTGATTACTATTGCAAGGAACTGTAGCTTTAATGGATGTATGTCCTTTTCGAAGTGAAAACAGAACTATAAATTTAACACCTTCGCACATGAGCAAATGCTTCAGATCTCCTTTACTTTGTCAATTTTGAGAATATTGCTGGAATTCATGCGAGTTGAATTTTTGCAGGAGGTTTCTTGACATTTAAGCCATCCATTCCCAAGAGCTTGCTACTAGACGGAGAGAACACTATCGAGTCTCATTTTCCTCTCATTAACTACCAAGTATGCACGTTCCAGCTTACTTTAACATGTTAATATCATTACATTTGTTGTACTTTGTCCAGTCAGTAAACTATACTTTACACGTTTCTTTCAGATGAAGCAAATAAGGACAGCTCCAGCAGTTGCGACTTTGTTAAATCTTGCACTGGTAAGAAATAGAACAGTGTTTGACATCTTAAGTTATTATGTCAATTTCTATTTGGACAAGATGCCCAGGGCCGGTCCAAGATTTTCAGAGGCCTAATGCAACGTTCAAAAATTAGGGACCCTTGAAAAGACATTTGTCAAGTGCCCTTAAATTACTTTTCATTCTAAGCTTAAAAAGTCTAAAACTATCATTAAGTATATTGGCATTATGATCAGAAGAATGAATTATTTGGATACATTTTCTGAAAAATAATTCGAATTATATGGAGCCCTTCAAATTTGGGGGCCCGTGGCAAGTTACCCACTCTTACATTTTCTTTGGAATCCCTGGTTCTATATGAAACGTGCCTTGAACTTGCTAATCATTCAAGCTATTCTGTTTGATGGGTTATGAAAGAATAGGGAGTTTCAGCGGCATGGAGTGAACTATTCAGTATTGAAATACCAGGAATGTGGCTTACACCTCTGGGACTTAGGTTGAATGGTGAAGTTTTGTTAACAACTTCTACTGGGAAGAGTCTGGTTTGTTATGATGCTGTAACCAACAGAACAACAACCATTGCAATTCATGGCATTGCACGCTCGCCGGCTGATACTTATGTGGAGTCATTGCTCTTACTGAATGTTAATGGTGGCGCTGAACACGAGACCTTTGGAGAATTCACTTCAACTTCTAAGTAGCTCAAGGATCAATCTTTCTGAAGAATGGATCTCGAAAGAAAGAGAGATGGTTCAATCAGTGAGTTACTTCCATCCAGCTCTCTATATCTCTTTTTACTTGTTTTGGATGGCTGAATGTTGAAACTTAGTTAATGGCATTCTGAACCTCAAAGGAAGGACGCAGTGTATGTAGTGAAGCCATATTTCAGTTTAGAAGCTATTCCTGAGGAAGTTTGTTAAGCTAAGCATCTGAAACATATTTTCTTTGATTTCTCACATATCTATTGCATACCCCTGTTATATATTTTTCGGTATTGCAATAATTTGTTCACTCAATGTTCTTATCTTCTGCTGCACCTTTTAGCAGCTATCACTTGGTGTGTGAAGTCAATGTTTTAGGGGATACCTGGTCCAAAAGGCAACTTTAGGGTATGTGAAAGTCAGTTTTTTAGGGGTCCAAAATGAAACCTTAGGGTATATGAAAGTCAATGTTTTAGGAGATACATGGTCCCAAAGGCAACTTTAGGGTATAGGCCAATGTTTTAGGGGTCATGATGAGCTGGCTGTGTTGTTCCCCTGCAAGACTGATGGAAACTAACCAGGTAATAATCTGTAATACTGGAATAATAGATTTCTATAAGCCAGGAGTCATAATGTAGCCTTCTCTTTGGTGTACATAATCAAAAGATCCGTTCCAAGTATAGGAGCGTTCTCTGGGTTGGGCCAGTTTTGCTTACACATTTATATAAGAGCTGTTGGAGTACTTTTGGCGGAGATCGAATATGTCAATAGTGTATAATTGTTTTCACGTATCTATATCTATATACTAACCAAGCACGGCCTTCTACTGTTCATGCGACATATCTTCAAAAGGAGAAAACTAGGGTTAGAAATCTAGGGCTGTAATTGATGCTATTGGACGCGATTTGTCTAAATTGTTCAAACTAATATTGTATGGGAATTGTGGGTTCTGATGTGTGACGGGTTTGTTCTTCAGGGAAAAGCAAGAGAGTGCCATCAAGGAAGATGTAAAAGTGGCCAGTGAAGCTGAGGATGCTGCATTGAAACATAACCAGAAGGATCCTGACACAGATGGTCTTGCTTCAACGTGTGCCTAATTCCTTTTGCTGCATTGGCCAACTCAATTTTGTTCAAAAACTGTCATTTTTAAGTTTACATTTTCGTAGGCGAAGGGAAGGGAAGTAAATCAATTGAAGTGTATGTTTTGTTTCCATGTATAAGCGGTTGAAATAGTCTTGCTATGATGCTGACTCCTTTTCCTAGCAAAACAAATGATTCTGAATATGTCCAATTAGGTGCTCTTTTTGTTGGTGTTGTGCATAATTTCGTGGGCTATGGTTGGGTTTGGCTCGTTGTCACCGGCCAAGTTTAAGGTTTGTCTCTCTGGGCTGTGAGTTTCTATCACCCTTTTCATGAAAGGGTGATAATTCTTCTATCATTTCAGGTGGAACAACTGCATAAAATATTCAATTACGGCTCCCTATCTGAGGAATATTGACAAAGATCAAGACTTCCACATGCGACCATCTTTAAACCTCAATATCCTTATAAGGGTACTGTTGCTGAGGTATTCAAGGACTTCCCTTCTTCGGTTTTAACTCTTTTGGATGTCCTGTTAGCTCTTGAACCTGAATCCAGGAGATCAGCTTCTTCTGCCCTTCATAGTGAGGTAAATCTCAGCTTTATGCTTCTTTAGTACTATTACACACCATATTCATCTCACAGCCCTCCAAAGAAGATATTTCCCAGTTTCTCCATTCACTCATATTTGTATATCTCACCATGATTTCTAAATGGTTACAGGGTCACTGATGTTTGTTCGTCGTATGTTAGTGTTGGTTGACAACCATTCTTATAGTTCAGTGTCCAAATGTTATGTGGTGCGTAAGATGGTTTTGTTGTTATTGTTGCAGGTACACCAGATTTTTTTCTATTATTTTGTTGGCAAATATTATTTTTCCTCTTTTTAGCTAACACAGCTGTGAGTTTCTAACAATAGCTATGTTAGTGTTTGTTTTTTTTTACAAGACTCGTGGTCCAAAGTACTCCTAACAAGAAGTTATGAATATGCTAAATGTGGCTCCACTCTGCACCAACTTATTTCCCACCCACAGGCTACCCACGTCCTCTGTGGTGAGCATGCTTGAAGGCAAAATTTCGATAGAAGCATCACTCTTCAAACATAATATTTTTCCAAAAGGCTGTGTTGAATTTCTCAGTTAATAATTGGTATAAATTTGTATTTGTATTAAGGGGCGTCCACCTCCAGCTGCTTTCGAAATATTTTGGAGTTAGTTACCGAAATAGATGATTTAATATTGAACATCCGGAAATAAATCGAACGCCAAATTTTCGAAGGTCGCCGTAGGGGTGAACTGCGCGCAAATTCCAAACGGTAATACATCCACAATCATAACTACACAACTCCTATTACAATTTGTTATCTCTTCACACTGTCGTAACAACAATCAAAACTTATCACTACTGGTGTGTTGCCTTTTGCAAAACCTCCTGTAACTTACAGCAGTACTATACTCATGGTTATCGTCAAAATCAAAACTTAGTATCCGTCTCATGAGAAAAACAAAACCCGCTGAATCAAACTATAACCTCTCCGATATAATACAAATATTACATCTAATATATTGTCTCCAATGACTGCTTTACCAAAATAACGTTTCAGAATATGTTGGCATACAAGATTGAAGTTCAATGCAACAACACAAAGCCCGATTCAAAGGCACGCCGCGCGCAACGCGCGCGGAGTGGACCTAGTATTAACTAAAGCAGATTGAAAAGGTGTTCACAGACAAAGCACTTAGTGTTCAAAACACATGACATTGTTCTGCCTACAATATTAGCACACGCATAATCTAGCATAAGTCATAATAAACCCTAGTAAGGCATGTGGCAGACTCCACCACCTTGCACGGAGCGGGCGGCGGCGGCAGCGCTGCGCTCGGCGTGGCAGAGCTGACGGAGCTTGGTGGGAACATACCACACGGCAAGGCGGGGATGGGCGGTGAAGATGGCGTCGATGTCCCATCCTTGTCGTGCGGCGATGGTGACCAGAGGTTTGTAACAGGCCTGCCTCCATGCTCCGACGTTTTCTCCTCTTTCCTTGAAAGCTCTCCTCAGGGCATTGGAGGCTTCCTCGTCGAGGCAGTGGAGGGCGTAACAGTGGACGTAGTGTCGCATCTTGGGCTTGTTGATGTAGCTCGCCCCCGCCTTCTTGGCGTACCGGAATACCTGGTTTGTCACCTACACAGAGAATTAGAAAACATTACCAATCTCAGATTTTTTTGTTATTCACTACTTGATCTTTCATTGAACGAAGAATGAGTTTGTTTATCCTAAAAGAAAAGAAAGAGTTCGTTGAACCCATAGTTAATAAACTCGGACCGGACCGAGCTGTAACTAAACTCCAAACCGGTTTAGATACCCTGTTCTTATTTTTAAATGACCTTGTCGAACTCAGTTAAATTTGACGGGTTTATGATACACCCAATGACCAGCTAGGTTAATAGAGTTGAACCAGTCCAATGTTTACATTTGACCTTAAATGTTTGTGATATTGTATTTCTAGTAAACATAACTAAATCGCCGCAATGACACATAAAATCACTTATTTGGGCTACTACATGTCACACAATAATATATTTCACTACAAAATTGTAATTACCATATATAACGAGCACTATTTGATTAATCTGCCGGTCTGACCAGTGATCTAACGGTAACCAGTGAACAAACGGTCGATTATTTAATATTTTTAAAACCAATTAGAAACTGAAGGAGTGAGTTGAATAGGGAGTCTACTAGACGAAGAGACTCTTGGAATAGCTGGAGTAAGATTCTTACCAACTTTAGAACTTTATACTCTTTATTACTCTCTGTTTCTTCTCTTTCACTTTACTTCACTTTTTGACACTATTCACTGGGTCACTTTGACCCGGTGATTTAGTTAGCAAAAAAGTACAGAAATTTGGTAATTTTAGCATGATTTTGTAGAGTAAACTTTTTATGCTATACTATAAAAAAAAATCGTCAAAAAATTACATCGTTTTGCTATTCAAATCACCGAGTCAAAGTGACCTAGTACGGGTAAACAGTCAAAACTAGGGTGAAAGAGAAGAAACAGAGGTAGTACTACTTTACCTCCATTCACAAGAGCCGGTAGAGATTTCAAGACCTGTCTAAATAGATGGGCTGGGCTAGTTAAATTTGAATTGGTTTTTATAAGATATTTTATTGGATCATTCTCCATACAAGCCCTAGTATTTGTTGGATTTTATTGGGCTAAATTTTATAGGGCTTTATAGTGATGGCCTGATGGGTAAAATTCAATTAAACCAAATTTAAACAAAACATGTTCTTATTAAGCCCTACCTTAAACAAAGGCCGAAATTACAACTACTGAATTTACTATCATAGTTTTCTCAACAAAAAAAAAACAACAAAAAAAACAAAAAGAATTTACCATCATAGTCATGCAAAAAAATTAAATTCTAGTCTTGCAAACTACTGAATTTATTATTTTGCAAGACTATGATGGTATATAAAATGCAACCCGCATATAGGGTGGATTTGGTCTGACTTTTTGTAGCTTTTAATTCACTGTGAATTTTTAATATGTTTTTTTTCTCAATAAAAGAAAAAAATGAATATGTTTTGAATTTTTCGGAAGGTTTTGGGGTTGATTTTTTTGTGACGGCTTTTAGATTTTGAATTCTGACTTTACAGTGTAAAACTAGCTTTCGAAAAAGGTTGAATTTCACAAATTATGGGTGCGTTTGGTGAAATGGTTTTTTTTGGTTTTTAGTTTTTCCACCATTTGATTTCTCTAAAGTGTTTGTTTAGGGTAGTTTAAAAATTGGTTTTTAAACTGGTTTATTCAGCTTTTGGGGTGGAGAAAAAAAATCATGTTTTGGTGGTTTTTTTCCAGTTTCTTTCTAACTCTTGTTAAGTCCATATTACCCTCATAGTTTCCCTATATTTCCAAGTGTATCACTAGGTCACTCTCTTTATTAGACTTATTCACTTTGGTGTTATTATTTTTATGTTAATTGTGTGTTTATCCTTTTTTTTATAATGTGTTTATCCTATTCTAACACTAAGCAATTCAAGTATATGACCACAAAGTTGCTCATACTTTAATTTCATGAAACAAGTCTTGAATTTTTGCTGTGTTTCATGAAATTGTTAGTTTTTTGTTGAACTCAAGTTTGAAAATTTGATATTTTAGATGTCACAATACCATTAATTTCTTCTTCAAATTGTTACTTTCATGAAATAGTTGAAGCTCACGAAATCGTGAACTTTTTACATAGCATTTGTTCTTCTTTAATCTGTAAATGAAAAATACAAGTGAAGGGTATATTTGTCATTTATCTACATCATCTAGTTTAAAAACCACTACCAAACACATTTCTTCAGTTTTTAATTTAGTTTAAAAACTACTGCCAAACACACTAGTTTAAACAGAATCTCGTTTAAAAACCAAACAAATTCCACCACAATCTAGAAACCAGTTTTTCCACCAGAAACCACTCTACCAAACTCACCCTATTTATGGACTTTTTTTTTTCTTAGACAACAAAATGACTACTATATTCATACAAGTTTTTACTATTTAAATACAACAACAATTCATATGACCTACAATAATTCGATTAGTAAATATAAAAAGAATAAATTGGTAGTTTTAACTAACCAACAAAATTATTGCATAACTAACTTTCAACAGTACGACTTTTTTACCAAACACCTACATTTTTTGTCATTTTTTTGTCACCATTTTTTTTTCACAGTATCTAAAAGTTTACTTACAAGTTAAAAAAACTCATATCAACCCCACCCACAAGCTAGATAAACAGTTTGACACATTTATAAAAAGGCCATTTTGCTTCCCTAAAAAAAGAGAAATTTTTGTTTGCTCTAAGAGTAAATATGACGTGGTGCTCTAATCAATACAGCACAGGACACGTCATGAAGAAAGAGAATGAGTGACAGACAAAAGAAAATGAATTTCCTACTTGATCCTGATGTGTCTTGTGATGTACTATTGATTAGAACACTACGTCATATTTGCCCTTGGAGCAAGTAATAATTACTCTTAAAAAAAAGTAATAATTTTCTTAAAAAAATGTCATTTTGTCAGGTCTAAAATTTTCTCAACTACTGGTACTCACCAGTTTTGCTTTTAACACAAAAGACAAAAAGAATCGTTTTTTAATACTATATTTTCCTCTTCACAAACTCATTACCCAAACGAGGCCGACCTAGTTAGAGGGGCTAGTTCTAACATGAACTGGTGGTGTCAATCACCTGGTTGCACGCGTGGCGTGTGTAACCCCGAAAAAGCAGGCCACACGACCGTACATGACCTGTCAACTTCTCATTGGGCAATTAAAGCTGTTCAGATTCTACTGTCAAATCAACCACCTACACCACGGTTCAGTTAATTAACTCACCTTTACTTTTACCAGTATGTCCCGTCTCTTAGTTTTCGATTTTATTTTTGTCACTATTCACTGGATCACTTTAACCCGGTGATTTGAATAGAAAATCGATGTAATTTTTTGATAATTTTTTCATGGTGCTGTAGAGTAAAAATTGCTCTATAGTATAATGAAAACATTATCAAAAAATCGTATTATTTTGCTATACAAATCACCCGGTCAAAGTGACCCAAATACGAGTCAAAAAAGTCAAATGGAAACAAAGAGACGGGACAGACTGGTAGTACCCAACTCCCACCCCACTATTAATTTACCAACAGTAAATGTTTACTATTTTACCTTGGTGGGGCATTTTTCACCGCGCTCCTTGGCTATGTTCTGGACCCGGATCAAGAACTCCCTGCACTGCTCGTACAAGTGGAAGAGGTAATCCAGGCCGTTCTTTTTCCCGCGTGCCACCTCACCGGGCTCCGTCACGATGAACGGGTGCTCCCGCTGTCTCTGATCGCCGCCGCCTCCTCCTCCCTCGTCGTCGTCATCCTCGTCATCGTCGGCTCCTTCGTCTTCTAGCGACGACATCCTCGCCTTTCCTTTCTTCCGGCGTTGCTTTTTGTTGCTGCTGGCGGGAACGGCCTCCCACACACCTCCGCCGCCGCTACCCACCGCTTCCTTGTCCTGCTGAACCGGCTCCTCGGATAAACCTATACCAAAATAACGTTTAATTGTGCACATTGTTTTATTAGAAGCGTGTCTAGTATCAGTTGTGTTTGGTATGAGCTGAAATCTGCGTAATAGTGTATCGGATAACATGCTATACTTTTTGATACAACATTTTCTTGATCAAATATATTTAAAAACATGGATGTCCTCTGTAGACATCTTCTACAAGATCTTAGTCAACCATTGTTGGATCTGCTCATAAATAGGCATGTACTTTGTGTCTCTCAAAACATGAATTTTCTCATGAATTTTAACATTGGATGAGTTTAGTTTAAACTAATTTTATGGTGTCGCTCAAAAGAAATCTTGTATTAGTTGCAAAGCTACAACAATTAATGGATTTTGTAAATTGGAAAGCTAATTGGTAACAATCAAATTTCATAAACCGATGACCACTTGAATTCTAAATATCAGAGTCAGTATATATACGACAATCCGAATTTTTAGTTTCAGCTTCGGTTCTGCTTCGTGAAGAGCTTCAAAATACGTTAACTGAAACTGGTAGTTCAAGTTTAAATCAAAATCTAAATCCGAGTTGCGGCAAAAACAGTCAGCTTCATTTCTTCTACTTTAAGAACATTTTTTTTGAAATAATTTCTCTATTTATTAGTTCAAGAAGTACCACATTTTTCTGTAATAATCTATACTAGTATCTATTTACTTCACAGAAGTAACACAGTCGAACAATTATAACATTCACATATTCGGATTTGATTGGTACTTGCATATTAAAGATATCTCACACTAAAACAATTGGGAAAGAACAAACTTATCCAAATCTGCACTCAAGAAGAAAATGAGCCAATGAATATCCACACAGAACATGAACATCAAACACCTTCACACTTCTTTATGTCAAATTTCTAAAAATAAAATCACTTTGCCATCCACATAAAAAGTTCTAACTTCTAAGGTTTGTAGAAATTTTTAGGGTTTAGAGTGAGATAGATGAACAGAAGTAGCAAGTAAAGGTTAGGGTTTTAGTTTACCTTCCTGAGAGAGTGCATCAAGAGCATGTCCACTGTCCCCAGAGAGGAGCTGCCGCCGCCTCATCTCCTCCTCCTCCAGCCGCCTCCGCTCAGCCCTCACCGCCGCTTTTATCCCGTACCTCTCCCCCACCAGCAGATCCCACCGGAAAATCTGCGACAGGCTGTTCATCATGTCCTCCAGCTCCTCATCCTTCATGTCCACCAGTGTGTTTGCGGTAAACCCCATTTCCGCAATCTTCGTCATGGTGAAGAACCTCACTCCATAAACCTGGAAGAGGTCTTCCAGTCCGCCAAGTTCTCTTTGGCGGACTGAGTACCCCGACATTGCCGCCGGTTGCTGTGGGGCAACCGGCGGCAATGGCGGTGGTGGTTGGGCAACCACGTCGAGGAGGCGGTGTGGTGGCACCGGTCCTCCTCTATGGTCCCACTTAAATAAGTTAACAGCGGAGAATGCAGCCTCAGGATCCATATCTTGTAGTTTTTCTTACTTTCCCCAATTGAACAAACACAAAACCCTCTCAGCTCTCAATCCACTCTTGATCTGTATATATCTGGGAAGTCTAGTTTTGAAACCACATAGTATAACCAACTTTTAAGGACTTGTTTGGATGGCTACTCTTGTTCATCCTTTTATGTTTAAGTAGCATTTCACTAAATTATAAGTGTCCAATTGCATTCCTCAAAAAAAAAAAAAAAACAAAAAACAAAAAAAAACAAAACAAAATGAATGCCTTATTTGTTCATCTCTTCTGCACATTTTTAAAATCCAATAAATAAAATTTACTGCTCAACAAGTCTTGACCGGGGACATATAATGAGATTGCGAAACCTCCGTCCTAGTTCTGGCTTTTAGCCCAGTTTTGGTAGCGGATATCATACGACGGAATATGATGTATGTCGGGATAAGAGATGAGATACGTGTACTAGGGGATAAGACATGATATGATATGTTGATTTATTGTGTTTGAGTGTTGTAAGATATAGTTAAAATTTGACGAAAGATTAATATAAAAATGAGCATAGTATCTTGTATCGCCGTGATTTTGATTACGAAACTATCGTCAAATTTATTATCAAATGACATGCTTAAACTACTTTCACACAAAACTATATATTTTACTTCCTCAAAAAAAAACTATATATTTTACTTATATTAGTTCAAACCTAATAAATTTTTATTTATATAAATTGCTTTAGTTAACTTGTTAATTAAATAAATTAGCATCCATTAACAATCAAATTAGCATAATCTTGCACTCCACATGATGATTCCTTAAAAGTTGCATTAAGGAATGAATAATGGTAGGAGAGATGAGTAAATAATTGAGTTTTTTAAAAAATAAATAAAATATACCATGTAATTATAATTATAAAATGCTGATGAGGGCATTTGTCAAAAAATATGTCCAAACCGTATCCTACCTCATAGGATGGGCAGGAAGTATATAATTTGTGGGATATGAAAGCAAAATGACAGAGCGGGATAAGGTGGGATATGATATCCTTTTCCGTATCCCCTCACCCAAACGCCAGATTTAGCTAAGAAGGGATAATTGCCGTTGGGTGGTTCCACCCTGACCTTGAGACAATTGTTGAAACGAACTCTGGCTCTACCATCTTAGGGCATCTCCAACCCTATGGGGGAGGGGAGGGGGTGCAATGGGGAGAAATTTTGTCTTGGGTGTGGCATGGTTAGGGGGGAATTTCCTCTGGACATGCCCTCCCACTCCCCCTGAATGGAGTGATAAATTAATTTAATATTTGACAATTTTAATTACACTTATTAATTTTTAATGATTATATCATATATATATATTTGTTATGATTAATAAAATTTTATTTTATTTTTATTATTGATAAAAAATAATAATTTACTCACGATCGTTGAAAAGTATATTTACGAACAGTCACTGTTATCTTATTTTGTTCAAAATTTAATAAATCTTATATTTTATGCAGTTAACAATTATAATTATTAAATTTAGAAACACGATTAAAAAAGCGTCAAATTTATTGAATCACAACGGTACAAAAATAGTATTTAGATACAGAGCAATTTATTGTGCATAATTACTTTTCTTAGTATTAATAATAACAACAAAAAAACTATTTAAATGTTACTACTGAAAACCTAACAAAATCATATGATATGGTCTTCGCTATCTACTACTCTGCTAACACTCGGACATGAACCATTCAAAAACACTTTGTTTGTCATCACTTTAGCTTCCAAGGTTTAATTCCATTAAATTCAAATTTGAAAATGTTGCAAAATGGGAAAAAGAATCCCTTAATTCATTCCAAGAAATCTCAACCAAACAAAGGCTTGACATAGTACTGGTGTAGTAAATTTAGGCAGGGATTCTTACTGTCATGTTAATCTGGACCGTCCAATCAGTTGGTATGTGTTGACCAATTGGAGGGTTTATGGAAAATTGAAATATAGTACCAGCTGCTAGCTAGGGTTCATGGGTTCTAACTTGTAGTACTAGTAGAGTAACTAACGTAGTTGTGATCGAACTAGGATTATAACTGTGAGGCCAAACTAGTGATTGGGTCCAATAATGATGGTCAAGAGAATGATTTCAAGTGGACAAATGACTGTTCTTTGTACTTGTACCTGGGAATAAATATGTCAGCTTTCTACTGTGTTTGTTTGTCTGCATGCAAGCAACTCTCTCTACTGTGTTTAGTTCTAGCTTACCAACATAATCTATGACTTGGATGGGCAACTTTGGTAACGCAACTTTGCTCTCCCCTGAGATCTCGACACGATGACCAATCATTTTCAGGTTACTTGTAGTTTATTGTTGGTCTGATTTTAGATTCATCAGTGGATTAGTTGATGTAACATAATCCACCAGGGTCTTAAAAGGAAAAAACACGATACCGATTCTAGAGTATATTTGATCCTGTATTAGTATTCACTGACACACTTCAACATGTATTTTTTGTTGCGGAATACCACTCCGTTGTTTCTGAATAGTCCTGTTTTGACTTTTTCACTCGTAGTTTGGTCACTTTGACCCGTCAATTAGGATAGCAAAACGATGTAATTTTTAGTTAATTTTTCATGATGTTGTAGATTAACTTTTATTCTACAATACCATGAAAGTATATCAATAAATTACTTCGTTTTGCTATCCAAATCACCGGGTCAAAGTGACCCAGTGAATAATGGTAAAAGTCAAAAGAGGGTTATTCAAAAGAAACGGAGTGATATCTAGAACACTAATTTCTACCATTTTAGATGGTGGGTGCTGTATCGAGATTTAAATCTAACCACCACCATTGCGTGAAACTTTTATGAGTAACTTTCACCTACATCTTTTCAGTTTTGGTCGATCGTTACTTACACTCCTCTTAGTTGAAAATTTTACTTCCATCACTTGTATGTGTTATTAGATTTATTTACCCGGACAGGTTGTGTATAATCAAACAGTACCCGAAAACAAAAATTAACGCAGAACGAACTTACTGATAGTGAGATTTCCGAACACTGTACAAAGTTGGAAGACAGTTTCGTTCATGTAGAACGAGGCTCCTTAAAGCAGATTCGCCCCCCACACGTGCTTGCTATGGACGATCGGACGACTGCTTCCCAGGATGAAAGCCTTCCCTGTGCGGCGGTGGAAAGCACTGCGTACAGCGCCGCACACAACGAACTGAACTACGACGAAGTTTCTGTTGGAGTTTGAATATCTCTGGTATGAAATTTCGTTGGTTTTCAGATGGTTCAAATGAGAAGAGGGCTGGACAATTTATTGATGCAGAGGTGTTGGTTGGGAGCGGTTGCAACTGTTCAGAAAGTTGCAACCGTTCAGTTTTGCATCCGAAAATAACAGTAATAAAAACTGTTAATTAACAGATTAATTTGTTAGTTTCAGGCCCAAAAAATTAATGCTTTTGAAGCCTACTAACAAATCAGCCCAACACCACACCACACCACGCCCGGCCCGTGCCCGAACCCGAACCCGAGACCGAGCCGAGCCGGCCGGACGGACGGCGGCGGCGGCGCGCGCGCGCGTGTGGTGGTTCGTCATTTGTCTAAGTCCTCTCTCCTGCAATAAATTGCTCCACCCAAAGGGCGTGCCCTATAGTCCAAACTTGGAGTAGATAAACTCACAAATTTCCTCCTTGAACCAAGATGTGGTTTCTATTTTCTTCACAACACAAGTTTGATCATGAACCCATTTTGAGAGCTCAATTTGATCATTCATTTCTTAATGGTTTTTGACGATTGAGTTACCGAAACGACCACCAAGTTGCCCTCTTTCTAAAGATGCGATTGGTGTTGTTAACCCGCAAGTGAGCCGGGTCCAAACCGAGCTCAAAGTCGGGTATAAAATATTACCGTCTAAACCATTTCTTCCAACAATCCCCCACATGAATGACAAATTCACGTCTCAAAGCGTAAAATGTCTCTATGTGGTTGAAACTCCTTTGGCGGTAGTTAATTGCGTAAAGAAAGGTAGTCATAGACTTTGAACCTTCCTCTTAGTGAGATACTACAGGGTATACTGGCTTGACAGTGAGCGAGACGCCTTGAACTGCTTGCCGCGTTGTATACCTAGTCGGTAGATCGCACACAATTAACAACCTAGACGTAGTCCGTTCTCACGGTTGTGTTCATTTCGGCCTTGAAACACTTTTCCTGGTTTCATGAGTAGACTTAGAGGAGTGTAGCCACGTCATCCTCCTAGAACCGGCCCGTTCCTACTCACATAGGTGAGACACACAACGAGTATCTTACCATACTCTTCTCAAGGAACCTTGAGATGTGGTCTCATTAAAAGCCTTTAGCTTACCCTGTCCCATCACTCGGTGTTCGCCCTAGGAATGAGTTTGGAAACTTTATTTCCGGGTGAGTGATTTGTTTATTTGCACTGGTAGTTGGGTTGTCCCTTTTGAACCTAGTTCTTGGGATCTCCAGTCACCTAGGTTGGGTTTGCCGCTACGTGCAACTCTTACGAGATTGGCTTTAATCCCATTCCCCTTGACGAACTTGCAACTAATTCTCTCGATAAACCTTTAGTCAACGGATCCGCTATATTTTCTTTTGACTTTACATAATCGATCGATATTATTCCTCTTGAGAGAAGTTGCCTAATGGTATTATGTCTCCGACGTATATGTCTAGACTTACCATTATACATGCTACTTTGTGCTCTACCTATTGCCGATTGGCTGTCGCAATGAATGCAGATAGGAGGCACTGGTTTTGGCCATGTTGGAATATCTTCGAGGAAATGACGAAGCCATTCTGCTTCTTCCCCTGCCTTGTCTAACGCTATGAATTCCGCTTCCATAGTAGACCTTGCAATGCACGTCTGCTTTGAAGATTTCCAACATATTGCCGCTCCACCAAGAGTGAATACATATCCACTTGTGGACTTGGAGTCTCTTGAGTCAGAGATCCAATTGGCATCGCAATATCCTTCCAAGACAGCTGGATAGTTCGAGTATTGTAGACCCATGTCCTTGGTGTAACGAAGATACCTCAGTACTCGAATTAAAGCTGTCCAATGATCCTTACCAGGGTTGCTAGTAAAGCGACTCAATTTCCCGACAGCTTGTGCGATGTCCGGCCTTGTACAATTCATAATGTACATGAGGCTTCCAATTATTTGGGCATATTCCGGTTGCCTAACACATTCGGCACGATTCTTGGCGAGATGTAAACTCACGTCTACTGGCGTGGTAATCGGTTTATTATTCCCTTTGTCAAATTTTTCGATCACCTTTTCTATGTAGTGAGTTTGAGAAAGTGCGTAACCATCTGGAGTCTTTGTAATTTTAATCCCTAAAATCACATCCGCCACTCCTAGGTCTTTCATGTCAAACTTTGTGGACAATAATTTCTTGGTGTCAAGAATTATTGCCTTGCTGCTCCCCATAATTAGCATGTCGTCGACATATAAGCATATTATGACACATTCCTTTCCTATTTTCTTATAGTATACGCACTTATCACATTCATTAGTTCGAAATCCATGATTGCTCATGACTTTGTCGAACTTCTCGTGCCATTGCTTGGGGGCCTGTTTTAGTCCATAAAGGGACTTCTTTAGCCGACAATATTTGTTGTCGCTTCCAGGAACTTTAAACCCTTCCGGTTGTTCCATATAGATTTCTTCCTCTAGTTCTCCGTTCAAAAAGGCCGTTTTAACGTCCATTTGGTGTACTTCAAAATTGAATAATGCAGCAATTGCGATAAGCATCCGAATAGACGTTATTCTGGTCACAGGAGAATATGTGTCGAAGAAATCTAGTCCTTCTTTCTGCCTGTACCCTTTTGCGACAAGTCTTGCCTTGTACTTGTCGATTGTACCATCGGGTTTAAGCTTCTTCTTAAAAATCCACTTACAACCTAGGGGCTTGGAGCCTGGTGGAATATCTACTAATTCCCAAGTATTATTATGTAAGATGGATTCAATCTCGCTATTTATAGCTTCTTTCCAATAAGGAGCATCGACACTGGACATGGCCTCTTTATAACTTGTTGGATCATTTTCCGTTAAATATGTTAGGAAATCAGGTCCAAAAGTTTTTGCAGTTTTGGCTCGTTTACTCCGCCTTACCTCTTCCTCCTGGTCATTGCCAATGGCGGTATCATGCGACCGTTTTCCGGACGCTTCTACTTCCTTCATCTTGCAAGGAAATATATCTTCGAAGAATGAGGCATTGGCTGATTCAATAATAGTGTTCTCGTGAATATCAGGTATTTCTGATTTGTGGACCAGAAATCGATGAGCACTACTATTTGCCGCATATCCAATGAAGATGCAATCTATCGTTTTAGGTCCTAGCTTGACCTTTTTCGGTAGTGGGGTTGCCACTTTAGCAAGACATCCCCATACCCTCAAATGTTTGTATGAGGGTTTCCGGCCTTTCCACATTTCATATGGGGTCTTGTCCAATTTCCTTTTAGGAATTCTGTTTAGAATATAGTTGGCGCTTAATAAAGCTTCCCCCCACATGTTTTGTGGTAGCCCTGAACTTAAAAGTAATGCGTTGAGCATTTCTTTTAATGTTCTATTTTTCCTTTCCGCAACCCCATTTTGTTGGGGTGTGTAGGGTGCCGAGGTTTGATGGATGATTCCATTTCGCGAACAAATTTCCGCAAATGGAGAATCATATTCTCCTCCTCGATCGCTTCGAAGAATCTTAATCCTTTTATTCAATTGATTTTCCACCTCGGCCTTATATTTCTTGAATGCGTCTAACGCTTCATCTCGACTATGCAATAAATAAACATAGCAGTATTTAGTGCAGTCGTCGATAAACGTTATAAAATATTTCTTTCCACTTCTTGTCTGCACAAATTTCAGATCACATATGTCCGTGTGAATTAATTCGAGAGGACTCGTTGATTTCGAACCGATAGGTTGAAATGGCTTACTTGTCAATTTTGCCTCTACGCATATTTCACACTTGTGATCGGAGTTAATCTCGCTTTTAGGAAGATGGTCCAATTTCATTAATTTACGAATTGACTCGTAATTAACATGACCTAATCGTGCATGCCATAAACAAGAAGTAGAAGACTCCGACAAATAATTAACTTGCGCTTTCTTATTCATAGTCGGAAACACAGTCATTACATTGAGCTTAAATAGCCCATCTTTGAGATACCCCCTACCTAGATATTCCCCACCTTTAGTCAGAACAAATTTGTCCGACTCAAATACAAGCTTAAACCCTTTCTTGCTAAGCACCGATCCTGACACTAGGTTCTTCCTAATATCGGGAACATAGAGAACATCATTGAGGGTAAGGGTTTTTCCGGAAGTCATTTTCAGCGTTATTTTCCCTTTCCCTTTTATGGCGGAAGTTGCTGAATTTCCCATGTACAACGGTTCTTCATTTTCAGTCGGCTCGAATGATGAGAACATAGCCTTGTCGGAACATATGTGCCTTGTGGCACCGGTGTCGATCCACCACTCCTTGGGATTTCCTCCGGCGAGGTTCACTTCCGAGACTACGGCTGCAAAGTCGTTTCCGTCTTCTCCATCCTCGGCCATGTTGGCTTCGGGTTTCTTCCCTTTGGAGGTACTCTTCTTTTTCCGACAATCTTTTATCTTGTGTCCGACCTTGCCACAATTGTGACATTTACCCGTGAACTTTTTCTTCTCATCCGTAGCCTTCCTCTTCAGATTTTTCTTCGGCTTTTCCTCTACGACGTTTGCCTTAGACTGATAGCTTGTTGACGGCTTGTCTTCGGCTAGTCGATTGCCTTCTTCAATCCGAAGTCGAACGATGAGCTCCTCCATCTTCATTTCCTTCCTCTTGTGTTTCAAGTAATTTTTGTAGTTCTTCCACGAGGGGGGTAGTTTGTGTATCATTGCGGCTACAAGAAATTCTTCAGGGAGAATCATTTTCTCCGCTATTACATCATGTATTATACACTGAAATTCTTGCACCTGTTGCATTATCCCCTTGGAATCTACCATTCTAAATTCTAGGAAGTTCTCGACTACGAACTTTTTGGCACCAGCATCCTCGGTTTTATATTTATTTTCGAGCGAGTGCCAAAGTTCCTTAGCCGTTTTTACAGCACAATAGACGTTATACAACTGGTTGTCTAAACTATTTAAAATATAGTTCCTTGCAAGGAAATCGGAGTGATTCCAAGCCTCCACCGCTGCAACGGTTTGTCTATCGGCATTTTCTGGACATGGAGGAGCATCTTCGTTAAGAAATTTCGCAAGACTCAAAGTCGTCAGGTAAAACAACATCTTTTGCTGCCAACGTTTGAAGTCTTTGCCCGTAAATTTCTCCGACTTCTCAACGAGATGCGAACCCACTGGTACAACGGGGTTGGCGGTAACGGAAGTCAAGTTTGACGTTTCACCCGCCTCTTTTCCGGAATTGTCTCCCATTTCTACAAATAGAAATATTTCTGTTACTATCGACAGAATTGACAATAAACCGAAAATCGGAATTGAATTACAGTACTATAAAATTTGATGACAAATAATACTTGACAGAAAATTAAATAAACTTGCTAATATTTATTGAAGCAAGTCCAAATGCTAAAGAATTCAAACTGTTAGTAACTGTCATAAAATAAACGGAAGAAAATATGATAAACTGATTTGGAAGTGCCTTACTGTAATGTCAGATTTTAAATTAAGATACAAAGAAATAAAAAAGACCAAACAGAAACAAATAGGCGTCTGTACATAAACCACAAACTGTAAAAAGATGAAAATCCACTAGCAGTATGTTAACAATTGTTACTACGACTAGAACCAATAACAACCTGTTGTAAAAGAAGATATGTATGCAAAACATAAATTGACCAAGAACAGTGGATATTAATGGTCACAGTTGTTAGGTAAAGAAGGGATTAGACCAACGAATAACAGTACGCATGCAAGAGATGTCTGACTACACTTTCATATTAATAACAGAATATTGTAAGCAATTTTATGCAACCAACCACTGAACAAAATGGATTTGTAAAGGACAAATGGGTTTGATGTGAAATAAACAATATTATAAACAAACTGTTGGTGTAATGAACCAATAATGACACCAAGAAGACACAAATGAAGTTTGAAAGTAAGATCAAGCGAAATCTGACAGAAATGAGGTAATCTGTCGAGAAAATTTACTAGTGAAGAACAGACTGTTGCACAGATTGAAATAATACTGACTGAAAATTTATCTTTTTAACAGAAAACTTTCGGACATAGAAGGATTATATCACAACGACTCTGCTTTAAGATTGTTATTAGATTTATTTACCCGGACAGGTTGTGTATAATCAAACAGTACCCGAAAACAAAAATTAACGCAGAACGAACTTACTGATAGTGAGATTTCCGAACACTGTACAAAGTTGGAAGACAGTTTCGTTCATGTAGAACGAGGCTCCTTAAAGCAGATTCGCCCCCCACACGTGCTTGCTATGGACGATCGGACGACTGCTTCCCAGGATGAAAGCCTTCCCTGTGCGGCGGTGGAAAGCACTGCGTACAGCGCCGCACACAACGAACTGAACTACGACGAAGTTTCTGTTGGAGTTTGAATATCTCTGGTATGAAATTTCGTTGGTTTTCAGATGGTTCAAATGAGAAGAGGGCTGGACAATTTATTGATGCAGAGGTGTTGGTTGGGAGCGGTTGCAACTGTTCAGAAAGTTGCAACCGTTCAGTTTTGCATCCGAAAATAACAGTAATAAAAACTGTTAATTAACAGATTAATTTGTTAGTTTCAGGCCCAAAAAATTAATGCTTTTGAAGCCTACTAACAAATCAGCCCAACACCACACCACACCACACCACGCCCGGCCCGTGCCCGAACCCGAACCCGAGACCGAGCCGAGCCGGCCGGACGGACGGCGGCGGCGGCGCGCGCGCGCGTGTGGTGGTTCGTCATTTGTCTAAGTCCTCTCTCCTGCAATAAATTGCTCCACCCAAAGGGCGTGCCCTATAGTCCAAACTTGGAGTAGATAAACTCACAAATTTCCTCCTTGAACCAAGATGTGGTTTCTATTTTCTTCACAACACAAGTTTGATCATGAACCCATTTTGAGAGCTCAATTTGATCATTCATTTCTTAATGGTTTTTGACGATTGAGTTACCGAAACGACCACCAAGTTGCCCTCTTTCTAAAGATGCGATTGGTGTTGTTAACCCGCAAGTGAGCCGGGTCCAAACCGAGCTCAAAGTCGGGTATAAAATATTACCGTCTAAACCATTTCTTCCAACAGTATGTACCGAAAATGTTGTAATTTACACCCGTTCGTGCATTGACTTTGTTAGTTGGCACGATAACTTATGAAATTCAATTTTCTTGAGAGATTTATTCTTACATAGGCTGCAAAGGTTAATTCAACCAAAATTTTGTAAAGCTACCTCGAGTTAGTCCAAACTTTTGCTTGTAGTATATGTGTCGTGTTCAAAAACACATATGAAACCCGCGATATTTGCACATATTATGAATACACTTAAAGTCTATTTTTTTTTTAGAAACTCTTAAAGTCTATTTGGTATCCACATAAAAATAGTAAAAACAGTTAAAAACATGCCAAAAAACAGAATAAAAACTGTTTGGTATGTATTCAAAAACACTGTTCAAAGTAAAAAACCACATTTGACAATACTACTAAATTTCAGTGTGAATTCACTAAAGCATTAATTTTTAAATACCGCAACGATATATACTTGTTATTTTATGCATTCGTCAAAATTAGGAATATGTTTAGCCACCAAAAAAAACAAAAAAACATGGAAAGTAGTGTTTCCAAAAACAATGTTTTTTCCTATGTGTTTTCTAAACACAACACTTTTTGACTCTCCCAAACATATTTTTGATAGTTCTAAAAATAAACTTGTTTAAACAACGTTGTTTAGAAACAGTGTTCCAAAGAAATCTCTCACTAAACTCATTCTCTATGTCGACATGACTGATGACCCATGATGCTTATGAACCTCTGCGCAAAGGCTTTTGTACTTGAACGAAACATGCAATGCAATGGAGCTACAGTTGCATCACAGTGTGACTTGTCACTCATAAACAAGCTCTCTGACGATTTTCTATGTAATAATGTCTCTCTGTCCGGTCTTCTGCGAAACAAAGCAGTCGTACACCTCATAGGCCACTTGTTGTCATTTCCAATGGTCTTCTGTGAAACATGCATTACAATGGAGCTTGTTTGGTATCGGTTTAAAAACAAGATAACAGAGGGAAAAAAACGTATTGAAAAACACATTTAAAAACATAATAAAATATATATTTGATATTCGTTTAAAAACAGTGTTTAAAATAAAAAATACATTTGACAACATTACTAAATTTCAATGTTAATTTGTTTGAATATCATTTTTACGTACAATACCAACTTATATTTGATATTTTTTTTTGCATATAATCATAGTTAAAAAGTATTTAAACACCAATAGTACGGAAAAAACAAAAAATACGACATTTGCTTTTTTTTTCAGCATGTTTTTATTTTTAAACATGCGAAAAACAGACATACCAAATGAGTTTAAAAAAAAACACTCTGTTTTTAATCAAAATGCCAAACATAAGCCTTCTAGCCATTCGTTTCTTCGTTTTTCCGGTGTGACACGACTATTCACTCATTATTATTTTTTGTTGAGAAATTATTCACTCATTATTTTGACAAACGTGCAAAATATATTTTTGGACTCAATGGCTAGATCGACAATTCGAGGAGCTGATCTTCATCGAACGATTATTGATTGACGAATCCATCAAATGATTCACAAATTCCATCGATGGAATTGGCGCCATTGTAAGCTCTTCCATTACTTGAAGTAGCAATATTCTTCTCATTAGGCATGTTGAAGAACCCGTATCGTGAGGTTCAAAAGTAAAACCCAAATTAACAGAGTCCACCTTACTAGCCTCTGGGCCACTTGGTAACTCTCTTACTTCCTCCTCTTGGGCTAGAGAAGCTAACCGAGACCCACCAAGGCCCACATTAAAATTCACGTTCATATCCAAACTGTCACCCAACCCGTATAGTGATCAAGAGGTTTAAATTATGTTGTTTATTATTATGATATCATATCCAAACTGTCACCCAACCCGCAACACGATACATAAACTAAGAGTTGTGGCTTTTAGCCCAAAAGTTGAGTTGGCCCAGGTGCATAGCTCATGGATAAGCCCAACGCCCAACCGCTTGATCACTTAGAGACTCCAAAAACCACTTATTATTATTATTATTATTATTATTATTATTATTATTATTATTATTATTATTATTATTATTATTATTATTATTATTTTGAGAGAAACTCTACTATTCTCATGCTAGGCCATGATGAGGTTGGTGGTTGCAAGAACCGTGCACTAATTACACACCTGGTACTAGTTAGTTAGTTAGTTACTACTATACTTTATGAGTCCTAGTGAGAGAAAGGGGTAGTGAGAGGTTTCTCTCTATTCTTCTTCTTCTTATCTTAGATTTTGAGAAAAAACAGAGTCCATCTCTGGTTTTTTGTGTTTGTCAGCTATCAATCCTTCGTGTTTACAAAGGATATTAGCTCTTTTATTCCATCGAGTATGGCGGACGAGCTTCGACTTGAATTAGATACAGATCCAGAAATTTCACGAAAACTATATCAAACAACTCTTGTTGGGAGATTATACTATGAGAGAAAATTGGGCAAAACCACTATCAAGAAGATTGTTGAAGGTGTCTGGGAACTGAAAGGTAAAATCACGGTGGAATCTTATGCACCGAATCATTTTACCTTCTGCTTTACCAACGATGAAGATTATCAGAGGATACTGGAGAAAACGCCATGGCTTGTTACAAGTCAGGTTTTACATCTTAAACAGTGGAAGATGGGAAAAAGCCTCATGGAAATCGATTTCTCAGGTTGTCCTTTTTGGGTTCAAGTTAAAGGAGTCCCGGCGGAGAAGAGATCGAGAGGTAATGTTGAAAAGATAGCAGGGCTGATCGGTGAATATCTGGATCAGGAAGGGGTTGAACCAGGTGTCTTTGGTTTGAAACCATATTTCAGAATCCGGGTTGAAATCCCGGTCAAGAAACCTCTTCCGAGAGGTTTTAAGCTTCCAATGGCGGAAGAGGAAGATCAGTGGGTAAGCTTTCGATATGAACGTCTGGGTGATTTTTGTTATAGATGTGGAAGATTGGGCCACACAAACATTCAATGTGGATTTTTGGGTAAGGAGGCTGATGAGAACTCTAAATATGAACCGGAGATGAGAATAGGCTCTCGGAGGAACACGGCGGAGGATAGAGAAAAGGAGAAACAACGGCAGAAAGAGCAAGCGACACGGTGGAAGCCGGCGATGGAGAAGGCGGCGAACAAAATTTCAGAGGAATTGGAAGAGGCAAGAAACAGGGCGAGTCAACTCATGACGCGTACCGAGTGAACCGAGTCGAACAGGTGGCATCAATCGATGAGGTTGTAATAGTACAAGAAATCAATAAAGATTTGCAGGTACGATGTCCGGCAATGACAGTTGGACGTGGTATGAAGGAAAGGACGAACGAAATTGCAGAGGAAAAAGGACAAATCGCAAATGGTGACGATGACAGCGAATGAGGAAGGACACGATGAAGGAACAGCAAAGGTAATTTGTTTAAACCCTAATTTGGATATGGGCCATGAAGAAAGTTTGGGCCAAGCAGGCCCAAATGTTGATTCAAGTAAACAAACGTCTTCAGAAAGTTTGGGCTACTACGTTGAAGAGCCTGACAGCCCAAAAACAAAATTGATCTGGACTCCAAGAAACCCAACAGAAAAAGGAATTGTTTTGCAAAAGAACGACCCAAAAGAAAAAGTTAATGAAAAGTCAAATGATACAGCAGCTATGGCGATTCAACCTTTAAACGATGAAGAAGATAGAATTGGAGATCCTTTCTCATATTTGGGGTTAGCACAAGTTTTCAATCGCTTTGCTTCATTGAAGAGAGGAAGAGAAGATGATGATGTTACTCCAACAGCAACGAAGAAAAGAAGAGAAGACGAAACCAATCCTGATTTTGTGGAAGCAAAGAAGAAAGAAATCTTGGCAAATGCTAGGTACGCGATACAAGCAAAAAAAGCTAGACACAGGAGAGGAATCTCAAAAAAGGAGAGAAGCTGGAGATTATACAAAGGTGTCACTGATGAAGGTTTTGAAGTAGGGCTAAATGAGAAGTTAGTGCCAGACAGAATCAAATTTGAGGTAATGGATGCTATCCATCGTGAGCAATTTTATCTCTATAAAGATTGCATGAAACAAATTGAAATCTTGGAAGTTGAGGCTGATAATGAACTGAAACAAGATAAGATGGTTGTGGTGGCTGGCCAGAAGCAGCCATAGATCCAATGGTAGGTATTTGCTGGAATTGTCAGGGGTTGGGGAGCAACCTGACATTCCAGAGATTACGAGGGCTTGTGAATGCCCAGCTTCCTAATTTTATTTTCTTGTCAGAAACAAAAAATAAAAAATCTAAGCTAAGTAGACTTCAAAGGCAGTTAAGGTATGCAAATGGATATTATGTGGATCCAAGAGGTAAAGATGGAGGTCTCCTATTGTGGTGGATGGATAATATTAATATTGAGATTGCTTGGAGCTCTGAAAATGTCATATGTGCTTTGATAGAAGACAGGCCTGGTAGGTGGGAATACTGGTTATTTATTTATGCACCTTCTGGATATAGAGAAAGAGGTAAGTTCTGGAAAGAAATTCTCTGGTGGGCTAGCTCAATTGACAAACCCTGGATCATGTTAGGAGACTGTAATGATTACATGGAGGAAAAAGAGAAGGAAGGTGGCTCTCAAGTTTTAAGTTGGAGGATGAATAGATTCAGAAAGTTTATTTCTGAATGCAATTTATTAGAATTTAACTCCCAAGGTCTAGGCTTCTCTTGGTGTAATGGAAGGACTGCAGGGTGTGTTAAAGAACTTATTGATAGAGTGTTCTATTCTGCTGAGTGGGGTACTAATCATCCTAATGCTATGGTAAGTAGGGAGTACATTATGGGATCTGATCATACTCCCATGGTAATTCATATAGAAGATCAAAAAAGAAGGGGCTCTTGCAAATTCAGGTTTGATCAAAACTGGTTAGATCATGAAGAGTGTTCTCAGATTATTACAAAAGCTTGGACAGAAAGAGTTGAAGGGTCAAACATGTTTGAGATTGGGAAGAAGCTTAGCAATTGCAGAGAAGCTTTGAAGAAATGGAGCAAGATCAAAATAGGGAACAACAAAAGAAGAATTGCAGAAGAAGAAGAAGAGCTCAGAACTACAAAGGCAAGATCTCAGTGAAGACAATTGGGTAAAACAGAAAGCTATTCAAGATGAGATTGCAGATCTGTGGAATCAAGAAGAACTTTATTGGAAACAAAAAAGCAGAATCCAATACTTAAAAGAGGGTGATAAAAATACAAGATTTTTTTACCTCTCTACAATTTTTAGAAGACAAAGAAACAGGATCAATAAGGTAAAGTTAAGTACAAATGTGTGGGTGGAAGAGGAAAAAGATATCAGTGAAGCTTTTGTCAGATATTATAAAGATCTTTTTTCTTCAAAAGGAGATAGAGACATGGAAGCAGTATTTTCAGTGATAGTACCAAAAATTACAACAGAAGATAATGATTTGTTGCTGCAAATTCCCACTGAGAAGGAGATCAAAGAGGTGGTGTTTGGATTTGACCCAGGGAAAGCTCCAGGGTATGATGGTTACACTGGTCACTTTTATCAATCTCAATGGAATACTATAAAGAAGGAGGTAATTTCTGCAATTCGGCACTTTTTTCAAACAAAGTTTCTTTTGAAAAGTGTTAACAAGACAATTTTAGCACTGATTCCAAAAATTCCTCATCCTGAAGAAGTGGTGCATTTCAGACCAATTGCTTTATGCACTTTCTTGTATAAAGTGATTGCAAAGCTAATTGCAAACAAGCTCAAAACAGTCTTGGGGAAGTTGATCTCAGAAGAACAGTCTGCTTTTATCCCTAATAGACTTATACAAGACAACATTGTGATAGCACAAGAGTTTATGCACTTTATAGCTCACAAGAAAGGGGGAGAAAAAGGAGTTTTAGCTCTGAAATTAGATTTGGGATTTCTTGAGAGCTGCACTTACAAGATATGGCTTTGCAAAGGAATGGATCAAGTTGGTCATGCAATGTATTTCTACTGTTACAATGAGAATTAGAATTAATGGTGAAGATTCTGAAGAGTTTTTACCACAGAGAGGCTTAAGACAGGGTGATCCCCTATCTCCATATCTGTTTGTGATCATTATGGAAGTCTTTTCCCTAATGATGAAGAAGGCTGAAGCTCAGAAGCAGATTGAGGGTGTTTCAATTTCAAAAAGAAAGGTGAGTATAACCCACCTTTTATTTGCAGATGACTCTTTGATATTCTTGAAAGCTAGAGAAAGTTATGTGGAAAACTTCTTATCCATACTAAAAGAGTTTGGGCTAGCCTCAGGGATGGAGATAAAATTCAACAAATCAGGGCTTATCTTCTCTCCAAATACTGCATCTGAAGTTATGAACAATATTTTTGAGTTGTGCAGAATTCCAAGCTTGGATGTCAATGCTAAGTATTTGGGACTTCCAGCTTTTTGGGGGAAATCAAAGTGTCAGGCTCTTGATTTTATTGTACAAAAAATTGTGGAGATTCTTCAAGGCAGGAGAAAGAAATGCCTCTCTTTTGCTGGAAGAGAAGTAATTCTTAAAGCAATAGCCTTAGCAATTCCCTCTTATGCCATGTCTTGTGTGGAATTTCCTATCTCTATTTGCAAAAAGATAGCACAATTAATCAGAAAATTTTGGTGGGGTGCAAGTCCTCAAGAGAAAAAAATCCACTGGCTAAAATGGGAAGAAGTTGAAAAGCAGAAATGTAAAGGTGGCATTGGTTTCAGAAATGTCAGAGCTTTTAATCTGGCTATGTTGGCTAAACAAGGTTTGAGACTAATCAAGAATCCAGATTCTTTGATGGCTAAAGTGTTGAAAGCAAAACATTACCCAAATGCTTCTTTTATGGAAGCAAAACTGGGAGGATGCCCTGCCTGGGTCTGGAGAAGCATCATAAATGCTAGAATGATTTTGAAGAAGGAAGCTAGCTGGGTGGTGGGCAATAGAAAGACTGTCAAAGTCTTTGAAGATTCTTGGATCCCTGGTATGCAAAGTAAGAAACTAGTCTTAAAAGATGGCCTTGATCCTGATATGAAAGTGGAGAATTTGATAAATGCAAATACAAAAAGATGGAAAATGTCACTTGTCAAAAATCTGTTCTCCCAAGAGGAAGCTTCAGCAGTCTTGACTACAAATCTCCCATGGACTAAGATGGAGGACATTTTAATATGGCCTCGTGAAAAGTCAGGTATTTTTTCTGTTAAATCTGCTACTAGAGTTATTGCAAGTTTGGAGCAAGAAGTTAGTACATCTGATTTGAAGAAATGCTCAAAAGCCTCCTCTTCTTTTAAGTTTAACAAAGAATATTGGAAGACAATTTGGAATTCAGAGCTCCCTCCTAGAATTCAGGTTTTTTGGTGGAGGGTAAGTAATAATGCTTTGCCTTTAAATGCAAATCTTCATAGAAGAGGGTGCTCTCAAACTCCCTTGTGTGGTATCTGTGAAGAAGAAGTTGAAGACTTGGAACATTGTTTCTTGCAATGTAACTGGGTAAAAAGTTTCTGGTTTGGGCTTGGCATTTTAAACCCAGATCAGTGCAATCAGGTTGGGAACTTGAAAATTTGGTTGAATGAAATTGTGGAGAAGGTTAACAATAATGATTATCCCTTCATGAAATGTCATCAGACCATTCTGGGATTATGGTGGATTTGGAAAACCAGAAATGAGGTATTGTTTTCTCATATTAAGGTGAATCCTACTATGGCTATTAAGAATTGTAACAAGGAGATGTGGTGGCTACAACAAAAGAATGGCAAGAAAGAGAACCAGGTTGATATTGCAAAGCCAAGAAGAAATTATTCAAGCTCCAAAGATAAGTCATGGATACCCCCTCAAGGTGATCACCTGATATGCAATACTGATGCTGCTTGGTGCAAATCAACTAATCAAGCTTGGTTATGATGGATCATCAGAGATAAGGAAGGTCTGGTAAATGCAAAAGGTTGGACCTTTCAACAAGCAACTTCAGCAACTATTGCTGAAGCATTAGCTTTGAGATTGGCAATTTGGAAATCACAAGGTGTTATGGATGGTTCAATTCATTTTGAGACTGATAACAAGACAGTCAGTGAAAGTCTAACAGGGAAGCAAATATGTTGGGAGATAAGCAATTTGGTAGAAGATATTAAGAAAGGCCTGGCACACATTCAAGCCACTGTGAAGTGGATCTCCAGAAATGCCAACAAAGCAGCAGATGCATGGGTTAAGTTAATTCGTTTTGATAGTAGCAGAGAATAGATGATGAAAATACTCTGTTTAGAGAGATTTTGAGAAAAGAAAGTGTAAACAGTTCAATTTGATTTTTTATAAAGTTTGCTCTTTTGGAAAAAAAAAAGTTAGTTACTACTTCCGTTCTAAATCTCATCTTTTGACTTTTTCCTCCGTAATCGGTGATTTGGATAGTCAAACGATTCAATTTTTGGATAATTTTTTGATGGTGTTGTAAAGTGATATTTACTGTACAACATCGTGCAAAAATAATCAAATTCTTGCATCGTTTTACTAATCAATTCACCGAATTAAAGTTATTTTGTGAATAATGGTAAAACGGAAAGGGTGAAGATTCAGAGAGAACAGACGAAGTTAGTTACAGTGATTTTCTTTCTTTTTTTTTTTTTTGAGCCATAGTTACAGTGAAAATTAAGTCTACCGCAAGGGGGTTTATTTGTTTTCTCACATTATTGTGAATGATGAAGACTTGCTTGTTTATCAAGTCAATATTATTTTCGTACAAATGTTGTGTGTCTTAGACCACTAATTCAAGCCTTTGTTTAAAGTGATACAAGAGACTCGTCGTCGAACAATTTAATATAGTTGCGCCACACCTTCCAGTACAATGAAATGCCCCTCTGATACCCACATACTGGTAATCTTCTTTCCAAGAGTATTTTGGATGGACAACTCAGACGTGACTGCAAACTCACTAGGTCAAAAAGTTCGTACTTCTACTTACTTTTCCAGACTTCCAAAAAATTGTGATTTTTTTGAAAATTTTAGTTTTCTACACCTTCCTCGCTTCTTTTGACCCTATTTTTTTTTTTGATGAAATAGATTTTTATAAAAAGGAACTAAGAGAAATTGGGCTGATCAGGCCCTACAGAAAGATCTAAAACAGCTTTCAACCTATTACAATCTAATACACCTGCAAAACTATTTTGTAAAGCCCATCTGGCAACATTATGAGCAAAACCATTGTCCTTTCTCCTGCAATGAGATAATTTACCTAATTTCTGCTTCAAGATCAGACTGCAAGCTAAAGCTTTCATCTTCCATTTCCAATGAGCTTTGTCTGGATCATTCACACAATTTACAGCTCCCAAAGAATCTGACCTTACTAGGAATTCCTTCCAACCTTCCTTTTTTGCTTTTTGTAGAGCTAGCTCAATTGCATAAAACTCAGCACTTAACACATCATCACAAGAGCCAGTTATACATTCAGCACTGGTGGGGTAACCCTCCCTATTCAGCACCACATAGGCAGCTGAGAAAGAGTTTTTCTTGCAGCTAGCATCACAGTTCAAGAGAATACCAGCACCATATTGAGAATCATCACTAACAGCCTTCTTTCCCCCATCATCAGTAGGCATTTCAGAATCCAGAGAACTTTCTTCATGTTCATAAAATAAAGATGAAATTTGGGTACAAATAGCATCAGGAGCAGGAGCTATACCTTTGAATACCAGATCATTTCTCATTTTCCATATGCTTTGAAGAATAATACCCACCATATTGTATCTCCTTCTAATGTCCTCCTTACTTGCATTGAGTGAATCTGGGCTCTTCAATAAAGCTTTAAGATACAAGGAGCTTGTCTGAAATAGGAACATATCCAGTCTCACTCCCACCATGTAAAACCAGATAGCTCTAGCCATTTGACATTTAAAAAAGATATGCACCACAGATTCAGCCTCCTCTCCACATAAACTACACATTTTAACACCATTATTTCTCTGAAACCAGTTACCATTTCTTACAGGGATTAAATTCTTTGCAACTCTCCAAATCATAACTTTGATTCTGTTATGAGCTTTGCATTTCCAAAGTGCTTTCCAATCAAAATCACTGTCATCTACCTGATGATTCATCTCCATCTGAGTATGGTAAGCAGCCTTGACTGTAACCATACCTCTCTTCTCATTTGTCCAGATCCATTTGTCCTCCAAGTTTAGCAGTGGAATTTTTATCTCTAGTATACTCTGCACTTCCTCATTAGTGAACCATCTTTCTAACACATCCATTTTCCAAGATCTTGTATTCCAGCAGATCAACTCCTCCACCATTTTTGGAGCATTCATGAGGTCATCTGGAGGTTTAGGCTTTGAATTTTCCAGATTTGGGACCCATGGATCCAACCATATATTTGTGGACTTCCCATCTCCAATACTTTTTATAGCATAATCTGCAATAAAATCTCTCACACTCAATAATCCCTTCCAAAAATAGGAATCTCCATTTCTCTTTTCTACTAGCTGAAAGTCAAGAATATGGCAGTATTTTTTCAGCACCATCTCCACCCACAAATTCTTCCTTTTAGTCCACACTTGCCAAGCTAATTTAGCAAGAAGGGCTTTATTCTGCCACTCTGATTTCCTAAAACCCAGCCCACCATTACATTTAGCTCTGCATAAATTGTCCCAAGAAGTTAAGTGTCTTTTTTTCTGCTCTTTTCTATCTCCCCACCAAAAATTTGAACTACAAGAATCCAACCTTTGATGTATATTTTTTGGGAGAAGGAAAACTGACATGGGGTAGGAAGGAACAGCATTCAAAACATTCTTCACCAACACTTCTCTTCCTGCATAGGAAAGGTTCTTTGACATCCAACCAGCTAGTTTAACTTGTACCTTATCCATGACTTTACTGAAGTCTTTCTTCTTTGATTTGCTACAAAACATAGGCAGTCCCAAATATACAGCATCTTTTTTTCCTTTCTTGAGCTGCAAGAGTCCTCTTATCTCCCTCTGCACATTCTGATTAGTATTCTTGCTAAAGAAGATAGAAGATTTCTCCTTGTTGACTTTCTGTCCAGATATATCTTCATACAACTTCAGACAAAGATTGAAATTTTCTGCAACTTTCATATTTGCTCTCCCCAGTAATACAAGGTCATCAGCAAACATCAGAAATTCAAGGGGGGGGCAATTTTTTGCCACTTTTATACCATGCACTAGACCATCTTTAGCAGCAAAATTTATGATTCTAGCCAGTACCTCAGCACATAAGATAAAGAGTGTAGGAGATAGAGGATCTCCTTGTCTCAAACCACAAGAGGAAGGGAAATACCCATGAGGTGTGCCATTGATGAGAATAGAGAATTTAGGAGTGCTTATACACTCTTTGATCCACTTAATAAAAGTTTGAGGGAGGCCTATCCAATCTAGCACAGAGATGACAAAGTCCCATTCTAAATAATCATAAGCCTTCTCCATATCAATCTTGATAGCCATTAACCCTTCCTTTCCTTTCTTCTTCTTGATACTATGAATGGCTTCATGTAGAAGTATGACATTTTCTTGAATTACCCTACCTTGAACAAAAGCACCCTGTCTTGGATCAATGATATCTTCTAGCAGACTACTCATTCTTCTAGCCAAAATCTTTGAGATAACTTTGTACACTGTGTTACAAAGGCTGATTGGTCTATAATGTGTAACTTTTGAAGCATCCACCCTTTTTGGAATCAAGGTTATGAAAGTGGCATTTAAACCCTCTTTCAACTTCCCATTTTTGAAAAAGTCTTGAACTACCCCACAAAAATCCTCCCCCACAATGTTCCAATAGTTTTTGAAGAAGAAAACAGGCATCCCATCAGGGCCAGGGGCCTTATAGCTCCCCATTTGGAATAGGGTGTCTCTAATTTCTTCCACAGATGGTATATTACATAGGTTTGTCACTTTGTCTTGACTGATCTTGTTTGGGAACAGTTGTTGGATCCACTGAAACTGATTATGGGGTTTAGAAGAGAACAACTTTTCAAAATGGGGGAAAAAAATATTACCAATCTCCTTGCTGTTGTATGTCCAGTCACCATGCTCATTTTGAATTCCTCTGATTCTATTGTTGTGACCTCTAACAGCAGCCACTGAGTGAAAGAACTTAGAATTAGCATCACCATCTTTAAGCCATTGAACTCTTGATTTTTGCTTCCATAACATTTCATTTCTCTTGTGCAGCTCCCTTATTCTGCTTTTCAAAAGATTTTCTTCTGCAGTGGTTTGAATACTATTCTGTTGGACTAGCAACTGCAATTGCTCACTATACCTCTTGATCTCTTGAGTGACATGGCCAAAGCTCTCCTTGTTCCACTTTTTTAGAGCTGCCTTTGTGTTCTTCATTTGTAGAGACCATTTGCAGCCAGGTCTGTCTTCCTCCTTCTTCCACCAAGCATTCCTAATGATTTGTTTGCATTCCTTGTCTCTAGCCCACATAATCTCAAATCTGAAAGGCCTTGGACCAGAGTTTTGTTGGGGGTGAAGGTCCATAATAAGCATAACATGGTCAGAGTAACTACTGGGTAGATGTCTTACAACTGCATTTGCGAAGAGTTTCCTCCACTCATCATCAATAAAGCATCTATCTAGTCTCTGTTTGATTGTACTCCCTTTCTGCCAGCCATTAGACCATGTAAATTTGGTACCCACAAACCCAGAATCAATCCACCCTGCTTCATGAATAAGATTGAGTAAACCTCCTTTAGAACATTGTGCTACATGCCTTCCTCCTTTTTTATCATCTTGGGAAATTACCTCATTAAAATCCCCTATGACAGCACAAGGGAGACAGCAGACATGTTGGATATAAAGAAGAAGCTGCCAAAGTTCTTCCCTTTTCTTTTTGTCACAAGGGGCATAGATACAATTAAGAATCCAATAACTGTCCTTCTTCTTATCAAACAGTAAAGCAGAAATAACATTCTTGTTTGCAAATAGAATCTCACAGTCAATTTCTTTATCCCAAAAGAAACACAGCCCTCCACTTTTACCATCAGCTTCAACTATTTTTGAATTTTCTAAACCATAATCAGAAAAGAATTTAAGGTACCTGCTGGAATGCACTTTTGTTTCTGACAAGAATACCCAGCTAATATCTTCTTGCCTTATTGTGGACTTAACATGACGAATTACCGAGGTCTGTCCTAACCCTCGGCAATTCCAAACAAGGCCTCTCATTTGACAGTGGGGGGCATGGATTGGCCCGCCTCCTCAGCCTTCATCGAATTATCAACATTGTTGTCATTCCTCTCTGCTTCTTCTTCTTGATCCACCAAGAAAGCTTTCCTGAATTTTCCATCTTTGCCTCGTTTCAGAAAATTTCTAGCTGGGAGTAGTTTCAAACAAGTAACTTCCTCCCCCCTTTCCCTGTCCCAATTGCTCTCTTCTATAAACTCCATTTCCACTGCTTGCTTGTACAATCCATTGTCTCCCTCCATCATTCGTTTTTTTGCCGCAGGTGATTCCGAGTACTCTAATTTCTTGAATTCCCTCTTTAGCTGAACCTTCTTTACAAGATCTTCTGCCAACAACTTGTTTATCACCATGGCTCTTGTTTCTAATGCAAAATCTTTTGCATCGAAGACCTCTGTATTTTTGCTCCATCTTTTCTCTCTTTCCTCCGCGTTCAGATCTGTCTCTTCTTCAAATGGAACCCTAATTTCATTTAGGTGTTCCTCATTCCTCTGTTTCTCATTAACATTCTTAGTTGACTGGCTATCAGGGTTAAAATCGTCCTTTTGATTTTCAGAGTTGACTCCCTTGGGCTTATTCTTTCTGCTTTCTATTGTTTGGGTCAAGACATGGTGAGCCACCATACAGCCCAAGTTGTCAATTTCATGCCCACGAGTTGCCTCAGCTATTTCTTTGACCGTTGGGCCTTTGTAATTTGTAAACACATGGGCCGGATTCGGGGGCCCACGCGTACCAACAAAATAGGGTAGAATTTGGTCGTCATCCCACATGTTACTACCAACATTGATTGTCTCAAGGTTATCCGCCGGCATCGAGAATTTTCGCCTAGGATTCCGAAAAATCCACGAATCTTCCGCACGAATCCACCCAAAATCATTATATTTCTCTCTGATATCACCCGGGACCACGATGAAAGGTGTCCCTAGCCCATAGGGTGCGTGTTGCAGACGTCCTCTGGTGGTCCACTTTTCACGCGCTGTACCATCACGCGTTTTCTCTGTCCTATCATCTTCCTCGCCTCCGGTGGTGCTCTGTTTTTCCGGCTCTTTTTCCGGCGCAGTATTCTCCCGTCTACCATCTTCTGATCCTCTTCCTTTGCTGTTTTTAATTTCCAGTATTTGTTTCCCTTTATCCCCTTTTTCTTGGTGATGTTTCGGATGGAACCTCCTCTGTTCTGGAGCTCTTAGAATCACCCCATATCCATTATCCAGAGTTTCATTTTGTTTCAAGAATTTGCACTCAGTTTTTTCATGTCCAATCCTACCACAACGATAGCAGAATTCGCCCAATTTTTCATAGGCAAACTGAATCCAGACAGGCTCTTTACCTTTTCTTTTCATGAAGAAACCTTGGGCTAAGGGATTTTCAATATTAATTAAGACTCTAATTCTGAGAAAGGGGCTGATAATCAGAGTACCTTCTTCTCCGGCGTCGACGTCAAGAACTTCTCCTGCTAGAGTTCCAATTTCCTCTGCATTTCTCTTGGTCATTTTTTCCGGTGGTAAACCCCTGGCGTTCATCCAGAACGGAGAGGTGCTGAACTGCATCTTTTCAGGGTCTTCCTCTTCTGTAAATCTTCGAAACACCATTAATCTGTTTCTAATCATCCATGGCGTTCCTTCCCAGACACGCCTGCAGTCATCTTTTTCATCAAACACGAACATGAACACATTTTCACCTTTCGGCGTAACAGTGAAGCTACCTTTAATTTTCCAGATCGAGTGGAAAAGGCCGTACACACTCTGGGCTCTCTCCACTCGTTTATTGCAGATCTTTCCATATAGACACTTTTCACGGAAAGAATCAGTGAAGACATCGTCTTCTAGATCTAAAACTGGGTGGTGTGGATCAGCGCACGGTGGGTTTAGATAATTTTTTGTTATTTTCTGGTTTTCTTTTGGACTATCCATGGTCATCAAGATGCTGAATAGATCTAGACAGTGACAACAATAAGAAACTGGGGAGAAAAAGGAAAGAAACAAACCTCCGGTGATTAGAGAAATCAAACGGAGTCTGAGAAATCACTAAGAATAGTGGCTAATTCTAGACAAGACAAAAGTGGTGCAGAGCAACCTCTCACTACTTTCTCTCACTAGCTCTTTTGACCCTATTTGTTTTGGAGTAACGTTAGTATTATTATGACCTTTAAAAACCATTTATAGTACCACTCTGTCTCTTCTCTTTAATCTCATTTGAATTTTTTGACTCGTATCTGAGTCACTTTGAACGGGTGATTTGGACAACAAAACGATGCGATTTTTTAATATTTTTTTCACTGTGTAATAGGTCAACTTTGACTCTACAACACAATGAAAAAAATATCAAAAAATTGCATCATTTTGATAGCCAAATCACCGGGTCAAAGTGACCCAATGAATAGTGACAAAAGTCAAAATAGAGCTAAAGAGAAAAGACAGAATGGTACGTACTAATTTGTAAAAGTTTAATCGAGAGAAAGGAAGCAACTTGTATTTATAACAAACGTTCAAGAATAAAGTGAGTAGCTAGTGGAAGTAATTGGAACTTTTATGACTCAATTTGGCAAACAAAGTTGCTAGGCCAAGTTTTATGTGTTCGGCTTTCTTTACTTCAGTGTCATTTCCATTTTATTGCATGTGTGTCTTATATCGGCACTTGCACGATATATAACACATGTTGAAGCAACTAAGTATGCAGAAAACATAAGAACTAGTACTATACAGACCCAGGTTAATCAAATATCAGACCGTGAACATAGATCACAATCAAATTAAACTACCACGGCATCACCTCTTTCATTCTCAATCAGAGCCGTACAACTTCATTTTTCTCTCTCTATCCCTTCCTTGTTTGCTCTTGCAGTGGTCTTGTATTGTGACAGACCCCATTAGTGGGTTTTTCACCTGGGTAGCTCCAGATTTGATTTTTTTCAAACTATGGACAATTTGCATTGTTTTGCTTTCCAAATTATCGGGTCAAGGTCAAAATGATCCTTAAAAGTCAAATGGGAAGTAAGAGAAGAACCAGAGGAAGTATTACTACTTCACTTGCAAAATGTTAAAGTGTAAATATGGTGCATTTAAAGCACATATCAAAGTACTAATAGCACAATAAAATTATAACAAAATGTTGTTTGGCATGACTGCACAACATGTTCAGGATAAATTCTGAAACTAACTGCACCACTCAGAAGTTAGAACTCTTGCATCTCTTTTTTTTTAATATCTTTACTCTTTAAAAGAGTGAAGATTCAAAAATATGTTCCAAAGATGGTTTATTATAAAAACACCTTTCCTAAAATGTTTATAACGAAATAACCCCTGATGAACCCAGATCATCACAACTGCATCCAAACTGTTCCACCAAACGTTGCAATTACTAAAGATGCACCTCTTCCTCCGAATAGACGCCTGGTTCTCAAACACTTATATCTTTCCTGTTGAATATGACTTGAAGTCAAAGGCGGCAAAAGTCAAAGGCGGCTAAGAGATTTGGCAAACAAATTGGGGGCCCAACTTCGGCAGTTTTTGGGTTGTTTCCTTATTTGTTCTATAGTCGTTTTTGGGATGTCTTGGGCACTAAGTCGGTCCTATATGTCTATATAAGGGACCTAGCTTGTGCCTAAACATTGTGGGTTGTCACTATGGCCTTTGGCCATAGTGTGGATTGTATTCGTGGTGTTTCTCTCTAATAAAAATCGGGATTTTCGGGTCGTGGAGGTAGCTAGCTAATCACTAGTGAACCACGTTATATCGGGTGTTTCTTGTGTTCTTGTTTTCATCAATTCACCGTTCTCTAAGCTAGGTCCAGATCATAACAAACTAGAATCAGAGCTCGTTTCTGCAGGGGGTTTGTCATAACAAACTGGTATCAGAGCCAGGTTCAGCGATTCAGGGGGAGCTCAGAGCTAGGTTGCGGTGTTCCAAGATCAAGGTGGAGGTATAGGGCTAGGGTTTCACAATCCGTGAAATTCATAGCTAGGGTTTCGCGATCAAGGTGGAGCACGCATGCGGGGGTTACGGATCTGGTAAAGGAGATGCAGAGAAGATGACCGGGGGGATGACCAAGATCGACAAGTTCACGGAGAGAAACAACTTCAGTCTTTGGCAGAACAAGGTACGTGCTTTGTTGAAGTAGCAAGGCATGTGGTTGCTATTGGCGGAAGATTAAGAGGGGGCTTATATAGCCACCACCGCTGAGTTTGAGTCTCAGCAAGAGGGGACGCGGAAGAGGGCTGCGTATGGGGTTCAGACAGTCAGAGTTTCGGCACGATTTGGCGGCCAAGGGAAGCTGCGGTGACGTCTGTTCAAACGGTAGAGAAAAGAGACACCAGTGGACGAAGGATGAACTCAGGATCTGCAGGTTTGGCTGCAGGTGGAGGGTACTTCGGAGGATGGTCTAGTTCTCTAAGCCTCGTTGGGGGGCATGGAATCTGTGCTCTTGACGAGGAGGCGAATTTGGCATGGGGAGTCTCTGACGAGGGACACGACACGTGTAGGGCGTGCAAGGGGGCTCGTATGATGCGTGCAAGGGGGCGATTTTGCAGGAATTCGGTGGGAATTGGAGCAATTTCGCAAAAACGTTGCAGGAATTCAGCGGGAATCGGAGCAACGTGCTGGGGGGTTTGTTGTAGGGACTCGGTGGGAGTCGGAAAAACAAACAAACTTGTTGTAGGAACTCGGTGGGAGTTGAGACAACAAGAAGGGGGTTTGTTGTAGGGACTCGGTGGGAGTCAGAACAACAAACGATTTTGTTGTAGGAACTCAGTGGGAGTTGGAACAACAAACAGGGGATTCGATTGCAGGAACTCGGCCGTAGTTGGAGCGTCGATAGGGTTCGATTGCAGGAACTAGACGGGGGTTGGAGCATCGCTGGGGGCACTCGTTGTATGATCTCGGCGAAGATGGAACAACTTGTGAATTTGGGGTTATTGGAGAGAAGCATCGGTTCAGGTTCGGGTTGCTGAGATGATTCAAGTCAAGGTGGACATTTGTTGAATATGACTTGAAGTTAAAGGCGGCAAAAGTCAAAGGCGGCTAAGAGATTTAGGAAACAAATTGGGGTCCAACTTTGGCAGTTTTTGGGTTGTTTCCTTATTTGTTTTATAGTCGTTTTTGGGATGTCTTGGGCACTAAGTCGGTCCTATATGTCTATATAAGGGACCTAGCTTGTGCCTAAACATTGTGGGTTGTCACTATGGCCTTTGGCCATAGTGTGGATTGTATTCGTGGTATTTCTCTCTAATAAAAATCGGGATTTTCGGGTCGTGGAGGTAGCTAGCTAATCACTAGTGAACCACGTTATATCGGGTGTTTCTTGTGTTCTTGTTTTCATCAATTCACCGTTCTCTAAGCTAGGTCCAGATCATAACAAACTGGAATCAGAGCTCGTTTCTGCAGGGGGTTTGTCATAACATTTCCTCGGCCTCCGATTATGCCAGTCACTCAGAACACCAAAGGCCCTCGACGTTTTCCTTTCCCTGTCACAAAAATCGGACCGAGTCTGAATCACCTAAAGCATTCTGTGACTCCCATTTCATACCGCGGACGACACAATCATACCCGATTTCTCGCTCTCCCTCTGTTATAACCATAATCATGCCGATTCTGATTAATGCATTCGACCCGCAATCAGAGTCCTCTGGTTTCTCAATCTTCTATCACCATAAGCTGGCTCCATTTTCATCCAGTGGACGACACAATCATACCCGATTTTTTTCACACCCAAAGCACAGAACCTCAAAAGGATATTTACAATTCTGGGAAGAGAGAAGGCAATTAGATTGGACATATCTGATTGGACTCAGAAGTCAGCACCTACCTGTATTCACTCTCTTTACTATCTGACTAGGCGATACGCGCGGGGCGTTGTACCAGATCTTGAATTAAATTAGACGTCATAATAACTACTTCATAACTAAACTTCGACTAAAACATATAACGGAGCAAATAAAATTTATTTCCAATCAAATGAAGATTCATAAAGCTCTAAATTTTTATGTTTGGTACATCACCACAATGATACTCGTGCTTTGGAATGAGAAATTGGTCCATATATTTTACTTTTTTCTATTTTATTTGAATTCATAAAATTTTAAATTCTTCTAAAAATGTACATGTTACCACTTAAACTCCGATTTTTATTGGATGTTGTAGTAATCTCATTTGAAACCATAAGAAAAGTTTCTACACATTTAAATTTGTATAAAATGCTTCTAATACAAATGGCTTGTTTTAATTGAGGATTTGTTCAGCTCTTTTTCTAAACAAACTGGGGTTTATGCAATATGGAAGTGCTACACCAAAAAGTCAAGGAGACATTAAAGTCAATACGCCATCTCAACCTTTCAGAAAGGAACGCAGAGAGGTACTACTACCAAGGCTTCCAGACCAGGACCAACACATGCATTGGCAAATGACATCACTCTGTTTGATACGGCTTTACAAAAGTTGCAAACAAAACAAAAATAGTGACATGAGGAAATTTATGTGTAAATTTATGTGCAACTTCAGAATGCCAAACTTGTAGAATTAGAACAACTGAAACTTCATTTGTTTCTTCTCTTTCTTCCGGTTTTGACTTTTACCACTATTCATCATGTCGCTTTAACCCGAAGATTTGATTAGCAATACGATTCAATTTTTGGGTAAATTTTCATGGTATTTACCATGAAAAATTGCCGAAAAATTACATCGTTTTGCCATCCAAATCACCTGGTCAAAGTGACATAGCTACGGATGAAAAAGTCAAAACTGGAAGAAAGAGAAGAAACATACCTCAAAGGTTTAGACTACATCAGCATCTCCAAGAATGCAGGAGCACAATTGAAAGATTTTTAGCACGTAGATAAGCCAGTCAAAAATGAATCGATACATTTTTGTAAACAATAGCATGTACGTAAACTGTTAACAGATAACATAAGAAGTGCTAAAACGAAATTACCACTAATCGTGATTCCGAACAGTGTTGCCATTGCTTCGATTTTTTCTTTCGCTTCTTGAGACACCCATGACTGAAGACTATGAGACAAAGGAAAAGGAAGAAAGGGGAAAGAAGAAACGGAAACACATTTTTTTTTTATCAAATTATGATTTGAAACCTTGGAGTGTCGGGTGGATGGAGGTCAAATCCACCACATCCCATACCCTCATCCGCTAGGATCATGTGGCGGCTCCCGGATCATGAAGTAGATGGCTTCCTTTTGCAGAACCAATAATACCTAGTTAAGGAGTAGCTCTGTGGTTTGAGTCTGAAAATTGTCCTAAAGTCGAATGCGATTGCTCCCAAGGTCACGCAGAAAATTACAAAAGTCAAGGAGACATTAAAGTCAATACCCCATCTCTACTGAAAACATTCATATGATAACATCGTTGTTGGTAGCAACAATGTCATCAAATTGGATGTCATTTTAGTGAGGTGTTGAATAGCATGGGAAGTTTGTTAATAGATGCTTTGTACTTTGTAGTAAATCTTTTGAATTATTACTAATTTTGATTCTGTGGTACGGATCAAAAAGTTGTTGTGCAGGTCACTAAAATTAGTACCAGAGCCAACTCTCTTTGCCCAAAAATTCCACTGAGGTGTGCAGTGGAGGAGTAGAGTATCCGCAGAGGGATAGAGACCTCGTGGTCGTCATGCACTCAGTAATAAGTTACTATGCCCCCCCCCCTCCCCCCCCCCCCCCCCCCCAAAAAAAAAAAAAAAAAACAAAAAAAAACAAAAAAAACGGCCTGTTATGCATCCGCCAACAAAAGAGTTATGTGATTAGGCACACTTGATGAGGACGACAATAATTTAAGGTTAGAAGATTATAATATCTTGGAAATTTGTGAATTAGATGTTTGACAGTATATAGTACACCTTCTGAATTACTGCTAGCACATTCAAAGCTTAAGCAGCATTTTGATCCAGTGGTATTTACCATGAAGTTGTTGGGAGAATAAAACACATTACCCTGCTAGTGTCATCTCACACTGAATCCGTCAGCAGTGACAGTGTTCAATATAACAGAGAATATGATCTTACTTCACACCTTGTAACAAGTTATCCTGCCAAGCCACAACGGATGCCATCGCAGTTCAGCCAACCAGTAACAAGGTATGCACCCTATTGCTATCATTTGAAAGCTCGAAACCTTCTAAATTTTTGGACCCTCAGAACCCATAGAACTGTAGAAGTTCCCATCCAAATAAGATCAAACCGAAAAGCAGCACAGATGCTGCAGATAAACCAATCGAGTTCAACCGTACAGGGTAAAATGCAATTTCCCAAACAATATCAGGAAACCTTTATGAAAACCATATAACAAACACAAATAGAGGGGCAGTAAGAAGCATAGCAACAGGAACATACTTCAAAATACTCTCTAGTAGTTGAAACTTGCAAAGAACAATTACTACGGAATACCAGTATACAACAAGATCGGAATACAAGAATTATCTTTTTTTTTTTTTCTCTATAGCCAAGGGGGACGCTCAAACTTGAAACCTCAACTGCGTACAAGGCCCTTTTCACTGGGCTAAATGGCTACTTCTATACTTGACTTATTCCTCAACTAAGCTATTATCAGTTCTACACTAGGAGGAAGTCCTTTTCCCAGTTTTCTGGCACACTCTCTGGCAGAGATGTGATCTTTATTCTCTTTATGCTTCAACCACTTACTTGAAGGATTTACGGCATCAAAAGTAATCTTTTCAAGCATGACAGCATTCTCAATTAAATAAGCGGCTAGAGATACTTGGATTGGTTGATCGCAAAAGCCAAGAAATTCCACCACTTTGATGTTATGGGGACACGCTTCAACTCTAAAAGGTCCCCTGGCATCACATATAAGACTATACCAAACCTGCAACGAGAAGAATGAAGTCACACCTTGTAGCACCAAATCCATTTTAGTTACTCATATGAAAGCATCATCAAATAGTAGAGGAAATAACAAGTTCATCTGGGAAAATACTAAAGCAGCTGGTTGACATTCACATAGTAAAGATGACCAAAAAAATGACTCATCACTTGTGCTTTTCATCAACAAGACATCAACTGGGGTTTGAATCTGAAAAGAAAAGAACAACTGGGGTTTAATAAATTTTAAACAAATATTTAGCATAACTTCACAAACTGCAAGTGACACAAATTTGGATCCGGTACCTGTTTTCCTACACTCCTCAATCTTTACCCGTGCTTTCAGATATGCTTTCTATTTATTCCCCCGTAACGGAATAAAGATGAAGAAACTGAAGCGGAGGAGCCCGAGTCTGATTCATCTGATATGTTGTACGTGAATGGGACTCACATATGTCACGGCCGAAACGGACCGTTTTCGGTAAAAACCGGCCTTCACGTAGCATGTCTGGCCAAAAACGGAAAACGGGCTGTTTCCGGCAAAACACGGCCTATACGCACCGTTTTCGGCAAAACACGGCCTATATGCCTATGAAAGCTTCACGCATTCAATTCCGGTCGCCGTTACGGTCTCTCCAATACAGGCCGGTTCCGTTACAAGCTACCGCGACCTAGAATAAACAATAAAATCACAATAAAATCTAGTGTAAAAGACACTGACCACCCCTGACAGTTGGATTAACCCTGACGTTTGGAAAAAGACACTTTGCACCTTTTTTGGATGGAAGCTAAAGGTTGACTAACAGCACGGGAAAAAGACCATTTTACGCCTGAAATGTTACTACCCTACCCGACCCGACCCCCCCCCCCCCCCCTCTCTCTCCCTCTCTTCCTCTCTCGCTCTCCCTCTCCCTCTCCCTCCCTCTCTCTCTCTCCCTCTCTCTCTCTCTCTCTCTCTCTTCTCTCTTCTCTCTCTCTCTCTCTTCTCTCTTCTCTCTTCTCTCTCTCTCTCAGACCACCGATTTCTGCCGCCGCCAAGAAGCACAACCACCCTCTTCCACCGCCAAGAACAAGTAACTCGCCATGATTTCTGGCGAGCACACCACCAAAATCACCCATAGTCACTGCAACCCAGAACTGCCACCTCCATACTTTCAGACTACACTCAACCGCCTCCACAACCATCCATACCAGACCAAACCCAGAACAACCTCAACCACTAGTGCACTCTGGTTTCACCACTAAACCACCGAGTAAGACTCAATTCCGCCATTAAATCCTGAAAGTTTCGGCTGGCAAACCCAACCAGTCGATCTGCAGACCCTTTGTTATAGACCCTAAACCCATAACTTCGATACAGCCCACTCCCACTGCGGCGAAGGCACGACCTCTGCCAGTTCGGTGATGGCTGAAACTTATATATCAAAGGTTTGGAGCAGATGTTAATCTCCACGGATGCAGGATTACAGTTGAGGATTTGAAACACAGGAGATAATCCAGCAAAACAATGATGATATTTACACCAAGAAGAGAAAAAACTCTCTACATCCAACAACTCGGGTCTTCTCTTTAGTCCACCCGCAAGCGTTGGCCCCAAGCCCTAAACACCCTTTTTGTTCCCAGTAAGGGAAGGTCTTCCCCCAGTCGTAGAACTACTATTTTACACTCCTTGCAATACTCGAATACGGTGTACTTCATCTTTTGTACTAATTGCTTATCCAAGTTTTAAAGTTATTAAGTCTTAACTGTTTTCAGTTATTGTGTCGGTCGATATTATCGTAAGCTGAGCATTTCACACATCTCCTTTTGTCTCTCCTCTGAAAGAGCTCTGGGTTTTTTTCTTGACATCTCTCTCCGTCTCTCTCCCTTTGACTTTTGCAGGAAGTGATTGAGCAGCAGAATCTGGAGATGTGGGAAGGGTATACAGATTGGAAGAACCGGCCGGCGATCAGAGGCCGCCATGGGGAAGCCACAGTGCCTCTACTGAGGATTTTGTTCCATAGCTGTTTTAGTCCCACAGATCTCTTCTTTTTTTTATCTTTTTTTTCTTGTAATTAGTCCCACCGATCTATTATTTTCGAGATATCAGTAACTTTGTAATTGACAATTTGTTGAAGCTGATATTTTGGGGAATTTTATGGAAAAATTCTTGGTGTTCTTGATGTTCACGTTTGTTCTTGATGAACAAGGGTAATAAAGTCCAAAAAACACACAGGGGCAATATGGTCCAAAAAAAAGTCTATCTCCCAATTTCTAACGGAATAGGACCAAAGGGTGCTGTGTCCAAGGAATATTCCGTCAAATGGGTGCAGAGTGTCTTTTTTCAAACGTCAGGGTAGCTGGGAGGAATTAATCCAATTATCAGTGGTGGTCAGTGTCTTTTAAGTTTTAGCCTAAAATCTAATGTTCGATTGAGTCAGAAGGTGATTGTGATTGGGTGGATCAAGTATCAACGACGGCGTTCTTGGAGTGGGTAAAACTTGGTAGCAGATTACCGGAGGAAGAGGACAATCGTGTTCCTCGAGACGGGGAATAGATGAAAAGGGACGTGAGTATTTAAGTCATTTCCGTAAATTTTTCTAACATCTTCAATTCTTAAGTGTTGCGCTCAGAGTAATTAGCTGATCTGCTGACAGAAAGATGAAGGCACCAATTGAAACTTTTAGAACATATGGACGAAATTGATACCAATTCTAAACTTGAAGACCGCAAATTTATTTTTATTTTTTCCCTAAAGACTGAAAATTTATTTCTTCCCTAAATAAAATATTGAAGTATGGATATTTACATAAGAACACTTCTCACCTGCGCAGTGGCTGGTAGACGTTGTGGTAATTTGCCGAAAATGCACTGGATGCCTAACCAATCCAAAAACCAATGCATGGAAAGAGAATAGTCTCTCTCCCCCCCCCCCCCCCACACGCACGCACACACAAAAACACTTGTGTTGTCATTCGCAGTTACAATTCACGGGGTGGGGGTTCGATCCAACACATTGTCAGAAATATAAACATTACTTCATATTTCTAACTATTGATATTATTTTGTTCTAGATCTTTTTTAGTTTCTAAAGGATGACTTCACAAGTTCTATAAATTGTCTAGTAGTGGGAGTTCATTTATGTAGGACAAGAGTCATGCACGTAAGATGACTATAGTCATTCATGTACCAACGTGAGGCACTTGTTGTAAGAATAATATAAATACCTATATATGTGTAAGGTGGAAAAAAAGTGAAAGTTAAGTGAGTGTTCTGATTGTAGAACTGTATAAAATAGTTTGTGCATTCCTCCACATGAGCTTTCTAGTGTGCATAGCACTCGTATTCGTCTCAAAGTACTTTCAATGCATTTCCTACACAGTTTTCTTTAGTTACCATTATGTCCATCTTGTTGAGGGGTGTAACGGTCCCAATCCATAAAAGTTTAAAAGCTCAAGTATGAAACACGAAATATTTTTATAAACCACCCAAAGCTCATTTTTATATAGGGTAAAAGACATTTTCCACCCTCCAATTATGGAGAAAAGACATTTTGCCCCCTGATTTATGGAAAAAGACATTTTGCACCCTTATTAACGGATGGAGGGTGGACAGATACCACCCTTCTGTTACAATTCGTTAGTGGAGGGGTGCAAACTGACTTTTTGTGACCATTTTACCCTTATTGATTGTTGACAAATACCACCATTTTTTAGTGTTCATCTTGTTCTTGATGTTCTTTGTGTTCTTCAGCACCACCTCCACCTCCACCACCACCACCACAACAACAACAACAACAAACATCTCTGCTGCAATTAATCCACCCCCTACAACAAAAACAACACTACTCCTTCAACTAAACTCCAGATTAAATGAGATTTTAACTAAATCACTCGTTTAATCCAACTTGTCCAAACAGCCCAATCCACTAACACCAACAGTGGATTGTCTCTCAAATTAGTTTTTTTTTTTTTTTTTTTTTTTATGAATGCAGATTTTCATTAAGAGACTAACATGGGATTATCATCCCTTACAGCATCTAGAGCGTAAATTGGTAGGCTAGTACAATCTAATAACCCAGAATAACAATTTGGAAAGCCCCATTTTGCTAAAGACTGAGCTACAACATTAGAGTTTTTTCTGCAATGCCTAAAAGTAACTTTCTTTCCCCCAAGCAGTTTCCCCATAGCTTCAACTCTCAAATTAGCTTCTAAATTGTTGAGAAATCAACCCTCCACAACCCCATCCATCCTCCATTCTTCAATCACCGCCAAAACCACTGTACCTTCTCTTTTTCTCAAAATCAAACCAAAATCTGCTCTCTCACCGAACCTGCTCTGCCCAGAACCCACACCCACGAACCCCCTAGCCGCCTGAAAACTCATCTAAGCATAAAGAGGATACACCCCTAAACCAGTTGTTGGGTGTGCAATTAACCCTTGTAATTTTTTAGATAGGAAAGATAAAAAAGATGAAGCAGAAAGTCAGATCTGGAAGCCATCGAAACTCAAGTAGTAGTTTGATTGCTCCAGAGCTTGTGGTTGTTGAAGGGCAGACATAGGTCCTCAATTTTACCATGTTTAGACGAGAAACAAACCAGCTTGATTCAGAGAGGTACCACCAGATTCGGAAACAAACAGTAGCAGCCCGGTCCCCAAAGAAACCCAGTTCCGACCCGGTTTCTGACCCGACGCCGAACGCAGCAGCTTCTTCGCCGTCCCTGTGTTCTCTGCCACCCCTCTGTTCGGCGACCAAACCCAGGAATAGCAGCAGAAGTAGAGCGTCGGAGCTCCGAAAATCAACACCGCCTCTTCTCGTCGTTTTGGGAGGCCTATGGAGGTGACGGTGTATCTAATGGTTTTCATTCGAGAAGACGAAGAAGATCTGATTCAAATCTGGTTCAATTAATAGTTTTGCTTCGAGAAATCTCAGTCATTGGGGTTGTTGCTGCTGATGCTGTGAAGGGAGTAGGAGGAGGCGGTGGAGAGAGAGAGAAAAGAGGGTGCTAGGGTTTAGAAATGAGGATAGAAGGGAAGGGAGTGGGTTTATAGTGAGGTAATTTGTAAAATTTCAGGGGTATTTTTGTCTTTTCGTCCATCCGTTAGTGTAGTGTTTGTTTTTAACTCTGACAAGGGTGCAAAATGTCTTTTTCCATAAATCAGGGGGCAAAATGTCTTTTCTCCATAATTGGAGGGTGAAAAATGTCTTTTACCCTTTTATATAAAGTTAAATGATTCCAACTTTCATTACCTGCAGTGAAAACTGATACAGAGAAGGACATGCATTTACTACGGAGGAATAGTCACGGAGGCTGTCGAAACCATAATGAGTAATTATCAGCGTCAGATGCTTCAGTTTCGGAAGTACAGGAAATTCTGTACGTTTCTGCACGCAAAAACAATATACCAGAACAAAAAGTTTATGAGCAAATGAGAATAAGTAACCAAATGAAGGAAAAAGGAAATGAAGACAAAACCTGGTCCGTTGACTGACCTTAATATTATATATTCCCAACGTCAGTGTTTCCAGTTGTGAAAGAAATCCAGATAGCCCAGGAAGACGTGGAAGTAGGTAATGACTGTATAGGCCCATAATAGATATTTCAAGTAGCTGGGGGACATCTTTGAATGGCATTGGTATCGTTGGTCCAGTATATTTAAACGAAACCATATTGGGTGCAGAAATATTGAGCCATTCAATATTGTGGCAACGATGCAGATCCAACCACTTCAGCTTACGCAATGGGCCACAAACATTCAAACTTAGAAGAGTTTTTGAGCCACTCACAAACACGCGTTCAAGATTCAAACAGTTGCCAAAGAAGCCCTCTAACACTTCACCAGTTATATTTACCTCGGCCAAATGGAAAGATGTTAGCGAACTGCACCTTGAAATTTCGAATGAATGAGGAAAATGATAACAATTTGTTTGCATTTTTCTCTTCAGATCACACAAGCCCAATTTCAGTCTTTGGACTTGCTTCCTCACAGCAAAACTAACCCATTTGTCAATATCAGAGCGTGAACTCTCATCCAAACTAAATACAACTATAAATTGATCTATAGTTTGGCCTTGGTGACGCCTTATTACCTCATTTACGCAACTAACATAAATAGGTCGCTCCACCTCAAGACACTTGATTTTCTGTTCCAAATCACACATTACACCCGAAGCATCAAAATCAAGATTATAAATTGATGTCCATGTGTATCTCCATGTCTCTGAAAGAATACTTGTCCTCCCTGCTTCTTTTGTATTCAGTTGAGATAATATGTTGACAAGAATCTCAGGAGGGAGTCCACTAATCCAATCCTTCAACAGTATGCCTTGAGGGGGCTGCTTGATGTTTTCTTTTAAGGCCTTGTGTTGAGAATAAGAAAGAGCATTTTTTAGTACAAAATAGAATAGAGCAATACTTTTTTTATAAATAAATAATGAAGAGTGCAAATACCTGAAATAGAGATTAAAGGAAAAACAACGTTATGCTTTCTCGTAGTAACACGCAGAACAAGAACGTGGGTCGTGATATGACATGGTAATAAAGTGTACGGTGGGGGTAGGCTTCTTTAGACCCTATGTAATAGGGAACGCTCAATTGGTCGTGTGCCGTGATCTGGATCGTACAATCCAAAACACAGTAAATTTTGACAACCCTAAATTCTCTAACAAAATCAGGGTGAAATATCATCACAGTGTTATTCAGGTATTTTGGCATAGACTATTCCTTCTTGGTGACTTCAAAATCGTATATTGTATAAGATAGATACTTATTAGAGTACTTTTAACTACTCCATAAGTTTGATAATTATAATTAAGTATTTGTGTTCGATCACTGAGGTAAACAGTGTTGTGCTTATGAAAACGTAAACCTAGGTAAGACATGTTGGATTTGTGCCTTGAATGGATATTCGCACGAGCTACAGCAGGAGTTCATACGAATACAAGCCGTTGGAATAGTCCAAAAACAAAGCTGCAAGAGTCTGGTGGAATTTGTGTCGCAGGAGCTCACACAGGGAAAAAGAGTGGTGTTAGTGGAGTGTAAGAGTGGAAAGAGTGTTGTTAAAAGGTGGTTGTGTTTTCAAAGAAGACACAATTTTGGGACAAGCCAAAAGGGCAAACAAGACAAACAATTTGGGCCAGAGGGAGTACTCGGTATCTTTGAGGTGTATTTAAGTGAGCATGGTTTTAGAACGATGCATAGGTCCATTGTAAATGTCTTTCTCCAGAAAATGAAGGATGTGCTTCGCCCGTGGACGTAGTTAACGATTCCGTTAACGAACCACATTAAATCTTTTCTTTAACGTTCTAATTATCGCTCGTGAGGTTGAGTTCCGTTACAACAAAGCCATCATTCCTAATTTCATTCAAGAGAAAATTTCGTACGAGACTACTCTCACCATAAATTCAAGAGTGTATCGTGGCCAGGAGAAAACTCAGCGTGATATTCTGTAGGGATGGATGGGGGATGAGTTCAAATATCATCTAATTCAGTGTATCATCTGGTTTATAGTGGAGGCTCGGGTATTCATTATTTTTTTTAATAGGCTCTTACCTATAGAAGTTTGGCCTTGAAGATTTCAGGAAAAGAAAACTCTGTTATTTTCCATAACTCATGGCTGGAAAAGAAGACAGGGAAATAAATTAATCCATGATTTCTAGGTGAGGAAATCTTCCTCATTAAACCAAGATTGAAGCTATAATAAAATCTCAGGGAATGCCATGCCTGGGAGATAGAGAAATTGTGGTCACCTTAGGTCGAGGGAGCTTGGCAGATTACACCCTTCCCTCGCCGATCGGGGATAATTTAACAATAGATAATCACGAGAGTCCTCTTTCACGTCTGTCTGGAGGACAGAGATATGTTCATTCTTCTATCTTCTTCTTTATAAAATGTCGATGAATTTCCACATGTTTTGTTCGATCATGGTGGACAAGGTTCTTTGCGATTCTTATTGCAGCCTGATTGTCACAAAACATATTCATAGGTTCTTCTGGTCTTATTTGTAGTTCTTGTAAAAGTCTTCTAAACCACTTTCCTTCACAAATACGTGCCATAGCTTTACATCCTGCTTTGGAGCTGCTAAGTGCAACAACATGCTGTTACTTGCTACGCCATGTAACCAAGTTTCCCCATTCAATACCTAAAGGTTGATCTCCTATCCTGCCAAATCAGCATCCGTGAATATTTCCACATCTCTTCATTCCTTAAAATTTTCTTGAGTCTCCATTCCTTAAGGAATTTTCATGTACATTTCTTCTTCTAAGTCTCCAGAAGCATTTTTAATATCCGACTGGTGAAGGCACCAATCCCGATTTACAGCCAAGGATATAAGACCCTAAATGTGTTTAGTTTTGCGACGGGCGCAAATGTCTTGGTAGTCAAGTCATAAGATGGGTAAAACCCTTTGTGACAATTCGTACTTTAAATCTGTCAATACTTCCATATGCCTTGTATTTAACAGTGAAAATCCACTTACACCAACCCGATTATTTCATTCACCCAAACTGATTATTTCATTCAGGAATTTCTATCCGTTCCCATGTGCCGTTTCTTTCTAATGCTCTCATTTTATCGTCAATGGCCGCCTTCTAATGAGACACTCGAAGGGATACTTGGACATTATATGGAATCTAAATATCAGTAAGGTTGGTAGTAAATGCACGATAACCTGGTGATAAACTCTTATAGGAGACGAAGTTATGAATTGGATGACTTTTTGCATGACCTCGTTCCTTTTCTCTTTTCAATAGGTAAATCCAAATCGTGAGTGTCTAAATAGCTTGGCTCAGAGAGATCACTAGAAGTGTTACCTGAGAAATCTTCCTCTTGATTTGGAATCGGTTCATCTTCATGGACTGGCTTCGGATGTGTTTGGTCCTCTATAACTTCTTGATTGGTATTTTTTTACTTGAATAGACAATGAACTCGTTGTTGCTCACTGATTGAGAATATTTTTGTTGAGGATCAAAAGAAAGGCCCACGTTCAAGAAGGTCAGGTTCTGGAGCGACAGCTCGGTTCTGGGGTTCAAGTGTGCGTCTTTTGGCGTCTCACTTGTGGGAGTTGCAGAGGCTTTGACTATGAGTGGTTCTCTCTCCCAAAATTGATATTCCTGGATAACAGTCTCCCATTGAATATCAGTTTTGGCATAATAGGGCTGATTCTCAAAAAAACAAGGTACATCCATTGTCGAGTCAAACTATCTTGGATTGGAAGAGTAACACTTGTAGCCCTTTTTATTCGGAGAATACCCAAGAAAAAGGCACTTAATAGCTCTAGAATCAATTTTCCCAGGTTTGGTTGTTTGGTTGCTATTGTGGACAAAGGCCACACATGGAACACTTTAGGAGGAAGAGTGGAAAGTAGTCGAGTATAAGGATATGATTTTCACAGGATTTCACAAGGAGTCCGGAAGTTCAACACTCAAGAGGACCATATTTTTGAAATATGCCGCTCTGACCAAAAAAAAAAACATTACAATTAATCCACTTTTATACAAGTAATTAGGTACTTTGACCCAGTTTTAATCAATAGAAGTAGTTTGCGAGGGACAGAAAATTTAATAAAAGGTTTAAGACTTCTATATGGAGTTAGGTTTAGAGTTTTCTCTTATAGGTATCATAGTGCACATACTTTATAAACACATAAAATGTGATAATAATAAGAACTTTTGACAGAAAACCCCCTCGCAGTTTCACCTCGCTGACACTTAGCCACATGCAGTATTGGTTTTACCACTCATCGTCTCTACAGTTTGTAAAACTTCAACATGTAGGTCAAATTGACTAACACCGTTAACTTCCGTTAGATAAGTGAGTGACAATTTAGTATTTTAATACTTCAAAAGGGGTCCTGTTGTCTTTTCCCCCTTTTTTGTTTTTTCTTTGTTTTTTGTTTTTATCTCTTCTAAATTTATTTATATTTTTATGTTTCTTTTTTCTTCTGTTTCTTTTTCTTAATTATCTAACGGAAGTTAACGGTGTTAGTCAATTTGACCTAAGTGTCGCAAATTTACAAACTGCAGAGACGATAAGCAGTAAAACCAATATTGCATGTAGCTAAGTGTCACTGTGTCAGTGAGGGAAAACTGCGAGGGGGTTATCTGTCAAAAGTTCTAATAATAATTAACAGTAAGAAGCAATCACCCTACTTACTTTTCAGCTAATATACCAATTATTTACCAAACATACTAAGTTTTAGTATTCTTTAGCCTTTTTGGCAGAATTGCATCGATGGTACCCATATTTAGACATTTGTTACAGTTATTTTTGTTGCACTGATAGTACCCATAACTATTGAAATGACTATAATGTCCTTAAAATCCTCTCAAGTTCACCACATTATTCTCTTTTATTAAGTGTTGACTCCCATATTTTTTTACACAATTCACATACACCCTCATCTTCAACTAAAATCTAACACAACCAATGTTATTAAAGTTTGATACGTATCGTGTATCGATAGTAGGATTTCCGTATCGTGTATCGTATCGTATCGTGTATCGGAACGATACGCACACCTTTCTTAAAGCAACTTAAAAAATATATACTGACCCTTATAGTGAAGAGTTTATTGGTTGCATCTGGCATTTACTTAGTCTAACCAGCGTGTATTAACATTTTTGGTATGCAGCTAGATTTATAGAGTCCCATTATAAGTGGATGTTAATATTTAAGAATCATGTCCAATAATGAATCACATATTCACATTACATAAGTGAGAATAATAATGAATTAAAAGAATTGATTGGACTATCAGTTATATGTAGGGTATATCTATGTGGCATCGTATTAGTAGTTAAATAATCTTGTTATGTGTGGCAAAAACACCCAATTAATGGATCATAAAACTGGAATACTAAAGTTAGGGATCTCTAATCTGTACACACTACGAACACAACCGTATTCCACTAGAGTCTTGTAAATAGAACAATTTGTCTTCTATCTGGCATTTTCGTTTTCAGTCTTTCTCTTCTAAAGGCTAGATCAATTATCAAGAATTCAAGACAATTTAGTTTTTTGACTAGCAAGATTGAGGCAAACCTAGAGAAGTAGGACCATCTAACAAAACATTCATATAATCCATGTAATACGAAGTTCTATATCAATAGGTTCTAACAAACCTAGACGAATTTCAGTTCTCAAATGTATCGTGTATCGCAAGATACGTATCGTATCGGATGTGTATCGCTCGATACAGTTTGATACACTTTCATTAGCGATACAGTGAATGATACGTAACGCTGATGGCATGTATCGTATCGTATCGTACGATACGTAACGAGTATCGCTCGATACTGATAACAGAGATGAGCACCAAACTAAAATTTACATAGTTAAACTGAGACAGAGATATACACCAAGAAGGTCTTCAAAAACAAAGCAGTGATTTGTTTATAGCTTTCAACGTAAGAAGTAATTTGAACCAGACTACAGTACTTAGAATACCTTCTCTACTGTAAGAAATTTAAACCCCTTGCATATAAGTTCCACTTTTATGGAGAAAGACACCATCTCACATGTCAATATATTAGTCAATACATCCATCAATCCTGACGAAGTAGTAAACCCAAATACTTGTGAAGCAAATCCAAATAGACCAATTAGAAATTAGCAAAAGACAGTCCAGTAGCGTCAAAGAAATGGCAACCAAAATTGATTCGTGTATGAATTATCGACCATCAAGGACACAGCGCCAACTCCAATAGGTCCGAGGTAAAGGGAGTTAACACCACTTGTGTGATCAGAAAAATATTAAGCATCACACTCGCTACATTGAACCAGCAGATATATTTGCTATTTGTGCGGAAGTTCAAACATTTAACCATCCAGGTCGAGAAGTTCCCTGCTTCTTATTATGTCTGGTACTTTTACGAGAGGTCTTACTCTTCAATTGCTCTTGGGGTGGTTGTTCCACATGCCTCTTGGTTGGTTCAGTCATTTGCTGACTTTCTTGATTCTGTGACTTAGTTTGGTTTTGAAGGTGTTAGTTTCTTCTTTCTCTGTGTTGGTTATGATAGTACGACCTATCAATTCCTTTGTCTCGTGTACTTTTTTTAGTTTCTTCTTCCTTTGTCTCGGTATATATAAATTGACGCACTAGTACTTTTCAGCCTGAAGATTGAGTATTGTTCCAATGCATAACCAACGACTGGCCTACACAACAATCGCGTTCCCAACTGTTCCTCTTCTTATTCCTCCCTTCCTGAGATATGTCTCCTTCATTGCCGAATTACAAGAAGAGCAACCAGAACACAACAAAGCAGGTCGGATCTTATCTCATATTACACAACCATCATCACCACCGCCAACATCAATCGGCTGAATGGTTTGGGCTAACTTGAAGCTTAATTGAAAAACCCAACCAACCATCAACCCTCTTCCTGTTCACTGTCTATCCCCATCACCACCAACGACAACCACCACCACCACCACCACCACAACCATGGATCTATCTCTCCCTCAAACAATCAAATGCTCTCTGGCCCCCGGTTAACATCTCTCACCAAACAGCCACATGAACCTGCAATTGGAAACCTTTCTCTCTCCACTATACACCTCTCTCACTCTCTCCAGAAAAGGAGCACTCATCTATGTATCTTTGAATTGGAAGGTAAATAACTCTGAATCGATTTTCCAATTTTGTTGAAGCACAATATGCATGAATCCAATACAGAGTTATCCTACGGTTCAGATCTCAACTTTGAATTTTTTAAGGTTTTCCAACCAGAAGAAGCATGAGTTTTGGTGTTTGTACGAATTGTGAGCAATTGTTTCTTTTACCCAGTAATTTGATTCTATTGGATAAGACTATTTGGTATGATTTGGAGGAGTTTGATTTCACACGGGAGTGAGTAGAAGAAGCAGAATTGTTTATGTCCATCATGAATGAGTGTTGGATCAAATCAGTCCTCTACTTAAAATTTAACTCATTTAGTTATTGATATGTTGGGTTTCTATGTGGTCTCTCAAATTGAAGGTCTTGATCTCAAACAAGAGTGTAAGGGAAGAGGTGGGATCTGGGATTGTTTTGTGATGGGATTTTAGTGGTGGTTGAAGAAATCGAGAGTTTTTAGTGGTGCCACAGGAGTGGGTGGTGGACTGGTGGTGGTGGTAATTGTTGTGCAAATATATTGTAATGTGAATTGTGGAAAATTTTGGGGATAAAACACAATGAATTGAAGATAATTATGGGAAAACGTAAGAAAAAAAATGAAGGGCATAATTGTCATTGGGTACCATCGTTGCAACAAAAACAAAGTGGGTACCACGTGTGCCGAAATTGTACCCGAAATTGAAAAGATGGGGTATCAGACTGTAACAAATGTCTAGATATGGGTACCACCGATGCAATTTTTCCAACCTTATTTTTAGGTCGACTTCTCATACTAACTCGAAAGTAGACCTACCATCCAAAAACTCAGCTAAACATTGCCCATACAAATTCTGGTTGCACAAAAACTGATCAACTTTAAAGATAATATCGGAAACTCAGACATATAGAACCCGTGTAGTAATGGCCTAATGGGTGTATATAAACCAATAACCCGTGTACTAATGGCTGTATATAAACCAATATTTTTGGTGCTACACTAATAACTAATCAAGTTGGAATAACAGATTAAATCATAAGTAAAACTATTAAGTTACGAAAAGGAATTAAATAGCATTGATTCGATTTCTGACCTTGTTGTGTTGCTCAGGCCAGAATGAGGCGATTCTCGCCCTTTTCTGCATCTTGATCCAATGTTCCTCCCGGCCCTATTTCTTTCGAATTGAACGATAGGTTAATTGAAGGAAGAGAGACAAAAGTATTGTTCTGTAGAAAGAAGATACAGAAGGACGAACCAGGGTTGGATTCGAAGAAACATAAATTAGATCGGACAACAGAGAGAAATCAGATGGAGAGAGGGTTTCCATTCACTTCATCCACAATCGTCCTAATGTAGTCCCCCAGTTTTAACCCATACTAGTCACCGATTACGGTATAATTCCTCTGTTTCTTCTGTTTCTTCTTAGTTTGACTTTTGACACTATTCACCGGGTGATTTTGACCCGGTGATTTGATTAGCAATACGATGGAAAAAATTTGTAATTTTTACATGGTGTTGTAGAGTAGACTTTGCTCTACAAGACTATGAAAAAATTACCAGAAAATTACATCGTTTTGCTATCAAAATCATCGGGTCAAAGTAACAAGATTACGGATAAAAAAAAGTCAACTAGGAAGAAACAGAGGAAGTACCAGTATTTGGGTACGTTAATTGAAAACTTGGGTGAATTTCATGAAAAAAAAATAAAACTTCGGTGAAAAAGTATTGACTATTGATATTAAGAGATTGCTAGTAATTATTTAAGTATTTTTTATTTTTTTAAAATTACATCATAGGGCCGCGTTCATAACAAGACCCTTATGCGGGGGCTCAAACTTCAGTTAACGCTCATTTACAACTTTTTTATTTAAGTCATTATAAGAAGTAGTACTCGATTTATTGTTTAAAAAGTATGAGGACAGTACGCAATGTTTCTTAAAAAAATGCTTTACATTTAATTTGAGTTCCATAGTTTGCGCGTGATCGAATTTTTTAGGAAAAACTGAGAGTAATAAAAAATTAAGAAATGTGGGTTACATCCGGCAAACCTATAGCCAAAATATTACACAACCAAGCTGGCCATTCAATAACCCACATCATCTTATCCTCTGTTGTTCTCCAAATAAAGCTAACTCATGGGCAACAATGTTTTCCTCGCGTGGAGTGAACTTCACTTCGAGATCTATGCCTACTTTAATGAACTCCACTACCTCCTTTAAAGGAGAAAGTATTCTTTGGGGCGCCCCACCACTGTGGCATGCCTGCGTGGTGGGGCGCGCCATTCAACTTTTGACAAATATGCACTAGTCAGATGGAACCTACCAAATTTTGCTTGTTTGTCAAAAATTGAATGGCGCGGCCCACCACAGTGGTGGGGCTAGTCTCAATGAATACTTTCTCCCTTTAAAGCATCTCTAACTAGGCCTCGGTCAAACACTTCATCTTCCTGAATGCTCCTCTACATCTCTACCATCAAAACCTTTGGAGTCTCCTTCCAAACGCAGTTAAGATATACCTCTGGCATTAGCTACACCCATGGCCTCTACAGCGGCGAGAGATTAAGCTTCCCCGGCATTGAAACACCTTGGAGCTTGATGGAGGCTGCAACAGAGGCTCATCTGTTGGATTCGCGGATGATTATTCCGGCTGACGCGCTTCCAGTAGCTAGAATTCAAGAGGCGTCAAAGTTATTTTGACCATGCCGGTGTCAGCGACACCCAACGGTGTCTGCATGTGTTTTATGGTAATTTGTTTTATTGTTGTTTCACACTTGTGAGCTCTTCACTTTTGGACAAAATGGTTTTGATGATCTCTTGGATTCGAATTTGTAGATCTGAGAACTTCAACCTGTTTCTAAGAAACCATATACTTCATATAAATTATTTTTGTTTGGTCTGAAGGATCCAATCTATAGCATTTCCTTCTCCGTTGTTTGTAGCCTCCAGTCCTAAAGTGGCGACCCATATCGGTTTCGTATTATTATAGCGCACCGTAGAGACAACAACGACCTTCATTGGCGATCCGTCGTCGTCTTAGATTGTTGATGGTGGGGAGAACACCCTTCAAAACTCTCAAGGTCATGTGTTTTATTTTATTATGGATCTTAACTTTCCATGCGAATTTGAAAGGGGGAGCTGTGTTTTCTGATTGTGCTTCTTCTTCCTTCGTCCTCCTTCGCGAGGTCATAAGGTACCCGGAGCTCACCGTGAAACCGCCATGATCAGTATAGTGCCACTGTAGCTTGTCACAACAAGCTTTTCTAGAGATCTGTGTATTGAGGATCTCCTCCACACAAACGGGCCATGTAAGTTATTAATTTATCACTTAGTTCCTTGTGTTTTCGATGAGGAAATCATTTACTTTGAGATCTGCCTCTTCTGGACGTGTCGTTAAGATTTTGAAACCGCTTTCTCTTTGCAGTCAAGGGTACCAGATGTGTACAACGCTACTATTATTAACATGCCATCTAAGTCCTTGCTCGAGAAACTTTATGCCTAATAAAATACTTCTCCATGCTTATGAAGGTGAGTATCCAGCCTCAGCATTCCATATCTCTTTTGTATTGGCTTTTAAAACTCTAATTGCTAAAGCATGGAGTTTATAGTGGTGTCTCCACCCTTTTTTAGCTAGCAAGGATTGGTTGAACAGTTTGTAATCTCGGAAGGCCATACCTCCTTGCACTTTAGGAAGTTGCATTTTGTCCCATGGTATCCAATGAATCCCTATTTCTTTTTGAGTTTTTGACCACCATAATTGTTTGATAAGCTTTTCTAATTTGTCACATGCACCGTCCGGTAACTTGAAAAATGTCATAGCAATAAGTGGGTATAGCATTAGCCTCCATTTGGATTAGGACTTCTTTACCCCCAATAGAGAGTGTCTTCTCCTTCCACCCCTTGAGCTTACGGCTAAGTTTGTCAGCCAAGTAGTTTAAAGTGGTTTTTCCCCCCATTATACTCAGCGTAATTGTCTATTGCAGGCACACCACACTGCTGTTGGATATCTTTTTTGACTTCATTTCGAACCAAAGGCGGTAACACCAAACAGACTTGGAAGCATAAGTTGATGCCCATAAGTCTTTATGTAATTTTAAATGATTCGTATAATGTTTGTATCTCCTGAGTATTTTCTTGTAAAATAACATAAAAATGTGAGCAAAAAAAAGTGGGAGGCCACTGGTCCTCCCCGAGATGCCGACACGCCCGTTAATAAACCATCATCCATCGCGGTGTTGACAGAACACTAAAGCACGTCGTTAATAATACGGAATAGGTATGGAAAGAGAGAGCAAGGTTGCCTCAAAGCCCTTTTCGGAAGCCTTTCTCGTGCAAGCACCCTTGGCTCAGGGGCTGGGAATTCTTCTTTTTCTTTTTCTCGTTCATTCGGAGCATCCTCGAAGGGTTACATTTACGAACAAATTCATACTCCACCGTAGTACTAACTTTAGTACCGTAGTGATAAAATTTGGTCTAAAACTAAACTCGAAGAAAGCCTCCCTTAAGAATTATCATTCTACGTGGCCGCTTTACTCATATCAACCTTAAGCGCGACCATACCTTTCTTCCCTTCCTATCTTGTTTTGAAAGCGTGGATAATCTCAAAGGCCACAAGGATGTTATCCGTAGTTATACGACCCGAGACGAAAGCACTTTGGTTATCTCCAATGATGTTTTTTTAACACTTTTTTGAATCGGTTCTCGACAGCTTTTGTAACACCTCCGCCCTGGAGTACTGCGGAAACTACGCATCGATCCCTCAGACTCTCAAGGATGTCCTACGCTAAACATAAGAATGTTCAACGAGGAGTTTAACCCTAAATGTTATGTTACGAGATGGAATTAAAGAAATAAAGCTTAACTGAAGTTGACTATCATTATTTACACACTCTTTAGTGTAGACTTCTAAGTGGTTGTCTATCTCCTTAGTTCTCCGCGTACTCGTCTGCCAGGTTATAGGAAACATAGATGACAAGATGTCTGAGTACTTCAAGTAAGATAGAACCTTATAACATAAGTACATGTGTGTGTATGTATAGTATTGAAAGCATTTAACTCCTACTTATAGATGCACCATCCGATTAACCTGACTCAATGCAATAGATCGTGAAGATAAAATTACCAACTATTTATATATATGTTAATTCACAACTAAAACCAATCAACCCTTATACAAAGGATTATGAATCCCGCTACCAAGAGGGTTGTGAAGACCATATTCACTTCCAACAAGAAATGCTAACTAAACCCAACTTTCAAGAAAAAACTAGACCTTGAGTGTGCACACCCCCTATGGATCATCCAACAAGAGGGTAGTACTAGCTGCCTACGGCCAGGTGCTAGCTCATACCCCGACTTAATAAATGCTCATAGACCGGGCCAATGTGTCCGGAGACAAAAATATCAACTCAGGTATCCGAGGATAACAACTCTGCCATTCATAATCCCATAGGCTACATCCATGCATACAGATTTATACAACTAACATTAATTATAGCACGTGAAGGATTAACATATTTACATGAAAACCAGTTTAGTTGCCTGATCAGTAGAGCCGATTCTCTATCCCAACAATCTATACACATTCAAATAGATATATAATATCAACACATGTCATCAATATGTAGTGAGGAAGAATACATACACAAATGTCATGATGACTGACTAGCCCAAACTGACTAGTCAAAAATTACCATTTTGCCCAAACTCATTGTGCATGGACCCCAGATGAATCTAATCATGCTTAGTAATATGAAAATACCTTCCTTAACACATCAAGATATTCACGTTGATTGAAATTTATAACTCATAATTCGTCTCTTACGAAATCGGTGTCTACGATCACATGTGTGACGCACTAAGTACTGACAAGTCGTATACTCAAGTATTGGATACAAGTTATACATGCATATGATCCTACATGTCACTAATGGACCTATGTTGATGATCAAATGTCATAAACAACCCAACATTCCACATAGATATGCCACATTTGAGTTTCTTGAAAAATCTGAAAATCGTATTTTGAACAAAATGTAGGCTATGACTTTAGAGCATTCTTTACCATATCTACATGTCTCCTAAAATGTTGTAATATATGGAATGAGCATACATGTGTATACTTTCATAAACATCAAGAATATCATGCATACAAGCTATAAAACTTGAGTTACAAAACTAGACTCAAAGAGGGTCAATTTGATAAGAAAATCAACTACATATCCTTTTTTACTTAAGAAGATATGGCCCTTTAAATTTGCATGTTTTCTGAAAACTTTTTTTTGGTAGATCTTACCATTATTTATTAAAACCCTCATTTCATCAATACTTTTCACCCCATATTTTTGTGAAGAAACTAGACACACATGGGATTAATTCCAAAGAAGATGACATTTTTTTCTTTTCCAAGTAGTACTAATTATCTGTCATAATTGAAAGTTTCTTTCAAACTTGTCTCTACACAACAATGTTTGTTTATTTTGTAACTTGAGTTAAATAAAATCATTGCATGAGATTCTTTTGGGTTATGAAAATCACATCAAATTTCACAAACAACTCCAACATATCTCATAGATATGTCAAATACAAGTTATCTCAAAAATATAAAAATTGTAACATGGACAGAAGGTATTCCCAGACTTTAGAGCATTCTTTAACATATCAACACATATGCTAAACTTTGAAAATAAATGGATAAGGAACCTACATGTGTCTACTTTCATAAATCGAAAGAATCTCATGCATTGATATTATTTGACACGATGTTGGTAGTATTTTTGATGGGATCGCCAAATAAAGAACATACTTTTTCGCTTTATCTTCACTTACCATAACTATTTTGTCCACCCATGTTCATTTTCATTGTTGTCGGAGCTGGTTTCTAGTGAACGGTGGGTTGTGGTCTGAACATATCTCATCCTTACGGAATAAAGGCCACTGTCCTTGAAATACCATCTCCATTGATCTAGACCCTCAGATGGGGCTCAGGATCTCTTCTACATCAATCATTTCCAGGTTCTCTCTGAATTTTCCTTCGTTCCATGAGTTATTGCTCCTGTCAACACAATTAGTGACCCAGGTGCCTTCGTGTGCCGGTCTTTGAGAATAAACTTTGAAAGAAGGAGGCCGCTGGAGCCAAGGATCATCGTAGAGCTCTGTGGATCTGCCATCCCCCAGGTTTTTCATCAAACCCATCTTAAGAGCTTTTAAACCTTCATGCAAACTTCTTCAAGCATAGGAAGGTTGAGCTCCTAGGCAGGACTCGAAGAAATCTGTATCTTGAAAGTATTTACCTTTTGTAATTCTAGCCATTAAACATTGAGGATTAGTGAGAATTTGACAACATTGTTTGGCTAATAGAGCTTTGTTAAAGTCCATTATGTCCTGGGAGTTTAATTCGCTCCCAAGACATCTAGTTAATCCCATTCTTATCCCCGCTGCCCCACTAGAACTGCTGCATCAGTTGCTCAATACGTAGACATGTACCTACAGGGAGAAGAAAGCACGACATATCATAGCTTGGGATTGCTTGAACCACTGATTCGAGGATAACTTCTTTCCCGCAATTGAGATCTTCCACCCTGCCCCTGTCAATAATGTAGTTAAATATGGTTTTCTTGCTTCTTCCAATGGTTATAGGAAGCCCAAGCATAGCTGTAGATTTAGATATATTAGATTTTTTTTGGCTCGATGCCTGCTCATAAATTGTAATTATTGTAATAAGCATGTAATGTCATCTTTTCCTAGCTCGTGTGAAGAAGCTGATGTCGTCTGCGAAAAACAGATGAGAGATAATGGGTCCACTTGTAGAAGCATGAACCCTGACAGCCTTTGCTCGGATACAACAGAATGAATTAGTCTCGAAAGACCTACGTTGCATATAAGGAAAAAGGTAAGGTGACAGATGACAACCTTAGCGAAGACCTCTTCCAGGTATGACTCTCCCTGAAAATGACCCGTTTAAGTTAAAAGCATGTCAAGTGGGAGATAACGCCCGCTTTCACCTCTCTCTAACTTAGAGTGAGAATTTGGCGTCTCAATTTTATCTCCGAAGATTTTAAGTTTTCCCACAAGTGATAGCAACGTTTGTGGATTTAGATCTTGATCCCAAGCCACTGAGGCGTCTAAGGGATGAGCTATCAGATTCCTCTTACGGTGGGTCTTCTCTTCTATCACCCGACCAACCAAGCGAAGCCGCTTGTAATCTCCATCACCCAACCCGGTAGTCTTCTTCACCCATATTCGTAGTTCTCGTCTGTTAGTTGTGGATCGCAATAGGCTCTGCAAGCTATGTGAAGCTAAAGCCCCTTCGTTTCGCCTCCTTTCTCATGCCCGTCGTGCGCTTGATCCCATCAACCACTCTAAGTGGTGGAACAGAGGCTGTTGTCAAGACCATGTCTACTCTTCTCTACATAAACCGCAATCTTCAACCCATATCGTAACAACTGACCCTCCTAAGCAGCACGCCTTTCACATGCCAAATTAAAACAGGGTAATCGGTTGTTCCATCGTAAAAGCCGTTCCAAAAGAGTTTCCCTCTCCGACTTTGCCAACCCAAGAACCCAGTTCTCCGTTTACGTCGAGCCATAGGGTACATCAGAAGAATGGGGGAGTTCCGTCGAGCCTTTTTGGTCTGGTTTCTAAGTCTGTCTAGTTTATGTCTGTTTAGGGTTGGGTATGCAGTTAGTCCTGTTTGTATTGGGCTTTGTCTAGTTTGTGGTTAAGCCCATTAGTTACTTGGTTTATTAGCATAGTATAGTACAGTTATGAGCGACTTGTATACCGTAGGTACTCTGCTGTAGCGACGAAGGATTACCGGTGTGCTTCTCTGTTTAAGGTTCTACCTGTACTTTGTTTTGTTAATGAAATTCTTACCTTCACCAATAGAAAAGAAAGTCAAACAGCATATCGGACTGAATTGACACATTGAATTACAACCCAATTCTTTGTTTGGAAGAATGTTGTTGTTTAATTATCAACCATTAGAACTGGTTACGGCTACTTCGTCGGAGTTCAAGGCTCTGAATACTACGGCTTACCTTTCCAGAAACTGGCGTCGGAGACCGACGATACCGTTGATGCGATCGAGCAATTGCAGACTCTCCGTCTAAACCTAGATCAGCTGATAGAATCACAGGGTGAACCGGAGGATGAAGAAGGTTCAAAGAAGATGCAAGAGATGGATAATCAAATCACCGAGAAGATCTTGCATTCCACTCAGCAATTGGACTTACAGAGACAGTGCCTGAACAAAATCAAGGTCCAATTGGATGACTCACACTCAAGGGGAGTGGAGAGTAAGGCTCTGATGGATGAGTTGCAGGAGAAGATCAAAGTAGTGAAGTCAAGAATCTAAGCCCTAGGCAGCACAGATATCGTTAACATCGCTTCAGTGAGAGGATTGCATGTGTTGGTGGATCTTCGCCGGAGGCAGATTTGGAATGGTAGGATTCGTTTGCAAGCGTGGCTCTCGAACAGGGAGGAGATCGAACAGGCGGCCAACGATTTTGGAATCGTCGTCGTCGCTGCAGAACCCTGACTCTTGAAGGTAATACAACTTATCATTTTCTCTTCAATTGGGATTAGTTCAATTAGCTGAATGTAGGTGTCTAATTACTTGCGAGATTGTGTAATTAACATTAATGTTGCCAAGGACTAAAATGATGAACAAAATTGAATAAAGACTATCACACATCATAATGTTGCAGAATGCATCTCAATGGAACATATCTCAATCATAATATTTTGAATCTGACTGATGTATGATTTTATCTATCACATATATACTGCATGGTTCCTGTCCATATACATGTTATACAAGATATGGATTGGTTAATAAGAGAAAATGTTTAATGCAAAGGAAATTTGTAGAGCAAAACAACATATCTGGTGAACTTGCAAATTTTCAAACAAGTAAGTTGCATTATGGTCTTGGATTGCGTATTAAGATTTTCCGGCCCTACTTGCTCATGGAGGCGTGGTTGCATATGTTTAACTTATTATAGAAAATCTACTCTTTGGTAGAAATCTCAATTCTTTTGAGGATGAAAATGTGATAATTAAAGTCTAACCCATAGTCTTCTCTCTATCTCAAACTGTAATCACATAGTAGTATCAAGACTGGTAAATCCAACATTCATATAACCATACTGGTTAGCAACAGGTCATGGTTTTGCTACATAAAAAAAAAAAAAAAAAAAAAAAAAAAAAACTCTACTTGTGCTTTATCAATGCTAAGGACTAAAATGATGAACAAACATAATGTTATTCGGCAGCAACAGATACAAAACCTTTCTTAATTTTAATCATTAGACCTCTCAGAATTGCCGTGAAGGCGTGAACTGAAGAACTGTGGCTGCCGAATAACATATGTTTTTTCAATCAATCCACAATCTACCTTACTCCTTCCCATTTGCAACAAAGAGACCAAACCCATATCACAACAACAATGGTCCACAAAATCTTCATCTTCTACTTTAAACCTGACGTTCATCAATCCATTACCTGTCAAAATGTTCGTCACTTCAATATCTGTAATAATAAAGGGCAAGATGAAAGAGCACATATGACATTCGCCTACTCACAATAGCACCAAATAAGACCTTAGCTTCCTCACAAAATCACAATACAAGCCTCCCTTTCAATAATCTTTCTTATGTGGAAAAATTCGACCCAAGGGGATTGAGACGATAAGCTTAGGTTACTTAAAAAAAAGAAACTCTCTTTTCACACCAACTTTTTATAATCTCTTCTCATGATCAATAATATAATATAGGGATAACAGCCTTCCTTAACACTCTCATGAGTTTGTCGTGTATCATCTGAATTATTAAGGATGCAATATGCATGGATCATTCCACATCCTAATCATTATCTATTGCAACACTCCAAATACATAATTCGACTAACAACTTTCGTTGTTTCAGATATATTTTTCGAAGCCCAGTGATTAGCACTTGGTATATATACTTTCTAGAAAGAATATAAAGGAACCAGAAAGAAAAATACCTACAATTAAAAATATCTTCAAAAGAGGGGTAAAACGAGAGACTTTGCTTAGACTTCTAGGCTCTGGCTACAAGTTACATGGAAATAAACTTGTTGGTATCTGATGACCTGTTCATCACGAATACCAGTTGAACACAGTTCCTTATATCATTCTTTAAAGTGAGATGTCATTTTTCTATATTCATCTGTCTCACTCAAGATTTCTTGCATATGCTAATAATTGCCGACATTTTTCCAATCTACTAGAAGGTGTTGCGCAACTATTTCAAATTGTTCGTTAACTCATGTTGACGAGTCTCTTGTATCACTTTGAACGGGGAACGCCATGGGTGGATTAGGCAAAGGCTTGAATTAGCCGCTTAAGATAGACACAATATTTATAGAAAATAATAATGACTGAATAAACAAATAAGTCTTCATCTACTCACAATAAAGTGAGAAAATAACATAAACCCCCTGGCGTTAGACTTGCTTTTACTCGTAATAATGTGCACGGTTCTTGCTGTTAGCAAGTTTATTGACCCGAACAAATTGTGTATTATCTAAACAGTACCCGAAAATAATAAAACACGGAACGAACTTATTGGTAGTGAGATTTCGTACGCTTGTATAATTTTGGAAGACAGTTTCCTATAGAATACGAGGCTCCTTAAAGCAGATTCGTCCCCCACACTTCGTCCTTGCCATGGAGAATTTTGACGTCTACTTCCCAGGATAAAAGCTTCCCTGTGCGGTGTTGAAAGCACGGTACGACACTCGCACACGACGAACTAAGACTACGAAACGAGAGTTTTTGATGGAAGGTAGTGAGAGAGAGATATTTGTGTGTTTCTGAGATGTATCTCAAATGAGGAGGATGGCAGTCCTTTTATAGTTGAAGAAGTGACTGTTGGGAACGGTTGTGTCTGTTCACTTTGAACTGATCAGTTGCGACTGTTGGAACAGTTGCAACTGTTAACAGTCCATTTAAATAAATAACATATCAATATTTAGTGAGTATTTGGCCCAAAAATTTAAAGCCCACTAACTAGCCCAACCCAGCACTACACCACGTCACAACATGTATCCAAGATGACTGTGGTGGTTCGACCTTTGCCCAAGTTTCTTCCTCATCAATGATGTGATATACTCTCTCTCAGCCCAATGATCAACGACTCATTTTGAGCGCTTAATTTGATCATTCATTACTTCATGGTTTTTGACGAGTGAGTAACCGAAACAATCACCAATGTACCTAATTTACAACTGCGTGTTCGGTGTCATCAACTCTTAAGCGAGTCGGGTCAAAACCAGACTCAAATTAATATCGTCAAAAACCTACTTTTTCCAACAATCCCCCACATGAATGACAAATTAGCTTTTAATCTTAAAAGTTGTCCAAATGTGGATGAAATATCCTAGGCGGTTGTTAATTGCATAAAGAAAGGTGGCCATAGACTTTGAACCTTCCCCTTAGTGAGATACTACAGGGTATACTGGCTTGACAGTGAGCGAGACGCCTTGAACTGCTTGCCGCGTTGTATACCTAGTCGGTAGATCGCACACAATTAACAACCTGAACGTAGTCCGTTCTCACGATTGTGTTCATTTCAGCCTTGAAACACTTTCCTGGTTTCATGAGTAGACTTAGAGGAGTGTAGCCACGTCATCCTCCTAGAACCGGCCCGTTCCTACTCACATAGGTGAGACACACAACGAGTATCCTACATACTCTTCTCAAGGAACCTTAAGATGTGGTCTCATTAAAAGCCTTTAGCTTACCATGTCCCATTACTCGGTGTTCGCCCTAGGAATGTGTTTGGAAACTTTATTTCCGGGTGAGTGATTTGTTTATTTGCACTGGTAGTCGGGTTGTCCCTTTTGAACCTAGCTCTTTGGATCTCCAGTTACCTAGGTTGGGTTTGTCGCTACGTGCAACTCTTACGAGATTGGCTTTAATCCCATTCCCCTTGACGAACTTGCAACTAATTCTCTCGATAAACCTTTAGTCAACAGATACGCTATATTTTCTTTTGACTTTACATAATCGATCGATATTATTCCTCTTGAGAGAAGTTGCCTAATGGTATTATGTCTCCGACGTATATGTCTAGACTTACCATTATACATGCTACTTTGTGCTCTACCTATTGCCGATTGGCTGTCGCAATGAATGCAGATAGGAAGCACTGGTTTTGGCCATGTTGGAATATCTTCGAGGAAAGGACGAAGCCATTCTGCTTCTTCCCCTTCCTTGTCTAACGCTATGAATTCCGCTTCCATAGTAGACCTTGCAATGCACGTCTGCTTTGAAGATTTCCAACATATTGCCGCTCCACCGAGAGTGAATACATATCCACTTGTGGACTTGGAGTCTCTTGAGTCAGAGATCCAATTGGCATCGCAATATCCTTCCAAGACATATGGATAGTTCGAGTATTGTAGACCCATGTTCTTGGTATAACGAAGATACCTCAGCACTCGAATCAAGGCTGTCCAATGATCCTTTCCAGGCTTACTGGTAAAGCGACTCAATTTCCCCACAGCTTGTGCGGTGTCTGGCCTTGTACCATTCATGATGTACATGAGGCTTCCAATTATTTGCGCATATTCCAATTGCCTAACACATTCGCCCCGATTCTTGGCGAGATGTAAACTCACGTCTACTGGTGTGGTAATCGGTTTATTATTCCCTCTGTCAAACTTTTCGATCACCTTTTCTATGTAGTGAGTTTGAGAAAGTGCGTAATCATCTGGAGTTTTTGTAATTTTAATCCCTAAAATTACATCAGCCACTCCTAGGTCTTTCATGTCAAATTTTGTAGACAATAATTTCTTGGTGTCAAGAATTATTGCCTTGCTACTCCCCATAATTAGCATGTCATCGACATACAAGCATATTATGACACATTCCTTTCCTATTTTCTTATAATATACGCACTTGTCACATTCATTAGTTCGAAAACTATGACTGCTCATGATTTTGTCGAACTTCACGTGCCATTGCTTGGGGGCCTGTTTAGTCCATAAAGGGACTTCTTTAGCCGACAGTATTTGTTGTAGCTTCCAGGAACTTTAAACCCTTCCGGTTGTTTCATATAGATTTCTTCCTCTAATTCTCCGTTCAAGAAAGCCGTTTTAACGTCCATTTGGTGAATTTCAAAATTGAATATTGCAGCAATTGCGATAAGCATTCGAATAGACGTTATTCTGGTCACAGGAGAATATGTGTCAAAGAAATCTAGTCCTTCTTTCTGCCTCTACAATTTCGCGACAAGTCTTGCCTTGTACTTGTCGATCGTACCATCGGGTTTAAGCTTTTTCTTAAAAATCCACTTACAACCTAGGGGCTTTGAGCCTTGTGGAATATCTACTAATTCCCAAGTATTATTTTGTAAGATGGATTCGATCTCGCTATTTATAGCTTCTTTCTAATATGGAGCATCAACACTGGACATGGCCTCTTTATAACTTGTTGGATCATTTTCCGTTAAATGTGTTAGGAAATCAGGTCCAAAAGTTGTTGCCGTTTTGGCTCGTTTACTCCGCCTTACCTCTTCTTCCTGGTCGTCGCCAATGGAGGTATCATGCGATCGTTTTCCGGACGCTTCTACTTAAATATATCTTCGAAGAAGGAGGCATTGGCTGATTCAATAATAGTGTTCTCATGAATATCCGGTATTTCTGATTTGTGGACCAGAAATCGATGAGCAGTACTATTAGCCACATATCCAATGAAGATGCAATCTACTGTTTTCGGTCCTAACTTGACCTTTTTCGGTAGTGGGGTTGCTACTTTAGCAAGACACCCCCATACCCTCAAATGTTTGTATGAGGTTTTCCGGCCTTTCCACATTTCATATGGGGTCTTGTCCAATTTCATTTTAGGAATTATGTTTAGAATATAGTTGGCGCTTAATAAAGCTTCCCCCCACATGTTTTGTGGTAGCCCTGAACTTAAAAGTAATGCGTTAAGCATTTCTTTTAATGTTCTATTTTTTCCTTTCCGCAACCCCATTTTGTTGGGGTGTGTCGGGTGCCGAGGTTTGATGGATGATTCCACTTTGCGAACAAATTTCCGCAAATGGAGAATCATATTCTCCCCCTCGATCGCTTCAAAGAATCTTAATCCTTTTATTCAATTGATTTTCCACATCGGCCTTGTATTTCTTGAATGCGTCTAACGCTTAATCTCGACTATGCAATAAATAAACATGACAGTATTTGGTGCAGTCGTCGATAAACGTTATAAAATACTTCTTTCCACTTCTTGTTTGCACAAATTTCAGATCACATATGTCAGTGTGAATTAATTCGAGAGGACTCGTTGATTTCGAACCGATAGGTTGAAATGGCTTACTTGTCAATTTTGCCTCTACGCATATTTCACACTTGTGATCGGAATTAATCACGCTTTTGGTAAGATGGTCCAATTTCATTAATTTACGAATTGACTCGTAATTAACATGATCTAATCGTGCATGCCATAAACAAGAAGTAGAAGACTCCGACAAATAATTAACTTGCGCTTTCTTATTCATAGTCGGAAACACAGTCATTAGATTGAGCTTAAATAGCCCATCTTTGAGATACCCCCTACCTAGATATTCCCCATTTTTTTGTCAGAACAAATTTGTCTGACTCAAATACAAGCTTAAACCCTTTCTTGCTAAGTACTGATCCTGAAACTAGGTTCTTCCTAATATCGGGAACATAGAGAACATCATTGAGGGTAAGGGTTTTTTCGGAAGTCATTTTCAGCGTTATTTTCCCTTTCCATTTTATGGCGGAAGTTGCTGAATTTCCCATGTACAACGGTTCTTCATTTTCAGTCGTCTCGAACGATGAGAACATAGCCTTGTCGGAACATATGTGCCTTGTGGCACCGGTGTCGATCCACCACTCCTTGGGATTGCCTCCGGCGAGGTTCACTTCCGAGACTACGGCTGCAAAGTCGTTTTCGTCTTCTCCATCCTCGACCATGTTGGCTTCGGGTTTCTTCCCTTTGGAGGTATTCTTCTTTTTCCGACAATATTTTATTTTGTGCCTGGTCTTGCCACAATTGTGACATTTACCCGTGAAATTTTTCTTCTCATTCGTAGCCTTCCTCTTCAGATTTTTCTTCGGATTTTCCTCTACGACGTTTTCCTTAGACTGATAGCTTGTTGACGGCTTGTCTTCGGCTAGTCGATTGCCTTCTTCAATCCGAAGTCGAACGATGAGCTCCTCCATCTTCATTTCTTTACGTTTGTGCTTCAAGTAGCTCTTGTAGGTCTTCCATGCGGGGGCAACTTGTGAATCATCACGCCTACAAGGAATTCCTCTGGGAGATTCATTTTCTCCGCTATTACATCATGTATTACACACTGAAATTCCTGAATTTGTTGCATGATACCCCTGGAGTCTACCATTCTAAATTCCATGCAATTCTCGACTACGAACTTTTTGGCACCAGCATCCTCGGTTTTATATTTATTTTCGAGCGAGTGCCAAAGTTCCTTAGCCGTTTTTACAGCGCAATAGACATTGTACAACTGATTATCTAAACTATTTAAGATATAGTTGCGTGCAAGGAAATCAGAGTGATTCCAAGCCTCCACCGCTGCAACGTTTGTCTATCGGCATTTTCTGGACATGGAGGAGCATCTTCGTTGAGAAATTTCGCAAGTCTTAAAGTCGTTAGGTAAAGCAGCATCTTTTGCTGCCAACGCTTGAAATCTTTGCCCGTAAATTTCTCCAGCTTTTCAACAAGATGAGAACCTACCGGTACAATGGGGTTGGCGGTAGCGGAAGTCAAGTTTGACGTTTCACCCGCCTCTTTTCCGGAATTGTCTCCCATTTCCACAAATAGAAATATTTCTGTTACTATCGACAGAATTGACAATAAAACTGAATATTAAATTGAAGTTGCAGTACTATAAATTTTATGACAAATAGTACTGAAAATGAGAAAGTTGCTGAATTGATAGAAGCAAGTCCAAATGCTAAACAATTCAAACAATTAGTAACTGAAATGAAATAAAGAAAATGAAACTGAAAAGAACCAAACAAATGTTTGTTGAACATAAACAGTTACGAATGATGGAAAACAAACAGTTTATTTGTGAGCAAAGACAATACAGAATGTGTCTTAAAGGCGGGTAATTGGCTTCTACTCTATAAAATAGAACGATTGACTTTATTTCAACCGTTAGATTGAATCAACCCCAGCCTTAGATCTCACCTACTTTCACAAAGAAATTATGTTTGAAAAAAAAAAAAACACACGATCATCATCACAAACCCACGAACTAAAAAAAACTGTCCACCTTCTTCCCTCTCTCTCACTTCAGGGAGAAGCCCAGACGAGAAGGGAAGAGGCAACCTTTACTCATCGTCGCCGCCGTATTGAACGCTTCATACCAGAGCAGAGAGAGGGATTTGCGGAAGATGACACGTTCAAGATCTGTGCGAATTCGCTGGTTTAGTTCGCAAGTTTGGTTTCTCTCCGGTTGTGTAAATGGCATTGATGTACAAAGCTTGGTTGTTCCTAATCAGTACCGTCGTTATAATTTGGGTTACCTCTGCTAAAGTCACTCAGGTTAGTGTTCTTTGTCCGATTTGATTTTACGGTTTAATTGTTTAAGAGGCTTTAAAGGTGTTTTGTCAGGAACTTCTTGTTCCTGACCTGAATCGGAGGATTCTCCGGCGAACAAAGAGAGAGAAGAAGAATTGCAGAGAGAAATCTGAAAGAAATTGGAATTAACATTCATGACCTAATTCAACAATACAAACCCCCTTTTAAGCACAAGGGTGCTAAATAAAAATAAAAGAAACAGTCGGGCAATAGTACAATAAAAGAAAAGGAGTAACGACCTTTCCCACGTCACCCTGGCCGATGACACGCATGGACCAATCACTGCCCTTCCTTCTGCCAGCTGGACGCCAACTCAGCCGCCACCTACCCGCCATAAGTGGAACGACAGCGTTCCACTTATGTTTTAAACTTCCAACGGTAAAACCAAATGAACGGCCACGATCCTCCCGGTCCTGAGATCCAACGGCTACTGCTATCCTAATTTTGTGTCATCAGTTTTCATCTCCTTTCACTTTAGTCCTAATTATAGGTAATTACTTTACAACCTCTTTCACTTTAGTCCTTCCCTCCTGACACTCTGTAACTTTCTTGAAAGTCGGAGCTGTACCGATTCAAAAATTGGAAGTGTTGGGTTGCTTAGTCGAAGTTTGTAATACCTCCCAGATCCGTAGAAGTCTGTTAGTGGTACTTCGTCTCTTGGTTTTTGCTCCTTCAAGGCCGAGATTGAACTTTTCTGTCCATTCTCTGTTTCTTGATCTGCAATTTCTTGTTGTTGGGTTTGTAAGTGATGTGAATAATTTTACCTGCCTAGCTTCGAATCTGGGTTCGAAATTAATGGGTGCTCAATAATTTGCAACGTTACTCCAGTTTTGGGTCCTGGATTTTGTAGAACAACTCTGGTACTGATTGTTTTTAGAATGGATTTTTGTTTGCCCCTCAAATAGGCAATGATAAATTTGATATATTTGTGAGAAATTGTTACTTCCTGGCGGGACACTTATTTTTGCAGCCATGGTAGGTGCAATTTTCTATTGCCTATTTTCAGTTAAATCTGAGCCTCTTCATAAATACTTCTTTCGTAGTATAAAGTTATATCTTTGTTTGCGGGATTGGTGGTGTAAATTTTGATATTCCAGGTGTTAGTGGTGGGATTCGGTGGTAGTGGAGGCGGTGGTCAAGATTACTAAGGATCCGGGTGTTAAGAACACCAAGAATTCGAAGAACATGAACACAATGAACTCAAAAGAAAATAAGTGCAAATGGTCAAAAATGTTAAAAAGTGGCATCTTGGTCGGAATATGACAAAAGGATGCTATGTGTCCTCACTTTTTTCCGTTACAGGGGTGATAAAGTGCATTATCCGAAACACAGGGGTGTCAGGTGACACTTCGCCTAAACATAAGGATGCAAAGTGGATTTTACCCTAAAAAAGAGTGTATATTTATAAGGAAACCCTGAAAGCAATTGACTGTACTGAAAGCTCGAAGTATGAAAACTAGACTTGGCGGTGTTAGCTAGCCCAAAATAGCCACAAGATAGATGTGGCTAGTTAATGCCTATCTCCCCAACTTGGTGTTCTTAGCTGAAACAAAGAACAAAAATTCTTGTACCAGAAAAACAATGTAAAACACTCAACTATGAGTGTAAGAAACCACAGGTTGTATCATCAAAGCCCAAATATTTTACAACTGCAAACTGAAGTTTCAGAATAGTTCACTTGCATGCAACTCCAGCAAATTTCAGAAAACATCGATGGGTAGACATAATAATATGTAACAACTGTAGCATTATTAGCTCTGCATCGGCTGGAAGTCTTTTGACGGTCGCTTTGGCACACTCACTGCTAGAAACTTGAACCTGGTTACTACGATCTTCAGATTGAAACCACGTCCCAACAACAATAACAGGAAGGCGGCATCTCATTTAGCATGAAGCCAAACTCAGCATCTACATGACTCCAGAAACCATCACAATCGACTGATAGGACAAGTTTCAGACTCAAATCACAGGGTTATTCCTCAACTAGATTATTATAAGTTCTACGCTACGAGGAATGCTTTTTCCAAGTTCTCTGGCACATTCTTTAGCGCGGATCTCATCTCTGTCGGGCTTCTTATACTTCAATTGTGATCCATTGGGTCTTACACCATCAAAAGCAATCTTTTCAGGTATGACAGAATCAAAAGTGATCTTTTCAAGCGCAACAGCATTCTCAATAATATACATGGCAAGTTCAACTTCGCCTGGTTGGCCACGAAAGCCAATGAATTCCACTACTTTAATGTTATGGGGGCAAGCTTCAACTTTAGAAGGGTATCTTGTTGAATACCATGTAGTATCAAACCAAACCTGCGATTATGAGAAAATAGTCATTATCTCATAGCACTAGATCCAGTGCAGTTATTACGCATACAAAACTAACATCTAGGTAGGGGAATCAAACAAGTTCCGCAAAGGAAACAATAAAGAAAATTGGTATCTTTCTTCATATATACAGGTTTCCAACGCCTACATGAAATTCAAATGGATGCTAGCTCAGTTGTAGAGCATTTGAAGACCCTGCATGAGGTCCTGGGTTCGAACCCGTAATGATGTAATTCTAAAAAAAATGCCTACATGAAATCTTTTGAGACATATTTTAATTAATGTGTCGCGTTCATTTATTATTAAGGGTAAATTACAGATAACTAACCTATGATTTGGACTAAGTGACATGTGGTTTGGGCTCGATTACGTTAGCTGACCTGTGGTTTGAAATATTTCACTTATACGACCTGTGGTTTAGTCCGTGTTTCACAAAAGTTTTCCGTCCAAATTTCCGTTAAATAAATGGTTAATTATGTTTTGCCCCCAATGTTTACCGTGTGTTGAAAAATAATTGGAATAAGATGCAGCTGAAGATGAGTAGGAAGCTGAAGATCAAGACAAGATGAGGTTGAAGATGAACACCCACAACCACCACCGCCACTAGATTAATTCCTGCAAAATAATTTGTAATCCAAAATACCCTTATTATTATAGAAGTTACAACCCACTCCTCCCACATTTTTTTTTATTTATATTTTTCAATTTTTTGTCAAATATTTACATTATTATCTATTATTTCTCTTGAATTATATTTTCCATGCATCGCGTAGGCTCAAGTACTAGGAAAAAAATATTAAAATATGGATATAAATAAAGGAAATTACCGCATAGCAAGTGGAGGTACTATTAATAGGTCATTCACTGGGATCATAAACAGAACTAAAACCTTGATTGAAAAATAACATTCAGCCTCGCTCAGACAGGAGACTGGCTAAACAATTTAAGAGAGAACATACACTCATTTTTTACCCATGCTATGTCAGCTTTTAAACATGCACATATCTCATATTCAATTAGCATGTTTCTCCACAAGAATTCAAAAACTGAAATATGAACTACAAATATTTTTTGGTATATTCATATATAGTTAAACATGCCACTGTTTATTACCTGTAATGATAACTTATACAACGAGGGGCATGCCTTTATTATGGAGGTGTAGTCCAGAAGCTTTCTAAAACCATAATTCATAATTATCAGTGTCAGATGCTTCAGTTTTGGAAGTACAGGAAATTCCATCGGTTTCTTCTGCACTCAAAAGCAATGTCACAACAAATCGTTAATAAGAAAATGGAAACAAGGAGAAGAATTCAGGAAACCTGGTTCTTCAACTGACCTCAACTGCAAATGCCATCAAAGTTAGCTTTTCCAATTGTAAAAGATAGCTAGATAGCTCTGGAAGATGTGAAAGTACGTAAATACTCAGAGCACCAGTAATAGACAATTCAAGTAGATTGGGGACGTCTTTGAGCGGCATCGGTATCCTTGGTCCAGTATATTTAAATGACACCATATTGGGTGCAGAAACATTGAGGCATTTAATATTGTGGCAAAGATGCAAATCCAACCTCTTTAGCTTAAGCGGGCCATCGACATTCAAACTTAGAAGAGTCTCTGAGCGAGTCACAAACACACTTTCAAGATTCAAACAGTTGCATAAGAAGAGCTGTAGCAGTTCACCAGTTATATTAACATCAACCAAATGGAGAGAAGTCAGTGAACTGCACCTTGAAATTTCCAGGTACTGAGGAAAACTATAATGTTTTCTATGAATAGATCCTAACTGACCACTTAAGTCCAGTTTCAGCATTTGGACTCTCTTTCTTAGAGCAAAACTAACCCATTTGTCAATATCGGAGCCTGAACTCTCATCCAAACTAAAAACAACAACAAAGTGATCTATAGTTTCACCTTGATGATGTCTTATAGCCTGATTCACACAGCTTACATAAATAGGTTGTTCCTTCTCAAGACACTTGAGTTTCTGTTCCACATCATCCATTACTTCTGAAGCATCAAAAACAAGAGTAGAAATTGCCGTCCAGACGTATCTCCATTTTCTTGAAAGAATACTTGTCCTCCCCGCTTCTTTCGTCTTCAACTGAGACAATATATCAACAACAATTTCACGAGGGAGTTCACTAATCCGATCCTTTGACAATATATCCCAAGGGGGTGGCCCGATGCTTTCTCGTGGGGCCTTATGTTGAAAATAAACAAGAGAATTTATTAGTAAAATATACTACTAATATAGGATAGAGCAAAGACTTTTTCAGTGTACAGAAAAGAACAAAGACTTCAAATAGAACTTGCAAAACGTTATTATTACGGTTTTCTTGTTTTCAGGTTTCATGTTGTTTATACTCCCTTCGTCCTAATAAGGGTGTGGAACTCTGGATTGTCTTTTTACAGTTTGGAAGAACCTTCTGACTCAATAAAAAATAAAAAAAAATCCTTATTTGAAAATTTTATTAGAAAGTGAAAAGGTATGGAGAGGAGCAAAGTGAAGATGTATGTAACGTCTTTGGTGCAACGCACTTATTTTAAGACTGCGAAAGAGAAAAGGAAAGTACTTAAATTGGGGCGGCGAGATTAGTTTACATTAGGATTTATACATATTCTCAAACAGACAAAAATAAAAAGAATTGTTATTCGAAGAAGAAAAATCACGTACTATAACGCAACGAAATTTCTGGTATTGGATAGACTACCAGTCTACCAGACTGAATTTTTCAAAACTCCACATAATGAGACTTCTAGAACAATAAATGCTCATAATCAAAGTTAAGGGCAAACTTCCCACGAACAACTGAAAGATATGGTATATCGGTTATTCAACCGAATTAAATAGTAGACTGCTCATATTGCAGAATGGCCATTCCAACACCTATACGACCCACTACCATAGAAGAGTAAGTGGTGGAACCAAGCCGCTTTTGTCCTTTCATTCGATAAACACTGTTGAAAGGACAAACAGTTTTATGAGACAACTATATAAAGTGGTGGAACCAAACAAATTCACTCAAACTAATGTTGTACCAATGGGGAGAAGCAACGAAGTTAGAACTGAAGGCCAAACAGCTTCACTCTTGCATGGTGAGCTTGAGGAAGTGTATATGGAGCTGCCTCCTGTCTAATTGTTATGAAGTTCTAACAAGGGTAAAGACAAAGAGTGATCTGGTTTGTAGGCTGAATAGGTTGTTATTATAAGGGTTGAAACAGGCATCACGACAGTGATTCAGTGAATCCTCTTCTACAATGATGGAACTTGGATTGCAGATTACGCATTGTTTACGAAGAAGAAAGGTGATGACATTGTTCCACTTGTGATACATGTAGATGATATTGTTTGGCAGGATCAAATCATGAAAGTCTTGAAAGACTCAAAGCACGGCTGAAACAAAGTTTCAAGTTGAAGGATTTGGGACCACTTAAGTAGTTTCTGGGGTTTGAGGTGGCCAGAACAATTATGGTATCGCTCTTTGTCAAACAAATTTGCCTCCAACATACTGAAGACTACTTGAAATTTAGATTGCAAGGCAGAAAGTAAACCAATGGATACAAAAAATTGAAGTTAAGCGCACATCAGGGTGAATTGTTGACAGAATGAGAAGCAACATCTTATAGAAGGAGGATTGGCAAATTGTTATCTCTTTGCAACCTAAAATCAGATCTCTGTTACAGTTTGCGTAAACCAATGGACACCCTGATGCTGCAGATCATATTCTGAGGTACATTAGATAGCCTACAGTTATGGTTGTTCTTCTCTACCAATACAACCATGGAGGTATTGGCATATACAAATTCAGATTGGGCAGGGTCTGCTGATACCAGAACACCAACTTTAACATTTCTTATTTACTTACGCAACTCTTTACTTCCATGGAAGTCCACGAAGCAAAGTGTTGTCTTAAAGAGCCCAGCTGAAGCAGAGTACATATGTCTGACTTCCACTGTTCCACCGAAAAAGGTTGCAGTATTTGATTCAAGATCTAGAAATCCAACTGAGTAGCATTCCAAGGATCTATAGTGACAGTCTGTTACCAATAGCGATTGCCAACCGTCCTGTGCATTATGAGAGAAAAAAGCACGTTGAGATTTCGTGCCACACGGTGAAAGACGAATCAGGTTATACAGCTTCAGTAAATTACTTCTCAGGAGCTTGTAAACTTGCTCACTATAGTTCTTCCTTTTCAATTTCATGCCCTACTCAGCAAGATGGACATGATTGACATACAAGCTCCACCTTGAGAAGGGGTATTGAAACAGTCAGAAATTGAGGGTTAATTAGCTAAATTTGATAAAGTAATACGTAAAGAAATAAACATAACCCCACCATTTTGACAGTACAGGGATGTTTCGCATTTAGCTAGTTAAAATTTTCTGTTACTAAATGGGTATGCTAAACAACTAGGCAGGCTACGAAGATATGAAGTTGGAACTCAGTTTTGGCACCACTCTCTCTGTTCGTCAATTTTCTGAGTAATGGAGAAATTTATCTCTAGGTTTTCCAGTTTCTGATAGCACGTGTCATTTCTGGTCAAACTCTAGTTCCGGCCCTGATTGTCACCACCTTCAACCCTGAAACATTTGTTTGGGTGTTAGAGTGGTGGTTGTTAGCATAGTTGTCAAAATCTTACGATTCACGATTCATATCCTACGATTTGACTCGATTCACCGATGAAACGATGCGAATCCCTTTAATGAATCTTTGATGGACAAAAAATTATTTGAATCCCGATTCAAGAGTCCAAATCTTACGATTCAGTTGCGATTCAGACCGATTCTACGATTCACGTACGATTCATCTGACGGTCTAATTGAGTTGCAGCATCAGTCTAAGAAATAATACTTCGTACAATACTTCCTGCATTTATGTCTGTTCTGCAACATGCGTTTGTTTTAAATTACTGGTACATTTTTCTCAAGTCCAAGGCTAATAGTTTCCTATTACTTCAATATGGTTGGCATCTTGTAGTCCCTTGCTCCACATGCCTATCTTTATCTAGATTATTCTTTATCTTCTAGATGTGCGAAACTCCTAATCACAAGTTATGGATGCGAGTTTTCAATAATTTGAGGGTTATTTTTGTAAAAAAATGAATATTTTGTTCAATAATGTCATAACTTCATGAAATATTTTATTATATATACATAAAAATATTGGAAGCTGAATCTTTACGATTCACGATTCGATTTACGATTCAGTGAAGGTTAATTTCGATTCACTATGTGAATCCCGATTCGACAACTATGCTCGACATGCATACCTTCATATATCTGTCATTTTTTATCTTTTGGGCAGATGCATGAGGCTCCTAATCACCCATTATGGCTGCAATTTTCTGAAAACTTGTGTTTACTTGTTGAAATATGAACGCATTATTCAAACATGCTTACTTATCTAAGGGATATGTCATTTTCTATATGATTTGAACCGAATCTTTACGATTCACGATTCGATTCGATTTGCGATTCAGTAAAGTGGAATTTCGATTCGCGATCTGAATCTCGATTTGACAACTATGGTTGTTAGTTTTGGGTGTAGTAGTGATGGTTATCAATTATGGTGCAGTGTTCTTGGCATGGAATCAATTTTGGGTTTGGTGGTGGTAGGTTTTGTGGCAGTAGTGGTTCAAAATGGAGATATAGAAAGAGAGTGTATGAGGAAGAGCATGCAAGGGATCACAAATTACTCACCTTTCTCCAGTCTCTTAATATATGAACAGAATTATATACTAAGATTATCTAAAAGTAATTGACTTTCGGAGGGAGTGACATGTCGATTCTAACGATGTAGCATGTAAGTTTCGGTAATTTCGGATACCAGAATTTGTATTCAATCCTTTTGTTTATCGGAGCTGCGAAAGAAGTTCTAAGATAATCTACGTCTAGTACAAATTACAAAGATAAAGATGTTCTAACTGGAACCTCCTGCACACAGAGGGTACTTGGATTAAATGCTTGGTACCATCAGGCCACAAGGCCTCTTTAAGACTTTGAATACTATAGTTTTACACTTCAGAATAAAACATGCACGTGTATCTGTATCTCTATCATCATTTCCATTTTGTCCACACTGGAGTATCATTTACGATTAGCAGATAGTGTCTTACATGTTGCCCACACCAAGTTTTGAGGAAAAGCATACTCCAAGTTTTCCCATACTCTTTATTCGTACCCAGCTTATTGAACAACGTAGAGCCTTATCTTATTATTATGGTTGAGCGGATTAGAGCACACTAGCTATCTTTTAAGACTCTTAAGTAGTTGATTCACACTAGTTTCTTGTTTCAACAATAACGTGTGATTCTGCTGTTGCATAGTCCGACATTAGCAAAATATTATTTCTCATCCATCAGGCTTACCAACTGAATATAAACTGAAGGAGAGAATACAAGTTCACAACTTAAATTTTGAATCTAGGAGACCGTTGCAAGTTGTCTGGGCGACGATTGAAAGCAGGAGGCTATGTGACTTCTGCTGACGCGGCTTCAAATTTTCGTCTTTGATTCGGATGTTCTTATAGATATATGGAATTTCTTGGGTGGTTCCCAGAATTCGATATTCATACGTAAACATGGAGGTAGCTCAAAACTTTTTTCTGAGATTTCTTGTCTCCATTTTTAGTACCTTCTATGTTTTATTTTGGTCGGTCAAGGTTCCTCGTTTTCAAACTTCTATTGTCAGGAGTACAAACGGATATTTAGGAGGCTGCTTATTCACTAGGTACCTTTTTGATATGTAATCAGGAAAATAATAGGAGCAGCATCGAATCAAGTAATGACATTGTTTAGATCTTTCAAATTCTCTCTCTTCACCGCAACTACAAATTCAAATATCTTGAATTATAATTCAAACCAAAGACCATGTACCCAGACATACTCTATATGTAAATACAGAACTTCACAAACTAAATTCCATATATACTATAATACTAATGCAAAAATCCACGCATGTTTGTTGTTTATGTTATGATTATTGAAAGGGTGTTGCTGGGGATTAAACAAGGGTGTGCTCTTATTGGATGAAGTACTAGGATCCCTGAGTTGCAAGAGGTACTGAAGGAATTACTCGGAGTGAAATAACCACGGGGGATCTAACTAAAGGTCTGATTCTGAAAATCCTTTATACTAGCGGAAGTATTTGATAAGACGAAGAAAATTCTCCTTACAAGATTGTCCCAACTAAGAGATCCCTGGACTCTCATGACCTTCCAAGACCAGCAGACCATAATTCGCATAATGGTATCTAGAAGATAACTGAAATAGTTCAACTATATTTCTCACTTTTGATACATAATACCTAATACGTATCATGAAGCATTTCAGATTTATGACGGTGAAGGAGCTTAACTAAGGATTGTAATGAGCTTGAAAATCCGACTTATCTGGCATCCTCGTGCTTCAAGGTGTGCCACATCGGTGGTTGCAGCAATTTTCTATATGGATCTACAGTCTTGCACTTTCATTGTCTACTTTTAAATATATTTTATCTATGTCCCACGTTCTTCTCTGCTCATATTCAGACCGAAAACTAAAGGAAACTTTCGAAAAAGAAAAGAATGAAATAGCTATCAAGGATATTAGTACTTGAGGAGACTGATAAATGTTTCAATGAACAACCCGCATCATGCAGATAATTTTTTTATAATGTCCAATCATCTTTACATTTAAATAATGTTTTGGAGAATGGCTTGAAAAGGTGTTTCTGTCATCCTGCGAAGTTTGTCTTACATTGCTTCATAGTCAATAGACATTGAGGAAACATAAACCAAACCAAGTACTAAAAGATCTTTGGCATTGGGGATCATTTCAGACAATTAGACTTTTCCAGTATGGCTAAGGTTATAAATAATTGTACCTATCAAAAAAAAGACTAAGCTGGACTTGATCTTGTCTCCATTTTTAGTACCTTCTATGTTTTATTTTGGTCGGTCAAGGTTCCTCGTTTTCAAACTTCTATTGTCAGGAGTACAAACGGATATTTAGGAGGCTGCTCATTCACTAGGTACCTTTTTGATATGTAATCAGGAAAATAATAGGAGCAGCATCGAATCAAGTAATGACATTGTTTAGATCTTTCAAATTCTCTCTCTTCACCGCAACTACAAATTCAAATATCTTGAATTATAATTCAAACCAAAGACCATGTACCCAGACATACTCTATATGTAAATACAGAACTTCACAAACTAAATTCCATATATACTATAATACTAATGCAAAAATCCACGCATGTTTGTTGTTTATGTTATGATTATTGAAAGGGTGTTGCTGGGGATTAAACAAGGGTGTGCTCTTATTGGATGAAGTACTAGGATCCCTGAGTTGCAAGAGGTACTGAAGGAATTACTCGGAGTGAAATAACCACGGGGGATCTAACTAAAGGTCTGATTCTGAAAATCCTTTATACTAGCGGAAGTATTTGATAAGACGAAGAAAATTCTCCTTACAAGATTGTCCCAACTAAGAGATCCCTGGACTCTCATGACCTTCCAAGACCAGCAGACCATAATTCGCATAATGGTATCTAGAAGATAACTGAAATAGTTCAACTATATTTCTCACTTTTGATACATAATACCTAATACGTATCATGAAGCATTTCAGATTTATGACGGTGAAGGAGCTTAACTAAGGATTGTAATGAGCTTGAAAATCCGACTTATCTGGCATCCTCGTGCTTCAAGGTGTGCCACATCGGTGGTTGCAGCAATTTTCTATATGGATCTACAGTCTTGCACTTTCATTGTCTACTTTTAAATATATTTTATCTATGTCCCACGTTCTTCTCTGCTCATATTCAGACCGAAAACTAAAGGAAACTTTCGAAAAAGAAAAGAATGAAATAGCTATCAAGGATATTAGTACTTGAGGAGACTGATAAATGTTTCAATGAACAACCCGCATCATGCAGATAATTTTTTTATAATGTCCAATCATCTTTACATTTAAATAATGTTTTGGAGAATGGCTTGAAAAGGTGTTTCTGTCATCCTGCGAAGTTTGTCTTACATTGCTTCATAGTCAATAGACATTGAGGAAACATAAACCAAACCAAGTACTAAAAGATCTTTGGCATTGGGGATCATTTCAGACAATTAGACTTTTCCAGCATGGCTAAGGTTATAAATAATTGTACCTATCAAAAAAAAGACTAAGCTGGACTTGAATATCCCATAAATTACTGTATCCTCTGGGTAGTGCCTAAAATCGAGATCACCTATGTTGTTCCAGGCAAGTGGCAAATTTTGTGCAACAGCCGAGGACAAAGCAGCAAAGAACAATCAGTCTTTTACCATCTCCAAGGACACATGAAGTCTCCGCCAGGAAGAGACTGAGAGAAGATGGTAATTTAAGTAAAGGCGTTTTGCCGAAAATGTGAAGGACGCAATCGATACCAGAAACTAACTTCAAACATACTTTACAACAGGAAGAGCGTCACAAAAAGTAAAGATAACATGCAAGATAAGTTTGACTGAAAAGACGAAAAGAAGATCGAGACAACACTAGATATTGTTATATGAAGAAACTATGGGGTCTATTATGAAATAAGAAACTGTGTACATTATCATTTGAATTTTTAGGTTCTCGTTTGGTTGGTTAAATTCTGGTTATGGGAATGACAAAGAAATAACGGCTGATGGGTTATGAAGATATAAAACCTGAATTTAGTAACTTCTCATAACTAGTAATTTCATTCTGCAAGGGTTTCCTTTTTCTGGAGGAAGGAACCCTTCCCTTTCTTTTCTTCCTTCCTTTCGCCGATTCAATTCTATGATTGAATTGGTGATTCTTCGTTTGTTTGTATGTGGTATTAGAGACGAGGCTGGCTTCTGTTTGAGTTATTTTGGGAGCTTAAATTTGCTTGGTTGTTTGGATTTGGCCTGTGGTTGAAAGTTATCTTCAGATCTAGTTCTGATGGCTCTAGAACGCGGAAGCTCAAGCTTTAATAGCGGCTATTACAGTGTCTTTGGAAGTCCTCAGAAGTGTCACCTTACTTTCTAGCACATTCTGGTAATTACATATTTTTCTGGTTTAAATTTACTTACAGGTCTCATCAGGCTATGGTGTTAGCTCTCGCTTTTAAGGTTTCGATGGGATTTGTAAATGGCGAGTTCATTGAAGCACCTTTTGGAGATGAACTGAGACCCAAGTGGTTGAGATGGGATACTATGATAATCAGGGCCGTCTCTAGCTTTTATAAGGCCCTAGGCAACTTTATTTCGTGGGGCCTTTTTCGTGAAACAAAAGTTTAAAATTTAGCAACATTCAAAAAATTGTATTTATCTTACATATATATAGACGAACTTACTATTGGTGCTCACGCGATGCGTAAAAAACTATAACTAAAATAAATAAAATTTATAATTTAAAAGATATAAATTGATAAGCTAGGTGTGTTTAGCAAAAGAAGAAGAAAATGTGGGACATTGAAGGAGTTTGTTTAAGTGTGTGTACTGCCGTAATTAATAATTAATCTCTAGTTTTTAGAATGTAAATAATATTTCAGTAAGTACCAATATCTCATAAAATATGTGGTGTTAATATTATTAGTATTAATTACTAATCAAATAATATTGTGTAATTTATTCTTAAATGCTTTTTTGATAGAAAATATATCTGGAACTTTTGTCCCAAGAAATAGCTTTAGGGAAATACAAATGAAATATTACTTAAGTTCAAAAAAAATGAAATATTACTTGAAAAATGACAAAAGAGATTAGACATACGCGAATAAGCTAAATTCAAATTACCAATTAATCCCTCTAGCCTAGACATTTGAGGCCCTCTTCCTAAATGGGGCCCTAGGCAACATTGTATATGGCCTTGCCTTAGAGACGGCTCTGATGATAATGTCATGGTTGCTTTATTCAGTGTCTAGGGAGATTGTGTATGTGTGTGTAAGAGAAAATCTTATGAGATATGTACAGATTTGCTTGAGCGTTATTCTCAGAAAATCAGGCATAGAGTATTTCAATTGAAAAGGAAATTGCTGCCACTAAACAAGGTGACATGTCAGTAACTGCTTATTAAACAAAATGAGGTCATTATGGGAAGTTCTGAGAGCTTGCATTTGTGTTGTAGTTAGAACTCTGACGCACACTTATGAGGAGGATTGTAGAATGAAGTTTCTCATGGGTTGAATGAGGGATATACATGTCGATAGAACCAATGACTAAATTTAATGAAGCATTTGAGGAAGTGTAGTAGCAGTAAGGCACTTATGGCTAATGACAAGGCGAGCAGTATCGTCAAGTAACCAGGCTCAGGAATCAATTTTAAATAGTAGAGGAAATTTAAGACCAAGAATACTCACAAAACAATGGAAACAACAAACCAAGTATTAATAAGTCTGCTAATTTTTGCTATCCTTATGGTACCCAGGTCACACTGAAGCAAGCACCACATTTCAAGAACAAGAACAAAGTACAGATCATCAAGTCATTTGAAGATGATCAATGATTGATAAATTATAGCATACGCACTATCATTTTTTTTCTTATGAGGAAACTGTATTCACAGAGCTGACTCATGAGGCAGTCTTTTATTTGACTCACTAGTACATCATAATTCAAAAATCATATTCAATTATCTAATTCGATCAAGTACAAAAAATCGCTAACTACTATCCAAATATTAATCTTATCATACAATTGTGCGTCCAACTACATAATGCCAAATTTAGACCAGACTTGTGAAATACAAATCTTTAAATATAGATACTCAAAATCTATTAATTTGTCTCCAACTACTTCTTTCATGTTCTCACTATCATCAACTATTTTATGAAAATTAAATTGGAAATTATTATTATTTGTCTATATTTTTACCCCTAATTTTATATTTGGTCTGTTTTTTCTGGATCGTCCTACTTTGACTTTTTAACCCGTAACTGGGTTACTTTGACTCGGTAATTTAGATAGCAAACGATATAATTTTTTGACAATTTTGTTATGGTATTGTAGAGGAAAGTTAACTCTACGAGACCATGCAAAGATCACAAAATTCTTGCACTATTTTGATGATCAAATCACTGGGTCAAAGTGACTCAGTGAATAGTGACAAAAATAAAGTAGGCCGAAAGAGAAGAAACAGAGGTAGTAATATAATAATAATACTCTTATGATAAATACATAAATTCCTGAATGTGTTCGTATTTTCTTCACTAGCATCCTTAAAAATTTAATAAAACATTGTTATGATTGTTCCAATTCAATGACTTATTCAGAGTGCACAATTGATGGATTTTGCAATCCCAAATGCCTGTTTTTGGGGTTAGTGCTCAAGGACAAGAAGAGGACAACCACAACTCAAGTTCACCACCCAATACAGATTCACCATAGCACGATATCGGAAGGCGTTTTATGGGAGGGGTTATTAAGAGCTGCTCTTTTGCTTCTTTTTTGTTCAACTTTAGTGATGCATCAGCTGCATGGATTCTTGATAGTGGAGCAACTGATCACATGTGTTGTGATGTTGATAAGTTTGTGGAGCTTAGACCAGCTAAAGACACTTCAGTACACTTACCAAATGGACAAACAGTCACGCTAACAGATATTGGGAAATCTAGTATTCACGGATGTGTTGTGTATTAAATGTTAAACTTTAACTTGGTTTACATAAGCAATTGACTCGGTCTCAGCAGCGTGCTTTTATTTTTGTGGGAGATGGCTATTTAGAAAGAGAATATAAGACAAACAAGTGTTGGGAAAAAGGCAATAAGAATGGTGGGTAATATCTTCTTACAGATAATGGATGGGAAGCTGACAAAAGCTATTGCATCTGCAAGGAAGGCGACTATGTAAGCCCGGCACAGGAGGCTGGGCCATCCTTCAATGATAAAAGAATGAAGTCATTACACTCAGGTTTGAGCATTCTGATTGTCACATTTGTCCAATAGCAAAACGAAAAAGGTAACCCATTAATAATCTCCATCATTTGTCCTTGAAACATTTTTTATTGATTCATGTTGACCCATGGGATGCATACAGAATACTTGGGAATCTATGATGGTTCAGATCTGAGACAGAACTATTAATACCAAAGTTTTGTAAATAAGTGTTCAGTATTTATAAAGGCAGTGTGAAGATGACCAGAAATGACAATGCACCAGTGTTCAATTTACTTCGAATCTATGTTTGAAATTGTAAAGTTCTTCAGTTGTCTCGAGGGCCCTGAGCATACTTTCTGAGGTAGAAAGGAAACATCAACACTTGTCAAATGTCGCAAGAGCACTCAGGTTTCAAGATAAGTTGCCAATTAGACTTTGGATATATTGAATGCAGGGTATTGATAAACATATTGCCAACTCCAATTTTGGGAACCGAGTCACCTTATGAGCTGTTGCATAAGAGAAGTCTCATTACAGCTTCATGAGAACTTTCGATGGTGTTTGCTTCCACAGTGAAACAAGGAAAATCTAAGTTGGATTCAAGAGAAAGAGAAAGTGCTTTCATGGAATTATGTATATGGGATGGAATGTTATAAACTATGTGATTTGAAGGAGATAATCTTTTTTTATGTCAAGGGATGTTGTGTTTTATGAAGACAATTTCCCAATTCATGATGAAAACAATATGACAAGTTCACGGATGATTTTGTGCTGCCTAAAGCTATGCAAGAGGATGTGTCAGTAGAGAGTGTGTTCGCTAACATAACACAGCTTAATGGAGGTTCCACTCTACTAATTAACAGGCTGAACCAACAAGAACGTCAACAAGAGTTAAGAGACTGCCTGCATATTTGAAAGATTATGAGGTGTCGAAAGAAGATGCTGGGAGAAGTGGAGGAGCATGCTTAAGAGGCCCAAAAAGGTGAAAGATATGATTGACTACATGAACAAACTTGGAACGTTTGAGGTAGACGCAAGTGGAAAGTTTGATGTAATAGCCAGAAAGAGATTGAGAGAAGATGATAAGAGAAGTGTGCTAAAGAGGCCAAAAAGGTGAAAGAGACAATTGACTGCAGAAACAAACTTGGAACTTAAATTTACATCCGAAGAGCTCCACATACGATAAAAGATAAGATGGCAGATAAGATTGACTGAAACAATAGAGAAAGGTTCAAGGCAATACTAGAGGAAGCTCTTTAGTGGATAGACAGTCTCGGTTACTGGAAAAAAGATAATATAATCTCCATCATGTGAAATTCGATGGAACAGAGAGTTGGCATGGACGCACGGTTATGCACTCACCTCAGTTACAATTTCAATCTTTCACTCAATCTTCGTTTCGTACAATTTCTCAATGTAAATTTTCGGAAAAAGAAAACACGTTGAGAACAAAGAGTGAGAACGGAAAAACAAGGTCAAGCACAGCTCATATATTTAAACAAACTGCGATCTCGATTTTTGGCATACAACGAAGAAGAAGAAGATAACAAGTTCACTTATGGCTTTCATAATGAAAGCTCGTTGATTAGGGCATTATAGACTATATTTAGTGTGGTAACGAGTTTACACTCCTTTATGTTGTATCCAACATCAATTTGAGTGAGGTGAACTATATTAACTTTAATTATCATTGCCGATGTCTTGCTGTTGCATCTAACCAGACGCTGCGCGTGAGGTCTTGCTAATAATCTAAAGTAGTGCCTTTAGGCACAGACTGGACACTAAATAAATCATAAATTCAAAACTAATTTTACTTTCAAAACCATTGTCGCCCTCCCTAGCTGAATAAAGAAAATCTAACCTTGGCAATTCTCGCCCTCTTTGCCATCTTGTTTCGATAATCCTCTCCCCCTACTTCTTCTGATTACAGTGATGGAGTAATAATAAATAAACAACCTGCAAAAGGCAACTAAGAAATAAGTTGTAAATAAAGGAAAAAGGCGGAAAATTTATTATATTGAAAAAAACAAGATTTGATCTTTTATCCTTCAGTGAAACGGAATTTCAGCTAATGGTGGGATTGAAACATAGATTGAGGACGATTCATAAACAAACTGCAAATTGCTACCAAAAACATCATCTTTATGCTACTGTAAAGCAAAATAAGATGGGCTGAAAATCAAAATCAAAAGATTTGATGTTTCGGAATCGAACAAACTGGATTTGAGCTAGAGCCTGAAAAAATTATCTAGAAAAACGGAGGTTGAGGAGGACAAAAATTAATCAAACGAATGACAAAGAACAACATCGTTTCTATGCAAAGATTTGTCTTTTTTACCATCTAGGAGGAGATTAAGGAAGGGGTGGAGAAAGATAGTACCTTTGAACCAGCTCAGATCTTTCCTCCTACTTGGATGATCCAAGACAAATCTGCATCCCAAGTTCAATTGAGAGAGAGAGAGTAACCGAAAGAAAAGGAAGATGCAGGGTCGTTACCAGATGGGGTCTGATGATGAACAAAGGGGAAGTATATCAATGGGCTAAAAACCATCAATTCAAAACTCTTTTTCTCTGGTCAAAATCAATTCAAAGTTCGGAGTTACCAAGTAGTGTTTGGTGCGTCATTTATATTTTTTTATTTGACTTATAACTTCATACAGTAAAAAAAAAATGTTTATATTGTGTTTTTGGACTTGACAAATTTTACACTAAATATGTGTATTTTTTTTCTTCATCTATTTTATCATGGACTTTTTTGACACATAATTTGTAAATAAATCCTACCAAACTCACCATACAAGAGGGTTTGGGATGACTTATAAGTTGCTTATAAGTCAATTCTGATTTATAAATTGAAAATAACTCGTAAATAATGTTTGGTGTGTCACTTATACGCTGAATTTTTTAATTTGACTTATAAGTTCCAGTGTAAAAATGAACTTAATGAAAAGTTGGGTTGGTATTGCCTCGGCCAAAACATGCTCTTTTAATGTTTTATTTAAATAGTACTATAATTGATGTTGTTATGAAGTGCGTCAGTACGACTACCTATAGCCTGATTGTCAACGCGGAAACGCATGCAATATTGTTTCCCATAGGGGACTTAGACAGAGTTGCCCTCTCTCACCATAACTATTTCTTCTTGTCAGTGAAACTCTCTCACGAAGTCATTCTCTAGTTGTGCATTATTAGGGTTTAAAGATTCACGAGGAGGTCCTATTATCTCACACTTGTTCTTTTGCATATGACAGCCTAATCTTCACAAAAGCCACAGAGGATGACATACAAGCACTGTGTAGCATTCTCCACGACCTATGTGTCATCTGGGTAGGTGCTAAACCTACAAAAATCAACAATTATGTTCTCTGACAATATTGATCAAGAGGTGAATACAGTCCTTAGTCAGCTCTGTGGGATTCGGCTAGTAGAGAAGCATGACTCTTACCTCGGCATGCCCACGACAATTGGGAGGAGAAGATCAGCACCTTTTGCATATCTCCCGGAGAGAGTTTGTAGCAAATTGAAAGGAGGGAAAGCCAAGAACTGGTAGCAGATGGTAAGGAGATTTGATAAAGACTATAGCGCAGACAATCCCAAACTACGCGATGAGTTGCTTGGTGTTACCTCAAAAGACATGTCAGCCTATGGAGAAATTAGTTCGTCAATTTTGGTGGGGAGGCACGAATGAGAAGAGGAAGATTCGCTGGGTAGCGTGGGACAAATTAAAAATAACTAAAGAAGAAGGAGGCCTCGGATTTCAGGACTTTCGAAACTTCAACATAGCCATGCTAGCTGTAGACAGTGCTTTCTGAGCTGACAGATCTTGGCCACGTGGCAACCATCCAGCACACCATATTGTGCTCCACACACACTGGATCACCAGCCGAGCTGATCCATGTGGGGGCTGCGAGACAGAGCCCTCGCATACCACTGCACGGGACTTGTAGGGACTTAGTGGTTTGGAGGCTAGAGTAAGCCCTGTCGCGTGCGAGCCAAGCCCGCACGCGACCTTTAGTAACTGTTTTGAAAATTTATGGCACGAGCTCCATAAACCCGGTCAATCCGGTCAAACCCGGTCAACCTCGTAACGGTTCCGGTATTCGCGCACCACGTGCTGTAACGGTCCCTATATACTCGGACGAACGTGCCGTTATGGTTAAGCTAATTAAGCCGCCATCAATGGGCGCATTAACCACACTACAACGGTCATGTTCTCTGCTATATATAGGACGTTACCCTTTCCATACAAAGGAGAACACACTTGCCATACGCGGAAGCTCTGCCAAACCTCTGTCTCTCTCTCAGACATTGCTACTGCCTTACTCTCTCCCTACACACAACCCCGCTCTTCCTGTGCGATCCCTGATCCACTACATACGGTGTACACAGAGGTCTCCCCGCCGGAATCTCTTGTGCACATTTTGGTGAACCCGACGTGAACTTACCAACAAAAGCAACCATGTCTCAGGAGGATGATGTCAGCAACAGATCGCCGTCCACCGAAGCTCCCTCGGGAGACGAGACCCGCCGTACTCCTACGACTCCCGGTGAGACACCGACGCTAGAGTCTTTGGACGCCACTGTTCAGAGTCAGGCGAAAACTCTCAAGGCTCAGTCTGCGCAATTAGAACGGATCTTGGCCGTTCTGGGCACCCTTGCGCCAAACCCCTCATCAGCCACCGCTGTCCCTCGAGGAGGAGGATCCCCTACCGCTCCAGGATTGGGAGCGTCAACCACACCTCCCAACCCCAATCTGCAGACTCCACCGACGACTACGCAGCTGCCGTCGGTTCAAGGGTCAACGGCTCAGATGTTGCCTCTTGCTGCTCACACTCCTCAGCCCTCGGCTTTGGCGTCTAACCCAACTCTGCAGTACCCTTTGCTTCCCCCAACGGCAATCTGGGGGAACGCGGGTAGTCAGTATGCTCCCAATCCTCCGACGGCGTATGTGTCGCCCCCGCCTGCGACGACCCCTCCGTCAACTACCGAGGGGAGCATTCCAGAATGCATGACGTCTCTGCAGAAGCGCGTGGACACTATTCTGGCTCATCAGTCATTCGCGGATACCATTATCCCGAAGTTAGACAACGATCCACCTATTCCACGAGAGATCTATCTCATGCCTAACCCGGCGGGGTACAAGGCTCCTAAATGGGATAAATTCGAGGACGTCAATGGAAACGCTCATGAGCATGTCATGCGTTTCATTGATGTCATGGGTCCGTACGGAGCTGATCCCAAGCTGCTGATGCGAGAGTTCCCAAAATCTCTGGGGAACGTAGCATACAAATGGTACCGAACATTGGAAGCCGGATCCGTGAAGACTTGGGACGACATGGTCCAGAAGTTCTATACCAAGTTCTTCCAGATGGAAGAAAAGGTGACGATGATCCATCTCTCGCGGATGTATCAGAAGCGCGAGGAGGACGGAATCACTTTCATCAAGAAATTCAGGGCGAAATCCTTGGAGTGCAAAGATCCAATGCCCGAAAGCCGGCTCGTAGAGATATGCCTGCAGTGCATGCGAGATGAATACAAAGGTATGCTCATCAATTTGCAAACACCTACGTTTTCAAAGCTAATCGAATGCACGAAGAATATCGAGCCTATAGTCGAGAGACAGAAAAAGAAGAGCGCTCCGGAGCGACCTTCGAGCGGCACTACTTACAAGATCGGGAGATTTAGCTACAAGAGGGAACGCGAAGCTGAGGTCAATACAGTTTCGCCCCAGAAGCAAGCGAAGGTTGCGAACTTCGATGTACCGCCTCTGCCATGCTCAGTAGAGGAAGCAAGCGACCTCTGCAGACAGTGGCGCAAGGACGGCGTCCTGCCACCGCTCGAGAAAACACCCTCCAAGGAGATGGTGAGGGACCCTAAGTGGTGCGAGTACCATGGCAAGGTCATGCACCCCACAGCGGAATGTAAAAAGCTCAGGTTTGCATTCGACCAGAAGATGAAGAACGGCGAGCTAATCGTCAGTGATCACAGAAAGGACGTGCGCAACAACCCACTTCCTGCTCATGCAGAGCAGGGCCCGAAAGGCAAAGAGGTCGCCATGATCTCGATTGTTGACTTGGAAGAAGTCACAGAGGATGGTCTACCCATCGTTGCCGAGGTCCATGAAGACGAAGACTACAGCATGGACACGGAGGATGAACGTGCCGACCGGATGAAAGGGTCGCACGGCTTCAACAGATTCTTCGACGAGATGAACTTCTCCGAGAAGTGCCGGACTGATATGACGAAAGCGATCTTGAGAATAGCGGAGGACCACGAGGAGGACCTCGTAGTCTCCAACGGGAAAGTCATCAGGGCATCCCGCTCTACAGAAAAGATTATGACCTTTTCTGCCAGCGACAAGAAGACGGATGCGAGCCACCAAAGACCTCTGTACGTGACCGCCATCATCAATGGCGTCGAGTTCAAACGAGCGTTCGTCGATGGAGGAGCAGCGGTCAACGTCGTTTCGCTCCACACACTGAAGCTAGCAGGGATCCCCGAGCACAAGATCGTCAGACGTCCGTCTCCGCTGATGGGATTCGGAAGCGACTCTAGAATGACGATCGGATGGATCCGCCTAGGCGTTCAGATTGGCAAAATCAAGTTCTCAGCAAAGTTCTATGTCATAGACGCGAACACCACGTACCACATGATTATAGGTCGAGCCTGGATTCATCGCTTCGACGCAGTCCCTTCAACGGCTCACCAGGTCATGAAAGCTATCTGGAACGACAGAATAGTCGAGATACCGGCTTCGACGAACCCATTCAACCTGGACGAGGCACATCTCAGCGAGGCGGTGTGGTTCACCGAGATGGCGGACGAGCAAACACCGGGACCATTCAACCCTACTCCTTTGCCTCTCTGGGAGGACATCAAGGACCAGTCGCCTGCGGGAGTAATGGTGACAAGGGAAGATGCCAAGGAAAAGCTGCCTACACGCGAAGAGGCGCCGCGTATCGCATATCATCAAAAAAACGTGTATACTCTGAAGAGAATCGCGAAGCATGACCCCGAGGGCAAGGAGATAGAGAGCTTCTACGCCAATGGGAAGAAATGCTATCGCATATGAAGGTGCGCGGGGATGTCCTCACGCGGGCATGGGGATATCCCTGGGCAAATCAATCAAATCGAGCAAATTGCGCTGACGGAAGAGCCAACACAGGGCGCTCCAGACGAGAAACTCAAAGAAGCACCTGAATGCATGGAAGACAGGCCCAGACCACAAAAGCAAGAGCTAAAGGAAGTGTTCCTCAGCCCGAACGAGGAAAAGGAAAGGCCAGTCTTTCTAAGTGCGGACCTCACAAGCGAAGAGGAGCAAGGACTGCTACAACTCCTAACTGAATACAAGGATGTGTTCGCATGGGAATATGATGAGATGCCAGGTCTGGATACAAGCATCACCATGCACCGTTTAGACATCATCCCGGGGTCTAAACCAGTAAAGCAGAGTACAAGGAGCTTCAGGCCGGAGCTTAACGTGAAAATCAAGCAGGAGATTGTCAAACTCCTGGATGCCAAATTCATAGAGCCGAATCATCATCCCACATGGCTGGCCAATATCGTGCCAGTAGTGAAAAAGAACGGACAGCTCCGCATCTGCGTGGACTTCCGAGATCTCAATCGCTTCTGCCCCAAGGACGATTTCCCACTGCCCAACATCGATTTGCTTATCGATTCAACAGCGGGCCATCGCATGTTCAGTTTCATGGACGGCTTCAGCGGGTACAATCAAATCAAGATGGATCCCGAAGACGCGCGGAAAACTGCATTCATCACTCCGGTGGGGGTGTTCAATTACACCGTAATGCCATTCGGTCTCAAAAATGCGGGTGCAACCTATCAGCGGGCCATGATGGCTCTGTTTCACGACATGATGCATAAAGAAGTGGAATTCTATGTGGATGACCTGGTGGTCAAATCCAAGCATGAAGCAGACCACCTTGCAGATCTACGAAAGGTGTTCAATAGATGCAGATGTTTTCAACTGAAAATGGATCCCATGAAGTGCGCATTCGGGGTAACATCAGGGAAATTCTTGGGATGCGTGGTTCATCGCCAAGGGATCGAGCCTGACCCTGCGAAAGTATCAGCTATCACCAGCATGACACCACCCCATAACCAGAGTACCTTAAAAACATTCTTGGGAAAGCTATCATATCTGCGAAGATTCATCCCAGCGATTGCAGAAATCACCTGCTGTTTTAGTGCTCTCCTCAAGAAGGACGCTGCGTACAACTGGGCCCCAGAGCACGAAGCCGCATTCGAAAAGCTGAAGGATTTACTGACGTCCTCAAAAATAATGATCGCACCTCAACTGGGATCATCGCTTCTGCTATATCTGACATCAACAAGGAGATCTATAGGAGCGCTCTTGGCTCAGGAGCATGAAGGCCAAGAGAGGCCTATCTACTACATCTCTCGCATCGTGCAGCCTGCTGAATCAAGGTACACAGACATCGAACGTCATTGCCTTGCCTTATTCTTTGTGATAGAGAAGTTGAAACACTATTTTGCATCACACAAAGTAGTAGTGGTCACCAAGAGCGACCCTATACGATATTTGCTAACTCACACTACTCCGGGCGGGAGATTGGCGAAATGGTACATGACCATCTCTCAATACGATATCACATGCGTGCGACCGCGAGCGATCAAGTCGCAAGCGGTAGCGGATCTGTTGGCACGGTTCCCCGATAACAGCCACGAGCCCGTGATCGAGGAAGAGCTCGAAGGCCCTGAGATCTATGCAATCGACGTGCCCTATTGGACGCTCCACTTTGACGGCTCGTCCACAAGGAAAGGTGGAGGCATTGGGATAGTCTTGACCAAACCAGATGGGGAAGTCATACAGATGTCCGCAAAGCTCAACTTCGCAGTCACAAACAACGAAGCGGAATATGAGGCTCTCATCGCGGGGCTCCGTGCGGCGAAAGCTTTGGAAGTAAGCAACTTAACGGTCATGGGAGATTCCAAGCTGATTGTTAAGCAAGCCTCGGGCGAATATGGTTTGAAGGAGATCAACCTCCTGTCTTACCGCACCCTAGTACAAAAGCTGATGCAGCAATTCTGCGATGTGAAGTACGAGCACAAGCCCCGAGCAGACAACAGACATGCGGACGCCTTGGCAACGTTGGGATCTAAGGTCAGCACTGACAAATGCCCCGCAAAGATCTCTATTGAAGTGCGAACGTCGTCGGCATTGACAGAAGATGCATGCGACGACGAACACATGGATGACGCAGACTGGAGGAAAGCAATCCTGCAAGCTATTGCGGAAGGCACAAGCAGTGAAAGCTGGGCACTCACAAAAGGGTACTGCATACATGACAACACCCTTTATTACAAGGGTCCTGGCGGAATACTCATGCGATGCGTCTCCGAGCGAGAGGGACAACTTTTGTTAGAAAAGATTCACCAACACGCTTGCGGAGAAAGCGAGGTGTCAATCTACAGGAAGGCTCAGAGATATGGCATTCATTGGCCAGACATGTCCCTGATACAAGGAAAGTGCGAGAGTTGCGCACTAATCAAAGATTCTCTACTCATCGCCCTAACCGATGACGACATGGACTGGAGGAAGCCACTATTTGATTTCCTCACCCAGGGCACCGTGCCCGAATCAAGAAAAGAAGCCGAGAAATTGAAAAGGAAAGCGTCTCGATATGTGGTACAGGAAAACCTACTTTGGCGAAGAGGTCACGAAGGCAACTTGCTGCGGTGTCTAGACGGCAGAGAAGCACAAGAAGTCATGGACCTTTCCCATCAGGTAGAGCATCAAGGAGGTGCGAAATTATGCAGACAGCTCCTCTCAATCGGGTATTTCTGGCCCACGATGGAGGTCGATTGCCGCACCAAAGTGCGACGCTGCCAGGAGTGCCAATTCAAAGGGAACCTAGTGCACGCTCCCGCCGTGGATCTACATGCATTAGGGACGCCATGGCCATTTCACACATGGGCTCTGGACTTCATCGGTCCCATCCGACCGACGTCGCACGGGAACCATTTCATTCTCACCGCGACTGAGCTATTCACCAAGTGGGTGGAAGCAATACCACTGAAGACGGCAAATGCGCTGGCTGTGGTCAACTTCATCCAGGAAAGCATCATATGCAGGTTCGGAATCCCAAACACCATTCTTTCAGATAACGGTACTCCTTTTGTTAATCGCCAGGTAGCTGCGAAATTAGCGGAGTACAATATCAGGCAGATTTGTTCTACCCCTTATTACCCAAAGGGAAATGGACAAGCTGAAGCGACCAACAAAACGCTGTTGAGAATTTTGAGCAAGATGGTCGCAGATGACCACAAGAACTAGGCCGACTCTCTAAGCATAGCTCTGTGGGCCTACCGAACTTCTCCAAGGACACCCACGGGGGCCTCGCCATTTCTACTATGTTATGGGGCCGAAGCTGTAGTACCTGCGGAGGTTAGAGTCAATTCGGCAAGGCTGGCCTTCCATGCACTCTATGAAAATCAACGCGATCACGACTTAGTCTTGCTGGAGGAAAATCGAGAACAAGCCAAAAGGACCAACAAGCGGTACCAGGAAAGAATCGCTCGCGCCTACAATAAGACGGTCCAGCGAAGAGACTTCGCAGTCGGAGACTTGGTCTTGCGCGCATCCGATCACTGTATGCGAGAAGCGACTCACCCGAAGTTCGCAGCCAATTGGGAAGGACCCTTCGAAGTCACAGAAGTCTTTGACAGTGGCTACCGCAGCATACGAAGGTTGCACGGCACAACCTCAACTCCGAGTTCAGTCAACATGCGCTGGATTAAGAAGTACTATCCCTGACTTCTCTCATTTCATGCGTTTTATTATAACGTCGCTTAATGTCTTGTGCGGCTACGATTTACACAATCTCCTCTCCCATATGAGAGGATTGTAATCCCATCTCTCCCATATGAGAACATTATAATAGGAAAATTCTCCCAAATGAGAAACTTCGTATTTGTGCATGTCAATTTTACTTTATTTCAGTTTGTTATAGCTGTTAACAGTGAGTCATCCGCTACAATAACAATCCGCGAATGCGATCTTAATTGATCATCTAAGCCTATCTCTTACGATAGCAGCCTATGCAAATGCGATCTTAATTGATCATCTAAGCCTATCTCTCACGATAGCAGCCTATGCAAATGCGATCTTAATCGATCATCTAAGCCTATCTCTTACGATAGCAGCCTATGCAAATGCGATCTTAATTGATCATCTAAGCCTATCTGTCACGATAGCAGCCTATGCAAATGCGATCTTAATTGATCATCTAAGCCTATCTCTTACGATAGCAGCCTATGCAAATGCGATCTTAATTGATCATCTAAGCCTATCTGTCACGATAGCAGCCTATGCAAATGCGATCTTAATCGATCATCTAAGCCTATCTCTTACGATAGCAGCCTATGCAAATGCGATCTTAATTGATCATCTAAGCCTATCTGTCACGATAGCAGCCTATGCAAATGCGATCTTAATTGATCATAAAAGCCTATCTGTTACGATAGCAGCCTATACAAATGCGATCTTAATTGATCTTCTAAAGCCTATCTGTCACGATAGCAACACATACAAATGCGATCTTAATTGATCTTTCAAGCCTATCTGTTGCGATAGCAGCCTACGCAAAAATGATCTTAGTTGATCTTCTAAAGCCTATCTGTTACGATAGCAACTCATGCGCAAAATGATCTTATTTGATCTTCTAAAAGCCTATCTGTTGCGATAGCAGCTCATGCGAAAAATGATCCCAATTGATCTTCTAGTAAAGCCTATCTGCCACGATAGCAACTCGCACAATTTAACAATCTTAATTGATCTACTAAAGACTATCTACTACGATAGCAATATTGTGAAGATGATCTTAAATGATTCACAAAGGCCAATCACAAGCCCATCTGCCAGGATGGCAAAACTGCGAAAATATGATCTCAAACGATCTAGTGAAACATCCGCGAATTCATATAGCAGATCGCAAATGCGAAACCATTACGTAGCATTATGCAAGGCGAAATATGCCGAAACGCATGCGAAGTTGTATTTTGTTGTAAAGAGACAACAGATAATACAAAAAGGCTATTTATCATTATGAGTCAAAAGACTTACAATTTATCTGTCTAGATAGCAGCTTACAAGCGAAAAAGCTCGAATCTAACTACGCGGCCAACATGGCTTACAATACATTCGAAAAGCATGAAGTAACACATCGCGGGAATCCTGACTGAAAAGGATGAGCCCACCGGTCCTAACACCGGCAATGCAATACGCAGATCTGCGGGTGAACATCTGTTGCAAGGGGGATCTTGCTCGAAAGAGCCACATGAAGCCATACGTTCAAGATCCCAGTATTTGACAAGACCCTTGTCAGATCTGCACCCCATAACATTTGCCCAAGGAACCACTGGTTCCAGCGATCAACAGGCAAGCAGAAGCTCCAAAGGGCAAGGGCTCCTTGTAGACGGGGATGAACGCAGCGTTCCGCCACCCTGAGCTCACGAACGTGGGGGCAACAAATCCTCCTCCAGGGAGGCTGGAGAAGAATTCCGCCGTTCATTACGAGACGGTAGCACGGTCACTTCGGCGCTGCACCTCGCCGGGAGGCGGCCGGAAACATGACCTACAAACATAATACACGAAGAAATTTCTTCGAACACACATGAGATATCATCTCCATCTCCTTTATGATGGTTATAAAGAACAATAAGCCTCATAAAGCGGATCTTGGAAACTATTTCTACAGCACAAAGCGCAAACTCAGGATTCACAACTTGAAGTTGCCATGAATTAACGAAAAACAAGCGTTGAAGCCAGCAATCGTAAGGACTTACGGCAAAGCACATTTTTTTGGGATGAAGAACCCAAATAGCAAAGACAAGGTTTATATAGACCCTGTGGAGACTCTTCAGTTGCCAAAGATGAGTCAGCAAAATTCGAAAGGAGGGTAAGTTCAATCACTTACGCCTTGAAAAGCGGTAACAATCAATTACCCTACTAAAGGCTACGACGATTCAGTTGCGTATCCTAATAAATGACGGATGGTCATGATTCGGATGGACTTCCCAACGAAAGCGTGCTTCTCTGCCGAGAAGTTAGCGCGAAAATCAAGCAGAGTATCAATTGCTGATGTCATAATTGGATATGCACAGAGATATCCTATCAAATCCCGGGAAAGGGCAAAACGGGCAAATTCATTCTTGTTGTTAAAAAAAGGGGGAGAAACCCTAGCAACATTACATTAATGTTTCAAACATTACATTAATGTTTCAGCTATTTTCTTGCTATTTTTCAAAATTCGAAAAGTCAGAGCAAATTCTTGATCAAGGAGTCTTGGGGCTCGAACTGATGGCTCAGCTTCTCTACTTGTTCCACTTCTTGCTTCAATAGCTCGCACCTGGCATTCATCTCATGATAGAGCTTCAGAGCTTCATCAACCTTTAGCTTTTGCTGCTCCACCTTCTGCTTCTCAGCTGCGAGATTCTGGTGGCCGAGTTTCAAAGTTACGGCTGCGCGAATCAGCGTGACTCTGTTCATAAGAAATTTGAAACCCAGTCTGCCCTGGACTTTGGTCAGGAGATTTTGGCACATGCCACATAGCAATTCAGCACTCTGGACAGAAATGGTCGCAGGCGTAGCCGCAGACAGCTGCTCCAAAATCCAAATGGCTTCAGTAAGAAACAGCCTCCTGTCGAAGGGCCCTATCTCCAGAGATCTCACAAACGATTGGGGGTAGGTGAGGCGCATTCGAACCACCCAGTCTACATCGGTTTGCTTCAAACCTGAAGAGACGTCAAAACTAAGTTATGATGTCAAACTCGCAAGAAAATAATGCAAAATGCGAACAGTAAAGCTCTGCTTACCAGTTCCTTCCAGAATCTCATGAAGATGCGCGCTGCCGGGGTGGTCGAAGACTGTCCTCGGTCCATAGCTCTCCTATCAGCTGCGAGCTCCAATCTCTCGTAGTCAGGAGGAAGAGTGTAGGCCGCACCTGCTGCGACTGCATTCCCAACCTGCGAGCCCCAAAAGCTCCACGCAGGAATAGGTGCCTCTGGCTCAGTCATCGCCGGAGGCGAAGGGACAGCCGAAGTCGCTTGGCGAAGGACGCTCTCAGATGCGAAAGCATTAGCAGCACTTGTCCTTACTTCCTCAGCACCAGTATGGACATCTTCATCCATCAGCACAGCATCTGCTTCAGCATCATCGGAAAGTTCGATGATGTCCTCGAGAGGCTCACTTGCATGTTCAGCAGCCGCGACAGGCTTCTCGGTATGGGAGCTCGGAATCGGAACATAGGACGCAGAAGGCTGACTTCTCTGCTCCAGCACAGGTTCCTCACCATGACCTGCAACATTAAATGCGATGATATGAGGTAACTTGCGCTATAAGTTATTTTGCTATCTTTGCTAAAGCTAAGAGTAAGCACCTCCACGCGAAGGTGGGATTGAGATGTCTTCATCATACACTAAGGACGTGGAACCATGTCCTATTAGTGTCTCCTCACTAAGCAAGTCTTTAAAAGGAGCGTGACCTGGGATGCGAAGAAACCAGTCATGAGCCTGTTTCAAGTTGCTCAGGTCTAGCACATGCATATCGCTCAAATATTTACCTGAAGGTTCTCCGCACTTGTCTACTAGCCAACGGCGGATGTCAGTCTTTGACACACCATGCTTTAACGCACCCACAATAACATCTCTATAAGTTACTGCGAGATTGAAGATCTCACCTTTATCGCCGCCTGCGATTTCCTCAAAGTCCGCTTGAACTTGCTCCAGCGCTGCTGCATCCTCTTCCGGAATCACATCTTCTTCCTCTGCCTGGGGAACCACTTCTTCGGGAAGCTCATCTTCCTCGCTAGCTGGACGCACTAAGTCGTCAACATGCTGCTCTTCGAGGCTCCGCTGTCTCACACGCTCGAGCTCCTCCTCTTCCCGCTGCCTCCTTCTTTCAGCAGCCTCCGCGGCTGTCTTCCTGGACTCAGCAAGAATGTCCTCGCTTATGGGATCGTCTGGAATGCCAGAATGGGTATCTCTCTTTTGTCTCTTGGCCAAAAGGCCACCAATGGTCTCATCATCATCATCATCTGCGAAGATATGATTGGTTTAAGAAAAGAAGTGCAAAGAAGTTACGATAATGGGAAAAGAAATGCGACGGAGGTACCTCCTGATTCTCCCTCATGCATCAAAACTGTTGCTTCTTCTTCTTCATCGCTTTCTTGGGGCTCCTGCCTCTCTTCCTCTTCCTCTTGGTTGAATGGAACAAAAGACTCAACTGCGAGCTCTTTTCGCACCTTGCTGGGCATGCGACCTTTGCCTTTGTCCTTGATAGAAAGGGGCCTCACTGGAGGAGAAGCTGGAGCACTTCTAGGGGAAGAAATCGTAATTCCCTTTTGCCTAGGTCTCTTCACTCTCGGCGCCGCAGTCGCTGGAGGGGACGGGTCATCTCCAGGAGGAGACGGAGCCGGAGCATTGTCTATCAGCGAGTCAGCAAAAGCATTCATGACTGCGCGAATCTTTGTTTCGACCTCAGGGTCCATCCTCCATGCTAGCCGGAACGACTGCTTTTGTCTTCTGGTGGCAACAATGGTGTTAAACAATGATTTGGAGCGATCACCAGATGCGAATCTCCGCACATGACACTACAGCAAACAGTACAGAATGAAGGCATCAGCATAAGAAAATCAAAAGGCTTAACGCACGCGGAGAAAATTGCTTACCTCAGCAAATGCCTTGCTATATCTGACGACATGCGTATCGCCCTTCTTAATTGCGGCGATCTTCTCCTTCAGAATGACATCAGGACACAAGTGGTTCTCGCGATCCAACAGTGAGTAGCAACCATACTCAGACTCGCTCAGACTACAATTGGGGCGAAACGGAAAAGAGTTTCTTTTGATCAAGGGAGCTCTACTTGGCTGCGCGGCCGACTCCGTCTCAATCCTCGTTTGCTGGGCAATCTAGTATGCGAGCCAGTTTTGGGAACAACCACCCTCGCGGGTTCCCGCAGGCTGCTCAAAGGGAAGATTGTTCATGAAGACCGTCTTGCACTCCTTTGTTAGCAAGCGCTTATAGCACCCTCTGATAATGGACTGGGGCCAGATTGATGGGGCCACCGCATCAAAACCGAACTGAGGAGAAACTCGAGTGGGGTCAACATCCACGGTAAGCTTTTCATACCTTGGCGCGAGCTCACGAATATGCTCTGCGAGGGCAGGAAGGGAACCTCGCAGACACCAGCAAAAGAACTCGCGGTAGCGCTCATGAAAATGCGGTCCCTCTTCGAAGAGAAGCTCTTCTGAGAAGACAATACCTTTAGAGGGGTACAATTTTGGGAACCATCGCACGTTCTCAATGCGCATGGCATAGGGCCTGGCAGTAAACTCCTTCCGTTTGTCGCATATCAAACTCCAAACGCACTTGGTGTTGCTTGCTCCGAACCATCTCACAGCTCTTCCGTCTCGCCTGGGGGACACCACTTGTCAAGTTTGAGAGCATTTGGAGCATAAGACAGCCATCGCTCGAAAACTCACATTGTCAAAAAGGAAATATTGACAAAAGTCAGTACATCGAGGCGGCCACGCGACTCTTTCGTGGCTAGAACCAGCTGATCAAGCCTATAGTACAGCGTGCCCAAGACCAAGGGTCCAAGTGCGACTCTCTGGCCAAGGGCGAGCCTCACAGCAAGTGGCAAAACATGGTAGAAGACCCCATCATGGGGGTGACCATCAATCAAGTACCTCGACAACCAAGCACAGAGGAAGGCACAAAGGGTCAAGTGATAGCCCTTACCCTCTACATAATTCTCGGCCTCTGGGTTCTCACTCAGGAGCTTCTTAGTGATGCTGCTGTTCGCATAGTCTCGGAAGAAGTACTGTAACCATTTGTTCCAGGTGTTCTTCGCAGACGTATCAACCAACTGCCAGTTCGGAAGAGGCTTTGTAGTGGTCCACCGGGTGGAGATTTTCTTTACCTCTGCTAGGCATTCCTCCATCTGTGTGTATAAAGCAATCTCCGCAGATGTCCTCAAGGGACTCAAAGGGTCCACTTCGCCCATGGGGGAAAGCTCGTACAGCATTTGAACGTCCTCGAGTGTGGGGGCAGCCTCGAACTCAGCAAAATGGAACGTGTGAGTCGCAGGCGAGTAACGGGACAGAAGGTCTAGAAGCATGGACTGATCCAGCCTCACGGCAGCACCCTTCATAGCACGAATAGCAAAGTATACGCCGGCTTCATCAAGAGTCGCGGCGTGATGGTCCAACACGTGGTCAATCCACTCATCCATATAGTCCAATTTCTGGACGAACGCCTGGGTAGAAATCGCAGTATATGGGAAGTGCCCGTTCTCGATTCCCAATCGAACCACATCCTCGGAACCAATCAACTCGAGCAAGGCTGAGTTAACTGGGCGAGTCAGCGTCAGCAATCGCTCAACTGGGACAGGATCAGGCATCCTCTTCGCCTTAACCCTCGCATGGTAGAAATCTTTGCCGCCTAAATAGGGGGCTTTTCGCCACAAGGCCTGCGGAAGGTCGGGTATCTCTTCATCTTCCTTGACGGGTCTGGTTCCTCTTGTCTTGGCCATTCCTGCGGAAGAGCAAGAAAAAGGGGGGAGAAATACCACACTTCAGTTTGAATTTTGAAATTCAAGATCTATGCAAAGGAAGACGAACAGTTTCTGGTATCAATTTCAGAAATCAGGGAGTTGCAAGATCTCATATTGTTGAAGGATTAAAGCAAAAGTGGGTTCAAAGATCAAAGCCTCTTCACAAATTTCATGGGTTTACAGATTCAACGCAGTTCAAGGCAAACACTGGTATCTTAAATCAAAATTAAACAAGGCCAACCTTGTTTTCTTGAAGCTTGCTTGGATATGCACAATTGAAGAACACGATTTGCAGTTTTGAACTGGTGATTGATTATCTGAATCTGCTCTCGAAGATCTCCGGGTACCATTCACTTTAAGAGAAAGAAGTGATGCTTTGCAATAATGGGGGATACAAAGTATTTATCCAAAACAATGAAGGGTTGCGTCCTTTCGGTAGTCGAATCGCAACCGTCACCGTCGAATCGCGCAATCACAGGACAAGCTGACGTCACGCCTAAAACCCTAAAGGCCAGACGGCACGACTCTAGGGGTTTTAGGTCATAATGACACGCACGGGGGCTGAACTTACCCGTATTTGAATTGGTGCGTGGCAGCAAGGCGTATGTTGGTTTCCGCGCATGGAAGTCTATACAGCTATGAGTCTTCACGCGCAGAAAGGGGGCTAATGTAGACAGTGCTTTCTGAGCTGACAGATCTTGGCCACGTGGCAACCATCCAGCACACCATATTGTGCTCCACACACAATGGATCACCAGCCGAGCTGATCCATGTGGGGGCTGCGAGACAGAGCCCTCGCATACCACTGCACGGGACTTGTAGGGACTTAGTGGTTTGGAGGCTAGAGTAAGCCCTGTCGCGTGCGAGCCAAGCCCGCACGCGACCTTTAGTAACTGTTTTGAGAGATTTATGGCACGAGCTCCATAAACCCGGTCAAACCCGGTCAACCTCGTAACGGTTCCGGTATTCGCGCACCACGTGCTGTAACGGTCCCTATATACTCGGACGAACGTGCCGTTATGGTTAAGCTAATTAAGCCGCCATCAATGGGCGCATTAACCACACTACAACGGTCATGTTCTCTGCTATATATAGGACGTTACCCTTTCCATACAAAAGGAGAACACACTTGCCATACGCGGAAGCTCTGCCAAACCTCTGTCTCTCTCTCAGACATTGCTACTGCCTTACTCTCTCCCTACACACAACCCCTCTCTTCCTGTGCGATCCCTGATCCACTACATACGGTGTACACAGAGGTCTCCCCGCCGGAATCTCTTGTGCACACTAGCAAAGCAGGTATGGGGGATTATCATCAAGCCAGAAAAGCCTAGTAAGTGGACTTCTCAAAGCCAAGTATTTTCGTCAAGCTTCAATTATTGATACTGAGATCTCTCCAAATAGCCAATGCTCTTATGCTTTCTTTAGCTTATTAGCGCGGCGCGATTTGTAAATTTTGGGGCTCATGTGGAAAGCATGTAATGGCTTAGACATTCGCATTTTCACGGACTGCATTATACCGCGGCATAGCACGTACAAGGTTTTTACACCTTGTCCACCAGGAGCTAAGAATTTAACAGTGGAACACCTCATAAGCAGCTTAGACATGTCTTCAAACCGGATGTTTTGAGGTAGCTGCTTGTCCTAGCTGATGTACATATTATTGAGACTATGCAGCTCACAAACGGGCAAGCTAGGGACTCTCTCTTTTGACGCTTCTCGGACGACGGCCACTACTCCGTTTTGTCATAATATAAAGCCCAATCCATGCGTGATATTGGCGGACCTTCTTCATCTTTGGGTCCAATCAATAGAGATTGGCTTCGCAAGATATGGTCTTTGGAAGTTCCACCAAAAAATAGTTTACCTGTCGTGGAGATTGTAGCAAAGCTCACAGCCAGTTTCGACGAGGTTATGGGAACGAGGTCTTCAAGTAGATACGAGTTGTGTACTGTGTGGCGATGGAGTTCAAACAGAGTAATACATCTTTAGAGATTGTAAGTTTGTTAAAGGAGTTTTCAAAGAAATTTTGGGCCGAATCTTCACATCCCACTGTAGGGTTTTGATGCAAGTAACGCCGCGGAATAACAAAATTTAATTTTTGATAAAAGCCCTCCACGGATCGCATGGAAGCATTGATAACGTGATGAGGGAAGAACGTTTGTGTACCTTAGTTGGTTGTGTGATCACAACGTAGAATGATGTCCACGTCTCTACGGTATCCACACCTTGGATTGCAAGCGGGAATCCTCCTCCACGTAAAGTGCTAGCTACGGGAAGAAGGAGGCAGAAATATCACGCAAAACAGAGCACCCGACCGTGCGCCACAAAGTGGCCGATGGCAAGGATGGGGTGGACGGGTAAGGGTGGCCGAAACCTTGCCTTGTCTCTCACCTTACTTTGTTATTTCACCCAATAATAACACACTTATGAAATAATAAGCTAGGGTTGCCCTTATACAGTTAATAACTCTTCATTAACTACATATTTGCCCAATACTAATTATGTCCATACACGGATTAGTCTACCTTGCAAATTAGTCATACTAACTTTACTTGTGGCTGCGTTTTGATCATCTTGATTAATTAGTCTTACTAATTAATGTCCAAATCCAGTTCAATCAATACGATGTTTGACCATGTAGGTTTATACTTAGTTGGTAGTAGCAATTACAAACATAGAGCGGGGTCTAGCAACACATCTATGCCACCCAACTAATAGAAATAGTCAGTGATCTGACAAATCATGTGCCCAATGTTACCGCGTTGTATCTATCCATTTGTCTCTATATCCGGATTGGACACGAGACATAATTTTCGCACTCGTATATCCAATCCATTGTTTCTCGATCCTGAGAATAGGCTTATCTATACAGATAACATCAATATTTCCATATTCTCATGTTGCTTCTGACATACTGCACTTGAACAGCGCCTTGGACACTTCATACCGCTCGTGCCTCGTCTGCTCTTGGAAGTGCTGCTTCAAATGTACGATCATATCATACGCCTCCATGTTGTCATGTTGCTTCTGAAGCTCAGAGCTCATGGTGCAAAGCATGAGACAAGTCACATCATTAGAATCATCCACATGTTTCTGATGTGCCCTTGTAGCGGCAAGAACAACGTCCTCTCCTGGTGGTTCTGGAATAGGATTGCCTAAGACGTACATTTTCTTTTCTTGCATGAGAACAACTCTCAACTTTCTATATCAGTCCAATTCTAAACGAACATCTTGAGCCCTAATTGAGCCGAACTCAAACAAAGTTTTTTCGTTCAACTCGAGTTCGTGTTCAGCTCGTTCAGCAGCCAAGTTAAATGAGCCAAACTCAAACAAGCGATATTCGGTTTGATTCGGCTCGATTATAGCCCTATTTGGTACATAGTTTTAAGAAAAGTTCCTCTCAGTGTTATGGGTTATTGCCTCGGCCCAAATATGCTCTTTCAATGTTTTTTTTAAATAGTACTACAACTTGTTCATTTTTTTTTTCAAAAGTTGCATATTAAGCAAACCAAACAAAACAACCAGCTCAAAGAAATCTTTATCTAACATAACCTTTAGACCATCTGGGGTCTTCCTAACCTCCATTCACCTATTATATTTTTTGTACCAAGTTTAGTAACCCATCTACTTCTAGTTTTGCACATTTGGGAATCCAACAGTATAAAGATATTAAGTTGCGGCAAAATCTTTGTAATTTCCTCATAATAAACTTCAATTTCCTCGTTGAGTAATCTCTTTCTAGGGCTTGTTTAACCAAATGTTTGGTTATCATATTCAAAGAGAGCATTTTTCAAACACATGTTCTTGCAGTCCCTGCAAGCATTTACATCAAACGTTAGAATCTTCATATCCACATTTGGTACAGGGCTTATGTATTGCATTGCATTGCATCAAACGTTAAAATCTCAAACATTATAACTCCTTGTACGCACAAGTGCTATTTCATTGAAAACTAATTTGTCTGACAAAATTTTAGGTATAATTTAATATAATTTGATGTATGGTAGGGGAGGTGGAAGAAATCACATACAAGGTCATGTTCAAATTGGTAGTGTTACTGGCCTTGGTTCAATGTCAGATTTGACAATGGTAAGGATATATTGTGTTGCAAAATTGATAGTTTGATTTTTCCCATATCTCATTAAAGAACTGAGACATAAGCCCTATAGAGATCGAAGTAAGCTGAAACAGAAGAAACATAGTGTCACTGGCCTTGCGATCAACGGACATAACATAATTTGTCAAAAGTCAATACTAGCCATGCTTATTATATCCAACTTTATTAAAATATGAGATGCTAAATTACCCATTTACTCACAAGGATTTTATGGGTTGTCGGTGAGTTCATTAATTGCTCTAAACCTACTCGTCGTTCATTACAGAGCAATCGGGTTTGAGAGAGAGAGGGAGACTGATGGACGCTGTGACCTGTGCCTGATCGATTCACGATTGAAGTTTCGATCTTCAACGAGTAGGAATATATGGTGGTTCGACGAACAACAATTTAGAATCCGTGGTATTTTGTGCGAACTATAACTGAACAGCCTATTCGATCTTTGAAGGTTCTCGTTTCTTTCTTGTTGCCGATGGTCTTCCTCGATTGTGAAGTACTACCTCTTGTCTTTCCCTTTCAGCTTATTTCACTTTTTGACACACTTAATGAAGATTCAAACTGAAGGGGAGTAATTGAAGATTTATCAAAACTAAGGGGTGTAAGTGAAATCACCCAAAAAGAACATGAATTGAGCATGTTTGGGCCGAGGCAATAACCCATTGGGCTGAGGGAAACTTTCCGATAACTCTCCACCAAATAAGTGCGGGCTCACCTCGGGCTGTATCACCAAGACTACACGAGCTAGGGTGAGTTTGATATGACTTATTTGTAACTTAACTTATAAATTTATGTCAAAAAAGCCTATGACAAAAAATATTAACAAAAAAGTTTGAGGTGTTTGGTGAAAGAGATGTTTAAATCCAAAAAGTCAAAAAAATCTTAAAAAACACAACTTTTTTCTAGACTCAATTTTACTATGTACTTATAAGTTGGACTCAAACTTTTCATCTTATAAGTCCATACCAAACACTAATTATAAGTAGGCTCCAACTTATAATCCTAAGTTGGCTTCAATTTAGGGTATCTCCAACCCAAGAGTATTTCCCCCCTACCCTCACTCCCCCTCCCCTCCCCCCTCACCTCACGGGCCCACCATTTTCCTCCTCCCCCTCCCCGAAACAACTACTCATCTCTAACCCAGTCCTTTCCCCCCACCTAACAAAAATAATTTTTAATATATATTTAATAATTTAAAAAAATTTATTAATACTAAGAAAAGTAATTATGCACAATAAGTGGCGATATTTGCTTTGTATCTGAATACTATTTTTGTATCGTCGTGATTCAATAAATTTGACGCTTTTTTAATCGTGTTTCTAAATTTAATAATTATAATTGTTAACTGCATAAAAGATAAGATTTATTAAATTTTGAACAAAATAAGATAACGATGACTTTTCGTAAATATACTTTTCAACAATCGTGAGTAATTATTATTTGTTATCAATAATAATAATAAATAAAATATATTAATCATAACAAATATATATGATATAATCATAAAAAAATACTAGGTGTAATTAATATTGTCAAATATTGAATTAATTTATCACTCCATGTAGGGGGAGGGGGAGGGGATGTTGAGGAGAAATCCCCCCCTAACCATGCCACACCAAGACAAAATTTCTCCCCATAACATCCCCTCCCCCTCCCCCTTCCCCCATAGAGTTGGACAACTTATAATCCTAAACTAAAACTGACTTATAAGCTGCCTATAAATCATACTACCAAACACTATTATAGGTAGTTTTAAATTTGGCCCATCGATCCACTCACCTCGTTCTCAGCTTAACCTTTGTTCGTGAGACCCCATCTGGTAACGACCATCTATATCTTCCCTTTTCTCTCTGTAACTCTCCCTCTCAATTGAACTGGGGTTGCAGATTTGGCTTGGCTTGGCTTATAAAGCAGGAACACAGGAAAAGATCTGAGCTGGCTGAAGGGTACTATCTTAATCCACCCCTCCTTAATCTCCTAGATGTTAGATGGTAAAAAAGACAAATCTTTGCATATAAACGATCTTGTTGTTGGTCATTCGTTTGATTACTTTTTGTTTTTCAAGATAATTTTTTGAGGCTCTAGCTCAAATCCAGTTTTTATGCTACCGTAGCATAAAAACGGTGTTTTTGGTCGCAGTTTACAGATTGTTTATGAATCTATGTTTCAATCCCACCATTAGCTTAAATTCTGATTACCTGACAACTAAAAAGCAAATATATATATATATATATTTTTTTTTTTCAGTTTAAATTTTCCGCCTTTTTCCTTTATTTACAACTTTTTTATTTCTTAGTTGCCTTTTGCAGATTGTTTATTTATTACTCCATCACTATAATCAGAAGAAGTAGGGGAGGAGGAGGATTATTGAATCAAGATGGCCAAGAGGGCGAGAATTGCCAAGGTTAGATTTAAATTTATGATTTGCAAAATAATATAAGTAATAGTTTTACATTTATGATTTATTTAGTGTGTAGTCTGTGCCTAAAGGCACTACTGATTATTAGCAAGACCTCACGCGCAGCGTGTTGATAGATGCAACAGCAAGACATCGGCAATGATAATTGAAGTTTGTCAGCAATATAGTTCACCTTATTCAAATTCAGATTCACTTTCATATATTGATGTTGCATACAACATAAAGGAATTTAAACTCTTTACCACACTAAATATAGTCTATAATCCCCAAATCAATGAGCTTTCATTATAAAAGCCATAAGTGAACCTGCTATATCTTCTTCTTGGTTAGACATTAGGAATTGCACTGAAAAGAACTATTAGTTGTATGCCAAAAATCGAGATTGCAGTTTTTTTAAATATGTGAGCTGTGCTTGACCTTGTTTTTCCGTTCTCACTCTTTGTTCTCAACGTGTTTTCCTTTTCCGAAAATTTACATTCAGAAATTGTAAGAAACGAAGATTGAGTGAAGGATAATTTGTTAGAGGGAATTGAAATTGTTACTGAGGTGAGTGCATAATCATGCATCCATGCCAACTCTCTGTTCCATCGAATTTCACATGATGGTGATTATATTATCTTTTTTCCAGTAACCGAGACTGTCTATCCACTAAAGAGCTTCCTCTAGTATTGCCTTGAACCTTTCTCTATTGTTTCAGTCAATCTTATCTGCCATCTTATCTTTTATCGTATGTGGAGCTCTTCGGATGTAAATTTAAGTTCCAAGTTTGTTTCTGCAGTCAATTGTCTCTTTCACCTTTTTGGCCTCTTTAGCACACTTCTGTACTTCTCCTATCATCTTCTCTCAATCTCTTTCTGGCTCTTACATCAAACTTTCCACTTGCGTCTGCCTCAAAGTTCCAAGGTTGTTCCTGTAGTCAATCGTATCTTTCACCTTCTTGGCCTCTTAAGCATCCTCCTCCACTTCTCCCATCATCTTCTTTCGACTTGTCATAATCTTTCAGATATGCAGGCAGTCTCTTAACTCTTGTTGACGTTCTTGTTGGTTCAGCCTGTTAATTAGTAAAGTGGAACCTCCATTAAGCTGTGTTATGTTAGCGAACGCACTCTCTACTGACACATCCTCTTGCATAGCTTTAGGCAGCACAAAATCATCCATGAACTTGTCATATTGTTTTCATCTTCTTCCGATCTCTTTCTGGCCTTTACATTAAAATTTCCACTTGCGTCTACCTCATAGGGCACTTCAATGTGAGACAGTCCTCTAAAAGATTTAGAAATTATTGGACAGTCTAGTCCACCTTCAGTTATTTACAGCCTGAGCCATGCTTAAGAAAAATCAAACTGTCTGAAATAGTGAATTGGTCCCTGAATCTTAACAATCTTCAATATTTGTTTTGTTTTGGTTGAACATGAAACGATGTAACTTGGAAAAACTTGACAGGAACCCTCTTCAAGCCATTCTCTGACATCATTCTAAATTTGAAAGATGATGGTAATTTCAAAAATTGCATCTCTGTGATGCAGGTTGTTCTTTGAAATCGTTATTAGCTGCTGTGCTGCATGTACAAATATTCTCAATTCTTTTTGGTAAATTATTTTTAAAATAGTATTAACATCCATAAATGAACAGACAGGGACATAAGCCAAATGCCATATATTGGAAAATAGAGTAGGGAAGTCACCTAACATCTATTTACATGTTTACCTTAATAACTAAGGCCCTCAACCATCTTATGCCGCTGCTCGTGGTCACCACTCACCAAAGCCAGCACCAGGTTTTTAATACCAACTATAATCCTTTCACCACCCCACATTGAACCAAAATGAGCCATCAAAAGTTCCATAGAGTCTCCACCGACACGACATAGCCACCAACCATCAAATAATAAAGATTGAAACGAGTGTACCAAAGAACTTCTCCATCTGCCATCTCAACCTCTCTTTAGCATTCCATGTGAGATAATTGAGATGGGTATTACAGGAGATGTTAGTAGTTAAAGTAGGATTTTGGTTCATGAATACCTTATTAGTAATAAAAATGAATTTATTATCTGAGTATTGAAATTTCCAACTGACATGAAGATTGATTTGCATAGATTCAACAGTAACAGTTTCCGTAAATCAGACACAGGAAGAACTTTCGCGGTACCACAATCTGGTAATATAATGACTAGTTCCAATATTGTGTGAAGCTGATACTTGCGTTGCCTTTTTAATATCTCTAATTGACCACTTAAAACCCATATGTTCCATAAGAAGGCAAACATCACTGAGAACAGATTGGGGCTGTTTGTTCTTTTGTCTTGGCGGTGGCTTGGATTGATAGTGAAAGATAGGAAGTAAGTTTGTGGTTTTGTAGAAATAATAAGCCCAGTATTGATAAGCACGGCCCCACCAAAAGACCCTCAGTACCTTTGGGCTACGTTACCTGGACTCGGCAGTTTCGCCCGAGTACCCGGGTCGATACGACCCGATCCGGGTGCGGGTACGAAATCCGTGTCGACCCGGCTGAGTTTGTTGAGACACCTTTTTCCTTCCATCTGCCTTCGCTTGTAACCGTCAGTCTTCCTCCAAGTCGCCGCGTTTCTCTGTTGCAGATCTTCGTCTTCGTTCAAACTTCAATACCACGACGAAGACCTAATTTCTCCTCTGGGTTATCTTAATTTACATAAGTTGGGTTGGGTTTCTTCTGTTCTACTATTTAAAAGAAAGCCCAAGTGCATATTATATTATTAGGCCCATTGTATTCTCAGTTTTCTTACTGCTAAAGCCCAAAATATACAATTTATTTATAAAAAGCTCCTTAAGAACATCTTTTATTTCAGAAGGTCCTTCACATGATAAAAAATGTCATTAAACTTCTTATTACTACTAAAATAGATGCATGGACCTTACACGAAAAACACATAAAATAGAAAAATATAATATATCCCCGCACCCGTGTCCAAAAATTGGGCACTTTTTAGCCTGAGTCCCCGAATCCTAAATTTTAACAATTAGGCAAATCCGATCCTCAGATACACACCCGACATGACACCTGCACCCGAGTCCAGGTAACAAAGCCTTTGTGGGGGTGGGAGTAGGCACACATAAGTTGCATCACTAGACAACTTTGCTCCGTATAATTGCTGTCCCCTTCATTGGTCCTCTTCTCGACTTTCATTAAGACGGGCAGATTTGCCATTTTGATATCAGGCCTATTCATAATCCTAATAAAAACAAACAATATCTTCTATCCCACCCAACACTATCAATCCCATCACTATTAATCCCAGTACTATCGATCCCTAATATCTAAGCCAAAAAGCAAACATGCCCATAAAGTTACAACATAGCAGATAAATAATTGTCACTATTTATATGCTCTTAGAGTGCGCAAAGAGAGCTGTAGAATAGTTTAGACAAACTGATGTTTCCATTGCCTCCAAATATCTAAATTGCTTACTCATGGTTCAACAGTTGTAGGTACCTTATAATAAGTTGAAAGCTCCTTTTCAAGTTCTTCTTCCAGCTCTCCATCAAGAAAAGCATTATTAACATCAATCTGCATCAACGGATAATTCAGAATGGCTTCCAATGCCAACACACACCAATCTAGTCCCATTCTCTTCTAAAGCATTAAGTTCTATCTGCAATGCCTTTCTTTGTGTACTAGCCTCATGAAATATTGTAGGCTCCTAAATTCTGGTATCTTGTGAAACAAAATTTGCATATGATGGAGAAAGCATTTATGTAGAAACATGGTTAGCGATACAAGTCACTGATGTATTTCCTTCGACATCTCATAATCTTCAAATATGCAGGCAGTGTTTTAACTCTTGTTGACGTTCTTGTTGGTTCGCCTGTTAATTAGTGAAGTGGGACCTCCATTAAGCTGTGTTATGTTAGCGACCACACTTTCTACTGACACATCCTCTTGCATAACTTTAGGCAGCACAAAATCATCCATGAACTTGTCATATTATTTTCATCATGAATTGGGAAATTGTCTTCATAAAACACAACATCCCTTGACATAAAAAAAGATTATCTCCTTCAAATCACATAGTTTATAACATTCCATCCCATATACATAATTCCATGAAAACACTTTCTCTTTCTCTTGAATCCAACTTAGATTTTCCTTGTTTCACTGTGGAAGCAAACACCATCGAAAGTTCTCATGAAGCTGTAATGAGACTTCTCTTATGCAACAGCTCATAAGGTGACGCGGTTCCCAAAATTGGAGTTGGCAATATGTTTATCAATACTTTGCATTCAATAAATTCAAAATCTAATTGCTAACTTATCTTGAAACCTGAGTGCTCTTGCTACATTTAACAAGTGTTGATGTTTCCTTTCTACCACTGAAAGTATGCTCAGGGGCCCCTCAAGACAACTGAAAAACTATACAATTTGAAACAAAGATTCGATATATATTGAACAGTGGTGCATTGTCATTTCTGGTCATCTTCACACTGCCTTGATACTTATTAAACACTAATTTACAAAACTTTGGTATTAATAATTCTGTCTAGATCTGAACCATCATAGATTCCCAAGTATTCTGTATGCATCCCATGCGGAATCAATAAAAAATGCTTCAAAGACAAATGATGGAGATTATTAATGGGTAACATCTTTCGTTTTGCTATTGGACAAATGTGACTATTACAAAGCTTGCTTAATGCTCAAACCTGAGTGTAACGACTTCATTCTTTATATTGAAGGATGGCCTAGCCTCCTGTGCCGGACTTACATAGTCGCCTTCTTTGCGGATGCAATAACTTTTGCCGTCTTGTTGTCAGCTCCCCATCCATTATCTGTAAGAAGATATGACCCACCGTTCTTAAATGCCTTTTCTCAACACTTGTTTGTCTTATATTCTCTTTACAAGCAGTCATCTCCCACAAAAATAAAAGCACACGGCTGAGACCGAGTCAATTGCTCATGTACACCAAGTTAACATTAAAATTTAATACACAACACATCTGTGAATACTAGATTCTCACTTGTCTTTACTTTCCCAAATGAGATGCATGACTGCTTGTCCATTCTGTAAGTGTACTGAAGTGTCTTTAGCGGGTCTAAGCTCCACAAACTGATCAACATGACAACACATGTGATCAGTTGCTCCACTGTCAAGAATCCATTCAGCTGATGCATCACTAAAGTCAAGCAAAACATAAGCAAAAGAACAGCTCTTATTTACCCTCCCATAAAATGCCTTCCGATATCGTGCAATGGTGAGTCTGTACTGGTTGGTGAACTTGAGTTGTGGTTGTCCTCTTCTTGTCCCATAATGACCTCAATTTTGTTTAATTAGCAGTTACTCACATATCAACTTGTTTAGTACTCTATACCTGATTTTCTGAGAATAACGCTTATCATAAAATTTTCTCTTACGCACACAGACTGCTCATGATCTCCCTGAACACTGAATGAAGCAACCATGACATTATCATAGTATCCCATCTCAACCACTCAGGTCTCAGTTCATCTCTAAAAGGTCGTTCCATGAACTAGCCATTTACGAATCCCATTGAAACCTTAAAGTGAGAGCTAACACCATATCCTGATGAGACCTGTAAGTAATTTTAAACCAGAACACTATGTAATTATCAGAATGTGCTAGAAAGTAAGATGACACTTCCGAGGACTTCCGAAGACACTGTAACAGCCGCATTTTGAGCTTGAGCTTCCGCGTTCAAGAGCCATCAGAACTAGATCTGAAGATAACTTTCAACCACATGCCAAATCCAAACAACCAAGCTAATTTAAGTTCCCGAAATAACTCAAACAGAAGCCAGCCTCGTCTCTAATACCATATACAAACAAAGAAAGAATCACCAATTCAATCATTGAATTGAATCGGCAAAAGGAAGGAAGAAAAGAAAGGGAAGGGTTCCTTTCTCCAGAAAAAGGAAACTCTTGCAGAATAAAATTACTAGTTATGAGAAGTTGCTAAGTGTAGGTTTTTACATCTTCATAACCCATCAGCCCTTATTTCTTTCTCATTCCCATAACCAGATTTTAACCAACTAAACGACAACCTAAAAATTCAAATGATAACGTACACAGTTTCTTATTTCATAATAGACCCCATGATTTCTTCATATTCCAATATCTAGTGTTGTCTCGATCTTCTTTTCGTCTTTTCTGTCAAACTTATCTTGCGTGTGATCTTTACTATTTGTGACGCTCTTCCTGTTGTAAAGTATGTTTGAAGTTTGTTTCTGGTATCAATTCTGTCCTTCACATTTTTGGCAAACTCCTTTACTTAAATTACCATCTTCTCTCAATCTCTTCCTGGCCGACACTTCCTGTGTCCTTGGAGATGGTAAAAGACTGATTGTTCTTTGCTGCTTTGTCCTCGGCTATTACATAAAATTTACCACTTTCCTGGTGATCTCGATTTTAGGCACTTCCCAGAGGATACAGTAATTTATAGGATATTCAAGTCCAGCTTAGTCTTTTTTTGATAGGTACGATTATTTATAACCTTAGCCATACTGAAAAAAGTCTAATTCTCTGAAATGATCCCCAATGCCAAAGATCTTTTGGTACTTGGTTTGGTTTATGTTTCCTCAGTGTCTATTGACTATGAAGCAATGTAAGACAAACTTCACAGAATGACAGGAATACCTCTTTAAGCCATTCTCCCAAATATTATTTGGATTTAACGATGATTGGACATTAGAAAAAATTGTATCTTCATGATGCGGGTTGTTCTTTGAAACATTTATTAGCCGCTTCAGGTAGTAATGTCCTTGATAGCTCTTTTCTTACTTTTCTTTTTTGAAAGCTTCTCTTAGTTTTAGGTCTGGAAATGAGCCCAGAAGAACGTTGGGACATAAATAAAATATGTTGAGAAGTAGACAAGGAAAGTGCAAGATTGTAGATCCACATAAATAATTGCTGCAACCACCAATGTAGCACATAAGCTTACACGAAGTACGGGAATGACAGATAGGTCGGATTTTCAATCTCATTACAATCCTTAGTGAAGCTTCTTCACCGCCGTAAATCTGAAATGATTCATGACACGGTTTAGCTGTTGACTGTCAAAAGTGAGAAATAAAGTAGTTGAACTATTACAGTTATCTTCTAGATTATATTATGTGCATTATGGTCTGCTGGTCTTGGGAGGTCACGAGAGTCTGGGGATCTCTTAGTTGGGACAATCTTGCAAGGAGAATTTGTCTTCCTTTTCTCAAATACTTCCACTAGTATGAAGGATTTTCAGAATCAAAAAATATTATTAAAGAGCTTGACTCAGACCTTTAGTTAGATCCCCCATGGTTGTTTCACTCCGAGTAATTCCTTCAGCACCTCTTGCAACTCAGGGATCCTAGTACTCCATCCAATAAGAGCACACCCTTGTTTAATCCCCAGCAACATCTTTTCAACAATCATAACATAAACAAAAACATGCGTGGTTCCTTGCATTAGTATGCATGGTATTTAGTTTGTTAAGTTCTGTATTTACAATAGAGTATGTCTGGGTACATGGTGAGTTTGGATTATAATTCAAGATTTTTGAATTTGTAGTTGCGGTGAAGAGAGAGGATTCCAAAGATCCAAACAACCTCATAACCTGATTCCATGCTGCTCCTATTAGTTTCCTGATAACATAACAAAAAGGTACCTAGTGAATGACCAGCCTCCTAAATATCCGCTTGTACTCCTGACAATAGAAGTTTGAAAAAGAGTAACCTTGACCAACCAAAATAAAAACACATTAACGGTACTAAAAACGGAGACAAGAAACTTCAGAAAAAAAGTTTTGAGCCACCTCCATGTTTCAGTATGATGGTACCAAGCATTTAATCCAAGTACCCTCTGTGCAGGAGGTTCCAGTTAGAACATCTTTATCTTTGTAGTTTGTACTAGACGAAGATTATATTAGGACTTCTTTCGCAGCTCCGATAGACAAAAGGATTGAATACCCAAACTTACATGCTACATCTTTAGAATTTACCCAAGCTCTGATAGACGAAGATTATATTTGTACTAGACGAAGATTCTGGTATCTGAATTTACCCAAACTTACACGCTAAATCTTTAGAATCAACATGTCACTCCCTCCAAAAGTCACTTGCTTTTAGTTAATCGTAGTATATAATTCTGTTCATATATTAACAGACTGAAGAAAGGTGAGTAAGTTGTGATCCCTTGCATGCTCTTCCTCTATACACTCTTCTATATCTCCATTTTGAACCACTACTGCCACCAAACCCAAAATCGATTCCACAAGTCCACCACTTCTCCACTACCAAGAACACAGCACCATAATTGATAACCATACTACACTCAAAAGTCAAAACTAACAACCACCACTGTAACACCCAAACAAATGTTTCAGGTTGAAGGTGGTGACAATCAGGGCCGGAACTAGAGTGTAACAACCCGAGCGGATTACTGTCCCTGCAACTTCTTTACCCGTACCACCGGATAAAAATGCTTAAGCCTTGAAGGTGCTACTAGTAATCCACAAGGTATCATATATACCACACCTCTACTCCACAATATCTCGATGTGGGACGGGATATTACATAGAGTGTGGCCAGATATGACACGTGCTATCAGAAACTGGAAAACCTAGAGATAAATTCTGCATTGCTCAGAAAATTGACGAACAGAGAGTGGTGCTAAAACTGAGTTCCGACTCTATATTTTCGTAGTCTGCCTAACTGTTTAGCAAAGTGCGAAACGTCCTTGGATTGTCAATATGGTGGTGTTTTATTTCTTTCTTAAAGTAATGCTTAATCAAATTTAGCTAATTAATCCTCAATTCCTTACTGTTTCAATATCCCTTCTCAAGGTGGAGCTTGTATGTCAATCATGTCCATCTTGCTGAGTGGGGCATGAAATTGAAAAGGAAGGAGAACTATAGTGAGCAAGTTTACAAGCTCCTGAGAAGTAATTTACTGAAGCTGTATAACCTGATGTGTCTTTCACCAGGTGGCACTCAATCTCAGTGTGCTTTTTCTCTCATAATGCACAGGACGGTCTAAAGTCAAAATGGCTAAATTTATGCAAACTGTAACAGACAGATGATTTTAGATTGCAAAGAAATATAATTTTGCCAATCCTCCTTCAATTTTATCCATTGGTATACTTTCTGCCTTGCAATCTAAATTACAAGAAGTCTTCAGTAGAGCTGTCAACTGGCCCGTTCTAACCAGCCAAGCATTAACCGCAACTGAAACCGAAACCTAGACCTTAGGGTCACAAACCGGCCCGGGACCGGATTATTAGTGGTCCGGGTCGTTTGTAGCCGAGACCTGAAATTAAACGGGGCCAAACTGTAACCGTAACGTGTCCGAACCAAAAACCAGCCCGTAACTGTGGTTAACGGACCCTTATTGGTTTGCCGTGGTTAACCGCTCGGTTAACCGACCTGTATAGGCTAACCGACGAGTTTTTACCGGCCCGTAGAACTTTCCGAAGTAGTTATAATATATTTATATGTATAATATAAAAAATATAAGGGTAAAGGACAAAAACCACCCTCCGCGTTTGGAACATATACAAAAACAACCCTCGTGTTTGGGATATACAAAAACCACCCCTGTCAGAGTTAGTGGCTAACGACACACTAACGGAGGGGTTAAAAGACAAAAATACCCCTTAAATTTAGGGAATTACCCACTATAAATACAATTTCCTTTCCTTCTCGTCCCCATTTCCTAACCCTAAACCAACCTTATCTCTTCCACTGTCTCTCTTCTCTCACTTCTCACGGCAGCAGCAACAACCACCACTGTCTCGCTCGATCCCTCCCTCACCCGAAGCCACCACGACCCCTGTTTTCTCGTTCTCCCTCTGTCATTGTCTCTCTCGATCCCTCTCTCGGTTCAGACAACAAGACAACAAGAAACACGAAAGAACAGAGGATGTATCAACAGTAGCAGCAGAGCCAAAGAAGAAGAAAGAGAGAGAGAGAGAGAGAGAGAGAGAGAGAGAGAGAGAGAGAGAGAGAGGGAGGGAGGGAGGGAGGGGGGGGAGGGAGGGAGGGAGGGAGGGAGGGAGGGAGACTTCCGATCCACAGGTTGGAGGAGGCGGCGAGGCTTTTCCGATCCGGAGGTTGGAGGCGGCGGCGGCGAGACCCAGGTAGGAGAATTCTCTCTTTTTCTTATTCTTCTCTCCCCATAAACCTCTGTTACTTTGACTCCTATCACCGGTTCTGAGCCGGATGATGTGGTTCCTGACCCTGCCGACGCCTCCAAAACCCCTCGGTTCCGCCTCCGGTGGTTCACTCCGGTTGCAGAGGTGAGTCCGTTGAGGCCATGGTTCCGTTTCTGAACTCTGATATGTGTAGATCACTGGTAGTTTTTAATTTCGCCTCAATGACCAAGACCGTTGACTATTAAGTATTTGGAGATAATGATGTTCTTCAATTTGGTCCAGAGTTTCAAAATTAGGTTTCTTCAGGTTTTGATTGATGTTTCAGATCATCAGTTCCTTGTAGTGAAGCTAATTTGAATGTTTTTGTCGCAGACTTTTTGTAGAGGATATTTATTCAACTTGTATTAGGTTTGTGAGGACTGGAAGTTGAATGTTTATGGTTTTGATTTCACACCCATGGGGGGTTTGTGTTGGTGAAAGTAGGGTGTAGACGGTAGTTTAGGTTTGATTGGTGTGGGTTTGATTGGTGTTGTTGGTTGTTTGTGTTGGTGGTGGGGAAGGTGGCGCTGTGTTGGTGGTGAATCAGTGGTGGTGGCGGTGGTGGCCAAGAACATTAACAAAATAAACAAAAAAATACAAATAGGGGCAAAATGGTCATAAAAAAGTCAAATTGCACCCCCATACTAACTGATTGTAACAGAAGGGTGCCATTCGTCTAACGTCCATCCACTGACCGGGGGGGGGGGGGGGGGGGGGGGGGGTTGTCTCGACAGGGGTGGTTTTTGTATATCCCCGAACACGAGGGTTGTTTTTGTATATATTCCAAACACGGAGGGTGGTTTTTGTCTTTTACCCAAAATATAATAAAACTGATACTTGAAAACATTAATAAAAAAATAGCAGTTTTTAAATGGCCCGAACTGGACCGGCTTAGGCGGTTACGGTTACACGGGTGGGACTGGTTAGAGGTTCCGACTTCCGAGAAAACACACGGGCCCGGTAACGATTAACCGTAACTAAACCGAAACCGTCACCAGCGGTTCATAGTTTTTCGGTCAGGGTCCAGTTACGGTGAACCGAACTGACAGCTAGTCTTCAGTATGTTGGAGGCGAATTTGTTTGACAAGGATTGATACCATAATTTTTCTGGCCACTCCAAACCCCAGAAACTACTTAAATGGCCCCAAATCCTTCAACTTGAAACTTTGTTTCAGCAGTGCTTTGAGTCTTTCAAGACTTTCATGATTTGGTCCTGCCAAACAATATCATCTACCTGCATCACTAGTGGTACAATGTCATCACCTTTCTTCTTCGTAAACAATGGGTAATCTGCTTTTGACTGTGGCAATCCAAGTTCCATCATTGTAGAAGAGGACTCACTGAATCACTGCCGTGATGCCTGTTTCAACCCTTATAATAACCTATTCAGTCTACAAACCAGATCACTCTTTGTCTTTACCCTTGTTAGAACTTCAAAACAACTAGACAGGAGGCAGCTACATATACACTTCCTCAAGCTCACCATGCAAGAGTGAAGCTGTTTGGCCTTCAGTTCTAACTTCATTGCTTCTCTTCATTGGTACACAACATTAGATTGAGTGAAGCTGTTTGGTTCCGCCACTTGATCTAGTTGTCTCACAAAACTATTTATCCTTTCAACAGTTTTAATGCAAGGAAAGGACAAAAACTGTTTGGTTCCACCACTTACTCTTCTATGTTAGTGGGTCGAATGGTGTTGGAATAGCCATTCTGCAAAATGAGCAGTCTACTATTTAATTCGGTTCAATATGCCCGTATACCATCTCTTTCAGTTGTTCATGGGAAGTAGCCCTCAACTTTGATTATGAGCATTCATTTTCTAGATGTCTCATTATGTGGAATTTTGAAAGGGGGTGCAACACGCAAGTTTTTTAAGCTCAAGTCTGGTAGACTGGTAGGCTATCCTATACCAGAAAGTTCGTTGCGTTAAGTCACCTGGAGCGAGAGCGAAAGCGGGAAAGCGACAAATTCTAAAAAGGTTGTACTTGAGAGCGTCATGAGAGCGCGTATATAAATTATATATTTAATATAATTATAAATATAAACATATCGAATTTTTTATAATCTAAATTTTGTGCCAATAACTAGAAAGCTTATATAGAAAACTAGAACCTGATATACTGAAAACTTTAATGGATGTTCAGCTTGAGTGAGTGTTAGCCATGAGAACTTGACATACAGTGAGACAGGAGGCTACGTGGGTAACGAGTTGACTATGTCATTTTAGTTGAAATTCTAGTTTGACTTAGTTTCAAATGGGCTTGATAACTTAGTAGTGAGGCATATTCTGGAGAAAGTAGAGAGCGTTGGTGAAAGCGCGCTCTAGGATTTTGGGAGCGGGGATGCCCCTCCCAGAGGTTTTAGGTGATCTACCTGGTTTTCTTTCTTCAAATTACATTTCTTTTGTTATCATCAAATTGCTTACTTCTTTGGTCTTGGGTTTGAGCAAATGTATGTATCCTAATGTAAACTACTCTCGCCGTCCCAAGTTAAGTGCATTCCTTTCATTTTTCTTAGAAATAAGTGTGTTGCACCAGATAAGCTACATGTTTTTGCAGTTTACTCCTCTCCACACCCTTTTATCTATTCAGACATTTTCGTTTGCGAAGACAATTTCAAATAAGGAAAACAATATTTTTGTGAATTATCAAAGTCAGAAGGTTCTTCCAAAACTGTGTAAGGTCAATCCAGAGTTCCACACCCTTATTGGGGACGAAGGAAGTATAAACAGCATGAAACCTGAAAACAAGAAAGCAAGAAAACCGTAATTATAATGTTTTGCAAGTGCTATTTGAATTCTTTGCTTTTTTCAAGTACACTGAAATAGACTTTGCTCTATTCTATATTAGTAGTATATTGTATTGATAAATTCTCTTGTTTATTTTCAACACAAGGCCCCACAAGAAAGCATCAGGCCACCCCCTTGGGATATATTGTTGAAGGATCGGATTAGTGAACTCCCTCATGAAATTGTTCTTGATATATTATCTCAATTGAAGACGAAAGAAGCGGGAAGGACAAGTATTCTTTCAAGAAAATGGAGATACGTCTGGACGGCAATTTCTACTCTTGTTTTTGATGCTTCAGAAGTAATGGATGATGTGGAACAGAAACTCAAGTGTCTTGAGGTGGAACGACCTAAGTATGTAAGCTCTGTGAATCAGGCTATAAGACATCATCAAGGTGAAACAATAGATCACTTTGTTGTCGTTTTTAGTTTGGATGGGAGTTCAGGCTCCGATATTGACAAATGGGTTAGTTTTGCTCTAAGAAAGAGAGTCCGAATGCTGAAATTGGACTTGAGTAGTCAGTTGGGATCTACTCATAGAAACCGTTACTGTTTTCCTGAGTCCCTGGAAATGTCAAGGTGCAGTTCACTGACTTCTCTCCATTTGGTTGATGTTAATATAACTGGTGAACTGCTACAGCTCTTCTTATGTAACTGTTTGAATCTTGAAAGTTTGTTTGTGACTCGCTCAGAGACTCTTATAAGTTTGAATGTCGATCGCCCGCTTAAGCTGAAGAGGTTGGATCTGCATATTTGCCCCAATATTAAATGCCTCAATGTTTCTGCACCCAATTTGGTGTCATTTAAATATTCTGGACGAAGGATACCAATGCCGCTCAAAGACGCCCCCAAACTACTTGAATTATCTGTTGTTGGTTCTATGAGTCCTAACGTACTTACACATCTTCCAGAGCTATCTAGCTATCTTTTACAATTGGAAAAGCTAACTTTGATGGCATTTGCAATTGAGGTCAGTTGAAGAAGCAACCAGGTTTCGTGAATTCTTTCTCTATTTCCATTTTCTTATTAACGATTTGATGTGACATTGCTTTCATGTGCAGAAAAAACAGGTGGAATTTCCTGTACTTCCAAAACTGACACATCTGACACTGGTAATTATGAGTTCTGGTTTTAAAAAGCTTCTGGACTACACCTCCATAATAAAGGCATGCCCCTCGTTGTATAAGTTATCATTACAGGTAATAAACAGTGGTAGCTTAACTTTATATGAAGATACCAAAATATATCTGTAGTTTTCATACTTCAGCTTTTGAATTCTTGTGCAGAAACAGGCTAATTGAATATGAGATATTTGCATGTTTAAAAGCTGACATAGCATGGGTAAAAATGAGTGTATGTTCGATTAAGGTTTTGGTTCTGTTTATGATCCCCATGAATTACCTATTAATAGTAGCTCCACCTGCTATGCGGTAATTTCCTTTATAAATATTTATATTCATAGTTAAGTATATTATTATAAACTGGCGATGAAATGAGATGAACAATTCTCCTACTACAGCTGTGCTTTTTTTTTTTTTTTTTTTTTTTTTTTTTTTTTTTTTTTTTTTTTTTGTCTGTTGCGTATCTCAATTATGGGATCAATACTAATATACTACTACAACATAATAAAATGTGTTTATAATTTAGGACAAATGACACTAAACCTGCAGTTTGACGTTTGTGACACTAAACCTCCAGTACTTTCAATTTACTTAAAAAACTCACTGCAGTTTGATGTTTGGTACAAATAGCCGCAATCGACTAACGGTGTTATGAAATCCTAACGGAATGAATGGCAAAAATATATTTTTTCTTAAAAAATAATATATATATATTTTATATATGCAAGAATCATGTAAATATATAATTCATTATAAAATGATGTTTTCTTAAAAAATAAAATAAATGATGTTATACTTTGAATTTCATTAAAAATACACATACCAATTACATTCTGCCTCTAAATAAAATTTAGATTTTCTCACCAAGAAAAAAAGATAAAGGGAAAATAAGTCCAACTAAATAAAACAAAAAATAAAAAGAAACAGGAAAAGAGACTGAAATGCAGAAGAAGGAAGAAAGAAAGAAACGCAGGTCCGAGGCTTTTTTGACGGAGGCAAAGTGCTCGGGAACACTTGACAATTTCTTTTGCAAACTGCTCTTAATTGGGGATGCAGTTGATGTAGAATGATTATGGGTCTCTGAGACTCTTGAGAACTGGACGATGCCTCGCTTTTCCGTGACCGACTGTGAAGACACCATTTCGTGAGTAGGTTGTGCCGGACTTTCCGACGACGAAAATTGATTTATTAACATGAGTCTTACATATATTAAAAAAAGAAATATTATTTTTTAAGAAAAAATACATTTTTGCCATTCATTCCGTTAGGATTTCATAACACCGTTAGTCGATTGCGGCTATTTGTACCAAACATCAAACTGCAGAGAGTTTTTTAAGTAAATTGAAAGTGCTGGAGGTTTAGTGTCACAAACGTCAAACTGCATATAGGTTTAGTGTCATTTGTCCTATAATTTATGAATAATTAATAATAAATTAACGTGACACATTAATCAAAGTATTTCACAAAAGATTTCATGTAGGCCTTGGATAACTGTATATACGAAGAAAGATACCGATTTCCTCTGTGGAACTTGTTTGATTCCCATACAGTGATGTTAGTTTTGTATGCGCAGTAACTGCACTGGATCTAGTGCTATGAGGTAATGACTATTTTCTCATCATCGCAGGTTTGGTTTAATATTACATGGTTTACAGCAGGATACCCTCCTAAAGTTGAAGCTTGCCCCCATAACATTAAAGTAGTGGAATTCATTGGCTTTCGTGGCCAACCAGGCGAAGTTGAACTTGCCAGGTATATTATTGAGAATGCTGTAATGCTTGAAAAGATCACTTTTGATTCTGTCATAGCTATCAAAATTGCGTTTGATGGTGTAAGACCCGAAGGATCACGGTTGAAGTATAAGAAGTCCGACATATATCAGATCCGCGCTAAAGAGTGTGCCAGAGAACTCGTAAAAAGCATTCCTCCTAGCGTAGAACTAATAATAGTCTAGTTGAGGAATAAGGAATAACCCTGCGATTTGAGCCTGAAACTTGGCCTATCAGTTGATTGTGATGGTTTCCGGAGTCATGCAGTAGATGCTGAGTCATGCAGTAGATGCTGAGTTTGGCTTCATGCTGATTGAGATGCCGCATTCCTGCTATTGTCGTGGGGACATGGTTTGAGTCTGAAGATTGTAGTAACCAGGTTCGAGTTTCTGGCAGTGAGTGTGCCAAAGCGACTGTCAAAGACTTCCTGCTGATTCAGAGCTAATAATGTTATAGTTATTACGTTATTATGTCTAGCGCATCATTGCTTCATGAAACTTGCTGGAGTTGCATGCGAGTGATTTCAACTATTTTGAGACTTCAGTTTGCTGCTGTAAAATATTTTGGCTTTGATGATACTTTTGTCTGCTGACCTGTGTTTTCTTACACTCATAGTTGAGTGTTTTACATTGTTTTTCTGGTACAAGAATTTTTGTTGTTCGTTTTAGCTAAGAACACCAAGCCAAGGAGATGGGGCATTAACTAGCCCTCGGAATCTGTGGACTACCGTATTAGGTTACTGCTCAAACCCACACAGTTGCAATAGATGCTCAATATCTATTTTGTGACTGCTTTTGGGCAGCCACCACAGCCACAACAGAACTTTCATACTTGAGCTTTCAATGCAGTCAATTGCTTTCAGGGTTTTATATATTATCTTTGTTCAACTGTAATGATGAAACTTTATATTTGCTCAATCTACTCAAATGGTTGAAGCTCTGGCATTTATATTGGCTCTACTAATAAAGCTAAAAAATGGTGCTCACGGTGATAATCAGGCTTTGATAGATTGTTTAAAGAGAGGATCAAAATAGGGGAATTACTGACTATCTGATTACCAAAATATAGGGGGACAACTGGTAATTTCTCAATCTATACTTTTCTCTCTCAGAAAACATAATCTTTATCCCCTTGCCTGTGGTGGTTCCTACATGGAATTGCTGCCGGGTCTCACCCTCATGCCCGCTGCGCTCTAGGATGATGCCTCCGCCTCGAAGCCACTCCTGGCAGTGTTTTGCGCTCCCACTAGCGCCTCTTGAGGTTTTTTCCAGACCTCGCCGGCTAGCAGGATTTCCAGAAGACCCACCGGCCACCCACAGGTATCGAAGTTGGGACCCCCACTTCACCAGCGCCCTCCCTCTCTAGATATTTCGGGACTCCGGAAAGTATTTTCAACTACCCTGCTCTCTTCTTCTCGTTTTCCCCTTTCCTGTTTCTGCAGCCGCCTCAGACTTTTGCCTTGTTGCCTTTGACCTCCACTGACCCCGATGAGATGTCGCTGCTCCATCTCTGTCCCTCCGCCCACGCCCGCTGCGCCTCTACATCAATCTCTGCCTTGTCGGTTCTTCCCAGATTGGTCTCGAGAGTTGCATCCCCATGTGGTTTGTCTGATGTAATCCCCCTTCCCCATCCCCCCGTTTGGGTAGCGGATCTGGCTCTATGGTGACTGCATCCCCCCCCCCCCCCCCCCCCCCCCCCCCCCCGTGGGGCTGCTCCCTCCCCTTCCCCTGGACTAGGCAAGTCCTCCGGCCTGGAAGAGGTTCCTTGAGCAGTCCCCTCACCACTCACTGACACTGCCATGAGACGCCCACCACTCTCCGGTCATTGGGTGATGAAACGGACGCCAACAAGTTTCTCGTGTTTTGTCGCCCCTCGCGTCGGCTTGGTCCCCGGTGATGACGTTGTTCTTACGATGGAAGAGGAGGCCGCCATCCGGGCTCCTCTCGTGTTGCAGCTAGACCGTTTCTGTTTTTGATGGGCCGCTGGGTCTGGTTTTGGGCTTGTTCTTTTTTTTTTTTTTTTTTTTTTTTCCTATTAGGTTTTGGCTACGTTTTTTTGCCCTTTTTTTTAGGAGTTTGGAGGCTCTTGATCTTACTGGGTTGGTTTCTCGAATTGGGTAGTTTATGGGGGCCTTTGCGCTTGTATCTCATTAGGTTTACTGTTCTGATAGGATTTGGTTAGGTTATGGTAGATTTCGTTTGCTATTTTTGTTATTGCCATTCGGTTCTTAGGGGTATGCCGCTACCTGTTTTGTATTTCGTTGTTCTTTGAAATGAAACATTTTGTTGCATGTGGAAAGAATCAATATTATCCTTGCAGATATTCACGACAGTCTGTCAGGGCTCCAAGCCTCATGCAATTGGGTCAAAAGTGAAGCTAACATGGCAGCAGATTAATTTGGAGTAGATGACCTAGAGTCAATCTTATCTTAGTATGAACAATGTTTTGGCTAGAGTATTTGTTATTTATGGAGATATTTAATAATGAGGTCCTTAGATTACAGTTGTTGTTTATCTTAAATATTCCTAGTCAAGTATATTGATTAATAGGACAATCACTATGCATAGATACGAGTATGTGGGTAGATTGATATGGAGATATCAAGTCTAACACATGTGTATGCAATAGGAGTAATGACATACTGGATTGACCCACCACGAGACGGCTATATATAAATTATGTGAATGTCACAAGGGCTTCTCGTACTGACAATGGTGTTGTAGTCATTAGACTTAAAGTCACTAGATACTCTAGTTGTGAAATATCATGTTTTGATCTCATCAAACGTTATAACATAACTGGGTAACTACAAAGATGATAATCGGACATGATATGAAGCAAGCTGAGAGATGGTAGTGATGTAGAGAGGATTTTTTCCCTCCCACATAATGGGAGCGAATATCCATGGGCCACTCGAGGGGTGGTGCTTATGGAATGTCTCGCCAGACTCAGATAAGTCGATATGAGATCATGATATTATATGTATATATAAGCCTATTCCCAAGATAGAGAAACAGTGGATTGGATATACGAGTGTGACATTTATGTCTCGTGTTCAATCCGGGTATAGAGACAAAGGGACAATACTACACGGTAACATTGGGCACAAGGTTTGTCAGATCACTGACTATTTCAATTAGTTGGGTAGCATTGATGTGTTGCTAGACACCGCTCAATGTTTTTAATTGTTAATACCAACTTAATAGAAACCTGCAGGGTCACACACTAAAAGGATTAAACTGGATACGCCTACTAATTAACAATCATATGGATCAAGGATCAAAACGCAATCACATGCAAAGTTAGTTAGACTAAGTTACAATGTGGACTAATCCGTGTATGGCCATGATTAGTACTGGGGCAAGTTTGTAATCAATAATGATTTATTGACTATAAAAGGGGAGTCCTAGCTCTATTAATTCATAACAGTTGTTATTGAGTGAAATAACAGAGCAAGGATAGAAACCCCAAGAGGAGCCGTCCCCCCATACCCGTCGGCCTCAAGGTGGTTCGGCTACCTCTTGTCCGTTTTACATGATTGCTTGATCCCTTCTTTGACGTAGCTAGCACAAGGCGTGAAGGAGATCCCAGTTCTCAATCCCAAGGTGTGGGTACCGTAGAGACGATGACGCTATTTTTCGTTGTTATCACATTACAAGGTACATAATATCTCCTTTATCACGTTATGATAACTTAACCTGCGATTCATGGAGGAATTTGATCAGGAAAATTATAATTGTATATTTGTTGTGCATCATGCATCAAAACCCTACAGTGGTATCAGAGCCACGGTTCGTAGCGCATAACGTGGTTTATGTGTTACGTGTTTTATCAGTTTTTACACCGTATCATTAAATTTTGCAAAAAATTGATATCCGCATAATGATGCGATTTGAATACGATTCAATAGGAAATAAGCCAATTTTACATGTCGTGTAAAGATTGACTGGTTTCGTAAACATAAGATGTATGTTTTGGTGATTTGAAAACTTAAGGTTTGGGCACAATTTGGGGAAACAATATTTTTCCCGAAATTGGAAATCTGCCCGCAACGAAGGGAAAAAGTTTTTGAAACTTGCCCTGCAGGGTTCGGCCCAGCCAACCCGCCCCTTCCCTTGGCGCGCGGACCAAGGCCGACCGGCCTACCAGGCTCGGCTAGCCGCTAGTTTGATTGTGCAGGCTGGTCCGGCCTGTTTAGCCCGGTTTGGAAAGTCCAAACGGGTTTTGGCCAATTGGATTGGCGCAACCGTTTGACTATTTTGACGTAGAAATCCCAAATTCAACTAAAATTGACCAAGCGCGATAAAATTGGATTTTAACTACGGATGAAAACGGTTCGGTTCGGTCCAATTTGAGGGAAAAAATCCAAACCTCGACGGTTCGGTTTAGTCTCGGTTCGGTTTCGCCTTGGTCTCGGTTTTAGGCAGTTCAGTGCGGTTAAAACCGGCGGTTTGCATATTAGTACCAAGTGAAACTTATAATTAGATATGTAAACTAAAAAATATAAAAAATTATATATTTTTTTCAAATATTTGGGAGTAAAGTATACTCAATCAAATCTGCAACCGTTTTCTTGATATTATGAGAATGTTTTACAAAAAAAACTCAAGCAATCACTACATAATATAGACGCAGCTTGAAAATTTTACATGAAAAAAAAATAATACTATGTTTTGGGTATACGGATTCTATGCAATACGATTTAAACAGTTTATTACGGTTTAACCGGTTCGGTCCGGTTCGGTTTGTCTTTTGAACGGTTTGTTCTCGGTTCGGTTTATTTCGGCCCGGTTTAGCTCGGTTCGGTTCGGTTTGCGGTTTTCCGATTTGAACTTGCACCCCTAATTTTAACTGCTTATATGTTTTATAGCATGGTGGTTGGATGTGGCATAAGTTGTGGATGTTTATTTTGTGGTTTGTTTTGTTTGATTTTGATGTAATTAATGTAATTAAATTACGGCATGCGTGTCGTGTTCTCCCTCGCCTGTGAGGTATATCTATTTTGTTTATAGATGCTAGTTTGAATTAGATAGATACAATATAGCCAAGATATGGAGAAGAAGATCAAAGACAAAGAAACCACAGGACGATGAACATCTACACAGCTAGGACGCACGGAGTAAAGGTGGAGGCACATGGAGATGAGCTTTTCACTATAGGGCTTATAGATATTCTCATTGGCTTGGGAATATCTTAGTTTCGGGGCCACATTCATACCACATTTTATTTATTTATTTATTTATTATTGTCTTTTTATTTATTGTTGATGTATGGTTGATACTTGCAAACGTAACAAGATAATAAGTAAACAGTTGGATCTTTTATTTGGGATTGTCCAATCTAGATAAGTAGATTAGTTGATGTGATCAACAAATTAAAATTGACAAAGAAATCCCTCAATGATAAATATTGCGTTTTGCCTTCTCTTGCTTTACACTCGTCATAATCAGGGATTATTAAGTTCGGGCTTGGCAAAGCAAAGCGACTTGATTCCTCATCATGTGGCGCGATTGCACAAGCTAGTAATGTCCGATTGTTGAAGTAAGAGGTTAAACACAACTGAGCTACTTTAATAGGATTGAAAGCTTATAGACAAGGCAATTGGGATTATCTATGAGATAAATAAAGAATGAGTTATTTGCCCAATTGAACCAAGAGTTGCATAGGATGCAATTGGAAGTTGTTCCTACCTAAATAGCTAACTTTTGGGTCACTTGCCAAAGCAAGCTCAAGAGGAGGTGAAATATGGATCTTGAAAGTATATGATATTTTCCGCATTAATAATGAGAGTTATTAATCCGTGAAAAATAGTGGGAGCTTTATTTAATAATCTAGCCATTGTTAAATGTGGTTAATTGCTCACAATACCAAATGCATATTTCTCATTAGTTGTAGTACCAACGACAAACAATTAACAAACACTGATAATTGCGTTTGATCCTTGAGAAGGACAAGTAGTCTGGAATGAATTTTCTAAGACTGATACAGGAACTTGAGAATCTATCTCAAGCTAGCAGAGCTTTATATAGCAGAGCAGTAATTTCCCTCTCCATCAACTGCCAATACGAAGTGAAGGAACATCAAAGAATGGTTCTTTGAATGTGACTTGCCTCATGTTAGCTGCCATGAACTCTAAGATTTGAAATCAAGATGAGGACATGGAGACGTATGATATGATCATACACTTAAAGAAGCTCTTTCAAAGAGCAAGCTAGACATGAAAGGTTTGAAGTACCAAGATCTTTTTTCAAAAGTAATTTACTCAATATGATTGAGAACCAGTGAACAAAGGACTAGTGAGGGCGAAGACAAAACCATATTGATGGTTAAAAAGGGAAGAAGCAAATGGTTTGCACGAAAACCCAAAGGTAAAAGCAAGTTTGTTACTAAGACCAAGGACTTCGTCTTAGACCCTAAAAGGTGGAAAACTGAAAGAGGAACTGCCTATAATATCTAGAAGACAAGAAGCTGGGAATAGTGATTCCAGCACTACCATGTATTTTTGTTATAGATGTCAACGAGTCTATCTCATCATCATGTGTATTAGATACTGGATGAGGATCTCACATTTATAGAAATGTGCAGGATCTCGAGAGATGTAGACCATTGGATAAAGGAGAGACACACCTACACGTGGGGCAATGAAGCAAAAGTTGCTTAATTAGCCGTAGGAATTATCATGTATCTCTACCTTGAGAAATTATCCATGAGTTAGACAAATGCTATTATGTCCCTGCTGTGAGTAGGAACACTGTCGCAATTTCTTATTTGGACAAGAAATTTTTTTCTCTCACAATAAAGGACAAGTGTTGCTCTATTTATTTTGATAGTGCACATTATCGTAATGCACTTGTGTCTAATGGATTGTATATCCTTGATCTAAATAATTCCGTCTATAACACATATACCAATAGGATTAAAACTAACAATCTAAATCCTACTTGTCTATGGCGTTATCGTTTAGGCCATATAAACGTGGAGCACATCTCTAGGCTCCATAAGGTTGGATTTCTAAACTCATTTGATTATGAATCATATGAGACATGTGAAGCTTGTTTATTGGGGAAATAACTATGTCCCCTTTCAATACAAAAGGGTGAGAGTACTAGTGAGCTATTGGCACTCATACATACTGATGTGTGTAGACCATTTTACGCGTCGGCCAGAGGTGGTTATCTTAACTTGATAACGTTTACTGATGACTTCAGTAGAAATTGATTTGTGTATCTTATGAAGAACAAATCCGAATCCTTTGAAAAATTCAAAGAATTCAAGAATGAAGTAATGAAGTAACTTGGCAAGAATATTACGGCTATACGATCGGATCGTGGAGGAGATACTTAAGACCAGAGTTTGAAGACTATCTTAGAGAGTGTGGGATCTGGTCCCAACTCACTCCACCTGGAACACCACAATGGAATGCTGTGCCTGAGAGGAGGAATCGAACACTGTTGGACATGGTTCGATCTATGATTTGTCAAACAGATCTTCCAATATCTTTTTGGGGACACGCTCTATTAACTGCGTCTTTTACCCTTAATTATGTTGCATCCAAATCAGTCATGAAGACACCATATGAGATATGGACTGGGAGGTGTTCCATAGTGTAGTTTATGAAGATTTGGGGTTGTGACGTCTTTTTAAAGCGTTTACAATCATACAAGGTCGGACGCTAGTCGGATAAGTGTAAGTTTGTGGAATATCCTAAGGAAACGCAAGTATATTATTTATACAATCCAACCGAGAATAAAGTGTTTCTTGTTCGGACCAGTGTGTTTCTAGAAAGAGAGTTTGTCTCTAAAGAAGCCACTGGGAGGATTGTAAAAATTGAAGAAGTTCAAGAACCACAACCACTGATCCTACAATGGAACATGAGCAGGAATCACAAGATGTTGTGGAGGAACCTGCTCAAGTAACACAAGAAATTCGTAGGTCGAGTAGGATACATCAGGAGCCAGAGAGGTATGGACTGCTCGTGACTGAGCTCGGCGACGTACTACTCATGGATGATAAGCCTACTACCTATGGAGAGGTAGTAAAGGGGCCAAAATCTAAGAAATGGTTTGAAGCCATGATATCCGAAATGGAATCCATGTATACCAACAAAGTATGGACTTTGGTAGAACCACCCTAAGGGGCTCGGCCCGTTGGGTGTAACTGGGTTTTCAAGAAGAAAGTCGACATGGATGGCAATGTGATTGCCTATAAGTGTCGATTGGTGGCAAAAGGATTTAGACAGATTCATGGTATTGACTATGATGAAACCTTTTTCCCAGTCGCGATGACCAAATCTATTCGTATCTTACTTGCTATTGTACATTATCACGTCTATGAGATTTGTCAGATGGAAGTCAAAAGAGCGTTCATGTATGGAAACCTCCTTGAGGATGTGTACATGACACGACCAGAGGGTTTTGAGGATCCATAGCATGCAAACAAAGGCTGAAGTTTCAGCAATCCATTTATGGATTGAAGCAAGTTTCTAAGAATTGGAATTTACGTTTTGATGATGCAGTCAAAGAGTTTGGCTTTATCAAAAACGAAGATGGACCTTGTGTCTACAAGAATGTTAGTGGGAGCTCTAGGTATTTCTGGTCTTGTATGTGGATGACATACTACTGATGTAAACGATGTCCCTACCTTGTAATATGTTAAGAGATTTGTAGGGAAGTGTTTCTCAATGAAAGACTTAGGGGATGCAGCTTATATACTTGGTATCAAGATCTTTAAAGATAGATCTAGGAAGATCCTCGACCTAAGTCAAAGTACATATATAGACAAGGTGTTGAAACGGTTCAACATGCAAGAATCGAAAAAAATATTCTTGCCCATGTCGCATGGAGTCACCCTTACGAAGGCTGACTGTCCTTCCAATCAGATTGAGAAGGACCGTATGAGTAAATCCCATATGCGCCGGCTATTGGATCTATCATGTACGTCATGTTATGTACTAGACCAGATGTGTCATACGCGTTAAGTATGGCAAGCATATACCAGTCCAATCCGGGTAAGAGTCACTGAATTGTTGTCAAGAATATCCTTAAGTACTTAAGAAGAACTAAGGATGCATTCTTGATACAGTAAAACCCTTATAAATTAATAATGTTGGGACCGGGATATTTTATTAATTTAGCGAGATGTTATTATATCGATAAATTAATAATGTATTAATTTAGAGAGATTTTACGGATGACCTTTAAATTTTCAAGTCCAATGTACTAGTTACAATGTATATTAGTTAAAAACAAACCATTTTATCCTTATGAATGGATGTTAATCACTTCCTAGATTATCCTTGTGAAAATAACGAATATTACGATGTCCAAAGCATTGAAGAAATTGTGGCGGGTACCATTTAAAATCCGGTCAATGACGAAGTTGAGGATGATTCAATAGCGCTGGAACTGGTCACACGTAAAGAAGCATTGCAAGCAGCAACAACTCTTCAAAAATTTTTGTTGCCATACGAGACGACAATGCCCCAACTCTTAGAGCAATGAGGAGCTTTAAAGATGAACTCAACATATATCTGAAGTTCAACAAAAAAGCAAGCGACTATAGATTCATTATTCACTAGGTCATATTAGGATGTGGAATCTTTTAGTAAATTAACTTATAGTTTTGTTAGGACCAATATATATACACTGTGATTACAAAAAAAAAATTATCTTATTATTTCATCGGTTGGGGTCCGATTTTGTACTGGTTTCAAGTTGGGGCTGGAAAAATTATTAACTTTATTGAAGTTATTAATTCATCGAGTATTAATTTATCGAGGTTTTACTGTATATGGCGGGGAAGAAGAACTCATTGTAATAGGTTACACTGACGCGAGATTTCAGACCCACAAAGATAATTACAGATCGCAATCGGGTTATGCGTTTTGCCTAAATGGAGGAGCTGTGAGGTGGAAGAGTTCCAAGCAAGAGACAGTTGCTGAAGCTACAACTGAAGCTGAGTACATTGCTGCGTCAGGTGAAGCAAATGAAGCTGTTTGGATTAAAAAGTTCACCACTGAGCTAGGTGTGCTTCCTAGCATTGTGGATCTTATTCCGTTGTGTTGTGACAACACTGGGGCGATTTCACAAGCCAAGGAACCCAGGTCACACCAGAAATCCAAACGCGTGCTTAGGAGATTCCATCTTATTCGAGAGATTATTGAAAGGGAGATGTGAATATATGCAAGATTCTAAAAGATAATAATCTTTCAGATCCACTTACAAAGCCACTTGTTCAGCGAAAGCATGAAGGGAACACTAGATCTATAGGTATATGATGCGCTTTCTAGCGTGCTATTCGCAAGTATACGATCAAGTAGTATAGAGTGTATTACGACTCAGATTATTGATCCCACAGGGACTTTGCACATTTTTCTAGTAATCAGTTTTAACGAACAGAGTGTAAAAAGGAGGAATAGTTTGAGATTTTGATAACGAACTAAGTACTAAAATAAATAACTGAAACATAAATCTTTTTGTGAGAATTTTCTGAATAATTTTAAGGTTTTAAAACTAGGGTTTGAGATACTAGGTACCGGGATCCCCTAGGGTTCTTCAGATTTTCGTTCTTTGTTTGACATGAAAATACACAGTAGTCTTGTTATCCGTGCCACGTAACAATTGTGCAGTATCTTTTCGTTTCCTGCACGCTATCACGACCCTCCCGACTTTCGAATTCCTGTTAAGCTGCCTAAATCTGCAGTCTCGTTCTAAGGCTGCTAGGGTTTCTAACTCGTCCTGATGGCCCGGGTCAGATTCTCTAACAGTTGGTCTCAACGATTTCAGGCTAGTCCTAACTCCCCTTCGCTAGTCGACCCATCGGGGTAAGGTGCTAAATTCTGTCTTCTCTTCCTAACCCAAACCAGACGTTTTCACCTACCAGCTAGCAATTCTGGTTAGCTACTCCGATCATGCATGAACAGTAACATTCAAAGACAAAATAACGAATAAAGTTGCTGATATTATGATATTACAATCATGAATTCATAGTCAAAACGTAGAACCAATATCTGAGTACGAAACCCTAGGTTCACCGAGAACCTAGGTAAAAGGTTTAACTACTGAAATTCATAACGTAGATAACACAGTTTTTGAATGAGAGAGAAAATAATAGCAAACGGGTGTCTTGAATGTGGATTCGCGTTTCCGTGCTCTCCGGAGATGCTCAGATTTCTCCTTGGATGTGTTGATGTCTTTAAAACGAGCCCTGGACGAGTCTTTATATAGTGTTGGAGAAGTTTCGAGAACTGTCTGTATTTACGAACTGCCACCGACCGAAACCGCCTCAGAGTACGTGCTGTGTGCGTATAATATGCAGAGGTGTGCGTAAAATACGCACACAGTAGCCTGGCATGTGCTGATTTCTGCTTATTTTCTTGTTGTGTGCGTATAATACACACAGTAGCCAATCCTGTGATGTTTTTCCTCCTTTGTGCGTATTTTTCCTCCCTGTGTGCGTATAATACGCACAGGTGTGCGTAAAATACGCACATAATACCTTATGCTGCCAAATTTGTGCCCACTTTTCTGCTGTGTGCGTATTATACGCACATGTGTGTGTAAAATACGCACACAACAAGCTTCTCAGCTCCTTTCTGGCTCGGCCTGCGTTTTGACCCGAAACTTGTCAAAATTACCAAAATACCCTGGGTCAAAGCTGCTCCAAATTCTGCCCAATCCTGACTCTGGCCATAGGAAAAATGCTGACTGAATTTGGGAGACAAAATCCGAACTCGACTCCGGAACCCCGGGCCCGGTGCCAAAATGACCAAAATACCACTGGTTCAGAATTGTCCCGGAAATCGTCCCGAACATGAAATAGTTGCTCACGACTCCGGACACCGGGAACTGCGACTCCTTACTCGGACGTGGCAGTCCGGGACCCACACTTGATGGGAGTTGGTTTTTTGTCCGGACTCCGTTTCAGCATTATAACCTGTTTTCGGAATGCCCTTGACGTCTCCGTTCTTTTGCCCCTAGTTTCACTTCCAAATTCCAAGTCAAGCTCAAGATATTGTCAACCGAGCGCATCCCGATCATTCTTTTTTTTAGTGTTTTCCTTTATCGGTCGGCTTTCACTGCCCGTTTCTCCTCTAGTCTTTCCGTTTTCTGTTCCACTCTCCTTTTTACCCGTTGTGCACAAGAGATTCCGGCAGGGAGACCTCCGTGTACACCGTACGTAGTGGATCAGGGATCGCACAGGAAGAATAGGGGTGTGTGTAGGGAGAGAGTAAGTCAGTAGCAATGTCTGAGAGAGAGACAGAGGTTTGGCAGAGCTTCCGCGTATGGCAGTGTGTCCCCCTTTGTATGGAAAGGTTAACGATATATATATACTGGAGAACATGACCGTTGTAGTGTGGTTAATGCGCCCATTAATGGCGGCTTAATTAGCTTAACCATAACGGCACGTTCGTCCGAGTATATAGGAACCGTTAGAGCACGTGGTGCGCGAGTACCGGAACCGTTACGAGGTTGACCGGGTTTGACCAGATTGACCGGGTTTATGGAGCTCGTGCCATAAATCTCTCAAAACAGTTACTAAAGGTCGCGCGCGGGCTTGGCTCGCACGCGACAGGGCTTACTCTAGCCTCCAAACCACAAAGTCCCTACAAGTCCCGTGCAGTGGTACCGAGGGCTCTGTCTCGCAGCCCCCACATGGATCAGCTCGGCTGGTGATCCTGTGTGTGTGGAGCACAATATGGTGTGCTGGATGGTTGCCACGTGGCCTAGATCTGCCATGTCATAAAGCAGTATCTACATTAGCCCCCTTTCTGCGCGTGAAGGCTCATAGCTGTATAGGCTTCCATGCGCGGAAACCAACATGCGCGTCGTCGCCACGCACCAATTCAAATACGGGTAGGTTCAGCCCCCGTGCGTGTCATTATGACCTAAAACCCCTAGAGTCGTGCCGTCTGACCTTTAGGGTTTTAGGCGTGACGTCAGCCCGTCCTGTGATTGCGCGACACGACGGTGACGGTTGCGATTCGACTACTGAAGGGACGCAACCCATCATTCTTCTGGATAAATACCTTGTATCCCATTATTGCAAAGCATTACTTCTTTCTCTTAAAGTGAATGGTACCCGGAGATCTTCAAGAGCAGATCCAGATAATCAATCACCAGTTCAGAACTGCAAATCGTATTCTCCAATTGTGTATATCCAAGCAAGCTTCAAGGAAACAAGGTTGGCCTCGTTTACTTTTGATTTAAAATACCAGTGTTTGCCTTGAATCGCGTTGAATCTGTAAATCCATGAAATTTGTGAAGAGGCTTTTGATCTTTGAACCCGCTTCGTTTTAATCTTTCAACAATATCAACTCCCCAATTTCTGAAATCGGCACCGGAACTGTTTTCTTTGGTTTGCATAGATCTCAAATTCCAAAATTCAAACTGAAGTGTGGTGTGGTATTTCTCCCCCCTTTTTCTTGCCCTCTAGCAGGAATGGCCAAGACAAGAGTAACCAGACCCGTCAAGGAAGATGAAGAGATGCCGGAGCTTCCGCAGGCTCTGTGGCGTAAAGCCCCCTTTTTGGGTGGGAAGGATTTTTATCATGCGAGGATAAAGGCGAAGAGAATGCCTGATCCTGTTCCTGTTGAACAATTGCTGACGTTGACTCGCCCAGTTAACTCAGCCCTGCTCGAGTGGGTCGGTTCCGAGGATGTAGTCCGATTGGGGATCGAGAACGGGCACTTCCCGTATACTGCGATTTCTACTCAAGCGTTCGTCCAGAAATTGGACTATATGGATGAGTGGATCGACCACGTGTTGGATCATCACGCCGAGACTCTTGATAAAGCCGGCATTTTCTTTGCTATCCGTGCTATGAAGGGTGCTGCCGTGAAGTTGGATCAGTCCATGCTTCTAGACCTTCTATCCCGTTACTCGCCCGCGACTCACACGTTTCATTTTGCGGAGTTCGAGGCTGCCCCCACGCTCGAGGACGTTCAGATGCTGTATGAGCTTTCCCCCATGGGTGAGGTGGACCCCTTGAGTCACCTGAGGACATCTGCTGAAATGGCCTTGTACGCGCAGATGGAGGAGTGCCTAGCAGAGGTAAAGAAAATCTCCACTCGGTGGACCACTACAAAGCCTCTTCCGAACTGGCAGCTGGTGGATACGTCTGCGAAGAATACCTGGAACAAGTGGTTGCAGTACTTCTTCCGAGACTATGCGAACAGCAGCATTACTAAGAAGCTTCAGAGTGAGAACCCGGAGGCCGAGAATTACGTAGAGGGCAAGGGTTATCATTTAACCCTTTGTGCCTTTCTCTGTGCTTGGCTGTCGAGGTATCTGATTGATGGTCACCCCCATGACGGGGTCTTCTACCATGTGCTGCCACTTGCCGTGAGGCTCGCTCTTGGCCAGAGAGTCGCACTCGGACCCTTGGTCCTGGGGACGCTATATTACAGGCTGGATCAGCTGGTTCTGGCGATGAGGGAATCGCGTGGCCGCCTCGATGTTCTGACCTTTGTCAATATCAGCTTTTTGACAATGTGGGTTTTCGAGCGCTGGCCGTCTTATGCTCCAACTCCCCTCCCACTTGATAAGTGGTGTCCCCCAGGCGAGACAGAAGCGCGCAACAGCGGAAGGGCTGCGAGATGGTTTGGAGCAAGCAACACCAAGTGCACTTGGAGTTTGATATGCGACAAACGAAAGGAGTTTACTGCCAGGCCCTATGCCACACGTGTTGAGAATGTGCGGTGGTTTCCAAATCTATACCCTTCCAAAGGTATGGTCTTATCAGAAGACCTTCTCTTTGAAAAGGGACCGCATTTCCACGAGCGCTATCGTGAGTTCTTTTGTTGGTGTCTGCGAGGTTCCCTTCCTGCCCTTGCAGAGCATATTCGTGAGCTCGCGCCAAGATACGAAAGGCTTACAGTGTATGTTGACCCCACTCGGGTCTCTCCTCAGTTTGGTTTTGATGCAGTGGCCCCATCGATCTGGCCCCAGTCTATTATCAGAGGGTGCTACAAGCGTTTGCTGACAAAGGAGTGCAAGACGGTCCTCATGAGCAATCTTCCCTTTGAGCAGCCTGCGGGAACTCGCAAGGGTGGTTGTTCCCAGAACTGGATCGCATACTGGGTTGCCCAGCAAACGAGGATTGAGACGGAGGCGGCGGCGCAGCCAGGAAAGGCCCCCTTGATCAAGAGAAACTCTTTTCCGTTTCGCCCCAATTGCAGTTTGAGCGAGTCTGAGTATGGTTGCTACTCGCTGTGGGACCGCGAGAATCATTTGTGCCCCGATTTCATTCTGAAGGAGCAAGTCGGCGCAATCAAGAAGGGTGACGCGCAGGTCATCAAATATAGCAAGGCGTTTGCTGAGGTAAGCAATTTCCTTATGTGCTTTAAGCTTTTTGATTTCCTTGCGCTGATGCTTTTCGTTCTGTATTGTTCAGTGTCATGTGCGGAGGTTCGCAGCTGGTGATCGCTCCAAATCGCTGGTGGACACCATTGTTGCCACTAGAAGGAAGGGGGAGTCGTACCGGCTAGCATGGAGGATGGATGCCGAGGTCGAAACAAAAGTTCGCGGAGTCATGAACACTTTTGCTGACTCGCTGATAGACAACCCTCCGGCTCCGTCTCCTCCTAGAGATGACCCGTCCCCTCCAGCGACTGCGGCGCCGAGAGTGAAGAGACCTAGGCAAAAGGGAATTACGATTTCTTCCCCTAGGAGTGCTCCAACTTCTCCCCCAGTGAGGTCCCTTTCCATCAAGGACAAAGGCAAGGGTCGTATGCCCAGCAAAGTGCGAAAAGATCTCGCAGTTGAGACTTTCGTTCCATTCAACCAAGAGGAGGAAGAGAGACAGGAGCCCCAGGCAAGTGATGAAGAAGAAGCAGCAGTTGTGATGTGCGAGGAAGAATCAGGAGGTACTTCCGTCGCATCTCCTTGCCCTTTATCTTGACTTCTTTGTAGTTCTTTTCTTTGAACCAAATATGTATTCGCAGATGATGATGATGAAGCCGTCGGTGGCCTTGTGGCCAAGAGGCAAAAGAGAGATGCCCATTCTGGCATTTCAAATGATCCTATAAGCGAGGATGTTCTTGCTGAATCCCGGAAGACAGCCGCGGAGGCTGCTGAAAGAAGAAGGCAGCGGGAGGAAGAGGAGCTCGAGCGTGTGAAACAGCGGAGCCTCGAGGAGCAGCATGTTGACGACTTAGTGCGTCCAGTTGGCGAGGAAGACGAGCTTCCCGAAGAAGTGGCTCCTCATGTGGAGGAGGAAGATGAGGTTCCTGGAGAGGATGCAGCAGAGCTAGAGCAAGTCCAAGCGGACTTCGCAGAGATCGCAGGTGGCGATAAAGGTGAGATCTTCAATCTCGCAGTTACTTATAGAGATGTAATTGTGGGTGCGTTAAAGCACGGTGTGTCAAAGCCTGACATTCGCCGTTGGTTGGTAAGCAAATGCGGAGAACCCTCAGGTAATTATTTTGAGTGATATGCGCATACTAGGCTGTAGCCACTTGAGGCAAAATCATGACTGGTTTACTCGCATCCCAGGTCACGCTTCTCTTAAAGATTTGCTTAGTGAGGATACACTGATAGGGCACGGTTCCACGTCCCTAGTGTATGATGAGGATACCTCAATCCCACCTTCGCGTGGAGGTGCTTATTCTTAGCTTTAGTAAAGATAGCGAAATAACTTATAACACAAGTTACCTCACATTATCGCATTTGGCATCGCAGGTCATGCTGAGGAACCTGAGCTGGAGCAGAGAAGTCAGCCTTCTGCATCCCATGTTCCAATCTCGAGCTCCCATACCGAGAAGCCCGTCGCAGCCGCTGGACACGCAAGTGAGCATCTCGAGGATGTCATCGAACTCTCTGATGATGTCGAAGCTGATGCTGTGCCGATGGACGAAGGTGTCCGTACCGGTGGTGAGGAAGAAAGGACAAGTGATGCTAACATTTTCGCATCTGGGAGTGTCCTCCGCCCAGCGACTTCGGCTGTCCCTTCGCCTCCGGCGATGACTGAGCCAGAAGCACCTATTCCTGCGTGGAGCATTTGGGGCTCGCAGGTTGGGAATGTAGTCGCAGCTGGTGCGGCCTACACTCTTCCTCCTGACTATGAGAGGTTGGAGCTCGCAGCTGATAGGAGAGCTATGGAGCGAGGGAAGTCTTCGAACAACCCAGTGGCCCGCATCCCTTCTCTTCATGAAATTCTGGAAGGCACTGGTAAGTAAAGATTTACCGTTCGCACGTCGCATTATTTGCTTGCGAGTTCTGACATTATAACCATTTTTGATGTCTCAGGTTTGAAGCAAACCGATGTAGACTGGGTGGTTCGAATGCGTCTCAGATACCCCCGATCGTTTGTGAGATCTCTGGAGATCGGACCTTTTGACAGGAGGCTATTCCTTACTGAAGCCATCTGGATACTGGAGCAGCTGTCTGCGGCTACACCTGCGACCATTTCGGCCCAGAGTGCTGAATTGCTGTGTGGCATGTGCCAAAATCTCCTGTTCAAAGTCCAAGGCAGACTTGGTTTCAAATTCCTCAAGGACAGAGTTACACTGATTCGCGCAGCTGTAACTTTGAATCTCGGTCACCAGAATCTCGCAGCTGAGATGCAGAAGGTGGAGCAGCAAAAGCAAAAGGTTGATGAAGCTTTGAAGCTGTATCATGAAATGAATGCCAAGTGCGAGCAACTGAAGCAAGAAGTGAAACAAGTGGAGAAGCTGAGCGAGCAGTTCGAGCCCCAAGACTCCTTGATCAAGAATTTGTTTTGACTTTTCAAATTTTGAAAAGAAAACAGAAAAATGGCTGAAACATTAATGTAATGTTTTGAAACATTAATGTAATATTGCTAGGGTTTCTCCCCCCTTTTTTTTTTAACAACAAACAATGAGTTTGCCCGTTTAGCCCTTTTCGGGATTTGATTGGACATTCCTGTGCATATCCAATTATGACATCAGCAACTGATTTTCTGCTTGATTTTCGCGCTAATTTCTCGGCAGATAAGCACGCTTCCGTTGGGAAGTCCATCCGAATCATGACTATCCGTCATTTATTAGGATACGCAACTGAATCGTCGTAGCCTTTAGTAGGGTAATTGATCGTTACCGCTTTTCAAGGCGTAAGTGATTGAACTTACCCTCTTTTTGAATTTTGCTGACTCATCTTAGGCTACCGAAGAGTCTCCACAGGGCCTATATAAACCCTGTCTTTGCCATTTGGGTTCTTCATCCCAAACATGTGCTTTGCCGTGAGTCCTTACGACTGCTGGCTTCAACGCTTGTTTTTCGTTGATTCATGGCAACTTCAAGTTTTGAATCCTGAGTTTGCGCTTTGTGCTATAGAAATAGTTTCCAAGATCCACTTTATGAGGCTTATTGCTGTTTATAACCATCATAAAGAGGATGCAGATAATACCTCATGTGTGTTCGAAGAAATTTCTTCGTGTATTATGTGTGCAGGTCATGTTTCCGGCCGCCTCGTGGCGAGGTGCAGCGCCGAAGTGACCGTGCTACCGTCTCGTAATGACCGGCGGAATTCTTCTTCAGCATCTCCGAAGAAGAATCCGTTGCCCTCACATTTGTGAGGTCGGGGTGCTCGTCAATGCCCTTGTCCAACATGACAAGGAATCCATCACCAGAGGAATGACTGCTTCGCCTGTTTTGCAGAGTAACATCTGTCGGCACAGGAAGCTCCTCCGGCGCCTATCTTGATTAGACAGAGGCTTTTGTCATTCCTTGGGGTCTTGGGCATATCGCATCTCCGATCTTGCTGCTAGGGATGTAGCGAATGACGAGTTGATCTCTTCGCGGCAACATCCCTTTTGCTATAGATCTTTGGCCGCAGATCTGCGTGCTGCACTGCCGGTGTTAAGACCGGTGGATTCTCTCTTTTCTTAGCCGAGAGTTCCCCAGTGCATCTCTGGCTTACCAGCCATTTTCGAATGTATTGTAAGCCATGTTGGCTGCGTAGTTAGATTCGAGCTTTTCGCTTGTAAGCTGTTATCTAGACAGATAAATTATAAGTCATTTGACTCATAATGATATATAGCCTTTGTATTATCTGCTCTCTTTGCAACAAAATACAATTTCGCATGCGTTTCGGCTTGTTTTGCCTTGCATAATGCCATGTAATGATTTCACATATGCGACGTCAATGCGCAGATGTTTCGCTAGATCATTCGAGATCGTAATTTCGCAGCTGTGCCATCTTGACGGATGGGCTTGCAGGTGGTCGTTGTAAATCGTATGAGATCACGTTCACAACTTTGCTATCGTAACAGATAGTTTTTTAACAGATCAATTAAGATCTTTGAGCGGTGCGAATTGCTATCATAGAAGATAGGCTTTATTAGAGAATTGCTTGAGATAGTTTCTCGCATGAATTGCTATCGCAGCAGATAGACCTTTAGAAGGTCTAGCAAGATGGTTCTGCAGTTACGTTGCCATCGTAACAGACGGGCTTGGGTGATCAACTAAAATCACTTTGCGTATAAATTGCTATCGTAACAGATAGGCTTGAGAAGATCATATAAGATCGCATTTGTGTAAACCGCTATCGTGAGAGATAGGATTTTGATGATCGATTGAGATCGGCTTAAAAAAAGATCATATAAGATCGCACTTGCGTAAACCGCTATCGTGAGAGATAGGATTTTGATAATCGATTGAGATCGTTTTTGTATTTTGCTGCTATCGTAGGAGATAGGCTTTGGATGATCACTTAAGATCGCATTTGCATTGGCTGCCATCGTAAGGGATGGGCTTTAGATGATCAATTAAGATCATATTTACGTTGACTGCTATCGTGGGAGATAGGCTTTGGATGATCACTTAAGATCGCATTTGCATTGGCTGCCATCGTAAGGGATGGGCTTTAGATGATCAATTAAGATCGTATTTATGTTGACTGCTATCGTGAGAGATAGGCTTTGGATGATCACTTAAGATCGCATTTGCATTGGCTGCCATCGTAAGGGATTGGCTTTAGATGATCAATTAAGATCGCGTTTGCTATCGTAAGAGATAGGCTTTGATGATCAATTAAGATCGCGTTTGCGTTCGCTGCTATCGTAAGAGATAGGCTTTGATGATCGATTAGGATCACGTTTGCGTTTGCTGCTATCGTGAGAGATAGGCTTTGATGATCAATTAAGATCGCGCTTGTATTTGCTGCTATCGTAAGAGATAGGCTTTGATGATCAATTAAGATCGCGCTTGTATTTGCTGCTATCGCGAGAGATAGGCTTTGATGATCGATTAGGATCACGTTTGCGTTTGCTGCTATCGTGAGAGATAGGCTTTGATGATCAATTAAGATCGCATTTGCTATCGTAAGAGATAGGCTTTGATGATCAATTAAGATCGTATTTGTATTTGCTGATATTGCAGCGAATAAATCATTGTTAACAGCAATAACAAATAAAATAGAGCGATATAAACAGCTAGAAATATGAACTTCTCATTTGGGAGAATTCTTTTATTATAGCATTCTCATATGGGAGAGATAGGATTACAATCCTCTCATATGGGAGAGGAGATTGCGAATATCATAGCCACATGAGACATTAAGCAACGTTATCATAAAACGTATGAAATAAGAGAAGTCAAGGATAGTACTTCTTGATCCAGCGCATGTTGACTGAGCTTGGAGTTGAGGTTGTGACGTGCAACCTTCGTATGCTGCAGTAGCCGCTATCGAAGACTTCTGTGACTTCGAAGGGTCCTTCCCAATTAGCTGCGAACTTTGGGTGAGTTGCTTCTCGCATGCAGTGGTCAGATGCGCGCAAGACCAGGTCGCCAACTGCGAAATCCCGTCGCTGGACTGTCTTGTTATAGGCGCGAGCGATTCTTTCCTGGTACCGCTTGTTAGTCCTTTTGGCTTGTTCTCGCTTTTCTTCCAGCAGGACTAAATCATGATCGCGTTGATTTTCATAGAGTGCATGGAAGGCCAGCCTTGCCGAATTGACTCTGACCTCCGCAGGTACTACAGCTTCGGCCCCATAACATAGTAGAAATGGCGAGGCCCCTGTAGGTGTCCTTGGAGAAGTTCTGTAGGCCCACAGAGCTATGTTAAGGGAGTCGGCCCACTTCTTGTGGTCATCTGCGACCATCTTGCTCAGAATTCTCAACAGCGTTTTGTTAGTCGCTTCGGCTTGTCCGTTTCCCTTTGGATAATAGGGGGTGGAGCATATCTGCCTGATATTGTACTCCGCGAGTTTCGTAGCTACCTGGCGATTAACAAAAGGAGTACCGTTATCTGAAAGAATGGTATTTGGGATTCCGAACCTGCATACGATGTTTTCCTGGATGAAGTTAACCACAGCCAGCGCGTTTGCCGTCTTTAGTGGTATTGCTTCCACCCATTTGGTGAACAGCTCGGTTGCGGTGAGAATGAAATGGTTCCCATGTGACGTTGGTCGGATGGGGCCGATGAAGTCCAAAGCCCATGTGTGGAATGGCCATGGCGTCCCTAATGCATGTAGATCCACGGCGGGAGCGTGCACTAGGTTCCCTTTGAATTGGCATTCTTGGCAGCGTCGCACCTTGGTGCGGCAATCGACTTCCATCGTGGGCCAGAAGTATCCGATTGAGAGGAGTTGTCTGCATAATTTCGCACCTCCCTGGTGTTCCACCTGATGAGAAAGGTCCATGACTTCTTGTGCTTCCCTGCCGTCTAGGCATCGCAGCAAGTTGCCCTCGTGACCTCTTCGCCAAAGCAGGTTTTCCTGAACCACATATCGAGACGCTTTCCTCTTCAATTTGTCGGCTTCTTTTCTCGATTCGGGTACGGTGCCCTGGGTAAGGAATTCAAACAATGGCTTCCTCCAATCTGTGTCGTCATCGGTTAGAGCGACGAGTAGAGAATCTTTGATTAGTGCGCAACTTTCGCACTTCCCTTGTATCAGGGCTGCAGCTGTTGACATGCCTGGCCAATGAATGCCATATCTCTGAGCTTTCCTGTAGATTGACACCTCGCTTTCTCCGCAAGCGTGTTGGTGAATCTTTTCTAACAGCTGTTGTCCCTCTTGCTCGGAGACACATCGCATGAGTATTCCTCCAGGACCCTTGTAGTAAAGGGTGTTGTCGTGGATGCAGTATCCTTTCGTGAGTACCCAGCTTTCGCTGCTGGTGCCTTTCGCAATAGCTTGCAGGATTGCTTTTCGCCAGTCTGCGTCATCCATGTGTTCATCGTCGCACGCATCTTCTGTTAATGCCGACGATGTTCGCACTTCGATGGAAATCCTTGCGGGGCATTTGTCTATGCTGACCTTAGATCCCAGAGTTGCTAAGGCGTCTGCATGCCTGTTGTCCGCTCGGGGCTTGTGCTCGTATTTCACGTCGCAGAATTGCTGCATCAGCTTTTGCACTAGGGTGCGGTATGGCAGGAGGTTGATCTCCTTTAAACCATATTCGCCCGAGGCCTGCTTAACAATCATTTTGGAATCTCCCATGACTGTTAAGTTGCTCACTTCCAAAGCTTTCGCCGCACGGAGCCCCGCGATCAGAGCCTCGTATTCCGCCTCGTTGTTCGTGACTGCGAAGTTGAGTTTTGCGGACATCTGTATGACTTCCCCGTCCGGCTTTGTCAAGACTATCCCAATGCCTCCGCCTTTTCTGGTTGACGAACCGTCGAAGTGGAGGGTCCAATAGGGCACGTCGATCGCGTAGATTTCAGGGCCTTCGAGCTCTTCCTCGATCACAGGTTCGTGACTGTTGTCGGGAAACTGTGCCAACAGATCTGCTACCGCCTGCGACTTGATCGCTCTTGGTTTCACGCATGTGATATCGTATTGAGAGATGGTTATGTACCATTTCGCCAATCTCCCGCCCGGAGTAGTGTGAGTTAGCAGGTATCTTATGGGGTCGCTTTTGGTGACCACCACTACTTTGTGCGATGCAAAATAGTGTCTCAACTTCTCTATTACGAAGAATAAAGCAAGGCAATGACGTTCGATGTCTGTGTACCTTGATTCAGCAGGCTGCACAATGCGAGAGATGTAATAGATGGGCCTCTCTTGGCCTTCATACACCTGAGCCAAGAGTGCTCCTATAGATTTCCTTGTCGATGTAAGGTATAGCAGAAGCGGTGACCCCAGTTGAGGCGCGATCATTATCTTTGGGGATGTGAGTAACTCCTTTAGCTTTTCGAATGCGGCTTCGTGATCAGGAGCCCAGTTGTACGCGGCGTCCTTCTTGAGAAGAGTGCTGAAGCAGCATGTGATTTCGGCGATTGCTGGGATGAATCTCCGCAGATATGACAATTTTCCCAAGAATGTTTTCAAGGTACTTTGGTCGTGAGGTGGCGTCATGCTGGTGATGGCTGACACTTTCGCAGGGTCAGGCTCGATCCCTTGGCGATGGACTACGCATCCCAAAAACTTCCCCGAAGTCACGCCGAATGCGCATTTCATGGGGTTCATTTTCAGTTGAAAGCTCCTGCATCTGTTGAACACCTTTCGCAGGTCTGCAAGGTGATCTGCTTCATGCTTGGATTTGACTACCAAGTCATCCACATAGAATTCCACTTCTTTGTGCATCATGTCGTGGAATAGAGCCATCATGGCCCGCTGATAGGTTGCGCCTGCGTTCTTAAGACCGAATGGCATTACCGTATAGTTGAATACCCCCACGGGAGTGATGAATGCAGTTTTCCTTGCATCTTCGGGATCCATCTTGATTTGATTGTACCCGCTGAAGCCGTCCATGAAACTGAACATGCGATGGCCTGCCGTTGAATCAATGAGCAAATCGATGTTAGGCAGTGGGAAATCGTCCTTAGGGCAGAAGCGATTAAGATCTCGGAAGTCCACGCAGATGCGGAGCTGTCCGTTCTTCTTCACCACCGGCACGATGTTGGCCAACCATGTGGGATGGTGATTTGGCTCTATGAACTTGGCGTTTAGGAGTTTAACAATCTCCTGCTTGATCTTCACGTTGAGCTCTGGCCTGAAGCTTCTGGTGCTTTGCTTGACCGGTTTAGACCCTGGGATGATGTCTAAACGGTGCATGGTGATGCTCGTGTCCAGACCTGGCATCTCATCATATTCCCATGCGAACACGTCCTTGTATTCAGTTAGGAGCCGCAGCAGTCCTTGTTCCTCTTTGCTTGTGAGGTCCGCACTCAGGAAGACTGGCCTTTTCTTTTCCTCGTTCGGGCTGAGGAACACTTCTTTTAGCTCTTGCTTTTGTGGTCTTGGCCTGTCTTCCATGCATTCGGGCGCTTCTTTGAGTTTCTCGTCCGGAGTGCCCTGTGTTGGCTCTTCCGTCAGCGCAACTTGCTCGATTTGATTGTTTTGCCCAGGGACACCCCCATGCCCGTGTGAGGACGTCCCCGCGCACCTTCATATGCGATAGCATTTCTTCCCGTTGGCGTAGAAGCTCTCTATCTCCTTACCCTCGGGGTCATGCTTTGCGATCCTCTTCAGAGTGTACACATTCTTCCGATGATATGCGATGCGCGGCGCCTCTTCGTGTGTAGGCGGCTTTTCCTTGGCATCTCCCCTTGTCACCATCACGCCTGCAGGTGACTGGTCCTTGATGTCCTCCCAGAGAGGTAAGGGAGTAGGGTTGAATGGTCCGGGTGTTTTCTCGTCCGCCATCTCGGTGAACCACACCGCCTCGCTGAGATGTGCTTCGTCCAAGTTGAACGGGTTAGTTGAGGCCGGTATCTCGACAATCCTGTCGTTCCAGATAGCTTTCATCACCTGGTGAGCCGTCGAAGGGATTGCGTCAAAGCGATGAATCCAGGCCCGACCTATGATCATGTGATATGTGGTGTTCGCGTCTATGACATAGAACTTCGCCGAGCACTTGATTTTGCCGATCTGAACGCCCAGGCGGATCCATCCGATCGTCATTCTAGAATCGCTTCCGAATCCCACCAGCGGGGATGGACGCTTGACTACCTTGTGCTCGGGGATCCCTGCTAGCTTCAGTGTGTGGAGTGGAACAACATTGACCGCTGCTCCTCCATCGACGAATGCTCGCTTGAATTCGACGCCGTTGATGATGGCGGTCACGTACAGGGGCCTCTGGTGGCTCGCATCTGTCTTCTTGTCGCTGGCAGAAAAGGTCATAATCTTTTCTGTGAAACGGGACGCCCTGAAGACTTTCCCGTTGGAGACCACGAGGTCCTCCTCGTAGTCCTCTGCTACCCTTAAGATTGCTTTTGTCATGTCCGCTCGACATTTTTCGGAGAAGTTCATCTCGTTGAAGAATTTGTCGAAGCCGTGCGACCCTTTCATGCGGTCGGCACGCTCATCTTCCGTGTCCATGCTGTAGTCTTCATCTTCATGGACTTCAGCAATGATGGGCAGACCATCTTCTGCGACTTCTTCCAAGTCCACTATCGAGATCATGGCGACCTCTTTGCCCTTTGAGCCCGAATCTGTATGGGCAGGCAGCGGGTTGTTGCGCACATCCTTCCGGTGGTCGCTGACGATGAGTTCGCCGTTCTTCTCTTCTGATCGAACGCGAATCTGAGCTTCTTGCACTCGGCTGTGGGGTGCATGACCTTGCCGTGGTATTCGCACCACTTAGGGTCCCTCGTCATCTCCTTGGAGGGTGCTTTCTCGAGCGGTGGCAGGACGCCGTCCTTACGCCACTGTCTGCAGAGATCGCTCGCTTCCTCCACCGAGCATGGCAGAGGTGGTGCATCGAAGTTTGCAACCTTTGCTTGCTTCTGGGGCGAAACTGTGTTGACCTCAGCTTCGCGTCCCCGCTTGTAGCCAAATCTGCCGATCTTGTAGGTGGTGCCGCTCGCAGGTCGTTCTGGAGCGCTCTTCTTTCTCTGTCTCTCGACAATGGGCTCGATGTTCATCGTGCATTCGATGAGCTTTGAAAACGTTGGTGTTTGTAAATTGATCAGCATGCTTTTGTATTCATCTCGCATGCACTGCAGGCATATCTCTACGAGCCGGCTTTCGAGCATTGGATCCTTGCACTCCAAGGACTTCGCTCTGAATTTCTTGATGAAAGTGATTCCATCTTCCTCGCGTTTCTGATACATCCGCGAGAGATGGATCATCGTCACCTTTTCTTCCATCTGGAAGAACTTGGTGTAGAACTTCTGGACCATGTCGTCCCAAGTTTTCACAGATCCGGCCTCCAATGTTCGGTACCATTTGTATGCTACATTCCCAAGAGTTTTTGGGAATTCTCGCATCAGCAGCTTGGGATCAGCTCCGTATGGACCCATGACATCGATGAAACGCATGACATGCTCATGAGCGTTTCCATTGACGTCCTCGAACTTGTCCCATTTGGGAGCCTTGTACCCCGCCGGGTTAGGCATGAGATAGATCTCTCGTGGGATGGGTGGATCGTTGTCTAGCTTCGGGATGATGGTATCCGCGAACGACTGATGAGCCAAGATGGAGTCCACGCGCTTCTGCAAAGACGTCATGCATTCTGGAATGCTTCCCTCGGTAGTTGGCGGAGGGGTTGCCGTAGGCGGTGGCGACACATATGCCGCCGGAGGATTGGGAGTGTATTGACTACCCGCGTTTCCCCAGATTGTCGCTGGTGGAGGCAGAGTGTACTGCAGAGCTGGGTTGGACGCCAAAGCCGGGGGCTGAGAGGCGTGAGCAGCAGGGGGCAGCATTTGTGCCGTTGACCCTTGGACCGAAGGCAGCTGCGTGGCCGACGGTGGAGTTTGCAGATGAGGGTTGGGAGGCGTGGCCGACACTCCCAATCCTGGAGCGGTAGGGGTTCCTCCTCCCTGAGGGATAGCGGTGGCAGGTGGAGGATTTGGCGCAAGAGTGCCCAGAACGGCCAAGATCCGTTCTAACTGCGCGGATTGAGACTTGAGAGCTTTTGCCTGACTTTGGACAGTGGCGTCCAAAGACTCTAAAGTTGGCGCCTCGCCGGGAGTCGTCGGAGTACGGCGAGCCTCGTCTCCCGAGGGAGTTTCGGTGGAAGGAGATCGGTTGCTGACATCGTCCTCCTGAGACATGGTTGCTTTTGCTGATAAGTTTCACGTCGGGTTCACCAAAAATGTGCACAAGAGATTCCGGCAGGGAGACCTCCGTGTACACCGTACGTAGTGGATCAGGGATCGCACAGGAAGAATAGGGGTGTGTGTAGGGAGAGAGTAAGTCAGTAGCAATGTCTGAGAGAGAGACAGAGGTTTGGCAGAGCTTCCGCGTATGGCAGTGTGTCCCCCTTTGTATGGAAAGGTTAACGATATATATATACTGGAGAACATGACCGTTGTAGTGTGGTTAATGCGCCCATTAATGGCGGCTTAATTAGCTTAACCATAACGGCACGTTCGTCCGAGTATATAGGAACCGTTAGAGCACGTGGTGCGCGAGTACCGGAACCGTTACGAGGTTGACCGGGTTTGACCGGATTGACCGGGTTTATGGAGCTCGTGCCATAAATCTCTCAAAACAGTTACTAAAGGTCGCGCGCGGGCTTGGCTCGCACGCGACAGGGCTTACTCTAGCCTCCAAACCACAAAGTCCCTACAAGTCCCGTGCAGTGGTATGCGAGGGCTCTGTCTCGCAGCCCCCACATGGATCAGCTCGGCTGGTGATCCTGTGTGTGTGGAGCACAATATGGTGTGCTGGATGGTTGCCACGTGGCCTAGATCTGCCATGTCATAAAGCAGTATCTACACCCGTCTCGGTCAAATCCTGCTCCGAGCATTTTCTGCACGTTTCCCGAGGCAAATCCGATTCTGTCTCGGCACACATCCCAATTCACTTCCCGAACCTGTTCCTGTAAAGACAACATGAACAAACCCGCGATCATATCTCGAAATGCGCAAAATAAGCATAAATTCATGAAGAGCTTATAAACATCTCGTTCTAATTTCCTAGGCTTTTAGAGGGTGAATTCTAGCTAAAACACGATTTTCCGACACAATGGCACGTCAAATCAGGCTAAAAGATAACCTCTATTTGGGCATTATCAGTATACTAGATGCACCCGATTGGCTCTAGTGCAAGTGGGAGACTGCTTGAGTTGATGCCCTAGAGACAATCTTATTTTAGTTGAACAATGTTTTGGATAGAGCATTAATTTATTATTTATGGATATATTTAATATAAGGAAGTCCTTAGATTACAATTGTAGTTTATCTTAAATATCCCTAGCCAAGTATATTGATTAATATGACAATCACTATGCATAGAGACTAGTATGTGGGTAGATTGATATGAAGATATCAAGTCTAATACATGGGTATGCATTAGGAGTAGTGACATACTTGATTAACCCACCACGAGAAAGCTACATAAATTATGTGAATGTCACAAGTTCTTCGCTAAGTGACAATGGTGTTGTAGTCTTCATAATTGAAGTCACTAGATACTCTAGTTGTAAAATATCATGTTTTGATCTCGTCAAACGTTAAACCATATTTGGGTAACTATAAAGATGATAATCGGACATGATAGGAAGCAAGCTGAGAGATGGTGGTGATGTAGAGAGGAATTTTCCCTCCCACATAATGGGAGCGAATATCCATGGGCAACTCGAGGGGTAGTGCTTACGGAATGTTTGACCAGACTCAGATAAATCAATATGAGATATTGATGTTATCTGTATAGATAAGCCTATTCCCAGGATTGAGAAACTGTGGATTGGATATACGAGTGCGACATTTGTGTCTCGTGTTCAGTCCGGATATAGAGACAAAGGGACAATACTACACGGTAACATTGGAGACAAGGTTTTTCAGATCACTGACTATTTCTATTAGTTGGGTAGTATTGATGTGTTGCTAGACACCACTCAATGTTTTAATTGTTAATACCAACTTAATAGAAACATGCAGGGTCACACACCAAAAGATTAAACTGGATATAGATGTTAATTAGTAAGACTAATTAACAATTATATGGATCAAGGATCAAAACGCAACCACATGCGAAGTTAGTTGGACTAAGTTGCAAAGTGGACTGATCCGTGTATGGACATGACTAGTACTGGGACAAGTTTGTAATCAATAAGGAGTTATTGACTATAAAAGGGGAGTCCTAGCTCTATTATTTCATAAGAGTTGTCATTGAGTGAAATAACATAGCTAAGAGAGAGACCCAAAGAGGAGCTGTCCGTTTTGCGTGATTGTTTGATCCCTTCTTTGACGTAGCTAGCACAAGGCGTGAAGGAGATCCCAATTCTCAGTCCCAAGGCGTGAATACCGTAGAGACGAGGACGCTATTATTTGTTGTGATTACACAAACTTACAAGGTACATAATATATCATTTATCACAATATGATAGCTTAACCTGCGATTCATGGAGGAATTTGGTCAGAAAAGTTATAATTGTATCGCCGCTGTGCATCCTGCATAAAAACCCTACAAATTTAGTTGGTGAAGTCATTGAGAAATGAAGGAAATAATGTTTTAAAATATAGATGCACAAGAATTGTCTCTCGTATCAGCAGAAGAAGTTTTACATTAATGAAATGTTTTCTTGTGAAAAAAGCCCTTAAGACTGACAGTATAACATTTTTGAGATGCCAATAATTTTTGAGAAAGAATTACAGGTAAAATACCATCTCTTATTCATTGACGCGGTGGTATTTCGGTCTAATGGAGTAGTGATGACATCTAAAACACTTTACATAGTGCGTAAGAGACAGTGGGGTACCTACATGCTTAATATTAGGTTACGACGTAGATAGGTCTATTAGTTAGCTTAAGAAGATCATTCGGTTGTGTTTATCCGTTTTGTTATTGGAAGTTGGAGCACCTTCGGTGATTGGAAAATATTTTGTCTTAAATGTGTTAGTATTTATTTATCATCTCTATAGTTTCACTCCTTCTCCTCTTTTCATCTGTGTAGCAGCTACTGGTAGCTCCCCTCTCTCTGGCCTCCCTCATGGATTCAAATCTTCTTCAACCACGGAACATGATCACCTTGATCAAAGAAGACACATAATACATGCAGATGCTGAACATAAATAATCTTAGGGATTCTAGAAATACACCCTTGTGACAAAAATGCTAGATGAAATGATGATCTCCTATTTGGCCATGCAACAAGATATCTTCAACCGACGGAAAACTCTGGCTCAGTTATATACGGAAAATAATACATGCACTTTCAAAATGATTATGATATGCAAACAATATAAGGAGAAAATCATCGACATCAGAGGCAATACATTGCTAGTAGAGAAAAGGGAAGAGAAAAACTTTGCACTTTCAGTTAGCAATCAATTCCAGACCATGGATGTCTAGATTATGATACCTAGAATTCCAATGGACAATTATTACAAGCAAAATGCAGAGGATTTGGGTAAGCTGGCATGTACACTGCTGGATGTTGATTGGTCCTTCTACAGAACAAAGAAGGTGACATAATTTCGGGTCGAAGTTAGAATCAACAATAATGAACCGTTGGTTCCAAGTGATTTTTTGAAGTTACTTGATGATCCACCAAAATGGGTGTACTTCAGGTATGAAAATGTTTTAATGTGTGTTATAAGAGTGGGTGCATGGGTGACAAAGCCAAGCATTGTCAAATGCATAATTAGAGTTCTACAAGATTTTGAGAGCAAAATTTTGCATTTATATATTTTACCAATCTACTGTACCTTATCACAGCGGGCATGCAACAACCCGCGTTATCCGGCTCGGGACGAGACCGGGAGGGCGATGCTTAATAGAATTGGCGGAGATCAAAAATAATAAAATCCACAACACATATTTATAACATTAAACAACTATATTAAACTTTAAGTCTTACACACTTGTTGGTTACTATTACACAGTAATTACCTAACATTTCTATATCAACTAATGGTAGCGTTCATATTCTAAGTGAGTCTCGCGCCCCTTCTATTCTATAATTCCCCAGCTCCTAAACCTGCGGTGGGAAGGAAAACAAGAATCGCAGTTTTCGAAAGTCAGCAATAAATACTGAGTGAGAAACACCTTAGCATGTAAAGCAAAAAAGATGAACTATGTTGGATCACGAGTTAAATAAGATAATAGTAACAGAGTATGAATAAATATTATCAGAGTACACAACGGTATAAATAAGTGCTAATAAGAAACATTCAGATAATCATCAAATTTCTAATTAATTATTTCACAAGTTTCCTTGACCACCCAAAACACAAGTATAATTAACGGTTTCCCAATATAGAGTCAAAGAAGCTAGATTATTATGCACAGTACCGGAGATAGTAACGGTCAACGAAGGACCTCCCAAATAGTAACGGTCAACAGAGGACCTCCCAAATAGTAACAGTCAACAAAGGACCTCCCAAATTGTAACGGTCAACAAACGACCTCCCAAATAGTAACGGTCAACAAAGGACCTCCCAAATAGTAACGGTCAACAAAGGACCTCCCAAATAGTAACATATTCCGGTACGTGCGACATTCCACTTTACGTTATTAACGAATTATTATTTTTCGTGTAACAGTTTCAAAGATATCTTTTCCAAACGTAACCAAAATCAAGTAAAGCATGTGAACCACAAAATACATTTTGAGACAAGACAAAAAATCATGTCACGACACGAAAGAATCTAGGCACACAAGGCTAAGCATGAAATCTCACAAGTACAGTTTGAGACAAGACATAAAATCATGTTTTGACACGAAGGAAGCAAGGCACACGAGGCTAAGCATGTAATCTCACAAGTACAGTTTGAGACAAGACATAAAATCATGTTTTGACACGAAGGAAGCAAGGCACACGAGGCTAAGCATGTAATCTCACCTTACACCGAGATAGCGATTCAAAATCTTCACGGGTAGTTGAAGTAGCCTATGTATACGAATCAGTCGCCTACAATTGACAAGTCTCTAGTCACAATGATGCTACTTCCAAATAAACTAATGCATGGATGTTTGTCTAGGTCGGGTACTAAGTCCATACCAAATTATCCTAATAAACCGGTTTCAAGTGGTATACTCACGTGCCGAATACAAGCTCAACATTAATATCATTCTTAAAGTCACTAATGCACATATAATGATGCTCACATATCAAAATAAGTCCAAGAAAACATTTGGAAGTTCAAAAATTCAAATTTTCTAAAACATTTGAAACTACAATTCTGGACCCTGACTTAAGAGCCACATATACCATATCAAAGCATCTCCTAAAATTGTGAAATTAATGTATGATGAACCTACTTGTGTCTACTTTCAGAAACACCAAGAAAATCATGCATAGCTATTATAAAACTCAAGTTACAAAAATAAAAAAAAACTGCTATGCAGAGAAGAGTTTGGCAAAAAGTTTCAACTTGACAAGGGGATTACTACAACTTGAAGAATAGCAATAAAGCTCATCTTCTCCAGAATGAATCCCCTATGTGTCTAGTTTCAACACAAGAAAGATTGGGTGCTATAAGTTACTGGAAATGAGAGTTTCAATAAAAAAGAAAAGATTGGTCCAGAAACAGATTTTCAGAAAACATGCAACTTAAAATGAGCATATCTCCCTAACCAAAATAGCTATGGAGTTGATTTTTTTCTCAAAATGACCCCCTATGAGTCTAGTTTTATAAAATGTAAGATTTGAAAATTTTACAGAAATAAAAATTGAAGTTATACTACGTTTTTGACAAACTGGTCAGATTGTAACAACATGCAATTTTACCAAGAACACTCAAAACATGATCAAATCAATTCTATGATACATGCAACTTGAGAAACATGTTTTTATACTCAAATACAACCAATTAGACATACAAAAAGATATCAAACAAGAATTTTGGGGAATCGTGTGAAGAATTTGAAAGAAAACAAGTTTAAAGTCTCCAATTCATGTTCTAGACACACATGCATTACAATCCAAGAAATCACCAACAAGACATGATGTTAAACCAAACATGCACAAGCTATAAAAGAGATTCACATCATTTATTTGAAGAATTAAGTGAGGGATTTGAGAAGTTCATGCTAAAAAGTAACAATTCAAGACCCAAAATACACATGCAAGCAAAGATCAAGTAATTTCCTATCATGAACATGAACTACCAACATGATGAGTGAAATAGATGAATAAAAGAAGAAGTTGATGCTTACATTAGAGCCTAGAGAGCTTGAATTCTTGAAGAATACGAAGAAAAGAACTCCCCAAAGGGTAGCTATGGCCTTGGACTCAAGTTTTTCATCATTTGGAAGGTGAAAAATGAAGTTTTGGGGTTGTTTTGTGAGGGTCAAACCCCAAATCCGGGAATGGAGTTTGATGAGAGAGAGGAGAGCTTCATTACGTGTTCTTGAGGAGAAAAGCATGTGAAAATTGAGAGAAATGGATAAAGAGTGATGGGGTTGATGGAGATGTAAAAAAATAAATGATGGAGATATGTAATGAGTGTCTCTTTCATATAATTATAAAATAGGTGTTTGACTTGGTTGAATGGAGGAGGATTGAAGTACAATTTAAAGTCTCCCAACAACATAGTTGTGGTAGAAATTAGAATAACAAGAAAAAGAGGGTTGACATAAAAATACTAGAAGTTGATGGTGAGTAAAAGATGACACAAATAAGAGGGGTAAAAATGCAATTTCCAGTTACCATCTAACACATAAAAATATAAATTTTACATTAAAATAAAATTACTAAATAACTCTAAGTAAATATTATGTCTTTAAAAAAAATGAACCTTTAGAAAACTAAAGAAAACAAGTCAAGAGTAAGTTTGAAATAAAATTATCATTTTTTTTTAAAGCTCTAGTATTTGTTTTACTGAAATTACAAAATAACATTTGGCGAAAATACGGGGTATTACATACTTCCCCCCTTAGAAAAAGCTTCGTCCTCGAAGCTTGGACGGGTCACTAAAGTCTCAATGGGGTTTCCTATAAAGTCTTTATCGTTATGCACGTACTAATATAATGAGTATTTCACAACGAATAAGCATACAATGCCAACAACCACATATGATGTCTCGTCGAGACACATAAAAACAAGATTCACATTTAGAAAGGACAACCATACGTCTGAAATAGTACTAGGGCACCAACACGAAATATGATTATATCAAATAACACAAAGCAATTCATCGTAGAAGAGGAAGTAAACTCCCGAAATACCCGACTTTCTGTATTTTATCTTGCCCTATGTTCATTTTAGGTTACCCTACAGGTTTAATCCCATAGTGGAAAGAACTGCTCTGATACCACCTGCAACAACCCGCGTTATCCGGCTCGGGACGAGACCGGGAGGGCGATGCTTAATAGAATTGGCGGAGATCAAAAACAATAAAATCCACAACACATATTTATAACATTAAACAACTATATTAAACTTTAAGTCTTACACACTTGCTGGTTACTATTACACAGTAATTACCTAACATTTCTATATCAACTAATGGTAGCGTTCATATTCTAAGTGAGTCTCGCGCCCCTTCTATTCTATAATTCCCCAGCTCCTAAACCTGCGGTGGGAAGGAAAACAAGAACCGCATTTTTCGAAAGTCAGCAATAAATACTGAGTGAGAAACACCTTAGCATGTAAAGCAGAAAAGATGAACTATGTTGGATCACGAGTTAAATAAGATAATAGTAACAGAGCATGAATAAATATTATCAGAGTACACAACGGTATAAATAAGTGCTAATAAGAAACATTCAGATAATCATCAAATTTCCAATTAATTATTTCACAAGTTTCATTGACCACCCAAAACACAAGTATAATTAACGGTTTCCCAATATAGAGTCAAAGAAGCTAGATTATTATGCACAGTACCGGAGATAGTAACGGTCAACGAAGGACCTCCCAAATAGTAACGGTCAACAGAGGACCTCCCAAATAGTAACGCTCAACAAAGGACCTCCCAAATTGTAACGCTCAACAAAGGACCTCCCATATAGTAACGGTCAACAAAGGACCTCCCAAATAGTAACGGTCAACAAAGGACCTCCCAAATAGTAACGGTCAACAAAGGACCTCCCAAATAGTAACATATTCCGGTACGTGCGACATTCCACTTTACGTTATTAACGAATTATTATTTTTCGTGTAACAGTTTCAAAGATATCTTTTCCAAACGTAACCAAAATCAAGTAAAGCATGTGAACCACAAAATACATTTTGACAAGACAAAAAATCATGTCACGACACGAAAGAATCTAGGCACAAAAGGCTAAGCATGAAATCTCACAAGTACAGTTTGAGACAAGACATAAAATCATGTTTTGACACGAAGGAAGCAAGGCACACGAGGCTAAGCATGTAATCTCACAAGTACAGTTTGAGACAAGACATAAAATCATGTTTTGACACGAAGGAAGCAAGGCACACGAGGCTAAGCATGTAATCTCACCTTACACCGAGATAGCGATTCAAAATCTTCACGGGTAGTTGAAGTAGCCTATGTATACGAATCAGTCGCCTACAATTGACAAGTCTCTAGTCACAATGATGCTACTTCCAAATAAACTAATGCATGGATGTTTGTCTAGGTCGGGTACTAAGTCCATACCAAATTATCCTAATAAACCGGTTTCAAGTGGTATACTCACGTGCCGAATACAAGCTCAACATTAATATCATTCTTAAAGTCACTAATGCACATATAATGATGCTCACATATCAAAATAAGTCCAAGAAAACATTTGGAAGTTCAAAAATTCAAATTTTCTAAAACATTTGAAACTACAATTCTGGACCCTGACTTAAGAGCCACATATACCATATCAAAGCATCTCCTAAAATTGTGAAATTAATGTATGATGAACCTACTTGTGTCTACTTTCAGAAACACCAAGAAAATCATGCATAGCTATTATAAAACTCAAGTTACAAAAATAAAAAAAAACTGCTATGCAGAGAAGAGTTTGGCAAAAAGTTTCAACTTGACAAGGGGATTACTACAACTTGAAGAATAGCAATAAAGCTCATCTTCTCCAGAATGAATCCCCTATGTGTCTAGTTTCAACACAAGAAAGATTGGGTGCTATAAGTTACTGGAAATGAGAGTTTCAATAAAAAAGAAAAGATTGGTCCAGAAACAGATTTTCAGAAAACATGCAACTTAAAATGAGCATATCTCCCTAACCAAAATAGCTATGGAGTTGATTTTTTTCTCAAAATGACCCCCTATGAGTCTAGTTTTATAAAATGTAAGATTTGAAAATTTTACAGAAACAAAAATTGAAGTTATACTACGTTTTTGACAAACTGGTCAGATTGTAACAACATGCAATTTTACCAAGAACACTCAAAACATGATCAAATCAATTCTATGATACATGCAACTTGAGAAACATGTTTTTATACTCAAATACAACCAATTAGACATACAAAAAGATATCAAACAAGAATTTTGGGGAATCGTGTGAAGAATTTGAAAGAAAACAAGTTTAAAGTCTCCAATTCATGTTCTAGACACACATGCATTACAATCCAAGAAATCACCAACAAGACATGATGTTAAACCAAACATGCACAAGCTATAAAAGAGATTCACATCATTTATTTGAAGAATTAAGTGAGGGATTTGAGAAGTTCATGCTAAAAAGTAACAATTCAAGACCCAAAATACACATGCAAGCAAAGATCAAGTAATTTCCTATCATGAACATGAACTACCAACATGATGAGTGAAATAGATGAATAAAAGAAGAAGTTGATGCTTACATTAGAGCCTAGAGAGCTTGAATTCTTGAAGAATACGAAGAAAAGAACTCCCCAAAGGGTAGCTATGGCCTTGAACTCAAGTTTTTCATCATTTGGAAGGTGAAAAATGAAGTTTTGGGGTTGTTTTGTGAGGGTCAAACCCCAAATCCGGGAATGGAGTTTGATGAGAGAGAGGAGAGCTTCATTACGTGTTCTTGAGGAGAAAAGCATGTGAAAATTGAGAGAAATGGATAAAGAGTGATGGGGTTGATGGAGATGTAAAAAAATAAATGATGGAGATATGTAATGAGTGTCTCTTTCATATAATTATAAAATAGGTGTTTGACTTGGTTGAATGGAGGAGGATTGAAGTACAATTTAAAGTCTCCCAACAACATAGTTGTGGTAGAAATTAGAATAACAAGAAAAAGAGGGTTGACATAAAAATACTAGAAGTTGATGGTGAGTAAAAGATGACACAAATAAGCGGGGTAAAAAGGCAATTTCCAATTACCATCTAGCACATAAAAATATAAATTTTACATTAAAATAAAATTACTAAATAACTCTAAGTAAATATTATGTCTTTAAAAAAAATGAACCTTTAGAAAACTAAAGAAAACAAGTCAAGAGTAAGTTTGAAATAAAATTATCATTTTTTTTTAAAGCTCAAGTATTTGTTTTACTGAAATTACAAAATATCATTTGGCGAAAATACGGGGTATTACATACTTCCCCCCTTAGAAAAAGCTTCGTCCTCGAAGCTTGGACGGGTCACTAAAGTCTCAATGGGGTTTCCTATAAAGTCTTTATCGTTATGCACGTACTTATATAATGAGTATTTCACAACGAATAAGCATACAATGCCAACAACCACATATGATGTCTCGTCGAGACACATAAAAACAAGATTCACATTTAGAAAGGACAACCATACGTCTGAAATAGTACTAGGGCACCAACACGAAATATGATTATATCAAATAACACAAAGCAATTCATCGTAGAAGAGGAAGTAAACTCCCGAAATACCCGGCTTTCTGTATTTTATCTTGCCCTATGTTCATTTTAGGTTACCCTACAGGTTTAATCCCATAGTGGAAAGAACTGCTCTGATACCACCTGCAACAACCCGCGTTATCCGGCTCGGGACGAGACCGGGAGGGCGATGCTTAATAGAATTGGCGGAGATCAAAAACAATAAAATCCACAACACATATTTATAACATTAAACAACTATATTAAACTTTAAGTCTTACACACTTGCTGGTTACTATTACACAGTAATTACCTAACATTTCTATATCAACTAATGGTAGCGTTCATATTCTAAGTGAGTCTCGCGCCCCTTCTATTCTATAATTCCCCAGCTCCTAAACCTGCGGTGGGAAGGAAAACAAGAACCGCATTTTTCGAAAGTCAGCAATAAATATTGAGTGAGAAACACCTTAGCATGTAAAGCAGAAAAGATGAACTATGTTGGATCACGAGTTAAATAAGATAATAGTAACAGAGTATGAATAAATATTATCAGAGTACACAACGGTATAAATAAGTGCTAATAAGAAACATTCAGATAATCATCAAATTTCCAATTAATTATTTCACAAGTTTCATTGACCACCCAAAACACAAGTATAATTAACGGTTTCCCAATATAGAGTCAAAGAAGCTAGATTATTATGCACAGTACCGGAGATAGTAACGGTCAACGAAGGACCTCCCAAATAGTAACGGTCAACAGAGGACCTCCCAAATAGTAACAGTCAACAAAGGACCTCCCAAATTGTAACGGTCAACAAAGGACCTCCCATATAGTAACGGTCAACAAAGGACCTCCCAAATAGTAACGGTCAACAAAGGACCTCCCAAATAGTAACGGTCAACAAAGGACCTCCCAAATAGTAACATATTCCGGTACGTGCGACATTCCACTTTACGTTATTAACGAATTATTATTTTTCGTGTAACAGTTTCAAAGATATCTTTTCCAAACGTAACCAAAATCAAGTAAAGCATGTGAACCACAAAATACATTTTGAGACAAGACAAAATATCATGTCACGACACGAAAGAATCTAGGCACACAAGGCTAAGCATTAAATCTCACAAGTACAGTTTGAGACAAGACATAAAATCATGTTTTGACACGAAGGAAGCAAGGCACACGAGGCTAAGCATGTAATCTCACAAGTACAGTTTGAGACAAGACATAAAATCATGTTTTGACACGAAGGAAGCAAGGCACACGAGGCTAAGCATGTAATCTCACCTTACACCGAGATAGCGATTCAAAATCTTCACGGGTAGTTGAAGTAGCCTATGTATACGAATCAGTCGCCTACAATTGACAAGTCTCTAGTCACAATGATGCTACTTCCAAATAAACTAATGCATGGATGTTTGTCTAGGTCGGGTACTAAGTCCATACCAAATTATCCTAATAAACCGGTTTCAAGTGGTATACTCACGTGCCGAATACAAGCTCAACATTAATATCATTCTTAAAGTCACTAATGCACATATAATGATGCTCACATATCAAAATAAGTCCAAGAAAACATTTGGAAGTTCAAAAATTCAAATTTTCTAAAACATTTGAAACTACAATTCTGGACCCTGACTTTAGAGCCACATATACCATATCAAAGCATCTCTTAAAATTGTGAAATTAATGTATGATGAACCTACTTGTGTCTACTTTCAGAAACACCAAGAAAATCATGCATAGCTATTATAAAACTCAAGTTACAAAAATAACAAAAACTGCTATGCAGAGAAGAGTTTGGCAAAAAGTTTCAACTTGACAAGGAGATTACTACAACTTGAAGAATAGCAATAAAGCTCATCTTCTCCAGAATGAATCCCCTATGTGTCTAGTTTCACCACAAGAAAGATTGGGTGCTATAAGTTACTGGAAATGAGGGTTTCAATAAAAATGAAAAGATTGGTCCAGAAACAGATTTTCAGAAAACATGCAACTTAAAATGAGCATATCTCCCTAACCAAAATAGCTATGGAGTTGATTTTTTTCTCAAAATGATCCCCTCTGAGTCTAGTTTTATAAAATGTAATATTTGAAAATTTTACAGAAACAAAAATTGAAGTTATACTACGTTTTTGACAAACTGGTCAGATTGTATCAACATGCAATTTTACCAAGAACACTCAAAACATGATCAAATCAATTCTATGATACATGCAACTTGAGAAACATGTTTTTATACTCAAATACAACCAATTAGACATACAAAAAGAGATCAAACAAGAATTTTGGGGAATCGTGAGAAGAATTTGAAAGAAAACAAGTTTAAAGTCTCCAATTCATGTTCTAGACACACATGCATTACAATCCAAGAAATCACCAACAAGACATGATGTTAAACCAAACATGCACAAGCTATAAAAGAGATTCGCATCATTGATTTGAAGAATTAAGTGAGGGATTTGAGAAGTTCATGCTAAAAAGTAACAATTCAAGACCCAAAATACACATGCAAGCAAAGATCAAGTAATTTCCTATCATGAACATGAACTACCAACATGATGAGTGAAATAGATGAATAAAAGAAGAAGTTGATGCTTACATTAGAGCCTAGAGAGCTTGAATTCTTGAAGAATACGAAGAAAAGAACTCCCCAAAGGGTAGCTATGGCCTTGGACTCAAGTTTTTCATCATTTGGAAGGTGAAAAATGAAGTTTTGGGGTTGTTTTGTGAGGGTCAAACCCCAAATCCGGGAATGGAGTTTGATGAGAGAGATGAGAGCTTCATTACGTGTTCTAGAGGAGAAAAGCATGTGAAAATTGAGAGAAATGGATAAAGAGTGATGGGGTTGATGGAGATGTAAAAAAACAAATGATGGAGATATGTAATGAGTGTCTCTTTCATATAATTATAAAATAGGTGTTTCACTTGGTTGAATGGAGGAGGAGTGAAGTACAATTTAAATTCTCCCAACAACATAGTTGTGGTAGAAATTAGAATAACAAGAAAAAGAGGGTTGACATAAAAATACTAGAAGTTGATGGTGAGTCAAAGATGACACAAATAAGAGGGGTAAAAATGCAATTTCCAATTACCATCTAGCACATAAAAATATAAATTTTACATTAAAATAAAATTACTAAATAACTCTAAGTAAATATTATGTCTTTAAAGAAAATGAACCTTTAGAAAACTAAAGAAAACAAGTCAAGAGAATGTTTGAAATAAAATTATCATTTTTTTTAAAGCTCAAGTATTTGTTTTACTGAAATTACAAAATAACATTTGGCGAAAATACGGGGTATTACATACTTCCCCCCTTAGAAAAAGCTTCGTCCTCGAAGCTTGGACGGGTCACTAAAGTATCAATGGGTTTCCTATAAAGTCTTTATCGTTATGCACGTACTAATATAATGAATATTTCACAACGAATAAGCATACAATGCCAACAACCACATATGATGTCTCGTCGAGATACATAAAAACAAGATTCACATTTAGAAAGGACAACCATACGTCTGAAATAGTACTAGGGCACCAACACGAAATATGATTATATCAAATAACACAAAGCAATTCATCGTAGAAGAGGAAGTAAACTCCCGAAATACCCGGCTTTCTGTATTTTATCTTGCCCTATATTCAGTTTAGGTTACCCTACAGGTTTAATCCCATAGTGGAAAGAACTGCTCTGATACCACCTGCAACAACCCGCGTTATCCGGCTCGGGACGAGACCGGGAGGGCGATGCTTAATAGAATTGGCGGAGATCAAAAACAATAAAATCCACAACACATATTTATAACATTAAACAACTATATTAAACTTTAAGTCTTACACACTTGTTGGATACTATTACACAGTAATTACCTAACATTTCTATATCAACTAATGGTAGCGTTCATATTCTAAGTGAGTCTAGCGCCCCTTCTATTCTATAATTCCCCAGCTCCTAAACCTGCGGTGGGAAGGAAAACAAGAACCGCAGTTTTCGAACTTGTTTTCGAAAGTCAGCAATAAATACTGAGTGAGAAACACCTTAGCATGTAAAGCAGAAAAGATGAACTATGTTGGATCACGAGTTAAATAAGATAATAGTAACAGAGTATGAATAAATATTATCAGAGTACACAACGGTATAAATAAGTGCTAATAAGAAACATTCAGATAATCATCAAATTTCCAATTAATTATTTCACAAGTTTCATTGACCACCCAAAACACAAGTATAATTAACGGTTTCCCAATATAGAGTCAAAGAAGCTAGATTATTATGCACAGTACCGGAGATAGTAACGGTCAACGAAGGACCTCCCAAATAGTAACGGTCAACAGAGGACCTCCCAAATAGTAACAGTCAACAAAGGACCTCCCAAATTGTAACGGTCAACAAAGGACCTCCCATATAGTAACGGTCAACAAAGGACCTCCCAAATAGTAACGGTCAACAAAGGACCTCCAAATAGTAACGGTCAACAAATGACCTCCCAAATAGTAACATATTCCGGTACGTGCGACATTCCACTTTACGTTATTAACGAATTATTATTTTTCGTGTAACAGTTTCAAAGATATCTTTTCCAAACGTAACCAAAATCAAGTAAAGCATGTGAACCACAAAATACATTTTGAGACAAGACAAAAAATCATGTCACGACACGAAAGAATCTAGGCACACAAGGCTAAGCATGAAATCTCACAAGTACAGTTTGAGACAAGACATAAAATCATGTTTTGACACGAAGGAAGCAAGGCACACGAGGCTAAGCATGTAATCTCACAAGTACAGTTTGAGACAAGACATAAAATCATGTTTTGACACGAAGGAAGCAAGGCACACGAGGCTAAGCATGTAATCTCACCTTACACCGAGATAGCGATTCAAAATCTTCACGGGTAGTTGAAGTAGCCTATGTATACGAATCAGTCGCCTACAATTGACAAGTCTCTAGTCACAATGATGCTACTTCCAAATAAACTAATGCATGGATGTTTGTCTAGGTCGGGTACTAAGTCCATACCAAATTATCCTAATAAACCGGTTTCAAGTGGTATACTCACGTGCCGAATACAAGCTCAACATTAATATCATTCTTAAAGTCACTAATGCACATATAATGATGCTCACATATCAAAATAAGTCCAAGAAAACATTTGGAAGTTCAAAAATTCAAATTTTCTAAAACATTTGAAACTACAATTCTGGACCCTGACGTTAGAGCCACATATACCATATCAAAGCATCTCTTAAAATTGTGAAATTAATGTATGATGAACCTACTTGTGTCTACTTTCAGAAACACCAAGAAAATCATGCATAGCTATTATATAACTCAAGTTACAAAAATAACAAAAACTGCTATGCAGAGAAGAGTTTGGCAAAAAGTTTCAACTTGACAAGGAGATTACTACAACTTGAAGAATAGCAATAAAGCTCATCTTCTCCAGAATGAATCCCCTATGTGTCTAGTTTCACCACAAGAAAGATTGGGTGCTATAAGTTACTGGAAATGAGGGTTTCAATAAAAATGAAAAGATTGGTCCAGAAACAGATTTTCAGAAAACATGCAACTTAAAATGAGCATATCTCCCTAACCAAAATAGCTATGGAGTTGATTTTTTTCTCAAAATGACCCCCTCTGAGTCTAGTTTTATAAAATTTAATATTTGAAAATTTTACAGAAACAAAAGTTGAAGTTATACTACGTTTTTGACAAACTGGTCAGATTGTATCAACATGCAATTTTACCAAGAACACTCAAAACATGATCAAATCAATTCTATGATACATGCAACTTGAGAAACATGTTTTTATACTCAAATACAACCAATTAGACATACAAAAAGAGATCAAACAAGAATTTTGGGGAATCGTGAGAAGAATTTGAAAGAAAACAAGTTTAAAGTCTCCAATTCATGTTCTAGACACACATGCATTACAATCCAAGAAATCACCAACAAGACATGATGTTAAACCAAACATGCACAAGCTATAAAAGAGATTCACATCATTGATTTGAAGAATTAAGTGAGGGATTTGAGAAGTTCATGCTAAAAAGTAACAATTCAAGACCCAAAATACACATGCAAGCAAAGATCAAGTAATTTCCTATCATGAACATGAACTACCAACATGATGAGTGAAATAGATGAATAAAAGAAGAAGTTGATGCTTACATTAGAGCCTAGAGAGCTTGAATTCTTGAAGAATACGAAGAAAAGAACTCCCCAAAGGGTAGCTATGGCCTTGGACTCAAGTTTTTCATCATTTGGAAGGTGAAAAATGAAGTTTTGGGGTTGTTTTGTGAGGGTCAAACCCCAAATCCGGGAATGGAGTTTGATGAGAGAGATGAGAGCTTCATTACGTGTTCTTGAGGAGAAAAGCATGTGAAAATTGAGAGAAATGGATAAAGAGTGATGGGGTTGATGGAGATGTAAAAAAATAAATGATGGAGATATGTAATGAGTGTCTCTTTCATATAATTATAAAATAGGTGTTTGACTTGGTTGAATGGAGGAGGAGTGAAGTACAATTTAAATTCTTCCAACAACATAGTTGTGGTAGAAATTAGAATAACAAGAAAAAGAGGGTTGACATAAAAATACTAGAAGTTGATGGTGAGTCAAAGATGACACAAATAAGAGGGGTAAAAATGCAATTTCCAATTACCATCTAGCACATAAAAATATAAATTTTACATTAAGATAAAATTACTAAATAATTCTAAGTAAATATTATGTCTTTAAAAAAAATGAACCTTTAGAAAACTAAAGAAAACAAGTCAAGAGTAAGTTTGAAATAAAATTGTCATTTTTTTTTAAAGCTCAAGTAATTGTTTTACTGAAATTACAAAATAACATTTGGCGAAAATACGGGGTATTACATACTTCCCCCCTTAGAAAAAGCTTCGTCCTCGAAGCTTGGACGGGTCACTAAAGTATCAATGGGTTTCCTATAAAGTCTTTATCGTTATGCACGTACTAATATAATGAATATTTCACAACGAATAAGCATACAATGCCAACAACCACATATGATGTCTCGTCGAGATACATAAAAACAAGATTCACATTTAGAAAGGACAACCATACGTCTGAAATAGTACTAGGGCACCAACACGAAATATGATTATATCAAATAACACAAAGCAATTCATCGTAGAAGAGGAAGTAAACTCCCGAAATACCCGGCTTTCTGTATTTTATCTTGCCCTATGTTCAGTTTAGGTTACCCTACAGGTTTAATCCCATAGTGGAAAGAACTGCTCTGATACCACCTGCAACAACCCGCGTTATCCGGCTCGGGACGAGACCGGGAGGGCGATGCTTAATAGAATTGGCGGAGATCAAAAACAATAAAATCCACAACACATATTTATAACATTAAACAACTATATTAAACTTTAAGTCTTACACACTTGCTGGTTACTATTACACAGTAATTACCTAACATTTCTATATCAACTAATCGTAGCGTTCATATTCTAAGTGAGTCTCGCGCCCCTTCTATTCTATAATTCCCCAGCTCCTAAACCTGCGGTGGGAAGGAAAACAAGAACCGCAGTTTTCGAAAGTCAGCAACAAATACTGAGTGAGAAACACCTTAGCATGTAAAGCAGAAAAGATGAACTATGTTGGATCACGAGTTAAATAAGATAATAGTAACAGAGTATGAATAAATATTATCAGAGTACACAACGGTATAAATAAGTGCTAATAAGAAACATTCAGATAATCGTCAAATTTCCAATTAATTATTTCACAAGTTTCATTGACCACCCAAAACACAAGTATAATTAACGGTTTCCCAATATAGAGTCAAAGAAGCTAGATTATTATGCACAGTACCGGAGATAGTAACGGTCAACGAAGGACCTCCCAAATAGTAACGGTCAACAGAGGACCTCCCAAATAGTAACAGTCAACAAAGGACCTCCCAAATTGTAACGGTCAACAAAGGACCTCCCATATAATAACGGTCAACAAAGGACCTCCCAAATAGTAACAGTCAACAAAGGACCTCCCAAATAGTAACGGTCAACAAAGGACCTCCCAAATAGTAACATATTTCGGTACGTGCGACATTCCACTTTACGTTATTAACGAATTATTATTTTTCGTGTAACAGTTTCAAAGATATCTTTTCCAAACGTAACCAAAATCAAGTAAAGCATGTGAACCACAAAATACATTTTGAGACAAGACAAAAAATCATGTCACGACACGAAAGAATCTAGGCACACAAGGCTAAGCATGAAATCTCACAAGTACAGTTTGAGACAAGACATAAAATCATGTTTTGACACGAAGGAAGCAAGACACACGAGGCTAAGCATGTAATCTCACAAGTACAGTTTGAGACAAGGCATAAAATCATGTTTTGACACGAAGGAAGCAAGGCACACGAGGCTAAGCATGTAATCTCACCTTACACCGAGATGGCGATTCAAAATCTTCACGGGTAGTTGAAGTAGCCTATGTATACGAATCAGTCGCCTACAATTGACAAGTCTCTAGTCACAATGATGCTACTTCCAAATAAACTAATGCATGGATGTTTGTCTAGGTTGGGTACTAAGTCCATACCAAATTATCCTAATAAACCGGTTTCAAGTGGTATACTCACGTGCCGAATACAAGCTCAACATTAATATCATTCTTAAAGTCACTAATGCACATATAATGATGCTCACATATCAAAATAAGTCCAAGAAAACATTTGGAAGTTCAAAAATTCAAATTTTCTAAAACATTTGAAACTACAATTCTGGACCCTGACTTTAGAGCCACATATACCATATCAAAGCATCTCTTAAAATTGTGAAATTAATGTATGATGAACCTACTTGTGTCTACTTTCAGAAACACCAAGAAAATCATGCATAGCTATTATAAAACTCAAGTTACAAAAATAACAAAAACTGCTATGCAGAGAAGAGTTTGGCAAAAAGTTTCAACTTGACAAGGAGATTACTACAACTTGAAGAATAGCAATAAAGCTAATCTTCTCCAGAATGAATCCCCTATGTGTCTAGTTTCACCACAAGAAAGATTGGGTGCTATAAGTTACTGGAAATGAGGGTTTCAATAAAAATGAAAAGATTGGTCCAGAATTAGATTTTCAGAAAACATGCAACTTAAAATGAGCATATCTCCCTAACCAAAATAGCTATGGAGTTGATTTTTTTCTCAAAATGACCCCCTCTGAGTCTAGTTTTATAAAATGTAATATTTGAAAATTTTACAGAAACAAAAGTTGAAGTTATACTACGTTTTTGACAAACTGGTCAGATTGTATCAACATGCAATTTTACCAAGAACACTCAAAACATGATCAAATCAATTCTATGATACATGCAACTTGAGAAACATGTTTTTATACTCAAATACAACCAATTAGACATACAAAAAGAGATCAAACAAGAATTTTGGGGAATCGTGTGAAGAATTTGAAAGAAAACAAGTTTAAAGTCTCCAATTCATGTTCTAGACACACATGCATTACAATCCAAGAAATCACCAACAAGACATGATGTTAAACCAAACATGCACAAGCTATAAAAGAGATTCACATCATTGATTTGAAGAATTAAGTGAGGGATTTGAGAATTTCATGCTAAAAAGTAACAATTCAAGACCCAAAATACACATGCAAGCAAAGATCAAGTAATTTCCTATCATGAACATGAACTACCAACATGATGAGTGAAATAGATGAATAAAAGAAGAAGTTGATGCTTACATTAGAGCCTAGAGAGCTTGAATTCTTGAAGAATACGAAGAAAAGAACTCCCCAAAGGGTAGCTATGGCCTTGGACTCAAGTTTTTCATCATTTGGAAGGTGAAAAATGAAGTTTTGGGGTTGTTTTGTGAGGGTCAAACCCCAAATCCGGGAATGGAGTTTGATGAGAGAGATGAGAGCTTCATTACGTGTTCTTGAGGAGAAAAGCATGTGAAAATTGAGAGAAATGGATAAAGAGTTATGGGGTTGATGGAGATGTAAAAAAATAAATGATGGAGATATGTAATGAGTGTCTCTTTCATATAATTATAAAATAGGTGTTTGACTTGGTTGAATGGAGGAGGATTGAAGTACAATTTAAAGTCTCCCAATAACATAGTTGTGGTATAAATTAGAATAACAAGAAAAAGAGGGTTGACATAAAAATACTAGAAGTTGATGGTGAGTAAAAGATGACACAAATAAGAGGGATAAAAATGCAATTTCCAATTACCATCTAGCACATAAAAATATAAATTTTACATTAAAATAAAATTACTAAATAACTCTAAGTAAATATTATGTCTTTAAAAAAAATGAACCTTTAGAAAACTAAAGAAAACAAGTCAAGAGTAAGTTTGAAATAAAATTATCATTTTTTTTAAAGCTCAAGTATTTGTTTTACTGAAATTACAAAATAACATTTGGCGAAATACGGTGTATTACAGGGCAAGCCCCTTTTCACACCGAAAATGAGAGATCTGTTTCACATGGACCGTAAAAGAACTTCCTTAATCGTTGCTGTAGCACCATACATTTTTTCTATCCCTCTGCAGCAGGACATGATGATTGGCTACCCGACTGCTCAGCCATCTTGGGAAGAACCACCGCCTCAATCAAGTGGTGATATGGATGAAGAAAAAGAGTTTCACCCCCCTCCTACTCACGTACAAAAAATTTTGGACCTCTACTTTCCTGATGATGAACTTCTTTCTCTTGAAAATAACTTCTACAAAGCAATCCCTAGCACCCTTTGATACCTTATGGTTTTGATAACCATCCACCCCATCATGCACCTGTTTTTATTCCACCTCCACATACTCAGAACTTAACGGATACCCTGCCTATTCAGATGCATGCATATCAATCAATCAGTTGACATTTCCGATGAAAGTTGACCATCATCATTGTTGCGGTTACCGAAGAGTCTTCAAGAAGAGGAGCGGGTCAAAGAGGGGGGGAATCGACTCCTTCTGGGGGAGCAATCCAGCTGATCTAAAAATCAATCAGTTTGGCTTTGTAGGTTTTGCTCTGCTCAGTAGGGAGTACGGAGTCATAATTCCTAGCCAACCTTACTCATAAAACCTCTTGTTCTACTATCGCATCAGTTTACATGTATACATGGCCATGTTTGGTATGGATTGAAAAATCTGAAAATCGGCTGAAACAATTATCGTGAACAATCCAGCTAAACTAAAAATCAAAATGTGTTTGATATGAGTTGAAATTGTAGATTGTTAATTTGATCTATTAGACAAAATTTAAAGAGTCATGTTGTCAATTTCTTGAATACATCTACTTATAAATGAATTATGATCATGCTAATATATAAAAAAAATACATTGAAATTATTTTCATGAGATTTTCGGCCACATGATCTCCAATTTTAAAAATTCTACAATTGCACTGAGATTATCTTAATATGCAGGTTTTCAAATAATTTTTTTTTTTGTCATAACAAACAAAATTAAATTACAATGACCAATTTTAATCGAAACTGACTAGAGTCGTGGTTCCCAAACATGCACTAAAAGGGGTTTTTTATTGTTCGCGAGGTATGGTCGATAATTTTTTTTGAACATTTGGATACCACTCTATTATCTCTTTGTTTCTGATTTGACTTTTGTCATCGGTATTCACTTGGACACTTTGACCTGGTGATTTGGATAGCGATATAATGTAATTTTTTGATAATATTTCATAGTGTTCTATATGAACAGTTGCACTATAACACGGCGAAAAATATGTCAAAAGATTGGCCCGTTTTGTAATCCAAATCATTCGGTCAAAGTGAACAACATACGGGTGCAAAAATCAAATTTGGAACAAAGAGAGGCAGATTTTCTATAAAATGGGCTTAAGTGTCATTTCATGAAAAGTCCCGTCCCACATTCACCTTCGGCAACTATATCATCACTCTTCTTAATCGATTGGGATCGAGAAAAATCTCATTCGTTTCACTTGCCTCTGTTTACCTTCAATTCCCGCCCAAAACCTCGAAACCCTAGCTTCCGATCTCTGACTCCGATCTCTCAATGGACGCCAGAGACCTCGAACGCAGAGATGCGATGAAGGCAACAGCGTCAGAGATGAAGGTAGATGAAATCATCATGCTGCAGAAGAATATTCGCGACCGTGAGAGTCAAATAATCGCTGCAAACTCCGTGAAATACAATGTTCTGAAAGAAGATCTGTCGCGCCAGTGCAGCGATGTCAACATGAAGATTAAGAACACCACTCAAGAACTCAAGGATCTGAAGAAACAAGTCGAAGGTCTGAAGCAGCAGATGGATCTCCTGGACATCAAATCTTTGGAGACACAGCAAATCGTTGGCGATCTTGTGAAACAAAACGACTCAGCGTCTACGAAATTGGCCCAAGCCATCGGCGATCTGGAGCCTTTTGAGGTGGTAGATGTTTCAACCGTGAAGGCTGTGTTAGTTTTGGGCTCTCTGTATGAGTCTCAGGAGTGGAATCGCGGACGAATTCGCATTAGGGCATGGGTGTCTGAAGAAGCAAGAACAGAAATCAGAGCGACGGCAGCATTGTTCGAAATCATCATAATCGATTAGAGGTAATTCCGTTTTAGTACTTGCATGCTATTGTTCACAAAAATGTTTGATTCATTTTTGACTGGCTTATATACTGTGCTAAAAATCTTTCAATTGTGATCCTGCATTCTTGGAGATGATGGTGTAGTCTAAATCTTTGATATATAAGTTTCAGTTGTTCTACCTCTACAATTTTGGCATTCTGAAGTTTGGCATAAATTTCCTCATGTATAGAGTATAAACTCATAGTAAACTCAAGTATTCTTTAAATAGTCACTATTTTTGTTTTGTTTGCAACTTTTGTAAAGCCGTATCAAACAGATTGATGTCATTTGCCTATGCATATTGTTGGTCCTGATCTGTAAGGCCTGGTACCTTTCTGTGTTACTTTCTGAAAGGGTTGAGATAGTGTAGTGACTGTAATGTCTCCTTGGCTTTTGGGTGTATCACTTCCATAATGCATAAACCCCAATTCCCTAGCAACACCTGTTTCTGGTGGTGGTGATTCTGATCCCCTACCTTCAATCATAGGAAAATCGTCATTGGGGCTCTTGGAATCCCTTCCTTGGACCATGATCTTGCCACTTTGTCTACTTCATGTCAACCTCCTTCAGATCATTAGATGATTAAGTCCCCATAACTCTTGTCTGTTGGCATTCATGCCTTGCTGACTGTTGACAACAATGGGCAGGAACATGATCATCCTGCTCTCTGCCACTAGTCATTTGGAGGGGGTCGTCATAGTCTCAGATGTTGGGATATGGAGAAATAGGTGAACAGTGTTCTTCAATGATGGTTTAGATAATTCATTTAGCTGGTGTTCTGGTGTTGCTCAGTCTCTGATTGGTTAACATTATCTACGTGCTCCAAAATCTTCATTGGTGAGATTTAAAGGCATCCGATCTAGATATTTCATTTTCTGGCTGTTCAGAGTCATTAGTCCTGAAACAAAAACTGCGAGGGTGTCCAATTTTCCCAAGGTCTGATGTCATAGTACATTTCTTTGTTTCGTACTACATATCAATTATCCGATAATATTATCCGATGAATTTTGTCTGCATTGTCCATTATTGTAGAGCAAGCCCCTCTCCGTGTCTCCGTTTCAATAGCTTTTCTCACTCTCATCTTACTGAGGAGTTTTGATTGACTGTCAATGGCAGAGGCATCAAATCCTTCAGAAATTCCTTGTTTTAAAGAAAAAAGATTACTGTCTTGGTGTTTTTTGTGAGAGTACTGGAAGGAACATATGTGCTGGTGTCATGTCGGGTGTGTATCAGAGAATCAGTTTCTGTGCTTGCAAAAACTTAGGATTCAGGGATTCGGCTAAAAACTAAAAGGGTCCAAAGTTTGGACATGGATGCGGGTCACCGGGGATACAACGCTATTGCAATTATTCGAGGTAGTATATATTTATGTTCATAAACTAAACCTAATCTGGAATAATTGTTTTGACCCGAAAAAGTACTTGTGTGTTTGTGACTCATCAATCGATTGAGAAAGTGGAACATGACATTGAGGTTAGAGGATGGTCACTGAGGTACTTTTGTGTTTGTAACTCATCAATCGATTGAGAAAGTGGAACATGACAGTGAGGTTAGAGAATGGTCAATGAGATTTAGATGTCCACAACTCTGTCAACGGCTTTGAACAAGGTGAAGACGATGAGAGGAAGGAGACGGATGCAAGGGGAAAGAATAAAATGAAGTACCAATTTGCTATCTAACCTTGGAGTGTGGCCAGATCCACCACATTCCATACCCTTATCCGTAAGGATCATGTCGGACAGGGAATTGTCCGAGATTGAAGAGTCCGGGTAACTTAGGTTATTCTTCACCTTATTTGGAGCTCTCTTCCTGGCCAGAGAACGAGTGTCGGATCTCCTAATTGCATGATGTGGGAGGCCTCAGTACTTGTTTCAGTGGTGTCAGAGTTTGATCTAGGCTTGCTAACAGGTTCACTTGCTTTATAAATATCTTCCGGATTGAGTTATTTGACCCCTACCTGAAGAGCCTGTGAAGCAGTTTCCGTACATCTCATCACTTTGTTCACATAGTTTCTCTTATGTCTTTTACTTGCATTATTTGTTTTATCCTCAAATGCATCTTTTGCTGGTGCATAAGTTTAACAAACAGGCAAACAGCTGTTTGTGGGGATGCACCTACTCTCTCTTTCTTTAGTCACCAGACTGTAAGATGCCTGCTTTCGATAAAACTGGACTGAGTGTCTCCGGTATACTTCTCTCCATTTGATTTATGACATATTTCCCTCCACTTGCTGGTACAACTGTAGGTAAGTCTAAACCAAAGACCTCTGAACCTGGTTTGAGGTAGCCCTGAGCTTGGGCGGTGGTGGAATCGAGAAGGGGGGGGGGGTGTGGCGATTAATGACTGGGGCAGGTTGGGCAAGCCCTGTTCTGAGCCTAGCTGATATATATGTGTGATGGTTTAAGAAGAATTTGCTTTGTTGGATTGTCACCATTATTGTTATTACTATTGTTATCAAATTATCATTATAATTTATTTATTTTTTACACCATTTGGTAACTTAAATTATTGAGATTACTGTACTTTGTATAAACCGCCAGTTAAGCGATTTGTGAAATGTGAAATGCTCAGCTTACTACAATATCGACCTACACAATAACTAAAAACAGTTGACTTAATAACTTTAGGGTAACACTTTCCACTCCCATCTTTTGGTAAAATACACTTTGCTCCCCTGACGTTTGGATAATTCCACTTTGCACCCTTGTAACTAACAGATACTAACGGAGGCTTTACAAAGACGATTTTGCCCCCTGACAATCATCTTTTTAACCTTGTCTCCTTTATTCTCCTTCCCATATTCATCTTCTTCTTCTCAAACTCTAGCCGCCATCTTCATCTCCTCACTCTCTCATCTTTGTGTTGTCTCTTTCTTCACCCGTTGCCATCGTTGATTCGATCTCTTTATTTCTTCTATCCCGAACTCTCCTTTTTATCACTCGATCTTGATCTATTTGTCTTTGAAACCGATGAGCAATGGACTGAAAGAACGATCTGGGTTCAATTATTTCGGAAAATGGATATGGGTTCTCCAATGGCTGAGAAAGTTTAGGTTTTTGCAGTGGTGGAAGTCGTGGTTAGGTATCGGTGTTGTGTTTGTGCTCATTGTAGGTATCGAACATAGAGGGTGGAGAAAAATCCGAAAGTGGAGAGAGGTCAGGGTTTTTTTATGGTGGTGGTGGTTGTGATGATCTTATGTCATTGACGAACAGAGGTAGCCGGCGATGGTTCGGGGTTAGGTGTTAGGGTAAATCGACTTCTGGGTTTCATAATTTGGGACAAAATGATTAATTTTCTTAGTTTCATCAATTTTGGTTGATTGGGTTCATGTTTTGGTCGATTGGATTCGTGAGAGAGAGGTGGAGGTCGTAAATTGGGGATATAAAGCTTGCAGAGAAGAGAAACAGAGCATCGCCTGAATTGAGAACACTCGGCTGAATTTGAGATTTAATGCTATAGCTGCTTCCATCCTATGTCATTTCTCTTCCCATTTCTCTTTCTTTCTCGAAATAAATCAATCGGTAACCACTCAGAACCATTCAATTCTTGATAAATTTGGTCCCAGACAAGAATCAAGACAAGGACAAATGTGTAAAAGGACAAGGGTAACAGCGAACAGTGTTCTTCAAGTCTCTGCTGCGCTGCTTCTGACCTTCTTCAGGGAGGAGATAATAATGGAAGGGCAGAGGAGTATTGACTTAACAATTAAAGAAATTAGGTTCCAATTTCAAATTCAAATTTAGAAAATTTGATAAATTTAATGGAAACGTAAAGGTGTTCAGGCTTCAGTTGAATTTCTCATTCTATATCCATATGGGTTCAATTCTTATGTTGTTTTGTTCTTAAATTCCAATGAAGGTCTCATTCTATATCCATATGGGTGAAAATTGGATTTCAATTCCTTTGTTGCTGTTGTTGTTGTTGTTGTTGTTGTTGTTGTTGTTGTTGTTGTTGTTGTTGTTGTTGTTGTGTTGTTGTGTTTGATAATTGGATTTCAATTCCATATGGATATAGAATTTCTCATTCTATATTTATATGGGTAAAAATTTGGTTTCAATTCTTATGTTGTTTTGTTCTTAAATTTCAATGAAGGTCTCATTCTATATCCATATGGGTGAAAATTGGATTTCAATTCCGTTGTTGCTGTTGTTGTTGTGGTGGTGGTGGTTGTGTTGGTGGTGGGTGGTGGTGGTGGAGAACACCAAGAATGTCAAGAACATGAAACATGAACACAATAAACACATAGACAAATAAGGGCAAAATAGTCAAAAAAAAATAGTAAAAAGTGACTTTATGGACGGAACATGACAGAAGGGTGATATGTGTCCACAGAAGAATCTGTGTCAGGGGTGTAAAGTGGAACTATCTAAACGTCAAGGGAGCAAAGTGTATTATTACTGAGAGATACGGGTGGAAAGTGTCTTTTACCCTAACTTTAAAACTCGGATAAGAATCAATTACTACAAAAGATGAGTAATACGAGTATTGCTAGGAGTGTAATGAAATCTTGGAATAAAGTATTAGTTGTGGGATTGGGGGAAGACCTCCCTTTACTGGGAACAAAAAGGGTGTTTAGGGCTTTGGGCCAACACTTGCAGGTGTGGACTAAGGAAAGACCTGAGATAGAGAGTTTTCCTCTTCTTGGTGTAAAAATTGTCATTTTTTGCTGGATTATCTCCTGTGCTTCAAGTCCTTCAACTGTAATCCTGCATCCGCTGAGATCAACATCTGCTCTAAACCTTTGCTTATGTAAGTTTAAGCTGTTCATCTTATTCTAAAAGCGCAACCTTACTGCTTTACAAGCAGTGGCGGACGGAGAGGGGGGCGAGACGGGGCAGTGGCCCCTGCAACAAAAAATAAATAAATTCCAGTACTATTATAGGTATGTTTTGGTTAAATTGTGAGTAATAGTGGCAACTGGCCCCCACAAACCTAAAAACCAGCCAATGGCATGTAGAATGGTAGTATACATTATTTTAATAGTCGTATCAGTATCACGTAGTCTGTCTAATTGAGTGTAATATTACTAATGGGCATATTTACTATATTATACACATTTATTTAGAAACCAACCTTTTTAATCATATAATTAAGCCCACTACTATAAACAGTTATCACTAATTATCAGATCCAATATTTTAGGAGGAAAAAGAGTCATGGGTATAGCCGTATAGGTGAAGACTCTTCTCTTCCAACCCACCAGGCCACCAAATTGCCGAAATCAGAGAAACTGTAGTTCAAAACTTCAAATCAGGTCATTGGCCTTTCACTGGTAAATGTTTGCATAACTCTTTTTTATCCAAATTTGTTGAAGTAGATTAGTTTAATTATGTTCTTCATTTGTCGTTTTCACTTAATTTGAAAGTTTATTTTAGTTTTTAGTTTCACATGGTTTTGAAGTTCTGTTACTGTTACTTATCTGAAAATTTAGTGTTTTGTTATGTAATTTGATTTCATTCGTTGTTACTTGTTGCCTTCGTTTAATAGAAATCAGTTTCAATTGTTTGCGCAGGTTGTAGACTTGGAGCTTGGTAGAAATTAATTGGATTTCAATTCGATCAGAGGTACAATCTTTTATCATAATAAATTTTGCATTATGAATTTCTCCTTTCTCTTATTGTTTTGTTTATCATTATCTATATCTGTAGTACTGGTTTTGAGGTGGTCAAAAACTTGATAAATTAAACTACTTCACTATTATAGTTGGTACATATTGAAAATACGTTCTCATGGGAAAATATGACCACTGAGACATTTTTCAAGATAAAACTTTCTCAAATCTTGGACAGCAATAACAGGTAAACATCATATCAAGTTATCAACCCTCTTGCTCTGATTTGCAGTTGTTTATTAGTAGTCATTAGACACTTTTAAATTGGGTACGGGCTACTTTACATACTTTTATGATTGTATACTATTTGCCCCCCCCCCCCCTCCCCCCCCCCCCCCCCCCCACACACACACACCAACGAATCATGCGTCCGCCACTGTTTACAAGCGCAACCTCAATGCTTTTTCTTTTTGGTTGGAGCTTTCACATGTCCTTTTTGCATCAGAAATTAGGCATTCTGAAGTTGCGCATAGATGTCCTCATATCTTTGGTATAACTTCAGCAGTTCTGTTAATACTCGCTATTTTTGGTTGTGTTCGCAACTTTTCTAAAGCTGCAGCAAACAGAGTGATTCCATTTGCCAATGCATATTCCTGGTCCTGGCCTGTAAGCCCCTGTTACCTTTCCTTTAGACCTGGCAAAATGTCCTCATACCTTCCGCTATCTTTGTCATCACCGTTGTTGAGGCATCACGGTTCGAGATCGGGAAAATGCACAACTACGACCCCACCGATGGAAGTAAATCTACGGAAAGAAACCTACAGCTGCAATCGAGTTTTTATTCCCCAAATCTGAAACCTAATCCGGACTGTTGATATAATAAAGTGAGAATATAAAAGAGGAAGAAGAAAAATAAAATAGCGACTGGTGGTGTCAGACGACTATGTAAGGGAAAAGAGAGAGCGAGAGAGATATGAAGTGGTGGTGGACTGAGGTGGTAGCGGTGGTGGAGCTGGGTGTAGATTGAAGTGTTGGGTGGGTCGAAGGAGAAGCAGAGAGCGGTGGTGTCGAGCAGTTGGGAAAACAAGAAGAGGAAGTGGAAATTAGAGCTTACAGAGAAGAGAAAGAGACATAAGAGAGGGGTTTTTATTGTTCTTTTTTCATTCTTTTTAAATTGATGGCTGTTAATGTTATCAAGTGGGGAGGGTAAATTAGACTTCTAAGTTTCCGTTACATTCCGTCAGTTACGAGTGTGCTTCTTGGTATTACCCATAGTGATCTGGTAATATGCCAAATCACAGGGATGTTCTCTGTCATTTACCCACTTTGTAACTTCGAAGAACTTTGGACTACTTTGGTAAAAAGAGGATGGGGTGATTTTTTTATTGAGAATAATCTAGTAATAATGCATTAACTAGCAGTAGGGTTGCTTATTCTTCCTTGTAAATGGGTATCCAGTAAATTAGACGGGTAACCTATTTAAGACCTTTTAAATAAAAAGTCCTCGTTGGACAAACCAATTTATGACCAGTGGGCAAAAGCCCATTTTGCCAGGTCTACTTTCCTTGTTCCTTTCTGTGAGGTTGAGAGGGATATTTGATTTTCATGTCTCCTTTTCTCTGGGATCTATCACATGCATGACTCTTTTCTGCTGGTATTTATGACTTTGAGACTGCTGGGCTACCCGAGCAACAATGGGCAGGAACATGATCATCCTGCTCTTCGCTACTAGTCCTTTTGGACGGTGTCCTAGTCTCAAATATATAGGTGTGTTGACGTCTCTCCGTTCTATGAAATTTGGCGTTTCGATGGCTCTGTTTCTTGCTGTCTCCGTTTATGTGCAACATAAGGGTAAATGCATTTCAAGAAATGAGGAATGTGCACCTACATATGCTGGGGTTAGGGGTTATAACCAAATGGCCAAGAGCCCTGTGACCTTGACAATGACGATGTTAGTTAGAATTGGTCTGTTGTTGGAGCTGCTGCTTTTAGCATTGCGGACATAGGCAAGTCATGAGGATTATCTGGTTGTTCAAACTTCAAGTTCATCACAGGTGACTCATGAGTGTATGTCTATGTTAGAGTCACGAAACCTACTTGAGTGAATAGTAAACAGACTTAAAGTTATGCACAGGTTTGAAGTAAGACAATGGGTTAGACTTGAGTGATCTAATAATAGATTCCGTTAATCCTCTCGTAGATATTATCACTTTGTCCCTCCTGCCCTAGTGGACAAGGTGAGGCGTTGCACACCGGGGGCCGCTGTGTTGAGAGTCATTTTTTTCTTCTTTCACGTCGTGGTGGTCATGGTATAAGATTGATGCGGAGTCGTGGACATGGTTTGATATTTAGTCTCTAGCCTTCCTTTTTAGATGGAGTTAATCGAGTCTTGACTGGATTGCTTTTTCAAAAAAAAATAAAAAATAAAAAAATCTGCATTCTCCCTGCTTAATAGTATTTTCATGTACAATTTTTACCATGATTTGATGAGATCTTCATACCTGCTTCTTGTTTCTTCATAATTATCTTGCTTCTACTTTCAAATCTTATTATGATTCAGTTTCCATAATATCTTTCGGTACACATGACATGAGTGATAGACAAGTGCGATTACTTTTGTGTTGCAGGATATAGCGCACACGTGATTACATTTGAGGTAGGGAAAGTACTCGAAGATGCTGAATGGCAAGCGCCTGTGTACTGCTTTGACAAAGACACGGCTGTTGAGAAGAAGCAAAGCATTTTTCTTCTTGACTCGATTCTAGTTTTTGTTATTGTACAGAGAGCTAGTTCCAGGGCTTTGTCCAACTTCAAATTGTTTGGTTTAGTGTATTTCATCCGTAACCTGGTTTCTTTCCAAGATTTAAGGACTTCTTGAATCGTGAAGTTTCCGACCATTAGATCATAGCTCAATCACGTCTATGAAGCTATCTTACCAAGTGCGCAAAAGCCTCCATGGGGTCATAAAATGGGAATAGAGCGACCTATTACACAAAAATAATGTCTTTGGAACTGGAACTGGCAAGATAGGTTCGATCAGCCAAAATTATGTCTTTTGATGCGTTTTTTAGGTTGTCACCTGTTTCTCTAGTTGAAAAGGGCTGGTCTGCCTCTGATTCTTGCCCGTTATGCTTGCTAATGCTTCTCTCTGTGATCAAGACCGCCACAGTTATGTAAGGGTTTACAGGATTTTGTTTTCTTTTTTTTCAATCATGGTTTGTCCTTCGCGCAGGCGTGCAAGGATGATCCGCAAGCCTTATTTTCAACACAACATTACAGTTTCAATATTATCATTATATCACTATTATTATTCTTAATCAACCGAAAAATTGTTTATCTGGAAAAATCGTACATAAATCTCTTCTGATATTTCAGAGAACACGCAGATATATTCACACAGGGTTATTCCTAAACTAAACTATGATTAGTTCAACACTAGGAGGAAGCATTTTTCCAAGTTTTCTGGCACACTCCCTAGCGGATCTCTGACCTTCATCTAGCTCCTTCAACCCCGATCGTACAATATAGAAAGTTATATTTTCAAGCATTACAGCATTCTCGATTAGATACATGGCAAGTTCAACTTCAACCACTCGACCACAAAAGCCAATGAATTCCACCACTCTAATGTTATGGGGACAAGCTTCAACCTTAAAAGGTTCCCTTGCCTCAAATGTACTACTCCAAGCCTCTACCTGCAATGAGGAGAAAATAGTCTTGAGTCTCATAGCCTAAAAAACCAACATCAAACAGTAGGAAGGCAACAAAGCGTGCAGAGAGGAGAAAATAGTCATGTCTCATAGCATATAAAAACTAAAATCCAACCGGAACAGAGTTTCCGGGGAAATGATAGAGCCTCTAGTTACCATTTGCGATCTCACAGACAGGGCATATCAATTGTTGTTTTTCAATTATCTCAAAAAGCCATTTTCCATATTGCTTCGTTTGTGACCTCGGCTTTCTTGACATAATGACATCTTCCAACATAAATCACTTGCAGCAAATCTATATTATAAAATAGCATGGTTTAACTAACTTTTGATTTTCAATCGTTAGATTAGATCAACTTCATCCCCACCATTAGATCTTACCTACTTATTACATCCCTAACTACCCACTCTCCTTGGATATCCCTAACTACCCACTCTCATTTGACATCCCTAACTAATATGAGAGAGGTTTTTCTCACCAAAATTACATCCCTAATTAGCAGGAGAGAGGTTGTGAGTGATTGCCAAGTCCATTATAATGATCATCCCATATTGTTTTTATTTTTCACCATATTTGTAAATATAATTTTAAAATAACACCTCAAATTCATTTAAAAAAAATCTAATTTAAAAAATTATTTAATTTAGGGATAGTGCCCTCGGGCACGGGCAATACTCTAGTATAATATATAATAAAATTGATATTGTCATGGGTGATTAGTCGTCAACAACTCAGGTTTTATAATCTCCGGGTAAATGTCAATTCTGAATCCTGGATTTGACACAATACTTCAACTTGGCATCCTTTTTTCTAATGTACTCAATTATATGCCTGCACTTACATGTAAATACATAATGCTTCCATTTCTTACTCCATTGCAACCTCCATCCAACTATCCATTCAATAAACTGATATTTGTTTTTATATTCTATCACTCTTTCATTATTCCAATTGTAACACCTATTGAGAAACCAATTATATAAAGTAACATACTAAAATATGAATATTTATATAGGATATATACTCAAACACAGAGAAAGAGATGGGCATAGCAACGGCACCAAATGTTTAAACAAAAATGAAATCAACAATGGAAAACCTTTTGACTTGCTCAAACTAAAAGCTTTGCTAAATCGATATTAACATGGGGTGGGGAGTACACTCAGTTTAACCTTATTTTGCTATGCCATCTTTAGAATACATGCAAAGAGTTTACAGTTTAAATAGCAGGTTCACGCAGACCCAATCCAAAAGTTAAAGTACAACACATAATAATATATCTGTAAACCAACCAAATTGCATCTCATACAAAGTGAGGGTGCAACCTTATATTACCTGGAATGAGAACTTATACAAAGAAGGGCATGATTTTATCATGGAGGTGTAGTCAAGGAGGCTTTTATATCCACTTCTATTCATAGTCAGTGTCAGAAGCTTCAGTTTAGGAATTACAGGAAATCTATCTTTCATATGTTTCTGCATCCAAACACAAAATGCCACATTACATAGTTATTACGAAAATTAAAACAAATAGTAAATAAATTTAGACAAAACATGGTCTTTCAGCTAACCTTAATTTCATATGACTCCAGCGTCAGCTTTTCCAACTGTGATAAATAGCTCGATAGGCCCGAAAGACATGGAAGCAGGTAAAAACTGTAGAGACCCGTAAGAGATATTTCAAGCAGTTTGGGGACATTTTTCAGCGGCATTGGTATCTTTGGTCCAGTATATTTAAATGATATCAGATTGGGTGCAGAAACATTGAGGCATTGGATATTGTGGCAACAATGCAGATCCAACCACTTCAGCTTAAGCGATGGGCCATCTACATTCAGACTTACCAGAGTCGTCGAGCCACTCACAAACACACGTTCAAGATTCAAACAGTTGCACAATAAGAGCTCTAACAATTCGCCACTTATATTTATCTCATCCAAATGGAGAGATGTTAGCGAACTGCACCTCGAAATTTCTGGGGAATGAGGAAAGTTGTAACAATTACGTTGAGTGTATCTCCAGTGATTCCTCAAGTCTAATTTGAGACTTTTGACTTTCTTTCTTGCAGCAAAACTGACCCATCTGTCAATATCAGGAGCTGACTTCTCATTCAAACTAAACACAACTACAAATTGATCTATGGTTCCGGCTTGGTAATTTCTTATAACCTGGTTTACGTAATTTATATAAATAGGTCGTTCCACCTCAAGACACTTGATTTCTCGTTCCAAATCATCTAATACTTCTGAAGCATCAAACACGAGATTATCAATTGATGTCCACATGAATCTCCATCTCCTTGAAAGAATACTTGTCCTTCCTGCTTCATCCATCTTCAATTGAGATAATATGTAGACAAGAATTTCAGGAGGGAGTTGACTAATCCGGTCCTCCAACAGTATATCCCGAGGTATGATTTCTTTTGAGGCCTTGCATTGAAAAAAGTAAAAGAGCATTAATCAGTACAATATAGAATATAATAAAGGCTTCTTTGTAATCAAACAAGAGAAATCAAACAATAGAGTCTGCATTGCAGGACGTCTCTTTTATCAGTGACATTCTTGCTTTCTTGTTTTCTGTTTTTATGCTGATTCATACTCAATATGTATCTGGATTGACATTTGCAAAGTTTAAGGAGAAGCTTTTGACTAGATAGATATACAAAATTATCCTTTTCTTGAGAAGTGGAAGGTAAGAATTTAAAAGAGAGTACCGAGGGAGAACGCGAAACAGTAGGGTAACTTTTTTGGCAGAATAGTCAATCAAACACCACCACATCCACTGCCACCACTGTAATTCACAAGTACAAACCATTTTCAACCCTGAAACATTACCCAATTTTTTAAGTGATACAGAGGTGGTTGTTAGTATTGAGTGCAGCAGTGGTGGTGATAGATCATGGTGTGGTGTTTGTGATGGCGGTGAAGTGTTATGGGTCTTCTGGTGATCAATTTGGGTGAGTTCTGGTTGGGGCAGTAGTGGAGCTCAATGGAGAAGAACAGAGACGATGAAGACAAACATGCAAGAGACTGCAATATTTACTCACCTATTTGACAGTGGGATAATTTCTGAACTGAACTTTTACCGCAATTAACTGAAAGCAAGTGACATCTGGAGGGAGTAGCATGTCATATTCTGAAGGGGATATAACATATAAACTGAGTAAACTCAGAGGCTAGTATTTGTCTTCGAGAACTTTGTTTTTGGAACTGCGAAATAAGACTTAATCTAATCAACATCTAATACAGAGATAAACCTCTTCTTGCTGAGTAAGTCTAAATCTTAAACTTTTTTGTATTATATCTATATAACAATTGAGGGTGGTGTGGGACCCACCAAAACTAATCTTTACCATTCATCCCAAAAAAATCACTAACTAATATTTTCAACCCTTGGATCATTCTGTGTATATTAAGTCGTTCGATCTTCTTATATGTTTTAAGCCATTGAATTAACTTTTTCACACCCTCAATTGGAACGGTATATAGCCACCTGAATACTCAATTGCAGACTGGTTGTGGTTTATGCTATCTTCTTCAAGCACCCACCCCACCCCACCTGATTCTATTTTATTTTTAACTTTCAGTCTACTATGAAAGTGGGATTAGGGCATGGCTGTGAGCTTGTGACTGAATTTTCCTCAAGCCTCCACCCTATTTTTTCTAACCTAAGCTTAAAGTGCTGCATAGTTTCCAGTTAATACAACTATTCTGAACCTTTTTCGAAGGAAAATCATGGGCGATTATCTTTTGTAAGCCAACTATATGAGTTTTGTGAGATTTCTGTGGGCTTAGTCTAAAGGTTCTTCAGCTTATGGATGGAACTGCTATAGGTTGTGCTAGAAGTTCGGGTTGTGAATGGAACTGTTACAGGTTGTGCTAGAATATTCAATTGGAGTAGCCCAAAGTTAGTTGATTCTTGCAGTATGAAGTAACTTTAGCGTTCTTTTGCTTTGATTATTGTCTTTTGGGTTTTGTTAATCCGAGGCATCTTACTCGTATTTCCTTCGATCAAAGGTTTCTATTTATAGGAGCATAAAAGGTTTTCATCTCTGCATAGCATTGCTCCAGCTGATGACCTAATTATTCCACCAACATCGCGTCTCTGCATAGGTAGGTTGACTGTGTTTGTTGTCTCTTTTCCAGAAAGTTAGTATATTTCATCCACCAGCTTTCCTTGCCCCCTCTTGGCTCTAAAACCCATCTGGAAACTCATACTTACGGTCTAAAAGCACCAAACTCTCTGTGATACCTATCAAAGACTACCTAATTATAGGTTATGTCCACTAGATGCCTGAAATCATCAACTTACAACAAAATTGATAAGATTCGCAGTAGTACCTATTGCCTTCAAGGATGATTAAGTGTGATTTATATGATTGCTATCTAATGTATCTTGAACTATTTGGGACTTATATATCTGTTTGGAACTTCTGTATACAATTTTATTTTCGTTCATTCCTTTATTCTTGGTTGTAGTCTTGCACTTTTGGAAGTTGTCTACTAATATCTTCATTTAGTAGAGGTTTTAGCAGCTCTTAATTTTTAGGTTACATGCCTTTCAGTACCATAATACATCCAGAAGCTCCAACATATAGTTTCTCAGGAAAGCTCATGGACTAAATTAAAGGTATAACCCTTATCTTATATGTTGAATTAAATATTATTTAAGTACACTCTCAAAAAGAACTTGCCGACTGTGTTTAGTAGAACATATGGGAACAACACTTCAGTTCTGTACCCATAATAGGGATGATAATATTTTTTAGGGTAAGACCCTTTACACCCCTATGTTTAGGCAAAAAGACACCCCGACACCCCTGTGTTTCGGATAATTCCTTGTAACACCCTCGTAACTGACAGAATCCAAACGGCTCATTGAAAATACTGTTTTACCCTCGCATTTTTGGAAAATTACCCCGTGTATATGCTCCTTCTTCCCCTTCTCCCATTCTTCTTCTCTCGTTCTCTCTCTGACCCTAGCCGCCATCAGCACAACCCCTCCCCCCTCTCCATCGCCTGACAACTGAGGAAGAACATCACACCCACCAGCGCCATCAGCAAAAACCCACGACCTTCTATTCGATGTTAATTCGTTTCATCTTGTTGCTGGTGTGGCTTCACTCTCAACCCAGATCTGTAGAATGGGTGTGAAATTGGTGGTTTCGGGAGAGGATTGTCGAGTAAAACTGTTCGTGTACAGGAGGGAGAGGAGAGAGGATGGTGTTGTGGTCGTAATCAGTAGGGGTTGGTTCAGGGGCGGAGCCAACCCGCTGCACGTGTAGGCACGTGCCCTACCTAAAACTTTAAAAAACTATAGTTTTACCCTATAATGTGTAAAAAGTTCAATTGTGCCCTACCCAAAATTACAATAGTGCCCTAGGTATTCTGAACACCTTGCAAGAGTGCCACAGGTGTTTCAAATACCTGGCTCCGCCCCTGGGTTGGTTGGTTCTTGTTCGAACCGGTTGTGGCAGGGTTTGAAGAAAGAGGGGGTGAAAAAAAAAGTTGTAAACTCTTAGTGTCGGTTTGGATTTGGACCGATGATGGATGTGAAATTAAGATCTGTTTCTTGTGAATTAGGTGCTGGGATACAATGAGGTGATGGTTATGGGGTCTGGCCTAGCTGGATGGATACGATACTTCATCTTCATCTGCTCCTGCTACACCAGAAGAACAAAACAAGAGCTGATGACTTGCGATTTAGTTTCGAATTGGTGTTGACTGGTAACTGAGGAAGAATTGATGGTGTTTCTGGATGAGGAAGAGGATCGGAGGCAGGGGTGACATTTGTACCAGGTGGGTATGACAAGTGAGGAGGAAGATCGGATACAACTCGTCCATGCCTCCCCTTGCTCTGAACGTAGAAGATGAAGAGAAGATGAAGGAAAATCGGAACCAAGTAGTGAAGAAGATGAAGATGACAGACGGAGACAGATTGCGTCAAAGTCTTGCTTGTTTGAAAAGTGAATCAATACTAAACACTGAAAATTTAATTACAGTCTCATAGCATAATTTTCTCTGTTTCTCACTCTGCTGTGTTTTTGTTTTTGTGCCAATTAAATTGAGTTCAGCCTTTTTGATGGGTAGACAATTGAGTTGTCCTTGATTTTCATCACTGTTTTGGTAGTGTTGGTGGAGAATAGTGGTGTTTTTGGGGAATTTGATTGTTGGTTGTGGATGGGTCGACGTGAAGGATACATTGCTAGGCTGATTTTGATGTCGATTTTGCTGTGATGGTTGTGGTGAACACCAAGAACATGAACAACCCAAAAACATGACATTAACAAACAAGGGTAAATTAGTCAAAAAATATTCACATATTGGCTTTATGGACGAACCTAACAGAGGGGTGCAATCTGTCCTCAATTTTTTCTGTTACAGGGGTGATCGAGTGTATTGTTCAAAACACAGGGGTGTCGGGTGTCGTTTTTCCCATACATAGGGGTGCAAAGTATCTTTTACCCTATTGTTTATTTATACAGTGTCGAACTCAAGTGATTGAGCCTCCTTTGACTCATCTAAATGTGATCTTGACTCATCTTATATTATGTTTGTGCGCTACTACGCAAATTTATCTGTTTGAGTTTGAAGGAGTTACAACTCCTTTGACTCTTTCTTAGTTGCAAAAAAGAACCTATGAGTTCTCTACTTTTTTTCTTCTTTCTCATGATTTTTGGGTAGAAACTGTTTGTTCCAATGAAAGGTTTTATGGCCATTAATGTTAAGAAATCTGCCTAGCATACATTTCTACTTTAAAAAAAAAAAAAAAATTGTCGCACCTGCAAAACATAAAAGATTGTACTTCAATCATTTAAAAAAAATATGCATGTACATGGTGTCATACCATTATTGGAGCAAATGGTTGAAATGTATGCTAGGAAAATCTAAAATGTGGCAGGCTGTGAGTGGCTCAGTTCTCTAAATCTTCTTTCTACTTTGCCAATCTCGTATCAGAACCTAGGATTTTGGTGTCCATGCCGTCGTGCTCCACTCTCCAGCGATAGTCCTCGTTTCCTCACAATTATGGGTGAGTTTGGTATGACTTATTTGCACCTCTGTATCTATGAGGTCGATGTGAGTGGAAAGTTTGATAAAGAAAACAATGAAAAAGAAGTAAAACAATCAATCTATTACACATGCAAGGATACAAAAAGTCTCAGCTAGAAAGAGACCGAGAGGAGTATACAAAGAGGCTAATTGACGCCAGGAACAAACCTGAAAAGTACATTTACAACATGAAGAGCACCACAAACGCAATACTAGGGAAGCTCTTGAGTGGATGGACGAAAACGGCGACACTGGAAAGATGATATAATCGGCATTGTATGCAATTTAATGGAACTGAGTATTAAACTTGTGAGTTGTGAGGCTGTATGTGTTATAACATCAAATTTGGGTCCTTGTTAGCAAATATGTGAATACTTTCTGTTAGAGTATACTGGTAGTTTTACATGTTCCCCTTTCCTGTATATATAACCCCCTGATGTACATGTGATGAATTAATGAAAATTCAGATTGCTTCTCTCCAGTTTGGATATGGCATAACTCCCTGAACGACCGTTTCACATCCGTTAGGGATCAAATTTTTCTCACTGATCCATTGCCTTCATTTAAGATGGTGTTTTCAAGGATCATCAGCAAGAAATGCAAACCGAACTTAATCATGGTCACTGTGTTATTCGACAGTTAGTCGCAATGCCAACTTAGGTTTCGGGATATTCTGATTCTGCTTGATCTATTGCCTATAGCAATCGGGTTGGTAATTTGGGGGCGAGAGAAAGCCTGTTTGCCCTTAATGTGGTTGGCCAGCACATGTTAAACATGAATGCCAAAAGTTACATTGATATCCTCCATGTTTTAAACTTTGGTGGCGTGATTCTAGGTCTGTTCGTGCAAATAATGTTCAGGTATCCGCCCCTGGCTTCTTCAGGTTTGAATGGTTCTGGTGTATTGTTAATTCAGGAAATTATGTGGCTTCCAATTCTAATAATGTTGCTCAGAGACAAACTACACGCTCTGGTTTTGGCGCTGGTGATGTTATTCTGACTATTTCAGGTTCTGGTTTTAGTGCTAGTAATTTTCCTTTTATGCAGAGCTCAGTATGCACAGCTTATGGGGTTGCTAAGTGAAAGAGTATGGTTCTTCTTCTTCTTCAGAACCCCATCATCCTCCCGATGCGAGTGATAAATAATAATCCCTTATCAGGTATCAACTCTTCTATGATTGCCGGAGTCATCAATAGTTTCAGTTTTCCTTCAATTGTTTGTAAGCATGTACTTCTGCTGATTGGACATTGGACAGTGAAGCGACTGACCATATGTATAGCAACCTTGCTTTGTTACATAATCATATTCCTGTTATCAATAACAATACGTTAATTCATCTTCCTACACGAGAATCTGTCGTCATCACAACATTGGTCATTTTTTTTCTCTCTAGTTCTTTGGTCTTGGCAGATGTGTTGCGCATTCCCAATTTCAAGCTCAATTTGAATTGCATCTCTAAGCTCATATATACTCTCGAGTGCTTATTTCTTTGTATTCATGGTTTTGTTATCTTCGGGACCTTTCTAATGGGGAACTTCTTGCTACTGGTGTTAACCAAGGAGGTCTATATATTCTTCACACGTCACATCATGTGTCCACATCTTCTGCCTCTCATGTTTCTTCTTCTACTGTTTTTGGTAGTGCTTCAACCTCTTAAGTATCTAGAGCTACTTCGCATCAACGATTTAGCAATCTGTCTGATATGGCTTTATGTACTTTATAGTAGGGTCAAGGGTGTAAGTGAGTATTCCGGGTAAAATATCACTAGATACAAGGCACGTCAGGTTGTCAGGGGTTTTACGAAAAATAGAAGGGTAAGATTACTTCGACACTTTCTCACCAGCAGCAGAATTGCCGTCTTAAATGGAGAGTTAGATGAAGATATTTCTATAGAATTCCACCTGGTGCCGTTTTACCTAAATCATTGACGCGTTCTGATACACCTATATGTTTGCAAACTGGATAAGTCGCTATATGGTCTCCAGCAGGCATAGAGGCAATAGTTTACTAAATTTTCTATTACTCTTTTTGAAATGGGTTTTGTGCATTCCAAGGAAGATTATACATTATTCATTTTATGCCAGGATCACAATTTTGCAGCACTTCTTGTGTTGTTGACGACATTGTCCTTGCTGGAGCTGTTACAGACTTCCTTAATTCTACCGAGCAACAATTGCATCAACATTTTTAGCTAAAGGACTTGGGTAACTTAAATATCTTCGTGGGGTTTGAAGTTGCTAGACTCAAACGGTATTACCCCTATCCCAAAGAAAGTTCACTGCGAATGTGCTCAAAGACACTGGCCATTTGGGTGCTAAACCCTTCCATTCCGATGGATATCAATTGTAAGATTAGTGCTTTGGTAAGGTTGTATATGCCATATTTGGCTTAATATTAGCTACATAATGCATGTCTCCTCTCCTCGATTTCTTCCCCTAGATGCTGCTAACAAAGTCTTGAAAATTTTAAAACCACTTCAGATGAAGGGTTGTGTTTCTCAAAGCATTCAAAATTTGCACTGCAAGCTTTTGCAGATTCAGACCGGGCATCTTATCCAGACATCAGATGATCTGCTACAGGATTACTTGTCGACTTAGGCAGCTCTCTTGTTCCTTGGAAATCGAAGAAGCAGAATGTGGTATCTCGAAGTTCTGCAGAAGTCATTGCTTCTGTTTACTTGTGAGTTACAATGGCCCAGCTGTTTACTTGCTGAGTCGAATGCTATTTGTTCTACCATTCCAGTTATATATTGTGATACCCAATCGGCAAGGACACGCAAAGACTAATATATAACTGCCAGGGTATGCAATTTAATGGAATGGAGTGTTGGCATGGTAATGCAACTGCTTCTGAAATAATTCCGATTGCCTATAACAAAGTCTCCTTCAGTGTGAGCTTGATTGATTTCAATCTTATGTTTCTTTATAGTTTCTCCAATGACAATTTTTGGAGGAAGTAAACACATTGACTACAAAAGGTGAGAACATAAAACATCGTTGAAGCACGGCTCATTAATTAAACAAACTGCAATCTCGACCTTTTGGCATACAACTAATAGCTCTGTCTAATGTCTAACTAAGAAGAAGATAATGTGTTCACTTATGGGGTGGCTTCTATAAAGAAAGCCCGTTTCTTTGGGTGGTCGGGAGGTTAAATTCCTTTATCGGTTATGCAACATCAACATATGTTCGTCACGAAATTGCATCTCATACTGTCAACCCCACTAGCTGAGCTTTTAAGGTCAGATTATACTCTAATAAAACCATAACTTATGACAATTATTCATATTATCTTGTTAAAAAGCATGGTGGCCTTGCACTAGCTGAAGAAAGACAATATTACCTTGTGTTCCCTGCACCCGAACCAGGCAGTTCTGGCCCTTTTCGCCATCTTGATTCAATATATTCCTTCTTCCCTAATTCTCCCAACTATAAAGATGATAAATAAACAATCTGCAACAGGCAGGCAACAACAACTAGTAAGAAAGTTGGAATGAAAAAGCCCAAAAAAATCATATTGGTGGAAAAAGATTTGATTTTTAGCTAAGGACCACCAACATCGTTTCTATGAAAAGATATATTTTATCTGTTTCTTCCCTTTCTTCCACTTTTGAGGTTTACCACTATCCATCGGGTCGCTTTGACCCGATGATTTGATAAGCAATACGATGCAATTTTTTGGTAAATTTTCATGGTGTTGTACAAGAAATTTTACTCTACAATACCATGAGAAATTACTGAAAAATTATATCGTTTTGCTATCCAAATCACCGGTAAAAATGACATGGCTACGGATGAAGAAGTCAAAACCGAAAGAAAAAGAAGAAACAGACCCAGTAGTCTTTTTCAGCTATAGACAAAAATACCTTTTTAAGGTATAGAATGAATGGTGGAATCAAGAATCGATCATATGGTAGCACGTAGATTTAACGTGGAGATCAGAAAAGAGAGCAAGATAGTACCTTTTTGATTCAGCTCCGACCTTTCTTGCTTGGATGGATCCTCCACTAAGAAACCCAACCAGATCTTCAACTAAACAAGAATGAGAGGTGGGCTGATGAACAAAGTAAGTGTGAGGTCGGAGACCTCACCGCCGAGAAGAACTTGACCGGAAAGGAGGATAGTCGGAGAGAATTCTCCGAGATTCAGAAGAAGAAGACGAAGAAAGAGCGAATTGGGGGAGAAAGTGATATTTCTTAAAACTTGTTCTATTCAATTACAAATCCCAGCCTTATATAGTGAGGGGAGGTGAATGTAATAAAAGAAACTCTGTCTAATAAGCTGAACGACACCGTTTAAAACAAATCAAGGGTTGAGATCTAACGGCTGCTGCTATTCAGAATTACACGACCACAGGTTAGGTCGGCTTGCAGTTTAGTCCTAATTATAGCACCACGGTTTATAACTCATTACACTTTAGTCCTTTATCAGAGATCCTAACAGTTCCATCCTCAAGCCCAAGTTATTGATTTTGTGACTGTGTGACTATGTTTTTCAATTTTTGGGGAGAGAAACTCTGTCTGATTCAGAATAGGGAGAGAAACGGAAATCGACAGAGGAGGAGGATAGGGTTTCAGAAGTAGTAATTCTGTGTAGCATGGAACACTGAATTGCTAATGACGTGGTAACAATGAGGTTTTTAGAGAAATTGTTTTTGCCTTTTTGGTAGTCAAACGGGTTTGAACACGGGACCTTTTGCAGGAGTTTCCAACGCTCTACCACTTGAGGTCGGATTAGATACTGAAGCACTTCATTCGTGTTCTTTCTTCATTCTTTATATTTTGGACGGTTCATTTCTTTCTTCCACTTTTCTAATCCAATAATATTTGTAGTGGGAAATGACCTTTGTACCCCTGAATAATAGTCCACCTACTTTTCATATCCAATTAAATACAATATCCACAACAACTACGCTAATTCAACCCATCATAACTCATCCTTACAGTTAACTCAACCCCTAATTTAATTACCCTAACCCAACCCAACATATTGCAGCCCAAATTACCGACCCAAACCACACCTAAACACAACCGTAACCAAACCTTCATTCTCTATCACTCTATCGCGCATCTCCTCTCTCTTGTTCTCCTCCTTTTCTCTCTTCGCCTATCTCAACCTAGAAATCCTAATTGATTCCGGCCAAAATTCACCGAAATCCTTTTTGAAAGGGATGATGGGAAACCAAAGGAACAATGAATTAGTCCGACTAAGAGTAGGGGATACAAGAATCTGAGAGAAAAGACCAATGGGGTAGTCCAAGCAAGAGGGACCGAGATAAGGACAAGTTCGGTCGTGCAAGAACTTTAAGGGAGGACCACACACAGAAGGAAGAAGCCATGGGTAATCAAGTAGAGAGCCCACAAGAGATTGTGAAAGCCATGGACGACCTTAAGGTGGTCAAGCCAAGGTAGTGGTCCAAATGTCTAGCACCACGGATGCTGGAAGTTCATTGGGTGAAGAAGGCAAGTGAATAATTGATGCATTGGACTGCAAGACCGATTTGGTGGCTATAAAGAAGGATCGGGCCAAAGAGAAGGAACGGGACATGCAACGGCGAAACAAGGTGCAAACACGAGAACCAAGTTGTGACAAGACCGTCTTCGACAAGGAGGTTGAAGACATCATTGTCAAGGGATCGTGCGCAATTTTGACGCCAAAGTACAAGAAGTATTTGGTTTTGTGGAAGGGACTAACGGAGGCCGAGGCAACATGGGTAGCGGAGGATTCTCTTTGGCGTTACAAGGACTTGATCAAACGCTACCATACGAAAACGAGGACATTGCCAGATTGAGTGGGGGAGAATACCATGGGCTAGTGCCCCACTATTATGGCCCATGACACTATCTTGGCCCACATTAGTTATCTTATCCGACATTATTTTCCTAGCACATATCGAATTATCTAGAATTTCACCGGTAGTTGTAGGAAAATATATCTACACACTTGGGAGTATAAGGTATGTAGAATCTTTCACAGAAAAATCTCTTTTATGGAGGTGGGAAGCTTCTAGGTTCTCATTCTCCACCACCAGATCTTAGATCATATAGATCCTTCCTTAGTGGAAGTTCATATATTAATAGAAGTGGTTTCATTTGCCACATCCATCAATCCAATCATTGTAATTTCTCTCTCCAAGTAATTAATGATCTCTTTCTCCAAGCTCTTATCGTGTTCTTTAGGTTGTTCTACGCTTACTCTAGTGGTCCAAGTACCGCACGGGAGTGTAAAGAATTCAGCCCATGACACAGTGGATCACAGGAAAATACCATAAAGATGCATTGGCAAATTCCATCACACATGTGGCTTTAGAATAATTATTTAGAGTACATAATCTCCACAAATGCATGAGCGATTTGAAGCACTAGAGACAATCCAACCTAAAATGAACAGTTTATGCAGCAACAAGAGAAAAACATATACTCGTGAACCAAATAGTATACATCCCATCCCTAAGACAGATGAACCCATTTGACAATACAATACCTGCATCTTCAAAGTCATTCCACTTCCTTTTCATGGTTGAAGAGATGTGAATTCCCATTTTACGTGCCCTATCTTGGGCGTAATCTTCCTTGTTGATCAGAAAGTTCTTCAGACGAATCTCTTCCCCTGTCCAAAATTATTTTTCGTGAAGTTCAATCACAGCATGAAAGGCATCCTCCGAAGCCACCTCAAACACCTGCGAACCACTGAACCAAGCCATAAAATCAACCAGTTTTGCCTTCTCTTCGGCCTTTACAGGCTTGGAATTAGTAGCGACCTTATCGCATCTTCCTTTCGAAGCAGCACACAATTCTCCCAGCCTGGCCGCATCTTGTAGGTGACTCTCGACCGCCTCCTTCGTTTACTCCGCCGTTGTGAGAGCTTGACGAAATTGATTTTGTAGGCACGCCTTCTCAGCTAGCGCTGCAGCGTTCACGAAGTGAGCCCTCGCGACATCTTTCAGAAGTTGAGTCAGATTGTATCTCCAAGAGATTAAATTCCTCTAGTTTTATCTATTGTTGTAGTTGCAAGTGCGCTTGCTTCTTCAGGAACATAGTTGAGATGGACAGAAATTAGAGAGATAAACACAGAAAACTATAGAGATCTGACAGGATTCGATTAAGGGAGAGTTGGAAAACGCAGAATGTCGAATTGATTCAAACAAATTGGGAAGGGCTAGCTTAATGACGACAATGGTGGTGCGTGTGAAAGAGAAAGAATTTGGAGGGTGCGCGTGTGTGCATCGTCCAGTTAAATTAATGTTATTTTTTGTTTTTACTAGTTAATAATACATTCGTTACACGTTGCGGGTTGTATTTTCCATAATTCTTAATTGAAAAATTTAAAACATCGTATAAAAAAAATCAAGTGTCGTACTTTTTAAACGTCACAAATCTACGTCCATTGTCGACAGATAGCGATGATTTCTTGTTCTACATCATCCATCCAGTTGTGATCAATAATCTCAGAATCAAAGATAACAAAATCAAACCAACTATTTTAATGATTTATTCTTTGAAAGAGTAATTCTCCGTTTATTGTACATGTCTCTTCAGCTTTCACTGATGTATCATGTGTCTCCTCCGTATCACGCGTCTCTTCCGCAAGGTCATGCGGAGGATCTACATATTTAATAATAATTTAATGATAGTAATATATAATGATAAAAAAAATAAAAATTGACATAAAACTTATAACATTAGCAGTAATTGTACATTTTCAATATAATGTCAATGCGCAATTTATATCCTTACTCAACGTCTCTTGTTTTTCTTCAACTGCTACCTCGTTACAGTTTTTTACCAAATGATATTCTTGTTTGGTTTTCTTCATGGTACCTCCTTTTTCTTTGAACACCCCTGCATGGAAATAATAAGTTTCAGTGTATTTGTACCTCTCCCTCATTTTTATTTATTTTTTTGCTCGAAATTGTTAAGTTGTAATCTTAACTTTCTGCGGCACGTGGTTTTTACTTGATGATTTGGCAGAGCGAACCTCGTATTTTTTTATTTCTCAAAAAACTAATGCTTAAATCCTAGAGTTTTTTTTATAATTAATGTGCTATCTGATTTTCCACGAGAGCACCACCGACTGTATAGTCACCGCCTTCGTGTAACAATCGTCTGCAATCCTCCAGCACTTAACCAATAGCTGAATGAACCTCTGTTGTATCTACAGCTCGAGAAAGTTTTAACGTAACCGTTTCCGCATCAATCTCAATCAAACAATTATGGAAGCCAAAATCTCGTGCCAGAATCAGCCCCTGGAAAATAGCAAGAGCTTCAGCAATCATCACTGGACCAGGGGTGATAATCAGACTGGCCAAATCCACAACCGGATCTCCATTCACGTCCATTATCACCACCGCAATCGAAGACTTATCACTATCCTCCCTCCACGCGGCATCCGATTGACTTTACACATCCCAGTACGAGAATCTCTCCGCCTAGGATCACAACGAAGACTACCTCCCTGAGTAGAACGCTGAGTAACAACAGACTATTCTTGTATTGCTTCATATTTCTGGATCATTTTAATGCAACTTGTGCTGTAACTTTATAATCAGCTTTTTGAACCTAAAAACAACACGATTTCTTCGCCACCAAACACTCCATATACATTCCACAAAATCTTTTCGCTCAGCCACCGAAAGTTCTGTCATTATCCACACAACAAGTCATCAACGGTCGCAAATTCCCTGCCAGATACCCTCGAAAACGAAACCAGTTCCCAAACACTTTTAGCAAATTGACATTGAGTGAATACTTGTCCTGAAGTTTCCTCCTCCATCCGAAAAAGTGGGCAATGTGGGGCAACGTCCAACCAACTTCGCATATTTACTCTCTTTGGTAGAGAGTTTGTGTACAAACGTCACCCTGTGTGAAGCAGTTTCTTGGGTAGACGCACTCCCCACAGGCGCTCCAACGCAACAAAATCCTTAGACACCGACACAGTACCTATCGTTCCCACCTGAGTATCCATTCGCCACAGCTCCTCAACACAAATGTAGCCTAACCGGACGTTAGGCACCCCTTTTATCTTCGAAAAATAATGCCCAACAATTCGATTGTAAAGTACCAGGAAGCGGAAGGGATATGATAATTTCTGAATCCATTGGAAATAATGTTTGTCTCACTTTTTTTTATCCCACTCCATAGAATCATGAACAATCAAGTCGCTAACCCGCAAGGTCTGTTGCTGCACATTAGGAGTAACAAATTTAAACCTAAAAGGCCTCGGCACCCACCTATATTTAAAGGCTCCGTTCCCTATATTCCCCTACTCAGAACCTTCATGGCCGGCAAAATACTCCTCCAAATGAAGCAAGGATTATGCCCAATCCCAGCCTCCATAAAACTCGAGTTATACGGAAATACTTTGTCTTAAGAACTCTTGCAAGCAAAGAATTCGGCCTAGAAAGAATCTTCCAATCCTGTTTAGATAGAAGATCTAGGTTGAATGAACAAAAATCCTTGAATCCAAGTCCTTCTGCACTTTCCGTCGTTTCATCCGCTCCACGACACCCATCACATACCATTCTTTCCGTCTAATCCTATCCTACCAAAACCTCCTAACAAGAGCTTCAGTCTTATCAATCATCGCTTTTGGCACAAGAAAACAAGACATAGAGTAGTTAGGTATCGCCTGGATTACTTCCTAACTCCTAAATAGAGCTTCAATCATATTTTTTCTCAATATGTTCTCCTACATTCACTACAAGATGATTCTCTCATCCAAAATTCATTAGTTTCAAAGCTTTGTGGGTGAAGATTTAAATATATTTTTCCTAACTTTTTCATTGAACTGTTGGAGTAGGACACTTTCGCAAAATGAAACAACACTTGCCTATAATTTGCATTATAATTACATATTGCTATTGGAGATTCTATAAGCGAGCAAAGTGTCAAGGGCATAAGATATTCTTAGGTGCACTTAGAGTAAATAATACCACTCTGTCCCACCTCTTCCACGGTTCCACCCTAATTTGACTTTTACCACTATTCGCTGGGTCACTTTGACACGGTGATTTGGATAGCAAAATGAAGCAATTTTTTCGAATAAATTTTCATGGCGTTGTAGAGTAAAGGTGACTCTATAACACGGTGAAAAAATTATCAAAAAATCGCATCATTTTATTATCAAAATCACCCAGTCAAAATGATCCGGATGCGAGTCAAAAAGTCAGGATGGGGAGGAAGAGGTGGGACGGAGTGGTACGTAATACGTGGTGTTCTACACCACTCACGTTTTGACATGTAAAATGAAAGTGAGGTGAGTGAGAGAGGGCACAGCGTTGTGCCTACGAGTTGGACGGCTAAGCCGTTACATAGGGGTAAAAACGTTGAGATAATGAGATCGTTTGCTAGCACCGATACTATGAGAACTCAAAGAAAAGAAAATGTGGCAGACGTTGTTGGGATATTGAGAAGCATTTATTTATCAAAAAACAATAAAAATGCAAACATAACACTCCCATGGATCGAGTTCATAAACTAGTGATCGTAATAATAAACCATGATTCCCTCGTGGATGAGATCCGCCTGAATCTTCAACTCCTTTTCTTTGTCACCACCGTAAGGCCGGAAACGAGGGGTGAACAAGACGTACCCTTCGTTCCATTAACCGCCGCGACGAAGGGCCTTCACTGCCGACAACTCTTCTTCGGTCAAAATGTAAAGAATTCTGTAACTCCTAATGGATTCTTTCGCCTTCTTTAGAGCATCCTCAGCCTCATTCTTCGCAAAAACAAACTCCGTAATCATCGGAATCTCATCACGCCTAATCTTCTCCACCTATTCCAAACGGCAAATTAAATATTCACGGGCTTGTCTATTCTCCTCCAACTTCTTGATGATCTTATCCATGTTGACATTGGTATCATCACCAAATATAATGTTGTTTCCAGGGGAAGTCTTCTGCTTCTTCTGAACATTCGACAGTTCGGAAAACTCTTGTTTGAAATCGTGGTAGGTTTCCTTCAACAGCTGCAACCTATTAATTATGAGACAATCCCTCTGACAAAAACTCTCATTGACGGCGCTCTCAAACGTCTTCACCATGTCTAGCGGCACTTGTTCTCTTGCTCGGGCATCCTCTTCCTTCCGCTTCAGACGTGCGATTCTGCTATCCAGAACAATGATTTCACTCAAGTTCCGAATCGCATTATCACGATCAGGATCCGTGGTTGACCTCATGAGAAGAGAGCAGTGTAGGGAATGAAATAGGGTTTGCACTCTGCAGTGCCACTTTATAAAATCAAGGCCGCAAATTTTCTTTTCGAGGCCTTAAACTTTTAAAGACAACAAATTATTAAAAAGGCACTAATGAATAAAAAGGTTTTATTAATAATTTTTAATCATTTAATTACTATATTTCATTGATTAACTAGGGGATTGCTCGTGCCCGAGGGCACTATCCCAACCAAAAAATATGAAAAATTGATAAGACGCAGGATAAAAATATGCATCCACACATATATTTGCTAAAATATCAACTCTTGCAAGAGAGAAAAAATTACGAATGTTGGTTTACTCAACTTATTACAAAAATGGGGGATGTTAAAGATGTGGGGAGGAAGTGGGGAGAACTTACAAAAGTGGTGGGTAGTAGGTGAGATCTAAGAGCTGGGGTTGATTTAATCTAAAGGCTGGAAAAAAGTCAACCGTACTATTTTATAGAATAGATTAACAGCTAGAATCAAACATTGTTTTCTTTCAAAAAGACTCAAAAAATAATTTTCCTAGCAGTTAGGGAGGTAGCTCAAGTGCTAGAGCATTGGAAGCCCCTACACGAAGTCCTGAGTTCAAACCCGATTGACGACAAAAACAATTTCTCAAAAAAAAAATCATTTCCGATAGCTCCGTCGCAATCTTTTTGAATGCAATGACCCTTGCATTATTCCAAATACCTCATTTCGGAAATAAATTGATTTTTATAATAATTTAACCTCTGATATGAATTTCTTCTTGCAAAATACCCCCAACCTCAAATAAAATAAAATAAAATAAAATAAAATAAAATACCCCCAGTCCACCACTAAGCCGCTCACTGGGTCTGTGTCACGAAGGTTAACATTTCTGATTATTGGGTCTATCCTTCCAAATATTTATGTAACTTCTCCATGATGTCCTTTCAAGGAAGTGTTGAGTGTTAAGTGAAACTTTTCAGTATTCACAACATATAACTAAGGGTGCAATATAGCTGATGTGAGTACTGTAGTTTTATGGTGCTCAAGCTAGATTTTCCATATTTTACATGAACCTGAGTTCAAGGCGTCTGCTGAGCTGCTATCCAGGAGCCAAGAAACAAGAATGGAACTTGGCTCGTGCAATGTGACACGCTCCAACTGCAAGTGTACAACTGTCGTGTGTAGTAATAAACCGGAAATCCGGGTTGTCGAACCCAAGGGACTTTGTTTAAATTAACTATTATTCTAAACCTTATGTGGGTACGTCGCAAGTTGTGTTTTTATCTAATTCTAATAAAATAAACGCAATATTCTCAATTAACCAAGTGAAGTAGTTCACGATTAATAAAGAATGAATTTAGGGTTTTTGTAAAATAAGGGAAAAGTACCGGGAATTCTCTAGGTTCACTAGGTTGATCTAAATTTATATTTTGATTTGTAAAACAACCACGTGTCATTCACTATTAATCAAGCAATATTAAACTTACCGAGTTACCAAGCAAGCTCACAATACTTTAAACTAAACCAAACCGAGTTACCAAGTCTAGTTTATCTTTAAACATGCATTAAAACCATATTTCTACTTTAACGATCCTAGTTAACGATGTCGAGTTACCAAACATTGATACAACTAGGTGGATTATTCAATTTACCGACTAATTCTCACGGAGTTACCACGTGAAAACTAATTTAGTTTATCTCTACGTTAGCTACTCGCAAAGATAATATGATTATGAACGTAAATAATCCATAATAGTGAATAAACACGTGAGATTAAGCTAGAACATGCATCACAATCATCAAAACATCAACTTTAGATCAAACCCTAGCTACACCAAACGAGAATTCCCAGCAAAGAACGTTTAGCTACTCATATTCATGTTCAAAACGACAAGTCTAATGAGTTTAAACATAAAAATCAAGAAAAGAGGAGAGTTGAGAATCCAAACGGATGACCCAAAGCTCCTAAGCTCTCCCAATAGCTTCTTGATCTCCAAAAGATGTTCCTTACGTCAAAAACTACTGAAAAATTCGACCTAGAATGCTTAAATATGTTTCCATAATCCTATTACAAAGTTTGGATAAACTACGAAAAAGCCCCGGAAAAATTCTGCACTTTCAGCGATGTCTTCGTAGGAAGACATTTGTCTTCGTAGGAAGAGTCTTCGTACAAAGACAATTTGTCTTCCTACGAAGGTCTTCTCACTTAGATACTGCAAGCTTGTTTGGGAAGACTTTTTGCAGAGCCAAAATTTGGCTAAGTATATTGTCTTCGTACTAAGACATTTGTCTTAGTACGAAGACCCTCTGTTCCAGCCTTCTTTTCTTTGACTTTCTCTTCCTTACTTTGACTTTCTCCTTCCTTCCTTCTTCCATTGACCTTCCATTGTTTCCATTGACTTTCTCCTTCCTTCCTTCTTCCATTTGACTTTCCTTTGAGTTCCTTGCTTCCGAAGTTCGCTTCCATCTCCCGCATGATCCTCCAAGCCCTGTTTTCCCGCGAATCACAACACGAAAACACAACCCGCGATCATATCACAATAAAAGCTCAAATAACTAAAGAAACGCCCGGATTTAACAAGTAACGCATATGAACTCACATTATCTCATTTAAGCTCAATTTACTCAAAAAACGACGAATTCTCCATGATAAGCACGCAAAACGTAGAAATAAAAGGCATAAAATAACTCCGAAAACGAAGTTATCAACTACCCCCACACTACCTTTTGCTCGTCCCGAGCAAATCTCCCAAGTCAATTCCATTTCTCTCAAGCCAAAACTTCTTTTGCTTTCCCGCAATCCATCCAACTTTGCATACCAACCAAATTACTCATTGCATAACTTCCCTACGCCAATTGCATACTTTCACCTCACATTGCATACAAAACCATTACCACTTGCATACTAATCCGAGTAGAACAATTCACAAACCATCCTCTTTACTAGTCGACACGACTCGATTATACACAATGCACCTATATGCAAATGCAATATTAACAATGCAAGTATTGAACTAACAATTTTTCCTTTTCTTTTGCGAGATTGAGCAATATCCATTAGCTTAAACCGATTCACACGAAGCGATGAGAAATCTAGACACAAGGAATGAGTTGAAATCAAATTCGACAACACGAATCCCCCCTAGCTAGTATAGAGAACCTAACTTTACTAAGTACAAGGATGCAATACCTTTTCATGTGTGCCACAAAATAAGAGGCTACGCTAGGCTAAGCCACGTTCAAGGTCCGAGCTCCTAATCCGCTAACGGGTTTAGAATGATGAGGCTTTAGGGACAAAAAGGGTAATAATCAAACACAAGTCCTAAGGCGTCACATTCTCACAATTACCATATCTCACACACCCTCACAACAATGATAGAAACCAAGCCCGAAACTCACCATCTCCGGCCCTCGATCCCCTCACACCCCGGTACAATTACGATCCCGCGGCTATTGTCATGAATAATGTATAAGCCAAATTTCCGGTTCGTAAACTAGTCGCTTCTCCACTCGTTCTTCCACAAAGCTTCTCATTCTTCCTTTATTCATCTCTCATTTTTTCTCTCTTTTCTTTTTCTTTTTTTTCTGATTTTTTTTTTTTTTTGGTTTTTTTATCTCTCATAGTCCTGCACAATTTCTTCAATATCTGTCTCGAGTGGTCTTCCAAGTTTCAAGCTAACATATGATAGTAAGGGGAGACACTATCCAAATCAACATGTATAAATCACAAATAAATGTCTCTCCCTATCTCGATGAAATCCTCGGTGCAACAAACAAAGCCGCTAACATAATAGAGCACGTGTGGGGATGGAGTCGTCGCAAGCTCAGTCTCGATGTCCGAAGTCAAATGTCGACACCCCCACACTCGAATGTAATCCTGTCCCCTCTCAAGTAGTCAATCAAATATCTGTCTCGTGCCTAATCCAACCAAACCTCCTACACCATGATGAGTAAGATCCGGTACCTAGCACGATCCACCTATAAAATTCCCCCAACCCAAGTTTTGTGTGTATTAGATGGTACACACTCACGGCTCTCCTCACTTGTGTCCATGTTGTAATGCCATGGAACACCGCCACACCGAAGTGCGCAAGCCTACTCTCACTCACCTCGCATTCCTCTCGAAGATCACAAATGAAGTGCATGCGATATGTAAGACTCACACAAGTATAGCATGAAGTACTCCCTCATCGAACCCCCTCAACTACAACACCCTCGTGACGCACTAAAGCGGTGATTCTAACCAATCAGTGATGAAGGCCAAGAATCGTCACCCTAAGTCCAAAGGTTGTCAAAGAATCCATGGTTCAAATTAGGGTTTACTAGTGGTCCTACAAGGTAAGTTCTATAAGCAGTGAGTGCTCTAATACACACCTCGCACAACTGTTCTGTGTGCCACTACGAGGCGGGTTGGCGACTACCTAAGACGTACACAAGAACGTTCGGCTTGTTTAGCTCACACCTAGCTCAACTCTTGTAAGAAAACTAGGCACACACTTTAGATTTGAAAAATTAAGTTCGTGTGTAAAATAGGCACGCATTCCCGTAAAGAAAGTTTCTCTATACTTACTAAGGGAAACTCACATCGTCACTCTCGATCGCAATTCACGCCCTATGCCTAAAAGTCTCACACTTCACGATTTTACCGAATTTTCAGCTTCTTTCGATTGCCCTTTCTCAAATTTTTAATTTTTTTGGTGTTTTCACATTTTTAGTTTTTTTTTTTTTTTTTTTTTTTTTTTTTATACCTATACTATATGCACGGCCAACTCGACTAATGACTCAATAATGGTGGGATGACTCAATAATACCAAAACGTGCACGCAAAAAGATGAATAATAAAAAGAAAAATAAGGACATAACCAAAAATTTCTAACTACAGGCTGACACGGGCGATGCAAAGACTCAACACTGATCCGCCGTCGGGACACGAGGGCACACTCCACTACTCGTCTCCTTCTTCCTCCTCATCTTCTTCTTCCTCATCATCTTCTTCTTCCTCATCCTCACTCGGCGGAACCGGATACTCAAATTCATCCTCCTGGAACCACGGATCCGCCGTCGGGACCGGTGGAACAAACTCCCCCGCCGCCTGACCACTCGACTGTATCACCCACTGGCCCACCATCTGGATTAATCCACCCAGCTTCACCTGATTGTCCCGAGTGTGGGCAAACTGGCGTCTTCTCTCGATTCTATCCCGGGCCATCTCCTCTCTCAGGTGGTCATAGGCAACCTGATTATCAAACCTAGAGGTGTTCATCCTCCTACCCTTTCCCCTCTTCTTCGCTGTCTCATCAAACCTATGCCATTTCCTAGACGTGAACGGTTTCAAGTCCATGTCTCTCCCAATGACTACTTCGGCTGTTTTGGCTAGGTGAGTCAGCAAGCAAGTATGACCGGGACCTAACTTGTTATTCTTCGACACCCTCTCTAGACAATTTTCCCAGATAAACTTAGGGATATCTATCCTAACCCCGGTGTAAAGACAGAGAGCCCAGACCGATAGGCGGAAAGAGTAACTAGGGTTTCGTGTGATTCCCAAAACCCAGTTCTCTAGCAATTCACAGCACCACCTTGCCTTCGGCCTATAATGCCTCTTTTCGGCCTTCTAATGAATGACCTCCCCTTTTCTGTCCCATGGATCTACCCCTTTCGCAAAACAAAAAGCATTCAAACGAGACCAAAGATTCTCACTACGCAGAACAGTCTCGTATCCACAATCCTCTTTCAACGCGGGGAAACCCATGGCCAAAGCGATAGCCTCTGGCGTGAAGACTATCCACTGGTTCCGACAGTACACAAGACGAGGGTCTTGGCTCTCACCATTTTTTGCATACCTCAAGTTGAGGCAAAACTCTCTCGCGATATGGGAACTAGACGACCCTACTAGCTTAAACCAGTTGGTAAGCTTTTCGCGCTCAAAAATTTCCTTGATGGAAGTAGGCATATCCTCGTGCAAGGGAAATGCCTTTTCGGGCTGCCCGTTCTTAGTCAAGTATGTATCGTTGCGAGAGTCTAGATGGGCCTCGTAGGTGACAAAACGATAACTATCATAACACCCGGGCCCAATACTCCGTTCTTTCAAATTGACCTTAGCCGTTCGTCGGCCTACAATGCCCGGTTTAGACGGGGGAGGGGCACTCAAGATTTCATATTGGGGAATGGGCGGTATTTCTAATTGAGGCTCGCCCGACCCCGATGCTTCTTGCGAGGTACCCTCTCCCGTCTTCCGTTTCTTTCCACCCGCCATTAAGAATACAAATTCAAGTAAAAGAAGAAATTCAACTTTTTGTGCACGTGACAAGAAGTGTGTACGGAATGAAACACGTAGGCACGTAAGCAAGTAATTCCTAGGACTCTAAGCAATCGCCCCCAAGCACGCTACTAAGCGCAACAAAAAAATAATTTGGGCCTTTTCTCAATTTGTGCCTAGGACTCGAATATTGTATTGACTAGTTTAGAGTGTACCTACGTGCCCGGAGCAAGTCTTACGGGCACAACAATTTCAGAAAATCGACAAACCGGGCTGATTTTGAGGTTGCCGAAAATTTTTGCCGAAACTTCGAATTGTTTGCTGCTCCGTACTCCTTGTGTAGTCCCCGTTAGCGTTGCCTTCTTGTTCGTAAGCTGACTCAAGATCCAATTTGTCCGATTCCTCAAATTTGCTTCGAAACCCTAGTTTCTTCCTCCTCTGATTTCTCTCTCGTCTCTCAATCTCACTCAAAAAAACCCTTCAATCCTTGTTCTCTTCTGAATTGCGAGCAAAACCTATGGTGGCTTGCTGAATTTGGTGAAGAAACAAGGGAGAGGGAGAACTTGGTGATGTGCGGCTATGGAAGAGAAGAACCTGTTGAAGCTTGAATAATGAGGAAGAGGAACGACCTGCTGATGATGAAGCTCCTCAGTTCGTGCAAAAAGTCTAAAAAACCCTTAGGAACTAGCTCCTCTCTGTTCTCTGTGCGTGGACTAAACAGACCTTTTGCCCGATGTCTTCGTAGGAAGACAAATGTCTTCGTGCGAAGAGTCTTCGTACGAAGACATTTTGTCTTCCTACGAAGACCTTCTTATATAGATACTGCATCGTGTTTTAAGAAGACAATCTTCAGAGCTTCGAAAATTTTCTAAGTATAAAGTCTTCATACGAAGACAATTGTCTTCGTGCTGGAGCTTGCCAAAAACATCCTTTTCGTCAAATTTTCGCGTATCCGGTCGTGCCTTTGCTTTCCGAAGGATCTCCTCGACCTCGAGACTCCCTTTTCACCTTAAAACACTCCCAAAATCCGGGGAATATTTCATTTGTCAATTTCACGCGTTCCAAGGCACGTTTTGCATTTCCGGATGCTTTTGGCCTCGTATTACTCTCTAAAGCATCCTTTTTGGCGTAACTTCTTCATCCGGACTCCGATTTGCGCGATCCACCTATCTACAGAAAGCTCTCGACAACCCCCACACGTTGGCACTGTTCAATCCTTATTTCAGTCTGTCCTTCAGAATTTCACCTCGTAATCCGTGCCGGCGTGCTAGCTTTCTCCGTTCACTAATCAAATTCTTGCGCATATCAAGGCGGGGAGTCCGGGAACATGATCTTCCCCAGGTGCGTGTGTCGAATAGGTGCAGGAATGGCTTATATCTTCAATTCCTTCACTTCGGATCCCGATACGCGTATTGGGCTGCAAATCTTCAATTTTTACTCTGTTTCGCACGCGCGCATCAAGACGGGGGATCCGAAATAGGCCTTTCACCTCGTAATCCTGCACATACTCATTGGAAATATTAAATCCACTCTCTCGCACCTCTCAATGAAATCAAACAGAATAAAAATCACAAAACAGTACTAAAACCTACTCTACAGCAATAAATAGGTTGGGTTGCCTCCCAACAAGCGCTTTGTAATTTAAGGTCGACGGCCCGACCCAGTTACCTCATAGATTAATCACATTGCGGGAGTTGCATGAAGCCATTCAATGACTTCGATGAAATTCCCGTCCACATACGGTTTCGCTCTCTGGCCGTTCACTTTAAATCTGTCCCCGTTAGCATCTTCCACCTCCAGCGATCCCCATGGATAAACTGCAGTAATCGTGTAGGGACCACTCCACCTAGATTTCAATTTCCCTGGAAACAGCTTTAGTCTGGCATTGAAGATCAGTGCTCGCTGTCCAACTTTGAAGTCTCTCGGGATGATGTGCCTATCGTGCCACTGTTTCGTCCTCTCCTTATAGATTTTTGCACTTTCATATGCCATCAATCGAAATTCTTCAAGTTCGAGTAGTGCTTGCTTCCGTAGCTCACCTGAGAGCTTAGCGTCCAAGTTGATCTTCTTCAAGGCCCAGAATGCCTTGTGCTCAAGTTCCACCGGAAGATGACATGACTTCCCAAATACTAACTGGTAGGGAGACATGCCTAAAGGGGTCTTGTAAGCAGTCATATATGCCCACAAGCTATCATCTAAATGCAGAGACCAATCCTTGCGGCCCGGGTTGACTGTCTTCTCAAGAATCCCTTTTATCTCTCGATTAGAAACTTCTGCTTGCCCATTCGACTGCGGATGATAAGCCAGTGATATCTTATGCGTCTTTACCCCATATTTGCTCAAGACATTGGCAAAGACTTTGTTCACGAAATGCGATCCTTCATCACTGATAATGGCTCTGGGAGTTCCAAACCGTGTGAATATGTTCTTACGCACAAATCTCTCTACAGTAGCTCCATCGTTTTTAGGGCAAGCCATGGCCTCCACCCACTTGGTCACGTAATCCACAGCTAACAGTATATAAATATTTCCAAGCGAATATGGGAATGGCCCCATAAAATCAATTCCCCACACATCAAACGGTTCTACTTCTAACACGAAATTTTGAGGCATTTCATTTCGGTTAGAGATATTACCTGTTCTTTGGCACCGGTCACACTGCTGTACAAATAGATGTGCGTCTTTATGTAAAGTTGGCCAAAAGAAACCACTCTGAAGTACCTTAGCAACTGTGCGTGATTTGCCGAAATGTCCCCCGCAATTCAACTCGTGGCAGTGTCTAAGGATCTATAACGTGTCCGGTTCCGCAACACACCTCCGCAATACATTGTCCGCCCCCAACTTGAACAGATAAGGATCATCCCAGAAATAATGTCGCGCGTCTGCAAAGAATTTCTTCCTCTGGTGGTAACTCATGTCCTTGGGCACAATGTTGAGTGCCTTGAAATTTGCCAAGTCAGCAAACCAAGGCACTGCTGTCCACAACCATAAGCTGCTCATCTGGAAAATCCTCTCGGATAGGCAAATCTTCCTGCTTATCGTTCTCCAGTCTTGACAAGTGGTCCGCAACCACATTCTCTACCCCCTTTTTATCTTTGATCACCACATCGAACTCTTGCATCAATAAAACCCACCGGATCAACCTTGGCTTGGCGTCCTTCTTGGTGAGAAGGTACTTGAGGGCTGAATGGTCCGTGAAAATCGTCACCTGAGAACCCACAAGATATGGACGAAACTTGTCCAACGCAAATATGATGGCCAACATCTCTTTCTCTGTGGTCGCATAATTAACCTGTGCATCATTAAGAGTACGACTAGCATAATAAATGACGTGGGCTACCTTATCTTTCCGCTGGCCCAGCACTGCTCCCACCGCATAGTCACTAGCATCACACATGAGCTCAAATGGTAGGGTCCAGTCTGGTGTGGTGATGATAGGCGCGCTAATCAGCTTTTCCTTGAGCAAATCAAAAGCTGACTTGCACTCCGCATTAAAATCAAAGACTGCATCCTTCTCAAGCAATCCACACAAAGGCTTCGTGATCTTCGAGAAATCTTTAATGAAGCGCCGATAGAATCCTGCATGTCCCAAGAAACTCCTTACTCCTTTGACAGAGGTAGGGTAAGGAAGCTTCTCAATCACCTCGATCTTGGCTCTATCCACCTCTAAACCTTTGCTGGAGATCTTGTGGCCCAAAATAATTCCCTCAGTAACCATGAAGTGACACTTCTCCCAGCTGAGCACTAGGTTGGTGTCAATGCATCTATCCAGAACCCGGGCCAACTGTTGCAGACAGTCTTCGAATCCATCACCATAGAGCGAGAAGTCATCCATGAATACCTCAAAATTCTGCTCCATCATGTCAGAGAAGATCGACATCATACACCTTTGAAACGTGGCAGGTGCGTTGCATAATCCAAAAGGCATCCGTCTAAAAGCAAAGGTCCCATAAGGACAAGTGAATGTCGTCTTCTCCTGGTCAGCTGGCTCAATTGCTATCTGGTTGTACCCGGAGTACCCATCCAAAAAGCAACAATGAGAATGACGTGCCAGCCTATCAAGCATCTGATCAACGAATGGGAGGGGAAAATGATCCTTCAAAGTGGCATCATTGAGCTTGCGGTAATCCATGCAAACTCTCCACCCAGTAACAGTACGAGTAGCAATCTGATCACCTTTTTCCCCTTTCACCACAGTTATACCTCCCTTCTTAGGAACACACTGCACCGGGCTAGTCCATGTGCTGTCGGAAATGGGATAAATGATGCCCGCCTCCAACCATTTAAGAACCTCTTTCTTGACCACCTCCTGCATGTGAGGATTGAGGCGGCGCTGAAACTGAACTACCGGCTTCTTATCTTCTATGAGCCGAATCTTGTGCTGGCAAACTGTGGGGCTGATCCCCTTGATATCTGCTATGGTCCATCCCATAGCTGCCTTTCTCTCCTGTAGTACCTTGAGAAGCTGCTCCTCCTGTTCCCTGTCCAAACATGCAGACACAATCGCAGGTAAGGTCTCATTAAATCCCAAGTACAAATATTTCAAATGAACAGGTAAAGGCTTTAATTCTAAAACAGGAGCAGTAATAAGAGAAGGAGTAAGAATCTTCCTGCTTCCCTCATTAAAGAGGGGTAATGGTTGGCGCCAATGAACATCTAAGGCTTGCTCTTTCTCGCTGGAATCAAGTAGAGCAAGCTCCTCATATAGTTGCTCCAACAAAATATCGTCCTCTTCGTCCGACGTGTATGCCTCCACCCCAAAGCACTGCTCGCTCACCGCGTATGCGGGAAACTTCATAGCTTCAAATACATTGAAGGCCACCTTCTCATCGTTGATCTGCATAGTCAGCTCTCCATTGGCCACATCAATGATAGTTCTCCCAGTAGCCAGGAATGGCTGGCCCAAAATAAGAGGAACATCATCGTCGGCCTCCATGTCTAAGATCACAAAATCCGCTGGGAAGATGAGTCCTTCAACTCTCACTAATACATCCTCTAAAACACCCCTGGGGCGTTTTATAGTGCGATCAGCCATCTGCAAGCACATCCTGGTAGGCTTAGGATCTCCAACACCAAGTTGCTCAAAAACCGAAGTGGGCATCAAATTAATACTTGCACCAAGATCACATAATGCCCTCCCATGAAACGCATCTCCTAATGAAACAGGGATGATGAAACCACCTGGATCTTTCATCTTCTTTGGTAGCGCTTTTTGAACAACGGCGCTACACTCTTCATTCAGAGTCATTGTCTCAAAATCATCCATGCGCCTCCTATTGGAAAGGAGGTCCTTGAGAAATTTAGCATACTTTGGCATTTGTGATATGGCCTCTGCAAAGGGAATATTGATATGCAGCTTCTTGAAGATATCCACAAACTTCTTGAAGTGCTTTGAATCCTCTTGGCTCTTCAACCTCTGCGGGTATGGAACACGCATGCTATACTCCTTAGGCTTTTGGTTCTCTTCCGACTTCCTACTCGTGTCCTTTGATTGGGGAATCACGGTAGGCACGGGAATTGCTCCATCCAACACCTTTTCGGTTGCCTTAGTTGCTTCTGCTCGCGCGTGGCTAGGATATGGGGGATCCTCAGTAGTGATACCACTGCGAGTTGTGATGGCATTCAGCTGCTCATTAGGAGTGATGGTATTTGCTGGAAGCAAACCTGGTGGAAGCTTGATATTTTGATTGGCAATCTGCCCAATCTGAGTCTCGTGGCTTTTCATTGTGGCTTGTATTGAGACAATCGTGCTCTCCATCCTGTCTTGATTAGCTAGGAGCTTTCTCAATAAAGCATTCGTCTCTTGCTCTTCTTTTTGTGGAGCTTGCTGTTGTGGAACTTGCCTTTGCGCTTGATATGGAACATTTGGTCTCTGACCGGGTGCATATAATCCACTGTTCGGATTGGCGTAGCTGAAGTTGGGGTGATTGCGATTGTTGGGATGATAGGTGTTAGGCCATTGCTACTGTCGCATAAAATTCACATCTTCAACACTATTATCATATCCCTGGCTTTCATCTGCTAGTAATTCACCCATGGGCTTCTGTTATGTAGGGTGCATGCCGTGAAATGCTGAGGTCATGGATTCCAGCTTTTGTTCCATAGATTCAATCTTGTTGACTAAGGCTGCATCCCCCGGTTTGGAGTACCTACGAGTTTCAGTTCGTGTAGACTCTCTCTTTGACACGTTGTTCAGCAGATCTTGAGCTTGCTGTGCTCCAAGCCCCATAAAATTACCTCCAGGTAGCATATCTAACTGGTCAGCTGTCTCCTTGTCTAATGCAGTGTAGAAATAATGGAAGAGCTTGTGCCATGGCTCCCCATGATTCGGGCATCTACGGAGAATTTGGTTGAACTTCCTCCACGCATCTCCCAATGAGCTGTCTTCTTCCTGAGTGAATTTTGCAATCTCATCCATCTGCTGAGCGACTCTGGATGGTGGCAAATACTTCCTCAGAAACTCATGACAACAATCCGCCCATGTCACTATGCTACCAGCTGGCAGCTCCATAAGCCACTTCTTGGTTTTTCCAGATAAGGAGAAGGGAAATAGTAATAGCTTAACTGTTTCATCTGGAACTCGTTGGTCGTGCAGGGTTGATGTGATTTGCTCAAATACCAGCAGATGGTGATTGGGATCATCTCCTGGAGCTCCGTTGAATGCGCACTCATCACGAACCATATTGATCATATGTTGGCGCAACTCGAAGTGTTGGGCATTGATCTGTGGCCTGACAATGGTAGGATGATAACACGCTGGAGTAGTCCTGAAATAATCCACCATAGGGCGTTCTTCAATCTCGGCATTGTTCTGCCTGTTGTTTTCCCCATTATTCCCATTATTGTTCCCACCGATGTTCGCCACTTGTGCCCCCACACCAGGGCGTGGTTGTGGATTTGGGGGAGCCAAGCGATCCATCATTGCCTGCATCTCAGCCATTTGAGCCCTCACCTCCTCAGTTTCTCGTGCTTTATTGGCTGCATCCTCTACAGCTGCTGCTCTAGCTGCCTCCGCATCCTGCATACCTTTGCGGATCCTCTCAAACTCAGCTCTAGTTTCGTCATCCATAGCAACTGAGCTTGTCTTCCTCTTGTCTCTACGTTGTGCGCGTAACAAAGTTTCCGGGTCCTCAAGTGTTGGGTGCAAAGGCTCGTCTCGAGAACGGGACATGCACCGTGAAGTTCAACCTGAAAACACAGATTACACACAGAAAGTAGGTGAGTAATTGATATAAACAATAAAATAAATCCCTAAGGCTAGGAATTATAACTAATTTAGCCGAAGTCCCCGGCAACGGCGCCAAAAACTTGACACGCTCCAACTGCAAGTGTACAACTGTCGTGTGTAGTAATAAACCGGAAATCCGGGTTGTCGAACCCAAGGGACTTTGTTTAAATTAACTATTATTTTAAACCTTATGTGGGTACGTCGCAAGTTGTGTTTTTATCTAATTCTAATAAAATAAACGCAATATTCTCAATTAACCAAGTGAAGTAGTTCACGATTAATAAAGAATGAATTTTAGGGTTTTTGTAAAATAAGGGAAAAGTACCGGGAATTCTCTAGGTTCACTAGGTTGATCTAAATTTATATTTTGATTTGTAAAACAACCACGTGTCATTCACTATTAATCAAGCAATATTAAACTTACCGAGTTACCAAGCAAGTTCACTATACTTTAAACTAAACCAAACCGAGTTACCAAGTCTAGTTTATCTTTAAGCATGCATTAAAACCATATTTCTACTTTAACGATCCTAGTTAACGATGTCGAGTTACCAAACATTGATACAACTAGGTGGATTATTCAATTTACCGACTAATTCTCACGGAGTTACCACGTGAAAACTAATTTAGTTTATCTCTACGTTAGCTACTCGCAAAGATAATATGATTATGAACGTAAATAATCCATAATAGTGAATAAACACGTGAGATTAAGCTAGAACATGCATCACAATCATCAAAACATCAACTTTAGATCAAACCCTAGCTACACCAAACGAGAATTCCCAGCAAAGAACGTTTAGCTACTCATATTCATGTTCAAAACGACAAGTCTAATGAGTTTAAACATAAAAATCAAGAAAAGAGGAGAATTGAGAATCCAAACGGATGACCCAAAGCTCCTAAGCTCTCCCAATAGCTTCTTGATCTCCAAAATATGTTCCTTACGTCAAAAACTACTGAAAAATTCGACCTAGAATGCTTAAATATGTTTCCATAATCCTATTACAAAGTTTGGATAAACTACGAAAAAGCCCCGGAAAAATTCTGCACTTTCAGCGATGTCTTCGTAGGAAGACATTTGTCTTCGTAGGAAGAGTCTTCGTACGAAGACAATTTGTCTTCCTACGAAGGTCTTCTCACTTAGATACTGCAAGCTTGTTTGGGAAGACTTTTTGCAGAGCCAAAATTTGGCTAAGTATATTGTCTTCGTACTAAGACATTTGTCTTAGTACGAAGACCCTCTGTTCCAGCCTTCTTTTCTTTGACTTTCTCTTCCTTACTTTGACTTTCTCCTTCCTTCCTTCTTCCATTGACCTTCCATTGTTTCCATTGACTTTCTCCTTCCTTCCTTCTTCCATTTGACTTTCCTTTGAGTTCCTTGCTTCCGAAGTTCGCTTCCATCTCCCGCATGATCCTCCAAGCCCTGTTTTCCTGCGAATCACAACACGAAAACACAACCCGCGATCATATCACAATAAAAGCTAAAATAATTAAATAAACGCCCGGATTTAACAAGTAACGCATATGAACTCACATTATCTCATTTAAGCTCAATTTACTCAAAAGACGACGAATTCTCCATGATAAGCACGCAAAACGTAGAAATAAAAGGCATAAAATAACTCCGAAAACGGAGTTATCACAATGGTTCACTTCAACTTGGCTTGGCTTGTTATTTTGGCGAGTTTGATCTTTTTGGTTTTCAAGATAGATTTGGCATATTTACATGAACCCGAGTTCGAGGCACCAATTGAGCTGCTAGCCATGCACAAGCCACGATGCGAGAATGGAATTTGGCTCAAGTAACGGTTCGCTTCAACTTGGCTTGCTTGTTAGTTTAGAGAGCTTGTTCTTGATCTATAGTTCGAATCACCCACCCTTTTGAGATGCTTTGGTCTCAAATTTCGGAATTCACTTGTGGCCCACGCCCAAGCTGTGAGCACCCTACAAGTTTTTTCGTTGGTAAACTCGTTTTTTCGACACATCTTTGGAGGGATTTTTTAATGAAGCGGTCGAGGATTAAAATAAAAATTTGTTCCATAATATTTGAACCGAGTTAAACATCCTACAACTTTAATTTGCCCAAAAGCGTTATCGGGTGAGCTACAATTCGATGGTGAAATTGATTGTTTCAATGTGGCATACTAGTTTGTCCCACACATTGACAATTGAATTTGACTTTGGCCAATTTAATCAGGGTTAATTGTATTTTACTTCTTTGTGGTTAAGGGTTCGTGCGAAACATGTGGTTTGGTGTTGCAAATCACCTCACGAGGTTTGGTTTTGGTGCGATTCTGTTAAGTTTGACCAAATGCGTCAATAACTGAACTTTATTGTCCATATAACCCGGATTTAATGTTTTCCAGAAAGAAAAATATAGAAAAACGAAAAGATAAGAGAGAGGAAGTATATCTACGGAAGGAAAGGAGATAAAGAAGCAAAAAAAATAAGGAGAAGGAGACGAAGGAGGATGATGTTGGTGTCGCGGACGCCAGTTGCGGACGAGGCCGGTGCCGACGACGGTGGAAGACGCCGACCCCGTAGTCGACCACATGAAATCAAAGACTTTCTACTTAACGGTAGTACAAACATGAAGCCATCTTTGGGGTTGATAAATGAAGCGGCATCAAAGTTTGATGTTAATAGAAAGACAAGTTTGATGTCAATAGAAAGACAAATCATTAATCCCAAAGACGACTTCATGTTTGTACTACCGTTAAGTAGAAAGCCTTTGATTTCATATCTCTATTGTAATGTTAACCTTCTGTTTGGTGTTGACATTCTTCTTGTAATTTTTCTTTTTCTGCGAGAAGAATGTTTGACAGATGGGTGGTGGAGGAGACTTACCTTCTTGTAGGTGAAGCTGCGATATGAAGTTGATGATGCCATGTTGTTTCTGCCCCTTATTCTGCCATCTCCGTCCTCTTCTTCTTCTATCAATTTATGGGTTTAGTTCTTTGTGTGTTCTTCAAGCTGTAAAAGAACTGAAATTGTTGTTCATTTATGTGTGAAATGATATGTACTTACATATTTCGTGGAGTAGTGCTAGTTTGGGCTCCCCAAATTGAACTTTGGTGAAATTTAAGTTTTGGTTTAGTAGGGGCAGTAAGTATTTTGGTTGGAGTTTTAACCCCATGTAACTTTTAAGGGTGTGTCTAGTGTGCGTCCGGGGGCCTGCCTTGCAATTTTTTTTGCGGTGGGCCTCCCCCACTACCGGACAAAAAACACGGAAAATCATGGGGTGGTGACCGGTTCCAGCAGGTCACCACCCCCAGTGGATAAAAACGCGCAGATTTGGATAAAAATGCAAAGAAACTGATTCAGAATTATCCAGAATTCACATCAGTGGATAAAAACGCAAGGAACCAGATAAAACAGTAAATGATCAGACAAAAAGGGTCAAATAACGGATAAAAATGTCACGGTACTTAACTAAAACATTCACACAGTTAATGTAATCCCTAGAATAAATCAGTCCAGTCATTCCCAACACGTCTTGAAGAGTTTTGGTCACCCATTCCCTCGGACCAGTTGTATTCGCAGTTGGAAATCATAGTTTGTTGCGACGCTTGCGATTGAGATTGGCCGACATCTTGAACGGAAACACCAACTGGAGGATTCGGGCATCTAGTTCGATTGTGTCCGTATTCTTGGCATCTCCCGCACTTCTTTCGAACATTTTTGGAGCTCCCTTTTGGTTTTGTATCACCTTTGGATGGAGGCATTACGTGGGCGTACTCTTGTGAGTTGACATTAACCACGGGCTCTTCATCATTTTCTTGCTTCAAAATAATGTCCTTGAGACCCCGTATCATCAAGTCAACATGTTTTTGCCAATAGTCGTAAGTCTCTTGTGATGTTCCACCCATGTCACTAATCATCTCCATTCGTCCCTTCATGCAACCTCGACGAAATGCCTGGGTTTTTGGATCGTCACACCGTCTTATTTTTGGCTCCTGCATGGCTGGATCATTCTTTTAGAAGTCACTATCCGTCTTCTGCCATCGTTTAGATAACAAGTTTTCCGGAATGAATTGAACTCCTTTATGAAAGAGCACAAAAATAATGTGGCCACAAACCATATGTGATGACTCAAACCTCTTGCAGGAACAGCAGAGCATGGTATTATCACGTTGACAGAAAACGGTGTGCTGCCAGAAAAAAGATCAAAGCTTTCAGATATTTTATTTGACAGGTTAGATAGAAGTTATGAACATATAGATAAGAATGAAATTACTGGAAAGAACTGTGCCGTGAAAAAGGATATCAGATATTTCAATTGACAAACTAGATTGATACCTAAACATTACAGATAACAGTTTAAAGCAGTCATAAGAGATAGTGTATCGTGTGAACTTACTAGAGATGCCCTTTCCTTCTCCCTTGTGACATAGATTGCATCCATGTCATATTCAGGTATTTCTTCAACACCAATAGCTTTGTATTGACTTGCCTTCCTGGCTTGCTCCCTGAACTTCGCAAACACAGCCCTAGTGTAGAACATGGCCGCATGCTCTTCAAGTAGCTTAAATTGGCTTGTTAGAACAGGAAGTGATTGGTCAGAAGTACAATGTTGGCCTTGCTCGTTCTCACGAAGCTTCTCGATACCCCGCATGATTCCCTTAATAAGATCGAGGAGATTGTTCTTGCAGTTCAAATATTGTTTGAAAAATTTGTTGATACTCTCACACCTTTGTGTAGTTGTCTGACCGGCGAAAAAAAATTCCTTGAGAAAAGCCTCTGCCCATAAGTGGCGCGTCATGTAGGCACCCGTTACCCACCGCTTGTTCGCAATACCCCACTTGTCTACCATGTATTGCCAATCATCGTTCCATTGGTTAACATCGGATCTCTTGCTCAAGCATTTTCGAAAGTCCTTCATAAATTCTGACCCCAACTTTAGGGTTCCTTCGGCATTGCGACATAGATGCCATGCACACAAACGGTGCTTCGCTAGTGGAAGAACTTCCGCAATAGCGGCTTTCATTGCCAAGTCTCCATCGGTTATGACCGATATGGGTACCTTGTTATCCATTGCTTCTAGGAAGCAATTTAATACCCATTTGTACGATTCCGTGGTCTCATCTTGTAGAACTGCAACTGCGAAAACGCACGTCTGAAAGTGATTGTTAACACCGGAGAGTATGACAAGAGGCTTTAGGTACATGTTGGTTTTGTAGGTGGCTTCAAGCACCAAAACATCTCCAAACCTTACATAATCTCGTTTGCATCTCTCGTCACGCCAGAAAATGCTTTGTAACTGTTGATGTTCACCCAACTGGAAACTGAAAAACAAAGATATTTGTTTCACGATTCTGGATAGTATTTCTAAGCACAGAGACAATTGTTGTAAACCAACATGAAACAGTACTGTAATTTGATATACCAGATAGAAATCTAAGGCATATAGATTAGAATAACAAACAAATGGACAGTATTTCAAGCAATACCTTTTGAATACACCCCCGTGGGTATGCTCAAGGGTGTCAATGTATTGCAAGGCCAGCTGCCCATCTCCAGAGTTAGAGTAAGCCTTTCTCAATGCCTGTAACTTTTTGTACAGGTCTTTGACAGTGTAACCAACTTTGGCGTAACCACCGGCTTGTGAGACCATTAATTGGAATGCTTCACAAGTTCTTATACCCACTTCCCTTAGTGAAATAACGTGTTCCAAATCATGTTGACTGACCTTCCTATGACACCTAAGCTTGTGTGTTACTTTGGGGTCCGCTAGGGGATGCGAGTGCTCAGAAGTGACTTGCTTAACACGAAACTGTTCGGTCGGGGTAGATCGAGCAATACGAATTCGTGCTGGACAGTCACATCTAGTGTCATTCGTATGCTCTCTCTTCCTCTCAGGCCTTAAGTAGCACTTCTTTAATCGATGGCCTTGTCGGGCACATACGAAGATTCTTGACTTGATTTGTTGTCCGTATTTGTCGAAACACCTACGGTTATCCCTCCGAATGCCGGATCCATTTACAAATGCATACAAAAGGTACCAATCGTACGCCTCTTATTCGCTATTGAACCTCTTCTCCATGATTTGTTCTTCAGAGAGTGATCCCTCTGAAACAAGAAGCACATTTATAAGTAACTAGTGCACTACATCATACTCTTAATAAAAAAACATCCAATAATATATCTTACCTTTCACTATGTCATTATCGTGTATGACATTGGAGAAATCTGTGTCATCATCAGTGGGAGGAGGCTCATTGAGATCAAACTTCCTCTTAGGAGATGCATTCACCTCTGTTTCCACGTTTTTTGAAATACCATCTGGACAGTTGCCACAATTTTCTGGAAGCTAAGAGCTATTATCTGCAGGAACATGTAACCCAAACACAACACTATTTTCCTCCATTCTTTTGGAGGAGACTGCAGAGAGTTGTAGTTCAAAATGAGAGTTGTTTGTTCAGTTCAAACTGATAATGCAGAATGCAAAGAGTTGGATGATTATTATCATTGGAAATTACATTAGCAGAAATAACATAAATCTTTAATGTTGCGGCTCAAGGCCTGATAGTTATCATTAGCACGCCCAAATTAATGCTCTCCAGTAAATAATGAAGAAGAAATACATATTAAACATTGAATTCTGTTCTGACAGACATTGTGACCCTCTGGATAGAAACACAAAACAGGTAGAAGGCAAATTAAGCGTATTAGACATTTTTAACCCTAAACCCTAAACCCTGAACCCTTCTGGATAAAAATGTAAAAAATACAAATCCGATAGCTGTCTCGGATAAAAATACAAAGCAACTGTCGAACAGGCCGTGCAGAGGGTACTAGATAAGAGGTTGGGTACACAAATGCAGTACCCTGCAGAGGAGGAAGAAGAACATGAAGAGGAGGAACAACAAAATGATGGAAATTCAAGAGAGGGCAGACAACAAGAATCCGAGGGCAACGCCGAAATTGACCCAAAAGAGCAACAACAACACAGTACTGTAGATACCACAGCTACAAGTCCATTCAAACCTGTAGAAGTTTCAGAAGAGAACTTCAATGGTTTGCAACAATTTGATAAGTTATATGTCTATCCATTTAATGTGTCATACTGTCATGTTTTGATTTCTATCCATATGTTTCTTATTGCAGGCAGCATCCAACAAGCTTCCACCGAAGTCTCCAATACAAGTATCTTCAACTCCCACCATGACTGGTCATGCACCACCAAGGGTTTTTCCACCCATTAGGCCTGCTCATGGATCACCTAAGGTGCCAGCTCCTCCCATCGGAAAGAATACTGTCAGTCCATCGAACAGAGGAGGGAGAGGGAGATGGAGAGGTAGAGGAAGAGGAAGAGGTGGGGAGAGGGAGACAGTAAAGGGCCCAAAGAGAACCTCGGAGAGAGTAAGGATGCAGGGCACGTTTGATGTTGTGCTGCCAATCATGCCGGAAGTAGAAGACTGCTGGTTGCATTTCTACATGAGCCATCAGGCTGTTGAGGGCATGAATGAGAAGAGGGAACTACAGACCCCATTTCAATAGTGAGTACCCTTTCCCTACATTAAAATGTTTATGATTGATCAATCTCATTGTTTATTTATAAATGGAATGGCTCATTGTTGATTAAAGAACGTACCCTTTCTCTACAGTAACCTCATTGTTGATATAAATGGAGTGGCTAGTATAGCATGGGATTATTCATGGAAGCTGGAGGCTCCTACCTTCTTAGGAGATACGGTAAATGAATAAATAATCTTTACTTTATGTTCTATTTTCAAAATGAATGTTATGTTGTAAAATTAGAACGTTAACATAATTGTTTGATTGTTTTAAAATTTTATCCAAACTTGTATTCATTCAATCTGCAGATGCTCGACTGCATGTCCCACATCCTCCACCTCCAAGAGAAATTTAGGACTGATGAGGAAAAGAAGATATGGTTCTTTCCATGCATGTATGCTGTAAGTAATTAAAACACTGGAATCATTGCACTTAATTTCGTCGTTGATTGATCAATACTACATTTCTTTAATGCGGTAATTTTCATGCACAGCCATTGGGTCAGAAGAATGCAAATGGTGGGATAAATCCGATGTACATGGGGGACATGAACTCGATGTCTATGGTAAGCGTTACGTCCTAGTCCTCCAAGTGTCAATAAGAAGGGCATTTTTGACTTGGTTTGTTCTTTGGCTTATGTACAGTTTTCTATTCCCCTCAACATCCACAAAACGCATTACTTTCTCATGGTATTGCACTTTATTGAGAAAAAAGTGTACATCCTTGATCCGATGTCGAGGTACATTTACCTACCGGATGCCATTCGTGAGAAGCTTAGACAAATGCACACAAATTTCAGCATATCCCTGCCAGAATATAGAGCTGTTCATGACATCAGAAAGTGGGAGATTGTTTGGAAAAAGCCTGACATTCCAAGGCAACATAACAAGTAATGTCTTCATACTAATGTTTCAATCTAGATTGTTTACATTTTTATCCAATTGTTCTGTAATACTATTTACTTTCCTTTTTCCAGCTATGACTGTGGAGCATACGTGTGCTTCTACATGGCAAATCTGAGGGAGCTGATCCCAGACCCTGTTCGGAGGATAAAGATCAATGAAAAATACATAAGAATCTGGCTCGCCAATGAAATTGGCCGTTCCGAGTTCAACGACCTCTGACGGGACCTTCTTGATTCTGTGGACAGATTCAAGTATGAGGAAAACAATGAGAACTTATTTGCCTGAAAGTACATGGACATACCTACGGTCTATTCAGCCTTTAAGAATCGTTACTTTTGAGTAGTCCATGACTAGGAGAAATATGTGATTTTGTGTTGTTTTGAAAACAATTTAACTTATGTCTGTTTGTTTGAGAATGTTGACAATGGGGGTGGTGAATCTTTCTTTGGATGTAATAGTTGTGTGGTTGTGGTTCCAAAACTCTATTTTTGTTCATGTCAACTACATTGCATGCTACCTGTTTATAAATCAAGTCTGTATGTGTTGGATTTTTATCTGCATTTTTTGTTTATGTTTGTTTGTTTGACATAAATAAAGTCTGTATGTGTTGGATTTTTATCTACATTCTACCTGTTTATGTCTGTTTGTTTGACAACGAGGGTGGTGACTCTTTCTGTGGCTGTAATAGTTGTGTGGTTGTGGTTTCAAAATCATGAACTTAACTATTTTTGTTCACGTGAACTACATTACATTCTACCTGTTCATAAATACTGTCTGTGTGTTTTGGATTTCTATCTACATTTTGGTCAAATCTGTTTCCCACTCATGACCACATTCACTGATTCCTTTACTTTGTAATCAGCATATACTTTGGTATCAGTGTAGTCAAACCTGTATTTATGAACCCTTTGCTCCACATTTATGTCCAACAACAAACCACCCTTCCATTCTCCTACTTATACACCCAACCACTCTTGCACAAGCACATCTGCCATTTAACTCCTGCTCTCCACCATCTTCTCCTCCTCCAAATATCCCAAAATTCTCATCACCACCATGTCACATACCTCATTCAACTCCTCCTCTAACCAATACCGTCGTAACCCCGAGTATGGACCAAGGTATTGTAACTGCGGAAGGATACGAGTGAACTCAGGTCGAGATTTCTACCGGTGCCCACTGCCTCAGGTGTCTCAATGTAGTTACTTTGTATGGGCGGACGAAGAACCTCCATGCTTTTGCGAGGAGACAATGCAACGATGGTCCAGAATTATTGAAACAACAAGACGAATGAGGTCTGAAAATCAAGAAATGCTAAGGAGACAAAGGATATCACACACATGCATCATCGTTCTTGCATTTGCGTTACTTTTCGCAATGATTGTTATTTTTTTAAGTGAAACGACAGTTGCAAGGTGTGCTTCTGTCCACTTTTATGTTTCACAAGTCATGTATCTTCCTTTTAAACATTCAGTGCTTTTAAATCTGCTGTAATAGCTTAGTTGTAGAGCGTTGTTTGCGTTTCTATCTGGTTTCTTTAAGTTTTATCCGATTCTATTCATTTCTGTCCACTTTTAATTATTTCTATCTGTAGTTTTATCTCCATCTTTACGGTTTTATCTATTTCTTTACATTTCTATCCAAATTTCTGATGGCGGCGCCCTGGCGTCCATTTTTTTGTCTTTTAGCGGGTAAAACCGTAATTACCGGCAAAAACCGACTGAGCCGGTTTCTTCTGCGTGGGGCCAGGACGTACATTAGCCTCCGCGAACTTTTAATCACATCAACCCATCACTAAAAGGTTGATGTGATATGTGGTAATAATTGCAGTTTTTAAAAGATACCAGGGGCAATTAAGTCTTTTTGCATATATTCTTAATCCCACGCCCAGCCGTAATGTGGAGAAATAGTAGAGACTGAGTGATACTACCTCTGTTTCGCCTGTTTCAGCTTACTTCACTTTTTGTCACTATTCACTGAGTTACTTTCATCCGGTGATTTGATTAGCAAAACGAATCAAGAATTTGGTAATCTTTGCATGGTGTTATAGAGGAAAGTTTATTCTAAAATACCATGAAAAATTTGTTAAAAAATTACATCGTTTTGGTACCTAAATCACCAAGTCAAAGTGACTCAGTTACGGGTTAAAAAGTCAAACGCAGACGAAACAGACGAAACGGAGGTAGTACTAGTTTATAATAATCTATCATATCCAAATATCCAAATTAAATGAGATTTCTAGTTAAACTGTTCACTTAATCTATCTCATCCACACATGCCCAATGTGTATACTCTTATTCTCATATACAAGTTAAATAAATTCGACAAAATAACCCAACAAGACAAGTAATGAAAATGACATGAATTTTTTACAATTTTAATGGTAGGAGCTCCTATTGTTTTACCAGGTGGTTGTAATCTATTGGCCAACGTGGTATCAGAAATGAGAATTTGACTATTTAAAGTGATACTCGTTCTGTCCCATACAGACGTTCCATTTTTGAAAAAGCAATGCTAGATGGACAGAAATATAGACAAAAATTCAAACAAAAAATTATGTGTAAGTTCCACATCTTCATATCCTAGATGAACTTTCAAAATAGGAACTTTAAAAATTAGTACATGTCCATTTTCACACAAGGGATAATGATGATAAAGATTGCCACATAATTTATGTTCAAAATTCTGTCCAACTTTCTGTCCCTTTAGACTTTTCATTTTTGAAATTATAACTTTTTTCGAGACATACAATTAATGCATTCTACTACAAGTTTTGATATATGTTATTTCAAGACTGGATGCATTGAATATAAATCAATAATATTAAAATTTTATTAAATATTTTTAATTTTGAAAATATAAATGAACAATTATTTTGAGACATATCAAAATAGAAAAATGAATAATATTTGCGGGACGGAGGAGTAATCAAATTGCATCAATGAACAAGTAAGTATTTGAATATGTTAGTTCTTACAATTAGTACACCTTTAATAATATATTACAACCATTCTACAAGGTAATTGGAGCTCGTACCATTGTAGAAACGTCGTAAGAGGACCGCTATACTTATTTCATCATTTCTCTTCATCCTTTAATTTCACATTCTGTGTGTCAATATATGATTGTTAGTAATTATTTATTTTAAAATTTTTTTTATAATCACATCACCAATAAAAAAATCTCCATAGAAGATGAAATCAAATGCTGAAGAAAAATAGCAACGTTTAACATTTCCCAATTCGCAATTTCTAAAGCATAGTAAATATGAAAAATGCATAAAAAAATAGAGAAGTTGAAGGTTGAACAGCCTTGACTTGTGTGGCTCAGCCTCCTACTCCTCCTGGTTTTTTTTCTTTGAGATCGAGAGAGACTCACCATCAAACCAGAAAGCTCTCCTTAGAATCTTCTACCTGCAAACCAAACCCCCAATTTACAAATCAACAAACCACCATTATAATACACCTTTCACAAACCTCCATCATCTTCCTCTCTGTTTCTTCAAGCAATCACACCCCAACCCTCTTCGATCCTTCACTTTCTCTCTCTCCAACCTGTCTCTTTCTCTTCACACCAAATTTGTTCTTGTGTATAACATGAAATGAAAGCTCACCTTTGAAGAAAACCTCCCCAACTACTACTATCTCCCACATTTCTTTACTAATGACATCCCAACGATCTACCAATTAAGTAGACTCATCATCTCTCTCTCTTCTCATTCTCTGAGGCTCACTTTGCGATTTCTCTTTCTGGGTTTTCTCAATTTGATCCGATTTGGTGCAGAGAGAGGAGGGAGATGAAGTTCTGGAGCTGGGTTTTTCTGGGTCTTGTCTGTTTTGCTTCGGTGCTCAAGATTGGAGCTATAGACTTGCACAGGGGTCAACGAACTGAGCGAATCTCAGGTTTGATATTTGATAATCTCTCTCGCTTTTTCTGGTGTCCGATGAGGGATAATTTTATGGGTAGTTTCTATTTTTGGTAGATTCAATTAATGGTGTGGTGTGATTAACTGCTTCCTTAGTTTCAGCTAGCAATTTGTGGAGATAATTTAGGATTTGGATTTGGGGCTACTGATTTGGGCATAAAAAATGGAAAAAAAAAAAAAAATCAAAATTAGAAGATTATTGATAACCTTTTGTAAATTGTAAACATTCTATTTTTGTGAAAGAGGGACATTTCTTGGTGAATGAAATTTATTGGGGTTTATGTATGATATTCTTATCTATATTCTTGTCAATTGAACCCAACAATCCAATGTCTTGTATACCACATTGCTGATTAGATGAATCTAAATTTGTCTGTGATTATAGTCACAGGGTTCTCTTACCTTGCTTGATAAATTATTCAGTAACATTGTATAGACAGAGACTTGTTTCTGTTGAAAACATGCATTTAGTGATGTAGAACATAGGAGTTCTTCTAAGCTAGGCTAGGAGCAAACAAGGGAGGGTATGGTGGACTGGGCTAAAAGAACTCTTGTTAGTGATCATAAGAACAACACAAAGGACTAAACTTGCTGATGAAACATTTGTTGTTGAAGTCGTTTGCTTTTACTGTGAAAGATGTGTCATTCAAGCGAGTTTAGTTGTAATGTTCTGATTGTCAAGCCTCAACCTGGAACTCTCATGTATCTGCGGTCATGGAAACGTCCTGTTTGGCACTAGATAGAATGTACAGGATCTCAAAAGCTTGAAGTAGGGAAAATTGGTCGCAAGCTTAAATGATTTCTATTTCGAATTGAGAACTAATGAAGTCGTTCTACTAATATAGAGCCGTAGCAAAAGAGGGCAACCTTTGCAGGCTGATATAAGTCTCTCTAAGTGTACCAGTTGGTTATTGTCCTGAGCTCAAGGATGAGAATGGGTAATACCCTTCATTGTCCGATTGAACTGCCCATCACGATGGTACCATGCCTTCAAAACCTAAATTCACGTGCTGCTGGTTAGGACGGACACGGACCTATGCATTGTCTGGCAGGGGCAGTGGGACCTATGCATTGTTAGGTATATATTGTTAGGTATAAGAGGTTTTATAGATGCCCCATTTGATCAATGTCATCAATTGGTGTTTTGAAGGAATTCAGCTGATTTGATGTAGGGCATAGACCTATTTTGTTTCTTATGATAATACTTTTTAATAATATCCTTTTCTCGTATGCCAACAAAATTTTCTGGGTCTGTCCCTGCTACTGGTTGTCTTCTGCTGCATATTTGCTAGGGGTTTCAGTTGACCCTAACCGAGCATCCCATTATAGTGAATAATAAAACCCTGCATTGAAATTTTGATATCTTAACTAATTCAGCTCTGATCTCTTCTTCGGATGTTATCTCTTGCTGTTAAAAGTTGACTGAAGCATGATGTGTCTAATAGTCCTTGAACTGGAACAATTTAGGTAGCGCTGGAGATGTGTTAGATGATGATCCCGTGGGAAGATTGAAAGTCTTTGTTTATGAGCTTCCAAGTAAATACAACAAGAAGATTCTGCAGAAGGATCCGAGATGCCTCACCCACATGTTTGCAGCTGAGATTTATATGCATCGGTTCTTATTATCTAGCCCTGTACGGACTCTCAATCCTGAGGAAGCTGATTGGTTCTATACCCCTGTGTACACAACTTGTGACCTGACACCAAATGGTCTCCCTCTTCCATTTAAATCACCAAGAATGATGAGGAGTGCAATTCAGCTCATCTCTTCCAACTGGCCTTATTGGAATAGAACAGAAGGAGCTGATCACTTCTTCATAACACCTCATGATTTCGGAGCTTGCTTCCATTACCAGGTATATAGTGCAGATATCCATCTTTTTCTTTATCTACAATTGCCTTAGTATTTACTCCGGTTTTGGGGCAGCCATATATCTGAAATTTGGGCTGTTAAATATGTACATCTCAGCTGATTTATTATTCTCTGTGAGGGGTCACCAAGCATAAGGTACAGCATTGGCGGACACAGGGAGGGGGCCACGGCCCCTCCAAAGTTGCTTAATTTCGTTTGTAACCCAACGTAAACGAAATAAGGTGTGTTTGGATGAGCTTAAAAGAGGAGAGTTTATGAGATTATTGGAATGAGTGGCTGAGGTGAGGAGAGATGCATGTACGAGTATTTTGAGTTGGCCCCCTCTAAATAATAGAGCTAATCAATTTAGTCCTTGCAAATTTTAGAAAACAAGATTAATTTTTCTAAAATTCAAATATAAACTCCTACATTTCTATGGATTCAACTTTGACATAAATGGAAAATTGATGCATGTTGTCATTGCAAATATCTATTGATAATTAGTGTCATGTTTACTTCCTAAAAATTAATAATGTACTTGTAATATGACTTAATACTATTGCATAAGTGGGACCGCGCTCTACCAAAATTCTGCGTCCCCCACTGAGGTACAGCATGAGACTTGAAACTTCTCCATACATCTAGGTTTAGGTAGCTTATGAGTAGTATCAGGTTGACGGGTTTCCACAGGATTTGAGTTGTCAAATAATGGTATATACTCGGGTCATTATATCCTGGATAATGCCTTCCCTTCATGGCTTTTTCATAATGAGATTGACTGTTCACGGTGAATATTGTGAGAGAAAGAGAAAAATATACCTCGTGATAAAGTAGCTCATAGAGAAAACATCGAGGGTGTCAATTCTGAATGCCATGGCCACTTTTCGACTTTCAATATTTCTTGTATCTTCCATATGTATCCCTGATCTTGTAATCCACTCACCATCATGTACATGCTGTACTGTGTAACTTTCAGCGTTTCTTTTAACTTTAGACTCTAGTCCTGATAGTGTGCTCTAATTACCATCATGTAATGCAGGAAGAGAAAGCTATTGAAAGAGGTATTCTCACGTTACTCCGGCGATCTACCTTAGTTCAAACTTTTGGTCAGAGGAATCATGTTTGCTTAAAGGACGGCTCGATCACAATACCTCCATATGCACCCCCACAGAAAATGCAAGCCCATCTGATCCCACCAGAAACTCCTCGTTCCATTTTCGTTTACTTCCGTGGTTTGTTTTATGATGTTGGCAATGACCCAGAAGGTGGTTACTATGCAAGGTACATAAACATTCATCCAAGACTAGATTGAAGTTGTTTACTGTGTTTAATGAGCCTAAAAATTGCATTAAATTGGTTTAAAATGCCATATGGCAACTTTAATAGGCTTTCCAGCCATTAAGTTAGCTGAAGAAGCATGTCATCTGAACGCATCTACAATTCTGTTTTGCTATTGCAGAGGCGCGCGAGCATCAGTGTGGGAGAATTTCAAGGACAATCCTCTATTTGACATATCGACCGAGCACCCCACCACATACTACGAAGACATGCAAAGAGCAATTTTCTGTTTGTGCCCACTCGGGTGGGCCCCATGGAGCCCAAGACTGGTTGAAGCCGTGGTGTTTGGCTGCATCCCAGTCATTATTGCAGATGACATCGTTCTTCCTTTTGCTGATGCAATCCCGTGGGAAGACATCGGAGTCTTTGTTGATGAGAAAGATGTTCCAAAGCTGGACACCATTCTTACATCAATCCCACCAGAAGTGATATTAAGGAAACAGAGGTTGCTGGCAAATCCTTCAATGAAGCAAGCTATGTTGTTCCCTCAACCTGCTCAGTCAGGTGATGCTTTCCATCAAATTCTGAATGGACTTGCCCGTAAACTGCCGCACGATAGGAGCGTTTACTTGAAGGCAGGCGAGAAGGTGTTGAACTGGACCGCGGGACCAGTCGGCGATCTGAAACCTTGGTAGCTGCCTCCAGCAGACTCATGACCCTGAAGGCCTGAAGTCCCTCACCCTTTAGTCGCTGAAGGCGTTTGGCAATTTCACTGGGTGTTATAACCATTCTTTTTGCAAAAATGTAGTACTTGATACATGCTCCTTTTGTGGCAGTTGTAGCTTCTTTTTAGTGTTGATGATCATATGTTTGTTTGTTGTACCTCACTTGAGGATTGTAGCTTGAACTGCTATGTCAAGGTTGGTATTCTACTACTAGATCAATGAACTAAAAGGTTTAATCTTTTGGATGGCTCTTTTGGTCCTGCCGTGCAAGTACTTGCATATCCTGTGAAGTTCTGGGTTTCATAGTATTCTTGTTGGACAGGTGAAGAACCTTGTCTTGTTGGTTGCTTGATCATAGAGTTCAACAAAATCTGGTGGATTGGTAATGCATATAAGAGCTGTTTTCTTCCATTAATTCTCACAGCATTTAGAAGCACGCACATAAGCCCATCAACAATCTCACAGCATTTCCTATCACATATGCAATCAACAAAAGAACAGAAAGGCTTTAGGTTTTACCAATCACACACATATTGGATGAAAAGGAGTTGGGCTAAAAATCCTACTCTAGCCTACAACTACCAGGTTCAAACTGGAAACTTCATGCAGTGGGCTTTGAGTGCTTTACCACTGAGATAGCACTCATGGTGTGGGCTCTGAGTGCTTTACCACTGAGATAGCACTCATGGTGTCAAGAGGGCCGGCCCGCGGGCAAAACTGGCTCAGCCCAGCCCCGCCCCCTGACCACCAACCCGCCCCCATATCGGGGCCCTACCACCCTCGGCCCAGACTGCCCCCTACAAAGTAGCCCGGCCCTGAAACCGGTTTGGGTCGTGTTTAGGCCCCAGTGGCCCGGCCCGGCCACCTCCAAGCAAAAGCCCTTTCTGGTTCAACTCAGCCCCCTCCGGTCCGGGCCGGCTCCCCAAAAAACCCTCCAATTGACAATTTTAATCCGGACCTGCCCCTCCCGACCCCCGAACCCAAGGGCTTGTAGCCCCTAAATAGTCCGGATCACTTTCCTCCCCAACAGCCCGGCCCGGACCTTTGACACCTTGAGATAGCACCCCCATTAGCAAGAAAGCATAGAAATTTGGAAGAAGCAAATGTACACCATATTATAAATTTCCACATTAACCTAGTCGAACACACTAAACCGAAAGGTTTATGTACAAATATCAAGCAAATTCAATTTATTCCTTTATTGAATTGCCTGTTCTGAATGTCGCATCATAGTACTAGCAAGTCTGTTTTGTAGCATATACAACTGAATGGTTACGAAAAACTAGTAGACGTTGGATTTATAAGTCATGTCTCTGCACAGCAAGGGTCGTCAGTCTTGGATAACAAACGAGCCCTCTATCCTTTTCTCCGTCGATTGTGGAGGAAAATTGAAGGGAGAATACATGTCGACAAAACTTGAAGCTGGCGCAGGCTTGAATTCATATGCACCTCCTTTCACTCCCCAAACCTGTAACCAAACAGAAACATTGTCATCAGAAGACTATTCACATCACTGAATGATCAATGAAAGCAAGCACAGATGAATATAAAAGCCCCCAGAAAACTGACTTGGTTTCCTTCATCGTCGAATCCACGATCCCAAGTGTGTATTTCATTGTTCTTCAAGACAGCAAGTTCCGAGGTACAATATGCTGCCCCATTCTGTCATAGTAGCATCAAAATAAGATAACAACAGGTTATGTTTCAGCATTAGATTTACAAGATAAACCATTAGTGCTTCTTTATAGGTAAGAAAAGGGCCAAGAAAATGGTAAAGGCAGAACAAAGAGAACACAAGGATGATAAAGTCAATACCCAAGGATTAGGAAATCCATCTGGCGGAGTCGAACCTTCATATAAGCATGATTTTCCACGATCACAACGCTTGAGATGGATTGTAGTTAGATGTTCTGCAATATCCTACATGGATAAGTAATTCAGAGTGAGGTCAATTTCCTAAGGCATAAAAATATATCAATGTTTAAAATAGTAATGGGCGGATGATCAGGTAAACTTTGCCTTCCAAGTATGACCTAAGGTCACCCTGGTAACAGACCAGGTATGACAAAGGAGACACTGCAAATCCCCAATAGAATGGAGGGATAACCTATCTCTTATGTACAAGTGATAGCCTTGGAGCCAGTCTCATGGACAAAAGTTTTTCTTCATACACGACTGTAATTTGCCAGACTGTGAAATTCAATCTCTTTATTCGGAAAGAAAAGATATCTTGAAAATGCTGTACAAATTTTTTATGCTAGATGCCATATTTCCAAAGTAATTATCAAACCAAAACACAGGCAGAAGAAAAATCACACATTTAGCTTTGGGAACTAAAACTGTTGTTATAAGTCAAATACCCCAATAACTTCTTCTGGCTGAGGTCGTTGATCCCTTGAGCGATCGCAGAAGTTTTTGTACTCTTCTGCATCTCTTATGGCATATGTACTCAGCTGCACAATGATTACAAGTGAGAAACAATAGACGTTAGGAGACTCCCGAAATCAGAAGTATATACGAGATTCATGTGCGTTAGTGACAAAGAGATGAACTTTCTAGCACTAACATGCAGATTAAGGGGAAGGAGAAAGTAAGGCAGATACTGATCAGTTTCTACAATCATAAGAACCAGTAGTTTACACGAAGAACACAAAGTTGATTCAGTATTAAATGTGACTTCACGGTAACTACCTTCATAAATCTTTCCATTTTTTACCCATTATTTATATGATTAGATCTGTCATAGCTTACATTACTATTGTGGGATAATAATCGACGATTAGAAGGTAGTTAAAGAAAGCATTTCAAGTCCTAGAGCATTTTCTCCTAAGTAGAAAGCATCCATGCAAAGCAAAGCGACCAATAATAATAATAACTGAACAGAATATCAATCAACATTTTAAACCAGATGTATCTCTCTTTCCATGGACTTCTCGTGTCCCCCTATCCAGATTACTATTACTATATTACTTGGCAAAATAAAATTGGCTCAGCAGCAACTTTGAAGAAGAATTAACTTGAACAACAGTAAAATAAGCTTTGAACCACACCTCAACATCACATTTCATCTCCTTGGGACAAGGCTTCACCATGAAAAATCTCTGCAACAGGATAGAGAAAATATCAAAAATAATATAGGATATGATAAGGATGGTCACGTAAAGCACACTACTGTTTTCTCGTGTAGTTTCATCAGGTGGAGACCTTAAAACTGGATTAAAATTATCAGGACTACCACTTCTAAACAAAAATAAACAGGTGATAATCCGTAGTGGATTCCTTGGGTGATTTCCCACCACCTAATAAAGAGGGAAATCTGCAAGCCAACGTGTTCAAGTAACTTTGTACAGCACACTGCGTCGACTAATTCTCCCTCCCAAACTTCAAATATACTAACTTACCACAACACATATTCAAGTAACTTCATCGTCAGCAACCCCCAGTTACATGTAACTCATCTCCCACCACCATTCTGTATTGAAAAATGGTAAGTCACTAACTCTTCTAGTTCTAGCACAGCCGCTTTCGATATTTATGTCACCACTGGCTAAATTATAGCATTCTTACGCTACGGTTGATTATAATATTTTGGTTCAGAAATTTATTGCTACAGTAATTGTCAAGCCAACTATGGAAGAAGATTGTGAATCTCCCAGCACCTACCATTCTTCAGTACGTTTAGCCTTTCTAGATTATTGAGTTAGTGACTAGAACTAACTTTAATTCAACAATTGTTAGTGACTAGAACTAAATGGAGACCAAAATGGGAGCTCAGTAGAGACCAATTGTTGAAGAGCTCAGTAGAGACCAACAAGCAGAGTTAGTGACTAGAACTAACTTTAATTCAACAATTGGTCTTCAAACTAATACTAAAACAGCTTTCTCGATTTCCACTAACAAAAATTACTCATTCCTCGGGTTTAAAGGAGCAACTCTTCAAGTAAATAACACGGAGGTTATGCGTTCTAAAAAGTCTTGTCAGGTTAAAGTTTCAAGACAATTAAATTGGTCAGAGTAGTACCTGACGGAAAGGCTTGTGCCGTGTTCTCCAAAATGCCTGCCAATACCACAAAAGATATGCTTAATGAAATAACTTGACTGCAAAAAAAACCTAGGAGATAAACTAGATGGATAGACGAGGAACTAACTTGTTCAACATATAAAACCTTTGAACCATCCACCATTTCCGCAGCAGGGCATGCTAACCATCTACAAATATGAAATACATCGTTGAGTTCACTCTTCAAAAAGAGCATTTTAAGACATTCGCTAGCAATTTTCAGACGCACACATTGTTCTCCAGGAGTCATCTATACTAATATATAAAGCCAACACCCATTCGGGTGAAATCAAAAAGTGAAGCCCGTCATACTTTTATACTTCCTATAATGTCCTCATAAAAAATGTAAATTTGTAGTTTACACAACCATTACTATAAGTTATCACAAGGATTAATTCGTCTGACAATATAACTTCCCATTACCCCCCTCATCCCCACGATTGCCCCCACTACGACCTCCAGTATCACCAACCTGCCTCAGCTATAAAAATGCGTCCAGAAGCCTGAATTACTAATACTTTCAATTGGTTTGTACTTAATTTGTCTGAAGGCTTTGTTGCCGCAAACCGAAGCAGTGGCGAGGTAGTATGAAATGCTTGGCTGAACCATGCCATTTGCTACCTTTGTTTGTACCATGTACCATGAGTGTTCTATTCCATGATTTTCGTATTATAACAGCCTATCGCTAGACTTTTTTGTAAGTTTTTTTTCCATCCACTACCTTGATTTATTAATGGCAGACGCATAGCGGGTGCCAAATTTGCTAGTAAGAGATTATACAAGCTGAGTGTGCTTACGGCCTATGTAGCACAGGTGTGGGTGCGGTGCGGGTGCGGGTACGGGAACTAGGTGCGGGTTCGGAAAATTCCCGAAATTTGAGGGTGCGGGTGCGGCGGGGGTGCGGTGACTTTATTTATATTTTTATGTTATATTATTTGTGATACCATTATTATTATTATTGTATAAATAATAATTATAGCGATCCCAATTATAATCAAACAGAAATTCATACACAAATTCGAAGATACACAGGTTTTGTATCAACAATATAATCTCTTCGTGTCATTGTTTGTATTTGTGGAGAGACGAGTAATCTTAGAGATTGTTTGTATTTGTGGAGAGACGAGTAATCTTAGAGTTAGAGATGTCCACACAGATTCACGTTTTTTTGTTAAATTGTAGTTGTATTTTAGAGGACCACTCAACTAACACTTTCAAAGTGACCCTGAATTCTCTCCAAAGCACCCGCCAAGCACCTACGAAGCACCCAAGCACCCACGAAGCACCCTGAAGCACCCGGTGCGGGTGCGTCGCCTTTCAGAAGCACCCGTGCTACATAGCTTACGGCACTTCAATAACACAAGTAAACATGAATGGCAAGTGAACAAATCAGGGATTTGAAACTAACATTAATGATGAGCAGGAAGATGTTGAGGATATTCAGAAAACAGTAAGCTTGTGATACCACAGAGCAACACAATTAGATATAGAGACCAAAAGGGAGCTCAGTAGAATTGTGCTTTTATGGCACGTTTGGTTTTCCGGACTATCCGGATAGGACTGGACTGAATATTCCGGATAGAATTGGATTCAATCATCTGAGCTATAATCAATAATATGTTTGGTTTCGTGTAGTATTAATTCAACATTAAGACAGAAATAGTCCAATCCAGCTAATACCCTCATGTGAGAGGGTACTAATTTGGGGTATTAAACACCATCTTTTCACTATCTAATACCGATATTAAAATTAGTCCACCACAACCAAACACATTTATAACTAATATGTTGACTATATTTAGTCCAATCCTAGTCAATACTGCTAATCCTAAAATCTAATCCCACCATGTAGGTGGGATTGAATATTATAGTCTTAATACCCCTATGTATACTGGTGCAAACAAACATGTTACATAATCCTCCCTATACAATTAATACTCCCTTAATATCAATACACCCTATAATATTGTAGGACCCCCTGTACTCCCAATTTTCAATCCTGGCATCAAACGTGCCCTTAGTATACAAAACACAAGCAATAAAGTCACATTCATGATCAGAACACATTACTCGGCATGCACTAGAATAATGGGATTAAAAGAGCTTGAGAGAAAACCTTAAATTGAAGAAATTGTCTGGGTCCCGTGAAGCTTGTTCTCTTGTATACTATCACCAATCAAAGATATCAGAAAAAAACCCAAATGAGAATCACAATCAAATCCATTGATGAAAGCACAAAGAGAGAGAGAGAGAGAGAGAGAGAGAGAGAGAGAGAGATTTGTACCTTCTCGCCGCTGAGAGAGTGAGAGACGATGTGGGTGTGGTCCCAGCGAGTGGTGGACTTGGTGAGACGGCGGAGCAACGCCGCTCCACCGATCACCACCAGCGTCTTCAACACCACTCCTCTAACTCGACTCCACCCGTTGGATTCTGGGTCCGAGCCTGTACCCATTTCAACTGTCACCAAGTTCTTCACTGCTCATACCACAATCAATCTTGTTCAATTCCAAAATTGACAGAAACCCAGTATTGATCGGAGGTTTTTACAGAAACCCAGAATTAATTCGAAACTCAGGTCGAGATTGGTGGATTGCTAACGATTGGGTTCGTCATCAGTGCTGAGCATCGACAAACGCCATTCTTGTGGAGGGCTCATAGCTCGCTCTCTCGTCCCCTCCAGTCTCTCTATCCCTTCTTGAAATGACTAAATTGGCCTCCGCAGATCTGAGTATAGTCTTTTGGGTCAAACATTGTGTTCGGTTAGCACCCTATAAGCCATGAGGCCCGGCCCAAGCATTGGTAACCTACTATCTTTTTTAACAAAAAACTAAAGGAACTCTTGATAGAAAACCCGCAGTATCGTCTGGAGACACTTAGCTGATAGCACATATCAGTATTCATTTTGTCAGCAAATTTATATATAGTTTCACTTTATCGACATCGCGCACCATTTTAAACAAAAACCCCATGTATTTTCATTTATACCGACCCTTAACTATCATCTACCGACACTTAACTACCATCTGCATTTATAAAATGGTGTGCGATGTTGGTAATATGGTAAAATTAATATTGTAAGTAGCTAAGTGTCAGAAAATTGATACTGCAGGGAGACTTTTTGTTAAAAGTTCTTACAAAAATGAATACTATATTGCTCCTTCGCCCTTTGTTTATCAGTTCGAATGTTACAACAAGAAACCAAGAAAAGGAACCATCAGTTTGAAAATAAACATAGCATCATAGAGGGACAAACAAGCAAAACAAAACAACGGAACCACATCCTAGATGCCACTGGAGTTCCCGATCATCTCCCGAATAAGAATATCATCAATTTCTTCCGGAGGGTTGTCAAGTTGGACCACAAGATATTATGGGCTCCCGATCTTCGCAAGGCCAACAGCACCATCATTGGCCGTTCTGGAGATGTGATTAATCTCACAGGCACATCGAAAAAGGAGAGCTTAAATATCACCGGTAAGATTCAGCATAAACAAACTTGTCATCCACCTCGCCAGCAATACAGTCAGGGCCGGCTCTAGGTTCATGGGTGCCCTAAGCGGAAAATAAATCTAATGCCCTCTGTTTGTTCCCGTAAAAAAGTTTTGATAAATGTTCTCCAAAGAAAGAGTTAAAAAATAAAATAAAATGAGCAATGGAATGAAATGTGTTGATCAATTTAGAGATATCAAATTCCAACCCCAAAATTGAAAAATACCAAATTTAAGTTAATAACATATCAAAATTCAGATGAATTAAACTCATTGTACAAAAAGAAAATTGAAATTTTAACTTCCATATGAATTAGTTCTACAGGGTCATTGTAACTTGGAAGTCTTGAACAATTGTAACAATTGTAAATAAATAAAAAACGAGATAGGTCACAAAGTGAACAAATCTGATTCTTTGTGTGATTGAAATCGAGATAGGTCACAGATATAACAAAAAATATTCTGATTTGTCTGATTTCATGAGCTGGGACAGAAGATTTGAAATGGGGTGTTATTACACCGTTCAAGTGGAGTTATGGGCACAAATGATGTTAGAGGAGAAAAAAAAATTATCGGAGAGATTTTAGGAGTAAAAATGGATAGAGATCAGGATATATTGATTGATTTTCTCTAACGACCCGAATTGTTAGGAAATAAGGAACGTAATGCTATAATTTAGGAGATAACTAATTGAGATTTTATCAATTAAGATCAACGTCAATCTATTAAAAACGTGTTAAATATAGTAAAATCATAAAAGTGGTCCTACATATTCTGAATTATGGTGCCCTTTAAAAATATGCGGTCCTAAGCAAGAGTCTAAATAGCTTAGCTATTGAGCCGGCCCTGAATACAGTTTATTGCATTCAAGAATCGGACTCAGTGGTGACATTAGTTGATGCCATAAGACAGACAAATTTTTGGTCGATACACACGTGTTCAAAATGATTATTAGGGTGTGGGCCTTAATAATGAGTCTGATTAAATATTGGGCCAGACTTAGGCTCGATGTCACAAGCCCATGCTCAACCCAACCCGACCAGGCAGAAATATATGTTGTACTGGAATTGTTTTATAACTTGTATAGATTCATTGTGATGTGTTGCATCAAAATAATCTCTAAGGACTAAGCCCGCAATATTATGGCGGATTTTTAGTTGAATGTTTGGTGTTTGTACAAGTTGAGTTCTATTTTGTATGTATGTTTAGCGATAGTTGATGAAAATTTATGCACAAATTCAAAGGAAGGCAAAAAACTCGATCAGGCCAGGCTTGTGCTATGTTTAAAATATAGTCGATCCGATGAAGCCCGACCCATGTGCAGCGCTACTTCGAATGTGGGTGGGTTGGTTGCGTGTTGCAGCGGTTCTGCCACTCTGCAAAAAGTATGCTCACTATCACACACACTTCATAGATTTGACGAGGTACCATCATCTCCTGGTTTGATTCTTGTTCCAAATATGAAATCAGTGGAGTTTGTTGGGGGGGGGGGTATATCAAACATGTTCCTCGCTGACGACGTAGGTGGGAAATGGGTGGGTTCCGACGATATGAGTGGCTCGGAGGAGGGTTCGAAGGACGCGATTGGTTGGTCTGGACGGTGGGGTGGGGGAAGGGTAGCATGAGAGGACGATGAAGCAGCGGGAGTCATTGAAGAAGATGAAGAAGCCATGAAGATGAAGATGAAGATTTCCAGGAGAGAAGTGTAAGAGTTTGGAATGGGCTAGGTTTCAGAAATTACACCAGTGATACTCAGATTATACGTTTTGTTACACTTTCATACTCATATTCTCAATTTTTGTATTTGCAGTACTCACATTTTAAAATTGTTGCACCGGTGGTACATTTTCCCTAACATTCATTAGTTTTTTAACGATAAGTGTGAGTATTTTGGTCTTTCAAGAAGATAAAGCACCAAAAGTACCCACATTTACGATTTTGTTACAATTTGATATACGTTATTTTATTTCGACAATATTAATACCCGTAAAATTATTTTTGTGAAAAATTTGGTTCTTTCAACTGCAAAAATGACTACCCTTAAATGATCACATGTCATAATGCTAAGGATAAAACTTAACTGATACTTAAAAAAAGAAAAAATGACATTTGTGTTGATTGATTCAAAGAAAGAATACTATATGGTATATGTAGCTGTAATTTGTATATTACTAATTTTTTGCATGACTCCAAGTACTCTTTGACAGGATTTAAAAAACAATTTCGTAAAAAGAAGTAAAAGAAAATAATGGTACGTAAAATAATATAAGTACATAATGTCTTTTTTTAGGGGAAAAAAATACTTCTCATTCATGAATCAACCGAGATAAGCGGTCACTTTCCAGTACATCACTAGCCTAGTCTGGGATTCTCGTATAGAGGCTAAGCTGAGGAACTAAAAGTGATCTACAAGCAAAACAATCAGCTACCCTATTTGCTATTCTCGAAACATGATGAAATTTACTCTCTGTGAATTGTTCGCAAATCTTCCAACAGTCTTGGACCAATTCTTCCATCTCTTCGCAAATCTCCCATGAACCACCTTGACCAATGGTTGAGTTTCGACGCTGCAATAGTTCAATGTTGAGCTTTGAATCCGACTCGACAATTACCTTCGAACATTTGGCATCTCGGGCCATCGATAGCCCGTTCCTAATTCCAGTTAGCTCCATCATTTGAACCGACGTTTGATAATGAATACGTTTGAACTTTCCGGCCACAAACGAACCCTCGACATCGCAAATAACATATCCTGCACCTGCTATCAAGCTTCGGGGATTGCAGGCTATGTCCGAATTGATTTTTACCCAATCTTCAGGTGGTGCGCACCATCTATCAGTAACCTGTTATCTCTGCTCCGTATCTTCCGGGTTGTCGCCATGGTTGTTCTTCAAAAATTCTCGTATCTTCATCTCGACACTTCTTATTATAGTTTCCGAATTGTAGCTCTTGCCAATGAATCTCGCATTATTTCGTGAGAACCAAATACTCCACGCTATGATTGCCCATTTTTCATAGAATTCCTTTTCTCTATGGGTAAAGATCCACTCGATCCAATCTCGCACTGTGCTACCCCTGCTTCTCAAAAATTCATCGTCGAAGAAATTCTCCCACACACGTAGTCCTGTCGAGCACTGGCCAAAAAAATGATCCACCGTCTCTATACCCATTGCACACCCATCGCACCTTGGGTTAACTTTCAAACCCTTCTTGGACAAATTTATTGCAGTTGGCAGACCATTGCTCAAAATACGCCATACGTGGAATGCTATCTTCCTGGGAATCTTCATCTTCCAAAGGTTGTTGAGCCATACCTGATTTTTCCCCGACGAGGTCACTGGAAAGTCCGCCTTTTCTTCTTGCAACAGTCTATACCCCGAGGAAGTAGTACAACAACCATGGGGGGAATGACTCCACTTCACTTGATCCGACCCCTGCCCACATGGAACTGGCATCGCCATTATGTCATACACGTCCACATCCCAAAGATATGTTCTCAATCGTTCCTCAAACCATCTCCCATTCCGATTGCAGTGGGAGACTTTCATATTAGCAATCTGAGGGCTTGGTGTTATAACTTTTAGAACAAAAATCCCGCTTAACCCACCGATCTTTGAACATGTTTATCTTGTTGCCATCACACAATCGCCACTCCAGACCTTTCTTGAGCACTTATCTCCCCGCCATGATACTCCTAAATGCAAAAGACATATGCCTCTTAGGGTTTGCATGGAGGAAATCTTAGTTCTTAAAGTATTTGCTTTTCAGTACTCTGCTCAACAAGCTGTTTGGTTTTGTTACCGTGAGCCAGGCTTATTTCGCTAGCAGTGCTAGATTAAAATCTTGAAAGTCCTTGAACCTAGTCCTCCTTGCTCCTTTTGCAAATTCAAGCATTGCCAGCTAGCCCAATGGATCTTCCTCTTATCCTCCGTATCACCCCACCAAAATTGTCTAATCAACTTTTCTAAGTCCTGACAGATTCCCAAAGGGAGTAGAAAATAGCTCATCGCATAGTTAGGAACCGCTTGAGCCACCGCCTTGATCAAAATCTCCTTTCTCGCCACCGATAACGTCTTCTCCTTCCACCCTTTAAGCTTGACAATCAAACTTTCTATAATTTTTTGGAACAATATCTTCTTATTTCTCCCAAAGACCGTGGGTAGCCCCAAATAACAATCGTGCTTGTTCTCCAAGGGAATTCCGAAAACATTGCTTAACTGTTGGCGCCTGGCGTCATCGATGTTGTCTGAAAAAATCATTGCTGACTTTTGTTCATTCATACTTTGGCCTGACGCTTTATCATAAACCTGTAAAATATGCAATAAACATGTTAATTCCTCCACCGTAGCTTTAGTAAATATCAGGATGTCGTCGGCAAAAAGCAAATGTGAGACCACAGGTTCTCCACGCGATGCTACCGCCCCTGATAACTGTCCTTCGTCTACCAGTCTTGTAATATTTCTTGAGAGAACCTCACTGACCAAGAGAAACATGTATGGAGAGAGGGGACACCCTTGTCGTAGGCCACGTTGGGGTGTGATGTTCCCCTTAACCTCCCCATTTAAAATGATACTGAAAGAAGCCGAAGATACAAACTCCATCACAACGGAAATCCACTTCAAACCGAACCCCATACGCTCCATCGTTGCCCTCAAGAAGTTCCATTCGACCCGATCATATGCTTTGCTCATATCGAGTTTCAGCACTACTGTCCCCTCTTTTCCTTTCTTCTTCTTCATGGAATGAAATAATTTCGCGTGCTGTCACAATATTATCATAAATTTACCGCCCAGGAACGAAGGCACAAAATCCCCCAGCACTAACTTGAGACGATTAGCAAGTGTTTTAGTGATGACCTTGTAAATCGTGGAACACAGTGAAATAGGTCGAAAATCAGAAACTTTACGGACCTGTTTCACCTTAGGGATTAGGGCAATAAGTGTATGATTATAAGATCGAACATCACCATTATCGTTCAAACTTTTAAGCAAATACTGGTTACCTCTTCACCCACTAGTGCCCAATTCTTCTGATAAAATAATGCAGGAAAACCATCCGGGTTCGAAGCTTTTTCTGCTGGCATCGCATTAAGAGCTTCTAACACTTATTTTGCCGTGAATGGCTCATTAAGCAGCCTCCTGTTCTCAATCAACAATAACTCCTCAATTGGCTCCATTAAAGGCTCCATAGTAGCCCGATGAGGGTTAGAAGACGTAAAAAATATTCTGAAAGTAAGAGACAAAGACTTGTTTTACCTCGTCACGATTCTCCCTCCACCTGCCGTGTTCATCCTCTATTCCTTGAATTCTATTTCGACTCCTCCGAATTGATGCTTTTCTATGAAAAAATTTCGTATTTTGATCCCCTTTCTTAAGCCATATTTCTCTCGAACGTTGTCGCCACATAATCTCCTCATGGTGTAGCAAGGACCCGATTTGATCCTGTACTTCTCTAACTTCTGCGAGGTTACCCGTTGTCTGGGTCAATGACGATAGGGTCTCTAACCGAACCCGGAGTTGTTTCAGCTTTTTACGAACATTACCGAATGTCTCGCCCTCCCACTTGCGCAGATTGGTGGACACTGCCGCCAGTTTGTCGGAAACTGAACCGGGGCAGCCCCACCAGCTATTTTCGAGAGTCTTCTCGAAGTCCTGATGTGATAGCCACATTGATTCCAGTTGGAATCCTCGCCGAACCTGATGTGTCCTATCATAACCCGTTCCTACTATGATCTCCAAAGGCACGTGGACGGAAGTATCCGCCACCAAATGATTTAATTTTGCTCTCCCGAACGTCTCTATCCAATGATCCGATGCTACACACCGATCAATTCGTTCCCTTATTGCTTTTCCGTCAGGTTGGTTATTGGTTTAGGTGAACCTGTTCCCGGTGAAACCCAGGTCTCTGAGATCAAGCCTCCTCATAACGTTGTTGAAGTCCTCTATATGTCTAAGGGTGACTGCTCTTCCACCTTCCTTTTCGCCATAAGAAGAAATCGCATTAAAGTCTCCCATAACAAGCCACAGTTGATCTGGAGGCTTCAAGCGAGTTAACAACTTCCAGGAATGCTTTCTTTCACTACGAGCTGGGTTACCATAAAAACCAGTGATAAACCAAGGGCTATCCGCCTCTGAAATAATAACAGTACCCTTGATGAAGTGCCGTGAGTAGCGAATCAACTTGAATTCAACTTCACGATCCCACAACAGGGCTAAACCTCCTCTTCTATCATCGCAATCAACAAGAAAACCATTTTCATACCCGCACCTGTGTTTTACTGTCTCCATATCTCTTGCATACATCCTGGTTTGCGTTTAAAAAAATCATGTTGGGCTTCTGTCTCCTCACTAGATCGTGAAGAGATATAACCGTACAGGGGTTCCCAAGCCCCCGCACGTTCCATCTTAGGATATTCATTGTGCCTGGCAGTGCTGCTGCGCAACCACTGCCAATCGTGCGTTAGGGTCTTTAATGGCGCCCACCTCCGTGTTTGGAATCCTAGACTCGGAAACCTGCTTTTGCTCCCCAACTCCATTATTGACTTGATCTGTGTTATCTTTCTTCACATCCTTTCTTGCTTCCCTTCTTCTTACCGTCGGACTCACTGCCTCGTCGCTTTGTTTACGCTTTGTTTAGGTTTCCTTGGCGTAACCGTTGATGCACCCCCTGTGACGACCCGTCACACATTTATTATAAAAATTATCGATTTACGATAAAAACACGCAGAAATATCAACCAGTCTGACACTTTCAGACAGCCAAAAACTCACCAGCAGGACACACAGTCCTCCGAAACACAATTTTTAATCAAATTTCTGCAAATCTGGTACGTGACCGAAATTAGTGAAAAGTTACACCAGCTGGTCAAAAATGACATTTTATAAATATCTGACCCAAAATGGTAATTTACAACAAACAGCTAAAACAGCTAAAAACAACATAGTTAACTAAAAATACAAATTTTAGCAACTACTCCGCGATGCAGTCGCGCTCCGGTTCAACCTGTAAAACAGTGGGGTGAGCCAAAATAGCCCAGCAGGTACCGCCTAACCACTGGCGTAGAAATCTAAAATCTACTTAACACACAGCCAGTTATTACAAATCAACATGCGGCACCAAACAGACAAACAACGTGATTTAACAATCACCAGATATTCAACATATAACTTAAAAGCTGTAAAATCACACCAGCAGTATAAACAGGTATAGACTGTAACTGCAGAAACTTAGAAGTTAGATTTCCCCTACCTGAACTGAAAGCATATGCCAAACAATAGCAAGGCTGAGTCATTCAGAAAAGATAATGGAACCACCTTCTGAAAGCATATCAGGAAGAAAAGAGCTAACAAAACGTCCAAAGAAACTCTCTGTTCAACACTCCCACTCCCAATATGCTAGAGAAGCCAAAATTCAATAACTAACTCAATATTTAGGTAGTCTTCATTACTCTCACAGATGGAAACCCATCAAAAACTCTCTGTCTCACTATTTTTTCTTTGCCTATGAAACCCAGTGAAAGTCCAGTGGAGTATTTAACCCATAGCATGTTTATCTTGCAAGTTTTATTGCAAACAAGTCATTATTAACAAACAAAATCCATTAAAAAAATATAAAGAAAAATTGAACAAATAGCTGCCACTCAGACCAACGAAATGGTTAGTCATCTTTCCCAAAACCAAAGCTACACCTGGAAAGCTTAGTTAGCTAGTTGATACACATTCAACATTTTCGTGCTTTTTGCATGAACAGCCCTCATTTCTTCATAATGCCACAAACAACTCTCTTAACATGAAGTTCTACATTGTACATCACATAAACATGCCACTACAATTATATTTCATACTCTCAAATATACTTATCGACAAAGTAAAATTCTATGAAAATATTCAATGAAAGATATAAATAAGCACAATTTAAAATTTCATAGTGCACTAAATAACCTGTGATAATAACTTATATACAAAAAACACTTAATTTTTTTATATATAAACACGGGGTCTTACACCCGTCAGTAGACTTCTATTTCCTCATAGCACTGGTAGTCATCGTGTAAGACTCTGAATTCGCTAAAATAGTTAAAATGTTAATTTTTGCGTAAAAAGTAATTTCGTTGTTGATATCATGGTTACACTTCCTTGTTATTTCGTCACTGGATACACAATGAAAGTATTTAAACTACGCAATGAATATTTTTGCTTGTGTTAATAAACTGGCATGCATCAATTTAAGCTCTTGCATGAGACGATCACAATGGACGTTTGCTACTTTGTATTAGATTATAAAATAAATGTGACATTTGTGATGTGTATATCATGCTGAATATGTTCTCATACTAGTAGTGGTCAACATGAAAGTTTATGGGCTAATTTAGATAACTATGGATTCTCATTGTACACGTGGCTGAGCATTAGAATACATAGCTTATGACTTGCTTTGTTAGGAAACCACTCATGATGGTTTTGTGTATATTTGGTAGTATGCATGCATGGGAATGCATTTTCTTTATTGGTGGTTAAAGCTACCATCAGAAACTTTACTTCTATTTTTATAAACAATGGGTAGTATTAGCCATATTTATTTCAAAAGTGTTCTTGCTTAGTAAAAAAAAAGAAAGAAACAGAAACACGGAGAGGAACTTCGAACTCCATGGGGATATCTATTAAGGATGAAGGATAAGAGGGTTTGGAGAGGGCAAGTGAGTTGAGAACATCGGTGACTGATGGGTTCGATTCAAATTTTGTTTCAACATGCATTTGGTTTTGACAACAAATTTAATTCAGGTAGGGGAAATCTAACTTCTAAGTTTCCGCAGTTACAGTCTATTTCTGCATATCCTGCTGACGTGATTTTTATAGCTTTTCTAGCTATCTGCTGATTAACTGGTGATTGATAAATCACGTTGTTTGTCTGTTTGGTGCCGCATGCTGATTTGTAATAACTGGCTGTGTGTTAAGTAGATTTTAGATTTCTACGCCAGTGGTTAGGCGGTATCTGCTGGGCTGTTTTGGCTCACCCCTCTGTTTTACAGGTTGAGCAGGATTGGACCAGATTGCGATCTTAATTGCTAAAAAGTGGACTGTTTAGCAAGAATTGTTGTTTTTAGTTGTTTTTAGCGATTTGGTGTAAATTGCTATTTTGACCAGATACTATAAAAAATGTCATTTCTGACGAGCCAGTGTAATTATTTATTAAATTCAGTCACGTACCTGTTTTTCAGAAAATTTGATTAAGATTGTTGTTCCGGAGGACTGTGTGTCATGGTGGTTGAGGTTTGAACGTCTGTAAGTGTCAGACGGGTTGACTGTAAAGTGTGAATTTTATCGTAAATCGATAATTTTATTTATAAATGTGTGACGGGTCGTCACAGTGGTATCAGAGCCTTACCCAACCGGAGGTACGGATAGTGTATCTGGGACTGGGCGGGTGTTTTGGCGGGTGTCTGTGACGGGTGTTGTGCAAGTGGTACGCACTTGTGAGTCACCACACTTGTGAGCCACCGCACTGTCGAGCTAGGGATACACAGTCTAGTACTGCTTGGGTGGTGGAGGTGACGAGACTTGATGGTACGTGACATTTTTTTTTTTTTAAAATTGAAACAAATTTCGGGACGAAATTTTATAAGTGGGGTAGATTGTAAGACCCTGAATTCGCTAAAATAGTTAAAATATTAATTTTTGCGTAAAAAGTAATTTCGTTGTTGATATCATGGTTACACTTCCTTGTTATTTCGTCACTGGATACACAATGAAAGTATTTAAACTACGCAATGAATATTTTTGCTTGTGTTAATAAACTGGCATGCATCAATTTAAGCTCTTGCATGAGACGATCACAATGGACGTTTGCTACTTTGTATTAGATTATAAAATAAATGTGACATTTGTGATGTGTATATCATGCTGAATATGTTCTCATACTAGTAGTGGTCAACATGAAAGTTTATGGGCTAATTTAGATAACTATGGATTCTCATTGTACACGTGGCTGAGCATTAGAATACATAGCTTATGACTTGCTTTGTTAGGAAACCACTCATGATGGTTTTGTGTATATTTGGTAGTATGCATGCATGGGAATGCATTTTCTTTATTGGTGGTTAAAGCTACCATCAGAAACTTTACTTCTATTTTTATAAACAATGGGTAGTATTAGCCATATTTATTTCAAAAGTGTTCTTGCTTAGTAAAAAAAAAGAAAGAAACAGAAACACGGAGAGGAACTTCGAACTCCATGGGGATATCTATTAAGGATGAAGGATAAGAGGGTTTGGAGAGGGCAAGTGAGTTGAGAACATCGGTGACTGATGGGTTCGATTCAAATTTTGTTTCAACATGCATTTGGTTTTGACAACAAATTTAATTCAGGTAGGGGAAATCTAACTTCTAAGTTTCCGCAGTTACAGTCTATTTCTGCATATCCTGCTGACGTGATTTTTATAGCTTTTCTAGCTATCTGCTGATTAACTGGTGATTGATAAATCACGTTGTTTGTCTGTTTGGTGCCGCATGCTGATTTGTAATAACTGGCTGTATGTTAAGTAGATTTTAGATTTCTACGCCAGTGGTTAGGCGGTACCTGCTGGGCTGTTTTGGCTCACCCTCTGTTTTACAGGTTGAGCAGGATTGGACCAGATTGCGATCTTAATTGCTAAAAAGTGGACTGTTTAGCAAGAATTGTTGTTTTTAGTTGTTTTTAGCGATTTGGTGTAAATTGCTATTTTGACCAGATACTATAAAAAATGTCATTTCTGACGAGCCAGTGTAATTATTTATTAAATTCAGTCACGTACCTGTTTTTCAGAAAATTTGATTAAGATTGTTGTTCCGGAGGACTGTGTGTCATGGTGGTTGAGGTTTGAACGTCTGAAAGTGTCAGACGGGTTGACTGTAAAGTGTAAATTTTATCGTAAATCGATAATTTTATTTATAAATGTGTGACGGGTCGTCACACATCGGCTCCTTCCCCTTTGAACTCAGTGACGATGGCTTGATTGGCCCTACTGGCTTGTCTAGTTTTGGTGTGGAAGGCTCATTGTTGCTTTAAGAACCAAGTGGATTGTCATGGATGACGATGCCACCTTGAGGTTTATCCGTCCCCTCCAAACCATCCAAATCCATCTTTGAGCCATAATGCAACGGCCCGCGAATTCCCAAGCCTTCCGTTCCGGACCGGAAAGTCCAGGAGGGCGCTGCTAAAAGTAACCGCAGGAATCAAAAGCATAACATTTTAAAAGTATTTATTTATTACACAACATTAAACGTCATGAGAATTTCTAATTATTACATAAGTGATTCCAAAAGCTATACATCATCCTGGCTCGCTAACTAAGCACTACACGTGAGTCCCGTACCCAGCTTCGCCATAGTCTTCTGCTTCTAAGCCTGCGGTGGGAAGGAAACAGGAACCGCAGTTTCAAGTCAGTACGAAATACTGATTAAGTAACACCCAAACACGTAAAACAGATGATGAAGCCTGAATTTACTGTTTGCAATAATAAAACAGGAGGAATAAAACTTGTAAAGAAGGAGTTCAATAACTAGAGTAGGAACACTTATAAAATTCTTCTTATCTTAATATTTCTTCCAAACGGGGATTATTTTCCTCAATCTCTTCTTCTTTCCTTTCAAAAGCTCAAACCAGAACTGTATTATTAGCTTTGTTGATACGGGGGAGGAACTACTAATCTATCACTAGCAGCCATGACCTTAACTGCCGGCAGACCCCTAAGACTTCTTGCGGCCTGAGAGGTGAGTATATGGAGCGACCCGGCAGGTTGCGACCGGGTTAAAATAAAAATCTGATCACAGGCCGAGTGACCGAAGTCAACACGACATTAATAAGCTTTTCCCGCACAACTCTTTCCACTTTACGTTAATTACGAATTGTTAATATTAATCATGTGACAACATCAAGTAAAATAACTTCTTTGAAATAGAAGGAAATTTCAACTAAAACAAGTAAGTGAATAAACAATAAAAATGCATTTCGAGACAAGTAATAAAAGTCATATTAAGACACGAAGGAAGCTAGGCTCAACGCTTGGCATGTTACTTACCTTATTAGTAGCAATAGCACGTCCTAGTAATGGCTCGGACCTACAAAATCGTCACCTACAAACCGTAATTTCTAAGTCAACAAATAATCCAACAAAATACTACTCGTCCTAATAAATATTCTCTTTTATTTCTACCCAACCCCACTAGTTAATTTTTCCTAACGTTTTGTTTCGGTATCATCTTCTATAACAAGATTATAAAACCTCGTGTTTATTTTTAAACTTCTATTATTATTATTATTATTATTATTATTATTATTATTATTATTATTATTATTATTATTATTATTATTATTATTATTATTATTATTATTATTATTATTATTATTATTATTATTATTATTATTATTATTATTATTATTATTATTATTATTATTATTATTATTATTATTATTATTATTATTATTATGAGCTAAAAGTGGTTAAATAATTGGAGAAATTATCTTATAAAAGACTTGATATAGTAGTGAAAACAAAACTAGTTTATTTTTATGAAAAAGACATATTATTATTTCTATAATCATTTAAACAATATTTAAAACTATTTAATTTAAAGAGAAATTTTCCTTAAATACTAATCACAACATAACGATGTTTAAAACCTAGCAACATATCCAAATTTTCAAGTATTAAACATCCAAGTTATTGACTAAGTGATTTAACAATACTTATTTAAAGTTTTAACTAAAAATATATCTTGTTTAATTTTTAACGAACAACCGTATGCTATTTAAATACCCAAATTACTTTTCCGAAATGAGGATGAAAACTATTATTTTTAGAAATTATTTTTAATCCAAAGTTATTATTTTTATTTTTAACGAAAAGTGTAAAATTTTAAGTAAAAGACATATAAACCCCTTAATTATATTAAAAGTCAACAAACACCCCAACTAGTCACCAAAACAGTTAGGATAAAGTACTCTAGCCACCTTCTAATTTCTGAAAGTACAAAAAGAACCCCCTATTTCATGTTATAACAGTTTACATAAACTACACTTTTACCCCCCTATAACAACAACTTCGATTTCATCGATCCAACTATAATTTAAGCTATCAAGTTTCAATTTTGACAACATATAACAACTAATCAGAAAGTATAGAACGTACCTAGGCCAAAAATGGCTGGAAACAGTCAAGAAATGGGTCGGGTTGGAGTTCGACGTAGGAGTCGCCGAAGTTGAACTTGGTGGTCGGCTTTAATGGCTTTCCCAGCTTGTTTTGAGCCTCCTAGTGAGTTGGCAGGGGTCCAGAGAGTCGGCTGGAAGCAAAGAGAGGGAGTGGGTGCTGCTGGTGCTTTGGTGGAGTTTGGCCGGAGCTTTGGCCGGCAACAATGGAGGTCGACGGTGGCGACAGTGGATTCTGCTGCTGCTGCTTCCCTTTGTCCTCTGTTTCTGAACAGAGGGGTTTGAAACACGATTCATAGAGATAGGAGAAGGCAGGGTAGGAGAGAGAGAGAAGTGGGTTTTCTTCCGCCGGTGATGGTAGCGGCTGTGGAGGTGCTAATGGCTTCTGCAACCTCTGTTACGGCCTCTGTTTCCTTCTGGTGACAGAGAGTTAGAGTGAGAAAGAGAGAGATGATGGTGGTGGTAGTCGGTTGCTCTTTCTCGGGTTTTGCCGCTGGCAGCTATGGCGACGGTGGTGGTGGTTAGCTGCTGCCACCGCTGCTCTGCTCTGCTGCTGGTGGTTGCTGAGGACAGAGAAAGACAGGGAAGGAGATTAGAGTGCTGAGTTTACTTGCAGAGAGTGGAAAGTGGTGGTGGTGGTGAAGATGACGATGGTGGAGGTGGTGGTTGTGATGGCGGCTGCGTGTGTGTGGAGGGAGGTTGGAGGCTCCTTTTATAGGCTGGTTTCTTGGGCACCAAGTAGAGATGATGTGATAAGGGCGGTGATGGTGACTAGGGCGGTTGGGAGAGGCTTCCCGAAGGTGGTTGAGGGCGGTGAAGAATCGTGGGGAAGAAGGAGGTAAGCTACTGGAAAAAAACATTTCAAAGAAACTAATGTTTGTTGGCAATAATTGGGTGTGGGTGGAGTACTATGTGGTTGGGTGATTGGGTGTGGCAAGCCTATCAATTCTCGCAGTGGTCGGACACGCGCTATAAATTTAAACTAGCTAAAATTTATGAAACGACTACGAATTAATTCTTGACTATTACTCTAATATTCTTCTAAAGTTTTATACAAACAAAACTCAAATATTACCCAAATATTACCCAAATATTATTTTGTAAATAAAATCTTTATTAGGCTTCTAAAATGAATGTTTTACCCTTGCTAATTAAACGGGGTATTACACATCACTGCTATGAGAGGCTATCGAATAATCAGAGTTCTCACTCGCTGAATCGTCTAAGAAAGACGAGACATCCTCGATGTTCTCTTTCCCCCGTGCCTCTTGCTTCTTTCAATGTTGAGTTGTCGAAATTCAGCCTCTTACGCGGTGGTGGCTTAAACGTTAGCCACTCCCCGTATCCCGGCGTAGCTTCTAGCTTGGCCTCCGGCGAGATGTGATTACAGTTGTTCCCATAGTGATCTATGCGTCCACACCACAAGCAAACGTGGGGGATTCACTCATATCGGTAGTCTAGCCAGAGTTTCTCGTCCACAACTTGTAGAAACCTTCCTCGACGTAACGGCTTCCAGATGTCAATTCTAACTCTAACCCGCATATAGTCTCCCCCACCCGACATTACGCGCTCGTCCGAATCGAGAATCTGACCCAATGAAGCTACAACCGATTTCGCATCATCAACGTTCTGCATAAACAGTGGAAGGCCACGAATCTGAATCCAAACATCGATGTGTTCAAAGGTTACCTGCCCCACCCTAGGAGCCATCGTCCAGGGTTTCAACAAGAGGACGTTGCCGTCAAAGGCCCACGGTCCTCCTGCCATGACTCTATCCCTTGCTGCTTTGCTCGGAAAACTAATCAGAAAAAGGTTTGGTCGAGTTTCGTTAATAATCACCTTGTCTCCTTCAAGCCATATTTTTGCGAATGTGAGTTTCATCGCCCACACGTTCATGCGATCGGGTAATAGGAAAGAACCCAGAAGGCAGAACCGGTGAGCATTCAACTCTTGTACGCAACGTTCCCGATCGACTACCAGAATATCTTCCTCTTCCTCAATCGTAAGCAAACCGAAGCTCCTCTCCAACCTTGTTACTGGGTTCGTTGTCTGATCGCCGCTGGTAGACGAGTTCTCCTTCCCCGATGAGGTTGCCATGGTCGCCGATGAAGAAAGCTTCCCTCGCCGCACTTCTCTGTGTCCGAAGGGTTCGGACTAGGTCAAACTTCTGTTTTATCTTTTAACAGTACATAATGTCTAAGAATGATCATCAAGCAATTTTTGAATGAATCAAATAATATTATTATGAAATATGTTCATTTAAGCGTATTATGGTCTTTTAGGTGTTGAGGGCACCAAAATTGCAATAAAATGAAGTCGCATGGTACTAATATTGTAGAAATAAAAATTGTGGATACCAAATTATAACAAAGTCGTACACATGAGTACCATTTGTGCTATTTTAGCTTTGTAAAAGACCAAAATACTGGGGAGCCATTACTAAAAATAAACACAGCTTGTGAGAATACAAAAAGGACGACGCAGGGCTTCGCCGCCGGATTGCAACCCTTTCTCGCTCACACCCAATTGCAAGCACATCAAACATGTCTCCTCAAGTCGATTATTCTGAACTACTAGTAGATTCGCAAGTGTCTAGCCTTCCGAGGATCTCTGTTCTTGCAAAGGAGCTCATTCAACTTCGAAAGCGGATACACTCGTCGCTGGGTTCCAATGAGGGCCCACCAAGAGACACCAGCGCCTCTGCACAGCGGATCCAGACCCGTTCCTTAGCTGATCTCCTCAAGGACGCCGCCTCCGCCGCCATCCAGGCTCAGGCTCAGGCCCGGACCATTAGTTTATCCCATCTCCTCCTCCACGCCGCCCCAACGCTGGCTGCCCAATTTGAGATTGCTGAGCTAGTGGGGTCTACCACAGCCTGTGTCGGATATACGGATATAGTTGTGCGGAAATATGCAAAGGATCGCTATCTTCATCCAGCGGATGACTCAATTTCTATGGCTGCTGATCGTGTTACCGAGGCATACTTGTGCGCACCGAAAGCAAGAGATCGGACTCGCAGGGATTATAATCAGGTATTTCCTCGTGAGATCGCTAAAGTGGGATCTTTCCTAGCGGAAGCTGCTTGCGCTCTTCACGATGCTTCCATCGCTGTGCAGGCACAGGCGCTGACCTGTTCCGTTTCCGATCTGGCTATGAAAGTTTTCGCTCTTACAACACAGGCTCAGGCCCTTGAAATATCCTTGGCCAATCTCATAAGGAACCATGCAGCCCCGACGACACAGTCATCTCAGTTTGTTGCCTTGGTCAGGGACCTTTCGCGGTGCACCAAAAACTGTCTTGAATCTATTGATGATGCCGTGGTTTCTGCACAGACTCACGATCAGGATCAGCAACATCACCCTGCGCTGGCTGCTGAATTGACTGCTGAATTAGCCGGAGACTTTTCTTTGGCTGCTCATTATGCTGCTGGCGTATCCAAAATGGCGTTGGACGCAAGCGAGGCTCACCGCGATGACTTTGCGTTTTCTCGTCTAGCCGCTAACTTGGGATCTGTACTCGGCGAAGCTGCTTTTGTTCTTTATGACGCTTTCATCGCTGTGCAGGCACAGGTTCCGGTTGCTCCCTGCGTGTATCCGTGGCCCAAGGTGTAGCTGTGATACGGCTACGGAGCGGGGCGCGAGGATTGGACATGTGCTCCACCAAAGTATTTGACCGACTACGTGCCAAAGTAGTAGTTGGTTAGGACGTTATTTGTGTTAGTTTATTGTTGGGGGAGTTATTGCATTTTCTCAGTTATTTAGGGGTCTTTGGGGTAATTAGTAGAAGTAATCTAGTATTATGATTCTGTCAGTTATTATTTTATGATTATCAGATGAATGAATTAATTTAGTTTTCTTCATAACCCTAGTTTCTATAGATTTTCTACTTCTCCAATTGCAGATCTGAATGTAACCGCTCGAATCGCTACACAATCGATACCGTACAGTATCAAGCAGCTCAGGGTGATCCCACAACTTTCTTTGTACGTAGCTCCTATATAAGTATCTTTTGGCTGTAAATCTGTTGTACAAGGATCTACAATGAAGTCAATTCTGATATTCTAAATAGCCACTGTCGGTGAACTTTTATAGTTCAATCACGGCTTGGATTTTTGCTATCCGAGAGGATACTGCTATTGCAGAGTTCTCATCTAAGCAGTTATAATGCATGAATTGTTTCTTCAAAGCAAGCAACTAATTATGCTTTCCATATGTAAGTAAGAAGCAACCACAAGTTGTTTAGCTTCTCCATGAAAAAAAATAGACAAAAAGACTCACACTAAGCGTTAGAAAAACTAACAGACCTTAGTGAAATGTACCCAACAGTGCAACAATTTCATAATACCGGTACTGCGGATGCAAAAATTCAATGTGTAGGCATGAAATTGTAAAGAAATAAACATATAATATAAATACCACTGCTACAACTTTGCCTTTAATTCTTTTTTAATTGCACGTAATTACATTTTTAGTTTGAAAAAATTATATATGTTTTACCCCTTCAAGAATTCTCACAAGTCAACCAAGGGTAGAGTGCAAAGACGAATTGACCAGCCGGTTTAGTACCCAATTTTTATGCGGCAAGTGCCCGACAATGCACACTCTAGCTCCGCCTTCGAGTCTGGACCTATGTCACCTGCGAGAGAGGAAACGCGAGCGGGAATCGATAAATTCTAAATGAATTGTATTCGAGAGTGTCAGGAGAGCGCGTATATAAATTATATACATAATGTTAGATATAAACATATTATAAATTGAACTTTTAAATAATCAAAATTTTGTGGCGCAAATGAGTGCTAGCTTAGTGATAGAGCGTTTGAAGTCCCTGCATGACATTCCGGGTTCGAATCTGGCTAGATGTAAGTTATAATGTAATTATCAAAAGACGGGACGTTCATCTCCACAGCATTTGCTTTCACATTAGACGTCAAAACTCCATGCATATACCTCGAAGCCACGTACGCTTTCTCTGCTTGATCACAAACTTCTTCTCCAAATTCTCTTTCGCTTCCGACCCATCACTCACTCTCAAGCCATCACCGACTTGGTTAAAGCCGTCAGAGGGCGGACCCCCACTAGAATAGGGACCGGTGTTCCGGGTTCCATCCGGTCATCATACAAGAACTGGCCTAGTTGTAGTTTATTGTTCAAGATGAGGTCAGTGTCGTCTTTTGACAAGGAGAAGTAAGAGGAGTGCGAGGAATCGGAGACTTTAATGAGGAAGCCTTGGTTAGGCCAGAGCTCGGAACCAGATAAGGCTGAACGATGCTGATGACTTGAAGGAGGACCGATTTGTATCTCTGCGGACTTTGACATTCGTGTTCATGCCTTGGAGGAGCTTCAGTAGTACTCCAGGTATCATAGAAGCCATTCTTTTCCTTTTCTTATGCAGCAGTTACTTCAGCAAATTTTTCTCAAATTTCTCCTAATCCGGAGAACTTCTACGTTGTGGGAAAAGAAAGAACAGAATCATATCGTCATGCTAAAACTAGTTGATTAAACAGTGTTCAAGTCTTCAAGAAGTTTTCAGAATAAAACGGAAAGTCAATTGCTGTTTAAAGCACCCTATCTTTATCCATATTGCTATGGCATGTTTGGTTTCTTGGACTAGTCAGATTGGACTGAATTTGGTTACAGGATTGGAGTGAAATAGTTGTATTATAACACTGTGTTTGATTTTGTGCGTGAGAACGTGGTTCGATACCGAAGAGCATAATAGACGGGATCGACATTGGATGGCAAATATGTCTCAGATAACTGAATAAACACCGGACATTCGTAAAGGGCTTGCTGTAGCGCGGAGGGGAAAAATAAAACTTTATGATGATGGCCAATTATTAATGGGTACTCCTATGGTAAATTATTGAAGACTTGGAAGACAAATTGTTTAATGAGCAGTATTGTCCTCAAATGAGATATTACTCACCAACCATGGACGTCTTAACTCATGATGCTACTAGGGTAATTTTGGTACATTGATTATGAAGTCCAAGTTAAATGTATTACTCCACCAATCCCGCAAAGATAGTCAATTTTTGAAATTGCAACTTTTTTTGAAAACATGCAATTAATGCTACCCACTACTAGTTGTTGGCATGCTATTTTCATGATTATTCTTGATTTAGGTTTCTTCAAGACTATGTGCATTGAATATGAAATGATAGTATTGTAACCACATTATATTTTTTACCTTGAAAATGTAAATGGACAATCATTTTAGGACAGACCAAAATAGAAATATGAACTATTTATGCGGGACGGAGGGAGTAAAAAGTTGCATATACAAGATGATTTATATGACTGGTGATTGTTCATTTCTTTCACGCTATTTACTATTTCATCGCCATACTAGGTTCACATATAACACGAGATAATGACTAGTATATAACAATTATATATTACCATTGTTGAAAAAATAGGGGAACCTAAACGAGACCGTTTAATTTCGGTTTGAAATTTGGAATCTTACGAATCCAAACCGAACCGAACCAGCATAACAAAGATAAAATTCAATAAAGCGGTACATTAAATTAAACAAAACTAAAGTAAACTAAACAGAACAAGTTTAATCCATGATGGGTATTTGATTCAAACAAATACTATTAAAATTTGTACAAGCATGGAAGCCTCAAAGAAAAAAAAGAAAGCACAATGTAAGCATATGACCATTATTAGTGGCTGTGTGCTTGTAATTGTTTTTTCGCTTCTCATCAATAAACCGGGTTTGGGTTGGCCGTCGGTGTAGCCAGTCTCAAAATTAGTAAACCACGTTAAATTGCTTCTGTTCTTGAACTTTTTTTTTTTTTTCTCTCACGTATTAGAATCCTAACAATCCAAGTTTTGAGACCACTCATACTCAGGTTTGCAGGGTTCTTCCTTGACGATTGCCTTTAGTCGTGTGCTGCAAGCAGCTCTCTTTTCCGAGCCCTGAACAATTCCAGTCTCCTCCGACCTGCCTCCAGCAACCGAGCCTTAGCAGCCAAACGAGCGTTGATTTCTTCGAGTTGCTTCCTTTGTGTCTCCGCCATGTCTTGGAGTTGCTTCCTTTGTGTCTCCGCCATGTCGTGCAACAGACCACCCAAAGAGTCCAGTAGCAACAACCGCATAGAGAGATTGATTGTGATAGTGAGTGACAGACTGACAGATCTATTTATAGAAGAACAATTGATCAGGTCTCTATGCGTATTTATAGTAGTATTATGTTTAATCCGCAGATCACATGGTTTCATGACTCCTCCAAAGTTTTATGTATTTCTTTTTCAGCCTCTCATGTATCAACTATTGCCATTTAGCCCCTACAAATATCTTGGGTAGCTGGGCCGATAGCATGCCCACTATTCACCCGAAACTAAGTAATCTACTAACGTCTCTAAACGGCTAAACCCTAGCTAACAAATACACACCCTCGCTAATAATAATAATTATTATAATATACACACAATTGTAAACAGTTGGACCAACTCTTTTCGATTGTCAGGTTTGACTCCAGCCATAATAATTGCAATATGACAATGATTTAGGAGGAATGTCAGTCTTTCTAGGCCAGTGTGCTCTGGTCTGTGTCCTTGCTGGTGGTGGAGCTATTAGACCCGATTGTATCTATTTCACTGATGACAGTAGCCTTCTTTTCCAGGGGTGGAGCTAGCCTTTGGGCACGTAAGACACGTGTCCCACCTAAATATTTAAAAACTGTAATACTATGTTATAAGTAATTCAACGGTGTCCTTGTAAAAATTGGTTCAAGTGCATCATGTATTTTTGACATTGTGCATTAGTGCCTTGGTGATTTTAAATTCCGGCTCTGCCCCTGACCTTTTCTACGCTCGCAGCAAGAAGGACATAGATGGCGGTGGAAGAGACTTGTGAGTCTACAGCTTGCAAGAACAGAGGGCGGATACTCTCTACCAAGGTAAGAAAGCACTTACCTTCCTCGGCCTGCCTCTATGGGTCATCCCTAAAATTACGTCTCATCTAATTATAAGTATGTTTACCATCTCAAAGTTCAATTTATAGGGTGAAAGGAGCATCGGAAATGTTAGATTCTTTTTTGCATTATATGAACCCCAAACATGTCTTTTGCTCTGCCTTGCTTCATGTGATATCAATCTCTACACATGTTTCTGTTCCAGACTAATAAAGATCTCGTATTCATATAGAAGAGAAAATGATGAAAAATTTGGACACATTCACAAGTACGAAAAAAAACAGGTTACATATGTAATTCTACTGCCAAATATAACAAATTAAAGTTAGACAATACCAACAGAATGACGTGAAAATCCTCATTGAGCTCGAGTCATCGGGTCAAGCAGAAAGATGCTTTGCTTCTTCTCAACCGCCGTCTCCTTATCAAAGCAGTATGCAGGCATTTGCCACATAGCATCCTCGAGTACTTTTCCTACCTCAAATGTCTTCACATGCGCGCTATATCCTGCAAAGTGAAGAGCGATAAAACCACCGGCGATGCACTAAGGGGCAAGGGTGGGCAATTGCCCCCTCCTCGACTTTTGAAAAACTTCAATAATACTCCTATTTTTATAAGCTTTTGATAAGTACACCATCATTAAAAATACATTATTTTCTCGTCTGAAATTAAAAATTATCAATTCTACCTTTTGACTCATTTATTACTCCGGCTAGTTTGATTTCCTAACTCCGCCACTATATATAAACCATATATAGAAACTACAAGATAGCCAATTTGGTAAACAACCGTACTCCCACCATATATGCAGAGCCTTCATTCATTCTTGAATTTGGCAAAAATGATTCAACAAAGGCCAACCCTGTCAATTAAACCAAGGGAGATGACTATTTGTTTGATCATAAACCTTAAACCTTAATCCCACCAATTTGCACACAAGTTCAATCAAAACTGTTGGAGAGTCATTAGATGACACAAAACCCTTTATAGACTCCAAATTTCAAAAACCAGCAGAGTAGTTTTTTAATAAAAACAAACAAACAAACCTGTGTAGAAAATCCAAAAAACGGGTCTCTTGGTGACAACATCTTCATAGTACCAAGTGAACTCCACCTTCTCCCACACATTACACAGCAACCCATCCATGTACCTCTGACCCAGATACTTTGACCCGTCAAGCCAATCGGGTCGGAGCAACCCGACCTCCACCTCCACGACCCGGCACTCCCGGGTCGAATCGACGGTGTAGAAGTAGGAAGTGCGGTTGTTCCATTCGAGGTCGTACGTGATCTTCCCGGCTTCGTCTCGGATGATGTTGAAGTTCCGACCGTTGGGCCAGTCGTACCAGAGGTCGACGTGTTGCAGGGTACCGGGTGTCCGGTTCATGAAGAGGACCGAGTGGAATTGGAGCGGCCATGGTGTCGGAACCGGGTCCGGGTCGGAAACGGGTCTTATTGATGCGGCTGAACAGAGGTGGAAGTAGAAGGCGAGGAAAGAGAAAAGGGTCATCATTGTTGCAGGGAGTGCGAGAGGAACTGTAACGAGAAATAACAAAGATTGTGTGAACGTAAAACCAATACACTTCTCTAGCATCTTTTTGGATAGCATAAAGGGTAAAAGACACTTTCACCCCATCTAGTTTCATTGAAGGATACTATCACCCCATTCTAGTTTGAGAAAAAGACACTTTCACCCCTTCAGTGTATCAATATATCATTAAACTTACACCCCATATTGTTACAGCTTTGCTCTGGAATCGGGAACTGTCAGTAAAAATAACTTTTGGAACAAATTTGCCCCATGTTATGAAAACTGTAAGAATTATGCAGTGGTATATTAAACTTTTTACATGATATGGGGGTCGAATTTGTCTATAAAATTATTTTCAGTGATGGGCTCACCTCCAGACTAACGTGTCATAATCAGAGAGGGTAAATTACTTGAAGTTCGGAACGTTGAGGGGTGAAAGTGTCTGTTTTCAAACTAAAGGGGATGAAAGGGTCATTCAATGAAACTTGAGGGGGTGAAAATGTCTTTTACCCTGACATAAAACACCAATCATCTGAGGGTAAAAAAGTTTGATTGGACACTTGCACCCCTTCCAGTTTGAGTAAACGACACTTTCATCCTTCAGGGAGCCAAACTTCAAACTTCAAAGAACTTACACCCCTTATTGTGATTTCGTTAGGCTAAGTAGCATTTAGTTTTAGAGACAAATTTACCATGTGTATCATGCAAAAAGTCTACTGTACCCTGTGGTGCAGCTAAGAAATCAAAAATGTCAAGAAATAAGTCAAAAGATAGAATTGATAACATTTGATTGCAACTGTCCCTAACTGTACTCGTGAGTGAACCCTCGTATTTTGAATAGCATGGATGGGAATGTCTCAAAATAAAATTTTATCAACACAACCTAACACCAGACTAACAATGCCACAATAAGGAGTGTAAGATACTCGAGTTCGGCACAATAAATGGGTGAAAGTGTCTTTGAGTCAAATTAGATGGGGTGAAAGTGTCTTTTACCCATAATATGATTTAAGTATTCATTGGAATTAGACCCAACATTGTGGAATGCTTGCGCGCGCCAACCAATTTTCGATAAATATTCAAAATTTGACGAGTTTCATATGACTAATGCGTATATTAGTTAAAAATTGATTGACGCCCCCATAACGCAGACATGCTACAATTGTTGGGTTAATCCCAGTAAATTCTTTCTCATATATTTGAGTGTATTTGGGCAAGCGGAGCATATGCGCGCCCTTAGTCTGTGTCATACGATAAATCATGCAGTATCGTAGTAGGTGAAGGAGTGGACCTTATGACGCCAGTTTATTTGAAATTATATATATTTTCATGGTTAACTTTGTTTTCTGGTGATTCAATTTTCAATAAATCCAAGGAGACAATGAGAGTAGGAGACGGTGGGTGTGTAGATGATGAGTAAAAGATGGGTGGGTGTGTAGATGATGAGTAAAAGATGAATAGTTTATACACGATGGAGACTCCCTACCAAAACTTCAAGCAATTAGATTACTTGGAAAAACCAATGGGCCAAACTCAATTATAGAACCCAAGACCAACCCAAAATTTATACCTACTAATACAGGCTGGGTTGGGACTTGGGAGGGTATCTCGGGGCCTGGCCTGCCTTGTTTGTTCCCCTCTGACAAAAGTTAACTCCAACTATAACTACGGCTCTTCTGTCTAATATTTTGGGGCCGTTCAGCATTATTGAATATATTTACACCCTAATAATACACAGATAAACTGTCTTCCCTCTGTCGTTGTTGCTGTTGGTGGTGATGGTGGTAGATTGGGCTGAGCTTCCGCCGGATCTGTTGTTCACGATTGCGAAGAACCTGAACCTGTACGAAGATTTCACTGCATTCGGCGGAGTTTGCAGATCATGGCGATCAGTGGCCGTCAAGAACAACTTCTGTGCGGTCAATGTCCCATGGCTCCTCCTCGCCCCGCGGGAGGACGACGGCGACGGCCTTAACAACAATTCGCGCGACTTGTACAGCCTGACAAAGGGAGGCATGGTTCACAAAGTCCACCTACCCGAAGCCCGAGGCAAGATGCTACTCAGCTCTCTTGGTTGGCTTATAACCGTAGACAACGACGGCGACATGGAACTCTTGCATCCCTTGTCGCGGGACCGCATTCCCCTCCCCAACGTCCGTGAATTCGCCTACTTTAGAAATATTAGTTTGGAACCTATCAGTATCTTGGCGGAGCAGCCTTGTCCGCTAGCCCCTCAGACACAGACGACTACATTCTGATGATTGTGATGATTGTGGTTGCACCTTTATTTCGCTTGGCATACTGGAAACCAGGAAACACTGCCTGGGTTACTATCATGACACACGGGTCTGGATTCCAGGACCTGGTCTACCATTGCGGTCAGTTTTACGCCATCAACTATCTAGGAGAGCTCTATTCTTTAGACGTCATCAACGGCCGTGATCCAACCGCCAACCTAGTAGGAACCATACCTTCCCAAATCAATGGTTACCACAGCTGCCACTTGGCTGAATCTGGTGGACATTTACTCGCCGTCGTCTGGCAAATACTCTGCGACAACCCCCCGGATCCCATTACTTACGAGTTCACTCCCCATTACCACTACGGGATCGATGGCTGCATAATCCGAAAGAAGACAATTCATAACTATTTGACCAACTCTTTTGAGGTGTACAGGTACGACTCCAGCAGCAATAATAATAAGTGGCATGTGATGAATGACTTGGGAGGAAGGTCACTCTTTCTAGGTCAGCAATGTGCTCCAGTCTCTGTTCCTGCCGCTGCTGTTGGTGCTATTAGACCCGATTGCATCTACTTTACTGACAACACTTACATTCAATACGCCCTCAAGGACGACATAGGCCGCAATGGTATAGACATGGGAGTCTACAGCTTGAAAGAACAGAGGGCGGATACTCTCTACCAAGGCGGCACAAAAGGGCGGCGATGCTCCCTCTGCAAGCCCCTTTGGGTCATCCCTTCCTTCTAAAATTTATTTAAGGTGCTATATTTATTCATGATGTGTGTCGGCTTAGCTACCATCTCAATGTTTAATTTTTACGGTATTGGAGCCTTAGAACATTGATGAAAAACTTGTTAGCATATGTTTCATTATTTGTTTCTGCTTATCACAAACGCATCTTTCTCTTTCCCCTGCACTATGTGCATGTCTGCATGCTTGGGAGTTAAGCTATTGTTGTTTAATGCCGTGTTCTCAACTACTACTTCCTATTAATACCGTAAAAACATTCGTGTGAACACCTTGGGGTTCCTGAAACCAGGTTTGGAAATTTATGTCACCTTTGTGGGAGTCTACTTGCTTAAATAGTAGGTTTAGATGGAGCATGGTGTTGCTTTCAGGTTAGTCTTGGAGTGGAATTTCTATGGTCAGGGTATAAATAGGTTTAATAGGGTTTTCAACATGCCAAAATTCAGATGAATTTTTACCTTAATACTAATCGATATCCCGTGCCATGGCGCGCGGGTTGTTCATCCAAAGTTTCAGCAAAACTAAATCCTTTATTAAGTTCTAGAGATTTCGGGTAGAAGCACGGATATGGAATAGCATGGGGCGGGCTTCCCTACGGTTTCAATCCATACGGTTTTCGTGCAGTTCAGATCGCGGGGTGGAGATTAGCCACGTCTACAACTTAAGCTGACTGTTCAAAACATAGCATACATCCTCAAGACATGCAGTCTCAGGCGCCTCATTTTCTTTCATCTCTCTCCACAACCTCACTCCCTATCTCATTCCTGTTACCATTCCCCTTTCTCATTTGATTATCGGTAACACCAATTGATAATCAGAAATAGAGATAACCATTTGAGATTTTCAATTAGAGACAACCACTTGAGGCAGCCATTCGAGATGTTCAGATTCGCAAAGGAGAGACGAACAAGACCTAATCACAACATAAACCACTGAATCAAGTGACCCAGTTACAAGTTTTTGATTTGTACGTTCAAAAAGCCTTCTATGCCTAGAGCTTCTTATTCGGTTAGAACCGAACCGGAACTGAACCGGTGGAAGCCAAACCGGTCGTTTCGGTTCAGTTAGACGGTTATTTTGCATTATTCGGTTCGGTTAAACCGGAACCGAATTTTGTGTATATCCGGAACCGGACCGAACCGTGGACCAAAACCGGTTGGGTTAACCGGTTCGGTTCCGGTTCCGAATCGGGTCTCAACAGTTTGTTTTTTTTTTCTTTATTTTAGGGTTGTTTTTGGCCGTTGGTGGTCGGTTCTCGGTTCGGTTCCGGGTCGGTTCCGGTTCCGGAAAACTGCCAAACCGAATCGAGACCGAATATTACCGGTTCCGGGTCCGGTTTCGGTCCACCGGTTCTCGGTTCACTATGCCCCTAATTTTTTTTTTGAGGAAATTGTGCCCCTAATTTCGCTATTTTAATTTTTCTAAAACGAAGCCAACAATGCTTCCCGCGATGTTTGATCTTCCATTTCGATTCTTGTGATAAAAAGTAGCATTCAATTAGTGATTTCCCATTTAGGCAATAGATAAGATATTCAGATTTATCTGTAACTGCCACAGAATTCAGACCTTCCATGGAGGAAAAGGAAAGACGAACTGCATATGACGTGAGAGAACAGAAATGAAGAGGCATAAAAATTGAGGAAAGGAAGTTGCGCGTCAAATTTGGCGTGTCCTGTTCTCAAAGGCAAATTTTTTAGATATGGAGCACAAAACCGGTGAAACGTGTTGCCATGCTATATGATTAAATTACAACCGCACGAAAATGTTTACTTGTTAACCGGACCAAAGCCAAACGCGAATAACATATATATCCAGTATCCAAATGATGCACCTACCTTTAAAGAAGCTATCATTGTATAATTCTTGAATAGAGTTGAAGTGTGAAAAAGAGAAGGAAGAGAATGCAAATGTGGAAGAAAAATTTAGGTAAAATGATAGCTTTATAGTAGTAGTAGTGCTCATTAATAAAACACCCGTGGCAATAAAACATTGACTTGTACATATGCGAATAAAATTATCCTTTACGAAAAGTCATGCAAATATGGATAACATTTTAAGATGTGTGAAGCAACATATCATTCCGGAAAATCAAATTTTTCTCTTTAGTTTCACGAGTTATGAAGGGTAAGTACTATCACAATTCCAATCCCTTAGCAGCCTATCCCACCGATAGATCTTCCACTATTTGGAAAGGCTTTACCTATGCGAGAGATATTGTGTTCAAAGGTTTTAGACATGGGATAGGAAATGGGTGTAATACGTATGTTTTCCACAACAGGTGGATACCTATTGGTTTTGGTCGCGTTGCTATGCCTTCCCAAACCTTACCCCAAAATACTCTAGTTAGAGACCTCCTAACAACTACTGGCCAGTGGAATAGGGATCTCATCCATAACCATTTTTCTACGGACGAAGCAGAGGCTATTCTTAGCATACCTAGAGCTAATATTCAGGGCACAGATTCTCTAGTTTGGACTCAGACCAAGGATGGCTTATATACTGTTAAAGCGGGTTATCACGTCGCGTTTGCGATTCAAAATGAAAGCCTTCTTTCCAACATAACTGGGACTAGCAGAAACTCTAACAGTAAGTCTGCTATTTGGAATCTAAATGTTTCTCAAAAAATAAAAATTTTCATCTGGAGACTCATTAACAATTTGATTCCAACCAAAAATAATCTTGCAAAAAAAGGAATTGTGTTACCTGATTACTGTGTTTTTTGCAATAACAAACAGGAGACTCCAGACCATATCTTTTTTCAGTGTCCCTGGGTTACTAGCATTTGGAATTCCCCTGAAATTCCTTTTAAGATTGCTCCAAGAAATCTTTCTTTTCCACTGTGTTTTCTTGATGTGTTAAATAATCTTCAATCGGAGCATAAACCTCTCTTCGCTTTCCTGATTTGGGAGATTTGGATCTCCCGCAACAAATTGGTTTTTGAATCAGAGAAAACTAATCATAATGCTATCATTATAAATAGTAAAGCTAATTGTTATGAATTTTTTGAATCGACTTACGCTTGGGTTGCTCCTGTCTGTGCAGATTCGAGACCACATCGCCAAATATGGAAACCACCTCCTCATGGATGTCTCAAAGCTAACTTCGATTCAGGATGCTGCATGGCCTCAAAGAAAGCCTCAGGAGCTGCAATTATCAGAAACCACAAAGGCGAGTTTGTTAGGGCTTGGGTGTATCCAATCCCTTTCCATGAAGATTCGACAGTTCTGGAATCCGAAGCACTATCGAAGGGGCTTGATCTCATCTACACATACGGATTCAGATCGATATTGGCAGAAACTGACTCACAAAAGCTATCAACAATGGTGAATAGAGTGATGAAGATGAATCGCTGTTCTTCACTCTCCAACCGACTCACTGGTTCTGAAATGAACCAAATGGTCCAACTAGTTTCTCGAAAGCTCCGTCGTTTAAATGCCCATTCAATTAACTGGGTTTCCCGAGATGGGAATAGTCTAGCAGATAAGTTATGTTTGTATGCTACTGGTACACCAAATGTAGTAACTTGGTGTGTAGTTTGTCCAGACTTTGTACGTACTGAATATTTGGCAGATAAAAATCTGTCCTAAGTCTATATATCTATTAATTTCAAAAAAAAAAAAATGGTATGGCAGAAAAATTTACGTAGGAGAAACAAACATAGAAAAATAAATATTTGAATAGTGACACAAGTACAAAAACACATGTAAAATGTTTACAGAGATTAATTTGATAGAGAATCATGAAAATGGAGGATAAAGTCATCACAAATTTTATATAAAATAGTAACATGATAGAAAATTGAACGAAAAATCTAAGAGTAATGAAGAAAACTTGTTTTTAATGTGTTAAAATGATAAATTGTGCAAAAACTGATAAACCCCTAACTATGAACATGGAAACGTAACACATTATTCATTTCAAATGGAACTTGTACAACAAATAAGAACCTTATAAAGTCATATGACTATCTATGCCTGCTTCTTCTTATCAAGAACTCTAGAGAGAAAATTCAATTGTGCGGTTCTATCACATTGTAGGTTTTTATTCTTAGACATTTTAAATAAAGACGCCTACATGTAACTTTTGTTACAAGAATCTGGTAGGTAATCTTCCCATGGTCTTGTAGAGTAAACTTTATTCTACAACACTATAGAAAAATTGTCAAAAAAAAAAAAATATCGTTTTAAATTTTGAACCACTTCGTCGTTATACACACACACATATTCACTTTCGAATAAATCAGGTTTATAATCTTTAACCCTAATAATTATTACATTTAAATTTATGCAGAAGAAAATTCAACTCAATAATAAACTGCTATAACAAGCACATTGGAAGATCATCATTTGAAAGTGGCGGTTAAAGCACGCATTTAAGTTTGTGAAACTGCAATTTAACCCTACATTATGTCTACAAAATGCAATTTAACATCCACTTAAATTAAATTAGATACTAACTCTTAATATTTGTGTTTTAACATTAACATTTTATATTTTTAAAATTTGACCCCAGCTGAAGAAAAATTATGAATTCGCCCCTGATCTAACTTGGAGAAAAAGAACATATCCAAGCTTGATTGGAAAACAATCATAAGAAATCTAGACAATACCATACTAGTCCTAACAACCTAGGAAAGCGAATAAAACATAAGTAATGTGATTGATAATACTACTAATAAAGCTAGCAATAATAATTATATACTATATATATTTAGGTTTAGCAATCTAACCCTGATAATAATTATAATATACAGTCACACAAACTCTGTCCCTCTATATCGTTGGTGGTGCTGCCGCTGCCGCTGCTGTTTGCGATGCCGAATTGGTCTGAGCTTCTGCCGGATCTTCTGTCCGGGATCGCCAAGAAGCTGAACCTGCACGAAGACTTCACTGCATTCGGCGGAGTCTGCAGGTCATGGCGATCCGTGGCGGCTATCAAGAACAACTTCTCTCCGGTCAACGTCCCATGGCTCCTCCTCGCTCCCAGGGAAGACGACGAAGAAGGTGGTGATGACGAGGACGATATAAACAATTTGCGCGACTTGTACAGCCTGACAAAGGGAGGCATGATTCACACAGTCCACCTCCCCGAAGCCCGAGGCAAGAGGCTACTCAGTTCTCTCGGTTGGCTTATAACCGTAGACAACAACAGCGACATGGAGCTGTTGCATCCCTTGTCCCGGGCCCGGATTCCCCTCCCGAGCGCCCGTGAATTAACCTACTCCGATATGCTTGACAGAGCAGCTTTATCGGCTAGCCCTTCCGACACGGACGACTATGGTTTGATGATTGCGGTTGAGCCCTCCTTACTGGCGTACTGGAAACCAGGAAACACTTCCTGGGTTACCATCGAGACACACGCGTATCCAATCCAGGATTTGGTCTACCATTGCGGTCAGTTTTACGCCATCAACTATCTAGGAGAGCTCTTTTCTGTAGACATCATGAACGGCCCTGATCCAACCACCACCACCGCCGCCGCCAATCTACTAGCAACCGTACCTACCCAAATCAATGGTACCCGCAGCTGCCACTTGGTTGAATCTGGCGGCCATTTACTCGCCGTTGTCAGAGAAGTACTGCACGACGATGACATCTCGGATCACAACCAAAACGAGCGCTTTCCCTACCGCCACCACGGGATCGCTGACACCATATTCGAAAACAATCCAATTCATAACTATTTGACCAACTCTTTTCAGGTTTACAGGTTCGACTCCTCGAGCAATAATGATAATAATAAGTGGCATGTGATGAATGACTTGGGAGGAAGGTCACTCTTTCTAGGCCAGCAGTGTGCTCCAGTCTCTGTCCCTTGCGCTGCTGTTGGTGCTGCTATTAGACCCGATTGCATCTACTTTACTGACGACACTTGCCTTCAATACACCCACAATGACGACTTAGGCCGCAGTGGTATAGACATGGGCGTCTACAGCTTGAAAGAACAGAGGGAGGATACTCTCTATCAAGGCGGCACCAAAGGGCGGCGTTGCTCCCTCTGCAAGCCCCTTTGGGTCATCCCTTCCTTCTAAATTTATATTTATTCATGATGTGTGTCGGCTTGGCTACCATCTCAATGTTTAATTCTTAGGGTTAATGGAGCCTCAGAACGATGAAAAACTTGTTAGCATGATACGGGATGGCGTATCATATTATTTGGTTATTGCGATATTTGTTAGTTTAGTAGTTATTTAATTATTAATTAGTATTTATTTAGTAGTCCGTAAAATAGGCCCGTTAGATTTAAGGTTAGGTCATTTTATTTGTCTATTTAAGTAGTGTAGTGTTTCGTTCTAAGTCAGTCAATAAAGAAGAATTATCATTCACTAATCTCTCCCTACTCTGTCTCCTACTTTCGTCTCTAAATTCACTTTCGTCTCATAAGTTCTTCAATTCTTCTCTTTTCAGTTCCTCTAAATAATATGTTTCATTATTTGTTTCTCCTTACCACAAACACATCTTTTTCTTTGCCCTGCACTACGTGCATATCCGCATGCTATTGTCGTTTAATGCAGAGTGTTCTCAACTACTTCCTATTAATCCGGTAAAACATTCCTGTTAATACCTTGTGTTCTTGAAACCAGGTTTGGAAGGAGTCTGCTTGCTTGATAGGTTTAGACCAGTGGCGCGCCGGGGCAGGGGCGGGCGGGGCCGCGGCCCCTGCAAGGTTGCAGAATTCGAAAATACCCCCTTTATTTCATATGTATTTTTTAAAAAATTAATGGGAATTGGTCCCTTCAAAACTAGAAATCTCAACTACACCCATCTAATCATTGTATGTCACTCTCTCCAACATCTCTTGACATACCTACTTGCGACTTATAAGATTCTTCAAAATTATTACAACATTATCTTAAAATAGTCAATTATATAAAAAAATGTGAAAAAAGAAAGAAATACTATATAATTATTGAATTAAAGGTTGGCCCCACTCAAATCCTTCGTCCATGGCGTTGCTTTTAGGTTTTAGTCTTGGTGTGGAATTTCTATGGCCAGGGTGTAAACAGTTTTTTAGCATCCAGACTTTTAGGGTTTGCTAATGCCAAAATTCAGATAAATATACATTAATATTCATAAGACATATCTTATGGAGTGAGTTTCTAAAGCCAGTGAAGATCTTAAGCAAGAAGTACAGAAAAAACACAACCTGAGAGGGTAGCAAGATAACTCGCACAATTATTATTTACTGCAACATATACTACAAGAGGAATTGATCACAAATTCAGATGAACTCACAGGTACGGACGGAAAAAGAGGTTACAAATGAAATACTGCCCAATATAATTGTTGAGTTGGTGTCTTGAATTGGTCAAATGCGGCCAAACACTTTGTTTCCAACTTTGATTAGGAAACATTGGAAGTCAAAGGCAGTAGAGGGTTAGTTAGGAAACCAGTTGTTTCCAAATCGGATTTGGAAACTTTAGGGATTTTCCTAGCACTATATAAAGAACCTAGTAGTCACACTATTAGACATGCAAAAACATTCTTGTAGTCTTGTTCCTCTTAAGTGAATAAAGAGTGCTTTTTCGCCGTGGTGGTAGTTAGCAAATATTTTGCTAGCGAACCACGTAAAATACTTGTGTTCTTCTTTATTCGTTCATTGTTCGTGAGGTGGTTGTCATAACAAACTGGTATCAGAGCCAAGGTTGACGGTGTTTCAAGATCAAGATCAAGGCGGAGCAAATCTAGGGTTTCACAACTTGGTGAAATCAAAGCTAGGGTTTTGCTATCTAGGTGGAGCACGCGACTAGGGTTCAAGATCCACCAAAGAACAATGTTCGGATCGATGCTGAAGATCGACAGGTTCACAGGAGGGAACAACTTCAGTCTGTGGAAGATAAAGATGGAGGCTTTGCTCAAATCGCAAGGCTTGTGGGCACCTTTGACCGCAGACAAGGGAGGCATGAATGTTGCATCAGCGGAGTTCAAGGCAATGGAGGAGAAGGCACATTCAAACATTATGTTGTGCTTATCGAATGATGTGATCATCGAGGTCGCAGATCAGAAGGAAGCAGCGAAGCTCTGGCTCAAGTTGGAGAGTCTCTACATGACGAAGAGTCTCACTAGCAAGTTGATGCTAAAGCAAAGGCTCTTCACTTTACGGATGCTCGAAGAAGGTCATCTTGATCAATTGAACACAATTCTCTTTGATTTGCGTAATATTGGCGAGAAGGTGAGTGATGAGTGCCGCACTATTGTTGTTGATCTCGTTACCTCCATCGTATGAGAACTTCGTGCAGTCATTTCCTCCTACGGGCAATCATTTGCTTTTCACTTTCTCAAATAGTGCGGCACTACAAAGTTGGGAGATGTCATCTTACTGTAAAATTGATGCGTCATTGGATCTTCACTCAAGCAACGGGCAAGTGCTTGTGTGTTTTTACAAAAAAAGATAGTGTTCGTGTTCCCAAGGACACGTTGTCCTTCATCTGCAGGACTTCTCTCCCTGCTAAAACTATTTGTTTATTCAATGCTCTTAAATGATTATTTTCAGGAAACAACCTCGGTTTCCTGATTGCTACGGAGTGTACCAACCAAATTCAACGTTAGAAGCATAACAACGCACGCAGCGATGCAACATTAGAGATCCATGATATTGATCAACAAATCAAAGCATGAAATCATACCTATATCCATATTTATATATATATTATATATAAAAGCTAGGAGGTGAGCTAACACTCACTCTCCATGTGCCATTTGTATTTACATGTGGCTTCTACAGGGATTTAATTGCCATGTCGTAATTAGGTGGGGATGCAAGTGCAATAAATGTATATTGAATATTTACTAAATTTTCAAATTATGGAAACCGGGAGAAGATGAACCGGTCCTTTGTCTGTCCATCAGCGTTCCTTCTTTCGCCCCTCAGTAAACTCTTCGTGCTCTCTGTCAAGAATCTGTGGTCTTTTTGAAATTTAAATAATATTTGGGGTTCGTTGTAATTAAAATTGGTTTGGGGGTTATTTCAGATAAGGTGATAGCTAAGGGCTGTTTTCTAATTTTGATAAGATTAGTTGCATAACATCCGAGAAGGATAAACATTTTTCTGAATCTCAACCGGAAATTGCTTCGTCTAGGTCTGGAACTACTCAGTTCCTTACTGTCTCTCCGTGTGTTCCCAAAGTCTCTCTCCATCCAGCAACCGATGGAAGAAACTGAAGAAGATGATGAATCGGAGGTTCCATTGAAGATTGCTGCCTCAAGTAGCTTCACAAACGACAGAGCCCTCACCCAAAGGTATTCAATTATATGTCTAAATGGGTTTTCAGTTAGTTCCTCTATATCATCATAGAACGTGTCAAAATTAAACTGTCCCTAAACAAATAACCAATGATGACTTGAACCCTAAAGTCCGTATCCATCTATATTCCCTTCTTATCTTCTAATTAAGTAGAACATAGCTAACAGCGATGAAAACAAAAGAAGCATCCAGTTGATGAATTTGGTGAAAAGCGGTTTGACATGGCGCTATGCATTGTACGAACATGGTGCTATTTTCATGGTTGTGAACTCTCCCATGGATTAGAAGTACAAAGATGCTGTATATTATATAACTGCTACCCATGACTAAAAATTGCGTCTTCAGAGGAGTCGTAATGCTGTGTATATTATATTTTAGATTCGTGTAACATATACTTCTCATTTAGTGGTATGAGTAATTAAAACAGAGTTATTTACTTCTTTCCTTGGGTTTGTGTTAAATGTAAGACGCCAAGAAATGTAGGATCTAGACTCTTATAACCCTTAGTACTCAACTCATACAATTTTTCAAATTGTCATCATTATTATTTGATTTGAGAAGCTGAAAATAAACATTCTTGATGTTCGGAAAAAAATAAACTAATATTATGGAGACAGGTATCCTACTGAAACTACATGCCAAAGAAGGCCCAAAATGCATAGAAGGCAACAGCATGACCTGCCTGTCAGGGATCAGACAACTACGTGTTAACATATGCCGAGCTCTTCATCTGTCCATAACGAAAATTCAGCTGGCCAGCCTCCAAGCAATTGTGAAATTGCCACTTCAAAACAAGCTAGTTCAAATAGACGCCTGATACTGTTTCAAAAGCGAAAACGCAACAGTCCTCCTGTATATTCAAGAAGTCAATATGAAGAAGGTAAATTAATAATATTCCGTCTCACATATATGATGGAGGTTCCAAATCTGATACCATTCTTTTAGTGTTCCCAAAAACGAAAGTGTAAATGCAATGAGGCGGCACCCTCAATTTCATCTTCTAACTTAGCAATTGAGTATTAAGTGGCATGCGATTTGTTTTAGCTTTACCAAAAATGTCTGCATTATTTTCCGAAGTTCCTTTAATGGTTCAATGTAGCGGTTACTAAATAGATTCTCTCCTGTTCATATATTATTTATGGACTCTTAATTTTCCAGCGGGACGTTCTCAACCATGGAACTTTGGGTCTCCCAATTTTACATGCAAGTTTTGTGGTGCTATCATGTGGTATGAGATGAGAACCAAGAAATCATGGAATACAAAGCAACCTAGTTTCTCTCTTTGCTGCTCCGAAGGAAAAGTCAAGCTTCCTTTATGTAAATGGAACTTATGTTAGCCATAATGGAAAACAAATGGCCTGATGTTAACACTTATGTGGGTACATAATAATGATGTTACAACAGTTCCTCTTCCCATCCAAAAGCTGTGTGGAAAGATGTACATCTTCCAAAATCCAAGTTCAACAATGGGACAACTTCACCGTCAGAAAAGTTAGGGATCCTATTATTACAGGCAAAGATCAAAGAGAGAACACAATGCAACATGCCAACATGGGGTAAGCCCTACATATAACTACTAAAGACAATTCTATCTGGTTCACTATCATAGATCTCACATATAACTAATTTCCGATGCAGGAAGGTGGAACTGATTTATCCAAAACCCTGAGCAATGTCACTGCAGACGATGCCAAAGAAGAGTTGGGACAGTGGTACTCCATGTGAAGAAACAGATCATGAGTTAAGTGGACTCTTTAACTGGGGTAAGGCATTTCAATATATGGTTGCCCCCCCCCCCCCCCCCCCCCCCCCCCCCCCGCAATGGTAGTAACGTGCCACTAATTTGTAACGCAGGAAGAGGTGAAGCATCTGCCCAACAGGTTACGTAATATCCCCGCGCGTTACGCAGCAGAAGAATCACTCTACACTTCTAGACACGCAAATGGGAAAAGGAAGAGGCCAACAAAAGAATAACTGCTTGAATTGATATTGAGAACTTCCAGATCCTCACTATTGACAGCATCCTTGAGAGAAACGAAGCTAGGAACATATGAAGTAACTTCATAATCAGACTTCAACCCGCACAGCTTTAAGATCTTGAAGTCCTCTCCATTCGGCTCAAAGAAGAATAGACTGCTGGTTGAAGACTGAAGCAACAATAAACATCCATTGCTCAAAATGCATATTTGGTCATAAGAATCTATGTCCCACGTCCTAAAGTAAGGCTCCGGAGTTACACAGAATTCCTTTGTCCAAGATTCTTTGACGCCGTATTCTTTCATCACCAAGAGAGAAATTTTATTTGAGGAAAATAAACTCATACAAAGACAACCTCTCAACTCTCCTAGTACGATGTTTCGCCTCCGCTGCAGGTCAATCATGTGATCGTTAATATCTGGTGGAGGAATTGATAGAAATTTCTCGCTGACAAAGTTGAAGCATATTATGTAATCTCCGCTAGTGTCATTGAAGTATAGACAATGAATAGCTCCACCTAGATATGTTGGGCACCCGAGCTTGTGGTAAGGGCACAAAACCAGGAAACTGAAAAAACCGTTAGCTTCGACAGTACTGTGCATTACTAGGATTTTTCAGCAAGGATAATGCTGATTTGCTAATGACAAATATCAACCGATTCTAACTCTTGACATAGGCTGGAGTAGTCGGTATATCATCCTTGGGGAATCAAGAGTCCGTCTATGAATGTGTTCTTCTGAGGAGGTAACTTTTCCCTCAGCGATGGTGTATGAGCATCTCGGGAGAAAATGAATCTTGTCTCGTAATGCCACGGAATCCATTGCGAGGTTGATCTAGTACTTCTACAAATCGGTATGTATATTGAACAATGGTTGTTTGCTGAACTGGCATGTTTATTTGTGTTGTTTCTTTGAGCTGGTAGCCTGGTAGTGATTCTTTTCCTGTAACAATTGGGTTGTATGTTTGTTACTTCTCTTATAACTTACCCAACATCATTTACCGATTTTTATAACCTTAATGAATAATTGAAACATGATAATGTAGCAGTATTATAAAACTCGTCTGGTGAAGATTGAGAAGGAAAATCAGTAATTTAACATTGCTAAACTCATTGATTTACCTTTTTTCGCGACGACGAATTTAAGAAGGAAAGAGGTTTAGTAAGGAGCTAAATAGAAACAGATATGAATTATTGAATGTTCATTTTAGTGTAATATCAAGAACTCGTCTTATTAGATTCCTAGGGATACGGGATACTAAAAATCTTGCAAGTCCTGTGAGTTAGACAAAATGCCATGGACGTATTATTACTGAGTGGAGAAACCAGGAATATAATCTTTCTTGAACTGGTAGTGATTCTAATGGATACGGCGTAGGCTGTGAGATCAGAGATATAAGAAAAAAAACCACCTGACCTTACCGCCAAAACAGACATCCATAATACAATATCCAAGCTCAGTTAGTTCCTCTTTGTCTTCGTCATTAATTAATATGGAGCACAAGCATATACAAATGAGAACATAGGTGATAAGTCATTAAGAAGTTGGGTTCTCAAGATCACTACCATAGTTAATAAGAAAAAAACGTATCAAATGACGAAGTCAGTGATGATGAGTCATCTGAGAGTTGGGTTAATAAGAACGGTATGGAAGGCCAGTTTGGAGGATTCTAACCCCTACCAAATAGATCTTCAAAGGTATTGCACGAGGTATATATTTGGAACATTCGTAAATGCGCTGTTCTGGAAGGTTAGCTTCCTCCCATGCACCTCAACAGTCCCCTCACATGTTAGTTTCTACATTCAACCAAGTCCCTTTATTTTGTTAATCAAACCTTTCCTTCAATGACAACAAGATAAAACACTGGAACCTGTACCACATACACTCTTCTAATAACTTCTGTGCAATAGTATTTGAGTCATTGACACTAACCTACCTGCACTACGTGCATCTCCCTACACTTTTATATTTGGTGACAATTAACCACAAACCACAAATTACCAAGGGCGTTTAAAATACGTAACATAAGTCTATCACTTAATCGGATTTTTTAGTATTTTATCACAAATAAATAATCCAAACATTAAAAAGAAAAGAGGAAGTAGAAGAAGATAAAAACACAATAATCGAAGAAGAATCATGTAATTAAGGAGGACAAGTGATCGTAACTACGAAGCCCCCTCTCTTTGCTCAATCTCTATTTGTTCTCAGCCTCTCTCTCTCTCTCTCTCTTGATTGGTTGATTAGAGATATGTCAAACTTTTGTGTCACGTGACAATTTCTGGTGTTCAATGCTTTGGGAATTTTGGATTCCATCATGATGGAAGGTTAGGGAATCGATTGGGGTTCGAATTAGGGGGTTTGGGCGACGTTTGAGGGAAGCACGAATGAGTCGCAGCATGTATCTACCGCAAGCTAAGGGTTCTTGAAACTTAATTGAGCCCGTCCTTTAATCCTTAATAAAAGGGCATCATTATTTCCGAGGAATAAAAAAGTAGAGCACTTCACCTCATTTTACCATGTTGCGAGTTCGACCACCTCATTTTACCATTATTATTATTCCTCGGAAATAATGATGCCCTATTACAAGGGTAAAAGGCCGGGTTCAATTAAGTTCCAAGAACCCTTCACTTGCGTGAACTTCCGGTAGATACGGGCTGCAACTCATTTCAGTTGCATTTGCTAGAATTTGCTTGTAACTCATTTCAGTTGCATTTGCTAGAATTGGCTTGTTGTCTCTCTCTCGACTTAGTTTCTGGTATGTGATCAATCTGATTTCATTGGTAATGCTTAATTTGTACAACTTCTTATCAATTTATGCAGATCTTGTTCATTCATATGTGAATTTGTATATATACATCAGAGTAAATGGTTTTGCTCGAATTGATGGTTGTTTCTACTTTTATAAGTGAACGCTCCACAATTTTTGTTCAATTATTGCAGATCTTGTTGATTCTTATTTTCCTATATTCCTAATTCTACACATAGACCCCCTATATAAATTAAAACTTCACCTTACAGTTGTTATTTGCTTTTCTATTCGAGACAGAGGGACGAGAGAGAGACGCAGACGCAAACAAACGAAGACGAAACAAGACGGAGAGAGATGGACCACACAGAGGCAGGGCATGCGACCTTCGAGAGTGAGCATATCAACGGCGAACCCAAGGGAAGTGCCGTCGTGGCGTTGCTCGAAGCTCGAAACGGCAAAATCGAGCATCAATTTCAAGCCGATCTCCAGGTAAAAAACCCTAAGATCCAGATCGGCTTATTTGTTATTCAATTTCGAGATTTATGTCGTTTGCTTTGTAAGTTGTGAAATGATTTTTGATATATTTCCCTAACATCTTCCTCAACTCATTCCCCATTCTGTACTTCTTCCCAATGATGTAGCTTGAAACTGTCGGTGACTTGGTGTTGTTATCTGTTCTTGCCTATTGGGATATATGGACTATTTTCTTAGCATACAATTAAACAGGAGATGTTTCCGTTTTCAGTTACAAATATGTAAATATATTACATTATACATGCATGACAATATACATAAATGTGAATTAGTCTGTAACCAAACAATTTAGGATTCAAACTTTGGAATCCATGACAACAATTGATGTGTGTCATTTTTCCCACAATTGATGTGTGTCATTTTTCTTTAAGCCATGGACATATTCTTTAAGAAGTTAAAGCCTCTAGAGCCTAATTTTCTAAGGATGACTATACTTTTAAGGTTTCCTCTTTGCGTAAAATTCATGTTAAGAGCGCCTTCGATCAACCTTCAAGAATCCATGTTAGCATACAATTTAGGTTGTTTTGTGTTTGTGAAAGTCCTCTCTTTGTGAATCAAATATATTTTTTGAATGTTAACCGTGTGGATTGATTTCATTTTTTGTTCGACGATTGTCAAACTCGTTAAAATATTTCAGCCCCCACTGACATGAAATTCTGAATCCACCTCTTGTTATCACTTCTTTAGTTCTTTCCATTCTTCACAGAAAAGTTTGGAATGTCGTAGAAGGATTCGTATTTACGCCAAACCTTAAGGTAGGTATAGATGGTCCACAATATAGTCTTGGCCCGCAACCATGTGGACCTATCAGCAGGCCACAACTGGCTACCATTCAATGCTCCATGCGAACCAGATTATTCCATAACAGCATGTAGGGACCATGAGACAGGGTCCCTTCGCTTCTTGCAGCTCGCACGGGAACTAAGTGACTTAGAGGCTTGGAGGTTGTAATAAGGTTCGTAGCAGATGGTTTATGTACCATCTGTGACCCATGTATGCTTTGGAGGAGGCTTTGTGCGACCCATGTATGTATGTGTTCGATATCAACGGTCACGATCTTCTGAGATCACAGCCGCCTTACACCAGATTGTATGGCTCCATATAGCCCTAAAAACCCCTTGGCTGACGTAATCGGACTAGTATATATAGAAGGGTTCATTCCTGCAAACAGTACACGACGGTACCACCACGTATGTACGGATTGCTAGAATTCCCTACACAAGCTGTATCTCTCTTCTATTTGCACATGTACCTTATTTCCTCCCCCTTTGCCTCTGGATCTTTCTGTTTCCATCTCTGTATTTAACCATTGTTGATTACTTGTAGGATTTAACAGTTTGAAGGCAATTGATTAGTACACGTCACACTTCCTTGCATAAATTGGTGAACCCGGCGTGAATTGGGACTTTATCAGTCAAACAAGTAACTCTAAAAAACTCACAATAGACGGAGAAGAAGGACTCACCGGAAAATAGAAATCAGCACAAAACCTAGATATACCATTGGATCAAGAACAAAGAAACATCATTGATCCAATGGTGGCCTCTATTTAAGCTCTAGGAGCTACAATGTAGACCCACTTAAACCAAATGAAACAAGCTATGGCTCACATGGCTGCTGCAAAAAGACAACAAATGGTTTACTCGACTAGAGACATACTAGAAGTGCAAACTGTTCTGAACTTATTGAGCCGGTGCACCTCCAAAAGCAATCCTCGAAAATTCCCAAGGGTCGCAGACTCCACGTGGGTGGAACTCATATGATTTCAAGCCTATTGTGCAACCAGTGGAAGTTGGGGAACTTGACAAGATAATCCCTAATCTTCTTTAACTGACCTATGAGAGCTTTGTCCTCCCCTTTTGAAGTAGACATGCGAGTCTTCTCAAATAGCAATCGCAGCAGACAAGCTACTTCATCCAATAACCAAGCCCTAGCATTTGTGGAAATAAGGCACATACAAAAGATTCTAGATGCGTGATGCTGCTCTTAAGTAGCAGAGGAAGGTTCTCCCTTTTATTACAATACCCTTTAACTTTCTCGCAAACCGGGGAACCTTGGCCAAATCAAGCGTTGCATCAGCAGCATCCTCTTGCTGATAATCATCCCTGGAAATGATCTTCTTAGTATGTTTCTTACCCCCGTAGCATCGACTTCTCAAGGGCAACAAGCAAAGAGGAAAATTGGATGCCATGTTTGCAAGCTTACTCCCGGAAGCTCTTGAAGGAAGAGATGCATCAACCTGAACATTAAGAGTATAAGTCCGTTCAGTAGAAAGACTTACATGTGGCTCTGACGTGTGAGTTTCCCCATCAGAAGAAGTTTTTGCGTATCAGAAACAACCTTCGCGCGTGGAGTAGAAACCACTCGATAACCCGACTCTGTGCCTCCATGATGATGACTATCAGCTTCAATAATTGACTCAAGCACATGTGAAGAAATGTTTGTGGGAGAAGTTTCAAGACCACTATTAGAAAGAGGCGTCGTTGGCCCAAAATTTAGGAGGAGAAGGAGTAGCAAGATCTCCTAGAGTAGTTGGGAGATTTTCCAAAATTTCAAAATCCTCAGCATCAGTTGTAACCTCCACACTTGGAGTTACGTGCACAGCTTTGGGATCTACCATGTAGTCATCACCCTCCTCAGCATCGCTCTCATCTTAAACCTATACCCTTTCACCTTCATAATCGGAAAAGATATAAACACTAAGAAAGCGATCTGCGGAGAAAGATAGCGTACATAATTATTGAAAGAAAAAAAGAACCTATGTGAAGATCTCGCAAGAAGCCTCCTTACCTCTCGAAACATTGGGTTCATTAGGATCCTCATCTTCGTTAAGGATTTCTTCTTCCTCTTCCCTATTTTCCACCTCAATATATGCAGTTTCCTCTTGGACATTTTGATAGGAGTACACTTTGCGCTGTTTCCTTTCCCTTGCTTGCACTTTTCTTCTATGCAATGGTTTTATAAACCTTCAGGTGTTGCATAGTTTGAGTAAAAAGGAGACTTATGCTAACTCTGCATCTGCAGATCATCTATCTCGCCTGCTGAACATCTATTTCGCCTGCGCAAAAAGTCTCGAGTAAAGGATCCTCCTGTTCATCCATCTACGTAGAGGAAGAAACCACCCATATACGCAATTATTTGGGTCTGAACCAAGGAGCAAGGTGCGGCCTTCCTCGTTTTCCTTAAGAAATAAAACTCTCATCGATAACCCATGCACAAAGGCCCCGAATATCATGACAGTAACAACAAAGTATAAACACTTACCTTTTCCTTCGTCTCCAAGAATCCCTTGAGTATTCCCTTTTGCACTTGTCCCAGGAGCCAATATATCTTCCGCGCGACATCTCATGGGATGTTGGAGCCAAAATTTGGGCTTCCTCCAAATTTTGGCCCTTTGACCTCAGCTCTCGTCCGAGCTTGCGCCCCTCCTTTTCAAAGAAAGCACCCAAAATCTGGACCAACTCTGAATCTGCAGATTCATCATCCGGAATGCTTTATGAATCTAGAAAAGCACCAACAGAAACAGAGGTAGTTAGCTACGATGAAAGACTTTTGACAGAACCCCACGAACACTGTTGCAACATGTTAACATTAATCACAATAACAACGTAACAGTTACACCAAAAGAAGATACAAAGCCACTGCATAACAAGCATGCGAGAAGGCATATCAGAACCTTAATAGCTTCAATAGAGCCAACATCTTGTTCAACACCTGTTTGGTTCTTGGCGACACGAATACTCCGCTTTGGATCCCCAACCTGAGAAAGTTGGAGTGCGACATTAGAGATTGCTTTTTCAGTTGTGCCCCCAATCGCGACTACTTTCTTCCTTAAAAATATTTGTAGGACAACCAAAATTGGAACTGTGGAGGCATCATCCACTTCGGCCGCATGAGCTTTTGTTAATTTGGTAGCCTTGGGGCGGGCGACCTTCTTCGAGCTCAATATCGCTATCCACGAAATCCGCATAGATCAGGACGGTATTGGAGTTGTTAAACCAAGTTTCGCAGTTGGCTAAATATGCCCCAAAGCTTCGTCCATAGGAATAATAGGCTGAAGGTTTGGCATTGCACAATCATTCACCATGCCTTGAATTGTCTTGTTTCTCTCCCCATCCCCGGACATTCTTATTAAGCACTCCAAACCAGGCGACATTTAGTATCAATCCATAGTTTCATATTAGAAGCGCATATACAAAAGCAAAATGAGCTGTATGTGTTACCTTGTAAAACCGCATTGACAGAGGATGCATCGCGGTGTAGTTCTGATGAGCAACCTCGATACACTCGTTCATTAAGAGGTCTGCCCAATAATTTGGTGTTTTTATAGCAAATACTAGTAGCTATAATCAATGTTATTGAGGGACTTGCGACCCTTGTAGCCTGTATTTTAATTGAATTTGACAAGGGGCCTGCCCTCATAAGCAGCAGAAATAAAAGTATACCTCTCTGAATGAAGGCGCCAGTATTCCAGCCAACATTCGGCGGGATCCTCTCTGTGAACATCGCTCGCGAGGAAAGTGGTGCAAGTTGACCGCAACATCTCATCTGAGACCTCGTCCAAATTGAACCTATGGTTGTAGCAAATCATTACATCAGCGAACCAAACGCCAGGTGCGGCTTGACCCGAACACGCTGACGAATCACGCGATGCTGGTCGTTGCTAACGAAGGTGACCACGTACTTACTCGAAGTTTGTGCTCAACTATTTGTCAGCACATGCAGGCAACATATCATGAGTCAAACAAGAAAAATCTTGGAGGAAGAGAGAAAGTCAAGAAGCACATTAGAATCTTCAATCTCCCTGTCATCAGTTGATTAAATGTATTTGCTAAATCAAAATCCGGGAAGCGCCTCTGCGCAAGGATATAATATTAATTCTAAAGCTAAGTCACAAAAAAAGATCAATTATCCGATGCACCAAAGCTAAAACAATTTATTTAAGGTCATCCGACGTGTTGGGAAAGGGAAATGGAGGACCGTTACGGTTAGAGTAGTTTATGAAGATATGCGCATGATTAAAGGATTTTTGTACAATATAGAATGATATAAGATGTTTTGATAACCATACATGCATCAGGATATCTTCTAGAACAGAGAATTCCCTTTCAATTTGAATAATCCGTCTGAATTTGAGTCATCGAACAGTTTAGAGAATTCCACGATTACAATAATTAGATATTATTGGGTGTTTACATTTAACGGGAAGGATTGAACTTATGAAAGCACGTTAAGAGAATGGAATTATATACTGAAGAATCAGCAAAAATTATGTTATACGTTGTTGTTTTCTTGGTAGCACATTTACATTAAAGTAAGTAATCTTTTCTTTTTGGTGAAAAGAAAAGGAAAATTTACGATGTTTTGAAGAAAATGCACAGACAGTAAATCTATTGAGGAACAACTTTATCATCACCATAACAGGTACATAACTTAGAATCCACATAACAATCCTCAAGTACATTCCAGACTCCAACGTTTGTATCCTTAGAATCCACATAACAAGTACAGAACTTGTAATTTTAAGTACTTCACTTTTAGGTACTAGAGATGGGGAAACTCATGTTTAAGTGTCTTATTGTAATAAGGCATGCACAGTCAAGCAATTCAAAGGTTCTCTAGAAAATTTACAAAATTGTAATCTCCTCCGGATGCAGGAATGTATTGGCAACGTTATGCCTTTCGACGTCAGACATTGCAAACATAGGTTTGCTGACTCCTTAATTTTCAAATTTGGAGAGTTATTCCCGGCTACTGTACGAAAGAACTTCACTGAAAGCACACCAATTGAAGACAAAGTCAACCGATTCTTAGATATGGAAAAGTAATAATTGTTAAATGATATGTTTTGGGTGATTCTCTGGAATGAGTTGCAATGAAAACTTAATTTGTCAAGATGATGCATCTGTTTAACCAGTTTAGAGTCTAAATATCATACAGTATTATGATGGTTTTTCTAGAAGTGATTACTAATGGGTGTGAAAGTTGGAAACTTTATGGAAGATGCGCGTCCTCTGAGTGTACCAAGCACATAAGATGGAACATTAGTATTATACCCTAAGTCAATAAAACATGTAGCTCTACTGAAGTTTCAAGGTAACATTGGTGATCGAAGAGACCTGATGTTATTTATTTGCATTTGATGTCATAAACTGAGGTGAATCAGCAGTAATGCATAATTTGTCTTTTTCACATCTTACAGTATTGAAGAGAAATGGATGAAACATTACCACTTAAAACTTTGTATTCGGGGACAACCCAAAGTGCGGAACAGAGTGAAAAACCTAATATTTCCTTTCACTTTTATGAGTGGCAACTGGAATATTTCGAAATGTTTGACATTAGGGAATTCTTAGGGTTTGCTGTTTAGAAGGATGAGTTTTCATCCATCAAGCAGCACGAACTCTTGTTTTTTCAGAGACCCTACCCCGTTCAACTTGGCTAGCTTCTGGCAAGTATCTCTCTGTCTCTCTGTTTGCTGGATCATGCATATCTTAATATAAAGTGTAACTGAGTTCTCTACATTTTCAACTTGTTTTTTATGGTTTTGTTTTATTTTATTGTCTAAACCGAGTTCTTATGTTCTTGTTATGAAATAATAATGATGTAATATCCTGTTAATTTATTCATGTGTAATCATTGCAGATTAACACAAAAGGTGCCATAAAAAGAGGAGGAAAAAGAAGAACTAGGGTTTCCAACGCCTGTAGACGAGGCGAAGAAGAAATACCAACAGGCAGTCGCTTCATAGACAAAATCCCTTGGTACATCTGGTTTGATATCCTGTTAATGCTCTCCCTAAAAGAGCTGTTAATTTGTAGATGTGTTTCTAAAACCTGGCGCATCATGATTTCTCAAGTGGAGTTCGCTAAGAAGTACTTTGCGAAGCCAGAGGTCCATGCCCTCCTCATTCGACCGTGGCCTCTTACAAATCCTTCAAGAACTCTTTATATGGTTGAGCCACAAAATTTCAAGCTTGATCAGCCCATAAGGATTAAGCTGGATACCAGGTTGAAAATTCCATTATGCAATTCAGATTTGGTGCTGAGGAGGACTGGAAGCCAATCTCAACTAAGTACTAAACGAAAGCGCCGCACCAAATCAAACGCCCAAGACGAGAAATTCCATCTTTCAAATTCATGCCGTGGGTTATTTTGCCTATTTCATCCGTACAAGAAAAAAGAACTGGCTGTGTATAATCCTATGACAGGAGAGTATATATATCTCCCAACTCCGAATACTGTTGATGAGGATCCGGAATGTCTTGTTGAATGTGCTTTGGGTTTCAGTTATGAAGATAACCAATATAAGGTGATACGAATGTTTGATCGACAGGCTTACGAATGGACGTATGACCCTATTTCAGAGTCTAGAGTGTGGATCGGTGGCGTGGCTGAAATACACACACTTGGCACGAATTCGTGGAGAGCGATTGGAAATGCACCGTACCGTTACTACAAGCTCGGGTGCCCAACATATCTAGGTGGAGCTATTCATTGGCTATATCTCAATGACACTAGAGAAGATTACATAATATGCTTCAACTTTATCAGCGAGAAATTTCTATCAATTCCTCCACCAGATTTTGACTATCACATGATTGACCTGCAGTGGAGTCGAAACATTGTACTAGGAGATTTGAGAGGTTGTCTCTGTATGAGTTTCGTTTCCTCACATGAAATTTCTCTCTGGGTGATGAAAGAATACAGCGTCAAAGAATCTTGGACAAAGGAATTCCGCCTAACTCCGGGGCCTTACTTTAGGAAGTGGGGCATAGATTCTCATGAACCAATATGCATTTTGAGCAATGGATGTTTATTGCTGCTTCAGTCTTCGACCAGCAATCTATTCGTCTTTGAGCCGAATGGAAAGGACTTCAAGATCTTAAAGCTGTGCGGGTTGAAGTCTGATTATTTTGAAGTGAGTTCATATGTTCCTAGCTTCGTTTCTCTCAAGGATGCTGTCAATAGTGAAGATCTGGAAGTTCTCAATATCAATTCCAGGTATGGATTAATGAGAAGCTTGCATACAATAGTTCTGAAAACAAACCATTTGACAAGTTCAAAGAATGTTGTTGACATAAGTTTTGATGCAGGTGTGCAGGGTTTAAAGTGCGGGGGAAGAAGAAAACTTTGTCCTTGGAAGAAAAGTCTCCGACTCAATTTGTTTGAATAGTGCTGGTGATGAAAAACTAGGTCCAATTGCAACCATATACAACTCCCCTTTATGTATTTGCAAAACTTGTTGATAAACCCTCACATATTTGTAGTGATATTTTTGTCATTTGAGGCATTACCCATTTGGATTTGGCATTACCCGTTCCTAGAGCGCACAGATTATAAATCGAAAGCTCTTTTATGGCATGTTTTGATATGACTTTTAACTATATAAATTGAAGGATTTTAACCTTAGTCAAACAATTGCAAGATTTCATTTTTTGATTCGTTCCGCTTCCCTTTGCATCCTTTTCCGCATAATTGATGTAGATTACTTTGTTTGTAGATGTGTGTGCAATACTTGGCAGGATTTTAACCTGAGTCAAACAATTGCAAGATTTCATTTTTTGATTCGTTCCGCTTCCCTTTGCATTCCATTTCAGCATAATTGATGTAGATTACTTGTTTGTAGATGTGCGTGCAAGACTTGGCACAATCTAGGTTCTGACACGAAATTTGTTCATCTGCATTTTGCAAAATCAAATGTATCTTTTTGATTCGGCCTTCATCACTAAAGCTTATATTTGTCTCTTTTTTTTTTTTGGTGTGAGTAAAGCTTATATTTGCCGAGAATCCTTGGTTAACCCACATGCTTTCTTTGTCAATTTTGATTCTATTTTCATCTTCAATTCTGAATCTATTTCAGAAAGTTGCGACTGTAATAGTATGTGGCTGTGTATGCCTTCACCAAGAAGCTGGAGCTCAAATTAGTGCTTCATCTTGCCCAAATTCGGATAATCTGTTAAAAGGGTTTCATAAAACTGGATAAGGTAATTAGGATGTTCAATAAACTGTCTAGGGAATTTGTACTAAATATCAGCTGTTTTTAGCTAGCATGAAGCAATCGACATTTGTTTGAACTTAGTCTTTTGTGACTGTTAAAATTTATTACTACAATTTTTATGACAAGAGTGTGTTCCAACTGCCCAGAGATACTAAGAGTTTGTCCTCTGGAACAACATATCCTGAATCAGATTCTGGACTTATAATTGTGAGCAAGACTAGCTATGAAATATATATATTCACCATCTCTATTCTCATCCACTAGAAGAATCAAAAGTTTACAAATTGCCCAAGGCACTCATCAAAATGGCTCTTTTTGACTTTTGAACTCTCTTTTCACCGGTAATAGTCCCAAAAGGCAGGGGAGAATCCCTAGTATATATAGACATGTAAATCGCACTCACATAGATTGAGGAGTTGGAATTTTGATCATGTATATATAGTTACAACTTACAAGGATTCAATGTAAAATTTTACAAAATACAAGGGTGTCGGGTGTCTTCATTGCAACTCCTTCCAGAGAATCACCCAAACCATATGAGAACTTTGTAGAGTCGTGCTATTTGAGAAAGTGAAAAGCAGATGGTTGCCCGTAGAGGGAGATGATGCAGTGGTCTTGCGTAAACTGGTTGATGGATAGTAAAATTGAGGGCTTGTAGAGAATAAGCAGGACTTTGAATTCTGTTGTTCATGGCCGATGAGCACAATCTTTTTACAGAAAAGATGGTGTTCGTGTTCCCAAGGACACATTGTACTTCATATGCAGAACTTCTCATGCTGCTTAAGCTATTTTGTTTATTCAATGTTCTTAAATGGTTATTTTCTGGAAACGACATCGGTTTCCTCATTGCCACAGAATGTACCAACCAAATTCAACGTTTGAAGCATAACAATGCAGGCAACGATGCAACATCAGTGATCCATGATATTGATCAACAGATCAAGGCATGAAATCATATTTATATCTATATTATATCTAAAAATTTGGAGGTGGGCTAAAACTCACTCTCCATGTTCCATTTGTATTTACATGTGGCTTCTACATACAAATGAAAGGTTTCTTGGTGGATTTAGTTGCCATGTACTTATTTTTGTGGGGATGTAAGTGCAATTAATGTATATCGATAATATTAACTAAATTTGCAAATTATTGAAACTGGGAGAAGATGAACCGGTCCTTCTTTCGCCCATCAGTAAACCCTTTGTGCTCTCTGTCAAGAATCTGGGTCTTTTTGGAATTTAAATAATAGTTGGGGTTCGCTGTAATAAAAATAGGTTTGGGGGTTATTTTAGATAAGGTGATAGGTAAGGGCTGTTTTCTTTTTTTTGAGGGAAAAACTTTTTTTTTTTTTGAGGGAAAAACGGTAAGGGCTGTTTTCTAATTTTGATAAGATTAGTTGCATTGTATACGAAGAATAAACATTATTTTGAATCTCAACCTTCAATCTCTCGTTCTCCGATCTCACATCTTCTTCTTCTCTGCAATTCCTGTGTTCCCAGAGGCTCTCTCCATCCAGCCTCCAGCAGCTTCACAAACGACAGAGCCCTCACCCAAAGGTTGATTTATCTACTCTTCAATCTCGATAAAGGTATCCAATTATATGATTTATCTACTCTTCACAAAAGAAGCATCCAGTTGATGAATTTGGTGAAAAGTGGTTTGACATGGCGCTATGTTCATGAACAAGGCATTGTACGAACATGGTGCTATTTTCATGGTTGTGAACTCTCCCATGGATTACAAGTACAAAGATGCTGTATATTATATGGCTGCTACCCATGACTAAAAATTGCGTCTTCAGAGGAGTCGTAATGCTGTGTATATTTTAGATTCGTGTAACATATACTTCTCATTTAGTGGTATGAGTAATTAAAACAGAGTTATTTACTTCTTTCCTTGGGTTTGTGTTAAATGCAAGACGCCAAGAAATGTAGGATCTATACTCTTATAACCCTTAATACTCAACTCATACAATTTTTCAAATTTTCATCATCATTATTTGATTTGAGAAACTGAATTTTAACATTCTTCATGTTCGGAAAAAAGCTAATATTATGGAGACAGGTATCCTACTGAAACTACATGCCAAAGAAGGCCCAAAATGCATAGAAGGCAACCGCACGACCTGCCTGTCAGGGATCAGACAACTACGTGTTACCATATGCCGGGCTCTTCATCTGTCCATAACGAAAATTCAGCTGGCCAGCCTTCAAGCAATTGTCAAATTGCCACTTCAAAACAAGCTAGTTCAAATAGACGCCTGATACTGTTTCAAAAGCGAAAACGCAACGGTGTTCCTGTATATTCAAGAAGTCAATATAAAGAAGGTAAATTAATGATATTCCGTCTCATATATATCATGGAGGTTCCAAATTTGATACCATTCTTTTAGTGTTCCCAAAAACGAAACTGTAAATGCATTGAGGCGGCACCCTCAATTTCATCTTCTAACTTAGCAAGTGAGTATGGCATGCGATTTGTTTTAGCTTTATTAAAAATGTCTGCATTATTTTCCGAAATTCCTTTAATGGTTTTATTAAAACTGTAAACCACCACCACCGCCGCCGCCAATCTACTAGCAACCGTACCTACCCAAATCAATGGTACCCGCAGCTGCCACTTGGTTGAATCTGGCGGCCATTTACTCGCCGTTGTCAGAGAAGTACTGCACGACGATGACATCTCGGATCACAACCAAAACGAGCGCTTTCCCTACCGCCACCACGGGATCGCTGACACCATATTCGAAAACAATCCAATTCATAACTATTTGACCAACTCTTTTCAGGTTTACAGGTTCGACTCCTCGAGCAATAATGATAATAATAAGTGGCATGTGATGAATGACTTGGGAGGAAGGTCACTCTTTCTAGGCCAGCAGTGTGCTCCAGTCTCTGTCCCTTGCGCTGCTGTTGGTGCTGCTATTAGACCCGATTGCATCTACTTTACTGACGACACTTGCCTTCAATACACCCACAATGACGACTTAGGCCGCAGTGGTATAGACATGGGCGTCTACAGCTTGAAAGAACAGAGGGAGGATACTCTCTATCAAGGCGGCACCAAAGGGCGGCGTTGCTCCCTCTGCAAGCCCCTTTGGGTCATCCCTTCCTTCTAAATTTATATTTATTCATGATGTGTGTCGGCTTGGCTACCATCTCAATGTTTAATTCTTAGGGTTAATGGAGCCTCAGAACGATGAAAAACTTGTTAGCATGATACGGGATGGCGTATCATATTATTTGGTTATTGCGATATTTGTTAGTTTAGTAGTTATTTAATTATTAATTAGTATTTATTTAGTAGTCCGTAAAATAGGCCCGTTAGATTTAAGGTTAGGTCATTTTATTTGTCTATTTAAGTAGTGTAGTGTTTCGTTCTAAGTCAGTCAATAAAGAAGAATTATCATTCACTAATCTCTCCCTACTCTGTCTCCTACTTTCGTCTCTAAATTCACTTTCGTCTCATAAGTTCTTCAATTCTTCTCTTTTCAGTTCCTCTAAATAATATGTTTCATTATTTGTTTCTCCTTACCACAAACACATCTTTTTCTTTGCCCTGCACTACGTGCATATCCGCATGCTATTGTCGTTTAATGCAGAGTGTTCTCAACTACTTCCTATTAATCCGGTAAAACATTCCTGTTAATACCTTGTGTTCTTGAAACCAGGTTTGGAAGGAGTCTGCTTGCTTGATAGGTTTAGACCAGTGGCGCGCCGGGGCAGGGGCGGGCGGGGCCGCGGCCCCTGCAAGGTTGCAGAATTCGAAAATACCCCCTTTATTTCATATGTATTTTTTAAAAAATTAATGGGAATTGGTCCCTTCAAAACTAGAAATCTCAACTACACCCATCTAATCATTGTATGTCACTCTCTCCAACATCTCTTGACATACCTACTTGCGACTTATAAGATTCTTCAAAATTATTACAACATTATCTTAAAATAGTCAATTATATAAAAAAATGTGAAAAAAGAAAGAAATACTATATAATTATTGAATTAAAGGTTGGCCCCACTCAAATCCTTCGTCCATGGCGTTGCTTTTAGGTTTTAGTCTTGGTGTGGAATTTCTATGGCCAGGGTGTAAACAGTTTTTTAGCATCCAGACTTTTAGGGTTTGCTAATGCCAAAATTCAGATAAATATACATTAATATTCATAAGACATATCTTATGGAGTGAGTTTCTAAAGCCAGTGAAGATCTTAAGCAAGAAGTACAGAAAAAACACAACCTGAGAGGGTAGCAAGATAACTCGCACAATTATTATTTACTGCAACATATACTACAAGAGGAATTGATCACAAATTCAGATGAACTCACAGGTACGGACGGAAAAAGAGGTTACAAATGAAATACTGCCCAATATAATTGTTGAGTTGGTGTCTTGAATTGGTCAAATGCGGCCAAACACTTTGTTTCCAACTTTGATTAGGAAACATTGGAAGTCAAAGGCAGTAGAGGGTTAGTTAGGAAACCAGTTGTTTCCAAATCGGATTTGGAAACTTTAGGGATTTTCCTAGCACTATATAAAGAACCTAGTAGTCACACTATTAGACATGCAAAAACATTCTTGTAGTCTTGTTCCTCTTAAGTGAATAAAGAGTGCTTTTTCGCCGTGGTGGTAGTTAGCAAATATTTTGCTAGCGAACCACGTAAAATACTTGTGTTCTTCTTTATTCGTTCATTGTTCGTGAGGTGGTTGTCATAACAAACTGGTATCAGAGCCAAGGTTGACGGTGTTTCAAGATCAAGATCAAGGCGGAGCAAATCTAGGGTTTCACAACTTGGTGAAATCAAAGCTAGGGTTTTGCTATCTAGGTGGAGCACGCGACTAGGGTTCAAGATCCACCAAAGAACAATGTTCGGATCGATGCTGAAGATCGACAGGTTCACAGGAGGGAACAACTTCAGTCTGTGGAAGATAAAGATGGAGGCTTTGCTCAAATCGCAAGGCTTGTGGGCACCTTTGACCGCAGACAAGGGAGGCATGAATGTTGCATCAGCGGAGTTCAAGGCAATGGAGGAGAAGGCACATTCAAACATTATGTTGTGCTTATCGAATGATGTGATCATCGAGGTCGCAGATCAGAAGGAAGCAGCGAAGCTCTGGCTCAAGTTGGAGAGTCTCTACATGACGAAGAGTCTCACTAGCAAGTTGATGCTAAAGCAAAGGCTCTTCACTTTACGGATGCTCGAAGAAGGTCATCTTGATCAATTGAACACAATTCTCTTTGATTTGCGTAATATTGGCGAGAAGGTGAGTGATGAGTGCCGCACTATTGTTGTTGATCTCGTTACCTCCATCGTATGAGAACTTCGTGCAGTCATTTCCTCCTACGGGCAATCATTTGCTTTTCACTTTCTCAAATAGTGCGGCACTACAAAGTTGGGAGATGTCATCTTACTGTAAAATTGATGCGTCATTGGATCTTCACTCAAGCAACGGGCAAGTGCTTGTGTGTTTTTACAAAAAAAGATAGTGTTCGTGTTCCCAAGGACACGTTGTCCTTCATCTGCAGGACTTCTCTCCCTGCTAAAACTATTTGTTTATTCAATGCTCTTAAATGATTATTTTCAGGAAACAACCTCGGTTTCCTGATTGCTACGGAGTGTACCAACCAAATTCAACGTTAGAAGCATAACAACGCACGCAGCGATGCAACATTAGAGATCCATGATATTGATCAACAAATCAAAGCATGAAATCATACCTATATCCATATTTATATATATATTATATATAAAAGCTAGGAGGTGAGCTAACACTCACTCTCCATGTGCCATTTGTATTTACATGTGGCTTCTACAGGGATTTAATTGCCATGTCGTAATTAGGTGGGGATGCAAGTGCAATAAATGTATATTGAATATTTACTAAATTTTCAAATTATGGAAACCGGGAGAAGATGAACCGGTCCTTTGTCTGTCCATCAGCGTTCCTTCTTTCGCCCCTCAGTAAACTCTTCGTGCTCTCTGTCAAGAATCTGTGGTCTTTTTGAAATTTAAATAATATTTGGGGTTCGTTGTAATTAAAATTGGTTTGGGGGTTATTTCAGATAAGGTGATAGCTAAGGGCTGTTTTCTAATTTTGATAAGATTAGTTGCATAACATCCGAGAAGGATAAACATTTTTCTGAATCTCAACCGGAAATTGCTTCGTCTAGGTCTGGAACTACTCAGTTCCTTACTGTCTCTCCGTGTGTTCCCAAAGTCTCTCTCCATCCAGCAACCGATGGAAGAAACTGAAGAAGATGATGAATCGGAGGTTCCATTGAAGATTGCTGCCTCAAGTAGCTTCACAAACGACAGAGCCCTCACCCAAAGGTATTCAATTATATGTCTAAATGGGTTTTCAGTTAGTTCCTCTATATCATCATAGAACGTGTCAAAATTAAACTGTCCCTAAACAAATAACCAATGATGACTTGAACCCTAAAGTCCGTATCCATCTATATTCCCTTCTTATCTTCTAATTAAGTAGAACATAGCTAACAGCGATGAAAACAAAAGAAGCATCCAGTTGATGAATTTGGTGAAAAGCGGTTTGACATGGCGCTATGCATTGTACGAACATGGTGCTATTTTCATGGTTGTGAACTCTCCCATGGATTAGAAGTACAAAGATGCTGTATATTATATAACTGCTACCCATGACTAAAAATTGCGTCTTCAGAGGAGTCGTAATGCTGTGTATATTATATTTTAGATTCGTGTAACATATACTTCTCATTTAGTGGTATGAGTAATTAAAACAGAGTTATTTACTTCTTTCCTTGGGTTTGTGTTAAATGTAAGACGCCAAGAAATGTAGGATCTAGACTCTTATAACCCTTAGTACTCAACTCATACAATTTTTCAAATTGTCATCATTATTATTTGATTTGAGAAGCTGAAAATAAACATTCTTGATGTTCGGAAAAAAATAAACTAATATTATGGAGACAGGTATCCTACTGAAACTACATGCCAAAGAAGGCCCAAAATGCATAGAAGGCAACAGCATGACCTGCCTGTCAGGGATCAGACAACTACGTGTTAACATATGCCGAGCTCTTCATCTGTCCATAACGAAAATTCAGCTGGCCAGCCTCCAAGCAATTGTGAAATTGCCACTTCAAAACAAGCTAGTTCAAATAGACGCCTGATACTGTTTCAAAAGCGAAAACGCAACAGTCCTCCTGTATATTCAAGAAGTCAATATGAAGAAGGTAAATTAATAATATTCCGTCTCACATATATGATGGAGGTTCCAAATCTGATACCATTCTTTTAGTGTTCCCAAAAACGAAAGTGTAAATGCAATGAGGCGGCACCCTCAATTTCATCTTCTAACTTAGCAATTGAGTATTAAGTGGCATGCGATTTGTTTTAGCTTTACCAAAAATGTCTGCATTATTTTCCGAAGTTCCTTTAATGGTTCAATGTAGCGGTTACTAAATAGATTCTCTCCTGTTCATATATTATTTATGGACTCTTAATTTTCCAGCGGGACGTTCTCAACCATGGAACTTTGGGTCTCCCAATTTTACATGCAAGTTTTGTGGTGCTATCATGTGGTATGAGATGAGAACCAAGAAATCATGGAATACAAAGCAACCTAGTTTCTCTCTTTGCTGCTCCGAAGGAAAAGTCAAGCTTCCTTTATGTAAATGGAACTTATGTTAGCCATAATGGAAAACAAATGGCCTGATGTTAACACTTATGTGGGTACATAATAATGATGTTACAACAGTTCCTCTTCCCATCCAAAAGCTGTGTGGAAAGATGTACATCTTCCAAAATCCAAGTTCAACAATGGGACAACTTCACCGTCAGAAAAGTTAGGGATCCTATTATTACAGGCAAAGATCAAAGAGAGAACACAATGCAACATGCCAACATGGGGTAAGCCCTACATATAACTACTAAAGACAATTCTATCTGGTTCACTATCATAGATCTCACATATAACTAATTTCCGATGCAGGAAGGTGGAACTGATTTATCCAAAACCCTGAGCAATGTCACTGCAGACGATGCCAAAGAAGAGTTGGGACAGTGGTACTCCATGTGAAGAAACAGATCATGAGTTAAGTGGACTCTTTAACTGGGGTAAGGCATTTCAATATATGGTTGCCCCCCCCCCCCCCCCCCCCCCCCCCCCCCCCCCCCCCCCCCCCCCGCAATGGTAGTAACGTGCCACTAATTTGTAACGCAGGAAGAGGTGAAGCATCTGCCCAACAGGTTACGTAATATCCCCGCGCGTTACGCAGCAGAAGAATCACTCTACACTTCTAGACACGCAAATGGGAAAAGGAAGAGGCCAACAAAAGAATAACTGCTTGAATTGATATTGAGAACTTCCAGATCCTCACTATTGACAGCATCCTTGAGAGAAACGAAGCTAGGAACATATGAAGTAACTTCATAATCAGACTTCAACCCGCACAGCTTTAAGATCTTGAAGTCCTCTCCATTCGGCTCAAAGAAGAATAGACTGCTGGTTGAAGACTGAAGCAACAATAAACATCCATTGCTCAAAATGCATATTTGGTCATAAGAATCTATGTCCCACGTCCTAAAGTAAGGCTCCGGAGTTACACAGAATTCCTTTGTCCAAGATTCTTTGACGCCGTATTCTTTCATCACCAAGAGAGAAATTTTATTTGAGGAAAATAAACTCATACAAAGACAACCTCTCAACTCTCCTAGTACGATGTTTCGCCTCCGCTGCAGGTCAATCATGTGATCGTTAATATCTGGTGGAGGAATTGATAGAAATTTCTCGCTGACAAAGTTGAAGCATATTATGTAATCTCCGCTAGTGTCATTGAAGTATAGACAATGAATAGCTCCACCTAGATATGTTGGGCACCCGAGCTTGTGGTAAGGGCACAAAACCAGGAAACTGAAAAAACCGTTAGCTTCGACAGTACTGTGCATTACTAGGATTTTTCAGCAAGGATAATGCTGATTTGCTAATGACAAATATCAACCGATTCTAACTCTTGACATAGGCTGGAGTAGTCGGTATATCATCCTTGGGGAATCAAGAGTCCGTCTATGAATGTGTTCTTCTGAGGAGGTAACTTTTCCCTCAGCGATGGTGTATGAGCATCTCGGGAGAAAATGAATCTTGTCTCGTAATGCCACGGAATCCATTGCGAGGTTGATCTAGTACTTCTACAAATCGGTATGTATATTGAACAATGGTTGTTTGCTGAACTGGCATGTTTATTTGTGTTGTTTCTTTGAGCTGGTAGCCTGGTAGTGATTCTTTTCCTGTAACAATTGGGTTGTATGTTTGTTACTTCTCTTATAACTTACCCAACATCATTTACCGATTTTTATAACCTTAATGAATAATTGAAACATGATAATGTAGCAGTATTATAAAACTCGTCTGGTGAAGATTGAGAAGGAAAATCAGTAATTTAACATTGCTAAACTCATTGATTTACCTTTTTTCGCGACGACGAATTTAAGAAGGAAAGAGGTTTAGTAAGGAGCTAAATAGAAACAGATATGAATTATTGAATGTTCATTTTAGTGTAATATCAAGAACTCGTCTTATTAGATTCCTAGGGATACGGGATACTAAAAATCTTGCAAGTCCTGTGAGTTAGACAAAATGCCATGGACGTATTATTACTGAGTGGAGAAACCAGGAATATAATCTTTCTTGAACTGGTAGTGATTCTAATGGATACGGCGTAGGCTGTGAGATCAGAGATATAAGAAAAAAAACCACCTGACCTTACCGCCAAAACAGACATCCATAATACAATATCCAAGCTCAGTTAGTTCCTCTTTGTCTTCGTCATTAATTAATATGGAGCACAAGCATATACAAATGAGAACATAGGTGATAAGTCATTAAGAAGTTGGGTTCTCAAGATCACTACCATAGTTAATAAGAAAAAAACGTATCAAATGACGAAGTCAGTGATGATGAGTCATCTGAGAGTTGGGTTAATAAGAACGGTATGGAAGGCCAGTTTGGAGGATTCTAACCCCTACCAAATAGATCTTCAAAGGTATTGCACGAGGTATATATTTGGAACATTCGTAAATGCGCTGTTCTGGAAGGTTAGCTTCCTCCCATGCACCTCAACAGTCCCCTCACATGTTAGTTTCTACATTCAACCAAGTCCCTTTATTTTGTTAATCAAACCTTTCCTTCAATGACAACAAGATAAAACACTGGAACCTGTACCACATACACTCTTCTAATAACTTCTGTGCAATAGTATTTGAGTCATTGACACTAACCTACCTGCACTACGTGCATCTCCCTACACTTTTATATTTGGTGACAATTAACCACAAACCACAAATTACCAAGGGCGTTTAAAATACGTAACATAAGTCTATCACTTAATCGGATTTTTTAGTATTTTATCACAAATAAATAATCCAAACATTAAAAAGAAAAGAGGAAGTAGAAGAAGATAAAAACACAATAATCGAAGAAGAATCATGTAATTAAGGAGGACAAGTGATCGTAACTACGAAGCCCCCTCTCTTTGCTCAATCTCTATTTGTTCTCAGCCTCTCTCTCTCTCTCTCTCTTGATTGGTTGATTAGAGATATGTCAAACTTTTGTGTCACGTGACAATTTCTGGTGTTCAATGCTTTGGGAATTTTGGATTCCATCATGATGGAAGGTTAGGGAATCGATTGGGGTTCGAATTAGGGGGTTTGGGCGACGTTTGAGGGAAGCACGAATGAGTCGCAGCATGTATCTACCGCAAGCTAAGGGTTCTTGAAACTTAATTGAGCCCGTCCTTTAATCCTTAATAAAAGGGCATCATTATTTCCGAGGAATAAAAAAGTAGAGCACTTCACCTCATTTTACCATGTTGCGAGTTCGACCACCTCATTTTACCATTATTATTATTCCTCGGAAATAATGATGCCCTATTACAAGGGTAAAAGGCCGGGTTCAATTAAGTTCCAAGAACCCTTCACTTGCGTGAACTTCCGGTAGATACGGGCTGCAACTCATTTCAGTTGCATTTGCTAGAATTTGCTTGTAACTCATTTCAGTTGCATTTGCTAGAATTGGCTTGTTGTCTCTCTCTCGACTTAGTTTCTGGTATGTGATCAATCTGATTTCATTGGTAATGCTTAATTTGTACAACTTCTTATCAATTTATGCAGATCTTGTTCATTCATATGTGAATTTGTATATATACATCAGAGTAAATGGTTTTGCTCGAATTGATGGTTGTTTCTACTTTTATAAGTGAACGCTCCACAATTTTTGTTCAATTATTGCAGATCTTGTTGATTCTTATTTTCCTATATTCCTAATTCTACACATAGACCCCCTATATAAATTAAAACTTCACCTTACAGTTGTTATTTGCTTTTCTATTCGAGACAGAGGGACGAGAGAGAGACGCAGACGCAAACAAACGAAGACGAAACAAGACGGAGAGAGATGGACCACACAGAGGCAGGGCATGCGACCTTCGAGAGTGAGCATATCAACGGCGAACCCAAGGGAAGTGCCGTCGTGGCGTTGCTCGAAGCTCGAAACGGCAAAATCGAGCATCAATTTCAAGCCGATCTCCAGGTAAAAAACCCTAAGATCCAGATCGGCTTATTTGTTATTCAATTTCGAGATTTATGTCGTTTGCTTTGTAAGTTGTGAAATGATTTTTGATATATTTCCCTAACATCTTCCTCAACTCATTCCCCATTCTGTACTTCTTCCCAATGATGTAGCTTGAAACTGTCGGTGACTTGGTGTTGTTATCTGTTCTTGCCTATTGGGATATATGGACTATTTTCTTAGCATACAATTAAACAGGAGATGTTTCCGTTTTCAGTTACAAATATGTAAATATATTACATTATACATGCATGACAATATACATAAATGTGAATTAGTCTGTAACCAAACAATTTAGGATTCAAACTTTGGAATCCATGACAACAATTGATGTGTGTCATTTTTCCCACAATTGATGTGTGTCATTTTTCTTTAAGCCATGGACATATTCTTTAAGAAGTTAAAGCCTCTAGAGCCTAATTTTCTAAGGATGACTATACTTTTAAGGTTTCCTCTTTGCGTAAAATTCATGTTAAGAGCGCCTTCGATCAACCTTCAAGAATCCATGTTAGCATACAATTTAGGTTGTTTTGTGTTTGTGAAAGTCCTCTCTTTGTGAATCAAATATATTTTTTGAATGTTAACCGTGTGGATTGATTTCATTTTTTGTTCGACGATTGTCAAACTCGTTAAAATATTTCAGCCCCCACTGACATGAAATTCTGAATCCACCTCTTGTTATCACTTCTTTAGTTCTTTCCATTCTTCACAGAAAAGTTTGGAATGTCGTAGAAGGATTCGTATTTACGCCAAACCTTAAGGTAGGTATAGATGGTCCACAATATAGTCTTGGCCCGCAACCATGTGGACCTATCAGCAGGCCACAACTGGCTACCATTCAATGCTCCATGCGAACCAGATTATTCCATAACAGCATGTAGGGACCATGAGACAGGGTCCCTTCGCTTCTTGCAGCTCGCACGGGAACTAAGTGACTTAGAGGCTTGGAGGTTGTAATAAGGTTCGTAGCAGATGGTTTATGTACCATCTGTGACCCATGTATGCTTTGGAGGAGGCTTTGTGCGACCCATGTATGTATGTGTTCGATATCAACGGTCACGATCTTCTGAGATCACAGCCGCCTTACACCAGATTGTATGGCTCCATATAGCCCTAAAAACCCCTTGGCTGACGTAATCGGACTAGTATATATAGAAGGGTTCATTCCTGCAAACAGTACACGACGGTACCACCACGTATGTACGGATTGCTAGAATTCCCTACACAAGCTGTATCTCTCTTCTATTTGCACATGTACCTTATTTCCTCCCCCTTTGCCTCTGGATCTTTCTGTTTCCATCTCTGTATTTAACCATTGTTGATTACTTGTAGGATTTAACAGTTTGAAGGCAATTGATTAGTACACGTCACACTTCCTTGCATAAATTGGTGAACCCGGCGTGAATTGGGACTTTATCAGTCAAACAAGTAACTCTAAAAAACTCACAATAGACGGAGAAGAAGGACTCACCGGAAAATAGAAATCAGCACAAAACCTAGATATACCATTGGATCAAGAACAAAGAAACATCATTGATCCAATGGTGGCCTCTATTTAAGCTCTAGGAGCTACAATGTAGACCCACTTAAACCAAATGAAACAAGCTATGGCTCACATGGCTGCTGCAAAAAGACAACAAATGGTTTACTCGACTAGAGACATACTAGAAGTGCAAACTGTTCTGAACTTATTGAGCCGGTGCACCTCCAAAAGCAATCCTCGAAAATTCCCAAGGGTCGCAGACTCCACGTGGGTGGAACTCATATGATTTCAAGCCTATTGTGCAACCAGTGGAAGTTGGGGAACTTGACAAGATAATCCCTAATCTTCTTTAACTGACCTATGAGAGCTTTGTCCTCCCCTTTTGAAGTAGACATGCGAGTCTTCTCAAATAGCAATCGCAGCAGACAAGCTACTTCATCCAATAACCAAGCCCTAGCATTTGTGGAAATAAGGCACATACAAAAGATTCTAGATGCGTGATGCTGCTCTTAAGTAGCAGAGGAAGGTTCTCCCTTTTATTACAATACCCTTTAACTTTCTCGCAAACCGGGGAACCTTGGCCAAATCAAGCGTTGCATCAGCAGCATCCTCTTGCTGATAATCATCCCTGGAAATGATCTTCTTAGTATGTTTCTTACCCCCGTAGCATCGACTTCTCAAGGGCAACAAGCAAAGAGGAAAATTGGATGCCATGTTTGCAAGCTTACTCCCGGAAGCTCTTGAAGGAAGAGATGCATCAACCTGAACATTAAGAGTATAAGTCCGTTCAGTAGAAAGACTTACATGTGGCTCTGACGTGTGAGTTTCCCCATCAGAAGAAGTTTTTGCGTATCAGAAACAACCTTCGCGCGTGGAGTAGAAACCACTCGATAACCCGACTCTGTGCCTCCATGATGATGACTATCAGCTTCAATAATTGACTCAAGCACATGTGAAGAAATGTTTGTGGGAGAAGTTTCAAGACCACTATTAGAAAGAGGCGTCGTTGGCCCAAAATTTAGGAGGAGAAGGAGTAGCAAGATCTCCTAGAGTAGTTGGGAGATTTTCCAAAATTTCAAAATCCTCAGCATCAGTTGTAACCTCCACACTTGGAGTTACGTGCACAGCTTTGGGATCTACCATGTAGTCATCACCCTCCTCAGCATCGCTCTCATCTTAAACCTATACCCTTTCACCTTCATAATCGGAAAAGATATAAACACTAAGAAAGCGATCTGCGGAGAAAGATAGCGTACATAATTATTGAAAGAAAAAAAGAACCTATGTGAAGATCTCGCAAGAAGCCTCCTTACCTCTCGAAACATTGGGTTCATTAGGATCCTCATCTTCGTTAAGGATTTCTTCTTCCTCTTCCCTATTTTCCACCTCAATATATGCAGTTTCCTCTTGGACATTTTGATAGGAGTACACTTTGCGCTGTTTCCTTTCCCTTGCTTGCACTTTTCTTCTATGCAATGGTTTTATAAACCTTCAGGTGTTGCATAGTTTGAGTAAAAAGGAGACTTATGCTAACTCTGCATCTGCAGATCATCTATCTCGCCTGCTGAACATCTATTTCGCCTGCGCAAAAAGTCTCGAGTAAAGGATCCTCCTGTTCATCCATCTACGTAGAGGAAGAAACCACCCATATACGCAATTATTTGGGTCTGAACCAAGGAGCAAGGTGCGGCCTTCCTCGTTTTCCTTAAGAAATAAAACTCTCATCGATAACCCATGCACAAAGGCCCCGAATATCATGACAGTAACAACAAAGTATAAACACTTACCTTTTCCTTCGTCTCCAAGAATCCCTTGAGTATTCCCTTTTGCACTTGTCCCAGGAGCCAATATATCTTCCGCGCGACATCTCATGGGATGTTGGAGCCAAAATTTGGGCTTCCTCCAAATTTTGGCCCTTTGACCTCAGCTCTCGTCCGAGCTTGCGCCCCTCCTTTTCAAAGAAAGCACCCAAAATCTGGACCAACTCTGAATCTGCAGATTCATCATCCGGAATGCTTTATGAATCTAGAAAAGCACCAACAGAAACAGAGGTAGTTAGCTACGATGAAAGACTTTTGACAGAACCCCACGAACACTGTTGCAACATGTTAACATTAATCACAATAACAACGTAACAGTTACACCAAAAGAAGATACAAAGCCACTGCATAACAAGCATGCGAGAAGGCATATCAGAACCTTAATAGCTTCAATAGAGCCAACATCTTGTTCAACACCTGTTTGGTTCTTGGCGACACGAATACTCCGCTTTGGATCCCCAACCTGAGAAAGTTGGAGTGCGACATTAGAGATTGCTTTTTCAGTTGTGCCCCCAATCGCGACTACTTTCTTCCTTAAAAATATTTGTAGGACAACCAAAATTGGAACTGTGGAGGCATCATCCACTTCGGCCGCATGAGCTTTTGTTAATTTGGTAGCCTTGGGGCGGGCGACCTTCTTCGAGCTCAATATCGCTATCCACGAAATCCGCATAGATCAGGACGGTATTGGAGTTGTTAAACCAAGTTTCGCAGTTGGCTAAATATGCCCCAAAGCTTCGTCCATAGGAATAATAGGCTGAAGGTTTGGCATTGCACAATCATTCACCATGCCTTGAATTGTCTTGTTTCTCTCCCCATCCCCGGACATTCTTATTAAGCACTCCAAACCAGGCGACATTTAGTATCAATCCATAGTTTCATATTAGAAGCGCATATACAAAAGCAAAATGAGCTGTATGTGTTACCTTGTAAAACCGCATTGACAGAGGATGCATCGCGGTGTAGTTCTGATGAGCAACCTCGATACACTCGTTCATTAAGAGGTCTGCCCAATATTTTGGTGTTTTTATAGCAAATACTAGTAGCTATAATCAATGTTATTGAGGGACTTGCGACCCTTGTAGCCTGTATTTTAATTGAATTTGACAAGGGGCCTGCCCTCATAAGCAGCAGAAATAAAAGTATACCTCTCTGAATGAAGGCGCCAGTATTCCAGCCAACATTCGGCGGGATCCTCTCTGTGAACATCGCTCGCGAGGAAAGTGGTGCAAGTTGACCGCAACATCTCATCTGAGACCTCGTCCAAATTGAACCTATGGTTGTAGCAAATCATTACATCAGCGAACCAAACGCCAGGTGCGGCTTGACCCGAACACGCTGACGAATCACGCGATGCTGGTCGTTGCTAACGAAGGTGACCACGTACTTACTCGAAGTTTGTGCTCAACTATTTGTCAGCACATGCAGGCAACATATCATGAGTCAAACAAGAAAAATCTTGGAGGAAGAGAGAAAGTCAAGAAGCACATTAGAATCTTCAATCTCCCTGTCATCAGTTGATTAAATGTATTTGCTAAATCAAAATCCGGGAAGCGCCTCTGCGCAAGGATATAATATTAATTCTAAAGCTAAGTCACAAAAAAAGATCAATTATCCGATGCACCAAAGCTAAAACAATTTATTTAAGGTCATCCGACGTGTTGGGAAAGGGAAATGGAGGACCGTTACGGTTAGAGTAGTTTATGAAGATATGCGCATGATTAAAGGATTTTTGTACAATATAGAATGATATAAGATGTTTTGATAACCATACATGCATCAGGATATCTTCTAGAACAGAGAATTCCCTTTCAATTTGAATAATCCGTCTGAATTTGAGTCATCGAACAGTTTAGAGAATTCCACGATTACAATAATTAGATATTATTGGGTGTTTACATTTAACGGGAAGGATTGAACTTATGAAAGCACGTTAAGAGAATGGAATTATATACTGAAGAATCAGCAAAAATTATGTTATACGTTGTTGTTTTCTTGGTAGCACATTTACATTAAAGTAAGTAATCTTTTCTTTTTGGTGAAAAGAAAAGGAAAATTTACGATGTTTTGAAGAAAATGCACAGACAGTAAATCTATTGAGGAACAACTTTATCATCACCATAACAGGTACATAACTTAGAATCCACATAACAATCCTCAAGTACATTCCAGACTCCAACGTTTGTATCCTTAGAATCCACATAACAAGTACAGAACTTGTAATTTTAAGTACTTCACTTTTAGGTACTAGAGATGGGGAAACTCATGTTTAAGTGTCTTATTGTAATAAGGCATGCACAGTCAAGCAATTCAAAGGTTCTCTAGAAAATTTACAAAATTGTAATCTCCTCCGGATGCAGGAATGTATTGGCAACGTTATGCCTTTCGACGTCAGACATTGCAAACATAGGTTTGCTGACTCCTTAATTTTCAAATTTGGAGAGTTATTCCCGGCTACTGTACGAAAGAACTTCACTGAAAGCACACCAATTGAAGACAAAGTCAACCGATTCTTAGATATGGAAAAGTAATAATTGTTAAATGATATGTTTTGGGTGATTCTCTGGAATGAGTTGCAATGAAAACTTAATTTGTCAAGATGATGCATCTGTTTAACCAGTTTAGAGTCTAAATATCATACAGTATTATGATGGTTTTTCTAGAAGTGATTACTAATGGGTGTGAAAGTTGGAAACTTTATGGAAGATGCGCGTCCTCTGAGTGTACCAAGCACATAAGATGGAACATTAGTATTATACCCTAAGTCAATAAAACATGTAGCTCTACTGAAGTTTCAAGGTAACATTGGTGATCGAAGAGACCTGATGTTATTTATTTGCATTTGATGTCATAAACTGAGGTGAATCAGCAGTAATGCATAATTTGTCTTTTTCACATCTTACAGTATTGAAGAGAAATGGATGAAACATTACCACTTAAAACTTTGTATTCGGGGACAACCCAAAGTGCGGAACAGAGTGAAAAACCTAATATTTCCTTTCACTTTTATGAGTGGCAACTGGAATATTTCGAAATGTTTGACATTAGGGAATTCTTAGGGTTTGCTGTTTAGAAGGATGAGTTTTCATCCATCAAGCAGCACGAACTCTTGTTTTTTCAGAGACCCTACCCCGTTCAACTTGGCTAGCTTCTGGCAAGTATCTCTCTGTCTCTCTGTTTGCTGGATCATGCATATCTTAATATAAAGTGTAACTGAGTTCTCTACATTTTCAACTTGTTTTTTATGGTTTTGTTTTATTTTATTGTCTAAACCGAGTTCTTATGTTCTTGTTATGAAATAATAATGATGTAATATCCTGTTAATTTATTCATGTGTAATCATTGCAGATTAACACAAAAGGTGCCATAAAAAGAGGAGGAAAAAGAAGAACTAGGGTTTCCAACGCCTGTAGACGAGGCGAAGAAGAAATACCAACAGGCAGTCGCTTCATAGACAAAATCCCTTGGTACATCTGGTTTGATATCCTGTTAATGCTCTCCCTAAAAGAGCTGTTAATTTGTAGATGTGTTTCTAAAACCTGGCGCATCATGATTTCTCAAGTGGAGTTCGCTAAGAAGTACTTTGCGAAGCCAGAGGTCCATGCCCTCCTCATTCGACCGTGGCCTCTTACAAATCCTTCAAGAACTCTTTATATGGTTGAGCCACAAAATTTCAAGCTTGATCAGCCCATAAGGATTAAGCTGGATACCAGGTTGAAAATTCCATTATGCAATTCAGATTTGGTGCTGAGGAGGACTGGAAGCCAATCTCAACTAAGTACTAAACGAAAGCGCCGCACCAAATCAAACGCCCAAGACGAGAAATTCCATCTTTCAAATTCATGCCGTGGGTTATTTTGCCTATTTCATCCGTACAAGAAAAAAGAACTGGCTGTGTATAATCCTATGACAGGAGAGTATATATATCTCCCAACTCCGAATACTGTTGATGAGGATCCGGAATGTCTTGTTGAATGTGCTTTGGGTTTCAGTTATGAAGATAACCAATATAAGGTGATACGAATGTTTGATCGACAGGCTTACGAATGGACGTATGACCCTATTTCAGAGTCTAGAGTGTGGATCGGTGGCGTGGCTGAAATACACACACTTGGCACGAATTCGTGGAGAGCGATTGGAAATGCACCGTACCGTTACTACAAGCTCGGGTGCCCAACATATCTAGGTGGAGCTATTCATTGGCTATATCTCAATGACACTAGAGAAGATTACATAATATGCTTCAACTTTATCAGCGAGAAATTTCTATCAATTCCTCCACCAGATTTTGACTATCACATGATTGACCTGCAGTGGAGTCGAAACATTGTACTAGGAGATTTGAGAGGTTGTCTCTGTATGAGTTTCGTTTCCTCACATGAAATTTCTCTCTGGGTGATGAAAGAATACAGCGTCAAAGAATCTTGGACAAAGGAATTCCGCCTAACTCCGGGGCCTTACTTTAGGAAGTGGGGCATAGATTCTCATGAACCAATATGCATTTTGAGCAATGGATGTTTATTGCTGCTTCAGTCTTCGACCAGCAATCTATTCGTCTTTGAGCCGAATGGAAAGGACTTCAAGATCTTAAAGCTGTGCGGGTTGAAGTCTGATTATTTTGAAGTGAGTTCATATGTTCCTAGCTTCGTTTCTCTCAAGGATGCTGTCAATAGTGAAGATCTGGAAGTTCTCAATATCAATTCCAGGTATGGATTAATGAGAAGCTTGCATACAATAGTTCTGAAAACAAACCATTTGACAAGTTCAAAGAATGTTGTTGACATAAGTTTTGATGCAGGTGTGCAGGGTTTAAAGTGCGGGGGAAGAAGAAAACTTTGTCCTTGGAAGAAAAGTCTCCGACTCAATTTGTTTGAATAGTGCTGGTGATGAAAAACTAGGTCCAATTGCAACCATATACAACTCCCCTTTATGTATTTGCAAAACTTGTTGATAAACCCTCACATATTTGTAGTGATATTTTTGTCATTTGAGGCATTACCCATTTGGATTTGGCATTACCCGTTCCTAGAGCGCACAGATTATAAATCGAAAGCTCTTTTATGGCATGTTTTGATATGACTTTTAACTATATAAATTGAAGGATTTTAACCTTAGTCAAACAATTGCAAGATTTCATTTTTTGATTCGTTCCGCTTCCCTTTGCATCCTTTTCCGCATAATTGATGTAGATTACTTTGTTTGTAGATGTGTGTGCAATACTTGGCAGGATTTTAACCTGAGTCAAACAATTGCAAGATTTCATTTTTTGATTCGTTCCGCTTCCCTTTGCATTCCATTTCAGCATAATTGATGTAGATTACTTGTTTGTAGATGTGCGTGCAAGACTTGGCACAATCTAGGTTCTGACACGAAATTTGTTCATCTGCATTTTGCAAAATCAAATGTATCTTTTTGATTCGGCCTTCATCACTAAAGCTTATATTTGTCTCTTTTTTTTTTTTGGTGTGAGTAAAGCTTATATTTGCCGAGAATCCTTGGTTAACCCACATGCTTTCTTTGTCAATTTTGATTCTATTTTCATCTTCAATTCTGAATCTATTTCAGAAAGTTGCGACTGTAATAGTATGTGGCTGTGTATGCCTTCACCAAGAAGCTGGAGCTCAAATTAGTGCTTCATCTTGCCCAAATTCGGATAATCTGTTAAAAGGGTTTCATAAAACTGGATAAGGTAATTAGGATGTTCAATAAACTGTCTAGGGAATTTGTACTAAATATCAGCTGTTTTTAGCTAGCATGAAGCAATCGACATTTGTTTGAACTTAGTCTTTTGTGACTGTTAAAATTTATTACTACAATTTTTATGACAAGAGTGTGTTCCAACTGCCCAGAGATACTAAGAGTTTGTCCTCTGGAACAACATATCCTGAATCAGATTCTGGACTTATAATTGTGAGCAAGACTAGCTATGAAATATATATATTCACCATCTCTATTCTCATCCACTAGAAGAATCAAAAGTTTACAAATTGCCCAAGGCACTCATCAAAATGGCTCTTTTTGACTTTTGAACTCTCTTTTCACCGGTAATAGTCCCAAAAGGCAGGGGAGAATCCCTAGTATATATAGACATGTAAATCGCACTCACATAGATTGAGGAGTTGGAATTTTGATCATGTATATATAGTTACAACTTACAAGGATTCAATGTAAAATTTTACAAAATACAAGGGTGTCGGGTGTCTTCATTGCAACTCCTTCCAGAGAATCACCCAAACCATATGAGAACTTTGTAGAGTCGTGCTATTTGAGAAAGTGAAAAGCAGATGGTTGCCCGTAGAGGGAGATGATGCAGTGGTCTTGCGTAAACTGGTTGATGGATAGTAAAATTGAGGGCTTGTAGAGAATAAGCAGGACTTTGAATTCTGTTGTTCATGGCCGATGAGCACAATCTTTTTACAGAAAAGATGGTGTTCGTGTTCCCAAGGACACATTGTACTTCATATGCAGAACTTCTCATGCTGCTTAAGCTATTTTGTTTATTCAATGTTCTTAAATGGTTATTTTCTGGAAACGACATCGGTTTCCTCATTGCCACAGAATGTACCAACCAAATTCAACGTTTGAAGCATAACAATGCAGGCAACGATGCAACATCAGTGATCCATGATATTGATCAACAGATCAAGGCATGAAATCATATTTATATCTATATTATATCTAAAAATTTGGAGGTGGGCTAAAACTCACTCTCCATGTTCCATTTGTATTTACATGTGGCTTCTACATACAAATGAAAGGTTTCTTGGTGGATTTAGTTGCCATGTACTTATTTTTGTGGGGATGTAAGTGCAATTAATGTATATCGATAATATTAACTAAATTTGCAAATTATTGAAACTGGGAGAAGATGAACCGGTCCTTCTTTCGCCCATCAGTAAACCCTTTGTGCTCTCTGTCAAGAATCTGGGTCTTTTTGGAATTTAAATAATAGTTGGGGTTCGCTGTAATAAAAATAGGTTTGGGGGTTATTTTAGATAAGGTGATAGGTAAGGGCTGTTTTCTTTTTTTTGAGGGAAAAACTTTTTTTTTTTTTGAGGGAAAAACGGTAAGGGCTGTTTTCTAATTTTGATAAGATTAGTTGCATTGTATACGAAGAATAAACATTATTTTGAATCTCATCAATCTCTCGTTCTCCGATCTCACATCTTCTTCTTCTCTGCAATTCCTGTGTTCCCAGAGGCTCTCTCCATCCAGCCTCCAGCAGCTTCACAAACGACAGAGCCCTCACCCAAAGGTTGATTTATCTACTCTTCAATCTCGATAAAGGTATCCAATTATATGATTTATCTACTCTTCACAAAAGAAGCATCCAGTTGATGAATTTGGTGAAAAGTGGTTTGACATGGCGCTATGTTCATGAACAAGGCATTGTACGAACATGGTGCTATTTTCATGGTTGTGAACTCTCCCATGGATTACAAGTACAAAGATGCTGTATATTATATGGCTGCTACCCATGACTAAAAATTGCGTCTTCAGAGGAGTCGTAATGCTGTGTATATTTTAGATTCGTGTAACATATACTTCTCATTTAGTGGTATGAGTAATTAAAACAGAGTTATTTACTTCTTTCCTTGGGTTTGTGTTAAATGCAAGACGCCAAGAAATGTAGGATCTATACTCTTATAACCCTTAATACTCAACTCATACAATTTTTCAAATTTTCATCATCATTATTTGATTTGAGAAACTGAATTTTAACATTCTTCATGTTCGGAAAAAAGCTAATATTATGGAGACAGGTATCCTACTGAAACTACATGCCAAAGAAGGCCCAAAATGCATAGAAGGCAACCGCACGACCTGCCTGTCAGGGATCAGACAACTACGTGTTACCATATGCCGGGCTCTTCATCTGTCCATAACGAAAATTCAGCTGGCCAGCCTTCAAGCAATTGTCAAATTGCCACTTCAAAACAAGCTAGTTCAAATAGACGCCTGATACTGTTTCAAAAGCGAAAACGCAACGGTGTTCCTGTATATTCAAGAAGTCAATATAAAGAAGGTAAATTAATGATATTCCGTCTCATATATATCATGGAGGTTCCAAATTTGATACCATTCTTTTAGTGTTCCCAAAAACGAAACTGTAAATGCATTGAGGCGGCACCCTCAATTTCATCTTCTAACTTAGCAAGTGAGTATGGCATGCGATTTGTTTTAGCTTTATTAAAAATGTCTGCATTATTTTCCGAAATTCCTTTAATGGTTCTATGTAGCGGTTACTAAATAGATTCTCTCCTGTTCTTATATTATTTATGGACTCTTAATTTTCCAGCGGGACGTTCTCAACCATGGAACTTTGGGCCTCCCACTTTTACAAGCAAGTTTTGTGGTGCTATCATGTGGTATGAGATGAGAACCAAGAAATCATGGAATACAAAGCAACCTAATTTCTCTCTTTGCTGCTCCGAAGGAAGAGTCAAGCTTCCTTTATGTAAATGGAACTTATGTTTGCCATAATGGAAAACAAATGGCCTAATGTTAACACTTACGTGGGTACATAATAATGATGTTACAACAGTTCCTCTTCCCATCCAAAAGCTGTGTGGAAAGATGTACATCTTCCAAAATCCAAGTTCAACAATGGGACAACTTCACCATCAGAAAAGTTAGGGATCCTATTATTACAGGCGAAGATCAAAGAGAGAACACAATGCAACATGCCAACATGGGGTAAGCCATACATATAACTTACGAATGAAAATTCTATCTGGTGCACTATCATAGATCTCACATGTAACTAATTTCCGATGCAGGAAGGCGGAACTGATTTATCCAAAACCCTGAGCAATGTCACTGCAGACGACGCCAAAGAAGAGTTTCAGAACAATGGTACTCCATGTGAAGAAACAGTTAACAGAGCATGACGTAAGTGGACTCTTTAACTAGTGTAAGCCATTTCAATTTATGGTTGCCCTCCATAATAGTAACATGCCACTAATTTGTAACGCAGGAAGAGGTGAAGTATCTGCCCAACAAGTTACGTAATATCCCTGCACGACGCATGTGACGCAGCAGAAGAATCACTCTACACTTCTAGACATGCAAATGTGAAAATGAAGAGGCCAGCAAAAGAATTACTGCTAGAATGGTATGGACATGTACAATTGATATTTCATTTTAGCTGTTGCGACACGAGGTAGTTGAATTGTTAGTAAGGCCACAATTATAATATAAGAACATAGCACCTATTAGCCAATCGACGTTTCGAATGACTTTTGTACTCGTATCGGTTGCAGACACCCACGAATCACTACAGTACATCCGTAGTTAATTTGGCTAAACGCTCCCTTTGACTGCTCCGTTTTGTTTTGATTTTGGGGTTTGTTGGAACCTCAGTAAAATTTTGGTTCATATACGGGTCGCCCCACGAAAAACGAAACCAAAATCCTTTTGCAAGTTAAAGAATACAATTATTGGATAATTCAATTAAGCTATAAACTACACACTTTGTTTTTTCCAACTTGCTTCTTCGAGAAAGCAGTGAACATCCACAGCTCTTCTGCCAGTCTCCATGTTTATATATTACCAAAACAACGCCATTCATCTTTGTTGAAATCTTTGACTTTGCATATGTAATTCACACAATAGGGTTGGCGTAATGGCTACACACATACTGGAACCTTCGTTAAAAAATCCAGTGTCCAACAATAAATGCAAACCCCTGCACTGAGAACAATAGGTACAGCCTATGTCATAGTCTGCACACTAACTATGCATCCAGAATGATATAGGTACAGCCTATGTCATAGTCTGCCTATGCCATAGCTTTGGTGGCTGCTAAAAGTTGAACTAAAAGCGCCCACTGTTGAAGAAATATAAAGTACGTTACCAAAGCTTAGGAACACAAAGACATGGGAACTTCAAGTTCAAATGGAAAATCTGATAACGTAAGCACATTTCTTCTTTATGCAAAATTAGTGAATCTGCAACATGATTAACTTTTATATATTTTACATCACACACACTCCAAGATCTTAAAAAGAATCATTTTAGACACATGAGTTTAATACCAGACACTTCTCAGCCCAAATGTTTTAATAGCATGAATGATCATGCTACATTTTTCAATTTCAATCATTCGATCACCTACATTAAAGCAGTATGACAACGTTCCTTTGTCAATGAGCCCTACGACAAACTGCCCAAAAACACCTAGAGGAACCTAACATCAAATTCCAGAGCACAAGAAGGCAACGATGTTGGTTTGCGGTGGATCCAGAACACATCTCTGTCCAAAACCAGGAAACTGAAAAAACCGTTAGCTTCGACGGCAGTTGCACCTGCAAAATATGGGACACATATATCAGATAGTGTTAGTGTAGTTTTCTTTCAAGTCAATCAACTAATTAGCCTACAATCAGAATGATTTATGATGGATCATTTAAATGCAGGATGACGATGTTGGGTTGTCGGAGCACCTCCCTGAAGCTCTGTGCAAAAACACAGGAATGAAGAAAACACTGCTTCCCAACTCCTAACATTTTAACCATCAGTACTGTGCATTACTAGGATCAAGGATAATGCTGATTTGCTAATGACAAATATCACCCAATTCTACCTCTTCACACAGGCTGGAGTAGTCGGTATATCATCCTTGGGGAATCAAGAGTCCGTCTATGAATGTGTTCTTCTGAGGAGGTAACTTTTCCCTCAGCGATGGTGTATGAGCATCTTGGGCAAATGAATCATGTCTCGTAATGCCACGGAATTCATTGCGAGGTTGATCTAGTACTTCTAAAAATCGGTATGTATATTGAACAATGGTTATTTGCTGAACTGGCATGTTTTTTTGTGTTGTTTCTTTGAGCTGGTAGCATGGTAGTGATTCTTTTCATGTAACAATTAGGTTGTATCTTTGTTACTTCTCTTATAACTTACCCAACATCATTTACCGATTTTTATAATCTTAATGAATAATTGAAACATGATAATGTAGCAGTTTTATAAAACTCGTCTGGTGAAGATTGAGAAGGAAAATCAGTAATTTAACATTGCTAAACTCATTGATTTACCTTTTTTCCCGACGACGAATTTGAGAAGGAAAGAGGTTTAGTAAGGAGCTAAATAGAAACGGACCAATATTTCCGAAAGTTTATTTTAGTGTTATATCAAGAACTCGTCTTATCAGATTCTTATGGATACAAGATACTAAAAATCTTGCAAGTCCTGTGGTTTAGACAAAATGCCATTGACGTATTATTACTGAGTGGAGAATCCAGGAATAAAATATTTCTTGAACTGGTAGTGATTCTAATTTTGATAAGGTGTAGACTGTGAAATCAGAGATATATGAGGAAAAGACCACCTGACCTTACGCTAAAACTGACAGATCCATAATACAAGATCCAAGTTCAGTTAGTTCCTCTTTGTCTTCGTCATTAATTAATATGGAGCCCAAGTATATACAAATGAGAACATAGGTGATACACCCTCCGTCCCACCAGGTAGGTGAATAAGTTAATCGGGTATTATTTGGGCCTAGCTATTTGGTTGGTCAAACAAGGCTAGAATTTGATAATTTTTGCATGGTCTTGCAGAGTAAACTAGCCTCTACAAGACCATGCAAAAATTATCAAATTCTTACTCTGTTTGACTAACCAAATCGCTAGGCCCAAATAATATCCGATTAACTTAGTCACCTACCTGGTGGGACGGAGGGAGTAAGTCATTAGGAAGTTGGGTTCCCAAGATCACTACCATATTTAATAAGAAAAAAAAGGATCAATTGACGAAGTCAATGATGAGTCATCTGAGAGTTGGGTTTATAAGAACGGTATGAAAGGCCAGTTCGGACGATTCTAACCCCTACCAAATAGATCTTCAAAGGTATTGCACAAGGTATATATTTGGATCATTTGTAAATGCGCTGTTCTGGAAGGTTAGCTTCCTTGCATGCACCTCCACAGTCTCCTCACATGTTAGTTTCTACATTCAACCACGTCCCTTTCTTTTTTTAAACAATCCTTTCCTTCAATGACAACACGATAAAACACCGGAACCTGTAAATAACTACTAACTACTACAGACACTCTTCTATGAACTTCCGTGCAGTATTATCTGAGTCATTGACACTAAACCTACCTGCACCACGTGCATCTCCCTACACTTTTATATTTGGTGACAATTAACCACAAACCACAATTACCAAGGGCGTTTTTCTCTCTTAAACGGCTCTTTATCACAAATAAATAAACCAATCAATAAAAAGAAATGAGGAAGAAGTAGAAGAAAATAAAAACACATTAAATGAAGAAGAAACATGTAATGAAGGAGGATGTGTGATCGTAACTACGAAGCCCCCTCTCTGGGCTCAATCTCTTTTTGCTCTCACTCACTCTCTCTCTCTCTCTCTCTCTCTCTCTCGATTGGGTGATTAGAGATATGTCAACCTTTTGCATAACGTGACAATTTCTGGTGTTCAATGCTTTGGGAATTTTGGATTCCATCATGATGGAAAGTTAGGAGATCGATTGGGGTTCGAATTAGGGGGTTTGGGCGACCGTTGAGGGAAGCACGAATGAGTCGCAACCTGTATCTACCGCAAGCTAAGGGTTCTTGAAACTTAATTGATCTCTTCCTTTTATCATTAGTAATATGGCATCATTATTTTAGAGGAATAAAAAATTAGAGCACTTCACCTCATTTTACCATGTCGCGGATTCAATTCCCCCTTAAGATAGAATAGTTCTGAAATTGTAGGATGTAATAAAGAAAATGGAAAATACATTTACTTGAATGCTCACTCATTACAAGTAAACATTCTAAATCTTAATTGCAACAGCACTTGTCAGCTTAGAAAATGCTCTCACATGTAGATTGTCACTGAATGTAGAATGTCTCATTATTGTCGCAATCTAGATTATAGAATGTTTACTCGTAATGAGTGAGCATTCAAGAACATGTATTCTCCATTTTCTTTATTACATTTAGAATTTCAAAGCTGTTCTATCTTAAGGGGGATCGAACTCACGACATGGTAAACTGAGGTGAAGTGCATTATTATTATTATTATTATTATTATTATTATTATTATTATTATTATTATTATTATTATTACTCAAAAATAATGATGCCCTATTACTAGGATAAAATGCCGGGTTCAGTTAAGTTTCAAGAACCCTTCGCTTGCGAGCACTTCTGGTAGATACTGGCTGCAACTCATTCGCTTTCATTTGCATTTGCTAGAATTGGCCTCTTGTCTCTCTCTCCGACTTAGTTTCTAGTACGTGATCTATCTGATTTCATTGGTAATGCTTAATTTGTACAACTTCTTATCAATTTATGCAGATCTTGTTCATTCCTATGTGAATTTGTATAGGTACATCAGAATAAATGGTTTTGCTAGATTTGATGGTTGTTTATACTTTTATCAGTGAACGCTCTATGGTTTCCGTTCAACTCTTGCATATCTTGTTGATTCTTATTGTCCTATATCCTAATTTTACACATAGACCCCCCCTCCTACATAAACTAAAACTTTGCCTTAGGATTGTTATTTGCTTCTTTGTTCAAGACAGAGGGACGAGAGAGAGACGCAGACGCGAACAAACGAAGACGAAAACGGGACGGAGAGAGATGGACCACACAGAGACAGGGCATGTGACCTTTGAGAGTGAGCATATCAGCGGCAAACCCAACGGAAGTGCCGTCGTGGCGTTGGTCGAAACTCGAAACGGAAAAATCGAGCATCAATTTCAACCCGATCTCCAGGTAAGAAACCCTAAGATCCAAATCGGCTTATTTGTTATTCAATTTCGAGATTTATGTCGTTTGCTCTATAAGTTGTTATATGATTTTTGATATATTGCCCTAACTTCTTCCTCTACTCATTCCCCATTTTGTACTTCTTCCCATTCCTGTAGCTTGAAACTGTAGGTGATTTGGTATTGTTATCTGTTCTTGCCTATTGGGATTATGGACTATGTTCTTAGCATACAATTAAACAGGATATGTTTCAGTTTTCAGTTACATATATGTAAATAATGTAACATTATACATGCCTGACAAAATACATTAATGTGAATTAGTCTCTTACCATACAGTTTAGGATTCAAAACTAGGAATCCATGATCACAATTTGTTGTGTTTCATATTTCCCTTAAGCCATGGACATACTCTTTAAGAAGTTAATTCCTCTAGAGCCTAATTTTCTAAGGATCCTTTTACTTAAAAGGATTCCTCTTTGAGTAAAATTCATGTTAAGAGCGCCTTCAATCAACATTCAAGAATTCATGTTAGCATACAATTTAGGCTTGTTTTGTGTTTGTGAAAGTCCTCTCGCTTTTGTATGCTCTTGTACGTTAATGGTGAATCAAATATTTTTTTTTTTAATTTTAACCGTGTGGATTGGTTTCATTGTTTGTTCGATGATTATCAAACTCGTTAAAATATTTCAGCCCCCACTAACATGAAATCCTAGATCCACCCATGGTTATAACTTCCTTAGTTCTTTCCATTCTTCACAGAAAGGTTTGGTAATCTTTTTGTGGAGGGTAGGTTTGGTAATTTCTCAAATGTCGTAGAAGGATTTGTATTGACACCAAACCTTAAGGTAGGTATGGATGGTCCACAATATATTCTTGGTCCGCAGCCACATTGACATATCAGCATGCCACAACTGGTTACCATACAGTGCTCCATGCGCACCAGATTATTCCATGTCAGCATGTAGGGACCATGAGACAGTGTCCCCTCGGGTCTTGCAGCTCGCACAACCTAGGGGCTTGGAGGTTGTAATAAGGTTCGTCGCAGATGGTTTATCTACCATATGCGGCTCATGTATGCTTTGAATGAGGCTTTGTGCGGTACCATCACGCACAAAGCCATATTATCAGACTAGTATATATAGAATAGTTCATTCCTGCGAACAATACACGACGGTACCCCCACGTACGTATGGATTGCTAGAATTCCCTACATAAGCAGTATCTATCTTCTATTTGCACATGTATCTTATTTCCATCCCATTTGCCTCTAGATCTTTCTGTCTTCATCTCTGTATTTAACCATTGTTGATTACTTGTTGGATTGTAACACTTTGAACATAATTGATTAGTACACATCACACTTCCTTGCATACATTGGTGAACCCAACGTGAATTTTGACTTTATCAATCAAACAAGTAACTCTAAAACACACACAATGCCCGCAGAAGGACTCACTGGAAATAGATCTGCACCAAACCTAGATATACCAATAGATCAAGATCCAAGAAACACTGTTGATTCAACAGTGGTCGCTATTCAAGCTCTAGGAGCTACTATGCAGACCCACTTAAACCAAGTGAAACAAGCTACGGGTGACTTGGCGGGTGCAAATAGACAAAGAAATGGCTTACTCTGCTAGAGAGATACTAGCAGCACAAAATGTTCTGAACTTACTGAGTCAGTGCACCTCCAAAAGCAATCCTCGAAAATTCTCAAAAATCGCAGACTCCAGGTGGGTGAAACTCATCTGATTTCTCTGCAAATCGCATGTTCAGGACCCCCACATTGGTAGCCCCTAAAAACCGAAACCACATCTCCTATAACCCCTCCCAACTTCAAATCCCACTTCACTACCTTCGGACATTCAACTAAGATAACTCAAGGGTAGCGCAAACACCGACCATAACCGCACTAGAGCAGAGACTCGACAGCTTAATGGCGTGCCAAAACCCCCAACCCTAGCATACTACCAAGCTCCAAGTACACCCCACCTATTCCCATGGAAGTCTACCTGATGGCCATCATGATAAAAAGCACCCAAGTGGGCAAAATTTAATGAAGCCAATGGCAATTCTCAAGAGCATGGCGTACAAGTGGTACAGGTTGCTGGAGCCAAACTCTTTGCGCACATGGGAGGATATGGTGAAGATTGTCAAACTTTGCAGGGAGTGGAGGAATACTCCCCGCACTTGAAACCCACCAACCGGGGATCATCTTCTAGATCCGAAATGCTGTGAATTCCATGGAAATATCCCTCATTCCGCCAAGGAGTACAGGAGGCTTTGGCTAATGGATCAGATTGTGAATGAAGGGGAACTTGTCATTGAAGGGCCGGACAAAGATGTTCCAAAAAACCCTCTCCCATCGCCCTTAGCAGAGGAAAAGAAATTGCAATGTTCTCTTATGAAGAAGAACCATAATGGCACTACTATGGAAGCCCAGAAGGAATGCAATGACTAAACAAGGCACCATCTAGGGAATAACAATTACGCATGCATGCACCTCTATGTTCATGAATAAGAAAGCTGTTTCGCCACATTGCTCGTGTTTTCCCTGCTGGCGCCTGATTACAATAATCCTTGTCTAAGGATGAGAAAGCGTATCCAGCTAATGTAAAAATCATTGTATAAGGATCAATAAGTCTATCATCCGTGATAGAAAATGTGAAATGCTTGTCCAAGGCAGCAAAGCCTATAATCCGCGGTAGCAAATGCAAAATCCTTGTCTAGGACCCAAAAGCCTATCATCCGTGATACTAAATGCGAAAATCCCTGTCCAACAATCTAGAAGCCTATCATCCATGCTTGAAATACAAAAACCTCGTCCAAGGATCTAGAAGTCTATCATCCTTGATAGCAAATGCGAAATCCTTAGTGATAGCAAATGCGAAATCCTTACCTAAGGACTAAAAAATCTCTCATTCGTTATAGCAAATTTGAAATTCTTGCAAAAGGACCAAAAAACCTATCGTCCGCGATAGCAAATGCGAAAGCCTTGTCTAAGGAAAAAAAAGTATGTCATTTACTAGGGCTGTAAGGAAAACCGGATAAACCGGTCAAACCGACCGAACCAAACCAAAATCTTTGGTTTCGGAAGGTTATTTTGGATGTTCGGTTTATGTACGGTTCAATTTTACACAAACCGGTCTAATCGGTTCGGTTTTCGGTTTGTACGAATATCACACCGCACCAAACCAAACCGAACCGATATGTGCCTAATGTACTTTATTAAAATACATATTGCGTAACGTATATTAAATAATCTAAAACATAGAAACACAAGTATATAGATTCAATTAAAACGAGCATATTGATCTTCATATTTTCCATTTCTCTAACGTTCCATAGTATTTTTCTCTAAAACAATAGTTGTGGAATTTTTTTACGTCTATTTGATCTCTTTCTAGCTTAAAGTTAAAATTCGTTGACAATGCAATATTGTAGTATCGATTCAATAATGTTTACGCAAATCGATCGAACCGAACCGAACCAAGCCGAAGTTTTTCGGTTTGGTTTGGTTCGGTTCATCCTTTCAAATGGTTTGGTTTGGTTACAAAATTAGTAAACCGATTTATTCGGTTTGGTTTATGGTTTCCACACAAACCGCAACAAACCTAACCGTTTACACCCCTATCATTTACGATATAAAATGCGAAATTCTCGTCTAAGGATGGCAAAGCCCATCACCCGTGGTGGGAAATGCGCAATCCCTATCCAACGACCCAAAAGCCAATCACCCCTGATGGCAAAGCAAATGAAAAATCTTTGTTCCAAAATCAAAATGACCAAAGCCTATCATCTCTGTTAAAAATGCAAAACGCAAAACCCTTGTGTAAATAAATGCAGTCCTTGGCTAACTGCCAAGCTCTTATAAGAAGAAATCAACGCGGGCAGTTTTCTGTTCAGAAAGCTTAATTGTAACACTGATAAACAAAAACTATTAGACAAAATGCATCTCCTGCAATGACAATCACCACATTTGTCAAAATAAGCAGAAGAGAAACAAATTTACAAATAAGCACTCATATTTAATTGCATTTTGTCCAAAATCTTAAGAAATGACTGCATTTGGAAAACTTCGGCCAGATTACAAAGTTTCAGTCTAACAGGTCTTGAGCTCAGGGCTTCTCTGCGTGAAGATTCACAAATTATTGCTTCATCTCATGAACCTCTATACTCTGGATCTCCACATCCTTTGCAGCCTGGTCATGAACCCTTTGTTCTGCCCAAATGGCCTTGCATAGCTCTTCGATTTGTCCGTACATCAGAATGCGCCAATCTATGCTCAGCTCGGGTAGCGCAGGAAGCTTCTTAGGTAGCTTTTGTTGAAGAACAAAATTGCGGAAAATAATTTCAAGCCTATTGCTCAACCATTGGAAGTTGGGGAACTTGACAACATAATCCCCAATCTTCTTTAACTGAACAATGAGAGCTTTGTCCTCCCCTTTAGAAGTAGACATGCGAGTCTTCTCAAATAACAATCGCAGCACACCAGCTACTTCATCCAATAACCAAGCCAGGGAATCTGTGGAAAAAATCAATAAGGCACGTACAAAAGATTCTGAATGCGTGATGCTGGTCTTAAGTAGCAGAGGAAGGTTCTCCCTTTTATTACAACACCCTTTAACTTTCTCGCATACGGGGAAGTTTGGCCAAAGCGAGCTTCAAATCTGCAGCATCCTCTTGCTGATAATGCATACGGGGAATATCATAATCATCTCTGGCATGATCTTCTTAGTAGCTTTCTTAACCCATAGCATCAACTTCTCAAGGGCCGCAGAAATAGAGGAAAATTAAACGCCAGGTTCGCAAGCTTACTCCCGAAAGCTCCTGCAGGATGAGCGCATCAACCTGAACAATAAGAGTATAAGTCCCTTCAGTAGAAAGATTTATATGTGGCTCAGAAGTGCGACTTTCCTCCACAGAAGAAATTTGATGCATATCAGAAACAACCCTGGGGCGTGGAGTAGAAACCACTCGATCACCCAACTCTATGCCTCCATGATGAGGACTATCAGCTTCAAACTCAAGCACAAGTGACGAAATGTTTGTGGGAGAAGTTTCGAAACCAGTGTTAGAAAAAGGCGCCGTTGGCTCAACATTTAGGCGAGGAAAAGAAGTAGCAAGATCTCCTAGAGCAGTTGTGAGATTTTCCAAAATTTCAAAATCCTCAGCATCAGTTGTAACCTCCACACTTGGAGTTACGCGCACAACTTTAGGATCAAACATGCAGTCATTACCCTCCTCAACGTGCTTTCATCTTCAACCTCTATCCCTTCCCCTTCATCATCGGAAAAGATATCAACATTAAGAAAGCGATCTGCGGAGAAGGATAACATAAATAATTACTGAAAGAAAAAATAACCTATGTGAAGATCTCGCCAGAAGCCCCCTTACCTCTCGAAACATTAGGTTCATTAGGATCGTCATCTTCGTTAAGGATTTCTTCTTCCTCTTCCCTCCTCTCCACCTCAATATATGCAGTTTCTTCTTGGCCATTTTGAGAGGTGTACACTTCGGCTGTTGCCTTTCCCTTGCTTGCACTACCCTTCTCCACAATGGTTTTTAAACCTTCAGTTGTCGCATAGTTTGAGTAAAAAGGGGACACATGCTAACTCGACATCTGCAGAACATCTATCTCACCTGCACGAAAAGTCCCGAGTAAAGGATCCTCATCTTCATCCATCTGCGGAGAGGAAGAACCACATATATACGCAATAATTTGGGTCTGAACCAAGGCACCAGGTACGGCATTCCTCGTTTCCCTTAAGAAAAAAAAAATAAAACTCTCATCGAGAGCCCATGCACAGAGGCCCCAAATATCATGACAGTAACAACAAAGTAGAAACACTTGCCTTTTCCTTCTTCACCAAAGGTCCCTCGAGAGTTCCCTTGTGCACTTGTCCGAGCAGCAAAAACATTTTCCCGCGCGGCATCTTATGGGATGTTGGTTTGGGCTTCCTCCAGCTTTTGGCCCTTTGACCTCCGCTCTCGTCCTAGCTTGCGCCCCTCCTTTTCAAAGGAAGCCCCCAAAATCTGGACCAACTCTGGATCTGCAGATTCATCATTCGGGTTCCTTTATGAGTCTAGAAAAGCACCAACAGAAACAGAGGTAGTTAGCTACGATAAAAGACTCTTGACAAATTGAACCCCCACGAACATTGTTGCAACATGTTACACATTATTCACACGAACAACGAAAGAAGATACAAAGCCACTTCATACCAAGAATGCGAGAAGGCATATCTTCATCACCAGAACCTTCAATAGTTTCAATATAGCCAACATCTTGTTCAACACATGTTCAGTTCTTGGCGGCATAAGTACTCCGCTTTAGAGCCCCAACGTGAGAAAGTTGGAGTGCGGGATTACAGTTTGCTTTGTCAGTTGTGCCCCCAATTGCGACTACTTTCCTCTTTAAAGATATTTGTAGGACAACCAAAATGGAACTGTGGAGGCATCATCCACTTAGGCCGCATGAGCTTTTGTTTAAGTGGTAGCCTTGGAGCGGGCGGCCTTCTTCGAACCCTGCTTATCGTTAGTCACGAAAGCCGCATTGATCGGGACGGTATTGGAGTTTTTAAACTTAAACCAAGTTTTGAAGTGGGCTAAAATATCCCCCAAATCATTCCTATACAGGAATGATAGGCTGAAGGTCTGGCATTGCACAATCATTCACCATGCCATGGATTGCCTTGTTTCTCTATCCAGCCACGGACATTCTTATTAAGCACTCGGTACAACGGAACATTTAGTATCAATCCATATTTTCTTTTGTTTGCTTTAGATGACGATATTTGCACATAGCATCACGGTTAAATTGAAATTACTTCATTTGTGTACAGTTTCTTTTGTTTGCTATAGAATTGTTTGATGATGACGATATTTGCACATACTATGGAGTATGGAGAAAACATGTGGGCTTGGGAAGAAATTTTCCTGCAATTAGAGCTTGAAGTCAAATATACGATTCACCAAAAGCCAAAACAATTTATTTAAGGTCATCCTGACGTATTGGGAAAGGGGAGTGGAGGATCCTTACGATGAGAGTACTTTATGGAAGATATGTACATGAGTAATGGAATTTTGTATAATCTAGAACGATATAGGATGTTTTGATAACTATACATGCATCAGGATATCTTCTATAACAAAGAAATCCATTTAAATTTGAATAATCCGTCTGAATTTGACTCATCCAACAGTTTCGAGAATTCCGGGATTACTATAATTAGATATTATTGGTTTCTTACATTTAACTGGAAGGATTGAGCTTATGAAAGCACGTGAAGAGAATGGAAGTACATACTGAAGAATCAGCAAAATATATGTTATAAGTTGTTGTTTTCTTGGTAGCACATTTACATTAAAGACAATAATCTTTGCTTTTTGGTGAAAACAAAAGGAAAATTGTTTTGAAGAAAATGCACAGACAGTAAATCTATTGAGGAACAACTTCATCATCACCATAACAGGTAAATAACTTAGAATCCACATAACAATCCCCAATTACATTCCAGACTCCAACGTTTGTATCCTTAGAATCCACACAACAAGTAAAGAACTTGTAATTGTAGCTACTAGAGATGAGGAAACTCACGTTTAAGTGTCTTATTGTAATCAGGCATGCACAGTCTAGCAATTCAAAGGTTCACTAAATTTTTTTAAAATTTGTAATATTTTCCTCCGAATCCAGGAATGTATTGGCAACGTTATGCCTTTCAACGTCAGACATTGCAAACATAGGTTTGCTAACTCCTTAATTTTCAAATTTGGAGAGTTATTCCCGGCTACTGTACGAAAGACTTTCATTGCAAGCACACCAATTGAAGACAAAGTCAACAGATTCTTTGATATGGAATAGTAATAATTGTTAACTGATATGTTTTGGGTGATTCTCCGAAAGGAGGAGTTGCAATGAGAACTTTCTTTGTCAATATCATGCATCTTTTTAACCATTTTAGAGTCCAAATATCATACAGTATTATGATGGTTTTTTCTATAAGAGACTACCAATGGGTGTGAAAGTTGGAAAGTTGTTAAACGGTGATGGAAGATGCGCGTCCTCGGACAACAGTACCAAGCACAAAAGATGGACCATTAGTATTATGCACTAAGTGAATAAAACATGTAGCTCTACTGAAGTTTCAAGGTAACATTGGTGATCAAAGAGACGTGATGCTATTTATGTTGGGTTGGAGCCCTGGTTCATGGGCGACCCGTTTTATGAATCGACCCGTTTTGACCCGTTTGGGCTTGGATCCGGCTCGGTTTGATAGGTTGTCTATTTATAGAGTTCTTAGAGTTAGTAGCATGTTATGTTGAGCGTTCTGATTTCGCTTGTAATTCTCTCTGAGACGATTCGTCTGTTTTAGTGAAATCTCTGCAACTCCATGGAGTAGGCTGTTTTGCCGAACCACGTAAATCTGTGTGTTTTGATTCTTTCTTTCTGCATATTTTTCGTTTTTCACAACAATTTATTTGCATTTGATGTCATAACTGAGGCGAATCAGTCAGTAATGCATAATTTGTCATAAACACATCTTCCTAATTGAAGAGAAATGGATGAAACATTACAACTTAAAACTTTGTACCACTAGACCTTATATACGGGGACAATCCAAAGTGCGGAACAGAGTGAAATACCTAATATTTCCTTTCACTTTTATGAGTGGCAACCAGAATGTTTTGAATTGTTGAATATTAGGGAATTCTTAGGTTTTGCAGTTTAGAAGGATGAGTTTTCATCCATCAAGCAGCACAAACTCTTGTTTTTTAAGAGACCTTACCCCGTTCGACTTGGGTAGCTTCTGGCAAGTATCTCTCTGTTTGCTGGATCATGCATATCTTAATATACACAGTGTAACCGAGTTCTCTACATTTTCATCTTGTTTTGTCTGGTTTTGTTTTATTTTATTGCCTAAACCGAGTTCTTATGTTTTTGTTATGAAATAATAATGATGTAACAGCCTATTAATTTATTCATGTATAATCATTGCAGATTAACACAAAAGGTTCCATGGAAAGAGGAGGAAAAAGAAGAACTAGGGTTTCCAACGCCTGTAAACGGGGTGATGAAGAAGAAATACTAATAGGGAGTCGCTCAGTAGACAAAGTCCCTTGGTACATCTGGTTCGATATCCTGTTAATGCTCTCCCTGAAAGAGCTGTTAATTTGTAGATGCGTTTGTAAAACCTGGCGCATCATAAATTCTCAAGTGGAGTTCGCTAAGAAGTACTTTGCGAAGCCAGGGGTCCATGCCCTCCTCATTCGACCGTTGCCTCTTATACATCCTTCAAGAACTCTTTATTTGGTTGAGCCATACAATTTCAAGCTTGATCATCCCATAAGGATTAAGTTGGACACCAGGTTTAAAATTCCATTCTGCAATTCCGATTTGGTGCTGAGGAGGACGGGAAGCCAATCTCAAGTAAGTACTAAACGAAGACGCCGCACCAAATCAAGCGCCCAAGACGAGAAATTCCGTGTTTCGAATTTGTGTCGTGGGTTATTTTGCCTATTTCATCCGTACAAGAAAGAAGAACTAGCTGTGTATAATCCTATGACAGGAGAGTATATAAATCTCCCAACTCCGAATACTGTTGATGAGGATCCGGAATGTCTTGTTGAATGTGCTTTGGGTTTCAGTTCTTAAGATAACCAATATAAGGTGATATGAATGTTTGAACGACAGGCTTACCAATGGACGAATGACCCCATTTCAGAGTCTAGAGTGTGGACAGGTGGCATGGCTGAAATACACACACTTGGCACGACTTCGTGGAGAGCGATTGGAAATGCACCTTACCCTTACTACAAGCTCGGGTCCCCAACATATCTAGATGGAGGAATTCATTGGCTATACTTCAATGACACTAGAGAACGTTACATAATATGCTTCAACTTTGTCAGCGAGAAATTTCTATCAATTCCTCCACCAGACTATGATGATCACAGTATTGGCCTGAGGTGGAGGCGAAACATCGTGCTAGGAGAGTTGAGAGGTTGTCTTTGTATGAGTTTCTTTTCCCTGCGTGGAATTTCTCTCTTGGTGATGAAAGATTACGGCGTTAAAGAATCTTGGACAAAGGAATTCTGTCTAACTCCGGAGCCTTACTTTAGGGAGTGGGACATCGATTCTTATGTACCAGTATGCATTTTGAGCAATGGATGTTTATTGTTGCTTCAGTCTTCGACCTGCAGTCTACTCTTCTTTGAGCCCAATGGAACGGATTTCAAGATCTTAAAGCTGTGCGGGTTGAAATCTGATTATGAAGTGAGTTCATATGTTCCTAGCTTTGTTTCTCTCAAGGATGCTGTCATTAGTGATGATCTGGAAGTATTTAATATCAATTCGAGGTATGGATTAAAGAGAAGCTTGCATGCAATATTTCTGAAAATAAACCATTTGACAAGTTCAGAGAATGGTGTTGACATAATGTTTTGATGCAGGTTTTCAGGGTTTAAATTGCGGGGGAAGACGAAAACTTTGTTCTTGGAAGAAAAGCTGCCGTTTCAATTTGTTTGAATAAGCCTGGGGATGAAAAACTAGGTCCAACTGCAACCATAAACAACTGCCTTTTATGTACTTGCAGAACTTGTTGTTCAACCATCACATATTTGCAATGATATTTTGTCATGTGAGGCATTACCCATTTGGATTTGGCATTACCCGTTCCTAGAGCGCACAGGCTATAAATCGAAAGCTCTTTTATGGCATGTTTTGATATGACTTTTAACTATATAAATTGAAGGATTTTAACCTGAGCCAAATAATTGCAAGTTTTCATTTTTTTCATTCGTTCTGCTCCCCTTTCCATTCCTTTTCAGCATAATTGATGTAGATTACTTGTTTGTAGATGTGTGTGCAAGGCTTTGCACAATCTAGTTTCTGACACAATTTGTTCATCTGCATTTTGTGAAATCAAATGTATCTTTCCTGATTCGACCTTCATCACGAAAGCTTATATTTTTTGAGAATCCTTGGTTAACCCACCTGCTTTCTTCGTCAATTATGAATCTATTGTCATCTTCAATTCTGAATCTATTTCAGAAAGTTGCAACGGTTATTGTATGTGGCTGTGTATGCCTTCCCCAAGAAGCTGCAGATCAAATTAGAGATTCATTTTGCACAAATTTGGATTATCTGTGAGCCCAATCGGGCGTTCGTTCGAAATAAAGGGTTTCATTAAACTGAATAAGGTAATTAGGATGTTCAATAAACTGTCTAGAAAATTTTGAGTAAATATCAGCTGTTTTTAACTAGGCATGAAGCAATCGACATTTGTTTGAACTTAATCTTCTGTGACTGTTACAATTTATTACTACAATTTTTACTACAAGAGTGTGCTCCAACTGCCCGGAGTACCAAGAGTTTGTCCTTTGGAAGAACATATCCTGAAACGGATTCTAGAGCAAGACTAGCTATGAAATTATACATTCAGCCATCTCTATTCGCATCAACTAGAAGAATCAAACGGTCCATCTTGGACCAGGTGGGCTGGGGCTTGCGTGCCTTCAATCTCTCTGTGACTCAAGAGTGAAGAGTCAAGTACTTAACCCCTGTGACAATGTCTCTTCTCTTACTTTATATGTCAATCCTGTTCTTCACAACAAGGCTGGTATTTGTCTTTATTAAGTCTATATGGTGAGGATTCAAAAGATAGAATCATATTCCTATGATGAATGGATGATGTTTCAATACTAGCCATTTGATTTGAAATTTATTAATGATTTTGAATTACCCGAGACTCTACGCACTCATCAAAATGACTTTTTTTGACTTTTGAATTCTCTTTTCACCGGTAATAATCCCAAAAGAGATCGGAGAATCCCTAGTATATATAGAAGGCTTAATTACTTAATGCATACCCCCAGTTTGCCGAAACTATCACATAGCAACCCCCAGTTCTAGAACTACCTGATTGCATCCCCAATTTGTAAAAAACATGTCAATGTCAAACTGGGAACAAAATTTAATCATCAAATTCAAAACCGAAGAATGTATTTCATAAAGTACACCTCGTCTATGAAACAAACTCATCACATTGTGTGAAATAATGTCCTCTGGGTATGTTAATTTGGCAATGAAATATCATTCCCAGTTTGACATTGAAGTATTTTCTGCAGATGGGGGTGCAATTAGCTAGTTCTAGAACTTGGGGTTGCAATTTGAGAGTTTCAATAAACAGGGGGTATGCATTAAGTAAATAAGCCTATATAGAAATGTAAATCGCACTCACATAGCTTTGAGGAGTCGGAAATTTAATCCTGTATAGTTACAACTTACAAGAGTTTAAAGTAGAATTTTACAAAATAAAAGGGTATCGGGCGTCTTTTCCCCTAAACATAGGGTGGAAAGTGACTTTAACCTAAAATAGAATTGAACACGTACAAGTACCCAAAATTCAACTAATCATCTACAATAGTGTCACTACTAGAAAAATAGTCAATTGCAGCGGTATCTAATAAAGTGGTTCAGCAAAGCCCAGTTACAAACACAGCTTCACAACAAAATCACTGTTTCCACTCTTCGGCAAATTTTTCTTAACATGAATTCATCGGCATGAGAAACAGAATTTGAAGTCCTGCTTATTCTCTCTACAAGCTCTCAATTTTACCATCCATCAACCAATTTACGCAAGGCCACATCATCATCGCAAGGTCGCCGCATTGATCAACCAGTTTACACATTTTTATTTATGAAATTAAGAAGAAAACAAATCATCTTGCCACCTAATTTGGAGGCGAACATTTTTGAGGGCCTCAAGTTTGATCCTCAAATTAGGCCACCAAAAATCGGGAGATGGTCCTGCACAAGGTTAATGGCCTTTGGGTGCTCTACATATACACATTGGAATTAGGACAAACTTTTTTGAATTGCACCAACAGTGGCTAGGGTTTATCAACTAATTACATCGGGTATGTTATTTGGTTGTCCCTTACTTCATATTCAAAGCCACACCGCAATTCCTTCATGTGAAAACGGTTATTAGAACATAGGCAAGTAGGACTAAATATGATCTTTTTATGCACGTTGCCTAAGTTCACTAACACGAGTAGTTTACAATGCTCAGAAAAAGGATATATATGACCTACTACAAGTTCACATCCAATCCGTTCACAAGATTCATACAAATGTAAAATCAATTAATCTGCCATTACACATAGTACATTGTTAAAATTCATCCCCAACATGTTGAAATAACAGCTCCACATTGAACAAAACGCTGGGGAAGTGAATCCCAACACATGGATATTCTAAAAATAAACAAACTAGGTACTGAGCACAAAATGTCAGCCGATCAAGTTCCCAGAAGCACGGATTTTTCTTTATGAGCTCTCACAGTCATCATCACCATCACTATAAGTGTACGAGGAGGGGTTTAAATCTGAGTCCCAATTAGCGCCTGCTTCTTCCAAGTAGAGAGTTTTGGTCTCCCCCAGCAATTTTAGTCCTGCACACCAGCACCAACTCTTTTATTTCAACAAACATTCCAACAATAGATGAGCGAGAGAGATGAATATTTCATTATACTTTTAAAGACTTACCTTGAGTTAATATTGATCACTCCCGATTCCTCTCCTCCTGCTAGAACATCCTTGAGTGAAAAAAAAAAGCTAGGAACATAAGGAATAGCTTCATATTTAGATTTCACACCACAAAGCTTGAGATACTTAAAACCACTTCCTGCCGCGTTATAAGACAGTAGAGCACTGCCTCTGCGATGAAACAACAGTAGACCTCCATTGTTCAAGACAGTTATGGGTTGATATAAACCCCAAAGGTATCTCCCCTCATCAGATGTGCCAGTAACACGGTACTTCTTTGTCCAAGAAATCTGAACACCATAATCTTCCATCACCCACACATCAACTTCTCCATCATCAAAATAACTCATACAGAGGCAACCTCTTAATTTGCCAAGTGAGATATCCTTATAACTTATGAAGTGAGATATGTCCCACTTTCGGGGTGGTGGAATAGGATGAAACTTCTCACTAACAAAGTCGAAGGAAATGATATGATCCAATGTTGTCTCATGTGGAGGATACAGCCGATGGAGAGCACCATTAAGGTACGTCGGAAATCCCAGCTTGTCATAAGTTTAAGGCGCATAACCAACCCTTCTCCACAAACTTGTGCCAAGTGTGTGTATCTCTGCCACTCGACAGTTGTATATGTCCTTCCTCGTAATAGGGTCTTGAACAAATTGACGATCTTGATCGTCCAGACTAAACATTCGAATCACCTTGCATTGGTTAGTTTGTGGACAGAAACCCAAAGCACAATCGACCGGTTGCTTATACTCATTTTTATCTTCTGTGGGAACCGGAAGGTTGATGTATTCTCCTGTGATCGGGTTACACACAGCAACAGGATCATTCTTAATGGGCTCAGATAGGCAAAGCAAACCATTGCAAGAATTCACAATATTGTATTTGTGATCTTTGGCCCTCAACTTGGTACAGCGCTTGCGTTTAGATCCGCTTTTGGATTCGATCTTGGCATTTGCTTCGCGTTCAGCGTCGAGCGCCAAATCAGGATTCCTCAAAGGAATCTTTAACTTGGTGTCCAGCTTCCTCTTGCGATGGACTTCACATGAAAGGCAATTTATGTGGCAGTTGCAATCCGTATCATTGGATTTAAAACTGGATCTGTAAATATAAATAGGAGGCTGAACCAAGTAAAGGGTTCTTGACACGTGTATGGGGGACAATGACCGGATCAGGGGATAGACCTCTCCTTTCGCGAAATGGAGCTTAGCAAATTCCGGGTCAGAAATAAGATCGTGCCATGTTTTGCACACGCATCTACAGACGAGTAGTATATTCACCGAGAGTCCTAGAAGGCTATCACCAGATATAGACCTGGGGAGTTCTGTTATCGAACGTGCAGAGTTGGTATTTTGATGTTCTTCTTCAGATTCACCCAATTGATTCCCCCGCTTTCCGGTTGAAGAAACCCTAGTTTTTCTCCCCCCCCCCCCCCCCCCCCCTTTCATGATTTTGTTTCTTGCTTTCTGTTAGCCTGCAACGATTAACATGGATTAGGCAGAGAATTGACAAGAAAATTAAGAGAATGGTCTCATAGAAACTGTACACGTTTCTTTAGAGTTCTCAAATCAAGAAGAACAAAAAGGGTTTGATTCCGACCTATAGAAACATGGATTAGGCATACAATTAACAAGATGTGTGTAAGAAAATACATAGAAAGAAATCGTAGAAGTCTCTCCAATGAAGTTCTCAAATCAAGCAAAAATTGAAGAAATTCATTTTGATGTATAATGAAATGAAACAGAGAAATTCATTATGATGTGTTAATGTGAACCATCACAATAAGAATTGAAACAAAGAGAGATACTCACCAGAACCCCGATTCAGCAAGCTTTTGAACAAACCACAAGAGAGATGAAAGAGACGAGTGCCTTTCTGTTGGTTAAATAAACAATATATATATATATATATATATATCATATATATATACACACACACACACATTGATGAATTGATTAAATAAACAACTTGCTTTTTGGCGGGAGTGAGACTGCAAGACACCCTTCATTTGGCCGGAAAATGAAGTTGATTATGACCAAAGACTCCAAGTGAACCGAAGACCTACAGCACCTTGTAAGGGCCCATGGACCAGCACTTCATGTACTTCCCCAAAACAATTTTCAACTTCCAAGTCCAATTCCAACAACACTTGGGGTTTATTTCAGTATTTACTAAATTAATTAGAAAATGCGTTATGCATGCCATTTAAGTAAGAATTTTACAAATTGGTGCTAGCTCATTAATATAGCGTTTGAAGTCCCTGTATAGAGTCCCGAGTTCAAACCCGGTTATATGAAGTAATTCTCAAAAAAAAAAATCAGAAAAATGAAAGAACCAAGGGTTCTTGAAGGAAATCACAGAGAAAATGAAGAGGAACGAAAGAGAGGCAATGTATTATTTACAGTGAACCAAGCTAACCCTAATCCGGAGAAAAGGGGATAAATATACAAGAGAACCAACAGGTGGATTACAACGTCCATATCATACGGTGAGGATAATGAATAGGGTTTCATACTAAAATAGGAAAAAGTTAGTAATTGGAATCCGTGAACAAAAGAAGTCGCGCCGGAATTGTGATCAGGGGATATATACACGTGTATGAGTGATGCAAAGCTGGAACTGTACCAGATGCTTTCCTTCTTCCAATCGAAACTTGACCTGTCCCTTGGTGAATCACACAAGAATAGCTTTGTATTAGCAATGACCAACTCATTGATATGATTTGTGCCAACTTGAAAGTATTAGCAATGACCAAATATTGAAAAATCATTGATATCAGTACGACAGTTCAGCAAAAACGGTATGCTTAGGTTTCTCAGATGACAAAGACATCATTCAAAGAACACGAGCCAAAAAAAAAAAAACTCTACAAATGACTCCAACAAGGTACCCCTACGACATCTCTAGATTTTTAGGTATATCTTAAGATGCCAGAAAGCATAAGAGAAAAGATTGACTTCTCTAAATTTCGCAGGTTCTCAAACACTGGAGTATATAATTCAAACACCGTTCATTGTTCACACAATAGCATCAACGTCATCATCAGCAACACTAGCCGCATCTGAAGCATCAACTTCATCATCAGCAACATTAACCGGCATCGATGATTTGCCCGTGGCATCGGGGTTGGGGACGACGCAATGTGAGATGGCTTGACGTGTAAACAACTATCAGAACTTGGGCAAATATGGCTAAAAATTATTTCTGTATATGCCTGTCAAACTCAATAAGATTGCCTCATGGCATGCTGCACCACAACCATTTTTTAGCCATGACAGAACCAAACATGCTCGTTCAAAATACGGGTAATTTACATTGCTCAGAAGAACGATATAGTTGACCTACTAAAACATTACTTCCAATCCTTTTACAGGATTCGTATGCATGTATAAAGGGTCAAAATCCATCCCCAACATCTTAAAAGTTGAAATAAAAGCTCCACATTGAACAAAACACATTAAGGAGCTCTTGCATTTAAAGCTGGAGAAGTGAAAAAAAAAAAAGAACAAGTCCTAATCAGTGTCCCTTTCAGTGTAAGTCTGAGTCCCAATCAGCATCTGCTTCTTCCAAGTACCGAGTTTTGGTCTCCCCCAGCAATTTTAGTCCTGCACACCTGCACATATTCTTATCAACAAACATTCCAACAAATATACGAACTCGAAAAGCAAATGAGTTGCAATGTTTCATGTTTAATCATCATAGTTTTGGTATACTTCATAGGAATCAAATCTAATGAATTCGCCAAAATAAAGGGTACCCCTGATTCCCTGAACATTAACACTTCATGTCCTTGAAGTGCTAATGTTAGCTACCAAAGTATACAACAAGATTCATAATTGGAATGTTCTGAAGACTTACCTCGAGTTAATATTGATCACTTCCGATTCCTCTCCAGCCAGAAGAACATCCTTGAGCGAAACAAAGCTAGGAACATAAGGAATAGCTTCATATTTAGATTTCGCACCCCGGCACTTGAGATATTTAAAATCACTTCCTTCCACGTTATAAGACAGTAAAGCACTTCCCCTGTGATGAAACAACAGTAGGCCTCCATTGTTCAAGACACTTATGGGTTGATATAAACCCCAAAGCAACCTCCCTTCATCAGTTTTCCCAGTAAGACAGTACTTCTTCGTCCAAGAACTCTGAACACCGTAATCTTCCATCACCCACACATCAACTTCTCCATCATAAAAATAACTCACACAGAGGCAACCTCGTAATACACCAAGTGAGATATCCATATTACTCACCAAGTGAGACATGTCAACCTTTTGGGGCGGGGGAATAGGATGAAATTTCTCATTGACGAAGTCGAAGGAGGTGATGTAATCCAATGTTTTATCATATGGAGGATACAGCCAACGGACAACACCATTAAGGTACGTTGGAAATCCCAGCTTGTCATAAGATGATTTAGGGGCGTAACCAATCCTTCTCCATGAACTTGTGCCAAGTGTATGTATCTCTGCCACTCTGCGGCTGTATATATCTGTCCTTGAAATAGGGTCTTGAAACCATTGAAGATTGGTATGGCTAAACATTCGAATCACCTTGTACTGATTAGCTTGTGGACTGAAACCCAAAGCACAATCAACCCAAGGCTTGTAATCCTCTGTATCTTTCGTGGGTATCGGAAGGTTTATGTACTCTCCTGTGATAGGGTTACACACAGCAACAGGATCATTCTTCGACGGTTCAGAAAGGCAAAGAAAACCATTGCAAGAATTTGCCACGTTGTATCTGTGATCTTTGGCCCTCAACTTGGTACAACGCTTGCGTTTAAATCCGCTTTTGGATTGGTTCTTCGAATTTGCTTTGCTCGTGGCGTCGAGAGCCAGATCAGGATTCCGCAAAGGAATTTTTAACTTGGTGTCCAGCTTCCTCTGGCATTTTCTACAAAAAAAAGTCTCATTTACATGGCGGCTGCAATCCAGATTACTGGAGCTGTAAACAGGTGGCTCAACCAAGTAAAGGGTTCTTGACACGTGTGCGGTGGACAAGGACCGGATCAGGGGATAGACTTCTCCTTTTGAGAGATGTAGCTTGGCAAATTCTGGGTCGGAAATTAGATTGCTCCATGTTTTGCACACGCATCTACAGACAAGTAGTCTATTTGGTGAGAGTCTTAGAAGGATATCAACAGATATACAATTGGGGAGTTCTGTTATGGAACGTGCAGAGTTAGTATTTTGATGTTCTTCTTCAGATTCATCCAACTCTTTCCCACGCTTACTGATGCAAGAAACCATAGCTTTTCTCCCACTTTCCATGATATTTTTTCGTTCTTTCTGTTATTCTACAATGATTAACATGGGTTAGGCACAATTGACAAGATATTCAGAGAATAGTATGATAGAAACTATACAAATTCCTTTGGAAGTAATACAGAAAATAAGTTCTAAAAAGCTATTGTTTTTATTAGATTGGAACCATTAGGTATATGATTTGAACCATTCTTGTTTTTATGTACAATTATTAGAACAAGTCCTCTGTATAGAAAATTGATACCCAAAACAAGGACATTTACAGGTTTTCTTTCATCAACAAGACCTTGTTTTGATCAGTATAAAACCCTCCTATATAGACTTGTAGAAATCCTCAATGTAGCAACAATCACCGATTTTAAAACCCTAACTTAATAAAGTTAAATCAATTATCACAAGCTAGTAATCTATAACAGACAAAAAATAATGAACTCACAATTAGGTTTAGATAAAGTTGTAGAGAAATTCTGAAGTGAACTTATGGAGAGTTGGACCGCCGATGACCGGTGGTGATTTTTCCTCCGCCTAGTCCGCTGTCATCGTCTTCTCTAAATTGACGGATAAAGAATAATAACAATCTAAGAATTGGAAAATAATATATAGTGGGAAAAAGACATGAACACCCCTCTAGTTTGATAAAAAAATACTTTGACCCCTTCTAGTTTGGAAAACCGAACTTGAAGTTACACCCTTTTGGGCTCAGTGTTCTCCGTATTACTTATTGACACTGTTACCCCCCATATCATGCATAAAGTCTATTAATATTAGGTAACCCCATATTTTGCATAATATAAGAACAAATTTGTTCCAAAAACTATTTTTAGTGACAGAATCCAACTTCAGATTAGCGACACCACAATAAGGGGTGTAATTTTCCTAAACTTCGGCACACTGAGGGGTGAAAGTGTCCTTTTTCCAAACTGGAAGGTGTGAATGGGAGCTTCAATCAAACTATATACATTGGTTTGTTGTCATATTAAAAAACAAATGAGGCATTTGTGTAATTTAGGAAATGCAAACTAACTTTTTCCGGACACATTTTAAATGAAGGTGGGGCCTTTTGTAATTTTACCAAGGACACAGCTGAAAATATTGTTCAGAATTGGGTATACTAGTGTAGCGTTTTACATTGGGTGGGGCACTGCCTTACCAGGCCATATAGCACAAGCATCTCAACTAGGGGTGCCATGTAGGGGCACGGGGGCACGTGCCCCCCCCCCAACCAAATATTCTGAAAACACTAGATAATTTTTAATCAGTTAAAAAAATGAATTGTGCTTATGAAAAATACAAAAGTTTGGAGGTATGGTTATTAAAATTGATCTCGAGAAGGCTTATGACAGAATCTCTTGGGATTTCATCAAAGATACCCTTTTTTGCTTCAATTTTCCTCCTAGGTATTGATCTCATCATGCTTTGTGTTACTTCTGTTAAAACTGCTATTTTGTGGAATGGTCAACCCCTAGAGGAATTTCAAACCTCTAGAGGACTGAGACAAGGAGATCCCCTATCTTCCTATCTCTTTGTCCTTTGTATGGAAAGACTTTCACATATGATTGAAGAACAAAGTAGATGCAATAAATGGAGAGGTATTAAAGCCTCTAATAATGGTCATGCATTTACCCACATTTTTTATGCAGATGATCTGATGTTGTTTGGCAGATGTGACACAATTACCTGCAAAACTATGAGGAATGTTCTTAATGACTTTGAAATCCTTTCTGGCCTCAAAATCAACTTGCAAAAGTCCAAAATTTTCTTTAGTGCCAATACCCCTGCTTTTTACAAAATGAATGTTAAGAATGTGATGGTATTGAGGAAACCAATAATCTTGGAAGATATCTGGGGATCAATCTCATTGATGATAAATTTGACAAGCAAAGTGCTAGTGAGATTATTACCAAAATGCAGAACAAATTAGCTAGTTGGATGAGCAAGAACTTATCCTTTGCTGGGAGAGTGGTATTAGCAAAATCTGTGCTGGCTACTCTTCCTTATTATACCATGCAGGTTCTTCCTCTCCCCATTAGCATTTGCAACAAAATTGATAAAATATGCAGAGATTTTATTTGGGGAGACACAAATGAGAAAAAGAAAACTCATCTTGTCAATTGGGATACTGTTTGTATTCCAAAAGAGAGAGGTGGTCATGGTGTTAAAAAATCTAGAATTATGAACATTGCTCTCCTCTCTAAACTTGGATGGGGAGTGATGTTTGATAACAAGTCTCTTTGGTGTGATGTTATCAGAAAGAAATATGTGAAAAATGATATCTTTTGCAACATGAATAAGAAGGGTGCTGGATCTGCTATTTGGAGAGGCATTTGGCAAACTAAGAACTTTGTTGCCAAAAATATTGCTTGGATTGTCGGAAATGGCAATGACATTTCCCTTTGAACTGACTGGTGTTGTGGGGAAGAGCCAATTGGCAAAACCCTTAACATCCATGATAACCACACCAAAGTGGCTAGCATCATTGTTGATGGGAGATGGAATATTGAGCTGTGCGATATTCCCTTACCTACTACTATCTACAATAATATCACAGCCACTCATATCTCTAGTGTCCAATGTGATGACACCCCCTTTTGGAAAGGCACTAACCAAAGTGATTTTTCTGTTTCTGCTGCTTATGCTAGTATTGACCAAGTGAACATTGACATATTTGGTTCCAATAGTAGTATCTGGATCAAAATTTGGAAGCTCAAAGTTCCAAATAAACTCAGTGCTTTTATCTGGCTTCTTACCCATCAGAAACTCATGACAAATGAGAATAGATGGAAAAGAGGAATGACTGTCAACAACATGTGCAATTTTTGCAATAACTTTGTTGAATCCCATGAGCATTTGTTTAGATACTGCAAGGAGAATATGCAAATTTGGAAACATATTTGGAGTGATGATTGGATATCTAAGAATAGAAACAAGAGTTTCACTGATTGGATTGCTTGGAATCTTAGACCAAATATCCACCATGACAGTTTTAACCAAAGTGTTTTATTTGTTAATACTTTGTGGGGGATATGGCTCAGAAGAAATAATTGGGTTTTTAATGGTCAGTTGGATAACACTACTGAATGTGTCCAAAAAGTAAAAAGATTTTCTTGGCTCATTCAGGGAGCTTTCTCTAACCCTTTGTCTATGTCTGATTTTCATCTTCTTAATCTTAATTCTACTTGGTGTGTTCCTTCTGTAGGGCATCTGAAACTCAATGTGGATGGTTGCATGAGGCTGGACACAGGTAAAGCTGGGATGGGAGGGGTCTTTAGAGATAGCCATGGTGACTGGAAGCTGGGTTTTTACGGCCTCATCGGCAAATGTTCAAGCCTTGAAGCTGATATATGGAGCATTTACAGAGGAATCACTGTGGCTTTCCACAGAAATTTGCAGAATTTTCACATTGAAAGTGATTGTTTCAATGCTGTTAAAATTTTCAACAATGTGAAGGAAGGCCCCGCCTCTATGCACAGCCAGATTCGTGATGGCATATATCTGCTGAACAGACTAAATGGTACTATCACCAACATCACAAGAGACTCTAATGAAGTTGCTAACTGCCTGGCAAACCTTGGAGTTGAACAAAATGAAGATCTGAAGATTCTACTGGAGGTCCCCGAGGCTGCTAAGAGCTTGATCGTTACTGACAAGCTTGGAATTGGAATGTTTATTTAGTTTGCTTCCTTTTGGTTAGTTTGTTGTTTGTTGAATTGTTTTGTTGTTTTGGACTGGTAATGTTTGTTCAGTTTCCGAAGTATCAAAAAAAAATACAAAAGTGCCCCCCCCCGCCCTCTTCACGAAACTGTGTCCAACGCAATTCGTAAATCGCTTGGCTTAAAATTACAATGGTAGGTTCGACTCCCCTTATGGTAGTTTCAAACTTTTTTCCACAAAAAATAAAAAACAAAAAAATTAAAACATACCCAATGAGATTAGAACCCGGGTGGCCGAAGGCAATAAGGAAGTGTCTTACCAACTCAGCTAGAAGACTTACAATGTCTTTGTATATATTTAATGTCCATTTATCTTTAAATAAGAGCCGAATTGTGCCCCCCCCCCCATCCTCGAAGAAATCTTGGCTCCGCCACTGATCTCAACATTACTACATATGAATATGAAGCAAGTCATCAAATCCTCAAAAGATAGCAAAGAACTACCTAGTGCACTTTTAATCCTCTCAACAGTCAACTCGATCAGAGTAATGGAAGTTGCCGCTTAATGAAGAGCTAGCCTGTAGCATTAGAATTAGCAAACGTCTTGTAGTCGCCGGAAACTTTATAATCTTGTCTCCGTTCTCGTCGCGTGTATAACCCGGATCGTAACATGGCTCTAATACCACTTGTTGTGATTTGACACGTCGAAATATCGCGTAACGGAAAATCAAACATGATCACTTAACGAACACGCGATATGAAGAACAAGAAAATAAAGAACACAAGATTTAACGTGCTTCAGCAAGTTGCCTATATACAAGGGGCAAGAAAGAATTTTCACTAGTACGGAAAACCGTACACCCACAATTCTCTCTACAAATCTCTCAACTCTCCCACACACTAAACATGTGTGCCACTCATGAGTTAAACTTATGAAAAAAACAATAGTTAGCACCTCTCTTTATACTAAACTAGATGAGGTGGAATAGCCCACCAAACCCAAGATATCACCTCATCAGAGATAACCTCCTCAGAAGAGAAATTAGACGCGTCCGGGTACACCGATTTGTCTTGCGAAGGCCGAGCGGGAGGTAGGCCAAGGTAGTTGCAAAGGCCGGGACGATCTGGCGATATGAGACTGGCATATCTAAACAATCTATATAATAATATCCATCTGAATGAAAACTTCGACGAGATTTGTCCCGGACCACGTGATTTATGGAGAGAATTAATCATAGAAATTCAAAAAATTATTGTGATAAGTTAACTTGCGGAATAAAACTTACGACAGACTATCCGGATAGGCATGTCGCGATTCCTGAAACTTTGACCAGCTTCTACCAGTAATGTGTTCTGAAAATGACAGCGGAACCTATGCCATTGGATCCGGCTCGTCGAGATACACGATTTTCATATATAGCTCGCCTTCATCCAACATCTGTAGCTCCGGTTAAGCTCCAAAAATCGAATTCAGATCCTGTTGAAAACTCATTGCGGACGAGAAACTTTGACCAGCGGGTATCTAGAGTTCTACAACTTCGATCGATGCGTCGTTTCGTCTTATCGCTTCTTTTTCCGAGATCTACAAATTTCGTGTTTTACCAAAAACGATCTAAGATCGTGATCAATCCCAAAAACCCTAAAAACTGAATCTCCTATGTCCGTAAGTCTTCCGACGTATAATCCAAACTCCGATCCAAGTTTGCAGTGATTTGAACCTGAAAAGCTCATGAACGCACAACTATGATTTTCTCTCTTCTGTGGAAAACATGTATGCACAATTATACTTACTTATGATTATGATGGACTATTTATAGAGACTTATTAATAACCATATTATTAGGAATACCTATAATTACACACGAGTCTCTTGTAGGAAAACTTTGCATAGCAAGTCCCTCCCTACAAACTTTAGTGTTACTTGCAAATTAGTCCTAATTATATGGTTTATAGTATAGCTTTTAAAACCAGACCGGACCGGCCGGTCCGACCGGTTGGACCGGAGAACCGACCGGTTCGGTCCGATCGTTAGACCGTAAATGCAGAAACCGGTCAAAACCGGTCAAGAAACGGCCGATTTTGTGGTCCTTCCGGTGAACTGGTCGGTCCAAAACCGGCCGGGTTTTGGGTACTCCGCTTCTGGGTCGACTACGGGAATCGAGAGAGGAAGCTTGTAGTTGGAGACGGTGATAGAGGCGTTGGGTCCGATTCTTCCGCCGCCTTCGAGCTTCCCCGAATTCGGATTAGATCTGTGGCGGCTCTTGATGTTGATTCCGACGTGATTGTGACGTCCCCGAACTTAAAGTCCCTGACAGTGTCTATCTCGACGGTGTCTAGGTTGTTGGACGCGTTGCAGAAGCGGGGGGTTGGATGTAAAGAGAGAGGTCGAAAAGGTTGGAGAGTACGTGTAGAGATAATGACGGACGAAGCGAGAAATGGGGGAGAAAGAGATAAAGAAGGGGAACAGTTACAAAAAGATAAGTATTACTCCTGAACAACCGTGTGGACACTTTTGACTTGTTGAAAATTTCTTCAACAATCGTGTGGAGTAATTAATTGAAGGCAGGAAAGAAAGTTTGAATAAATAAATGAAACTCAATCACATAATGAGCTATCATCTTTTACATATTTTTAAAATAGTAATGGTATATTTTGAATAAATAAATTTATCAAATTAATATAATTATTTTTATTATTAAATTAATTTATGGTTGAACCGGTTGGACCACCGGTTCGACCGGTTGATCCACAAATCATGGTCGCCGGTTCGATGACCGGTCCGGTTCTGAAAACTATGGTTTATGGTAATACGCATCAACGATAAAATACCAAACATAATCTCAATTTACATTCCACAAACTTGAGACTCAAAAACACTTGTGAATCACATGATCACACTTATGTTGGGCTACGTCGGGGACCTCTAGAGAAATAAATGAATCGGCTCCCAATAATATATTTGAACTCATAATTCAACCTGAATAAAATTCAAAAATAATTATTAATTATAGTTTACTCATCCATAAAACTATAATTGCACTCCGACATTTATTCTCATCATTATGTATGAGATTAAGTTATTAAAACTAGATAAATCGCCACGTTAAGGTTACATATACCCCTTAATACTGATATACACTTACTGACAATTTCGATCTCATTAACATCTTATGTATTCCCCGATCTAAACTGCTCAACCCTTATCTGCAACGTCTGGTTTCAATAACCAGCTGGCCAGACTTGACATAACGAAACCTAGTGAGCTCCCAGGAGGGTACATCATTCTCATACAAGAAGTGGATTCCGTGATTCGGTTAGCTTTCACCAAATCCTAATCATTACCCAATATACCAGAATTACTGACTCGCATTTGAATCTCTCTCAACATATCAAAATAATGATTAATCAAGATTTGTGTTCTCTTAAACAATCATATATTAAGAGTTTCTAATATTACCAATAACACTAAACCATTATATCATCTCACTTTGGTCAGTCCGAGATAATTAAATTTCATATGGCGGTCATGTTCAACATACACAAAGTATGATAGTGTAACAAGATGAAACTATACTGTTACCTTGACCGAGACGTGTCACTATAATATTACACTATAGTCGTTCGATGTTTTGTCCAAAATCATCTAGAATGTGAATCTTACTTATATTCCATAAATAACTGACAATTAATCGCGTGCATGCCCAAACTCGTCTGCATGTCCAATTGTCTTAGATATGAAACATTGGACTTAATAATGCATATTTATTTGTCACATAATAAATAGTATTATCATACTCACGTGTATGCTAAATTAAAACGTAAATATTCATTTTATTAAGAATATTAATTCAACCATACAATATGGCTTTCTCAATACAATTCTCAACACCATCTCGTCTTATGTGGCACGCTCTGGTGTGCTTGCATGACATGTCATGTCTGTGGCACACCCATGTGCCTAATCATTCATTCCCTACTGTACCCCCCGTCCCTCAAGTTCAAGGTATATGGAATATGACTAGAGTTCGAAAAGAGAGAAAGAGAGTCGGGGAAAATCAAAAGTCGAGCCAAGAAATGAGTCAGGGCATTGTCCACATTTAAGAATGGACTTCACATGATATGGGTGATTGTGGATAGATTAACTAAGACAATGCGGTTCATTCGGATGACAAATACACAGAACATTGAACAACGAGCGGAGGCTTATGTCAAGAATATAGTGAGGTATCACGGGGTTCCTAGAACAATCTTTTCTGACAGAGATCTTAACTTTCTATCTCATTTTTAAAAAGCTTTACAACAAGCAATGGGAACTGAATTGAGTTTTAGTAAGACCTTCCACTATGCCATAGATAGGTGAACAGAGAGGACGATACGGAATTTAGAATATATGTTAAGGGCGTGCGATATGGAGTTCCAAAGATCATTGGTTGACATATTTCCATTGATAGAATTCACGTATAATAATAGCTACCATGCTAGTATTGGTATGGCACCTTACAAATCTTCGTATCGGATGAAATGTAGAACACCATTGTGCTGGAGTGATATTAGTGAAACCGTGGTGACAGGACTACAACTACAAAGACAAATAAAGTGAGACTTATCTAACATAAAATGAAAGCAGCACAAGACATGCAAAATCTTATGCGGATCAAAAGAGCAGACTAGTAGAATTTCAGGTTGGTAAAAAATTTATTCCTAAAAGTCTCGTCTACAAAGGACTAACAAGATTTAATCATATTAGGAAGTTGAGCCCAAATTCAAAGATATTTTGGAAAGAATTTGAGAAATTTCTTATCGTTTGAACTTAGCATCTAATTGGGGGTGCAGTGCACAATATTTTGTACGTTTCACAAGAGAGTATGTGCCAGATCAATCTCATATACTGAACCCCTAACCAATAGATTAATATCATTCATTGAGTTACAAGGAACATCCTATTAAAATTCTTGATTCAAAGACGAGAAACATGTGTACCGAGAGTGTTAAAGTTGTGAAAATCTTACAAAGTAATCATCTCACGGAACAAGCAACATGGGAAGTGCAGGATAACATGAGAAAGAAATAACCTTACCTTTTTAATGAGGTACTATGAGTTCCGGGGGAAGTCACTCATCTAAGGTGAGAGGATGTAACCATTCGTTTTTCTTACTACATTTACTTTATTTTTCCTTATAGCACGTTGAGTAACATCCATTTTTTTAAAATAAGGTATGTACTTTATTTAATAGGAGGCTTTATTAGAAGCCCAAGCGTTGTACAAGCATCGAGGCCTAAGAGATTGCTCAAAACGAGATTACATCACATTCTAAACCCAATTTCGATAAAGAATGGCCAGGCCATTTCAGCCTTTTTTAAACCCTCTAGTACATAAGCTGTTGGAGCTTCTCGAGAACACCATTTGGTAGACAAGCTTTCTCTGAGATGTATGCAACTCCTACAGATGTATTCCATTTCCTCAAAGTCACCCCTAAAAGTTTCATTTATTGACTAAAATATATAGAAGGGCTTCTAGCCGAATCACATCGTTTCCATCAGCATCTACTCGGCCGCCCTTTCTTTTTGAAGACTGCAACTCGTACATCTATTTCTTTACCAATTTAAACTCAATTTTATATAAGGGAACTCCGCAAATATCTCAATAAGTACAAATTATACAAATTGTTTTATTTTTCTAGGATTCAATTCTTGCCATGATATTCACTTGTAGCATGCCATATTTCAGCGGATTGACTTAATTTTTCTACCACGCGTGTATGTTACCATATATATCATAAATAAAGTCTAAATATAGGCCATTGATCTCGATAGGTCGACTAGCTATGGAATTTAAAGAACGTGTTATACATGTCAGCTTGACCTCTCATATGCGGTTACAATTCACTACAACTCCGGTGGGTACGTTACCCTTAACCATGAAGGGAGGTATTGGAAACATCCAATTGCTTGATGAGTCAGTGATGTTGAATGGCTAAAGTTAAGACAATTCTAATGGTTTGATGTTTGACCACAAGGCTAAAGATTTCTGAATAGTCTAAACTTCTTTTTGATAAATTTTTTTTGACTATAAGTCTAGTTTTGTATCTAGAGATAGAGCCCTCTGCATTTTTCTTAATTGTAAACACCTGCTTGCATCCTATAGCTGATCTGCCACGAGATAGAGATACTCAAATCCAAGTTGTTCTTGAATGCCCGTGTAAATGAGACTTTTTTTTTTTTTTTTTTTGCTCTAAGAACAAATGATGTGGATTTGCTCTAACCATGTAAATAGTGAAGTCAAAGCCCTTGAGAAAGTACACCACATGTCCTTGATCAGATATATCCCTGAAATCATTGTTTAACCGGAGAAAGTCTTCTTTTCTGCAACAGTTGCAAAAATACTTTTGTACGACTGTTTCTTTCTTTTTTTTTTTAGTTTCAAAACAACAACTTTTTTTTTTTTTCCCAAAACACGTCCAATAGGAACAGACCTTCCTTTAATGAATGAATAAATTAACAACTACTAGTCATTAGTGGGTGCTATAGTAAATTAGCACTGAAAGATGATAGTATCTCCAAACATATTTCTGTTTCAAATCAGAATTTTCAGCGCCCTCCAAACAGTTATTGTTTTTGAAAAGAAATTAACAAACAAAACTTCAGAGCATTGTTCATAATTTAAAACTAATCAAACTCCGCAAACCGAAAATCTCTTCTCAATCAAATACACATGAGTTCTGAAACATCCCAAGTTTAAAACAAAGGTGAAAATTAGAGAGTCCTTGCGTTGATGACGATGAACTTGGTCTACGTTCTTTTTCGATGAACTAAAGTCAATACCCAAACCTCACTGCACGGTTCATTTAAGGTGCGATCTTGACTTCTTCATTTTTGGGTATCCCATAGTCCATTCGTTGTCTTCGCTAAGATCCACACAACATTCACTGCACGAAGACACTAAAATGGGCAATGTACAGTCATCAAATCCTCAGAACATAGCAAATTAAGAAAGCAAAGAACCAGGTAGTTGGCTGCTTACCCTTTTAGACCCTCTAGGCATGCTCAAAGCATATTCTCGCCACCCAGTGCACTTTTAATCCTCTCAAACGGTCAAAATGATCAAAATATTAACAGTTGCCACTGAATGAAGAGGCAAAGATGCAGTAGGATTCGAATCCACCAAGATCTGAAATGCTACAGTAAGTAGCGATCCACTTTGACTAATTAGACCATCCGGAAGAATTGCGAAACCAGAGGGCAGAAAAGACACATTATCTGAATCGTCACCTCTTAACCATATTCAATAAATTGGGGTTGACTGGAGCATATATGACATACGAGCATGTAGAGTCTGTGCAACTTTCTTGCAGAATCATCATGCTTCTCTCGTTTGAGTTTAGGCTCTACACACAGTATCACGTATGTTGATGTGTTAGACAATTTGTATATGTATGCAAGTAACATAAACCTGGGATCCTGATAATATTACTTACATGTACTCGCAGTAGGGACACTGAGTTCTCAGGGTCATGGCTGTTAGCCATAATGCGACCTATTTGTTGCACTGGTCCGCCCATTGATAGGATATCCCACTGTAATATAGACGAAGGGTGATTAGTGTTAATGTGCTAATAGTCTCTAGTGTTTGCTATAGCTCTAATTTGGCTCAAGTAATTGGAATATTCGCATCTGGTTGATGTGATCAAGAAATAGGTTAAGGCAAATCGACCAACTCCAGCAGTTGACTCCCCCACCCCCACCTAGCCCATAAATTTTTACCATAATTGGTCTTAATGTCATGACAAATCCATGCAAATATCTATTTGGAATAAAAAAATAAAAAATAAAAAATCTGCACAAATTGACTACCTGTGGAATGAAGGTGTCAAGGGCCCCGGCCCGGCCCGTACAAAAAATGAGCCAAGCCTGGTCAGGACCGACCCCCACCAACACGCGAACCAGCCCAGCCCCTAATCCCCACCCCGGCCCCTAATCATGTGGGGTTCGACTTGGCCCCCCTCCAACCCGCCCCGCCCCGCACCAGGCCGATTTGCCCCTCCCTCCCCCCAAAACTGTACCATTTATTATAATTTTTAATATATATATATATATATATATATAAAAAAGAACCACCCGGCCCCCCTCAACCCCTAACCCCCTGGTTTTTGGCCCGGCCTCAGTGGGGTTCAACTTCCCTCGATTTCAACGGGCCCGGCCCGGCCCCTCTACCACCGGGCACCTAACCCAACCCGGCCCAACCCTCCGACACCTTGACTGTGGACCCAGTGCAAGCCCACGGCCTCCCCTTCTCCAACCCCGCCCCCCCCCCCCGCCCCCCCACCTTCCATGCCTGATTAACAGCTCAAATGCCCCCTCATCCCACTGTTGGAGTTAGTCTGATGTCTGTGATTGCGCATTCACAGATTCACAGTTCCATATCCCACATGTACTCAAATTAATTTGTTGCTTCTTTAAGAACATAGAATTTTATTTAATATTTGTTGTTTCCTATTGGAAAGTAGTGATGTTCATTACCTCTTTCCGAGAGTTCTCATCACGTAGGATTTCAAACACTCTCTTGGGAGGGACACGGAGCTGGAACGAGGTTGCCCCACTGAGAACGAACCCTGGAGGCGTGCCTGGGTCATAAGAAATCTTCCTGGTTTTAATTCTTACTTCGTCATCAGCTCCACTTCGTGAAAGAGTTGTCCATCTTTGCGTTGTTGAAGATCCAACGCCTTCGTGAAAGCGTGCAACCATCCCCTCGGCTAGCTTCAGCATGCCCGCCCTCCCCTGTGGACTTGTTATGACTGAAACAAAATATGCGACGGAAAAAATACATATATTGATGTCACTAGACTAAAAGAAGACTTGATTTATCCTTATAATCGACAATCTTTGCTTCTTAGGTCTTAAAGTGTCAGTTTACCTCCAAAGCTTCCTGGTGGAATTCTGTTCGCCATTGCATTATCGAGGCGCTCACACATCCGAGCCAATGTTGCGACCCACCGATTAGCCCCAAAGCCAATACCAGCATTAACCAGTGGCTTGTAGATGTTGGCAACATCTCAGTCATCAACCTCAACTTGTTCCACCCATATAACCTGCCCAATATCAAATCAAGCATAGTTGTCAAATCGAGATTAAGAGTGTGAACCGAAATCCACTTGGCTGAATCGTGAATTGAATCCAATTGTGAATCGCAAAGATTCATTTACAATCTCTTTAAATATACATATAATTACATATTTCATTACACTGTGTCATGTATGAACAGTATATCATACTACTCCGGGGTTGAATTTCACTAAACTGTATCACAGAAAAAAAAAACAAGGCAAGTATTGTTTTGGAACTATCACTAACTCAAAAAGACTCTCTAGCTGATCAATTGATGATGAATCATATGAATTGGTATGAACCGCAATTGAATAGTAAGATTCAGTCTCATGAATTGGGATTCAGATAAATTTTTGGTCCATTAAAAGATTCACCCTCTGTTTCGTAGCATTTCAGTGAATCATAGGATACATAGCATGAATCATTAGATTCTAACAACCATGAAATCCAGGCATACCTTTAGTCAAATAGCTACTTCATGAGTTAGTTTTTACTTGAGGAAATATAATGCGATTTCTGACCTTTGAGTCACCGTTGGGAACCTGTTCAATCAAACAACCAGATGGTCTTCTCCTCCTGCAGTGCGAGGTTATGCCAGCAAGGCGTAAATGATCCAGAGAAATATCAACCACTGCCCATGTTCCGTTGCTGTGATGCTTACAGTACCTTACAAAGTTGTTCGCCCGAGTTGGGACCAGCGACGAAGGCATCTGGAATTCTGCTTGACATCTGAAATAGAAAAGACGTAAACTTCAGGTGCACGATATGATAAAAATGATTAAATTCTGAACTCAATGGATAAAATTCCATCCTTCTCTGACCAAACATGAAAAGGGGATTAACCCCTTAATACAAGAAGGCGACTCAAGTAAAATCCAATTCCTATTTCGATAGAAACAAATTAATAACCCTAGTAAATTTCAGAGATCTTATAGTAGTAATAGCAAATTGCAGGAGTTACAGTACATATTTGCTTCCCTGTACACCTAGATTCGCTTTACGCCTGGCAAACATGTATTGTAACTCCGGTGAGTCATACATAGCAGATTGGTTAAGGGTACTCACCGGAGCTGTAGCGAAAGAGAAGTCTTCAGAGGACAATTGTCACTTCCTATGAAAGGTCAAACTGACACGTATCACACGTTCTTCAAATTTTCCAAAGCTAGTGTAGCTACCGAGATCAATCCTATATGTTGACAATATTTAAGATATGGTAATGTATACTCCGGTAGAAAAAGTACGTCAATCTGTTTAAATATGGTATGCTACATGTGAATATCTGTATGACAATATGTTTAAAATATGATACGCCAAACCCTAGAAGCCCTTCTATTTTAGTAAATAAATGAAATTTTTAGAGCTGAATGTGAGGAAAGGAATACATCTATATATGAGGAATCTTGTTGATTAGTTAGATATGGTCGATTAATAAAGACTTGGAAGAAGAAATGAAATGTGTTTTAGCATATATACCAGTTGGAGAGCTCCATTGAAGTTCCCGGGTTCCTCTCCATTTGAGATGACCTCCAAGGTTTTCGCACTTAAAACAATACTGTTGAAAACTCTAGTCCATTGATCCTGAAAAAAGAAGAACAACATCACGATTAGATTCAAAAGGACATGCATGGCTTCAATCAAAGTGAAATGATGAGGATAAGACCTAGAAAGAAAGAAAGAAATGGAGAAGATACTCACCACATTCATGAGAGCTTCCACAAGGTAAAGAATCTTCGCCTTCACAACCGCATATTCTCTTAAAGCTTCTAGTTTGAACTGATCTGCTACTGGTGGTGGTGGTGGTGATCCACGACGGGGGAAGGTGCGGAGATACTCTTGGCGGCTGAATAAGTCACCGTGGGGGGTTGAAGCCCATATAGGTTCTCCCGCACGAGCAATTTGGAGGAGCTCCTCCATTGCTTCCTCCGGGAGACCGATCACCTTCTTCTCCTCTTGACAAGACGATATTCATCAACCAACATGATTGCCTCCCGATGCGGTCGGACCTCCTCTTCACTTCGGACATATCTAGGTAGGGTTTCTGTTTCAACTATTTATACCGAATCTTGTTCTTCTAGAAACATTGAAACTATGATCTACAGTCCTGAATCCTGATCATCTATCTGTATGATGATCTGTCAAAACCTACGAATGGTTTATTTTCTCAAAACAAAGTGAATATAGTGATATAAAAATGGGTCAAAAATCTATGAAGGAACCACAGAAGATAGGGTTAATTGCATTTTACCCCCTGTGGTTAGAGGTTTGTGCGAAAAACCTCTTATGTGATCTCAAATGTTGCACTTTACCCCCTATGGATTAGATCCTTCATGAAAGAGGATGTGGGACTTCTTGCTAAAGAGAATCCAATGTGCGTGATGTTTTGTCCAATGATTTCACCTCTTTACTTATACGAGCAGTCGTTAAAAACCTAATCACTTTACTGTTTGTTAAAGATGTTACACGTTCAACTTTCTTAATGTGATTTTGACATTCTCATTTGTGTTGTCTTTCGTCCTTGCAGAACAATAGTATTAACTCATGTCGGTTGAGAATATTGAGGGTCTTTTCACTTTTATTTTGGAATAGTATTTACTTTGTTTGGAAAATATACAGTTTTCGTAGGTTCGGTCAGATCATCATACAGATAGATGATCAAGACAGTAGATCATCGTTTCAATGCTTCTAGAAGAACAAAATTCGACATAAATAGTTGAAACAGAAACCCTACCTAGTTATGTCTAAATTCAAGAGGAGGTTCGTCCGCGTCGGGAGACATTATGTCGTTTGACGAATATCGTCTGAGTCAAGAGGAGAAGAACCTGATCGGCAAGCTCGCGGAGGAAGTAATGGAGGAGCTCCTCCAAATTGCTCGTGCCCGAGAACCTATATGGACTTCAACCCCCGACGGTGACTTTTTCAGCCACCAAGACTACCTCCAGACATTCCCCCGTTGTGGATCACCACCACCACCAGCACCTGCAGATCAGTTGACATGGTGTGGAAATCAGTGTTCGTCCTCGAGATTCACACTAGACTGGTGGGAGCAAGATCAAAGAGGAGGCGCGTGAAAGCAAGCAACACAACGATCATCCGCTGCATTAAGGAGCTTAGGAAGACAAGGTAAACACATGAATATTCCGCTTTAATTCATGTTGTAGATCTGAATGTGTTAGATCCTTCCTGCCCTTCATTGGTATCAGAGCCATAGGCTTGTTTTTCGTGCCTCGATAAGCGTTCCCGAACCTGTATTAAAAATCGCGTTTCTGAAATTTCATAACCAGTAGACGAAACCTATATGGTTAGGTAGGGTTTTTCACGAGGATTCCAGATATATAAACTTTATATTTTTTGGATTTACGGTGAATTAGTTATGATTTTTCAAAGTTTCAGAACTGTATTAATCTGGACTGCTAGATCCAATCAGTAGAACACGTTTTTCAAAAACTTGTTAAAATTGGATTTTGACCACATAATCGGGATCAGGACGAAGAGACGATCACGGCAAAATTAATTTCGTCGCGAACGGAGCACGGGAAGGCGGCGCGTGGGCTTCACGCGCCACCGACGCCGCCCCCACGCGCGGCCACGCGCCGCACGCGCCCAAGGGCTGGCGGCGGCTGCTGACGTGGCCCTAGGGCTGACGTGGCAGATGACGTGGCGGTGCCACGTCAGCAAGTGGTTGACGTGGCGATGACGTGGCAGCCAACGTGGCGATGACGTGGCGGACTGACGCGGTAGCTGACGTCAGCATAGGTGCTGACGTGGCATGCTGACGTGGCACATGGGCCGACGTCGGCGCGTGCGGCCTCCTCCAGCCGTCATTTTTCGTCCGGTTTTTTCCTAGGGACTCCAAATTGAATTTCCTATTTTGTGGATATTTTTTCATAATTTTTGGAGCGACGGAAAATTTTAGTATTTTCCAGATTAATTAATTAGTGTTTAGCACACTTCCCGAGGCAGTTTGACGACCTTAAACACACTGTTTTGAGCCCAAATTTTTTCTGGAGACTTAGGTCATTTTTCCCTACGTTTTGCCATAGGTGGTGAGACCCTAAGTGGTAGGGAGCAATTTTCGATCTTTTTAGTTGATTAGATTATTGCTTATTAATTTCCAGTAATTATTGCTTAATTCCGGAAATTTCCAGAAAATTCCAGTATGTTTATTATATTGTTATACATGCTGTTGTGGGTTGAATGAATGTGTTTGGTGCATGGATGTGGCATATATGTTTTATATTTTGGTTTTGGTTTTGGTTTTTGAATATGTAATCAAAATACGGCCTGCGTGTCGTGCCTCTCTATACTCTAGTGTCTTCTCTTCTCATCCACTCGCCTCTATGAGGTTACTTCTTATTAGAAATAAGATAGTTAGTAGAGATTGAAGATTGAAGCTTCAAGAGAGGTGGCCAAACCAAAAGCTATGGCGCAAGGTGCATGGAGCAATTAGACGGTCTAAAGGAGCCTCAAGCTTGGAGTCCTCAAGTAGGCGAGATGGCATGAGATGGAGTCCAAGACTTTCTCAAGAAGTGCTCTCAATAGTGGGAGTGCACCTTAGGGGCCACATCCATTGCATATTTATTTATGTTTGTGCTTGTTTTATGTTATAACTGCGTGTGATTGGATATATATGTTTAACCTCGCATGCTAAAGAACTAAAACAAAAGAGCTCACATGATGACATGATTAAAATTGATAGGAAATCACAAGTGATGAGATTTGATTCCTAGGATATACGCTAGGTTTTGGTGGAGTCCTTGTGAGGAACTATTAAGTTTTAATCGATGTCACATGTTACTTTGGAGCTAAGTAAATGCTAGTGATTAACTTCCACAATGTCTCTATCAATCGTGTCTAAGTCAAAAACTGTAAAGGCTAAATGGTGACAACAACGACATGATAAGCTGTCGTACTATGTAACCATCCGTTGGACATAGGTTGCCAACCACCTACAAACATGGTCGAACCTGTGATGAATAAGTTGTCACAGCAGCACATAGACATTATCTTTAGGCTCACCAATAGTGGGAGGAGCAGTCAAGATAAATGTCATAGAGCATGCTATGAAAAGGTGGGGAAATGACCTCATCAGCATGTTCTAGACCACTTTAAAATTTGTAGGAAGCCAAAGAAGAATCTTGGATTCAGCTTAGCCATTTGCGTACATAAATTGTGAGAAGTGACTCATAATAAATCTTCCTTAACTATGAGTTATGGCTCATGTCATAATGTTGAGCACTCGACTTTAACGTCTGAGATTGATGCCATGTATGATAAGAGAGTTAAGGATTGTCAGGTACAAACTATCCGATTTGCAATTTGTTGCAATCTCTGCCACGTTTTATGAAACGTTATATGACACACTTTGTAAGTGTCAAGATGTTTGGATAAGGCCAAACATCACCCTGTTCTAGGATCTAAGCAGAAAGAGCTTGCTAAGAATACTAGTCCAGCATACTTCGGATGTCTAAGCAATATATAATTGCTAAAGGCTGTTGGAGAAGTATGATCATACTTAGTGAAGTATGATAGGCAGAAAAAGTCCCTAGCCAGGTATTAGGACCAAGGCAACAGGTGGGGCAAGGATAAATGAATTTAAGGGAAATATTAGTATAAGGCCAGTATTACCCAAGACTGACAAACGCAAAAGGGAGCAAAGGAGTTTTCCTAAGACCAAGAGAAAAGGCCAGACCTGGCACTGACTTCTTGTCTAAGGATCCGTATGATTATCTTTGAGGGAATAGCCACCAAAAGTTGTTTTGGTCACAGTTTTAACTTTGGATATGGTTATATCATGGTATTTGCGTTCTTAAGATTCTAGCATGAATGACGCCTCATAATTCTTGGATGTCAACTTAAGAGTATGACTTAAGATTCTGATATGTGGCGCGCTAGATTAAGACACGCGATGACAGGAAAGGATGTTCAGGCTAGCCAGGGCAGGCCTGCTTGGATTTTGTCCAAGGTACCCTTACCTGTGTGTGGTTCTTGCCGGACATGAAAGGCAACGCGCAAATTATCCGGTAGAGCATTAAGGACTACTGAGTCTTTGTATATTATTCATTCTGTTGTTGTGTTCCATTAAATTGTTAAAGCTAAAGACATGGTGCTTACTGTTCCATCACATTCGTAGATTATTGTCCACGTCTCAACTATATGTGCTTGGGCCACATAAGTCTGAGGCACAAGGGTGCTTCAGACAGGTCCCTACAAAAGGTAGAACAACCGTCTGGATAAAAGGATATGTCCTTGGCCAGAATGAGACTGGAAGTATCTATCTTAGCAAGAGCTATGTGATGGAGAAATAGTAAGGCAGTTGGCTATTCCCACGCCTCAGCAGGGTGCTGTAGAGAATAAGAGAAATAGGTTACTGTAAGAGATGGTCTGATGTATGATAGAGCGTGCAAAGTACAAGTTCCCTATTCGGAGGAGACACTTTGCTAAACGACTATCAACATACGCAACCATAAGTCCACCAAGTCTGTAGCCACTACACCCTACGAGATGTGGACCAAGAGGCAACCTGAATGAGGTCACCTTAGGCCATGGGGATCGGCAGCTTATGTACTAACTAAATTTCAAGTCAGGAAGAGGTTCGTTGAGAAATAAGTCTCTACGAAACAAAAGCTTCACTGGATGACACCCCATCCCTGAATGATCAACAGGAAATAGTTCCTACGGATCTTCAGGACAGTGGGAGTAACATGCCTAGTGAACAGCCCATCATAGATTATGACTATGTGGAGGAACCCTCTTTTGCGAAGGAACGTTCTTTGGAGCGTACCTCGTCGATGAATTGACATCGAAAGGAAGACCATAAGGGTCACCACGCAAGAAAATGATGAACCTAGGATATTGCCCTAGGATATTTCATTACCTGATGAGAAGGAATTTAAAGTTAGACCCTAGGTGGAAGAAACGTATCTTCATGGGGTAACGTATCTTCTTATGCTATACGGAGCACTCTAGGGGTTGCGTATTTGAAACGCAACAGCCGATAGGTAGTGTAACAAAATGGATTCACGAGATATGTGATCTCACATGGGAGATGTCCATAATTAAGGGATATGTTCGTAGAGATGATGATCTCCACGAGCATGGAGGAACCGCTGGAAGATACCCATTCCCTAGTCGATTATGAGGAATTAGTCCCTCAAGGATCCTTCGGACAGTGGGAGTGACTTTCCAAGCAGGATGCTGCATCCATAAGGGATGAGAGCAAATGATGATCCTCCTATGCAAAGGTATTGCTCATAGGAGCATACCCCATCGACTACTTGAGATCGAATGGGATGATCTTAAGGATCATCTTGCATAAAACGATAGGATAGAATACTAGGCCTTATCGTTCCCTAATTATGAAGAATGAATAGTAAGCTTTACAGGATGAATTAGAGTCAATAAAGGGCCAACCGAGTTTAAGAACTAGGTTGACTTTCCAACTGGATGGAAGACTATTGGAGATTAATGGATTTCCAAGGTCAATCAGAGACCCAGACGGAAGCGTGGTAAGGCATATGACTTGCGTAGAAGCGAATAAGTCTACACTCATTCTGAGAGTAGACATCGACAAATTTGAGTCGATCCGACGAATTTGCGTTGGTTCAACAAGGTACCCTTCCCAAGGTTTTGGGTGGTAAGGATTACGTTGATTCGCTTGGTAGCATCAATAGTTGTGGATCCATTCTCGATAGACGTGACGACTGAATTTCTCAATGGAGAAATCCTAGAGGTGACTAAGGTCAAAATGCACAGAATGTGTGCAAGCTAACTAAGTCCATATGGGATCTTAGCTAGTCCTCTGGACAGTGGTATTTCATCAGGGATCGTTTACTATATGTTTACGATAACAAATGGAAACCGCTGTGTATCACTCTTACTAGTGGAGAGTTGAAAATCACGTCACTTAATACCGATGACACACTATTGGCTAGTGGAGCTTAGGGATTGTTCGAGTCCCCTAAGGAGTAATTGTACTCCTGTAGCTCAGCGCAGGACTTTACGAGCCTAGGCATGTGCCCTAAAAGACACCATAAAAGAATGACCAAGTGACCAGAGTGCCTGATGCAGTATGAGTCTCATATGCACTATGGTGTGTACTCAGACCTAGCGAACGCTATGCAATCGGAAGAATTGGATTTCAGGATATTCCAATTTAAGACACAAGATTGTAACCAGGATACTCTATACGATGGATCACGTACTATGACTATCGAAGATGATGCTTCGACTAGTTAGCCATATATGCTAACTAGGGTGGGGACCTAGATGCACATGGATCCAACTCAGGCTATCGTCCATGCTCGATGATAGACTCGCATGAAACAAATGCAATATAAGTGTTGCATGATCGTATTAGACCGCTCCATTGACCATGGAAGCGAAGCAGGATTGCCTGTTCTGCCATATGGCAGAAATGTGTTTAACTGAGAAGGTTTTCTGGTAAGCTTATGAGCTATCAACAAACCTATTACCATGAGTAATGTTAGCATACGGCTATAACATTGCGGTAAAGACAAACACATAGTCGAGGGTACTATTTCACAAAAGGCGAAATAACTACCTAGAAAGAGTAATCCTGGAGTGGATCGACTATGGGCCAGGATGTTGGCTCATCCCATTCCTAAACCACATGAGAATCGTCCGTGTGGATCTCTTTAGAAAATTGGGACTTAGTAGTCGATAACTAGCAATATGATTGATGAGCACACGAGACATTGATTGACGGGATTTTAATTGGATTTGTTTTAAGCAGCATGTTGTTTTGATACATGTATGATATGTTACATTTCCTGTACTAGCATAGAGCATGTCACGCAGACACTAGGTCGGCTCACTCACACGAGCGACCGCCTTCGCAATATCCTGGATATGTCTGGGTGTGGCGGAAGATGAGACGGAATCCAGATAAGCGCTGAAAGCCTGCGATATGATATGAGATGCCTTCTTCATATGAGCATATGGCCTATGATAAGAGCTTGAAGTCTATCAGTAGAGCTAGGAGCCTGTCGGACGGATTCGATTGTCGCATTGGAAATAAGTTCCAAGATGAGGTTGGTTATGGCCAATCAAACATGGTTACTACCCCGAACCATGTATAGTCTGTGTAGAAAAAGCCAGATGCGAGAGCTGATAATTGTTCACAATAGTGTGACATGGCAGCACTCGGGCTGGTGGCCATAAGGGCTATCGGATAGACATCTGCATAGTGGTCCTTTTGCAAGGATAAGACATGCGCTCTGATCAGAGTCTAAACACTATGGCGCATATTTCCCCTTGAATAATGCGCGCTTATGAGTGACCATGACGTGATGAGTAGAATTAGTCCCTGGGATTCCTCATCGTGTGAGCCTCGTCGATCATGTAAGGATGATTGACACTGTATACCCTTTGTACTTACATCTGTGTCATGAGGAGACGGGTCGGTGGTGCTACTTTGGCGTGACACCTTACGGCTATGGATGATTCGGCCTTCCGGACACTGCTGGGAAAGCAGCTGAGCCGAATCTGAGTGACACATGTATGTAAGGAAAGATTCTCGTTGCATCGCTCTTTATTATCTTTCATTGGGCCCACCTGCAAGATCTTATGGGATCATGTAGGATATGAAAGTATAAAGGAGATGTGGACTCATTGGAGCATGGCCTTCGGGACAAGGCAGGTGCTCATGATCCACGAGATGACAATCGGAGGAATCTGGGGGATACGAGAGTTACGGAGAGCATTATCACTGTTTTATGTTTTAAGGGTGCCTTCCTGCGCTGGCTATACGAGTTTGGTATGTGGATCTCCCGAGAGGGTGCCTTCCCATGCTGGCTATACGAGTTTGGTGTACGGATCTCCCGAAATGCAGGTACTCTCACCGGTCACACGCCACGGCCACACAATACTCTTTTGTAGATGATAGAAAGTTGGAGATTGATGGAGACTAGATGAATTGTGCAACCCCACTGTGCGAGTGGGAGATGTTAGCAATTGGTGCGCCCATGTGGGGTGCCCAATGTAATTATCGTAACCTTATGGGGTTAGTTGCACTAATGCACAAACTAGAAGGGTTAGTAGCTAAGGCTCAAACCCTAGGGGTTTATGTGCAAACTCAGGAGAAGTTTTGCCTATATAAAGAGGTAGCCTCCTACACATTATGGAGTGACCATAATTGGCTATTCCAGAGAATAAAGTTACTCTGTCTAGATTCATACTAGTTGTAGAGAACCCTAGTCTCTCTCCAACTTCATCCAAGGAGGTGGAACATGGTGTGGAAATCAGTGTTCGTCCTCGAGATTCACACTAGACTGGTGGGAGCAAGATCAAAGAGGAGGCGCGTGAAAGCAAGCAACACAACGATCATCCGCTGCATTAAGGAGCTTAGGAAGACAAGGTAAACACATGAATATTCCGCTTTAATTCATGTTGTAGATCTGAATGTGTTAGATCCTTCCTGCCCTTCAAGTTGAAATCAGAAGCTTCCATAAAATATGTTGTTGTGATGGCGAAGAATCTTTACCTTGTGGAAGCTCTAATGGATGTGGTGAGTTTCTTCTCCATTTCTTTCTTTCTAGTTGGACTTATCCTCATCATTTCACTTTGCTTGAATCCATGCATGTTCTTTTGAGAATCGTGATGTTGTTCGAGCTTCCACAAGGTGAAGAATATTCCCCATCACAATAGCATATTCTCTTGAAGATTTTGATTTCAACTGATTTGGTGGTGGTGGTGATCCTGCTATTCCACGACGGGAGAAGGTCCGTAGATAATCTTCGGGCTGAGGATATCACCGTCTGGGGTCAAACTCCACAACGGTTCTACAGCGCGAGCAATTTGGAATCTTCACACCCTCTGTGATCTTTTTCTGGTCACATCCTTCTCCACTTCACACAAACGATATTGTTCAAAAAACGACATGATGTCTCCGATTTCCGCCGGACCTCCTCACTAATTAGGACAGGTAGGTAGCTTTGTAGCGATATTTATATAAGGAAATCAATGCAACAATAACTAGGGTTAGTTGAACTATACATTCCGATTTTTTTCTTCTTTTGTTCAGTTTCTAGTTCTTCTTGTTTTAGATTTCAACTGGTTTTCCTTTGACTAATCCTCTTAACACGCGGTCAATGTGGTAAAATGATTATGAGATACTTTTTTTTCCTTTTTTTGGAGGGAGATGAAATCACATACTTAATTGTTATACCTCTGGAAAAAAATATTTGAGTAATTTAGAAGAAAATACGTAGGGAGATTTGTTTATACACTAGGTTAATAATGGAGTTTTCTTAAAACCAAGTGCATCTCAAGGGTTTAAAAAAATTAAATGACCTACCAATTGTAATATTTATACTAACCCCACCCCTTAACTCATTAAATATGAAATTACTCCTTAATAGATAAATATTACAATATAATTAGCCTCAAAATTTCCACTAGATCGATATGGAGTATTTAGCTCCAATACATAAAAAATAACTATAAAAAGTCATGTAATATATAAATGGAGTATTTTATCATTCCCCCTTAAAGAGAGATTCGTCCTCGAAACTTAAACTAATTTTTCAATCACAAGTTCTATACCAACTCGGGGTAAGAGTTTCTCCCAATAGAGTGAGGTAGTAACCTCCACACAAAGATAGTATCCACATGAAAGCGAGATATAAATCTCCACACAATGATAGAACTTCACAATGTAATTTCCACATAATAATGAGATATGAATCTCCACACAATGATAGGTTTTCAATAAAGGTTACCACATAAGAATGAGATATAATAGCCACACAATTTCATGTATACCGTATGTGTGTATGTGTATACACATACATATATACATGTATACACACGGTATATAAAAGGCCGTCATGTTTTTGATAATTCTATAATTTCTATAGAAAATATTCACACAATTCATAATCATAAAAATAATATGGGTTCTTTCCCTTTAAACCTTGATATGGCGAAAGTCTGCGATGGAATAGAATGGTCTTATCTTCATCAAATTTTTATCAAAATGGGCTTTCTTATCAATTTTATCAACCGTGTTATGTCTTGTGTGACTTCGGTTTCTTTCACCATCTGAATTACTGGTCAGCAAACTGACTATTCTTTTACAACTACGGGGTATCCGTCATGGAGATCCGATAAGTCCTTACCTTTTTCTACTTTGTACTGAAGGTTTATCTTGTCTTATTAGAAATGTTGTTTCAAAAAACCTTCTAAAAGGAGTTAAACTTGGTTTGTATTCTCCTAGTATCACTCACCTTGTGTATCACTTTTGTACTACTACTAAGGACAATCTTTGCAAAAAAGACATCTACTTACCTTCTAATTGTTGCTTTTGTGTTCATGGAGATGAATCTGCTGCCCATCTTTTTCTTGATTGTGCTTGGATTCACAAAATATTTGAATCCACCCATTTAGATCTAAATAATCTAGTGTATTCATTCCCTTTTCCTCTTTGATTGATACAAGGTTTTTCAACATTGGACATCCAGAATCAACATATATTTTGTTACCTGTCATGGAACATTTAGTTAGAAAGAAATCGAAGAATTTTCAAATATAAATAAAAGAAAAAAAAATGACATAGCTATACAAACTATACATGAAAATCTGGAGTATCAAGAAACTACTTATCCTGGTTGGGATATGTTTCATGCAGGTTCTGGAGACGGAGATAGATTGGATCGATGGAAACCACCCTTTCGGGGACTCTAAAATTGAACGGGGATGCATCTACTTCCACCGATCTAAATAGATCTAGTGGCGAAGCAGTGATTAGGAACTCGGAGGGAGACTTTGTGATGGCGATGCCTTTTCCGATACCCTTCGCAAAGGATTATTTGGTAGAAGTCTTTTGCGATGCTTATTGCAGTTACAGAATTTTCAAATCGGGGATACATAAGCTTGATGATTGAAATAGACAAAAAAACCCTATATATGTTTCTAGACAGAGAAGCGCCGACAGAGGATTTCTCTGAGAAAGGTCGTCTATCAAATGGTGTTCTCGAGAAGCTTCAGCAGCTTATGTACTATAGGGTTTCCTGGTGTAAAAAGGGCCAAAATGGCATGGCCATTCTTTAGCGAAATTGGGCTTAGAATGTGATGTAATGTCGTTTCGGGCTATGTCTTGGCCTCTATACTTATGCAACACTTGGGCTTCTAATAAAGCCTCCTATTAAATTAAATTACATGCCTTATTTCAAAAAAAAATGTATGTTACTCAACGTGCTATAAGGAAAAATAAAGTGAATGTAGTACGAAAAACAGAGGGTTACATCATCTCCCCTTAGAGGAGTGACGTCCCTCGGAACTCACAGTACCTCACTAAAAAGGTGAGCGTATTTCTTTCTCATGTTACCCTCCACTTCACACACTTCTTGTTCCACGAGATGATTACTTTGTAAGACTTTCACTACTCTAACACTCTCGGTACACATGTTTCTCGTTTTTTAATCAAGAATTTTAGAAGGATGTTCCTCCTAACTCAATGAATGATATAACTCTATTGGTTAGGGGTTCAATATATGAGATTGATTGGGAATACTTTTTTACTTGTGAAACGCAAAAATCATTGTGAACTCACCCCCAATTAGATGCTAAGTCCAAACGATAAGAAACTTCTCCAATTCTTTCCAAAATATAAATGAACTTTGGGCTTAACTTCCAAATTTGAATAAATCTTGTTACTCCTTTCTAGACGAGACTTTTAGGAACACCTTTTTACCAACCTGAAATTCCACTAGTCTGCTCTTTTGATCCGCATAAGATTTTGCATGTCTTGTGCTGCTTTCATTTTCTGTTAGATAGGTCTCCCTTATATGTCATTTTTTTATATTGTAGTCATGTCACCACGCTTTTGCTAATATCACTCCATCACAATGGTGTTCTATATTTCATCATATACGAAGCTTCATAAGGTGCGATACCAATACTAGCATGGTAACTGTTATTATACGAGAATTCTATCAAGGGAAATATGTCGACTCATGATCATTGGAAATCCATACCGCACGCCCTTAACATATATTCCAAATTCTAAACCGTCCTCTCTGTATACCTATCTGTGGCATAATGGAATGTCTTACTAAAACTGAATTCAGTTCCCATTTCTTGTTGTAAAGCTTTCCAAACATGAGATAGAAATTTAAGATCTCTATTAGAAACAATTGTTCTAGGAACCCCGTGATAGCTCACTATGTTCTTGACATAAGCCTTTGCTCGTTGTTCCATGTTATGTGTATATGTCATCCGAATGAACCACATTGTCTTGGTTAATCTATCCACAATGACCCATATCATGTGAAGTCCATTCTTAGATATTGACAAAGCCCTCACTCATTTCTTGGCTCGAATTTTGATTCCCCCCTCTCTTTCTCTCTTTTTAAACTCTAGTCATATTCCATATGAATTAAGTTTCAGGGACGGGGGGAATAGTAGGGAATGAATGATTAGTCACATGGGCGTGCCACATCAGACATGACATGTCACACAAGCACACGGGAGTGTGCCACATCATACGGTATGGTGTTGAGAATTGTATTGAGATAGCCATATTTTATGGTTGAATTAATATTCTTTAGTGAATATTTACGTCTTATTTAGGAAACACGTGAGTATGCAAATTCTGTTTATTATTTTCAAATAAATATGTATTATTAAGTCCAATGTTTCATATCTAAGACAATTGGACACGCAAATGAGTTCGGTCATGCGCGAGATTGATTTTCAGTTATTTATGAAATATAAGAAAGATTCACAGTCAAGATGATTTTGGACAAACCATCGGAATGACCGTAGTGTAACATTTTAGTGACACATCTCGGTCAAGTAAACGGTATAGTTTCAACTTGTTACACTAGCATACTTTGTGTATGTTGAACATGACCGCCATATGAAATTTAATTATCTCGAACTGACCGAAGTGAGATGATATAATGTTTCATTGTTATTGGTAATATTAGAAACTCTTAATCTATGATTGTTTATGTGGACACAAATCTTGAATAATAATTATTTTGATATATTGAGTGAGATTCAAATGCGAGTCAACAATCCTGGTATATTGGGTAATGATTGTTAGGATTAGGTGACAGCTAATCAAATCATAGAATTCACGTCTCGTATGCTAATATAATTTATTATAAATTCAGGATAAATAGTGACATTGTCTGAAATGTACAAGTACATTAATTTACAATGAAAAATACTAGATGAAGTTCTAAGTGGCATAATATCTTAGCCAGCAGTGTCATGAACGTCCCCACCTTGATTGATGACATGCTGTTTTAAAATGTCAAAAGTCAGCGCAGTTTTGAAGAAAATGATTAGCAAACGGCTGAGTAAGAATGAAAGAGTTTGCTAATAGATATCAGAAATATTTAGGAATAACATATATGTTGTTTGCTTTGTCAAGCTTTATAACAATTTCAATTCCATAACTTTCCTATTTCCAATCAAGTGGTATGGACCGTCTTGGGGAATCAGACAAGAATCACTTCGTAATGTTTCAACAACCCATAACTCTATATCTCAAAGGATAGAGTTTTATTTTCTTATCCCATGATATTGAGTCCAGGAATTCATTTTACTAAATAGTTGATACGGGGAGTGACCACTGACCATATTCAATCCATAACCATAACGTGAACAAGCACAACCATAAACATAACATAATCACAAGGAGGCTCGCATCACAATGCCTCATAACCACATAACAATAACCAATCACATTCTTTCTGAAACGTATTGTAACAGAGATATGGTACAAACACACGCACAACGATTTTCACTTTACATCATTACGTCTTTTGCTTCATTCAATCTTTAAAGATGTAATATTGAGTATGGAGCTCAAAGTAAAGCGGCGTGGCAATTTTTTATACCCATGTCTTGTAAATAAAACCTCCGCGTTGACAGATCAAAAAGGTAATTCAACACTGAGATAACAGGAAGCTAAAGCAGTAAACGGAATGAAAAAGGTTAATGAATCTCATTTTACCTAAAATATGTAACTTTCGCAATATAACTGAATAGGTGCATGATATCTCCGTTTTCGGAGTTATTTTATTGTTTATTTTGCTACATGTGTATGCTCACAATGGAGAGTTTGGCGTATTTTCGAATAAATCGTGCTTTAATTTGTGAAAATGAGTTTGTGTTAAATGTGAAATCGGGTGTTTTCTGCATCGTTTTTCGTGCTATTTATCATATTTTGTCACATTTGATCTTCGCGGGGTGTTCATGTTGTGATTTTCAGGGCCGGAGAACGCGAGGAGCAAGTGGATAGAGGAAACGAACTTCGGAAACTAAGGCAAGGTCGAGATTTGAGGAAGAAAGCGAGAGATGAAGGTTTAAGTGCTAGAGAGGCTCGTGAGATGATGATACGAGTGTTGAAGCATGAAGAAAGTTCAAAACGGATCAAACGAAGAATCGATGCTCGTGAGATGATTCGGAAGCACGAGAGGATACTCGGAGAAAGCTGCTGAAATTTGGCTAAGGCACACAGGTCGCACGACCACTGTAAACAAGTCGCACGACCTGGTGTGCTAGCGGACAGAAGTTGCAGGACCTCGGACAACAGGTCGCACCACCTGATAGCAAAAGGAGCAGATTCAGAAATTTTTTGAAACAAGTGACATAGCCTGTTTACAGAGGTCTCACGACCTGTTGAGGAAAGCTGGAAATTTTTTTAAGTCTGGGACAGGTCGCACGACCTACTTCAACAGGTCACGCGACCTGTCCGTTAGCAGCAGCTTTTGAAACAACTTGGGGTTATTTTGTAATTAATTGTAACTTGTTGTAAACTCTTTGGGAACGTATTAGAAGGAGTTAGGGCTAGTTTTATCGATATTATAAGGTGGGAGAAGGTGCTTGGAGCTTGGATAACTTGTGTGGAGCTTTTGGATCATTCGTTTGGCTTCTCAAACTCTATTTCTACTCTAGTTTTGCTATTTTGATCATGAAACTTTGTATTGTGATCATGTTTTGGAGTAGATAAACTCTTTCATCAGGGTATCTCGTAGGCATAGGTTTGGATCACTTTGTTGACGATTTATGGATTTGCTTTCATGTTTTAGAGCTTAATTGATGATTTCTTATCTAGTTATGTGTGTTTTATGCGTTTAATTCAACTTTTCTATTAGTAGACGTATTGATAGGATTGAGTTAGGTCGTGAACGATAGAGACATCTAAGTTTATTGCCCGAAATCTTGAAACACACACTAGCCGTATCTAGGGTTCAGAAATCTTGCTAGTTAGCTAAGAACAAAGAGTAGACTAATGATCATAACGCATATTTAAACTTGATTAGACTAGAGAAATCAGTTTTGATAGTTTGAATATAGATGTTGGTTGAGACATCTTCAACCTAAACGTGCTCGTTTAGCTAGATAAAAAATCATCGTGTTAGTAGAACATAAATCCAATATCGTGTGACATACCTAGAGACCCGTAGAGATATCCTGACTTCGTAAAACTTTGAGAAAACTCAAATCAAATTGTCTTTATTAATCGTGAATTAATTCAATCGATTAATTGAGATTCATATTTTCTTTAATTTAGTAGAATTAGTAAAAACAACAACTGCGGTTGAACCACATAAGGATTTGAATTATTAACTAATTTACAAAGAAGTCTCTAGGGTTCGACAACCCGGAATTCCGAAATTTTATCATTACACCGACAACTGTACACTTGCAGTTGGATCGTGTCAAGGTTTTTGGCGCCGTTGCCGGGGACTTCTGCTAAATTAGTTATAATTCATAGCCTTAGGGATTTTACTTTTCTTGTTTATATCTATTACTCACCTACTTTTTGTGTGTGATATGTGTTTTCAAGTTGGATTTGGGTGTTATTATAGGTTAACTAAAAGAATTTGATCATTTTATGTGTTAAGTGTGCTCCCACAGTACTAAAATTCTGCGTCCGCCCCTGGTGAACCGGATCCAAAGTCAGACAAAAAAAAGATCTTTATTTTTCCAACAATATACACTCATACTCTATCATATTATTATCAATCAATTGGTTTCCGCGGCCAGAGCAGAAGAAGTTGTTAACGATTTGATCATGCACTATTATTACATCTATTTATGATACCACAAAACAAAATAAGGGATAATAGTTACTTAGGGTTCCAATTAACAAATTCAATAAACTAGCACACAAAACAAAACTAAAACTACAGTTTAATCCAAGCTTTGAGACCACTCATCATATTTAGGTTTGCTGGGTTCTTCCTTGACGAATACGGTTGCCTTAGCTGTCGCAGCAGGCCACTTTTCTTTCCGAGCGTGGAACAGTTCGAGCCTCCTCCTACCTTCCATCAAAAGTTCAGCCTTCCGACCCCTAGTAGCCAACACCGAAAGGACGTCGATTTCTTCTTTGATTCGAATCTCGGCCATGTCGTGCAACAGACCCCCCATGACCCGAGTAGCATCAATCGCAGGGAGATTTTGAGAGAAAGAGAAAGAGAGGCGATTCTTTGTGCTACTAGAACAATTGATCCGGTCTCTATGCGTACTTATAGTAGACTAGTAGTACTCTCTTTAATCCGAAGCCCTCATGGTTTCATGACAACTCCCAAAATTTTTTTTGAGAGAAAAGATTGATTATATTAAACTTGGGCAGGCAGACCCAGATTTTCGCTATCAAATACATCTTTTGACCATTCAGGTACAATAGCATAAAAAGACATATCATCCTCGAGAGCTCCTTGCTTTGCAAACTGATGCGCCAATTTGTTTCCTTCACGCCCAATAAAAAATTTCAACTGTCTCGAAAGCTTCCATTATCTTCATGCATGAGTTTCAGCAATCTTTTAGGTCTGCTAATGCATTCTGAGCATGCATTTTGCGACTGAAGCCCACCTTTAGAAGATGAACAGCAACTAAGCTGTCCGACTGGATAATAATCGAGCTATAGCCCATTTCACGAGCGAGTTTTAGACCCTCTTCAAGCGCTGCCATCTCCGCTAGTAGAGGAGTCCTTTCCCGACGGATTCTTCTAATCCTTCCTGCTGAAAAGTTACCGGCTGAATCTCGGATGCAGCATCCTATTCCATTTGATGGAGCGTGACTTGACCAGGTGGCATCCGTATTAACCTTCATTACTCCCATTGGCGGCCTTGACCATACTTCCTCAATCGGGACAGTAGCTTTATGAAAATCGCTCAGTTTACCTTGAATTTTTTACTCCTTGTACCACGTTAAATAGTCCACTCCTGACTTCGCAATAGATTATGCATCATTCGAAATGCCTTCGAAGATTAACTTGTTTCTCGCACACCAAATAGACCAGATTATAACTAAAATGTTTTCACATTTTACCTTTGGAGATACAGTGAAGAAGACTTGAATCCACTCTCTTAGAAGCATTTGTGTATTGTTGTGCAAGTCTGGGCAATTTGCTTCCTGCCATATATACCTGTCCCGCAAAGGCACAATCTCGGAACACATGCGCTCTTCCGTTTCCGCCTCTTCACCGCATCGCTGACATGTTACGTCTATCCTCTGTCCTCCGTCCCGCAACCTAGTAGCAGTGGGCAAAGAGCCTTGCGAAATACGCCACAATGGGAAGATTAACTTATTTGGTACATCAAGTCTCCAGAGCTTCCCCAGCCAATCCCTATTTGACGAACCCGACGATGTTGACGGATCCCCAGTTGAACGTAGCACCTGCGCTTTGTAACCCGAAGCTACAGAATAACATCCATCATCTGCGTGCCTCCAAAACAGAGTATCTTCTCCTCATTCTGGTTGAAGTGGCATTGAGCTAATCAGATCAACATCTTCCTGTGTTAGCAGCGTGCTCAGATGGTCTATTCTCCATGTCCCGCTTACCGGCTCTATGAGAGAATCTACTCGGTCATCCTCCAATCCCGGTGGGCAAGGGGTTAAAACTTTATACGTAATCCAACAATCTTTGAAGATACGAATGTTTCTGCCACTATTTACCTTCCACATTAGTCCAGATCTCAATGAATCTCGGCCAGCTATGAAACTTCTGAAAGCGTAGGACACTTGAGTTGTAGCTTTAACTTCTACATCTAGAATAGAGGAATGGCGATAATATTTTGCTTTGAAAACTTTACTCACCAGTCTGGCTAGCGTAGGAATCTCCATGTTTGTTTGGCAAGCATAGCTATATTAAAATTCCTAAAATCACGGAAATTCAGACCTCCCTCCTCCTTCGACTTTTTCAATTTGTCCCACGCTACCCAATGTATTTCCTTTTGTTGTCGTTACTTCCCCACCAAAATTGGCGGTTTTGTTTCTCCATTTGATGGCAAACCTTTATTGTCAATAAGAAACAACTCATAGCATAGTTTGGGAGTGCTTGGGCAACTGTTTTTATGAGCACTTTCTTCCCTGGTACTGAAAGTTGCTGGCCCGTCCAACCTTTTAATTTTGAACTGACCCTCTCCGGAAGGTATGCAAAAGAATCCGCTCGTCTTCTTCCAATGGCCGTGGGTAACCCAAGGTAGCTATCGTGGTCGTACACAAGTTGTACGCCACACAATTGGCTCATCCCCACCCAGTCTTCATTGCTAACATTGTCAGAGAAAATAACTGAAGATTTCTGATAGTTGAGTACCTGTCTTGAGGCAATTTCATAGTCACGTAGGATGCCATGAAGTGTCATAATTTCCTCTTGTGTAGCCTTTGTGAAGATAAGGCTATCATTAGCAAAGAACAAGTGTGAAACTATAGGACCCCCACGTGATGGGATAAGCCCTGAGAGTCGCCCTTCCTGCAGAGCTAGAGACAAACTATGTGAGAGAGTTTCATTGACTAAGAGAAAGAGATACGGTGATAAAGGACAGCCCTGTCTTAGGGCTCGCTGTGGGACTATGTTCCCATACACTGAGCCGTTTACAAGAAGGTTGTAAGTTGCTGTTGTAACACATTTCATCACGACTTCTATCCATCTATTACCAAAGCCCATTCTCCCCATAACGTGACGAAGAAAATCCCATTCCACTCGATCATAAGCTTACTCATATCCATGTCGCCCCTTTTCTATTTTAGCCTCTCATGTAGCAACTATATCCATGTAGCCCCTTTTCAATTTACTATTTTATTTTCATAAAAAAAAACAAATTATATAAATCAAAGACTAATAAATTTTGTTTTGAGTGTTCAAAAAAAACTTTTCTTTTGAGAAATTGTTTTTGTCGTCAACTGGGTTCGAGTTTTAACCCGGAACCTTATACAGGAGCTTCCAACGCTCTACCACTTGAGCTACTACCCTAACTGCTCAAGGACTAATAACTTGTGATAACACATAAGGTATTACAAATCGGAGACAAACATAAAGTTAGAAGAAAGTAAGAAAAAAGAAAAAAAAAAAGGTTTCAGATGAGGTACTACTAATGAAGGGAATAAGCATAGTTAGTAAATATTCAAAAAAATTACGTTTAAATTCCGCCCGTACATATAAATAAAAAATACTTCCGTATTTTGTACTATTGCTGGACCTAATGAAAAATACTCGTATTTTTAGAAAAAAAATTGATACATGTATTTAAATTTTTAACGTACAATACTCTCGAATAAAACTTTTTGCATACAAAATTACAATGAATAAATTATCATTCAAAATATAATAAATTATAGTAATTAGTTATTATTAAATATTTTCTCAGTAATTCCCTATTTTACATACTGAGTTCTTGTCATAAAAAAATTACAAGTATTATTATAAATATTTGAAAATATTAAGTTAAAATAGCTATAATTATGTGTGTGTGTGTCTTCAGTCTTTTGGGTTATATTATCATTTGTTAAAATAATTCATGCTTAAGATTAGTAATGCCCATCAGCTTTTTTCACAGAAGTTTGCATCTTAAATAGTATGATAGTTTGATGTTATTTTATATAATAATGTGTTAGCTAAATAGTGAAATAATCTAAAATGATAAACAAGTTAGTACATGCTTTACAAATTATTTTAAATATTTGAGAAAATCATAAAAAGATGCTAATGTGGGATACAAAGAGCTCATTATAAATGCTAAAATAGTAAGAAATGCACCCGTATTTTTAATTCCACGTGAATAATGAGTATACGGACTATACACATACGTATAGATAACTCGAATTAATCAAATCCTGTTTTTTTAAGTCGAATTTTTACTAACGTATTTTGAACATTAAATCGTATAATACTCATAACTACCATATCACGTTTCATTTCTGTCCCCTATTTTACTAACTATGGGAATAAGTTGAAATCCTGCAAAGCTTTGCTCTAACATCACTTGCTCAGGAGTTATACTACATATGTTTTTTCTGTATCAACGTACTTTTCTTTTGTCACTATTCGCCAAGTCAACCGGTGATTTGATTAATAAAACGATATACATAAGTTTAGTAATCTATACTCTACAACACCATGAAAAAATTGCATAAAAATTACATCGTTTGCTATGTAATCACCAAATCAAAGTGATCCAATTACGGGGAGAAAAGTAAAACCAGAACTATACAGAAGAAACTGAGATAGTACTACACTGGCAAAACATTGAGGCTCTCTGGCCTGTTTGGAAAAGTTAAATTAATAGATTAATTAATTCAATTTTACAAATTAATTTTCCCTGTTTGGCTAGGTGGTATAGATTTTAAGATTTTTGAAATTATCAGGATTCGGGTTTTAAAAGTCGGATCCGAATATTTTTAAACTATTTTTAACTGTTCAATCACTTTACAAGATCCGGCTTTTTGTTGACCAGATCCTTGTATGGCCTAATCGGATACGAATAGGATCCGGTCAGTCACGTTGTAACCAATCAGGGAGCGACACGTTAGCTCCCGCAATTTCACTAACAGCCAAAAGCAACAACTACTGCCCATGGTCCCTGTCCAGTCAAATCATGCTTGTGGTTCATATCTTATTTTCTTATTTTAGAGTTGTCCTCTCTTTGTTTTATTCCTTTTTTATTTGACTTTTATCACTACCGAGTCATTTCTATTCGGAGAGTTGAGTAGAAAATAAAGGAAGAACTTGATAATCTTATTATGATCCATAATAAGTAGGGATGAAAATGATTCGGTTCTGTTCACTTTCAGCACACATCCGAACCAAACCGCATGTAACAGTATGGGCAAAATTCAAATCCAATCCGGACCGTTCATGGCTCCAAATTAAACCGAACCGTGAAACACCGTCTTAGTTTGATTTTAAACTGCGGTTCTTGAAAATATATTATTTCATTTGAAATTTATTAAAATTTCATTCATATATGCTAAAATTTCAATGTCAATCAACTTAAAAATAAAATAACAAACATTACATCATTTCCAGTACCTACTATGTATGACATATATATGTAGAATCTATCAAGTGTGGCAGTTGTATAGCCTAATATACTACAGAAACGCTTCGGTTCAGTTTTTACGGTTTTAAGTATCTCAAGCCGCATTATACGATTTGGGATTTTCGCAAACTTGGACCAAGCCGTAATAGCTTCCGAAGCGAACCGAACCAAACCTCCCGGTTCGGCTTGGATTGCTATTTTTGGGGTTTGTACTTGCATCCCTGAGAATAAGTCTTATTCTACAAGACAAAAAAAAAATACTACTAAGGAATTGCATCGTTTTCCTGCAGAAATCAACCGGTCAAAGTGACGAAAAAGTCAACCTACTAACCATGAAAGAAAATAGAGGGGGTAAGTTTGTTTCTGAACGAGTAAAAAGCAGCTTTCGTTAACCCTTTTCAGTTGCAATTTACCTGCAGATCTGAGATCTACCCAGAATAGTGAAGAGATCATGGAAGGTACCGTACTACGGATCTCTCTCTCTCTTTCTCTCTCCATCTATATATCTAATAAAGATTGTTCTTTTACCATTTAGTTGGAGATTTTTTTTTATCTCAACGAGGTTGAATTCTAAATGGTTCTCAGAAAATCAATGTTTGAAGTTGTTGCTCATCGTCATTCACAGAGTGTTTATTGATTATGTTATTAGTACATTGATGGAACAGAGAAGGACGAATATTTGCATGAATCAAGATGGAGATCGAGATGGAAGTGGAGGGGAGGATAAAAGGAGACCAGGTCAAATTTCCTTACTTCCATTTTTCTTCTTCATCTTCTTCACACTGACATAAATTTTCCTTGCCTACTAAAAAAGATTGTGAACTCTAAAATAAATTTGGGAATTACTATTACTAAATAATAAATTGTGTCTACAAATATGCATTGAATATTTCCATTTCTTTTATCTTGTTCACTTGATCAAATGTTAAGGCGTCTAATACAATACAAGAACGGACACGGGAAACCTTAAAAAGAAGGGATTATTACAATTAAGGAAGAAAATGAAAAAGTATTTATGGAGAAGGCAGTAAACATCTACTAATTATTCCAGAAGAAGTTTTCTACAACTATTTATCAACAAGGCAAAGATGATAAAGTTGGTATCTCAAATGACGTTCTTGTCCCCTGTTTAATGGTTGACAATTTCACGTCTAATTTTCGCTCTCTGATTCAACCATAACCATTGATCTTGTTGCCGCTGCTATCTACCACCATGTGCCACAATTACAAACATGTCATCCCCTTATAGTCCTCCAACAGTAACCACAACCTGAACACCACTTGGGCATTGTACTATCTCCATCACTTCAATAGTTCATACTTCATAGTATCCCATCTCTCCTCACAATATTTCAATCACCCAAGAAAAGACACTGTTCTGGATAATTGGTATTTGTCCTCTTTCTGTGATTGAAATATTGTGGTCTCTGTACTGCCTATCAAAGTATAGGATACATTCTTTCTCAAATAGTAATCGTTGTGATACTCTGTTGAAAGTTGAAACCCTTATCCCGACAACCAGATTCAAATCGTCCTCCCGCAACTGAAATTTTGTGTTCAATTTGAACTGTTAAGCCCGTTGCCGGCAAAAACGCATAGGAGCAAGAGATATCTTGATTCGTTAATCCAAAATATGCTATGTGTTCTTTTTAAACTCTCCAATTTGAAAGTTCACGCCTCGATTCAGCATTTATTCAGGTCGATGTCCTCACTCTCGTATCAAAATATGACATGGGTTTCAAACTGGGAACACTCTGGAGAACAAAGGAATTTGCCGGTGGTGTCGGATCCAGAGGAGAAGGGTTTGTTGTTGGTGGCTATGGTGGAGGTATTTCGTTAAAGGATTACGATTTGGGGATAGGGTAGGCATGTCAGTTGGCATACCAATATTCTCTTCTTCGCCTTGTTAATAAATAATTTTAAAGAACTTCCTTTTAAGAGAAATATAACTTTTTTGCTGCCTTAATCTTAAATAATTTTTAATTTTCTTCCTTAATTGTAATAATCTAAGAAGAACAGCGATACAGACATCGACACACCGTAGGGATACATCAACATTATTATTGTTATATTTTGGTATGTTTTTAAGTTTACATTTTGAAGTTTAATACTAATAGATGGTGCTAAATTGTTCTAAATAAATTACGGCGATCCTGCGATCGAAAAGTGCGCATATCTGCATCAACAGGAGTAGTGATTGGGACAAGCCCCCTGTCGTTCTTGCATCATCAATTACTTCTTCCATTGGTGCTTCCTTTCGCCTCTTACTTAGGCTCTACCTATTAGTATGAGATGAGCGGGCATCTCTCTTCTCATGGACGGATATACAACTATAAATTTCAACCTGGTCCATTTCCATAATTGAGGGTGGATCGCTTTTGGCCTATAGGGATAACAAGCCTGTCCAAATGATAAGGAGGAAGCAATAGATATGGTTCTCATCTCCTGTCGGAAGACCATTTTAATAGGAAGACTGGTAATCAAACTCCAATGGTAGTCTTTAACTCCTATTCCCTGGTTACCGATTTAATCAACTAAGAGAAAAAACAAGCTTAGATATTATGAGTATCATATAGAGGATGCTTTCGAGTGAACTACCGAAAAAGGGAGCTTCAAGCTCTCGAACTCCTGCTCGTAGTCCTAAAATGGACTCTTCTTCCAACCCGTATATAAAGATACAAACAAACTCCGGCACTAGCAGCTGATGGGAAATGGGAGGACCAGAGACACAAAAAGGCCATTTACGCCAAAGTAAAAAGAACAAGATAGGAGATCACCCGCGCCAACGGAAGGGAACCTTATCTGAGAAGGGGCCTCTCAGAACGTTTCAATCACCAACGAATCCTGCTAGAAGTGACCGATGTTGCCTTGTCGATCTATCATATAATCCTGCTAGAAGTGACCGATGTGGCCTTGTCGATCTATCATATAATCACTGAAATGAGTTTCTAGTGGTTCGAACTTCTTAATAGTTATAGCTTAAATATCATGGAAAAGCATATATAAAGTGGCTTCTGTAAGATTTTTGGCATACATCCTAGCCTTTTCTGATATGCATTTCATCAAACAGTCTAGTGAGAAAGAAAATACACACCTCTTTCGTGCTACTATGCATATTACTAATAGTAGTAGGACTAATTTGTAATTAGTTTTCGGACCAATTTGTAATTAGTGTTGTAAAATTATATATTTAAAGGTGACTAATCAATAAACAAGGCACGGAAGATTTCTCCAACTATCATGGTATCAGAGCACTAACCTAGGTTACTGTTTTCATACCTTCCCGTCACCGGCCTCACGCCACCACAGGCTGCCGTCGTCCTCCCTCTCGGACGACCGCCGCCACTGCTACCTCCTCAGCTTCCGCTCCTCCGGCCACGTTCTGCAACGTCGCCTCTGTATCCGGCCACGCTCTGCAACGTTGCCTCCGTCTCCGGTCGCCTTCGTCTCCGGTTGGCTCTGCTCGGTCGTCTCCATCTCCGGCAGGCTCTGCTCCGGTCGTCTCCATCTCAGGCAGGTTCGTCTCCGATTCCCTCCACCGGTTCGCTGCTCACCGCTCACTACCCGAGCCCTAGCAGCACCGTTCCCGCCGCCAGACGAGTCCCCCTTGCTCGATCCCATCCAGACGACGTCTCTCTGACCTTGGCTCGCCCACACACGCAGATCCACGCCCCCGGCTCTCTCTCTCTGGGTTTTTATTTCTGGACACGCAGATCCTGCTTGGCTCACGGCTTGGGTTTTTATTTCTGGGTTACACCGCTCTCTTTCTGGGTTTTTATTTCCCCGGCTCACGGCTTGGCTCACGGCTCGGCTCACGGCTCAGGCTCGGCTCAGCTCAGCAGCACCCATCTGTGTTAAATTTCTTCCTTTTGCTTAGTTTGGGCAGCAGTCCGTTTGTTTAGTTTGGGCAGCAGCTTGTTTTTTCTACAACACCATGTCTTCCACTACCGACACAGCTACTTCCGGCAATACCAAGGAGCCTCTCCACCCCGTCTTCCTTGTTAACAACATTGAGAAGCGTGTTCGTTTCACCCTGGACAATGACAAAGTCCAGTATGATCACTGGGCTACGTTTTTACGCATCCAAACGCACTCCTTTGGCGTTTCGGATCATCTCGACAAAGACCCGCCACCGGCTGATAGTGATCCCCTCTGGAGCTCTATTGATTCGGTAATTCTGTCTTGGATTTACCAAACGATTAGTGACGACTTGGCACTCGCTATCCTTACTGGGGGCCAGACTGCTAGACAAGCGTGGTTGAAGTTGGAGAACCTCTTTCACGACAATCAGGGCTCTCGGCTAGCAGAACTGGAATTGGAATTTGTCAATCTGCGCATGGACCACTGCTCGTCTCTCGACGACTACTGCACCAGGCTGAAGAACTTGGCGGATCGTATTGGGAATGTCGGCACTTCTGTTTCGAACCAGCGGTTGGTTATCCAGCTCACCAATGGTCTCTCTCCTGCATATACCGGTGTTGCTATGATCATCCAGCAGACTCGTCCGACTCCGGAGTATCTCTCAGCCGTTTCCATGATCCGGCTACACGAGCGTCTTCTTGCTCGACAGGAGCCGGTCCATCCTAGCCCGCATCAGGTGTTGGTTTCGACTCCTTCGAACCGACAGCCGAATGCCCACTCTCCTCAGTCCGGCAGCCACTCTAGTGGCGGGCATGGGAACCCTGGCGGCGGACAGCGACGCAATGGGAATGGCAGGAACGGACGTCGCAGATCTGGGACAGGAGGTGGTCAACCTGCTGCTCCGACACCCCCTGCTGCACCCTCGGGCTCCCAAGGCTCCTGGGTTTGGTGCCCCTGCCCCACAGGACCCGTGCCTCCCTGCCCTTATCCGACTACGGGCTGGAGTACTCCACGGCCTAGTCATGCTGGCCTTCTCGGTCCACCACCGGCTGCACGTCATCAGGCACTCACTGCTCCTTCTGGCCATCCGACTGCTACGGATTTGGGATCTCAGCTTTCTGGCATGACACTCAGCGTCCCGGATCAGACTTGGTATATGGATTCCGGCGCATCAGCTCACCTCACTCCGCAGTCAGGTATCCTCTCTTCTCTCTCATCATCTTGTCAATTTCCTAACATTCTTGTGGGAAACGGCTCTAGCATTCCAGTGACAGGATCTGGCAATCACACCCTTACCACCAACACCCGTTCCCTTCACCTTAGAAATGTCTTACTCACGCCAAATGTTATCAAAAACCTAGTCTCTGTTCGTCAATTTACCACTGACAATCAGGTTTCTATTGAGTTTGACCCTTTTGGTTTTTCTGTGAAGGACCTACGTTCGGGAGCTCTTTTGCAGAGGAGCAACAGTTCGGGTGATCTCTATCCATTCCAGCCTGGCCCACCACACTCGTCCGCTGTCTCGTTAGCTGCTCTTTCTGCTTCAGTTTGGCACAACCGCCTCGGTCATCCCGGGCTTCCAGTCTTAGATTTGCTTCGTAGTAGTCAGTTCATAGCTTGTAGTAGGAATAAATCAGACACTATTTGTCATGCTTGTCAGATTAGTAAACATGTGCGTTTACCTTTCTTAGCTTCTACTTCTTCCACTGTTAGTCCGTTTGACATTGTTCACAGTGATTTATGGACTTCTCCAGTTTTAAGCAAATCGCACTATAAATACTACTTGCTACTCTTAGATGATTACACACATTTTCTCTGGGTTTTCCCACTAAAACAGAAAAGCGAAGCAATGTTGAAATTTCAACAATTCACTACCTTTGTCCAAACCCAGTTTCAGCGACCCATCAAGAGTTTCCAATGTGACCTTGGTGGAGAATTTGATAATGGCTCCTTTCACTCCCACGCCATTGCTCATGGACTAGTCTTTCGGTTTGCGTGTCCTCAGACGTCATCTCAAAATGGCAAAGCTGAACGCATGATTCGGAGAATCAATGACATTATGCGTGCTCTCCTCGCTCAGGCCTCTCTACCAGCCTCTTTCTGGGTTGAGTCTCTTCACACTGCTGTCTATCTCCATAATATTCTTCCCACCAAAGTCCTTGGCAACGTTATCCCTACTGTTGCTCTCTATCATCGCTCCCCCTCCTATGAGCATCTTCGCACGTTCGGATGCTTGTGTTACCCGAACCTCTCTGCCACCTCACCTCACAAGCTTGCACCCCGCTCTGTTCGATGTGTTTTTTTGGGCTACCCTCTTAACCATCGTGGGTACAGGTGTCTCGACTTGAGCACTGGTCGTGTTCACACTTCCCGTCATGTCACTTTTTATGAGACGGTGTTTCCTTTCTCCTCTACTGGGTCAGTGTCTCCCTCTGTTCACAGGACGTCTGATCCCGATGACAGTATTCCGTCTCCCCTCTTCACTCATCGTGCTCTCCACCCTGTGGCTAGCGCACCCTCACCCACACCTACTAGGGACACCACATCACCACTCACACCTCCCAGGGCACCTACACAGCTTACCCCGTCCCGGACCCTAGTGAAACCTTTTCCTCAGCACTACGTCCGTCGGTCTGTGTCCACTCGCCCTCCTACTGTACCATCTGTGCCTATGTTGCCTGACCCGCCTGAGTCACCCACACCACGCCCAGTGGCCACTTCTCCTCCTCCTACCTCTCCTCAGATGACCACCCGATCCATGCATGGAATTGTCAAACCCGTCACCCGTCTCACTTTAGCTGTCCAGCCACCAGTCCCCATCTCACCCCTTCCCAAATCCCCCATCCTCGCCTTGTCAGATCCTCACTGGAAAGCGGCCATGGATGATGAGTTTGGAGCTATGGTTCGGAACCACACGTGGGATCTGGTTCCTCGCCCGGCAGGGGCTAATGTTCTGCGATCTATGTGGCTCTTCCGCCACAAGTTTCGCGCTGATGGCAGTCTGCAGCGCTATAAGGCGCGATTGGTAGCCAATGGGAAGTCCCAGCTGGTTGGGATCGATTGTGAGGAGACTTTCAGCTCGGTTGTCAAACCGACCACCATCCGTACAGTTCTCAGCATTGCCGTCACGCGCTCTTGGCCTATCCGTCAGCTGGATGTCAAGAACGCTTTTCTTCATGGTGATCTCTCTGAGACGGTATACATGCATCAGCCACCTGGCTACCGCGACACGCGCCATCCTGACTTCGTTTGCCGGTTGCGCAAATCCTTATACGGTCTGAAGCAGGCTCCTCGTGCTTGGTTTCAGCGATTTGCCACCGTCCTCACACAGACTATCGGTTTCTCTGGTTGCTCATGTGATGAGTCTCTCTTCGTCTACAGTCGTGGCTCGGACATCGTCTACCTCCTGCTATATGTGGATGATATCGTCATCACTGGGTCGTCTCCGGTTGTTTTGGATCAGATTGTCTCCCAGCTCTCTGGAGAGTTTGCTATGACTGACCTGGGCCATCTGCATCATTTTTTGGGCATCGCTGTCACTCGTGATTCGTTGGCCTGTTCCTGTCTCAGCATCAGTATGCGACCGACATTCTTCGCCGTGCCTCCATGTCGACCTGTAAGTCTACTGCCACCCCTGTCGAGGTAGGGAGTAAACTTACAGCCACATCTGGCCCATCGGTTGCTGATCCTATCTTATACCGCAGCCTTGCTGGGGCCTTACAGTACCTCACGTTCACTCGACCAGACATCCAGTTTGCTGTTCAGCAGATTTGTCTCTTCATGCATGATCCCCGTGAGCCGCACTTTCATGCCCTGAAGCGCATCTTGCGCTACATCAGTGGGACACTTGAGTATGGTCTTCGGCTTTCTGCCTCTGCCGTTGATTCCCTCACCGCCTACACTGACGCCGATTGGGCTGGTTGTCCGGACACGCGCCACTCCACTTCTGGTTACTGTGTCTTCTATGGAGACAATCTTCTGAGTTGGTCGTCCAAGCGCCAGGCCACGGTATCTCGTTCTAGTGCTGAGGCTGAGTACCGCGGTGTTGCTAACGCCGTCTCCGAACTCTGCTGGGTCCGGAATTTACTTCTTCAGCTTCGTGTCACCCCGCCTCGAGCTACAGTCGTGTATTGCGACAATGTGAGTGTTGTCTATCTCTCTGGTAATCCTGTTCAGCATCAGCGCACTAAGCATGTTGAGATTGATCTACACTTCGTTCGTGAGAAGGTTCGTTTGGGTCAGCTTCGCGTGTTGCACATTCCCGCAGATTACCAGTACGCCGACATCTTCACCAAGGGTCTCCCTCGGCCCTTGTTCCAGCGCTTCCGTTCCAGTCTCAGTGTTGGCACGCCTACAGTTTCGACTGCGGGGGCGTAATAGTAGTAGGACTAATTTGTAATTAGTTTTCGGACCAATTTGTAATTAGTGTTGTAAAATTATATATTTAAAGGTGACTAATCAATAAACAAGGCACGGAAGATTTCTCCAACTATCAATTACCACCTTCTACTCAACCTCGTTTTGATTCAATCAAACAAAAATATGAACTGTACATAATAGAACAATCATATAATACAGTGTCTGGCGTATGTGTTTTAATCAGCAAAGTGACAACGCTTTCGTAACTGTTGGGTTTGACTTTAATCAACTTGGTAATGTTTTAGGATTAAGGAAAAAATAAATAAGGAATTAATTAATTAGTCAAAGGTGGAAAGAAAATAAGGGAATGTCAAAGTGTGCCACCACCGTTCATAATTAAAGGAGGTGGGTTTGGGCAGTACATATAAAGTATGCACATGCCTTTGGTTTGTAGACACACATACACACGGGTTGGTATATTGTTTTTTGAGAGGTTGTGTGTGTGTTTCGGGTGGGTTTGATTCAGGTTGCCGCCGTGGCCGTTGTGGCCACGACGTGCATTGTAATCGGGTTCTCTTTTCAATAAAATATATGGTTCTGGCCGTGGATTAGCTAGCGGGTTCGTTACGAATTCGTTAGTGAACCACGTCAAATATCTGTCTTGTTCTTTTTTTCCTTTCGTCATTCTTGCTCGAGAATCCCCAGGTTATAACAAACTGGTAGCAGAGCTCTAAAACAGGAGTTCTGTTACAACAAACTGGTATCAAAGCCAGGTCAAGGGGATCACCAGTTTTAACAAAATGGTATCAGAGTCGGGGTTCCAAGATCAGGGTGGAGCCAAGAGCTAGGGTTTCACGTTTTGGTGAAACTAAAAGCTAGGGTTTCGCGATTCAGGTGGAGCAGGCTATCAGGAGTAGGGTTTCGAGATTCCGCCAAGAACGATGTCTGGTTTGGCGATCAAGATCGATCTGTTCGTGAGAGAGAAGCAGGTACACCCACCATATGAAGTTCTCTGCAGGGGGCTATCCGGGCTCCTTTCGGAGCAATTTGACGCGCATCTGATTAGGCGTGCAAGGGATCTGGAAAATCCAGCACGCATTCAGTACTGGCGCGAATATGGCGGTTCACGCGCATCTGGCGTTCTGGCGATTAACGTTCAGCCGCAATCCGGCTCCCGGCGTGGAGCATCTGGCGTGTGAATTGAATCTGGTTCTGGCTCATGCGTTGCAAGAACTCGTTGGAGTTGGAGCAACGACATAGAGCACCTAGCGCGTGAGATTTTTGGCACGAGCATCGGGTTTTGGTTCTGGCGCGCATTATGCACGAGTTTGTTCTGGCGTGCACCTGGTTTTGCAGCGTGTACCATGACACGCACTGAGCTCGCATCTGGCGCGATCTGTTTCTGGCGAGCATCTGGCGCATCTGAGGCATACGGGGCGCATCGGGCATGACAATTTGGGCACTCGTCATTGGTGCATCTGGTCTAGATGACATCTGGGCATTCTGTCATGGTGCATCTGTCTGGGGCAATTGGGCGCATCTGCAATGTATTTGGTCCTGTCTCAGTGAATACATTCGAGTCTGGTTCTGGGTGGAGCACTTGTTCTGTTTCTGGAAGTGCAATCACATCGGGCGCATTCGTTGCAGGAACGCATGGTAGTTGGAGCAACGATTTGGCGATTCGGGTTTCGCATACAGCTGCGGAACATCTGTCTGGGGAAGCGTGCTCGTTCCGGGTTTATGAGAGACGCATCCAGGTCAGGTTTGAGAAGAGAAGCATCAGGTTCCGGTTTCAGGTTGCTGAGATGATTCAAGTCAAGGTGGAGATTTGTTGAGTTTGACTTTAATCAACTTGGTAATATTTTTTGGATGAAGGCAAAAATAAATAAGGAATGAATTAATTAGTCAAAGGTGAAAAGAAAATAAGGGAATGTCAAAGTGTGCCACCACCGTTCATAATTAAAGGAGGTGGGTTTGGGCAGTACATATAAAGTATGCACATGCCTTTGGTTTGTAGACACACATACACACGGGTTGGTATATTGTTTTTGAGAGGTTTTGTGTGTGTGTCGGGTGGGTTTGATTCGGGTTGCCGGGCCACGGCGTGCATTGTAATCGGGTTCTCTTCTCAATAAAATATCTGGTTCTGGCCGTGGATTAGCTAGCGGGTTCGTTACGAATTCGTTAGTGAACCACGTTAAATATCTGTCTCGTTCTTCTTTTGCTTTCGTCGTTCTTGCTCGAGAACCCCCAGGTTATAACAAACTGGTAGCAGAGCTCTGAAACAGGAGTTCTGTTACAACAGTAACTCTCAAGTCTTAACCCTGCAATGAAGAAGCCACGTCGCAGCTTATGGCATCAGCAATCACATTTTTTTTTCTCCAATTTTCTCGGCTTGGTCAAACAAATAACCCATAAACGAGTTAAAGAATCTGAGAACCTAGTAAAATAATTAGCCAAACAAAGATGGAAATCAAATAACAACAAAAGTAAAAGTACAAATCGTTTAAAGGGTAGAAATTGAGAATCAGTGCATGTTAAGAACGAAAAATAAGAACTTAAGCACTCACCATAAAGCTCATAGATGGAAAAGAATTGTGCCAAAATGCACTGGGAGTCACATTCACATCCACATCTACATCCACAATCAAAATGCCAAAATGATACAGACATAAAAGATCTAAAAGCATTGAAATCTAGGTAATAAGTACTCAGGTCAATCCTTTTCAGTTGCATCTCATGTACTTAAGTGACTGACGTGCATAAGCAGTTGAGCTAAGAAGCAAGGATATGGATACAGGTGGGATAGGTTATGGGATACGCAATCTCTAAAAATCCAGGATACGACGAGAGCGAGGGAGGGATGGAGGGAGGGACACGAGTTCCGAACAAGACAAGTGTAGAGAAGGTTGTCCATTCGACTGGAAAATCCTCGCTAATTTTTTCAAAAGTGAAATATGTGGTTGAAAATTACTACCAGATCCACTCTTAAATTGCAGATTCAGTCTTTTATCTTTTTTAAAGTTTAGAAGTTTACAAATGACGCCCACCTGCTGATTAAAGTTACAAAAAAATCCTTCCATGTCCAGGCCGTGTCCCATCCATGTCCAACCCACTGCAGAAGGTCGACTGTAACTTCTGATCAAAGGAGCCACAATGGTGTGAAGGAATCATTTCGTGAGTAAGAGAGGCGTCTATCCTCAGAGGGATATGTTTCCGAATTTGTGTTTTAGGAGGACACTTTTGACATTATTGAGTGAATAATCTATGTTTCACAGGCCATTTCTGTAACAAATAATTTTAAGGAGACATTTTTGTAATAAACAATCTTAAGAATCAAATCAAATTATTCCCTCTTTTAAGATAGTAAAGATATGTATTAACATCATTATGCAAACTGTGTAAAGACTGTAGAAAAATTGTTCACACTCAAATTTCGATTGTTATCTATGGATAAACCCTAGAATTTTGATTCGGAGGAAGCCCAGAAATCAAGAAGCGTAGAACAAAGCAAAAAGACCTGAAGGAGTTGATGTTCATTCTTAGAATTCATTACCTGTAAGTAGAAACTCGTCGTCTTTTGTGTTCTTCGATGGAGAGGATTGAGACAACGTCCTGAAAGAGTCGATGTTCTTGACTTAGAAAACTTCTGTCGAACACGGAACTGTAATTTTTGAATCAAAATAAAATTCTCTAAATAGGAAATATGCAGAGTCATATTTCACCTCACCCATCTCCCGGCTATCTCTCTCTCCTAGGTGGCCCTATACTAGGAATTAGTTTAGAGATGGCATTAGATTAGGAATTAATTATTAACTAAGTAATATTATGATAAAAAAATCGTATTCGCGAAATTCTTTTTATGTCTCCTTTATTTTTTGGTGCATTAGTACGATTCTTTGTTTCTTCGGGTGCAAAAGTGCTTTTTTCTTCTTCTTGTGTCTTCTCCTTCAGCTATAATAAATTGGAAGACTAGCGGAGACTCGATGCATCGAAAATTAAATAGTCCAAAAGTTTTAAATTTTTCAATGCTTAGTTCAACGAATTGCATTTCAAAAGAGTTGTATTTTCATATAATTTTGGTGCAATATAATGATTTAATCATTTGTTCAAAGGCGTGCTAAACAACTATCAAAATATTGAATACATTACATTTTTTATTTACAACAAAATTTTATACTTTTAGAGTATACTAATGTTTTTGCCTCACTGTGTTTCCAATTATAATGTCTTGAGTTACCACATTTGTGCTGCGATATTTAAATAATTTGATTTAGATTCAATTACAGCAAACATATTCATTTGCGTATAATTATATTTTTATTTTACCTTTTAATTAAAACAACTGTGCTAAACAGGAGCAAACCACCCTTCCAAAAATTTAAAACATAAACTTTTCTTATATTTTGTCTAATCTTTCGACCATCCCAACGTTCATCTAAGTTCTGGTCTTACCATGTTTCGAATTATAATTTAATGACCAAACATACATTAAAAAGTTGACATAATCTGCTGTTCAAAAATTGTTACCAGCTTATGCAGTGCCGTAACATTTTTTCGTCACTTACTACATAATGAGTAAACAATATTTTCATAAAAATGAGTAAACAAGCGAAAAATATGAAAAATGCTTAAAAAATAAAATAATAATACAAAAATGATGTATTTATCCAAATATTTTTATGTCTCCATTATTTTTAGGTGCATAAGTACGATTTTTTATTTCTTCGGCTGCAAAGTGTATTTTCTTTTGCTTCTTTTGTGTCTTCTCTTTTTGTGTCACTTATATTGGATTGAAATACTAGAGGAGACTCGATCATCAATACAATGAACTGTTCCCTAGATTCACTCGCATAAAAGTCTGATCGACGAAAGCCAAAGGCCATGGAAGTCGAGTACTTCTCCCAGTACAAGCCCGCCTAGAGCATCATTTCTCATCCTCCTTACACAAAAACCCTATCTTCTAGACTCTCTTCGGTAAAATAGAATATTTTCCTTCCTGTATGACTACTGATAGCTTTATTTTCTATTTATCTTCAGGCTTTAGAACTTTCCTCCTCAAGTCCTTTACAAACGTTAACCAATTTAATTTACGAATCTTAGCATGTGATTCCTTCCCACAGTGGCTCGCCGTTGTATGAATTCTTTGAGTCGATTCCTTACAATTAGCAAAACATAATTTTCGTGTTTTAAAAGTCACATTCTTTGGACAAACAAGAATATATTTTATACTAAATTGGAACTCTCCCGTGTTTGCATGGGAATAAATGTCAATAATACTTGAAAGCCACCTCCCTCTTTTTAATGTACGATCTTACCTCAAGTATGGTGTGACTACTACACAATGCTTTAATATCAATGATCTAACTTTAATATTTAGTTCATGAGCTTCAAAACAGCGAGTTTCTTTGCGACTTATGAAACATTTTTTTGGTTTGTTTGATGTTGTTTTGGATCTATTGTTTTCCTTTAATTTTGAGCGAATATGTATTTTTACTTCTGTTCGTGGACGTGGATTTAATGTCTTCCGGGTTGATTTTTACTTTTTCTGATAATACTAAATTCTGTGTAGATTGCAAAAGAAAACTGAACTTAGGTAGATCCTATTTTAGCTTTATTTTTACAGGAAGTTTCACTAGGCCACCCAGCTCAGAAGTCTAATTAAAACTTTTTAACTATGTATGTAAAATGTGTTTGTTTTTATTATTCATTGTATTTTCGTTAAGGTTTTATTTTCCCCTATTTTGATCTCTTTATGTTGTCTTTGAATCTCCTTTGAATCTCATTTCAGCCAAACCCTATTTTATCATTCGGAATATCATAAACAAACAAAATAAGTATCAATTATGAATAGTCTTTCAGAATTTTCGTATTCAGTTGTTCTTATGCTGGGAATGTGTATTGCTGATCAAGTTTAGACGCTTGGGTTGCCAAAATAATGACTGCTTCATGTATTGCTATTACAAACATGATATCTAACATGGGTAGTCTTTTAGTAGGAAAATATATATTTTTTTGAAACTTTTTTTATGCCTAACCATTATATCTTCATTTTACTTAAATAAGTCTAACTGAGGAAGCCAAAAGTATGATCGTTTTCTAGCTTCAGAGGATTTGTTTACTTGTTTTGCTTTTTCGCTACTCTTACAACTTGTAGTTTAAAATTTGGCTACTAATATTTTCTGCACAACCTTCCGTTTGTATCGCCATAATCATAAAAATACTTGAATTGTATCTTGAGCTCTCTTTGCGTTCATTTTTTCTAAAGATTTCTTTAAATATAATAATGTGCATAACAGGTTTGTAGGTTCATTGGAGGTCGTTACTGAAGTTCTGGCTCAAAACACAATCAAGGCCATATCGAGGATTGTGTCAGTGGGACTAAATTTCAAAAATTTGACATATTGATGAATAAAAATAAATTTATTATTGGGTTTCAGGGGGGGTCAAATTTCAATTTACATGAATCCGCTATTGAACACAACAATGAAACGAAAAGACTGCAAGTGCAAAGAAACTGCAAGTGCAATGAAACTGCAATGAATTCGGACGACAAAGTATAAAATTACTTTGAATTTAATTCCATCAACTACTGTTCTACATTGCCACATTTCAAAGACTTCTTTCAGTACAACACACACAAGGATTAAAATTTCATTTGTTTGACACCCTACCACAACAATTGGTCACGAAATCTCATGAAATTACAGAATGGCCAAGCCTAGCTCCTACATCTGATAGGAGAAAAATGTTTTGCAGTGTTAGTGATTTTCCCTCACTATTCGAAGATATAGTGCTCCTACATTTTTTCCTGATCTATTTTTCCTCAAACACGAGTTTTGATATTATAATGCATATAGTGCACTCTTAAATTCATTAGCCTTAAAAGGAAAGAGTAAACAATATGAGAAATCACACATGCTTGACATTAATATCATTGAACAACAACTTCTGCATAGAGGAACATAAAGAAAATGTTTGTTAACTTTAAAGGCTAAGGAAGTTTTGAATAGTGCGGACATCATATGAGACATGTTAGTCTACAGTTTTATTTTAATTCTCCACAATCTTTCAAGATATATGCAAAAATATATACTGTGTGATGACTGATATTTCACGCTCTTCCAAAAACTTGCGCCATAATGTACTGCATAAATTAGCAGCACTATGTTTCCAAGAATTCCCAATTAATTCCCGTCTCCAATCAACAATAGAACATAATTTCGAGTTATGTGATTTTTGATAATTACATCATATAGCCGGGTTCGAAGGCCTCATGCATGTACTTCATATGCTCTACCACTGTACGAGCACCCATTTACATTTCGAACTACGTACGTAATGAGTGTAATAAGACATATATTCTATGTTACTTAGAGACATTGCTACTAATTTTTAAAATAACGATCTACAATTTTACATGAAAATGATTTTCTAGATACAATTTCTACAATTTAGAATTAGCCTGTTCATGTACATCCACAGCCATGGCGCGGGGTTAAGACTAGTTATTATTAAGTGCTGTATATTTGTTCATGTATGTACTGTCTCAAAGTTCAATTTTAAGGTGAAAGGAGCATAATAAGGATGAACTCGAGAGAGGGTAGCAAGATAATTGGCTCACTTATTAACATTTATCAGAAATTCAGACAAATTCACATGTACGGAAAAACAGGTAATGGATGAAAAGCTGCTGAATATTATAACTTAAAGTTGGAGGATACAGCAGACAAACCGTTATGACAAACCCCCCTGCAGAAAAGAGCTCTGATACCAATTTGTTATGATCTGGAACTAGCTTAGAATGATGATGACGATGAAAAAGAAGAACACAAGAAACACCCGATATAACGTGATTCACTAGTGATTAGCTAGCTACCTCCACGACCCGAAAACCCATGTTTATTAGAGAGAAACACCACGAATAAAATCCACAATGTTTAGGCACAACCTAGGTCCCTTATATAGACATATAGGACCAACTTTGTGCCCACGACATTCCAAAACGACTATAGAACAAATAAGGAAACAACCCAGAAACTGCCATAGTTTGCCGCCCCAATTTGTTTCCTAAATCTCTTAGCTGCCTTTGACTTTTTTTCCGCCTTTGACTTCAAGTCATATTCAACAAATCTCCACCTTGACTTGAATCATCTCAGCAACCCGAACCTGAACGATGCTTCTCTCCAATAATCAACCCCAAACGTTTCGCAGCTGTATGTGAAACAATCACGTCACAAGTTGCTCCAACTTCGCCAAGTTCCTGCAACGAGCGCCCCCAGCAATGCTCCAACTCCCGTCTAGTTCCTGCAATCGAACCCTATCGATGCTCCAACTACGGCCGAGTTCTTGCAATCGAATCCCCTGCTTGTTGTTCCAACTCCCACCGAGTTCCTACAACAAATTCGTTTGTTGTTTCGACTCCCACCGAGTCCCTACAGCAAAACCCCCAACACTTTGCTCCAATTCCCAACGAATTCATGCAACGTTTTGCGAAATTTCTCCAATTCCCACTGAACTCCTGCAATATCGCCCCCTTGCACGTCTAACACGTGTCGTGTCCCTCGTCAGAGACTTCCCCATGCCAAATCCGCCTCCTCGTCAAGAGCGCGGATTCCTTGCCCCCCAACGGGGCCTAGAGAACTAGACCATCCTCCGAAGTACCCTCTACCTGCAGCTAAACCTGCAGATCCTGAGTTCATCCTTCGTCCACCGGTGTCTCTTTTCTCTAACGTCACCGTAGCTTCCCTTAGCCGCCATCATCGCGCCGGAACTATGACTGTCTGAACCCCAATACGCAGCCCTCTGTTGCATCCCCTCTTGCTGAGACTCAAACTCAGCAGTAGTTGTATTGACCCCCTCTTCTTCAACCAATGGCAACCACAGGCCTTGCTGCTTCAACAAAGCATGTACCTTGATCTGCGAAAGAGTGAAGTTGTCTCTCTCCGTGAACTTGTCGATCTTGGTCATCCCCCCCCCCCCCCCCCGTCATCTTCTCTGCAGCTCCTCTTCCAGATCCGTAACCCCGAATGCGTGCTCCACCTTGATCGTGAAACCGTAGCTATGAATTTCACGGATTGTGAAACCCTAGCCCTATAGTTCCACCTTGATCTTGGAACACCGCAACCCAAGCTCTGAGCTCCCCCTGAATCGCTGAACCTGGCTCTGATACCAGTTTGTTATGACAAACCCCCTGCAGAAAAGAGCTCTTATACCAGTTTGTTATGATCTGGAACTAGCTTAGAATGATGATAACGATGAAAAACAAGAACAGAAGAAACACCTGATATAACGTGGTTCACTAGTGATTAGCTAGCTACCTCCACGACCCGAAAACCCATGTTTATTAGAGAGAAACACCACTAATACAATCCACAATGTTTAGGCACAACATAGGTCCCTTATATAGACATATAGGACCAACTTAGTGCCCACGACATTCCAAAACGACTATAGAACAAATAAGGAAACAACCCAGAAACTGCCATAGTTTGCCGCCCCAATTTGTTTCCTATATCTCTTAGCCGCCTTTGAATTTTTTTCCGCCTTTGACTTCAAGTCATATTCAACACAAACCGGAACACACACACTTCAATGATCTTGAGTCATCGAGTCGAATAGAAAGATACTAGTATTGTGCTTCTTCTGCCAAACGGCCATGTCTTTGTCAAAGCTGTATGCAGGCGCCTGCCACTTAGCATCCTCGAGTACTTTTCCTAACTCAGATGTCTTCACAAAGCAAAATAACTCTTCTCCGTTAACATGTGGAATTGCGAAGACTCTCCTCCACTTAGATAAGTACTAGGTTGTAACACCCTGAAGGACGAACATGATCTATCACATACAGATCTACAACATGAATTATAGCGGAAGATTCATGTGTTTACCTTGTCTTCCTTAGCTCCTATGCGCAACGGATGATCGTAGGATGCTTGCTTTCACGTGCTCTTCTTGCTCCCACAATCTGGCTCGAATCTCTAGGACGAGAGCTCTGATCCACACCAAGTTCCACCCAATGGAGGCTAGTTGAAGAGAGAGTCTAGGGTTTACTGTATTATGATCAGCACATGATCTCTACAGTATTGTATATTATTATGTCTCTAGCACTCACAATAATCTAGGAGGCTGTCTCCTTATATAGACAGACTTATACCTAATTGCAACGTTACCCCCTAGGGTTGATGTCCTTGCTACTAACCCCATAAGGTTTGAGCTTATCTCACCTAAACCCATAAGTTTAGGTTAATTGCATTGTGTACCCCACATGGGCGCACATAATGCTAACATCTCCCACTCGCACAGTGGGGTTGCACAAATACAGTAGTTCTAGTCTCCCTCAATCTCCAACTATTATCATCTGCCAAAGTTTTATGTGGCCTTGGTGTGTGACTGTGAGAGAACCTGCATTTTGGGAGATCCATACTCTAAACTCATACGAGACGAGCTAGCAGCAGGCGCACTCAACCCTCAAGAAATAATGCAATACATATATATATATATCTCGTATCCCCCAGATTTTGTCTATTGTCATCTCATAGACCATGAGCACCTACCTTGTCCCGAAGGTCGTGCATCAATGAGTCGATATCTCCTTTTATTATATTCATATCCTGCATGATCCCATAAGATCTTGTAGGTGGGCCCAATGAACATGATAAAGAGCGATGCAATTAGAATCTTCCTTTCCATCCATTGTCGCTTTGATTCGGAGTCAGCTGCTTTCCTAGCAATGTCCTGGTAGGCCGAATCATTCATAGCCGTGAGGTGTCACGCTAAAGTAGCACCACCGAACCGTCTCTCCCCGACATGGATGAAAGTACTAAGGGTATACAGTGTCAATCATTCTTATATGATCGACGAGGCTCACACGGTGAGGAATCTCAGGGACCAGTTCTACTCGCCACCTCATGTCACTCATCAGCACGCGTTATCTCATAAGATGTGCGCCATAGTGTTTGGACTCTATCAGAGCACATGTCCTATCCCATAGGGACCACTATACAGATGTAAGTCCAACAGCCCATATGACTATTAACCCGAGTACTGAGTGTTGCACATATGCAATCGAAATCAGTTCTCTCATCTGGCTTTCTCTACGCAGACTATACATGGTTCGGGGTAGTAACCATGCTCGAATGGCTATAAACCAATCTCACCTTGGAACTTATTCCAATGCGACAAATGAATCCGTCTGACAGGGTCTTGCACTATTGATTGATGTCCAGCTCTCGTCATAGGCCATGCGCCTCATATGACAGGAGTCATCATATCATAGGCTTCTAGCGCTTGTCGGGATTCTGTCTCATCTTCTACTCACCTAGGCAATCCAGGATGTTGTAAAGGCGGTTGCTCGTGTGAGAGAGTCAACCTAGTGTCCGCGCGACATGTTCTATGCTAGTACAGGATATGTAAACGTATCATACACGTATCGAAACAACATGTAGCATAATTAAACAAATCCAATTAAAATCCAGTTATCAATGTCTCATATGCTCATTAATCATATTGCTAGTGATTGACTTCCGAGTCCCAATTTTCTAAAGCAATCCACAAAGACGACTCTTATGTGGTTTAGGAATGGGAGGAACCTACATTTTGTCCCGTAGTCGATCTACTCCAAGGTTACTCTGTAGGTAGTTATCTCACCTTTTGTGAAACAATACCCTTTTCTATATGTTTGGCCTTATCAAAAATAATGCAGCCATACGCCAGCACTACAGGTCGGTTGACAGCTCATAAGCTTATCAGAAACCTTCTTATCCAAACATGTTTCTGTCCGGTGACAGAACAGGCAATCGTGCTTCGCTTCCATGATCGATGGAGCGGTCTAATACGATTGTGCAACACTTATGCTGCAGTTCCATGCGATGTCATCTGGCATGGACCATAGCCTGAGGTGGATCCACGTGCATCTAGGTCCCCACCCTAGTCAGCATGCATAGCTGGCTAGTCGAAGCATCATCTCCGATAGTCATAGCATGTGATCCCTCGTATAGAGTATCCTTTTGGTTGCAATCTAGTGTCTTAAGTTAGATTTCCTGAAATCCACTCTTCCGATTGCATAGGGTTTGTGGGGTCTCAGTATATACCATAGTATATAGTAGACTCACACTGCATCGGGCACTTTGGTCATTTGGTCAATCCTAGTATGGTGTCTTCTAGGTCACATATTCAGGCTCATAAAGTCTTGCAGCAAGCTATAGGAGTATCACATGGCCTCGGGTCCATAACATGGAATCGTTCAAAGTATCTTCTTGTTGTCCGCCTTATGCGTTAATATAAGAAGTCCTTTTAAACGAACGAGAATGCATCTCGCCCTTCTAATATCCTTTGTCACAAATCGAAAGGATAACCACCCTATAATGGATGTGAAATAGTCCTTAGACTCTCCTGGAAAATAGTGTGTCATCGATAATAAGTGACGTAATCATCTACTCTCTACAACTGAGAGCGATATGCAGCGGTTTTTCATCCGTTGATAAAATACTGCTGACTTTAGAGGAATAATTTAGACCATACACGGACTTAATTAGCTTGCACCTATTTGTGCATTTGATCATACATCTCGAAACCCTGTGGTCGAGTCATACAGATCACCTCTCTGATTTCTCTATCGAGAAATTCAGTCATCACGTTTATCGAGAGTGGAGCCTTATTTCCATCATCACAACTATCACCGATATGTCTGCAAGTCGTATGCCTTAGTATGCTTCCGCATGTGTCACTCTGACTGACCTTGGAAATACATCCATTTCCAATAGTCTAATATCCAGTCGGAAAAGTCAACCTAGCCTTAAACTTGGTCGGTCCTTACAGACTCTAACTTTTCCTGTAAAGGTTACCTTTCATTCTTCATAATTAGGGAACGATGAGGCATAGTATTCTATCCTATCGATTATGCAAGGTGATCTTTAAGATCATCCCTTCGATCTCAAACAGTCGATGGGGTATGCTCCTATGAGTAATTCCTTTGCATTGGAGGATCATAAATTTGCTCTCACCCCTATGGATGGGCACCTCGCTTAAAAAGTCACTCCCACTGTCCGAAGAATCCTTGAGGGACTAATTCCTCATGATGGACTAAGGAACAGGGTATATTCTAGCGGTTCCTCCATGCTCGCGGAGATTATCATCTCTACGAACATTTCCTTAATTATGGGCATCTCCTAAGAGAAACATATATATTGTGAATCTATTTGCGTTACACTACTAATCGGCTGTTGCGTTTCGAATACGCAACCCCGTAGAGTACTCCTAATAGTATGGGAAGATATGTTACTCCATGAAGATACATTTCTTCCATCTAGGGTCTAAATTCCTTCTTGTCTGGTGATGAAATATCCTGGGACAATATCCTAGGATCATCATCATCTTGCGTGGTGACTATCATGTCTTCCCCTTCGGTGTCAAATCGTCGACGGGGTACGCTCCAAAGAGCGATCCTACGCAAAGAGGATTCTTCTTCAGCATTATCGTCATATACGATAGGCTGCTCACTAGGTAAGGCACTCCCACTGTTCTCAAGATACATAGGAACAAATTCCTCTTGAGTAGTGGTGAATTGAGTGTCATCTAGTGGTTCCTCTTCCTGGCAGAGAATACCATCTCCACGAGCTTCTTCCTGACTAGGAAAATTTAGTTAGCTCATAAGCTGCCGATCCCTATGGCCTAAGGTGACCTCTTATAGGTTGCCTTTTGGTCCACATCTCGTTGGGCGTAGTAGCTACAGACTTGGTGGGTATTTGGTTGAGTACTCCGACAGACGTTTAACAAAGCGTCTCCTCAAGATAGGGAACTTATACTTTGAACGTGCTATCATACATCAAACCATCTTCAGGCTGTATCCTATTCCTCCTATCCGCCACAGCATTCTGCTGCGGGGCATGGGAATAGCCAACTGCCTAAATACTGTCCATCACATAGCTCTTTCTAAGATAGATACTCGCAGTCTCATTCTGGCTAAGGAGACATCCTTTTATCCAGACGGTTCTCTACCTTTTGCAGATACCTGTCTGAAGCACCCTTGTGCCTCAGAATTATGTGGCCCAAGCACACATAGTTGAGATGCATACAATAATCTACGAATGTGATGGAACAGTAAGCACCATGTCTTAGCTTTAACTTTTAATGGATCACAAGTACAACATAATGAATAATATGTAAAGACTCAATAATCCTTACTGCTTTACTGGATAGTTTGCCTTTCGCCTTTCGTGTAAGGCAAGAGTCACACACAGGTAAGGGTACCTTGGTCATATTCCAAGCAGGCCTACCTTAGCTAGCCTGAACATCCTTTCCTGACATAGTGTGTCTCAATCTAGCACGCCACATATCAGAATCATAAGGCACAACCCTAGTTGATATCCAAAGATCCTGAGGCGTTTATTCATGCTAGAAATCAAGAGTGCATAACCATACATAACATGACCAATTCCAAAGTAAAACTGTGACCAAAACAAATTTTGGTGGCTACTCCATCAAAGATAATCTCATGGATCCTTAGACGAGAAGTTAGTACCAGGTCTGGCCTTCTAGTCTTAGGGAAACATCGTTTTCCTCCTTTGCATTTGCCTGTCTTGGGCTATTGGTCATGTACCAATATTTTGCCCTCATTCCCTTATCCTTGCCCCACCTGTTCCTCACGGTCCTAATACCGGAGTAGGGACTAAATCTGCCGATCATACTTCAGCCATAGCCTTTAGCAATCATATATTGCTTAGACTTCAAAAGTATGTTGAACTAGTATACTTAGCAATCATATATTGCTTAGATCCTAGAACGGAGTGATGTTTGGTCTCATCCAAATATCCTGACACTTTCAAAGTGTGTCATATAACGTTTCCATGGCACTTTCATGAAACGTGGCAGAGATAGCAACAAATTGCTAATCGGATAACTTAAACACGATAGTTTAAGGTAGGATTTATGAGTCATTACTCACAATTTTAATGAGGCAAATGGCTAAGGTGGATCCAAGATTCTTCTTTGGCCCATTCCTACAATCTTTGAATCTCAAAGTGGTCTTGAACTTGCTGATGAGGTCATTTCCCCACCTTGGCAGAGCACGCTCTATGAAATTTATCTTGACTGCCTCCCACTTATTGGTTAGCCTAAAGATAATGTTCATGTGCTGCTGTGACAACTATTCATCACAAGTTCGACCATACTTGTAGGTGTTTTGAAAAACTATGCCCAACTATTTGGTTATATAGTACGATGACTTGTCATATCGTTTATTGTCACTATTTTAGCCTTTACAGTTTCGATTTAGACACGATTGATCTTGAGACATTGCATAGGAAATTAATACTAGCATTTTCTTAGCTCCGAAATAACATGATACATGATTAAAATTTCATAGTTCATCATAAGGACTCCACCAAAACCTAGTGGCAATTCTAGGAATCAAATATCATCACTTATGATTCCCTATTAGTTTCAATCATGTATAACCATGTGAGCTCTTTCGTTTTAGTTCTTTAGCATGCGAGGTTATACAGTTATATCCAATCACACGCAGTTATAACGTAAAACAAGCATAAGCATAAATAAATATGCAATGGATGTGGCCCCTAAGGTGCACTCCCACTATTGAGAGTAAGTCTTGAGCAAGTCTTGAACTTCTCGCCTCATGGATCTCGCCTCATCTCGAGTGCTCCTTGAAGCTTCCCTCTTCGTCTCTTTGCTCCATGCACCTCGCGCCATAGCTTTTGGTTTGGCCACCTCTCTTGAAGCTTTTATTCTTCAATCCTCACTAACTATCTTATTTCTAATAAGAAGTAACCTCTAATAGGCGATTTAGATGAGAAGAGAAGACAATAGAGTATGTAGAGAGGCACGACACGCAGGCCGTATTTTAATTGATTACATATTCAAAACCAAAACCAAATATAAAACCATCTAAGCCACATCCATGCATCAAACACATCCATTCAACCCACAACAGCATGTATAATAATAAAATAAACATACTGGAATTTTCTGGAAATTTCCAGAATTAAAGAATAATTACTGGAATTTAATAAGCAATAAATCAATCAACTAATAAGATCGAAAATTGCTCCCAACTACCTAGGATCTCACCTCCTATCTCACAAGGTAGGGAAAAATGTCCTAAGTCTCCAGAAAAAATTTGGGCTCAAAACAGTGTGTTTAAGGACGTCTAACTGCCTCGGGAAGTGTGCTAAACACTAATTAATTAATCTGGAAAATAATAAAATTTTCTGTTTTTCCAAAAATTATGAAAAAAATCCCAGAAAATAGGAAATTTAATTCTGAGCATGTAGAAAAAAAATTTGGCGAAAAATAGTGGCCGGAGGAGGGCTCACGCGCCCACACGCGCCGCCGCGCGTGGGCGAGTCCGCCTCTGTCACGCGCTGACGTCGGCCGAGTGCCACGTCAGCATGCCATGTGGCATGCCACGTCAGCCACGTGCTAACGTCAGCTGCCATGTCACCATCCACGTCATCATGCCACGTCAGCAGCCCACGTGGCTGCCACGTCACCTGCCACGTCGGCAATTGCTGACGTGGCCCCGCCACGTCATCTGCCACGTCAGCCCTAGGGCCACGTCAGCAGCCGCCGCCAGCCCCTCGGCGCGTGCGGCGCGTGGCCGCGCGTGGAGGCGGCGTCGGTGGCGCGTGAAGCCCACGCGCCGCCTTCCCGGCCTCCGATTCCGGCGATCTTTACATCGTTGGAATCGTCTTTTTACGTAGATCAAGATTATGTATTCAAAACCCAATTTTAACATGTTTTGAAAAAATCTTTTTACTGCTCAGATCAATCAGTACAGATTTATACAGTTTCGAATCTTTAAAAATTCATAACTAATTCTCTGTTCGTCTAAAAATTATAAAATTTATATTTCTGGAATCCTTGTGAAAAACCCTATCTAACCATATAGGTTTCACTAACAGATTATGAAATTTCAAAAACTCGAATTTTTTATCTGATTCGGGAACGCATAACGAGGCACGAAAAACAAGCCTAAGGCTCTGATACCAATGAAGGACGAACATGATCTATCACATACAGATCTACAACATGAATTATAGCGGAAGATTCATGTGTTTACCTTGTCTTCCTTAGCTCCTATGCGCAACGGATGATCGTAGGATGCTTGCTTTCACGTGCTCTTCTTGCTCCCACAATCTGGCTCGAATCTCTAGGACGAGAGCTCTGATCCACACCAAGTTCCACCCAATGGAGGTTAGTTGAAGAGAGAGTCTAGGGTTTACTGTATTATGATCAGCACATGATCTCTACAGTATTGTATATTATTATGTCTCTAGCACTCACAATAATCTAGGAGGCTGTCTCCTTATATAGACAGACTTATACCTAATTGCAACGTTACCCCCTAGGGTTGATGTCCTTGCTACTAACCCCATAAGGTTTGAGCTTGTCTCACCTAAACCCATAAGTTTAGGTTAATTGCATTGTGTACCCCACATGGGCGCACATAATGCTAACACACCCTAACCATAGTCGTATGCTAAGCTATCGTGAATTCAGACACGGGAGAAACGTCCGTCCATTATACTACGACTACAAACTTTGCTAGGTCTAGCTACTACCTGTTCTTTTGTGCATAAGCCAACTTGATCTGAAACAAATCAGTTTCAAATAACACTGAGCTCATAACAGAATTCAAATCAAGACTTCGACAACAATCATGTAATTTACCATTTCCAAGAGTATTTTCCCATTTGGTTACAAACCTTAATCCCACCAAATAGGCACATACACACAACCAAATATTGGAATAAGAACATTGAACACATTACAACCAAAACATAGAAACCACCAGCGTAGCCAGTTTGGTAAACAGGTAACAACTATAATCCCATCAAGATGCAGAGCCTTCATTCATTCTTGAAATTGGCGAACTTGAGACCAACCGTGTCAACCAAACACAGGGAGATGACTATTTCATCATAAACCTTAATCCCCACCAATTGCACACAAGTTCAGTCAGAACTATGGAATCAAACCCTTTTAGACTGTAATTCCATAAACCAGAGGGAGTAATTCATTAAACAAACAAACAAAACCAACCTGTGTAGAAGATTCAATAAACAGGCCTCTTGGTGACAACATCTTCATAGTACTAAATGAAATTCACTTTCTCCCACACATTACATAGTAACCCATCCATGTACCTCTAACCCAGATATTTATTCATCTTTGCTACCTAACCCGAACTAACTTCTCATTTAGTAGCGGACTTCACTACACTAATCAACTTTCCTTTTAGTAGCGGACTTCACTCGTGGGTGTAAACTGAAATTGAATATAAAATAATTAAAAAATAAATATAATTACTTTTGCATTGTAATCAAAACCAAATTTTCTTTCAGAGGCGTGGGAGACGCTAAGCCTGCTTACAGTCTAGAACATAATCTTACACATGCTAAAGGAGGAAAGGTTGAGTCATCTAACAAAGGGAGTACCAGCAGTTAGCTGGCTGGAGAGTCTATGGGCACTAAAAATACCAAAAGTGTATTTACCTGGTTTGGAGGGGCTGGAGAGGGTCCTTACTGGTGCCAGTTAACCGCTTTAGTCTTGGTTTCCATTCCATGAAAACAGTCCTTAACATCCAGTTTTAGGGTTTGCTCATGCCAAAATTCAGATAAATATACCGTAAATATCTTAAGACATTTGACCTTATGGTTTCTATCTAAAGCTGTTAAATGTCGATGACTCGACGTCCAGTTTGTAAGCGGTGCTCGGAAGATCTTAAGCAACAAGTATGAAAAGGCAGGTTACAGATATAATATTTCCGAATATAACAAGTTGAAAATTAGACAATACCACATAAAAACCGGAACTCATCATTGGGCTTGAGTAATTGAGTCAAGAAAAAAAAATGCTTTGCTTCTTCTCAATGGCCGTTTCCTTATCAAAGCAATTCACAGGTGCCTACTTAGCATCCTCGAGTACTTTTCCTACCTCAAATGTCATCACATGTGCGCTATATCCTGCAAGAGAGAAGTAATGTCTATTAACATGTGAATAGCGAAGAATCTCATGTTTGTGACTAATTTTCTCTCTCTATGAGCGAACCTCCGACTTTTTCGTTTCCTCCCCTTTCGCCGGAGATTTCTGTTGGATCTCCGGCGAACTTCACTCGCAGTCAAACCAATTTCAAACGTCGTTTCGTTGCCGGCTCACTGGATAACGAGGATGATGAATCGATCACTGGAAATAGATCATTCAGTGAAACACTCACGCATCCCTCCCGGCGGATCTATGTGGAGGAGGATCCATTTCCGATCAAGGATGAGGATCAGGATCGTACTGGAGTTGTCTCGGAAATCAAATCGGACGGTCGGATCTGTGTCCGCATCTCCGGCGCTTCGTTGCGGAAGCTCCATCTACCATGGAGTAGAGCTTTGATTCTTCGTGTACTGGGAAAGGAACCTCACTATGGACTCCTCCATGATCGTCTCACCGCTCAATGGAAGCTCCAGCTAGGGTTTGAATTAACAGATCTGGCGAACAACTGCTATTGTGTTCGGTTCTATTGTAGAGAGGATTTTGAGCGCGTTCTGCTTCAAGGCCCTTGGATGATCCAAGGCAGTTACCTCACTGTGCAGAAATGGACGCCTCACTTCGATCCGTTTGCTCCGGCGGAGAGGACGACGCCGATCTGGATTCGACTCAAAGGACTTCCGGTGGAATACTTTGAGGAAGATACTCTGATGGAGATGGGTGCTAATTTTGGAACCTCTGTCAAAGTTGATTGGAACACGATTGCGGCGTCTAGGGGTAAGTACGCCAGAATTTGTGTTGAAGTTGATCTTAAGAAGAGTCTGATTCCTTCAATTTGGGTGAATGAGAAGAGAATTCCGGTGGAATATGAAGGCTTAGGTGTTATTTGCTTCGATTGTGGGGTTTACGGTCATCGGAAAGAGGCGTGTGTTCAACATCGTCAGGAAGATCTGGCTGATCCGCCGGTCCAAGAGATGGAGGTGGCTGAAGCTATGGGGGCGGCGTCGGTGACTACAGAGGTTTCGCCGGAGCTGGAGAAGAAGGGGGAAGAAGGATTTGGCCCTTGGATGATTGCTCCGCGGAAGCCTAGGAAGAATCAGGGCGGTCCACGTGGCAAGCAGAAGGGGAAAGAAGATGCGACTGGCACACAGGATAACAACCCGTTTAGTTCTTTGGCGGATTTCGGGGATATTGGCGGGTCAGGCGGGCCGGACTTACCCGGCTCCAGTACTCCGTTTCATACGGGGAAGGGTGACGTGGCTAAAAACACTCAGCCCTCACCCTCACAGAATCGGCCACGTGGCGGGTTGGGCAATAACAAGTCGGGTTCTACCCAACACAAAAAATTCTCTCAGAGGAAAGGGGAACGTCTCACGAACCCTAACTCTACTCCCCGCCCTCCTTTGGGTACGATCGATGGCAATCAATTGGCCGGAAGGATGAGTCCGCCGGCTAACTCTACGTTTCAATTTGGTTCGCCGTCTTCCTCTGGTGGGAATTGGCCGAAGAATTTCAGTCCTAAGTCAATTTTGACTAAGAAGGGGTTAATCCCTAATAAGCAAGCTTTGCCGAGTGATCGGCCTCCTTCTCCTGTTTCTAAATGAAGGTCTTATCCTGGAATTGCCGCGGGATAGGGAATAAAGCTACGGTAAGATCTCTTATTGATCTCTGTGTCTTTTATAAGAATTCTATATTGGTTATTATGGAACCAAGAGTTAGTAGTGCTCATGCTGTGAAAATTCAGCGGCGTACTCAGTTTGATATGAGTTATTTTGTGGAAGCCAGGGGTTTTTCTGGGGGTATATGGTTGTTTTGGGATAGTAGAATTGTTGACTTGAATGTCATTGTTTCCACTAGTCAAGCTATTACTAGTACTGTCCAGTTGCAGGGAGGCCCTTTGTGGCTTTTTACTGCTGTGTATGCCAGTCCTCTTGCTGTGAAAAGGGAGGAATTATGGTGTCAACTCCAGGAAATTGGTGATAGTAACAATCTTCCTTGGCTTTTAGTAGGGGACTTTAACCAAGTTCTCTCTTGTAATGAGAAAAGAGGTGGTAGAATGGTTAATCAAAAGAAGTGTTCTGCTATGTGGGATTGTCTTTCTCACTGTTGTCTCCAAGACATGGGTTTTTCTGGTCCAGCTTTCACCTGGTCCAACTCTCAGGATGGCAGAGTTATCAGACAGAGGCTAGATAGAGCCTTTTGTAATACCAGTTGGAGGTTACTCTTTACTGAGGGGTTGGTGAAACATGTGGTCAGAATTAATTCTGACCATCACCCCATCTTAGTGGATTTATTGGGGCTTCCTCCTCCTGTCCCTCATCTCAAGCCTTTCAGAATGGAAGTTGCTTGGTTCTTAGATCCTAGCTTCAAGGAGCTGGTGAGTAAATTCTGGTTCTCGCAGGATCCTTTTGCTGACATGATTAATTGTTTTACTAAAGCAGCTCAAAAGTGGAATGTTGATGTCTTTGGAAACATTTTTGAAAAGAAGAAGAAACTCAGAGCTAGACTTTTGGGTATTCAAAGGGCTATTGCCTTTAAAGAGAACCCTTATTTGTCTAATCTGGAGCAGTCTCTGCATGATCAATTGAATAGTGTCCTTCTCCAAGAAGAGTTGTTCTGGTTTCAAAAAGCCAGGCTTAGCAAACTTCTTCTTGGAGATAGGAACACTAGATTCTTCCATCTCACTACTGTAGCTAGAAGAAGGAAGAATAAGATTGCCTCTATTAAATTGGATTCTGGTTTGTGGTGTGAGGATGTTCAGCAGCTGAAGAGTGAAGTGACCTCTCACTTTACTAATCTCTTCACTGATTCTGATCCAATCTTGTGTGATCACTTTGTTTGGAAGGGTGATGTTCTTTCTCATAATGACATTCAACTTTTGCTTTCTCCTATCTCCATAGAGGAGGTTAAAAAAGTGGTGTTTGCTATGGGTGCTTACAAAAGCCCAGGTCCTGATGGGATTCCTCCTGTTTTCTATCAACATCACTGGTCTATTGTACAGTCTACAGTGTACTCTTTGGTTATTGAAGCTGTCACTAATGGGAAGCTGCCAGCTGGCATCAATGATACCTTGTTGGCTCTTATCCCCAAAGTGGACAGTCCTACCTCTTTTACCCAGTTAAGGCCTATAAGCCTCTGTAATGTTACTTTGAAACTCATAACTAAATTGCTCACTCATAGGTTAAGACCTATGTTGCAAAAGCTTATCCATCCCTTCCAATTTAGCTTTCTTCCTGGAAGGGCAGCCTCTGACAATATTATGTTGGCTCAAGAGGTCCTCCACTGTATGCACCACAGAAAAGGAAAGAAAGGCACTCTGGCTATCAAAATTGACTTGGCCAAAGCCTATGATAAAGTCAAATGGTCTGCTCTAAGGGCTATTTTGGACAAGATAGGTCTTCCTCCTAATTGGGTTTCTCTCATTATGGATTCTGTCACTTCAACCTCTTATAGGGTTATCTGGAATGGTGAGCAACAAGAGAAGTTTTTTCCTCAAAGAGGTATTAGGCAAGGGGATCCTATTTCCCCTTACCTTTTTCTCTTGATTATGGAATGTTTGGCTCAAAAGATTCATGAAGCTTCTGAGCAAGGCTTATGGAAAGGAATCAAAATTGGAAGGGGGGGTATTACTGTTACTCACCTCTTTTTTGCTGATGATTTACTCCTTTTTGGAGAAGCTACTTCTTCCCAGCTGGAGGTTATGAAGGATGTGCTCTCTGATTTTTGTTTGGAAACTGGACAATCTATCAGCTTTGATAAGTCCAAATTATTTGTGGCTCCTCACATTAGTAGAGCTGTGGCTAGAAGCCTTAGTGACCAATTTGGTGTTGCTCTCACTGCTGATCTGGGGCTTCATTTAGGTGTCCCTCTTATTCATAACTCTTGGGGGAAAAATAAATTTCAATTTCTGGTGGATAAGGTGAGACACAAATTGGCTGGTTGGAAGCCTCCTCAGCTTTCTCTTGCTGGTAGGTCCACTATTATTTCTACTGTTCTACAAGCAATTCCTGCTTATGTGATGCAAGCTTCTTTACTTCCTAAGTCTACCATCAATGAGGTTGATAAGATCTGCAAACAGTTTTTATGGGGTGGTTCTGATACTCATCATAAGCTTCCTCTCATTGGTTGGGATTCTGTCTCTATCCCTAAAGAGAGGGGGGGTCTAGGTTTCAGGAACTTGGTAAATTTTAACCAAGCTCTGGTGGCCAAGGCTGGGTGGAGATTGATCTCTAATGGTGATACTGTTTGGGCTAAAGCCATTTCTCAGAAATATGGGTGTCCTTTGGATGACAATGCTGTGAAGTCCTCACACTCTAGGGTGTGGAAACATATTGTTAAGAGTATTAAAGCTATCAAGAGTGGTTTTGGTAAACTTGTGAAAAGTGGCTCTTCTACTCTTTTCTGGATTGACCAGTGGCTGGGTCAATTCAAATTAATTGACCTTGCTCTCATTGCTCCTACTGATGAGGAGCTGCTTCTCACAGTTCATGATTTCTGGGATACTGACTCTGGTTGGTGTTTAGGGAGTGTGGCTACTATGTTACCCCCAGCTATTATTGATCTTATCAACACTGTTTCTTTGAGTGATAATGATCATGAGAAAGATCAGTTTACCTGGCTTGGTTCAGATTCTGGTCATTTTTCTGTGGCTTCAGCTTATAGAGTTATAAGTGAAAGAAATTTGACTCCTTTCAAAGATCCTGGGTGGAAGAGAGTCTGGAAATACAAGGGGTTTCAGAGATGGAAGTTCTTACTTTGGCTTATCAGACATGGTAGGCTCACCACTCAAGAGCTAAATAGAAGCAGAGGTATTATTGTTTCTGGCTCTTGTCTTTTCTATCATGACTTTATTGAAACAACCATTCATGCTGTGAGGGATTGCTGTTGGGTTTATGATTTATGGAAGCAATTAGTTCATCCCAATTTTTGGGAGATTTTCTTCTCTTTAAATGTCTCTGATTGGGTGGATTCAAACCTCTCTTCTTCATGGGGTCTTAGAAAAGAGTTTGAATGGCCTTTGATCTTCACTGCTACAGTGAGTTTTGTGTGGCTCTGGCATAATCTCAGAACTCATAATGAGGACTTCACTCCCCCTGCTGATATGGTGGGTTTTATTATGTGTCAATGTAGAAGAATTACTCATGATTTAACTGTCTCTCCTGCTGCTATTTTGCCTAAGCCTGTTTTGGTGAAGTGGATTAACCCTCCAGAGGGTTTGTTGAAGATTAATGTGGATTGCTCCTTTAGGGAAGATGGGAATCTTGTTTATGTTAGTGCTGTCTGCAGAAATCATTCTGGGAACTGGATTTGGGGTTAGCAGAGAAGAATTATTGCTGGCTCTGTGCTCCAGGGGGAATTATGGGCTATCTTGGAGGGGCTGATTGCTATTAATGAATTTCATGATGATAATTGTCTCATTGAAAGTGATTCCCAGGTTGCTGTTGATTTGATCAAGACTGCTTCTCATCAGCACCCTTTCTGGTATTTGGTGGGCAAAATTCAGGAGCTTCTCAGTTCTTCTGCTAGTTCTCTGTCTCACATTTGGAGGGAAAGAAATGTAGTTGCAGATTTTGTAGCTAATAGTTGTAATTTTGATCATTTTGAGAAATTTTTTCTGTTTTTGCCTCCTCCAGATTACTGTACCCTCTTACAGGAAGACTGTAATGGTGCTGGCTCTGTGAGGATGGTGTTTTAGTGTTTGTAACACTCTTGGTTTTACCAAAAAAAAAAGAATCTCATGTTTGTAACACCCTCATTGTATCTCACACTGGGAAATAATTTTGAACCCCCCCCCTAAACATAGTTGTATGCTCCCTTCAGATAGCTCATAAAGGTATCCAACAAGCGAGCGGCTCTGCCAAACCTAGACTAGTCAACATCACTACACGGAGGGGCTCTAGTCAATTTGGCGCAATTAACACTTCTTAAACTGAGTTATCAAGTTAGAGTTGAACTGATTACTCACTGACCTTTAAGATTCAGAATGTCTTATTAGAGATCATGGACCAAACTGCAATCCATGACAAACTGATGACATGAACTCAGAAGCTTCAGTAGCCGTTGGATCACTTTGGAGCGTTGTTCAGTAGCCGTCCGATGCTTCTAGCCGTTTATTTCAAACCATTAAGCAGAACGATGTCGTTCCACTTCTCAACGGTTGCTAGCATACTGTCAGCATCCACGAGCTCTCTGATTGGTCAAGATTCGTCACTTACGCTTACGTGTATGCCTAGTAAGCTAGGTCGTTGATACTTCTCGTTTATTACGTTTAGGCCCAGACTATTTAAACTATTTGCAGACTATTTTGTAATTGAGTTTTTGTTTAATGCAATTTTCATTTTCTTCTCTCTGCAACTATCTTCTCTCTTCTCTCTCTTACTTCTTCTTCCTCAAGCTATCTTCTTACTCTGATATGGTATCAGAGCCAGGTTGTTGGCTCAATTGATTCTTATAGAAGTATAGATCAGCTCTTGAAGATTATTTTGGGTATAGTGAAGACCTAATTTTGGGAATTTGATGGAGACGCCTAATGTGGTTGGTGGTGACCGTTCCTGCAGCAGCTCCGACGGTGTTTATGGTAATGAATTCTCAAAATCTCCCTATTTCATTGCTAGCTCTGGAAATCCTGGAGCTATTCTAGTCTCTCAACTTCTCACTGGAGAGAATTACTACTCTTGGGAGAAATCTATGAAAGTTCTCTTACAAGCTAAGAATAAGCTTGATTTTATTGATGGAAGTCTTCTTCAACCTGAATTTACTTCTGATTTGTTTCTTCTGTGGAGGAGGTGTGATAGTATGGTCATCTCCTAGTTGCTTAATTCTGTTTCTAAGGAAATTTCTTGTAGTTTGGTTGGAATCTCTACTGCTAGAGATATATGGATAGATCTTCAAGAAAGGTTTTCTCAAGGCAATCATCCTAGGGTTTTTCAATTGACAGAAATGATAGCTGGACTCAAACAAGGAGATAATACTATTACTATGTACTATACAAAGTTGAGAACTATGTGGGATGAATTAGCCAACTATAAACCTCTACCTGCCTGCACTTGTGGTGCTTTTGCTTTGATGAGACAAAGAAGGGAAGAGGAGTACATAATGCAGTTCTTAATGGGATTGAATGAACAATATAAGGCAGTTAGAGAACAAATTTTGCTTGTGGAACCTCTACCTACACTTAATCAGGTCTATTCTAAAGTTGTTCAACATGAAAGACAGTTAGCCATTTCAGTCACCAAAATTGGGATACTGCTTACTCCTAGTGTTGCAATGTACACCAATTCATCTCACCAACATTTGTCTTCTTCCAACAATACTTATCCAGCTACTTCAGCACCTAGATACTCCTCTAGTTCAGGTTATAAAAAGGTTTGTCACCATTGTGGAGATACAAGACATGTCAAAAGCAGATGCTACAAGTTACATGGTTATCCTTCCCATTTCAAAAACAAACCTAAAGTTAATAGTGTGATTTCTGAAAATTCACCACAAACTCCTACAATTTCATTATCACCAGCTCAATGTCAACAAATTGTGTCACTTCTTAGTACACAATTACAGTCCCAATCTCTTACATCACCTACTTCACCTACTGAAATCAATTCAGTGAGTCCTTATGATTCCATTTCTCATGTTATGGGTCTAGAGTCACCTCTACAACATCACACTAAATCAACACCCTCTTCTGGTTCTACAAGTTCCAATCTTATGGCTGCAATCTCTAGCTCATTTTCTCTTCATATCTCTAAACTTTCACCTGATTTTGCTGCAAAATCTTGGATTATTGACACATGAGCTACAGACCACATGTTTTGTAACTCCACTCTTTTTTCAGAAATGCATCTAGTTACAAATACCAATGTGCATTTACCTAATGGTAAATCTGTTCTGGTCTCTCATATTGGATCAGTAGTTTTGACTGACACATTGACTCTTCATCATGTGCTTTATGTTCCTTCTTTCAAATTTAATTTGATTTCAGTCAGTAAACTTACACATTCATCTTCTTGTGTCTTTCTTTGTGAGCTGGATACTTGCACTTTATATGATAAACAAAGCAATACTGTTATTGGAAAGGGGCATAAGACTAGTGGTCTCTATTTGTTAGATTCCACACCTCTTGCTTTCAATACTGTCATCTCAACAGACTCCTCTTCTAAGACTGCTATTTGGAATATGAGATTAGGACATCCTTCCTTTTAGAAACTTAAACTTTTGCACACCCACATTTCTTCACCACTTGAAGTCACAAATCTTACTTTCACTATCTGTCCTCTTGCTAAACACAAAAGATTACCCTTCCCAAATGCCAATCACATTACCTCTTCACCTTTTTCAGTTGTACATTGTGACACTTGGGGTCCATATAGAGTCCCTACTCCTTCTGGTCACAAATATTTCCTGACTTTGGTTGATGATTCCACTAGACATACCTGGTTTTTTTATGACACACAAGTCAGATGCTGCTGCTTTTTTGATCAATTTCTGCACCTATGTTGAGACATAGTTTTCTACAAATGTGAAGAGATTTATAAGTAATAATGCACCTCAATTACATTTTACATACTTATTTTCTAAGAAGGGTATTGTGCATGAACTTAGTTGTGTTGAGACACCTGAGCAAAACTTAGTTGTTGAAAGGAAGCATCATCATCTCCTCAATGTGGCCAGGGCACTCGGATTTCAGTCAGGTGTACCTCTAAGGTTTTGGGGAGAATGTGTTATGACTGCAATTATTTGATTAACGGAAATCCAAGTGTCATATTACACAACAAGTCTCCTTATCATCTCCTATTTGACAATGTACCAGATTATTATCTCTTAAAGGTTTTTGGGTGTCTTGATTTTGCTGCTACTTTACATCAAGGGAGAACAAAGTTTGATCCTAGAGCTGCTAAGTGTGTATTCATGTATAGTAACCCGCATAATTATATTGCACGTTTATGTTTTAAGCAATATTATTATCTTCTAAATATGTGTGTTAATGTTAATATTTTATTAAGTATGCTAGACTTTAAAGAAAATATTTTCAAGAATGTTATGTTTGTGTCAACTTGTTAGTTAGTATTAAACTTCTAGTTTGCCCCATAACTTTATGTAAATTTGTAATGTTTCCAAACTTTATGTTTTTATGCATCAATCTCTCTATTATTGGATTTTTCATCTTTTACCCAACTAACAAGATTACATCCTAAAACTCTCTTTCATCATACAAGTGGAGTTCATTATTTTAATATCTCTATGATAGCATGATATGAGATTATTTATATGCATCACCAACCCCCACCATCATGTACATATCTCTCATACTCTTTCCCATTGCATCTTTCTCATCAAGAACATTCAAGAATGCTCTCTTCTCTCTCTTCAAATACAAATCCCGGTTTTTGGTGTTGACCCTCCCAAAACACCCCCAAAACTCCATTTTCCACCACTCAAATCATGAGAAACTCAAGCCTAAGGTTATACTATGCATTGGGGGAGTCTTTTCTTTCATCTTCCTCAAGAATCCAAGCTTATCCAACCTCCAAGAACCCAAGAACAATTGTAGTTACTCTCAATCTTATATGTAAGCACTCCTCCTTCTTTGTTTGCTCAATTTGTTCATGATTCATGTTCTTGGTATGAAATTGCTTGATCTTGAGTTTCATGTGTGATTTGATATATGGATGGTAACTTTTGAACTTAATCTTTCTCATCTCCAAGCATGCTTCAACATTTTCATGGCTAGATCATCAAATTGGTACTTCAATGTTGCATATTTCATCAAACCCACATTTGAACATACATGCATGTCATCGAAATCAAGTTTGTTGTTAGAATCATGTAAGAAGATGACATGGGTAGTGATATGTGTATTATTTAGACCTTGTTTTAGTTAAATTTCAGATTTTGATGGAATGGTCCTTGCATGCAATAAGTTTTTGAAGTATATAAAACCATAAAGTTCATGTTTGAGTCTATTTTCACAAAATTGGGAAAAATACCTAAACTTTTTAGAACAATATGCAAAAATTACAGTTTGTGTATTTGTATGTGATATTTGTACAGTAAAAATTTCAGAGCCATTGGACTTGTATTTAATTTTTAATCGGCAAAAAACTTGGGCTGTTTTTACAATTTGTCCAACCCAGACCAGAGAAGTTTTTCATTGATTTCATGTACTTATTCTACTCCAATAGTTACAAAATTTGGATATGTTGTTCATAGAGGTGTTCTTTACTTCCAGTTAAAATTTCATAATTTTTGGAATTACTATGAATATTTTATGTATTTATTATCAAGACCGCTTTTCAGCCTCTGTTTTATACCTAAACGGCTCTAAAAGTTAATGTTTAAAAATACTTAGAAGTTCATAATTTTTGATATTTTTATATGTTAAGTTTAAATTCTTTATCTATGTTATGTAAAAAATTTGAGGTCCCAAATAATTATTTTGAGTCACCTATGAATTTTTTACTAGCGATGGTTACTCTTATCTTATAAGCCTGATTTAGAAGTTTATCAAGTTATTAAAGCTAGTTTATGCAAGTTACCTTTTAGTTCATTATATGTTATATTGCTCTTATGTGCTACATTTTACCTTGCATATGCATCTAATAATATGTTTAATACAATACAAGTATATGGATGTGTGAGAAGTTTGTTTATCTTGCATTGATAAGACTAGTATCATTTTGCTAAGTGATTTAGGCATGTCTATGTTTGGAATGATTTCATGCTAAATCATTATGTGCTATGTTTGGAATGAATTCATGCTAAGTGCTTATGGGCTATGTTTGGAATGATTTCGTGCTAAGTGCTTATATGTATGCTTTGTAGCGTTCTTTGCTCTTTACGTGACGACGGAGTCGATGATCGTGTGCTTAAAGTTGGTCGAATTTGGACTAAGAAATATAAAATGAATGGTTTAAGCTCGCAAGGTGAGTTACCCTACCTCCCCATGTTTGTACCTACCCTCAAGTTTCTTACGAAGTTATGTATGTTCATGTTGTCCCAACTAGTATGTATGTATGCTTTTAACGAGAGTGAAATATTTATGCCCCCATGGATGCTAACAAACAAAATAAACATTTTATAAGATAAAACACGGTTTTTAGAAAGGCCACGGTACCGTAGTGAAACCCCCTGTCGGGTATAGGCAGGCTACGGCCCTTTTGCCGGGGCAATATAAAACGGCACGCGTCGCCTCACGAGCCGTCGCGATGGACATGTCCCTACGTTATGTTAAGTCACGAAGGTTACACGGGCCATAAGATTAGAAAATAAGCAAGCATGTTCAAGTATGTTAAGGTCTCCACGTGAGACAAAGCAAGGTTCCTACTTGGAACAATACGATTTCTCATTACTCAAGTTATGCTTTACGTTACGCTTTCTTTACGATACACGTTATGCTTTATGAATGTCATGCTCTTTCAAGCTTCACAAATATATGTATGTATGACTATGCCTTATGTTCATGTCGCTCCATGGGAAAGTTAGCCTCTTTTAGTTTTTCAAACCTACGGAGGGGCGTAGATGTAACTCACTGAGCTAGTTGAGCTCACTCTTTCAATTTACCTTTTTTTCAGGTTTTAATAACATGTAAGAAGCAAGAAGTAGCATGGAGTTAAGTTCATATGTGATTACGTGCTTGATGACGCTTATGTGCTTAGATGCCGAGTATATGCTAGCCGACTTAGAGTTACTATGAAATACATGTTGTTGTTTTTTTGGTCTAAGAATGTATAAGTCATATAATTATGTATATAAGACTTTGTATGAGCCTTGTATGATACCTAGAACCTTTCCCGAGTTATGCTTTGTTACGATACGAGTCGAGATGGCTAAATGACATTGAATTTTTATGTTCCAACTTTCTTTTCTTACAATTCAAATTGTTTATCAAGACGACCCCAGGTTATTTGTTATTTACGCTTCCGAAAAGTTATTATGTTTTAGAAACTTTTATCACGACTTTTATAAAGTACTTATTTAGCCTCTCGACGAGTCAAGGCCGCACCGGCATGTCGCGCCCTCCTCCCGTTAACGCAAAGTTTTATTATTCGCTAATCGGGGTCGGCGGGAGGGGGATGTGACATTTGTGGTATCAGAGCATTATTTTGTAGATACATAAGATTAGTAAACCTTAGAAACCCATTATGTGCTTGCTAATGTGAAAATTTATGTGTACGTATTTTATGTGCATGATTCTATACTATGTTAGTATGACGCTAATATTTAAAAGGCCCAAGATCATTAGTTAGATCCCATGTTTATATGATTCTATGTGACGTATGTGGCTAAGTATCGATTTATATGCTTTAGTGAATTATGTTTAAGTAGTCATGTAAGATCATGTTCGAAGTTAATTTGATTTCTTTTAGATACATGAATATGTCTTATGCATGAGAGTGGTTTTACTTTTTAGTCATGGCTAAGATAAGAAAAATGAATGTAACTTTCAAGAGAATGGTTAAGCTAAGAGCATGTCTCATATGAACAAGATAACGAATATATTTTTGCTAAGGGTTCGTTGATAAGTATAGTTACATGGTAATCATTTCTTTAATGTTTGCCTAAGTAAAGTGATAAGTTGGATATTCGAAATGTTATGGTATGATAAGTGTGTTTATGTGATTCATATGCTATCATGACGTCTTTTTCATATATGTAGGATGTTATATGTGTAAATGCATGTACATGTTATGTGAAGATCATGGAAACTATGTATGCTATCTTTCTTGATTATGTATGATGTTTATAAAAATAAAATAAAAAAAGAATATATAGCATGCTTTGAACTATGTCATTGGATGTTCTAATTGGAGTGTGTATATGCGACAAGTGTTATTTTCATGTCCAAAATAAAGTTTAAAAAAAAATATTTGTTATGTTATGTCATTACACGTTATGTTATGTCCAAGTTATGTGCTTGAAGTATGTTTTTATTTTTATATTTACTAAGTGAGCATATAAATTATGTGATGTATTACGTGTAAATTATGCATGCCATGTATGTTTTGCGCCTGATAAGTTATTTCCATGTATATATGCATGTTAGTAAGTAAATAAATTATAAATCTGAGCATGTCAAAAGTTTAAACCGATGTGCGAATGTCAAGTGTTTCGTCCGCTACATGTGCAAAATTGGACGAGCAGCTATATCACTACGATGGTATAATTTGTTCCCGCTATGCTGTACGGTCGAACGGGGACTTCTGACACAATTACGAGCTTGCTGGAGCGGTACAAAGTGTGACGACACGATGTATTGTTCCCTCTCGTAAGCGTGAAAGACAGGACCTCTGGAACAATTACGAGCTTGCTGGAGCGGTACAAAGTGTGACGACACTGCGTATTGTTCCCTCTCGTGAGCGTGAAGGGCTTGATGTGTTTGCCAACCCGAGTTCAACGGTAAGATAACATATAAGGCTAAGTTGTGCAGTGATTTCATGTTAGTTAGAATTTTATATGATTTCACTCATGTTAGAAATTCGTTAAGTGAATTCGAGGACGAATTCTTTATAAGGTGGGTAGAATATAGTAACCCGCATAATTATATTGCACGTTTATGTTTTAAGCAATATTATTATCTTCTAAATATGTGTGTTAATGTTAATATTTTATTAAGTATGCTAGACTTTAAAGAAAATATTTTCAAGAATGTTATGTTTGTGTCAACTTGTTAGTTAGTATTAAACTTCTAGTTTGCCCCATAACTTTATGTAAATTTGTAATGTTTCCAAACTTTATGTTTTTATGCATCAATCTCTCTATTATTGGATTTTTCATCTTTTACCCAACTAACAAGATTACATCCTAAAACTCTCTTTCATCATACAAGTGGAGTTCATTATTTTAATATCTCTATGATAGCATGATATGAGATTATTTATATGCATCACCAACCCCCACCATCATGTACATATCTCTCATACTCTTTCCCATTGCATCTTTCTCATCAAGAACATTCAAGAATGCTCTCTTCTCTCTCTTCAAATACAAATCCCGGTTTTTGGTGTTGACCCTCCCAAAACACCCCCAAAACTCCATTTTCCACCACTCAAATCATGAGAAACTCAAGCCTAAGGTTATACTATGCATTGGGGGAGTCTTTTCTTTCATCTTCCTCAAGAATCCAAGCTTATCCAACCTCCAAGAACCCAAGAACAATTGTAGTTACTCTCAATCTTATATGTAAGCACTCCTCCTTCTTTGTTTGCTCAATTTGTTCATGATTCATGTTCTTGGTATGAAATTGCTTGATCTTGAGTTTCATGTGTGATTTGATATATGGATGGTAACTTTTGAACTTAATCTTTCTCATCTCCAAGCATGCTTCAACATTTTCATGGCTAGATCATCAAATTGGTACTTCAATGTTGCATATTTCATCAAACCCACATTTGAACATACATGCATGTCATCGAAATCAAGTTTGTTGTTAGAATCATGTAAGAAGATGACATGGGTAGTGATATGTGTATTATTTAGACCTTGTTTTAGTTAAATTTCAGATTTTGATGGAATGGTCCTTGCATGCAATAAGTTTTTGAAGTATATAAAACCATAAAGTTCATGTTTGAGTCTATTTTCACAAAATTGGGAAAAATACCTAAACTTTTTAGAACAATATGCAAAAATTACAGTTTGTGTATTTGTATGTGATATTTGTACAGTAAAAATTTCAGAGCCATTGGACTTGTATTTAATTTTTAATCGGCAAAAAACTTGGGCTGTTTTTACAATTTGTCCAACCCAGACCAGAGAAGTTTTTCATTGATTTCATGTACTTATTCTACTCCAATAGTTACAAAATTTGGATATGTTGTTCATAGAGGTGTTCTTTACTTCCAGTTAAAATTTCATAATTTTTGGAATTACTATGAATATTTTATGTATTTATTATCAAGACCGCTTTTCAGCCTCTGTTTTATACCTAAACGGCTCTAAAAGTTAATGTTTAAAAATACTTAGAAGTTCATAATTTTTGATATTTTTATATGTTAAGTTTAAATTCTTTATCTATGTTATGTAAAAAATTTGAGGTCCCAAATAATTATTTTGAGTCACCTATGAATTTTTTACTAGCGATGGTTACTCTTATCTTATAAGCCTGATTTAGAAGTTTATCAAGTTATTAAAGCTAGTTTATGCAAGTTACCTTTTAGTTCATTATATGTTATATTGCTCTTATGTGCTACATTTTACCTTGCATATGCATCTAATAATATGTTTAATACAATACAAGTATATGGATGTGTGAGAAGTTTGTTTATCTTGCATTGATAAGACTAGTATCATTTTGCTAAGTGATTTAGGCATGTCTATGTTTGGAATGATTTCATGCTAAATCATTATGTGCTATGTTTGGAATGAATTCATGCTAAGTGCTTATGTGCTATGTTTGGAATGATTTCGTGCTAAGTGCTTATATGTATGCTTTGTAGCGTTCTTTGCTCTTTACGTGACGACGGAGTCGATGATCGTGTGCTTAAAGTTGGTCGAATTTGGACTAAGAAATATAAAATGAATGGTTTAAGCTCGCAAGGTGAGTTACCCTACTTCCCGAAGTTTGTACCGAGCCTCAAGTTTCTTAAAAGCTTATGTATGTTCATGTTGTCCCTATTATTATGTATGTATGTTTTCCTACTCAAATGAAATGTTTGCGCCCCATGGATGCTAATAAAGAAAATAAATAAACGTTTCATAAGATAAAACACGCTTTCAGAAAGGCCACGGTTACCGTAGTGAAACTCCCTGTCGGGTATAGGCAGGCTACGGCCCTTTTGCCGGGGCAATATAAGCAGGCAACGCGTCGCCTCACGAGCCGTCGCGATGGACATGTCCCTACGTTATGTTAAGTCACGAAGGTTACACGGGCCATAAGATAAGAAAATAAGCAAGCATGTTCAAGTATGTTAAGGTCTCTACGTGAGACAAAGCAAGGTTCCTACTTGGAATAATACGATTTCTCATGAATCAAGTTATGCTTTACGTTACGCTTTCTTTACGATACACGTTATGCTTTATGAATGTCATGCTCTTTCAAGCTTCACAAATATATGTATGTATGACTATGCCTTATGTTCATGTCGCTCCATGGGAAAGTTAGCCTCTTTTAGTTTTTCAAACCTACGGAGGGGCGTAGATGTAACTCACTGAGCTAGTTGAGCTCACTCTTTCAATTTACCTTTTTTTCAGGTTTTAATAACATGTAAGAAGCAAGAAGTAGCATGGAGTTAAGTTCATATGTGATTACGTGCTTGATGACGCTTATGTGCTTAGATGCCGAGTATATGCTAGCCGACTTAGAGTTACTATGAAATACATGTTGTTGTTTTTTTGGTCTAAGAATGTATAAGTCATATAATTATGTATATAAGACTTTGTATGAGCCTTGTATGATACCTAGAACCTTTCCCGAGTTATGCTTTGTTACGATACGAGTCGAGATGGCTAAATGACATTGAATTTTTATGTTCCAACTTTCTTTTCTTACAATTCAAATTGTTTATCAAGACGACCCCAGGTTATTTGTTATTTACGCTTCCGAAAAGTTATTATGTTTTAGAAACTTTTATCACGACTTTTATAAAGTACTTATTTAGCCTCTCGACGAGTCAAGGCCGCACCGGCATGTCGCGCCCTCCTCCCGTTAACGCAAAGTTTTATTATTCGCTAATCGGGGTCGGCGGGAGGGGGATGTGACATCATGGGTTATGTATTTGGTAATAAATGGTACAAGTTGTATAATTTGGACACCAAGGAGTTTCTTGTTAGCAAACATGTGGTTTTTCAAGAAAATGTCTTTCCTTTCTCGAGCACTAATGAATTTACACCTACTTTTATTGACAATTTTTGTCTTCCCATTTCTGCATCTGATTCACCTTTCACTACCCCTACAGAACCTTCTTTTCCTCCTAATTTTCATACCTCATCCTCTCTTGACACTCCTTCTCCTGGTTCTGTTGTAAGCCCTATACCACCTCCTAGAAGATCCAGAAGAATTATCAAACCACCTGCACATTTACAAGATTATGTGCTTACTAGACCTCCTTCTACAACTGCTTCTACTTACACCTATGACATTTGTCCTTTTCTTTCTCCACCTTCAGCTCATACTCATCAGGCTTTTCTTAGTCAAGTACTTGATCATACTGAACCTACTAAGTATAGTGAAGCAGCTTCTGATCCAGCTTGGGTTTCTACAATGCAGCACGAGATTGCAGCTCTTGAACAGAATCACACTTGGACTGTTGTGTCTCTTCCCTCTGACCACAAAGCTATTGGATGCAGATGGGTCTTTAAGATCAAATATAAAGCTGATGGTACTCTTGAAAGGTATAAAGCAAGATTAGTAGCTAAAGGTTTCACTCAAACTGAAGGCATTGACTATTTTGAGACATTTTCTCCAGTGGCCAAACTTCCAACTCTCAAATGTTTAGTTGCTCTTGGTGTTATGCATCATTGGTTTCTTGTTCATCTTGATGTCAATAATGCTTTTCTTCATGGTGATCTGCTAGAAGAAGTTCATATGCAATCGCCACCTGGCTACATTCTTCCTTCTTCTTCAGCTAGTTTATCTAATCCAGTCTGCAAGTTACAGAAGGCTCTTTATGGTCTGAAGCAAGCTTCTAGACAGTGGTTCTCTAAGTTCAGCTCTACTCTTCTACAGATGGGATTTTATCAATGCAGAACTGACTACACATTATTCATCAAAATTTTACCAGCTAGATTCATTGCTATTTTTGTGTATGTGGATGACATTTTGTTAGTTGGATCTCACAGTGATGATGATGGTGATCCCTCTCTGATACTCAAGCCAGCACCTACAGGACTCTTATTGGCAAGTTGCTTTTCTTATGTCATTCAAGGCCTGATCTTTGTTATTCAGTTCACAAACTCAGTCAGTTTGTTTCTGCTCCTACTACTGCTCATCTGACTGCCTTGCATCATGTGTTGAGATATCTGAAAGGGACAGTGAACTATGGTCTCCTTTTCTCTCCTACATTGTCTTTGCAGCTCACTGCCTATAGTGATTCAGATTGGGGAGGTTGTCCTGACAGTAGAAGGTCTACTTCAGGCTATTTGGTGTATCTAGGTCACTTTCTCAGCTCTTGGAGATCTAAGAAACAACAAGTGGTTTCCAGAAGTTCAGCTGAAGCTGAATATAAAAGCTTGGCCCACACTTCTTGTGAGCTTCAATGGCTACTATTCCTTCTCTCAGAACTGCAGCTTACACTTACTGGTCCTCCACTTGTTCTATGTGATAGCAGCTCTGCAATATCTATTGCCCAAAACTCATTTTTTCATGACAAAACCAAGCATATTGACTTAGATTGTCATTTGGTTAGAGACCTTGTTACCAATGGCACTCTTCAACTCAGGCATGTCTCTTTTTCTTTACAGCTTGCGGATTTGCTCACCAAGCCTCTCCCTGGTCCTCTCATCACTTCTTTGGTCTCCAAGTTGGGCATGAGATCTCTCCCCTGCTCAACTTGAGGGGGGCTATTAGAGATCATGGACCAAACTGCAATCCATGACAAACTGATGACATGAACTCAGAAGCTTTAGTAGTCGTTGGATCACTTAGGAGCGTTGTTCAGTAGCCGTCCGATGCTTCTAGCCGTTTATTTCAAAACAATTAAGTGGAACGATGTCGTTCCTCTTTTCAATGGTTTCTAGCATACAGTCAGCATCCACGAGCTCTCTGGTTGTCAAGATTCGTCACTTACGCTTACGTGTATGCCTAGTCAGCTAGGTCGTTGATACTTCTCGTTTATTATGTTTAGGCCCAGACTATTTGAACTATTTGCAGACTATTTTGTAATTGAGTTTTTGCTTAATGCAATTTCCATTTTCTTCTCTCTGCAACTATCATCTCTCTTCTCTCTCTTCTCTCTCTTTCTTCTTCTTCCTCAAGCTATCTTCTTACTCTGATATGTATCAAACCAAAAACATCCCCATCTAGACTAAATTCATCGTCAAGATGCACTAGTGCACCGCCAAAAAACACGGGCCTCAATACAGATTCAAAACAACACTTCAACTATAACCAAATTTTACATTTCCAAATCACCGCTGTGAGTATTTTCTCCAGGTGGTGACAAACCTTAATCCCACCAAATAGGCTTACACACACAACCTTAATTCTTGGAATATGAGAACATTTACTAACAACCATACAACCCAAATATAGAAACCACAGGATTGGCAATTGGTAAACAACTCTAATCCCACCACATGCAGAGCCTTAAATCTATGTTTGAAATTAGTAGAGGTAATTAAAAAAGGACCAATTGTTTGATAATTGACCTTAATACCACCAATTGCACACAAATTAAACCTAAATTCTTGAAAGCAATAAAATAACACCAAACCCTTTAAGATTCCAATTTCGGAAACCAGAGAGATGTTCATTAAACAAACCAATAAACAAGTCTCTTGGTAACAACATCCTCATAGTACCAAATGAAATCCACCTATTCCCACATATTACATAGGAACCCATCCCTGTACTACTGCCCAGATAGTTTGCCCCATCAAGCCAATCGGGTCGGAGCAACCCAACGTCCACTTCCAAGACCCGGCACACCCGGGTGGAATCGAGGGTGTAGATGAAAGAAGTATGGTTGTTCCATTCGATGTCGTAGGTGATCTTCCCAAGCTGGTTCTGGATGATGTTGAAATTGCGACCGTTGGGCTAGTCGTACCAGAGGTCGATCTGTTGCAGAGCTCCGGTCCGGTTTATGAAGAGGATGTGTTATGACAAACCACCTCACGAACAATGAACGGATAAAAGAAGAACACGAGGATCTTACGTGATTCGCTAGCAAAATATTTGCTAACTACCTCCACGGCGGAAAAGCGTCCTTTATTCACTTAAGAGGAACAAGACTACAAGAATGTTTTGCATACCTAATAATGTGACTACTAGGTTCTTTATATAGTGCTAGGAAATTCCTAAAGTTTCCAAATCCAATTTGGAAAAAACATGTTTCCTAACTAATCCTCCACTGCCTTTGACTTCCAATGTTTCCTAATCAAAGTTGGAAACAATGAGTTTAGCCTCCTTTGACCAATTCAAGGCACCACTCAAAAAATCTCCACCTTGACTTGAATTGTCTCGTCAACAGCAGCTGCTACTCTTCTCGTAAACAAAGCTACGTCTTCTCCGCACCCGATTATCTCTCGTCCAGAGACTCACTGGACCCCCACCGGGTCCGACATGCCCCGAAGGGCTCACTGGCTCATAATGTTGAGCAATTCCAGACAATGCTGGAACTTGCTCTCCGGAACCGGTTTGGTGAACATATCTGCAGGGTTGTCAACTGTCCCCACCTTCTTCACCTTGATCCTGCTCTCGTTTCTCAGAAAATGATACCTGACGTGGATATGCTTGGTCATTTCATGGTGAACCTGGTCCTTAATCAAGCAAATCGCACTCAAGCTATCACAGTAGATTATCGCCCGATCTTGAAGTAGCCCTAGATCATTGACCATTCCCTTAAGACAAATTGCATCCTTTGTTTCTTCCGTTAGAGCCATGTACTCCGCCTCCGTGGTGGACAAAGTCACCATCGGCTGTAGCGTCGCCTTCCAACTCACAACAGATGCTCCCAGAGCAAATACGTAGCCTGTCATTGATCTTCTACTATCAATATCCCCTGCATAGTCCGCATCCGAGAAACTAGCTACAAAGATGTCTTCACTACACCCATAACATAGGCCAATGTCTGACGTACGCTTAAGGTACCTGAATATGCGCTTCACCGCCTGCCAATGGTCCCTACCCGGATGAGCCATAAAACGACTAACCACACTAACAGCGAATGCTATGTCCGGTCGAGTGCAGACCATAGCATACATGAGACTTCAAATTGCGCTAGCATATGGAACACTGGACATGTACTCCTTCTCCTCCTCAGTCTGAACGGTGTACATTCCTAGCTTGCTGTTAGTTGCCATAGGAGTTTCTATAGCTTTAGCTGATAACATCCCGAATCTTGCCAAGACCTTCTTGATGTATCCCTGTTGTGATAAGAAAAGCTTCTTCTTCTTCCCATCTCTATAGATCTCAACTCCCAATATCTTCCGAGCAGCTCCTAGATCCTTCATCTCGAATTCCGCGTTAAGGGACCTCTTCAGTTCTCTAATGTCCTTGATATTCTGAGTTGCAATCAGAATATCATCCACATATAGAACTAGTTAATACGTGATCCACCATGAAAATCTTTGTGATACACGCATCAATCGTACTCGGTAACCAATCTTCAACATGAAGCTGTCAAACATCTTGTACCATGGCCTCGGTGACTGCTTAAGTCCATAGAGAGATCTCTTCAGCTTGCACACGTAGTTCTCTCTTCTGGGAACTTGGAACCCGTCCGGTTGGCTCATGTATATTTCCTCATCCAACTCTCCGTGCAGGAAAGCTGTCTTGACATCCAATTGCTCAAGTTCTAGGTCGTGGTGTGCCACTAAAGCTAGTAACACCCGGATAGAAGTATGTCTGACCACCGGTGAGAAGATCTCATTGTAGTCAACTCCCTCTTTCTGACTGAACCCTCTTGCAACTAGCCTTGCCTTATACTTGACGCCCTCTCCAGATGTAGTTCCTTCCTTTCTTCTGAAAACCCACTTGCAGCTGACTATCTTCCTTCCCGCTGGCAATTTAACAAGCTCCCAAGTCGAGTTCTTGCTAAGAGACTCCATCTCTTCTCCCATCGCGGCAATCCATTGTGCTGACTCAGAACTAGATATAGCGGCCTTGTAGGAGGATGGCTCGTCCTCTACCTCTTCCGCTACCTGTAATGCATATCCCACCATACCATCATCTCTGTATCTCGCCGGAAGCTTTATGACTCTCCTTGGTCTTCCTTCATCAATACTTTGATGAACCGGTTCCTCTGGTGTAGATGCATCCTCACTATCAGACTCTTCTGCTTCTTCCTCTTCTTCTTTTGGCGGCGGTGTAGGGATTTCGGAATCCTTAGGATCAGTAGGATCCGACTCTCCCTCCACCTTCTTCTTTGCACCTCCAAGCTCCACTTCCACGGAGTTCTTCAACATATGAGTCTCATCAAAGACTACACATTTGCTAAGTATAATCTTGTTGTCTACCCATATCTTGTATCCCTTCACACCTGTTCCGAAATCCATGAATACTCCCTTCTTAGCTCTTGGTTCTAGTTTGCCATCATCAACGTGATAATAGGCAACACAACCAAAAACTCTCAAATCCGAGTAATCCACTGCATTACCGGACCAGACTTCCATAGGAATCTTGCATCCTATACCTGTGTGCGGGCTCTGATTCACGAGATAGCATGCCATGGAAACTGCCTGTCCCCAGAAACCTCTAGAAAGACCTGCATTCGAAAGCATGCACCTTGCTTTCGCTAAAAGTGTCTAATTCATTCTCTCGGCTACATCGTTATGCTGCGGTGTGTGCCGAACGGTGCGATGGCGTGCTATTCCCTGATCCTTGCAAAATCCATCAAACTCTGATGAACAGAACTCTAAGCCATTTTCTGTGTGCAGCCTCTTCACCTTCTTTCCCACCTTATTCTCTACTATTGTCTTCCACTCCTTGAATCTTGCGAAGGCTTCACTCTTGTGCTTCATCACGAATATCCAAGTCATCCTGGAGTAGTCGTCTATGATGCTTAGGAAATATCTGTACCCTCCAATCGCCTCGACTCGAGATGGACCCCAGCAATCCGAATGGATATAATCAAGAGTACCTTTCGTTCTATGAACCGCCTTAGGGAACTTGCTACGCTGTAGCTTCCCATACACGCAGTGCTCACAAAACCCTAGGCTCTTGGGCGCATGCCTGGTGAGATAGCCTTTCTTGTGAAGTTCCTGCATTGCATGTTCACTCATAAGACCGAGCCTCATATGCCACAGCTTAGTTAGATCAGCTTCCTTAATCTCGGCTGAGACATTTCCAGCACAACCTGTGATCGTCGAACCTTGCACATTGTACAAAGTCCCGCTCTTGACTCCCTTGAGAATCACCTTAGAACCCTTGCAGACTTGTAGATCTCCACCTTCACCTTTGAAACTCTATCCCTTGCTGTCGAGTAGACTCAAGGAGATCAAATTCTTCTTAATAAGTGGTACATGCCTGACCTGCTCAGAGGTACATAACTTCCCTTCATTCGTTTTCAATCTAACTGAGCCGCTCCCAATCACCTTACAGATGGCTCTGTTTTCCATGTAGACAGACCCTCCATCCGTTTGGTCGTACGTCGAGAATAGCTCCCTGTTAGAGAAAATATGATAGGAAGCTCCAGAATCAAGGACCCACGCATCTTGAGAGTGCGTGACAACATCCGCCATTAGAACGTAATCATCCTCGGACGAGTTACCTTGTTCTGCTATAGCTGCGGATAGGGCTGTCAAAAATAGCCCAGCCCGTTTGCCCGCCCGTGCCCGCAACATTTAAACGGGTTGAAACCCGCCCGTTTAAGCAAATGGGTTAAAATTGCCCAACCCATTTTAACCCGTACTTAAACGGGTGGGCATGGGCGGGCTGTTGAGGCCCGTTTAACCCGAACGTTTTCATTAAGTGTTTCACTTTTAACTTTTTTAAATTATTTCCTTTTCCCGAAAAACTTTTGTAATTTATAAAGTAGTAGTGTAATGTCCATAATTTATTATCTTAAACAATTTATTCAAAAAAAATGTTATATTTATTATCTTAAATAAAAAAAGAAAAAAGAAAAAGAAAGATAGAAGTAAAACTTGGTCTGCTCCAACAAAGAACATAGCAACGAGAAGAAAAAAACTGAGCAACGCAGAGCCTCCTAACGATCCGCGACCCACGATACGTCATTGGCGGCGCCACCGCCAACATCGGCTGAACATGAAATCCCATACGACGTCGCCGCAACCGCCAGTGTATAGACCTGGATTTGGAGATGTCAGACCTGAATCGGAGTGATTTTCCGGCGAACGGAGAAGAAGAAGAAGAAGAATTGAGAGAGAGTTTCAGAGAAGAAATTGTGGTTTCATTTTCATGCCCTAATTCAGAAACAAAAGCCCCTTTTATCTACAAGGGTTCAAAACAAGAATATGAGAAACAGTAGGGCAAAAGTACAATAAACGAAAGTAAGTAACGGCCTCTCCCACGTCATCACAGGGTGATGACACGCTTGGACCAATCACCGCCCTCCGTCTTGCCAGCTGGACGCCAACTCAGCACCCTCCTACCCGCCATGAGTGGAACGACAGCGTTCCACTTATGTTTTAAACCTCCAACGGTATAATCAATCGGACGACTACCATTGTTCCGATCCTGTGATCCAACGGCTACTGCTATCCTAATTTCATGTCATTAGTTTTCATCCTCTTTCACTTCAGTCCTAATTATAGGTCATCACTTTACAATTCCTTTCACTTTTGTCCTCACCTCCTGACAAAGCACCCCCCCTTTGAAATTCATGTCCTCATGAATCTAGGGCAGGGAATTGCCTTTTAAGGGGAAAGTACTCCTCCCAAGTAGCCTCAGAAGGCAATGTATTAGCCCACTGCACCAGGACCATCACCACAGGAGCATTACTTCTCTTGATCAACTTTCTGTCTAAAATAGCTAATGAATCAGCTAGCAATTGACCATCAGGACCAGTTTTAGGAAGAACAGGAGAGTTGCTGAGAGCTTGGCCTTGAGCCTTCTTGAGCTGAGACACATGGAACACTGGGTGAATCTGAGCTCCCTGAGGCAGTTCCAACTGATAGGCCACCTTCCCCACCTTTTGCAGAATAGTAAATGGCCCATAGAACTTAGCAGCTAGCTTGTTATTTGACCTGGCAACCACTGAACCCTGTCTATAAGGCTGCAGTTTGAGAAATACCTGACCCCCACTGTGAATTCCCTCTCACTTCTGTGTTTGTTAGCATAATGGCACATTCTCTCTTGGGCTTTGGCCAAATTGTGCTTGATGACCAGCAGCATCTTCTTTCTCTCTTCAAGGAATTGATCCAATTCAGCTACCCCACTGTTGTTGAGCTGGTGAAATGAAGGAGAGACTGGGGCATAACCATACAAAGCCTCAAAAGGGGAAATCTGCAAAATGCTATGAAAGGAGGTGTTATACCAAAACTCAGCCAAAGCCAGCCATTTAGCCCACTTGTGACGTCTTTCAGCTGTGACACACCTGAGATAAGTCTCCAAACACTGATTTAACCTCTCAGTTTGACCATCTGTCTGGGGGTGATAAGCAGTAGAATAATGCAACTTGGTGCCCAAGTTTTTGAACAAGGCACTCCAAAATTGACTAAGAAATATACTGTCTCTATCACTCATAATAGTTTCTGGCAACCCATGAAGCTTGTGAATATTGTCCAGGAACACATGAGCAATGTCAACAGCTGAATAAGGGTGAGTGAGAGCTATGAAGTGACCATATTTGGAATAGCTATCAATGACCACTAAAATGGATGTCTTCCCAGTTGATTTAGGTAATCCTTCCACAAAGTGTAAACTGATGTGAGTCCAGGGCTTGTTTGGCACAGGTAAAGGTTGCAGAAGCCCAGGGTAGGGAACATGTTCCCCTTTCATTCTCTGACAGGTTTCACACCCTTGTACCCATTATTTCACTTCCTTGTGCATATTTGGCCAAGTGAACGCAGCAGCCAATCTCTTATAAGTGCCCCTGATGCCAGAATGACCTCCCACCCCACTATTATGCATTTCAGCAATGAGAATGGTTCTCAGATTAGTGCTGGACCCCACATAAATGGCTTTGCCTTTCTTGAGCATCCCATCTTGCAATTGCCACTCATCACTCAAACCTGTATCAATTGACAATTGTGCTATTTTCTGAACATCCCATTCATCTCCCTCATAGGAATGCAACACCTCAGATATCCATTTAGGAACTGCTACTGACACAGCATTGCATTGAGATTCAGTCATAACCCAAGAAAGAGCATCAGCCACCACATTTTCCATGCCATGTTTGAAAACAATTTCATAGTCCAAACCCATTAGCTTACTTACCCACTTCTGCTGCAAGAGAGTGCTGATCTTCTATTCCAAAAAGAACTTGAGACTGTAATGGTCAGTTCTAATATGAAATTTAGCAATTTCGAGATAAGACCTCCATTTATTCACAGCTTGCACCACTGCTAAGAGTTCTTTTTCATAAGTGGAATACCCCAAATGCTTGTCAGCTAGAGCCTTGCTAAAGTAGGCCAGTGGTCTTCCCTCTTGCATAAGAACAGCTCCAATTCCATGGTAGCTAGCATCAGTTTCCAACACAAACATTTTAGCAAAATCAGGTAATGCCAGCATTGGAGTAGAACTCATAGCTGACCTCAAAGCTTCAAAAGCCACTTGAGCTTCTTCAGTCCAGCAAAAAGCTCCTTTCTTCAGTAAGGCAGTCAATGGTCTAGCAATTACACCATAAGCTCTGACAAACCTCCTGTAATAACCAGTCAAACCCAGAAATCCCCTGAGACCCTTGAGGGTTTTAGGAACAGGCCACTCCTCCATGGCTGTGATCTTGGCTGGATCTGCCCTAACCCCTTCCCCATCAATCAAGTGTCCCAAATATTCAATGGTGGTTTGCACAAAATAGCATTTAGACAACTTGGCATACAACTCATGCTGCAGCATTACCCCCAAAACAGTACTCAAATGATGCACATGCTCCCCTCTAGTTTTGCTATATACCAAAATGTCATCAAAAAATACCAGCACAAACTTCCTCAAATAGGCACTAAACACCTGGTTCATGAGACTTTGGAAAGTGACTGGTGCATTAGTAAGGCCAAATGGCATCACCTTGAACTCATACAACCCCTCATGAGTTCTGAATGCAGTTTTGTGAGTGTCTTCTTCAGCCATTCTCACATGGTGGTAACCAGCCCTTAAATCCAGCTTACAGAAGTAAGTTTCCCCATGTAATTCATCTAAGAGCTCATCTATAATAGGTATGGGAAACTTGTTTTTAAGAGTTGCCTCATTTAAGCCCCTATAATCCACACAGAACCTCCAAGAACCATCCTTCTTCTTTACCAGAAGCACAGGAGATGCAAAAGAGCTTGTACTGTGCTGAATTACCCCATTTTCAACATCTCTTTCACCAAATTTTCAATTTCTGTCTTCTGCACATGGGGATATCTGTAGGTCCTGAGACACACTGGTTGAGTCCCCTCCTTTAGTGGAATATGGTGGTCATGACTTCTAGGAAGAGGCAGCTTCTTTGGCTCTTCAAACACCTTGTTGTACTTGTCCAGCACTTGCCTAAATTCCAGGGGCATTGCAGTAATTTGTACTGGCTGAGTTCCACAAATACTGTATAAGTGTCCCGTGATAACACCCTGATTTCTGGCACAATAAGAGTGAATGGCATTGAGGTTTGCTGCATTGTACTGACACTCCTCTTTCTGAGCTTTGAACTGAATAGGCTTACCCCCAATATGGACAGTCACAGTCATTTTGTTGAAGTCAAGACTCACTGGACTTACTTCTTTGAGCCACTTCACCCTTAACACCATGTCACAACCCCCAAGAGAAATGATTCTCATCTCTGTTTCAATGACTTGACCTTGCAGCTTCAGTTTCACCCCTGTACATACCCCTGAGCTCTCTATTTGACTGCCATTGGCCACTGTGACTCTCATAACTTGGTTGTGAATAGTGTCACATTGCACTCTTTTAGCTGTGTCCAAATCCATAAAATTATGAGTGCTGCCAGAATCTATGAGTACATGCACCTTGTGTTTGCCAACAAACCCTTGGAGCCTAATAGTTTGAGCTCCACTATTACCAGAAATGGCATGAAGAGAAATTTCCATTTCAGCAGCTGTAATAGCTTCCTCCTCATGTATTTCTTCTTCTTCAACATTGATGTTCTCTTCAATTCCAGAAGTTGATTCATCTTCACCAGAAATGAGATATTGTTGTGGTTTTTTGCACTTATGTCCTGGTACATACTTCTCCTCACAAAAGTAACATAAGTTTTTGGCTCTCCGATCTCTCATTTCTTCTTGTGTGAGCTTCTTAAAAGGTAGAGCTGCATTAGTAGTCTTAGCTTGACTTTCTGCATTGTAAGGTGTGTAGGACTTCAACTGAGAGACTTTAGAGCTGTTCTTCATCATTCCACTCACTGTTTGAATCACATTTTCGTGATAGTGGTTACAAGAAACTTCTTGTAATTTAGCCATAGCTTTAGCTTGTGCTACACTGCTTGGAGCTAATAACTAAACCTGAATTCTTATTTCCAGTTTCAACCCCCCCAAAAATGTTTTCAAAAAATATTTGTCATCAGCCCAAGGGAACAAAGCCTTCTTCCTAGGTTTGAGAGTATCAAACTTTGTTTGAAATTCCATCACACTTCCTGTTTGCTCAAGTTTCTGAAATTCAGCTAGCACATTCTCATGTTCAGGCTCTAAAAATTGTTCACACACTATTTCACAAAACTCACTCCATGTCAAGGTGTCAATTGACTCAAATTTAGCACTAAACCAGCTCTCAGCTTAGGTTGAGGGACACTAGAATCAAATTTTTCTAGAATCAGTTTTTGCAAATCAGTTAAGTGATGCAGCTGGAAATATCTGTTAGCTTTCATGATCCAGCTCATAGGATCAATGCCAGTGAATTTAGGAAATTCTATCTTAGGCATTGGAACAGTAAAGTGAGTTGAAACCCTAGGTACGTCACTGTGAGTTTCCTCAGGTCTTGCAGGCACTCTAGAACTATAAGGAGTTCCATTAGAGTGCATTGGAGATTTCCCTTTGCCTAACAAGCTTGCTGGAGATCTAGTTGCTGAACCATTCTTTCCTTGTCTCGGTCATTTTCCATCAAGTTGAAGCTATTATCCAATTTCTTAAGCTCCTCTCTAATTTCTCCAATTTGGTTCAGCTGGACCAGTTGTCCATGGATGAGGTCCTGACCTTGCTTCAGTTCATCATAACCTTGTCTCAGCTCCAGTACCGCTCTGTCGACGGCGTGGAGGTGGTTGATGATGCCTTCAATTCCATCATTTTCCACCGAAATGTTGTTCTTCCTTTGTCCCATGGCTCACAGACACAGAGGGAAGCAAGGCTCTGATACCAATTTGTCAGGAACTAGAAGTTCCTGACCTGAATTGGATAGATTTTCCGGCGAACGGAGAAGAAGAAGAAGAAGAAGAAGAAGAATTGAGAGAGAGTTTCAGAGAAGAAATTGTGGCTTCATTTTCATGCCCTAATTCAGAAACAAAAGCCCCTTTTATCTACAAGGGTGCAAAACAAGAATATGAGAAACAGTAGGGCAAAAGTACAATAAACGAAAGTAAGTAACAGCCTCTCCCACGTCATCACAGGGTGATGACACGCTTGGACCAATCACTGCCCTCCGTCTTGCCAGCTGGACGCCAACTCAGCACCCTCCTACCCGCCATGAGTGGAACGACTGCGTTCCACTTATGTTTTAAACCTCCAACGGTATAATCAATCGGACGGCTACCATTCTTCCGCTCCTGTGATCCAACGGCTACTGCTATCCTAATTTCATGTCATTAGTTTTCATCCTCTTTCACTTCAGTCCTAATTATAGGTCATCACTTTACAATTATTTTCACTTTAGTCCTCACCTCCTGACAAGAGACGACGTTTCTACGGTGACACGAGATCAATTTCGCTGACGGTGGCCTGTTGACAAAATCGTCTTCTACCCTCGGTCCCTCCCTTTGTTTATTGAATCAAAACATGCTTTTCAATTTCCCGATTTTGATTCGAGTGTTGATAACGCCCAATTAGGGGTTATCTTTTAGCCTGATTTCACGAGTATTTGTGCCGGAATTAGCGGTTTTTGCCGAAAAACGCCTTAGAATGCCCCGGGAATCTAGAACGAGACGTTTATTCATACTTGCTGGATTTCTGCTTATTTCTGCTCATTTCTTGCTATATTTGGATATGATCGCGGGTATGCGTTCGTGTTGCCTTTTCAGGAACAGGTTCAGGAGGTGCATCGGGAAGCGTGCCGGGACCCAGCCGGGACCGTCTCGGGAAACGTGCACAAGACCGGGACACGACGGAAACACGGAAGAGCAGAAGAGCACCGAAGAGGCAAGCCGGGAGCATCAAGAAGAAGAGTGGGACCCAGGGGACCAGTCCTGGCCCACCAGAGGACCAAGTGGGCCCCACATACCCCACGGCCTGCGTATATACGCAGGCCCTGCGTATATACGCAGGCAGAGGGGATGTGGGGGGAGCTTGGTTGGGCCCTGGTTGCGTATATACGCAGCCCCTGCGTATATACGCAGCCAGTTTGACTTTTTGACGAAGACGGTGGACCGATGGCATATTCCGTAATTTCGAGCACGAGCGTTTTCAGGAAACAGCACTATTTAAAGACTCGTCCAGACTCGTTTTGAAGACACACGGAGACACAGCACAATTCACAGCACACCCGAAGGCCAAGTCGGAGCATTCACGGAGAGCACGAAAGCGCGATTCGAGATTCGAAGACTTAGTTTGATTTCGTTCTCTCTCTTCATATTCAGAAACTGCGTTTTGTATTATGTCTAGTCGTAGCTAAACTTTTCACCTAGGTTCTCGGTGAACCTAGGGTTTCGTACTCAGATTTTATGATTACTACGTTTATGGATTCATGATGATTGTCTTAATTCAGCAAGTTGTATCTGTTATTCTGGTTTGATTATTATCGTATATGCATGATAGGATTGATCACCCAGGATTGCTATAGACCCGAGCTTGTAGGTGAAAACGTCAAGTTAGGGTTAGGAAGAAAAACCGGGATTTAGTACCTTACCCTGATAGACCGACCAGAGAAAGGGAGATAGGGCTAGCATTGAAAAACGTGAGACCAACTGTTAGAGAATTTGATCCGGGCCATTCGGACAGGTTAGAAACCCTAACAGGATTAGACCGAGACTGCAGACTTAGGCAGCTTAACAAGAATCCGAAAGTCTGCAGGATCGGGATTACGTGTGGAAGCTGAAAAGTCACTGCACAACTGGTACGTTGCACAGATACCGAAACTGCTGAGTGTTTTTATAAACGAACGTAAAACTGAAATCTGTAGAAACCCTAGGGGATCCTGGAGCCTAGTTTTCATCTATTATCATTACAACAAAATCAGCTTATTTCAGAAAACGTCACAAAAATATTTACGGTTTTAAATTCTGTTTTTAGTTTAGTCACTATAATCACAACCTACTCCTCCTAGTTACTACTCTTGGGAAACCGAAACTGACAACTTGAGTAAACCCGAAACAGTCCTCGTGGGAACGATAATCCGAGTCTAAATTGCACCCGGTACTACGAGATTCGTACACTTGCGATAGCACGTTAGTCTGCGCATCAAGTTTTTGGCGCCGTTGCCGGGGACTTTTAGGGTCTATTTAGTAGTCAGGATTAGTTTTCTGAGTTTTTATTTATTTTCATTTTTGTTATTTTTCTTTTTATCTCACTGCGTTTTCGAATCTGCGTTTTCAGGACTGTTTAGTTGATGCCCAGATTGCCTCGCGATTTGGTGACACCACTCGACAACCCGGAAAAACTGTATACCGAACAGAACCGCAGAAACCGAGAAAGCAGGATGGCAACCAACGAGAGAGATCCACCCGAGAACACCGCAGCCGGTGGTCAGGAACGAGAGACACGTACCCCAGCCCAGATGGCGAGGTACATTGAGGAGCTTGTCACAGCGGGACTTGCTGCCCGAAGCAACCAGAGAACATATAACCGATCTGGGAAGGCGTTGGTGGAAAATTTCGAGGTCCCCACCGGGGGGCATGAGCGAGCCATTGTGGTGCCCGAGATCACCGCAGAGCACTTTGACATTAAACCATCCACCATCCAGACGGTACAAACTCTCTGCCCGTTTCATGGTAGGGCCGACGAAGACCCGAACGATTTCATCGGGAAATTCGAAGATTACTGCAACAAGGTCAGATACAAGGGGGTAGAAGCAGAGGCACTCATGTTGATCTTATTTCCGTACTGTCTTTATGGAGTAGCCAAGGACTGGCTCGAATCCCGACCACCCCGATCCATCACTACATGGGAGGAGTGTGTCGCAGATTTTCTGGCGAAGTTCTATCCCGCCTCCCGAGTCATACAGTTACAGAGTGAAATACTGTCATTCAGACAGAAGATGGGGGAGACGGTAGTGGACGCATGGGACAGGCTCATGAGATTGGTCAAACGGTGCCCGAACCACGGTTTTGGAGACGCAAAAATCCTGCAGGTTTTCTACCATGCCCTAGACAGGGAGAACGCCGACAGGATTGACAGAGAGGCCGGGGGTAACTTCTTGTATCACGTAGACAAAGAAGGTGCGTATGACCTGATGAAGCAGTTGGCCAAGCAGGACACCCGACTGTTTGACGATCGCAGGATGGCGGCCAGAGCCGAACCTGCAGAAGATGACCGGATAGACAATCTAGCCAAAATCGTTCACGACTTGGTCAAGAAAGTCTACTCGGATAAGAAGACTGTTGCAGCAGTCGAGGAACCGGACCTGGACACAGCCATTGAGGAGCTAAGGACTGAAGATACCAATTACGTACAGCAGCAGTGGGACCCGAGCCGGTACCGACCGGGCACGAGAGACCATCCCGGATTTCGATACGGAAACCCGAACGCAGCAGTTTATGCACCGGGGTTCCAGCACAGGCCACCAGCTCAGCAGGCTGCCCCGGCCCAGCAGGCTCAGACAGTCCCGTCAGCACAGCAGTACGACGCTCAGATGAAAGAAATCAAGTCCATGTTCCAGACTATGGAGTCCCGGTTCAAGCACATGGACACCTTGACGGCAGATATGCAGACAACCAAAACGTCACTGCGCGCTTTGGAAGTACAGGTGGGGCAGTTAGCACAGCAGCTAACGGAGAGACAGCCAGGAAACCTACCCTCGAACACAGTGAACAATCCACGGGCTCAGATCAATGCTATCTCCACTCGGAGTGGATTGGCACTGCAGGATCCACCGTATCCCAGCCACGCACGTGCAGAAATTTCGAAAGAAGTAGAACGCAACTTGTCGGGCCAGGATAACAGCACAATCGATCGCCCCCAGCCGAAGGGCTCGGTTGAGCAGGATGCAGTGCAGAACGAGACAGGTGCGGAAACTGTACCCGTCTCCAAGGAGGTCCCGTACCCCTTGCGAACACGAAAGAGGGATGACAGCAAGGACTACGCCAGGTTTCTCGAGATGTTCAAGCAGCTGCAGATTAACATACCTTTTGCTGAGGCTTTGGCTAAGATGCCCACTTACGCCAAATTCCTCAAGGACATCTTGTATGGGAGGAGGCGAATGAGCGATTTCGAGACCATAAACCTGACGGCAGAAGTGAGCAATTGTGTGAAGAATGGGCTACCGAGGAAGAGAAAGGATCCTGGCAGTTTCGTCATACCGGTCACCCTAGGTAACGCTTACACAGGAAAGGCTCTGTGTGACCTAGGGGCCAGCATCAACCTGATGCCATTAACGATTTTCAAAAGTTTGAAAGTCGGTGAACCCCGACCCACCAGAATCATGCTGCAGATGGCAGACAGGTCCGTAAAACAGGCCTACGGGGTTATCGAGGACATTCTGGTCAAGGTCGGCGAGCTTATTTTTCCGGCAGATTTCGTCATCCTGGACATGGAGGCAGGGGAGGTACCGCTCATACTTGGCAGGCCTTTTTTGGCCACAGGCGAAGCAATGATAAACTGTAAGAGCGGGGAGCTGACCATGCAGATTAACGAGGAAAAAGTGAAATTCAACGTTTTCAAAAATCTGCAACTGCCAAACTACTACGACCACGAGGACATCTTTGCTATCGATGTTGTGGACGAAGGCTGGGAAAACGAGGAGATGGACCAATTGTGGGAAGAGATTGACAGCATGTACGGGGAAGAAAAGGAGAAGACTCGGTGCGAGCACGCCATGAGAGCCGAGGACTGGACCACTTTGCACCGGGACGAAGACGGCGGGCAAAAGATGATTCTGGTCCCGTCACTCAAAGAGCCACCCGCACTGGAGCTGAAACCGCTCCCGAGCCATCTCAGGTATGCGTATATTGGTGAAAATAGTACTCTGCCCGTAATTGTTTCGTCTCGTTTATCTCAGGAACAGGAGCAGAAACTGCTGGAAGTATTGCGAGAGCATAAGGAAGCAATCGCCTGGACGATTGCAGATATCAAGGGGATCAGCCCCGCCTACTGCATGCACAAGATCCGAATTGAAGAAGGCAAGAAACCGGTGATTCAGCCCCAGCGGAGACTGAACCCTAACATGAAGGACGTTGTGCGGAAAGAGGTCATGAAGTGGCTGGAAGCGGGAATCATCTACCCCATATCGGACAGCACGTGGATCAGCCCGGTCCAGTGCGTGCCCAAAAAGGGGGGTATTACGGTGGTGCAGAACAATGATCAGGAGCAGATTGCGCAGCGCACCGTTACGGGCTGGCGAATCTGCATGGACTATCGGAGGCTAAACGATGCAACATTGAAGGACCACTTCCCGCTGCCATTCATGGATCAGATGCTGGACCGGCTTGCCCGTCATGCCTACTACTGTTTCCTGGACGGATATTCCGGGTACAACCAGATTTGCATAGCCCCGGAGGATCAGGAAAAGACGACGTTTACCTGCCCGTACGGTACGTTCGCGTTTCGGCGCATGCCGTTCGGGCTGTGTAACGCCCCTGCCACGTTTCAGAGATGTATGATGGCAATTTTTTCCGACATGATCGAGAAAAATCTGGAGGTGTTCATGGACGACTTTTCACTCTTCGGGGACAGTTTCGATGACTGCCTGTTCCATTTGGGCCAGGTTCTGATCCGATGCAAGAAGGCAAATTTGGTGCTCAATTGGGAAAAGTGTCACTTTATGGTCACCGAGGGGATCGTGCTGGGTCACAGAATTTCCAGCAAGGGACTCGAGGTGGACAGGGCTAAGATCGAGGTGATAAAGCAGCTTCCATACCCGACGAACGTAAAGGCGATCAAAAGTTTTCTGGGACATGCAGGATTTTACCGAAGATTCATCAAGGACTTTTCCAAGATCACAAAGCCACTTTGCGCGTTACTCGGAAAAGACGTACCCTTTGATTTCGATGCAGCATGTCGGCAAGCTTTTGACCACTTGAAAGAGAAGCTGACCACAGCCCCGGTTATAACCACGCCAGATTGGTCACTCCCGTTTGAGCTGATGTGTGACGCCAGCGACTATGCAGTCGGGGCAGTTTTGGGACAGCGAAAGGATAAGGTAGGCCACGTCATTTATTATGCGAGCCGGGTACTCAACGATGCCCAGCTCAACTATGGCACGACAGAAAAAGAACTGCTGGCCGTGGTGTATGCACTGGACAAATTCAGGCCCTATTTGGTCGGGTCAAAAGTTATCGTTTTTACCGACCATAGTGCTCTGAAATACCTGCTGGACAAGAAGGACGCAAAACCGAGACTGTTGAGGTGGGTACTACTGATGCAGGAATTCGATGTGGAAATCCGGGACAAGAAGGGTGTTGAGAACGTGGTAGCGGATCACCTATCCAGACTTGAGAACGTGAAGGTGGACCCGGTGCCGATCAAGGAAAACTTCCCGGACGAACACATCATGGCAGTCAAGATCGGGAGACCATGGTACTATGCCATAGCCAACTACTTGGTAACTGGCACGCTTCCCGAGGATCTCACCCCGTCGCAGCGGAAAAAGTTCATTGCCGAGAGTCGACAGTATTTCTGGGACGACCCTTATTTGTTCAAACAAGGGGCCGACAACATCCTGAGAAGGTGTATCCCGACCCACGAAGCCTGGAACGTGATCCGACACTGCCACTCATCACAGTGTGGGGGTCATTTTGGGGGAACGCGAACAGCGCATAAAATACTGCAGTCCGTTTTTTTCTGGCCGACAATCTTCAAGGACTGTCACGACTATGTGCAGGGATGCGATAGGTGCCAGAGGACAGGAAACACGTCGCACCGGGACGAGATGCCGATGACCGTGTGGCAGGAGGTAGAGCCATTTGATGTATGGGGGATTGACTTCATGGGTCCGTTCCCGTCTTCGATGGGGAATCTTTACATCCTGCTGGCAGTGGATTATGTGACAAAGTGGATCGAGGCGATCGCGTGTCAGAAAAACGATGCAGCTACCGTTGAGCGTTTTCTGAAACGCAACGTTTTCACTCGTTTCGGGACTCCCAGGGCAATGATCAGCGACGAGGGCTCTCACTTCATCAATCGAGTTTTTGCGAAAGTTCTGAAACAGTACGGCGTGTCAGTTCATAAAGTCTCGTTACCTTACCACCCGCAGACGAACGGGCAAGCCGAGGTGTCGAATCGAGAGATCAAGAGCATACTCGAGAAAACAGTGAATCTCGGCCGAAAGGATTGGTCAGTCAGACTAGACGATGCGCTTTGGGCCTACAGGACAGCTTTCAAAACACCGCTGGGAATGTCACCGTACCAGCTCGTTTTTGGGAAAGCGTGCCACTTACCAGTGGAACTGGAGCATAAGGCGTATTGGGCCATCAAACTGCTGAACTTGGACCAGAACCTAGCAGGGGATAAGAGGAAGATGGCACTGCTGGAATTGGAAGAATTCCGCAGAACGGCTTTCGAGAGCGCCAAAATTTACAAAGAGAAGACAAAGAAGTGGCATGATCACCGTATCACGCCAAAGCAGTTTAACGAAGGCGACAAAGTGCTTCTCTACAATACCCGGATGCGGTTCTTTCCGGGGAAGCTGAGGTCTCGTTGGTCGGGACCGTTCATCATCAAGCAGATTTTTGCCTGGGGGGCATTCGAGCTGGAAAATCCAAAAGACAACTCCAGTTTCAGGGTGAACGGGAACCGGATCAAGCCGTATCTCGAGACCGCCGAGGTCGTCAAAATAGACCCGGTCTATTTTGATGACCCGTAAGAGGTAACAAGGTCGGGCCGTCGACCGTAAATCACAAGGCGCTGTTTGGGAGGCAACCCAAAATTTATCGTTTATTTATTTAGTCTTATTAGTTATTACATTAGTATGTCAGTTCTGAATTTTCGAGAGAGGTGAGATGAGCGGGTTTTTAACGTTGAAATTGAAAGTGTGCAGAAACAGAATCATCCAAAACAGCCAAGATCAGGAAAGCAGGGGGAGAGAGAGACTTTGAAAAAAAAAAAAATTGAAAAATTCCAGTTTTGCCCTCGGGCTGCGTATATACGCAGCCCCTGCGTATATACGCAACCCGTGGGGGCAAAGGTGGAAATTTTTGGTTTTTTTTGGTTGTTTTCTGGTTGGGTATATACGCAGTACTGCGTATATACGTAAACAGGAAGAAAAAGAAAAAAAAAAAAAATTTGAAAATTTTTCAAACCCCAGGGGTATTTTGGTCATTTTGACCTTTTTAGGGTTTAAATGAGAGAGGGGGCCGGCCACACCATTGTTGGCACCTCTCTTTCTCTCTCTACCTCCATTTGCTCTCACTTGAAGAACACATTTTTTGACTCGGACCTCCAAATCAAATTCCGAGTACATTTCTGGAATCCTCTCGTCGCAAGGAGCAAGATTCATCCATCCAAATCCAGAAACAAGTGAAAATCGAGAGAGCAAGTTCCATCAAAAAGTGAGGTGTTCTTGAAGAAAAGTGCAGATTCGGAGGTGTTAGAGCAAGAACTTGCAAAATCCGTAGAAGGGAACGTGAACGAGGAGATCGAGGGCTTCGATTTGGTGGGCTCGGAATTCAATTCCGGGCAGTTGACTTTTCCGGCGACTTTTCCGGCGACCACCGGCGGTTTTCCGGCGACTTTCCGGGCAGAATCTCCGGTCTTCACCCCTGTTTAGGGAAGGTCGAAATTCTCATCCCTCGCTTTATTTTCCGTTTTGGCACGGCCCGTAGCCGGGCCCGTTATTTTTTCGGTAATTTTGCATTTGGAGCGGCACTTGCCGTGTGGACCTCTGGTAGATCTTAGGTGGACTACCTATTGCGACACACTATTTTTGTGCACGTTTCACGTTTTGCTCTATTTCCCGAGTAGGCACGTTTTTCGAGTTTAGGCTGTTATGGAGTTTCATGTGCCTATCTTAGACCATAACCGTGATGACATCCCTACAGATTATGAGCCGGAAGAGCTCACCCCTTTGCTATTTGACAGTTTTAGGTTCGTTAGCCATCAAGCCCAATTTTACTTTATGACGGCGACCAAAATGACTCATAGCATTCCCGTAGACTACAAGTTTGAGGTCGACCGTACTTACATGCCGCCAGAGATGGCTGACTATGCGAGTCGACAGGACATTTTCGGGACGTCCCTAGCGGGGTTCCCGGAATTGTCCGATACTGACTTGGTGCGTGAGTTCTACGCGAACCTCATGTGCAGGGGGGAGGGGGAAGCCAATGGGGATGTCCGTTGGGTCTACATGAGGCGTACGTTTATTTTGCTCACGGCGGATACCATCCGCCAAGCGTATCAGATTCCGATGCGCCACATCTCGTGCTCATATGCCGAGTGTGCTGACTACCCGCCGAGCGATGCTGAGCTGTTGCGGGTTGTGACTGGGGGGCACCCGGGTGCCCATTTCGAGAGAGAGGGACCGGGCGAGATAGGCAAGAAATTGCATTCTCGTTTTGTTACCGGCCCGCCACGGTGGTGGGCCGCCTGGGTAGTGAACAGGGTTGTAGGTATTAAACACTTCACCTACCTTGACTTCGAGTACGTACTCTTAGTCTATTGCCTTGTGCTGGGACGAGACGTGGACATTCCTCGTCGTATTTGGGTATATATGATGGAGCGGAACTGCACCGGTAGCAAGAAGGGATTGGGGTACGCCAACCTCATTGCCAAATTTGCACGGGATTACGAGGTTTCGATGCCAGATTTACAGGGTGACTTAGCGCCTCCTTTGCTCCGGCCTTATAGGAAGCTCATTAGTCGTCACCCGGGCCCGCCACCTCCAGTTGTTGACCTCGATGAGGATGATGACTTTATGGAGGAGGACCCGGCACCTGCCCCTGCCCCTGCCCCTAGGAGGCGATCGACTCAGGAGCGACCAGTTAGTCGCCAGGCATCGGCCGGACTCCGGCGATGCCGTACTTCTCGAGAGAGCGAGCGTCCCGAGTCGAGTAGGCAGGGGACTGAGAGGAATGCCCAGCCTCAGCCTGCCCATGAGAGAGAGAGCCCGGCCCCGCGGGCCAACCCGGCCCCACGAGCTAGACCGGCCCCGCCCCGTAGACTGCCCAGAGTGGATGAGAGATTTGAGGGCTGTCGGGGTGGACGCAAGTCCATTGGAGAGAAGGTGTTAGAGGGAGTGGGCAAGATCTGGAGAGCGGTGACGCATGTCCGCCGGACTCAGCGGAAGGTCACCAAGGACACCCAGGCTGCCCTTGCGAGTATTCGAGAGGAGCAGCGGGATGCGGCTCGGCACGCAGGCCGAGACCCGCCACTCCCGCTGTATTTTCCACCCACCTACTCCAGTAGCTTTACCGAGGGATGGTCGGATGACGGGGACTCTAGCGAGTACACGTCTGCTCCGCCACCCCCGACCCAACCACCGCCACCGACTCAGCCATCACCGCCACCTGCCAGACAGGAGAGACGGCAGCCAGGGACACGATCCCGGCAGCCTACGGGTCGTCAGGCTGGGACCCGTACTCGTCAGGCTGGGACCCGTACCCAGCAGACTGGGGCCCGTTCTCACCAGCAGTCCAGTGGCAGGACGACTTTGCGGTCCCAGCCACCTAGCAGTTGGACCGGATCCGAGTCGCAGTCCTCGGATTACCGGCCCCGTACACGGGCACGCCAGCCGGTTTTCAGGACTGATTCTGAGAGCAGCTCACCGGGTAGCATTTCCGGTACGTCCGAGACCGGGTCCGACCCGACATTTTTTCCGGACGAGTGAGTGCCATGAGGGCATGCCACCTCTTAGTGGGGGGGTGGTAGTCGTGTCTGCATTAACCCGGTCTGCACGTTTTTTCGTATTTATTTTTATTTTAATTTTTATTTTTTGAGTCAGCATATTTTCTTTATTTGAGTCAACCCACCATAATCATTCTAGCCATGCATTGTATATATTTAAAAAAAAAAAAAAAAAAAAAAATTGAAAAATTGAAAAATTAAAAATTTTTTATGCTGCTGGTTGGGTATATACGCAGGACCTGCGTATATACGCAAACAGCAAGTATAAATTATTTTTCAGAAAAAAAAGTTTAAAATCAGAAAATTTTGAGAAAGGGCAATCGAGATAACGAAAACAGTGAAGAAATTGAGTTTGAATCCTTTGAAAGAAAAGAAAACTTGCACCGAGGTATAGTAGATAGGTGAGAGCCAGTGACCTTTGGAATCCGCAAGTAGTTATCGACTGAGCGAAAAATCCGACTAGTTGCTACACCACCGTCACATAGGTAGTCGACAACCCGCCCACGGGCGCCGTCACGGTCATCGCATTTTTCGGTGGAGTGACTGGCTATCAAGGGACCTCACGTCCTGTTTCTTACCCCTAGGTCCAATTAGACAACCCGTTTGAAGCCATTTACCCTCTTTCTTCGTAGCCACTTTAGCCTAGGCAGCCTTCTTTGAGACCTCATCAGTCGATAGTTGGCTATTCTACGTGTTATGACGGAGGGAGTGAGTAGGGGACAGGTTTTAGATAGGGGAGCTTCATGAGACATCAGTTTTGGACAGTTTCGATTTTGACACGTTTTTCGAGGGAAGGACAGGGTGAGTGAGAGGCGACAGTGCATTAATTTGCGGAGGTGGATCACTTCACTACATAGTGACCACAGGAGGAGTTAGTCGCGTGCGAGCATCTTTCGCACAAACCGGGGTTCCGGGGGGTTGTAGGGTCAATTGGTGGTTGTGCCGTTTTTCTACATCTTTGGTGATGAGGAGGTTCGGTGGGACTGCACGGTATTATTTCGACTACAGGATCAGCGCTTCAGGATTCGTGTGGGGGTACTTCACATGAGGACATTTTACGTACCCCACGACAGAGATTTATTTTCACTCACTCAGCTTTAGCCAGTTTAGCATTGTTGATATTCGTGTGCGTATGTATATATAGTTGTGAAAAAAAAAAAAAATAATAATAAAAAAAAAAAAAATAAAAGAAGAAAAAAAAAAAGAAGAAAAAGAAAAAGAAAAGAAAAATTATTATGATCTAGTTTTTAGTTTGTTTGTGTTTTTGTTGTTTAAATAAAAAGCTGAGTGAGTGGCACAATTTTCGAGACGTTTTGCACCGCTTCACATTTGTGGCCGCGAGCACGGCAAGGACACACCGGGGGACAGGAGAATTGGGAAAGCAGGAACTTAGGTGTTTCGGGCAGTTTTTCGGGATCTCGGTGAGGGGTGTGAGTTTGGTAAATTGTGAGAATGTCATAACATGTAGGATTAGGCCATACCTTGATACATATATTTATCCTACCTGTTTAGACATAGATCCTTTCGGAAACAGCTCGGATGGTAAGTTAGCTAGGGATTTGCTCGGTTTGATAACCAAAGTAATAGTACTTCGGTTCAGTGCTTAGATCCACCATATAAATCTGTTCAGACTTACCGATCGCTTGCAGGGAAGTAAATTCTGAAAAGGATGAGATCACGAGGACACACTGTTTCTGTTTTTTGAGGTTGCCCGATCTCGCAAAAAAATATTTTTGTCACTAGTCTGTTTTGAGTCGTTTGAGTCTGTGTATATTCTATCTGCGTCAGTTTTTCTATCGAGTCGTCCGGTTGAAAGGTTCGGGTCAAAAGTGTATGCAACGGTAGGGTATGTGCAGAGTCAGTCACGAGGACAGAACTGCAGGCTAGAGTTGGCAGGATTGCTCGGGACGAGCAATGTTTAGTGCGGGGGTATTTGATAACGCCCAATTAGGGGTTATCTTTTAGCCTGATTTCACGAGTATTTGTGCCGGAATTAGCGGTTTTTGCCGAAAAACGCCTTAGAATGCCCCGGGAATCTAGAACGAGACGTTTATTCATACTTGCTGGATTTCTGCTTATTTCTGCTCATTTCTTGCTATATTTGGATATGATCGCGGGTATGCGTTCGTGTTGCCTTTTCAGGAACAGGTTCAGGAGGTGCATCGGGAAGCGTGCCGGGACCCAGCCGGGACCGTCTCGGGAAACGTGCACAAGACCGGGACACGACGGAAACACGGAAGAGCAGAAGAGCACCGAAGAGGCAAGCCGGGAGCATCAGGAAGAAGAGTGGGACCCAGGGGACCAGTCCTGGCCCACCAGAGGACCAAGTGGGCCCCACATACCCCACGGCCTGCGTATATACGCAGGCCCTGCGTATATACGCAGCACCTGCGTATATACGCAGGCAGAGGGGATGTGGGGGGAGCTTGGTTGGGCCCTGGTTGCGTATATACGCAGCCCCTGCGTATATACGCAGCCAGTTTGACTTTTTGACGAAGACGGTGGACCGATGGCATATTCCGTAATTTCGAGCACGAGCGTTTTCAGGAAACAGCACTATTTAAAGACTCGTCCAGACTCGTTTTGAAGACACACGGAGACACAGCACAATTCACAGCACACCCGAAGGCCAAGTCGGAGCATTCACGGAGAGCACGAAAGCGCGATTCGAGATTCGAAGACTTAGTTTGATTTCGTTCTCTCTCTTCATATTCAGAAACTGCGTTTTGTATTATGTCTAGTCGTAGCTAAACTTTTCACCTAGGTTCTCGGTGAACCTAGGGTTTCGTACTCAGATTTTATGATTACTACGTTTATGGATTCATGATGATTGTCTTAATTCAGCAAGTTGTATCTGTTATTCTGGTTTGATTATTATCGTATATGCATGATAGGATTGATCACCCAGGATTGCTATAGACCCGAGCTTGTAGGTGAAAACGTCAAGTTAGGGTTAGGAAGAAAAACCGGGATTTAGTACCTTACCCTGATAGACCGACCAGAGAAAGGGAGATAGGGCTAGCATTGAAAAACGTGAGACCAACTGTTAGAGAATTTGATCCGGGCCATTCGGACAGGTTAGAAACCCTAACAGGATTAGACCGAGACTGCAGACTTAGGCAGCTTAACAAGAATCCGAAAGTCTGCAGGATCGGGATTACGTGTGGAAGCTGAAAAGTCACTGCACAACTGGTACGTTGCACAGATACCGAAACTGCTGAGTGTTTTTATAAACGAACGTAAAACTGAAATCTGTAGAAACCCTAGGGGATCCTGGAGCCTAGTTTTCATCTATTATCATTACAACAAAATCAGCTTATTTCAGAAAACGTCACAAAAATATTTACGGTTTTAAATTCTGTTTTTAGTTTAGTCACTATAATCACAACCTACTCCTCCTAGTTACTACTCTTGGGAAACCGAAACTGACAACTTGAGTAAACCCGAAACAGTCCTCGTGGGAACGATAATCCGAGTCTAAATTGCACCCGGTACTACGAGATTCGTACACTTGCGATAGCACGTTAGTCTGCGCATCAAGTGTCTTTCGTTCCTATTTTGAGATTTCATGTTTAGGTCAATGATTTGTCTGTTGGTGGGTTTACTTTTGGTGGGGTTTGTTCTCTAACGGTGGTGATGGTCAATTCAGGGTAGTAGTTGTCATGGTGATATGAGGTTGCTCCTGGTAATGATGAGATGGAGATAAAGGTTGATTTGATGTCTTGGTTGTGGTGGTTGTGGTGGTAGTAGTCTTGCCCCATTTTATTTCAGTAAGTTTTTTTGTTGTACATTTACTTGTTTGTTTTGTTAGCAACTTGATGATGGTGGTGTGACGGGGATGGTGGTGTGGTGGCGGTAATGGTGTTGGTGGTGTGGCGGGGATGGTGGTGTGGTGGAAATAATAGTGTTGATATATTAGTGATCGACTGATTGTAGCAATGTTATAAGAGTGTTTGAGTAAACGGGCTAAATGGGCGGGCACAATTTTGTATAGACCCATCTTAGCCCGCACATTTGACAGATTCATGTTAGACGGGCAGGGCGGGCTGGGCTAATTTACGCTTGAACCCGTTTATAAATGGGCGTAACCCGCCCAACCCGTGCGTTTGACAGGCCTAGCTGCGGATCCATTCTGCCCCTGTTGACCTCGTTTCAGGCAATCTCTCTTCCAGTGCCCCTTTTCATTGCACCAAGCACAGACATCCTTGGGAAACTTAGAACCAGAAAACTGCTTTTTCTTGTTCTTCTTACGCTTCTTGCTTACCCCCGTCGCCATCAGTCCGGAAGCATGGTCCTTTGTACCTGTGCATGCACCCTTATGGCGCAACTCTCTAGCATGGAGTGCCGATCTGACCTCCTCTAGAGATAAGTTGTAACACCCATAAATTTTATAAAAGGGGTCAAACTATAATTAATTAAAATTTTGAGTTGGTTGTGAAGATTTCTTTTTCAGCAGTATTGCTAACAATTGGTCATTGGGAAATCCTTAGAGTAAAAAAAAACGTGACAATGAAATTATTGAGGAATTAGGGGCCTCAATGTAATTTCTTTAAAATTGAACTTTTGGCTGAATGGTGGTTAGCAAGAGAGTACTAGAAATTGTGGGATAGTTAGAGAACAGTTTTAGTATTGGGGCAAGAATACAATTTCAGGTTACCCAAATTTTTAGAAAACGACACTTTTACGCCCTTTGGTGTAAAGAACACTTGTGAGTTTCCCAAACCTGCCACCTCACCTATTGAGGTGGCATTCCCACCTCTTCGTACCAGTTTCTAAATGAAAAACATATTTCATCACCGAAACCATCATATTCATCATCCTCTTCCTTTCTCAAGAACACCACCACCATCACCACCATACCGCCACCACCACTCCGCCTCTTCCATAGATGATGTAACCCAAGAACCACCTCAGGACGGTGATCAAAACACACAACTCAATCCGGAGTATCATTGAGTGGGGAGGGAGTAATCGGGTAAGTTCCATGTGGAACCCTAGTTAGTTCTTAGACAAATTCGTTCTCTCAGTTGTGAATTGGTGAGTAAAACCGACGGATTCTTGATCCTCTCTATCAGGAAAATCTAGGAGTATCAAATTCATATGCCAATTCGCTGGAAGCCGTCGAGCTTGCCGGAATCTGGGAAAACCCGTTGTCGGGTTTGCTGCCGTGAGGTTGTAGCCTCGGTACAGTCTATTCCTCTATCATGTCTCGGCTTTATTCAAGTCCACGGTGTGTTTTGATGTCGTTAGACTCATTGGTTTCCTTGGAAATGGATAGAAACGTAAGGAATCGCCGGTGTTTGATAACTCCACATTAGGAGTTATATTGTTTATGATCCATGACCTTTTTGCGAGCGTTTTGGTGTATTTATGGTAGAAATTGACCAAATCCGAGTTGTTTTGAGCATACATGACTTATTGAGCTTTATTTCGTAATTCGGGCGTTTTTAATATGATTTATATATTGTTTATCGCATGTGATCTTCCGGGTTGTTTAGTTTTGTGTATCTCAGGAAAAAGAGGTTCAATGGAGCTTATGAGAAGCTTGGATATGCTTGGAATGGAGCTAGATGAAGAGAGGAAAAGGAGGCGCACAAATGAAGAGAAGTTGGAAAAGTCACACATGACCAGCCTGCACTCTTTTCGATGCCCAGGAAAATCTACAAGGAATTTTATATCAAGGCTTGCGGCATTGGAAATTAGACATCCGTAGCTTTCCAACGGTATATGGTAGGCCCAAAGACAAGTTCTTATGAGGGAGATACAGCCCGCGCAAAATCAGCAAAGAATTATGTCCGGGAATTACAAAGTAGAGGGGCTGAGGTGCAATTTCGGCATAGTTTCATTAAAAAGCGTGCCCAGCTGCTAGAAAACGGGGAGAACGACCTAAGAACAAGTTATTGACGCATCTTTGAAGTCTTTGGGAGCTAGGGAAGAAGGGAGAACAAGCTTGGAGCAAGGATCATCAACTACATTGAAGATTTTAGCGTTTGATCTTCGTTTCTTCATCTTTTCTTCATGAACTTCATTATTTTGGATATGTTGAACAATATTATGTCTAGATAAACTTCTTAAAGCTAGGTGATTGATGGAAAACTAGGGTTTGTTGGATGATTTTCCGGATTTTGGACTTGATGCATGCCTTTGCTTAATTCTATGAACGTTCTTGTTAGTTTATCTATTCTTGTACTCAATTCTTAATTTTCTTGGCTTGATCACCCGTAGAATGTTACTTGTTGATAGAATTGCACGAAAGTGAATTCTTTGATACGTGTTAAAGAATAGGTAGATAATCTTGTAGTTTCTTGAGACCGAGAGGCGATAGAAACTTGATTAATCGTGTGAGGGTAGTTTCGATTGATTGTGTTAGAAATTAGTGAATTCGGTGGACCGATAGGACCCGGTGAACGAAGCCTAACAAATTAATTAGATTGTAGTAGTAGACGGAGGTGAACCGAGAGGACCCGAAATCTATTATTTACACAAATTCACGTGAGATCGAGAGAAGATCGTGATGAGCATTACCCGATATAACTAGAATGTGAGTAGAGTGTTTCATGCATAATTCCGGAAATCATTAACAACCCTAGGGACCATCAATTGCCTAGTTCTTTCTCATTAATCGTAATCAAATCACTATTTATTTTTGTTAAAAATTGAAAACCCTTAAAAAATAGTTAGTTACTTGTTATTTAATTTACGTCGCTTGTTCGTGGGCGACAACGTTACAAAATCACACACCATTTTTACCTGTTACTTAGATATCGTAGAGTTAATTTCTAGTTAGCTAGTAATCGTAATTTTCCCTTGGGTTCGATACTCGGAGTCGTAAAATACTCCACATACTACTTGACCGTATACTTGTGTTTAAGCGCGTAAAGAATTCGCGTCAAGTTTTTGGCGCCGTTGCCGGGGACTTTAACGGTTTATTAGTTAGTAGAAATTGAATTAGGATATCTCTTTTATTTTTTTGTTTAATTAGCTATTTGTTTTCTCACTTGTATTTGATTATACTTTCAGGTCGTCAGTGTATGCCCAGGATCCTTAGAGAACTTGTGCCCCCAGTATGGACACAATCCGGCAATTGTAGTGCCAGACATACAGGCTGAGCATTTTGATCTCAAGCCAGCTACGATCCAGACAGTCACCAATCAGTTCCATTTTTATGGGAACAAGGATGAGGATCCCAACGATTTCATTGGGAAATTTAATGCTTATATCAAGACTGTGAAGTATAAGAACGTGACTCCTGAGGCATTGAAACTTATTCTATTTCCCTATTGTTTGAAAGGTGCAGCTGAGAAGTGGCTTGAGTCAAGAGCTCCGGATTCAATCACTACATGGGCTCAATGTGTGGATGAATTCATGGCAAAGTTTTACCCAGTTCAGCGGTTGATTCAGTTACAAGGTGATATCCTTGGTTTTTAGCAGCAGGCCCATGAGACCGTGGTAGAGGCGTGGGATAGATTTATGCATTTGATCAGGAAGTGCCCAAATCACGATTTTGGGGACTACAAAATTTTGCAGGTCTTCTACCATGGCTTAGAACGCCATAACCAGGAGTTAGTTAACAGGGAAGCTGGAGGAAATTTTATGTATTCAGTTGACAAAGAGGGAGCATTTGCACTTATGAAATAGCTAGCCAAGCAGGATACACAGTTTTATGATTCTAGAAGACTTTCGGCATTGCCTGAGGCGAAAGACAATGAGTGGAAGGATGGGATCAGCAAGATGGTGTCAGACTTGGCCAAGCATGTTTATAAGGACAAGAAGACAGTAGCAAGTGTTGAGGAGCCAGAATATGATGCAGCAATGGCACACATGGCAAATGAGGATTTGAACTATGTGGGGGCACACGGACAGAGGCAGAACTGGAATCAAGGGAACTACAGGACAGGCACTAGAGATCATCCAGGAATCAGGTATGGGGATCAGTCTGGAGCGACATATGCACCGGGGTTTCAGCATAGACCACAGGTTTCGCAGGCTCCACCAGCAGCTGATGCAACACCAAGTTCAGAAATCTCTGTGTTGACTAAGGCATTGGCGCAATTGAGTGAAAACATGAATACTATGACCACCAATGTGAACAACATGTCCACGCAGGTTACTGCTGTGTCTGCGGATTTACAGTCTACGAAGACTTCTCTTCGTTCTCTTGAGGTACAGGTGGGTCAGATTGCTACTCAGCTCTCATCTAGAGCTCCAGGTTCTTTGCCTTCCAACACGGAAGAAAATCCTCGTCAAATTAATGCAATCACTACTCGAAGCGGGGTTGCATTGAAAGATCCGCCATATCCCACTCATGCTAGAGCCGATGCTTCTAAGGCTAAAGAGCATGAGATATTTGATGATGATACTAATGTCGTGATCCCCCAATCAAAGGGCGCGACGGATGAGGAGGCGGTGAAAGACAAGGATGAGGTACATATTGATACTACTATTTCTAAGGCAGTTCCATATCCGTTGAGAACGAGAAAGAGGGACGATTCTAGAGATTTTCAGAGGTTTCTTGATATATTCAAGAAGGTGGAGATTAACATTCCTTTTGCAGAGGCTATCTCTAAAATGCCTACATATGCCAAGTTTCTCAAGGATATCCTTTCAGGAAAGAGACGCATGAGTGATTTTGCACAGGTGAATTTGACTGCTGAGACTTCTGAATGCGTCAGGAATGGATTGCCTAAGAAGAAGAAAGACCCCGGGAGCTTTGTGATACCGGTTACTCTTGGTGATTCTCTCACTATGACTGCATTGTGCGATTTGGGGGCAAGCATCAATTTGATGCCCTTGTCCGTATTCAGGAAGCTAGGTGTGGGGGAGCCTCGTCCCACCCGAGTTACCTTGCAGATGGCTGACAGGTCGATCCGTAGAGCATATGGGGTGATTGACGACATTTTGGTCAAAGTTGGTACTCTTATCTTTCCTGCAGATTTTGTCATCTTAGACATAGAGGTTGGCGAAGTACCTCTCATTCTTGGCAGGCCCTTCCTAGCTACAGGGGAGGCTATTATTCACGTGAAGAGTGGAAAGCTATCTATGCAGATCAATGATGAAAAAGTGGTATTCGATGTGTTCCAGGAAATGAAAATGCCTTCATGTTATAACTATGAAGATTGCTTTAGCGTAGAGATCTTTGATGATGATATGGGAGATGAGGAAGCTAAATTGATGTGGGAATAAATTGATGGAATGTACAAGGATGAAGATCAGAGCCCTCCCATGGATTTGTGTCACATGAGCTGCTGGACCAAGCTGGATTTATATGAGCAAGGGGAGCAGAAGTTAGCTCTTGTTCCTTCACTCAAGTCACCACCCGTGCTTGAGTTGAAGCCATTGCCTAGCCATCTCAGGTATGCTTTTCTTGGTGTTGATAACACATTGCCCGTAATTGTTTCTTCTGTTTTATCTCAGGCACAGGAGGAGCAGCTTTTTGATGTGCTAAGGAAGCATAAGGGAGCAATTGGATGGACTATCGCAGATATAAAGGGGATCAGCCCCGTCTATTGCCAGCACAAGATCCGGGTAGAAGAAGGAAAGAAGCCAGTGATCCAAGCACAGCGGAGATTGAATCCGCATATGAAAGAAGTGGTGAGAAAAGAGGTCATGAAGTGGCTAGAGGCTGGTATTTTTTTTCCGATCTCAGACAGCACTTGGACTAGCCCGGTCCAGTGTGTGCCTAAGAAAGGAGGAATGACTGTGGTAGAGAACGACAAGCATGAGCAGATTTCTCAACGGACAGTTATTGGATGGCGTGTGTGCATGGATTACAGGAAGCTGAATGAAGCCACGCTCAAGGATCACTTTCCGTTGCCGTTTATTGATCAGATGCTTGATTGTTTGGCTCACCACGAGTACTATTGCTTCTTGGATGGATATTCAGGCTACAACCAGATAGCCATTGCTCCAGAAGACCAGGAGAAGACCACTTTTACATGCCCCTATGGCACATTCGCGTTCCGCCGCATGCCCTTTGGGTTATGTAATGCACCGACTACTTTCCAGCGGTGTATGATGGCCATCTTCTCAGACATGATTGAGAGGAATTTAGAGGTCTTCATGGACGACTTCTCCTTATTTGGTGACGGTTTTGAGGATTGTCTACACCATCTCGGCCGTGTCTTAGTTCGTTGTGAAGACACTAATCTCGTACTGAATTGGGAGAAGTGCCACTTCATGGTCACAGAGGGGATAGTTCTTGGTCACAAGATTTCACGCAGAGGTTTGGAGGTTGATCAAGCGAAGGTAGAGACAATCAAGCAACTCCCTTATCCGACTTCAGTGAAGGGGGTCAGAAGCTTCTTGGGACATGCAGGTTTCTATCGCAGGTTTATCAAAGACTTCTCGAAGATCTGCAAGCCTTTGTGTGAGTTGCTAGGGAAAGATGTCCCGTTTGTGTTTGATGAAGCGTGCAAGAAGGCTTTTGAATTTTTGAAGGAACAGCTCACCTCAGCTCCTATCATCACAACTCCGGATTGGAGTTTGCCATTTGAGCTCATGTGCGATGCCAGTGATTTCGCCATTGGAGCAGTATTGGGGCAAAGGAAGGAAAAGGTATGCCATGTTATTTACTATGCTAGTAGAGTTCTTAATGAGGCTCAACTATTATGGCACTACTGAGAAGGAGTTATTAGCTGTGATTTTTGCTCTTGACAAATTCCGGCCTTATCTTGTGGGATCGAAAGTGATTGTCTTTACAGATCATTCAGCGCTGAAATATCTTTTTGATAAGAAGGATGCCAAGCCAAGATTGTTGCGGTGGGTTCTTTTGATGCAGGAATTTGATGTTGAGATCCGCGACAAGAAGGGTGTTGAGAATGTGGTAGCGGACCACCTCTCAAGACTCGAGAATGGAGTGGTAGAGAAGGTGCCGATTCAATAGAACTTTCCGGACGAGAGCTTGATGTCTTTGGGGGATACTGAGCCTTGGTATTGGGCAATTGCTAACTATCTCACCAATGGGAAGATTCCGGAAGAGTGGACAGTGCAGCAGAAGAAGCGGTTCTTGTATGTGGTAAAACATTACTTTTGGGAGGATCCATATCTATTCAAGATGGGAGCTGACAACATCATTCGGAAGTGTGTGCCTACTCATGAGATCTATGATGTGATAAAGCAATGTCATGCAGCGCTTAGTGGAGGCCATTTCAGCGGTCCTCGCACCGCTCTGAAGGTACTACAATCCGGTTTCTTTTGGCCTACTATATTTAAAGATTGTCATGATTGGGTTGCAGGATGTGATAGTTGCCAAAGAACGGGTAACATCTCCAAGCGAGATGAGATGCCAATGTCTGAATGGCTAGAGGTGGAGCCCTTCGATGTTTGGGGCATAGACTTCATGGGTCCGTTTCCTCCTTCGTATGGTAATCTCTACATCCTCCTTGCTGTGGATTACGTGACAAAATGGGTTGAGGCAATTGCGTGCCCCAAGAATGATGCAGCAACGGTAGAGAAGTTTCTGAAGAAGCACATCTTTACTCGGTTTGGCACACCAAGGGCAATGGTGAGAGATGAAGGTTCACACTTCATAAACCGAGTGTTTGCCAGAGTCTTGAAGACGTACGGGGTGTCTATCCATAAGGTTTCCCTACCTTATCACCCCCAAACTAATGGGCAAGCTGAAGTTTCAAACAGGGAGATTAAGGGGATTCTTCAGAAAACCGTCAACACTGGACGCAAGGATTGGGCTATGAAGCTGGATGACGCATTGTGGGCATACCGTACTGCATGGAAGACGCCATTGAACATGTCACCGTTCCAGCTTGTCTTCGGTAAGGCATGTCACCTTCCCGTTGAGCTAGAGCACAAGGTTTATTGGGCGATAAAACGGTTGAACATGGATCCTGAGTTAGCAGGACAAGCAAGGAAGATGAAGCTTCTTGAACTTGAGGAATGGAGATTACAGGCCTATGATAGTTCCCGGATTTACAAGGAAAAGACGAAGAGATGGCACGACAGTCGTCTCAAACCGAAGGAGCTTCGTGTGCGACAGAAGGTTTTGTTATTCAACTCACGCTTGAAGCTCTTTCCGGGAAAGCTTCGTTCGAGATGGTCCGGGCCGTTCCGGATCCACCAAATCTATCATTGGGGTGCGGTTGAGTTAGAAGATCCACATACGAATGAGTGTTTCCGCGTCAACGGAAGCAGAGTGAAACCGTACTTGGAATCCGCGCCAATTCCGGCCAAAGTGGATGTTATCTACTTTGACGAGCCGTGATTTGATTGAGGTAACTGGGTCGGGCCGTCGACCGTAAATTACAAAGCGCTTGTTGGGAGGCAACCCAACGTATTTTATGCATTAGTGTAGAGAGTGTGTTTTAAATACTGTTGTGTGAGTTCTTAATTTTGTTTTGTTATCTGAGGGGTGAGAGAGCGAGAATTTGACATTTGAGTTGAGTCTCTGCAGATTTTGAGCTCAAGAACAGAAGAGGAACATGGAATTCAAGCTAAGGAATTGTGAAGATTAGCAAACAAAGCGAAAAAAAAATTACCAGGAGATCGTATGATCAACATGTGAGATCGTGGGATCAGCATGAATACTTAGAAGAAATTTTTACGAAAAAAGTTGAGCAACTCACTGGAGAATAATATCAGAAAGGAGATCCTACGATCAAAGAAGATCGTACGATCACAAATTGTGATCGCACGATCTGCTAAGGAGCCAGCCGCAACAAACAAAAACCAACTCACTGGAATTGCCGATCATCTATCTGATCGCACGACCATCTCAGATCGCACGATCACCTTATGGTGATCGCACGATCAGAAACAAAACATGCGGCTCATTAACTGGGGGTATTGTGGTCTTTTGGCAGCAATTAAAAGGAATAAAACAGCCTCCCTCACGGATCAAACAGCATAAACACGCCCCCAACTTCTTTCCCGTCGCTCTCTCTCTCTTGTGAGCTCTCTCAGTGCTCAAGAACACGCCAGGAAGAAGTTGATCAAACTCTGAATCGAGATAGGGGTTTTGCTCGCCTCAAGCTCTTCTACAACTATTGTGAAGCCAATTCAGCTAGTTTACAAGAGACAAGTGTGGGGGAGAAGAAGGAAGTCCAAGCCCTAGAACGAAGAATCGTCGATTCGTTCTTCATCGTTTGAAATTTCAACAAACCGGTTTCGGGGTTTTGACGGGGACACCAAGGGGAAGCTAAAGAGCTAAAAATCTCACATCGTGAAAAATACAGAAAAATCAGTCAATTTGACTGATTTTGTCAGGTATTCCTAAACTTTAGCGTATTATTTGATTTTTGCACTTGAACTTGCTTCATTTGTTTGACAATTGATACGTGTGTGAGATGAGGCCTAATAGAGGTAAGATGGTGATGGGTTCGTCGGTTGATAAAGGGAAACGTAAGGTGAATGAGAGTGACTTAGTTGACCGTTACCAAAACGAGGATGAACCTGAGTTGGAGATGGGAGATGAGACATCTATGAGGAAACTGATTGTCCTAAATCACCTAAGTTTAGTTGGCTTAAAGGTCCCTTTCCCGCTAATCCTAAAATGAGGGCATCTAGGAAGCACCCTATGAAAGATATCACTGATCCTAGGAAGATTGAACCCACAAATTTCTGCACCCATAGATTTGTTTGTCATGATGCTCATTTGTTTTTCTTAACAAACAAGGGGATCAAATATAGTGTTAATCCTGAGAAAGAGTTCGACTTTACAGTCCCTGATGTGCCTAAGGAGATTAAAGATGCGGCCAAGCGTGAGAACTTTCTGGGTATGTATGCCCTACTCAAAGAGTCCTCATGTTCGGCGCTTGTGCGTGAAATGACTGTGAATGCTCGGTACTCTACTTGTGCGTGCCACCATGGTGAGGTTAGCGATGAGAGAATAATTTATGCTAGGGGCAAGTTTGTGGTTTTCACCCCGGAATCTATTGCTAATGCCTTTAAGTGGCCACCCCTAACTGAGAAGTGCAAATTTCATGAGGTTTTGAGGCGCAGAGGGATTGAGGAGGAGATAGGACAGTTTTGTTTTGCGGGGGTGCCAGGGGCAGATTGGGTGAGAAGAGAGAATAAGGGAGACTGGCTGGTTGAGAACAAGGTTCTCCTAAAGCCTGCCCGGTGGTTAATAGAGTGGGTTGAGACATGGATTTTGGGTGTTACTTCTACCCAATGGGTGGACTTTGATACCTGTGTCATGGCTTATTGTTTGTTCAAGGGGTGGAGGTTTGACATACCTGCACGAATTCATAATAATTTCCGATCTAGGTTGGAAAAAGGGAATAGGAGGGCGCCCGGCTATAGCTATTTGCTAATGCATTTGGCCACCGACGCCGGTGTGACGCTAACCAATTCTGAGCGCGATAAGCAAAAGCCTCCATAACGGCTTTGGAATAACATTCCTTCCCCTTTTAGGAACTTGCCACCGAGTGGCAGTAGGAGGAGAGGAAGAGCTGCAGTAGGAGGTGTTGAGAGTGTCTCGAGTGAGCCGGTGCCCAGTTTTGATTTCGAGCGGGCATTTCGTAGGTTGGGGGCGAAGGAGGATAGGCATTTTGCGCATACTCGTAGTAGTATGAAGAAGATAGGAGCAGAGGTGGCTAGGCAGAGTAGGTTGTTGGCTCAGTTAGCCATACAACACAACTCTGGCGTTGATCCTCAGGCCGAGCTTTTCGAGTATGCCTCTGACCCTTACCAGAGCCCGGAGGATGAGTAGATTCACCGCCCCTCACATTAGAAATGCTGAGTTCTCGGTTTTACTTCTAATTTCGTTGAGGACAACGACGTATTCTAGTGTGGGGGGAGTTTTAGTCTTGGCTAGCCAGTCAGTGTCTGCATCGCCATGTCTGCATATAGTTTGTTCGTGTCGTATTGTGTTTAATTATGTGGTCCGTGTCGTGATATTGTGATAGTATGTCATATTGTTTGTGTTAGTCGTGTATATATTTGTTTATGTTTGTGTTTAATATTGCACGTTTTCTTATTTGAGTCTACCTACCCTATTGAATGTCTTGTGTAGTTTCGTTTAGTTCTTGTCGGCTTGCATGTAGAGTAGGAATTATATGAAAAAAATAATCAAAAACTAGGAAAAATTCAAAAAAAAAAATGTAAAAAAAAATGTAAAAAGAGAAAATTTTGAGAAAAGGGCAATCAAAAGAGGCTAAAGTTTGATAAATCGCGAAGTGTGAGGATTTTAGGCGTAGAGCATGATTTGCGACCGAGAGTGACAACGTGAGTCCCCCCTAGTAGGTATAGAGAGACTTTCTTTACTGAAGTGCCTACTTATTTCTAACACTTACGTGATTTTTAAACGCAAAGTGTGTGCCTATTTTCTTACAAGAGCTGAGCTAGGTGTGAGCTAAACAAGCCGAACATCCATGTGTACGTCTTAGGTAGTCGCCAACCCGCCTCGTAGTGGCACACGAAACAGCTGTGCGAGGATGTGTATTAGAGCACTCACTGCTTTTAGAACTCACCTTGTAGGACCATTAGACGCCCCAATTTGAACCTTGGATTCTTTGCTAGCCTTCGGACCTAGGGTGACGATTCTTGGCCTTCAACACAAATTGATTAGAATCACCACTTTAGTGCGTCACGAGGGGGTTTTGTAGTTGAGGGGGTTCGATGAGGGAGTGATTAGACAATTCGTTGAGTTCTACATCTTGCTTGCGCTTCATTGATTATCTACGAAAGGATGCGAGGGTGAGTGAGTAGGCTTGCGCACTTCGGTGTGGCGGTGTTCCATGCCACTACATCATGGACACAGTTGTGGAGAGCCGTGAGTGCGTGAATCTAATACGCACGGAATTGGGTTGGGTGAACTTAATTGGTGGATCGTGCTAGGTACCGGTTGTGATTACTTTGGTGTAGGAGGATCGGTTGGATTAGGCACGAGATACATTCATCTTCGGGACTACTTGAGAGGGGATATGGTTATATTCGAGTGTGGGGGTGTCGACTTTTGACTCCGGACATTGAGTGTGAGCTTGCGACGACTCCACTCCCACACATTTACTTCATTGATTTTGCGGCTTGGATTTGACATGGCCTTTGATTGAGTTAGGAGGAGATGATATTTCTATGTGATATTCATTCATCGATTTACGTGTTTCCTTCTCCTAGCATATTTGATTAGTATTTGAAGACCACTCGGATAGTATTGTTGCATTGTGATGGTATTTTGAGAGGATTGAAAGAAGAAAAAAAAAAGGGAGAGAAAGAAAAAGAAAAAGAAGGAAGAAAAAAACAGAAAATAAAAAAAAATGAGAGAAAAAAAAGGAGAGATTAAATAAAGTTGAATTGGAGTTGAATTGGAACGAGTGGTGGAGCTACTTTGACGACGACGGTTCATGTTTCATGCACGACGAACGAAGATGGCCACGGAGATCACTAGTGTACCGGGGTTTGAGGGAATTGAGGGCCGGAGGTGGTGAGCTTTGGGTTTTGGTTCCTATCATCGTGGTGAGGGTGTGTGAGATGTGGGTTTTGATGTGAGAATGTGATGCTTAGGACTTGATTTCGAAGAGATTATCTTTATGTCCCTAAGCCTCATCATGTGAAAACCGTTAGCGGATTAGGAGCTCGGACCTTGGATGTGGCTTTGCCTAGTGTAGTCTCTTATTTCGTGGCACACGCGAAGAGGTAGCGTACTCTTGTACTTAGTAGAGTTAGGCTTTCAATACTAACTAGGGGAGAGTCTCGTTGTCGAGTTTAGTTTCAACTCATGCTTTGTTCCTAGGATTCTCATCACTTCATGATAATCGATTTAAGCCAATGGAGATTGCCCGATCTCAACCAAAATATAAAAAGTGTGTTTTGTATATATGTGTTTGTGTAGGATCGAGTCGTAGCTTGCATTTGCATCATATTGTTGCATTGTCAAGTCTTGTGTGGTTATTGAGTCGGCTAGTTAGGATGTGTATGCAACGGTGTTTCTAGTAAGTATGCAATTCTCGACTCGTATCACTTGTGGGGTTGTGTTTCATTGGAGATGTTTTGGTTGGATTGTGGTCGGATTTTGGTTGTACTTTGATTGGATTGCTCGGGACGTGCAATAGGTTAGTGTGGGGGAGTTTGATAACTCCACATTAGGAGTTATATTGTTTATGATCCATGACCTTTTTGCGAGCGTTTCGGTGTATTTATGGGAGAAATTGACCAAATCCGAGTTGTTTTGAGCATACATGACTTATTGAGCTTTATTTCGTAATCCGGGCGTTTTTCATATGATTTATATATTGTTTATCGCATGTGATCTTCCGGGTTGTTTAGTTTTGTGTATCTCAGGTAAAAGAGGTGCAATGGAGCTTATGAGAAGCTTGGATATGCTTGGAATGGAGCTAGATGAAGAGAGGAAAAGGAGGCGCACAAACGAAGAGAAGTTGGAAAAGTCACACAGGACCAGCCTGCATTATTTTCGATGCCCAGGAAAATCTACAAGGAATTTTGAAGCAAGGATTGCGGCATTGGAAAGTAGACATCCGTAGCTTTCCAACGGTATATGGTAGGCCCGAAGACGAGTTCGTATGAGGGAGGTACAGCCCGCGCAAAATCAGCAAAGAATTCTGTCCGGGAATTACAAAGTAGAGGGGCTGAAGTGCAATTTCGGCATAGTTTCATTAAAAAGCGTGCCCAGCTGCTAGAAAACGGGGAGAACGACCTAAGAACAAGTTATTGACGCATCTTTGAAGTCTTTGGGAGCTAGGGAAGAAGGGAGAACAAGCTTGGAGCAAGGATCATCAACTACATTGAAGATTTTAGCGTTTGATCTTCGTTTCTTCATCTTTTCTTCATGAACTTCATTATTTTGGATATGTTGAACAATATTATGTCTAGCTAAACTTCTTAAAGCTAGGTGATTGATGGAAAACTAGGGTTTGTTGGATGATTTTCCGGATTTCGGACTTGATGCATGCCTTTGCTTAATTCTATGAACGTTCTTGTTAGTTTATCTATTCTTGTACTCAATTCTTAATGTTCTTGGCTTGATCACCCGTAGAATGTTACTTGTTGATAGAATTGCACGAAAGTGAATTATTTGAGACGTGTTAAAGAATAGGTAGATAATCTTGTAGTTTCTTGAGACCAAGAGGAGATAGAAACTTGATTAATCGTGTGAGGGTAGTTTCGATTGATTGTGTTAGAACTTAGTGAATTCGGTGGACCGATAGGACCCGGTGAACGAAGCCTAACAAATTAATTAGATTGTAGTAGTAGACGGAGGTGGACCGAGAGGACCCGAAATCTATTATTTACACAAATTCACGTGAGATCGAGAGAAGATCGTGATGAGCATTACCCGATATAACTAGAATGTGAGTAGAGTGTTTCATGCATAATTCCGGAAATCATTAACAACCCCAGGGACCATCAATTTCCTAGTTCTTTCTCATTAATCGTAATCAAATCACTATTTATTTTTGTTAAAAATTGAAAACCCTTAAAAAATAGTTAGTTACTTGTTATTTAATTTACGTCGCTTGTTCGTGGGCGACAACGTTACAAAATCACACACCATTTTTACCTGTTACTTAGATATTGTAGAGTTAATTTCTAGTTAGCTAGTAATCGTAATTTTCCCTTGGGTTCGATACTCGGAGTCGTAAAATACTCCACATACTACTTGACCGTATACTTGCGTTTAAGCGCGTAAAGAATTCGCGTCAGTGTTAGGGCTGTAAACTCGCCAGATTCTACCATGGATGGCCGACAAACACTAAAATGCTGAAAAATCATGTAAGTTCTTCATTTTTGAACCGTTTTCATTCTTTTTTTGCAATCTGCATGCTCCTAGAACATTGTAGCATCGGTTTAGGGCCCTGAAACTTACCCAGAAACCCGTTTGGATTGAGTTTGATTTGGTGTTCTTGGTGTTTTTCCGGCAACCAACCCTGCTCTAAACATAGCCTATTTCTCCCACTGTATTTTACCGATTGTGGAGCTTGTTAGCTCCTTGGAAACCTTGGAGAAGGCTCTCCAACACTGCACTAGCCAACTGGACCAGCTTCATGAATTGATTGCCTGAAATTTGAGCTAAACAGCCCAGGGGGATGTTCTTGAGTGTGCTGTGTGTTGGAATAGATGCCCTAGAGGCAATCTAGTTTAGTATGAATTATTTGTGGCTAGAAATTCATTTATTATTTATTGGATATTTAATATAATGAAGTCCTTAGATTTACAATTGTGTTGTTTATCTTAAATATCCCTAGTCAAGTATAATGAATAAAGGGACAATCATCTATAGACTAGTATGGGGTTCTATTGATATGGAGATATCATGATCCAACACATAGGTGTGCATTAGGGAATGTTGCACTAGATTGACCCATCTCCGAGAAGGCTACATACACGTTATGTTGAGTCACAAGCGCTTCTCGCGGTACAATGGTATTGTCATCCTTAGACTTGAAGTCACTAGATATTCTAGTTGTGGATTATTGTGCTCTTGGTAGCGTTAAACGCTACACCGTAACTGGGTAGTTATAAAGGCGTGTACTGGATACAATAAGAAGCAAGCTTAGGGATCGTAGTGGACGTAGATAGAATTTGTCCCTCCCACATAACGGGAGCAAATATCCTAGGCCACTCGAGGGATAGTGCTTATAGAATGTCTGGCCAGACTCAAATAAATCAATATGGGATATTGAGGTTATTTGCACGAATAAGGCTATTACCATAGATCGAGAAACTATGGATTGGATATACGAGTGTGACTTGTATGTCTCGTGTCCAATCCGGATATAGAGACAAAGGGATGAGACAATTACTTGTACAAAGGTTGTCAAGATGACTATTCTATTAGTTGGCTAGAATGGATGTTTTGCTAGAGACCGCTCCATATTAGCAACTAGTTGCTACCAACTAGATAGAACCTATGGGGTCACACGCTACATAGAGTTGAACTAGATTTGGGAATTAATTAATTGGATTAATTAATTAGAAGGATCACTTTGCAAACCCTTGCAAACTTAGTGGGGACTAATTTGCAAGGAAGGGACTAAATTGAATTCTAGTAGGACTAGAATAAGCCCTTTAGGTAGTTGGCAAGGAGTTGTTGGACTATATAAAGGACCTTCCTTCCTTCCTTCCCATATAACTTATGCTCATTAGTGAACAAAGAGAGAACAAAAGGAGAGAGAACAAGCAACAAGGAGGCCCGACCGCCCCCTTGCCGCCGGCCCGTCCCCGTCGGCCAAAGGAGGCCGAGACCCTCCTTTTGGGTCTCGTTTTGCGTGATTTCTTCTTCCTCTTCCTCTTCCGGGGTAGCACCAAGGACTTGGGAGATCTAGGATCAACTCTAGGCGTGGATCAACTATAGAGAACGTGACACAATTCGCGTTTGAAGTCATCAAGGAGAACCCAAAGGTGTGTTTATGATTTCTAACCCATACCGTCGTTATGTCTCTTGACTTGTGATCCTTGGAGGGTTTTGCATGGTTTTAAGTTTGTTTATGCTTCCGTTGCGCTATCCATGAATCAAAACCCCACACTGTGTTCTTGACACAACATATTGTTGCAGACTTTGAGGGGTTATATCTCCTTTGTTAGGAGTTGTTTTCACATGATTTTTGGCCTGAGTAAACCTTATCATTGTACTAAAGTGTTGTGCCATTTTCTCCTTGTAAGAGCACTAAATTTGTGCTGAAAGTTGCTGGTAATGCCAAGAACACTGAAAGTGTTTATAAGCTGTATATGGCAGTCATTTTGCGAGTCCAGTACCTCCCTTGTTACTGATTGAATTGGCGTGGCTGTTGGACACGTGTGTCCACCTGTTATAGCCCTACAAACCCATGTCGAGATCCTATTCTATTGTGTTGTGTGTGTCTAAAATATGTGGCGAAGTTGCTGCTTAAATCTTTGTAAAAGTGGCGAAGCATAAAATTTGTCTAAGTCTCGAACTTGGCTTAATTTTGACCAACTTTGACATGTGGTATCTTTCTTGTTGCGTTGAGTCTAAAAAAAACTGCAATATGTTCTTGAATCATTGTTCAGCTGTCTTCAATACGCTGCCTCCCGTTTCCCAAAATTCTTTCCTAATTGCTCACAAATTAAATCTAAAGTTGTTGTTGGTGCTAATTTCATCCAAACTTTAACTCCTAGTTTAGCCGTCAAAATGACCCGTATAGCCTTCACACTCTTGAGAAAAGTTTCTCACTTAGTTAGTCTGAGTCTACCGGTTAAAGCTAATCTTGTTGATCTCCTATCAAACCCTGAGATGACTAAACAGTGTAAGAGGGGTAAAATAGTAATTTTGAATAAACGTTGTATTTAGACTAAAACGATGTCTTGGAGATATCTACATGTTATATATGGACAATGGGAGTCTTAAGAGACTATTTTATGTTATAGTTAACTAAGTCAGCTACTGGGGGTCTTTCTGCAGTTATTGCTAAAATTAGGGGAATAAGTGCAAATAACTAAAGTTGTAATTTCAACCCTATGACTATCTGGGAGTGTCAAAAATATGATTTCACACTGTTGAGCATAATTTGACTTATTTGAGGAGTTCAGCCTCAATCGGAGACTAAAATGCACAAACTTCAGGAACTTGAGTCTAAATAGCCAAAACATAAGTGACAATCCGAAGCGGACAACTTGGAGACTTAGTAACTCTTGAGACTAGTCAGTCAGGCATAACTAAGGGGTTGAGGAACCGTCAGGAACTGTACTGATAAGACTGAGACTTTAGGGGAAAATTAGTCATTCTGGCTATATAGCTAGTACGATATTGCATGTGCGTTGCTTCTCACTACTGAGGACGTATACTAATAAGTATTTATACACTTGTATGTGTAGAGGTTACCGGGATAGAGAATCATCTTCGCTGGTCAGGAGCGCTAGGCAGGCCATTAGGTAAGCATATGGATGCTTATTTGCTATTGAAGAATAATGGAATACTTGTATGTATGTGTCTATGAGTATAAGACACGAAAATCGGGAAATAACAAATTGCTGAGCTTGGACATCTATATATGCACATAAACAGGTAAGTATGAGAATTTTTCACGATGGACTTGTATACTTATTTAACAACTGATTCATGTACCCTAGACTTTCTATAAGGGAAAATATTTATGGGACCCGGACTACGGGCTTGATATATTTATGGGACCCGTTCTACGGGCTTAACACAACTATGGGACCCGTTCTTCGGGCTTTACAATCATGGCCTATGGGCTCAGTCGGTACATTGCTAGCTCCCGACTGGTAGGCAACTAGTACTACCCTATGGACTGACGATCCAGTTGGGGGTGTGCACACTTAAGGTCTAGTTTGTCTTGGTGGATTAATGGGTGGTACATGAATGGAGAAATAAATATAGATTTTTCGAAGCTGTGTTATCGAATGATTGAAATTTGTGGTATTACGTTTTATTTTCTATTTGACACGTGTCAGATTACTAGAGCACACAACTACATGTTATACATATGTATATGTCTACTTCATTATGAAGTCTATCTTCGTTGTTATAAATTGATGTCCTGACATCGCTGCCTTCTATACTTGGCAAGTGAGTACGCCGGGTTTGGGGAAAATAGATCATCACTTAGAGGATCGTCACAAGTATTACAAGCTATAAAAGTAAGTTATTTTTTTAATTATAGTCTCTTTAATTCTGTCTGGTCACAGAACCTTTAGGATTAGACTCCTTGCTGGGCATTTCCGTGCTTAGCGGGGGGCATCTCCAGAGAGTCTGGGGGATCCAAGTGTAGTTCTCTAGCACTCTAGGATGGGGGTGTTACAGATGGTATCAGAGCCCTGGTTCTGTGAAAAGACAGAATTAGAAATTCAAAATAATAGGTGGATAGTGTTTTCAATACTAAAACTGGGTAGGAATCAAGACTAAAACTGGAATAGGATGGTTGGGGAGAGCATTCCTGGGAGAGTTGTATGTGCATGCCTGTGCCAAATAGGCCTAAGTAGTCAGAATCTCAGGCCGATATGCATAGATATTGCATTGCTTTAGATGTGATGAAAAAAGATTGCATACTTTGAGAAGAAACATTGGACCTTAGAATAGTATATGGATGGTTCTGCTACCGAAATGATCTGGATACCTGACAGAGGGGTCGGTATGAACCCTTTGTGAGATAAGATTATAAGGAATAATATGATATTATTTTTTTTAGTATCTTCTAGTTAGCCATGAGGCTTACATGTGATTGTAAGAGGATGTTTGTAGACTTATTAACTATGTAGGAATGGAAGTAGTTGAGTTAAAAGACAGTTGTGTAGCTGGATGACTTTGCCTGAAATCCGAGAACTAGGGATGATACTGCTTAGGAACTGGATAATTAATGGTTAGGATGTGCTGGTAAAAGGACTAGGGTTACATGTATAGCAATGAGACATGGTGGCAAAATATAAAGAAAACAGGGGATAAGAATAGGAAAATCTTGTGATATCAAAGGGGGTATAGGAAAAGGGGTTATGGGGTGATCAGGAGGGTAAGAATTTTCTCGTTTGTATTCTTTTGATGAGAGGTAGAACCAGGGAAGAATCTTGATAGGGAAAAGAGGCTCGTGTTAAGTGTTGAGAACAGGAATAACCAAGAGGGTCGTTTATGCAATGGGAAATTTAGGTTGGGGGGGGGGGAACTAGTAGATTACGAGGAGATATAGATAGAGCTGAACTCAGGGTTAATTTCTAAGTTTGTGGAGTCAGAATATTCAATACGTTTTGTTCATTAGATTATGGGTGAGAGTTGAAGGATCTTCATATATGGATTGTATCGGGGTAAAGGAAGTGAATGGATCATGGTAACAGTGGTAAAGAGAAGAAGAATCGATTAACTTTGAAGTGTTATATGGGAAAGTGGTCATAATAATCTTCGCAAGAAAAAACAGCTAGTACGAGGACGAGCTGAATAAGAGTTTCATGGGACTGTAAGTGGTAAAGCAATAGAATGGCTTAAATAAGATTAGTGGTGTTAGTGAATGATATGGGTATATATCGAAGTATATTTGAGGAAAAAGTAATAGACTTAGGAAAGAATCATATTAATAAAAGAAGTGGAGGGAGTATAGATAGCGACAGTTTGAGCATTGAGATCGACTTGAGGAGAATGGCATATGGAATTATGAGCCAGAGTAGCGTATGAAGTTGTCATCTATCATGTCGTGGGTGTAAAAATGGCAGATTGTATATATGTGATTTGTACTGAAATAGTGGAAATGGGGGGATCAGAGTAGAAATTAAGAGAAAGTGTATGGAGTAACTTTTAATGCTATTGTGACGAGGGGATTTCAACATAATTGACATATAAAAGGAACCGGGGCTTACGTGAACTTAATAGAAGATTCGAAAAAGGAAGCTTCATAGAGAATTGAACGTGGTTAGCTGCCTTAAAGAATGGTACGAGAATATATAGGTCTAATGAATGGATAGGAAGACTTCACGGATATGGAATAAGGCAAGAATATCTGCAATGTTTAATTATGAGTATAAAGGGGTGGGAGAAAATGCTATGGGCTCATCTGAATAGGGAATGTGAATTATAGTACATTACGGGAGGTTGTGTTCACAATACGGGAACGGTGAATTGTTATTAACTACGAAAAAAAAACGATTTAGTGCTGATGTTCATATGGGGTTAAGAGAGGGTTAAAGGGGAGACATAAGTATAAGAAAATAAGGCATGACTATAGGAACATGATAGAATGGACTTAATCAGTTCAACTCGGACGGTAAGTTTAGGAAGGCTATGGATGCATATAGAGATAATGTAAGGTGGATAAAAGAATCAAAAGAAATGGAATGGAATCAGATTGGTCACGATGCTAGGGGATTGTTAGAAAGGGAGTTTACACTGGGCCACTAACTGAGAAGTACGTGGAATCCATAGGATGTGTATGAGTGTTGACTGGAGAACATAGATTATACTAAGGTGATGCATTTGGAATTAAGGTGTATAGGAAGGTGGGAATATGAACTTATCAATAGCAAAACAGTATTAGACGCTCGGGAAGAGATTAGTTGGAGTAGAAAATTGGAAACCCCGAAGTACTTGGGTGATTAGAGTGACAAGTACGAGAGGGGAGTCAATGAGTGTAAGACGGTCGTTGAAGGAATTGACATCAAACTATTACAATAGGTGTGTACAATAGTAATAATTTCTGAAGGTAATAGAGTGTCGTGGGTTTTATTCGTTCATAGAAGGAATAGAAGTGGAACTTACGGGAGTATCAGTTGGAAACATAAGGGTCGTACTGGACAACGCTGAAAGGAAAGGGAACTTAGCTGAATAATTCGGGAGTGGAATGGCCAATAATAATAAACATGTTGTCAGGAAGAAGAGCGTTGGGAATATGAAATGGAAAAAGGGACGACCAAGACTTGGAATATCAGGCATTACTGCAGGATTGTCTGTAACTGTGAAGAGTTGTGAGAATGGGATCGGAATAACTGTGACATGAAGTGGTCAATTAGTGAGTTCAAGCAGGACTGTGAGAACAGACTATGAGCGGTACGTCACAAAATGTAACAACTAAGTTACGTAAACACATTATGACAGAAACAAATTATAGTAGGGAAATATAGAAAAGCAATAGAACGAGATCAGAAGGGACTCTTTTAGTGGTGGCTAAACTGAGGGAGCGGAGGAAAATATGCTAAGTTAGGCAATAGCCGCAATACTATGAATCTGCACAAGCAGTAGCAGAAGGATTAAGGTTCCATAAAAATATTTATAAAAAAGAAAAAAAAAAGAAAAAAGACAATGGAAGTATGTTCATACACTGAAAGGAGGGGTTTAAGCTGTTTAGTTGACACCAAAAAAAAAATAGTATTCGACAGACAGTGGGGAAGGGTTCTGGATTACATGCTCGCCGTAGAACATAAAGTGATTCTTCAGGATAGGAGTTCATATCATTTATGAGGTGTACAGACGAGATCTAGTTAGAAGCAACAGTTACAGAGCAGGAAAGGTGGTTATCCCAAAGTATCCGGGCAACATTCCGGAGCATCAAGGTAACGAGGGACAAGAAAATGTGACAATGATAAAGATCAGCAAAGACAGAAAAGTCTCAAGCGATCTTGGATGCCGGAAGCATGACATGGGGTAAAACAAAAGGAACTAAGGTATATTGGGCTTGATATATTTATGGGACCCGTTCAACGGGCTTAACACAACTATGGGACCCGTTCTTCGGGCTTTACAATCATGGCCTATGGGCTCAGTCGGTACATTGCTAGCTCCCGACTGGTAGGCAACTAGTACTACCCTATGGACTGACGATCCAGTTGGGGGTGTGCACACTTAAGGTCTAGTTTGTCTTGGTGGATTAATGGGTGGTACAGGAATGGAGAAATAAATATAGATTTGTCGAAGCTGTGTTATCGAATGATTTCAATTCGTGGTATTACGTTTTATTTTCTATTTGACACGTGTCAGATTACTAGAGCACACAACTACATGTTATACATATGTATATGTCTACTTCATTACGAAGTCTATCTTAGTTGTTATAAATTGATGTCCTGACATCGCTGCCTTCTATACTTGGCAGGTGAGTACGCGGGGTTTGGGGAAAATAGATCATCACTTAGAGGATCGTCACAAGTATTACAAGCTATAAAAGTAAGTTATTTTTTTAATTATAGTCTCTTTAATTTTGTCTGGTAAAAGAACCGTTAGGATTAGACTCCTTGCTGGGCATTTCCGTGCTTAGCGGGGGGCATCTTCAGAGAGTCTGGGGGATCCAAGTGTAGTTCTCTAGCACTCTAGGATGGGGGTGTTACAGATGGTATCAAAGCCCTGGTTCTGTGAAAAGATAGAATTAGAAATTCAAAATAATAGGTGGATAGTGTTTTCAATACTAAAACTGGGTAGGAATCAAGACTAAAACTGGAATAGGATGGTTGGGGAGAGCATTACCGGGAGAGTTGTATGTGCATGCCTGTGCCAAATAAGCCTAAGTAGTCAGAATCTCAGGCCGATATGCATAGATATTGCATTGCTTTAGATGTGATGAAAAAAGATTGCATACTTTGAGAAGAAACATTGGACCTTAGAATAGTATATGGATGGTTCTGCTACCGAAATGATCCGGACACCTGACAGAGGGGTCGGTATGAACCCTTTGTGAGATAAGATTATAAGGAATAATATGATATTATTTTTTTTAGTATCTTCTAGTTAGCCATGAGGCTTACATGTGACTATAAGAGGATGTTTGTAGACTTATTAACTATGTAGGAATGGAAGTAGTTGAGTTAAAAGACAGTTGTGTAGCTGGATGACTTTGCCTGAAATCCGAGAACTAGGAATGATACTGCTTAGGAACTAAATAATTAATGGTTAGGATGTGCTGGTAAAAGGACTAGGGTTACATGTATAGCAATGAGACACGGTGGCAAAATATAAAGAAAACAGGGGATAAGAATAGGAAAATCTTGTGATATCAAAGGGGGTATAGGAAAAGGGGTTATGGGGTGATCAGGAGGGTAAGAATTTTCTCAGTTGTATTCTTTTGATAAGAGGTAGAACCAGGGAAGAACCGTGATAGGGAAAAGAGGCTCGTGTTAAGTGTTGAGAAAAGGAATAACCAAGAGGGTCGTTTATGCAATGGGAAATTTAGGTTTGGGGGGGGGGGGAACTAGTAGATTACAAGGAGATATTGATGCGCTTTGTAGCCTGCTATTCGCAAGTATACGAATCAAGTAATATAGAGAGTATTTTCAACTCGGATTATCGATCCCACAGGGACTTTGCAGGTTTTTCTAGTAATCAGTTTTAAGTTGCAGAGTGTAAAAAGGAGAATTATTTTGAGAGTTTTCTTACTAACTAAGTACTGAAAGTAAATAACTGAAACGTAAATCTTTTTGTTGGAATTTTTCTGAATAATCTTAAGGTTGTAAAACTAGGGTTTGAGATACTAGGTCCCGGGATCCCCTAGGGTCTCTTCAGATTTTTCGTTCTTTGTTTGACATGAAAACACACAGCAGTCTCGTTATCCGTGCCACATACCAATTGTGCAGTATCTTTTCTTTTCCTGCACGTTATCACAATCCTGCAGACTGTCGGATTCCTGTTAAGCTGCCTAAGTCTGCAGTATCGTTCTAAGGCTGCTATGGTTTCTAACCTGTCCTGATGGCCCGGGTCAGATTCTCTAACAGTTGGTCTCAACGATTTTAGGCTAGTCCTAACACCCCTTCGCTAGTCGGCCCATCGGGGTAAGGTGCTAAATTCTGTCTTCTCTTCCTAACCCTAACCAGACGTTTTCACCTACCGGCTCGGGTCTGTAGCAATTCTGGTTAGCTACTCTATCATGCTTAAACAGTAAAATTCAAAAACAGAATAACTGATAAAAACTGCTGAATAAAGATAGTACGATCATGAAGTCATAGTCAAAACGTAGAACTAATCTCTAAAAACGAAACCCTAGGTTCACCGAGAACCTAGGTAAAAAGTTTAGCTACTGAAATTCATAACATAAATAACACAGTTTTTGAATGAGAGAGAAGAAGAGCAAACGGGTGTCTTGAATCTGGATTCACGTTTCCCTGCTCTCCGGGGATGCTCCGACTTCTCCGTGGATGTGTTGATGTCTTCAAAACGAGTCTGGACGAGTCTTTATATAGTGCTGGAGAAGTTTCTGGAACTTGTCTTTATTTACGAAACGGCCACTGCCCGAAACCGCCTCAAATTTTGTGATGTCTGCGTAAAATACGCAGGATCCTGCGTATAATACGCAGACAGTAGCCTGACATGTGCTGATTTCTGCGTATTTTCCTCCCTGGCTGCGTATTTTTCCATCATGGCTGCGTATTTCACCATCCTGGCTGCGTATTTCACCTCCCTGGCTGCGTATTTTTCCATTTTCCTGCGTATTTTCTTCCCCTGGCTGCGTATAATACGCAGAATGCTGCGTATAATACACAGACAGGGTCAGAAACTGGCCAAAAATCCTTCCTCTGGCTTGCTGTTTGAGTATAATACGCAGCATCCTGCGTATAATACGCAGACAGCAAGAAAAACTGCTCTTTTCTGCATCAGCCTGCGTTTTGACCCGAAACTTGTCAAAATTACCAAAATAGCCCTGGGTCAAAACTGCTCCAAATTATGCCCAATCCTGACTCTGGCCATAGGAAAACTGCTGACTGAATTTGGGAGACAAAATCTGAACTTGACTCCGGAAACCCGGGCCCGGTGCCAAAATGACAAAAATACCCCTAGGCCAAAACTGTCCCGGAAATCGTCACGAACATGAAATAGTTGCTCCTGATTCCGGACACCGGAAACCGAGACTCTTACTTGTGCGTGGCCTGTCTGGGACCCACACTTGACGCGAGTCGGTTTTTCGGCCGGACTCCGTTTTAGCATTATAACCTGTTTTTGGAAAGCCCTTGACGTCTCAGTTCTTTTGCCCCTGGTTTCACTTCAAAATTCCAAGTCAAGCTCAAGATATTGTCAACCGAGCGCATCCCGGTCATTCTTGGTCGGTTTTCACTGCTCGTTTTTCCTCTAGTCTTTCCGTTTTCCATTCCACTCTCCCTTTTACCAGTCTCGGTCAAATCCTGCTCCGAGCATTTTCCGCACGTTTCCCGAGGCGAACCCGGTTCTGTCCCGGCACGCATCCCAATGCACTTTCCGAACATGTTCCTGTAAAGACAACATGAACAAACCCGCGATCTTATCCAATAAAAGTACGAAATACGCAGAAACTTACGAAGAGCAAATAAACGTCTCGTTCCTAAAACCGAGGCTTTCCGAGGGTGAATTCTGGCTAAAACGCGACTTTCTAGCACACATACACATCTTTTCAGGTGTGCACAAGAGATTCCGGCGGGGAGACCTCCGTGTGCACCGTGTGTAGTGGATCAAGGATCGCACAGGAAGAGTGGGGTTGTGTGTAGGGAGAGAGCAAGGCAGTAGCAATGTCTGAGAGAGAGACAGAGGTTTGGCAGAGCTTCCGCGTATGGCAGTGTGTTCCCTTTTGTATGGAAAGGTTGACGATCTATATATACTGGAGAACATGACCGTTGTAGTGTGGTTAATGCGCCCATTGATGGCGGCTTAATTAGCTTAACCATAACGGCACGTTCGTCCGAGTATATAGGGACCGTTACAGCACGTGGTGCGCGAATACCGGAACCGTTACGAGGTTGACCGGGTTTGACCGGATTGACCGGGTTTATGGAGCTCGTGCCATAAATCTCTCAAAACAGTTACTAAAGGTCGCGTGCGGGCTTGGCTCGCACGCGACAGGGCTTACTCTAGCCTCCAAACCACAAAGTCCCTACAAGTCCCGTGCAGTGGTATGCGAGGGCTCTGTCTCGCAGCCCCCACATGGATCAGCTCGGCTGGTGATCCAGTGTGTGTGGAGCACAATATGGTGTGCTGGATGGCTGCCACGTGGCCAAGATCTGTCATGTCAGAAAGCAGTATCTACATGAGCCCCCTTTCTGCGCGTGAAGACTCATAGCCGTATAGACTTCCATGCGCGGAAACCAACATACGCGTCGCCGCCACGCACCAATTCAAATACGGGTAAATTCAGCCCCCGTGCGTGTCATTATGACCTAAAACCCCTAGAGTCGTGCCGTCTGACCTTTAGGGTTTTAGGCGTGACGTCAGCTTGTCCTGTGATTGCGCGATTCGACGGTGACGGTTGCGATTCGACTATCGAAAGGACGCAACCCTTCATTGTTTTGGATAAATACCTTGTATCCCCCATTATTGCAAAGCATCACTTCTTTCTCTTAAAGTGAATGGTACCCGGAGATCTTCGAGAGCAGATCCAGATAATCAATCACCAGTTCAGAACTGCAAATTGTATTCTTCAATTGTGCATATCCAAGCAGGCTTCAAGAAAACAAGGTTGGCCTCGTTTACTTTTGATTTAAGATACCAGTGTTTGCCTCGAACTGCGTTGAATCTGTAAACCCATGAAATTTGTGAAGAGGCTTTGATCTTTGGACCCGCTTTGTTTTAATCCTTCAACAATACGAGATCTTGCAACTCCCCAATTTCTGAAATCGTTACCGGAATTGTTCGTCTTCCTTTGCACAGATCTTGAATTTCAAAATTCAAACTGAAGTGTGGTATTTCTCCCCCCTTTTTCTTGCTCTTCCGCAGGAATGGCCAAGACAAGAGTAACCAGACCCGTCAAGGAAGATGAAGAGATACCCGACCTTCCGCAGGCCTTGTGGCGAAAAACCCCCTTTTTAGGCGGCAAAGATTTCTACCATGCGAGGGTAAAGGCGAAGAGGATGCCTGATCCTGTTCCAGTTGAGCGATTGCTGACGCTGACTTGCCCAGTTAACTCAGCCTTGCTCGAGTTTATTGGTTCCGAGGATGTAGTTCGGTTGGGGATCGAGAACGGGCACTTCCCATATACTGCGATTTCTACTCAGGCGTTCGTCCAGAAATTGGACTATATGGATGAGTGGATTGACCACGTGTTGGACCGTCACGCCGTGACTCTTAATGAAGCCGGCGTATAATTTGCTATCCGTGCTATGAAGGGTGCTGCCGTGAAGCTGGATCAGTCCATGCTTCTAGACCTTCTGTCCCGTTACTCGCCTGCGACTCATACGTTCCATTTTGCTGAGTTCGAGGCTGCCCCCACACTCGAGGACGTTCAAATGCTGTATGAGCTTTCCCCCATGGGTGAAGTGGACCCTTTGAGTCCCTTGAGGACATCTGCGGAGATTGCTTTATACACGCAGATGGAGGAATGCCTAGCAGAGGTGAAGAAAATCTCCACTCGGTGGACCACTACGAAGCCTCTTCCGAATTGGCAACTGGTTGATACATCCGCGAAGAATACCTGGAACAAATGGTTGCAGTACTTCTTTCGAGACTATGCGAACAGCGGCATTACTAAGAAACTTCTGAGTGAAGATCCGGAGGCCGAGAATTACGTAGAGGGCAAGGGCTACCATTTGACCCTTTGTGCTTTTCTCTGTGCCTGGCTGTCAAGGTATCTGATTGATGGTCACCCCCATGATGGAGTCTTCTACCATGTGTTGCCACTTGCTGTGAGGCTCGCTCTTGGCCAGAGAGTCGCACTCGGACCCTTGGTTTTGGGCACGCTGTACTATAGGCTTGATCAGCTGGTTCTGGCTATGAGGGAGTCGCGTGGCCGCCTCGATGTACTGACTTTTGTCAATATTTCCTTTTTGACAATGTGGGTTTTCGAGCGCTGGCCGTCTTATGCTCCAACTGCTCTCCAACTTGACAAGTGGTGTCCCCCAGGCGAGACAGAAGCGCGCAACAGCGGAAGAGCTGCGAGATGGTTCGGAACAGGCAACACCAAGTGCGTTTGGAGTTTGATATGCGACAAACGGAAGGAGTTTACTGCCAGGCCCTATGCCACGCGCATTGAGAATGTGCGATGGTTTCCAAAGCTGTACCCCTCTAAAGGCATGGTCTTTTCAGAAGAGCTTCTCTTTGAAAGGGGACCTCATTTCCATGAGCGCTACCGCGAGTTCTTTTGCTGGTGTCTGCGAGGTTCCCTTCCTGCCCTTGCAGAGCATATTCGTGAGCTTGCGCCGAGGTATGAAAAGCTTACCGTGGACGTTGACCCCACTCGAGTTTCTCCTCAGTTTGGTTTTGATGCGGTGGCCCCATCAATCTGGCCCCAGTCCATTGTCAGAGGATGCTACAAGCGCTTGCTAACAAAGGAGTGCAAGACGGTTTTCATGAACAATCTTCCTTTTGAGCAGCCTGCGGGAACCCGCGAGGGTGGTTGTTCCCAGAACTGGCTCGCATACTGGGTTGCCCAGCAAACGAGGATTGAGACGGAGTCGGCCGCGCAGCCAAGTAGATCTCCCTTGATCAAAAGGAACTCTTTTCTGTTTCGCCCCACTTGCAGTCTGAGCGAGTCTGAGTATGGTTGCTACTCACTGTGGGATCGTGAGAACCATTTGTGCCCTGATGTCATTCTGAAGGAGCAAGTCGCCGCAATTAAGAAGGGCGATACGCATGTCGTCAGATATAGCAAGGCATTTGCTGAGGTAAGCGATTTCTCCGCGTGCATTTAAGCTTTTTGATTTCCTTATGCTGACATCTTTATTCTGTACGGTTGTAGTGTCATGTGCGGCGATTCGCATCTGGTGATCGCTCCAAGTCATTGGTTAACGCCATTGTTGCCACCAAAAGACAAAGGCAGTCGTTCCGGCTAGCGTGGAGGATGGAACCTGAGCTCGAAACAAAGATTCGCGCAGTCATGAATGCTTTTGCTGACTCGTTGATAGATAATCCTTCGGCTCCGTCTCCTTCTGGAGATGACCCGTCTCCTCCGGCGACTGGGCGCCAAGAGTGAAGAGACCTCGGCAAAAGGGAATTACGATTTCTTCCCCTAGGAATGCCCCAGCTTCTCCCCCGGTGAGGTCCCTTTCTATCAAGGACAAAGGCAAAGGTCGCATGCCCAGCAAAGTGCGAAAAGATCTCGCAGTTGAGACTTTCGTTCCATTCAACCAAGAGGAAGAGGAAGAGAGGCAGGAGCCCCAAGAAAGTGATGAAGAAGAAGAAGTAACAGTTGTGATGCATGAGGAAGAATCAGGAGGTACCTCCGTCGCATTTCTTCCCCGTTATCGTAACTTCTTTGCACTTCTTTTCTTTAAACCATTCGTGTATTCGCAGATGATGATGATGAAACCATTGGTGGCCTTGTGGCCAAGAGACAAAAGAGAGATGCCCATTCTGGCATTCCAGACGATCCCATAAGCGAGGACGTTCTTGCTGAGTCCCGGAAGACAGCCGCGGAGGCTGCTGAAAGAAGGAGGCGGCGAGAGGAAGAGGAGCTCGAGCGTGTGAAACATCGGAGCCTCGAAGAGCAGCATGTTGACGACTTAGTGCATCCAGTTGGCGAGGAAGACGAGCTTCCCGAAGAAGTGGCTCCTCGTGCGGAGGAGGAAGATGAGGTTCCCGAAGAGGATGCAGCGGCCTTGGAGCAAGTCCAAGCAGATTTCGAAGAGATCGCAGGTGGCGATAAAGGTGAGATCTTCAATCTCACAGTAACTTATAGAGATGTTATTGTGGGTGCGTTAAAGCATGGTGTGTCAAAGGCTGACATTCGCCGTTGGTTAGTGGGCAAATGCGGAGAGCCCTCAGGTAACTATTTGAGTGATACGCACGTACTAGGCTTTATCAACTTGAGGCAGAATCATGACTGGTCTATTCGCATCCCAGGTCACGCTTCTCTTAAAGACTTGCTTAGTGAGGACACACTGATAGGGCATGGTTCCACGTCCATAGTGTATGATGAAGATACCACAATCCCACCTTCGCGTGGAGGTGCTTACTCTTAGCTTTAGTAAATATAGCAAAATAACTTATAGCGCAAGTTACCTCATATCATCGCATTTGATGTCGCAGGTCATGCTGAGGAACCTGAGCTGGAGCAGAGAAGTCAGCCTTCTGCGTCCTATGTTCCAATTCCGAGCTCCTATACCGAGAAGCCCGTCGCAGCTGCTGACCACGCGGGTGAGCCTCTCGAGGACATCATCGAACTTTCCGACGATGCTGGAGCTGATGCAGTGCTGGTGGATGAAGATGTCCGTACCAGTGCAGAGGAAGTAAGGACAAGTACTGCTAATGCGTTCGCATCTGAGAGCGTCCTTCGCCAAGCAACTTCGGCTGTCCCTTCGCCTCCGGCGATGACTGAGCCCGAGGCACCTATTCCTGCGTGGAGCATTTGGGGCTCGCAGGTTGGGAATGCAGTCGCAGCTGGTGCGACCTACACTCTTCCTCCCGACTACGAGAGATTGGAGCTCGCAGCTGATAGGAGAGCTATGGAGCGAGGGCAATCTTCGAACAACCCGGCAGCTCGCATTCCTTCTCTTCATGAGATTCTGGAAGGAACTGGTAAGTAGAGCTTTACTGTTCGCACGTCGCATTATTCGCTTGCGAGTTTTGACATCATAACTTATTTTTGACGCCTCCTCAGGTTTGAAGCAAACCGACGTAGACTGGGTGGTTCGAATGCGTCTGACCTACCCGCAGTCGTTTGTGAGATCTCTGGAGATAGGGCCCTTCGACAGGAGGCTGTTTCTTACTGAAGCCATCTGGATTTTGGAGCAGCAATCTGCGGCTACGCCTGCGACGATTTCGGTCCAGAGTGCTGAATTGCTATGTGGCATGTGCCAAAATCTCGTGACCAAAGTCCAAGGCAGAATGGGCTTCAAGTTTCTTATGAACAGAGTCACGCTGATTCGCGCAGCTGTAACTTTGAAGCTTGGCCACCAGAATCTCGTAGCTGAGAAGCAGAAGGTGGAGCAGGAAAAGCTAAAAGTCGATGAAGCTCTGAAGCTCTATCATGAGATGAATGCCAGGTGCGAGCTATTGAAGCAAGAAGTGGAACAAGTAGAGAAGCTGAGCGAGCAGTTCGAGCCCCAAGATTCCTTAATCAAGAATTTGCTTTGACTTTTCGAATTTCGCAAAAATAGCAAGGAAAATAGCTGAAACATTAATGTAATGTCTTGAAACATTAATGTAATGTTGCTAGGGTTTCTCCCCTTTTTTTAATAACAACAATGACTTTTTCCCGTTTTGCCCTTTTCCAGGATTTGATTGGATATTTCTGTGCATATCCAATTATGACATCAGCAATTGATACTCTGCTTGATTTTCGCGCTAATTTCTCGGCAAATAAGCACGCCTTCGTTGGGAAGTCCATCCGAATCATGACCATCCGTCATTTATTAGGATACGCAACTGAATCGTCGTAGCCTTTAGTAGGGTAATTGATTGTTACCGCTTTTCAAGGCGTAAGTGATTGAACTTACCCTCTTTTTGAATTCTGCTGACTCATCTTTGGCAACCGAAGAGTCTGTACAGGGTCTATATAAACCCTGTCCTTGCTATTTGGGTTTTTCATCCCAAAAATGTGTTTTGCCGTGAGTCCTTATGACTGCTGGCTTCAACGCTTATTTTTCGTTGATTCATGGCAACTTCAAGTTGTGAATCCTGAGTTTGCGCTTTGTGCTGTAGAAATAGTTTCCAAGATCCACTTTATGAGGCTTATTGCCCTTTATAACCATCATAAAGAAGATGCAGATAATATCTCATGTGTGTTCGAAGAAATTTCTTCGTGTATTATGTGTGCAGGTCATGTTTCCGGCCGCCTCGTGGTGAGGTGCAGCGCCGAAGTGACCGTGATACCGTCTCGTAATGAACGGCGAAATTCTCCTCCAGCATCCCTGGAGGAGGATTTCTTGCCTCTTCGTTCTTGAACTCAGGGTGCTCGTCAATGCCCTTGTCCAACATGACAAGGAGTCCATCACCAGAGGAATGACTGCTTCGCCTGTTTTGCAGAGCAGCATATGTCGAAACAGGAAGCTCCTCCGGCGCCTACCTTGATCAGACAGAGGCTTTTGTCACCCCTTGGGGTCCTGGGCGTATCGTTTCCCAGGTTTCGCTGTTAGGGATGTGGCGAATGACAAGCTGATCTCTTCGCGGCAGCATCCCTTTTGCTACAGATCTTTGGCCGCAGATCTGTGTGTTGCGTAGCCGGTGTTGAAACCGGTGGGTTCATCCTTTTCTTAGTCGGGATTCCCGCGATGTGTAACTTCATGCTTGTGAGTTGCTTTTCGAATGTATTGTAAGCCATGTTGGCTGCGTAGTTAGATTCAAGCTTTTCGCTTGTAAGCTGCTATCTAGACAGATAAATTGTAAGTCATTTGACTCGTAATGATAAATAGCCTTTTGTATTATCTGCTGTCTCTTTACAACAAGATACAATTTCGCATGCGTTTCGGCATATTTCGCCTTGCATAATGCTATGTAATGGTTTCGCATTTGCGATATATTAATTCGCTGATGCTTCGCTAGATCGTTCGAGATCATATTTTTGCAGCTGTGCCATCCCGACAGATGGGCTTATGATTGAGATCATATTTTCGCATTTGTGGATCGTTTAAGATCATCTTCACAATGTTGCAAGTTGCTATCGTGGCAGATAGTCTTTAGTAGATCAATTGAGATCGTTAAATTGTGCGAGTTGCTATCGTTGCAGATAGGCTTTACTAGAAGATCGACTAAGATCATTTTCGCGTAGGCTGTTATCGCAACAGATAGGTTTTAAAGATCAATTAAGATCGCATTTGTATGTGTTGCTATCGTGACAGATGGGCTTTAGAAGATCAATTAAGATCGCATTTGTATGTGTTGCTATCGTGACAGATAGGCTTTAGAAGATCAATTGAGATCGCATTTGTATAGGCTGCTATCGTAACAGATAGGCTTTTATGATCAATTAAGATCGCATTTGTATAGGCTGCTATCGTAACAGATAGGCTTTTATGATCAATTAAGATCGCATTTGTATAGGCTGCTATCGTAACAGATAGGCTTTTATGATCAATTAAGATCGCATTTGTATAGGCTGCTATCGTGACAGATAGGCTTAGATGATCAATTAAGATCGCATTGGCTGCTATCGCGAGAGATAGACTTAGATGATCACTTAAGATCGCATTTGCATAGATTGCTATCGTAAGAGATAGGCTTAGTTGATCACTTAAGATCGCATAGGCTGCTATCGCGAGAGATAGACTTAGATGATCACTTAAGATCGCATTTGCATAGATTGCTATCGTAAGAGATAGGCTTAGTTGATCAATTAAGATCGCATTTGCATAGATTGCCATCGCGGCGAATAAACCATGATTAACAGTAATAACGAATTGAATAGAGCAACATAAACAGCTAGAAATGTGAACTTCTCATTTGGGAGAATTCTTTTATTATAACGCTCTCATATGGGAGAGATGGGATTACAATCCTCTCATATGGGGGAGGAGATTGTGTAAATCGTAGCCATACAAGATATCAAGCAACGTTATAATAAAACGCATGAAATGAGAGTAGTCAGGGATAGTACTTCTTAATCCAGCGCATGTTGACTGAACTCGGAGTAGAGGTTGTGCCGTGCAACCTTCGTATGCTGCAGTAGCCACTGTCAAAGACTTCTGTGACTTCAAAGGGTCCTTCCCAGTTGGCTGCGAACTTCGGGTGAGTCGCTTCTCGCATGCAGTGATCAGATGCGCGCAAGACCAAGTCTCCGACAGCGAAATCTCTTCGCTGGACCGTCTTATTGTAGGCGCGAGCGATTCTCTCCTGGTATCGCTTATTGGTTCTCTTGGCTTGTTCTCGCTTTTCCTCCAGCAAGACTAAGTCGTGATCGCGTTGATTTTCATAGAGTGCATGGAAGGCCAGCCTTGCCGAGTTGACTCTAACCTCCGCAGGTACTACAACTTCGGCTCCATAACATAGCAGAAATGGTGAGGCCCCTGTGGGTGTCCTTGGAGAAGTTCGGTAAGCCCACAGAGCTATGCTTAGAGAGTCGGCCCACTTCTTGTGGTCATCTGCGACCATCTTGCTCAAAATTCTCAACAGCGTTTTGTTAGTCGCTTCAGCTTGTCCGTTTCCCTTTGGGTAATAAGGGGTAGAACATATCTGCCTGATATTGTACTCCGCTAATTTCGCAGCTACCTGGCGATTAACAAAAGGAGTACCGTTATCTGAAAGAATGGTGTTTGGGATTCCGAACCTGCATATGATGCTTTCCTGGATGAAATTGATTCACGTCGGGTTCACCAAAATGTGCACAAGAGATTCCGGCGGGGAGACCTCCGTGTGCACCGTGTGTAGTGGATCAAGGATCGCACAGGAAGAGTGGGGTTGTGTGTAGGGAGAGAGCAAGGCAGTAGCAATGTCTGAGAGAGAGAAAGAGGTTTGGCAGAGCTTCCGCGTATGGCAGTGTGTTCCCTTTTGTAGGGAAAGGTTGACGATCTATATATACTGGAGAACATGACCGTTGTAGTGTGGTTAATGCGCCCATTGATGGCGGCTTAATTAGCTTAACCATAACGGCACGTTCGTCCGAGTATATAGGGACCGTTACAGCACGTGGTGCGCGAATACCGGAACCGTTACGAGGTTGACCGGGTTTGACCGGATTGACCGGGTTTATGGAGCTCGTGCCATAAATCTCTCAAAACAGTTACTAAAGGTCGCGTGCGGGCTTGGCTCGCACGCGACAGGGCTTACTCTAGCCTCCAAACCACAAAGTCCCTACAAGTCCCGTGCACTTGTATGCGAGGGCTCTGTCTCGCAGCCCCCACATGGATCAGCTCGGCTGGTGATCCAGTGTGTGTGGAGCACAATATGGTGTGCTGGATGGCTGCCACGTGGCCAAGATCTGTCATGTCAGAAAGCAGTATCTACATCAGGCTATAAGATAACTCCTATTTGGGCGTTATCAAATACCCCCACACTACACATTGCTCGTCCCGAGCAACTTCCAGCTATATACTACCAATGCATACTATCCCGAATCAATCCAGAGCGGTGTAACTGCACTTATTTAAAAAAACAGTATTACTATGATAAAAACAGTGTATCTTTTTGGTGAGACTGGACAATCTCTTCAACTCAAACTGAACATCATCAAACATTCATATTCCCCTAGATTTCAGAAACAGCGGTGATCGGAAGAACTCGCGGCCAGCCTAGGTTAGGAACAAGCACGAGCACAACTTACTTCTGCTTTTGCACACAAACCGAACGTATCCCTAACGCACACCTTCCGTGCTTTTACTCCGGGTGTAATGTAAATCTGCCGGCTTTGGGACGGTAGGATAAGTCATTTAGAAGCGATGTCCTAAACGTCACAGCACACTCACACATACCCCAATCTCACACTCCCTCACCAAGATGATAGAAACTGACCCAAATCACCTAAGATTCTAGACACTCAATTTCCCCAATCTCGGTGTAAATGCCGTTCTCGCGGCCACAACTGTGAACGAATGTGAAACTGCTATAAAAAATTGTCTGCCCAGAGTTTTTGAAATAAAATCAATCAAGCCCCCTGAATTTTTTGCCTTTGATACTCCTTTTTTTTATTTTCTTTCCATTTTTTTTATGGGGCAACACAATAAACAACAATAATATAAACCAGGCCAACTCTATGATAAACCAAAAACGTGGGGTGGCAGAATAATACTGAAATAAAATCTAAAACGACCACCCCCACACTAATTTCGAATCATGTAGTCAATCTGTAAAATAATCGCCCTTTTCCAACCGATCCTCCTCACTCCAAGGATTTCTAAATTGCACAGCGCGTCCTCCTATCAACCCCGTCAGCCCAAGTTCCCCATGTCATACGAAAAATTTACGCACTACGGCTCTCCTCCTGTGCTCACGGTGTAATGTCGTGAGTCACTGCCACACCGAAGTGTGCTGCCGTCACTATCTCACCCTTACACACCCTCAAATATAAAAAATATGACGCTCATCCATTACCAAATATGACAATTATTCTATACCCCATAAACTCCCCATCAACTCAACTCCCTCGTGCCATGACGCGTAGGAAAGGTAAAAATATTAACAATGATGCGTGTATCAAAAAACGGCTTCCTAGGTCAAACGGTTACCAAGAAAAGGGTTAATGGATCAACGGGGCTCACTAGTGGACCTAAGGTGCGAGACATGACGTGAGGTCCCCTATGGCCTATCACTCCACCAAATGATGTGGTGACCGTGATGGCGGGTTGACGACTACCTGGTGACGGTGGTCTGGCAACTAGTCGGATACATTGCTCGGGAGACAGCTACTTGCGTTTTCTGGAGTGCATTGGCTCTATTAACTCCCCTAGACAGATTCTCGCAGCTCTTCCTCACCTAAGTTCGTCCATTTCGAGAATTTTTCTATCATTAAGCTCTCTCCATTTTTAAGCTAAATCCTTCGCCCAGTCTCAAAAAAATTCAATTTCCATCAATTTTTTTTTTTTAAAAAAAATTTCACATTTTTTTTAAATAAAAAGTAATGCAGTTCAGCGCCCTCACCCCCACACTGGATGGTGCCATGCCCTCATGGTACTAGTCATCAGGCATACAATCTGGATTGGATGAGCTGGCTTACCTCATCGAATGAAAACAACTGGTAGCATATGTAGAAACATAAAGCGAGAGACAGAAATTGAACCTGTGCACCCGGAGTCAGTTCTTACAGGTGCTGATTTTTCCGCTGATTTCGGCTGAGAAGGACTGTTGACCGGTCGCCGGAAAATTTCTCGACGGACGTTGTCAACCTTCCGGGCTCTGTATGCGCTCTGCAAATATGCAATCCCCGAGCACCATTGTGTGTGACAATGTGCTCCCATATGGTCGAGTATACTTTCGTACACCGGGGTTGATTGCAACGTTCTGCAGAAAAACCGTTCCTGAAAAGTCCCCAACTCGTACGAGTCCCTGTGACGGTCGAGTGTGCCAGGACACACCGGGGTCGATTCTTCAAGTTTTCGAAAATCTGTCTTTCCATCTACGAAATTTTCTGAATTCGCTTCAAACTCCACGGATATGTGTATGGAGGTAGAGAGGAAAAAAATGCCAAAAATGGCTCCAACCCGTCGGCCTTAAAAACCCTACTTTTGCCAAAATTACAAAAATGCCCTTCATGTAGAATTTGAAAAAAAACTGAAGTTTTGTGCGTATAATACGCATACTGTGCGTATTTTACGCAAACAGGGCCATCTGGAGTGATAAAAAAAAAGAAACAAAATTGCAATTTTACGTGCTGGCTGCGTAAAATACGCAGGACCTGCGTAAAATACGCAGACAGCAGGTATAATTGATTTTTTTTTAGAAAAATCCAGTTTACACTGCTGGCTGCGTAAAATACGCAGAAAGCTGCGTAAAATACGCAAACAGCAGCTAAAATAATTTTTCAATTTTTTTTTTCAAAAATCAAGTTTTTCATGCTGGCTGCGTATAATACGCAGAAAGCTGCGTTAAATACGCAGACAGCAGGTAAAAATAATTTTTCATTTTTTTTAATTCCAGGATTCTTACTGCTGGCTGCGTATAATACGCAGACAGTAGCAAAAATAAATTTTTCAATTTTTTTTTTCAAAATTTTGGCAAATTGGGTTGCGGTGTGCGTAAAATACGCACAGTGTGCGTAAAATACGCACACAGCAGCCTAGACATAGATTTTTTTTCTCTCTACCGTATTCATGCTCCGTTTTCTTCTCGTTTTCTGCTCTGTCGTATCTGCACATGCTCAATTCAAAATTAATACCCACTCATCTTTTCTCTCTCAAAATTCAAAACTGAAAATAAAACTGAAATAATTTAAACTAACTTACTACGTTGGGTTGCCTCCCAACCAGCGCTCGTAATTTACGGTCGACGGCCCGACCCAGTTACCTCATGTTTGCTCAAGGGACATCAAAACAGTCTACCTTGACGTCCTCTTCCGGGCCCAAAAATGGCTTGACCCAGTTTCCGCTCACCCTACAAGTTGTACTGTCATGTGAATTCGTCAATTCAACCGCATCCCATGAAAGTACCTCTTTGATGATAAACGGTCCTGACCACCGAGATCTCAATTTTCCCGTGAAAAACTGCTTCCGAGACTCGCAGAGAAGTACTGTCTGACCTACTTGAAACTGCTTTGGCTGTGCTGAACTTTGATGGCTCGGGAGCGGTTTCAGCTCTAGGGTTGGTGGCTCTTTGAGTGACGGGACTAGGACCAATTTTTGCCCACTTTTTCCATCCATCTGTAAACTGGTCCGGTTTTCAGCTTGCATGGTCTGCTCCTCCTTGAATCTGTCCTCGTTCTTTCTATCCACTCTGTCAATCTCTGTCCATAGCTCGTCCATCTCCTCGATTTCCCAGCCTTCTTCGAATACCTCCACTGCGAAGATGTCTTCATGCTCGTAATAGTTTGGTAGTTGCAGATTTTTGAAAACGTTGAACTTCACCTTGTCTTCATTGATCTGCATGGTCAGTTCTCCGCTCTTGCAGTTTATCATGGCTTCTCCAGTGGCCAAAAACGGTCTGCCCAGAATGAGTGGTACGTCTCCTGTCTCCATGTCCAGAATTACAAAATCTGCCGGAAAAATCAATTCTCCGACTTTCACCAGAATGTCTTCAATAACTCCGTAAGCCTGCTTCACGGATCTGTCCGCCATCTGCAGCTTGATTCTGGTGGGCCTGAGTTCGCCGATTTTTAAAGTTTTGAAAATCGACAATGGCAGCAGGTTGATACTGGCCCCTAGGTCACACAGAGCCTTTCCTGTGTAAGCGTTACCTAGGGTCACCGGGATGACGAAATTGCCAGGGTCCTTCCTCTTCCTCGGTAGCCCATTCTTCACACAATTGCTCACTTATGCCGTCAGATTTATTGTCTCGAAATCACTCATACGTTTCCGTCCATACAAAATATCTTTGAGGAACTTGGCATAAGTGGGCATCTTTGCCAACGCCTCCGCAAAGGGTATGTTGATCTTCAGCTGTTTGAAAATCTCGAGAAATCTGGCGTAGTCCTTGCTATCATCCCTCTTTCGTATCTTCAAAGGATACGTCACCTCCTTGGAGACAGGTACCGTTTCTACTTCCTTCGCTTCGTTCTGCACTGCATCCTGCTCAACCAAGCCCTTCGGCTGTGGGCGGTCGGCTGAGCTGTTATCCTGGCCAAATACTTCGCGCTCAATTTCCTTCGACTTCTCTGCACGTGCATGGCTAGGATACGGCGGATCCTGTAGTACTAATCCACTCCGAGTAGTGATGGCATTGACCTGAGCACGTGGATTGCTTACTATTACTATTATTATTATTTTTATCAAAAAAAAATATATTTCCTTAAAATCTCATTTTTGTAGTTAATTAGTGTATGTGTATAATAGTTAGTGAAGAGTAGCGGGTCGTGTAACGTTTGTAACGTGCCAAAAGATAGTGCTTTAAGTATTACTACGTGGCTAACCACAACAGTGGTCGTGCTCCAGCCACACACTATAGCTTCTCTATCATCTTCCCCATTTCCCATTTCTCTACCAGGAGAGTTTACTCCCCTGATTCTCCGGCAACCCACCCTTGGCAACATACCAAAATTAAACCCCTTTTTCTTGCAAAATTCCTTCTCGATTCGCCCCAAATCGCGCCATGGATGAAATCTCTCACGCCCAATACCAATTTCATCACCATTCCAATTTGAAACCGTAATGGTCGCGTCCAATTTGATTCCTATGATTGGGTTTTTCACCCAAGAACAAACCCAGCAACTCTCTCACCCTCTCTCTCCTTTCTCTCTCTCTCTCGTCACTCTCTCTCTCTCTCGCGCTCTGTCTCTCTCTCTCTCTCTGTGCGGCGCCGAGCAAAGTCCGGCCGAACCCAAGCCCGACAAAAGCCGAACCCAGGTCCGGCGGAGAAGACCCAAGCCCGACGCCGTCTCTCCCTCTCCCCCTCTGCGCCCTGTTTTGCCGACGAACCCGGACGCCAAACCAGGTCCGACGAACCCAGTAAGGCGAACCCAGGTCCGCCAGTGCCGCCGCTCCCCCGCTGCGTCGCCTCTGCCACCGACGCCGCCCCCTTTTCGCCTTCCGCCGTTTTGATCGGTAAACACCCAAGCTCGTGTCTTGAGTTTTGTTTTCAGTTCTTGCTCACAATTTTTTTTCCCCATTCATTCTTGAGAATCACTTGGTGTGGTGTTGTAGTGTTACAGTGGGTGTATTTGGGGAAGAAGGCGTAGGTGAAAATTGTAAGTGGAATTGGGGGTAGTTTATGTACGATCCGAAACGTGTGGGGGTTATGGTTGTCCTTTATGAATCTGGAGGGGGAAATAGTTGGCTTTTACCATCTATGTTGTCATGGTAGTGTACTGGTGCAACCTTTTTTTTTGTTGTCTTCTCATTCATTTGTCATTAACGATTATGTACAACTTTTAAAAGAAGTTTAATCAATTTTTTTTAAAAGATGAATATTCAACTGATAAACTGTTAGGTTTGTAATTTATGAAAGCTAGTAGGTATAACATTTGTTTATACTTTCATCAACACACAATTAACAGCGTTTTGTCAACATGGGAATGAAAATGAATTGTCTTGTTTAAATAACATTTGTTTTACGTTGATAAAAATAGTTGGCTTTTTAGCTTTTACTAAAGCATATATTGTATATTAATCGTTTAATTTAAATAGACACTTTTTATTTATATAAAGTAAATTTACCCTTCTTATATTAAATAAAGTATTTCTTTTCAATTCTTATTTTCTAATTATAAACCACCATTCTCTTATGAAACGTAAACCCTAGACTTGTTATTTATAGCCAGTAAAATATAATTTGTTGGGGGGATTTCTTTGGGGTTGCACTTGCATTCATATAGAGTCTTTAATTGTAAATTGTCGGGTGGCGAATTCGTGTTAATGTAGGACTGTTTGATTATTGTAGATTCAGAATTCGTAGGAGGCAAATCTGTTGAGGACCCCCACTACTAGATTTGGTGCTTGCTTGCGTGTGATAAAATACGTCCATTATCAGGTAAGTTGTATGCACAATACCTTTAAATTATCAAAATGTCTCTTGGCGTGTGTTATCTTTCGAAATCGCTCATCAACTACTAGAATCGTGATACTGGAAAATTTGACAAGTCTTGAATCCCTTTTGCAATTGCAACTTTGAAAATGTGTGGTTACTTGAGAAAAACTCGAAAGTCATGTGAAACGATAATTGTACGATAATAGAATTGGGAACGATGTGCAGAGGATGCGCGTGAAGGCCAATGGCCGGGAACACCTATGTGTGATTTCCCTAGGGATCTTACCCTCTTATTTATCGTGGAATCTATGAGTACTACCTATGCATGTTTAGGTCACGACTGTATAGGGGTGCCGGCACTTAAGGTCTCATTAGAATGGTTAGGGCGGGATAGCGAAGGGCTATCTACTAACGTCCGGGGAAAAACCCCATTATTATTATTTATTCCATCGTGACCTCTCTGTCCACATCGTACTCGTTGGGGCTCGTGGGCTACGCCTCAACCAAACTGAATATTTAAAATCTGAATCTTGGTTACTGTTTATATATGATCGAAATCTCTCCATCTTTGAGTTACTACCACTGAGTTTATCAATTATTCATTTTCATATTTTAAATGAGATTTTAGCAAATCGTGTGTTATTGTTTTTAGCCAAAACTCTGTTTTACATATTGTGGTATACCTTACTCAGTTTTTACTGATAAAATGTTTTGCTGCGTCGGCTTTTGCTATTTTAAAACCGCAGGTTTGACTAAGCTAGCTGGGGTGGAACGCGCGCACAAGTCAAAGAGTAGGATTGACTAGAACACATATTTTAGTAGTTGTCTCATTTGAATTTCAAACTTTGTCGTCATCGTTTCCTTGTAAACAATGTTGGAGGTTTCCTCCTTTTATTTCAATAAAGTATTATTTGGATTATCGTTAAGTCGAACTAGCAGGAACCGTAGGATCCGGGTTGTTGCAGATGGCATCAGAGCCGACGGTTCCAACGCTAGTGCGACTTTTCGATTTCCATTTAATAAAGATTAATTATAATTGGGAACTTTTTCAAAATTTAAAATGGACATAGGACAACTAAAACCGGAAATTAAAACTAAACAAGCCGGGGATGTGGGTTAGCTTAGCCGTTGTTTAAATTTTCTAAGTGTATTATAAGATTATTTGAGAATTCTTGTTCGTTAAGAATAGATAAATTGCTATGTGACTGCAACTTGTTAAGTTGTTAGCTATCCATGTTACATGCTTGCTTTATTTGAGTTTATTTCCGTCGAGTATTGACATTGACGCTGATGATACCGAGTTCATGTTCACCACTGATGATGAGGAGTAGATCCACACCCATCCCACCCTTAGGATTATCAATTATGCATTTCTTTTACCACGAGAGTGAACGTTTAGCTAGCTTTAAGATTGTTATTTCCTTTTGAGATTGATAGGTTTCATTTAATTGTTATGTGGATTATTTGATGGATGGATTAATATATGTTTAAGTGTTTAAACTTATTTGGTGCATGCATGTGTACTGGAATAGACTCTTTCCTTCATATCATCTACCTTGCTAAGGAGACAGACTTACCACTCCTACCCCCAAATATCTATCTTCATCTCTACGCTTAGTGGAGAAGTCATATCTTGTAATACCATATACCTTGAAGTCAACATAGAAGTCTAAAGGGCGAAACTACCTTTTTATCTGATTCTTTTCGATTTTGGTAACCTAGACATCATCTTAAGTATGGACTGGCTTAGCAAAAACGAAGCAACTAGAGTGTGCCAACCAAAGGTTAGATTTCGTCGACCCAAAAGGTGATCGTCTATCCTATAGGGGTATAACCAGTGGACCCAAATTCCAACTAGTGTCAACCCTAACGAAGACTTACGAACCTTTCCTAAACAATCCAGTACCTCACATGGTTCATAAACTTCGGGCTCACCTTTCCTTTCTGATTAAACGCATAACCCCTTTGTAAGCGAAACCCTCAGGAACACTTTGTCGCCAACCTTGAACTCAAATGGTCTTTTCTTGAAATCCGCATTAGACTTTTGTCGATCCTTGACTGCCTTCATTCCTTGTTGAACCATCCAAATCTGGTTTGTCAACTCCTCGATCAGTTTTGGTCCAAGAATAATCGTCTCGATGTTGTCGCTCCAACACAGTGGTGTCCTGCACTTCCTCTCGTGCATTGCTTCGTAGGATGCCATCCCTAAACCATCATGGTAGCTTTTGTTATGAGAGAATTTGATAAGTAGTAACTTGACCATAAAGGAACCTCCAAAGTCCAAAATTCATGCCCTTAGCATGTCTTATAACGTTTGAATCGTTCTTTTAGTCTATCCATCCGTAGCTGATTGAGATTCTGTGTTGAACCTAGTCTCAATGCCCATGGCCTCTGCAGCTCTTTCGAGATATGTGATATGAAGTTTGAATCCCTATCTGAAATAATCAAGCTTGTTACTCCGTTTAATCTTACCGCATTCTTGACGTATGAGTCCACCCTCTTTTCCATGTTTCACGTGTCCTTCACATAAATGAATCCGTTAGTCTTTTCCAGTCAATCGACTACCATCCAGATCTGGATCAACCCATTCGTTGAAACAAGTAAAGCTGTAACAAATCCCATTGAGACGGAGTCCCATTTCCAATCTCCAATTATTGCAATATCTCGCCTGGTCTCTTGTGCTTGAGTCTGACATTTTGACAAGTCAAACACCGAAAATTCCTTTTGACAAAATCAGCTATTTTCCTTCTTCATATCTTTCCACCCGAAGTACTTTTTCAAATCCTTGTATAACTTGCCTTTTCCTGGATGTACCGATTATGGTGTGTTATGTGCTCCCCTCATAATCTTTTCTTTACTTCCGCGCATTTCATTGGTCCACACTATTTTCCCTTGAATTTCACTCTACCATTCGCCTCCACTTTGAAATCTAGTGCTTCGACTTTGTTGATTCTCTCCTTGATCATTTATAGGAAAACGTCTTCTTTCTGTGATTCCTTTGTCTCTACGAAGATTTCCGGTACCATCGTTAAATTACTCGTGGTTCTCTTCATGCAAACTCAAATCTCTATCCTTCGAAACTCTTCACAAAGCTTAATTGGCAAAACCCACATTGATTTTACCGTATAATTCGTATTCCAACTCAATGCATCCGCTACTACAGTTGCTTTTCTTTCGTGGTATTGGATATTAATGTCGTAGCCCTTCACTAACTCTAGCCAATTTTCTTGTCGCATATTCAACTCCTTTTGGGTTAATATGTACTTCGAGCTCTTGTGATATGTATATTTTTTGCAATTCGTACCTTTGATATAATGCCTCCTGATCTTCATTGCAAATACAAAGACTGCCAACTCCAAATCATGAGCAGGGTAATTCTTTTCATAAGACTTTGGTTGCCTAGAAGCATAAGCGATCACCTTGACAGTTTTTCTTTGCATTAAAACACATCCTATCCTAGCCCATGCTTGAATGCATCGATATGGACTTCAAATTCTCATCCTTCATTAGGTAACGTTAACACATGTGCTGCCGTCATCATATCCTTCAGCGTTTGTATTGGTTAGAATCCATAACGTTTTTTTTTCACGACCCAAACTCAAAGCTTATGTTCCTGACCCGAGTCATATCCTTGTTTGCGAGCCTGTCGAACTTGATCTCTCCCTTAACCACACCTCTCCGACCGGATTCGATTCGAGTGACGGGGACGCCACTCCTTTTAAGGGAGATGTGATTTAACAGCCCTGCATTTAATTACCTGCGTTGTCTTATTATATGTGCACATTAGAACTGCATAATTGCATTGGGTGATTTGATTTATACTTGGGCGATTCGATTTATACTTGCATGGGGACGAAGCTTTGTTTTAAGGGAGATGTGATGTAATAAACAGCCGTGCATTTAATTACCTGCGTTGTCTTATTATATGTGCACATTAGAACTGCATAATTGCATTGGGTGATTTGATTTATGCTTGGGCGATTCGATTTATACTTGCATGGGAAAATTCGTTTTACTTTAAGCTTCGGGGACGAAGCTTTGTTTTAAGGGAGATGTGATGTAATACCCCGATATTTTTCGGGGGTATTTTTGGGAGTTTAACGAATTTTCGGGGCCACTATTTGAGATTTATAAAAGTAATTCTCCTTTACTAAATAGTTTGTTTTCATATTATTATTATTATTATTATTATTATTATTATTATTATTATTATTATTATTATTGTTGTTGTTGTTGTTGTTGTTGTTGTTACTACTACTTCTACTATGTCTATTATCATTAGTCTTAACAAAAAGACATGTTGTTTCTTTTATTAAAAAGTCTTATTATCATAAGTATTGTTATTCTTACTATTACTATTATTATTATTTTTATCAAAAAAAAAAAATATTTCCTTAAAATCTCATTTTTGTAGTTAATTAGTGTATGTGTATAATAGTTAGTGAAGAGTAGCGGGTCGTGTAACGTTTGTAACGTGCCAAAAGATAGTGCTTTAAGTATTATTATGTGGCTAACCACAACAGTGGTCGTGCTCCAGCCACATACTATAGCTTCTCTATCATCTTCCCCATTTCTCATTTCTCTACCAGGAGAGTTTACTCCCCTGATTCTCCGGCAACCCACCCTCGGCAACATACCAAAATTAAACCCATTTTTCTTGCAAAATTCCTTCTTGATTCGCCCCAAATCGTGCCATGGATGAAATCTTCTCACACCCAATACCAATTTCATCACCATTCCAATTTGAAACCGTAATGGTCGCGTCCAATTTGATTCCTATGATTGGGTTTTTCACCCAAGAACAAACCCAGCAACTCTCTCACCCTCTCTCTCGTGTCTCTCTCTCTCTCTCTCGTGACTCTCTCTCTCTCTCTCGCGCTCTGTCTCTCTCTCTCTCTCTCTGTGCGGTGCCGAGCCAAGTCCGGCCGAACCCAAGCCCGGCAAAAGCCGAACCCAGGTCCGGCGGAGAAGACCCAAGCCCGACGCCGTCTCTCCCTCTCCCCCTCTGCGCCCTGTTTTGCCGACGAACCCGGACGCCAAACCAGGTCCGACGAACCCAGTAGGGCGAACCCAGGTCTGCCAGTGCCGCAGCTCCCCCGCTGCGTCGCCTCTGCCACCGACGCCGCCCCCTTTTCGCCTTCCGCCGTTTTGATCGGTAAACACCCAAGCTCGTGTCTTGAGTTTTGATTTTCAGTTCTTGCTCACAATTTTTTTTCCCCATTCATTCTTGAGAGTCACTTGGTGTGGTGTTGTAGTGTTACAGTGGGTGTATTTGGGGAAGAAGGCGTAGGTGAAAATTGTAAGTGGAATTTGGGGTAGTTTATGTATGATTTGAAACGTGTGGGGGTAATGGTTGTCCTTTATGAATCTGGAGGGGGAAATAGTTGGCTTTTACCATCTATGTTGTCATGGTAGTGTACTGGTGCAACCTTTTTTTTTTTGTTTTCTTCTCATTCATTTGTCATTAACGATTATGTACAACTTTTAAAAGAAGTTTAATCAATTTTTTTTAAAAGATGAATATTCAACTGATAAACTGTTAGGTTTGTAATTTATGAAAGCTAGTAGGTATAACATTTGTTTATACTTTCATCAACACACAATTAACAGCGTTTTGTCAACATGGGAATGAAAATGAATTGTCTTGTTTAAATAACATTTGTTTTACGTTGATAAAAATAGTTGGCTTTTTAGCTTTTACTAAAGCATATATTGTAAATTAATCGTTTAATTTAAATAGACACTTTTTATTTATATAAAGTAAATTTACCCTTCTTATATTAAATAAAGTATTTCTTTTCAATTCTTATTTTCTAATTATAAACCACCATTCTCTTATAAAACGTAAACCCTAGACTTGTTATTTATAGCCAGTAAAATATAATTTGTTGCGGGGATTTCTTTGGGGTTGCACTTGCATTCATATAGAGTCTTTAATTGTAAATTGTCGGGTGGGGAATTCGTGTTAATGTAGGACTGTTTGATTATTGTAGATTCAGAATTCGTAGGAGGCAAATCCGTTGAGGACCCCCACTACTAGATTTGGTGCTTGCTTGCGTGTGATAAAATACGTCCATTATCAGGTAAGTTATATGCACAATACCTTTAATTTATCAAAATGTCTCTTGGCGTGTGTTATCTTTCAAAATCGCTCATGAACTACTAGAATCGTGATACTGGAAAATTTGACAAGTCTTGAATCCCTTTTGCAAATGCAACTTTGAAAATGTGTGGTTACTTGAGAAAAACTCGAAAGTCATGTGAAACGATAATTGTACGATAATAGAATTTGGAACGATGTGCAGAGGATGCGCGTGAAGGCCAATGGCCGGGAACACCTATGTGTGATTTCCCTAGAGATCTTACCCTCTTATTTACCGTGGAATCTATGAGTACTACCTATGCATGTTTAGGTCACGACTGTATAGGGGTGTCGGCACTTAAGGTCTCATTAGAATGGTTAGGGCGGGATAGCGAAGGGCTATCTACTAACGTCCGGGGAAAAACCCCATTATTATTATTTATTCCATCGTGACCTCTCTGTCCACATCGTACTCGTTGGGGCTCGTGGGCTACGCCTCAACCAAACTGAATATTTAAAATCTGGATCTTGGTTACTGTTTATATATGATCGAAATCTCTCCTTCTTTGAGTTACTACCACTGAGTTTATCAATTATTCATTTTCATATTTTAAATGAGATTTTAGCAAATCGTGTGTTATTGGTTTTAGCCAAAACTCTGTTTTACATATTGAGGTATACCTTACTCAGTTTTTACTGATAAAATGTTTTGCTTCGTCGGCTTTTGCTATTTTAAAACCGCAGGTTTGACTAAGCTAGCTGGGGTGGAACGCGCGCACAAGTCAAAGAGTAGGATTGACTAGAACACATATTTTAGTAGTTGTCTCATTTGAATTTCAAACTTTGTCGTCATCGTTTCCTTGTAAACAATGTTGGAGGTTTCCTCCTTTTATTTCAATAAAGTATTATTTGGATTATCGTTAAGTCGAACTAGCAGGAACCGTAGGATCCGGGTTGTTGCAGATGGTATCAGAGCCGACGGTTCCAACGCTAGTGCGACTTTTCGATTTCCATTTAATAAAGATTAATTATAATTGGGAACTTTTTCAAAATTTAAAATGGACATAGGACAACTAAAACCGGAAATTAAAACTAAACAAGTCGGGGATGTGGGTTAGCTTAGCCGTTGTTTAAATTTTCTAAGTGTGTTATATGATTATCTGAGAATTCTTGTTCGTTAAGAATAGATAAATTGCTATGTGACTGCAACTTGTTAAGTTGTTAGCTATCCATGTTACATGCTTGCTTTATTTGAGTTTATTTCCGTCGAGTATTGACATTGACGCTGATGATACCGAGTTCATGTACACCACTGATGATGAGGAGTAGATCCACACCCATCCCACCCTTAGGATTATCAATTATGCATTTCTTTTACCACGAGAGTGAACGTTTAGCTAGCTTTAAGATTGTTATTTCCTTTTGAGATTGATATGTTTCATTTAATTGTTATGTGGATTATTTGATGGATGGATTAATATATGTTTAAGTGTTTAAACTTATTTGGTGCATGCATGTGTAGTGGAATAGACTCTTTCCTTCATATCATCTACCTTGCTAAGGAGACAGACTTACCACTCCTACCCCCAAATATCTATCTTCATCTCTGCGCTTAGTGGAGAAGTCATATCTTGTAATACCATATACCTTGAAGTCAACATAGAAGTCTAAAGGGCGAAACTACCTTTTTATCTGATTCTTTTCGATTTTGGTAACCTAGACATCATCTTAAGTATGGACTGGCTTAGCAAAAACGAAGCAACTAGAGTGTGCCAACCAAAGGTTAGATTTCGTCGACCCAAAAGGTGATCGTCTATCCTATAGGGGTATAACCAGTGGACCCAAATTCCAACTAGTGTCAACCCTAACGAAGACTTACGAACCTTTCCTAAACAATCCAGTACCTCACATGGTTCATAAACTTCGGGCTCACCTTTCCTTTCTGATTAAACGCATAACCCCTTTGTAAGCGAAACCCTCAGGAACACTTTGTCGCCAACCTTGAACTCAAATGGTCTTTTCTTGAAATCCGCATTAGACTTTTGTCGATCCTTGACTGCCTTCATTCCTTGTTGAACCATCCAAATCTGGTTTGTCAACTCCTCGATCAGTTTTGGTCCAAGAATAATCGTCTCGATGTTGTCGCTCCAACACAGTGGTGTCCTGCACTTCCTCTCGTGCATTGCTTCGTAGGATGCCATCCCTAAACCATCATGGTAGCTTTTGTTATGAGAGAATTTGATAAGTAGTAACTTGTCCATAAAGGAACCTCCAAAGTCCAAAATTCATGCCCTTAGCATGTCTTATAACGTTTGAATCGTTCTTTTAGTCTATCCATCCGTAGCTGATTGAGATTCTGTGTTGAACCTAGTCTCAATGCCCATGGCCTCTGAAGCTCTTTCGAGATATGTGATATGAAGTTTGAATCCCTATCTGAAATAATCAAGCTTGTTACTCCGTTTAATCTTACCGCATTCTTGACGTATGAGTCCACCCTCTTTTCCATGTTTCACGTGTCCTTCACATAAATGAATCCGTTCGTCTTTTCCAGTCAATCGACTACCATCCAGATCTGGATCAACCCATTCGTTGAAACAAGTAAAGCTGTAACAAATCCCATTGAGACGGAGTCCCATTTCCAATCTCCAATTATTGCAATATCTCGCCTGGTCTCTTGTGCTTGAGTCTGACATTTTGACAAGTCAAACACCGAAAATTCCTTTTGACAAAATCAGCTATTTTCCTTCTTCATATCTTTCCACCCGAAGTACTTTTTCAAATCCTTGTATAACTTGCCTTTTCCTGGATGTACCGATTATGGTGTGTTATGTGCTCCCCTCATAATCTTTTCTTTACTTCCGCGCATTTCATTGGTCCACACTATTTTCCCTTGAATTTCACTCTACCATTCGCCTCCACTTTGAAATCTAGTGCTTCGACTTTGTTGATTCTCTCCTTGATCATTTATAGGAAAACGTCTTCTTTCTGTGATTCCTTTGTCTCTACGAAGATTTCCGGTACCATCGTTAAATTACTCGTGGTTCTCTTCATGCAAACTCAAATCTCTATCCTTCGAAACTCTTCACAAAGCTTAATTGGCAAAACCCACATTGATTTTACCGTATAATTCGTATTCCAACTCAATGCATCCGCTACTACAGTTGCTTTTCTTTCGTGGTATTGGATATTAATGTCGTAGCCCTTCACTAACTCTAGCCAATTTTCTTGTCGCATATTCAACTCCTTTTGGGTTAATATGTACTTCGAGCTCTTGTGATATGTATATTTTTTGCAATTCGTACCTTTGATATAATGCCTCCTGATCTTCATTGCAAATACAAAGACTGCCAACTCCAAATCATGAGCAGGGTAATTCTTTTCATAAGACTTTGGTTGCCTAGAAGCATAAGCGATCACCTTGACAGTTTTTCTTTGCATTAAAACACATCCTATCCTAGCCCATGCTTGAATGCATCGATATGGACTTCAAATTCTCATCCTTCATTAGGTAACGTTAACACATGTGCTGCCGTCATCATATCCTTCAGCGTTTGTATTGGTTAGAATCCATAACGTTTTTTTTTCACGACCCAAACTCAAAGCTTATGTTCCTGACCCGAGTCATATCCTTGTTTGCGAGCCTGTCGAACTTGATCTCTCCCTTAACCACACCTCTCCGACCGGATTCGATTCGAGTGACGGGGACGCCACTCCTTTTAAGGGAGATGTGATTTAACATCCCTGCATTTAATTACCTGCGTTGTCTTATTATATGTGCACATTAGAACTGCATAATTTCATTGGGTGATTTGATTTATACTTGGGCGATTCGATTTATACTTGCATGGGAAAATTCGTTTTACTTTAAGTTTCGGGAACGAAGCTTTGTTTTAAGGGAGATGTGATGTAATAAACAACCCTGCATTTAATTACCTGCGTTGTCTTATTATATGTGCACATTAGAACTGCATAATTGCATTGGGTGATTTGATTTATGCTTGGGCGATTCGATTTATACTTGCATGGGAAAATTCGTTTTACTTTAAGCTTCGGGGACGAAGCTTTGTTTTAAGGGAGATGTGATGTAATACCCCGATATTTTTCGGAGGTATTTTTAGGAGTTTAACGAATTTTCGGGGCCACTATTTGAGATTTATAAAAGTAATTCTCCTTTACTAAATAGTTTGTTTTCATATTATTATTATTATTATTATTATTATTATTATTATTATTATTATTATTATTATTATTATTATTATTATTGTTGTTGTTGTTGTTGTTGTTGTTGTTGTTGTTGTTGTTGTTGTTGTTGTTGTTGTTGTTACTACTACTTCTACTATGTCTATTATCATTAGTCTTAACAAAAAGACATGTTGTTTCTTTTATTAAAAAGTCTTATTATCATAAGTATTGTTATTCTTACTATTACTATTATTATTATTTTTATCAAAAAAAATATTTCCTTAAAATCTCATTTTTGTAGTTAATTAGTGTATGTGTATAATAGTTAGTGAAGAGTAGCGGGTCGTGTAACATTTGTAACGTGCCAAAAGATAGTGCTTTAAGTATTATTACGTGGCTAACCACAACAATGGTCGTGCTCCAGCCACATACTATAGCTTCTCTATCATCTTCCCCATTTCCCATTTCTCTACCAGGAGAGTTTACTCCCCTGATTCTCCGGCAACCCACCCTCGGCAACATACCAAAATTAAACCCCTTTTTCTTGCAAAATTCCTTCTCGATTCGCCCCAAATCGCGCCATGGATGAAATCTTCTCACGCCCAATACCAATTTCATCACCATTCCAATTTGAAACCGTAATGGTCGCGTCCAATTTGATTCCTATGATTGGGTTTTTCACCCAAGAACAAACCCAGCAACTCGCTCACCCTCTCTCTCGTGTCTCTCTCTCTCTCTCTCGTCACTCTCTCTCTCTCGCGCTCTGTCTCTCTCTCTCTCTCTCTCTCTGTGCGGTGTCGATCCAAGTCCGGCCGAACCCAAGCCCGGCAAAAGCCGAACCCAGGTTCGGCGGAGAAGACCCAAGCCCGACGCCGTCTCTCCCTCTCCCCCTCTGCGCCCTGTTTTGCCGACGAACCCGGACGCCAAACCAGGTCCGACGAACCCAGTAAGGCGAACCCAGGTCCGCCAGTGCCGCCGCTCCCCCGCTGCGTCGCCTCTGCCACCGACGCCGCCCCCTTTTCGCCTTCCGCCGTTTTGATCGGTAAACACCCAAGCTCGTGTCTTGAGTTTTGATTTTCAGTTCTTGCTCACAATTTTTTTTCCCCATTCATTCTTGAGAATCACTTGGTGTGGTGTTGTAGTGTTACAGTGGGTGTATTTGGGGAAGAAGGCGTAGGTGAAAATTGTAAGTGGAATTGGGGGTAGTTTATGTATGATCCGAAATGTGTGGGGGTAATGGTTGTCCTTTATGGATCTGGAGGGGGAAATAGTTGGCTTTTACCATCTATGTTGTCATGGTAGTGTACTGGTGCAACCTTTTTTTTTTTGTTTTCTTCTCATTCATTTGTCATTAACGATTATGTACAACTTTTAAAAGAAGTTTAATCAATTTTTTTTAAAAGATGAATATTCAACTGATAAACTGTTAGGTTTGTAATTTATGAAAGCTAGTAGGTATAACATTTGTTTATACTTTCATCAACACACAATTAACAGCGTTTTGTCAACATGGGAATGAAAATGAATTGTCTTGTTTAAATAACATTTGTTTTACGTTGATAAAAATAGTTGGCTTTTTAGCTTTTACTAAAGCATATATTGTAAATTAATCGTTTAATTTAAATAGACACTTTTTATTTATATAAAGTAAATTTACCCTTCTTATATTAAATAAAGTATTTCTTTTCAATTCTTATTTTCTAATTATAAACCACCATTCTCTTATAAAACGTAAACCCTAGACTTGTTATTTATAGCCAGTAAAATATAATTTGTTGGGGGGATTTCTTTGGGGTTGCACTTGCATTCATATAGAGTCTTTAATTGTAAATTGTCGGGTGGCGAATTCGTGTTAATGTAGGACTGTTTGATTATTGGAGATTCAGAATTCGTAGGAGGCAAATCCGTTGAGGACCCCCACTACTAGATTTGGTGCTTGCTTGCGTGTGATAAAATACGTCCATTATCAGGTAAGTTATATGCACAATACCTTTAAATTATCAAAATGTCTCTTGGCGTGTGTTATCTTTCAAAATCGCTCATGAACTACTAGAATCGTGATACTGGAAAATTTGACAAGTCTTGAATCCCTTTTGCAAATGCAACTTTGAAAATGTGTGGTTACTTGAGAAAAACTCGAAAGTCATGTGAAACGATAATTGTATGATAATAGAATTGGGAACGATGTGCAGAGGATGCGCGTGAAGGCCAATGGCCGGGAACACCTATGTGTGATTTCCCTAGGGATCTTACCCTCTTATTTATCGTGGAATCTATGAGTACTACCTATGCATGTTTAGGTCACGACTGTATAGGGGTGCCGGCACTTAAGGTCTCATTAGAATGGTTAGGGCGGGATAGCGAAGGGCTATCTACTAACGTCCGGGGAAAAACCCCATTATTATTATTTATTCCATCGTGACCTCTCTGTCCACATCGTACTCGTTGGGGCTCGTGGGCTACGCCTCAACCAAACTGAATATTTAAAATCTGGATCTTGGTTACTGTTTATATATGATCGAAATTTCTCCATCTTTGAGTTACTACCACTGAGTTTATCAATTATTCATTTTCATATTTTAAATGAGATTTTAGCAAACCGTGTGTTATTGTTTTTAGCCAAAACTCTGTTTTACATATTGTGGTATACCTTACTCAGTTTTTACTGATAAAATGTTTTGCTCCGTCGGCTTTTGCTATTTTAAAACCGCAGGTTTGACTAAGCTAGCTGGGGTGGAACGCGCGCACAAGTCAAAGAGTAGGATTGACTAGAACACATATTTTAGTAGTTGTCTCATTTGAATTTCAAACTTTGTCGTCATCGTTTCCTTGTAAACAATGTTGGAGGTTTCCTCCTTTTATTTCAATAAAGTATTATTTGGATTATCGTTAAGTCGAACTAGCAGGAACCGTAGGATCCGGGTTGTTGCAGATGGTATCAGAGCCGACGGTTCCAACGCTAGTGCGACTTTTCGATTTCCATTTAATAAAGATTAATTATAATTGGGAAATTTTTCAAAATTTAAAATGGACATAGGACAACTAAAACCGGAAATTAAAAGTAAACAAGTCGGGGATGTGGGTTAGCTTAGCCGTTGTTTAAATTTTCTAAGTGTGTTATATGATTATCTGAGAATTCTTGTTCGTTAAGAATAGATAAATTGCTATGTGACTGCAACTTGTTAAGTTGTTAGCTATCCATGTTACATGCTTGCTTTATTTGAGTTTATTTCCGTCGAGTATTGACATTGACGCTGATGATACCGAGTTCATGTTCACCACTGATGATGAGGAGTAGATCCACACCCATCCCACCCTTAGGATTATCAATTATGCATTTCTTTTGCCACGAGAGTGAACGTTTAGTTAGCTTTAAGATTGTTATTTCCTTTTGAGATTGATATGTTTCATTTAATTGTTATGTGGATTATTTGATGGATGGATTAATATATGTTTAAGTGTTTAAACTTATTTGGTGCATGCATGTTGTAGATACTGCTTTATGACATGGCAGATCTAGGCCACGTGGCAACCATCCAGCACACCATATTGTGCTCCACACACACAGGATCACCAGCCGAGCTGATCCATGTGGGGGCTGCGAGACAGAGCCCTCGCATACCACTGCACGGGACTTGTAGGGACTTTGTGGTCTGGAGGCTAGAGTAAGCCCTGTCGCGTGCGAACCAAGCCCGCGCGCGACCTTTAGTAACTGTTTTGAGAGATTTATGGCACGAGCTCCATAAACCCGGTCAATCCGGTCAAACCCGGTCAACCTCGTAACGGTTCCGGTACTCGCGCACCACGTGCTCTAACGGTTCCTATATACTCGGACGAACGTGCCGTTATGGTTAAGCTAATTAAGCCGCCATTAATGGGCTCATTAACCACACTACAACGGTCATGTTCTCCAGTATATATATATCGTTAACCTTTCCATACAAAGGAGGACACACTGCCATACGCGGAAGCTCTGCCAAACCTCTGTCTCTCTCTCAGACATTGCTACTGACTTGCTCTCTCCCTACACACACCCCTATTCTTCCTGTGCGATCCCTGATCCACTACGTACGGTGTACACGGAGGTCTCCCCGCCGGAATCTCTTGTGCACATTTTGGTGAACCCGACGTGAAACTTACCAGCAAAAGCAACCATGTCTCAGGAGGACGATGTCAGCAACCGATCTCCTTCCACTGAAACTCCCTCGGGAGACGAGGCTCGCCGTACTCCGACGACTCCCGGCGAGGCGCCAACTTTAGAGTCTTTGGACGCCACTGTCCAAAGTCAGGCAAAAGCTCTCAAGTCTCAGTCCGCGCAATTAGAACGGATCTTGGCCGTTCTGGGCACTCTTGCGCCAAATCCTCCACCTGCCACCGCTATTCCCCAGGGAGGAGGAACCCCTTCCGCTCCAGGATTGGGAGTGTCGGCCACGCCTCCCAACCCTCATCTGCAAACCCCACCGTCGGCCGCGCAGCTGCCTTCGGTCCAAGGGTCAACGGCACAAATGCTGCCCCCTGTTGCTCACGCCTCTCAGCCCCCGGCTTTGGCGTCCAACCCAGCTCTGCAGTACACTCTGCCTCCACCAACGACAATCTGGGGAAACGCGGGTAGTCAATACACTCCCAATCCTCCGGCGGCATATGTGTCGCCACCGCCTACAGCAACCCCTCCGCCAACTACCGAGGGAAGCATTCCAGAATGCATGACGTCTTTGCAGAAGCGCGTGGACTCCATCTTGGCTCATCAGTCGTTCGCGGATACCATCATCCCGAAGCTAGACAACGATCCACCCATCCCACGAGAAATTTATCTCATGCCTAACCCGGCGGGGTACAAGGCTCCCAAATGGGACAAGTTCGAGGACGTCAATGGAAACGCTCATGAGCATGTCATGCGTTTCATCGATGTCGTGGGTCCATACGGAGCCGATCCCAAGCTGCTGATGCGAGAATTCCCAAAAACTCTTGGGAATGTAGCATACAAATGGTACCGAACATTGGAGGCCGGATCTGTGAAAACTTGGGACGACATGGTCCAGAAGTTCTATACCAAGTTCTTCCAGATGGAAGAAAAGGTGACGATGATCCATCTCTCGCGGATGTATCAGAAACGCGAGGAAGATGGAATCACTTTCATCAAGAAATTCAGAGCGAAATCCTTGGAATGCAAGGATCCAATGCTCGAAAGACGGCTCGTAGAGATATGCCTGCAGTGCATGCGAGACGAATACAAAAGCATGCTGATCAATTTGCAAACACCGACGTTTTCAAAGCTCATCGAATGCACGATGAACATCGAGCCCATTGTCGAGAGACAGAGAAAGAAGAGCGCTCCAGAACGACCTGCGAGCGGCACCACCTACAAGATCGGCAGATTTGGCTACAAGCGGGGACGCGAAGCTGAGGTCAATACAGTTTCGCCCCAGAAGCAAGCGAAGGCTGCAAACTTCGATGCACCGCCTCTGCCATGCTCGGTGGAGGAAGCGAGCGATCTCTGCAGACAGTGGCGTAAGGACGGCGTCCTCCCACCGCTCGAGAAAGCACCCTCCAAGGAGATGACGAGGGACCCTAAGTGGTGCGAATACCACGGCAAGGTCATGCACCCCACAGCCGAGTGCAAGAAGCTCAGATTCACGCTCGATCAGAAGATGAAGAGCGGCGAACTCATCGTCAGCGACCATCGGAAGGATGTGCGCAACAACCCGCTGCCTACCCATACAGATTCGGGCTCAAAAGGCAAAGAGGTCGCCATGATCTCGATAGTTGACTTGGAAGAAGTCGCAGAGGATGGTCTGCCCATCGTTGCTGAAGTCCATGAAGATGAAGACTACAGCATGGACACAGAAGATGAGCGTGCCGACCGCATGAAAGAGTCGCACGGCTTCGACAAATTCTTCAACGAGATGAATTTCTCCGAAAAATGTCGAGCGGACATGACAAAAGCAATCTTAAGGGTAGCAGAGGACTACGAGGAGGACCTCGTGGTCTCCAACGGGAAAGTCGTCAGGGCATCCCGTTCCACAGAAAAGATTATGACCTTTTCTGCCAGCGACAAGAAGACAGATGCGAGCCACCAGAGGCCCCTGTACGTGACCGCCATCATCAACGGCGTCGAATTCAAGCGAGCATTCGTCGATGGAGGAGCAGCGGTCAATGTTGTTCCACTCCATACACTGAAGCTAGCAAGGATCCCCGAGCACAAGGTAGTCAAACGTCCATCCCCGCTGGTGGGATTCGGGAGCGATTCTAGAATGACGATCGGATGGATCCGCCTGGGCGTTCAGATCGGCAAAATCAAGTGCTCGGCGAAGTTCTATGTCATAGACGCGAACACCACATATCACATGATCATAGGTCGGGCCTGGATTCATCGCTTTGACGCAATCCCTTCAACGGCTCACCAAGTGATGAAAGCTATCTGGAACGACAGGATTGTCGAGATACCGGCCTCAACTAACCCGTTCAACTTGGACGAAGCGCATCTCAGCGAGGCGGTGTGGTTCACCGAGATGGCGGATGAGCAAACACCCGGACCATTCAACCCTACTCCTTTACCTCTCTGGGAGGACATCAAGGACCAGTCACCTGCAGGCGTGATGGTGACAAGGGGAGATGCCAAAGAAAAGCCGCCTACTCACGAAGAGGCGCCGCGCATCGCATATCATCGCAAGAGTGTCTACACTCTGAAGAGGATCGCAAAGCATGACCCCGAGGGCAAGGAGATAGAGAGCTTCTACGCCAACGGGAAGAAATGCTATCGCATATGAAGGTGCGCGGGGACGTCCTCACACGGGCATGGGGATGTCCCTGGGCAAATCAATCAAATCGAGCAAGTTGCGCTGACAGGAGAGCCAACACAGGGCACTCCAGAGGAGAAACTCAAAGAAGCGCCCGAATGCATGGAAGACAGGCCAAGACCGCAAAAGCAAGAGCTTAAGGAAGTGTTCCTCAGCCCGAACGAGGAAAAGAAAAGACCAGTCTTCCTGAGTGCGGACCTCACAAGCGAAGAGGAACAAGGACTGCTGCAGCTCCTAACCGAATACAAGGACGTGTTCGCATGGGAATATGACGAGATGCCGGGTCTGGACACGAGCATCACCATGCACCGTTTAGACATCATCCCAGGGTCTAAACCGGTCAAGCAAAGCACCAGAAGTTTCAGGCCAGAACTCAACGTGAAGATCAAACAGGAGATCGTCAAACTCCTAGACGCCAAGTTCATAGAGCCAAATCACCATCCCACATGGTTGGCCAACATCGTGCCAGTGGTGAAGAAGAACGGACAGCTCCGCATCTGCGTGGACTTCCGAGATCTCAATCGCTTCTGTCCCAAGGACGATTTCCCACTGCCTAATATCGACTTGCTCATTGATTCAACGGCAGGCCATCGCATGTTCAGTTTCATGGACGGCTTCAGCGGGTACAATCAAATCAAGATGGATCCCGAAGATGCAAGGAAAACTGCATTCATCACTCCCGTGGGGGTATTCAACTATACGGTAATGCCATTCGGTCTTAAGAATGCAGGCGCAACCTATCAGCGGGCCATGATGGCTCTATTCCACGACATGATGCACAAAGAAGTGGAATTCTATGTGGATGACTTGGTAGTCAAATCCAAGAATGAAGCAGATCACCTTGCAGACCTGCGAAAGGTATTCAACAGATGCAGGAGCTTTCAACTGAAAATGAACCCCATGAAATGCGCATTCGGCGTGACCTCGGGGAAGTTTTTGGGATGTGTAGTTCATCGCCAAGGGATCGAGCCTGACCCTGCAAAAGTGTCAGCCATCACCAGCATGGCGCCACCTCACGACCAAAGTACCTTGAAAACATTCTTGGGAAAATTGTCATATCTGCGGAGATTCATCCCGGCAATCGCCGAAATCACATGCTGCTTCAGCACTCTCCTCAAGAAGGACGCCGCGTACAACTGGGCTCCTGATCACGAAGCCGCATTCGAAAAGCTAAAGGAGCTACTCACATCCCCAAAGATAATGATCGCGCCTCAACTGGGATCGCCGCTTCTGCTATACCTTACATCGACAAGGAAATCTATAGGAGCGCTCTTGGCTCAGATCTATGAGGGACAAGAGAGGCCTATCTATTACATCTCTCGCATTGTGCAGCCTGCTGAATCAAGGTACACGGACATCGAACGTCATTGCCTTGCTTTATTCTTCGTAATAGAGAAGTTGAGACACTATTTTGCATCGCACAAAGTAGTGGTGGTCACCAAAAGCGACCCCATAAGATACCTGCTAACTCACACTACTCCGGGCGGAAGATTGGCGAAATGGTACATGACCATCTCTCAATACGATATCACATGCGTGAAACCAAGAGCGATCAAGTCGCAGGCGATAGCAGATCTGTTGGCACAGTTCCCCGACAACAGTCACGAACCTGTGATCGAGGAAGAGCTCGAAGGCCCTGAAATCTACGCGATTGACGTGCCCTATTGGACCCTCCACTTCGACGGTTCGTCAACCAGAAAAGGTGGAGGCATTGGGATAGTCTTGACAAAGCCGGACGGTGAAGTCATACAGATGTCCGCAAAACTCAACTTCGCAGTCACGAACAACGAGGCGGAATACGAGGCTCTGATCGCGGGGCTCCGTGCGGCGAAAGCTTTGGAAGTGAGCAACTTAACAGTCATGGGAGATTCCAAGCTGATTGTTAAGCAGGCCTCGGGCGAATATGGTTTAAAGGAGATCAACCTCCTGCCATACCGTACCCTAGTGCAAAAGCTGATGCAGCAATTCTGCGACGTGAAATACGAGCACAAACCCCGAGCGGACAACAGGCATGCAGACGCCTTAGCAACTCTGGGATCTAAGGTCAGCATAGACAAATGCCCCGCAAGGATTTCCATCGAAGTGCGAACATCGTCGGCATTAACAGAAGACGCGTGCGACGATGAACACATGGATGACGCAGACTGGCGAAAAGCAATCTTGCAAGCTATTGCGAAAGGCACCAGTAGCGAAAGCTGGGTACTCACGAAAGGATACTGCATCCACGACAACACCCTTTACTACAAGGGTCCCGGAGGAATACTCATGCGATGTGTCTCCGAGCAAGAGGGACAACAGCTGTTAGAAAAGATTCACCAACACGCTTGCGGAGAAAGCGAGGTGTCAATCTACAGGAAAGCTCAGAGATATGGCATTCATTGGCCAGGCATGTCAACAGCTGCAGCCCTGATACAAGGGAAGTGCGAGAGTTGCGCACTAATCAAAGATTCTCTACTCGTCGCTCTAACCAATGACGACACAGACTGGAGGAAGCCATTGTTTGAATTCCTCACCCAGGGCACCGTACCCGAATCGAGAAAAGAAGCCGACAAATTGAAGAGGAAAGCCTCTCGATACCTGGTTCAGGAAAACCTGCTTTGGCGAAAAGGTCACGAAGGCAACTTGCTGCGATGCCTAGACGGCAGGGAAGCACAAGAAGTCATGGACCTTTCTCATCAGGTGGAACACCAGGGAGGTGCGAAATTATGCAGACAACTCCTCTCAATCGGATACTTCTGGCCCACGATGGAAGTCGATTGCCGCACCAAGGTGCGACGCTGCCAAGAATGCCAATTCAAAGGGAACCTAGTGCACGCTCCTGCCGTGGATCTACATGCATTAGGGACGCCATGGCCATTTCATACATGGGCTCTGGACTTCATTGGCCCCATCCGACCAACGTCACATGGGAACCACTTCATTCTCACTGCAACCGAGCTGTTCACCAAATGGGTGGAAGCAATACCACTGAAGACGGCAAACGCGCTGGCTGTGGTTAACTTCATCCAGGAAAACATCGTATGCAGGTTCGGAATCCCAAATACTATTCTTTCAGATAACGGTACTCCTTTTGTTAATCGTCAGGTAGCTACCAAACTCGCGGAGTACAATATCAGGCAAATATGCTCCACCCCCTATTATCCAAAGGGAAATGGACAAGCCGAAGCGACTAACAAAACGCTGTTGCGAATTCTGAGCAAGATGGTCGCAGATGACCACAAGAAGTGGGCTGACTCCCTTAACATAGCTCTGTGGGCCTACAGAACTTCTCCAAGGACACCTACAGGGGCCTCGCCATTTCTACTATGTTATGGGGCCGAAGCTGTGGTACCTGCGGAGGTCAGAGTCAATTCGGCAAGGCTGGCCTTCCACGCACTCTATGAAAATCAACGCGATCACGATTTAGTCTTGCTGGAAGAAAAGCGAGAACAAGCCAAAAGGACTAACAAGCGGTACCAAGAGAGAATCGCTCGCGCCTATAACAAGACAGTCCAGCGACGGGATTTCGCAGTTGGCGACCTGGTCCTGCGCGCATCTGATCACTGCATGCGAGAGGCAACCCACCCAAAGTTCGCAGCTAATTGGGAGGGACCCTTCGAAGTCACAGAAGTCTTCGATAGCGGCTACTGCAGCATACGAAGGTTGCACGGCACAACCTCAACTCCAAGCTCAGTCAACATGCGCTGGATCAAGAAGTACTATCCTTGACTTCTCTTATTTCATACGTTTTATGATAACGTTGCTTAATGTCTCATGTGGCTACGATATTCGCAATCTCCTCTCCCATATGAGAGGATTGTAATCCTATCTCTCCCATATGAGAATGTCATAATAAAAGAATTCTCCCAAATGAGAAATTCATATTTTTAGCTGTTTATATCGCTTTATCTAATTCGTTATAACTGTTAACAATGATTTATTCGCTGCGATAGTAACAAATACAAACACGATCTTAAGTGATCATCAAAGCCTATCTCTTACGATAGCAAACGCGATCTTGATTGATCATCTAAAGCCTATCTTTTACGATAGCAGCCAAACGCAAACGCGATCTTAACTGATCATCAAAGCCTATCTCATATGATAGCAAACGCGATCTCAATCGATCATCTAAAGCCTATCTTTTACGATAGCAGCCGAACACAAACGCGATCTTAATTGATCATCAAAGCCTATCTCATACGGTAGCAAACGCGATCTTGGTCGATCATCTAAAGCCTATCTTTTACGATAGCAGCCAAACGCAAACGCGATCTTAACTGATCATCAAAGCCTATCTCTTACGATAGCAGCAAACGCAAACGCGATCTTAATTGATCATCAAAGCCTATCTCATATGATAGCAAACGCGATCTCAATCGATCATCTAAAGCCTATCTTTTACGATAGCAGCCGAACACAAACGCGATCTTAATTGATCATCAAAGCCTATCTCATACGATAGCAAACGCGATCTCAATCGACCATCCAAAGCCTATCTCTTACGATAGCAAACGCGATCTTAATTGATCATCTAAAAGCCCATCTCTTACGATGGCAGCCAATACAAATGCGATCTTAAGTGATCATCCGAAGCCTATCTTTTACGACAGCAGTCAACATAAACGTGATCTTAATTGATCATCTAAAAGCCCATCTCTTACGATGGCAGCCAATGTGATCTTAATTGATCATCTAAAAGCCCATCTCTTACGATGGCAACCAATGCAAATGCGATCTTAAAAGATCATCCAAAGCTTATCTCTCACGATAAGCAGTCAACATAAACGCGATCTTAATTAATCATCTAAAACCCATCCCTTATGATGGCAGCCAATGCAAATGCGATCTTAAGTGATCACATAAGCCTATCTCCTACGATAGCAGCAAAAATACAAAAACGATCTCAATCGATTATCAAAATCCTATCTCTCACGATAGCGGTTTACTCAAGCGCGATCTTGTATGATCTTTTTAAGCCAATCTCAATCGATCATCAAAAACCTATCTCTCACGATAGCGGTTTACACAAATGCGATCTTATATGATCTTCTCAAGCCTATCTGTTACGGTAGCAATTTATACGCAAAGTGATTTTAGTTGATCACCTAAGTCCGTATGTTACGATGGTAACGTAACTGCAGAACCATCTTGCTAGACCTTCTAAAGGTCTATCTGCTGCGATAGCAATTCATGCGAGAAATTATCTCAAGCAATCCTCTAATAAAGCCTATCTTCTATGATAGCAATTCACACCGCTCAATGATCTCAATTGATCTGTTAAAAAAAAAAAATACTATCTGTTATGATAGCAAAGTTGTGAACGTGATCTCATACGATTTACAACGACCACCTGCAAGCCCATTCGTCAAGATGGCACAACTGCGAAATTATGATCTCGAATGATCTAGCGAAACATCTGCGCATTGACGTCGCATATGTGAAATCATTACATGGCATTATGCAAGGCAAAACAAGCCGAAACGCATGCGAAATTGTATTTTGTTGCAAAGAGAGCAAATAGTACAAAAGCTATACATCTTTATGAGTCAAATGACTTGCAATTTATCTATCTAGATAGCAGCTTACAAGCGAGAAGCTCGAATCTAACTACACAGCCAACATGGCTAACAATACATTCGAAAAATGGCTGGTGAGCCAGAAATGCGCCAAGGGAACTCTCGACTAAGAAAAGAGAGAATCCACCGGTCTTGACACCGGCAGCACAGTACGCAGATCCGCGGCCAAAGATCTGTAGCAAGTAGGATGCATCTGCGAAGAGATTAACTCGCCATTCGCTACATCCTTAGCGGCAAGAGCCGGGCGAATCCACGTCCAAAGATCTTAGGGTCTGACGAAACCCCTGTCTGATCAAGATATGTACCAGAGGAACCACCTGTTCCGGCATATGCCGTCGTGCAAAACAGGGGAAGCCGTCATTCCTCTGGTACTGGGCTCCTTGTCATGATAGACAAGGGCGTTGGCGAGCCTCCTGAGTTCAAGAACGAAGAGGCAAGAAACTCTTCTCCAGAGATGCTGGAGGAGAATTCCGCCGTTCATTACGAGACGGTAGCACGGTCACTTCGGCGCTGCACCTCGCCACGAGGCGGCCGGAAACATGACCTGCACACATAATACACGAAGAAATTTCTTCGAACACACATGAGGTATTATCTGCATCCTCTTTATGACGGTTATAAACAGCGATAAGCCTCATAAAGTGGATCTTGGAAACTATTTCTATGGCACAAAGCGCAAACCCAGGATTCAAAACTTGAAGTTGCCATGAATCAACGAAAAACAAGCGTTGAAGCCAGCAGTCATAAGGACTCACGGCAAAGCACATGTTTGGGATGAAGAACCCAAATGGCAAAGACAGGGTTTATATAGGCCCTGTGGAGACTCTTCGGTCGCCTAAGATGAGTCAGCAAAATTCAAAAAAGAGGGTAAGTTCAATCACTTACGCCTTGAAAAGCGGTAACAATCAATTACCCTACTAAAGGCTACGACGATTCAGTTGCGTATCCTAATAAATGACGGATAGTCATGATTCGGATGGACTTCCCAACGGAAGCGTGCTTATCTGCCGAGAAATTAGCGCGAAAATCAAGAAGAAAATCAATTGCTGATGTCATAATTGGATATGCACGGAAATGTCCAATCAAATCCCGAAAAGGGCAAAACGGGCAAACTCAGTGTTTGTTGTTAAAAAAAAAGAAGGGGGAGAAACCCTAGCAATATCACATTAATGTTTCAAAACATTACATTAATGTCTCAGCCATTTCCTGTTTTCTTTTCAAAATTTGAAAAGTCAAAACAAATTCTTGATTAAGGAGTCTTGGGGCTCGAACTGCTCGCTCAGCTTCTCCACTTGTTTCACTTCTTGCTTCAATTGCTCGCACTTAGCATGCATCTCATGATACAGCTTTACAGCTTCATCAACCCTTTGCTTTTGCTGCTCCACCTTCTGCATCTCAGCTGCGAGATTCTGGTGACCGAGATTCAAAGTTACAGCTGCGCGAATCAGTGTAACTCTGTCCTTGAGGAATTTAAAACCAAGTCTGCCTTGGACTTTGAACAAGAGATTTTGGCACATGCCACACAGCAATTCAGCACTCTGGGCCGAAATGGTCGCAGGTGTAGCCGCAGACAGCTGCTCCAGTATCCAGATGGCTTCAGTAAGGAATAGCCTCCTGTCAAAAGGTCCGATCTCCAGAGATCTCACAAACGATCGGGGGTATCTGAGACGCATTCGAACCACCCAGTCTACATCGGTTTGCTTCAAACCTGAGACATCAAAAATGGTTATAATGCCAGAACTCGCAAGCAAATAATGCGACGTGCGAACAGTAAATCTTTACTTACCAGTGCCTTCCAGAATTTCATGAAGAGAAGGGATGCGGGCCACCGGGTTGTTCGAAGACTGCCCTCGCTCCATGGCTCTCCTATCAGCTGCAAGCTCCAACCTCTCATAGTCAGGAGGAAGAGTGTAGGCCGCACCAGCTGCGACTACATTCCCAACCTGCGAGCCCCAAATGCTCCACGCAGGAATGGGTGCTTCTGGTTCAGTCATTGCCGGAGGCGAAGGGACAGCCGAAGTCGCTGGACGGACACTCCTAGATGCGAAAATGTTAGCATCACCTGTCCTTTCTTCCTCACCACCAGTACGGACACCTTCGTCCATCGGCACAGCATCAGCTTCGATATCATCGGAGAGTTCGATGACATCTTCGAGATGCTCACGTGCGTGTCCGGCAGCTGCGACAGGCTTCTCGGTATGAGAGCTCGAAATTGGAACATGGGATGCAGAAGGCTGACTTCTCTGCTCCAGCTCAGGTTCCTTAGCATGACCTGCGATGCCAAATGCGATAATATGAGGTAACTTGTGTTATAAGTTATTTCACTATCTTTGCTGAAGCTAAGAATAAGCACCTCCACGCGAAGGTGGGATTGAGGTATCCTCATCGTACACTAGGGACGTGGAACCGTGCCCTATCAGTGTATCCTCACTAAGCAAATCTTTAAGAGAAGCATGACCTGGGACGCGAGTAAACCAGTCATGATTTTGCCTCAAGTGGCCACAGCCTAGTATGCGCATATCACTCAAAATAATTACCTGAGGGTTCTCCGCATTTGCTTACCAACCAACGGCGAATGTCAGGCTTTGACACACCGTGCTTTAACGCACCCACAATTACATCTCTATAAGTAACTGCGAGATTGAAGATCTCACCTTTATCGCCACCTGCGATCTCTGCGAAGTCCGCTTGGACTTGCTCTAGCTCTGCTGCGTCCTCTCCAGGAACCTCATCTTCCTCTTCCACATGAGGAGCCACTTCTTCGGGAAGCTCGTCTTCCTCGCCAGCTGGACGCACTAAGTCGTCAACATGCAGCTCCTCGAGGCTCCGCTGTTTCACAAGCTCGAGCTCCTCTTCCTCTCGCTGCCTTCTTCTTTCAGCAGCCTCCGCGGCTGTCTTCCGGGATTCAGCAAGAACATCCTCGCTTATAGGATCATCTGAAATGCCAGAATGGGCATCTCTCTTTTGCCTCTTGGCCACAAGGCCACCGACGGCTTCATCGTCATCATCTGCGAATACATACTTGTTTCAAAGAAAAGAACTACAAATAAGTCCAGGCAAAGGGCAAGGAGATGCGACGGAAGTACCTCCTGATTCTTTCTCGCACATCACAGCTGTTGCTTCTTCATCACTTGCCTGGGTCTCCTGTCTCTCTTCCTCCTCTTGGTTGAACGGAACGAAAGTCTCAACTGCGAGATCTTTTCGCGCCTTGCTGGGCATACGACCCTTGCCTTTTTCCTTGATGGAAAGGGACCTCACTGGGGGAGAAGCTGGAGCACTCCTAGGGGAAGAAATCGTAATTCCCTTTTGCCTAGGTCTCTTCGCTCTCGGCGCCGCAGTCGCTGGAGGGGACGGGTCGTCTCGAGGAGGAGACGGAGCCGGAGGGTTGTCTATCAGCGAGTCAGCAAAAGTATTCATGACTCCGCGAACTTTTGTTTCGACCTCGGCATCCATCCTCCATGCTAACCGGTACGACTCCACCTTCCTTCTAGTGGCAACAATGGTGTCCACCAGTGATTTGGAGCGATCACCAGCTGCGAACCTCCGCACATGACACTAAACAATACAGAACGAAAAGCATCAGCGCGAGGAAATCAAAAGGCTCAAAGCACACAAGGAAATTGCTTACCTCAGCAAACGCCTTGCTATATTTGATGACCTGCGTGTCACCCTTCTTGATTGCGTCGACTTGCTCCTTCAGAATGAAATCGGGACACAAATGATTCTCGCGGTCCCACAGTGAGTAGCAACCATACTCAGACTCGCTCAAACTGCAATTGGGGCGAAACGGAAAGGAGTTTCTCTTGATCAAGGGGGCCTTTCCTGGCTGCGCCGCCGCCTCCGTCTCAATCCTCGTTTGCTGGGCAACCCAGTATGCGATCCAGTTCTGGGAACAACCACCCTTGCGAGTTCCCGCAGGCTGCTCAAAGGGAAGATTGCTCATGAGGACTGTCTTGCACTCCTTTGTCAGCAAACGCTTGTAGCACCCTCTGATAATAGACTGCGGCCAGATCGATGGGGCCACCGCATCAAAACCAAACTGAGGAGAGACTCGAGTAGGGTCAACATCCACTATAAGTCTTTCATACCGTGGCGCGAGCTCACGAATATGCTCTGCAAGGGCAGGTAGAGAACCTCGCAGACACCAACAGAAGAAGTCACGATAGCGTTCGTGGAAATGCGGCCCCTTTTCAAAGAGAAGGTCTTCTGACAAGACCATACCTCTGGAAGGGTATAGCTTTGGAAACCACCGCACATTCTCAACACGTGTGGCATAGGGCCTGGCAGTAAACTCCTTTCGTTTGTCGCATATCAAACTCCAAGTACACTTGGTGTTGCTTGCTCCAAACCATCTCGCAGCCCTTCCGCTGTTGCGCGCCTCCGTCTCGCCTGGGGGACACCACTTCTCAAGTGGGAGGGGAGTTGGAGCATAAGACGGCCAGCGCTCGAAAACCCACATTGTCAAAAAGCTGATATTGACAAAGGTCAGAACATCGAGGCGGCCACGCGATTCCCTCATCGCCAGAACCAGCTGATCCAGCCTGTAATATAGCGTCCCCAGGACCAAGGGTCCGAGTGCGACTCTCTGGCCAAGAGCGAGCCTTACGGCAAGTGGCAGCACATGGTAGAAGACCCCGTCATGGGGGTGACCATCCATCAGGTATCTCGACAGCCAAGCGCAGAGAAAGGCGCAAAGGGTCAAATGATAACCCTTGCCCTCTACATAATTCTCGGCCTCCGGGTCCTCGCTCAAAAGCTTCTTAGTAATGCTGCTGTTTGCATAGTCTCGGAAGAAGTACTGCAACCACTTGTTCCAGGTATTCTTCGCAGACGTATCCACTAGCTGCCAGTTCGGAAGAGGCTTCGTAGTGGTCCACCGAGTAGAGATTTTCTTTACCTCTGCTAGGCACTCCTCCATCTGCGCGTACAAGGCCATTTCAGCAGATGTCCTCAAGTGACTCAAGGGGTCCACCTCGCCCATGGGGGAAAGCTCATACAGCATTTGAACGTCCTCGAGCGTGGGGGCAGCCTCGAACTCAGCAAAATGAAACGTGTGAGTCGCGGGCGAGTAACGGGACAGAAGGTCTAGAAGCATGGACTGATCCAACTTCACGGCAGCACCCCTCATAGCACGGATAGCAAAGAAAATGCCGGCTTTATCAAGCGTCTCGGCATGATGATCCAATACGTGGTCAATCCACTCATCCATGTAGTCCAATTTCTGGACGAATGCTTGAGTAGAAATCGCAGTATACGGGAAGTGCCCGTTCTCGATCCCCAATCGGACTACATCCTCGGAACCAACCCATTCGAGCAGGGCCGAGTTAACTGGGCGAGTCAACGTCAGCAATTGCTCAGCAGGAACAGGATCAGGCATTCTCTTCGCCTTCACCCTCGCATGGTAAAAGTCTTTCCCACCCAGAAAGGGGGCTTTACGCCACAGAGCCTGCGGAAGCTCCGGTATCTCTTCGTCTTCCTTGACGGGTCTGGTTACTCTTGTCTTGGCCATTCCTGCGAAAGGGCAAGAAAAAGGGGGGAGAAATACCACAGCACACTTCAGTTTGAATTTTGAAATTTGAGATCCATGCAAAACAAAGCAAACAGCTTCGGTGCCGATTTCAGAAATTGGGGAGTTGATATTGTTGAAAGATCAAAACGAAGCGGGTTCAAAGATCAAAAGCCTCTTCACAAATTTCATGGATTTACAGATTCAATGCGATTCAAGGCAAACACTGGTATTTTAAATCAAAAGTAAACGAGGCCAACCTTGTTTCCTTGAAGCTTGCCTGGATATACACAATTGGAGAATACGATTTGCAGTTCTGAACTGGTGATTGATTATCTGGATCTGCTCTCGAAGATCTCCGGGTACCATTCACTTTAAGAGAAAGAAGTAATGCTTTGCAATGATGGGATACAAGGTATTTATCCAGAGGAATGAAGGGTTGCGTCCCTTCAGTAGTCGAATCGCAACCGTCACCGTCGTGTCGCGCAATCACAGGACGGGCTGACGTCACGCCTAAAACCCTAAAGGTCAGACGGCACGACTCTAGGGGTTTTAGGTCATAATTACACGCACGGGGGCTGAACCTACCCGTATTTGAATTGGTGCGTGGCGACGACGCGCATGTTGGTTTCCGCGCATGGAAGCCTACACAGCTATGAGCCTTCACGCGCAGAAAGGGGGCTAATGTAGATACTGCTTTATGACATGGCAGATCTAGGCCACGTGGCAACCATCCAGCACACCATATTGTGCTCCACACACACAGGATCACCAGCCGAGCTGATCCATGTGGGGGCTGCGAGACAGAGCCCTCGCATACCACTGCACGGGACTTGTAGGGACTTTGTGGTCTGGAGGCTAGAGTAAGCCCTGTCGCGTGCGAACCAAGCCCGCGCGCGACCTTTAGTAACTGTTTTGAGAGATTTATGGCACGAGCTCCATAAACCCGGTCAATCCGGTCAAACCCGGTCAACCTCGTAACGGTTCCGGTACTCGCGCACCACGTGCTCTAACGGTTCCTATATACTCGGACGAACGTGCCGTTATGGTTAAGCTAATTAAGCCGCCATTAATGGGCTCATTAACCACACTACAACGGTCATGTTCTCCAGTATATATATATCGTTAACCTTTCCATACAAAGGAGGACACACTGCCATACGCGGAAGCTCTGCCAAACCTCTGTCTCTCTCTCAGACATTGCTACTGACTTGCTCTCTCCCTACACACACCCCTATTCTTCCTGTGCGATCCCTGATCCACTACGTACGGTGTACACGGAGGTCTCCCCGCCGGAATCTCTTGTGCACACATGTGTACTGGAATAGACTCTTTCCTTCATATCATCTACCTTGCTAAGGAGACAGACTTACCACTCCTACCCCCAAATATCTATCTTCATCTCTGCGCTTAGTGGAGAAGTCATATCTTGTAATACCATATACCTTGAAGTCAACATAGAAGTCTAAAGGGCGAAACTACCTTTTTATCTGATTCTTTTCGATTTTGGTAACCTAGACATCATCTTAAGTATGGACTGGCTTAGCAAAAACGAAGCAACTAGAGTGTGCCAACCAAAGGTTAGATTTCGTCGACCCAAAAGGTGATCGTCTATCCTATAGGGGTATAACCAGTGGACCCAAATTCCAACTAGTGTCAACCCTAACGAAGACTTACGAACCTTTCCTAAACAATCCGGTACCTCACATGGTTCATAAACTTCGGGCTCACCTTTCCTTTCTGATTAAACGCATAATCCCTTTGTAAGCGAAACCCTCAGGAACACTTTGTCGCCAACCTTGAACTCAAATGGTGTTTTCTTCAAATCCGCATTAGACTTTTGTCGATCCTTGACTGCCTTCATTCCTTGTTGAACCATCCAAATCTGGTTTGTCAACTCCTCGATAAGTTTTGGTCCAAGAATAATCGTCTCGATGTTGTCGCTCCAACACATTGGTGTCCTGCACTTCCTCTCGTGCATTGCTTCGTAGGATGCCATCCCTAAACCATCATGGTAGCTTTTGTTATGAAAGAATTTGATAAGTAGTAACTTGTCCATAAAGGAACCTCCAAAGTCCAAAATTCATGCCCTTAGCATGTCTTCTAACGTTTGAATCGTTCTTTTAGTCTATCCATCCGTAGCTGATTGAGATTCTGTGTTGAACCTAGTCTCAATGCCCATGGCCTCTGCAGCTCTTTCGAGATATGTGATATGAAGTTTGAATCCCTATCTGAAATAATCAAGCTTGTTACTCCGTTTAATCTTACCGCATTCTTGACGTATGAGTCCACCCTCTTTTCCATGTTTCACGTGTCCTTCACATAAATGAATCCGGTCGTCTTTTCCAGTCAATCGACTACCATCCAGATCTGGATCAACCCATTCGTTGAAACAAGTAAAGCTGTAACAAATCCCACTCATTTGAATTTCAAACTTTGTCGTCATCGTTTCCTTGTAAACAATGTTGGAGGTTTCCTCCTTTTATTTCAATAAAGTATTATTTGGATTATCGTTAAGTCGAACTAGCAGGAACCGTAGGATCCGGGTTGTTGCACGGGCAGCAAAGCCTGCTGCGATGAGATCTTCAATGTACCGAGCTATCTCGGCTGGAGTACGTGTCTCGGGCAGTTCTGGCGTTCTCTCGGTATTGTCGCCCATCCTGAAAAAATAGAGATCTCAAGAGCAATGAGATAACTAAAAATAAAAATAAATAAAAAAAATAAAAAGAAAAAGAAAAACTCTGAAAATTAATTTGGATTACTAAATAAACCCTAAAAAGTCCCCGGAAACGGCGCCTAAAACTTGATGCGCTTTGTAGCGTGCTATTCGCAAGTATTCGAATCAAGTAATATAGAGAGTATTTTCAACTCGGATTATCGATCCCACAGGGACTTTGCAGGTTTTTCTAGTAATCAGTTTTAAGTTGCAGAGTGTAAAAAGGAGGAATATTTTGAGAGTTTTCTTACTAACTAAGCACTGAAAGTAAATAACTGAAACGTAAATCTTTTTGTTGGAATTTTTCTGAATAATCTTAAGGTTGTAAAACTAGGGTTTGAGATACTAGGTCCCGGGATCCCCTAGGGTCTCTTCAGATTTTTCGTTATTTGTTTGACATGAAAACACACAGCAGTCTCGTTATCCGTGCCACGTACCAATTGTGCAGTATTTTTTCTTTTCCTGCACGTTATCACAATCCTGCAGACTGTCGGATTCCTGTTAAGCTGCCTAAGTCTGCAGTCTCGTTCTAAGGCTGCTAGGGTTTCTAACATGTCCTGATGGCCCGGGTCAGATTCTCTAACAGTTGCTCTCAACGATTTCAGGCTAGTCCTAACTCCCCTTCTCTAGTCGGCCCATCGGGGTAAGGTGCTAAATTCTGTCTTCTCTTCCTAACCCTAACCAGACGGTTTCACCTACCAGCTCGGGTCTGTAGCAATTCTGGTTAGCTACTCCGAACATGCTTAAACAGTAAAATTCAAAAACAGAATAACTGATAAAAACTGCTGAATAAAGATAGTACGATCATGAATTCATAGTCAAAACGTAGAACTAATCTCTGAAAACGAAACCCTAGGTTCACCGAGAACCTAGGTAAAAAGTTTAGCTACTGAAATTCATAACGTAAATAACACAGTTTTTGAATGAGAGAGAAGAAGAGCAAACGGGTGTCTTGAATCTGGATTCACGTTTCGTGCTCTCCGGGGATGCTCCGACTTCTCCGTGGATGTGTTGATGTCTTCAAAACGAGTCTGGACGAGTCTTTATATAGTGCTGGAGAAGTTTCTGGAACTTGTGTTTATTTACGAAACTGCCACTGCCCGAAACCGCCTCAAATTTTGTGATGTCTGCGTAAAATACGCAGGATCCTGCGTATAATACGCAGACAGTAGCCTGACATGTGCTGATTTATGCGTATTTTCCTCCATGGTTGCGTATTTTTCCATCATGGCTGCGTATTTCACCATCCTGGCTGCGTATTTCACCTCCCTGGGTGCGTATAATACGCAGGGCTGCGTATTTTTCCATTTTCCTGCGTATTTTCTTCCCCTGGCTGCGTATAATACGCTGACAGGGTCAGAAACTGGCCAAAAATCCTTCCTCTGGCTTGCTGTCTGCGTATAATACGCAGCATCCTGCGTATAATACGCAGACAGCAAGAAAAACTGCTCTTTTCTGCATCAGCCTGCATTTTGACCCCAAACTTGTCAAAATTACTAAAATACCCCTGGGTCAAAACTGCTCCAAATTATGCCCAATCCTGACTCTGGCCATAGGAAAACTGCTGACTGAATTTGGGAGACAAAATCTGAAGTTGACTCCGGAAACCCGGGCCCGTTGCCAAAATGACCAAAATACCCCTAGGCGAAAACTGTCCCGGAAATCGTCACGAACATGAAATAGTTGCTCCTGATTCCGGACACCGGAAACCTAGACTCTTACTTGTGCGTGGCCTGTCTGGGACCCACACTTGACGCGAGTCGGTTTTTCGGCCGGACTCCGTTTTAGCATTATAACCTGTTTTCGGAAAGCCCTTGACGTCTCAGTTCTTTTGCTGCTGGTTTCACTTCAAAATTCCAAGTCAAGCTCAAGATATTGTCAACCGAGTGCATCCCGGTCATTCTTGGTCGGTTTTCACTGCTCGTTTTTCCTCCAATCTTTTCGTTTTCCACTCCACTCTCCCTTTTACCAGTCTCGGTCAAATCCTGCTCCGAGCATTTTCCGCACGTTTCCCGAGGCGAACCCGGTTCTGTCTCGGCACGCATCCCAATGCACTTTTCGAACATGTTCCTGTAAAGACAACATGATCAAACCCGCGATCATATCCAATAAAAGTACGAAATACGCAGAAATTTACGAAGAGCAAATAAACGTCTCGTTCCTAAAACCGAGGCTTTCCGAGGGTGAATTCAGGCTAAAACGCGACTTGCCAGCACACATACACATCGTTTCAGGCTATAAGATAACCGCTATTTGGGCGTTATCAGATATAGATAGAGCTGAACTCAGGGTTAATTTCTAAGTGTGTGGAGTCAGAATATTCAATACGTTTTGTTCATTAGATTATGGGTGAGAGTTGAAGGATCTCCATATATGGCTTGTATCGGGGTAAAGGAAGTGAATGGATCATGGTAAGAGTGGTAAAGAGAAGAAGAATCGATTAAATTTGAAGTGTTATATGGGAAAGTGGTCATAATATTCTTCGCAAGAAAAGACAGCTAGTACGAGGACGAGCTGAATAAGAGTTTCATGGGACTGTAAGTGGTAAAGCAATAGAATTGCTTAAATAAGTTTAGTGGTGTTAGTGAATGATATGGGAATATATCGAAGTATATTTGAGGAAAAAGTAATAGACTTAGGAAAGAATCATATTAATAAAAGAAGTGGAGGGAGTATAGATAGCGACAGTTTGAGTATTGAGATCGACTTGAGGAGAATGGCATATGGAATTATGAGCCAGAGTAGCGTATGAAGTTGTCATCTATCATGTCGTGGGTGTAAAAATGGCAGATTGTATATATGTGATTTGTACTGAAATAGTGGAAATGGGGGGATCAGAGTAGAAATTAAGAGAAAGTGTATGGAGTAACTTTTAATGCTATTGTGACGAGGGGATTTCAACATAATTGACATATAAAAGGAACCGGGGCTTACGTGAACTTAATATAAGATTCAAAAAAGGAAGCTTCATAGAGAATTGAACGTGGTTAGCTGCCTTATAGAAGGGTACGAGAATATATAGGGCTAATGAATGGATAGGAAGACTTCACGGATATGGAATAAGGCAAGAAGATCTGCAATGTTTAATTATGAGTATAAAGGGGTGGGAGAAAATGCTATGGGCTCATCGGAATAGGGAATGTGAATTATAGTACATTACGGGAGGTTGTGTTCACAATACGGGAACGGTGAGTTGTTATTAACTACGAAAAAAAAAGATTTAGTGCTGATGTTTATATGGGGTTAAGAGAGGGTTAAAGGGGAGACATAAGTATAAGAAAATAAGGCATGACTATAGGAACATGATAGAGTGGACTTAATCAGTTCAACTCGGACGGTAAGTTAAGGAAGGCTATGGATGCATATAGAGATAATGTAAGGTGGATAAAAGAATCAAAAGAAATGGAATGGAATCAGATTGGTCACGATGCTAGGGGCTTGTTAGAAAGGGAGTTTACACTGGGCCACTAACTAAGAAGTACGTGGAATCCATAGGATGTGTATGAGTGTTGACTGGAGAACATAGATTATACTAAGGTGATGCATTTGGAATTAAGGTGTATAGGAAGGTGGGAATATGAACTTATTAATAGCAAAATAGTATTAGACGCTCGGGAAGAGATTAGTTGGAGTAGAAAATTGGAAACCCCGAAGTACTTGGGTGATTAGAGTGACAAGTACGAGAGGGGAGTCAATGAGTGTATGACGGTCGTTGAAGGAATTGACATCAAACTATTACAATAGGTGTGTACAATAGTAATAATTTCTGAAGGTAATAGAGGGTCGTGGGTTTCATTAGTTCATAGAAGGAATAGAAGTGGAACTTACGGGAGTATCAGTTGGAAACATAAGGGTCGTACTGGACAACGCTGAAAGGAAAGGGAACTTAGCTGAATAATTCGGGAGTGGAATGGCCAATAATAATAAACATGTTGTCAGGAAGAAGAGCGTTGGGAATATGAAATGGAAAAAGGGACGACCAAGACTTGGAATATCAGGCATTACTGCAGGATTGTCTGTAACTGTGAAGAGTTGTGAGAATGGGATCGGAATAACTGTGACATGAAGTGGTCAATTAGTGAGTTCAAGCAGGACTGTGAGAACAGACTATGAGCGGTACGTCACAAAATGTAACAAATAAGTTACGTAAACACATTATGACAGAAACAAATTATAGTAGGGAAATATAGAAAAGCAATAGAACGAGATCAGAAGGGACTCTTTTAGTGGTGGCTAAACAGTGGGGAAGGGTTCTGGATTACATGCTCGCCGTAGAACATAAAGTGATTCTTCAGGATAGGATTTCATATCATTTATGAGGTGTACAGACGAGATCTAGTTAGAAGCAACAGTTACAGAGCAGGAAAGGTGGTTATCCCAAAGTATCCGGGCATCATTCTTGAGCGTCAAGGTAACGAGGGACAAGAAAATGTGACAATGATAAAGATCAGCAAAGACGGAAAAGTATCAAGCGATCTTGGATGCCGGAAGCATGACATGGGGTATAACAAAAGGAACTAAGGTATATTTTAACATCACTCAGGAGTTCTAAGGACTGGGGTGAGGGTGTGAAATTTCGAAGGCTTGAGATCTAGTCTGGAGACTAGTAGGGACATTTCATCGACGAGTGATATTTGGGTGCAGTTCCTAGGGTATAGTACACTGGTCAGAATATATCTGTAGAACCTAGAAAGGATTTGGAAATCATCAGTTGTAGAGACACGCAAAATGCTAGAAAATCACAAAAATACAACTTGTGGGGCAAGCCAAACAAGGAACTGAAGATATACGGGAAACATAACAGCATCTTAAGAGCACCATAGGAAGGCTACATAAGGTTGTCTGGTTACTAACAGAGAAACAAAGGTTATTTGTAAACTCGGAAGGGATCTAATATGAATGGTTGAGCTAGCACTAACGAGGACTCGAATATGATAATAAGGCGATACCGTATGAGATAATGAGGCAAGTGACAGAAGATTAAGAGCAGAAGAGTTAACCACGGGAAAAATGTAGGAAACACAAAAGTACGAAGTGATATGAGATCTTCGGGGACGAAGATTCTTTTAAGGGGGGTAGGATGTAACACCCATAAATTTTATAAAAGGGGTCAAACTATAATTAATTAAAATTTTGAGTTGGTTGTGAAGATTTCTTTTTCAGAAGTATTGCTAACAATTGGTCATTGAGAAATCGTTAAAGTAAAAAAAATGTGACAATGAAATTATTGAGGAATTAGGGGCCTCAATGTAATTTCTTTAAAATTGAACTTTTGGCTGAATGGTGGTTAGCAAGAGAGTACTAGAAATTGTGGAATAGTTAGAGAACAGTTTTAGTATTGGGGCAAGAATACAATTTCAGGTTACCCAAATTTTTAAAAAACGACACTTTTACGCCCTTCGGTGTAAAGAACACTTGTGAGTTTCCAAAACCTGCCACCTCACCTATTGAGGTGGCATTCCCACCTCTTCTTTTTTTTTTTTTTGAAATGAAAAAAAAAAAAAAAAAAAAACATATTTCATCACCGACACCATCATATTCATCATCCTCTTCCTTTCTCAAGAACACCACCACCATCACCACCATACCGCCACCACCACTCCACCTATTCCACAGATGCTGTAACCCAAGAACAACCTCAGGACGGTGATCAAAACGCACAACTCAATCTGAAGTTTCATTGAGTGGGGAGGGAGTAATCGGGTAAGTTCCATGTGGAACCCTAGTTAGTTCTTAGACAAATTCGTTCTCTCAGTTGTGAATTGGTGAGTAAAACTGACGGATTCTTGATCCTCTCTATCAGGAAAATCTAGGAGTATCAAATTCATATGCCAATTCGCTGGAAGCCGTCGAGCTTGCCGGAATCTGGGCAACCCGTTGTCGGGTTTTGCTGCCGTGAGGTTGTAGCCTCGGTACAGTCTATTCCTCTATCATGTATCAGATTTATTCAATTCCATGGTGTGTTTTGATGTCGTTAGACTCACTGGTTTCCTTGGAAATGGATAGAAACGTAAGGAATCGCCGATGTTAGGGCTGTAAACTCGCCGGATTCTACCATGGATGGCCGACAAACACTAAGTAGCTGAAAACTCATGTAAGTTCTTCATTTTTGAACTGTTTTCGTTCTTTTTTTGCAATCTGCATGCTCCTAGAACATTGTCGCATCGGTTTAGGGCCCTCAAAACTTACCCAGAAACCCGTTTGGATTGAGTTTGATTTGGTGTTCTTGGTGTTTTTCCGGAAACCAACCCTGCTCTGAACATAGCCTATTTCTCCCACTGTATTTAACCGATTGTGGAGCTTGTTAGCTCCTTGGAAACCTTGGAGAAGGCTCTCCAACACTGCACTAGCCAACTAAACCAGCTTCATGAATTGATTGCCTGAAATTTGAGCTAAACAGCCCAGGGGGATGTTCTTGAGTGTGCTGTGTTCTTGACACAACATATTGTTGCAGACTTTGAGGGGTTATATCTCCTTTGTTAGGAGTTGTTTTCACATGATTTTTGGCCTGAGTAAACCTTAACATTGTATTAAAGTGCTGTGCCATTTTCTCCTTGTAAGAGCACTAAATTTGTGCTGAAAACTGCTGGTAATGCCAAGAACACTGAAAGTGTTTATAAGCTGTATATGGCAGTCGTTTTTTTGCGAGTCCAATACCTCCCTTGTTACTGATTGAATTGGCGTGACTGTTGACACGTGTGTCCACCTGTTATAGCCCTACAAACCCATGTCGAGATCCTATTCTATTGTGTTGTGTGTGTCTAAAATATGTGGCGAAGTTGCTGCTTAAATCTTTGTAAAAGTGGCGAAGCATAAAATTTGTTTAAGTCTCGAACTTGGCTTAATTTTGACCAACTTTGGCATGTGGTATCTTTCTTGTTGCGTTGAGTCTAAAAAAAAGCTGCAATATGTTCTGGAATCATTGTTCAGCTGTCTTCAATACGCTGCCTCCCGTTTCCCAAAATTCTTTCCCAATTGCTCACAAATTAAATCTAAAGTTGTTGTTGGTGCTAATTTCATCCAAATTTTAACTCCTAGTTTAGCCGTCAAAATGACCCGTATAGCCTTCACACTCTTGAGAAAAGTTTCTCACTTAGTTAGTCTGAGTCTACCTGTTAAAGCTAATCTGGTTGATCTCCTATCAAACCCTGAGATGACTAAACAGTGTAAGAGGGGTAAAATAGTAATTTTGAATAAACGTTGTATTTCGACTAAAACGATGTCTTGGAGATATCTACATGTTATATATGGACAATGGGAGTCTTAAGAGACTATTCTATGTTATAGTTAACTAAGTCAGCTACTGGGGGTCTTTCTGCAGTTATTGCTAAAATTAGGGGAATAAGTGCAAATAACTAAAGTTGTAATTTCAACCCTATGACTATCTGGGAGTGTCAAAAAGATGATTTCACACTGTTGAGCATAATTTGACTTATTGGAGGAGTTCAGCCTCAATCGGAGACTAAAATGCACAAACTTCAGGAACTTGAGTCTAAATAGCCAAAACTTAAGTGACAATCCGAAGCGGACAACTTGGAGACTTAGTAACTCTTGAGACTAGTCAGTCAGGCATAACTAAGGGGTTGAGGAACCGTCAGGAACTGTACTGATAAGACTGAGACTTTAGGGGAAAATTAGTCATTCTGGCTATATAGCTAGTACGATATTGCATGTGCGTTGCTTCTCACTACTGAGGATGTATACTAATAAGTATTTATACACTTGTATGTGTAGAGGTTACCGGGATAGAGAATCATCTTCGCTGGTCAGGAGCGCTAGGCAGGCCATTAGGTAAGCATATGGATGCTTATTTGCTATTGAAGAATAATGGAATAATTGTATGTATGTGTCTATGAGTATAAGACACGAAAATCGGGAAATAAAAAATTTCCGAGCTTGGACATCTATATATGCACATAAACAGGTAAGTATGAGTATTTTTCACGATGGACTTGTATACTTATTTAACAACTGATTCCTGTACCCTAGACTTTCTATAAGGGAAAATATTTATGGGACCCGGACTACGGGCTTGATATATTTATGTGACCCGTTCAACGGGCTTAACACAACTATGGGACCCGTTCTTCGGGTTTTACATTCATGGCCTATGGGCTCAGTCGGTACATTGCTAGCTCCCGACTGATAGACAACTAGTACTACCCTATGGACTGACGATCCAGTTGGGGGTGTGCACACTTAAGGTCTAGTTTGTCTTAGTGGATTAATGGGTGGTACAGGAATGGAGAAATAAATATAGATTTGTCGAAGCTGTGTTATCGAATGATTGGAATTCGTGGTATTACGTCTTATTTTCTATTTGACACGTGTCAGATTACTAGAGCACACAACTACATGTTATACATATGTATATGTCTACTTCATTATGAACTCTATCTTAGTTTTTATAAATTGATGTCCTGACATCGCTGCCTTCTATACTTGGCAGGTGAGTACGCGGGGTTTGGGGAAAATAGATCATCACTTAGAGGATCGTCACAAGTATTACAAGCTATAAAAGTAAGTTATTTTTTTTTAATTATAGTCTCTTTAATTCTGTCTGGTAACAGAACCGTTAGGATTAGACTCCTTGCTGGGCATTTCCGTGCTTAGCGGGGGGCATCTCCGGAGAGTCTGGGGGATCCAAGTGTAGTTCTCTAGCACTCTAGGATGGGGGTGTTACATAAGTCATCCTTTTTCACAATGAATGACTGCACGAAGTTCTCATACGATGGAGGTAACGAGATAAACAACATTAGTGCGGCATCCTCATCACCCACCTCGCCAATATTACGCAAATCAAGGATAATTGTGTTCAATTGATCAAGATGGTCTTTTAGAGCCGTACCTTCGAGCATCCACAAAGTGAAGATCCTTTGTTTAGCATCAATTTGCTAGTGTGACTCTTCGTCATGTAGAGACTCTCCAACTTGAGACAAAGACCTGCTGCTTGCTTCTGATCTGCGACCTCGATGATCACGTCATCCGATAAGCACAACATAATCGTTGCGTGTGCCTTCTCCTCCGTCGCCTTGAACTCCGATGATGCAACATTCATGCCTCCCTTGTCCGCGGTCAAAGGTGCCCACAAGCCTTGCGATTTGAGAAAAACCTCCATCTTTATCTGAAAGTGTGTAATGTAGACTAAATACAGGACCTAAATACTCTAGAAGGGGGGGTGAATAGAGTATGGAAACTTAAATTCTAACAGGATAGCTTTCTGTGAAACTTGAAATCTCAAGGCCTTGAGATTTTGTAAACTGTCTGAAACTAACTAAGGAAAAATTGTAAGCTTCAAGGCCTTGAGCTGTGAACAAAACTAAACAGCTTTTAAACCCTAGTTTGATTTGAGTTGTGTGCAGCAGATAAAAAATCAAACAGAAAAGTAAAGAACACAAAGCAATTTACAGAGTTCAGTCCCAATGGACCTAATCTCTGCGTGAGGGATCTAATCCCACCAGGATTGGGCAAACACTTCTTATTACTCACACAGAAACAGCCCTAGATCTTCAAGCCTAAGTGATTTCCCTTACACCTATACAGCTTGTGGTTCCAAACCTATCTAGTTCCAGCTACTAACTGTTGAGCTAACAAGAACCTCTTGTTGTTCACTTGAACAACCAACCACTAGGTTAAGTGAGGTTTAAGATAATATAGAGATACACAAATGAAGTACAAATGAAGAACACAGTATAAAGATAAACTGTTGAAGTCTGGAAGTGTTCTTCAGGATTGACTGGATTGATTTGATCTTCAGAAGTCTGGAATGAAGCTTGAATGATTGTGTGTTTGAACGGATGATCTCCCACGAATTTGTTACACCTCTCAGAGTATTATGCAAGCCTCTCTACTCTTCAAAATTCAAACCAGTCTCTTTTATCCACAGCTGCAACTGATTGAGAGATTTTAGGATCTGAGTTCCTACAAATCCTCCTTCTGTTTTCAACTTAAATTCAAACAGCTTTCAGGTGGATATCCGTTGGAGTTTGTTGATATTTCTCCTGCACGTTTAAAACACCTGCAACAGCAAAGAAATACTGCAACAACACAATCCAATTAACTAACAGTACTGAGAGTGTTTGGTTATACAGTTTCTGGTAAAACTGCTTAATAAATTTAGAACATGAATCAGCATATCCTCTAGAACAAATATGATATGAAAAACAAGTTTAAGAAACTTAGAAGTGAGTGAATAATCACAATACTAAGAGTCATAACCTGCAAGAAAGAATCAATCAAGTTATGTAAAAACTGTCAGTAGCTCAAGACAAATCTCAAGGCCTTGGAGCTCTGAACCTGTTTCACAGCATTTCAAAATTAAACCCAGATAACTTTGATTCTTCCTGTTCTGATCATCTGCAATTGTTTTAGATATATAAAAAGTACAAACCATAAATATATACCATAAACCACTGATTTGAATAATCAGATCTCCAATTCTGCAACACAAACATGTTAGATACATAGCAGAATAAGCAGTCCCAAGGCTTTGGAAGTTTCTGTCAATCTCAAGGCCTTGAGATGAATAACAACCCTTTGCTGCTAATGTCTTAGCCTTTTGTCTTTCATCACTCAAAACAATTACCAATCAAAGCACATTCAGGGATCTTGACTCAACAATCTCCCCCTTGATGAAAGACAAAACGTATAGTATTGCATAGATCTTCATGCCACTCATGAACAAAAATTAAATAACCACAATCTGCAGATAAAATGTATACTGAACCCAAACAGATAACCAAATACCACAGGATTATCACTGAAGAAACAAAAATTAACCAAAATAACTAAAGGCCAACTCTTATTATTTCCTGGATACAGCAAACAGAACACAAATACATTCTCCCCCTTTTTGACTTTCATCAAATAAGGCTGAAGAAATGTAGGATCATTACTCAGAGTTTAAAAATAAACTTAAAACAAAAACTAGCTAAAAAGTCAAGGCCTTGAGACAGAAAAGATAGAAGAGAATGAGAAAGATGGTCAAAGCTTTGGTAGTCTCTGATCTTCACTTCTTCTTTGATGTCTGGCCTTTCTCTGAGCCTTCCCCAATTTCTTCCTCACTTGCAGCTTCTTCTATAGACTGATTACCTTCTTGTTCAGCTTCAACTTCAGTAACCACTTCTTGAATTATTTCATCTACTTTCTTCTTAGCCTGTGTTGAATCTACCTCTGTAGCTGCATCAACACATGTGTCTTCATCAGCATCTTCCTCATCAGTTTGCTCAAACAAGTCTTTTGAAGCTAGCACCACTGGAATTGGCTTCTTCTTCTTCTTCAGAAATTCTCCTAGCTTCTCATCTGAATCCACACTGGTGTCATGACTAGTAGCGGAAGGTATCTTCTCCAGATTCAAGCCCTTGATGACAACATCTAACTTCCCATTCATAGTATTCATCAAACCCTTGAACTGATGAAATTCAGTTGATAGGTCAAACAACCTTTGCCTGAGATCCTCAATCTCAACTTGCTGATCTTCTAATTTCTCAACCAGCAGAGAGTAATCCTCATTGGCTTGTCCTTTCCCAGATGCAGCCCCTTACGCTTCACAAGCTCTTTCTCAGCAAGTTCCTCCTTTGACAAATCAGAATAGAATTTCCAATGCCCTTTCCCAGTCTGAACTACCACAATCCTCTGAAGTGCAGTCTCATCAATCAACCCAAAACCTCCAGTAATCTTTTCTTCTCCTTTCACAGGCACATCAAAATAGTCAAAGAAAAGAGGTAACAGGTTGGCATATGGAAGATGATGGTTTCTAGTCCTGGTTGCACAATAAATCATATGCTCCATCACAACTGTAGGCATGTCTATCTCAAACCCTTGAGATATCAGATACATCAAAATCAGAACTTTACCAGTTACCAGCTCTCTTGAGTTCTCCCTAGGAACTACACTCCTCATCAAAATAGTAAATAAAATCTTGGCTTCACAGTTAAGCACAAAGTGTGTTAACTGTTTTGGACCAGAGGGAACACCATCAACAAAGAACATCTCCTTTGCCTTATCTAAACACTCCTTCCTATCAGGATAATCTCAAACATTGTATTTCCTAGGAATGCCCAAGACTTTGGCAAAAGTCCTATGATCTAACCTCAAATCCACACCAGCCACTTTAGATGTTAAAACCATTTTCTCATCACCTTCAGACACCAAGTTCAGACAAAATAACCTAGTTAACCTAAGATAAGCCTTTGAACTAGGATTCAAAACTTTCCAAACAGCAGTTTCCCTCAATTTTCTCATGCATTCTATGTCCAGTTTATCCAACAACTCATCAGAAATCATACTACAGAAAGCCACTTTAGACGATGCATACCCTTGCATCCAAACTGTTCTAACTTCAGAACTAATAAACCACTCAGTTGGAAGTACATTCTTACCTTCATATCCTTTCTTAGTTGCAGCAGCAACTGTCTTAACCCTAGTCTTCTTCTCATAGGGTTTGGCCTTCTCTTGTACTCCTTCAGTTGATTTCTTCAGGCTCTCCTGAGTTGACTTCCCTTTTTCCTCTTCAGAAGCCTTTTTCTTTTCTCCCCCTTTCTTCTTCTCTGACCTAGGTTGATCACCACCCTGAGTCTCCTGTTGTGGATCAACACTTGAACCTTCATCTCCCTTCTCTGTCCTTGACTTCTTTGCAGGAAGAGTATCCTCATGCAAAATCTGAGTGTTTTCTGAATCTGAATTAGAAATCACTATCTTCTCCTTCTTGTTTGCTCTCTTCTTGGATCTGCCAGAGGGCTTCCCCTGTTGCTGAATTATGGCTGATTTGCGCTCCATTTTAGGGTTTAGGGTTTTGAGAAGAGAATGTGATTGAGAGGATTTGAAAGAGAGAGAGAGAGTAGTCGCAGAAAGTTGGAAGAGAATGTGAAGAAAAAGCCCTGACTTTCAGCTTAAGTAGGTTGAGAGGATGAGTCATAAAAGGACTCTGCAATATCTACATGCAAAAATAGAATATTGAAAAAATCTTTTTGGGATATTTTAGAAAATTCTCCGAGTAATTCAAATATTATACATTTATCTAAAAAGATAAGATATAATATTTGATGATCCAATTTTTTTTTAAAAAAAATATTGCAGATATTATCAAGACCTGGAGAACAATCTCAAGGCCTTGAGATTTTCTGCAGATTGACAAACTTCAAAGCTTTGGGCTATACTTTCAAGGCTTCAGAAAGTATAATCTCAAGGCTTTGAGATTCCAACACATATACACATACAGGTACTAATACTCCCCCTAAACCAATGCATCCTTGTTTAACATCCCCAATTCAAGCCTTAGAGATGAAAACCTATCATCTGGCAATGGTTTAGTGAAAATATCAGCAATTTGCATTGAAGTAGAGATAAAATTTAAAACAACATCACCTTGTTCTGCATGATCTCTAAGGAAGTGATGTCTCACATCTATGTGCTTTGTCCTTGAGTGCTGAACTGGATTCTTAGATTTTGAAATAGCACTTGTATTATCACAATGAATTGGCACATTTCTAAAGTTGTAGCCAAGATCTCTAAGTTGCTGAGCAATCCATAGCACTTGTGAACAGCAAGCACCAGCTGCAATGTATTCAGCTTCTGCAGTTGATAATGCTACAGAATTTTGCTTTTTGGAATGCCAACTGATCAATGAAGATCCAAGAAATTGACAGCATCCAGAAGTACTTTTCCTGTCTACTTTATAACCTGCAAAATCTACATCTGAATAGCCACTTAACATGAAATTAGATCTTCTTGGATACCAAAGCCCTAAGTCTCTGGTTCCATTCAAATATCTAAAAACTCTTTTTACTGCAGTTAGATGACTTTCCTTAGGATCTGCTTGAAATCTAACACACATACAGACGCTGAACATAATATCAGGTCTGCTAGCAGTTAAATACAATAGTGATCCAATCATACCTCTGTATTCCTTCTGATTCACACTCTTACCAGTTGAATCTTTGTCTAAAGAGAGTGATGAACTCATGGGGGTATTAAGCACCTTGGACTGTGACATGTACTTATTCAATAAGTCCTTGGTATATTTTCCTTGATGCACAAAAATTCCTTTCTTCATTTGTAATATATGAAGTCCAAGAAAGAAATTTAGTTCACCCATTAGGCTCATCTCAAACTCCCTGCACATCAGACTAGAAAACTCTTTTGAAAGAGCATCAGTAGTAGCACCAAATAGTATATCATCTACATAAATCTGAACTACTAACAAATCACTTTGTTGGTGTTTAATGAAAATGGTTTTGTCTACTAATCCTCTTTTGAAATTGTTTTCAAGTAGAAATTTTGAAAGTCTGTCATACCAAGCCCTTGAAGCTTGTTTTAAACCATAAAGAGCTTTGTCCAGTTTAAAACATGATCAGGAAACTTTTCATCTTCAAAACCAGGAGGTTGTGCTACAAAAACATCTTCTTGTAAATATCCATTTAGAAAAGCACATTTGACATCTATTTGATAAAGCTTTATGTGATTGTGAGATGCAAAGGCAAGAAGTATTCTAATAGCTTCTAACCTGGCAACAGGAGCAAAAGTGTCCTCATAATCTAGACCTTCTTCATGATTATATCCTTGAGCTACCAGTCTGGCTTTATTTCTTACCACTTTGCCATTCTCATCAAGCTTGTTTCTGAATACCCATCTGGTTCCAATAATTGACTTCTCTTTAGGTCTGGGAACTAAATTCCAAACTTTTTTCCTTTCAAACTCATTCAGCTCACTCTGCATTGCAATAATCCATTATGCATCTTCCAGAGCTTCCTTGGTATTCTTAGGCTCAATCAAAGATACAAATGCACTGAAAGCACACAACTTCTTTAACTGTCCTCTTGTTTGTGTTCCAGTTGATGGATCTGATATAATATTGTCAGCTGGATGGTCTGCAAGGTACTTAAACTTCTTTATTGGTACCCAGGAGTATTCTCCTTCAAGGCTTTGAGTCCTTGAAACAGTAGAGGGAGCATCATAGAAAGTTTCACCTTCTGTCTCAAGGCTTTGAGATTTTGGTTCAGCTGGAGGTTCAAGGCCTTGAGATTCTGCTGATTGATTCTGTACAGCAGTTTTGCTTTTGTCTTCTTTCACAGCATCATCATCTTATTCATGCTTATTCAAATCTAGCTCTGCAAAACATTCACTTAGAGAATCCTTAGTACTTTCATCAAAAATTACATGAATGCTCTCTTTCACAATCTTGGTTTTTCTATTATAAACTCTATAAGCTTTGCTAGTTTGAGAATATCCAAGAAATACACCTTCATCACTTCTAGCATCAAACTTACCAAGATTGTCCCTACCATTATTATGCACAAAACAGATACACCCAAATGGCTTAAAATAAGAAACAGTAGTCTTTCTCCCTTTAAACAGTTCATAGGGAGTCTTTTTCAAAATAGGTCTAATCAAGCATCTATTCAGCACATAATTGGCAGTATTAACAGCTTCTGCCCATAAAAACTTTGGCAAGTTACTTTCAAGCAGCATGGTTCTGGACATATCCTCAAGTGTCCAATTTTTCCTTTCAACTACTCCATTTTGCTGTGGAGTCCTAGGTGCAGAAAAGTTGTGTGAAATGCCATGCTTTGCACAAAAAAAATCAAAGTCAAGTTGATCAAATTCTCTACCATGATCACTTCTAATGGATGCAACAGGTAAGTTTTTCAAAGTTTGAAGTTCTTTGCACAATTTAGAAAACTCAGATAAAGCTTCATTTTTGTCTCTGATAAACATCACCCAAGTAAATCTAGAATAATCATCAATTATAACAAGCATATACCTCTTACCTTTTGGGGTCTGAACTCTCATAGGACCACACAAGTCCATATGCAGCAATTCTAAGGGTCTGGAAGTACTTACAAAGTTCTTTGGCTTGAAAGAGCTTCTGGTCTGTTTACCTTGTACACATGCCTTACAAACCTCATCATCTGAAAATTTATGTGATGGTAAACCTCTTACCAAGTCCTTTGAGATGAGCTTATATGCCCAAGCTTTCTGTGCCAAAGGTTTGAATCTTCCTTCAAGGCCTTGAGGCATTTTAGCTTATCACCTGCAACACTGTTAGTATTCATAGCATATAGATTATATGACCTAGGAGCAGTGAGTATGCAATCACCAGATTTCTCATCTTGCACCACACATTTCTCCTTGTCAAATACAGCTTTATAACCTTTATCACATAATTGAGAGATACTAAGAAAATTATACTTAAGTCCATCTACCAGATAAACATCAGATATAGAATTTGTGGAACCATTACCAATACTACCTATACCAATGATATTGCACTTTGCTTTGTCACCAAGTGTAATTGTTCCTCCAGATTTCTCTGTAAGTTTAGTAAAAAGAGACCTCTTTCCACTCATATGTCTGGAACAACCACTGTCTAATATCCATTTCTGATCTTTCTAGGCCTTGGTGACATCCTGCAAAAACAAATCATTGCCTTAACAGGCTATTATACCAAGTGCAGAACTTTGAGTCATACTCAGAATCAGCCATATTAGGTGACCTAATTCCTTTTGGAACTCAAATCTGCCTAACCTGTCCCTTAAGCTGATAAGGATAAGTATTCCTCATAATATGAGGTTCTGATCTTCTGAAGGGACAAGTTAATCTGACATGACCAATTTCTCCACAGTAATGACATTTTGGAGAATGTCTGCTACCAGATTTGACAAAAGTAGTTTGGCCTTTCTTTGGAAAATTTGGATTATAGCCAATCCCACTTTTATGCATTGATTTCAGACTTCCTCCAAGAATGAGATTTAGATTATGTTCTGAGCCTGTAAACTTAGCTAGGACCTTCTTGGATTCTTGAAGTTTCTCAGTCAAAGTACAGATCTGTTGTTCTAAATTCTCAGAATGAGCTTTTAGATCAGCATATCTTTCAGTTAAAAGAGTGTTTTGATCAACAACCTCTTTTATCTGTGCCTTCAAGACTTTGAACCTGCTGTCCAAGGCCTTGAAGTCTTTTTTCATATTTGTCTTAGAAATTTCAACAGTTTTGTTTGAAAATACAAGGTCCAGGTTTTCTTTTACCTGCTCATGAACTTTAATCTTTAAAGCAAAAATCTCATTTCTATAACTCTCTTCATTAAAAAACATACTTTTGAGAATTTCAGGAAGTACATCAGATGGACTAGCAAGTAAATTTTTTACCATGTCTTCAATGTGTCTGTCTGATGAACTTTCCTCATTATGCTTTGCCATGAAGCATAAGTTTGCTTGCTCTTCTTCTGTGTCTGAATCACTTGATGAATCAGAATCACTCCAAGAAGCCATCATGGCCTTCTTCCTTCTGTTGTCACCATCTTTTTTCAGAAAGTTTATGTTCTTCTTCTTTTGTGGACAGTCCCTTACTAAATGATCTGCATCACCACACTCAAAACAATTCATTACTTTAGTTTTATGTGACTGTGATGAAGATTTACCTTTGTAATCCTTGCTGCCTGAGGGTCTTGATCTCTCTCTGTTTTAATCCCTGTTACCAGAGTTTCTTTTCTTTCTGAGAATCCTGGCCAAGGCCTTGGAGATCAATGCTAAAGCCTCTTCATCATCAGGTTCCTCCTCAGTCTCAAGGCTTTGAGATTTTTCATTGTCTTTTTCCTTAAGAGCTAGGTTCCTGATATTTTCACTCAGATCACCTTCCACATCCTTCATAGACATTTCATGAGTGAGCAGCTTTCCTTGTAGATCATCTAGCTGAAGAAGACTCAAGTCCTGAGCTTCCTCAATGGCTGTTGTCTTTGGCTCCCACTTTGCTTTTGGAAAACTTCTCATAATCTTTCTGACCTTCTCTTCATTTGAGAACCTTTTTCCCAGGGACTCCAGGTTGTTCACCACATCAGTGAATCTTTTGAACATTTCCTTGATGGTTTCATCTGAATTCATCTTGAACAACTCATATTGCCTCAAAAGTATGTTGATTTTTTTCTGCTTAACCTGGCTGGTTCCTTCATATGTCACCACCAGTTTATCCCACACTTCTTTGGCACTTTTGTAGTTTGATACTCTGTTGAACTCATCTGCATTCAAAGCATAGTATAGCAAATTCATAGCTTTGTAATTTTTGGATACCTTTTCCAATTCAGTGACTGAGAGATTTTCCTCAGACTTGACAGTTCCGACTCCATCAATTGTAGTATAATACTCATGAGGACCATTCTGAACTATTGAACATAGTTCCATGTCTTGATCTATGATGAACATCTTCATCAAGGCCTTCCAATGCATGAAATTGTCACCACAGAACAATGGAGGTCTGTTAGCAGCCCTTCCTTGTGAGAATCCACCATCTCCTACATTACTCATAGTCACCAGATTGTTAGATCTAAAAACAGTGACACAAGCTCTGATACTAATTGAAAGTGTGTAATGTAGACTAAATACAGGACCTAAATACTCTAGAAGGGGGGGTTGAATAGAGTATGGAAACTTTTTGCAAAACTTAAAGTCTAACAGGATAGCTTTCTGTGAAACTTGAAATCTCAAGGCCTTGAGATTTTGTAAACTGTCTGAAATTAACTAAGGCAAAATTGTAATCTTCAAGGCCTTGAGCTGTGAACAAAACTAAACAACTTTTTAAACCCTAGTTTGATTTGAGTTGTGTGCAGCAGATAAAAAATCAAACAGAAAAGTAAAGAACACAAAGCAATTTACAGAGTTCAGTCCCAATGGACCTAATCTCTGCGTGAGGGATCTAATCCCACCAGGATTGGGCAAACACTTCTTATTACTCACACAGAAACATCCCTAGATATTTAAGCCTAAGTTATTTCCCTTACACCTATACAGCTTGTGGTTCCAAACCTATCTAGTTCCAGCTACTAACTGTTGAGCTAACAAGAACCTCTTGTTGTTAACTTAAACAACCAACCACTAGGTTAAGTGAGGTTTAAGATAATATAGAGATACACAGATGAAGTACAAATGAAGAACACAGTATAAAGATAAGATGTTGAAGTCTGGAAGTGTTCTTCAGGATTGACTGGATTGATTTGATCTTCAGAAGTCTGGAATGAAGCTTGAATGATTGTGTGTATGAATGGATGATCTCCCACGAATTTGTTACACCTCTCAGAGTATTCTTCAAGCCTCTCTACTCTTCAAAATTCAAACCAGTCTCTTTTATCCACAGCTGCAACTGATTGAGAGATTTCAGGATCTGAGTTCCTACAAATCCTCCTTCTGTTTTCAACTTAAATTCAAACAGCTTTCAGGTGGATATCCGTTGGAGTTTGTTGAGATTTCTCCTGCACGTTTAACAAACCTGCAACAGCAAAGAAATACTGCAACAACACAATCCAATCAACTAACAGTACTGAGACTGTTTGGTTATACAGTTTCTGGTAAAACTGTTTAATAAATTTAGAACATGAATCTGCATATCCTATAGAACAAATAAGATATGAAAAACAAGTTTAAGACACTTAGAAGTGAGTGAATAATCACAATACTAAGAGTCATAACCTGCAAGAAAGAATCAATCAAGCTCTGTAAAAACTGTCAGTAGCTCAAGACAAATCTCAAGGCCTTGGAGCTCTGAACCTGTTTCACAGCATTTCAAAATTAAACCCGGATAACTTTGATTCTTCCTGTTCTGATCATCTGCAATTGTGTTAGATATATAAAAAGTACAAACCATAAATATATACCATAAACCACTGATTTGAATAATCAGATCTCCAATTCTGCAACACAAAGATGTTAGAACACATAGCAGAATAAGCAGTCCCAAGGCTTTGGAAGTTTCTGTCAATCTCAAGGTCTTGAGATGACTAACAACCCTTTGCTTCTAATGTTTTAGCCTTTTGTCTTTCATCACTCAAAACAATTACCAATCAAAGCACATTCAGGGATCTTGACTCAACATTATCTTCCACAGACTGAAGTTGTTCCCTCCTGTGAACCTGTTGATCTTCAACATCAATTCGGACATCGTTCTTGGTGGATCTTAAACCCTAGTCGCGTGCTCCACCTAGATCCCAAAACCCTAGATTTGATTTCACCAAGTTGTGAAACCCTAGCTTTGCTCCGCCGTGATCTTGATCTTGAAACACCGGCAAACCCGAGCTCTGATACCAGTTTGTTATGACAAACCACCTCACGAACAATGAACGGATAAAAGAAGAACACGAGGATCTTACGTGTTTCGCTAGAAAAATATTTGCTAACTACCTCCACGGCGGAAAAACACCCTTTATTCACTTAAGAGGAACAAGACTACAAGAATGTTTTGCATACCTAATAATGTGACTACTAGGTTCTTTATATAGTGCTAGGAAATTCCTAATGTTTCCAAATCCGATTTGGAAACAACTTGTTTCCTAACTAATCCTCCACTGCCTTTGACTTCCAATGTTTCCTAATCAAAGTTGAAAACAATGAGTTTAGCCGCCTTTGCTCAATTCAAGGCACCACTCAACAAGATGGAGTGGACTTGGAGAGGCCATGGTGTCGGAACTGGGTCTGTTTTGGAAATGGGTCTTGTCAGGTGGGCAGAGGTGGCGACGGCGACGAGAGCGAAAGTGCTCACCGGAGACATTGTTGCACAGAGTGGTATGAATAAACTGGTGTTTAAACCGGCTACGAACTTGGTCTTTACAATCTACCCGGAATTGACTAAAAATCACTTATTGACCTCGTTTGAGGTTAACAAGTGTAATTAATTAAAAATAATAACAGTTATATAAAATTAATCATTTTATTAGAAGAAAAAAAATCAGATTTTTGTCCTTATCTTTCTGAGAAATTTGTTTCTCTCTTATCTACAACTTCTCTTTTTTCTTCATCTGCTTCCATGGCTTCTTCCTTTTCTTCTCTACAATTGCCCCGTCGTCTTCAAAGGCTTCCATGGTCGCTACGGCCTCCGGCAAATCTATTTCCCTCTCTCCACTCGCATCGTAATGACTTTCTCCTCAAATTTCATGGTAAAACTCTTTGTTAAGACCTTTGATTCAAAAAAATTGGACTGATACTAGTTAGATCTAGGATTGAAACGAGTTAACTCAATCTGGATGAAATTAAGACGACTGAGACAAACCAAATCGTCCAAGACGAAGCAAGTTGTGGTGAACCAACTCATCCCAGACGAACTAGGTCGTCCCAGACGATTTGGTTCGTCTCGGACGATTTTGGTTCGTCTGGGTTTGTCTATTCTTAAAAACAAAGAGATAGTATATTAAATATTTAAATTGCTACAGACACAGTAGCCTTAGTGGTGGAGTTGGTTATTTGTCTTGCCTATCTTTAAGAGGTTTTGGGTTCGAGTCTTGCTAGCAAAAAGTAATTTTTCTAATTTTTTATTATTATTGATAAAATAGTGAACCTCGTCCTGGACGAACTAACTTGTCTGGGTTAAACATTTTTTTTGAGGTAAATTTGTCTATTCTTAAAAGCAAAGAGTTAATATATTTAATATTTATGTTGATATTGATAATTTTGTCTTAGCGGTTGAGTTCGTTACTTGATTCCTTATCACATAAGAGGTTGTGAGTTCGATTCTTGCTAGAAGTAGTTTTTTTTTCTAATTTTTTTATTATTGATAAATATTTTTAAGCGATTATATTTGTATCTTTTCTCACCCCTTCAAACAAAATATGTTAAAGTACATGTACCAATTGAAGAGACAAACAAAAGATGTTAAGTATATCGACAAATTGAAGAAAAATGTAACAATCTTTTTTTCTTTAATAGAAAATTGTCTATATCTACCAATTTAATTAATAAAAAAATATGCATATGTGATGTTGTTGATGTTCTCATTTAAGTTAATTTACAAGACATATTTATTAAAATATACATTATGTATATTATGTGTGTGTGTGTACACACACTTATATATATATATATATATATATATAGTAAAAAATGTGGTAAATTCGGAACGGATTGTCGTTCCATCCGAATCTCAAATCGTTCCGTCCCACAAGAGAAAAACGGAACGGCGCCCCCGAACGAAATTACTACTATGTCTTCCCTCACCATAATTAGTATTTCTAGATAGTTTCTTATCCGATTTGACTCCCATTTTGAAATGTCATAATTTTGATGTGATCACATGTAATAGTGAGTCACAATTAATAGTCCGATTCGATCACTAGTAGTGTGATCGAGTTCAAGGTGAATCACAAATTGATATTCCTACTTGATTACAAAATATTTCGATTGATTTTATTAGTGAAGATTGATAGTCCGGTCGAGTAGTGAGTCACAATTGATAGTCTATTTTGCATAATTAGTTGTTCGATTGAGTTTATTAGTGAAAAACGATAGTTCGATTTGATCAATTACTAGTTCGATGGAGTTTATTAGTGAAGATCGATGGTTCGATTGAGTGGTGAATACAAACTGATAGTCCTACTTGTCACAAAATATTTGGATTGAGTTTATTAGTGAAGATTGATAGTCCGATTGAGTAGTGAGTCACAGTTGATAGTCAATTTTGCCTAACTATTGGTTCGATTGAGTTTATTAGTGAAGAACGATAGTTCGATTTGATCAATTACTAGTTCGATTGAGTTTATAAGTGAAGATCGATGGTTCGATTGAGTGGTGAATCATAATTGATTGTCCTACTTGATGACAAAGTATTTCAATTGAGTTTATTAGTGAAGTTTGATAGTCCGGTCGAGTAGTGAGTCACAATTGATACTCTATTTTTCATAATTAGTTGTTCGACTGAGTTTATTAGTGAAGAACAATAGTTCGATTTGATCAATTACTAGTTCGATTGAGTTTATTAGTGAAGATCGATGGTTCGATTGAGTGGTGAATACAAATTGATATTCCTACTTGATCAAAAATTATTTCGACTGAGTTTATTACTGAAGATTGATAGTCTGGTCGAGTAGTGAGTCACAATTGATAGTCTATTTTGCCTAATTAGTTGTTCAATTGAGTTTATTAGTGAAGAACGATAGTTCAATTTGATCAATTACTAGTTCGGTTGAGTTTATTAGTGAAGATCGATGGTTCGATTGAGTGGTGAATCACAATTGATAGACCTACTTGATCACAAAGTATTTCGATTGAGTTTATTAGTGAAGATTGATGGTCCGGTTGAGTAGTGAGTCACAATCGATAGTCTATTTTGCCTAATTAGTTGTTCGATTGAGTTTATTAGTGAAGAACAATAGTTAGATTTGATCAATTACTAGTTCAATTGAGTTTATTAGTGAACATCGATGGTTCGATTGAGTGGTGAATACAAATTGATAGCCCTACTTGACCACAAAGTATTTCGATTGAGTTTATTAGTTAAGATTGATAGTCCGGTCGAGTAGTGAATCACAATTGATAGTTTATATTGCCTAATTAGTTGTTCGATTGAGTTTATTAGTGAAGAACGATAGTTCGATTTGATCAATGTCTAGTTCGATTGAGTTTACTAGAGAAGATCGATGGTTTGATTGAGTGGTGAATCACAATTGATATTCCTACTTGATCACAAAGTATTTCGATTGAGTTTATTAGTGAAGATTGATAGTCCGGTCGAGTAGTGAGTCAAAAGTGATTAGTTTATTTTTCCTAGTTGGTTGTTCGATTGAGTTTATTAGTGAAGAACGATAGTTTGATTTGATCAATTACTAGTTCGATTGAGTTTATTAGTGAAGATCGATGGTTTGATTGAGTGGTGAATCACAATTGATAGTCCTACTTGATTACAAAGTATTTCGATTGAGTTTATTAGTGAAGATTGATAGTCCGGTTGAGTAGTGAGTCACAATTGATAGTCTATTTTGCCTAATTGGTTGTTCCATTGAGTTTATTAGTGAAGAACAATAGTTCGATTTGATCAATTACTAATTCGATTGTGTTTATTAGTGAAGATCGATGGTTCGATTGAGTGGTGAATCACAATTGATAGTCCTACTTGATCACAAAGTATTTCGATTGAGGTTTAAGGGTTTACACCTAACATTATTGAATAACATATTTGAATGATTTTAGGATTTACACTTACGATTTAGGGTTTAGCGTTTTGAGTTACATCATTTTAGGGTTTAGGTTTTAGGGTTTAAGATGCCAGATGAGTAATTATTTTAAAAAAATTGTGTAAAGAAGAAAAATGGATAAGAAAGTTATTTTAAAACAAATTCCATGTGTAAAGTAGAAATTGACTAGAAAAAAAAAAAGGACAAAAATGGGTAAAGAAGTAAAAGGTGAAGAAAATTTGTTAAAAAAAATTATAATGACGCTGTTGTAGATACTGCTTTCTGACATGACAGATCTTGGCCACGTGGCAGCCATCCAGCACACCATATTGTGCTCCACACACACTGGATCACCAGCCGAGCTGATCCATGTGGGGGCTGCGAGACAGAGCCCTCGCATACCACTGCACGGGACTTGTAGGGACCTTGTGGTTTGGAGGCTAGAGTAAGCCCTGTCGCGTGCGAGCCAAGCCCGCACGCGACCTTTAGTAACTGTTTTGAGAGATTTATGGCACGAGCTCCATAAACCCGGTCAATCCGGTCAAACCCGGTCAACCTCGTAACGGTTCCGGTATTCGCGCACCACGTGCTGTAACGGTCCCTATATACTCGGACGAACGTGCCGTTATGGTTAAGCTAATTAAGCCGCCATCAATGGGCGCATTAACCACACTACAACGGTCATGTTCTCCAGTATATATAGATCGTCAACCTTTCCATACAAAAGGGAACACACTGCCATACGCGGAAGCTCTGCCAAACCTCTGTCTCTCTCTCAGACATTGCTACTGCCTTGCTCTCTCCCTACACACAACCCCACTCTTCCTGTGCGATCCTTGATCCACTACACACGGTGCACACGGAGGTCTCCCCGCCGGAATCTCTTGTGCACATTTTGGTGAACCCGACGTGAACTTACCAACAAAAGCAACCATGTCTCAGGAGGACGATGTCAGCAACCGATCGCCCTCCACCGAAACTCCCTCGGGAGACGAGACCCGCCGTACTCCAACGACTCCCGGCGAGGCACCGACGTTAGAGTCTTTGGACGCCACTGTCCAAAGTCAGGCGAAAGCTCTCAAGGCTCAATCTGCGCAATTAGAACAAATCTTGGCCGTTCTGGGTACCCTTGCGCCAAACCCTTCATCAGTCGCCGCTGTCTCTCAGGGAGGAGGAACCCCTACCGCTCCAGGATTGGGAGTGTCAACCGCACCTCCCAACCCTCATCTGCAGACTCCACCGTCGGCTACACAGCTGCCTTCGGTTCAGGGATCGACGGCACAGATGCTGCCTCCCGCCGCTCACGCTCCTCAGCCCTCGGCTTTGGCGTCCAACCCAACTCTGCAGTACCCTTTACCTCCCCCAACGATGATCTGGGAAATGCGGGTAGTCAGTATGCTCCCAACCCTCCGGCGGCGTATGTGTCGCCACCGCCTACGACAACCCCTCCGTCAGCTACCGAGGGGAGCATTCCAGAATGCATGACGTCTTTGCAGAAGCGCGTGGACACTATTCTGGCTCATCAGTCATTCGCGGATACCATTATCCCAAAGCTAGACAACGATCCACCCATTCCACGGGAAATCTATCTCATGCCTAACCCGGCGGGGTACAAGGCTCCTAAATGGGATAAGTTCGAAGATGTCAACGGAAACGCTCATGAGCATGTCATGCGTTTCATTGATGTCATGGGTCCGTACGGAGCTGATCCCAAACTGCTGATGCGAGAGTTCCCAAAGTCTCTTGGGAACGTAGCATACAAATGGTACCGAACATTGGAGGTCGGATCCGTGAAGACTTGGGACGACATGGTCCAGAAGTTCTACACCAAGTTCTTCCAGATGGAAGAAAAGGTGACGATGATCCATCTCTCGCGGATGTACCAGAAGCGTGAAGAGGACGGAATCACTTTCATCAAGAAATTCAGGGCGAAATCCTTGGAGTGCAAAGATCCAATGCCTGAAAGCCGGCTCGTAGAGATATGCCTGCAGTGCATGCGAGACGAATACAAAGGTATGCTAATCAATTTGCAAACACCTACGTTTTCAAAGCTAATCGAATGCACGAAGAATATCGAGCCTATAGTCGAGAGACAGAAAAAGAAGAGCGCTCCAGAGCGACCTGTGAGCGGCACTACTTACAAGATCGGGAGTTTTAGCTACAAGCGGGGACGCGAAGCTGAGGTCAATACAGTTTCGCCCCAGAAACAAGCGAAGGTTGCGAACTTCGATGTACCGCCTCTGCCATGCTCGGTAGAGGAAGCAAGTGACCTCTGCAGACAGTGGCGCAAGGACGGCGTCCTGCCACCGCTCGAGAAAACACCCTCCAAGGAGATGGTGAGGGACCCTAAGTGGTGCGAGTACCACGGCAAGGTCATGCATCCCACCGCCGAGTGCAAGAAACTCAGGTTCGCGTTCGATCAAAAGATGAAGAACGGCGAGCTCATCGTCAGCGATCACCGGAAGGACGTGCGCAACAACCCGCTTCCCGCTCATACGGAACCGGGCTCGAAGGGCAAAGAGGTTGCCATGATCTCGATCGTCGACTTGGAAGAAGTCGCAGAGGATGGCCTGCCCATCGTCGCCGAGGTCCATGAAGACGAAGACTATAGCATGGACACAGAAGATGAACGTGCCGACCGCATGAAAGGGTCGCATGGCTTCAACAAATTGTTCGACGAGATGAATTTCTCCGAGAAGTGCCGGACTGATATGACGAAAGCGATTTTGAGGATAGCAGAGGACTACGAGGAGGACCTTGTAGTCTCTAACGGGAAAGTCATCAGGGCATCCCGCTCTACGGAAAAGATTATGACCTTTTCTGCCAGCGACAAGAAGACGGATGCGAGCCACCAGAGACCTCTGTACGTGACCGCCATCATCAATGGCGTCGAGTTCAAACGAGCGTTCGTCGATGGAGGAGCAGCGGTCAACGTTGTTCCGCTCCACACACTGAGGCTAGCAGGGATCCCCGAACATAAGGTAGTCAGGCGTCCATCTCCGCTGGTGGGATTCGGAAGCGACTCTAGAATGACAATCGGATGGATCCGCCTGGGCGTTCAGATTGGCAAAATCAAGTGCTCAGCGAAGTTCTATGTCATAGACGCGAACACCACATACCACATGATTATAGGTCGAGCCTGGATTCATCGCTTCGACGCAGTCCCTTCGACGGCTCACCAGGTTATGAAAGCTATCTGGAACGACAGAATAGTCGAGATACCGGCTTCGACAAACCCGTTCAACTTGGACGAAGCACATCTCAGCGAGGCGGTGTGGTTCACTGAGATGGCAGATGAGCAAACACCCGGACCATTCAACCCTACTCCTTTGCCTCTCTGGGAGGACATCAAGGACCAGTCGCCTGCAGGGGTAATGGTGACGAGGGAAGATGCCAAGGAAAAGCCGCCTACACGCGAAGAGGCGCCGCGTATCGCATATCATCGAAAGAACGTGTACACTCTAAAGAGGATCGCAAAGCATGACCCCGAGGGCAAGGAGATAGAGAGCTTCTACGCCAATGGGAAGAAATGCTACCGCATATGAAGGTGCGCGGGGATGTCCTCACGCGGGCATGGGGATATCCCTGGGCAAATCAATCAAATCGAGCAAATTGCGCTGACGGAAGAGCCAACACAGGGCACTCCAGACGAGAAACTCAAAGAAGCGCCTGAATGCATGGAAGACAGGCCAAGACCGCAAAAGCAAGAGCTGAAAGAAGTGTTCCTCAGCCCGAACGAGGAAAAGAAAAGGCCAGTCTTCCTGAGCGCAGATCTCACAAGCGAAGAAGAACAAGGGCTGCTACAGCTCCTAACTGAATACAAGGATGTATTCGCATGGGAGTATGATGAGATGCCAGGTCTGGATACGAGCATCACCATGCACCGTTTAGACATCATCCCCGGGTCTAAACCGGTCAAGCAGAGCACGAGAAGCTTCAGGCCGGAGCTTAACGTGAAGATCAAGCAGGAGATTGTCAAACTCCTAGATGCCAAGTTCATAGAGCCGAATCATCATCCCACATGGCTGGCCAACATCGTGCCAGTGGTGAAGAAGAACGGACAGCTCCGCATCTGCGTGGACTTCCGAGACCTCAATCGCTTCTGCCCTAAGGACGATTTCCCACTGCCCAACATCGATTTGCTTATCGATTCAACAGCGGGTCATCGCATGTTCAGTTTCATGGACGGCTTCAGCGGATACAACCAAATCAAGATGGATCCCGAAGATGCGCGGAAAACAGCGTTCATTACTCCTGTAGGGGTATTCAACTACACAGTGATGCCGTTCGGTTTTAAGAACGCGGGCGCGACCTATCAGCGGGCCATGATGGCTCTATTCCACGACATGATGCACAAAGAAGTGGAATTCTATGTGGATGACCTGGTGGTTAAATCCAAGCACGAAGCAGACCACCTCGCAGATCTGCGAAAGGTGTTCAATAGATGCAGGCGCTTTCAACTGAAGATGAATCCCATGAAATGCGCGTTCGGGGTGACATCAGGGAAATTCTTGGGATGCGTGGTTCATCGCCAAGGGATCGAGCCCGACCCCGCGAAAGTATCAGCTATCACTGGCATGACGCCACCCCATAATCAGAGTGCATTAAAGACATTTTTAGGAAAGCTATTCTATCTGCGGAGATTCATCCCAGCAATTGCCGAAATCACATGCTGTTTCAGCACTCTTCTCAAGAAGGACGCCGCGTACAACTGGGCTCCGGAGCACGAAGCCGCATTCGGAAAGCTGAAGGATTTACTCACGTCCTCAAAGATAATGATCGCGCCTCAACTGGGATCACCGCTTCTGCTATATCTGACATCTACAAGGAGATCTATAGGAGCGCTCTTGGCTCAGGAGTATGAAGGCCAGGAGAGGCCTATCTACTACATCTCTCGCATCGTGCAGCCTGCTGAATTAAGGTACACAGACATCAAACGTCATTGCCTTGCCTTATTCTTCGTGATAGAGAAGTTGAAACACTATTTTGCATCACACAAAGTAGTAGTGGTCACCAAGAGCGACCCCATAAGATACTTGCTAACTCACACTACTCCGGGAGGGAGGCTGGCGAAATGGTACATGACCATTTCCCAATACGATATCACATGCGTGCGACCACGAGCGATCAAGTCGCAGGCGGTAGCGGATCTGTTGGCACAGTTCCCCGACGACAGCCACGAACCCGTGATCGAAGAAGAGCTCGAAGGCCCTGAAATCTACGCAATCGACGTGCCCTATTGGACTCTCCACTTCGACGGTTCGTCAACCCGGAAAGGCGGAGGCATTTGGATAGTCTTGACAAAGCCAGATGGGGAAGTCATACAGATGTCCGCAAAGCTCAACTTCGCAGTCACAAACAACGAAGCGGAATACGAGGCTCTCATTGTAGGGCTCCGTGCAGCGAGAGCTTTGGAAGTGAGCAACTTAACGGTCATGGGAGATTCCAAGCTGATTGTTAAGCAAGCCTCGGGCGAATATGGTTTGAAGGAGATCAACCTCCTGTCTTATCACACCCTAGTACAAAAGCTGATGCAGCAATTCTGCGATGTGAAGTACGAGCACAAGCCCCGAGCAGACAACAGGCACGCGGACGCCTTAGCAACCTTGGGGTCTAAGGTCAGCATAGACAAATGCCCCGCAAGGATTTCCATCGAAGTGCGAACATCGTCGGCATTGACAGAAGATGCGGGCGATAACGAACACATAGATGACGCAGACTGGCGAAAATCAATCCTGCAAGCTATTGCGAAGGGCACCAGCAACGAAAGTTGGGCACTCACAAAAGGATACTGCATCCACGACAACACCCTTTACTACAAGGGTCCTGGGGGAATACTCATGCGATGCGTCTCCGAGCAAGAGGGACAGCAGCTGTTAGAAAAGATTCACCAACACGCCTGCGGAGAAAGCGAGGTGTCAATCTACAGAAAGGCTCAGAGATATGGTATTCATTGGCCAGACATGTCAACAGCCGCAGCCCTGATACAAGGGAAATGCGAAAGTTGCGCATTAATTAAAGATTCTCTACTCATCGCCCTAACCGATGACGACACGGACTGGAGGAAGCCACTATTTGATTTCCTCACCCATGGCACCGTACCCGAGTCAAGAAAAGAAGCCGAAAAATTGAAAAGGAAAGCGTCTCGATACGTGGTACAGGAAAACCTGCTTTGGCGAAGAGGTCACGAGGGCAACTTGCTGCGATGTCTAGACGACAGAGAAGCACAAGAAGTCATGGACCTTTCTCATCAGGTGGAACACCAAGGAGGTGCGAAATTATGTAGACAACTCCTCTCAATCGGGTATTTCTGGCCCACGATGGAGGTCGATTGCCGCACCAAAGTACGACGCTGCCAGGAATGCCAATTCAAAGGGAACCTAGTGCACGCTCCCGCTGTGGATCTACATGCGCTAGGGACGCCATGGCCATTTCACACATGGGCTCTGGACTTCATCGGTCCCATCCGACCGACGTCGCACGGGAATCATTTCATTCTCACCGCAACTGAGCTGTTCACCAAGTGGGTGGAAGCAATACCGCTAAAGACGGCAAATGCGCTGGCTGTGGTCAATTTCATCCAGGAAAGCATCATATGCAGGTTCGGAATCCCAAACACCATTCTTTCAGATAACGGTACTCCTTTTGTTAATCGCCAGGTAGCTGCGAAATTAGCGGAGTACAATATCAGGCAGATATGTTCTACCCCTTATTACCCAAAGGGAAACGGACAAGCTGAAGCGACTAACAAAACGCTGTTGAGAATTTTGAGCAAGATGGTCGCAGATGAACACAAGAAGTGGGCCGACTCTCTAAGCATAGCTCTGTGGGCTTACCGAACTTCTCCAAGGACACCCACAGGGGCCTCACCATTTCTGCTATGTTATGGAGCCGAAGCTGTAGTACCTGCGGAGGTTAGAGTCAACTCGGCAAGGCTGGCCTTCCATGCACTCTATGAAAATCAACGCGATCACGACTTAGTCTTGCTGGAGGAAAAGCGAGAACAAGCCAAGAGAACCAATAAGCGATACCAGGAGAGAATCGCTCGCGCCTACAATAAGACGGTCTAGCGAAGAGATTTCGCAGTCGGAGACTTGGTCTTGCGCGCATCTGATCACTGCATGCGAGAAGCGACTCACCCGAAGTTCGCAGCCAACTGGGAAGGACCCTTTGAAGTCACAGAAGTCTTTGACAGTGGCTACTGCAGCATGCGAAGGTTGCACGGCACAACCTCTACTCCGAGTTCAGTCAACATGCGCTGGATTAAGAAGTACTATCCCTGACTTCTCTCATTTCATGCGTTTTATTATAACGTTGCTTGATATCTTGTATGGCTACGATTTACACAATCTCCTCCCCCATATGAGAGGATTGTAATCCCATCTCTCCCATATGAGAGCGTTATAATAAAAGAATTCTCCCAAATGAGAAGTTCACATTTCTAGCTGTTTATGTTGCTCTATTCAATTCGTTATTACTGTTAATCATGGTTTATTCGCCGCGATGGCAATCTATGCAAATGCGATCTTAATTGATCAACTAAGCCTATCTCTTACGATAGCAATCTATGCAAATGCGATCTTAATTGATCATCTAAGTCTATCTCTCGCGATAGCAGCCTATGCGATCTTAAGTGATCAACTAAGCCTATCTCTTACGATAGCAATCTATGCAAATGCGATCTTAAGTGATCATCTAAGTCTATCTCTCGCGATAGCAGCCTATGCGATCTTAAGTGATCATCTAAGCCTATCTCTTACGATAGCAGCCTAGGCAAATGCGATCTTAAGTGATCATCTAAGCCTATCTCTCGCGATAGCAGCCTATGCGATCTTAAGTGATCAACTAAGCCTATCTCTTACGATAGCAGCCTATGCAAACGCGATCTTAATTGATCATCTAAGCCTATCTGTTACGATAGCAGCCTATACAAATGCGATCTTAATTGATCATCTAAGCCTATCTGTCACGATAGCATCCTATACAAATGCGATCTTAATTGATCATAAAAGCCTATCTGTTACGATAGCAGCCTATACAAATGCGATCTTAATTGATCATAAAAGCCTATCTGTTACGATAGCAGCCTATACAAATGCGATCTTAATTGATCATAAAAGCCTATCTGTTACGATAGCAGCCTATACAAATGCGATCTCAATTGATCTTCTAAAGCCTATCTGTCACGATAGCAACACATACAAATGCGATCTTAATTGATCTTCTAAAGCCTATCTGTCACGATAGCAACACATACAAATGCGATCTTAATTGATCTTTAAAACCTATCTGTTGCGATAACAGCCTACGCGAAAATGATCTTAGTCGATCTTCTAGTAAAGCCTATCTGCAACGATAGCAACTCGCACAATTTAACGATCTCAATTGATCTACTAAAGACTATCTGCCACGATAGCAACTTGCAACATTGTGAAGATGATCTTAAACGATCCACAAAGGCCAATCATAAGCCCATCTGTCGGGATGGCACAGCTGCGAAAATATGATCTCGAACGATCTAGCGAAGCATCAGCGAATTAATATATCGCAAATGCGAAACCATTACATAGCATTATGCAAGGCGAAATATGCCGAAACGCATGCGAAATTGTATCTTGTTGTAAAGAGACAGCAGATAATACAAAAGGCTATTTATCATTACGAGTCAAATGACTTACAATTTATCTGTCTAGATAGCAGCTTACAAGTGAAAAGCTCGAATCTAACTACGCAGCCAACATGGCTTACAATACATTCGAAAAGTGGCTGACAAGCCAGAAACACACTACGGGATTTCCGACTAGAAAAGGATGAACCCACCGGTTTCAACACCGGCTACACAACACGCAGATCTGCGGGTGAACATCTGTAGCGGGGGGGATCTTGCTCTAAAAGAGCCACATGAAGCCATACGCTCAAGATCCCGGTATTCGACAAGACCGTTGTCAGATCTGCACCCCATAACATTTGCCCAAGGAACCACTGGTTCCGGCGATCCACAGACAAGGAGAAGCTCCAAAGGGCAAGGGCTCCTTGTAGACGGGGATGAACGCGACAGTTCGCCACCCCGAGCTCACAAACGTAAAGGCGATGGATTCTTCTCCAGGGATGCTGAAGAAGAATTCCGCCGTTCATTACGAGACGGTATCACGGTCACTTCGGCGCTGCACCTCACCACGAGGCGGCCGGAAACATGACCTGCACACATAATACACGAAGAAATTTCTTCGAACACACATGAGATATTATCTGCATCTTCTTTATGATGGTTATAAAGGGCAATAAGCCTCATAAAGTGGATCTTGGAAACTATTTCTACAGCACAAAGCGCAAACTCATGATTCACAACTTGAAGTTGCCATGAATCAACGAAAAATAAGCGTTGAAGCCAGCAGTCATAAGGACTCACGGCAAAACACATTTTTGGGATGAAAAACCCAAATAGCAAGGACAGGGTTTATAAAGACCCTGTACAGACTCTTCGGTTGCCAAAGATGAGTCAGCAGAATTCAAAAAGAGGGTAAGTTCAATCACTTACGCCTTGAAAAGCGGTAACAATCAATTACCCTACTAAAGGCTACGACGATTCAGTTGCGTATCCTAATAAATGACGGATGGTCATGATTCAGATGGACTTCCCAACGAAGGCGTGCTTATTTGCCGAGAAATTAGCGCGAAAATCAAGCAGAGTATCAATTGCTGATGTCATAATTGGATATGCACAGAAATATCCAATCAAATCCTGGAAAAGGGCAAAACGGGAAAAATTCATTGTTGTTGTTAAAAAAAAGGGGAGAAACCCTAGCAACATTACATTAATGTTTCAAGACATTACATTAATGTTTCAGCTATTTTCCTTGCTATTTTTGCGAAATTCGAAAAGTCAAAGCAAATTCTTGATTAAGGAATCTTGGGGCTCGAACTGCTCGCTCAGCTTCTCTACTTGTTCCACTTCTTGCTTCAATAGCTCGCACCTGGCATTCATCTCATGATAGAGCTTCAGAGCTTCATCGACTTTTAGCTTTTGCTGCTCCACCTTCTGCTTCTCAGCTGCGAGATTCTGGTGGCCAAGCTTCAAAGTTACAGCTGCGCGAATCAGCGTGACTCTGTTCATAAGAAACTTGAAGCCCATTCTGCCTTGGACTTTGGTCACGAGATTTTGGCACATGCCACATAGCAATTCAGCACTCTGGACCGAAATGGTCGCAGGCGTAGCCGCAGATAGCTGCTCCAAAATCCAGATGGCTTCAGTAAGAAACAGCCTCCTGTCGAAGGGCCCTATCTCCAGAGATCTCACAAACGACTGCGGGTAGGTCAGACGCATTCGAACCACCCAGTCTACGTCGGTTTGCTTCAAACCTGAGGAGGCGTCAAAAATAAGTTATGATGTCAAAACTCGCAAGCGAATAATGCGACGTGCGAACAGTAAAGCTCTACTTACCAGTTCCTTCCAGAATCTCATGAAGAGAAGGAATGCGAGCTGCCGGGTTGTTCGAAGATTGCCCTCGCTCCATAGCTCTCCTATCAGCTGCGAGCTCCAATCTCTCGTAGTCGGGAGGAAGAGTGTAGGTCGCACCAGCTGCGACTGCATTCCCAACCTGCGAGCCCCAAATGCTCCACGCAGGAATAGGTGCCTCGGGCTCAGTCATCGCCGGAGGCGAAGGGACAGCCGAAGTTGCTTGGCGAAGGACGCTCTCAGATGCGAACGCATTAGCAGTACTTGTCCTTACTTCCTCTGCACTGGTACGGACATCTTCATCCACCAGCACTGCATCAGCTCCAGCATCGTCGGAAAGTTCGATGATGTCCTCGAGAGGCTCACCCGCGTGGTCAGCAGCTGCGACGGGCTTCTCGGTATAGGAGCTCGGAATTGGAACATAGGACGCAGAAGGCTGACTTCTCTGCTCCAGCTCAGGTTCCTCAGCATGACCTGCGACATCAAATGCGATGATATGAGGTAACTTGCGCTAGAAGTTATTTTGCTATCTTTACTAAAGCTAAGAGTAAGCACCTCCACGCGAAGGTGGGATTGTGGTATCTTCATCATACACTAAGGACGTGGAACCATGCCCTATCAGTGTGTCCTCACTAAGCAAGTCTTTAAGAGAAGCGTGACCTGGGATGCGAATAGACCAGTCATGATTCTGCCTCAAGTTGATAAAGCCTAGTACGTGCGTATCACTCAAATAGTTACCTGAGGGCTCTCCGCATTTGCCCACTAACCAACGGCGAATGTCAGCCTTTGACACACCATGCTTTAACGCACCCACAATAACATCTCTATAAGTTACTGCGATATTGAAGATCTCACCTTTATCGCCACCTGCGATCTCTTCGAAATCTGCTTGGACTTGCTCCAAGGCCGCTGCATCCTCTCCAGGAACCTCATCTTCCTCCTCCGCACGAGGAGCCACTTCTTCGGGAAGCTCGTCTTCCTCGCCAACTGGATGCACTAAGTCGTCAACATGCTGCTCTTCGAGGCTCCGCTGTTTCACACGCTCGAGCTCCTCTTCCTCTCGCCGCCTCCTTCTTTCAGCAGCCTCCGCGGCTGTCTTCCGGGACTCAGCAAGAACGTCCTCGCTTATGGGATCGTCTGGAATGCCAGAATGGGCATCTCTCTTTTGTCTCTTGGCCACAAGGCCACCAATGGTTTCATCATCATCATCTGCGAATACACGAATGGTTTAAAGAAAAGAAGTGCAAAGAAGTTACGATAACGGGGAAGAAATGCGACGGAGGTACCTCCTGATTCTTCCTCATGCATCACAACTGTTACTTCTTCTTCTTCATCACTTGCTTGGGGCTCCTGCCTCTCTTCCTCTTCCTCTTGGTTGAATGGAACGAAAGTCTCAACTGCGAGATCTTTTCGCACTTTGCTGGGCATGCGACCTTTGCCTTTGTCCTTGATAGAAAGGGACCTCACCGGGGGAGAAGCTGGGGCATTCCTAGGGGAAGAAATCGTAATTCCCTTTTGCCGAGGTCTCTTCACTCTTGGCGCCGCAGTCGCCGGAGGAGACGGGTCATCTCCAGAAGGAGACGGAGCCGAAGGATTATCTATCAACGAGTCAGCAAAAGCATTCATGACTGCGCGAATCTTTGTTTCGAGCTCAGGTTCCATCCTCCACGCTAGCCGGAACGACTGCCTTTGTCTTCTGGTGGCAACAATGGTGTTAACCAATGACTTGGAGCGATCACCAGATGCGAATCGCCGCACATGACACTACAACCGTACAGAATAAAGATGTCAGCATAAGGAAATCAAAAAGCTTAAATGCACGCGGAGAAATCGCTTACCTCAGCAAATGCCTTGCTATATCTGACGACATGCGTATCGCCCTTCTTAATTGCGGCGACTTGCTCCTTCAGAATGACATCAGGGCACAAATGGTTCTCACGATCCCACAGTGAGTAGCAACCATACTCAGACTTGCTCAGACTGCAAGTGGGGCGAAACGGAAAAGAGTTCCTTTTGATCAAGGGAGATCTACTTGGCTGCGCGGCCGACTCCGTCTCAATCCTCGTTTGCTGGGCAACCCAGTATGCGAGCCAGTTCTGGGAACAACCACCCTCGCGGGTTCCCGCAGGCTGCTCAAAAGGAAGATTGTTCATGAAAACCGTCTTGCACTCCTTTGTTAGCAAGCGCTTGTAGCATCCTCTGACAATGGACTGGGGCCAGATTGATGGGGCCACCGCATCAAAACCAAACTGAGAAGAAACTCGAGTGGGGTCAACGTCCACGGTAAGATTTTCATACCTCGGCGCGAGCTCACGAATATGCTCTGCAAGGGCAGGAAGGGAACCTCGCAGACACCAGCAAAAGAACTCGCGGTAGCGCTCATGGAAATGAGGTCCCCTTTCAAAGAGAAGCTCTTCTGAAAAGACCATGCCTTTAGAGGGGTACAGCTTTGGAAACCATCGCACATTCTCATTGCGCGTGGCATAGGGCCTGGCAGTAAACTCCTTCCGTTTGTCGCATATCAAACTCCAAACGCACTTGGTGTTGCCTGTTCCGAACCATCTCGCAGCTCTTCCGCTGTTGCGCGCTTCTGTCTCGCCTGGGGGACACCACTTGTCAAGTTGGAGTGCAGTTGGAGCATAAGACGGCCAGCGCTCGAAAACCCACATTGTCAAAAAGGAAATATTGACAAAAGTCAGTACATCGAGGCGGCCACGCGACTCCCTCATAGCCAGAACCAGCTGATCAAGCCTATAGTACAGCGTGCCCAAAACCAAGGGTCCGAGTGCGACTCTCTGGCCAAGAGCGAGCCTCACAGCAAGTGGCAACACATGGTAGAAGACTCCATCATGGGGGTGACCATCAATCAGATACCTTGACAGCCAGGCACAGAGAAAAGCACAAAGGGTCAAATGGTAGCCCTTGCCCTCTACGTAATTCTCGGCCTCCGGATCTTCACTCAGAAGTTCCTTAGTAATGCTGCTGTTCGCATAGTCTCGAAAGAAGTACTGCAACCATTTGTTCCAGGTATTCTTCGCGGATGTATCAACCAGCTGCCAATTCGGAAGAGGCTTCGTAGTGGTCCACCGAGTGGAGATTTTCTTCACCTCTGCTAGGCATTCCTCCATCTGCGTGTATAAAGCAATCTCCGCAGATGTCCTCAAGGGACTCAAAGGGTCCACTTCGCCCATGGGGGAAAGCTCATACAGCATTTGAACGTCCTCGAGTGTGGGGGCAGCCTCGAACTCAGCAAAATGGAACGTATGAGTCGCAGGCGAGTAACGGGACAGAAGGTCTAGAAGCATGGACTGATCCAGCTTCACGGCAGCACCCTTCATAGCACGGATAGCAAAGTATACGCCGGCTTCATTAAGAGTCACGGCGTGACGGTCCAACACGTGGTCAATCCACTCATCCATATAGTCCAATTTCTGGACGAACGCCTGAGTAGAAATCGCAGTATATGGGAAGTGCCCGTTCTCGATCCCCAACCGAACTACATCCTCGGAACCAACAAACTCGAGCAAGGCTGAGTTAACTGGGCGAGTCAGCGTCAGCAATCGCTCAACTGGAACAGGATCAGGCATCCTCTTCGCCTTTACCCTCGCATGGTAGAAATCTTTGCCGCCTAAAAAGGGGGCTTTTCGCCACAAGGCCTGCGGAAGGTCGGGTATCTCTTCATCTTCCTTGACGGGTCTGGTTACTCTTGTCTTGGCCATTCCTGCGGAAGAGCAAGAAAAAGGGGGGAGAAATACCACACTTCAGTTTGAATTTTGAAATTCAAGATCTGTGCAAAGGAAGACGAACAGTTCCGGTAACGATTTCAGAAATTGGGGAGTTGCAAGATCTCGTATTGTTGAAGGATTAAAACAAAGCGGGTCCAAAGATCAAAGCCTCTTCACAAATTTCATGGGTTTACAGATTCAACGCAGTTCAAGGCAAACACTGGTATCTTAAATCAAAAGTAAACGAGGCCAACCTTGTTTTCTTGAAGCCTGCTTGGATATGCACAATTGAAGAATACGATTTGCAGTTCTGAACTGGTGATTGATTATCTGGATCTGCTCTCGAAGATCTCCGGGTACCATTCACTTTAAGAGAAAGAAGTGATGCTTTGCAATAATGGGGGATACAAGGTATTTATCCAAAACAATGAAGGGTTGCGTCCTTTCGATAGTCGAATCGCAACCGTCACCGTCGAATCGCGCAATCACAGGACAAGCTGACGTCACGCCTAAAACCCTAAAGGTCAGACGGCACGTCTCTAGGGGTTTTAGGTCATAATGACACGCACGGGGGCTGAATTTACCCGTATTTGAATTGGTGCGTGGCGGCGACGCGTATGTTGGTTTCCGCGCATGGAAGTCTATACGGCTATGAGTCTTCACGCGCAGAAAGGGGGCTAATGTAGATACTGCTTTCTGACATGACAGATCTTGGCCACGTGGCAGCCATCCAGCACACCATATTGTGCTCCACACACACTGGATCACCAGCCGAGCTGATCCATGTGGGGGCTGCGAGACAGAGCCCTCCCATACCACTGCACGGGACTTGTAGGGACTTTGTGGTTTGGAGGCTAGAGTAAGCCCTGTCGCGTGCGAGCCAAGCCCGCACGCGACCTTTAGTAACTGTTTTGAGAGATTTATGGCACGAGCTCCATAAACCCGGTCAATCCGGTCAAACCCGGTCAACCTCGTAACGGTTCCGGTATTCGCGCACCACGTGCTGTAACGGTCCCTATATACTCGGACGAACGTGCCGTTATGGTTAAGCTAATTAAGCCGCCATCAATGGGCGCATTAACCACACAACAACGGTCATGTTCTCCAGTATATATAGATCGTCAACCTTTCCATACAAAAGGGAACACACTGCCATACGCGGAAGCTCTGCCAAACCTCTGTCTCTCTCTCAGACATTGCTACTGCCTTGCTCTCTCCCTACACACAACCCCACTCTTCCTGTGCGATCCTTGATCCACTACACACGGTGCACACGGAGGTCTCCCCGCCGGAATCTCTTGTGCACAGCTGTCAAGATTCGAACTTGCACCCCACTGGACAACTGTCAGTGACACTAACCAACTCAGCAACTTAACTAGTTAAGAATTATGCATGTAGATATTAAATATAGCATTTTCTTGGTTCTAAAAATTGACAAACCCAGATGAATAAGATCGTCTGGGACGAACCTAATTGACAAAACCAGACGAATGAGATCATCTCTGACGAGTTGCTTTGTTGGGGATGAGTCTTCATTTCGTTTGGGACAATTTGGTTCGTCCGAGATATTTTTTGTTTTTAATTTGCATGTGAGGAGGGTAGCCTTGTAATTTAACAATTTTTTTCTATAACACTTGGGACCACTTGTCTGCTAAGGGCATCTCCAACCCCATAGGGGAAGGGGGAGGGGGAAGGGGAAAATCGTATAAAAATACGGTTCATGTCCAACCCCATGGGGGGAGGGGGAGGGGGAGGGGGAGGGGGTGCTATGGGGATAAATTTTGCCTTGGGTGAGGGATGGTTAGGGGGGATTTCCCCATTGAGATCCCCTCCCCCTCACCCTACATGGAATGATTAATTAATTGAATATTTGATAATTTTAATTACACATACTAATATTTTGTGATTATATTATGTATTCTATTATTATGATTAATATGTTTTTTTATTATTTTTTAAAATTAATAATGTATTCACGATTGTTGGAAAGTATATTTACGAAAAGCCATCGTTATCTTATTTTTTTACAATTTAATCCTTTCAACTAACGAAAGAACTTGTAATCGTTATTAGCTTGGTTTATTTCAATTTGTGTGTTTTATCGCTCTACTTGTTGCATTTTTGTATTAGTGTTTAATTTTATTTCTTGTAATAACGACTTTTTCGTACTTGTAATCGTTATATTTTCGAATAAAAATTTTGTTTGTTAATTTTATTTTAATTATTATTAGTATTATTATCATTGTTATTATTATTAACATCTTTTTTTGTGTGTATGTCTGTGTGTGTGTGGTAAATAACTTTTTCATTTATTTTTGTTGTATTAATAATTCATTTTGAAATCATTAAATATATATTACAAATTAATTTTTTGAGTGGGGGGTAAGAAATGGGTTGGAGACGATTAGTAGTTTGGCGAAAGGGGAGGAAGAGGGGGAGGGGGAGGGGAAAAATGGTGGGCCCGTGGGGGGAGGGGGAGGGGGAGGTGAGGGGAGGGGAAAAAAGCAATGAGTTGGAGATGCTCTAATAACTTTGTTAGCAATCAATTACATAACCGGATAAATTGGAAAGACCAAGTTCAGCCAAAGATATAAAGCAAATACAGAAATCCATATAGCAAGAAGTTGAGAGGAATTGTAAATTACATAATTGCCTTCATTCTTTTGGATAATAAAATTGAACACCCGTAATGTCAATTAATTAACGATTCCAAGAGCATGTCCAATGAATTGGACAACCACATTTTATACTTTACTACTCTAATGGGTTATGCATTTTTCTTATGTAGTGTATAAAACAATTTAGCGATGATTATTCTCTTGCCATCTAAATTTTTTTCGGACTTTTAAGGTTCTAGTATATGTCTTTTACAAATTGATTATGCCAAACCCATCCTTATATCCGTTTGTTCTATTGTTTTGCAATTCCGATTAAATTTTTTGGCCAATAATCTGCAAATTATTTAAACTCAATTTTTACAGATTCTTTCTCTCACATTCTGCTAGGGCTGTAAACGAACCAAGCCGTTCGTGAACAACTCGCGCTCGATTCGGTAAAAGCTCGTTCGTGTTTGATTCGACTTATTAGTCAAACAAAATCAAACATGAAAATGTGTTCGTTTTCTAAACGAGCGGAACACGATCCGAACAAGGAGCTCGTTCGTTAGTGTTCGCAAACAAATTAGTAGTACATATGTAGTAGCATATATGTATATATAGTTTGAAATAATTAAATTATTTTGTATTCTTTACAAGTAATTTATTAAAATCATGCATAATTAGTGTAGAATCTCTATTTAATAGGAGCTTGACCTCTTAATTAGGGTTTCAAAAGGTAATTCTATAATTTATATTACCATAACTATTTACTATATAAGAATAAAATTAGATGATTTGAATCTATCATTAGCACAAATAAATCATATTTCTATACTAATACACTTTGTGCTAGTTGTTTCCTTTAACCATTTTATCTTAATTAATAACACATGATGTTTTAATTCAAGAATTATATTATCATATCCATCTAAGAGAAATACAAGTTCGTCGAACCGAATTCGAGCCCGTTAACGAGCTAATTAAACGAGTCACGGGCTGAACAATGAACAACTCGAGCCATAAACGAGCCGAACTCAAACAAGGTTTTTTTTGTTCGGCTTGAGTTCTTGTTCGATTCGTTTAGTAGCCAACCTAAACGAACCAAACTCAAACAAGCGATATTCGGTTCGGTTCGGCTCGTTTACAGCCTTACATTCTGCAAACTTTAATTTCACACCAAACATATTTAAAATTTAGCTTAATTATTTAATGCATACCTCTTGTTTGCCAAAACTATCAATATGGGGTCCGATTTTAGTGGGGAAACAAAACATTTTACTACCTCCGTTTCTTCTCTATCACACCGGTTTGACTTTTTGACTCGTATTTGGGTCACTTTGACCGGGTGATTTGGATATCCAAACGATGCGATTTTTCTGATAATTTTTTCACCGTGTTATAGATAAACTTTTACTCTACAACACCATGAAAACATTATCAAAAAATTACATCGTTTTACTACCCAAATCACCGGGTCAAAGTGACCCGGTGAATAGTGACAAAAGTCAAACCGGTGTGATAGAGAAGAAACGGAGGTAGTACTAAATTTTGGTGCAAAGTAAAATTGGCGCTCCTGTTTTTAGGGGGGAAATCAAATATTTTTTTAATACTAAATTTTGGTAAAAAAAAAAACACTATACCAAATCGGCTCGCTTCATTCCATCTCAGAAAGCTCAATCTTTGAGACTCTGGTCTCGACTCAATCGGCCGTCATACAACTCAAGCTCTCTCTTCTTTCTCTTAACTCGAATTAGGGTTCCTAGTCGCCAGATTGTGTGGTTCCTGTTCTAGGGTTTTAGGTCTACAACTAACTAGATGGGTCTCTGACTTACTTAGTGTTCCAAACAATATGGGGTCATGTTCAAAAGTCTCTAAACAAAAGGCGTTGTTTCTGTCCATTGTATCTTCCTGACAGTTTATCAATACGAAATGCAGCACAAGCGTTTGATGAAATGTCTGAACGAAAATAAGAGCATGTATGCATTGTTTACTAAATTGCTGGATATAACTCTCTGACCTTATGCTTTCTATATGTTCCTCTATGTGTTCATGTTCTTTTTGTTTCTGATTTTTCTTCCAAACAATATGGGTCATATTCAAAAGCCTCCAAACAAGGCGTTGTTTTTGTTCATTGTATCTTCCTGAAAGTTTATCAATACGAAATGCAGCATAAGTGTTTGATGGAATGTCTGAATGAGAATTAAGAGAATGGAAGCAATGTTTCTGTGTTTTACTAATATGCTGGATCGCCGAATTTTAAAGTACTAAATTGCTAAATATAACTCTCTGACCTTATGCTTTCATTATGTTCCTCTATTTGTTCATGTTCTTTTGTTCAATCGCTGACGCAATGTATTAGCTATTATAAGTGTTTTTATCTTTAGAGAGTATGTTTTGTCATTTCTGTAATGTAGTAGTTTGGGACTTTGTAGTATTATGCTTATCTTGGGGGACTTATGTGCAATATAGCACATAAGTATATAAGCTTTGTATTGTTCATCTTCTTCAGAAAATGAGAAATATTTTCCCTCTTTTCATTTTGAATTTCTCTTCTCTCTGAATTCCAATATGGTATCAGAGCAATTCTTCGCTGTGTTTCGGTGATCTCTATCTCATCGATTCACTGCTCGTCGCTTCCAGAATCGTATCTATCAGTGTTCAATTTTTGATTTCTGGTCATGTCTATCATCGATGAGTCCTCGTCTGGATCTCCGGAGTTGAGGTCGTTCAACATCAATTCTGCATCGCCGTACTTTCTCAGCCACTCTGAGTCTCCATGTATCGTTCTCGTATCACAGGTCTTGAATGGAGAAAATTATAATACCTGGAGTCGTTCAATTTTGGTCGCACTTAAAGCAAAGAACAAATTAGGGTTTATCACTGGTACTCTTCAGGAGCCAGCAATTACAGATCCGTTGCATGAGTTATGGATTCGCTGTGATAATATGGTGATTTCCTGGCTACTTAATTCAGTTTCAAAGGATATTTCTGCAAGTATAGTGTATCATGACACTGCTCTAGCCATTTGGACAGATCTCAAAGCTAGGTACTCGCAGAAAAATTTGCCTCGCATATTTCAGTTATACACTCTTATTGCTGCTCTTCGTCAAGGAGATCTTAGTGTCACTGCCTACTTTACTAAATTGAAGTCTCTATGGGATGAATTGTCAAATTATAAGACAATTCCTAGCTGTGTATGTGGTGTTTTGAAGAATTGTAGTTGCCAAATTGTTCACACTATAGTGAAAAGTCATGAACAGGACTGCATCTTACAGTTTTTGATGGGGCTTAATGACAATTACACTTCTGTAAGGGATCAAATTCTACTTACTGAGCCCCTACCTGATTTGTTGGCTATCTTCTCCAAAGTAGTTCAACAAGAAAGGCAATCAGAGATCACTCATCATCATGCCTCCACATCTCAGAACATGGCATTGTTGACACATCAGACATCTCCATCTCATGATCATCATGTAGTTGCAGCACAAGTATCTAATAACTCCTATAGGTATAACAACAAAGGAAGACCACAATGCACACATTGTGGCTGGCCAGGACATACAAAAGAGAAGTGCTACAAATTACATGGATATCCACCTGGTTTTAAGTTCAAAAAGAACTTCAATGCTGGTTCTCAAGGTCCTCATGTTGCTCAAGGCTTTCAAGGACAGTATTCTTCACCTAATGTCACTAGAGTGAACAATGTATTTGGTTCTGCACCTCAGTCATCTGAAGCTTCTGTACATTTTCAAGGGGGTCAGGACAGAATATCTCTCACACACAATGAGTGTGCTCAGCTTATGAAATTACTTGGAGATAAAATGCAAATGTCTCCTACTAGCTCAGTTTCTTCTCATGGCTCATCTCAGGCTTTGGAAGGATCCACAGCTGTTTCATCTTCTATGGTAGAATCACCATTCAGTACAAGCTTTTCTGGTATGGCTGCATCTTATGTGTCTAGTGGAGTTGTCAATAATTTTGCTTTTACCTCTCTTTTATCAGATGCATCTTCCTCCACTATTTGTTCTTGGATTCTTGATAGTGGAGCTACTGATCATATGTGCTCCTCTCTTGATCAATTTCAAACTGTTACTCCTGTTTCTAATGTTCATGTTCATCTACCTAATGGAGTTTCTGTGCCTGTCACACACATAGGTACTGTGTCAATAAATCCTTACTTGACATTGTTAAATGTTCTATGTGTTCCATCTTTTAAATTCAACTTGATATCTATTTCCAAGTTGATCTCCTCACTCCACTGTAGTGTGCACTACTCTGAAAATGGCTGTGAGATCTATGATCATACCAGTTCAAATGTGCTGGGAAGAGGTGTTAAACAAGATGGTTTATATCTCCTTGCTTCTACTGCATCTGCTAATGCATGTAATTCCACCATCACTCCAACTCTATGGCATCATAGATTAGGTCACTTATCTGATCAAAGTCTGCACTCTTTATTTCCTCACATAAAAGTCAGTACTTCTCCTTGTGACACTTGTCATCTTGCTAAACAAAAGAAACTATTATTTCCTGTTTCCACCTCTACCTCTCCTTGTCTCTTCCATCTCATTCACTGTGATACTTGGGGTCCTTACAAAGTCATGTCACATGGTGGTTATAGGTATTTTCTTACAATTGTTGATTACTTTAGCAGAGCCACTTGGGTGTACCTCATGAAATCTAAAACTGAAGTCAGCTCTCTTATTCCTGCTTTTTATACTCTGATTCATACTCATTTTGGTCACTCTATCAAAAATATTAGAAGTGACAATGCTCCTGAGTATGAATTGAATGAATTCTTTGCCAAAAATGGCATCATTCACCAACACTCTTGTGTTGAAACTCCTCAACAGAATTCTGTTGTTGAGAGAAAACATCAACACCTATTAAATGTGTCCAGAGCTCTTAGATTTCAATCTAATGTTCCCTTGTCTCTTTGGGGTGAATGTGTCTTAACTGCTGCTTACCTCATAAACAGGACTCCTTCTGTTTCTTTACAAAATAAAACCCCATATGAGCTGCTTTATAAACAAGCACCTTCTTATACTCATTTGAAGGTTTTTGGGTGTCTTTGTTATGTTTCCACCCTCTTACAAGGAAGAAATAAATTTTCTCCTAGAGCTACAAAATGTGTATTTGTTGGTTACCCTTTTGGGGTCAAAGGCTATAAGGTGTATGACCTAGAATCTCATACAATCTCTGTGAGTAGAAATGTCATTTTCTATGAAACTATTTTTCCCTTGTCTACTTCACACATGTTTCATCAACCAGACACTTTCATTTCTCTTCCTAATCCAGTAATTTCTCTTGACACTCCTGTTATTGACACCAATTCCTCTAATGTTTTGTCTGATGATATGCCTTCTAAGTCTCCTGTGATCTCTCCTACTTCTGAGGCAACTCATCCTGTGTCAGTTCCTTCAATTAGACACTCCACTAGGCCTAGACACCTCCCATCTTATTTGCAGGACTATCAATTAACCAAGAAGACTTGTCACACAGTCAGCAGCACATGTCATGATTTGGCTACTTATTTGACATATGACAATATTTCTGCTGAACACAAAGCTTTTATAAGTGCTTCCTCATCTGTGATTGAACCAAAGCCATATAAAGAAGCTGTGTCTTCTCCTCATTGGGAGGCTGCTATGCAGCAAGAGTTGCAGGCTCTCATGCATAATAAAACTTGGCATTTTGAGTATCTGCCCTCAGGTCAGTCTGCTATTGGTTGTAAGTGGATTTATAAGGTGAAACATCATTCTGATGGGAGTATTGAGAGGTATAAAGCCAGGTTAGTGGCTAAGGGTTACACCCAAACTGAAGGTCTAGATTATTTTGACACCTTTTCTCCAGTGGCAAAATTGGCAACTGTAAAATGTGTGCTGGCTGTGGCTGCTGTAAAAAATTGGCATCTATTGCAACTTGATATCAATAATGCCTTCCTTAATGGAGATTTGCATGAAGATGTTTATATGGATGTGCCTCCTGGAGTCACTCCTCCTTCTCCAAATATGGTCTGTAAGTTGGATAAATCTCTATATGGTTTGAAGCAAGCTTCTAGACAGTGGTTTGAGAAGTTCTCTTCTACACTTGCTTCTTTGGGGTTTCTGCAATCTAAAGCTGATTACACACTCTTCACTCTCCACCAAGACTCCTCTTTTGCTGCTCTTCTAGTCTATGTTGATGATATTGTGCTCACTGGAAACAGCATTTCTTTCTTGGAAACTTTGAAGTTGCAGCTTCAACAACATTTCAATCTTAAGGACCTAGGGTCTCTCCATTTCTTTTTGGGGTTTGAGGTCTACAGAACTGCTGATGGTATCTCTCTTAGTCAAAGAAAATTTGCTCTTGACATACTCAAAGATACTGGTTTTTTGGGATCTAAACCTGCTTCCACTCCCATGGATCCAAATTGCAAACTTGGTGCAGATTCAGGTGAAGCTTTGTGTGATCTCACTGCTACTTCCTACAGAAAGCTCATTGGGAGACTGCTTTATTTGTGTAATACCAGACCTGACATTACATATGTTGTTCATAGGCTCAGCCAATATGTGTCAGCTCCCAGAAGTACTCATCTAGATGCAGCTCATAGAGTTCTGAGGTATCTCAAATGCACTCCTGGTCAGGGTGTTTATTTTTCAAAGTTTTCCTCCCTTTCTCTCAAAGCTTTCTCAGATTCAGATTGGGCTAGCTGCCCAGATACTAGAAGGTCCACAACTGGTTATTTGATTTATCTTGGAGATTCTTTAATCTCATGGAGGTCCAAGAAGCAAGAGATTGTCTCCAGAAGTTCTGCAGAAGCAGAATATAGAAGTATGGCATCTACTTCTTGTGAACTCAAATGGCTGGAGTTTATTCTTCAAGATCTTCAGGTTGTTTCTTCTGCTACTCCAGTTCTCTATTGTGATAGCAATTCTGCTATTCACATAGCTACAAACCCAGTTTTTCATGACAGAACCAAGCACATTGAGCTTGACTGTCATTTGATCAGAGACAAGGTGATTGCAGGCCAGTTGAAGCTCCTTCATGTGAGTTCTAAGCATCAGCTGGCTGACATTTTGACCAAACCTCTTTCTCCTGCTACTTTTCAGTTTTTGCTTCCTAAGTTGGGAGTAAACAATGTTTACTCTCCAACTTAAGGGGGCCTATTAGCTATTATAAGTGTTTTTATCTTTAGAGGGTATGTTTTGTCATTTCTGTAATGTAGTAGTTTGGGACTTTGTAGTATTATGCCTATCTTGGGGGACTTATGTGCAATATAGCACATAAGTATATAAGCTTTGTATTGTTCATCTTCTTCAGAAAATGAGAAATATTTTCCCTCTTTTCATTTTGAATTTCTCTTCTCTCTGAATTCCAATACAATGCAATAATATGATTGCCATATTGCAATCCATAGTCGTAGGTGGCGGCTGTGGTGATGGATTGGGCTGAGCTTCATCCGGATCTATTGTCGACGATTGCCAAGAAGCTGAACCTGTACGAAGACTTCACCGCATTCGGCGGAGTTTGCAGGTCATGGCGATCGGTGGCGGCCGTCAAGAACAACTTCTGTCCTGTCCAGGTTCCATGGCTCCTCTTCCCCCCGCTGGAGGACGACGGCGACGTCAACGATTCGCGCGACTTCTACAGCCTTACAAAGGGAGGAATGGTTCACAAAGTCCACCTCCCCGAAGCCAGAGGCAAGAAGAAGATGCTCAGTTCTCTTGGTTGGCTCATAACCATTGACAGAGACGGCGGCAACATGGAGCTCTTGCATCCTTTCTCCCGGGCCCGCATTCCCGTCCCCAGCGTCCGTGAATATGAGCGCTTCCATATACTGGGGAAAGCAGCCTTGTCGGCTAGCCCTTCCGATACCGACGACTATGCTTTGATGATAGTGAGTGGAAGACTCTTGGCATACTGGAAACCCGGAAACACTGCCTGGGTTACCATGGAGAAGGGCTAGTTTGCATTCCACGGCCTGGTCTACCATTGCGGTCAATTTTACACCACCAATCATCGAGGAGAGATCTTTTCAATAGACATCAACGGCCCCAATCCATCCACCACTGCCAATCTAGTCGGAACCATACTAGTGAAGTAATCGCTGGTCAGAACGGCTTCTACTTGGCAGAATCTGGCGGCCATTTACTCGCTGTCGTCAAGAAATTACTCCACGACTATGACCAGCGCTCGGATCCAGTTGCTCCCAATCACCACCACGAGATTGATGACTGCATACTCATAAACAAGCCAATCTACAACTATATGATCACCACTTTTCAGGTGTACAGGTTTCACTCAAGCAATAATAAGTGGCATCTGATGAATGATTTGGGAGGAAGGTCACTCTTTCGAAGCCAGCAGCGTTGTCCGGTCTCTGTCCCTTGTGGTGATGATGTTGGTGCCGCTATTAGAGCTGATTGCATCTACTTTACTGACACCACTACCAGCTTTTGTATCCGCAAGGACGATATAGGCCGCAGAGGAGTAGACATGGCAGTCTACAGCTTGAAAGAACAGAGGGCGGATACTCTCTACCAAGGCGGCACCAAAGGTCGTTGCTTCGTCTGCCCGCCTGTTTGGGTCATCCCTTCCTTCTAAATATACAATATTCATGTATGTGTGTCTGCTTGCCTGCCGTCTCAAAGTCCAGTTTTTGGGGAGCGATGAACATGTTACGTTTTTTATTTGCTTTCTCTGAACCTAAAAGGATAGTAAGGAAAACTGGAACACACTGCATTGAGCTTGAGTCATGTTTAACCCCTCATTTAACAAGGAAATATCATGTGGAATTGCGGAGAATCTCATGTTTTACCTCTCAGGTTCGCTAAGGGAGCAATGTGAACTTCAAAGCTTATTGATTAACTGCTGTAATAGCCAAATTCTAATTTTGGTGCATAATGAATACAGCCCAAGTCGGAGGCGGTCTCCGTCAGGTATGCTTTTAGGATTTTTCTTATTTTACTGATACGATGGTGCCCTCTTGAGCAGTATCTGGTAACTTCAATTTTGAAGTTGGAGTATTAGTCAAGGCTCTGCCTTTTTGCCTAATATATTCGGTTTTTGTGCTTTTGAGTGCTAAATTAGGTTGCTTGAGTTGCTTTTAATGGTGAATCTACATGGCATCATGCGTAGTGCGCTTCTGGTTGTTATGGCCTATTGTGTGTCAACAGTGTGTTCTCAACTCGATAGCTTTATGCGTCCATGAACAGAACAGAATGGAACATTGTTCCCATTTATGTCGTACACCTGGGCACATAAAACTGTTAGGTAAAGAACAGACGATATATCTGCTGCAAATACTGATATAAGAGTGATGGGGAATTTAAGGCCAAGATTTTACTAAGGTTTAGGTGGATGATGTTAATTGACCGGCCGCTTTGGTCCTGCAGTTGGTCTTATCTCCCTTTAACCCTTTTCGGCTCTCTAGAAACAATCTTTTGATTTTGTCATTAGCTTTGTTGAGCCCGATTGCAGGTATGAGACATTGTTTTAAGAATTTAAATGCATTTCATAGTTTGTGATTTCGCAGCCTGGCATTTTTTTTAAACTCTCGAGTATGCAGTTTTTTTGGCTGAAATGCTCACAGTTTATGCTGTTTTAATTTGAATTGACTTGAATTTTCTGGCAACAAATGTAGAGTCTGCATAAGTGTGACCTCCATATTTGGTTCTCTTGTTCCTTATTAGTGCTCATTTTCCTAAAATTGTGAACTCTTCTGAAAGTTATTTGAAATTATAATAAAAATATAGTACAAACATCTTTCTCTTTACTTTTTCCTATTTAAGCAGTTATATCTTTCGACAGTTTTGAGCAATTTGAAATTGTGAACTCTCGTAGCAAATAACTGGACTACTTTGATCTTTATCCCATTATAGAGAAAGTTGAGAATGTACAATGTGACTTGGAGAGACGAGATCATACTGGACTAGCAGTAGGCAATGCATCAGTCATCATATGCAGCGTTAGTGCCGGCGAGAAGGAATTACTTGATAAGTAGGTAAAAGAATTGACTTTAGATATATGTGTGGACATACATTTTCTAGCGAGCAACAGATGGCTATAATTAAATTTTGTTGGATCTTCTGTAAAGATTGTATTAGTTCTGATCTGTTATACTTCACAATCTCTGAATCTTGGGAGATTAGGATCCTCTCCAGCCCAATATCTCGTCCAGCCATCCAGCCGCCTCACGTAGACCGTTCAAATATTTCACTGGTTGAGATGATTAAAATCTGTAACATAACCGGTGCTACTGACCACACATGATCACCCATCGCCGTCCACCGAAATCCTCCAGAAAACCACCAAGTATAGAATTTAACACCGTGCTAGCTAATGTTCTTCTCTCAAACCAAAATATTGGATTGAAATTGAAAAAAAAAAATGTATGAACGCCTTTGGAACTGATTCAATGTATTTCGAGCAAGAAAGTTCAAATCAAATAATTTTATTTTGTCTCAGAGGTATAGACGACTAATTGGGGAAATCAATTAGGTTTTCCCATGATGAAACCAAGTACATTTCGTCTGAGATGACCGTCGTTTATTCCATGATTTGTTCGAATTGATTTCCTCTCCATCGATGTTGATGTTTAGTGCAGAGCAAGTGGGAGATAGAAGTGGAAGAAAGGGTACAAGATCGTGTGAGCCAGGGTTGAATGTTGCTGGGCTTGTGCTTGGGGAGAGACAATGGGCATTGGCAGAGAGATAAGAATGAATCGTGGGTGCAGAGACTGATTGCAGATAGAGAATGGGGGAGAGGGAGATCATGTGTGGTCAGAAACACTAACTATGCTATAGATTATAAACATCTCAACCAGTGAAATATTTGGACGGTCTAGATGAGGGGGCTGGATGACGAGACGAGATATTGGGCTAGAGAGGATCCTAACCCCAATTTGAAACCCATTTGGAGGTGCTGTAACACTCGTCCAGATCCAAAACTAACTCACTCTCTCCCTCTGTCTCTCTATCTCTCTCTCCCTCTTCTTCACTCAGTACACCACACCTACATCCATCGATCGGATCTCAGTGAAGAAGAACAATTGATGGTGTCGGAACAGGGAGAGGGCTGGGGAGGTGGAAGCTCAAAGCCGCCATCAGTTGCTGCAGAGCCGAATAATGCACTCTCGGATCTTTCAATCTCCGCCGTCGGTTCTGGAATCCATCTCCACTGCCGCCGCCGGGAACCATATCACAGCGCCGACAAGTTCCGACTGTGTGACGGTCAGATTCTGGCCGCGAAGACGACGAACTCTTCCTCAGCGGTAAATCTGGCGAAGGCGCTTGCGGCGGAGCGCATTCCACGGACAACGGGCCGGCGATGGATCAAGTGATGTACGGGTCATGGGTCGCCCAACGGGTTTACGGTTCTGGTCCGGTTCTGCCTCTTTTGGGTTTGGGTTTCACGGTCCGGTTCTGCTTGGGTCACAAATTAACCGGGTCTGTCTTGGGTCCGGTCCGGGTCTACCTAGACCCGACCCATTGACAGCCCTACTGTGCGCTATCCACAAAAGCTTTTGACTATTGACAAATCTTCTCACTGTTCATTACTCTCATGGCTCGGTTCTTGGCTCAACTTTTGATCTTTTTCCTATGTATCTCTCTTTCAAACTCTAGCCATATTCTTATGCCTTGAGTTTGAGGGAGATATTAGAGAATGTATGATCAGGCATATGGGTGTGCCACATCAGACATGAGATGTCACATCAGACACAACCACATCAGACATCACAGATTCTCCCGGCCTTCGCAACCATCTTGGCCTTCTTTCCACCCCCGCTTTCACAACCGCCCGCTTTGGCCTTCTACGCCGCAGCTCTTCTTTCTTCTTGCAAACGCATTATTTGGCACGTTGAGTTTGAGAAGGGGTGTTGGAGATATTAATTTAATATCTGAATATTTAGTAATAATTTATTTATGATTATAGTTGATCGATTTGATACCGTTTCCTAGTTTAGGCTTCTTGGTCTCCACGTTATGTTAGGTTCAAGTTTGCCAATATAAAGGCCCCCGTGGTACATATTCTACATACAATTTGATAATATATTCCAGAAATCTAACGAGATCAACACTCTTCAATAGGGTCTTACAATAAGGATCAAATCCATATTATACAAAGAAGACCATGTTTTTAGATGGTCAATTGGTAATGGCAAATCTGTTAACATCTGGGAGGATCCTTGGATACCAAGAGAGGGTAATTTCAAAGCTTAGTCTAAAAATCCCCAAGATGGCAGATTTTCTAAGTTGGCAGACATCATTGATATTTCAGCTAGACAATTGAGAGTTGATATTCTTAAATCTCTATTTGGTCAGGATGAAGCAAGACATATTTTATCAATCTCTCTTGGTTCTGATTTACGTGAGGACAAGAAGATTTGGCATTATTCAAATGATGGAGATATCACAGCAAAAGCAGTGTACAAATGGTTGATTTTAAGAGAAAGATTGAAAGCCATCCCTGGTTCTGGAGATGCCATTTATAAGGTTGGGAGTGGTAGTAACAGTCAAATTTGGAGCAGTATTTGGTCTTTGATTGTGCAGCCCCAGAGTAAAATTTTTTATGTGGAAACTCTTAAGTGGTAATGTTGCAGTTTCTGCTGCACTTAAAAGAAGGGGTTATTTGAAGATCTCTGAAGTTTGTACTGCTTGTGGAGATGATCTGGAGAGTGATCTTCATGCTATAGTTGACTGTACTACAGCCAAACAGGTCTGGATTCTGTCCCCTTTCAGGTGTATCCCTGAAATTTCTAATCCAGTCTCAATCCAAGTTTGGTGGAACAAAATTCTTGATCTTCATGCAGATTTGGATAATAGAAAGATTGCTTGGTGTGGAAGGTGAATTAACTGAATGAATTAATCAAATCAGCATTCTCGACATTACATAGATATACTAAGTACTATGTTTTGCCCTAAGGGCAATAGTGCAAATACTTGAAACTATGGGTGTCCTACACGCACCCGCAAGATGGATGACCGGGAGTGAACTCCAATCTTGGACCGGGATGGCAAGAATAAGGTGCGGGAGAGTGCTTTTTTGAGACAGTGCGCTAATTGATCGGACGACGAGACACTTGAAATGCGAAGTTGGCCTGCCCGAACTTGTTCACGCACGAAATGAAAATCAAGTGCAATGTGCTTCATTTTGGAGTGAAACACCGGATTAGAGCAGACATATGTCGCACCAACATTGTCATAGTAGATAACCAGAGCAGAGGTACTCTGAATGCCAAGCTCAGACATAAGAGAAAACAACCAGCGAACCTCAGCAGTAGTAGTAGCAACAACCCGGTATTCTGCTTCAGTGGAGGAGCGGACAACGGTGCGTTGTTTGCGAGAACACCAGGAGATAGGAGAACCACTAAGATAAATAAGAAAGCCAGAAGTTGAGCAATAATAATCACGATTAGCAGCCCAGTCAGCATCTGAGAAAGCATACAAGGTACAGGGTCCGCGACGAAGTAGAACACCCATATCAAGAGTTCCCTGGATATAGCGTAAGAGACGCTTGACAGCATTCCAGTGAACGGTAGTGTGTCGGTGCATGAAATGAGAGAGCTTGTTGACGGAAAAAGAAATGTATGGACGAGTGAGTAGGAGGTACTGCAGACTTCCCACGGCTATGCGATATTCACGCGCATCGGAAAGCTGGGTTCCCCCAGTGATCGTGAGGGGGGTGGAGGTGTCCAACGGAGTTTGAACTGAGTTGGCTGAGGACATTCCCAAGCGCGATAATAAGTCTTGAATGTACTTTTGTTGAGAAATAAGTAGGCCATCTGGATGTGGAAGAACCTCAACCCCAAGAAAGTAGGAAAGATTACCAAGATCCATGAGTGTGAATCTACTGGATAAAACATCAATGAAGCGTTGCACAACAGAGGAGTCAGACCCTGTAATGATTATGTCATCCACTTAGACAAGCAGATATAATGTAACACAACCCTGACGAAATATTAATAGGGAGGTATCGGCACGAGAGTTGACGAAACCCTGCTGAACAAGGAAAGATCGCAACTCCTCATACCAGGCACGTGGAGCTTGTTTGAGACCATATATCGCCTTTCGGAGCTTGCACACATGATCTGGAAAATTCTGATTAATGAAACCCGGTGGTTGTGCCATAAATACATCCTCATGTAAAGTGCCCTGCAAGAAAGCATTATTAATGTCAAGCTGTTTCAGGGACCATCCCTGACTGATTTAAAGTGTGAGAATGAGACGAATGGTGGATGGTTTAATCACAGGGCTAAATGTGTCATGATAATCAATGCCCGGGCGCTGATGAAAGCCCTTAGCCACTAGTCGGGCTTTGTACCGGTCAACAGAGCCATCATGTTGGTATTTTGTCCGAAAAACCCACTTACACCCAACAAGATTCTGATGGGGAGACGGAGGTACCAAGTCCCAAGTCTGGTTCCTCAGTAGGGCATCAAACTCAGTTGCCATAGCAGTTCGCCACTGAGGATGCCGAAGAGCCTGAGTGACAGTAGTCGGTTCGGTGTCCGAGGAGGAAGAGGTAGCTCGGCAGTCAATGAGTATTTGGTGGGACGAGAGGGAAGCTTCCTATCCTTAGAACGGGTTACCATAGAATGGGTGGGAGGGGGAGGAGCTGGTGGGGATGTGGGAGGGCGAGGTCTGCGAGTGAAGTGTTGCGGAAAGGGTGCAACTAGACCACGAGATGTAGGAGCATGAGGCGTAGGTGTTGGGGGCGATGCCAGAGGCGCATGTGTCATTGGCGGAGCCGAAGCTGGACCTGGGGATGGAGAGGGAATGAAAGTTGTTGTAGGACCAATCCAGTGAGAAAGAAAATCGGACAGAGAGGAAAAGGAGGAAGATGTGGGCTGATACGAGAACGGAAAATAAGATTCGTCAAAATGAACGTGACGAGACACGTAGATGCGATGAGAATCGGGCTCGAGGCATAGGTAGGCACTCTGAGTGAGCGAATAACCTAGGAAGACACAGGGAAGTGAGCGATCATCCAATATATGAGAGGAGTAGGGGCGAAGCCAGGGGTAGCAGCGACAACCAAAAACACGGAGTTTGGTGTAGTTGGGTTTGTGGCCGAAGATGAGCTCAAAGGGAGAGCGCATTTTGAGAGAGCGGGTGGGAAGACGATTAATGAGATAAACAGCGGTGGCAAAAGCATGAGGCCAATAGAGAGCCGGCTTCGAGGCATGATGGAGAAGGGCGAGCCCAGTCTCCACGACATGGCGGTGACGCCGTTCAACATACCCATTATGTTCAGGGGTATGGGGTGGGGTGGTAAGATGAGAGATGCCGTTTAAAGAAAGGTAATCGCGAAGTGTGATATACTCCGTGCCATTATCCGAATAGAGAGTGGTGATGGTTAGGGAGAAGTATTTTTCAACTGTAGTGCGAAAACGAACAAAGATGTCCGAGAGTTGAGACTTGCGCTGCATAGGATATAGCCATATGTACTTGGAGAAAAATAATCAATAAAGACGACGTAGTATTTCGATCCATCATGAGAAAGAACAGGAGACGTCCATACATCAGAAAAAATAAGTTCAAGCAGTCGAGTAGACCGAAGACTAGAGTCATGGAAAGGTAATTTATGACTCTTCGTGCAGTTGTATGCGTTACAGGAAAAGGACTCTGAAGAGCTATTAATTGGAAGAGATGACTGGGAACACTACTGCGCGACAGATGGGCCAGCTGGATGACCGAGACGATGATGCCAGGAACTAAAGGAAGGACGAGACTCAGAGACGAAGGCCGTTGGCGAAGAGATAAACGAAGAAGCTGGCCACTCATAGATGCCATCTTTAAGTGGACCAGTGAGTAGAGGCGCCCCTGTAGTTCGATCTTTCAGGACAAAACCAGAAGATGAGAACTCAGCAATAAGATTATGGGAAGTACAAAGTTGAGAGACAGATATAAGGTTACGCTTAATAGAGGGAACACAAAGGACATTAGAAAGATTAAAAGTTTGAGAGGAGGAAGGGAGGGACACCGAACCAGTATGTGTGATGGGCAGGCCTGTGCCATCACCAATCGTGACATCATCTGACTGAGAGTACGGCTGGTGCAGAGACAAAGTCTCCAGGTCTGCAGTAATATGGTGGGTGGCACCACTATCAAGAAGCCAAGACGGAGGCTGTGGTGATGCCTTAGATGCGGTTACAACATGTGCTCTCGGCTGCCACAGAGCAGTCCTAGATGATGAGGGTTGAGAACCTGAATCAGCATTCTGACCATAGGGAGGAGCCCCAAATTGTAGAAGAATCCAGCCAAACTGTGGGCACTGCCTGATGCGATGTCCATGAACTCCACACCCTTGACAGCGGCCTAGGTACGGGCGTGTGGGCGCCTGCTGAGAGGGAGCCGAGGGCCAAGTGGGGGGTTGTCCTAGTACGGATGCAGAGCCAGGAGGGAAATATTGTGCTGCTTTAGGGTGATGATACATGAAGGTGGTTTGCACTCCTTTTACAGCAAGTGTATACCTCCAATTATATAATGGTGAGAGCAAGATTTGGGGATGAGAAGAGCACCCTCTTGGACCAACACTATCTCTTCACGATCATCATCGTCAGACCAACAACAGAGGTAATACAGGGCACTTGATTTCTGTGGGTCAATTCTTCTAATAAAAACAAAAACACCATAAGAGAATCTTCATACAGTGGATCGCACAAAGGAGAAAAACCACCATTTGTGGGTCTGAATTTTTCTCTCAACGTCTGATGAATTTAATTTGTCTCTCGCTTGGGAATGGAGGTGTGGGTTGCTATAGCAGCAAGCCAGCAACTGGTTCTGATTATGTAGCAAAGCACTGGAGAAATCTTGCAAAAGATAAAGATTGTGCTCCAGAGCTAAGGACCGACGATCTGTGCTACAGTGTAGAGCAGCACCCAATTAGAAGAATCCATAGAAGATAGCGGCGATCTGGAAACCGAGCAGCGGCTGATTGAAGATAGCAGAGATTTGGGCGGCGCTGGCGTTGGGGTTCGACGCGAAGAGTCAACACCAGAAGGGTTCACCAGGCAGGGGATTGTGTTGGTGGCCGACGAAGTAGCAACGACGGTTTTTGGTTCTTCTGACGGGATCGAGAATGCTCTGATACCATGAAGGTGAATTAACTGAATGAATTAATCAAATCAGCATTCTCGACATTATAGAGATATACTAAGTACTATGTTTTTCCCTAAGGGCAATAGTGCAAATACTTGAAACTATGGGTGTCCTACACTTGGCCTTATAGCTCAGATCTGTTGGGAGATATGGAAATCCAGATGTGACTTTATTGAAATTTCACAACCAGTTCAGATCTAAAGAATTAAACGCAGAAAGTAGGACATGATCGAGAGAAGAACGGTAGAGGAAAAGGGGATCTGGAATTCTACATCGTTTCTTATTGCTTATCTGAAGGAGTACATATGCCTTTATATAGGCTAATCACAAACTAACTGATTTATTAACACTAATAAAAGAAAACAAAACAAAACTACGTCGTACCGTACATATGCTATCTCTAATAGACTTCTTGATAGCAAGATTAAATGGAGTCCACAACAAATTCTAGCAAAAGTTGTGTACAAATTCTATGAATTTTATGACAGGAAGATGGCTAAACAAAAGTCCTCAGTCAAATCACCTGCTATGGAGTTGCCAGATCAAAGTAATGTTGATGTGGTCTTTTTTTACGATGCTGCAGTGGATGGTTATAAAAGAGGTGGAGGTCTGAAAATTGTTGTATTTTGCAATGGCACCATAATTTCTGAACTGAACTTTCCAATTCCCTATATTTGCAACCCTCTAGTGTTAGAAGGATTGGCCATTAGAATGGCACTAAGTGAGCATCCTTAACGATAGATGGATCCCGGGACTAAGTGAGCCTCTTTCAAGGATGTTCGGCTCTAACCTTATCAGCCCTGAAGTCAGAGTGAAAGACTGGATCGATGCTAGGGATAACAAACAGTGCTGGAAATTGCATATCATCAGATTGTTTGTCCCGGATTTCATTGCTTTCAGAATTATGGCTATCCAACTCCCTGATTTACCGGAGAACGACTTTGATATGGCCATTTACAAGATCAGGTACTTACACCACTAAGTCGGGCTACAACTTCCATAGCGAGGCTAGCAACCCAATCCTCCTTTCTGGTGGGTATTTCCTTTCAGATCAATGGCCTCAATTACAAAATGGGAACTGGGGGAAGATTTGGGGTTTAAAGATCCCTGAAAAATGGAATTCCTTTCTCTGGAAATGTGCACACCAAAAACTTCCTACCAGGTCTCTCCTAAGTCGCAGGCTCGGCTTGTTCTCATATAACTGCCCCATCTGCAACAATCAAGAGGAAACCATGGATCACCTTTTCTTCGGTTGTCCTAGCGTCTCCCCCCTTTAGGGGAACACAACCAACCCCCACGCTCTTGGAACCTCCTTTGAGGATAAACTTTGGAAGCTCATTCCTTCAAATAACATACATGCTATCTATACGCTCTGGAGCATTTGGAGGGAAAGATGCGAAGTTGTTTTCAAAAGCAAATCTTTCTCCACCGATGCTATTTGTGCTATCATGGAAAATGAGAGATTATTCCTTGCGGGCTCTAACTGTTCCACGCATACACATGCAGCCCCCACCCCTCAAGAACCCAACTCTATTTTCATCACAAATAATAACGTTGGTATCCCTCATCCCCATCCAAAGGATATCTTTGTGGACAGAGCCTGGAAAGTTAATTCTTTCTTTGCTAGTTTTGGAGTGCATACCCTTGGAGCGGATGGATCAAATTGGATCATTGGAAGAAAATGTGTGGCTTCCAGCCCCCAACAAGCGGAACTCATCGCTATTGAGCATGCTATTAATTTTGCGGTTCATCATGGTATTATGAGTATTAATATTAACACTGACTGTGCTTCTATCTTACCCATTCTTCAGGGAACTTCCAGCCCCCCTTTTTAGGATGAGCCGATCATTGGAAGGATTTGGAATGCTTTAAAGTCTTTAAGATTTTGCAGCGTCTCAAAAGTTCATCGTCAAGTGGTTGCTTTAGCTCACAAGGCAGCCAAGAGTGCTCTTCTTGATAATCATCCTATGTAATGTGTTGTTGTTGTCTTTATCTTCTAGTGGTAGTGTTGTTTCTTTATGTCTTTTCCTTTGTAGTTGTTAGGGTTTCATGTTGTCAGTTTCCCTGTATCTGTTGTGTAGTTGTCTTTGGTAGCTTGTTGGTGTTGTGGTGTATTGTTGTCCTCTTTTGTAAGAGCTAGTGTCTCTTTGGACTGTGTCCCTTGTACTTAGATGTTTTATGTTCTATGCTATGTTGACCTTCTCATAAAAAAAATGGCACTATTGATAGCAGCAGAGAAGAACTTCAAGAAGATCATGATTTGCTCAAATTCCAAACTGGCTATTGATTTTCTAAATGCCAATGATGGCAGATGTTGTATTGATGCTCTTAATGTCCTTTCTGATTGTAAACTTTTGGCATCATCCTTTGAGGTATGTTTTTTCTTTTTTGTTAGAAGGGAGCTGAATTGGTCTGCTCATTTCTGTGCTAAAAGAGCAGTCAATTCGTTGGTTGTATGATCTTCTTGATCTCTCTTTTGGCTGTGATAGCCTTTTAATGGAATTGCTTAAGTTTGTTCTTTAAAAAAAATCGAGGCTTACAATCACTAAAAGGACATGAGGTTCGCCGGTAAACTACACCGGAAAATAAACACCTTCATGGGTAAGAAAAAAGACCATAGATTCTCTCTAAGCACAGGTTCTCAATAATGATATGTTCACGCCTCTTCATTAGGCGTGACAATCCCAAGACAGTCAATTTCATATTTTTTTTCAGCATGCAACGAAAGATTTCATTAGATAAAATACGATTACAAAGAGAAGAGGGGCATACCCCTCAGATTACAAAGAAAAACCTGCATTAACAAGCCTAAGCCTCATAAACATACTGGAATCCAAGTAGGTCATGCTCAAGGGCACCCACATAACAAACCCAAATCAAACAAATCTGGCCCAACGGACATCAAGAGCCTCCTATGCCAAACCTAACTAACAGACCAACTCAAACAGCCCAAGGGACCCAGGCCCAATAAGTGATGACAAGTAAAGCCCAAAAAACAAACCAAGCCCAACTAGACAGAACAAACCCTAGATCTAGAACGGCGGCAAACAGCTAGCGGTGGGCGGCGGGCAGCGGAGCACGGACAACGGCGGGTCGGCGGCGGAGGCGGCGGACGAGCATCCCCTCACATCATCTCTATCCCAGGGGGGAGGGGGGAGGAGGTCCCGTGCTGCTCCGGTCAAATGGAGGCCGTGGTCTCCCCAAACCGGTGCAAATGACCGGGGGGAGGGGGAGGGGGGAAGAGCAGCGACAACCTTTGAGGGCGCAGCAGCGGGAACCACCGGGGGAACCTGGGGAGGGAAGAGGAGGGGGGGGAAAGGTGGAAGCAGGGGCGACGGCGCCGGAGGCGGAGCGGCTGGAGCAGCGGCAGCAGGCGGCTTGGCGAGCAGATCTGGCACGGAGGGGCTGGCCACGGCAGAGGGGCGGCGCATCAGTCGGATCTGGGGACTGAGTGACTGTTGGCGGCGGCTGGCTAGGCACTGGGGCGGCGGGGTAGTTGGAATGCCGTTGGAGAACACTCTGACCACAGGGGAGAGGGAAAAGCAAGTCGAAGAGGAGAGACTCGACTTCGGCTACCGGAAACCCGGCAAATGCACCAGAGGAGATGAAACACGCCGGTCGGAAACTTCCATTGAATCCGGCGACTGGGAGAGGATTTCGAGATGAAGAGGCGCAGGCCGGCAGGGGTCAAAGAACAGGCGAGAGTGGGGGTGGAGGTTTCCCGGCGGCGACTCCTCCATTACAGAGTCGCCGCCGGTGGGGGAGGGGGGCTTCGTGCGGCGGCTAGGGTTGAGACGCAGAGAGCGTTTTAGAGAGAGAATGTGCACTAAAGAATTTGGTTCAATTTCATATTTCATTTGACTGACAATGCAAGCAAAACCAAATTGAACAAAATGGCAAAAGAAGAGAACATAATAGGATTATTTGTTGCAGTATACAAGTCATATATAACACGAGCAAAATAACGTTTATACATGTAACACACGATTTTTAACCACTTTTACTTTTATGATATGATTAATAACCGTGAAAAAAGTCTCATAATCTCCAAAACCACGTTTTTAGCAAAAAATGGAATCCGAAGCAATAGCAATGATCTATCCGCAATCCATACAAATATCAGGGTGCATAAAGTTAAAGGAGCGACAAAAAGTTGTTACCTGCACTGTGATCTTATACAGAGAAGGCGACGCTTTTATCAAGGCCTTGTACCAGATGAGGCAATATCCTCTAGGTCGAATAAATATTAGCTTCAGATGCTTGAGTTTGGTAAATTCAGGAAACACAGCCCATTTCATTATTTTCTGCCTCAAGAAGCAGACTATCACGGCTCACGACAAGATATGGAAAAGAAAAAGACGAAAACATATAGAACGAAAAAGTTAGCTAAAAAAACCCAAAACTAGTTTGCTTACTAACCTCATTTGCACACGCTTCATACGTCAGAGTTTCAAGTTGAGAAACAAATGAGCTTAGCTCCTCGCGAAGAGTGTAATGTATTTCTTCTGCGAAATGGTCCTGAATTGATAACTCAGAGAGCTTGGGAACATATTGTTAAAAGACTGCTGTTGTCATTTCCAAAACTTCCAGAGGTCATTCCAGAATTAACAAGAGTCAAGCCTACAATTGATATTTTGCAGAGACTTCAATACAACTCAGTCATCACTGCATGTTGCCTTGTGGCATTACTTAACTCTAGAAGGACTGTATTGCAATATAGAAGAACTCAAACGGGTAGATTCTCACCCGTTACAATTCACAGTATTTATTCTTCCTCTGAATCAATGAACCCTAGCTTTGACGACTCATTTCCCTTTCTGTCATTCTCTGCATCTTTGATTTACATTCTCTGTATTCATCAAACCCTAGAAATTATGGGTTTGCTTTCATGGTATCAGAGCCATGAGTCTTACAACTTCTTCCGGCTCTGTTCCTTCCAATCCCCTATATATTTTGGCCAATATCAACAATTTGGTCCCTTTCAAACTTGATCACACCAACTTCGTTCTCTGGAAACATCAAGTTTTCTCTGTTCTTCGTGCTCAAAGCCTCTATGGCTTCATCGACGGTTCCACCCCACCGCCTCCTCAATACCTCCCCGATGCCACCGGCACTCTGCAATCAACTGTTAACCCTGAGTTCACCGCCTGGACTGTTCAAGATCAGGCGATTCTCACGCTCATCAACGCAACTCTCACTCAAGAAGCCCTAACTCTTGTTATTGGTAAGACCTCTTCCAGATCTGCTTGGCTCTCTCTGGAACAAAGGTATGCGTCTCTCACAAGGTCAAATATTCTAGATCTTAAATCTGATCTACAAAATATCAAGAAAAAGAATGATTCAATCGATCTCTACATGCAAAGGATTAAAACGATTCGTGATAAACTGGCTATTTCTCTTGTTCATGTTGATGATGAGGATTTACTTCTTTATGCCTTAAATGGCTTACCTGTTGAATACAATCCCTTCCGGTCCTCTTTACGGATTCACTCTTCCCCTATTTCATTTGAGGAATTACATGTTTTGTTGCGTGCTGAAGAGCGGATGCATGAATCTCAAAGTTTAGTGTCTTCTGAGTCCTCTTCTATGTCTGCTTTCAATATGTCCACTGGGTCGTCTTCCTTTTCTGGTCAACGAGGCTACTCTCGTGGTGGTCGGTCTGGGGGTCGTTACCCAACTAATCGTGGTCAGTTTGGTGGTCGCAATGACCACAGAGGAGGTAGGGGTGATTCACACCGTGGTTCTGGTGGTCGTAACACTTATTATAATGGCTATAACTCATCTAATAGGGGAGGTTATCAAATGGGAAGAGGTAATAATGGGTATAATCAAGGCAGAGGTCAAAATGGAAATACACCTATTAACTGCCAGATCTGTGGTTATGACTACCACTCAGCCATAGATTGCTGGCATAGGATGGATCAATCCTATCAAGGGAAGATGCCTCCATCCAAATTAACTGCCATGAATGCTTCCACTCACTCTGGTTCTTCTTCACCAAACTACTGGCTATCTGATTCTGGAGCAACAAATCATATGACATCTGAATTGAGTAACCTTTCTGTGAATGATCCTTATACTGGTGCTGATCAAGTGTCTGTTGGGAATGGTACTCATCTACCTATAGCTAACACTGGTACTGCTCACATACATACTCCTGGTCACACTTTTACTCTAAAAAATACTCTTCATGTTTCTAAACTTGCCACAAATTTACTTTCTGTTTATCAGTTATGCAAGCAACACAATTGTCTTTTTGTATTTGATGCTGATTCATTTCATATTCAGGACAAAACTACTGGGAATCTTCTTTACCAAGGTCAGAGTGAACATGGATTATATCCAGTTCACTCATCACCCTTTTCTGCTTCAACCTCTGCAACACATCAGTGTTTCCTTGGTGCCAAAATAAAAAGCCCCTTGTGGCATGCCAGACTTGGTCACCCAACTGATGAAATTTTGTCTTCTGCTCTTTCTAATAGTAGTCATACTTTATCTAAAGAAACTGTTTCTACTGTTTGTGAACATTGTCTCAAAGGAAAAATGTCAAGATTGTCATATTCTAAGTCTGTTACTTCAAGTAATTCTCCTCTTCAACTTTTACATAGTGATGTTTGGGGTCCCTCTTCTGTGAAATCATATCATGGTTATAGATTTTACTTGCTGTTTGTGGATGATTTCTCTAGATACTCTTGGATCTTTCCTTTGCATCATAAATCTGAAGTTGTGTCTGTTTTTCCCAAATTTAAGTTACTTGTTGAAAATGTGTTAGGACATACTATTAAAATTCTTAGAACAGATGGTGGTGGAGAATACATATCTATTTTGTTTACACAATACTTGTCCTCTAATGGTATAGAACACGAAAAATCATGTCCACACACACCACAACAAAATGGTATTGCAGAAAGAAAACACAGACATATAGTTGATACGGCAGTTACTTTGATGCAACATGCTTCCTTGCCTAAATGTTTTTGGTTTCACTGTTTTGAAGCTGCTGTTTATCTAGTTAATCGAATGCCCAGTAAGACAACTAATTATAAATCACCTTATGAACTTCTATTTAAAAAGAAACCTGATTACAAACACTTAAAAATTCTTGGTTGTGCATGCTACCCCAATTTGAGATCTTACATGAATTCCAAACTGGAACCAAAAACTCATCAATGTGTGTTCTTAGGCTATGCTTCTAATTACAAGGGTTATTTATGCTATAGCATTCACTTACATAAATTTTTCATTAGCAGAGATGTCATTTTTGATGAGAATTTATTCCCCTATGCTAAGAATGTTGTTTCTGAAACAGTGCCTACTGCTACCTCAACTGCAACTAATCCCTCTTCTGTTGTTTTTGTCCCTTCTCCAGTTCCATATACTTCAAGTTTGCATCATGATCCAGGAGCTATCCATGAAGCATCTGGTTCAAATCCAGAGATGCAGCCACCTAGTCCAAGGGAGGCACCAATGATGGCTCCACCTGACTCACACTCAACTGAACCTGAGGAGCAGCCTGCTAGCCCTGGCTTGGCACCTGGTTCACCATCAATGCATCAAAATGCTCCTGGACATCATATGCAGACTAGGAGCAAGTCAGGGATCTTCAAAAAGAAAGTAATAGGCTTCAGTGCTACTGCTGGTAACCCTAATCTTTCTCTTTTATCTGACCCTACTTGTTTCTCTGAGGCAAAGAAATACTCTCAGTGGCAGAAAGCTATGACTGAAGAGTTTCTAAGTCTCAAACATCAAAATACATGGACTCTTGTTCCTAAACCTAAACATGCAAACATAGTGGGAAATAAATGGGTTTTCAGAACTAAATACAACCCTGATGGCTCAATTTCTAGATACAAAGCCAGACTAGTGGCAAAAGGTTTTCATCAAACCCCTGGTTTAGACTTTGATGAGACATTCAGTCCTGTGGTTAAACATTCAACAGTTAGAACAATTTTGGCTTTAGCTGCATCTTTGAATTGGCCACTGCAACACTTAGATGTCAAAAATGCTTTTTTACATGGACATCTCAAAGAAAATGTTTTTATGAAACAACCACAGGGCTTTGTAGACACAAAATTTCCCACACATGTTTGTAGGTTGAAAAGGCCATATATGGCTTGAAACAAGCTCCTAGAGCTTGGTTTGAAAGATTTACAAGTTATATTTTGTCTCTTGGCTTTGTAAGTTCTGCTGCAGATTGCTCTCTTTTTATTAGACACAATGGTCCAAAAATGACTCTTCTGTTACTCTATGTGGATGATATCATCCTAACTGGCAGTGATACTTCATATATCCACACTCTGGTAAGAAAACTTCATACTGAGTTTGCCATGACAAATCTAGGCCCACTGACTTATTTTCTGGGGCTCCAAGTTGTAAGATCTACTTCTGGTATTTTTCTGCATCAATCAAAATATATTCATGATCTTCTTCTTAGATTCAATATGCAAAACTGTAAACCTGCTTCTACTCCTATTACTCCTGGTCCAAAATTGCATGCTTATGATGGTGAATTCCTTCATGAGGCTACACCTTTTAGACAGTTATTAGGTGCATTACAATATGTTACTTTTTCCAGACCTGACATTGCATTCTCTGTTAATCATCTCTACCAATTCATGCACAATCCTACCTCTTTGCATATGACTGCTGCTAAACGCATTCTTAGATATCTTCAAGGAACTAAAACACAAGGTCTTTTATATACTAAAACTCCAATTACTTTGCATGCTTATTCTGATGCTGACTGGGCTGGCAACCCAACAGATAGAAGAAGCACCACTGGCTTCTTCATCTTTCTGGGTTCCAACTCAGTTCACTGGTCATCCAAGAAACAATCCACAGTGGCCAGGTCCTCAACTGAGGCAGAATATAGGGCTCTGGCCACCACCTCTGCTGAATTATCATGGTTCAAAATGCTTTTTCAAGATCTTCACTTTTATATACCTCAAGCTCCAATTTTATACTGTGATAACAGTTCAGCTATTTCTCTTGCTCATAATCCTGTTTTTCATTCCAAAACAAAGCATATAGAGCTTGATTTTCATTATGTTAGAGAACAAACTATTTTGAAGAAACTAAATGTGCAATTTGTGTCAAGTGCAGATCAGCTTGCTGATATTTTAACTAAGGGACTCCATCCAGCTACATTCAACACATTGAAGTGCAATCTCAAGCTGCTTCCACCACCTTGAGCTTGAGGGAGGGTGTTAAAAGACTGCTGTTGTCATTTCCAAAACTTCCAGAGGTCATTCCAGAATTAACAAGAGTCAAGCCTACAATTGATATTTTGCAGAGACTTCAATACAACTCAGTCATCACTGCATGTTGCCTTGTGGCATTACTTAACTCTAGAAGGACTGTATTGCAATATAGAAGAACTCAAACGGGTAGATTCTCACCCGTTACAATTCACTGTATTTATTCTTCCTCTGAATCAATGAACCCTAGCTTTGACGGCTCATTTCCCTTTCTGTCATTCTCTGCATCTTTGATTTACATTCTCTGTATTCATCAAACCCTAGAAATTCTGGGTTTGCTTTCACATATATGAGTTCCATACTTATGATCTGTCCAAATTATTTCAACGATACCAGATTCGGTGCAGAGAGGTTAAGGATTACCAAATCTAGGCAACAATATAGCTCCAACCACTTCAACTTCAGTTGCTGTGGTCCATCAACATTCAAACTCACAAGAGTTTTGGAGCCGCTCACAGACACAAATTCAAGATTGGAGCAGTTTCTTAGAAGTAGCTCCAACACGTCACCGGATATGTTCACCCCAAAAAGCTGAAGAGACATTAACGAGCCGGAGCTCGAGGTTTCAATGGAGTGAGGAAAAGTGTAAAATTGAATCTCACTATAATAGTACTGATCGCTCAGGTCCAGTTTGAGGTTTCGAACGCCCTTTCTCAAAGCAAAACCAATCCAACTGTCGATGTCTCTGCTACACGTCTCGTCCAAACTAAAAACCACTGCAAATTGGTCTATATTCCGGGCCTCGTGATGCCTTATAACCTCGTTAACAAATCTTACGTAAATCGGTCTTTCCAGCTCCTCGGACTTCGTAAAGTCATGTAATGTCTCTGAAGCATCAAAATTAAGGTTGCGCATGGCTTTCCACACGTGTCTCCACTTCTTTGAGAAAACACTCGTCTGTACCATTTCTTTCATCTTTACTTGAGACATTATGTCGACGAGGATTTCGTCTGGAAGCTCACTGGTCGGGTCGTTAGGTGACATAACTTGCAGGTCCTGCAGAATATCACTCGATGCGTCAGACAAAATTGCAAAGGAAAATTCTGCAAATAGAAGAAGAAAAATATATAGAAAATAAGTGTACTACAATCTTTCTCTTACTGGCTTCTCACTTCTTGTCTCAAGGATTCCAACTAAAACATGGAAATATGAAAATTAACTTGTAGGATCATAAACCTAGCAACCCTATTTCATTTTGGTGGTTTCAATGGGTTTTTGATGATCAAGAAAGGGGGAATTATTTCAAACATGGAAATTTCCCCTCACCCTCTCCCTTCTTCCTCCAGGTACATTCCCATTTTTTGCACAGTCGACCTTCTGCAGTGGGTTGGGCATGGATGGGACACGCCTAGGACACGGCCTGGACATGGAAGGCTTTTTTGTAACTTTAAACAGAAGGTGGTGTCTTCTGTAAACTTCTAAACTTTAAAAAAGATAAAAGACTAAATCTGCAATTTAAGAGTGGATCTGGTAGTAATTTTCAACCACATCACTTTTGAAAAAATTAGCGAGGATTTTCCAGTCGAATGGACAACCTTCTCTACACTTGTCCTGCTCGGAACTCGTGTCCCTCCCTCGCTCTCTTCGTATCCTGGATTTTTAGAGATGGCGTATCCCATAACCTATCCGACACTTGTATCCATATCCTTGCTTCTTAGCTCAATTGATGCTACTGAAAAGGATTGACCCGAGTACTTATTACCTAGATTTTAATGCTTTTTGATCTTTTATGTCTGCATCATTTTGGCATTTGGATGTGACTCCCAGTGCATTTTGGCATAATGTTTTCCATCTATGAGCTTTATGGTGAGTACTTAAGTTCTTATTTTTCGTTTCTTAACACGCACTGATTCTCAATTTCTACACTTTAAACTATTTGTACTTTTACTTCTGTTGTTATTTAATTTCCATCTTAGTTTGGCTAATTATTTTACTAGGTTCTCAGATTCTTTAGCTCGTTTATGGGTTATTTGTTTGACCAAGCTGAGAAAATTGGAGAAAAAAAATGTGATTGTTGATGCCATAAGCTGCGACGTGGCTTCTTCATTGCAGGGTCAAGACTTGAGAGTTACGCAAGCGTCGTCGTCACTTTGCTGATTAGAACACATACGCCAGACACTGTATTCTATGATTGTTCTATTATGTACAGTTCATATTTTTGTTTGATTGAATCAAAACGAGGTTGAGTAGAAGGTGGTAATATGCATAGTAGCACGAAAGAGGTGTGTATTTTCTTTCTCACTAGACTGTTTGATGAAATGCATATCAGAAAAGGTTAGGATGTATGCCAAAAATCTTACAGAAGCCACTTTATATATGCTTTTCCATGATATTTAAGCTATAACTATAAAGAAGTTCGAACCACTAGAAACTCATTTCAGCGATTATATGATAGATGGACAAGGCCACATTGGTCACTTCTAGCAGGATCCGTTGATGATTGAAACGTTCTGAGAGGCCCTTATCAGATAAGGTTCCCTTCCAATGGCGCGGGTGATCTCCTATCTAGTTCTTTTTCATCTGGCGTAAATGGCCTTTTTGTGTCTCTGGTCCTAGCATTTCCCATCAGCTGCTAGTGCAGGAGCCCTTTATTCGATGAACTACGCCTTCATTTTGTTTGTATCTTTATATACGGGTGGAAGAAGAGTCTGTTTTAGCACTATGAGCAGGAGTTTGAGAGCTTGAAGCTCCCTTTTTCGGTAGTTCACATGAATGCATCATTTATATGATACTCTTGATATCTAAGCTTGTTTTTTCTCTTAGTTGATTCATTCGGTAACCAGGCAACAGGTGTTTAAGACTACCATTGGAGTTTGATTACCAGTCTTCCTATTAAAATGATCTTTCGACAGGACATGAGAACCATATCTATTGCTTCCTCCTTATCATTTGGACAGGCTTGTTATCCCTATAGGCCGAAAGCGATCCACCCTCAATTATGGAATAGGACCAGGTCGAAACTTATAGTTGTCTATCTGCCGATGGAAAGAGAGATGTCCGCTCATCTCATACTAATAGGTAGAGCCTAAGTAAGAGGCGAAGGGAAGCACTAATGGAGTAAGTAATCGATGATGCAAGAACGACAGGGGGCTTGTCCCAATCACTACCCATGTCGATACAGATATGGCCACTTTTTGATCGCAGGATCGCCGTACTTTTTTGACAACAATTTAGCACCATCTATTAGTATTAAACTTCAAAATGTATACATAAAAACATACCAAAATATAACAATAACAATGTTGATGTATCCCTACGGTGTCTGTATCGCCATTCTTTTAAGGTTTCCCATGTCCGTTCTTGTATTCTACAACCTCTGTTTCTTCTCTTTCAACTCAGTTAACTTTTTTACCCGTAACTGTGTCACTTTGACTTGGTAATTTGGATAGCAAAAATATGTAATTTTTTGACATTTTTTCATCGTATTATAGATTAAATTTTTTTTTTGTCCAAAGAAGATCAATGCAAAGATTACAAATTGTATATCTTTTTGCTAATCAAATCACCGGGTCAAAATGACCCAGTAAATAGTGTCAAAAGTGAAGTAAACTGAAAGAGAATAAACAGAGTTACAGAGGTGATATTAGACGCCTTAACATTTGATCAAGTGAACAACATAACAAAAATACAAAACTATTTGAAGGTACATATAAGTAGACACAATTTATTATTAACTCCCAATATTATTTTAAGGGTTCACAATCTTTTTTAGTAGGTAAGGAAAATCTATCAGTATGAAGAAGATGAAAAAGAAAAATGAAAGGAAGAAAATTTGACCTGGTCTCCTTTTATCCTCCCCAACACTTCCATCTCAATCTCCATCTTGATTCATGCAAATATTCGTCCTCCTCCTCTGTTCCCCCAATGTACTAATAACATAATCAACAAACACTCTGTGAACGACGATGAGCAACAACTTTAAAGATTGATTTTCTGAGAAACAATTAGAATTCAACCACGTTGAGATTAAAAATCTTCAACGAAATGGTAAAAGAACAAACTTTATTAGATATATAGATGGAGAGAGGGAGAGATAGAGATCCGTAATACCTTCCGTGATCTCTTCACTATTCTGGGTAAATTGCAACTGAAAAGGGTTACGAAAGCTGCTTTTTACTCGTTCAGAAACGAGGTTACTCCCTCTATTTTCTTTCACGGTTATTGGTTTGACTATTTCTTCACTTTGACCCATTGATTTCTGCAGCAAAACCATGCATTTTTTTAATATTTTTTTGTGGCCTCGTAGAATAAGACTTATTCTAGATAATAAAAAGATTATCAAATCCTTTCGTTATTTTCTAGTCAATTCTCCACATCAAAATTACACGGTGAATAGTGATAAAAATCAAACCAAAAGGAACTAAAACAAAGAAAGCACATCTCTAAAATAAGAAAATAAGTTATGGACCATGACAATGATTGACTGGACAAGGACCACGGGCAGTAGTGGTGCATGTTAGTAATAATTGCAGGAGCTAACGTGTCGCTCCCTGGTCGATAAATGCGTGACCAGGTCCTATTTAAATCCGGTAAGGCTCTATCCGGATCCAGCACCGGATCCGGCAAAATGATTGGATAATTAAAACCGGTTTGAAAAATCAGGTTTCGGCTTTTATACCCGAATCATGGTAATTTCAAAAAATCCTAAAATATATCCCACCTAGCTAAACGGGGAAAATTAATTGGTAAAATTTAATAAATTAATCTACTTATTTAACTTTTCCAAATAGGGTAAGAGAGCCTCAATGTTTTCCCACTATCTTCGTTTCTTTTGTGTAGTTCTGGTTTGACTTTTTAACCCGTAATTGGATCACTTTGATTCGGTGATTAGATAGCAAAACGATGTGATTTTTATTCAATTTTTTCATGGTGTTGTAGAGTAAAGATTATTGAATTTTTGAATCGTTTTATTAATAAAATCACCGGATCAAAATGACTCGGCGAATGGTGACAAAAAGTAAAGTAAGTTGATCCATAAAAAACATATGTAGTACCTATTGAGCAAGTGATCTTAGAGCAATGCTTTGCGGGATTTCAGCTTATTCCCTTCATTAGTAGTACCTCATTTGGAACCTTTTTTTTTTCTTACTTATGTCTGACTTTCTGTTTGTCTCCTATTTGTAATAACTTGTGTGTCATCACAAGTTATTAGTCTTTGAGAAGCTATGGTGGTAGCTTAAGTGGTAGAGCGTTAGAAGTCCCTACATGAGGTCTCGGGTTCAAATCCGAACCCGGTTGACGACAAAAACAATTTCTCAAAACAAAAGTTATTAGTCTTTGATTTATATCATTTATTCTTTGGGAAAATAAAATAGTATATTGAAAAGGGGATACATGGAAATAGTTGCTACATGAGAGGCTAAAACATAATACATTAAATTTGGGAGTTGTCATGAAACCATGAGGGCTTCGGATTAAACAGAGTACTACTAGTCTACTATAAGTACGCTCTTGAATCAAGCTCAATCAAAAGAAATAGAAGATGAAGAAGAAGAAGAAGAAGAGAAGAGCAAGCTCTTAGCTGAAGAATATGTTAATCCATTTCTTGCACAAAAGGAAACCACACCGAGGCTTATAAGTCCTCTCTAACAGCCAGAGACAACATCTAATTAGAGTAGGACACCTGCCTAATTACAACTAATGTTAGAAGCTAAATACTAGAGGCAAAAGTGCAAATACAGAAAAGCTTACGAATAGGAAAATGCAGATATGTGACTCTTATTTTAACACCCCCCCCCCCCTCAAGTTGGACAAGGCTTAACTAGAACTGCCAACTTGCTAATCAATCCTTGGAACACAAGAGCTGAGAGAGCCTTTGTGAGAAAGTCTGCAAGCTGGTGGGGACTTGGAACATGACTCAGTTAAATAATCTTGGCTTGAACAAGATCCCTGACAGAGTGACAATCCATCTCTATATGTTTAGAACGCTAATGAAAATAGGATTGCTAGCTATATGAATAGCTGAGCTGCTATCACTAAACAGACTTGGAGGATCAGAAAGATGAATGTGCAGTTCTTGAAATAAAGACAGTAACCATTGAATCTCACAAGCAGCTGAACAAATCCCCCTATACTCAGCCTCAGAAGAACTATGAGACACCACATTCAGTTTCTTTGATTTCCAGGAGATGGGAGACTTACCCAGAAAAACAAGGTATCCAGTTGTTGATCTTCTGGTGTCAAGGCACCCTCCCCAATCAGAGTCAGAATAAGCTGTGACATGGAGATCTTTGGTACTTGAGAAGCAGAGACTTAGATCAATTGTCCGTCTCAAATATCCAAGCACATAGTTGAGAGCAACTTGATGCTTAGTGGTAGGTGCAGCTATATATTGTGAAAGCTTGTGCAATGAATATGTTAGATCAGGTCTTGAGTTGCACAAATAGAGAAGTTTACCAATTAGCCTTCTGTATTGTGTGACACTTTCTTCAATCAATGCATCACCTGAAACTGAACTGAGATGACAGCTAGGCAACATTGGTGAAGAAGCAGGCTTACAATCCAGAAAACCAAAATCTTGCAAAATATTATGAGCAAAACTTTGCTGACTCATGAACAACCCAGAGATAGTTCTGCAAAACTCAAAACCCAAAAAATAATGAAGGTCTCCAAGATCCTTGAGCTTAAATCTTTCATCCAACAAAGCTTTGAAAGTGTTTATATTAGCTTTATGATTTCCAACTAAAAGTATGTCATCAATATATAATAATAGTAGAAGAAAAATACTACTATTATTTCTTAAAAATAAGGTATAATCACTCCTACATTGTGAGAAACCAAGTTGTAAGAGAGTACCAGAAAATTTAGAAAACCATTGTCTTGAAGCCTGTTTCAATCCATAGAGAGCCTTCTTAAGCAAACAAACTGGATTTCTGATGTCTTTGGGAGCTGAATAACCTTCTAGAAGTTTCATATAAACCTGTTCTGAAAGTTCTCCATGAAGGATGCATTGTTAACATCCAATTTTACCATATGCCATCCATGCATCATAGAAAGAGCCAAAACACATTTCAATGTAGGTAACTTTTCCACTGGAGAGAATGTCTCTGAGTAATCAGTTTCCTCAGTTTGAGTGTACCCTTTACCCACTAGTCTAGCCTTGTGTCTCTCTAGAGTACCATCATCCTTGTATTTGGTCTTAAAAACCCATTTACATCCAACTATTTTCAGATTATTTGGAGCTGTAACTATGTCCCAGGTACCATTAATCTCAAGGGCTTGAAGTTAGTTGCTAACAACAACTCTCCATTCATTAAACTGAGAAGCTTCATCATAGTTAAGTGGCTTTACAAGACACATGACATTTGTATTTGAAGAAGAAAGTAAATTTCTATTAGATTTGGGTTTTGAGAGAACAAAATCCTTCAAATGTGAAGGTGGTTTTGACACCCTAACTGAAGTTCTAGTTGGATTCAATTGTGGTACAGAAGTATTAGCTGGTGGAGATAATATTCGTGGTGAAGAAATTGTTGATGGTGGTGAATAGATGGGAGGAGTAGGCATAGAAGATGCAGGTGAAACAAGGAAATCGTCAACATAATGAGGAATGCAATGAGGAGTATGAGTATGAATATAAGTAGGAGCATCCATATAGGGAAAAATATTTTCATGAAATATAACATCTCTAGAAATTAAAATCTTTTGATTAAGAAGATCAAAAACCTTGTATCCTTTGATTCCAAAGATGTATCCCAAAAACACACATTTGAGAGCCCTGTGATCAAACTTCACTCTTCCATGACTCAAAGTGGAAGTGTAACATAGACAACCAAAATTTTTAAGAACATAATAGTCAGGCATCTTACCATAAACTATTTGGTATGGAGATTGATTTCTCAATCTAGGAGAAGGTAGCATGTTGATGAGATGGGCAACAGTAAGAATACACTCACCCCAAAATCAAACAGGTAAATTTAACTGAATCTTCAAAGCCCCGGCAACTGCTAGAAGGTGCTGATGTTTTCTTTCAACAATAGAATTCTGTTCTGGGGTAGCAATGCAACTAAACTCATGCATTATGCCTTTGTGATGACAGAAATCTTTGAGTTCCAATTTAGGAGCTTGATCACTCCTTATTTTCTTAACTCTAAAATTAAAATGTGTCTCCACAAAGTGACAGAAATTAGGTGAGATCTATAAGGTGAGATCTATAAGCAGTGAGTGCTCTAATACACGACCTCACACAGCTATTTCGTGTGCCACTACGAGGCGGGCTGGCGACTACCTAAGACGTACACATGAATGTTCGGCTTGTTTAGCTCACACCTAGCTCAACTCTTGTAGGAAAATGCGGCACACACTTTAAATTTGAAAATCAAGTAAGTGTATAAAAATAGGCGGACACTCCCGTAAAGAAAGTCTCTCTATATGTACTAAGGTGAACTCACATTGTCTCTCTCATTTCCAAGTCACTCCCTATGCCTAAATTCCTCACACTCCTCGATTTTACCAAATTTTCAGGTTCTTTTGATTGCCCTTTCTCAAAATTTTAATTTTTTAGGATTTTTCAACTTTTTTGTTTTTTTACACTACATGCACGGTCTACTCGATTAACCACTCGATATGGGTGGGATGACTCAATAAAATAAACGTGCAAACATAATAGTGAATAATAAAATGAAAAATAAGGACATAACCAAAAAACTAATCTACATGTGACAGGTGAATGCAAGACTCGATACTAGCTAGAAAAAAAGTACCCACCCCCACACTAGAATACTTCGTTTTCCCCAACGAATATAAAGCTCAATCAAGGGGACTCGACATTCCAATGCGAGGGCCACCGGATCTACTCGGTGTCTGAGTCGTCGGAGTTGGAGCTCGACCGGTATATCACCTCTGAAGGACTAGGAGTCAGTGTCACACCGTCAGTCTGTCCAAGCGCGTGTAACCACATATCCTGCCTATCCAGCTTCTCGCCAAGTTGGCGCCGGTTGGGGCGCACATGCATGGACCTCGACTTGGCTTTCCTCTCAGTCGCGTCCATACGCTTCTCAAGCGCCTCCCATCTAGCCTCTGATGCCTGCCATCTAGTATCACTCTTGGTATCTTGAGAAATTATCAGTTGTTTTAAAGCTTTAAGGGTGGCACCGAGGCAAGCACTCACCGAACCAGCTTAACTCGTCTCTCCACTCGCAGCCGGGGCTTTACCCATTCCACCCCTCTTAGCCCCCTTTTTAGGTGGGGCTCGGCTGCTCTCAACGACTACCTCATCTTTCTTGGTGTCAGGAATCATGGTCTAGGTTCGTGGGGGCTCGGGCTCACGGTCTCTGTCAAAACGAAGTCGCCTAACGCCGGCATTAGCAGCCAAACGCTACAATAAGTAACCGAACCCAGCCGCCCGACGATTAGACACTCTCAGCCTAGCTCTAGAACTCCGGTAAATGCGCTTCGAGACATCGAACCGTTTACCCTGGAACCAACACATAGCCATGACAACCCTCTCAAAACGGACATTGGTGTGGGCCGACACACCCTCTACCCAACACTCTACAACTTCCACTAACCAACGAGCCTGACGAAGTAAGCGGTTGGCTGGAACCGTCCACTTTCTCACATCCTTGCTCTGATGAGTGTTCCAATACACTCCTGTCACGTCACCAAAAGGAAAAGCAGACACAAGTGCTACTAATTCGTCAACATTCATCTCCATGGTGACCTCAAAGTGACAACGCTCTGTGATGGGTGGCCAATTCAGGGTCTCGACTATGGTGGTAGGAGAGAAGACAAAAAATGTCTTACGAGCATAAAGAACCCTAGGGTCGTTTACCGCCGCATCCTCTGCTGTTCCACAAAACTACGCATTTGCACATATTTCCCACACGAGTTCTGAACTCGCGTTTCCATCTATTATCTCCCACCAACCCTCGAAATTCTCGCTTTCCATGAAATCTAGAATATCTTTGGGCATGTCTGATGCGCAAAATAACGTGCTATTCGCAAGTGTACGAATCGAGTAATACCGGGTGTATTTCAACTCGGGTATTCGTTCCCACGAGGACTGTTTTGAGTTTTTCGAGCAATCAGTTTTAGGTTGCAGAGTATAGAAGGAGGAGTATTTTGAGTATGAGATTTGCTAACCACGTATTGAAATAATAAAACGTAAGTATTTTTTTGTGACATTTTTCTGAAAATGTCGAAAGTTGTAAATCTAGGGTTTGGAATACTAGGTCCCGGAATCCCCTAGGGTTTCTTCAGATTAATGTTCTTCGTTTGATATGAAAACACTTAACAGTTTTAATTACCCGTGCCACGTACCGACTGCGCAGTAACCTTTCAGATTCCACACGTTGTCACAATCCTGCAGACTTTCGGATTCCAGTTAAGCTGCCTAAGTCTGCAGTCTCGTTATAAGTCTGCTAGGGTTTCTAACCTGTCCTGATGGCGCGGGTCAGATTCTCTAACAGTTGGTCTACACGTTTTGGCTAGCCCTATCTCCCTTTCTCTGGTCGGTCTATTAGGGTAAGGTACTAAATCTTGTCTTTTCTTCCTAAACCTAACCTGACGTTTTCACCTACAGGCTCGAATCTGTAGCAATTTTGGTTCGCGACTCCGATCGTGCATAAACGAATATAATCAAAGATAGAATAACTAATAATTAATACTGCTGAATTAAGATAACGTAATCATGAATCCATAATCAAACTGCAGAACAATGTCTGAAAACGAAACCCTAGGTTCACCGAGAACCTAGGTAAGAGGTTTAGCTACTAAACGACATAATTAACTAACAAAGTTTCTGAATTTAAGAGAGAGAATAAGATCAAACTAAGTCTTCGGATCTGGATTTGCGCTTTCGTGCTCTCCGGGGATGCTCTGACTTCTCCTTGGATGTATTGTGTCTTTGAAACGAGTCTGTACGAGTTTTTATATAGTGGTGAAGACGTTTCTGGAACTTGCCTTTATTTACGAAACTGCCACTGACCGAAACCGCCTCAGAAATTTGTGCTGTCTACGTAAAATACGCAGAGCTATGCGTATAATACACAGACAGCAGCCTAACATATGCTGATTTCTGCATATTTTTCCTGCTGTGTGCGTATAATACGCACACAGTAGCTTATTTTGTGCCTTCTCTCCTCCTTTGTGCGTATATTTCATCCCTGTCTGCGTCTAATACACAGGGGTGAGCGTAAAGTTTGCAGAGAGGGGCTAAAAAGCTGCCAAACATGCCCCTCCATCTTGCTGTGTGCGTATAATACGCAGGACTGTGCATAAAATACGCACACAGCAAGCCTCTCTGCTCTTTTCCTGCCTCTTTTGCCTCCTGCTGTATTCCCGAACAAATCATGCTGCATTCCCGGGCCCTGTTCCTGCATAGACAACACGAACATACCCGCGATCATATCCAATAAAAGTACGAAAAATGTAGAATTTTATGAAGAGCAAATAAACGTCTCGTTCCTAAAACCGAGGCTTTCTGAGGGTGAATTATGGCTAAAACATAACTTTCCGGCACAAAGGTACGTCAAATCGGGCTACAAGATAACCCTATTTGGGCGTTATCAAATACCTCCGCACGAAACATTGCTCGTCCCGAGCAATCCCCTTGCATACTACCCCGATTGCATACAACTGTGTCTTTGCAAAACGACCCTTTCGTGCATACACTACCTTTTCATACTCCCTGTAATTGCATACTCTTTCGACCCGAACCGCATAACCAGACGACTCGATAGAATGACCGACTCAGACAGAATATACACAGACTCAATAAACAATGACTCAAAACGTTCTAAAGACAAATTATTTTTGGTGAGATCGGGCAATCTCCAAAACTTAACCGGTGTGTCCTCAAGACCTCACCCTTTTTTCAGAAAGTACTTCCCTGCACGCGATCGGTAAGTCTAAACAGATTTCTTCGGTGGGTAAGCACTGGACCCAAGTACTGTTACTTTCGCTATCAACCTAAGCAAATCCCTAGTTAACCTACCATCCGAGCTATTTCCGAATCAAGGTTCTAAGTCTAACAGGTAGGATAAATGTATGTGTAGGTACGGCACAATCTTACTCGTTATGACATTCTCACAATTCCCCAAACTCACACCCCTCACCGAGTTCCCGAAAAACTGCCCGAAACACCTAAGTTCCTGCCTACCCAATCTCCCTGGCCCCCGGTGTGTCTTCGCCATACTCGCGGCCAAAAATGTGAAGAGTGTAAATGTCTTGAAAATCGTGCTACCCACTCAGCTTTTTGACTCAATAATGTAAACAACTGAAAAAAAATGCAAAACTAGAACATTCCTCTTATTCTCTTATTTTTCCCTTTTCTCTTTATTATTATTATTTTTTAACTAATAAAAGACTCTATATATACATAAATACACGAATAATAAATAAACTGACTAAAGCTGAGTGAGTAAAAATAAAATGTTGTCGTGGGGTACGAAAGATGTCCTCATGTGAAGTACCCACACACTAATCCTGAAGCGTTGATCCTGTAGTCGGAATGATACTGTGCAGTCCCACCGAACCTCCTCATCACCAAAGATGTAGAAAAACGACACAACCACCAATTGATCCCACAACCCCCGGAACCCAGTTTGTGCGGAAAGATGTCTCGCACGCGACTAACTCCTCCTATGGTCACTATGTAATGCAGTGATCCACCTCCAAAAATTAATGCAGTCGCCACTAACTCACCATGTCCTTCCCTCGAAAAACGTGTCAAAGTTAAAACTGTCCGGAAACTGATATGTCATGAAGCTCTCCCTTCTAAAATCCTCCCTAAATGACTCCCTCTATCATAACGCGTAGAATAGCCAACTAACGACTGATGAAGGTCTCAAAGAAGACTTCCTAGGCTACAGTGGTTATGAATAAAAGGGGTAAATGGCTTCAAACGGGTTTACTATTTGGACCTAGGGGTAAGAAACAGGACCTGAGGTCCCTTGATAGCCAGTCACTCCACCGAAAGATGCGATGAGCGTGACGGCGCCCGTGGGCGGGTTGTCGACTACCTAGATGACGGTGGTGTGGCAACTAGTCGTATCCTTAGCTCAGGTGATAACTACTTGCGGATTCCAGGGTCACAAGCTCTCACCTATCTACTATACCTCGGTGCAATTTTTCTTTTTTGTCAAAAGACTATCCTCGAATTCTCTCCAGTTCTGTTATCTCGATTTCCCTTTCTAAAAAATTTCTGATTTTTTTATTTTTAGGATTTTCTGAAAATTTTCTGATATTTTTTAGATATACACAATGCAAGGCTAGAATGTTGTGGTGGGTTGACTCAAACAACGAAAATATGCAGACTCAAGAAATAAAAAGTAAAAACTGCAAATAAATACGAAAAAATGTGCAGACCGGGTTAATGCAGACACGACTCCAACCCCCACACTAAGAGGTGGCATGCCCTCATGGCACTCACTCATCTGGACTGTACGGCGGGTCTAACCTGGTCTCGGATGAACCGAACATGCTACTGGGTGAGCTGCTGGTCTGTCGGAACCTAGAACTAGTGGACTGTCGTGAACGTAAGCTCGACGACTGGCATGACTGTGTCCGGGGTCCAAACTGACTGCTAGGCGGCTGTGGGTCCAGATATGTGGCAAACTCACTCGAGCTCGGCTCGTCCGACTAGCTGGTAGTGTAGTCACTGGAGTAGGAGGCAGGGAATATAATGGGTAAGGGCACCTCTCGGCCCGCATGTCGAGCGGCCTCTCGTTGCTCCTCTCGTATGGCAGCAATAGCATCGCCATGGTCCTTGGCCATCTTCTTCTGGGTCCTATTGGTGTGCTTTAGCTATCGAAAGAGTTTTCCCATTTTCTTAAGCATCTTTTCCCCAAGGGACTCCTTGCCAGCTCGACATCCCTTAACTTCCTCCTCGACTTGGGTCAACCTACGGTTCATGACTAAAAGCGGGGGTGGACCGGTCGCAGCTCTCGTGCTAGGTCCGACTCTCTGGCTCGACTCTCTGTGCTCATGGGTGGACTGAGAACGCCTAAGTCTAGGTGCTCCCGTCCCTCGAGCGGGTCTATCCTGGGTTGATCTCCTCCAAGTGGCAGAGGAGAATTTGTCTCTTGCTCTTCTTTTTATGGAGCCTGCTGTTGTGGAACCTGCCTTTGTGCTTGGTATGGAACATTTTGCCTCTGACCGGGTGCATATAATCCACTATTTGGATAGGCATAGCTGAAATTGGGGTGGTTGCGATTATTGAGATTATATGTGTTGGACCGTTGCTGCTGTCTCATAAAATTTACCTCTTCAGCACTACCATCGTATCCCTGGCTCTCATCTGCTAGTAAATCACCCATGGGCTTCACCTGTGATGGAGGTTTCATGCCATGAAATGCTGAGGTCATGAATTTCAGCTTTTGTTCCATAGATTAAATCTTATTAACTAATGCTGCATCCCCCGGTTTGGAGTACCTACGAGTTTCAGCTCGTGTAGTCTCTCTCTTCGACACGTTGAGCAGATCTTGAGCTCGTTGTGCCCCAAGCCCCATAAATTATCTCCTGCTAGCATGTATAACTAGTCAGCTATCTCCTTTTATAATGCAGTGTAGAAATAATGGAGGAGCTTGTGCCATGGCTCCCCATGATTCAGACATGTACGGAGAATTTGGCTGAACTTCCTCCAAGCATCTCCCAATGAGTTGTCTTCTTCCTGAGTGAAGTCTGCAATCTCATCCATCTGCTGAGCGACTCTAGATGGTGGCAAATACTTCCTCAGAAACTCATGACAACAATCTGCCCATGTCACAATGCTCCCAGCTGGCAGTTCCATAAGCCACTTCTTGGCTTTTCCAGATAAGGAGAAGGGAAACAGTAATAGCTTAACTGTTTCATCTGGAACTCGTTGGTCGTGCAAGGTTGATGTGATTTGCTCAAATACCAGCAGATGGTGGTTGGGATCATCTCCTGGAGCTCCGTTGAATGCGCATTCATCACGAACCTTATTGATCATATGTTGGCGCAGCTCGAAGTGTTGGGCATTGATCTGCGTCCTGACAATGGTTGGTTTATAACATGGTGGAGTAGTCCTGAAATAATCCACCATAGGGCGTTCTTATATTTCGGCATTGTTAAGCGGTGCCTCGGCGTTCTGCCTGTTGTTTCCCCCATTATTGCCACCATTGTTCCCACCGATGTTCGCCACTTGTGCCCCCACACCAGGACGTGGTTGTGGATTGTGGGGGGGGAAGCGATCCATCGTTGCCTACATCTCAGCCATTTGATCCCTCAGCTTCTCAGTTTCTCGTGCTCTATTGGCTGCATCCTCTACAGCTGCTGCTCTAGTTGCTTCCGCATCCTGCATATTTTTGCGGATCCTTTCAAAACAACTCTAGTTTGGTCATCCATAGTAATTGAGCTTGTCTTCCTCTTGTCTCTACGTCTTGAGCGTAATAGGGATTCCGGGTCTTCAAGTGTTGGATGCAAAGGCTCGTCTCTAGAGCGGGACATGCACCGTAAAATCCAACCTGAAAACACATATCACACACAAAAAGTAGGTGAGTAACAGATATAAACAAGAAAAGTAAAATCCCTAAGGGTAGGATTTATAACTAATTTAGCCGAAGTCCCCGGTAACGGCGCCAAAAACTTGACACGATCCAACTGTAAGTTTACAGTTGTCGGTGTAGTGATAAAATTTCGGAAATCCGGGTTGTCGAACCCTAGAGACTTCTTTGTAAATTAGTTAATAATTAAAATCCTTATGTGGGTCAAGCGCAGTTGTTGTTTTTACTAATTCTACTAAATTAAAGAAAATACAAATCTCAATTAATTGATTGAATTAATTCACGATTAATAAAGACAAATTGATTTGGGTTTTCTCAAAGTTTTACGAAGTCAGGATATCTCGACGGGTCTCTAGGTATGTCACACGATATTGGATTTATGTTCTACTAACACGATGATTCTTTATCTAGCTAAACGAGCACATTTATGTTGAAGATGTCTCAACCAACACCTACATTCAAACTATCAAAGCTGATTTCTCTAGTCTAATCAAGTTTAAATACGCGTTATGATCATTAGTTTACTCTTTGTTCTTAGCTAACTGCAAGATTTCTCAACCCTAGATACGGCTAGTGTGTGTTTCAAGATTCCGGGCAATAAACTTAGATGTCTCTATCCTTCACGACCTAAATCAATCCTATCAATACGTCTACTAAGAGCATCTCCAACCCATTGCTTTTTCCCCCTCCCCTCACCTCCCCCTCCCCCTCCCCCTCGCCCCACGGGCCCACCATTTTCCCCCTCCCCCTCCCCCTCCCCTTCCGCCAAACTACTAATCGTCTCCAACGCATTTCTTTCCCCCACCCAAAAAATTAATTTGTAATATATATTTAATGATTTAAAAATGAATTATTAATACAAAAAAAAGTAAATGAAAAATTGTTTACCAATGTGTGTGTATATATACACACACAGACATACACACACAAAAAGATGTTAATAATAATAACAACGATAAAACACACAAATTGAAATAAACTAACCTAACAACGATTACAAGTTCTTTCGTTAGTTGAAAGGATTAAATTTAAAAAAAATAATATAACGATGACTTTTCGTAAATATACTTTTCAACAATCGTGAATACATTATTAATTTAAAAAAAATATATTAATCATAATAATAAAATACATAATATAATCACAACATATTAGTATGTGTAATTAAAATTATCAAATATTCAATTAATTAATCATTCCATGTAGGGGGAGGGGGAGGGGATGTCCATGGGGAAATCCCCCCTAACCATCCCTCACCCAAGGCAAAATTTATCCCCATAGCTCCCCCTCCCCCTCCCCCTCCCCCCAAGGGGTTGGACATGAACCGTATTTTTATACGATTTTCCCCTTCCCCCTCCCCCTCCCCCCATGGGGTTGGAGATGCCCTAATAGAAAAGATGAATTAAACGCATAAAACACACATAACTAAATAAGAAATCATCAATTAAGCTCTAAAGCATGAAAGCAAATCCATAAGCTCTAAAGCATGCAATCAACAATTAAGCCCTAAAATTTTATCATCAAATTAATAGTTGTGTAGGGCATTTTCTTCAAGTGTGCACTGTATATGATACAAAAGCATCGTATATCCAAGTATGTTAACTTAGTTACGGATTCTTTTTCCGATTTAACTAGACTAATATCTTAGAAATTGAGGATGCAATCAACGAATTTTAGAAGTGGATGTAGTAATTAATGTGATAGTTTCACTATATTAAGAATAATTTTGAATAAACTTAGTACTCACATTCCGCTTGCCGTTAAGTCTCCCGAGCCGTGAGCTAACGTTGACGATTCGGGAACCTGCTTCCGAAGGCCTCATTAAGGGTATCATCGCTTTCATTATATATTTGGTCCCGAAATAATTGGTGTGGATGACCTGCTGGGCGTACTCAGGAGTCGTGTCTGATCCACTGTTGAAATTAACTGCTGCATTGTTCACCTGTAGACGTTTTCACAGCTATTAATTCGTGAAATGGCGAGTATTGCATGAGAATTGCGAACCATTAGGGTTAGGGAAAAGATAAACGTTTTCTTACTAGAATGTCCAGACCACCAAATTCTTTTTCTAGCCAATCGGTGAAAGATTTGATTGATGATGGATCCACAATATCGAGTTGATGGAAGAACACATTCAAGCCTCCTTCTTGTAAAACTTTTGCTGCTTCTTCACCAACCGCGGAATCTCTTGATGTCAAGACGACGGTCAAGCCGTGCGAAGCGAGTTGGTGTACGATCTCAAACCCAATCCCTCTGTTGGCGCCTGTCACCACTGCAACAGTCTCTGTAGACCACCACCTATAAACTCCAATTCATATTCATATATGTTATTATTGAATCATAATATTTGGAAAAAAATAGGTAGGAAGATATTAATTTTATCGAGGAAAAATTATAGTTTCCAAACTTGGAGAATTCAAAAAAAGTATTCCAGACGCATCGGTGTAAGATATGTTAGCAATGTTCGGGTTACTTCTGAAAGAATACTACCCAAAGAATTTCATATGGCAGAAAACAACATCTAGAGACACTTGAAATTCACGAAAATTCCAATTTGAATCAAAGAAATCCAGAAATCTATGTCATGGAGAAATATTCATCAGCTCGCCATAAGTATGCACAAATCACAAATATGTACAAATCACAAATAAGTACGGTTGATATTCTTTTATAGGGAGAACGGAGGGTTAAATTTGTGATGTGAATAACTAGCGCAAATCACCCTCTGCTAAATCCATGCCAAAATAAACATAGTAAGGGCATGTTTGAGAATCAAATTTTAATCGGTTTTGATTAGAATCGATCACTTTAATTTGATCTGTCAAATCAACTGTTTTACAATTGAGATTATATTTGTCTGGACCAAAAATTTACTTATTATCTAATCTCCAAATTTGCAGATTCTCCCACGTCTGTATAATATCAGCTCATACCAAACACATTCAGAATTTCTAACTACGTCATATTTTCCGCTAGGATATTTTTTTCAGACGATTATTTGTTTTTCATATGGGACAAAACAGATCCTAATTCCACAAATTATTCATCCTAGAATACCATGGATCCGATATTCAAAAGCAGAGGCAAGAAACTGCAAGCCCAATTTTTTAAAAAATGCAGCTAGGGTTAGGGTTCATAAATTAGAAGCTGCAAGATTTGGGAAAGTTAAGGATCGGGTCGGATAGGATTATACCTCTGGTGATCGGAATATGGAATGGTCCGGAGGAGAGAGATCTCCTGCCGCCTCTTCTCTCTCCTCTCCCTGGCTCGCTCTCGCCACTCAGCTTTGCGGTCAGCATCACTCTTTCTCTCTTCCTCATTCTCGCTGTCGGTGTCCTTCATTGGCTCTTCCTTGGTCGGCGTATGATCGCTTGCCTCTGTCTCTGTCTCCATTGTTGAGCTAGCTCCTTTCGCATCCAGATGTGAATGAGACGAATGAGAGAGAAAGGGAGAGAAAGGTATTAACAGAAAGGAGAGACAAGGGATACGATGATGGCAATAACGAACTGTTGTAACTGAAAAAGCGTCCTTCCCGCGCTATATTTGGATTGTTAAATAAATGAAAAGTGGACAGTATTGAATAGACAAACGCACCACGTTACATTACCTACATAATGGTGCTGTCCAATTATGAGTAGACACGTTCCATTTGTGTACAAGAGTCTTGCTTGTTTACTCAAAAAAATAGTCATGCTAGTTAATAACTGAAGAAGTCCATCCCAAAGTTCCAAGCCCAATTCATTATCTTATAATATGTCAAGCCCATTCAATGAGGGCCCATTACTCTGAAACCCTAATAGTGTCCTAAGTTGCTTCCCGATAGAAATAACACTGTTACTACTGATGTATAAATAGTCTCCTCTGTAGATTAGGGTTTCATTAGGTAAATATCTTACTCTCTCTCCAATATACAATCGCTTACATTTTTCTCTCTATACTTTGCGTCTTCTCCATTTGACTCTGAATTTGTTCATGGTATCGGAGAAATGGCTCTTACCAATACATCACAGGCTTCATAGCCTCTATACCTCCTCTCTAATATACATAATCTTTTGTCGTTCAAACTCGACGGGTCCAATTTTGTGCTTTGGGGACATGAGATCTCCTCTATTTTACGAACACATTCACTTTTGGCTCCATCGATGGATCTATTCCTTGCCCACTGGCAAATTTTCTGAACGTCGACGGCACAACGGTTACTAATCCGTCCGTTTCTGCATGGGTTCTCCAGGACCAAGCGGTCCTTACGATCCTAAATGCTACTCTCTCCACGGAAGCACTTACACAGGTGATTGGCTCCACTGATTCACGCTCTGCTTGGAAAACCCTAGAAAGGCGATATGCCTCCCTTACCAGATCTCACATCCTCCATTTGAAGTCATACCTTCAAAACATCAAGAAGGGTTCTTATTCGATCGATCTTTACATGTAGAAGCTTTCGACCATCAGAAACAAACTCGCCGTTTTTTTTTTTTTGGTCGTTGATGAAGATATGCTATTGTTTGCCTTGAATGGCCTCTCCATCGAGTATAACCCTTTTTGGTCTTTGTTCTGCACCAGATCTACCCCTCTTCAGTTCGAAAAACTTCATGTTCTTCTAAAATCCAAAGAACAGATGCTTGAATCCCAGACTCCAGCAAACGATCTCTCTACTCCGACGGCTTTTCACCCTTTTTCGTGGTTGCGGCCATGGTAACCCCAATTTTTGAGGGGGAATTGGTCGGTCGGGTCAACGTGCTGGTGGACTCTTTGATTAGACTCGAGGAGGTCGATCGGGTTACGGTAGTGGATTCGGATATGGATCGGGTTCAAGTTCTGGATACAACTTTGGATATGGATCGGACTCTGGATATGGGTCGGGTTATTGATCCGGTCCCGGATATGGTTCTTGTTCGGGTCGTGGCAGATTCCGACGGGCTCATGGGTCACGGGGGCGCTCTGATGGTTCAGGTCGTGGTACTGTACCACTTACCTTCCAAATTTGTGGGGGTGGACTTCCATTCGGCCCTAGATTGCTGATATCGAATGGACTTTGCTTTTCAATGGAGGTACCCAACTGATCAACTCTCTACCATGGCGGCCTCTACTCAGTCATCGTATTTTGCTTCTTCTCCCATCTGGTTGATTGACACAGGCGCCTCCAACCATATGACTTCGGAGCTCGAGAATCTATCTATGCTGGAATCGTACACCGGTAATGACCACGTAACTGTTTGTAACGGGTCTTCAATGCTTATAAAGCACTCTAGTACCGTCTATTTAACTACATCCACTATTCTTTTGCTCTGATTAATACTCTACATGTTCCTCAATTGGCTGTTAACTTGCTATCTGTGCGTAAGTTTTGTTGTGATCATAATGCAAGGTTTATCTTTAATATAGCTCTTTTACATTCAGGCCACTCACTAAGGCAAAATCATTTATCAGGGCAACAGGCAAAATGGACTCTAGTCTATGACGTCTCTTCCTCTTCAATCGGGTCCTCAAGCATATTTGGGATAACGTGTCAAGTCCAACTTGTGGCATGGTCGTCTGGGTCACCCTTCTTATTCAGTCATAATTAAATGTGTTAAATGTTCAAATTATGTTTCTTGCCAATCTTCTAGTACTCTCTGTGAAGCATGTTTAGCTGGGAAAATGTCTAGACTACCCTTTTCTATTTCCACGTCATTTATTTCTAATCCTCTGCATCTTTTACACGACAATGTTTGGGGCTCCGCCTCCACAGTTTCTTATAAAGGCTATACATACTATGTTCTTTTCACAGATGATTACTCACATTTTACTTGGTTGTTTCCACTTCGCCATAAATCTGATGTTACTTATGTGTTTGGTAAGTTAAAATCTTATATTGAGAAACTTCTTGACTTTTCTATTAGAATCCTTCGCTCAGATGGGGGTGGGGAATACACAGGTTTCATTTTTCAGAAATTTCTTGCTGATCATGGTAAATTGCATCAAAAAATATTGTCCTCATACCCCACAACAAAATGGTGTTGCAGAACGCAAACATAGACATGTCATTGAAGCTGCTCTAACACTGTTGCATAGTGCTTTTCTTCCTACACTGTTTTGGTATCATGCTGTTGCAACGGCAACATATATGATAAATCGAATGCCTAGCAAAAAAACAAGTGATAAGTCACCTTATGAGCCCTTATTTCATACTAAACATGATTTTGCTGCACTTAAAGTTTTTGGGTGCGCTTGCTACCCATGTTTGAAACCTTATGTCAAATCCAATCTTGATCCAAATACTAAACAGTGCATATTTTTAGGTTAAGCTGATGGATACAAGGGCTATTTATGCTATGATCGGACTGCAAACAGATCCTTTACCTCTCATGATGTTATATTTAATGAATTCAACTTCCTTTATGCTACTGGCTCTTCTACTGCTACTCCTTCATCTGACTTCTCTGACTTTGTCTTTGTTTCAGGTTCTGCATCCCAACCTGCCATTCCCATTACTCCATCCTTGTCTCCTACAAGGAACACAACTGATAGTTTCACTGGCGTACTGCAGCCACCTGATGGAACACATGTACCAGATTCGGACCCCTCCTCTATAGGAGCATTGCAGCCTCTTAGCTCAGGCATAGCATCATCTCTAGGCGCAGTGCAGCTTCCCAGTTCTAGCATGGCATCACCTGTGAACTCAATGATGAGTCCCGTCCTCCCCCCCTCCCATACTGGTGGATATCCAATGAAAACGTGTAGTAAAATTTGGCATCTCCAAACATAATTTGTCCATACTGTTTCTGCACCTTTACATTTCTGATTTTACTGCTTTTTCCACCTCACGCACTTCACAATCTGATCCCATTTCTTTCACCGAGGCTTCCAAGCATTCTCAGTGACGTACATCCATGACTGGAGACTTTAGAAGCCTCGTACAACAACAGACTTGGCCATTGGTGCCTCCACCTCCTCGTGAAAACATCATAGGGAATGAATGGGTTTTTAGAAAAAAAATTCACCCAGATGGTTATGTTTATTTTTATAAAGCCAGGCTTGTGGCAAAGGGTTTTCACCAAACCCCTAGCCTTGATTATGACGAGACGTTTAGTCCATTCGTTAAACACGCCACTGTTAGGTGCATTTAGGTGCATTTTGGCCCTTGCAGGCTCCTTTTCTTGGCCTTTGAGGCAATTAGATGTGAAAAATGCATTTTTACACGGATACCTCCGTGAAAATAGTTTTTATACAACAACCACAAGGATTTATTGACCCAAAATTTCATACTTATGTTTGTCATCTTCACAAGTCAATATATGGTCTTAAACAAGCCCATCGGGCTTGGTTTGACCGCTTTACTTCTCACCTTTTTACTTTAGGTTCTTATGCATCTTATGCCGATACTTCACTTTTTATTCGCCACTGTAACAACAAAATCACAATTCTTCTTTTGTACGATGATATTATCGTATCGGGCAATGACAATACCTACATTGCCACCCTTATACCTTCTTTACATCAAGAATTTGATATGACCGACATGGGACCCTTAACTTATTTTTTGGGTCTCCAAATTTCTAGATCTACTACTGTTATTTTATTGCATCAAGAAAAATACAATATTGACCTATTAGCTAAATTTAACATGTCTACATGTAAACCCACTTCTACTCTTCTAGCCCCTGGGCTTAAATATCATATTTTAGATGGAGCTCTACTTTCTGATCCAACTTTGTATCGCCAACTTATTGGATCACTACAATATCTTACTTTTACACGACCGGATATCGCCTTTGAGGTTAACCACCTCAGCCAGTTCATGCATTCCCCCACTCAGCTTCATCTTAGTGGGGAAAAACATATTTTACGGTACCTTCTGGGTAAAAAAACACATGGGCTTTTACATCAACGTAGCCATTTACCCGTTAAAACTATTACTGATGAGGATTGGGCCGGGAATATGACAGACCGTTGTAGCACTACGGGCCTTGTCATCTTTCTCGGCCCAAATCCGGTCCACTGGGTTTCTAAGAAGCATCCCACAGTGGCCCCTCTTCCACAGAGGCCGAGTATCGGGCTCTTGCTACAGTTTTCTTGGTTTAAACAATTATTTTTTCTGATTTACGAATTCTTATCTCTCAACCCCCTGTTCTTTGGACTGACAATCTCTCATCCCAAGCCCTTACTGCAAATCCGCTTTTTCACGCGCGTACTAAGCACATAGAACTCGACTATCACTATGTGGGTTAAAAAGCACTAAACAAAGAACTAATTGTCTATTTTATTTCTAGTGCAGATCAGACTGCGAATATCTTCACCAAATCGTTGTCAGCTCCTCACTTCGACTCGCTCAAGCTTAACATGATGGTAACGCCTTCCTGCTTTACTTCCCAACAGTCTACGGGAGGTTAATAACTGAAGAAGTCCAGCCCAAAGTTCCAAGCCCAATTCATTATCTTATAATATGTCAAGCCCATTCAATAAGGGCCCATTACTCTGAAACCCTAGTAGTGCCGTTAGTTTCTTCCCGTTATAAATAACACCGTTACTAATGATGTATAAATAGTCTCCTCTGTAGATTAGTGTTTCATTATGTAAATATCTTTCTCCCTCTTCAATACACAGCCGCTTACATTTTCCTCTCTGTACTCTGCGTCTTCTCCATTTCTCTCAATTAGATTGTATGCAACACCCCCCCTCCCCAAATCACACAGCCGGCCGGGCCGCACGTTTGGAAAGAGATGTCTCCGGCTCCGCCCGGGCTGATGAGCCCCATTGGGAACGGATAAGGAACGTCGGTTCACAGCTAGTACAACCATCGACAATAATTCAAAACGTACTTTATTACAATTCCAATACAAACAGTGATAGAATTTGAAAATCAAGGAATACACTTTTCAGTGAAATAATGTACTATGTGATGTTCCAACTAACAAGCCTTCCTGTCCGAAGTGTCATGAACGTTTCCCCCACCTCAATAGCCAACCTGCGGTTTTAAAATAGCAAAAGCCGACGCATTTTTAAATAAAATGATCAGCAAACGGCTGAGTAAGCTAACACCCATAGCACGTATACAGATTATGAGACATATAACATGAATAACATACTCGCTAATTAAATATAACAGATATATGTTGGGAACAACGTTCTCGTTAATTTGATGTGTCATACTTTGTAACGATCTCCAATTTCGTATTCCGACCCAATGACGTGGACCATCTTGGACAAACACTGTTAACAAGATATATTTCAAATTTCGTATTCCAACCCAAAGATGTGGACCATCTTGGGACATCACTTTTAAAAGTACTTTTCAATATTCCACAACTCATATTTAGATCTCAAGAGATAGCATTCTCATCGATAGGAATCGAGTCCAGAAATTCATTTTAGTAATTAGTTGATACGGGGCGTGACCATATCCAATCCACAACCGCTTTCTCATAATGTGCAAAAGCACTACCATAACCATAACTCAATCACAGGAGGTTCGCATCATAGCGCCTCATAACCATCTCAATATAACCAATCTCAATATAATCTCATAACAGTAACCAATCACAATATGTCAGAAATATATCGTATCAGGGATATGGCACAAACCCACGCACAACAGTTTACACTTTACATAATTACGACTTTTCTTCCACGATATATCAAGGTATAAATCGGGAGCTCCAAGTAAAGCCGGTGTGGCAATTAACATAATAATCGATGTATGATTGAGAGAGATATTCAGATTTGACCAATAAGTGAGCGGTGTGCTACTATTGATAATCGTGACCCGTGAACTAGGTAAACACGGCCTAATTTGGTAGTCGTGATAGGGACGATACGTTTTCATTTCACAATAAGATTTTAGATGTTCTTCTTTTGGATTCGTTATTTAGATTTGGATACCAATCTCATGCAATATTTCCAAAGAATAGTTTTTCAAAATCAAGTACACAACTCAAATAAAGCATGTACGGTAATAGTTCACAAATAACACACGCGATACACGAAAGAATGAAAGGCACACGAGGCTAAGCATATTAACTTACTGAAATCCAAGCTCCTCCTAGAAGTAGTTCTTGTCTACGAAACCGTCACCTATAAATTGGAACTTCTAACTCAATACACCAAATTTATTTTCTCTAATAATAACAACCTATATATTCTATCTCCTTTTATTTTTCTCAAAAACGTCTTTTTCTATAATATTCACCCCCAACTATTTTATGAAAAATAACAGTTATTAATTTATAAATCATAATCTAAATAAAGTAAAGAAAAAAATAATTTTATAAATGATATGAAATTAAAAACAACACTTAGAACCCCAAAAGTTTCTGAAATGTTAACTGCATCCACTTAAGTTTCTGAAACGACAAAATAACCCCCCCCAGAAACTTTCTGAAAATTACAGTTTAACCCCCAAATCAAGAACACCCAAACTAACTAATCAAAACATGGATTTATGGTCCTAAAACTCGATTTTGATTACAGAAAACAACTTAGGATGAGATTTAGAGCATACTCATACCAAATTTTGCGAGAAATGGTCAAGGAACGAGACGGGTCGAAGCGCAGAAAAAGTCGCCGGAGTCGGAACTCGACCGGAGCTTCTCCGGTTTTTCTTAGCCTCGGTTGAGGCTTCCTCTAGCTCAGTAGGACCTCCAGGAGTTGAACGGTACTGTTTTGGAGGCGTGGGTCGTCACAGTTGAGCTCCAGCAAAATTCTCGCCGGAAACAATGGGGGTCGCCAGAGTTTTGTTTCTGTCACGTCTGTTGCTGCCTCTGCTGCTGTTGTTGATGGTGGTGGCTCTTTCGAGCAAGGCAGAGAGGGGAGAGAAGGTGAGAGCAGGGGAAAGGGAGAGAGAGATGGACGACAGTGGTGGTGGTGACCATTTTTTTCGGGCGGGTCTTCTCGTCGGGGAAGGCAGAGGCCTTGATGCCGCTGCTGCTGCTTCCTGCTGCTGAACGGAGTCCAGAGAGAGAGAGAGAGAGAGATGGAGGGAGAGAGGAGAGAGAGAGGGCTGGTGGTGATGTTGTTGGGAGTGGTGGTGGTCTCGGGTGGTTGTGCCGATGGAAATGAGGAGGAAGAGTTAAATAGAAGGGGGAGAGGAGAGAGAGAGAGGGTGACAGGGAGAGAGGGAGAAGAGAATGGGTGTGTTGGGGAACAAAATTTGGCAGTAACCATTGGCAAACAAACTACCCCCTTTCTTTTCTTTTTTTTGTAATTATTATTAGTATCATTATCATATATATAAAAGTATAGTTATAGTATAAAATACATTAGATGGATACGGTACAAATACGTGTAGGATACGGTATGACAATACGTGCAAGTATAAATACAAGTATTAAATACTAAAAGTTATGAAAAAGATAAGTAATACCCCCAACATCAGCTATTTAATATTATCTAAAATTACAACTACCTCCCTACTAGCTATATATTTCAAAAATAACTGTTTAAACCTTACGAAAAAATACGTCAATAAAATATAGAAAAAGACGGGGTGTTACATAGTACTTCTTTCGTTTCAGCAGGATATTCTTAATTGAGTTTAAGTAGCTCAACGGACAAATGTAACTAACGATATGATATGAAAAAAAATTGCTAATTTAATTATGTTGTACTGTTATGAAATAAGTATAATATTATAAAGAATATTAACTCGTTCATATCCTAAGCCAAATCAGTCGGTGAAAGTGGGCTGATGAATAGTGCACTAAAAAGATCGTGGCGAAACAAAGGTGCTATACACGTACAAAAATGCTCGCATTTTATGAGAGGCTAAGAATTCATTTGTTAATTGTAGTTACGGTATCTAATGTTCCAGACACCATTACACCACAATTACAAAATTAATTAATATTTCCTATATGTTCCCTCTCTTTCACCATACTTTCCTTTCTGTGTCGTTTCTTCTCTTTCACCATTTTTTCTTATTTTGTAAGTTTTTTTATGTTGAAAGACTATTTTGCCCTTAACCTACGCAACCCACGCGTTACCCCCATATTATCCCATTCCCTATCCCCCAACACTTATTATTGATCCCCCACCACCCATTACTTATAATAGATAGACAGATAGAGAGAGAGAGAGAGAGAGAGATAGAGAGAGAGAGAGAGAGAGATACGAAAGATGAAGAGAACCCGATAAGAGAGGGAGAGGGACAAGGACGACGAGGAGGTGTTGGCGGTGGAAACACGAAGACGACGACAAAGGAAACGGCGGCGACCCTCTTCTTGTCCTTCTACACTTGACTGACCAAGTCTGAGACAATCTTGGTCATCACATTCTTCCATTCATCAGTGGTAGGTACTGAGAGTTTAGACTGCCTCATACTATCATAGAGCTTCCCATTGATCGTTGGCATCGAGGTAGGCTTCCCTCCGGACATCGCACATTTAGTAATTGATTCCATTGAACATTGGTAGTGCTATTGCATTTGATGAACCTTCTGAACTCATCATGTGCTAGGTAGCTTTGTAGGTATTCGCAGTGTTTGGAAAAAATATGATGAGCGTAAAGAAAGTCTAACACATTCGCCTCTCAAGAACTAAACGGTTGCGATACCAATTGTTAATATTTTATTGAAGAGAGAAAAAAAAGAAAGTCTAGCTTATAATATGATTTGGACGTAAACTGGGATATATTTCATTGATCATAAATGGACTTATTTATGCAGGAAAAATATAAAATAAATAAATAAAAGTAGTAACAAAATATGTTGTTGTTGAGGAACTAAAATATACGTAAAATCAGCAAAAGACTACAAATTAATAATACTTTGACTCCTTCATGACAGCAGCTCTTAGGGACAATATTCAATAATCTCTCTAATTTGATACTGCGTTACACAGATGAAGGCCCACAAGTAGATTCGTTGTAATCGAGATTTAAGTACTCTTTTATTTGTGAAGTTCTTGAATTTCATACCGAAGTACCACTCTGTCCCACTTTTTCCTCCCCAATTTAACTTTTACCACTATTCATTAGGTCACTTTAACCTGGTGTAGAGACGCAAAAATTACGGTCAATCAAATAGTGCCACGTGTCTATTATTGCATAATTAAATGGCGGGGTCAAATTATAATTACCGTCAAATTAATGTCTTTATGCATTAATTAATTGAGGACTAAATTGTAAATTAGACCAAACCTTATTTACAATTAAGGTCTGCTTATGGCAACGCCACGTCATTGCATGACACGGCTACACGTCAACGAGTAAGGCCAATCAAATAGTGCCACTTGTCAAGGTGATGCAGTTATCAAGACTAGCGAGCCCGACCAATTATGTTGCGCCACTTGTTAAATTGATGCAGAAATAAATAAATAAATAATAATATTTATTTTCTACCTTGGCCAACAAGTCGGCCCATGCCTATATAAAGGAGCCATCCCTAGGCATAAAAAAATACATAATTCGATCTTGCAAGAAGTAGAGAGCTCTGAAGATCAAGCTGCTAAAGCCCTGAAGAGTTCATACATCCAACATCAAGATCGTCACCCGGTTCTTCAAGACATTCGAAGATCTTCAAGCAAGTTCTTCACGTTCTTCAAGACCTTCAACGCGTTCATCGCTGAAACCGAAGAACGCCTAATCGTTCGATCCGAGATCAAGCTGCCAAGGCCCTCGTTCGAAGTTCAAGGAGAAGAATCAGAGGATTTAGTTTCTGTTTAGAAATTCGTTTCAGAGATTGTAATCCGCTACTTCAATTTCATCAATAAAATATATTTGTTTCACCGAATTTCTCGCTTTTGTTTCCAATTGCATAAAATTTGTGTGTACAAATTTTGGCACGCCCAGTGGGACCTTCTCTGCCTCTCATCTCTTCTCCTCAAATCCATTCATCCTCCGAGTATTGTGATGGCTCCCAAGAAAGATTCTCAAGATCCACCACTCAAGATTGGAGGACATAAACCTTCTACCAATGTGGCTGAGTCAGGCCTCAAAGACATTGGTCCCGTCACTCGAAGCAGGTCTAAGGCATCAAGTGATGTGATCCTTTCAACAACTTTTCCAAGGGTCTCTCCTCTCTTTGGCTCCCAACAGTCAAAGCCTCACGATCCCTCTAAATCAACTGGGGGCAAAGACGATACTTCCTCACAGAAGATTGACGTCGATGCACTCATAGACGATGCTATAGAGAAGGTGAAGTCTGGACAAACGAAGTCTCAAGAATCTTCTACTGAAAAAAATCCCATCGTAGAAGAAAGTGAAGAAAGCTCCGATGAAGCATCGTCCAGTAGTAATAAAGATCTTACATATGATGAGAGTGGCATGCCTGTCATGACAACCAACATCGTTTCCCTCGAAGAACAAGTAACTGAACTCACTAAAGGGTTTGAAGAACTGAAAAAGATTGTGAGTGATCGCGACGTGCAACTCGCAAGACTAATGAACAAACTGGAGAGTCGTGAGGAAGCAAGTCAAGTCTTCGAACAAGCTCCTAGGCGTCAAGAGGAAGTAAGAGAGACTAACACTAGGCAAACGCCAAGACCAAGTGTGCAGTTGTCAGCAGATGGTTCCATTCCCCTCGACCAGCTACAGGAGTTCATCCTAGATACAATGACTGGACGGACTGGGTCATCATTGACATCCTCAAAGTCTTATGTTAAGCCTTATACTGAGCGAATCGGGAAGCTAAGCATGCCTGCTGGTTACAACCCTCCAAAGTTCCAGCAGTTCACAGGCAAAGGGAACCCTAGGCAGCATGTAGCTCACTTTATTGAGACATGCAACAGTGCTGGAACTGATGATGATCTTCTCGTCAAACAGTTCGTTAGGACTCTAAAAGATGATGCTTTCGAGTGGTACCGTCAGCTCGAACCAAGGTCGATTGACAGCTGGGAGCAAATGGAGAGCGAGTTCCTTAACAGATTCTATAGTACTCGCCGTACTGTAAGCATGATCGAGCTCACAAGCACTCGCCAAAGTAAAGACGAGAAAGCAATTGAATACATAAATCGTTGGAGGAACCTAAGCCTCAACTGCAAGGATAGGCTATCTGAAGGATCGGCCATTGAGATGTGCATCCAAGGCATGAATTGGGGTTTGCGATACATACTTCAAGGAATAAGACCAACATCCTTTGAGGAACTTGCTACTCGTGCTCACGACATGGAGCTTAGTATTGCGTCAAGTGGAAGCCACGGACCTCCTCCTTTTGAATATTGGAAGGGAGGAAGCAAACAAGACTCTTATAAAGGCGCGAAGTTGACACTTAAATCTAACAATAAAGAGTCCATGGTTGTCACCACCAGGCCGGTGAAGCTATCAGGCAAAGCAAAGAAGAGTAACACAGACCAAGTCAATTCTATTGTCGGAAAGCCACAATTAAGACCGACACTCAAAGAATTGCAAGCAAAAGTGTACCCCTTTGCTGACGATGAAGTTCCCGCAATGCTCGATCAACTAGTGGAACAAAAGATCCTTGAACCATTGGAGTCAAAGCGACCTGAGGAAGCCAACAAATTTAACGATCCCAAGTACTGCAAGTACCACCGCCTCCTTGGTCATCCTACCACAAAGTGCTTCGTACTCAAGGATAATATAATGCAACTTGTGAAGGAAGGAAAAGTCTTGTTGGAAGAAGAAGTCGAGCCAGCAACAACTAATGTGACCTCCATCTTGGTTGAACCCTTCAAGTCGCAAGTAGCAAAGACCTCTTACAGAATGTTGCTAGGGGCTCCACCTATTAACACCAAGAAGGGAAGAAGACAACAAAGTCATTCACAAATATCATCTCAAGATGGGGGCAACCATTGTGCAAAGATGGAGTTAAATTACTGCAAAGACGAAAGAAGGATGCTCGTTACTCCAAACAAGAAGTGGGTCAAACTCCAAAGTAAGCCAACCCTGCATCATGCTCGTCATAAATCTTCATTTAATGACTCGAAGGTGCTTGAAGTGAACAAGGTCTGGAAAAGGAAGAAACCCCAGCCATTGGATCTCTCTTTAGACAAGTCAGCTATGTCTTTAAAGAAGAAAGAAACTCAAGATGAAATATCCTTTCAAGGCATGAAGCTGAAGAAGGCTTCTCCAAGTGAAGTTAAAGCGGTCCCATCACATAAAAGAAAGAAATTAAGTGCGAAGACACTAATTCTTTCCTTAGTTCAGTGGCCGCAAAAGATTCACAACAAACTAAATATAAAGGGAAGTGGTGTGAAGTGCATGGACTTCACTGCTCCAAGACCAGAAAATTGATACAAGAACGCTCCTGGATAGAGCATAAACTTTCTCAATCTTCACATATGAAGATTGTTTACCGCTCCTAGAAAAGAGCATAAACTTTCTCCGTCTTCTCATACGAAGATTGGTCACCGCTCCTGAGGCATGAGCATAAACCGCTTCACAACTCCTTTAGCACGAGTATAACTGCTTCACAGCTCCAGCGAGAACATAAACCGCACCACCGCTCCTAGAAAAGAGCATAAACTTTCTCCGTCTTCTCATACGAAGATTGGTCACCGCTCCTGGATATGAGCATAAACTTTCTCAATCTTCAAGTCTGAAGATTGTTTACAGCTCCTGGAAAAGAGCCTAAACTTTCTCCATCTTCTCACATGAAGATTGGTCACCGCTCCAGGAAAAGAGCCTAAACTTTCTCCGTCTTCTCATATGAAGATTGGTCGAAGCTCCTGGATATGAGCATAAACTTTCTCAATCTTCAAGTCTGAAGATTGTTTACAGCTCCTGGAAAAGAGCCTAAACTTTCTCCATCTTCTCACATGAAGATTGGTCACCGCTCCAGGAAAAGAGCCTAAACTTTCTCCGTCTTCTCATATGAAGATTGGTCGAAGCTCCTGGATAAGAGCCTAAAACTTTCTCGATCTTCGCATGTGAAGATGGTTTACAGCTCCTAAGGCATGAGCATAAACTACTTTACCGCTCCTTTAGCACGAGCATAAACTGCTTCACAGCTCTTAAGGCATGAGCATAAACCGCTTCACCACTCCTTGCACACAAGAGTTAAAACTGTGAACGCATCCAAATTGAACTACGTTCGACTTGATCCCCAAAAGGGTACGTAGGCAACCTGAGGCATCACCTTGAGTGCAGTCGTAACCGCAAGAAACAATCGCTTCTCTGATGAAAGTAGGAGTGTTGGATTTTTATAAAATCTTCCATGACATGTTGGCGATTAGTTTTCTTCAATGGTCTTCATGGCGGTTCCATTGCTTGAATTGTCTTCATGGAGACTTCTTTTCTTGGACAAGACTTCATATGGAGGCTTCTTTGCTTGGACAAGACTTCATACGGAGGCTTCTTTTCTTGGACAAGACTTTATATGGGGGCTTCTTTGCTTGGACATACTTCACGGAGACTTCTTTTCTTGGACAAGACTTCATATGGAGGCTTCTTTGCTTGGACATACTTCACGGAGGATTCTTTTCTTGGACAATACTTCATGTGGAGGCTTTCTTGCTTGAACAGTCTTCATGAAGAAACAGTGTAGAGTCGGTTTGTTCCGGTATTAACACCACTCTAGCGCAAGTTGGACAAGTGTGGAGTCGGTTTTTTCCGGTATTAACACGGTTCTAGCACAGGATAATGCAAGTGCGGAGTCGGTTTTTTCCGGTATTAATAGCCATTCTCGTAGAGAACAAGTGCCGGACCGAGTCATTAAACACTGCAAATACTCTTGTGAAGATATACGTGCCGGACCGAGTCGTTAACCACTGTGAACACCCTTGCGAAGATGCTGGTGCCGGACCGAGTCTTTGAACAAGTGTGCTAAACTCCCGTTGAGAAGCACGAACCAAGTAACTGACCACTGCTATACCTTTGGACGAGGACCTGAGAAGTATGAGCAAAAGAAAAAAAAAATCAGAAGTTACAAGCAGGTTAAGAGGAAGCAAGTGTTTTGTTCAAGACAATATCACACTATTCTAAACGAAAACCAAAAGGAAGGATATAGTACTTAAACAAAGATCATAAGAGCAACAGGGATGTACTCCAGATGGACACTATTGACTTTTTGTTTTAAGCAACATAAAACAAAACAATAAAAAAAGGAGAATGCACATACCTGCTTGACTCCCGCTCGAAGCATATTCCTTAGCAATCTCAGTGGTGTCTTTTGTTTCACTGTCGCGAATAGAGCAGCTAATGGCACATTAAGAGCAGCAAATTTTTATCCACAAACAAACCATAGTTGCATGGAGTAGTTCATGGAGCTATATGCATGTGTACGTGTGTAGTATATGCATGTTTGAATAGAGAGAAACCTTACAAGCATGTACAGTTATAATAAATATGTAGCTGATCATGCATGTAAGAGAAGCATAGCTCAAGAAAGAAAAAAGGAAAAAGCAAAATAACAAGAAGGTTGAATTGAAGCAAACTTTTTTCACCAGTTGGTTCCGAGTTTCTCCTCGACGTGCTGGCGTGGCTATCGCAGCCATTAGAACTCCGCCACGAATTAAATGATTCGCTCAGGGAGCAAAACTCACAGAAACGTGACGGTGAAATCGGCTCAAGAAAAGATAAGAGAAGCGGCAAGTTGTGGTAACAAGCAGCATAAAAGGCGCAAGACGCAAACCATGTTAGCCACACTTGAAGCTCGCAAGGACAAGAACCAAGCTTAAGGTTGCATAAAAGGGCACGGCTATCACCATAAATAAGGTGGTAAAGTCGCTGCATAAGTTGTCAGCAACTGAGTCGCGTAAAAATAACAGCCCAGCAGCAATTGAAGGGCGATGTTTCAACATGATGGTCGCGATGTCATCAAATCTTCAAAGATCATGTACCCAGATAACCACGCGACAAATAAAGCAGTATATAAAAAGGGCAGGAGGCCATGATTGTTGCGGTTCAAGGCAAACACACATGGAAAGGGTATAATGCCATTATGCCAAACTAAGCAGTTGATATAACTCGAAATAGTTCAGAGAGGGCTGCGACGGTGCAATAAGGCTCATTCGTGCACTTTATGCTCAGAGATAAACCTGATGTCGTTCGTATAAATTAACGAGAAGTGACGGAGAGAGTAACATGAACTGCCCCCATGCGAGCAAGGTTGCAAACATATCTCTATGCTTTGGCAAAGCTTAGACTGTTGTGCACAAGAGATTCCGGCAGGGAGACCTCCGTGTACACCGTACGTAGTGGATCAAGGATCGCACAGGAAGAATAGGGGTGTGTGTAGGGAGAGAGTAAGTCAGTAGCAATGTCTGAGAGAGAGACAGAGGTTTGGCAGAGCTTCCGCGTATGGCAGTGTGTCCTCCTTTGTATGGAAAGGTTAACGATGTATATATACTGGAGAACGTGACCGTTGTAGTGTGGTTAATGCGCCCATTAATGGCGGCTTAATTAGCTTAACCATAACGGCACGTTCGTCCGAGTATATAGGAACCGTTAGAGCACGTGGTGCGCGAGTACCGGAACCGTTACGAGGTTGACCGGGTTTGACCGGATTGACCGGGTTTATGGAGCTCGTGCCATAAATCTCTCAAAACAGTTACTAAAGGTCGCGCGCGGGCTTGGCTCGCACGCGACAGGGCTTACTCTAGCCTCCAGACCACAAAGTCCCTACAAGTCCCGTGCAGTGGTATGCGAGGGCTCTGTCTCGCAGCCCCCACATGGATCAGCTCGGCTGGTGATCCTGTGTGTGTGGAGCACAATATGGTGTGCTGGATGGTTGCCACGTGGCCTAGATCTGCCATGTCATAAAGCAGTATCTACATTAGCCCCCTTTCTGCGCGTGAAGGCTCATAGCTGTATAGGCTTCCATGCGCGGAAACCAACATGCGCGTCGTCGCCACGCACCAATTCAAATACGGGTAGATTCAGCCCCCGTGCGTGTCATTATGACCTAAAACCCCTAGAGTCGTGCCGTCTGACCTTTAGGGTTTTAGGCGTGACGTCAGCCCGTCCTGTGATTGCGCGACACGACGGTGACGGTTGCGATTCGACTACTGAAGGGACGCAACCCTTCATTCTTCTGGATAAATACCTTGTATCCCATCATTGCAAAGCATTACTTCTTTCTCTTAAAGTGAATGGTACCCGGAGATCTTCGAGAGCAGATCCAGATAATCAATCACCAGTTCAGAACTGCAAATCGTATTCTCCAATTGTGCATATCCAAGCAAGCTTCAAGGAAACAAGGTTGGCCTCGTTTACTTTTGATTTAAACTACCAGTGTTTGCCTTGAATCGCATTGAATCTGTAAATCCATGAAATTTGTGAAGAGGCTTTTGATCTTTGAACCCGCTTCGTTTTGATCTTTCAACAATATCAACTCCCCAATTTCTGAAATCGGCACCGGAACTGTTTGCTTTGGTTTGCATAGATCTCAAATTCCAAAATTCAAACTGAAGTGTGGTGTGGTATTTCTCCCCCCTTTTTCTTGCCCTTTCGCAGGAATGGCCAAGACAAGAGTAACCAGACCCGTCAAGGAAGACGAAGAGATGCCGGAGCTTCCGCAGGCTCTGTGGCGTAAAGCCCCCTTTCTGGGTGGGAAGGATTTTTTTCATGCGAGGGTGAAGGCGAAGAGGATGCCTGATCCTGTGCCTGCTGAGCAATTGCTGACGTTGACCCGCCCAGTGAACTCAGCCCTGCTCGAGTGGGTTGGTTCCGGGGATGTAGTCCGATTGGGGATCGAGAACGGGCACTTCCCGTATACTGCGATTTCTACTCAAGCATTTGTCCAGAAATTGGACTACATGGATGAGTGGATTGACCACGTATTGGATCATCATGCCGAGACTCTTGATAAAGCCGGCATTTTCTTTGCTATCCGTGCTATGAAGGGTGCTGCCGTGAAGTTGGATCAGTCCATGCTTCTAGACCTTCTGTCCCGTTATTCGCCCGCGACTCACACGTTTCATTTTGCTGAGTTCGAGGCTGCCCCCACGCTCGAGGACGTTCAAATGCTGTATGAGCTTTCCCCCATGGGCGAGGTGGACCCCTTGAGCCACTTGAGGACATCTGCTGAAATGGCCTTGTACGCGCAGATGGAGGAGTGCTTAGCAGAGGTAAAGAAAATTTCTACTCGGTGGACCACTACGAAGCCTCTTCCGAACTGGCAGCTAGTGGATACGTCTGCGAAGAATACCTGGAACAAGTGGTTGCAGTACTTCTTCCGAGACTATGCGAACAGCAGCATCACTAAGAAGCTTTTGAGCGAGAACCCGGAGGCCGAGAATTATGTAGAGGGCAAGGGCTATCATTTAACCCTTTGCGCCTTTCTCTGTGCTTGGCTGTCGAGGTATCTGATTGATGGTCATCCCCATGACGGGGTCTTCTACCATGTGCTGCCACTTGCTGTGAGGCTCGCTCTTGGCCAGAGAGTCGCACTCGGACCCTTGGTCCTGGGGACGCTATATTACAGGCTGGATCAGCTGGTTCTGGCGATGAGGGAATCGCGTGGCCGCCTCGATGTCCTGACCTTTGTCAATATCAGCTTTTTGACAATGTGGGTTTTCGAGCGCTGGCCGTCTTATGCTCCAACTCCCCTCCCACTTGAGAAGTGGTGTCCCCCAGGCGAGACGGAGGCGCGCAACAGCGGAAGGGCTGCGAGATGGTTTGGAGCAAGCAACACCAAGTGTACTTGGAGTTTGATATGCGACAAACGAAAGGAGTTTACTGCCAGGCCCTATGCCACACGTGTTGAGAATGTGCGGTGGTTTCCAAAGCTATACCCTTCCAGAGGTATGGTCTTGTCAGAAGACCTTCTCTTTGAAAAGGGGCCGCATTTCCACGAACGCTATCGTGACTTCTTCTGTTGGTGTCTGCGAGGTTCTCTACCTGCCCTTGCAGAGCATATTCGTGAGCTCGCGCCACGGTATGAAAGACTTACAGTGGATGTTGACCCTACTCGGGTCTCTCCCCAGTTTGGTTTTGATGCGGTGGCCCCATCGATCTGGCCGCAGTCTATTATCAGAGGGTGCTACAAGCGTTTGCTGACAAAGGAGTGCAAGACAGTCCTCATGAGCAATCTTCCCTTTGAGCAGCCTGCGGGAACTCGCAAGGGTGGTTGTTCCCAGAACTGGATCGCATACTGGGTTGCCCAGCAAACGAGGATTGAGACGGAGGCGGCGGCGCAGCCAGGAAAGGCTCCCTTGATCAAGAGAAACTCTTTTCCGTTTCGCCCCAATTGTAGTTTGAGCGAGTCTGAGTATGGTTGCTACTCGCTGTGGGACCGCGAGAATCATTTGTGCCCCGATTTCATTCTGAAGGAGCAAGTCGACGCAATCAAGAAGGGTGACGCGCAGGTCATCAAATATAGCAAGGCGTTTGCTGAGGTAAGCAATTTCCTTATGTGCTTTTAAGCTTTTTAGTTTCCTTGCGCCGATGCTTTCTGTTCTGTGTTGTTTCAGTGTCATGTGCGGAGGTTCGCAGCTGGTGATCGCTCCAAATCGCTGGTGGACACCATTGTTGCCACTAGAAGGAAGGGGGAGTCGTACCGGTTAGCATGGAGGATGGATGCCGAGGTCGAAACGAAAGTTCGCGGAGTCATGAACACTTTTGCTGACTCGCTGATAGACAACCCTCCGGCTCCGTCTCCTCCTAGAGATGACCCGTCCCCTCCAGCGACTGCGGCGCCGAGAGCGAAGAGACCTAGGCAAAAGGGAATTACGATTTCTTCCCCTAGGAGTGCTCCAGCTTCTCCCCCAGTGAGGTCCCTTTCCATCAAGGACAAAGGCAAGGGTCGTATGCCCAGCAAAGTGCGAAAAGATCTCGCAGTTGAGACTTTCGTTCCATTCAACCGAGAGGAGGAAGAGAGACAGGAGCCCCAGGCAAGTGATGAAGAAGAAGCAACAGTTGTGATGTGCGAAGAAGAATCAGGAGGTACTTCCGTCGCATCTCCTTGCCTTTCATCTAGACTTCTTTGTAGTTCTTTTCTTTGAACCAAATATGTATTTGCAGATGATGATGATGAAGCCGTTGGTGGCCTTGTGGCCAAGAGGCAAAAGAAAGATGCCCATTCTGGCATTTCAGATGATCCTATAAGCGAGGATGTTCTTGCTGAATCCCGGAAGACAGCCGCGGAGACTGCTGAAAGAAGAAGGCAGCGAGAGGAAGAGGAGCTCGAGCTTGTGAAACAGCGGAGCCTCGAGGAGCTGCATGTTGACGACTTAGTGCGTCCAGTTGGCGAGGAAGACGAGCTTCCCGAAGAAGTGGCTCCTCATGTGGAGGAGGAAGATGAGGTTCCTGGAGAGGACGCAGCAGAGCTAGAGCAAGTCCAAGCGGACTTCGCAGAGATCGCAGGTGGCGATAAAGGTGAGATCTTCAATCTCGCAGTTACTTATAGAGATGTAATTGTGGGTGCGTTAAAGCACGGTGTGTCAAAGCCTGACATTCGCCGTTGGTTGGTAAGCAAATGCGGAGAACCCTCAGGTAATTATTTTGAGTAATATGCGCATACTAGGCTGTAGCCACTTGAGGCAAAATCATGACTGGTTTACTCGCGTCCCAGGTCATGCTTCTCTTAAAGATTTGCTTAGTGAGGATACACTGATAGGGCACGGTTCCACGTCCCTAGTGTACGATGAGGATACCTCAATCCCACCTTCGCGTGGAGGTGCTTATTCTTAGCTTCAGCAAAGATAGTGAAATAACTTATAACACAAGTTACCTCATATTATCGCATTTGGCATCGCAGGTCATGCTAAGGAACCTGAGCTGGAGCAGAGAAGTCAGCCTTCTGCATCCCATGTTCCAATCTCGAGCTCCCATACTGAGAAGCCCGTCGCAGCTGCTGGACACGTAAGTGAGCCTCTCGAGGATGTCATCGAACTCTCCGATGATGTCGAAGCTGATGCTGTGCCGATGGACGAAGGTGTCCGTGCTGGTGGTGAGGAAGAAAGGACAAGTGATGCTAACATTTTCGCATCTGGGAGTGTCCGTCCAGCGACTTCGGTTGTCCCTTCGCCTCCGGCGATGACTGAACCAGAAGCACCTATTCCTGCGTGGAGCATTTGGGGCTCGCAGGTTGGGAATGTAATCGCAGCTGGTGCGGCCTACACTCTTCCTCCTGACTATGAGAGGTTGGAGCTTGCAGCTGATAGGAGAGCCATGGAGCGAGGGCAGTCTTCGAACAACCCGGTGGCCCGCATCCCTTCTCTCCATGAAATTCTGGAAGGCACTGGTAAGTGAAGATTTACCGTTCGCACGTCGCATTATTTGCTTGCGAGTTCTGGCACTATAACCATTTTTGATGTCTCAGGTTTGAAGCAAACCGATGTAGACTGGGTGGTTCGAATGCGTCTCAGATACCCCCGATCGTTTGTGAGATCTCTGGAGATCAGACCTTTTGACAGGAGGCTATTCCTTACTGAAGCCATCTGGATACTGGAGCAGCTGGCTGCGGCTACACCTGCGACCATTTCGGCCCAGAGTGCTGAATTGCTGTGTGGCATGTGCCAAAATCTCTTGTTCAAAGTCCAAGGCAGACTTGGTTTCAAATTCCTCAAGGACAGAGTTACACTGATTCGCGCAGCTGTAACTTTGAATCTCGGTCACCAGAATCTCGCAGCTGAGATGCAGAAGGTGGAGCAGCAAAAGCAAAAGGTTGATGAAGCTGTGAAGCTGTATCAGGAAATGAATGCCAAGTGCGAGCAACTGAAGCAAGAAGTGAAACAAGTGGAGAAGCTGAGCGAGCAGTTCGAGCCCCATGATTCCTTAATCAAGAATTTGTTTTGACTTTTCGAATTTTGAAAAGAAAACAGGAAAAGTGGCTGAGACATTAATGTAATGTTTTGAAACATTAATGTGATATTGCTAGGGTTTCTCCCCCCTTTTTTTTTTAACAACAAACACTGAGTTTGCCCGTTTTGCCCTTTTCGGGATTTGATTGGACATTTCTGTGCATATCCAATTATGACATCAGCAATTGATTTTCTGCTTGATTTTCGCGCTAATTTCTCGGCAGATAAGCACGCTTCCGTTGGGAAGTCCATCCGAATCATGACTATCCGTCATTTATTAGGATACGCAACTGAATCGTCGTAGCCTTTAGTAGGGTAATTGATTGTTACCGCTTTTCAAGGCGTAAGTGATTGAACTTACCCTCTTTTTTGAATTTTGCTGACTCATCTTAGGCAAACGAAGAGTCTCCACAGGGCCTATATAAACCCTGTCTTTGCCATTTGGGTTCTTCATCCCAAACATGTGCTTTGCCGTGAGTCCTTATGACTGCTGGCTTCAACGCTTGTTTTTCGTTGATTCATGGCAACTTCAAGTTTTGAATCCTGAGTTTGCGCTTTGTGCTATAGAAATAGTTTCCAAGATCCACTTTATGAGGCTTATTGCTGTTTATAACCGTCATAAAGAGGATGCAGATAATACCTCATGTGTATTCGAAGAAATTTCTTCGTGTATTATGTGTGCAGGTCATGTTTCCGGCCGCCTCGTGGCGAGGTGCAGCGCCGAAGTGACCGTGCTACCGTCTCGTAATGAACGGCGTGATTCTCCTCCAGCATCTCCGGGGAAGAATTCGTTGCCCTCACATTTGTGAGGTCGGGGTGCTCGTCAATGCCCTTGTCCAACATGACAAGGAATCCATCACCAGAGGAATGACTGCTTCGCCTGTTGTGCGGAGCATCATCTGTCGGCACAGGAAGCTCCTCCGGCGCCTATCTTGGTCAGACAGAGGCTTTTGTCATTCCTTGGGGTCTTGGGCGCATCGTATCCCTGACCTTGCTGCTAGGGATGTGGCGAATGACGAGTTGATCTCTTCGCGGCAGCATCCCTTTTGCTACAGATCTTTGGCCGCGGATCTGCGTACTGTGCTGCCGGTATCAGGACCGGTGGATTCTCTCTTTTCTTAGTCGAGAGTTCCCTTGGCGCATCTCTGGCTTACCAGCCATTTTTCGAATGTATTGTGAGCCATGTTGGCTGTGTAGTTAGATTCGAGCTTTTTGCTTGTAAGCTGCTATCTAGATAGATAAATTGTAAGTCATTTGACTCATAATGATATATAGCTTTTGTATCATTTGCTCTCTTTGCAACAAAATACAATTTCGCATGCGTTTCGGCTTGTTTTGCCTTGCATAATGCCATGTAATGATTTCACGTGCGCAGATGTTTCGCTAGATCATTCGAGATCGTAATTTCGCAGATGTGCCATTTTGATGGATGGGCTTGCAGTTGGTCGTTGTAAATCGTATGAGATCACGTTCACAACTTTGCTATCACAACAGATAGTTTTTTTTTTTTTTTAACAGATCAATTGAGATCATTGAGCGGTGCGAATTGCTATCATAGAAGATAGGCTTTATTAGAGGATTGGTTGAGATAGTTTCTCGCATGAATTGCTATCGCAGCAGATAGACTTTTAGAAGGTCTAGCAAGAAGTTCTGCAGTTACGTTACCGTCGTAACATACGGACTTGGGTGATCAACTAAAATCACTTTGCGTATAAATTGCTACCGTAACAGATAGGCTTGAGAGGATCATATAAGATCGCATTTATGTAAACCGTTATCGTGAGAGATAGGATTTTGATGATTGATTGAGATTGTTTTTGTATTTTTGCTGCTATCGTAGGAGATAGGCTTATGTGATCACTTAAGATCGCATTTGCATCGGCTGCCATCATAAGGGATGGGCTTTAGATGATCAATTAAGATCGCGTTTATGTTGACTGCTTATCGTGAGAGATAAGCTTTGGATGATCTTTTAAGATCGCATTTGCATTGGTTGCCATCGTAAGAGATGGGCTTTTAGATGATCAATTAAGATCACGTTTGCTATCATATGAGATAGGCTTTGATGATCATTTAAGATCGCATTTGCATTGGTTGCCATCGTAAGAGATGGGCTTTTAGATGATCAATTAAGATCGCGTTTGCTATCATATGAGATAGGCTTTGATGATCATTTAAGATCGCATTTGCATTGGTTGCCATCGTAAGAGATGGGCTTTGAGTGATCAATTAAGATCGCGTTTATGTTGACTGCTATCGTGAGAGATAGGCTTTGGATGATCATTTAAGATCGCATTTGCATTGGTTGCCATCGTAAGAGATGGGCTTTTAGATGATCAATTAAGATCACGTTTGCTATCATATGAGATAGGCTTTGATGATCATTTAAGATCGCATTTGCATTGGTTGCCATCGTAGGAGATGGGCTTTGGATGATCGATTGAGATCGCGTTTGCTATCGTATAAGATAGGCTTTGATGATCAATTAAGATTGCATTTGTGTTTGCTGCTATTGCAGCAAATAAATCATTGTTAACAGTAATAACAAATTAAACAGAGCGATATAAACAGCTAGAAATATGAACTTCTCATTTGGGAGAATTCTTTTATTATGATATTCTCATATGTGAGATATAGGATTACAATCCTCTCATATGGGAGAGGAGATTGCGTTAATCATAGCCACATGAGACATTAAGCAACGTTATCATAAAATGTATGAAATAAGAGAAGTCAGGGATAGTACTTCTTGATCCAGCGCATGTTGACTGAGCTTGGAGTTGAGGTTGTGCCGTGCAACCTTCGTATGCTGCAGTAGCCGCTATCGAAGACTTCTGTGACTTCGAAGGGTCCTTCCCAATTAGCTGCGAATTTCGGGTGAGTTGCTTCTCGCATGCAGTGATCAGATGCGCGCAAGACCAGGTCGCCAACTGCGAAATCCCGTCGCTGGACTGTCTTGTTATAGGCGCGAGCGATTCTCTCTTGGTACCGCTTGTTAGTCTTTTTGGCTTGTTCTCGCTTTTCTTCCAGCAAGACTAAATCATGATCGCGTTGATTTTCATAGAGTGCATGGAAGGCCAGCCTTGCCGAATTGACTCTGACCTCCGCAGGTACCACAGCTTCGGCCCCATAACATAGTAGAAATGGCGAGGCCCCCGTAGGTGTCCTTGGAGAAGTTCTGTAGGCCCACAGAGCTATGTTAAGGGAGTCGGCCCACTTCTTGTGGTCATCTGCGACCATCTTGCTCAGAATTCGCAACAGCGTTTTGTTAGTCGCTTCGGCTTGTCCGTTTCCCTTTGGATAATAGGGGGTAGAGCATATCTGCCTGATGTTGTACTCCGCGAGTTTCGTAGCTACCTGACGATTAACAAAAGGAGTACCGTTATCTGAAAGAATAGTGTTTGGGATTCCAAACCTGCATACGATGTTTTCCTGGATGAAGTTAACCACAGCCAGCGCGTTTGCCGTCTTTAGTGGTACCGCTTCCACCCATTTGGTGAACAGCTCGGTTGCAGTGAGAATGAAGTGGTTCCCATGTGACGTTGGTCGGATGGGGCCAATGAAGTCCAGAGCCCATGTATGAAATGGCCATGGCGTCCCTAATGCATGTAGATCCACGGCAGGAGCGTGCACTAGGTTCCCTTTGAATTGGCATTCTTGGCAGCGTCGCACCTTGGTGCGGCAATCGACCTCCATCGTGGGCCAGAAGTATCCGATTGAGAAGAGTTGTCTGCATAATTTCGCACCTCCCTGGTGTTCCACCTGATGAGAAAGGTCCATGACTTCTTGTGCTTCCCTGCCGTCTAGGCATCGCAGCAAGTTACCTTCGTGACCTTTTCGCCAAAGCAGGTTTTCCTGAACCAGGTATCGAGAGGCTTTCCTCTTCAGCTTGTCGGCCTCTTTTCTCGATTCGGGTACGGTGCCCTGGGTGAGGAATTCAAGAAATGGCTTCCTCCAGTCTGTGTCGTCATCAGTTAGAGCGACGAGTAGAGAATCTTTGATTAGTGCGCAACTTTCGCACTTCCCTTGTATCAGGGCTGCAGCTGTTGACATGCCTGGCCAATGAATGCCATATCTCTGAGCTTTCCTGTAGATTGACACCTCGCTTTCTCCGCAAGCGTGTTGGTGAATCTTTTCTAACAGCTGTTGTCCCTCTTGCTCGGAGACACATCGCATGAGTATTCCTCCAGGACCCTTGTAGTAAAGGGTGTTGTCGTGGATGCAGTATCCTTTCGTGAGTACCCAGCTTTCGCTACTGGTGCCTTTCGCAATAGCTTGCAAGATTGCTTTTCGCCAGTCTGCGTCATTCATGTGTTCATCGTCGCACGCATCTTCTGTTAATGCCGACGATGTTCGCACTTCGATGGAAATCCTTGCGGGGCATTTGTCTATGCTGACCTTAGATCCCAGAGTTGCTAAGGCGTCTGCATGCCTGTTGTCCGCTCGGGGTTTGTGCTCGTATTTCACGTCGCAGAATTGCTGCATCAGCTTTTGCACTAGGGTGCGGTATGGCAGGAGGTTGATCTCCTTTAAACCATATTCGCCTGAGGCCTGCTTAACAATTAGTTTGGAATCTCCCATGACTGTTAAGTTGCTCACTTCCAAAGCTTTCGCCGCACGGAGCCCCGCGATCAGAGCCTCGTATTCCGCCTCGTTGTTAGTGACTGCAAAGTTGAGTTTTGCGGACATCTGTATGACTTCCCCGTCCGGCTTTGTCAAGACTATCCCAATGCCTCCACCTTTTCTGGTTGATGAACCGTCGAAGTGGAGGGTCCAATAGGGCACGTCAATCGCGTAGATTTCAGGGCCTTCGAGCTCTTCCTCAATCACAGGTTCGTGACTATTGTCGGGGAACTGTGCCAACAGATCTGCTACCGCCTGCGACTTGATCGCTCTTGGTTTCACGCATGTGATATCGTATTGAGAGATGGTCATATACCATTTCGCCAATCTCCCGCCCGGAGTAGTGTGAGTTAGCAGGTATCTTATGGGGTCGCTTTTGGTGACCACCACTACTTTGTGCGATGCAAAATAGTGTCTCAACTTCTCTATTACGAAGAATAAAGCAAGGCAATGACGTTCGATGTCTGTGTACCTTGATTCAGCAGGCTGCACAATGCGAGAGATGTAATAGATGGGCCTCTCTTGTCCTTCATACACCTGAGCCAAGAGTGCTCCTATAGATTTCCTTGTCGATGTAAGGTATAGCAGAAGCGGTGATCCCAGTTGAGGCGCGATCATTATCTTTGGGGATGTGAGTAGCTCCTTTAGCTTTTCGAATGCAGCTTCGTGATCAGGAGCCCAGTTGTACGCGGCGTCCTTCTTGAGGAGAGTGCTGAAGCAGCATGTGATTTCGGCGATTGCTGGAATGAATCTCCACAGATATGACAATTTTCCCAAGAATGTCTTCAAGGTACTTTGATCGTGAGGTGGCGTCATGCTGGTGATGGCTGACACTTTCGCAGGGTCAGGCTCGATCCCTTGGCGATGGACTACGCATCCCAGAAACTTCCCCGAAGTCACGCCAAATGCGCATTTCATGGGGTTCATTTTCAGTTGAAAGCTCCTGCATCTGTTGAATACCTTTCGCAGGTCTGCAAGGTGATCTGCTTCATACTTGGATTTGACTACCAAGTCATCCACATAGAATTCCACTTCTTTGTGCATCATGTCGTGGAATAGAGCCATCATGGCCCGCTGATAGGTTGCGCCTGCGTTCTTAAGACCGAATGGCATTACCGTATAGTTGAATACTCCCACGGGAGTGATGAATGCAGTTTTCCTTGCATCTTCGGGATCCATCTTGATTTGATTGTACCCGCTGAAGCCGTCCATGAAACTGAACATGCGATGGCCTGCCGTTGAATCAATGAGCAAGTCGATGTTAGGCAGTGGGAAATCGTCCTTAGGACAGAAGCGATTGAGATCTCGGAAGTCCACGCAGATGCGGAGCTGTCCGTTCTTCTTCACCACCGGCACGATGTTGGCCAACCATGTGGGATGGTGATTTGGCTCTATGAATTTGGCATCTAGGAGTTTAACAATCTCCTGCTTGATCTTCACGTTGAGCTCTGGCCTGAAGCTTCTGGTGCTTTGCTTGACCGGTTTAGACCCTGGGATGATGTCTAAACGGTGCATAGTGATGCTCGTGTCCAGACCCGGCATCTCGTCGTATTCCCATGCGAACACGTCCTTGTATTCAGTTAGGAGCTGCAGCAGTCCTTGTTCCTCTTCGCTTGTGAGGTCCGCACTCAGGAAGACTGGCCTTTTCTTTTCCTCGTTCGGGCTGAGGAACACTTCCTTTAGCTCTTGCTTTTGTGGTCTTGGCCTGTCTTCCATGCATTCGGGCGCTTCTTTGAGTTTCTCATCTAGAGTGCCCTGTGTTGGCTCTTCTGTCAGCGCAACTTGCTCGATTTGATTGATTTGCCCAGGGACATCCCCATGCCCGTGTGAGGACGTCCCCGCGCACCTTCATATGCGATAGCATTTCTTCCCGTTGGCGTAGAAGCTCTCTATCTCCTTGCCCTCGGGGTCATGCTTTGCGATCCTCTTCAGAGTGTACACACTCTTGCGGTGATATGCGATGCGCGGCGCCTCTTCGTGAATAGGCGGCTTTTCGTTGGCATCTCCTCTTGTCACCATCACGCCCGCAGGTGACTGGTCCTTGATGTTCTCCCAGAGAGGTAAAGGAGTAGGGTTGAATGGTCCGGGTGTTTGCTCGTCCGCCATCTCGGTGAACCACACCGCCTCGCTGAGATGCGCTTCGTCCAAGTTGAACGGGTTAGTTGAGGCCGGTATCTCGACAATCCTGTCGTTCCAGATAGCTTTCATCACTTGGTGAGCCGTTGAAGGGATTGCGTCAAAGCGATGAATCCAGGCCCGACCTATGATCATGTGATATGTGGTGTTCGCGTCTATGACATAGAACTTCGCCGAGCACTTGATTTTGCCGATCTGAACGCCCAGGCGGATCCACCCGATCGTCATTCTGGAATCGCTTCCGAATCCCACCAGCGGGGATGGACGCTTGACTACCTTGTGCTCGGGGATCCCTGCTAGCTTCAGTGTGTGGAGTGGAACAACATTGACCGCTGCTCCTCCATCGACGAATGCTCGCTTGAATTCGACGCCGTTGATGATGGCGGTCACGTACAGGGGCCTCTGGTGGCTCGCATCTGTCTTCTTGTCGCTGGCAGAAAAGGTCATAATCTTTTCTGTGGAACGGGACGCCCTGACAACTTTCCCGTTGGAGACCACGAGGTCCTCCTCGTAGTCCTCTGCTACCCTTAAGATTGCTTTTGTCATGTCCGCTCGACACTTTTCGGAGAAATTCATCTCGTTGAAGAATTTGTCGAAGCCGTGCGACCCTTTCATGCGGTCGGCACGCTCATCTTCCGTGTCCATGCTGTAGTCTTCGTCTTCATGGACTTCAGCAACGATGGGTAGACCATCCTCTGCGACTTCTTCCAAGTCCACTATCGAGATCATGGCGACCTCTTTGCCTTTTGAGCCTGAATCTGTATGGGCAGGCAGCGGGTTGTTGCGCACATCCTTCCGATGGTCGCTGACGATGAGTTCGCCGCTCTTCATCTTCTGATCGAGCGTGAATCTGAGCTTCTTGCACTCGGCTGTGGGATGCATGACCTTGCCGTGGTACTCGCACCACTTAGGGTCTCTCGTCATCTCCTTGGAGGGTGCTTTCTCGAGCGGTGGTAGGACGCCGTCCTTACGCCACTGTCTGCAGAGATCGCTTGCTTCCTCCACCGAGCATGGCAGAGGCGGTGCATCGAAGTTTGCAGCCTTTGCTTGCTTCTGGGGCGAAACTGTATTGACCTCAGCTTCGCGTCCCCGCTTGTAGCCAAATCTGCCGATCTTGTAGGTGGTGCCGCTCGCAGGTCGTTCTGGAGCGCTCTTCTTTCTCTGTCTCTCGACAATGGGCTCGATGTTCATCGTGCATTCGATGAGCTTTGAAAACGTAGGTGTTTGCAAATTGATCAGCATGCTTTTGTATTCGTCTCGCATGCACTGCAGGCATATCTCTACGAGCCGGCTTTCGAGCATTGGATCCTTGCACTCCAAGGATTTCGCTCTGAATTTCTTGATGAAAGTGATTCCATCTTCCTCGCGTTTCTGATACATCCGTGAGAGATGGATCATCGTCACTTTTTCTTCCATCTGGAAGAACTTGGTATAGAACTTCTGGACCATGTCGTCCCAAGTCTTCACAGATCCGGCCTCCAATGTTCGGTACCATTTGTATGCTACATTCCCAAGAGTTTTTGGGAATTCCCGCATCAGTAGTTTGGGATCGGCCCCGTATGGACCCATGACATCGATGAAACGCATGACATGCTCATGAGCGTTTCCATTGACGTCCTCGAACTTGTCCCATTTGGGAGCCTTGTACCCCGCCGGGTTAGGCATGAGATAGATCTCTCGTGGGATGGGTGGATCGTTGTCTAGCTTCGGGATGATGGTATCCGCGAACGACTGATGAGCCAAGATGGAGTCCACGCGCTTCTGCAAAGACGTCATGCACTCTGGAATGCTTCCCTCGGTAGTTGACGGAGGGGTTGCCGTAGGCGGTGGCGGCACATATGCTGCCGGAGGATTGGGAGTGTATTGGCTACCCGCGTTTCCCCAGATTGTCGCTGGTGGAGGCAGAGTGTACTGCAGAGCTGGGTTGGACGCCAAAGCCGGGGGCTGAGAGGCGTGAGCAGCAGGGGGCAGCATTTGTGCCGTCGACCCTTGGACCGAAGGCAGTTGTGTGGCCGACGGTGGAGTTTGCAGATGAGGGTTGGGAGGCGTGGCCGATACTCCCAATCCTGGAGCGGTAGGGGTTCCTCCTCCCTGGGGGCTAGTGATGGCAGGTGGAGGATTTGGCGCAAGAGTGCCCAGAACGGCCAAGATCCGCTCTAACTGCGCGGATTGAGACTTGAGGGCTTTTGCCTGACTTTGGACAGTGGCGTCCAAAGACTCTAAAGTTGGCGCCTCGCCGGGAGTCGTCGGAGTACGGCGAGCCTCGTCTCCCGAGGGAGTTTCAGTGGAAGGAGATCGGTTGCTGACATCGTCCTCCTGAGACATGGTTGCTTTTGCTGGTAAGTTTCACGTCGGGTTCACCAAAATGTGCACAAGAGATTCCGGCAGGGAGACCTCCGTGTACACCGTACGTAGTGGATCAAGGATCGCACAGGAAGAATAGGGGTGTGTGTAGGGAGAGAGTAAGTCAGTAGCAATGTCTGAGAGAGAGACAGAGGTTTGGCAGAGCTTCCGCGTATGGCAGTGTGTCCTCCTTTGTATGGAAAGGTTAACGATGTATATATACTGGAGAACGTGACCGTTTTAGTGTGGTTAATGCGCCCATTAATGGCGGCTTAATTAGCTTAACCATAACGGCACGTTCGTCCGAGTATATAGGAACCGTTAGAGCACGTGGTGCGCGAGTACCGGAACCGTTACGAGGTTGACCGGGTTTGACCGGATTGACCGGGTTTATGGAGCTCGTGCCATAAATCTCTCAAAACAGTTACTAAAGGTCGCGCGCGGGCTTGGCTCGCACGCGACAGGGCTTACTCTAGCCTCCAGACCACAAAGTCCCTACAAGTCCCGTGCAGTGGTATGCGAGGGCTCTGTCTCGCAGCCCCCACATGGATCAGCTCGGCTGGTGATCCTGTGTGTGTGGAGCACAATATGGTGTGCTGGATGGTTGCCACGTGGCCTAGATCTGCCATGTCATAAAGCAGTATCTACAACTGTATTGATAGTAACTTCAACAACAACAGCTCCATAGTTGTGATATTATCTTATCAATTTGAAGAAGATCATACCCCCAGTGAGCTCCACCGCAAATAAAGCGACGTTGTCGTAGATCAAAGAGAAAGGGAAATACCAACAACAAGACGGCGCTCTTCGTAGATGAATCCCGCATTCATTCGTCGCATCCATGAGTTAAGTCAAGAAAACAACGCCACAAATAAAGTGGTAAGAACCGCTGCATAACCGTGAAAGTCGTAATAGAAGAAGTTACAGTTACTGGCAATCTCTCAGATCAGGGTAAACCCCAGGAGGAGTCATCCTTTTCATGAAACAAAATCAAATAAGTTTATCCGAAATAAAAGGGGGCAAAGGAAGTAATTCGGAAAATAAAGGCAGAAAACAAGAAAGACTAACCTGAAGCAATGCAGCGACAAAGTCAGCTGAATCAGCATAGAAGGAGATGTCGATGTAGAATGGAAGCGAGTCGTGACCTGTTAATCGTTCAGCAATAGATATGGCGGCATGGCTACTTGAAAGAAACAACCGTAACAAGCAATGGAAGTTGTGGCGGCGAGCTCCGCAGCACGCTGAATTGAGCAACCAGGTCGTACTATGAGAACCTGCGTAAAGAAAAAAAAAAAAAAGAGAGATCAGTTCACAAAGCTCTAGATTTGTGATTTAATGGCATATGCCTATTCTCTTTTATAGAGGACTTTGAGGCGGTTACTTGGCAAAGCAGAAATCCTATGTCCTAGTCCGATCAGGATATATGCATGTAGGTCATGAAGTTCAAGTTAACCCCTGGTGAAAGAGACAAAAATCCGCAAGTCTAAGTATAATAGCTCTTACATCATTCTTCAGTTGGATCAGCTAAATATTTGAAGAAGTAAAATTTCAACAACAGTCAACTCATATCACTAGAGCAAAGATTAAGTCATCAAGTCAATCAATCGAGACTCGTCCGCCAACAAGCTCAAGAGCCGGCGAACAAGTCTCGAGGGGGCATTTGTAGAGACGCAAAAATTACGGTCAATCAAATAGTGCCACGTGTCTATTATTGCATAATTAAATGGCGGGGTCAAATTATAATTACCGTCAAATTAATGTCTTTATGCATTAATTAATTGAGGACTAAATTGTAAATTAGACCAAACCTTATTTACAATTAAGGACTGCTTATGGCAACGCCACGTCATTGCATGACACGGCTACACGTCAACGAGTAAGGCCAATCAAATAGTGCCACTTGTCAAGGTGATGCAGTTATCAAGACTAGCGAGCCCGACCAATTATGTTGCGCCACTTGTTAAATTGATGCAGAAAATAAATAAATAAATAATAATATTTATTTTCTACCTTGGCCAACAAGTCGGCCCATGCCTATATAAAGGAGCCATCCCTAGGCATAAAAAAATACATAATTCGATCTTGCAAGAAGTAGAGAGCTCTGAAGATCAAGCTGCTAAAGCCCTGAAGAGTTCATACATCCAACATCAAGATCGTCACCCGGTTCTTCAAGACATTCGAAGATCTTCAAGCAAGTTCTTCACGTTCTTCAAGACCTTCAACGCGTTCATCGCTGAAACCGAAGAACGCCTAATCGTTCGATCCGAGATCAAGCTGCCAAGGCCCTCGTTCGAAGTTCAAGGAGAAGAATCAGAGGATTTAGTTTCTGTTTAGAAATTCGTTTCAGAGATTGTAATCCGCTACTTCAATTTCATCAATAAAATATATTTGTTTCACCGAATTTCTCGCTTTTGTTTCCAATTGCATAAAATTTGTGTGTACACCTGGTATTTTGGATAGTAATATGATGCGATTTTTAAATAATTTTTTCATGGTGTTGTAGAGTTAAGGTTTCTCTATAACACGGTGAAAAAATAATCAATAAATCGCATCATTTTGCTATCAAAATCACCCGGTCAAAGTGACCCTGATACAAATCAAAAGTTGGAATGGAAAGAAAGATGTGGGACGGAGTGGTAGATTAGAATGAGGAGATTTCTTAATTGGATGATCCAATTAAATCGTTACTTGAGTTATATAGTACCGCTCCGTTTCTTCTCTTTCTCCCCCGGAGAAAGCGCTACGATAAGAAAAAGGGCTAATTGACCATGTTACCCCTCTGTCCTCTGTCCCTTCTCTCTCCTTTGCTCTCGTTGATAACACAACCAAACCACAACCACAACCACCGGCCACCAGACCTCTACCAACATCATCCAAACAACTACCAATATCATCAAATACCAGATCCAATAACAAATTTACAGACCAAAGAGTATAATTTCATAAAAAAGAAAAATATTACAAATTCAAGAAAAAATAGAAGAAGAAGAAGAAGAAGAAGAAGAAGAAGAAGAAGAAGAAGAAGAAGAAGAAGAAGAAGAAGAAGAAGAAGAAGAAGAAGAAGAAGAAGAAGAAGGGGACAATGCTGTGGATCTGCTCCTTCATCTTTCTCCACTCCATTAGCAGATCTACAGAGAAATCAAAACAAGAAGGAGAAATGTCAGAAAAGGAGAGCCCAAAAACGATGAAGAGATAGAGATCCGTACCTACCTGGCTCGTCGCCGCCGCTGCAATTGACCGCCGTCGAGATCGCCGTTCCCCTCCACCATCAGCACCGCCGTCGAGATCGCCGTCGCGAAAGAAACCCTCATCGGTCCCCTTCTTCGTGGCCTTCTTCTCTTCTTCGTCCCCTTCTTCTTCCAACCCAGTTGCATCTTTCTCTCTCCCTCTCTCACTCTCTCTCTCTCTTTCTCTCCCGTGCGGAGATTTTGAAGACCTCTGCCGTGCCTCTCTCTCTTCTCTCTCTATGCTATATGAAATGGGCGGTGGGTAAAGCCTTAATTGGTAGGGTTTGTTTTTTTAGAGAAGAAAATGGGGGTAGGTGGGTTGTGTTGAATGAAAGGTGGGATATTAATCAGATGGGTAAAATTGTCATTGAGCATTATTAAATTTGTCAAAAGAGGAAAGAGGAAGAGAAGAAAGGAAACGTACCAAAATAGAAAGGGGGAGAAAGAGAAGAAATGGAGTGGTACGAAGGAAAGAGGGGGTAAGTATCTGGACACGCTCACACGGTGACGTTGATTCGACAAAAGTCAAACAGCCCCACTAAAGAGATGAAAGTATCATTTTCCAAACTAGAAGCGGTGAAACTATATTTTCACTTTTTTAGCCGATTCCTCTCGATTCTTCAACTTTCGCCAAGTAAGCAGAGCCAAGTAAGCAGATCAACATTACAAGGGTGCTTTTTGTTATTATCCATAAGACCGGATGAGATTATGCAATTTACAATTCTCGTTATCTTCTTCGCATTTCCCAAGCGAGCTCCTAAACTACCCCCCTCTCTCTCTCACAGCAACAACAACAACACTACACTTCTGCACTCAACAAATGTCGACGGCCACATTCACCCTCGTCGCCGTCGTCATCGCCGCCTCCCTCCACCACTCTTCAGCCGCAACAAACACAGACCCGGTTCCGACACCGTGGCCTCTCCAATTCCACTCCATCCTCTTCATGAACCGGACCGGAACCCTTCAACACGTTGACCTCTGGTACGATTTTCCCAACGGTCGCAATTTCAACATCATTCAAAACCAGCTTGGAAAGCTCACCTACGACCTCGAATGGAACAACCACACTTCCTTCATCTACACCCTCGATTCGACCCGAGAGTGTCGGGTCTTGAGTTTGGATGTGGGTATACTCCGACCCGATTGGCTTGACGGGGCGAACTATCTGGGTCAGAGGTATAAGGATGGGTTTTTGTGTAATGTGTGGGAGAAGGTGGATTTCATTTGGTACTATGAAGATGTTGTCACCAAGAGGCCTGTTTTTTGGGTCTTCTACACAGGTTTGTTTGTTTGTTTAATAAACTACTCTCTCTGGTTTGTGTTATTTTATTGATTTTACTAATTCCAAGCATTTATCTATGTTGAATATTGTTGGGATTAGGGTTTAGGGTTTCTGATCAAATACTAGTATCTGTCTGGATTAGTGTATTCAATTTCGAGAATTAAGACTCTGCTTGTCTGTGGGATTAAGGTTTGGTTATGAATTGTAATTTGTTTAATCTTCTTTTTCGAAGGAAGAATAAGGGTTGTGTATGTCCCCAGTTGGTAAGATTAGGAACCGGTAAACACACGAGGGAAATACTCGATGTGGTGAATTTTGCTATAGAAATGCGATCAAATGGAAACAGCAAATTAGAGTTATAGTAGCGAAAGTCTTGATTTGAACTCTGTTACCGGTTAAATGTTTGGAGCTGATATTATAAACTACTGTGATCTAAGTCTCCATGATGATTAGATTACTAGGAATGACCGAGATGTTATGCTTTGTGTAGAATAGGGAGATAGTGAGTCGTATCACCTATGTTGCACGAACACTCCCTTACCATCAATGTGCCATTTGCATTCATGGAATTCTAAATTTTATTCAAAACTTGGACGTTTCTGAATATTCACATGGCATTTCAATAATAATAATAATAATAATAATAATAATAATAATAATATGGCCAAAAATGCTTGGGACACGCTTATCCATTTGAGATACGTCGGCGATAAACATAGAGAACGAGTTAGACAAAGCAGTAAGCCGACTTACCTTACTAGAACTGATTATCCTTCCTCCTCTTCGTCAAAGAGATTGTAGCTATGGTAGGTGAAGACGGTTTTAAAGATGAAACACAAGACAATACCTTAACCCCTTGTATTTTTTTAGATATCAAAAACACCATAGTAATTTGTATATTCTCTAATAACTGCTGTCTTTTGATGTTAAGTTTCAACCCTTATAAACATAGTTTTAAATTTGTAATTTACTTTAATATTTTGAATTATATGTATATATGGTGTGTTGACGTCTCTCCGTTCTATGAAATTTGGCGTTTCGATGGCTCTGTTTCTTGCTGTCTCAGTTTCTCTGCAACATAGGGGTACATGCATTCTAAGAAATGAGGAATTTGCACCTATATGCCTGGGGTCAGGGGTTATAACCAAATGGCCAAGAGCCCTGTGACCTTGACGATGACGAAGTTGGTTAGAATTGATCTGTTGTTGGAGCTGCTTCTTTTAGCATTGCGACATGGCTAGACTTAGGCAAGTCATGAAGAATTTTATTGTTCAAACTTCAAGTTCATCACAGGTGACTCATGAGTGTATGTCTACGTGGGAGTCGCGAAACCTACTTGAGTGAATAGTAAACAAACTTAAAGTTATATACCGGTTTGAAGTAAGACAATGGGTTAGACTTGAGTGATCTAATAATAGATTCCGTTAATCCTCTCGTATATATTATCACTTTGTCCCTCCTGCCCTAGTGGACAAGGTGAGGCGTTGCACACCGGGGGCCGCTGTGTTGAGAGTCATTTTTCTTCTTCTTTCACATCGTGGTGGTCATGGTATAGGTCTAAAGGGTTTGGTTATATATGATTGATGCGGAGTCGCGGACATGGTATGATATTTAGTCTCTAGCCTTTCTTTTAGATGGAGTTAATCGAGTCTTGACTGTTTTTTTTTTTTTTTTTTTTTTTTTTTTTTTTTTAAGGGAAATCTGCATTCTCCTTGCTTAATAGTATTTTTCATGTACAATTTTTACCTGATCTGATGAGATCTTCATACCCGCTTCTTGTTTCTTCATAATTATCTTGCTTCTACTTTCAAATCTTATTATGATTCAGTTTCCATAATATCTTCCGGTACACATGAGTGATAGACATCTGCGATTACTTTTGTGTTGCAGGATATAGCGCACACGTGATGACATTTGAGGTAGGGAAAGTACTCGAAGATGCTAAATGGCAAGCGCCTGTGTACTGCTTTGACAGAGACACGGCTGTTGAGAAGAAGCAAAGCTTTTTTCTTCTTGACTCGATGCCTCAAGCCGCCTAATGAAGAGTTCCAGTTTTTTGTTATTGTACAGAGAGCTAGTTCCAGGGCTTTGTCCAACTTTAAATTGTTCGGTTCAGCAGTATTTCATCCGTAACCTGGTTTCTAAGATTTAAGGAAAAAAAGATTTAAGGACTTATTGTATCGTGAGGTTTCATCATAGCTATCTTACCAAGTGCGCAGAAGCCTCCATGGGGTCATCAAATGGCCATACTTAATTGCAATGACTAAGAATAGAGCGACCTATTATACACAGGAGATTGTTGAACAACCATGATTGTATGCGGCTGGAACTGGCAAGATAGGAGACATTCTTGCCCAATTCTATCAGCCAAAATTATGTCTTCTGATGCGTTATTTAGGTCGTCAGTCGTTTCTCTAGGTGAAAAGGGCTGGTCTGCCTCCGATTCTCGCCCGTTACGCTTGCTTATGCTTCTCTCTGTGATCAAGACCGCCACAGTTATGTAAGGGTTTACTGGATTTTGTTTTCTTTTTTCAATCCTGGTTTGTCCTTTGCGCTCGCTCTTTCAACCAGTAGCTGGGTCAAGACATCCTTCTCAAACGAAGCTATTCAATGCTTCTACTATGCCTCATGGCATATGTGGCTTATCTCGAATTCGACAAAACCGGATGCTTTAGTAATCCAACATGTTGAATCAATACAAGCCATTTCTTGGATCAACTTTTGTCCAAGAACATCCCCTCTCGGCCCTTCTCCAGTTCACAGTCCCGTAACTTTGATCTTTGTCAGCACCGGCATCAACAGTTTCAGCCCGAGTATCACTCCTTGCAATGCACCGGCAAGATCTGATCAACCACTTCTTCAGCCATAACACTCAAGTTTCTATTTTTAGCAATCAAACTCTTGTTCGTTTGTGTGTTTGTTGTAAGGTTTTCTTTGTCTCTTGATTAATATATTTACTAATTTTATTTTTTTTTAAAGAGAGAGAGAACCAACTTGAGATACTTGAATCACAAAAGGCAGAAATGAAGACTAGTTTTTAGCCATTATACCCTGACTTTAGCTCTTTGTTACAATTCTTAACCCAGACCGCGTCGGGGCTCGTTTAGGTGCCGGGAAGCGCAAAGCACAGCTGCAGCCATAAATGAACGCCAGCGAAGGGGCACCGAGCCTCTGTGCCATTTAGAGGAGTAGATGCAACAAGTTTTTCACGCAAGAGCCCTAATCGAGGCATCATTGTAACATGCTACGAACATAGGATATGCACATAACCAAAAGTTAGTTATGACATTAAGTATTGTAACCAAAACATAGCTCGTTAAAAAAATGACTAGCAATCAGAAGTCACATTTTTGCTGGTTACTGCGCTTGCATGTTGGTCTATGATTATAGCACGAATCTGGAACACATAAACAGAAAGGGCAATAAATGAAAAAATGGGATGCCGAATTGTTAAAGCATGTGATCAAGCATCATAAGCAAAGCGAATGAGGGGATGAAAACAAGAGAACATCTCTCCACTTCTTTTTGAAATAACTTCAATATTCATTTTCAAAACTTCAATATTCATTAAAGTATCAAAAACAGACTTACATAGCTGTAAACTCTACTTATGCGAAAAATTGTAAAAATCTAAAAATTCTCCTAAATTATATTTTTAAATTAAATAAATTATCAGAAAAAATATCTACTCAAATTGGGTTCAAATCCTAATTAATAAAGAAACTATTCTTGAAAATGAAAAAATAATGATTTGGAGCCTCAACAACAGATTTTGACCGAAATAGTGTGGTGCTCGTAACAAAGTCACGAGTTCTTAGAACATCATTTCTGATCAGATTCATGTATGACTCGATCCCGTTCTTCAATCCTTCAACTGTAACTCTGATTCTGTCTCTGGACCGAAACAGTTTTTTTGAAGCTGGAAAAATTCTTCTTGCATCAAAATGTGAAACCCATGTGGAACCCCATTTACAATCTCCCAAAATTCTGAGATTGTGAAGTATAACAGATCAACTAAAACAATCTTTACAGAAGATCCAACAAAATTTAATTATAGCCATCTGTTGCTCGCTAGAAAATGTATGTCCACACATATATCTAAAGTCGATTCTTGTACCTACTTATCAAGTAATTCCTTCTCGCCGGCACTAACGCTGCATATGATGAATGATGCATTGCCTACTGCTAGTCCAGTATGATCTCGTCTCTCCAAGTCACATTGTACATTATCAACTCTCGCTATAGTGGATAAAGATCAAAGTAGTCCAGTTATTTGCTACGGGAGTTCACGATTTCAAATTGCTCAAAACTGTCAAAAGATGTAACTGCTTGAATAGGAAAAAGTAAAGAGAAAGATGTGTGAACTATATTTTGATTATAATTTCAAATAACTTTCAGAATAGTTCACAATTTTAAGAAAATAAGCACTAATAAGGAACAAGAGAACCAAATATGGAGGACACACTTATGCAGACTCGACATTTGTTGCAAGAAAACTCAAGTCAATTCAAATTAAAACAGCATAAATTGTGAGCATTTCAGCAATTCACCCAAAAAAAACTGCATACTCAAGAGTTCAAAAAAACGACAGGCTGCAAAATCACAAACTATCAATTGCATTTAAATTCTTAAAACAATGTCTCATACCTGCAATCGGGCTCAACAAAGCCAATGACAAACTCACAAGATTGTTTCTATAGAGCCGAAAAGGTTTCAAGGAAGATAAGACCATCTGCAGGACCAACGCGATCAATTAAAATCATCCACCTAAACCTTAGTAAAATCTTGGCCTTACAGGGCAAAGAGTTTTATACTCAGCTCAATAATCCTAGTCCAGTTTAACTGGGCTCACGGATTAAATTCCCCTCTTTACCTAACAGTTTTATGTACCCAGGTGTACGACATAAATTGGAACAATGTTCCATTCTGTTCTGTTCATGGATGCATAAAGCTATCAAGTTGAGAACACACTGACAACACACAATAGGCCATAACAACCAGAAGCGCATTATGCATGATGCCATGTAGATTCACCATTAAAAGCAACTCAAGCAACCTAATTTAGCACTCAAAAGCACAAAAACCAAATTTGTTAGGCAAAAAGGCAGAGTCTTGACTAATACTCCAACTTCAAAATTGAAGTTACCAGATACTGCTCAAGAGGGCACCATAGAATCAGTAAAATAAGAAAAAACCTAAAAGCATACCTGACGGAGACCGCCTCCGACTTGGGCTATATTCATTCTGCACCACAGTTAGAATTTGGCTATTACAGCAGTTAAGAAATAAGCTTTGAAATTCACATTACTCCCTTAGCAAACTTGAGGGGTTAGATTCTTCGCAATTCCACATGATATTTCCCTGTTACAATGAGGGGTTAAACATGACTCAAGCTCAGTAAGTGTGTTCCAGTTTTTCGTACTATCCTTTTAGGTTCAGAGAATGCAAATAAAACGTAACATGTTCATCGCTCCCTAAACACTGAACTTTGAGACGGCAGGCAAGCAGACACACATACACGAATATATATATTTAGAGGGAAGGGATGACCCAAACGGGCGGGCAGACGGAGCAACGCCCTTTGGTGCCGCCTTGGTAGAGAGTATCCGCCCTCTGATCTTTCAAGCTGTAGACTGCCATGTCTACTCCTCTGCGGCCTATATCGTCCTTGCGGGTACAAAAGCTGGTAGTGGAGTCAGTAAAGTAGATGCAATCAGCTCTAATATTAGCAGCACCAACAGCAGCGCAAGGGATAGAGACCGGACATCGCTGCTGGCTTAAGAAAAGTGACCCTCCTCCCAAATCATTCATCACAAGCCAGTTATTATTAGTGCTCGAGGAGTCAAACCTGTACACCTGAAAAGAGGTGGTCATATAGTTATAGATTGGCTTGTTTATGAGTATGCTGTCATCGATCCCGTGGTGGTGGTTGGGAGCAAATGCGTAAGAAACTGGATCTGCACGCTGGTCATCGTCGTGGAGATATTTCTTGACGACAGCGAGTAAATGGCCACCAGATTCTGCCAAGTAGAAGCCGTTCTTACCAGCGATTACTTCAATAGGTATGGTTCCGACTAGATTGGCAGTGGTGGATGGATCGGGGCCGTTGATGTCTATAGAAAAGATCTCTCCTCTATGATTGGTGGTGTAAAATTGACCGCAATGGTAGACCAAGTCGCGGAATGCAAACTGGCCCTTCTCCATGGTAACCCAGGCAGTGTTTCCGGGTTTCCAGTATGCCAAGAGACTTCCAATCTCAATCATCAGAGCATAGTCGTTGGTATCGGAAGGGCTAGCCGACAAGGCTGCTGTCCCCAGTCTACGGCAGGCCTCATATTCACGGGCGTTTGGGAGGGGAATGCGGGCCCGGGACAATGGATGCAAGAGCTCCATGTCGCCGCCGTCTCTGTCGATGGTTATAAGCCAACCAAGAGAACTGAGTATCCTCTTGCCTCGGGCTTCGGGGAGGTGGACCTTATGAACCATGCCTCCCTTTGTCAGGCTGTAGAAGTCGCGTGATTCGTTAACGTCACTGTCCTCCGGCGGGGGGAGGAGGAGCCATGGAACCTGGACAGGACAGAAGTTGTTCTTGACGGCCGCCACCGATCGCCATGACCTGCAAACTCCGCCGAATGCGGTGAAGTCTTCGTACAGGTTCAGCTTCTTGGCAATCGTCGACAACAGATCCGGATGAAGCTCAGCCCAATCCATCACCACAACCGCCACCTACGACTACGGAATGCAGCAATCATATTATTTCATTGCGTGAGCGATTGAACAAAAGAACATGAACCAATAGAGGAACATAATGAAAGCATAAGGTCAGAGAGTTATATTTAGCAATTTAGTACATTAAAATTTGGTGATCCAGCATCTTAGTAAAAAAACAGAAACAATGCTTAGACATTCCATCAAACACTTATGCTGCATTTCGTATTGATAAACTTTCAGGAAGATACAATGGACAAACACAACCCCTTTTTTGGACGCTTTTGAATATGACCCATATTGTTTGGAAGATAAATCAGAAACAAAAAGAACATGAACACATAGAGGAACATAAAGAAAGGATAAGGTCAGAGAGTTATATCCAGCAATTTAGTAAACAATGCATACATTCTCTGAATTCTCATTCAGACATTTCATCAAACACTTGTGCTGCATTTCGTATTGATAAACTTTCAGGAAGATACAATGGACAAAAACAACGCCTTTTATTTAGAGGCTTTTGATCCTGACCCCATATTGTTTAGAAGACAAGTAAGAGTCAGAGACCCATCTAGTTAGTTGTAGACCTAAAACCCTAGAACAGGAACCACAAAATCTAGCTAGCGACTAGGAACCCTAATTCGACTTAACATGAAATAGGGGTTGATTTTGCAGATAACTCAGAGCAAGAGAAGGAAGAGAGATAGTCTGTCACATACCTTGACCGAGCTTTCTGAGACTAGCTTGAGTTGTATGATGACTGAGGCGAGAGGCGAGACCAGGGTCTGAAAGATTGAGCTTGTTGAGATGGAATGAATCGGCAAGCCGATTTTTGGTAAAGTGTTTTTTTGGACAAAAAGTTAGTATTAAAATATTTGGCTTCCCCCCTAAACATTGGAGCGCAGATTTTACTTCGCACCAAAACTAAGTAAAATATTTGATTTCCCCCCTAAAGTCGGACCCAATTTTAATTCAATCAAAAAAAAAAAAAAAAAAAGAATTCTTAAAAAAAAGTAAAAAAATAAAAAACAATGCTAATATAACAGAATGTATTAAAAATCTAAATAATCAGCTGAGATTCTAAGGACTCGTTTGGTACCAACTGAAAATCTAAATAATCAGCTAAAAAGTTGGAGAAAAAAGATTGTCTGGAAATCTAAATTAGTTGAAAATTGTAAGGCTTAATTACTTAATGTATATCCCAAGTCTATCGAAACTATCACATTGCAACCCCAGTTCTAAAACTAGCTGATTACATCTCCATTTGCATAATATACTTCAATGTCAAATTGGGAATGAAATTTCATCGCAAAATTATCATACCCGGAGGGCATTACTGCAGAAAATGTGACGAGTTTGTATCATAGACGATGGGCACTATATGAAAATATCATCGTTGGTTTTGAATTTGATGATTAAGTATTGTTTTCAGTTTGACATTGACGATTTTTTTGTAAATGGGGATGTAATTAGCTAGTTCTAAAATGGGGGGTTGCAATTTGATAGTCTTGGCAAAGGGACTTAAAGGGTAAGTTTGGCATAATCAATTTGTAAAAGACATATACAAGAACCTTAAAAGTCGGAAAAAAAAAATGCAGATGACAAGAAAATAAGCATCGCTAAATAGTTTTACACTCAACATAAGAAAAAGGGTTAATTGCATTTTGCCCCCTTGTGGTTAGGGTTTTGTGCAAAATACCCCTTTAGGATCTCAAATGTTACATTTTACACCCTTGTGGTTTGGTTTTGGTGCGCCGGAGGATTTTCCTGTTAAAAATAGCTTGAATTGACAAAATTACACTCCATTATATACACTCGGACCACCATTATCTCCCTTACGCTCTCTCTCTCTCTAACTCCTTCCATCTCTTTGTTCTCTCCACTGTTAAACCAAGAAAGGAAAATAAATAGAAAAACGGTGGTTGTATATGCTTCTTCTCCCTCCTCATCCATCTTCTTCGTCTCCCTCTTCTCCTTTTCTCTCTCTCTTCACTGTCTGCTCTCTCTCTGTGTCCCCTGAGCCAGATCTGGTTGAACCCAGATCCGAAGCACCTCCAAGGGACATGAGTTCGTCACAACAGAAACCCCCAAAATGAGAAGGCAGATGTGGATGATTCGGAGGAGGAGCCGCCGCCGATCTGGTGCGGCGAAGGCGGCGTCGGTGCCTTGGTCTTCTCCGTCTTCTTCGACGAGGGGAAGACCAATCGGGGGCGGCGCCGATGTAGCAACCCCGTCGTCGTCCTCTCATTTTCTTCGATTTCTGCTACTTCAATTACTGGTGCTACTTTGACTTTTCAATTTTTTTCTCCCTTGAAACAATGAAGAACAAACCCAGATGTGAACCATATACTTCTTTTTGTATTTTGTAGTAGAATTGTATATTCATTTTTTTTCCCTTGATGGATTTTGGTTGATGAAAAAATATGACAAAAACCCAGCAAATAGAAAGCAACAATTTTTTCAAAATAAAAATAAATAAAAAGAAAAGAAAGCATCAATGCATAAGAGATAGAAAAATATGTATATTATTGAAAGGGCTATGAACTTATATGTTCGGATTTTGAATCTGGGTTCAAACCCATGGGAAAGGATTAGTCTGGGTTTGATGTTCTTTCGCAATCTGATTTTGCTTTGTGTTTATGTAGATGGTCTAATGATTGCAATGATGATGGCTGGTGTAATTGGGGTGAATTTGTACTGATGATGCTGATGGTGGCAGTGACGATCTTCATCCTCATCTTCTTCTTCCTCCATCCTCCTCATCTATCTATACAAAATGAGTTAAAATGCAATGAACTTATTTGGTATCATTTTTGGCATTACTTTCATGGATAAAGGGTATAACAGGCATTTTAAGTTGGAGTTGTAACGGAATCTGTTAAAACTAACGGATTCGCACATAAACCAAACCACAGGGAGGTTTTTTGCATAATTTGAGACTCCAAGGGGGTCTTTTGCACAAACTTCTAACCGCAGGGGGGTAAAACGCAATTAACCCTAAGAAAAATGCATAACCCATTAGACTACCACTACTTTTATGCATGTTAAGTATAAAATGTGGTTGTCTAATCCATTGGAAATGCTCTTGGAAACGTTAATTGATTAACATGACGGGTGTTCAATGTTATTATCCAAAAGAAGGAAGGAAATTGTGTTAATTGATTGACATTACGGGCGTAATTGACATTATGGGACACTCGTTAACTACACGACTTTCGCTCTCGTCGCCGTCGCCACCTCCCTCCACCTCTCCTCAGCCGCAACAAAACCCATTTCCAACACAGACCCGGTTCCGACACCATGGCCTCTCCAATTCCACTCCATCCTCTTCATGAACCGGACCGGAGCTCTTCAACAGATCGACCTCTGGTACGACTGGCCCAACGGTCCCAATTTCAACATCATCCAAAACCAGCGTAGGAAGCTGACCTACGACCTCGAATGGAACAACCACACTTCCTTCATCTACACCCTTGATTCGACCCGGGAGTGCCGGGTCTTGGAGGTGGATGTTGGTATACTCCGACCCGATTGGCTTGATGGGGCAAACGATCTGGGTCAGAAGCACGAGGATGGGTTCATGTGTTATGTGTGGGGAAAGCCATCAAGTTTGTTAGTTTGTATAATGAATCTCTCTGGTTTCTGAAATTGGAATCTTAAAGGGTCGGAATCTTAAAAGGTTTGTGTTATTTTATTGATTCCAACAATCTAGGTTTAATTTGTGTGCAATTGGTGGGATTAAGGTCAATGATAAAACAATTGGTCTTTTTTTTTAATCACCTCTACTCGTTTCAAGATAGAATTAAGGCTGGTGGGATTAGAGTTATTTAGCAATTGGCAATCCTGTGGTTTCTGTATTTGGGTTGTATGGTTGTTTAATGTTCTCATATTCCAAGATTTAAGGTTGTGTGTGTGAGCCTATTTGGCGGGATTAAGGTTTGTCACCATGTGGAAAAATACTCACCGCCGCGATGAATTGGAAGCGTCAAATTAGGTTATAGTCGAACTTTTGTTTTGAGCTCTGTGTTTTTTGGCGGTGCACTAGTGCGGTTATCTTGGCGATGAATTTAGTCTAGATGGGGATGTTTTTGGTTTGAGACATTCTGAATCGTAAAGGTCAGTGAGTAATTAGTTCAACTCTAACTTGATAACTCAGTTTAAGAAGTGTTAATTGACCCAAATTGACTAGAGCCCCAAAAGGGAATGGTTTCTAGTCTAGGTTTTGGCAGAGCCGCTCGCTTGTTGATAACTTTATGAGCTATCCGAAGGGAATGGTTTCTTTCAAAGTTCACCATAGCTTAGCATACAACTATGTTTAGGGTGTTACAAAACTACTTATCTCCGGGGGGAATTCAAAAATTATCTCGGGGGGGGGGGGGGATTCAAAATTATTTCCCAGTGTGAGATACAATGAGGGTGTTACAAACATGAGATGCTTCGCTATTCACATGTTACTAGACAGTTACTTCTCTCTTGTGTTGCAGGATATAGCGCACATGTGATGACATTTGAGGTAGGAAAAGTACTCGAGGATGCTAAGTAAGCACCTGTGTATTGCTTTGATAAGGAAACGGCCATTGAGAAGAAGCAAAGCATTTTTTTTTTCTTGACTCAATTACTCAAGCCCAATGACGAGTTGCGTTTTTTCTGTGGTATTCTCTAACTCTTAACTTGTTATATTCAGAAATATAACATCTGTAACCTGTCTTTTCATACTTGTTGCTTAAGATCTTCCCCTCATTGGGGAAAGATCTTTTTTTGTCCGAGCACCGCTTACAAACTGGACGTCGAGTCATCGACATTTAACGGCTTTTTAAGATTTTTACGGTATATTTATCTGAATTTTGGCATGAGCAAACCCTAAAAACTGGATGTTAAGGACTGTTTTCATGGAAATTCCACACCAAGGCTAAAGCAGTTAACAGGCACCAGTAAGGACCCTCTCCAGCCCCTCCAAACCGGGTAAATACACTCTTGGTAATTTTAGTGCCCATAGAGTCTAACGTCTCCCCCGCCTCTGAAAGCAAATTTGGTTTTGATTACAATGCAAAATTAATTATGTTTATTTTTGAGTTATTTTATATTTAATTTCAGTTTACACCCACGAGTGAAGTCCGCTACTAAAAGGAAAGTTAGTTAGTGTAGTGAAGTCCGCTACTAAATGAGAAGTTAGTTCGGGTTAGGTAGCAAATTAAGATGAATAAATATCTGGGTTAGAGGTACATGGATGGGTTGCTGTGTAATGTGTGGGAGAAAGTGGATTTCATTTGGTACTATGAAGATGTTGTCACCAAGAGGCCTGTTTATTTGATCTTCTACACAGGTTGGTTTTGTTTGTTTGTTTAATGAATTGGTCCCTCTGGTTTATGGAATTACAGTCTAAAAGGGTTTGATTCCAATAGTTTTGATTGAACTTGTGTGAAATTGGTGGGGATTAAGGTTTAAGGTTTATGATGAAATAGTCATCTCCCTGTGTTTGGTTGACACGGTTGGTCTCAAGTTTGCCAATTTCAAGAATGAATGAAGGCTCTGCATGTTTGTGTGATTAGAGTTGTTACCTGTTTACCAAACTGGCTACGCTTGTGGTTTCTATATTTTGGTTGTAATGTGTTCAATGTTCTTATTCCAATATTAGGTTGTGTGTATGTGCCTACTTGGTGGGATTAAGGTTTGTAATTAAATGGGAAAATACTCTTGGAAATGGCAAATTAGATGATTGTTGTCGAAGTCTTGATTCGAATTCTGTTATGAGCTCAGTGTATTTGAAACTGATTTGTTTCAGATCAAGTTGGCTTATGCACAAAAGAACAGGTAGTAGCTAGACCTAGCAATGTTTGTAGTCGTAGGATAATGTACGGATTTCTCCCACATCTGAAATCACGATAGCTTAGCATACGACTATGGTTAGGGTTGTTACAACCTAGTACTTATCTAAGTGGAGTAGAGTCTTTGCAATTCCACATGTTAACGGAGAAGAGTTATTTTGCTTTGTTGCAGGATATAGCGCATGTGAAGACATTTGAGGTAGGAAAAGTACTCGAGGATGCTGAGTGGCAGGCACCTGCATACTGCTTTGACAAAGACATGGCCGTTTGGCAGAAGAAGCACAGTACTAGTATCTTTCTATTCGACTCGATGACTCAAGATCAATGAAGTGTGTGTGTTCCGGTTTGTCTGCTGTATTCTCCAACTTTAAGTTATAATATTCAGCAGCTTTTCATCCATAACCTGTTTTTTTCCATACCTGTGAATTTGTCTGAATTTCTGATAAATGTTAATAAGTGAGCCAATTATCTTGCTACCCTCTCGAGTTCATCCTTATTATGCTCCTTTCACCTTAAAATTGAACTTTGAGACAGTACATACATGAACCAATATACTGCACTTAATAATAAATATAAGACATAAAAGTTTCGGATCAAAAGACAAAAATAATTTTAGAAGGAAGGGATGACCCAAAGGGGCGGGCAGAGGAAGCATCGCCGTCCTTTGGTGCCGCCTTGGTAGAGAGTATTTGCCCCTCTCTTCTTTCAAGCTGTAGACTCCCATGTCTATGCCATTGCGGCCTATATCGTCCTTGCGGATGTAAGCAAGGTTAGTGTTGTCAGTAAAGTAGATGCAATCAGGTTTAATATTGGCAGCACCAACAGCAGCACAAGGGACAGAGACCGGAGCACACCCTTGGCCTAGAAAGAGTGACCTTCCTCCCAAATCATTCATCACATGCCAGTTAGCGCTGGAGTCGAACCTGTACACCTTAAAAGAGCTGGTCAAATAGCCATGGATTGGCTTGTTTATCAACGTGCAGTCAACGATCCCGTGGTGGTGGTGAGCAGCGAGTCCGCAAGTAACTCGATCCATGCGCTGGTCATCGTCGTGGAGTACTTTCCTGACGACGACGAGCAAATGGCCACCAGATTCAGCCAGGTAGCAGCCGTCGTTACCAATGACATCACTAGGTAACGTTCCAACTAGATTCGCGGCGGCAGTGGTGATGTCTATAGAAAAGAGCTCCACTGGGCGATTACGATTGATGGCATAAAAGTGACCGGAATGGTAGACCACGTTGTGGAATGATTCCAACCGGCGTGTCTTGATGGTAACCCAGGTAGTGTTTCCGGGTTTCCAGTATGCCAAGGTACCGAGGGGTCCCACCAGAATCAACACAGCATAGTTGTCCGTCTCGGAAGGGCTAGCTGACACGGCTGCTCTCGTAAACATACCGAGAGGGCTGCGATTAGAACTATCGAGTTTCATATATTCACGGGCACTGGGGAGGGTAATCCGGGCCTGGGACAAGGGATGCAGTAGCTCCACGTCACCGAATCTGTCTATGGTTATAAGCCAACCAAGACAACTGTGTAGCCTCTTGTCTCTGGCTTCGGGGAGGTGGACTGTGTGAACCATGCCTCCCTTTGTAAGGCTGTACAAGTCTCGCGAATTGTTGACGTCGCCGTCCTCCTCCCGCGGGGCAAGGAGGAGCCATGGGACGTTGATCGGAGAGAAGTTGTTCTTGACTGCCGCCACGGATCGCCATGACCTGCAAACTCCGCCGAATGCAGTCAAATCTTCGTACAGGTTCAGCTTCTTGGCGATCGTCGACAAAAGATCCGGCAGAAGCTCAGCCCAATCCATCACCACCAGCACCGGCACATACAAAAGAGATAGTATGCTTGGTTGTGTGCGTGTGTATTAGTTATACTCTAGGGTTAGGGCAGGGCAGGCCAACCCTACTATATAGAGTACTAAAATAAGGCAATTGAGTCTTGACGAATATTGGGGTGGTCTTTGATTCTATATAGAGTTTGGCCCAACCCGGCCCGACTATGTAGCATGTGATGACAAATTTCATCTTCCTTGTCGGTACAAAATCTCGGGTGCAGTTTTCATGACATTGTTCGTGTCCGTTACAATTTTCATCTAGTGGGCCTGTGATGACATTTTGAGTTTGGTAAAGAAACGCCATGTTGAGAAAAAGCATTTTTTTTTTCTTTTTTCTCTGACTCAATTACTCAATGAAGAGCGAGATCCAGTATTTTTGTCCATTGTACTGTTGAGCAAGTGATCTTCGTTGTATGGTAAGAAATCTATTTTATCCCACTGCTATGGGGAGGATCGAACTCGAGGCCTCATGACTCTCAATGGCCATAATCATTAAGCAAGTGATCTCATATCAATGCTTTTGCGGGAGTTCAACTTTTCTGGTCTTATGTACTCGAGTATCAAAACCCACCCAACTCGCCCATGTTGCAATAATGCTGTAAAACATAGCATGTTTTGAGGTAGTACACCCTCCTCACCTTATAGAACATAAAACAAGTTCTCAGCAGCCCTTAATCAGAAACAATCACATGTAAATGCAAAATAACGGAATGAAGAACCCGACAATGTATTAAACATTCATAGCAAACTATTCAAATGAATGTTTAATACATTGTCTGAATAAGTACGATGTAGACTACTTAAACCGAATGCTATTTTAGTCTTATAATTTCCATCCTAGTTAGACGTGGCGAGTAAACACATCGTAGCATATTTAATATTTTATTTTAGTTTTACAACACTATTGTAGCAAAACCACTTTGCTCAACTGAATTCAGAAGAAAATTCTTCAAATTGTTCATAATACTATGTGGATGCTATAACAAGGTCCAGCGAATTGTGCAAGTTCACGGGCTCCGACTCGGCTATTATTCAGCCAATGAGAAAAAATAATGTATACAAATTTTATCAGGTGATCAATGTGCTACTCAAATGAGAACAAAACCATGCATTGTGTGGCCCAACTCAAGGTTGAAGACACTGGCATTAGAACACAATGGACAAAACAAGCCAGTGCGCAAAAGAAAGAACATAGCCAAGTTAAATTATGACGAGTTTAACACCAGCAGGAAGTCTTTCGCCTAGTTGCTCGGCACGCTGCCTAGCAAAAGCACGATCCCGGTCCCCGGTCTCGTTGTAGTACTTGTACCACATTCTGTCTCTTTTAGGCACACGAGTATCAAAAACGATCCTCTCCAGTGCGATGGCATTCTCAATTAAATACTCGGCAAACTCAGTGTCGGTCACACAACCTTGGAACCCATCGAATTCCACCACTTTGATGTTATGCGGACACTTCCCTACTATCAAATGTTCTGACGTATCAGGCTTATATGTACGTGACATCTGCAATGAGTGAAAATTGACTAAGTCTTATGGCTACACCTACATATATAGAATCTGAACATGAAGCACATAATGAAAGCCAATAAGAAGTGGCATGTTCACCCAGTTTAATGATCAGGACATAAAAGTGATGAGCAGTCTGGGGAACACAGTCGCTAAAACAATATCATTTCTAGTTTCTCGGCAACTTATGGCCATTGGATCAAGAAAACCATCCAGCCCAGCCCGCAGTTAGTAGAAGAAGAAGGAGAATAATATGTAGGCTATAATGGTCTTTTGTCCCCTCCAACAGTTGGTGGAAAGACCATTATAGCCTCACCTCAAGCTATGTCACTGTCGTAAAAAAGTCCCAACTAACGGCCATCTATCGTTTGGAGCGCGATGTCAATAAAATCATACTGCATAGGAGTTATATGTCAATTCTCATAGTGCATGTACCGTACTGTCAACCAACATATACTGCTAAAGGGTTATATGTCAAAAGTTCTTTATTTATTTTCTGCACAAATAAAACAACTTTCACTACTTCAGACACGCTAGGTAATGTTAGAATCAGATTCAAGTAAAGGGTTCAATTCTAGGGTGGGTTGTTAGTTCAATTCTAGAGCGGGTTAACAGCCTAATTCCAAGCTTAACGTCCCCTCACCTCTCTGATAATTCTTCCTCATTTGCTTTCCTACTGATGCAGAGAAGGTTTACATCACTGATTTGAAGATAGGCTATCTGAGAAATTTACCAATGGAGTTCTTACTCATTGTTCACCTCACCATTTTAACCGGTTATCGGTTATTTGTCTCAATTATGACGGTCTTGACCAATTTTTTTATGCCTGCACAAGCAGCTCTTACAGCGAAAGCCTCTGCTAGCAAGCTAGAATCTTCCCGTACATTGCATCGTTGACCATCTAACAACTTCCTATTTTCATTTCTCAGAACCCGCCCCTAGAGTAGCCTCCTTTAATTTATCCCAACCTGCATTACAGTTGATCTTCAAGCAATTTTCTGGAGGTCTAACCCAGTGAATGATTATGTTTACAGCCTGAAAGGAGCGTCTCTGATGGATTTTTTTGTTTTTGTTTGAGGGAAAGGTTACTACTTCATCAAGGATCAAATCGATCACGAACCTCTTTTTCCAGTACATCAATAGCCCATTCTGGGAGCCGAGTATAAAGGCTAAATTGTGGGAAATTAAGAGATCTTCGAGCAAATTGGTCTGCTACTCTGTTTGCATTCCTAGGCACAAACTGAAATTTCATCTCCACAAAGTGATCTCCGATCTTGAGGCACTCTCGAACCTCAGCTTCCATCTCTGTGCATAATTCATGTCCCATCAGTCTTCCCCCCTTCTCTGTGCAGCAGCCTCGTAACAAATCAATATTTAGCTTGGAATCAGATTCGATAACTATCTTTTGCATCTCGCATCCCTAGCCATTTTTATGCCATTCTTAACCCCAATTAGCTCCAACATCTGCACGGACAAATGAAAAGGGATTCTTTCAAAACGCCCAGCCACAAACGCCCACAAGGAGTCTCTCAACACACTGCCAGACCCAGCTATGCACTGACTTGGGTTACACGTGACATCAGTGTCAACCTTCATCCAGCCTTCCAGTGGTGGTTGCCACCTTGTCGTTTCCTTTCTTTGTCTTTCTTACCTGGTGGCAGATCACTCCACCACAGCACTTCCCTTATTCTGGTCTCCACCGTTCGAATTATTGCTTCATAATTGAAGGGGCTTCCATTGAATCTTGTATCATTCCTTGAGAATCACAAACACCAAGCCGCAATTGCCCACTTTTCTCGGTATTCTTCATCTTTGTGTGTGAAGACCCCTTCGATCCACTCCCCGAGCATACTTCCTCTGTTTTGCAAACCATCATCACCAAATACAGTCGCCCATACCCTATTGGCCGTTTCGCAGTGACAATAAAAATGATCCGAACTCTCAATACCATTTGTGCATCTATTACATTGAAGCTCTATATTGACACCTTTGTTGCGCAAATTAAATGCTGTAGGGAGTTCCTTACACCACATTCCCCATACGTGAAAAGCCATTTTTCTCGGTATCGTCATCTTCCACAGATTCGTTAGCCAAGCCTGGGTGTTTCCATTCTATGAAGTTGGACTTTCTGCACTTTTCTCCCTTAACAGTTTATACCCCGACGCTGTTGAGTAACAGCCGTTGGGTGCGAAGCTGCATTTAAAGGAATCCGACTCTTGCTGCTGTGTTACCGGCATGGCCATGATATCCACGACATCTACCTCCCATAAATACGTGCGAAGCTTTTCCTCGTTCCATCTCCCGTTGTCAATGCAGTGAGATACTCTCATACATTTCTGATGGATTTGATCCTTACTGTGCGCTATCCACAAAAGCTTTTGACTACTAACACAACTTCTCACTGTTCATTACTCTCATGGCTCGGTTCTTGGCTCAATTTTTGATTTTTTTCCTATCTATCTCTCTTTCCAACTCTAGCCATATTCTTATGCCTTGAGTTTGAGGGAGATATTAGAGAATGTATGATCAGGCACATGGGTGTGCCACATCAGACACAACCACATCAGACATGACAGATCCTCCCGGCCTTCGCAACCATCTTGGCCTTCTTTCCACCCCGGCTTTCACAACCGCTTTGGCCTTCTACGCCGCAGCTCCTATTTCTTCTTGCAAACGCATTATTTGGCACGTTGAGTTTGAGAAGGGGTGTTGGAGATATTAATTTAATATCTGAATATTTAGTAATAATTTATTTACGATTATTACGTTTCCTTGTTTAGTTGATCGATTTGATACCGTTTCCTCGTTTAGGCTTCTTGGTCCCCACTTTATGTTAGGTTCGAATTCCAAACTGGCTATTGATTTTCTAAATGCCAAGGATGGCAGATGTTGTATTGATGCTATGTCCTTTCTGATTGTAAACTTTTGGCATCATCCTTTGAGGTATGTTTTTTCTTTTTTGTTAGAAGGGAGCTGAATTGGTCTGCTCATTTATGTGCTAAAAGAGCAGTCAATTCGTTGGTTGTATGATCTTCTTGATCTCTCTTTTGGCTGTGATAGCCTTTTAATGGAATTGCTTAAGTTTTTTCTTTAAAAAAAAATAGAGGCTTACAATTATTAAGCAATACCATTGTATCTGGACCAAGCCCAAAGCATTAGAGCCAACTCAGCTCAAGCATAGGACCATATAGAACTCAGCTCAACTCATGAAGGACCCAAAGACAAAGCTCAAGGACTAAACTAAAGACTAGCAACTACTTCAATGAGCAATCTGTAAATATCTCTTTATCATCTGTATCATATCCACATTTATGTTGATTGATCTCATCAAACGGCTAATACAGCCTTGACCGTGTATTTATGTATCATTACACTTTCAATGAATGTACAAAAATCTTTCACAACTCTCTGCCTCTCTCTCTCTCTCTCTCGGTGATTCACATCATCTTCTCCGATGCTCTCTGTATTTTCCGATCATCTATACTGAAACCCTTTGGTTTCTATCATGGTATCAGAGCCAATGGCTCAGACCACTGCATCGTCAAGTAACGCCCTTGTTCCATCTTCCGCTACCACATCTTTCAATCCGATTTACCTACTGTCAAACATACACAATCTGGTTCCAATCAAACTTGATGGAACAAATTACGTTATCTGGAAGTACCAAATCACATCACTTCTCCGAACACAAAACCTGTTCAGTCTCTTGGATGGTTCCGATGTTGCTCTGGCTGAATTCATAAAAGGCTCCGGCGAATCAGAAGGCACTATGGCGCCTAACCCAGATTACCAGGCGTGGGTCCAACGAGATCAAGCTCTCGTCACTATGCTTAATGCAACCCTGAGTGCCGAAGCCCTAACTCATGTAATTGGTCAGTCTTCTTCTCGATCGATTTGGCTTATTCTCGGTAAAAGGTACGGTTCCCTTACACGCTCCAATATTATGCAACTGAAGTCAGATCTTCAAACTGCTCGAAAAAATTCTGACACTATTGATGCCTATATGAGCAAATTGAAAGTGATTCGTGATATACTCATGGTAGCTATGGTTAATATCGATGATGAGGATATGATGTTTTATGCTTTGAATGGACTCCCACCCGAATACAATCCTTTTAGATCTTCAATCAGCATCAATTCTGAAACAGTCTCCTTTGATGATTTACATGTGCTTTTGAAAAGTGAAGAACATATGCTAGAGTCCCAAAATATGACATCTCAAACCCCAATGTTGCATTTAATACAATCACTACTGAATCAAATCGTGGAGGCTATAATGGAAGAGGTAGATCCCAAAATGCTAGTCGTGGCAATTTTGGCAATAACCGTGGTGGTTATGGCCGAGGTAATGGCTGAGGCAATGGCCGTGGCTATAATTCTGACTTTTCTGGAAACAATTATCGTGGTGGCCGCGGCCAAAATGGGTATTACCGGGGTGGTAGAACTGATTTTGGCAGAGGTAACAACCAAGGGTATCGTGGTGGACGAAGCCTTGGTTATAATCAGTCTCGTAATTGTGATGCCTGTCAAATTTGTGGCCAATATTATCACACAGCTCTTGATTGCGTTCACAGAATGAATCATGCTTACCAAGGGTGTATGCCTCCTGATTCTCTTACTACTTTGACCGCCTCTACTCAAACCTACAACCATCCTAGCTATTGGCTATCGGACACGGGTGCCACCAATCATATGACTCACGGCTTTCAAAATCTGAGCACTTCGGACACTTATCTTGGAAATGATCAAGTTGCGGTAGGAAATGGCCAAACTCTTCCCATTCACAACACGGGTACCGCCTTGCTCTCTACTGGTGCACACAACTTCACTCTTCACAATACTTTACACGTACCTAAACTTAGCACAAACTTACTTTCTGTACATAAATTATGCTCAGATAACAATTGTTGCTTTATATTTGACTTGACATCTTTTTCAATACAGGACAAAATTACGGGAACTCTTCTCTATCAGGGATTGAGTAAAAATGGGTTGTATCCCATCGAATCAATTCCGTTTAATTCTTTACCTTTTAAATTTCCTGCACATGCTTATGTTAGGAATAAAGTAGATGCCCGTACTTGGCATGATCGCTTAGGACATCCTTCGGATAATGTCTTGCATAAAATAATTGCTTCCTTTGACATTTCTAGTCGTAATAATAAAGGTCTTTGTTACTCTTGCTTAGAAGGTAAAATGAGTCGTATGCCTTACTCTGCTTCTAATTCTAAAACTCAAGTTCCTTTAGAATTACTTCACAGTGATGTTTGAGGCCCTTATAGCTCTAAATCCTACCATGGGTACCGTTATTATGTACTTATTATTGACGATTACTCCAAATTTACTTGGGTCTTTGCATTACATAACAAATCTGAAGTACCTACAGTTTTTTCTCTCTTCAAACTCAAAATAGAAAAGCTTCTGAAAAATCACATCCGTATTTTGCGAACGGATGGTGGAGGAGAGTATATGTCATTCACCTTCTCAAAAATTCTTCAACAAGATGGCATAACCCACCAAAAATCCTGTCCTCACACCCCGCAACAAAATGGCGTTGCGGAACGCAAACACCGCCACATTATGGAAACCGCGGTAACAATGTTAAAAAGAGTTTCTCTTCCCTACTATCTTTGGTATCATGCTGTGAATGCCGCCGTTTTTTGATAAATCGCATGCCTAGTCGCAATACTTATAACAAATCACCTTTGAGTTAATTTTCGGCACTTCTCCTGACTACTCACATTTGAAAGTGTTCGGTTGTGCTTGTTTTCCTTATTTGCGCCCCTATAATTTCTCCAAACTTGACTCCAAAACAAAGTTATGTACTTTTATTGGCTATGCCGAGGATTACAAAGGTTATTTGTGTCTTGAAAAAGCTACAAATCGCATCTTTACTAGCCGTGACGTCGTCTTTGATGAGACATATTTTCCATATGCTACTACTGCTACTGATTCATTAAATTCTAACAATGTTTCAGGTACACAAGTACCAGCAGCCCAAGTATTGGCATCTTCTCATGATGCTGTTCAGTACCACCCACTGGTACTGCCAACCCACCTGCAGTTACAGTACCGTTACCGTCTCTTTCCCCATCAGTGATGAGCTGGCCAAGCCAAGGAACGGATGCATCTCCTCCAGCCGGTCCTGTGCAGCCATCAGAAGGTCTGAATCCGGCTGCTCCAGACGGTAACTCGACCCCAGCACACCTTTCTCCCTCTGGTTGAGGTACGGCACAGCCCGCTGTAGTCGAGTTGGCACCGGATCCGGCCCCACCTGAGATGGCACCTCCACCTAACTCCAATCCCACTCACACTCACCACATGCAAACTCGCAGCAAGTCCGGTATCAGTAAAAAAAAGTCAGGTTTTTCTGCTATTACTACTATTTCTGACCCTACTTCCTACACTGAGGCTAGTAAAGACTCTAAGTGGCGTTCCGCTATGATTGACGAGTACACTAGCCTCACACAACAAAATACATGGACTTTAGTACCTCCTCCACCTAATGCAAACGTAATAGGAAATAAATGGGTCTTTCGCACTAAATACAACCCCTATGGTACTGTTTCACGCTACAAGGCACGTCTTGTAGCTAAAGGTTTTCACCAACATCCTGGCATTGATTTTGATGAAACTTTTAGCCCCGTCGTTAAGCATTCTACAGTTCGTACTATTTTAGCTCTTGCCGCTAATTTTGACTGGCCTTTACAACAGTTAGATGTCAAAAATGCATTTCTTCACGGCCTACTTCGTGAAACTGTTTATATGAGTCAACCCCAAGGGTTCAAAGACCCGCGCTTTCCTCATTACGTTTGCAAACTCAACAAGTACATCTATGATTTGAAACAAGCTCCCCGAGCATGGTTCAAACGCTTCACCTCGTATTTACAAACTCTTGGCTTTATTTCTTCCTTTGCTGATTACTCTCTTTTCATTAGACACTCTCACGGCAAAATCACCATTTTACTTTTATACGTTGATGCCATCATTTTAACCGGTAGCGATACAAAGTTCATATCTCTCTTAGTGAGCAAATTAAACTCTGAATTTTCTATGATTGACTTCGGACCCCTCACTTATTTTTTGGGACTTGAAATCAAACGTACCAAGGATGGCATATCCATTCAACAGGCTAAGCACATTTCTGACCTTTTATCACGCTTTAATATGTCTAATTGCAAACCTGCCTCTACACCCTTGTGTGCAGGAACAAAATATCATGCTCAAGACAGTCACGCTCTTACTAATTCAACACCATATCGACAGCTTCTTGGTGCGCTACAATATCTTACATTTACTCGACCTGATATTGCATTTGCTGTAAATCATTTATGTCAGTTCATGCACACACCCACTCAAAATCATCTTGTTGGAGTCAAACGCATACTTAGATATCTACAGGGTACTAAGAATCATGCTCTTTTTTTATCAAAAAGGGCACTTACCTATCACAGCTTATAGCGATGCTGACTGGGCAGGAAATCCAACTGATCGACGTAGCACGTCGGGTTTTGTTGTCTTTCTTGGCCCTAACCCTATACATTGGGGAGCCAAGAAACAACCGACCGTTGCACAGTCATCCACGGAAGCCGAGTATCGGGATCTTGCATCCACAGCTGCAGAATTAGCTTGGCTTAACATTTTATTTCGTGATTTAAAATTTTTTATATCTCAAAAACCCACACCCTGGTGTGACAACTTGTCAGCTATTGCAATCACTGCTAATCCCATTTTACACGCACACACAAAGCATATAGAAATAGATTATCACTATATTAGTTCTTACTAATGCTTTGTCTATTTCTTTTGTCAACAGCTCGGACCACATCGCGGATATTTTCACAAAAGGGCTACCCACACACCAGTTTCAAGACCTCAAACACAAACTAATGGTGCATCCCGCCCCATTAGTTTGAGGGGGAGTATTAAGCAATACCATTGTATCTGGACCAAGCCCAAAGCATAAGAGCCAACTCAGCTCAAGCATAGGACCATATTGAACTCAGCTCAACTCATGAAGGACTCAAAGACAAAGCTCAAGGACTAAACTAAAGACTAGCAACTACTTCAAGGAGCAATCTGTAAATACATCTTTACCATCTGTATCATATCCACATTTATGTTGATTGATCTCATCAAACGGCTAATACAGCCTTGACCATGTATTTATGTATCATTACACTCCCAATGAATGTACAGAAATCTTTCACAATTCTCTGCCTCTCTCTCTCGGTGATTTACATCATCTTCTCCGATGCTCTCTGTATTTTCCGATCATCTATACTGAAACCCTTTGGTTTCTATCAACAATCACTAAAAGGACATGAGATTCGCGGGTAAACTACACCGGAAAATAAACAGCTTCATGGGTAAGAAAAGACCATAAATTCTCTCTAAGCACAAGTTCTCAATAATGATATGTTCACGCTAGGCGTGACAATCCCAAGACAGTGAATTTCATATTTCATTTGACTGACAATGCAAGCAAAACCAAATTGAACAAAATGGCAAAAGAAGAGAACATATTAGAATTATTTGTTGCAGTATACAAGTCATATATAACACGAGCAAAATAACGTTAATACATGTAACACGCGATTTTTAACCACTTTTACTTTTGTGATATGATTAATAACTGTGAAAAAAGTCTCATAATTTCCAAAACCACATTTTTAGCAAAAATTGGAATCCGAAGCAATAGCAATGATCTATCCGCAATCCACACAAATATCAGGGTGCATAAAGTTAGAGGAGCGACAAAAAGTTGTTACCTGCACTGTGATCTTATCCAGAGAAGGCGACGCTTTTATCAAGGCCTTGTACCAAATGAGGTAATATCCTCTAGGTCGAATAAATATCAGCTTCAGATGCTTGAGTTTGGTAAATTCAGGAAACACAGCCCATTTCATTATTTTCTGCCTCAAGAAGCAGACTATCACGGCTCACGACAAGATATGGAAAAGAAAAAGACGATAACATATAGAACGTAAAAGTTAGCTAAAAAAAAACCAAAAACTAGTTTACTTACTAACCTCATTTGCACACGCTTCATACGTTAGTGTTTCAAGTTGAGAAACAAATGAGCTTAACTCCTCGCGAAGAGTGTAATGTATTTCTTGTGCGAAATCGCCCTGAATTGATAACTCAGAGAGCTTGGGAACATATATGAGTTCCATACTTATGATCTGTCCAAAGTATTTCAACGATACCAGATTCGGTGCAGAGAGGTTGAGGATTACCAATTCTAGGCAACAATATAGCTCCAACCACTTCAACTTCAGTTGCTGTGGTCCATCAACATTCAAACTCACAAGAGTTTTGGAGCCGCTCACAGACACAATTTCAAGATTCGGGCAGTTTCTTAGAAGTAGCTCCAACACGTCACCGGATATGTTCACCCCAAAAAGCTGAAGAGAAGTTAACGAGCCGCAGTCCGAGGTTTCTATGGAGTGAGGAAAAGTGTAAAACTGAATCTCACTATAATAATACTGATCGCTCAGGTCCAGTTTGAGGTTTCGAACGCCCTTTCTCAAAGCAAATCCAATCCAACTGTCGATGTCTCTGCTACACGTCTCGTCCAAACTAAAAACCACTGCAAATTCGTCTATACTCCGGGCCTCGTGATGCCTTATAACCTCGTTAACAAATCTTACGTAAATCGGTCGTTCCAGCTCCACGGACTTCGTAAAGTCATGTAATGTCTCTGAAGCATCAAAATTAAGGTTGTACATTGCTCTCCACACGTGTCTCCACTTTTTTGAGAAAACACTCGTCTGTACCATTTCTTTCATCTTTACTTGAGACATTATGTCGACGAGGATTTCGTCTGGAAGCTCACTGATCGGGTCGTTAGGTGACATAACTTGCAGGTCCTGCAGGATATAACTCGATGCGTCAGACAAAAAAATGCAAAGGAAAATTCTGCGAATAGAAGAAAAAAAAATATAGAAAATAAGTGTACTACAATCTTTCTCTTACTGGCTTCTCACTTCTTGTCTCAAGGATTCCAACTAAAACATGGAAATATGAAAATTAACTTGTAGGAGCATAAACCTAGCAACCCTATTTCATTTTGGTGGTTTCAATGGGTTTTTTTATGAATTATTTCAAACATGGAAATCGCGCCTCACCCTCTCCCTTCTTCCTCCAGGTACATTTTCAATCTTTGTACAGTCGACCTTCTGCAGTGGGTTGGACATGGATGGGACACGGCCTGGACATGGAAGGCTTTTTTTGTAACTTTAATCAGCAGGTGGGCGTCTTTTGTAAACTTCTAAACTTTAAAAAAGATAAAAGACTAAATCTGCAATTTAAGAGTGGATCTGGTAGTAATTTTCAACCACATATTTCACTTTTGAAAAAATTAGCGAGGATTTTCCAGTCGAATGGACAACCTTCTCTACACTTGTCTTGTTCGGAACTCGTGTCCCTTCCTCCATTCCCCCCTCGCTCTCTTCGTATCCTGGATTTTTAGAGATTGCGTATCCCATAACCTATCAAATTTGAGAGAATTTAAAAAGAGGGAAAAATTGAAATTCATTCCAACTGAAATTGTTCTCCCAATACATGAATTTATATCAACTAATTAATAGCAAACCCAGTCCTTGCAGTAAGGACTAATTACAAAATAACCCCAACATCAAAGTTACTAGTAATTGCAACTACCTACCCTCTCAACATAAAACTGCAACAAATTTGTAATAAAACTAACAGGCCCCCTTAAGTTGGAGAGTAAACATTGTTGACTCCCAACTTAGCAAGCAGAAATTGAAAAGAAGCACACCCCAGAGGCTTGGTGAGAATATCTGCCAACTGATGCTTGGAATTAACATGGAGAAGCTTCAATTCACCAGCCACTAATTTGTCTCTGATTAAATGACAATCAAGCTCAATGTGCTTGGTTCTGTCATGAAATACTGGGTTATTGGCAATGTGAATAGAAGAGTTGCTATCACGGTACAGAACTGGAACAGAAGACAAGGCAATATGCAGATCATGAAGAATAAATTCTAACCACTTCACCTCACAAGAAGTTGCAGCCATGCTCCTGTATTCAGCTTCTGCAGAACTTCTAGAAACAATGTCTTGCTTCTTTGATCTCCAAGAAATTAAAGAGTCTCCCAAATAGACCAGATAACCAGTAATAGATCTTCTTGTGTCTGGACAAGTAGCCCAGTCTGAGTCAGAAAAAGCTTTGAGAGAAAGAGATGAAGACTTAGCAAAATAAATGCCTTGACCTGGAGTTGTTTTGAGATATCTCAACACCCTATGAGCAGCATCCATATGAGAAGTTCTGGGGCTAGAAATATATTGACTGAGCCTATGAACTGCATAGGTAAGATCAGGTCTAGTGTTGCAGAGATATAGAAGTCTCCCAATCAGTTTTCTGTAAAAAGTAATGGCAGCAGCATCCAATAAATCTCCAGATTCAGCACTGATAGTACAATTAGACTCCATGGGAGTTGATGCAGGCTTGCAGCCCAGAAATCCAGTGTCTTCAAGGACATCAAGAGCAAATTTTCTCTGAGACAGAGAGATACCTTCAGGAGTTCTATAAACCTCAAATCCCAAGAAAAAACTCAAATTACCCAAATCTTTAAGATGAAAGTGACCATGCAGCTGTTTCTTGAGGTTTTGGAGAAAAGAGATATTGTTTCCAGTAAGAACAATATCATCTACATAAACTAGGAGAGCAGCAAAGCAATCTCCAACTTGTATTGTGAATAATGTGTAGTCTGCCTTAGATTGAACAAAACCCAAAGAGATAAGAGTGGATGAAAAATTTTCAAACCACTGCCTGGAAGCCTGCTTGAGTCCATATAAAGACTTGTCTAGCTTACACACCATATCAGTAGAGGGAGGAACAACACCAGGGGGTACATCCATGTACACCTCCTCATTCAAATCTCCATTCAAAAAAGCATTATTGATATCCAATTGAAGGAGATGCCAATCTTTAATTGCAGCCACAGCGAAGACACATTTAACAGTAGCTAATTTGGCTACTGGAGAGAAAGTATCAAAGTAATCTAGACCTTCAGTTTGTGTATACCCCTTTGCCACCAATCTGGCCTTATACCTTTCAATACTACCATCTGAGTGATGTTTGATTTTATAAATCCATTTGCAGCCAATAGTATGATGATTTGAAGGCAAGTGAACAAAATGCCAAGTTTTGTTGGCAACAAGAACATCCAGCTCTTGTTGCATGGCTAATTGCCAATGAGGAGAAGCAGCTACTTCTTTATAAGTCTTGGGTTCAGTGACAGCAGAAGCAGCAACTAGCAGAGCCTTGTGTTTAGTAGAGACATTGTCATAGGACAAGTAGGAACCCAAATCATGCTCTGTGCTATAAACAAGATGACAGGTCTTGCTATTCAACTGATAATCCTGCAAATAAGATGGCAAATGTCTAGACCTAGTGGAGTGTCTAACAGGTGCATCAGTGGAGACAGTACTCGTTAAAAGTTCAGGAGAAACTGAAGAAGAATCATGATCCATGTAAGTAACCATGTCTTCTGAAGAATTCAAATCATCAGAATGAATAGAAACAGGCAGAGAAGGAAGAGAAACTGTGGGAGAAGAACATGAAAAAGGAAATGCATCTTCATAGAAAATCACATTTCTGCTAACAGTAATGGTGTGTGTATCCAGATTATAAACCTTGTAACCTTTAACCCCAAAAGGGTAACCAACAAAAACACACTTTGTATCTCTAGGAGAAAACTTATTTCTGCCTTGAAGAAGAGTAGAAACATAACAAAGACAACCAAAAGATCTCAAATGATCATAAGAAGGAGCAACACCATACAACAATTCATAGGGAGTTTTATTATGCAAAGAGACAGAGGGTGTTCTATTAATGAGATAGGCAGCAGTTAAAACACATTCTCCCCACAAAGACAATGGTGCATGAGATTAAAATCTAAGAGCCCTAGAAACATTCAGCAAGTGCTGATGTTTTCTTTCAACAATTGAATTCTATTGAGGAGTTTCTACACAAGAGTGTTGATGCAGAATGCCATTTTTGGCAAAGAACTCATGCAATTCATACTCAGGAGCATTGTCACTCCTAATGAATTTAATGTATGACCAAATTGAGTATGAATCAAAGCATGAAAAGCTGGTAAGAGAGTGGAAACTTCAGTTTTAGATCTCATTAAATAGACCCAAGTTGCTCTACTGAAGTCATCTACAATGGTGAGGATGTATCTATACCCCCCATGTGACATGACCTTATAAGGACCCCAAGTGTCACAATGAATTAAGTGAAAAATAGCAGGAGACACAGAGGTGGAAACAGGGAAATGAAGCCTTTTCTGCTTAGCAAGATGACAGGTGTCACAAGGAGATGTATTTGGAGGTTTTTCTTTCAATTGAGGAACCACCATTTGCAGTTTATGATCAGGTAAATGACCTAACCTGTGATGCCAAATGACAGGACTAATCACAGAGTTACAAGTAGCAATGGAAGGAGAAGACATAAGAAGATATAATCCATCTTTCTTAACTCCTTTACCTAATACATGACTATTGTCTTGATCTTGAATAGTGCATCCATCATTAGAGTAATGAACACAACAATTTAGTGAAGAAATCAATTTGGAAATAGAAATCAAATTGAACTTGAAAGAGGGAACACATAAGACATTTGTTAAAGTCAAATGTTGATTGATTTTGACCACACCTATATGAGTCACAACAACTGATGATCCATTAGGAAGGTGCACATATGCATTAGTGACAGGAGTGGTTGTTTCAAAATGAGACAAAGAAGATGACATGTGATCAGTGGCACCACTATCCAAAATCCAGGAATAATGTGAAGAGGAAGATGCATCAGTTAACAAGGAAGCTAATGCAAAGTTATTGACAACTCCACTAGATATGTAAGACTGAGCCATACCAGAAAATGATATGCTAAATGGAGTATCTGCAGAAGAAAATCCTTCTGTAGCCTGAGAGGAACTATAGGAGCTGACTGAACTTGAAGTTGAAAGCTGCATTTTATCTCCAAGCATTTTCATGAGCTGAGTACATTCATTGTGAGTGAGAGTGATCTTGTCCTGCCCCCCTGAATTGGAAGATGGTTGATCCTGTAATATATTTGAAGACCCTTGCACATTATTAACTCTAGAACTTGTGTGAAATGAAGGCTGCCCCTGAGATGAACCCTGAGAAGAGTTCCCATAAGACTTCTTGAAATTGAACCCTGGAGGAAAGCCATGAAGCTTATAGCATTTCTCCCTTGTGTGTCCTTGCCATCCACAATAAGTACACTGAGGTCTATTTTTGGCATTATACTTGTGTGCAGTCTGTAATTGAGTATTAACTTGAGCTGCTAATGAAGCTGGCTCATGAGAAGTAGATGTTTGATGAGCTAATAATGCCACATTATGTGAGTTAGAGACATGATGACCTGTGATCTCAGTTTGTCTCTCTTGTTGAACCACTTTAGAGAAAATTGCCAGAAGATCTGGTAGAGGCTCTGTGAGAAGAATCTGATCTCTCACAGTAGTATAGTTCTCATTGAGACCCATAAGAAATTTGAGAATGCAGTCTTGCTCATAGCTCTTCATGATAGTACCAACAATTTGACAACTGCAATTCTTCAAAACACCACAAACACAAGTAGGAATAGACTTATAGTTGGACATTTCATCCCACAGAGACTTCAATTTTGCAAAATAAGCAGTAACTCCTAGATCACCTTGTCTAAGCTCAGCAATTGCAGTAGACAACTGAAATATACGAGGCAAATTTTTCTGTGAATATCTAGCTTTCAAATCATTCCATATGGCAAGAGCTGTTTCATGATAAACAATACTAGCTGAGATCTCCTTAGAAACGGAATTAAGCAACCACGATATCACCATATTATCACACCTAATCCAGTACTCGTGCAAATGATCATCAATTTCAGGTTCAGAGAGAGAGCCATTGATAAACCCTAACTTGTTCTTCGCTTTAAGTGCGACCAAAATTGAACGGCTCCAAGTGTTATAATTCTCTCCGGTTAGTACCTGAGAGACGAGGACGATACCTGGTGATTCTGAATGACTGAGAAAGTACGGCGACGCTGAATTGAGATTCAGCTGCCGAACACCATGCGACGATGAACCCTCTGTAGGAGGCATGGCGGAAGGTCAATTAGAAGGCGCCGAGAAGAGAAATGACGAAATCGACGACCTCAAGCTTGCTGGAGACGAACGGCGACCATGAATTGAGCATCACCGGAGTGATTTTGGCTCTGATACCATATCAAATTTGAGAGAATTTGAAAAGAGGGAAAAATTGAAATTCATTCCAACTGAAATTGTTCTCCCAATACATGAATTTATATCAACTAATTAATAGCAAACCCAGTCCTTGCAGTAAGGACTAATTACAAAATAACCCCAACATCAAAGTTACTAGTAATTGCAACTACCTACCCTCTCAACATAAAACTGCAACAAATTTGTAATAAAACTAACATAACCTATCCCACCTGTATCCATATCCTTGCTTCTTAGCTCAACTGCTTATGCAGGTCAGTCACTTAAGTACATGAGATGCTACTGAAAAGGATTGACCTGAATACTTATTACCTAGATTTCAATGCTTTTTGATCTTTTATGTCTGTATCATTTTGGCATTTTGATTGTGGATGTAGATGTGGATGTGGATGTGGATGTGAATGTGACTCCCAGTGCATTTTGGCATAATTCTTTTCCATCTATGAGCTTTATGGTGAGTGCTTAAGTTCTTATTTTTCGTTCTTAACAAGCACTGATTCTCAATTTCTACCCTTTAAACGATTTGTACTTTTACTTTTGTTGTTATTTGATTTCCATCTTTGTTTGGCTAATTATTTTACTAGGTTCTCAGATTCTTTAACTCGTTTATGGGTTATTTGTTTGACCAAGCCGAGAAAATTGGAGAAAAAAAATGTGATTGCTGATGCCATAAGCTGCGACGTGGCTTCTTCATTGCAGGGTTAAGACTTGAGAGTTACGAAAGCGTTGTCACTTTGCTGATTAAAACACATACGCCAGACACTCTATTCTATGATTGTTCTATTATGTACAGTTCATATTTTTGTTTGATTGAATCAAACGAGGTTGAGTAGAAGGTGGTAATATGCATAGTAGCACGAAAGAGGTGTGTATTTTCTTTCTCACTAGACTGTTTGATGAAATGCATATCAGAAAAGGTTAGGATGTATGCCAAAAATCTTACAGAAGCCACTTTATATATGCTTTTCCATGATACTAGTTAGTAACACGTGCGTTGCACGTGATATTTCGTCTGTGTACTTTCCGTGAAAGCTTAGTATACATATATACTGTGATTTATAACAAACCATAAATTATCAATAACTTATGCTGATACAATCTTGCAAAACTAAGATGAATCATTATGTATTTGATTGGCCCTGCTTGGATATGCTTAATTATGCTTGGATATGCTCAATTAAGTTTATAAGACTGCGGACTAATGGAATGAGTGGTTAAAATAAGGACATATAGTATACTGTTTTAACCTCATCCACTCATTTCAACAAACCTAAAATTTTAAAATCTTAATTTTTTTTTTGAGAAGTTTTTGTCGTCAACCGGGTTGGAACACGGAATCTCATGCAGGGACTTCCAACACTTTACCACCTAAGTTACCACCCTAGCTGCCTTAAAATATTAATTAACCTCACTAAAACGGCGCCATTAGATGTTATCTTAAAGTCCCAACACATAGAGAAAGACTAATTATTAAAGGAGCCAATTGGATCTTGTAGTAAGCTATCATAGAGTCAATGAAAAAGTTACAAGGACAAGCAAACATAAAAACCATAGCACATCAAAATTTATTGCTCAATACAAAATTACTGTTACATTTTAAACTTGTGTTTGGCAAAATACTGAACACAATTCCAAATTGAAAATTCTATCGGAAAAAGAATTAATTTCATTATTTGACATGACACAGTAAAAACATTGTACTATTTAAGGACATTCGAATAATTATAATAATCATAACATATAGATGAAGGTGGTGAGTACAATACTTATTCACTGATTAAGGTGATACTAATTCACCTATTGAGGAGACGAATGTTCGACTTCACTATTAGGAACACGCAATGTGGAGTAAATAACTAATTTCACATCGTTCGGGGTGAGTTTAATTTTCTCGACAGTCTGATTTCCTATCTTATTGCAACATCGATATATACTTATAATAAAATAAGTGCAAAATCTTGTCGGTAGAGAGGAGTACCTTCTAGAACAATCTCTCCGATCAATAAACCTCCACAATTTGTAGCGAGCCGATAATAATAGCGAATGTCTGGAGTATGAGAATGTCAGCAAAGTAATCACTATCCTCCATTTAATGGTGCACAACAATAGTTCCTATGCCTTCTATCAGGGAAGAATTAACAAATTATGATTGATGAGTTAAAAGCTAACTTCTCTTCAATTGAATGTCACTCTAATAGACAAATACTTCTAAAAAACAACTTTCTCCCCTTTTCTTGTCACAAGTCCAAGATGCTAGGACAAGAGAATGTAGGCAATTTAAGAAAGGTGAATGACTATTTTGAATCCCTCACGATATGACACTATGGAAGATATTCCTTTATGGAAATATTTTCTGCTGTTACATCTTATCTCTCTTAATCTTTTAGCCTCAAATATTTATCTAATCTGATCTCTCTTTAGATCATCCTTAAATACTTATCTAATTTGAGCTCTCTTTAGATCGCCTCAAATATTTCTCTTGATCGAACTTGGAGTTCATTTCTTTAAAGATATTCTAGAAACTCCCTCCATACCTCAAAGTTTTGTTTGTTTGTTTTTTTTCTCTTTTATCTATTATCAATTCCTTTTTATGAACTATTGAAAATATACATAGCCTTCTACAGTTACCCTATGAATATATTATTTCTTTCAAAAACAACAGTCTCATTGCTCCAATCATATTCTAGTTATAACAAAAATTCAAGTTCGAATGTTTTCTATAAACACTGTGAGAGATGTAATTACAAACATGGATAAGCACTTTCAGTTAGTTTCATATTCTAACCTGAGGAAATATTGGTTCATTTTTATGTTTATTGGGAAATGAAAACCACTCAAGGAGTTTTCTTGTACTATAAATTGATACAAAAGAAATAATAGAAAATAGGAAGTACCTCTATGCACTTGCTCAAAGAATTATTGATAAAGAATGAAACTTCTGCATTTCGGTTTGATCAGAATTCAAAGTGATAATTCAGTAACCAGTAACAATAGTTTTAGATTGTTCAAGCCCTTCCTATATAGAAATCTTCATAGCAGGATACTTACAAATGACTGAAGCATGCTACGAGAAGAACATATCTCACCCACATTAGTATGTTAGTTAAAAAGACATCTCTCTCATCAAAATATATATGAATCTATGAAAAACATGTTCATGCATATGCTAAATTTACTTTTCCCTCATCTAAATGTCTACTGTTCATGACAACAAATATGTTTCTGTCAAACATAGTCTCAGACTTCGCTGGAGATATATGACATTTCTTTTTCCGGAGTTGCCCAGACCATGAAACTTGGATGTGTGTGTCTTTCATATTTTGTCCACAGTCACTTATTATCTCAATTTTCAGGAATTAATTTTTAAAATTACCGCTATTAAAAAAAGTGAAAGTTGAGCATTAATCATGTCCTTGCGTATGAGAAGTATATATATTTACATATTAAGACAAAACAAATCTATTAGAAGAAATCATACACGTTCGTAGGATATTTGATCATGCAACCTAATCAAATTCAATTGAGGGCTGCCATATCATAATATTTTCTATATGAAAACAGCTGGTATAACACGAACATCAATTTGTTTATTTCAATGATATTAACGAAATTGGGTAGTTAACAATACTCTTCCTCAATTATATTATTTTTATTAATATTAATCTTGACATAAAAATTTGAACCGTATATAAAAAATAGATTATTATATAAGATAATAAAGGACATATGTCTATTTTTAATACCATTCAAAAAGGAGAAGGGTACCTGGTATTTTATGATTCAGTCCCCAGTTTTTTCCTCAAATATATAAGCCAAAGTCTGCAAGCATCCTACTTTTTCCCACGCTCAAGCTAAGAACCTTCACGCATGAACGAAAGCACAAAAAAATGAGTGTATTGGTCCCTTATACAGACAAACTTCAGATCAAATAAAAACTTACCATTGTCAAATTCAAAAATTTCACACAATTATTTTCCAAAGACAAAACTATATTTGTGAGGACATTAAGTCTGCGAGGAATGTTCGTAAAGGCAGGTAAGCATGTTTCACAAACAATTCGAGCTCTACATTTGGGTTCATACCCAGACAAAACGTATATGTTACTTAAGGAGAAAGATATTTTACTTCCATAATATAGCGTATGGTAAGTTTGGTATCGTTTTTTTTCATCTTTTAATCCACTCTGAACTTCTAATTTATTTTAAAAAATTTCCAGCTTTCTGGTATGGGACTTATTGTGTCATCTTATGGATTTTAATTTTCGAATTTTTATAGCTTTTAATCCATTTTGGACTTTTGATCTCTTTGGAAGGTTTTCAAGTATTTGGTACTTACTTTTTCTGTGTCAACTCTTTGAATTTTTTCTTTTTGTGTAAAACTTGATTTTAAAGTTAGGTTTCATCAATTCTCGTTGGACTTTTGTCTTCATAAACAACAAAATGACTTATCAACTCGTGATATGTTTATCTATCTAAACACCACTCTGATAGTATGTTTTTTCTATTTCCCATCAATTTGACTGTTACCACTATTCGCTGGGTCACTTTGACCCGGTGATTGGGATCGTAAAATGATGTAATTTTTATAATATTTACATGGTGTTGTAGAGTAAAAGTTACTCTATAACACAGTGAAGAAATTATCAAAATATTGAATCGTTGTACGATCCATATCATCTGGTAACGATCCAGATCATCTGGTACAAAGTGACACATACGATTCAAAAAGTCAGAATGATGGGATAAAGAAGAAATAGAGTGGTACTACCACATTTAATTTGGCATACCACAATTTTGTTAGTAAATCTAAAAAGATTAAAATGCTAATCTTCACTGAGTAGCCAAACTATTGTATTGCTAATCTTTTAATAGTAAAAACATTTTTCGCAAAACACATACACCTTTTCTTATCAATTTTTCCAGTCACATATATTTTTCACGACGACTAAAGTGCATGACTTAAAAGTCCAAAAAATCATACCAGAATCATCCTATAAGACATATAGGGGTAAAAGGTCAAAACCCAAACAATTTTATGACCGACTTGAGAAAGAATAAGTATGTTTTAAAAACACATTCTCCATTCAACTTATGGGCATCAAAATTACATTACGACCATATAACCCGTGTCACTAACCGCATATGCAGAGAGTAATTCTTAAGCTCAATGGGAAATATTGTTTCCAATGAACCAGTCATTATATTCACAATTAAGTAACAAAATAAGGCCAATTAAACTATAGTGATTGGGTTAAATCACTCATGAATGGACGATGAGAAACGAGAATCTACTATAATAACAGTCAGTAAGTATTATTTCAAGTATTAATCATCTAGAGACCAGGAGGTACAAAGAAATCGGCACAATTAAACTGTTATACTACTGTAACGACAATTGAATCTAAGAGTAACATAAGAAATCAACGAATAAAGGAAAATCCATGTGAACAACTGAAGACTGTCTACTACAGTATTTTCCCTTCAATTCAATTGATTTCGATGCAATAATATGGGAAGACACATAAAATGAATACCTTCATATGTAAATTGTTTTCTTGGAGGAACGTCGATCACAGTAGGATTATGTAATTCATCACTACAAGTGGACGGACAAGGCCCTGCACCCAAGAATGACTTGAAAATTATAAGTGAAACATGTAAGCTTTTGGTATTGATCTGAATAAATAACTAACACTGCGAACAGAAGATAACCTGGAGGTTATGAAGTTCCCGAATGCCTAGCGACCGGAATGATGTTACCTTCAGGATTGGGACTGTGTAAACCTAATATTGATGCAGCAGTAACGAAACCTTCCACAGAACTGGCTCTATTGGCAGAAGGGGTGATCTAGAGAACCATCAATAGAAGTTAAGAACGCGAGACATGCCAAATCAAGTAAAGGAGATACAGACAAACCAAGAGGGACAAATGCTGAGTCAGAGATCGAAGTTACCCCTCAGTTTTTGTTGATAGCTACTGAGAGAGACAATGCCGCTTCCGGGGTCGAATGCCAAGGGTTCGTTCTTCACCAGAGGGAAGGGTGGAACGGGCACTCTGAGAGATCTCCGATTAAGCAAAGAGTTGTGTCCTTTGGAAGAAGAGTAGCTAAGGAGACCAAGCAACAAACGTTTCTTTCAAGGGAGACCAAGAGTGAATATCATAAATTTAATAGAGGTGCTTTTGTTATAAACAGTATTAGAGAGGCTATCTTTTAATAAATGATCTTAGGAATCATTTAGAATCATTCACTCTTTTAAGATAGTAAAGATTTAAGCTATAACTATTAAGAGGTTCGAACCACTAGAAACTCATTTCAGCTATTATATGATAGATCGACAAGGCCACATCGGTCACTTCTAGCAGGATTCGTTGGTGATTGAAACGTTCTGAGAGGCCCCTTCTCAGATAAGGTTCCCTTCCGTTGGCGCGGGTGATCTCCTATCTTGTTCTTTTTCCTTTGGCGTAAATGGCCTTTTTATGTCTCTGGTTCTCCCATTTCCCATCAGCTGCTAGTGCTGGAGTTTGTTTGGAAGAAGAGTCCATTTTAGGACTACGAGCAGGAGTTCGAGAGCTTGAAGCTCCCTTTTTCGGTAGTTCACACGAAAGCATCCTCTATATGATACTCTTAATATCTAAGCTTGTTTTTTCTCTTAGTTGATTCAATCGGTAACCAGGGAATAGGAGTTAAAGACTACCATTGGAGTTTGATTACCAGTCTTCCTATTAAAATGGTCTTTCAACAGGAGATGAGAACCATATCTATTGCTTCCTCCTTATCATTTGGACAGGCTTGTTATCCCTATAGGCCAAAAGCGATCCACCCTCAATTATGGAATTGGACCAGGTCGAAACTTATAGTTGTATATCCGTCCATGGGAAGAGAGATGCCCGCTCATTTCATACTAATAGGTAGAGCCTAAGTAAGAGGCGAAAGGAAGCACCAATGGAAGAAGTAATCGATGATGCAATAACGACAGGGGGCTTGTCCCAATCACTACTCCTGTTGATGCAGATATGCCCACTTTTCGATCGCAGGATCGCCGTACTTTTTTTAGAACAATTTAGCACCATCTATCTTATATATAATATAAAAGCAGAAAAGTCCTTAGATGAAACTATATGTTGACATTTGTCAATAAATAATCGTTATAAATTTGACAATTGTCATCCAACATGTCTATTTTCACAAAGTCTACCAAAAGATATTGACATGTAATCACATTTTACTTTGTCATTATGATTTTTAATGACACTCTTTATATTTGTAACTTATGAGCAATTACTTCTCATTTTAGTATTTTAGTGGTAGTCAATTTGTCTCTCATTTTTTATTATGATGTTACTATTAAATGTTTTTTTATTGTTTGACGGAATAAAGTCACGGACTTGATCAAAAAATTAAAAAATTCGGACAATTTTATTTTATTGATATTTATTTTATTGATATTATATTTTAATGAAAAATTTTATTCAAACAAATTTGTACGTAATGTTTTTTGTATGAATGGTATAAATAGTATTCTTAAAGACATGTGTTGTATCTAATATTAATAATTAAAATAAAAGTATATATTTAAATGAAAGTATTCATTTCCTACGAAATATGCCTACATAAATCTCTGTACATACTAACTCGGTACTTCAACTATAGTATTAGTGTATACTTTTTTGATGTGATATTGTACATTCTAAGTTACAAATATATGTTTAAATATATATATATATATATCGGTATTACTTTTTTTATTTTACAATACAAAAGGGCATAGATGATTACTTCTTGCTACACTCCATGAATATATTATTATCGATTAAGATTGTTGGGGAAAACGTTAATTTAACCAATCGTATTTTGTAGCTCCTGATTGACTTCTAAATTATCAATTTTATCAGTTAAATTTACGTTTTAATTTCAGAAAATTATGATTTGTAACTCTTAATTGAGGACTTACTAATTTTCCTTTAACTATATGCTCATGATTTTATAATATAATTTTAATAGAAGAGCGTATCGAAACTTGACAATTCCATGTTCTCCATCTTTGTTTGCATGTTTTAAATTTTTACTATATTTCAGAAGATTTTTTTTAATTGAATTTGATCAGAGGGGAATAGTAGTACGCCAAATAAACAATCTCATCTGAACTTCATATTCAAAATGAAATACTATGTTCACAAAAATGAAACATTATTGTCTCATCTTTATAAACTTAGAGAAACATATTGAAGTGTCTGTTGAAATATTTGTTTCCCTCACTTATCAAAGTTAAAAAAGGAATCAAATTCTCTGAAAAAGTAAAACACTATAAAAGAACATAACCCAATTATAAAATTTAAGTCTATGAAATAAGAGAAGAAGATGTAACAGAGTTGTGCCTCGCGCCATTGGCGCGGGCTTACGTCTAGTTAGTATTAAACTTCAAAATGTAAACTTAAAAACATACCAAAATATAACAATAATAATGTTGATGTATCCCTACGGTGTGTCGGTGTCTGTATCGCTGTTCTTCTTAGATTATTACAATTTAGGAAGAAAATTAAAAATTATTTAAGATTAAGGCAGCAAAAAAGTTATATTTCTCTTAAAAGGAAGTTCTTTAAAATTATTTATTAACAAGGCGAAGAAGAGAATATTGGTATGCCAACTGACATGCCTACCCTACCCCCAAATCGTATTCCTTTAACGAAATACCTCCACCATAGCCACCAACAACAAACCCTTCTCCTCTGGATCCAACACCACCGGCAAATTCCTTTGTTCTCCAGAGTGTTCCCCCTTTGAAACCCATGTCATATTTTGATACGAGAGTGAGGACATCGACCTGAATAAGTGCTGAATCGAGGCGTGAACTTTCAAATTGGAGAGTTTGAAAAGAACACATAGCATATTTTGGATTAACGAATCAAGATATCTCTTGCTCCTATGCGTTTTTGCCGGCAATGGACTTAACGGTTCAAATTGAACACAAAATTTCAGTTGCGGGAGGACGATTTGAATCTGGTTGTCGGGATAAGGGTTTCAACTTTCAACAGAGTATCGCAACGATTACTATTTGAGAAAAAATGTATCCTATACTTTGATAGGCAGTACAAAGACCACAATATTTCAATCACAGAAAGAGGAGAAATACCAATTATCCAGAAACAGTGTCTTTTCTTGGGTGATTGAAATATTGTGAGGAGAGATGGGATACTATGAAGTATGAACTATTGAAGTGATGGAGATAGTACAATTCCCAAGTGGTGTTCAGGTTGTGGTTACTGTTGGAGGACTATAAGGGGATGACATGTTTGTAATTGTGGCACATGGTGGTAGATAGCAGCGGCAACAAGATCAATGGTTATGGTTGAATCAGAGAGCGGAAAATAGACGTGAAATTGTCAACCATTAAACAGGGGACAAGAACGTCATTTGAGATACCAACTTTATCATCTTTGCCTTGTTGATAAATAGTTGTAGAAAACTTCTTCTGGAATAATTAGTAAATGTTTACTGCCTTCTTCATAAATACTTTTTCATTTTCTTCCTTAATTGTAATAATCCCTTCTTTTTAAGGTTTCCCGTGTCCGTTCTTGTATTGTATTAGACGCCTTAACATTTGATCAAGTGAACAAGATAAAAGAAATGGAAATATTCAATGCATATTTGTAGACACAATTTATTATTTAGTAATAGTAATTCCCAAATTTATTTTAGAGTTCACAATCTTTTTTAGTAGGTAAGGAAAATTTATGTCGGTGTGAAGAAGATGAAGAAGAAAAATGGAAGTAAGGAAATTTGACCTGGTCTCCTTTTATCCTCCCCTCCACTTCCATCTCAATCTCCATCTTGATTCATGCAAATATTCGTCCTTCTCTGTTCCATCAATGTACTAATAACATAATCAATAAACACTCTGTGAATGACGATGAACAACCACTTCAAACATTGATTTTCTGAGAAACATTTAGAATTCAACCTCGTTGAGATAAAAAAAATCTCCAATTAAATGGTAAAAGAACAATCTTTATTAGATATATAGATGGAGAGAGAAAGAGAGAGAGATCCGTAGTACGGTACCTTACATGATCTCTTCACTATTCTGGGTAGATCTCAGATCTGCAGGTAAATTGCATCTGAAAAGGGTTAACGAAAGCTGCTTTTTACTCGTTCAGAAACAAACTTACCCCCTCTATTTTCTTTCATGGTTAGTAGTTTGACTTTTTCGTCACTCTTACCAGTTGATTTGTGCAGGAAAACGATGCAATTCCTTAGTTTTTTTTTTTTTTTTTTTTTTTTTTTTTTGTGTCTTGTAGAATAAGACTTATTCTCAGGGATGCAAGTACAAACCCGAAAAATAGCAATCCGAGCCGAACCGGGAGGTTCGGTTCAGTTCGCTTCGGAAGCTATTAGGGTTTGGTCCAAGTTTGCGAAAATCCCAAATCGTATAATGCGGCTTGAGATACTTAAAACCGTAAAAACCGAACCGAAGCGTTTCTGTAGCATATTAGGCTATACAACTGCCACACTTGATAAATTCTACATATATATGTCATACATAGTAGGTACTGGAAATGATGTAATGTTTGTTATTTTATTTTCAAGTTGATTGACATTGAAATTTTAGCAAATATGAATGAAAACTTTTAATAAATTTCAAATGAAATAATATATTTTCAAGAACCGCAGTTTAAAATCAAACTAAGACGGTGTTTCACGGTTCGGTTTAATTTGGAGCCATGAACGGTCCGGATTGAATTTGGATTTTGCCCATACTGTTACATGCGGTTTGGTTCGGATGTGTGCTGAAAGTGAACATAACCGAATCATTATCATCCCTACTTATTATGGATCATAATAAGATTATCAAGTTCTTCCTTTATTTTCTACTCAACTCTCCGAATAGAAATGACTCGGTAGTTATAAAAGTCAAATAAAAAAGGAATAAATCAAAGAAAGGACAACTCTAAAATAAGAAAATAAGATATGAACCACAAGCATGATTTGACTGGACAGGGACCATGGGCAGTAGTTGTTGCTTTTGGCTGTTAGTAAAATTGCGGGAGCTAACGTGTCAGTCCTTGATTGGTTACAACGTTTAGGCCATACCAGGATCTGGTCAACAAAAAGCCGGATCCTGTAAAGTGATTGAACAGTTAAAAATAGTTTAAAAATATTCGGATCCGACTTTTAAAACCCGAATCCTGGTAATTTTAAAAATCTTAAAATCTATACCACCTAGCCAAACAGGGCAAATTAATTTGTAAAATTGAATTAATTAATCTATTAATTTAACTTTTCCAAACATGCCAGAGAGCCTCAATGTTTTGCCAGTGTAGTACTATCTCAGTTTCTTCTGTATAGTTCTGGTTTTACTTTTCACCCTGTAATTGGATCACTTTGATGTGGTGATTAGATAGCAAACGATGTAATTTTTATGCAATTTTTTCATGGTGTTGTAGAGTATAGATTACTAAATTTATGTATCGTTTTATTAATCAAATCACCGGTTGACTTGGCGAATAGTGACAAAAGAAAAGTACGTTGATACAGAAAAAACATATGTAGTTTAACTCCTGAGCAAGTGATGTTAGAGCAAAGCTTTGCGGGATTTCAACTTATTCCCATAGTTAGTAAAATAGGGGACGGAAATGAAACGTGATATGGTAGGTATGAGTATTATACGATTTAATGTTCAAAATACGTTAGTAAAAATTCGACTTCAAAAAGCAGGATTTGATTAATTCGAGTTATCTATACGTACGTGTATAATCTGTATACTAATTATTCATGTGGAATTAAAAATATGTATGCATTTCTTACTATTTAGCATTTATAATGAGCTCTTTGTATCCCACATTAGCATCTTTTTATAATTTTCTCAAATATTTAAAATAATTTGTAAAGCATGTACTAACTTGTTTATCATTTTAGATTATTTCACTATTTAGCTAACACATTATTATATAAAATAACATCAAACTATCATACTATTTAAGATGCAAACTTCTGTGAAAAAAGCTGGTGGGCATTACTAATCTTAAGCATGAAATATTTTAAGAAATGATAATATAACCCAAAAGACTGAAGACACACACACATAATTATAGCTATTTTAACTTAATATTTTCAAATATTTATAACAATACTTGTAATTTTTTTATAACAACAACTCAGTATCTAAAATAGGGAATTACTAAGAAAATATTTAATAATAACTAATTACTATAATTTATAATATTTTGAATGATAATTTATTCATTGTAATTTTGTATGCAAAAAGTTTTATTCGAGAGTATTGTACGTTAAAAAGTTAAATACATGTATCATTTTTTTTGCTAAAAATACGAGTATTTTTTATTAGGTCCAGCAATAGTACAAAATACGGAAGTATTTTTTATTTATATGTACGGACGGAATTTAAACGTAAAAATTCTGAATATTTACTAACTATGCTTATTCCCTTCATTAGTAGTACCTCATTTGAAACCTTTTTTTCTTTTTTCTTACTTTCTTCTAACTTTATGTTTGTCTCCGATTTGTAATAACTTATGTGTTATCACAAGTTATTAGTCCTTGAGCAGTTATGGTAGTAGCTCAAGTGGTAGAGCGTTGGAAGCTCCTGTATGAGGTCCCGGGTTAAAACTCGAACCTAGTTGACGACAAAAACAATTTCTCAAAAGAAAAGTTTTTTTTGAACACTCAAAACAAAATTTATTAGTCTTTGATTTATATAATTTGTTTTTTTTTATGAAAATAAAATAGTAAATTGAAAAGGGGCTACATGGATATAGTTACTACATGAGAGGCTAAAATAGAAAAGGGGCTACATGGATATGAGTAAAGCTTATGATCGAGTGGAATGAGATTTTCTTCGTCACGTTATGGGGAGAATGGGCTTTGATAATAGATGGATAGAAGTCGTGATGAAATGTGTTACAACAGCAACTTACAGCCTTCTTGTAAACGGCTCAGTGTATGGGAACATAGTCCCACAGCGAGCCCTAAGACATGGGTGTCCTTTATCACCGTATCTCTTTCTCTTAGTCAATGAAACTCTCTCACATAGTTTGTCTCTAGCTCTGCAGGAAGGGCGACTCTCAGGGCTTATCCAATCACGTGGGGGTCCTATAGTTTCACACTTGTTCTTTGCTAATGATAGCCTTATCTTCACAAAGGCTACACAAGAGGAAATTATGACACTTCACGGCATCCTACGTGACTATGAAATTGCCTCAGGACAGGTACTCAACTATCAGAAATCTTCAGTTGTTTTCTCTGACAATGTTAGCAATGAAGACTGGGTGGGGATGAGCCAATTGTGTGGCGTACAACTTGTGGACGACCACGATAGCTACCTTGGGTTACCCACGGCTATTGGAAGAAGACGAGCGGATTCTTTTGCATACCTTCCAGAGAGGGTCAGTTCAAAATTAAAAGGTTGGACGGGCCAGCAACTTTCAGTACCAGGGAAGAAAGTGCTCATAAAAACAGTTGTCCAAGCACTCCCAAACTATGCTATGAGTTGTTTCTTATTGCCAATAAAGGTCTGCCATCAAATGGAGAAACAAAACTGCCAATTTTGGTGGGGAAGTGACGACAACAAAAGGAAATACATTGGGTAGCGTGGGACAAATTGAAAAAGTCGAAGGAGGAGGGAGGTCTGAATTTCCGTGATTTCAGGAATTTGAATATAGCTATGCTTGCCAAACAAACATGGAGATTCCTACGCTAGCCAGACTGTTTGGTGAGTAAAATTTTCAAAGCAAAATATTATCGCCATTCCTCTATTCTAGATGTAGAAGTTAAAGCTACAACTCAAGTGTCCTACGCTTTCAGAAGTTTCATAGCTGGCCGAGATTTATTGAGATCTGGACTAATGTGGAAGGTAAATAGTGGCAGAAACACTCGTATCTTCAAAGATTGTTGGATTACGTATAAAGTTTTAACCCCTTGCCCACCGGGTTTGGAGGATGACCGAGTAGATTCTCTCATAGAGCCGGTAAGCAGGACATGGAGAATAGACCATCTGAGCACGCTGCTAACACAGGAAGATGTTGATCTGATTAGCTCAATGCCACTTCAACCAGAATGAGGAGAAGATACTCTGTTTTGGAGGCACGCAGATGATGGATGTTATTCTGTAGCTTCGGGTTACAAAGCGCAGGTGCTACGTCCAACTGGGGATCCGTCAACATCGTCGGGTTCGTCAAATAGGGATTGGTTGGGGAAGCTCTGGAGACTTGATGTACCAAATAAGTTAATCTTCCCATTGTGGCGTATTTCACGAGGCTCTTTGCCCACTGCTACTAGGTTGCGGGATGGAGGACAGAGGATAGACGTAACATGTCAGAGATGCGGTGAAGAGGCGGAAACGGAAGAGCATGTGTTCCGAGATTGTGCCTTTGCGGAACAGGTATATATGGCAGGAAGCAAATTGCCCAGACTTGTACAACAATACACAAATGCTTCTAAGAGAGTGGATTCAAGTCTTCTTCACTGTATCTCCAAAGGTAAAATGTGAAAACATTGTAGTTATAATCTGGTCTATTTGGTGTGCGAGAAACAAGTTAATCTTCGAAGGCATTTCGAATGATGCACAATCTATTGCGAAGTCAGGAGTGGACTATTTAAAGTGGTACAAGGAGTAAAAAATTCAAGGTAAACTGAGCGATTTTCATAAAGCTACTTTCCCGATTGAGGAAGTATGGTCAAGGCCGCCAATGGGAGTAATGAAGGTTAATACGGATGCCACCTGGTCAAGTCACGCTCCATCAAATGGAATAGGATGCTGCATCCGAGATTCAGACGGTAACTTTTCAGCAGGAAGGAATCCGTCGGGAAAGGACTCCTCTACTAGCGGAGATGGCAGCGCTTGAAGAGGGTCTAAAACTAGCACGTGAAATGGGCTATAGCTCGATTATTATCCAGTCGGACAGCTTAGTTGCTGTTCATCTTCTAAAGGTGGGCTTCAGTCGCAAAATGCATGCTCAGAATGCATTAGCAGACCTAAAAGATTGCTGAAACTCATGCATGAAGATAATGGAAGCTTTCGAGACAGTTGAAATTGTTTATTGGGCGTGAAGGAAACAAATTGGCGCATCAGTTTGCAAAGCAAGGAGCTCTCGAAAATGATATGACTTTTTATGCTATTGTACCTGAATGGTCAAAAGATGTAGTATTTGATAGCGAAAAGCTGGGTCTGACTGCCCAAGTTTAATATAATCAATCTTTTCTCTAAAAAAAAAAAAAAAATTGGGAGTTGTTATGAAACCATGAGGGCTTCGGATTAAAGAGAGTACTGCTAGTCTACTATAAGTACGCATAGAGACCGGATCAATTGTTCTAGTAGCACAAAGAATCGCCTCTCTTTCTCTTTCTCTTTCTCTCTCTCTCTCAAAATCTCCCTGCGATTGATGCTACTCGGGTCATGGGGGGTCTGTTGCACGACATGGCCGAGATGCGAATCAAAGAAGAAATCGACGTCCTTTCGGTGTTGGCTACTAGGGGTCGGAAGGCTGAACTTTTGATGGAAGGTAGGAGGAGGCTCGAACTGTTCCACGCTCGGAAAGCAAAGTGGCCTGCTGCGACAGCTAAGGCAACCGTATTCGTCAAGGAAGAACCCAGCAAACCTAAATATGATGAGTGGTCTCAAAGCTTGGATTAAACTGTAGTTTTAGTTTTGTTTTGTGTGCTAGTTTATTGAATTTGTTAATTGGAACCCTAAATAACTATCATCCCTTATTTTGTTTTGTGGTATCATAAATAGATGTAATAATAGTGCATGATCAAATCTTTAACAACTTCTTCTGCTCTGGCCGCGGAAACCAATTGATTGATAATAATATGATAGAGTATGAGTGTATATTGTTGGAAAAATAAAGATCTTTTTTTTGGGTCTTCTACACAGGTTTGTTTGTTTATTAAACTACTCTCTCTGGTTTGTGTTATTTAACTGATTTTACTAATTCCAAGCATTTATCTATGTTGAATATTGTTGAATTAGGGTTTAGGGTTTGTGATGAAATGGAGTATCTGTTTGGATTTGTGTATTCAATTGTGCCGATTACGCCGATTACTAATACTGTTGTTTATGTCTGTGGGATTAGGGTTTGTTTATGAAATTGGCTGTTTTGTGGTTTCTATATTATCCAGATTGTAATTTGTTTAATATTCTTTTTTCCAAGGAGGAACAAGGTTGTTAATGTGCCCAGTTGGTGGGATTAGGATCCGTAACCACACGGGGGAAATACTCGATGTGGTGGATTTTGCTAGAGAAATGCGACCAAATGGAAACATCAATTAGATTTATAGTAGCGGAAGTCTTGATTTGAACTCTGCTTTGGCTAAATAATGTTATTTGGAGCTGATCTTGTGAACAACTGTGATCTAAGTCTCCGTGATGAATTAGATTACAAGGAATGACCGGATGTTATGCTTTGTGTAGTACAATAGGGAGATGGTCAGCGGTATTGACCTATGTTGCACGAACACTTCCTTACCATCAGTGTGCCATTTACATCCATGGAACTCTAAATTTTATTTGAAACTTGGACGTTTCTGAACATTCACATGGCGTTTCAAAAATAATAATAATACAAATATGGCCAAAAATGCTTGGGCCACGCTTATCCATTTGAGATGCATTGGCGATAAAGATAGAGAAAGAGTTAGACAAAGCAGTAATAAGTTGACTTACCTTATCAGATTCGATTATTCTTCCTCCTCTTCCTCAAAAGAGATTGTAGCTAGGGTAGGTGAAGACGGTTTTAAAGATGAAACATGAGACAATATTTCCACCTCAACCCCTTGTATTTTTTTTAGATATCAAAAACACCATGTAATTTGTATATTCTCTAATAACTGTCTTTTGGTGTTAAGTTTGAACCCTTAAAAACATAGTTTTAAATTTGTAATTACTTTAATATTTTGAATTATATGTATATATGGCGTGTTGACGTCTCCCTGTTTTATGAAATTTGGGGTTTCGATGTCTCTGTTTCTTGCTGTCTCAGTTTCTCTGCAACATAGGGGTACATGCATTCTAAGAAAGGAGGAATTTGCACCTATATGCCTGGGGTTAGGGGTTATAAGCAAATGGCCAAGAGCCCTGTGACCTTGACGATGACGATGTTGGTTCGAATTGGAGCTGCTTCTTTTAGCATTGTGACATGGCTAGACTCAGGCAAGTCATGAAGAATTTGATTGTTCTAACTTCAAGTTCATCAAAGGTGACTCATGAGTGTATGTCTACGCGGGAGTCACAAACCTACTTGAGTGAATAGTAAACAGACTTAAAGTTATGTACCGGTTTGAAGTGAGACAATGGGTTAGACTTGAGTGATCTAATAATAGATTCCGTTAATCTGCTCGTATATATTATCACTTTGTCCCTCCTGCCCTAGTGGACAAGGTGAGGTGTTGCACACTGGGGGGCCGCTGTGTTGAGAGTAATTTTTTTCATCTTTCATGTCGCGGTGGTCATGGTATAGGTCTACAGGGTTTGGTATATAAGATTGAGGCGGCGTCGTGGACATGGTATGATATTTAGTCTCTAGCCTTCCTTTTTAGATGGAGTTAATCGAGTATTGACTGGATTGATTTTCAAAAAACCAAATCTGCATTCTCCCTGCTTATAGTATTTTCATGTACAATTTTTACCATGATCTGATGAGATCTTCATACCCGCTTCTTGTTTCTTCATAATTATGTTGCTTCTACTTCCAAATCTTATGATTCAGTTTCGATGATATCTATCTGTACACATGGGTGATAGACAACTGCGATTACTTTTTGTGTTGCAGGATATAGCGCGCACGTGATGACATTTGAGGTAGGGAAAGTACTCGAGGATGCTAAATGGCAAGCGCCTGTATACTGCTTTGACAAAGACACGACTGTTGAGAAGAAGAAGCAAAGCATTTTTCTTCTTGACTCGATGACTCGAGCCGCCCAATGAAGAGTTCCAGTTTTGTTATTGTACAGAGAGCTAGTTCCAGGGTTTTGTCCAACTTTAAATTGTTCTGTTCAGCGTATTTCATCCGTAACCTGGTTTCTAAGATTTAAGGACTTATTGAATCGTGAGGTTTCCGACCATTAGATCATAGCTCAATCACGTCTATGAAGCTATCTTACCAAGTGCGCAAAAGCCTCCATGGGGTCATAAAATGGTAATACTTAATTCCAATGACTAAGAATAGAGCGACCTATTACACACAAAAATAATGTCTTTGGAACTGGAACTGGCAAGATAGGGGATATTCTTGCCCAATTCGATCAGCCAAAATTATGTCTTTTGATGCGTTTTATAGGTTGTCACCTGTTTCTCTAGTTGAAAAGGGCTGGTCTGCCTCTGATTCTTGCCCGTTATGCTTGCTAATGCTTCTCTCTGTGATCAAGACCGCCACGGTTATGTAAGGGTTTACAGGATGTTGTTTTCTTTTTCCAATCATGGTTTCTCCTTCGCGCTTGCTCCTTCAACCAGTAGCTGCGTCAAGACATCCTTCTTAAACGAAGTTATTCAATGCTCCTACTATGGCTCACGGCATGTGTGGCTTATCACGAATTCGACAAAGCCGGATGCTTTAGTAATCCAACATGTTGAATCAATACAAGCTATTTCTTGGATCAACTATTGTCCAAGAACATCCCCTTTCGGCCCTTCTCCAGTTCACGGCCCCTTCGCTTTGATCTTTGTCAGCACCGGCGTCAAAAGCTTAAAGCCGAGTATGCAGTGCACCGGCAAGAACTTTGGATATGATCAACCACTTCTTCAGCCATAAAGACTCAAGTTTCTATTTTTAGCAGCCAAACTCTTATTTCGTTTGTGGTTAGGTTTTCTTTGTCTCTTGATTAATATATTTGCTAATTTTCAAAAACAAAAAAAATTAACAAACTTGAGATGCTTGATTCACAAAAATATAAATGAAGACTAGTTTTTTTGCCATTATACTTCGGCACCCGCAGACGGGGCTTCCCCACAAGCTCTCTTTGTTACAATTCCATAGCCCAGACCGCGGCGGGGTTCGTTTAGGTGCCAGGAAGCGCAAAGCACAGCTGCAGCCATGAATGCACGCCAGCGAAGGTGCACCGGGCGAGTACTGAAGCACAGGTCAGTGCCACACAAGAGCCCTAACCGAGGCATCATTCTAACATTATACGAACACATGATATGCACATAACCAAAAGTTAGTTATGACATCAAGTATTGAAATACAACTAATACAGAATTTTCAATTACTGTAACCAAAACATAACTCACGGGAAGAATGACTAGCAATCTAAAATCACATGTTTGCTGGTTACTGCGCTTGCATGTTGGTCTATAATGATAGCAGGGATTTGGAACACAGAAACAGAAAGTGCAATATATGAAGAAATGTGACCCACAAGAAATTTATCAACCCCATACCAATTGTGTGTTTGCAACTTCTTCCCTACCAAGTCTTCTATCCGTACTACAAGAGTTCCCCCCTCTCTCTAACTAAAACGCTCTCTGCCTCAACCCTAGCCGCTGCTCAATACCCCCCTTCCCCACCGGCGGCGACTCTGTAATGGAGGAGTCGCCGCCGGGAAACCTCCACCCCCCAATCTCGCCTGTCCTTTGACCCCTGCCGGCCTGCGACTCTTCACCTCGAAATCCTCTCCCATTCGCCGGTTTCAATGGAAGTTTTTCCGACTGGCGTTCTCATCTTCTCTGGTGCATTTGCCGGGTTTCCGGTAGCCGAAGTCGAGACTATCCTCTTCGACTTGCTTTTTCCTCTCCCCTGTGGTCAGAGTGTTCTCCAACGGCATTCCAACTACCCCGCCGCCTCAGTGCCTAGCCAGCCGCCGCCAACGGTCACTTTGTCCCCAGATCCGTCTGATGCGCCGGCCCTCTGCCGTGGCCAGCCCCTCCGTGCCTGATCTGCTCGCCAAGCCGCCTGTCGCCGCTGCTCCAGCCGCTCCGCCTCCGGCGCCGTCGCCCCTGTTTCCACCTCTCCCCCCTCCTCTTCCCTCCCCAGGTTCCCCAGGTGGTTCCCACTACTGCACCCTCAAAGGTTGTCGCTGCTCTCCCCCCCTCCCCCTCCCCCCGGTCGTTTGCACCGGTTTGGGGAGACCACGGCCTCTATTTGACCGGAGCAGCACGGGACCTCCTCCCCCCTCCCCCCTGGGGTAGAGATGATGTGAGGGGATGCTCTTCCGCCGCCTCCGCCGCCGACCCGCCGCTGTCCGTGCTCCGCTGTCCGCCGCCCCGCCGCTAGCTGCTGCCGCCTGTTCTAGATCTAGGGTTTGCTTCCCTTGTTGGGCTTGGTCTGTTTTTGGGCTTTTCATTGTCATCACTTTATGGGCCTGGACCTCTTGGGCTGTTTGGTTTGGTCTGTTAGTTAGGTTTGGCATAGGAGGCTCTTGATGTCTGTTGGGCCAGACTTGTTTGATTAGGGTTTGTTATGTGGGTGCCCTTGAGCATGACCCACTAGGATTCGAGTATGTGTATGAGGCTTAGGCTTGTTAATGCAGGTTTTTTCCTTTGTTTTATGAGGGGTATGTCCCTTTTCTCTTTGTAATCGTTTTAGTTATAATGTGACTTCTTTCGTTACTGGTGAAAAAAAAAAAGAAGAAATGTGACCCCAAATTGAATCAAAGCATGTGATCAAGCATCATAAGCAAAGCGAATGAGGTGATGAAAACGAGAGAACATCTCTCCAATTCTTTTTTAAATAACTTCTTTATTCAATAAAGTATCAAAAACAGTCCACAAGACGGACTTACATAGTTGGAAACACTACTTATGCCAAAAGCTGTAAAAATCTAAAAATCCTCCTAAATTATAATTCTAAATCAAATAAATAATCAGAAAAAATATCTACCCAGATCGTGTTCAAATCAAAATTCTAATTAATAAAGAAACTATTCTTAAAAATAGAAAACATGATGATTTGGAGTCTCAACAACAGATTTTGACCGAAATAGTATGGTGCTAGTAACAATGTCACAGAGTTCTTGGAACATCATGTGTGGTCAGATTTATGTATTGGCTCAATCGCGTCCTTCAATCTTTCAACTGTAACCCTGATTCTGGCTCTGGACCGAAACAATTTTTCTGAAGCTGGAGAAATTCTCCTTGCATCAAAATTTGAAACCCATGTGGAGCCCCATAAATAATCTCCCAAAATTCAGAGATTGTGAAACATAACAGATCATAACTAATACAATCTTTACAGAAGATCCATCAAAATTAAATTATAGCCATCTGTTGCTCCCTAGAAAAAAATGTGTGTCCACGCATATATCTAAAGTCGATTCTTTTACCTACATATCAAGTAATTCCCCCTCCCCGGCACTAACGCTGCATATGATGACTGATGCATTGCCTACTGCTAGTCCAATATGATCTCGTCTCTCCAAGTCACATTGTACATTCTCAACTTTCTCTATAGTGGGATAAAGATCAAAGTAGTCCAGTTATTTGCTACGAAAGTTCACAATTTTGTCATTGGCTTTGTTTTGCCTGATTGCAGGTATGAGACATTGTTTTAAGAATTTAAATGCATTTGATAGTTTGTGATTTCGCAGCCTGTCATTTTTTAAAACTCTTGAGTATGCAGTTTTTTGGCTGACATGCTCACAATTTATGCTGTTTTAATTTGAATGACTTGAGTTTTCTTCCAACAAATGTAGAGTCTGCACAAGAGTGGCCTCCATATTTGGTTCTCTTGTTCCTTATTAGTGCTTATTTTCCAAAAATTGTGAACTCTTCTTAAAGTTATTTGAAATTATAGGTTTCTAGGAAGATAAGACCATCTGCAGGACCAAAGCGGTCAATTAATATCATCCACCTAAACCTTAGTAAAATCTTGGCCTTACATGGCAAAGAGTTTAATACTCAGCTCAATAATCCCAGTCCAGTTTAACAGTTTAACTGGGCTCACGGATTAAGTTCCCCATCACTCTTATCTCAGTATTTGCAGCAGAGATATTGTGTGTTCTTTACCTAGCAGTTTTATGTACCCAGGTGTAAGAGATAAATGGGAACAATGTTCCGTTCTGTTCTGTTCATGGATGCAAAAAGCTTTCAAGTTGAGAACACACTGACAACACACAATAGGCCATAACAACCAAAAGCGCATTATGCATGATGCCATGTAGATTCACCATTAAAAGCAACTCAAGCAACCTAATTTAGCACTCAAAAGCACAAAAACCGAATTTGTAGGCAAAAAGGCGGAGCCTTGACTAATACTCCAACTTCAAAATTGAAGTTACCAGATACTGCTCAAGAGGGCACCATAGAATCAGTAAAATAAGAAAAACCCTAAAAGCATACCTGACGGAGACCTCCTCCGACTTGGGCTGTATTCATTATGCACCAAAATTAGAATTTGGCTATCACAGCAGTTAATCAATAAGCTTTGAAGTTCACATTGCTCCCTTAGCGAACCTGAGGGGTTAAACATGAGATTCTTCGCAATTCCACATGATATTTCCTAGCTAAATGAGGAATTAAACATGACTCAAGCTCAGTAAGTGTGTTCCAGTTTTTCTTACTATCCTTTTAGGTTCAGAGAATGCAAATAAAACGTAACATGTTCATCGCTCCCTAAAAACTGAACTTTGAGACGGCAGGCAAGCAGACACACATACACGAATATATATATTTAGAGGGAAGGGATGACCCAAACGGGCGGGCAGACGGAGCAACGCCCTTTGGTGCCGCCTTGGTAGAGAGTATCCGCCCTCTGATCTTTCAAGCTGTAGACTGCCATGTCTACTCCTCTGCGGCCTATATCGTCCTTGAGGGTACAAAAGCTGGTAGTGGAGTCAGTAAAGTAGATGCAATCAGCTCTAATATTAGCAGCACCAACAGCAGCGCAAGGGATAGAGACCGGACATCGCTGCTCGCTTAAGAAAAGTGACCCTCCTCCCAAATCATTCATCACAAGCCAGTTATTATTAGTGCTCGAGGAGTCAAACCTGTACACCTGAAAAGAGGTGGTCATATAGTTATAGATTGGCTTGTTTATGAATATGCTGTCATCGATCCCGTGGTGGTGGTTGGGAGCAAATGCGTAAGAAACTTGATCCGCACGCTGGTCATCGTCGTGGAGATATTTCTTGACGACAGCGAGTAAATGGCCACCAGATTCTGCCAAGTAGAAGCCGTTCTTACCAGCGATTACTTCAATAGGTATGGTTCCGACTAGATTGGCAGTGGTGGATGGATCGGGGCCGTTGATGTCTATAGAAAAGATCTCTCCTCTGATTGGTGGTGTAAAATTGACCGCAATGGTAGACCAAGTCGCGGAATGCAAACTGGCCCTTCTCCATGGTAACCCAGGCAGTGTTTCCGGGTTTCCAGTATGCCAAGAGACTTCCAATCTCAATCATCAGAGCATAGTCGTTGGTATCGGAAGGGCTAGCCGACAAGGCTGCTGTCCCCAGTCTAAGGCAGGGCTTATATTCACGGGCGTTTGGGAGGGGAATGCGGGCCCGGGACAATGGATGCAAGAGCTCCATGTCGCCGCCGTCTCTGTCGATGGTTATAAGCCAACCAAGAGAACTGAGTATCCTCTTGCCTCGGGCTTCGGGAAGGTGGACCTTATGAACCATGCCTCCCTTTGTCAGGCTGTAGAAGTCGCGTGATTCGTTAACGTCACTGTCCTCCGGCGGGGGGAGGAGGAGCCATGGAACCTGGACAGGACAGAAGTTGTTCTTGACCGCCGCCACGGATCGCCATGACCTGCAAACTCCGCCGAACGCAGTGAAGTCTTCGTACAGGTTCAGCTTCTTGGCAATCGTCGACAACAGATCCGGATGAAGCTCAGCCCAATCCATCACCACAACCGCCACCAACGACTAGGGATGGCAATCATATAACAAAAGAACATGAACACATAGAGGAACATAAAGAAAGCATAAGAGTCAGAGAGTTATATTTAGCAATTTAGTACAATAAAATTTGGTGATCCGGCATCTTAGTAAAAAAACAGAAACAATGCTTCCATTCTCTTAATTCTCATTCAGACATTCCATCAAACACTTATGCTGCATTTCGTATTGATAAACTTTCAGGAAGATACAATGGACAAAAACAACGCCTTGTTTGGAGGCTTTTGAATATGACCTCTATTGTTTGGAAGATAAATCAGAAACAAAAAGAACATGAACACATAGAGGAACATAAAGAAAGCATAAGGTCAGAGAGTTATATCCAGCAATTTAGTAAACAATGCATACATGCTCTTATTCTCGTTCAGGCATTTCATCAAACACTTGTGCTGCATTTTGTTTAGAGGCTTTTTTGAACATGACCCCATATTGTTTGGAAGACCAGTAAGAGTCAGAAACCCATCTAGTTAGTTGTAGAACTAAAACCCTAGAACAGGAACCACACAATCTGGCGACTAGGAACCCTAAATCGACTTAACATGAAATAGGGTTTGATTTTGCAGATAACTCAGAGCAAGAGAAGGAAGAGAGATAGTCTGTCACATACCTTGAACGAGCTTTCTGAGACTAGCTTGAGTTGGAGTATGACCGATTGAGGCGAGTCCAGGGTCTGAAAGATTGAGCTTTCTGAGATGGAATGAATCGGCAAGGTAAAGTGTTTTTTTGTACAAAAAAATAGTATTAAAATATTTGGCTTCCCCCTAAAAAAAATAGTATTAAAATATTTGGCTTCCCCCCTAAACATTGGAGCGCAAATTTTACTTTGCACCAAAACAAGTAAAATATGTGGTTTCCCCTAAAATCGGACCCAATCTTAATTCACTCCAAAAAGTATATATATATATAAATATATATATATATAAATATAAAAAGTTAGATGCAAAATATAACATAATTTATTGATGATCTAAATAATCAGCTAAAAAAGTTGGAGAAAAAAAGTTGTCTAAAAATCTAAATTAATTGAAAATTATAAGGCTTTATTACTTAATGCATATTCCCAGTATGTCGAAATTATCACATTACAACCCCCAATTCGAAAATTAGCTGATTGCATCACCATTTGCATAAAATACGTCAATGTCAAACCGGGAATGAAATTTCATCACAAAATTATTATACTCGGAGGGCATCATAATTGCAAAATAATGAAACAAACGGATATGAGGGTGGGTTTGGCATAATCAATTTAAAAGTCAGAAAAATTGGTTATCCATATACTAATGGCTGGGTTATCCATATACAAGAACTTTAAAAGTCGGAAAAAAATGTAGATGGCAAGAGAATAATCATCGCAAAATAGTTTTATACTCTACACAAGAAAAATGCATAACCACCAATGGGAGTTGGTCCAAGTGGTAAACAACTTGGTTCCGCTTAAGCAGGTCTCGGATTCGAGTCCTTGTGTATGCAAAAATTTCCTATTGAAAGACTCATCTGCCATACCCAGGCATGCGATCCGGGTCGGACCGGATTACGGGGGAAGCCCCCGGAACCGGTTGGGAAACAAAAATAGAAAATGCATAACCCATTAGAAATGAACTTGGAATGGTTTAATTGATTGACATTACGGGTGTTGAATGTGATTATCCAAAAGTATTAAGGAAATTGTGTAATTTACGATTCCTTTTTAACTTCTTCCCATTTCCCTACTCGTTATACCACTCTGTGCAACGATGTCTCCGGTGACCACTTTCGTTCTCGTCGCCGTCGCCGTCGCCGTCGCCGTCCACCACTCTTCAGCCGCATCAAGACCCATATCCAACACAGACCCGGTTCCGATACCATGGCCTCTCCAATTCCACTCCATCCTCTTCATGAACCGGACCGGAGCACTGCAACAGATTGACCCTCTGGTACGACTGGCCCAACGGTCGTAATTTCAACATCATCCAGAACCAGGTTGGGAAGCTCACCTATGACCTCGAATGGAACAACCATACTTCTTTCATCCACACCCTCGATTCGAGCCGGGAGTGTCGGGTCTTGGAGGTGGAGGTTGGTATACTCCGACCCGATTGGCTTGACGGGTCGAACTATCTGGGTCAGAGGTACAAAGATGGGAGAAGGTGGATTTCATTTGGTACTAATAAGTACTATGAGGATGTTGTTTGCAAGGTTATGAAACAAAGAGGGATATGTGGGGAGGTTTTAGTACAAATTTGGTGGTTTGCAAGAGACCTGTTTTTTGGGCCTTCTACACAGGTTTGTTGGTTTGTTTAGTGAACATCTCTCTGGTTTCTGAAATTGGGATCTTAAAAGGGTTTGGTGTTATGTTATTGATTCCAAGAATTTAGGTTTAATTTGTGTGCAATTGGTGGGATTAAGGTCAATGATAAAACAATTGGATTTTTTTTTTAATCACCTCTACTCGTTTCAAGATAGAATTAAGGCTGGTGGGACTAGAGTTATTTAGCAATTGGCAATCCTGTGGTTTCTGTATTTGGGTTGTATGCTTGTTTAATGTTCTCATATTCCAAGATTTAAGGTTGTGTGTGTGAGCCTATTTGGCGGGATTAAGGTTTGTCACCATGTGGAAAAATACTCACCGCCGCGATGAATTGGAAGCGTCGAATTAGGTTATAGTCGAACTTTTGTTTTGAGCTCTGTGTTTTTTGGCGGTGCACTAGTGCGGTTATCTTGGCGATGAATTTAGTCTAGATGGGGATGTTTTTGGTTTGAGACATTCTGAATCGTAAAGGTCAGTGAGTAATTAGTTCAACTCTAACTTGATAACTCAGTTTAAGAAGTGTTAATTGACCCAAATTGACTAGAGCCCCAAAAGGGAATGGTTTCTAGTCTAGGTTTTGGCAGGGCCGCTCGCTTGTTGATACCTTTATGAGCTATCCGAAGGGAATGGTTTCTTTCAAAGTTCACCATAGCTTGGCATACAACTATGTTTAGGGTGTTACAAAACTACTTATCTCCGGGGGGATTCAAAAATTATCTCGGGGGGGGGGGGGGGGGGGGGGATTCAAAATTATTTCCCAGTGTGAGATACAATGAGGGTGTTACAAACATGAGATGCTTCGCTATTCACATGTTAGACAGTTACTTCTCTCTTGTGTTGCAGGATATAGCGCACATGTGATGACATTTGAGGTAGGAAAAGTACTCGAGGATGCTAAGTAAGCACCTGTGTATTGCTTTGATAAGGAAACGGCCATTGAGAAGAATCAAAGCATTTTTTTTTCTTGACTCAATTACTCAAGCCCAATGACGAGTTGCGGTTTTTCTGTGGTATTCTCTAACTCTTAACTTGTTATATTCGGAAATATAACATCTGTAACCTGTCTTTTCATACTTGTTGCTTAAGATCTTCCCCTCATTGGGGGAAGATCTTTTTTGTCCGAGCACCGCTTACAAAACGTCGAGTCATCGACATTTAACGGCTTTAGATAGAAACCATAAGGTCAAATGTCTTAAGATTTTTACGGTATATTTATCTGAATTTTGGCATGAGCAAACCCTAAAAACTGGATGTTAAGGACTGTTTTCATGGAAATTCCACACCAAGGCTAAAGCAGTTAACAGGCACCAGTAAGGACCCTCTCCAGCCCTTCCAAACCGGGTAAATACACTCTTGGTAATTTTAGTGCCCATAGAGTCTCCAGCCAGCTAACTGATGGTACTCCCTTTGTTAGATGACTCAACTTTTCCTCCTTTAGCATGTGTAAGATTATGTTCTAGACTGTAAGCAGGCTTAACGTCTCCCTCGCCTCTGAAAGCAAATTTGGTTTTGATTACAATGCAAAATTAATTATGTTTATTTTTTAGTTATTTTATATTTAATTTCAGTTTACACCCACGAGTGAAGTCCGCTACTAAATGAGAAGTTAGTTCGGGTTAGGTAGCAAATTAAGATGAATAAATATCTGGGTTAGAGGTACATGGATGGGTTGCTGTGTAATGTGTGGGAGAAAGTGGATTTCATTTGGTACTATGAAGATGTTGTCACCAAGAGGCCTGTTTATTGGATCTTCTACACAGGTTGGTTTTGTTTGTTTGTTTAATGAATTGGTCCCTCTGGTTTATGGAATTACAGTCTAAAAGGGTTTGATTCCAATAGTTTTGATTGAACTTGTGTGAAATTGGTGGGGATTAAGGTTTAAGGTTTATGATGAAATAGTCATCTCCCTGTGTTTGGTTGACACGGTTGGTCTCAAGTTTGCCAATTTCAAGAATGAATGAAGGCTCTGCATGTTTGTGTGATTAGAGTTTTTACCTGTTTACCAAACTGGCTACGCTTGTGGTTTCTATATTTTGGTTGTAATGTGTTCATTGTTCTTATTCCAATATTAGGTTGTGTATGTGCCTACTTGGTGGGATTAAGGTTTGTAATTAAATGGGAAAATACTCTTGGAAATGGCAAATTAGATGATTGTTGTCGAAGTCTTGATTCGAATTCTGTTATGAGCTCAGTGTATTTGAAACTTATTTGTTTCAGATCAAGTTGGCTTATGCACAAAAGAACAGGTAGTAGCTAGACCTAGCAATGTTTGTAGTCGTAGGATAATGTACGGACGTTTCTCCCACATCTGAAATCACGATAGCTTAGCATACGACTATGGTTAGGGTTGTTACAACCTAGTACTTATCTAAGTGGAGTAGAGTCTTTGCAATTCCACATGTTAACGGAGAAGAGTTATTTTGCTTTGTTGCAGAATATATAGCGCATGTGAAGACATTTGAGGTAGGAAAAGTACTCGAGGATGCTAAGTGGCAGGCACCTGCATACTGCTTTGACAAAGACATGGCCGTTTGGCAGAAGAAGCACAGTACTAGTATCTTTCTATTCGACTCGATGACTCAAGATCAATGAAGTGTGTGTGTTCCGGTTTGTCTGCTGTATTCTCCAACTTTAAGTTATAATATTCAGCAGCTTTTCATCCATAACCTGTTTTTTTTCATACCTGTGAATTTGTCTGAATTTCTGATAAATGTTAATAAGTGAGCCAATTATCTTGCTACCCTCTCGAGTTCATCCTTATTATGCTCCTTTCACCTTAAATTGAACTTTGAGACAGTACATACATGAACCAATATACTGCACTTAATAATAAATATAAGACATAAAAGTTTCGGATCAAAAGACAAAAATAATTTTAGAAGGAAGGGATGACCCAAAGGGGCGGGCAGAGGAAGCATCGCCGTCCTTTGGTGCCGCCTTGGTAGAGAGTATTTGCCCTCTCTTCTTTCAAGCTGTAGACTCCCATGTCTATGCCATTGCGGCCTATATCGTCCTTGCGGATGTAAGCAAGGTTAGTGTTGTCAGTAAAGTAGATGCAATCAGGTTTAATATTGGCAGCACCAACAGCAGCACAAGGGACAGAGACCGGAGCACACCCTTGGCCTAGAAAGAGTGACCTTCCTCCCAAATCATTCATCACATGCCAGTTAGCGCTGGAGTCGAACCTGTACACCTTAAAAGAGCTGGTCAAATAGCCATGGATTGGCTTGTTTATCAACGTGCAGTCAACGATCCCGTGGTGGTGGTGAGCAGCGAGTCCGCAAGTAACTCGATCCATGCGCTGGTCATCGTCGTGGAGTACTTTCCTGACGACGACGAGCAAATGGCCACCAGATTCAGCCAGGTAGCAGCTGTCGTTACCAATGACATCACTAGGTAACGTTCCAACTAGATTCGCGGCGGCAGTGGTGATGTCTATAGAAAAGAGCTCCACTGGGCGATTACGATTGATGGCATAAAAGTGACCGGAATGGTAGACCACGTTGTGGAATGATTCCAACCGGCGTGTCTTGATGGTAACCCAGGTAGTGTTTCCGGGTTTCCAGTATGCCAAGGTACCGAGGGGTCCCACCAGAATCAACACAGCATAGTTGTCCGTCTCGGAAGGGCTAGCCGACAAGGCTGCTCTCGTAAACATACCGAGAGGGCTGCAATTAGAACTATCGAGTTTCATATATTCACGGGCACTGGGGAGGGTAATCCGGGCCCGGGACAAGGGATGCAGCAGCTCCACGTCGCCGTCTCTGTCTATGGTTATAAGCCAACCAAGACAACTGTGTAGCCTCTTGTCTCTGGCTTCGGGGAGGTGGACTGTGTGAACCATGCCTCCCTTTGTAAGGCTGCAGAAGTCACGCGAATTGTTGTTAACGCCGTCTTCCCTGGGGGCGAGGAGGAGCCATGGGACGTTGACCAGAGAGAAATTGTTCTTCACCGCCGCCACTGATCGCCATGACCTGCAAACTCCGCCGAATGCAGTCAAATCTTCGTACAGGTTCAGCTTCTTGGCGATCGCCGACAAAAGATCCGGCAGAAGCTCAGCCCAATCCATCACCACCAGCACCAGCACCAGCACCAGCAGCACATACAAAAGAGATAGTATGCTTGGGTTAGGGCAGGGCAACCCTACTATATAGAATAAGGCAATTGAGTCTTAACGAATATTGGGGTGGTCTTTGATTCTATATTGAGTTTGGCCCAACCCGGCCCGACTATATAGCATGTGATGACAATTTTCATCTTCCTTGTCGGTACAAAATCCAGGGTGCAGTTTTCATGACATTGTTCGTGTCCGTGAGAATTTTCATATAGTGGGCATGTGATGACATTTTGAGGTGCTCGAGGATTATAGGTTGCAACTTGGAAGCGCCTGTGTGCTACTTTGGTAAAGAAACGCCATGTTGAGAAGGAGCATTTTTTTTTTTTTTTTTTTCTCGACTCAATTACTCAAATTAAGAGCGAGATCCAGTATTTTGTCCATTGTAGTGTTGAGCAAGTGATCTTAGTTGTATGGTCGTAAGAAATCTATTTTATTCCACTGCTATGGCCTATGGGGAGGCTCGAACTCGAGACCTCGTGACTGAACTGTCTCAATGGCCATTTTTTTTTATGGCCATAATCATTAAGAAAGTGATCTCATATCAATGCTTTGCGGGACTTCAACATTTCAGGTCATATGCACTCAAGTATCAAAGCCCACCCAACTATCCCATGTTGCAATACTGCTGTAAAACATAGCATGTTTTGAGGTAGTACACCCTCCTCACCTTATAGAACATAAAACAAAGTTATCAGCACCCCTTAATAAGAAACAATCACATGGAAATGCAAAATAATGGAAGAACCCGGCAATGTATCCATAGCAAACTATTTAAATGAAAGTTATTATTAGAAGATCAAGTCAATATGAATAAGTACGATGTAGACTACTTAAACCGAATGCTATTTTAGTCTTCTAATTTCATCTTAGTTAGATGTGGGGAGTAAACACATCGTAGCAAATTTAATATTTTATTTCAGTTTTACAACACTATTATAGCAAAACCACATTGCTATAATGAATTCAGAAGAAAATCCAGCAAATTGTGCATAATACTATGTGGATGCTATAACAAGGTCCAACTCCGACTCGCATATTATTGAGACAAAATAATGTATATAAATATAAATCTTATCAGGTGACCTAGTGTTGCATTTCGGTTCGGTTTAACTGGCGGTTCCGGTTAAAACCGAGCCGAATTAACCGGTAATGTGCAATCGAGAACCGAAATGAGAACCGGTGGACCGAAACCGGCCCCGGAACCGGTAATATTCGGTCTCGGTTCGGTATGGCAGTTTTCCAGAACCGGAACCGACCCGGAACCGAACCGAGAACCGACCACCAACGGCCAATTTTTTTTTAAAAATGAACGTTATGTTGGGTCACATCACGGCCAGTAACCGTTTGGGTAACCGTTTGGCCGGATTTTTGGACTTTTTTTTTTATTACAATCACCCCCCTACCCTCCCTTCAACTTCTATAAATACCCAACCCACTTCCACCATTTTTCTCACACTTCCTCATCAAACACTCTCCATATTTCTCACACTTCTTCACTCAAAATTCATCAAATACTCTCCAACTTCTTCATCTTTCCTCACTAAAAATCATCAAACACTCAAATTTTCTCAATTCCTCAAATTTCTTTGGTTCTCGACGGCGAATTTCTCACATTCCTCCTCAATTGTGATCATTTGAAGAACCAAGCAACGCATCCTCCACATTCCTCCTCCAAGAATTATTCTTGGAGTTTGTAAGTTTTATTTTAGTTGTGCACTAAATGATTTTGCTCTTGTTACTTGTTATTTGTACATTATTTGCTAAACTTAATTTTTTTCATCCAATTTTTCTAAAAAAAAATGGCTTCCCCTTCCCATAACGTAGACATGAATTTTGATGACAATGACATTGTAGAATTATTTGGCGAAGGTGCCGCTAATGATTTTGGTTTAGAGGAAAATGATCCGCATTTAGGTGCTAATAAAAGAACTCGTAAGGATAGTAACAAAAGAAGCCTCGTTTGGGATCATATGGATAAAATACCCGATGGCGTAGACGACAAATGTAAACCAAAATTAGGACCGTTTGCAAATATTGTCAAGCAAGTTTTGTATTTCATCAAACCGGTGGATTAGGATCATTGAGAAGACATTTACAAAATAAACACGGACTTTTGAAAGATACACCCGCCGTAGGTGACACGATGGTCCAAACCCAACTAGGATATGACGCACACGGTAACGTAGTTACTTTTGTCTGCGATGAACCTAGGGCACGAAAAGCATTACCTCATTATATCACCGCTACCGAAAAACCAATTAATGACCGACGACGTAGAGTGGGACCAATTGATTCAAACCGCTTTTTGTCCAGGTTATAAGAATATAGGTAGAAATACTACTAGGAATGATATAATTGCTCTATATAGTGAGAGGAAAGCGGAAATTATGCAAAAAAAATTAAATTCTAATTTTACAATTGCTTGCACTTTCGATATGTGGTCCGGTAGAAATAATAAAGGATATATTTGTGTCACCGCACACTAGATTGACCCAAGTCGGACTTTACAAAAACGTGTTATTGCATTTCGAGAAGTTCCATATCCTCACAACGGGGTAAACATGGGAGAAACTATAGTCGATGTTTTTAACGAGTGGGGTATTAGTGAACGAATTACATCAATGACTTTTTACAATGCATTGGCATGTGATAGTGCGATAGACCATATGAAAACTTTGATACAAACACCCTTTCACGAAGAAATTGACCATGTTCGTTGTGTATGTCACATTATTAATTTAATTGTACAAGATGGTTTGAAACAACTAGAAGTGCATGTTAGTCCTATTCGTGAAGCTATTCTCTATCTTGCGTCTTCAAAAAGGAAGATGTGGGGGAGATTGTAGGACAAGATGAAATTCGACTTACTTGATGTTGAAAAGTGTTAGAGGTTACGACACCCTTATCACATGTTTTTTGAGTGAATCAAACAATCCCGTTTCCGTTTCATTTTATGATTGGAAGGCCGCCGCCGTCTTAAGAGATTTTCTTGAACCATTTTATAACGCAATCAATCTTCTTTCGTGTGTTTATTATCCGTCTACTAACAACGTTATTACACAACTAATGTTTAAAAGAATATAGGGATAATATAATTTTATGCGACGCAATTCCGGCTATGGAAGAAAAATTTCTCAAATATTTTGAAAAACTCCCTATGATTTCAGGGCCTATTGGATATTCGGCGACCCATCAAGTTTTTGATGGTTGCAGGTATTTGAAAAGGTGAATTTTCGGTTGTTGGGTTTTGTCTAGTTTCAAGTCAGATTGGGTTTTGTTTGGTTTCAACTGTGACGATGGTGATTGGCGTGGTCTAAGGTTGTGATAGATCGATAAATTGCTCTCGATTTGGTAGAGGTCTCGAGTAGTGTCGATGAAGAGTCCTTAGGCTCTACTTGTGGTACTTTTCAGAGGGCGGACAAGAGTCTGTGGCTCCGTGCATTCAGGAAAACACAGAGAGTGAGAGGTGGTGAAGGTTTCATGGTATTGACGGTGGTGGGTTTAGAACGAAGGCGTTGGTTGTTTTGGTGGTGTATGTGGGTATAACAGAGGGGTGCTGCCGATGTGGTGGTGGTGGGGGTGGTTGGTAGGAGAGGGAGAGAGGGGTATAAGATCGAAATATAGCCTATGTCAGAGGATAATGTGGTATATTTTCAGTTTCCCCTTAGCCAAGTTAGAAATAAGGGTATCCCCCGATGATTAACAAACAGTAAGGGTAGTCGTTGCCTATTTACAAAAACCCGAGGGTAGTATGTGTAAATTACCCATTATAAAACGGTAGTGATATCACCAACTTTTGAAGAAGTTAAACAAACTCTTAATATTATGTATGAAAAATATGTTGTTAAGTTTGGTATTTGTAATCAAGGTTTTCAAGCATCATCGAGGGATCCGAGGGGCAAGGCAAAAATGGGTTCTTTATATAAGAGTAGACAAACCACCCCCACCGGGTCGAATTGCGTCTCAGAGTTATTCTTATACATTAACCAAAATTATTTCTTACAACAATCCTCGGAAGAAATAGAATCATTAGATGTACTCGATTGGTGGAAAAAACATGCAACCAACTAAACAATTGTTTCTATTATGGCACGTGATTTACTAACCCCTCCCGCTTCTACAGTCTCTTTGGAATCAACTTTTAGTGCAGGTAAACGAGTGTTGTCGGAGAAAAGATCGTGTCTAACTTCGGAGATGTTGGAGGTACTCATATGCTCAAAAGATTGGAGCGTCGCCAACAAACGCACACAAGACCTACACCCTTTGGACGTGGCCGTGAGCGAAATTTACCAGGAATTGGGAATAGGCGAGGACACTCCGCTAGATGAAGACGAGTAGCTAGAAAAAATAAGTTCGTATTTCAATAAGTTCATTTCAATAAGTTCGTATGTAAGTTAGTAAAATGCAAATGATTGATAGTTGAGTGGGTGTCAACCTAGTTGGGATGTACTTAAACTATAGTGATGCAATTTTTTCTAACATTTTTTATTTTAATTAATTATACAAGTTTGTTTCCTTTTTTTGATTATTTGTCTAATTCTATGGTTTTACATTTATTATTTGCCAAAAACAACCCTAAAATAAAGAAATAAAAAACAAACAAACAAAAAACAAACTGTCCAGACCCGGTTCGGAACCGGAACCGAACCGGTTAACCCAACCGGTTTCGGTCCACGGTTCCGGTCCGGTTCCGGATATACCCAAAATTCGGTTCCGGTTTAACCGAACCGAAAATTCCAAATAACCGTCTAACCGAACCGAAACCGACCAGTTTGGCTTCCACCGGTTCGGTTCTAACCCAATAAGCAGCTCTAAGGTGACCCATGCGCTACTCAAATGAGAACAAAACCATGCATTGTGTATGGCGCAATTCAAGGTCGAAGACACTAGCATTAGAACACAATGGACAAAACAAGCTAGTGCGCAAAAGAAGAACATAGCCAAGTTTATATTATGATGAGTTTAACACCAGCAGGAAGTCTTTCACCTAGTTGCTCGGCACGCTGCCTAGCAAAAGCACGATCCCGGTCCCTGGTCTCGTCGTGGTATATGTACCACATTCCGTCTCTTTTAGGCACGCGAGTATCAAAAACGATCCTCTCCAGCGCGATGGCATTCTCAATTAAATACTCGGCAAACTCAGTATCGGTCACACAACCTTGGAAACCATCGAATTCCACCACTTTGATGTTATGCGGACACTTCTCTACTAGCAAATGTTGTGACGTATCAGGCTTATATGAACGTGACATCTGCAATGAGTGAAAATTGACAAAGTCTTATAGGCTACACCTACATATATAGAATCTGAACATGAAGCACATAATGAAAGCCAATAAGAAATGGCATGTTCAACCAGTTTAATGATCAGGACATAAAAGTGATGAGCAGTCTGGGGAACACATTCGCTAAAACAATATCATTTCTAGTTTCTCAGCAACTTACAAGGGTTGGCCATTGGATCAAGAAAACCATCCAGCCCAGCCCGCAGTTAGTAGAAGAAGAAGGAGAATAATGTGTAGGCAATAACGGTCTTTTGTCCCCTCCCACAGTTGGTGGAAAGACCATTATAGCCTCACCTCAAGCTATGTCACTGTCGTAAAAAAGTCCCAACTAACGGCCGTCTATCGTTTAGAGCGCGATGTCAATAAAATCATACCGTATAGGAATTATATGTCAATTCTCATAGTGCATGTACCGTACTGTCAACCAACAAATACTGCTAAAGGGTTATATGTCAAAAGTTCTTTGTTTATTTTCTGCACAAATAAAACAACTTTCACTACTTCAGACATGCTAGGTAATGTTAGAATCAGATTCAAGTAAATAGTTCAATTCTAGGGTGGGTTGTTAGTTCAATTCTAGGGTGGGTTAACAGCCTAATTCCAAGCTTAACCTCCCCTCACCTCTTTGATAATTCCTCCCCATTTGCTTTCCTACTCATCCAGAGAAGGTTTACATCACTGATTTGAAGATAGGCTCTAGTATCCATCACTATCTGAGAAATTTACCAATGGAGTTCTTACTCATTGTCACCTCACCATTTTAACCAGTTCTCGGTTATTTGTCTCAATTATGACGGTCTTGACCAAATCTTTTTTGCCTGCACAAGCAGCTCTTACAGCGAAAGCCTCTGCTAGCAAGCTAGAATCTTCCCGTACATTGCATCGTTGACCATCTAACAACTTCCTTTTTTCATTTCTCTGAACCCGCCCCTAGAGTAGCCTCCTTTAATTTATGCCAACCTGCATTACAGTTGATCTTCAAGCAATTTGAAGATCTCTGAAGTTTGTACTGCTTGTGGAGATGATCTGGAGAGTGATCTTCATGCTATAGTTACCACAACCAAACAGGTCTGGATTCTGTCCCCTTTCAGGTGTATCCTTGAAATTTCTAATCCAGTCTCAATTTAAGTTTGGTGGAACACAATTCTTGATCTTCATGCAGATTTGGATAATAGAAAGATTGCTCTTGGCCTTATTGCTCAGATCTGTTGGGAGCTATGGAAATCCAAATGTGACTTCTTGTTTAGCAAGATTAAATAGAGTCCACGACAAATTCTAGCAAAAGCTGTGCACAAATTCTATGAATCTTATGACAGGAAGATGGCTAAACAAAAGTACTCAGTCAAATCACCTGCTATGGAGTTGCTGATGTGGTCTTTTTTTGCGATGCTCCAGTGGATGGTTATAAAAGAGGTGGAGGTCTGGGAATTGTTGAATTTTGCAATGGCACCATAATTTCTGAACTGAACTTTCCAATTCCCTATATTTGCAACCCTCTGGTGTTAGAAGGATTGGCCATTAGAATGGCACTATTGATAGCAGCAGAGAAGAACTTCAAGAAGATCATGATTTGCTCAGATTCCAAACTGGCTATTAATTTTCTAAATGCCAAGGATGGCAGATGTTGTATTGATGCTATGTCCATTCTGATTGTAAACTTTTGGCATCATAATTTGAGGTATGTTTTTTCTTTTTTGTTAGAAGGGAGCTGAATTGGTCTGCTCATTTCTGTGCTAAAAGAGCAGTCAATTCGTTGGTTGTATGATCTTCTTGATCTCTCTTTTGGCTGTGATAGCCTTTTAATGGAATTGCTTAAGTTTTTTCTGTAAAAAAAATAGAGGCTTACAATCACTAAAAGGGCATGAAATTCACCGGTAAACTACACCGTAAAATAAACACCTTCATGGGTAAGAAAAGACCATAGATTCTCTCTGAGCACAGGTTCTCAATAATGATATGTTCACGCCTCTTCATTAGGCGTGACAATCCCAAGACAGTGAATTTCATATTTCATTTGACTGACAATGCAAGCAAAACCAAATTGAACAAAATGGCAAAAGAAGAGAACCTAATAGGATTATTTGTTGCAGTATACAAGTCTTATATAACACGAGCAAAATAACATTAATACATGTAACACACGATTTTTAACCACTTTTACTTTTGTGATATGATTAATAACCGTGAAAAAAGTCTCATAATATCCAAAACCACGTTTTTAGCAAAAAATTGGAATCCGAAGCAATAGCAATGATCTATCCGCAATCCATACAAATATCCGGGTGCCTAAAGTTAAAGGAGCGACAAAAAGTTGTTACCTGCACTGTGATCTTATACAGAGAAGGCGACGCTTTTATCAAAGCCTTGTACCAAATGAGGCAATATCCTCTAGGTCGAATAAATATCAGCTTCAGATGCTTGAGTTTGGTAAATTCAGGAAACACAGCCCATTTCATTATTTTCTGCCTCAAGAAGCAGACAATCACGGCTCACGACAAGATATGGAAAAGAAAAAGACGAAAACATATAGAACGAAAAAGTTAGCTAAAAAAACCAAAAACTAGTTTGCTTACTAACCTCATTTGCACACGCTTCATACGTCAGAGTTTCAAGTTGAGAAACAAATGAGCTTAGCTCCTCGCGAAGAGTGTAATGTATTTCTTGTGCGAAATCGCCCTCAATTGATAACTCAGAGAGCTTGGGAACATATATGAGTTCCATACTTATGATCTGTCCAAAGTATTTCAACGATACCAGATTCGGTGCAGAGAGGTTGAGGATTACCAATTCTAGGCAACAATATAGCTCCAACCACTTCAACTTCAGTTGCTGTGGTCCATCAACATTCAAACTCACAAGAGTTTTGGAGCCGCTCACAGACACAAATTCAAGATTCGGGCAGTTTCTTAGAAGTAGCTCCAACACGTCACCGGATATGTTCACCCCAAAAAGCTGAAGAGAAGTTAACGAGCCGCAGTCCGAGGTTTCTATGGAGTGAGGAAAAGTGTAAAACTGAATCTCACTATAATAATACTGATCGCTCAGGTCCAGTTTGAGGTTTCGAACGCCCTTTCTCAAAGCAAATCCAATCCAACTGTCGATGTCTCTGCTACACGTCTCGTCCAAACTAAAAACCACTGCAAATTCGTCTATACTCCGGGCCTCGTGATGCCTTATAACCTCGTTAACAAATCTTACGTAAATCGGTCGTTCCAGCTCCACGGACTTCGTAAAGTCATGTAATGTCTCTGAAGCATCAAAGTTAAGGTTGTACATTGCTCTCCACACGTGTCTCCACTTTTTTGAGAAAACACTCGTCTGTACCATTTCTTTCATCTTTACTTGAGACATTATGTCGACGAGGATTTCGTCTGGAAGCTCACTGATCGGGTCGTTAGGTGACATAACTTGCAGGTCCTGCAGGATATAACTCGATGCTTCAGACAAAAAAATGCAAAGGAAAATTCTGCGAATAGAAGAAAAAAAAAATATAGAAAATAAGTGTACTACAATCTTTCTCTTACTGGCTTCTCACTTCTTGTCTCAAGGATTCCAACTAAAACATGGAAATATGAAAATTAACTTGTAGGAGCATAAACCTAGCAACCCTATTTCATTTTGGTGGTTTCAATGGGTTTTTTATGAATTATTTCAAACATGGAAATCGCGCCTCACCCTCTCCCTTCTTCCTCCAGGTACATTCCCAATCTTTGTTGACATTTTTTTCGCTCCTGGAAATCGTAGGTCTCTGTGGGACGAAAGTGATTGATCTTTTTCAGGGGTGTTTTTCCGTGTTGGCCATTGTTCGTGTTGGCCAGTCGCATCCCTATTGATGTGGTATTGTGAAATAAAACTCATACTGAAGACTCATAACTAGGTACACTTCTATCTTAATCTTTCTACCCGTAGGTCAATTTTTTTCCTTCACATGTTCATTAGATCTAACCTCTTAACATTTATAGAATATTTATTACGGTTTGAGTTAGAGTTAGGATCATGTCTTTGTGTGGTTGTATACCGAATTGCCTTGTTATGTGCCCTGCATCCTTAGTTATGCTCTTGAAGCAGTGCTTTACTGTTAGATGTAATGCATAATCCCTTTTATTTGATATTATGGGTTTGGATCTTATGCTAGGGTTAGGATTAGGATCATTGCTAGATGTAATGCTTATGAATTGTTAGACATGATTTTTTTTTCTTTTTTCTTTTCTTTTTTCTTTTTTGAGGAAGTTAGACATGATTTCTTTTGAATTACTAGATGTAGTGCTTAATCGATCTTGTTGGATGTTTTTAATTCTATTGTAATGGAACATGAGGCTCGGGGGACTTCACGGCGAGGCAAAGAAAAAAATACCTTCAAAATTTTACTTTTTTCATCTTGTGACCTTCATGAAAAACCCTACCTCGCTCAAACCACCATGTTTGTTCCAACAAACCACTTGTCTAACAAAACGTTTCACCACCTATGAAGAGAGTAAGAAACATCATTGAGAACAATTGAAATGGTTTTGTTCCATGAATTTGTGATCGATTCCCCTTGGTCACTCAAAACAATGGATATCAGCGGGCATTGTCACATGGGTCGATCATTGCGGTTTTGCAATCAATTCCATACACACACCTCCATAACAAGCTACCAAAGCAATCAGTAAGACATCAGAAAAAGGTACTTCCACATTACATCTCTTTTTCTTTCTGGTTTGACTTTTTCATCTGTAGTCAGGTCACTTTCACCCGATATTTTGAATAGAAAAACGAAACAATTTTTTGATGTTTTTTTTATGGCGTTGTAGATTAAATTGTATTTCACAACATCATGAAAAGAATACCAAATTCTCTCATTTTTTTGCTTATCAAATCACCAGGTAAAATTGGACAATGAATAGTGGTAAAAGTGGGACCAATAAGAAAGAAATGAAATAGATAAAGTATATGCATCCCTCTATGCTTTCTATATCGTAAATCGTGTACTTTATCTTTTGCACTTTTCTTCTAGGGTTGAGCTTTTGTGATCTTCATACTTCAAAAAAATGCAGTTGATCTAACTTTTCTTTTCACCATGACGCTATTTTGTGATCACTCTTACTGATTGGTACTTTCTCTTGCTAAGTACATGATTTATGGGTCTGGCGGGAGGAGATAGGCAGAAAAAAATGGGTTATCTTTCAGTTTTGTTGATGGATCCATCCATTAAATGAATTTAAATGTAATCGGCTAAACGTACAGTTACTTTCAAAATTCAGAATTCTTCTTATTATACTACCATAAGAAGCCCACCAACGCAATCTGTAAGAACTTACGAAAAAAGGTATGTGATTCCCTCTCTGTTTTCTCTATGGTAAACCAATTACCGTTTGCTACATTTTTGCACCCCACTTCTTCATGGGTTAGGTTTTTGCGATCTTCATGCTTCAAACTTGGAGTATCATTTATTTTTTCTACCATGATGCTATTTTGTGATCACTCTCATATTGTTGTTTATTGATACTTTCACTTGCTAAGTACACGATTTATGGGAAAGAGACGAAATAAACATGATTTCTCCTTCAGTTCTGCTGATGGGTCCGTGCTTTATAATTTAAATGTATGTACTCGGCGAAACATACATTTATCAGTTTTAGAATTTTTTTTATTAGTCAATTTCACCCTCTCTGAACACACACACTATTTATATATTGAGTATAAAATTAAAACATTAAACCGCCATCTGCATATCAAGCACGGTCTTATTGGGAAAACCAAGAGCTATGAGATAATGTTGCTTGTGATTGAGCTTGAAGGACGATGTTGACAGAGTTTCTTACATACAAGGACAAAAAACAATACATAGCATAGCATTTTCTCTAAAGCCCCAAGTTTATGCAACTTCAACTGCATATAAGTTGGTAGACAATGTTGATGTATCCCTGTTTTCGGTCCTTAGCGATACTTTAAGACCATTACTCAACTGAACTTACACATAAGTCCCACCTATTCACTTGAAAAAATTGATCATGCTCAAGGGAGGCTTCCAAAGTTCACATGCTAAACCATTGACGTTTGATCAAGTAATAACTTTTCGTGGTGTCTTAGCAGGTACACAATTGATCTATTTCTTGAAGAATTGTTATTTTACTGTAGCGCTCTAGTAGGTACACAATCTCTCAATTCCTCGAAAAAAAAAATAGTTGCGGGCTTGGCCACTTGAACAGCATGCACCAGAGGTTACATGTGTACGAAATGTCTTACTCTGTGTGGCTGAAAATAAACAAGATTGGCAGTAAAAAATTGGGGAAAGGATTTCTCAGCACCGCGTGTAAGAAATCACTCCGCTTGTCAACGATTATCCCTAATGTATATCTCTCTTGTCCTTGTGTCGAGGATTTCAATTCATGTCGTCTGCATTTTTTCCTGCAATTTCGCAGTTACTGATGTGACTATGTTCCGTTCACATTATTCAGATAAGTTTTTCACTACATTTGGTTCGGACAGTACCGACATGTTCTACACTGGATCCGCCTCTGAAATGTCTACACTTTTAAGTAAAGGCTCCTTTCGTTCTCGATATCAATTTTTCAATGGATTTTCCTATGTAGTTTGTACTGGAGCTTAAAATCTTGAATACGTGTTTGTGAATTTCTGGTAAGTGAGCATAGGGGCGGATTTGTTTCCACTACTATATCAGTTTGTTTTGATGAAACTTATATAGTTCATATGCCCATATTATGAGGGGACTATTGCAAATCTGTACATGTTTAACAATTACAAATCGTTTTCTTCCTTTATTTAATTGATTTGATCAGATGTTCAATAAAATGTTTCTATCATATGACATATCTATTCGCGCAATAAAATTCTCAAGACTTACTTTATTTTAAAATATTTATTTTATTAATTTTGTATATGCATCTAATGATTGTGTATATGAATGACAGAAGATCAAATTTCGCCACTCCAAAGTGAAATCATTCCATCGCGGCGATCAAATGACTATTCAGTCTAAATGGCTGATTGAAATGGCGGCAATCAACATTCTTGCTATATATTTTCTTGGACTCTTACCGAGGTTGGAATTAATACTAATATAGGATATTGGGAAATTAAGGTACACTTCATTATTTTACTATTTGTATCATTTTTTCTTTCATTCTGCATATTAATTTTCTTGATAGTTAGCACAATATTCAAACAATATACATAAATGAAATTTTTTCAATCACACTCCAAGACACTAGACAACTTGTGCTTTTTATTAAAGAATGATATGGGGAAAATGATATTGAGACATTTACGTGTATGTTCTCCTCTATTTCCTTTACTTTCACATAAAAAAAATATTGTTTCGTAAGAGCAGTTATAGATGTCATAGCTCTTGTCTTAGATTCTTACAGTAGACGTCTAGACATAGTTGAGGAACATTCCGTTGCCAATTCTTGTAAATTTCAACTAATATCTTTAATTTATCAAAATATTTCAGGATTTAAATTTCAAATCCGTGTATTTGTGCATACTAATTACACACACAAAATATCAGACTTATGCCATATAGAGAGGGAACACGGACATTGGTGGAACCTGTGAAATTCTAAGAGATGGGAATGCATATGAGACCAACGGATGGTTGCAAGAAGAGTTTCCAAACAATTACATCAAAAGGTCTGCAAGGTTTCCGTACATTCAAGATAATTAATTTTACTTTTCAAAGCTGCCCCGACATTTTTTTAGTAATTACAAGTCTTCCTCTCATACCCTTGTAGAATTCTAAGTCGCATCGCATGTTATAAAGCTTGGTACAATAGCGTTCTACTATTATAAATCTCATAATATGTACTCTTTCATTATGATTATCTTAAATGTTCTCTGTGAGATAAAATCAAAACTAAATATGCTAACATAGACATATTCCCATTTGAATGAAAAATAAAGGTTAGGAAAATGAGCCTTGTATTGTCACATTAAACCAAGAAGGAAAAAAGTTACATGAACAAAATCCTCTCATGTGAAAGTAAGTTTCACTTGGTGTAGCTTACAGTGATGTGTTTCCATTCTAACAATTAAGTTGTCTGGGTTCTACGAAGGGTCACTTAACCTTATCCGAAGTGGCTTTAAGGAGGAACGGGTTAACCGCCATGGACAGAAATTTCAGGAGCTATATTTTGTATATTCTTTATTGTTATTTTTTATGTTTTAGTCAACTCGTGTAGACGCTTAACTTATAAAATTCCTAGATCATAACAACTCACATAGTCTCACCTCGGATTCTGTTGTGGATGGACGGAAATTTCAAGAGCTATATATTTTTTTTTATTTTTTTTTTATTGTTATTTTTTATGTTTAGTCAACTGAAGTATAGGCTTAACTGATAAGACAGTGAAGCAAGTTAAATTTCCTAGATCATAAAAACTCGGTCTTTACCCTGGGATTCTATTGTGGATCATGTTTTCCCTTTGTACGGAGCAAGTTAAAAAAATTCAAGCTCCTTTCATCTCTATTCTAGAGTACTATTCTTACTATTTACATTCACATTCTCATGTTAATGTGTTCATTAGTCTGATAGTTGTCAGAGTGTTGTTACATAGCATGAATCAAATTTAGTATGATAACACCTTTCATAGTCTGGAAGAATACTCAATCGGATGATGCTTTTAATTCTGATGACTTGTATCATGAGTTCTCTACAGCTGAAGACAGCAGTTTGTACCATAAGAGTTAACTGTAATTCATATATAGAACCCACTAAACTTGAGAGAAAATCAAATATATTATTCATCGCTTTCATTATCCATCTAGATCTATTCCACGAATCAATGTAAATGGGCTCAAAAGCATGCTTGAAACGTATGATTGAATGGCTAGAATACTATGTGCAACAAAAATCACATTGTGCTCGTGAACAATTGATAGACCGTGTATGCTTCATTAGCTTTATGAATACGAAGAGTACCTCCAAATTTATTATCTATATTATTTATGTATATGGTTTCAACTTGGCTGGATGAAATATTGTACCTCCAAATTTATTATCTATATTATTTATGTATATGGTTTCACTTGACTGGATGAAATATTGTACAATCTCATATTCTTTCTGACTATTAGCCACCGATCTTCTTTTGATATCTAGAAAATAAATATCATATTAACGTTATAAACGCAAAACACATTTTAAACTTCATTGAAGATCTGTTAATAATAAAAATACTCCAGAACTAGATAGGGAAGGGGTTGGCTAAAAACCAACATTTTGAAATAGTCGTGTTTGTAGATTTAGAATTACACTATAGTGTTTCTTTGCTGCGTTTTGTTAGTATTTTGCATGAGATATACTATTTGGTACATGTCCCACGTGCAAAGCACGTGAACCTTAATAGTAAACTAAACGAAAAAAATGAAATTACTTTCATGATTCATGACAATGTCCTTCTCATTCCCATTGTAAAAACTTCTAAGTGATAGTTTATAGAGTAAATATTTTTTCATGTCTAACAATTAAAATAGGAGTACATCTTTTTAGTCCAATTTCTTAGTAACTTAGGATTGTTTTACCAGCTTTGGGAAGGTTAAGGTAAGCAGTACGAGTCGAATTCCACTCCGTCGAAAGCCTTATCCAACTAAGTCCGGAGTTAGTTGTAGAGTTAATGATCCTTGTAAGGATTTGGATGCTACCTTGGCTGCCTCATAGCACTCTGACTCTTCTCCGTAAAAAAAATATTGTTCTCGTGGCAACAACTGATCTGCATAACTCAAAGCAATTAACAAGTGTGTAATAATAAGATGAACACGTCATCTGCACCTATTTTGGTACTGCAACTATGCCAAGATTCTTTTATTCTTTGGATTATTGTGTTTTTATGCTCATTTTATACTGTAACTATCTTTACTACTAATTGTTAAGCCATCGGCTAACTTGTTACGTATATTCATGGATGTGTATTTTATTCATCGAGCTGACTTCATCTTTGTCTCAATCATTTTTTTCTTTCTTACTTAAACATATGAACCACAACAATATATTATAATGTGGCGTGTTTCAGATTGTCGTGTAACTAACTCTTTGTTGATTAATTTTTGTGCATAATGTCCAGAAAAAATAAGTGGTCCCGTGTTGTTTTACTGGGGTGGAAGAATTTCTAATGACACTCATGGTATTACATATGAAAAGGATGTGCCAAATGCTTCAAATGTGAGCTGCAAAGTGTTTAGAAGATGTAAAATGATAGATATGAAGCTCTTTGATATTTGTATATGAATAATTATGTAGAATGAGCTTAGATCCGTTGATGATGAAAGCCAAAACACAGGCTATTTTTAAGTGCCAAAGCTTCAAAGCTTTGAGGCACTGGAGCTATGCTTATACATATACATGTGACTAACTGTTTTGTGCAAGTCTTTGATTTTAATATAAACTAAGTTATACAACTTTACATATAACACAATGCAGGTGTGCACAAGGATTTCCTGAGGAGAGAACCCAAGTGTGCACCTCAAACAGGGATGAAGGCTAAAACACAGAGAAGTTGTAAGGTGTGTGTAGGGAGAGGGTAAGCACTGGTAACTGCTTGTGAGAGAGAGACAGTAAGCTATGTATTGGACCAGCATATGACTTATGTCGCAACGGAGAGCTAACGATCCTATATATAGTGGGGAAGTGACTGTTGAGGGGTTAATGCACCATAAATGGAGGCTTAAAGATAAACCCCCCAACGGCACGTTCGACCGTGTATATAGGAACCGTTACGCATCTGCTCGCAAGTATCGGAGACCATTATGAGATCAGCCGCATTGATGGGACACGTAAGCCTAGGATCTCTCAGTTAATTACCTTAGGTCGCGCAAAAGCTTGGTTGTTGCATGCGTGCGACGAGCCTTACCCTAGCCTCCAAACCACTAAGTCCCTACAAGTCCCGTGTCATGGTGCGCACGGGCCTTGTCTCGTAGCCCCCACGTGGATCAGCACGGGTGGTGATCCGGTGTGTATGGAGCACAGCTAGGTGTGCTGGACGGCTACCACGTGACGATGATTCGTCGGTCTGGAAAGCAGTATCTATAGCAGGCATTAGTAATCCGTGTTTTGTATGAATTAACTTTATATACACATTTGAGTTGGATTGAAAAATCAAAGTTCATTCTGATGAACTAGCAGACAAAGCTTCAAAGCTTTGAGATCTACTGAGTACCTTTCACTGCTAAGTTCATCTGATTAAAACTGTGTATGCAGGTCATTTCTTTGGGATTCTGAACTTGTTATGAATCTATTCTTGTCTATTAATACTTATTCCATAATGTTTTGATGATTTATTCATCAGAATGGATGTATTAGCTGAGTTTATTTCCAGACAAAACCTAGCCTAGTTTTTCTCATGAACTATTGGCATATTGCTTATCAGATCTTGATGCTAGTTTGTCTTGATAATGTTTGATCTTGTTTGTTGAGTGTAAGCAGGGTTGTTAGGCGTTCCAACGTCCATAAACAAATCAAATAGTTATCCAAACATAGCTGTTGAAAGAAGCATATCAGAGAAGAGGATTTTTAGGCTTTCAGTTCCTAAAATCTCTCACGTTGTTGCAGGCTGTTATTTAAAGAGATCAGTGCTCTGAATTTGAATAGAGACGCAGAGACATAGAGACACAGAGACACATAGACTAAGACTGATCTTCGTGAGATTTGAAGAGTGCTACAAACATGAGAGTTTAGATCATTCAGATCTTCAGATTCATCAGGCCATTTACATTGTAGAACCAAGATCACTCATCACAGATTGAAGAACACTTCCAAGCTTTATTGCTTATCTCTATTATGTGTTCTTCACACTTGTACTAAACTTGTATTATCATTATGTGTTCTTAAAACCTCACAAACTTAGAAGTTTAGTTGTTCAAGTGAACAACAAAGAGGTTCTTATTGTTTCAACAGGTTGAAGCTAGAACTAGGTAGGTTGGGAACCACAAGTTGTATAGGTGAAAGGTAGCTCACTTAGGCTTGAGATGTAGGGCTAAATTTGGGTGATTAATAAGAAGTTGTGTTTGATCCTGGATGGATAAGATCCCTCAGACATAGAATAGGTCCAATTGTGACTGAACTCTGTAAAATTCTTGTGTTCTTGTTGCTTAATTTTTATTCTTTCATTCCAGTCTAAACAGGAAGTTTCAAAGCTTTGGAGCTTTCCAAATCTCAAAGCTTTGAAGCCTCTGTATTCTGCAGTTATATCTTTAGTTTCTCTAAACTGTTTCAAAGCTTTGAGATATCAACTGCATACTCTACTCAAATTTTTAAAAGACTGTGTTTTAGAAAAAGTTAGCATACTCTATTAAACCCCCCCCCCTTTCTAGAGTACTTAGATCCTTCTTTATACTTACATTACAAACTTTCAACCGGTATCAGAGATTTGGGTCACTGTTTAAGGATCTAACAATCTTGTGACAATAAGTAATGTAGGTGATGGAGGATTCTCATAGGGAAGAGCAGCTAATAGACCTCCACTGTTCTGTGGTGATAACTTTGTGCATTGGAAGGCATTGATGAAGATGCTCATCATAGACCAAGACATGGAGCTATGGTATATTGTTGTGAATGTCCCAAATTTATTCTATACTTCTACCAATGGAGTCAGGACTATCAAACCTGATGAAGATCTCTCAGTCACTGAGCTGGAAAATGTATCAAAGAATTTCAAAGCCTTGAACTTATTATATTGTGCGCTCTTAGTGCGAATGAGTTTAACAGGATATCCAACTGCAAAAGTGCAAAAGAGATATAGGACAAGATAACTGTCACTTATGAAGGAACTAACCAAGTCAAGCAGACGAAGATCAATATTTTTTTGACACAATATGAACTGTTCAAGATGAATTCTGAGGAATCTATCAAGGATATGTTCAAAATGTTTACAGATATTGTGAACAACTTGGAATCCTTGGGAAAAGCTTTCTCAAATGAGGAAAATGACAGGAAGATTCTCCGAAATTTGCCTAAGGTAAAATGGGAGCCTAAGACAACTGCAATTAAGGAGGCCCAGGACTTAAGCATTCTGGAACTTGATGCTCTACAAGCAAAATTGCACACTCATGAGATCTCCATGAAGGAGGTTGATGGTGAACTGAGTGACAACCTCAAGAACCTGGCACTCAAGGCAAAGGACAATGAAAAATCTCAAAGCCTTGAACAGGATGATGATGATGATGATGAAGTCTTAGCCTTGATTTCCAAAGCCTTGGGCAGAATTCTGAAAAAGAAGAGAAACTTCGGAAACAAGGACTACAGCAAAGAAAAATTCAAGTCCTCAACCAGAAAGGATCAGAAAGGTAAATCTTCTTCACATTCATATAAACCTAAAGTTATGAATTTCTATGAATGTGAAGATGCAGATCATCTGGTAAGAGATTTCCCTCAAAAGAAGAGAAGCATGCAATTTCCTAAGAAGGAAAATGACAACAGAAGAAAGAAGGCAATGGTAGCCTCATGGAGTGATTCCAACTCTTCAGACTCTGATTCTGATGAAGAGCAATCCAATCTTTGTTTGATGGCTGGACATCAAGAAGATCACTCTTTAAAGAAGCCAATTGAAGATATGTTAAAAAAATCTTTTATCTAGACCTTCTAATGTATTGCCTGAAATCCTCAAAAGCATGTTTTTGAATGAGGAAGTTACAGGAATGAAATTGATTCCTTGTAAGTAAAAGTTCATGAGCAAGCAAAGAAAAATTTAGATTTGGTTTTTCAAAACCAATGTCTTGAAGCTACTAAGTTGAAGATTGATAGTGACTTCAAAGCCTTGGACAATAGATTCAAAGCTTTGAAATAAAAAGTCAAAGAAGTTGTTGATCAAAACTCTCTTTTAACTGATAAATATGTTGATCTAAAGAGTCATTCAGATGATTTAGAACAACTGAACACTTCATTGACTAGTATGCTTCAAGAATCCAAGAAAATTCTTTCAACTTTTTCTGGCTCAAAATATAACCAAATTTTATGCTTGGAGGAAGTATGCATTCTGTATACAAAAGTGGAATTGATTATAACCCAAATTTTCCAAAAAGAAACCAAACCACATTTGTAAAATCAAAAAGCAGACATTCTCCAAAATGTCACTATTGTGGTAAAATTGGACATGTGAAATCAACTTGCCCATTTAGAAGGATATAACCTCGTATAATGAGGAACACCTATCCTCATCAGCTTAAGGGAAAAGTGAAGCAGATTTGGGTTCCAAAAAGAGTTAGACCACCTAACATGGTTGATTCTGAGTATGAATCCAAATTCTACACTTGGTCTAAATGCCTGTTAAGGCATGATTGAATTTTGCAGGATGTCACCAAAGCTTTGAAAGATCAGAAATGGAATTTGGATAGTGGATGTTCCAGGCACATGATTGGAAAGAAATCTTTATTCACTGAGCTTAAAGATAAATCAGCAGGAACAACCACACTTGGCGACAAAGCAAGGTGCAACATAATTGGTATAGGGAGAATTGGTAGCAATTATGCATTGTCAATTTCAGATGTTTATCTAGTTGATGGTTTTAATTATAATTTATTCATTATTTCTCAGCGTTGTGATAAAGGAAATAAGGTAGTTTTTGACAAGGAGAAATGTGTGGTGCAAGATGAAAATCAGGAAATTGCATACTCACTGCTCCCAGGTCACATATGTTTATGCACTATGTACTGACAAAGTTGCAGGTGATAGTCTGAAATATCTCAAAGCTTTGAAGGATGACTCAAAGCTCACACTATGAACAAACTCATCTCAAAATATCTGATAAGGGGATTACCAATCCTGAAATTCAAAGATGATGAGATTTGCAAGGCATGTAGTCAAGGTAAACAGACCAAGAGTTCATTCAAGACAAAGAACTTTGTAAGTACTTCTAGATCTTTAGAATTGATTCACTTGGACTTGTATTGTCCTATGAGGGTTCAAACACCCAGAGGTAAGATATATATGCTTGTTTTGGTTGATGATTATTCAGAATTTACTTGGGTTATGTTTATTAGAGATAAGTCTGAAGCATTATCTGAATTTTCAAAGCTTCGTAGAGAGCTTCAAACTTTGAAAAATTTATCTGTTGCATCTATTAGGAGTGATCATGGTAGGGAATTTGATCAAATTGATTTTGATTTATTTTGTACAAAGCATGACATCTCACACAACTTTTCAGCACCTAGAACTCCTCAGCAGAATGGTGTAGTTGAGAGGGAAAATAGGACTCTTGAAGACATGTCTAGAACCATGTTACTTGAAAGCAATTTACCAAAGTATCTTTGGGCAGAAGCTGTTAATACTGCCAATTATGGGCTCATTAGATGTTTCATCAGTCATATTTTGAAGAAAAATCCTTATGAATTATTCAAAGGAAGAAAGCCTAGTGTTGCTTATTTTAAGCCTTTTGGTTGTACTTATTTTGTGCGTAACAATGGTAAAGCTAGTCTTGGTAAGTTTGATGCTATAAGTGATGAATGTGTTTTTCTTGGTTATCCTCAAACTAGCAAAGCTTACAGTTTTACAATAAAAGAACTAAGATTGTAGAGAAGAGTATTCATGTGATTTTTGATGAAAGTACTGATGACTCTCTGAGTGAAAGTTTTGCATATCTCAATTTGAACAAGTATGAGGCTGATGATGACTGTGATAAAGTCAGTAGAAACAAAACTAAGCAGCAGAAACATTCAGAAGAATCTCAAGGCCTTGAACCCCCTGCTGAGGCAAAATCTCAAAGCCTCGAGACTGAGACTAACAGAAAATATGATGCTCCTTCTACTGTGTCAAGAACTCAAATCCTTGAAGGATCATATAGTTGGACACCCAGAAAGAAGTTCAAATACTTGTCAGATCATCCTGCAGAGAATATAATATCATATCCAACCACAGGAACTCAAACAAGAGGTCAATTATGGAATCTGTGTGCTTCCAGTGCTTTTGTATCACTTATTGAGCCTGAGAATGAAAAAGAAGCATGAGAATATGCAGATTGGATCATTGCAATGCAGAATGATCTGAATGAGTTTGAAAGGAACAAAGTCTGGAATTTGGTTCCTAAACCAAAGAATCAATCAGTGATTGGAACAAGATGGGTGTTCAGAAACAAACTTGATGAAAAAGGTAAGGTTGTGATAAATAAAGCAAGACTGGTTGCTCAGGGATATAATCAATAAGAAGGAATTGACTATGAGGAAACATTTGCCCCAGTTGCAAGGTTAGAGGCTATCAGAATACTTCTTGCATTTGCATCACATAATCATATAAACCTTTTTCAAATGGATGTCAAATGTGCTTTTCTAAATGGATATCTGCAAGAAGAAGTATATGTTGCTCAACCTCCCGATTTTGAAAATGATACATTTCCTGATCATGTTTACAAATTAGACAAAGGCTTGTATGGACTTAAGCAAGCTCCAAAAGCTTGGTATGACAGACTCTCTAAATTTTTACTGGAAAATGGTTTCAAGAGAGGACTCGTTGACACAACTCTCTTTATTAAGAATCATGAAAAGGATTTGTTAGTAGTACATATATATGTTGATGATATTCTATTTGGTGCTACTAATGATGCTCTTTCAAAAGAGTTTTCAAGTCTAATGTACAGGAAATTTGAGATGAGCCTAATGGGAGAACTAAATTTCTTTCTTGGGCTTCATGTGCATCAAATGAAGAAAGGATGTTTTGTGCATCAAGGGAAATACACCAAGGACTTGTTAAAAAATATAACATGTCACAGTCCAAGGTAGTTAAGACCCGTATGAATTCATCATTATCTTTGGACAAGGATACAAATGGTAAGAGTGTGAATCAAAAGGAATATAGAGGTATGATTGGTTCACTTCTGTATTTAGCTGCTAGTAGACCAGATATTATGTTTAGTGCTTGTATGTGTGCTAGATTTCAAGAAGATCCTAAAGAAAGTCATTTGATTGATGTAAAGAGGATTTTCAGATATTTCAATAGAACAAAAGACTTGGGACTTTGGTATCCAAGAAGAACTAATTTTATATTGAGTGGTTATTCAGATGTTGACTTTGCAGGATAAAAAGTAGACAGAAAGTGCACTTCTGGATGTTGCCAGTTTCTTCGTTCATCATTGATTAGTTGGAATTCAAATAAACAAAATTCAGTAGCTCTTGCAGAAGCTGAATACATTGAAACTGGAGCTTGTTGCTCTCAGGTTTTATGGATTTCTCAATAGCTAAGAGATCTTGGATATGAATTCAGAAATGTTCCTATCAACTAACAATACAAGTGTCATTTCTATATCAAAGAATCCAGTTCAGCATTCAAGGACAAAGCACATAGATGTGAGGCATCATTTTCTTAGAGATCATACTGAAAAAGGTTATATTGTTCTATCTTTTATTTCTACTTCTAAGCAAATAGCTGATATTTTCACTAAACCATTTCCAGATGAGAAATTTGCATCCCTTAGGCTTGAATTAAGTATGTAAAACAAGGATGCATTGGTTTAGGGGGATTATTAGTGTCTATGTGTATTATATGTGTGAATCTCAAAGCCTTGAGATCATACTTTCATAATCCTTGAAAGTATGGCTCAATGCTTTGAAGGTTTCTATGTTGGTTTGAAAATTCTCAAAGCTTTGAACCACTGTTACACTGCTTTGATTAAGTGGATATGCATTCTTATGAATTGGATTGTGGATTATTTTGAAATATCTTTTTAGATAGTTACAGAATATTTCAAAAGTTCAGAGATTTTGACAAAATATCTAAAATATCTCAGGAAATATTTTGCAATCTCTTTTGCATTCCCTTCTTCAAATCAAACTCTCCTACCTACGTAAGCTAACATCGGGCTTATTTCTCTCATTCTCAAACTTCTATCTCTTCTTCTCTCTTTCTCTCTCTCTCTCTTTTCTCTCAAACCCTTTCAAACCCTAATAAAAATGGAGCGCAAGTCTGAAAGGATCAAGCAGCAAGGTCAGACTTCCAACAAGAGGATAAAGAGGAAGGCTAACAGGAATATCACTATACATGGATCAGATTCAAAAGACCCAACCATTGTCCATGAGACTTGACCTCCCTCAAGGAAGTTCAAGAAGGAAAACGAAGTTCAAGAAGAACCAGTGGCTGAGTCAGAATCTGAGTCTGCTACAGAAGAAGTGGTGAAGAATAAAGAACAGGGGAGTAAGGATCAGGGAGAAGAATCAATCAAGAAGAAGAATGAAGTGGTTGTTGGGAAAGGTGAAAAGAAGAGTGTGCCATCCTCAAAGGAGAAGGAAGCTGATGAGAAGAAAGGTGAAGAACCTCCAGAGATGAAAAGAGTGCAACACAGTGCAGTAAAGGCCAAGAAGACTACAAATTTTGGTAAGAACTTGTTACCTGATTCTTGGTTTGTCAACTTAGAAGTTAAGACTGTATGGATGGATGGGTATGTATCATTCAAAGTATCTTTTTGTAGTCTAATCAGTACTAAATTTTTTGGAATTATTGGACTTAGATTACATTAAGAATTTGAGGAAATCATCTGTTCGTAGTATGTTAAATCCACCATCTGAGGCTTACCCTAGGCTGACCAGACTTTTCTAGCTGAACTTTGTTCAAGAATTGGACGATAGTGATAAGTATATTCTCACTTCAAAAGTGGCTGGTGTGGATATTAAGTTGGATCACAGGGTGTTTGTCGAAGTTTTGGGAGTACCTAGAAAGTATAAGGTTAGTGATCACCCTGATAGGAAGGAGATTTTGGATAAGGCCAAAGCCTTATTTTTCTTGGAGGGAACCCCTACTGAACCAAAACAGTTAACACATTATGTGTTTACCCGTGAAGCTAAAATCTTGTTTTCTATCATCATGAGATGTGTAGTTCCAAGGGAGATTCCAAAGAGTTGGTGACAGATAAGGTGTTGATTCTGATGTATCTAATATATCAAGGGTTTGAAGTTGATCTACCTACTGTTGTGATGGAGCATATGGTATATTGTGGCACTAGGGCTAGGAACCATTCCCTGCCTTATGCCAATTAATTACATTTGTTTTTCAAACACTTTGGAGTCTCTTTGAAGGATGAGGAAAAGATTACTACTTGTTTTGGGGTGGTTGATGAGGCATCTCTTCAAAGGATTGGGATAGTTCACAGTGCCAAAGGGAAACTGAAATTTTATTCTGAATTGAATGCTAAGGAATTGAAAGAGAAGGAGTTTATCAAACCTAGAGCTGCTACAACCCCCAGAGTGTCTGGTAATTTGGATTTCTCACAAGTATTGGACAGGGTTGAAGTGTTGGAATATGGAGTGGAAGATCTGATACAAGGGTTGTTTGACCAGTCTACTGATTTCACTAAATTCAAAGGTTTGGTGAACAATAAGCTAGACATCATTATCAAAGGATTGAACCTAGAGAAGATAACCTCCTCACAAAGCAGATAAACTAGCATTGATTCAGATGAAGTACTTGGAGAAGTTCTTAAGAAGCAGCAGCAGAAGAAGAACCTATTCCTATTGCTCTTACATCAAAGCATATTTTTGATCAATCTGAAGATGAGGCTGGTGATGAAGAAACAGCTGCAGAGATTGCTGAAAAGGAAGCTATTTATTTGGATAAGCTTGTTAATGAAGTAGTTGAAAAAATGCAAGCCGAGACTGAGGAAGCACAGGGTGAAGAACGTGCTGAACAAGGTGATCAAAGAGAAGAACCAGCTGAAGCTGAAGGAGATTCAGCTGTTGAAACATTTGAAGAGGTTCAGGAAGAAGCTCAGGACAAGGGAAAGGGAAAAGCTAAGTCTGGAAAGAAGTCTGCAAAGAAGGACCCTGAAGCTGAATCTTCAAAGTCTTGAATTTTACCCTTCTTTTTCTTTCTGCCCTTCTTTCTCTTTCATGTCTTGAAGTTTGTTTAAGTTTGTTGTTTCTCTTCAAAACACTCTGAACTAGATCCTACATTTCTTCTACTCTTTTGTTGAAAGACAAAAGGGGGGAAAAGATTATATGTTTTGTGTTCAGTTTTGTAATTAGTAGGATGCATAATAATTTTATTTTTGTAGGATGCTGGTTGGTTATTGCTATGCTATGCAGATTTTTTATATTGTTTTTGAGTGAATCACTTGTGTTTTTGAGTTGCAGGAAATTGTTCATGATTTGGATTTCAGTAATGTGTTTTGTCTTTCATCAAAGGGGAGATGGATAGATCTGAAGCTCTTTGATATTGATATATGAATAATTATGCAAAAGGAGCTTAGGTCCCTTGATGATGAAAGCCAGAAACACTGGATATTTCTAAGTGCCAAAGCTTCAAACCATTGAGGCACTGTAGCTATGCTTATACATATACAAGTGACAAACTGTTTTGTGCAGGTCTTTGATTTTGATATAAACAGAGTTATACAACTTTACATATAACACAATGCAGGCATTAGTAATCCTTGTTTTGGATGGATTAACATTATGCAGGTTTGAGTTGGATTGAAAACTCAAAGTTCATTCTGATGAACTAGCAGACAAAGCTTCAAAGCTTTGAGATTTACTGAGTACCTTTCACTGCTAAGTTCATCTGATTAAATATGTGTATGCAGGTCATTTATGTGGGATTCTGAACTTGTTATGAATCTAATTATTATCTATTAGTACTTGTTCCATAATTTGTTGATGGTTTATTCATCAGATTGGATGTATTAGCTGAGTTTATTTCCAGAAAAAACCTAGCCTAGTTTTTCTCATGAACTGTTGGCATATTGCTAATCAGATCTTGATGCTAGTTATTCTTGATAATGTTTGATCTTGTTTGTTGAGTGTATGTAGGGTTGTTAGGCGTTCCAACGTCCATAAACAAATGAAATAGCTATTCAAACACAGCTGTTGAAAGAAGCATATCAGAGAAGAGGATTTTTAGGCTTTCAGTTCCTAAATTCTCTCAGGGTGTTGCAGGTTGTTATTTAAAGAGATCAGTGCTCTGAATTTGAATAGAGACACAGAGACATAGAGACGCAGAGACACATAGACTAAGACTGATCTTCGTGAGATTTGAAGAGTGCTACAAACAGGAGAGTTCAGATCATTCAAATCTACAGATTCATCAGGCCATTGACATTAAAGAAGCAAGATCACTCATCACAGATTGAAGAACACTTCCAGCTTTATTTCTTATCTCTATTATGTGTTCTTCACACTTGTAATAAACTTGTATTATCATTATGTGTTCTTAAAACCTCACAAACTTAGAAGTTTAGTTGTTTAAGTGAACAACAAAGAGGTTCTTATCGTTTCAACAGGTTGTAGCTGGAACTAGATAGGTTGGGAACCACAAGCTGTATAGGTCAAAGGTAGCTCACTTAGGCTTGAGATCTAGGGCTAAATCTTGCTGATTAATAAGAAGTTATGTTTGAATCCTGGAGGGATAAGATCCCTCAGGCAGAGACTATGTCCAATTGTGACTGAACTCTGTAAAATTCTTGTGTTCTTGTTGCTTAATTTTTATTCTTTCATTCCAGTCTAAACATGAATTTTCGAAACTTTGGAGCTTTCCAAATCTCAAAGATTTGATGCCTCTGTATTTTGCAGTTATCTCTTTAGTTTCTCTAAACTGTTTTAAATCTTTGAGATATCAACTGCATACTCTACTCAAGTTTGTAAAAGACTGTGTTTTAGAAAAAGTTAGCATACTCTATTCAACCCCCCCCCCTTCTAGAGTATTTAGATCTTGTTTTATACTTACATTACAAACTTCCGTACAAAGTAACTGGGTTCAGTTGTCAACAAGAGAAATTGAAGATTACATGTCGATACATGGCAAATGGTAACTATGTAGCCTTGCAAATTGATTATTATGATTCTGTCGAAGTTATGCTAGACACGACGAAGGAACAAAGAAGGGATTGTGTGGAATTGTACCTCAAGAAAGAGCAAGTGTCAATTGGTAATCAAGGGAATGAGACACCCATTGTTCAAGTGGGTCATTTTACTCGTTTATTGACACAAGAAACTAATATAGAAAATCTCGACTTACTTGATATATTTGACAATCAAGATGTGGGTGATCATAGGAAAGGTGCATATGCAAGCAGAAGATATGTGAGTTGTACGGCTACAGATACTTATGAATATGTTGTGGAAGGGATGAACATGAATAACGATTTATTTGATGATGACACACGGATGAAGATTCCAAAGAAGTGATTATCAAGGAGCAAAGCTATAAAGTGTCAATCATTACTAAATTTCGCAATGTTGATTGGATCAAAGAAACTGTTTTTGGTCAATGGGAATCGCGTGCAACAAGTTCTAGCTCTAAGAATCACGATGAAGAGTTGTGAGTTGGTCAAAATTTTGGAACGAACAGAGAATTGAAAATTGTAGTCAAATTGTACTCTTTAAGGTTTCATCAACAAGAATATCCTTGCATTTCAGTTCGGCAATGCTTATTTTGCAAGCACAGTGGCCACAATCAAGATTTGAATCAGACACTTCTTAGCATTGTACTTATTATAGGTTTCCATGTTTCTTGGATGGGCTCATATTTTCAGTCCTCCTTTGAATATTACGTAAAAAATTTAGACTCTTGAGATTTACGTTTGTGTTGGTCATTAGATTCACTTTTTATTTTTGCTACGGAGAAGATCAAGTGTTCCACAGTTTTTAGATCCAACACACAAAATTGTACACTATTATGTGTGTATTTTTTTGGGCTACGGAGTTATACGCTATCATGTGCGTATTTGTTTTTGCATGATTGTTGGCTTGGTTGTAAAGTATTGTGCCTACATAGTCTGTAACTACTTTGACCAATGTTCATAGCAACTACCATTGGGAGGGCATACTGTTTCTTGGAGTGTTGAAGCTCACCCATCAGAGGTGGTTGGGAAAAAAATGACATGCCAAATCACATGCCTTGGTACACTTTTCTTTCAGTTTTTTTTATTCGAACTATGATTCTGTAATGCTAGTCATTTTAGTGGTTTCAGGCACTAAACTGTTATGCATTTGTTGCTTTGTTAATTACTATAGTTCTTATTTTAGCTATCTAATGTGGAACTTCAAAAGAATTGAAGGATCAAACTAAATATTTGAAGGATAATTAACATATACTACGATATGTGATTTGCGAAAAAAAGAAAATGTTGGAGTAGATGCCCTAGAGGCAATCTTTATTTAGTATGAACATTGTTTTGGTTAGAGTATTTATTTATTATCTATGGAGATATTTAATATAATGAAGTCCTCAGATTGCAATTGTTGTTTATCTTAAATATCCATAGTCCATTATATTGATTAATAGGACAATAATTATAGACTAGTATGTGGGTAAATCGATATGGAGATATCAAGTCTAACACATGGGTATGCAATAGGAGTAATGGCATACTGGATTGACCAACCACGAGAAAGCAACGTATAAATTATGTTAATGTCACAAGTGCTTCTCGTAGTGACAATGGTGTTGTAATCCTTAGACTTGAAGTCACTAGATACTCTAGTTGTGAAATATCATGTAATGATATTATCAAACGTTACACCGTAACTGGGTAACTATAAAGATAGTAATCGTACATGATAGGAAGCAAGATGAGATATGGTAGTGATGTAGAGAGGATTTGACCCTCCTATATAATGGGAGTAAATATCCACGACCACTCGAGGGGTAGAGCTTATGGAAAGTCTTGCCAGACTCAGATAAATCAATATAGGATATTGATGTTCTGTACAGATAAGCATATTCTCAGGATCGAGAAACTATGGATTGGATATATGAGTGTGACGCTTATGTCTAGCGTCCAATCTTAATATAGAAACAAAGGGATATACACATCACGGTAACATTGGGCACATGGTTTGTCGAATCACTGAATATTTCTGTTACTTGGGTGGCATAGATGTGTTGCTAGACACTGATCTATGTTTGTAATTGTTACTACCAACTAAGTAGAAACATAAGGGGTCACACACCCAATGGATTAAACTGGATTTGGATATTAATTATTTGGACTAATTAATTAAAAGGATCAAAACACAGCCACATGCAAAAGTAGTTGGACCAAGTTGCAAAGTGGACTAATCTGTGTATGGACAGGATAAGTATTGGGGCAATTCTGTAGTTAATAAGGATTTATTAACTATATAAGGGGAGTCCTAGCTCTATTATTTTAACAAGAGTTGTCATTGAGTGAAATAATAGAGCAAGGAGGGAGACCAAGGAGATGGCCGAACCCCTACGCGACGGCACCAAGGCACGGTCGAACCCCTCGGCCCTGCATGCTTCGTTTTGCGTGATTCTTTTTCCTCCCTCTTTGATGTAGATAGCACTAGATGTGAAGGGTATTCCATCTTGCAATCCTAGGTGTGGATACCGGTAGATATGTGGACATCATTTTGTGTTGTGATCACACAAACAATCAAGGTACACTATCATTTTCCTTTATCACGTTATGAATGCTTGCTTGCGATCCGTGGAGGGATTTGATCGGGAATTTGATTATTATTCAGATGCGTTACATGTATCAAAAACCTAAAGTGGTATCAGAGACATAGATCGTAGTGCATAATGTGATTTATGTTTTACCGTTTTATCAGTTTTTACACCTTATCGTTATTTTTCGCGAATGATGTAAATTGAATATGATTCAATAGGGAATGAGCCAATTTTACAATCATATAAATTTTAGAAAATTTCGTTCACATATGATGTGAGTATTGGTGATTGAAAAGCTAGGGCTTGGGCACAATTGGGGAAATGTGTTTTTGCGTACAATTGGAAATCAGCCCACAAGAAGAGGGTAATTTATTTGGAAATTAGCCCTACGGGGTTAGACCATGCCGTCCGCCCCCTTCTCTTGCAAGCTGACCTAGCTGGCGGCCAGACCCTGGTCGGCCAGCCGAATGGTTCGACCGGTAGGGCTGGTCAGATCGGCTTGGGCTGGCCCGGTGGGTCCTTGTGGTTCGTCCAATTGGATTGGCGCGACCACTTAGACCGTCATGACCTTAGAAAATCTCGAATTCAACTAAAATTGACCAAGCGCCCGGTATGTAATACTAAGCTTTTTGTTAATCTGTTTAACTGTTTGGATAACCTTAACAACTTCCCTGCCTACAGGAGTAATATACACCAAGGAAGAGGTTGAGGCAATGACTTTTGCCAGCGAGATTGAGGCTTTTAACTGGTACAACCTTTATGGCTTGATGCTCGGTTTTGGGATAAGAAGGTGTAATAGAAGGTATTTCGATCCGGAAACGAAGGAGTTCACAAAGTCTAGGATCTTTGTATATGCCCGACAAGGTGTCCGATCTGATAAGTGGAAATACAAAGAAAATCGGAAGAGGGAGCATACTAGAAACACTCGGTGCCTCTGCAAAGCTCGAATAAGAATTACAAGAACTTCACCTACAGAGCCGTTTACAGTGGATTATTTTCAACCAGTACATTCTCACACACTTTCTGATCCACAGTGCAGGAGCATGCACCGGTCTCACAGAAAGGTGAACGAGTCAGCTATCGAACACATCAGATCACTGAAGGAGGTGGGCATAAAGTATTGTCAAGGCTTACTTTTGATGGTAAAACAATACAGTGGATATTCCAACGTCCCTTACACACAGAAGGATATGTATAACAAAATGGCTTCTCTGGACAAATTATATTCCACTGAAGGAGATGGTCAACAGAATCTGATGTTCATTGATAGTCTGAAAAAAAGTCACCATGGTGTTTACAGGAGGTAAGAGTATTGTCTTTTACCTTACAAATGTTTATTACTGGATTGATATTATGTTCCTCTGTTAGAATTGCTATCGTTTATTTACAGTTGTTATCTTCAGAATGAATTTGTTCTTTTAAGCAACCAGGTTGTTCTCCACCTTTATCATAATTAACTGTATCATTAATAATACTATATGCTGCTTATTTTTGTTTTTTAGGTACAAATTGGGTAGCAACCAAGAACTTCAAAGTTTATTTTGGTGTGACAGGAGATCACAGGAAGATTACAAGAGGTTTGGTGATGTACTTATTTTCGATGCAACATACAAAGCCAACATGTATCGAAAAACCTTAGTAATTTTATCTGGGGTGAACAATCACTATCAAAATACAGTTTTTGCCTTTGCGATCGTTCAAGACGAGAAAAAAGAAACATGTGAGTGGGTCTTGAGTTGTTTGATGGATGCAATGGAGAATAAGATGGCCGTGTCGGTTATTACGGATGGTGATTTATCCATGAAAAGTGTCATTCAAAAAACTTTCCCACATGCAAAACATCGTTTGTGTTCTTGGCATCTTTGTCGGAATGCTGAAGGAAAGCTGAAGAAGGGTGCCACATTCATTTCTGATTTTAAGAAATGTATGCATAGTAGGAAACCCGAGAATTTTTAGTTTGAAGATTAGCATGTCATGGTAGAAAAATGGGACCTCTCTGATAACCATTGGATTCAAGTCACCTATTTGGCTAGGCACATGTGGGCAGAGACATACTTGAAATTCATCTTCTTTGTCGGACAAACAACAACCTCAAGGTGCGAGAGCGTAAACAGTTTTTTCAAGGATTTTGTGTCCTATATGGATAAGTTGGTCGACCTTTGTAGGGGTTTAATGATTGGGTTAGAAAAGCTACGAAAAAATGAGAGTGAGAGACACTTTAAATCTGACCAATCGGACCCGATATGTACAACGAGGTTCAGGCAGCTCGAGGAGCATGCAGCTGAGGTATTCACCAATAATATCTTCCTGAAGTTCAAGAATCAAGCTGAGATGGCAAAGGATTATAGAGTAACAAAGGTTATTCTCATTGAAGAATCAAAGGTTAGACCAATTCTACGTGATGAAAGGTGAAATAAAGCAAAGTGTGGTACGCATTTGATTCCCTTCATGTAGAAATTTATATTAGTTTGCATTGTACACACATAGTACTTTTGATGCCTAATTATCAAATATATGTCTGAATATTTAATATTTTTGTCTTTAGATTTGAAAATGTGATCTATTTGTTTATGGTAATACTCTGCTGTTTCCTACATAATTTTTGAACTGAATGTTTTCATTCACAAAGAATTGTTATCCTGTTTTATAACATTGTCTACTTTACTGCTGCAGCAAATTCTTCAGTGTACACGATCTAATCGCGGTCTTTGCTGCACTTGCTTTAAGTTTGAGACACCGAAGATGATCTGCAAACATATGATTCTTGTTCTGAAAGAGAAGGGTGTTCATAGGATCCCTAAAAATTTAATTGCTGATAGGTGGGTAAAAACGGATAAGAAATTCTACGCAACCGAGCCTTCGATGAAGGAGCCTGTTCAGAAGTCGTGTGACGACCCAAGTGTCCAAGCTTCTTGCCGGGGTTCCATGAAGAGCCAAGTGGCACTGTACATCTCTTTGGGTTGTAGATCTTTTGCAAATTATAAGTATTGGAATGATCATATGGCCGGTGGAATCAGAACTATGAAGAGAATGATTTCTCAATCTGAAGAGGGTACCCATGGAGTTGTGAAGAAAGAAGATAATCCCTACATCCACGTGAAGAATCCGAACCCACCGGAAACGAGACACCCAAAAGGACCCAAGCAAGACAAGCGCAGAAGGTGCGGTAATTGCAAGGAGCTTGGACACAACAGGACTACAAGTCCCAATCCTCTTCCTCCCGTGGACTCTACGAAGATGAAATCCATGCGGAAGATGATTAACAAGAGTTACCAGTTGAATTTGATGACAAATGGGACTTATATTGGTCTCAGTCAACAAATATGTCAAGGAAAGCCAATTAAGACTTATGTTTGCTGGTTTTAAGATGGAATTACTCGTGAAGTTTTATCAATGAGAACGGATATTATCTAGTTTTTAGGCTTTTGTTATCTATTTTATGCTACTGGTTATCTTTCAATCTCATGTTGTTATCTTTCTGGACAATTTCTACAGCAAAACGATTACAATTGTTTTCTATTGTTATCTATTATCCTAACAATGTTATCCACAAACCCTAGTTACCTGCTATACCGGGTAATTTTTTTGTCTTGTAGCGACGGGACCCGCAAAAAAAAACAAAATAGCTGACGTCCGCCCTATTGGCGGATGCACTGTAGACCGACCCCATATCAATGCTTTGCGGGACTTCAACTTTTCAGGTCTTATGCACTCAAGTATCAAAACCCACCCAACTCGCCCATGTTGCAATACTGCTGTAAAACATAGCATGTTTTGAGGTAGTACACCCTCCTCACCTTATAGAACATAAAACAAGTTCTCAGCAGCCCTTAATCAGAAACAATCACATGTAAATGCAAAATAACGGAATGAAGAACCCAACAATGTATTAAACATCCATAGCAGACTATTCAAATGACAGTGTTATTACTAGAAGATCAATTCAGTCTGAATAAGTACGATGTAGACTACTTAAACCGAATGCTATTTTAGTCTTATAATTTCATCCTAGTTAGATGTGGCGAGTAAACACATCGTAGCAAATTTAATATTTTATTTTAGTTTTACAACACTATTGTAGCAAAACCACATTGCTCAAATGAATTCAAGAAAATTCATCAAATTGTGCATAATACTATGTGGATGCTATAACAAGGTCCAGCGAATTGTGCAAGTCCACGGGCTCCGTCTCGGCTATTATTCAGCCAATAAGAAAAAATCATGTATACAAATTTTATCAGGTGACCGATGTGCTACTCAAATGAGAACCAAACCATGCATTGTGTTGCCCAACTCAAGGTCGAAGATACTAGCATTAGAACACAATGGACAAAACAAGCCAGCGCGCAAAAGAAAGAACATAGCCAAGTTATATTATGACGAGTTCAACACCAGCTGGAAGTCTTTCACCTAGTTGCTCGGCACGCTGCCTAGCAAAAGCACGATCCCGGTCCCCGGTCTCGTCGTAGTACTTGTACCACATTCTGTCTCTTTTAGGCACACGGGTATCAAAAACAATCCTCTCCAGCGCGATGGCGTTCTCAATTAAATACTCGGCAAACTCAGTATCGGTCACACAACCTTGGAACCCATCGAATTCCACCACTTTGATGTTATGCGGACACTTCTCTACTAGCAAATGTTGTGACGTATCAGGCTTATATGTACGTGACATCTGCAATGAGTGAAAATTGACAAAAAGTCTTATAGGCTACACCTACATATATAGAATCTGAACATGAAGCACATAATGAAAGCCAATAAGAAATGGCATGTTCAACCAGTTTAATGATCAGGACATAAAAGTGATGAGCAGTCTTGGGAACACATTCGCTAAAACAATATCATTTCTAGTTTCTCGGCAACTTACAAGGGCTGGCCATTAGATCAAGAATACCGTCCAGCCCAGCCCGCAGTTAGTAGAAGAAAAAGGAGAATAATATGTAGGCTATAATGGTCTTTTGTTCCCTCCCACAGTTGGTGGAAAGACCATTATAGCCTCACCTCAACTTATGTCACTGTCGGAAAAAAGTCCCAACTAACAGCCGTCTATCGTTTGGAGCGCAATGTCGATAGAATCATACTGCATAGGACTTATATGTCAATTCTCATAGTGCATGTACCGTACTGTCAACCAACATATACTGCTTAAGGCTTATATGTCAAAAGTTCTTTATTTATTTTCTGCACAAATAAAACAACTTTCACTACTTCAGACACGCTAGGTAATGTTAGAAATCTAGGGTGGGTTGTTAGTTCAATTCTAGGGCGGGTTATCAACCTATTCCATGCTTAACCTCCCCTCACCTCTTTGATAATTCCTCCTCATTCGCTTTCCTACTGATCCAGAGAAGGTTTACATCACTGATTTGAAGATAGGCTCTAGTATCCATCACTATCTGATAAATTTACCAATGGAGTTCTTACTCATTGTTCACCTCACCATTTTAACCAGTTCTCGGATATCTGTCTCAATTATGACAGTCTTGACCAAATCTTTTTTGCCTGCACAAGCAGCTCTTACAGCGAAAGCCTCTGCTAGCAAGCTAGAATCTAACCGTACATTGGCACCACTGACCATCTAACAACTTCCTATTTTAATTTCTCAGAAACCCGCCCCTGGAGTAGCCTCCTTTAATTTTAACCCATCCTGCATTACAGTTGATCTTCAAGCAATTTTCTGGAGGTTGAATGATTATGTTTAACGCCTGAAGAAGGGAGTATCTCTGATGGATTTGATCATTACTTTCCTTACTGTGAGCTATCCACAAAAGCTTTTGATTACTGACACATCTTCTCACGGTTCATTACTTTCCTGGCACAGTTCTTGGCTCAACTTTTGATATTTTTCCTATCTCTCTCTTTCAAACTCTAGCCATATTCTATATCCCTTGAGTTTGAGGGAGAGATATTAGGGAATGGATGATCAGGCACATGGGTGTGCCACATCAGAATCTGGTACCGTACAACCCACTTGGCCTTCTTTCCACCCCGGCTTTCGTAACCACTTTGGCCTTCTACGCCGCGGCTCCTCTTCTTGCAAGCTCATTATTGGCACGGTTTGAGGATGGGTGTTGGAGATATTAATTTAATATCTCAATATTTAGTAATAAGTTGTTTAGAATTATTACGTTTTCTTGTTTGGTTAATTTGATACAGTTTCCTAGTTTAGGCTTCTTGGTCTCCACGTTATGTTAGGTTCGAGTTTTCCTAAATAAAGGCCCCCGTGGTACATATTCTACATATAGTTTAATAATATATTCCAGAAATCTAACAAGATTACAAAACTTCATTAGAGATTTATTCCACACTCTCTGAAGCTTTTCTGATATGATCAACACTCTTCAATAGGGGCTTACAATCACTAAAAAGACATGAAATTCGCCGGTAAACTTCACCGGAAAATAAACACTTTCATGGGTTAGAGAAGACCATAGATTCTCTCTGGGCATAGGTTCTCAATGATGATATTAGAGGTGTCAAACGGGCGGGTTGGGTGGGTTCGACCCATTTATAAACGGGTTAACTAATAAAACGGTCCAACCCGCTCTACCCTTTTAAGCATATGGGTGTTCTTGGGTGGATCATAAACGGGTCAATGTAACCCGTTAACCCGTTTACAACCCATTTCTCAACCGTTCACTGTTAAAATTAAATTATAAAATCTTTATACCTTGGAACGTTTTACTCCTCCACTAGAATTACGTATAGTATTTTAATATGGGTAAAAGACACTGACCACCCCTGAGTTTTGAACAAATTCCACCCTGCTATGGGTTTTGGAAAAAGACACTTTGCACCCAATTAACGGAATATTCCGTGGAAACTTAGCACCCTGTCATATTCTGTTAGAAAAGTGGGAGATAGACTTTTTCGGACCAAATTGTCCCTGTGTGTTTTTGTTAGACTTTTTTCTACCCATGTTATCATCAAGAACACCAAGAACAAGATTCTCAAAAAAAAAAAAAAAAAAAAAAAAAAAAAAAAAAAAAGAAAAAATAACACCAAGAACACAATCGAATTCACCAGTTCATCCTTTCATAGATAATCTTGTTGTTTCTCTAACATATCAAAATGAAGATAAGTATCTATCTTTAACTTCCTTTTCCTTTCATTCTTAAGAACCATACTACATGAGTATGACAATACAATTCTTATACTCAACACAATTCTTGACTTGAGAACTTAGAAGGAAGGAGAAGTTATTGTTTCAACAACTTTCTGAAAAAAAAACACGGATCTAACCAAGAAGAAGAGGTCCAAGTCTTGCACCATGAAAACTGAAAAAGAGCTCCAAGTAAAGCCAAGAAGAAGCCACATTGAATTCGAGTTCCTGAAGTTCAAAATGGTGTCAACAGACCAAGGAGTCTGTGGTGGAAAAGAGATCCATGAAGGCACAACTTCAATGCAAGAGCACCTTCATCCCAAAAGCAGTTGAAAGGGTACGGAATCTTCACAAGAGCCACCAATCACCGACACAGACCCCCTTTTCTCATCTAAAACATCATATCGAGATTAATAGGATATAATGAGTATCTAAGACCAGGTTAGAGTCTAACCAAGGAAGATCAAGCAGAGAGACCGGTGGCGGCGACTTCAACCAAATCGAACCCACACCTCCAACCCCTCTCGACCCTTCTCAAATCAAACTAAATTTCTGCAACTTTGTCGATCTCTCTTCGCTCATCATCCTCTGGCCCACCAACGAACACCATCTCTCTTGAATGGATGGGCCTTCAACTCGATCCTACCGGCGGCGACATGGGGTTCCACAGCCCTGCAATTAGATTCTAATTGAATTTTGAGAACGACGACGGTAACAAAACGCCGTAGATTGGCGAAGAGCCCATATTTGTAGTGGGTGAGTACCGAATCTTGACGGCGAATCAGAAATCGAGAGAAATTGAGAAGGGCTTGCAATCTGGTCAGGTTTGTAGTCGCCCATAGGCTTGGAGGGATGGTGGCTTAGTATCAGAAGATGGAGAGAAGATAGAAGGCTGAGAAAGAGAGAGAGAGAGAGAGAGAGAGAGAGAGATTGATGGTGAGGAGTTGAATGGATATGGTAAGGAGGAGCAGTGGGCGGTGGTGGTGATTGTTTGTTTGTGTTCCCTGGGAAGAGAGAAAGAGGGGAAGAGGGAGAAATTAGGTTTAGAAATGAAGGAGTAACATATAGGGTGTAATTTTGTAACATTCAAGGGCTAAAATAGTCGTTCCACACGTACCGTTAGTCAACGGTTGCCTCCATCCACAAAAAAGGTGCAAAGTGTCTTTGTTTAAGAGTCAGGGTAGCGGACTGTATTTAATCCAAAACTCAGGGGTGGTTATTGTCTTTCACCCTTTTAATATTTGTCCTTAACCAGGATATTATGAGATACAGTATAATGCAACATTAACTTTACTTGTCCCTTAAATTTAATATATCTCAGCAAACATATAATATGGCTCATTTTATTTTAAGAAAAACTGGATTTCAAAGAAAGGTTAACATATAGAAATGTCTTTTGCCAGAAAAAAAATGTCTACTCCCTAAAAGAAGAAATAATAAAACAAAGTGATGTTATGTCTAAAACGTATGTAAGTTTTCTACCCTACTAGAACCCCAAGCCTCCTCACCACCGCCCCTAGCCTCCTCACCACCGACAAACAACATTTCTAATTGAACCAATCAAGCGCAATCTCTTTCACCGCCGCAGCTCACTACAACCTTCGACGACCCCCCAAACCAAAGAGAACATAGGCCCAGCCCTTGTCTTGCCGCCCATCGCCATGAATTACGGCGATTCAACCACCAAACCGCCACCAACCAGACCCCATCTGAGCTAAATCGCCCTCATTGTTGCCGACGCCAACCCCAGACATTCGGTCCGAACCCAAAACCAATCACCCAATTCACCGAATCCCTATTTCACCCAAAACCAATCACCCAATTGTTTTAAGGCGGTTTTGGGCAGGATTATCGTGAATCGCCGTGACAGGCCCTATTCCTAGTAGTGTGCAATGATCTATCCGCAATCCATACAAATATCATGGTTGATAAAGTTAGAGGAACGACAAAAGTTGTTACCTGCACTGTGATCTTATACAGAGAAGGCGACGCCTTTATCAAAGCCTTGTACCAAAGGAGGCAATATCCTCTAGGTCGAATAAATATCAGCTTCAGATGCTTGAGTTTGGTAAATTCAGGAAACACAGCCCATTTCATTGTTTTCTGCCTCAAGAAGCAGACTATCACGGCTCACGACAAGATATGGAAAATAAAATGATGAAAACATATAGACCGAAAGTTAACTAAAAAAGCCAAAAACTAGTTTGCTTACTAACCTCATCTGCACAGGCTTCATACGTTAGAGTTTCAAGTTGAGAAACAAATGAGCTGAACTCCCCGGGAAGAGTGTATTGTATTTCTTGTGCAAAATGGCCCTGAATTGATAACTCAGAGAGCTTGGGAACATATTTGAGTTCCATACTTATGATCTGTCCAAAGTATTTGAACGATACCAGATTCGGTGCAGAGAGGTTGAGGGCTACCAAATCTAGGCAACAATATAGCTCCAACCACTTCAACTTCAGTGACTGTGGTCCATCAACATTCAAACTCACAAGAGTTTTGGAGCCGCTCACAGACACAAATTCAAGATTTGGGCAGTTGCTTAGAAGTAGCTCCAACACGTCACCGGATATGTTCACCCCAAAAAGCTGAAGAGACGTTAACGAGCCGCAGCTCGAGGTTTCAATGGAGTGAGGAAAAGTGTAAAATCGAATCTCACTATGATACTCATTGCTCAGGTCCAGTTTGAGGTTTCGAACGCCCTTTCTCAAAGCAAAACCAATCCAACTGTCGATGTCTCTGCTACACGTCTCGTCCAAACTAAAAACCACTGCAAATTGGTCTATATTCCGGGCCTCGTGATGCCTTATAACCTCGTTAACAAATCTTACGTAAATTGGTCTTTCCAGCTCCACAGACTTCGTAAAGTCATGTAATGTCTCTGAAGCATCAAAATTAAGGTTGCGCATTGCTCTCCACACGTGTCTCCACCTCTTTGAGAAAACACTCGTCTGTACCATTTCTTTCATCTTTACTTGAGACATTATGTCGACGAGGATTTCTTCTGGAAGCTCACTGCTCGGGTCGTTAGGTGACATAACTTGCAGGTCCTGCAGGATATAACTCGATGCATCAGACAAAAAAATTGCAAAGGAAAATTCTGCAAATAGAAGAAGAAGAAGAAACTAAGTGTACTACAATCTTTCGAGGATTTCCAGACTAAAATATAGAAATACGAAAATTAACTTGTAGGATCATAAACCTAGAATCCTATTTCGTTTAGGTGGTTTCAATGGGTTTTTGATGATTAAGAAAGGGGGGACTATTTCAAACTTGAAATCAGATTATGCAAATCCCGTGTGTCAGATATGAAGCAGAGTATATTATGTTCTAGCTGTCAACACACAACCGTATACGCTACTGAATATGGGAGCGTTATAAGAAAAGAAAAAAAGCTTACTAGCTAAAGGCCTTGTTTTGGTTGCATAATATGAAGATGAGGTGGAATGTAATTGCAGGATAAGGCAGAAAATAAGATGTGATATGAAATTCCCTCCGTCCCATAATGTCATGTTCCACTTTTCAATGCAACTTATATGAGTGTACAACACTAATCAGGAGACCTTCTCTCCGAACCGACGTCTTCTCCCACAAAATGCTCTCCACAGTGGAGTCGCCAAACAGCGTACAAGAGAATTTGATAGAAAGATCTGGGTAGAGTATAGGGCGAGGCAGAGTAAAGCAATTAAAGGACGAAGGAAGAACAAAGGAGAAGGGAATGAGAGTAAGTTGAGTACTCAGAAATAGAGAGTCGGCTCAGGGGTGGGCGTATGTACCGTGGGTACTGCTCGTGTACTACTCGTACTGCCTAGATTGTTTGTGATTGCCTGTGAGGCAAAAGGAAGGTGACATCATATAGGCGTAGGTTGTGTGGAGATGAACCCCAAGCACCGAGCATCATGGGAGGCCATTAGCTCACTCCATTCAAGAACGGTAACAGCTAATCGCCTTGGGCAAGTGATGTGGTCCCGAATCCACCGGCAGCCAACACGAACCTTCCTGCTATAAGGCCCCCGCGACCCCTTCTCTAAGTAACCAGACCAAGACTCCCCACGTGGAAGCCTAGGTGAACCTTACCCTAGCCACAACTCAAATAGATTTCCCCAGTCCAGCGTGTGTGCAACGCCGCGGTACGTGGTACCGTGAGAAGTGTCACCCCGTACCCTGTCTCATGATCCGAATTTGGGTGCGGAGCTGGCATGGTAGGCGACCCGTGGGGTCAATGATGTGGCCTACCCTGCGGCTGGGGAGCGGAAGAGACATGGTCCCCTGCAAGCTGTGCCCAGGCTGACGTGGCACACCCAAAACCATGTATCTACACTATTCAAATGAGTTCCTATGTAATTAAATGTTCAGTACTATAAGATTTTAGGATTGCAATAGAAGATGCTGATTAGCATTATGGATGTTAGACACAGAGATCACGAGAAATGGCTTTTCGTGGACCTAGTTTGTTTGGTAATTCATCTCTTGAAATTACTCCTTTTTTTACAGTCTTCCTGGACTTTCTGCAGTGGGTTGGACATGGATGGGACACGCCTAGGACACGGTCTGGACATGGAGTTTTGCATGGACCTACTTTGTTTTCGTGGACCTACTTTGTTTGGTAATTCATCTCTTGAAATTCCATCTTAGTTTGGCTAATTATTTTATTAGGTTCTTAGATTCCTTAACTTGTTTATTGGTTTAAACAAGCTGAGGGAATTGGAGTAAAAAATTGTGATAGCTGATGCCATAAGCTGCGACGCTGGGCTCCTTCATTGCTGCGTTAGACTTGAGAGTTACGAAAATATTGTCACTTTGCTGATTAGAACACATACCTCTTACACTGTATTCCATGATTGTTCTATTATAGCTAATATTTCTGTTTGATTGAATCAAGGCGAGGTCGCGTCGAAGGTGGAAATATGCATAGCACGAAAGAGGTGTGTATTTTCTTTCGCACTAGATTGTTTGATGAAATGCATATTAGAAAATGTTCGGATGCATGCTAAATCTCTTTAACAGGCTCGGGAAACACTTCTCGTGCTATAATTTGTCACCTACTCCAAGGAACTTTTTTTACAGAAACTGCACTGGGTCATTGCTTTAATAACCTCACCCTGTTTGCATGGTCCTAAACTCAAAATAGATAGCATCATCTTTCATGGTTTCTCTAACCTTTTTCTTTTAACCCAATACTCAACAACATCTGTATCATTGATCAAGAATGTGGAAGCTTTACCTATTTGTGCTGCTAGATACACATAATGTTGCAACTTGATTGCTTCTGGGAAGAACATGACAAGGATTAACATGTCTGCTGTGATGCAGGATAGCAAGCTGGTTGATTGCTTCAGGAAGCTTCTGCTTCAGCTATTTCTACTATCAATGATTACTGCAATGTTACAGAATCCTGCTTCAATCTATGTATGATTGTTTTTGAAATTTGCCTTTTCCCCAGATCATCCATAACTGTTACTCACTTTGTAGGTAAAGCTGTTATTGGTCTCCAGGAGCTTATTGTTGTCAGGTTATTGCTCGACAAATGTACTTTGGCTGAGACAGCCTTAAATGATAATTCTCTTCTTCTGCTAAAATACAAGTACATTCTTTTGCTTACATTTATTTTTTCATAAAAGGCTTCACTCGGTTCCTTACTCTAATCCTTCCCTCTAAAAAGATCCCAAATGTTTCATGTTTGTTCCATTTGCTATACGGATTGTAGGGCGATCAGAGCATAGATGTGGAATATGGAATCAAATCTCTCATGTAGCTGAGCCAAAATCTCAGTATAGAAAGTTGAGCGAAACTGTTTTGGGTTTTTTAAATTTTATTTACTTCTTTGGTACTACATAGCGAACTTTGATGGCTTGAACTGTTAAGAATTCATGGGGTTCCACCTCAAAACCAATTGACAGTGAGGGGAGTAGACCGGGACACTTATAAATTATGTTTCCTCTTCTTGAATGTCCACATCTCTTTTTGTGAGCAACACACTGAAATTTCAATGTATATTCCTCCAATGGTCAGTATTAGTTTGTGTACTGAACAATCTTTTAGAAAATTGTCCTACTGTTGTAATTCTTTGTGCTGACATTTGTAATGTGGTGCTTGAGATTGTTTCTTTCTTTCTTTATCTGGTGGTGCCCACGTGCACAAGTTATACCCTAGTGTATACATGGACTGGAAGTTGTTCTTACGTTCTTTTATTAGTGGATGCTTTTCTCAGTTTTCCAAAAAAGTTGATTTGGTTTGTTTCACCCAATATTTATAATTAGAGAGTGGGTATTCTCAGTCGTGGAAAGTATATGCTCCAGCACTCCTTCCATTACTCATCTACACGCACTTTGGTTTCTTTCTCCTACTCCTAGTGAGTCTCTCTCACTCCCTTTACAGAAACCAAACCTCGCTATCTTCGTCGCTGCTCTCCCTCTCAGTCATGGAATTCATTGTTTGTTGGGACCGTGACATTTATTATTTGAGCTTTCCTTCAGCGGATTGTGTGAAAGCCCTGTCCAAAAACAGCCTGAAAGAGAAGGGAATTGATCTTCGTGCTAAGAAGTGCATGAGACCCACTTTGTTAGACCATGACAATTTCCTTTAATCCTGTAAAAATTGAGATTGAGGGGAGACTCGTGTTTCCTGTCTGGAAATAAGACACGTTAGTGTTCTCATGGGTCTTACGACATACTTTTCCTTGTCAATTAATCTTATTGGCTGAGATCGATAATTCAGAGCTATAAAAGATTGTCATATAATATTCTCAACCCAGTAAAAATGGTATACCGAGGGAGTTCCCTTTTGACCGACCAGACGAAGAAATTGTCTAGCTTACAAGCCGATTTCCTTTAGGCGAAACGACCTGGTAAACTCCAATGATTGATGCGGGCTAGAAGGATATTGTGACGATCTTCCCTTTAGAAGATGTAAGCCGAGGGAATTCCCTTATTTCGTCGAAAATGCCAAAAAAATAACTTTTGGTAACTTCAAAGGCCAGCCGTGAATTTGGCCTGAACCTAAATTGATCAATTAGGCCAGGTTGGGCTCGGGGGCTGGCCATGTTTCTAATTCGAGTTGGGCCGAGCTTGGGAAGCCTCACTGATGTAGGGGGAAATTCATATAAAACAAAGTCACAACGAGAAAAGCAACTTCAGACGAAACGCGGAATCAAGGGAAGAATTGAAGGGATTCGGATATGTGTCAAGTTACACGTGTCTGAGTGGAACCGACTTGTTACGAATTAAGCTAAACTAGATATAATATATGTTGTATGATCACTTGAGGGCTCAATATATAAAAAGGTTGCCTTTTTGAACGAAAAGTTCAAGCAAAGTTTTAAGCTCCACATTCACAACTTCAAAGGATTCTTCAAACTCGATTCCAGTGAAGCTACTCCTCTTTCTCTTCTCAATCTTATACTTAATATATATTTTTCCATGATATTTAAGATATAAATGTTAAGAAGTTGGAAGTCGAACCAATATTTTGTCATCTAAATTTTTATTTATTTATTTTTAGAGAGTATTTTGTCATCTATTAGTACTACTATAAAAGTTCTAATATAAATAAAAATATAACAATGATAACGTTGATGTATCCCTACGGTGTCCTCATCTTTTTATGGTACCCAATGACCGTTCTTGTATTGTAGCACACGCCTTGACAATTTTTATTTATTTATTTTTGGGAATTTTTCGTGATGTCCAGACCAGCTTGCGAAAAAAAATGAGAAAATTCTAAAGGTACATAATTGTAGACACAATGTATTACTAGTAATCGTAATTCCCAGTGTTATTTTAAGGGTTCACAATCTTTTTAGTTGGTTAAAATTTTACTGCTAGTAGGTAAGAAAAATATATGTCAACAGTTTTCTATAGAATTATGCCAGTATATTTTGCACAGCTGAAAGAATATTGGCAAATAAATTTCCGTTGTGTGTGAAGAAGATGAAAAAGAAAAGCAAAGGAAATAAATTTGACCTGGTCTCCCTTAACAGAAGATATGGCCCTCTCCTCCATCTCCATCTCCATCTCCATCTCCATCTCGACTCATGCAAACATTCGTACTCCTCCTCTGTTCCCCCGATGTACTAATCAACAATATCAATCTGTGAATAACGATGAGGAACAACTTAAAGGTAGATTTGCTGAGAAACAATTAGAATTTAACCTCGTTGATATAAAATATCTCCAACTAAATGTTGAAAAAACAATCTTCATTAGATATATAGATAGAGAGAGATCCGTAGTACCTTCCATGATTTCTTCACGATTCTGGGCAGTTCTCAGATCTGTCTGCAGGTAACTTCCAACTGAAAGGACAGGGGAAGCTGCTTTTTACCCGTTCAGAAACAAAGTAGTACAACCCTAAGCTAAGAATAGATAGATAGATGGGGTAAATGACAGATACCACCCCTAGTATGGTCACTTATCAGTCTAGCACCCTGTAGTTTGGGTATTATCCCAAACCACCCCTCCGTTAGTTTTAGCACCATTCTGTTACTTTTCATTAGTTGAACCTGTGGGGACCGGTCAGACACTACTTTGAGACCATTTTACCCCTTTAAACCTGTACAGTCGATTGTGCCCTCCCTAATTGCTAAAATGTGCACGAACTTACAGCTCATGATTTTTCCAACAGCGAATAGCAGGCTGTAAATGGAGTAAGTTTCTCCCAAAAATTAGGATTCGACGTTGCCCATTCCTTATGGATCAGTAAGGAAAAATGTCTTAACCAAAAAGTCTCAAGATGGAAAATCTCTGAGGTTTGAAATTGTGATTATTGTTAGTGTGTAGTAGAAGAGGATTATGATCATATTGTAATTGAGGAAGATGTTGAATAAAACTATTTGGATAAAGATTATCCCATTTATCATTGACTAGCCCCCTATCAAGCCGTTTCATAATTAAATGAGGAGGTAATATCTTATTAGTCCAAGTGTAAGGGATACCTTGAATGCCTAAATCATGAAACTGACAATCATGAATACAAGTATCAAGATAGCCTCTAGTCCATTTGAACATTCTCCCACCAAATTTTTCAGAAGGTGCAGTATTATAATTAAAGTCTCCCATGAGTAACCAAGGTAGAGAAATAATTCCATGCAACATTTTCAGCTTATTCCAAAGAAACTGTTTGAGACAATATTTAGGGGAAGCATAAACAGCAGTTAGGAAAAGAAATAATTGTTGGTGTGTAATACATGAACCACTGTATGAACATCTTGATAAGACTCATCCACCACATCAAGGTCAACGACATGAGGCTTCCAGAGAACCCATATGCCTCCCTGTTGTCTAATAGAGTCCAGAATATGCATGTCAAGGAAACCTAAAAGCCTAGCCCGGTCCCTATCATCACTTCCTCCATTCTTGTTTCAAAAATAAGAGAGATGTCCGGATCAAACCGGTTAAATAGCTCTTGAGACTGAATCTCCAAGCGGGTAGAGCTTGACCCATTACCATTCAACGCAAGAATTTTCATAGGGACAAGGGGTTTGAATCAGATCATTAAGCAAGTTACTAAGAGAGGTGACGCGTCTCAACCACAAGTACACGGGTGTCGCGTGTAGTAATAATGTGATAAGATAGGGTTGTCGAATTCCAAGGGAGTTACCGCCAACGAATTATGCTTGTGAAACATAGATAATGATGCTATTTGCCAAACGAGCATTATTTTTTACCAATTCCTCTAGAAAAGCCTATGTCTAGGATTATGCAAATTTTACGTTCTCTAAGACACGCATTAAGTTCATATGATCTACACACGTTCTTATTCAATTAGGTTGATTCTAACCTAGGTGCAACTAAGTGTAAGAATTGTTGATTCACTTCTCCGGACAACAATTATTCATTCCTCTAACAAATACTATCTATGATCTTCCTATTGCAGCGTCTCACTATGTAAATATATGATACGAACATGAATCACGCATAGGAAATAGCTCGTCATCAATTTAAGTTACTAAAACATGAATCATAATCCATAATTCGCCAAAACGGCTTCAAACCCTAGCTACCATGGAGAAATCCCGATATAAAGTGCATAGCTACTCATGAACATGATCATGACAACAAGTTTAATCAAGATCACGAAGAAAACAAAGAAAACAGGAGAAGAAGAGATCAAACGAATGATTCCAAGCTCCAAGCTTTCTCCAATGGCTTGGGAGCCTTCCTCCCTCATGCTCCAGCAGCCTCCTCTGACTTTTAGGTCCTAAAAGTTGTGAATATAGGCATGGGCACGACTTTCTAAGTATTTACTTACCTAGACTTGGATTGAGCTCCGTGACCTACCATTGGAAATCTATTTAAGTCTACTTTCACTTGCCACTAGTCTCACTACAACAATTCTTGTAGAACTCAAGATATCATCAAAATAGTGGAGGTTGGTCATTTTTGATCCTCTAACGTTGCTTCTCTTGCTTCCTCTTAAGCTTGTTTTATTTCTGAAGTTCGTTTCAAGCCTATTAGCAATCGTTTAGCATGCGTTCCTATCAAGACAACATGAACAACCATACCAAGCCATTATATTTGAAAAATATCTAAAAAATACATAGAAACGCCGGACTACACATTTATGTTCAAACGCTCTTTTATTCTCATTTTTTCACAAGATGTGGCCTGAATCTCATATAATTGCAGCGAAACGCATGCAAAACGGTAGTGAAACATATTCGAATATAAATCGAAATACAGAGTTATCAAAAGGTGACAATTTTCTTCCATCCGGCTAGAGGGTCGCGAGGCTCCCCATTGGTTTGATTTTCAGAGAGCCCCTTGACTCGGCTTGTTGATCCTCTGGCACTGAGTGACAATGGGAGATAGTGGAAAGAGCCTTGAATTCATATGGATGACCTCGAGAGTGTCTAAATATTTGGGCACTTCGATCTCGAGAAGCTCTCTTTTGAGATAGTGGTGAGTGGGATAAGGTTCCGGTAGAAACCATTGAGACTCCCTTTTCTTTGGTGGCAACACATCTTTTTTGCGATTGATCCTCACGAGAAAGTTGGTCCCTATGTCCCCATTCATTGGCTTGTCTTGCATCAAGTTGCATGGAAATTGTGGATTGGGAGTTTTGTAACGGATTACGCAGCGGATGATGATGTGCTTTACGGAGACGGTCATGAGAATTTGGTCGTCCGTAACAGTTTGCTGACTCCAAAGGGCGATAATGAAGATGATTGGCTGATGACCAATATCTTTCACACAACCTGCACCATGGGAAATAAGGTCTGCAAGATGGTAGTGGATGGGGGTAGTTGTGACAACATAGTTTCCGAAGAAGATGTCAAGAAATTTCAATTGAAGACGGAATGTTATCCTATAGCTTACAAGTTGTCATGGCTGATAAAGGGTTCCGAAGTAACAGTTAAGAGATGCCTTATTTCTTTTTCAGTTGGAAAAAAATATTATGATAGTCATTGCTGTGATGTGGTGAAGATGGATGCGTGTCATATTTTATTGGGTAGGCCTTGGCAGTATGATCGACATGTTTTCCATGATGGTCACAAGAACACTCATTCTTTTGTCATGTAGAGGAAGAAAATTGTATTGGCACCACGGCGTGAGGGGTCCACTCCAACTCCTACTCCTACCCCTTCTAATTTTCTTTTTAGATCCAGATTCTTGGATGAGATTGAACAGAGAAGGTGGTGTATGCTTTGATTCCTTCTACCAGTAGTGCAGGTGATGAGGATTATGATTTACCCCAAGAGGTGAAACAGTTGTAAGCTGAGTTCTCTTACTTGATGCCAGAGGATATTCCTCTTGGTTTGCCGCCAATGAGAGACATTCAGCATCAGATTGACCTAGTTCCAGGGTCAAGTCTACCAGATAGGCCAGCATATCGCCTCAGCCCCAAAGAAGCAGAAGAGTTACAACGACAGGTTGTTGCGCTACTTGAGAGAGGTTACATCAGGGAGAACATGAGTCCATTTTTCGTTCCCGCTCTGTTATTCCCAAAGAAGGATGGCTCTTGGCGCATGTGTGTTGACAGCAGAGCAATGAATTGGACTACAGTGAAGTACAGATTTCCAATTCCGTGGCTTGATGACATGCTAGACCAGCTATCCGGCTCTAAGATATTTTTCAAAATTGATCTTAAGAGTGGATACCATCAGATCCGGATCAAGCCTGGAGATGAGTGGAAAACAGCGTTTAAGATGCAACATGGCTTGTATGAGTGGACGGTGATGCCTTTTGGGTTGTCTAACTCGCACGACACCTTCATGCAATTTATGCATCAGGTTCTAAGGCCTTTTATGGGGAAGTTTGTGGTCGTTTATATCGACGACATTTTACTCTAGTAACCCTCGTATTTATGTTGCACGTTTATGTTTTAAGTGATATTAGTATCTTCTAAGTATGTATGTTAAGATTAATATTTTATTAAGTATGATGGAGTTTAAAGCAAATGTTTTAAGAATGTTATGTTTGAGCCAACTTGTTAGTTAGTATTAAAGTCATAGTTTTCCCCAAAACTTCATGTATTTGTAATGTTTTCGAAACTTTAAGTTTTTATGCATCAACCTCTCCATTATTGGATTTTACATAATTTACCCAAACTAGTATGTCTTCCGATTAAATTTTACATCTTCATTCTTTCACTACTCATGTAGTTGACCACAATATAATTTTGTACCATTATTACATGTATGACTATGTATACCCCCATCATCACGCACATGTCTCTCATTCTCTTTTTCTTTGCATCTTCCTCATCAAGAACATTCAAGAATGCTCTCTTCTTTCTCTTCAAATACTAATCCTGGTTTTTGGTGTTGACCCTCACAAACACCCCCAAAACTCCATTTTCTACCTCTCAATTCATGAACAACTCAATACCCGTGTTATATTATGCATTGGGGAAGCATTTTCTTCATCTTGTTCAAGAATCCAAGCTCTTCCAACCTTCAAGATTCCTAGATCATTCTCTAATTCCTCTCAAGGGTTACAAGTAAGCACTATTTTCTTCTTTATGTGCTTAATTTGTTGATAATTTATGTTCTTGGTATGAAAAATGCTTGATCTTGAATTGCATGAGTGGTTTGGTATTTGATTGGTAACTTTTGAACTGAACCTTTCTCATCTCCAAGCATACTTCATCATTCTCATGGCTAGACCATATGATTGATACTTGGATGTTGTATATTTCATAACACCCACATTAGAACATACATGCATATCATAAAAAACAAGTTTGTTGCAAGATTCATGGATGAAATTGTTATGAGTAGTGTTAAGTATGTGATTTAGAGTTTTTGGTGCAATTTTATGTTTTGGTAGAGTAATTCCTTCATGCAACAAGTTTTGGAGTATGGAAAATCACAAAACTCATGTTTTGAGCCTATTTTCACAAAATTAGGAAAAATACTTACGCATTTCAGAAATATATGAAAAAATTACAGTTTGTATATTTGTATGTGATGTTTCTACAGTAAAAATTGCAAACTCATTGGACTTGTATTGAATTTTTAATAGGCCAAAAATCGGTTCTATTTTAACACTCTGCTCAACCCCAGACTAGTGAGGTTTTTCATATATTTCTTGTACTTATTCTACTCCAATGGTTATCAAATTTGGATATGTTGTTCCTAGGGGTGTTATTTACTTCCACTGAAAATTCAATAATTTTTGAAATTCCTATGAATATTTTATGAATTTACTCAATGACCGCTTTTCAGCCTCTGTTTTACACCTAAATAGCTCTGAAAGTTAATGTTTAAAAATACTTGAAAGTTTCATAAGTTTTAGTATTTTGATATGTTATCATTAAACTCTTTATCTATGTTATGTCAAAAATTTAGGCCCCGAATAACTATTTTGATCTACTTATGAATTTTTGAACAAATGGTAGTCATATTTTGTTTATGAGCATAAGCTAGAAGTTGTCAAGTTTCTCAATGCTAGTTTATGTAAGTTACTTTTAGTTCATTGTATGTTATAGTGCTTTTATGTGCTGCATTTTACATCTCATATGCATCTAGGAACATGTTTAAGGCTATGCAAGCATATGAATATGTGAGAAAGGTTAGTTTATTTGCATTAATAAAATTGGTGTCGTTTAGCTAAGTGATTATGTGCTATGTTTGGTATGATTTTATGCTAAGTGATTATATGTGTGATTTGTAGCCTTCTTTGCTATTTACGTGACAATGGAGTTGATGATCATGTGCCTAAAGATGATTGAATTTGGAATAAAGGAATATTAAGTAAATGGATGAAGCTCGCAAGGTGAGTTACCCTACCTCTCGAAGTTTGTACTGAACCTCAAGTTTTTTACGAGCTTATGTATGTTCATGTCGTCCATAGTTTTATGTATGTATGCTTTCTTTACTCAAGTAAAGTGTTTATGCCCCATGGATGCTAACAAAGAAAATTAACGTTTCATACGATAAAACACGTTTTCAGAAAGGCCACGGTTACCATAGTGAAACCCCCTGTCGGGTATAGGCAGACTACGGCCCTTTGCCGGGGCAATATAAGCAGGCAACACGTCGCCTCACGAGCCGTCGCGATGGACATGTCCCTACGTTACGTTATGTTAAGTCACGAAGGTTACACGGCTCATAAGATAAGAAAATAAACAAGCATGTTCAAGTACTTTATGGTCTCTACCTGAGACAAATCAAGGTTCCCATTTAGAACAATATGATTTCATATGACTCAAGTTACGCTTTAAATAAAGATAGTTATGGTATTCTTTTGAATTATTTACATGTCGCTAAATTCTCTTCACTTTGCCGTCCTTTACAGAGCAACTGTTTCCTTTAATAAAGCCAGTACTTGTTGATTTTGGAGAATTGGAAGCTTCAACTGGTTGAGGAAGCATCAAAAGGGTAGTAGTAGTAGTTCATGATCTTTTTTATTCATCAAATATCAATCGTCTTCCTCTTCTGCTCTTTTGGATATGTTTCTATGTACTTCAAATCTCAGAGATGTGTCTAAACTGCTACCACTGGTGCAATTATTTTCTTGGGGTTACCCAATACCCAGTTGAATTATGTTCTTGTGTTTTAGTAGGTTACTGGAAATGTACTCTTTATAGCATTCCAAAATATCTCCTAATTAAGGCTTATAGTAGGTGATAGTAAATTATATGTTCATTTGTTGCACCCTTTATGGCAATTTTGGCCCTTGTTTGAGCTGTTACTATACAACTGCTTTGCTTAATGCACTTTTCGCTTCTTTTACATAATGAAACCTTGTAGTAGATGCAGTCATGCAGCATAATTTCAGTGGAGAAAGTAACTAATACAAAGGCCATGCTCTTGGTGTGAAAAATTAGGTAAGCGTCGTTACTTCTCTTCCCACACTTTTTGTATTGGAAAAAATAAAGGGATGATATTCGTGATAACGCAATTGGTTTGCACGTTTGGTGTGAAGCTCCAACTATGAAGAGTTGGTTAAGTGGTAGGTGAGTTCAATCCAGAGTTTGCAGTTTGGTTTGTTGTACCGATTTTCGTCTGCTTGATGTTTCTGTGTCCTTATTTCGGTGTTTTTTCCTTGCAGGGAAGGCTAGATTTTGAGTCATAATTATGGCATATGAAGCTGCCTCGCGTGAACGAGCTTAAGCGAAACTCAAAATGCAGCGGGAGAAGCAAAAGAAGTTGCGCGACTTGCATTGACAAAGGTGAAATCTTTGTGTGATTATGCTATTTTTTAATTTTCCTAAAACACCCTATTATATCTTCTTCTGTGGACCTTCTTGAGGCGATAATCACTTTGGGTGCCTTGTTTTTAACCCCATAACATATAATTGTTATGAACATTCGTGGTAGAGGAAGAGTCTTCTCAGACAGCAGTGATTGCTGATAATGGTCTTTGCGTGGGGTTTTGGTATTTGCGGCGACGGCTGCGAATACCAAATCTTCCCTACCCAAGAGTACATTAGGATGGCGGTTGAAGAAGGCGAATTCGAGGATGATTTCAATCGTAACCCGTTTCTTTGCGCTTTTAAATTTCTGGGTCATCATGGTAAATTGAATTCGACGTATGTTTTGTTTAACGCTTGTAATATCAACAAATATTATTATGCTTTAATGAAAAAAAATAAATTATATCGTGCTCGGCTTGTTGACTTAATATTGTATAATTTCTTCAATTCTGGTTTGTGTATATATTTTTGTTAATATAGATGAATCCATATACTACAGTAGGTTAACCATCGTATTATATATAAAATCGGCGGCTGGAAGTACGGCCGTCGTATTTTTCTGAAGAAACGACACATTAGCACTGTCCGTCGTATTAGGAACTCAATAACGACACAAGCGTCCACTCGTCGTATATGGTCATAAACGGGGGTCAGCGGCCGTCGTATTTTTCTGAAGAAACGACACATTAGCATCGTTCGTCGTATTAGGAACTCAATAACGACACAAGCCTCCACTCGTCGTATATGGTCATAAACGGCGGTCAGCGGCCGTTGTATCATCTAATACGACGCCGTTGAATACGATGGTCAACCGACCGTCATTTTTACCAAATACGAATGAATTTTATCATTAAACGACGCTTTATGGCTGTCGTATTTGCCAACTTTTTTTGTAGTGTAATTCCTCTCAAGGGTTATAAATAAGCACTATTTTCTTCTTTATGTGCTAAATTTGTTGATAATTCATGTTCTTGGTATGAAAAATGCTTGATCTGGAGTTGCATGTGTGATTTGGTATATGATTGGTAACTTTTGAACTTAATCTTCCTCATCCCCAAGCATGCTTCATCATTCTCATGGCTAGATCATATGATTGATACTTGGATGTTGTATATTTCATAACACCCACATTAGAACATGCATGCATGTCATCAAAAACAAGTTTGTTGCTAGATTCATGGATGAAATTGTTATGAGTAGTGTTAAGTATGTGATTTAGAGTTTTTGGTGTAATTTCATGTTTTGGTAGAGTAATTCCTTCATGCAACAAGTTTTGGAGTATGAAAAATCACAAAACTCATGTTTTGAGCCCATTTTCATAAAATTATGAAAAATACTTACACATTTCAGAAAATTATGAAAAATTTAAAGTTTGTAAATTTGTATGTGATGTTTCTACGGGTAAAAATTTCAAATTCATTGGACTTGTATTTAATTTTTAATCGGCCAAAAACCAGTTCTATTTTAACACTCTGCTCAACCCCAAACCAGTGAGGTTTTTCATATATTTCATGTACTTATTATTCTAAAATGGTTAAAAAATTTGAACATGTTGTTCCTGGGGGTGTTATTCCAGTTAAAATTTAATAATTTTTTGAATTCCAATGAACATTTTATGAATTTACTCCCAAGACCGCTTTTCAGCCTCTATTTTACACCTAAACATCTCTAAAAGTTAATGTTTAAAAATACTTAAAAGTTTTCATAATTTTTTATATTTTTATATGTTATCATTAAGCTCTTTATCTATGTTATGTCAAACATTTGGGTCTCGAATAATTATTTTGATCTACTTATGAATTTTAGAACTAATGGTAGTCACATTTTGTTTATGAGCATAATTTATAACTTGTCAAGTTTCTCAATGCTAGTTTATGTAAGTTACTTTTAGCTCATTATATGTTTTATTGCTTTTATGTGCTGCATGTTACATCTCATATGCATCAAGGAACATGTTTAAGGCTATGCAAGCCTTTGAATATGTGAGAAAAGTTAGTTTATTTGCATGAATAAGACTGGTGTCGTTGAGCTAAGTGATTATATGCCATGTTTGGTATGATTTTATGCTAAGTGATTATATATGTGATTTGTAGCCTTATTTTCTATTTACGTGACAATGGAGTTGATGTTCATGTGCCTAAAGATGATTGAATTTTGAATAAAGGAATATTAAGTAAATGGATTAAGCTCGCAAGGTGAGTTACCCTACGTCCCCAAGTTTGTACCGAACCTCAAGTTTCTTACAAGCTTATGTATGTTCATGTCGTCCATAGTATTATGTATGTATGCTTTCTTTACTCAAGTAAAATATTTATGCCCAATGGTTGCTAACAAAGAAAATTAACGTTTCATAAAATAAAACGTTTTCAGAAAGGTCACGGTTACCATAGTGAAACCCCCTGTCGGGTATAGGCAGGCTACGACCCTTTTGCCGGGGCAATATAAGCAGGCAACACATCGCCTCACGAGCCGTCGCGATGGACATGTCCCTACGTTACGTTATGTTAAGTAACGAAGGTTACACGGCCCATAAGATAAGAAAATAAGCAAGCATGTTCAAGTACGTTATGGTCTATACGTGAGACAAAGCAAGGTTCCTATTTGGAACAATATGATTTCACACGACTCAAGTTATGCTTTACGTTATACTTTCTTTATGATACAAGTTACGCTTTATGAATGCCATGATATTTCAAGTTTCACAAGTATATGTATGTATGACTATGGATTATGTTCATGATGCTCCATGGGAAAGTTAGCTCCTTTTGGTTTTCCAAACCTACGGAGTGGCGTAGATGTAACGCACTGAGCTAGTTGAGCTCACTCTTTCACGTTACCATTTTTTTTTCAGGTTTTAAAGACACGTATGATGCAAGAACTAGCAATGTGTTAAATTGATATGTGGCAACGTGCTTGGTGAAGCTTATGTGCTTAGATGTTGATAATATGCTAGACGACTTAGAGATTTTGTGTAACTCATGTTCGTAAATTGTTTAAGAATGTAATAGTTAAAGTATTTATGTATAAAAGACTTTATTTGAGCCCTTGTATGATACCTAGAAACATTCCGGATGTAAGCTCTGTTTACGTTATGAGTCGAGAGGGCTAAATGATATCTATTTATAAGTTCCAACTTTATTTTCCTTATAATTCAAATTGTTTTTCATGACGACCCCAAGTAAATCGTTAGTTACGCTTCCGCAATGTATTTAAAAAGAAACTTTTATCACGACTTTTTCAAAATAACTCGTTTAGCCACACGACGAGTCAATGCCTCACCGGCATGTCGCGCCCTCCTCCCGTTAATGTAAACTTATTAATCGCTAATCGGGGTCGGCGGGAGGGGGATGTGACATTTACAGTCCAACTTGGGCTGCCCATTTTGATCATCTTCGAGCTGTGTTTGAAGCACTTAAGGCAGGGTGGAAGTAGGTAGCTGAAGAAATGTAGAGAGAAGTTCTAGAGCGAGAAATTCAAGAGACTCTTTTCTTACCAACTAATTGAGTTATCCATTTCCTAGGGTTGTAAATGAACCAAGCCGTTCGTGAACAACTCGCGTTCGATTCGGTAAAAGCTCGTTCGTGTTTGATTCGACCTATTAATCAAACAAACTCAAACATGAAATTTGATCTTTTGCTAAACGAATCGAACACGGGCAGAACGAGGAGCTTGTTCGTTAGTGTTCGCGAACAAATTATATTAGTATATATGTATGTGTATATATATATATATATATAGTTAAAATTAATTATATTATTTTGTCTTATTTATGAGTAGTTTCTGGAAATAATGTGTAATTAGTGTATAATCTCTGTATAGGAGTTTGACCTCTTAATTAGGATTCCAAAAGATAATTATATAATTTATAATATCATAAATAGTAACATAGTTACTATATGAGAATACAGTCGGATGGTTTGACTCTATCATTACCACAAATAATGCTTATCTCTATAGTAATACATTTTATGCTATTTTTTTCCTTTAAGAATTTTATATTAAGTAATAACACATGGTATTTTAGTTCATAAATTACATATTATCATATATATCCAAGAGAGATTCAAGTTCGCCGAACCGAATTTGAGCCCGTAAACAAGCTAGTTAAACGAGCCACGAGCCAAACGAGAACAACTCGAGCCCTAAACGAGCTTTACTCAAACAAGATTTTTTTGTTCGACTCGTTTAGAAGCCAAGTTAACGAGCCAGACTCAAACAAGCGATATTCGGTTCGATTCGGCTCGTTTACATCCCTACCATTTCCTGCATATTCGTGAGGTTGTTTTTGGGGTCTACGAACAATGGTGGAAAACTCCTCGCCGCCTCAGATTTCTTTGGTGAATGGTGAGCAAGCACGGGAGAGCTCTTGGCATAATCAATATCAGGCCGGTACTCTGCGGGGTTTCTGTTGGAGGGGAGAAAGCTTCTTTCAGAGAAGAGAGGAAGAGGAGAATTAGGTAAGCAGAGGAGTACAGTAATAACCCCTATTTTCTAAACCTTATTTTTATTTCTCAAATTGAGTTTTAATGGAAATTTTATTTAAAATATAAGAAATGTATATGAAATTATGTGTTTCATGTTATATGGTACACTAAATGAAATAACATGTGTATGATATTGTCAATAACATGTTTTATGTAATTTTAGCTTGTACATGATTCACATGTTTATTCGATGATTACTATTTTGCTAAAGTGAAATTGTGAATATATTTTTATTATTTAGCAAGTCATTTCTTAGTGATAAAGGTGGAACACTGTAAAATAAAAAAATGTGTTATGCTAACACATTTTGTATATTATTTCTTTATTATAATTGACGAAGAAATAACATAATTTTTTGGTCAATAGATGACAAGAACATGCTCTGTGTCGCAGCGGATAAGGCACGCGTCCAGGTGCTCCACTACTTGGGTTTGAGTCACCTATCTGCTTTATAATTCTTTTATTTGTTTAAGAATATCTACTGATAAGGATTAACAATTAAATGTGTCAATCTTATCCACAAAGGTGCGTTGGCAAAGTTGACAAAGTGCTATTAATTGTTGACACAGAGGTGTCTGGTTCGATCCCCATTGCCAGCACCTGCTTGATTTTTTCGATATTTTGTTACATAGTTTAGTTTATAACACCAAGCTCCCCTAAAATCTCCTAAAATGACACTGACCACCCCCAGCAGCCAACACGCTTTAAATAGAGCCTCCCCATCATCATTATAATTTACACATTCCTCCCCCTCTTCTCTAAATAATTGTTTTGAGAGTTATTGTTCCGATTATTTTTCCGGATTCGAAACTCTAATATTTTTATTAGTTTCTCAGCTCACTTTAGATTCTAAAAAGAGAGAATTGTCCATTTTATTAGCAAGGCTATAGCTGATTCACTTCCCAATAGTTAGAGATTTGTCAGCTTAACTATAGCCGGTTTATCATACAAAGCTTTGCCGAATTCATTTCAAATGAAGATTTCGACTTCCAACAAAGGTAGGGGAAATATAGTTTTCACGTTTACTGTAATTACGGTCTAAGTGATTATATGCTAATATATTTATTGTTAAGTTATTGTTTGTTATTAGAATGATGTATAAAGCATGATAATTATGTGATCGATGTTACAGTTTAATTGATTATTATATTTCTACGCTAGTGGTTAGGCGGTACCTACTGGGCTTTTTGCTAACCATAAAATATCTACAGGTCGATCGAAGACTATAGACTGGCTAGATTTATAGGATATTTGAATTTATTGTAATATTTGTTAAGATTTGTTATTTGTGAATTGTAAACGGTATTGTTCAAATGAATAGGAAATTGAGATTTTTATTCAAAATGAAAAGAGTTGTATATTTATTCAAGATTCCGCTATTTTCTTGATCGAAAAGCGAAAAGGTTGGTATTTATGTCGCGGCCGAAAAAGAACGCGTTTACTCTGATAAATTCTTAATCAACGTAAAGCGAAAGAAAAGTTCGGGTCGTGAAAAGTACCCTCACTACTCCGCGCGTCGGTCGTCAAAGCCAAGCACCGCGATTGTCATTTACTGGTCTATCGGAGTCTGCCTCCGGCCAATCGTGTTCGCCAATAAAAAGAGCTCCAAAGACTTCCTCCGCCAGATTCCAGACTTCCAGGTTCCAAACCCTATGAAACAACCCGAAACCTACAGTTCCTTGCTAGTACAACTTAACGATATCCAAAAAGTACTTTATTGAAACAAAAGAGAAACCTCCAACAAAGTTCAAAAAGAAATAAAGACGACGAAGTTTGAATTTCCAAAAGTGACTAATGCTAACAAATTAACTAGGTGATTCCTAGCTTGTTATTCGCCTTCAGCTACGTGTGCGCGTTCCCCCCACCTTTATTCATAACCTGTGATTTTCAAATGGCAAAAATCGACGCAGAAAAACATTTATCAGTGAAAAATGCGTAAGAAATATATCACAATATGTAAAACAGAGTTTTTGCTGAAATAATGAAATAAATATAACTCAAGAGATTCAGATTTTAGCTTATTAGTTGAGCCGAGGCGTATTAGAGCCCAGCGGGTAACGAATGCCCACAGAGAGGTTACGATGCAATAATATCATCACACATGTACCTCTTGGGATATCACAGTCCATCCCAATTCACCCAGAGCGTTTGTAGGTACCCCGCCCATCACATAACTAAAGGACCTTAAGTGTCGACACCCCTATACAGTTGTGACCCACACATGCATGGGTAGTACTCTACAACTTTGCCAATATAAAAACCCATATAGGGTAGGGTATGAGACCCTAGGAGGTTCGTCTCACGTGCGCCTCCGGGCGTATCCTTCACACACATCCTCTGTACATCGCCCCATATAATTTATCGTTCATTAATGTATCACAATATCATTCTAGAACCATTGGTTCGAAATTCAGAAGTAGCCACATATTTTCGAAAGATATTTGCAAGAGAGATTCTAAATATTCAAGACTTTAAACTGTTGTTTGAAACACAAGTAACACACGCCAAGACACATTTTGATAGTTAAAGTATTGTGCGCATAAACTTACCTGAAAAGGGAGAGAGCTTCACACACAAGCAAGCACACAACCTAGTAGTAGAGGTCCTCAACGAACTCGCCTCCTACGAACTCGGAATCTACAATACCAATTGTCCCTAATCAATATTTTGCTAGCACATCATACACATAAAAAGTCTTATATGCAATGCAAGTGCAACCCCCATAATCCCCCAAGACCGCAATACGACCACTAGTTACAAACATTAGTTTAGAAATTAAATTAAAATATGGTATTTGTTTATAGCCATAAGAACTAGAATTGAAGCAAATAAGACTTTATTTACATATTCTAGAAATATTATTTAAGTTTAAGGAGCTAGATTTATTTCATGTATGTGTATATTTAAATTAGGCAACTAAACTTGTTGGTAAACAAATTTCTAAAACTCACCCATTTTTCTCATAAAATTTAAGATGACATAAAAGCCGACTAAATGTGAAAAAAACTCATTTTCAAGCATACAAAAACATTTCTCAACTAGTAGTTAAGAAATATACTATTATTTATTGAAATCCATTTGTACTCTAAAATACTAATTTACAATTATAAAGTTAAAGTTTGTTCTCAGAAAATAGTTTATTATTTTTATTTAAAAGTTATTGATAACTAAATGAAACAATAACTAAAAGAAAATGGACAAAACTATACCACTAGTACTGCTTTTAACCCAAAAACAATGTTACTACCTTGGGTAGAAATTTACCCTCACACTTCCTTCTATAACCCACTAAACAATGACACTTTCACACACTTCACCACGGGGTTTTTGTTAAAATGCCTTTCTACCAATATGTGTCTACCTCTACCTAACAAAGTACAAGAAGAAATTACTCCAACCGTATCATTTATGATTTCAGCGTACTCCAACCTTAATGCCATCAAACATTTCTCATTCGTCACACTCACTTGCTCTTGTTTTATCCAGTTCTCAAATTTTCTCTCATCTGAGTCTCTCATCTCCATTTATTCTTGAACATGCTCAGAGTACAGCTAAACTGTAATTTTGTTGAGATTGTTGTATTTGTTGTGTCTTTTCATCCTAATGTCAGCTTATCACTTAAAGTTTCTGCTTTTTATTTTGATTTGTTCAATTTTATATGTGTTCATATTCATCTGTTCTTCCTGTTTTTTCTTATGCCAATGTAACACTCGTCGGGGACGATTTGAGTAAGACCACGACGACCAGGCAGTGGGCTTGGTCGTCCTGGTCTTCATTCACTTAGACACAGAGACGACCTATAAAGTATAGGGATCGTCGGGGGAAACCACAAAGGGAACATCCGGACGACCCTGACGACCCACCGTGGCCGTCTCGGTGAGTCTAGGTCGTCGCCGTCTCGATGAACCACCTACTAGCATTGGCGAGCTTAGTTCCCCGATACGGCTGATTTCCTGCAAAATATGGGGCCACTCTCTCCTTCAGCTCCTCGTAAGTGAGTGCCGTATTCATGAACGCATGGTACCAACCATAGTCAGTAATGACCGTGTCTGTTCTAGCTTCACGCACTTTCTTTGAATACATGCGCCTAATTACATACGTCATCTCGCCCATTTGATACCAAAGTGTTGTAGAATATTCTGCTTTAAGGTACTTAAAGAATTCCCTCCCAAGTATATTAATTCCACAATATATACCTGCCGACTCCTCTTCAGGATCATATAACCACGCACGAAAGGCTTTTACTAGAGGTGGTTTGAGTTGCATCATAAGTTTGAACGTTGGTACTCCGGTAGACACACTATATAAAAACTTCACATGGTGAATTCCTTCTTTAGCAAGTGCAGCCGCATACTTGGTTCTCTCCCACTCAATTCTTGCGCGATCACGCCGCCACTTCACTGCCACACCACCTTCTGGAACAATAAACAACTTATCACGACCATGTATCTTGTCATACAAACCTAGCTTATCATAACTGTACGTTAACTGAGGAGTCCAACACTCTTCTTTGGTCTGTATGCTCTGGAGCCTCGTAGTACGGTATCCAATCTTCAGGTACATGTAACTTTAATTTTGGCAACACCACTTCTACATCTTCTTCTACGCCTCCTTCTTCGCCTCCCTCTTCTGCAAGGGTTGAGTAATCTGCATCAAACCAACTTTTGAGTTCATGGTCACTCAGATCTTCCACTGCTTGCTGGGATCCCCCTGCTTGCTGGGATGGCCCTGCTTGCTGGGATCCCCCTGCTTGCTGGGATCTCCCTGCTTCTTGGAAACCTGCTTGCTGGGATCCCCCTGCTTCTTGGAAACTTGATGGCTCTGAACCCCTAGATCTTTCAGCTGCCGCTGCAAGCACAATTTGATTGGATCCATCTTCTTTTGGCTCGAATCCCCCTGATCCTGTTTGCTCTGTTGCTGCCTGCTCGTTTGGCTCGAATCCCCCTCCTTCTATTTGCTCTGTTGCTGCATGCTCGTTTGGCTCAGGTTGGTTGGATCTACGGGTAGCTTCGAGCTCTGCATACTAACAAGAATATTACATTAAAATTAGGAACATGTTAAAATTAAAAACATACTTAGTTGACTACCAATCATACTTGTAAGTATACCTGGCCGAGAGGTCCAACATACTCAGTTCGTGTCTCATCCGGTATTCCTTTTGCCACCTTCCACACTTCCGTCACCAGAGTTCCCGTGACGTGTGTCATTTTCCCAATTTTTTCCAACTTCTCAACCGGGATGGCCTGATTGTACGCGGCTGTCTTCAATAATACGGTGCCTTTCTTTTCAACCAACGTTCGCAAGTCTTTCATTTCCTTCTCGACGCAGTCCAATCGTTCGCCAAACTTGTCGACTTTGTCGTTCACTGTCTTGAACTCCCCCCCGACCAGGGAAAACAAATCTTTCTTGAACGATTCAAAGTCCCCAGCTTGAACAGAAGCTCTAGGGACCTCAGGTGCAGGAGTTGCATCATTTTGCTGATCAGGCACTTCCGCATGGGGGATAGAGGATTCTGTAATTGTTTTTGTTCCCCCTTGTTCTTCTTCTGATTCATCGATGAGAAGAGTCTTCTGCTTCTTCCTCATCGGACCAGCATCACTGGGTTGGGGTGCATTCTTCTTCTTCCTTTGTGGGCCAACCGCAGCGAAATTCTTGCCCTTCTTCTTCCGCTTCTTACTAACCTCCACATCAACATCACCTTCTTCCACTTCAACATCATCTTCTTCCGCTTCAACATCATCTTTCGTCGGTACCTTATCAAAGTTGTAGGAAGGTTCGAAAGCACGATTCTCATGTTGATCATCTAATATTACAGTCTTTTCATGAAAGACCGCAGTCCACCGTGTGAAAAGAGGCTTGCCAGGGTTACTACGATGGTGCTCAATGAAGCTTTCCCAGTAGGGCTCCTTCTTCTCTTTCTCCGTTGGCACGAGAGTTGGATATACTTTCTTTACAGATTTCCAATAAGCGGCGGCTTCTTCCAAGGTTGCATTGCAATTTCTCCACTCCCAGTTGGCCAACCTCGGTCGTATCGGTGCACCTTCCTTCTTCTTCCCCAAATTGTCACCGAGCTCCGATATGGCGTGGCAAATCCATGCCAGAAAGATGTGTCGGAAGCAATGCATGTTATACTTCCGGCGACGGTCAGGATCGAAATTGCAATTCCAAGCCTCTGTCTTCGGCTGATCAAGGGAATCTTTCCACAAGTAACTCACCCATGCGAAACTGTTAGCCCAATCGAGATCCGAGAACAACCCGAATGCATCCATGCACATCTCATATTTAGAGCTTTTCGTGTACACCAGTCTACCCATTATGCAAGCCATCGCCAACTTAGCATAATCAGTGAGTTTCTCAGGGCTCAAGTCCTTTTCTTCTTGCAACTTTCTAAGTGCATCTTCAACCTTAGTGATTTTGATGTTATGACCCATCTTGTGGTTTTTGAGGTACTTCGCAGCCCAACCATATTCAGTGACTTTCTCACCTACCCCATCAATTTTCCCGATTCTCAACCCCGACACCAAACAAAACTCCTACAATCCAAAACGAACCGACATGCTGTTTACGTTGAACCACAACTCAGTGTCGTCTTTGTCCGTGTTGATCTTCGCATGCATAACAAGATTTGCTATCTGCCCCGGATAGTTGAACGGGCCACCATTAAGGTGCAACAAGAACTTCAACTGCGGGAGCCTAGTCCGTATCACTGATCGTACGTCCTCACTAAGGCATTTCATAGTCCGCTCATAGTATTTCAGATGGCACCTCGTAGTGATGTTCCCTCTTTCAATCAATTTCTTACACAAGGGGAGCGGTACGTCTCCTCCCAAATATTGGCCCAAGTTCGAAACCTTAAGTAACTGAACCTACAATATAAAACACAAATTAGTAAAATAACTGTCATACATAAGTTAATGAGTTCTAATTTAAGTTATAAACTGTGTAGGTAAGTTATCAATGTTAATCTAAGTTATGAACCGTGTATCTAACTTATTAATGATTTTAAGCTAATGATTTCAATTTATAGCTAATCTAAGTTATAAACTGTCTTGTTAATGTTTTGGTGTCAAAACTAAGAGTTCAGCTGTTCTTGTTAAAAAAAAAGTGTTCAGGTGTGTTCAATTTAGTATTCAGTGTTGAACAATTCAAAAATTTTGTGTCAAAGTGTTCAGTAGTTCTGTAGAACACAGACGATATAAGAAAAAAACACAGACGAAACGGGAAAGGCACAGACGACCTAGAGGCCATTCACAGAGACGAACTCTGGACCAGGTCGTCTGCGTTTATACCCGGTCGTCAGCGTTTATATCGGAGCGTCCGGGTACAAACTAGATCGTCCGGACTAGGTCGTCTCGGTAAAAATAATTTCAACCGAGAAGACCTTGTCCAGACGATCTGGTCTAGCACCAGACGACCTGGTATAAACTCGGACGATCCGGTTTAAATCCAGACGATATGGTCCAGACTAGATCGTCTCGTAAAAATGCCATTGGCAGGTGTTTCGTCTCCCTATCCACAAGAACTAGATCTACGATCGTCACAACACAAAATTTTGTACCCAGATCGTCTCTGTGAAAAAAATAGATCTAAGGTCGTCCGGGTTTTGAACAAACACAAATTTGAATCATAGTACACAATGAACACTACAAATCATACATAAACTAAAATTCTAACCTCATCGTTCCCGACACGAATTGTGGGAATTGGGCGGTTGAGGAAGCCGATAGTCCCGACGGTGGGGTGGGAAACAATGGCCACCTGAGTTTGATCAACACCGGCAGGGACTGAGTCGGAGTCGGTGGCAGCCATGGACGGCGATGATGAAGAGGAGGGAGCAGTTGTGGAGGACGACACCATGGAGGAGGAAGAGAGAGCTTTTCGGTTGTTTTCGCACTTGCAGAGAGAGAGAGAGAGAGCAGAATGATTGTGATGGGTGGAAAAGGAAAAAAAGTAATCGTCTGTTTTTTATTAATATGAATTTGTTTAATTTTTTAAATTGTGTTTATTTTTTTATTAAACCCTAATCATAAAGGACCCCACCATCACTTATAGTCCACGGGGTTGATTGGTAAGACCAAGTTCGTAGGAGGTTTAAAGAACAATTTTTTCCTTCACCACCTCTTCATTTTTACCAACTCAACAGATTGATCACACACACACAGACCCACACATATGCACACTTCTCTTCTTCCATTTACAAAAGTTCAGAACTTGAAATCACCCAATCCTCTGCCCAGATACTCCCTCAACCAACTGATTACAAGAACTACGAGGTGACTTTGGGGGAGCGAATTGAAAATTGAAGATTTATAACTGAAAGACTGATATTTTACCGAACGAGGCTGAATACGACGACGACGATGGAGACTTTCCGGTTGCCGGGTGAGATGGCAGCGAGAGAGATGGAACGGAGGCAGTGGTGGAGAAAAATAGGCTGGAAAAAAGGCCGGCGGCGCTGGGTTCTCCTTCGTCGGAGCTGGCTCGGTCGGGCTTTTCTCGACTGGGTTTGCTCGGCAACGCAACAGATAGCAGCGAGAGAGAGACAGGGTGCGAGAGATAGAGGGACAGAGTGCGATAGAGACAAATAGAGCGAGAGAGAGAGATGACTTTGTTGATGGACAGAGTGCGAGAGAGACAAGGTGCGAGAGATGTTGGGGTCTTTTTGCAGTTTTGCTAAACTTTAGGGGCCTAAGTGAAATTTATTGAAAGTTGTAGATTTCAATGCTAAGTTCATATGGGAGAGTTTAGAGTCATTATTACATGTTTTTGGGCCAGTATGAGTATAGTTTGGGGTCCATGCACAATCTTAGTCGGTACTGGACGATTTTGGAGTATCAGGGGCGTTTTGGTCAAGTTAGCTTGCAAGACCCGCTTTCCATTGCATTCTTGCATACGACCTCATATATAGGGTATATGATAATAGGTTCTATACTTTACTTGTGTATATCCAGACATTGTTAAGGATCGTTCCAAGTAGACGTATCTTTTCGTGCTGCTGCATAGACCCTAGAAGAAACCCTTAGTGATTATTTCGTGATCCCTCTGTTTACATCGATCGTGCTGGTGGCTCTGGACATGCCTCAGCTAAATTAAACTGTTGATTGAAGTCGGAATTAAAAATTGACTACTTTATTAATGTTGTTTGTGGCTCTGGATTGCCCTAATCAACTGATATGATTTGAAATGCTTTGGCTACTCATGAACTAAGATATTCTCTTAAATGGACTTGTTTACTCTGGATATGTTACCAACTACTCGTGGTTTCTCAATGTTATTAAATTGAGAGGTTTTTGTTACTCGGTTACTTCCAGTTGTTCCAAATTCTCCAACATAATAGCTTTTCTGTTTAAATCTTCTGATTTGTTTCAACTCATGCTTCCGTGCCACTCGTTGCTTTACATGTCGTAGTATGTATTTACTCAGTTTTTACTGATCATTTCTTCAAAACTGCGTCGACTTTTGCCATTTTAAAACCGCAGGTCGTCAATCAAGTTTGGGGAATGAGAACGCGGATCGAGACGAAGAAGTTTAGCTTAAGTCAAATCACTTAGTATATCACACAGGATTCGTTTTAGATTGTTCTTATTATCAAGATTTTGTAATGTAATTTAACGGATATGTAAACTTAATAGTTTATAATCTACTTTTGGTTATCGATTGTCGCGTTAACCCTGACTCGAGATCCCGGGTCGTTTCAGCTGGTATCAGAGCATCGGTTCTGCGGTTAAAGTGACTTTTCGATTTCCATTAGTAGAGAATAAGAAATATAAAACGTTTTCAAAATTTAAAATTGATTAGGATAACCCAATTTGGCAATAAGAAGTAAACAAGCCGTCGGGGAGTTTGGGTACTTACGTTTTCTGAAACTCGACGTGTACCGTATATGTTGATTAAATATTAATGACTATTTGAGATGTTCATGCAAAGTTTACTTGCCTATTTATAGGCGCAATATTTATGTGACATGCCTATTTATATCGAATTGTTTGTCGTAGTTGTGTGATGCGTATCTTTGACTCTTTATTTTTGTAAGTAATTTCTCGACGAGAGAGTAACGACGTTGTGACTTCGAAGATCCCGAGACCATTCTTTCGCACCTACGAGTGACGAACCTTAAAACATTAGTTTGAATTTGGTTTATTTTGAGTTAGTTTGACATGGTTCTTTCCAAAATTAGAAACCTTTGAAAACAAAGCATTTATTACAAAAAAATGGTTTCTGAAAATTATTGACGTTTCGAGCTACCAAATTCCACGTGATATGGACCACTTTGTTTATCAGACCGCTGGCGCGACTCTTAGTACGACGGTACTATAAGTTGTACCCGCTGTGTAGACTAAGTTGGAACATTTGAAGCACATGCGAGTTGTGTTAGAAAGGCACGTTGTGTGACGACACATAGTGTTCTTTCTCCCTCGTATGCGTGGAACACTTTAGGGGATTGGTTTATCTAACCCTATAGAGATAAGACAACATTTTTAACGCGGATGATTCAAATAAAACGACATATTAGCCTTGATAAAAGCACTTGTCTAAAATTTTTGAGATTTGTATAAATTCTAGCAAATTTTTGAGTTGTTTCTAAATTGAGACTTTGTATGTTGTTATCGAACTTTCAAAATCTTGTTTCGAACTTTTACTTGTACTAATCATATACGAAGCCCTATTGTGATGCGAGTCTAGGCTGGATAGTAATATATAGACTCATAATAGACCTCGTCGTGCCGAGAGTAAGCATGAGAAATTTCTTCCGGTTAAGGTGTTTCTAGTTGACCAACTAAGGAAGCCATCTTTTGGGAGCAGAACATTCGACGAGAGCAGTTTAGGTACCTGTCTGGCTAAGTCAAATAGACTGAGTCACTGTCCTGCATTTTATATATGTGGGTATGTATAGTGTGAGATCTTCGGGGACGAAGATTCTTTTAAGGTGGGTAGATTGTAACACCCCTAATTCCCGAGAGAGTTCTTAGTGCAATATCAAGACTTTGGGGGCTAATTTGTAAATAGTTTGTCACGGCTTTAAAGTGGGCATTTTGGATTTTTAGCGATATTTGGACGTTGTTAGAATGATTTTGAAGCACTAGAAATGTTTGGGGTGGTTGTGCAGTTCTCTGAAATTAAGTAGAAGCTCTAATTCTAGTTGTACCCACAAGTTTAGAAAAATACACTTTCACCCCCTTGCATGAGAGCCACTTGGCAATATCATTTTGACACCTCAATAGTGAGGTGGTAGCTAATGAACTACCTTCTCCTCCACCATCAGATCATGGAGAGAAACCATCTCCCTCTTCCTCATCATCTCTCATCATCTTCTTCATTCATCTCCACCATGAAACCACCACCTCCACCAAGGAACTACCACCAAACAACCACTAACTCCCGACCTGCTACCACCCGTAGTAGCCCTCACCACAAGGATCAAAACGCCCCAAACAGTTCAGGATTTCATAAAGAATCGAGTGAGAAATTCGGGTTTGAAGGTAAGAACCCTAGTTCGGTTTTTCGTCGATTTGTCCCTCCTCGTTGCAACCCATCAAAATTAACACACATAATCTTGTTCCTTGTGTCGAGGCACACCTGGGAAGCACAAGCATGCCCTGCAAATCGCCGGATTTTGCTCCAGCCACCGTGCCGCCGCCGCCAAACCTCCATGGCCGACGGGAAATGGTAAATCCTTCATTTATCTACCAAATTCGATGTTCCTTACATAAATGTGATCCCCATGACCTTAGGAGTTCATTATAAGCATCGAAATCGTCCCAGATTGTTGTTAGAGTCGAGTTTGATTTCACTTTTAACTCTTGGTTCGTTTTTCCGTCATGCATAAACAGCCCCTGTTCAAATGATCATATCTCTCTCGTTTTTTATCCGTTTTGAGCGATTCTAGAATTTCTGGAAACCTCAGACAATTGACTACAACTTTCGTGTTTTAAATTTTGTCAAATTCGGTCTCTAAACCACCTAAAAATCGAGTTGAAGTCGCTGCATTTTGTGTTGTTGAATCTGTCCAAGTGCATAATTTTTATCCTAAGTGTTGAAATCCTAGTTTTTCATCAACTTTGGACTCTTGTATCTTCCTCGTTCTTAATCTGTTTTGGATGATTCTTATCTTTCTGGAAAGCCTGTACATTGCTCTATAACTCACATTCAGTTCTCTTTGTTGATTTCAAGTCTAACCTGTCTAAATTTGGCCTTGAATAGGGCTGGTTTGATGTGTTTTTGAACCAATAAAAGCTGAAAATTTTCTAAGTATAGAATGTCATGGTGAAACACCCGTTTTCTAACCATTGTATCTTCTTCAACACTTAATGAAATTTAAATTTGTTTTCTCCTATGTAAAGCTGATACATAATACTTCATTTCATCGTCTCTGGGTCATCTTCAAATTTATAACGGATTTCTCACAAAACGAGCCTAAAGTTGCTAGTTTGAACTCATGAAGCACTATAGAAATTTTCTAAGTATTGAATCGGAATTTTTGTCCAACTTTGAGTAGCGATATCTCTTAGAATACTTAGAGTTTCTAGGAGTTCAAATATGTTTTGTATTCCTTGAACTGTCATCTTCAAAAACCTTTTTCCAGTTTCTCAAAACTCCTTCTCAATTGATCAGAAATCAGCCGCAAAGTTGACTACTTGAAACGACTTTTCGCTATCTTTGATATTCGGTTTTGACCATTTGAATGACATTTCTGGCCTTAGCGTTCTTTACGAAACTTGTTCGTATTCATATTCTGAGTCAAAATATCAAATTTGGCCAAGTTTTGGCTTTTCGAAAACCCTAGTTTGACTGAGCTGTATAAGAGGGGCAAAATAGTAATTTCATTTCAACTTTGAATTGAGATTAGTTTAGTAACTTGGAGTTTGTCAGCATGTCTATGCGTATTTGGATTACTTGTATGTAATTCTGGGCTAGAGTTGACCAAGTCAAATGTTGGGGTCTTTTTAGAGTTTTGCTAAACTTTAGGGGCCTAAGTGCAATTTATTGAAAGTTGTATATTTCATTGCTAAGTTCATATGGGAGAGTTTAGAGTCATTATACTTTTTTTGGGCCAATATGAGTATAGTTTGGGGTCCATGCACAATCATAGTCGGTACAGGACGATTTTGGAGTATCAGGGGCGTTTTGGTCAAGTTAGCTTGCATGACCCGCTTTCCATTGCATTCTTGCATACAACCTCATATAGAGGGTATATGCTAATAGGTTCTATACTTTACTTGTGTATATCCAGACGTTGTTAAGGATCGTTCCAAGTAGACGTATCTTTTCGTGCTGCTGCATTGACTGTGAGACTCGGACTCATATGAGACGAGCGTTGTAGGAGTGCTAGCTTTGCTTTGCGCCTTTCATGGCCCAGAGGTAAGTACATATGTACGACCTTTTCATATCAAATGTGCGCATGTGTGTCATGTTTCAAATGAATGCTTGTTATATGAAAAAGTATGAGAATGCATGTTTTCCACTCGAAAGTTGTTAAACTATTTTATTAATCTCCTTTGAGAACTCTCGGAAATTACTTTTGAAATGTTGATATTCTGATTCTGTTTATGTGAAATAGAAGAAATAAAATACCTCTAATAGACTTAGGACGATGTACAGAGTACTGTTATTAATGGGAGGCGTCAAGCGATCCTCCATTTTCTTATGGCTAAGACCATTGAAGCAATGCTTCTTATTATTGGATATAACGTTAATGTTCACAAATCCGCCCCCGATGAGCCAAAATGTATCAAGATATTGAGGCCAAGGGGTTTATAGAGCTATAGAGTGCTACTTATACTTGTAAGGGTCACTACGGTATAGGGGTGTCGACACTTAAGGCCTTTTAGCTAATGTTGTGAGCGGGGTTGACGAATGGGCTCCCTTAACGCTCGGGTGAAATAGGGTTTGATAGACCCTAGAAGAAACCCTTAGTGATCATTTCGTGATCCCACTGTTTACATCGATCCTGCTGGTGGCGTTGAACATGCCTCAGCTAAATTAAACTGTTGATTGAAGTCGAAATTAAAAGTTGACTTCTTTATTAATGTTGTTTGTGGCTCTGGATTGCCCTAATCAATTGAAATGATTTGGCTACTCATGAACTAAGATATTCTCTTAAATGGACTTCTTTACTCTGGATATGTTACCAACTACTCGTGGTTTCTCAATGTTATTAAATTGAGAGGTTTTTGTTACTCGGTTACTTCCAGTTGTTCAAAATTCTCCAACATAATAGCTTTTCTGTTTAAATCTTATGATTTTTTTTCAACTCATGCTTCTGTGCCACTCGTTGCTTTACATGTCGTAGTATGTATTTACTCAGTTTTTACTGATCATTTCTTCAAAACTGCGTCGGCTTTTGCCATTTTAAAACCGCAGGTCGTCAATCAAGTTTGGGGAATGAGAACGCGGATCGAGACGAAGAAGTTTAGCTTAAGTCAAATCACTTAGTATATTACACAGGATTTGTTTTAGATTGTTCTTATTATCAAGATTTTGTAATGTAATTTAACGGATATGTAAACTTAATAGTTAATAATCTACTTTTGGTTATCGATTGTCGCGTTAACCCTGACTCGAGATCCCGGGTCGTTTCAGCTGGTATCAGAGCATCGGTTCTGCGGTTAAAGTGACTTTTCGATTTCCATTAGCAGAGAATAAGAAATATAAAACGTTTTCAAAATTTAAAATTGATTAGGATAACCCAATTTGGCAATAAGAAGTAGACAAGCCGTCGGGGAGTTTGGGTACTTACGTATTCTGAAACTCGACTTGTACCGTATATGTTGATTAAATATTAATGATTATTTGAGATGTTCATGCAAAGTTTACTTGCCTATTTACAGGCGCAATATTTATTAGACGTGCCTATTGATATCGAATTGTTTGTCGTAGTTGTGTGATGCGTATCTTTGACTCTTTATTTTTGTAAGTAATTTCTCGACGAGAGAGTAACGACGTTGTGACTTAGAAGACCCCGAGACCATTCTTTCGCACCTACGAGTGACGAACCTTAAAACATTAGTTTGAATTTGGTTTATTTTGAGTTAGTTTGACATAGTTCTTTCCAAAATTAGAAACTTTTGAAAATAAAGTATTTATTACAAAAAAAATGGTTTCTGAAAATTATTGACGTTTGGAGCTACCAAATGCCAAGTGATATGGACCACTTTGTTTATCAGTCCGCTGGCGCGACTCTTAGTACGACGGTACTATAAATTGTACCCGTTGTGTAGACTAAGTTGGAACATTTGAAGCACATGCGAGTTGTGTTAGAAAGGCACGTTGTGTGATGACACATAGTGTTCTTTCTCCCTCGTATGCGTGGAACACTTTAGGTGATTGGTAAATCTAACCCTATAGAGGTAAGAAAACATTTTTAACGCGGATGATTCAAATAAAACGATCCTTGATAAAAGCACTTGTCTAAAAGTTTCGAGATTTGTATAAATTCTAGCAAATTTTTGAGTTGTTTCTAAAATTGAGAACTTGTATGTTGTTATCGAACTTTTAAAATATTGTTTCGAACTTTTACTTGTACTAATCATATACGAAACCCTATTGTGATGCGAATCTAGGCTGGATAGTAATATACAGACTCATAATAGACCTCGTCGTGCCGAGAGTAAGCATGAGAAATTTCTTCCGGTTAAGGTATTTCTAGTTGACCAACTAAGGAAGCCATCTTTTGGGAGCAGAACATTCGACGAGAGCAGTTTAGGTACTTGTCTGGCTAAGTCAAATAGACTGAGTCACTGTGCTGCATTTTATATATGTGGGTAAGTATAGTGTGAGATCTTCGGGGACGAAAGTTCTTTTAAGGTGGGTAGATTGTAACACCCCTAATTCCCGAGAGAGTTCTTAGTGCAATATCAAGACTTTGGGGGCTAATTTGTAAATAGTTTGTCACGGCTTTAAATGGGAATTTTGGATTTTTAGCGATATTTGGACGTTGTTAGAATGATTTTGAAGCACTAGAAATGTTTGGGGTGGTTGTGCAGTTCTCTGAAATTAAGTAGAAGCTCTAATTCTAGTTGTACCCACAAGTTTAGAAAAAATACACTTTCACCCCCTTGCATGAGAGCCACTTGGCAATATCATTTTGACACCTCATTAGTGAGGTGGTAGCTGATGAACTACCTTCTCCTCCACCATCAGATCATGGAGAGAAACCATCTCCCTCTTCCTCATCATCTCTCATCATCTTCTTCATTCATCTCCACCATGAAACCACCACATCCACCAAGGAAATACCACCAAAAAGCCACTAACTCTCGACCTGCTACCACCCGTAGTAGCCCTCACCACAAGGATCAAAACGCCCCAAAAAGTTCGGGATTTCATCAAGAATCGAGTGAGAAATTCGAGTTTGAAGGTAAGAACCCTAGTTCGGTTTTTCGTCGATTTCTCCCTCCTCGTTGCAACCCATCACAATTAACACACATATTCTTGTTCCTTGTGTCGAGGCAAACCTGGGAAGCACAAGCATGCCCTGCAAATCGCCGCATTTTGCTTTAGCCACCGTGCCGCCGCCGCCAAACCTCCATGGACGACCGGAAATGGTAAATCCTTCATTTCTCTACCAAATTCGATGTTCCTTACATCAACGTGATCCCCATGACCTTAGGAATTCATTATAATCATAAAAATCTGCCCAAATTGTTGTTAGAGTCGAGTTTAATTTCACTTTTCACTCTTGGTTCGTTTTTCCGTCATGCATAAACAGCCCCTGTTCAAATGATCATATATCACTCGTTTTTAATCCGTTTTGAGCGATTATGGACTTTCTGGAAACCTCAGACAATTGGCTACAACTTCCATGTTTTAAATTTTATCAAATTCGGTCTATAACCACCTAAAATCGAGTTGAAGTCGCTGCGTTTTGTGTTGTTGAATCTGTCCAAGTGCAGAATATTTTTTCTAAGTGTTGAAATCCTAGTTTTTCATCAACTTTGGACTCTTGTATCTTCCTCGTTTTTAATCTATTTTGGATGATTCTTAGCTTTCTGGAAAGCCTGTACATAGCTCTATAACTCTCATTCAGATTTCTTTGTTTGATTTCACGTCTAACTTGTCTAAATTTGGCCTTGAATAGGGCTGGTTTGATGTGTTTTTGAACTAATAAAAGCTGAAAATTTTCGAAGTATAGAATGTCATGGTGAAACACCCGTTTTCTAACCATTGTATCTTCTTCAACATTTAATGAAATTTAAATTTGTTTTCTCCTGTGTAAAGCTGATACATAATACTTCATTTCATCGTCTCTGGGTCATCTTCAAATTTATAACGGATTTCTCACAAAACGAGCCTAAAGTTGCTAGTTTGAACTCATGAAGCACTATTGAAATTTTCTAAGTATTGAATCGGAATTTTTGTCCAACTTTGAGTAGCGATATCTCTTTGAATACTTAGAGTTTCTAGGAGTTCAAATATGTTCTGTATTCCTTGAACTGTCATCTTCAAAACCTTTTTCCAGTTTATCAAAACTCCTTCTCAATTGATCAGAAATCAGCCGCAAAGTTGACTACTTGAAACGACTTTTCGCTATCTTTGATATTCGGTTTTGACCATTTGAATGACATTTCTGGCCTTAGCGTTCTTCACGAAACTTGTTCGTATTCATATTCTGAGTCAAAAAATCAATTTTGACCAAGTTTGGCTTTTTGAAAACCCTAGTTTGACTGAACTGTATAGGAGGGGCAAAATAGTAATTTCACTGAAACTTTGAATTGAGATTAATTTAGTAACTTGGAGTTTGTCAGCATGTCTTGTATGCGTATTTGGATTACTTGTATGTGATTCTGGGCTAGAGTTGACCAAGTCAAATGTTGGGGTCTTTTTGCAGTTTTTCTAAACTTTAGGGGCCTAAGTGAAATTTATTAAAAGTTTTAGATTTCAATGCTAAGTTCATATGGGAGAGTTTAGAGTCATTACTACTTTTTTTTGGGCCAGTATGAGTATAGTTTGGGGTCCATGCACAATCTTAGTCGGTATTGGACGATTTTGGAGTATCAGGGGCGTTTTGGTCAAGTTAGCTTGCATGACCCGCTTTCCATTGCATTCTTACATACAACCTCATATAGAGGGTATATGCTAATAGGTTCTATACTTTACTTGTGTTTATCCAGACGTTGTTAAGGATCGTTCCAAGTAGACGTATCTTTTCGTGCTGTTGCAGTGACTGTGAGACTCGGACTCATATGAGACTAGCTTTGTAGGAGTGCTAGCTTTGCTTTGCACCTTTCATGGCCCAGAGGTAAGTACATATGTACGAACTTTTCATATCAAATGTGTGCATGTGTGTCATGTTTCAAATGAATGCTTGTTATATGAAAAAGTATGAGAATGCATGTTTTCCACATGAAAGTTGTTAAACTATTTTATTAATCTCCTTTGAGAACTCTCGGAAATTACTTGTGAATTGTTGATATTCTGATTCTGGTTATGTGAATAGAAGAATCAAAATACCTCTAATAGACTTAGGACGATGTACAGAGTACATTTATTAATGGGAGGCGTCAAGCGATCCTCCATTTTCTTATGGCTAAGACCATTGAAGCAATGCTTCTTATTATTGGATAGAACGTTAATGTTCACAAATCCACCCCGATGAGCCAAAATGTATCAAGATATTGAGGCCAAGGGGTTTATAGAGCTATAGAGTGCTACTTATACTTGTAAGGGTCACTACGGTATAGGGGTGTCGACACTTAAGGCCTTTTAGCTAATGTTGTGAGCGGGGTTGACGAATGGGCTTCCTTAACGCTCGGGTGAAATAGGGTTTGATAGACCCTAGAAGAAACCCTTAGTGATTATTTCGTGATCCCTCTGTTTACATCGATCCTGCAGGTGGCTCTGGACATGCCTCAGCTAAATTAAACTGTTGATTGAAGTCGAAATTAAAAATTGACTACTTTATTATTGTTGTTTGTGGCTCTGGATTGCCCTAATCAATTTAAATGATTTGAAATGCTTTGGCTACTCATGAACTAAGATATTCTCTTAAATGGACTTGTTTACTCTGGATATGTTACCAACTACTCGTGGTTTCTTAATGTTATTAAATTGAGAGGTTTTTGTTACTCGGTTACTTCCAGTTGTTCCAAATTCTCCAACATGATAGCTTTTCTGTTTAAATCTTCTGATTTGTTTCAACTCATGCTTCCGTGCCACTCGTTGCTTTACATGTCGTACTATGTATTTACTCAGTTTTTACTGATCATTTCTTCAAAACTGCGTCGGCTTTTGCCATTTTAAAACCGCAGGTCGTCAATCAAGTTTGGGGAATGGGAACGCGGATCGAGACGAAGAAGTTTACTTAAGTCATATCACTTAGTATTTCACACACGATTTGTTTTAGATTGTTCTTATTATCGAGATTTTGTAATGTAATTTAACCGATATGTTAAATTAATAGTTAATAATCTACTTTTGGTTATCGATTATCGCGTTAACCCTGAACCGAGATCACGAGTCGTTTTATTGTGGATCTCAAATATCAAGTACAATGACCAAAATTCCCCCACTCGGTTTGCCTATAAATAGAGGTGCATTCCAAGAGGAAAAAACACACACTACAACACAACACATCACAACACAACAAATTTACAAAGGCTATAGAAGCTCTGACGAACACGCCGCTAAGGCCCGAAGGACTTCAATGCAGCCGCCGGAGATCCCAACTCCGCCAAATCAAAGATCATAAGCTGAAGCTCCGCCGAACACGCCGCCAAGGCCCGGAGGACTTCAATCTAGTCGCAGGAGATCCCAACTTTTCCAATTCAAAGATCTTAAGCCGAAGCTCCGCCGAACACGCCGCCAAGGCCCGGAGGACTTCATTGCTGCCAAATCACCACCTCCACCCAGATTGGAGAAAATCAAGTTGTTCGGTTCGAGATCAAGTCGCCTAGACCCTCGATCGAAGAAGAAGGAAAGAGGAATCAAAGGAGTTTATTTTCTTATTTAAGGAAATACATACCAGAGATTGTAATCCTGCTTTATTATTTTTCATCTAATTGAATTTGACACAGATTTCATGTTTCCACAATCCGAACAAGAAATTTGGTGTACAAATTTCTGGCACAGTGGGACAATCTCTGCCTTTCATCTCTTCTTTCTAAAGAATCATAAAGCTTTAGGATGTCTTCCAAGAAAGGCGTTTCATCAGTTCTGGAGCACAAGATCTAGACAGTCAGATCTGCAACTTGTGACAAAGATGGCTCAGGAGCAAGTGAAGAAAGTTTGGGACGGGTGACCTGAAGCAAAGCCATGGCCATATGCCACCTTCCCATGGTGTTAATCCCAAAATCTACTCCGGTGTTTGGATCCAACCTTTCAGATGTGCCAGATCAGCCCATCAAATTTGAAGCTCACAGAGAAGAGCGTGATGCGCCCGGGGGTAGGAAGGCGAGTCAATTCACTAATAGAGAAATCCCCCTCGCAATTTATCAACTGGAGGAGATCTTGTAGGAGACGATGTTCCCAAAAATGATGAAGAAAGAGGAAGAATTTGCCCCATCAATGGCAAGTTCTTTAAAGATGGTCATCCTCGAAAATAAATTGAAGGCTCTGGTAGCACGAGCCTAAACTGCTTCAAATGTTCCTGTGGCACGAGCCTAAAATGCTTCGAATGCTCTTGTAGCACGAGCCTAAACTGCTTCAACGCTCGTATAGCACGAGCTTATAAAGTGCTTCTAACGCTCCTGTGGAATGAGCCTAAACTGCTTCAAACGCTTCTATAGTACGAGCCTAAACTGATTCAAACGCTCCTGTGGCACGAGCCTAAACTGCTTCGAATGCTCTTGTAGCACGAGCCTAAACTGCTTCAACGCTCTTGTAGCAGGAGCCAAAATTGCTTTAAACTCTCTTGTAGCACGAGCCTACACTGCTTTGAATGCTCTTGTAGCACAAGCCTAAACTGCTTCAAACGCTCTTGTAGCACGAGCCTAAACTGATTCAAGGCTCTTGTAATACGAGCATAAACTGCTTCAAATGCTCCTTCAGCTCCTGTAGTACGAGCCTAAACTGCTTCAAACGCTCCTATAGTATGAGCTTATAGACTACTTCAACGCTCTACGACACAAGAGCTTAAACTGTGTCACTCCTAACTTGCACGAGTCTAAACTGCAAAGGCTAAATTGAACTACGCTTGGCTTGATCCTGTGAGGGTACGTAGGTAGCTTGGAACATTCTTCTGAGTTCAGTCATATAAAAAAAACATCCCCTGTCTCTAAGGATTCTTGTGAAGGTGAAATAATGCCATATTGGTTCCAACAAAGGCATTTCAAGAGTTTAGAGTCTGATTGTACATCAAGTTGAAAGTGAAGTATTGAAGAAACAAGAAAAAAAAAAATTCGTTACTTTACTTAAATCATGCGATCGGGAGTACATTGAGTGGAATGGAATCAAATGATCAAAGCTCGACTTGAGAGGCCGATCATCTAGCCTTAAAGATTATAAATTTCAGCTTGATTGGTCCCTTGTGTCTTTGCCAATTGCTATACGAGTCAGCATCGTACAACAAAGAAAAATTTGTAGTACGAGCTTTGGAGGGGCATCCTTGTAGTTGCTTCGGCAAGCCGTCTTTAGATTATCAGTATCATCTTTAGGATGATATGGTGGTCACTGATGAGTGTTATATTGCTCTAGCGATTGACACATGTGTCTGATGGACTATCAATATGAAGACCGGTGGTGCAGGAGAGTAGATGGCCTTGCAGAAAGAAAAGGGGCAGCCACCATCTTCTGAAAGACGAACTTCATCAAGAATGCAACCGAAACAAGCTCTATTTGATCTTCTGTTTTTCAACTTCATGGTCATGTTTGTCTCTCAAGTCAAGACGTATCCTTTATTTATCAATAAAACTTCTTGAACAACAACCTCTAGCATCACCATTTTCGCTGTTTTTTGTTGCGAAATCAAATTCAGCGTCTCGAACACTTGCTGCCTCGGTCATCTTGGTACTGCCATTGGGTCAATTCCAAGGTGTCTTTGTTCAGGAAGAACAATGCTATTCTCCCAAATTATCCGTGCATCCATGTGGAGGACACCTTGATGATTCTCGACTCATTATTCGAGCCAAGTATATGTCTGCGGTCGATCGGTAATAATCTTACTTGATCGCTGACTTGCTAGAAAACCTGCAAAGTGAAAACAAGAAAAAGAGATCTTTTCCGGGCTTGTCTTCACTGCAGCAATACCATTTTCATTGCTACCGCCTCTTGGATCATCATAGAGCCACCATGAGAACTTCTACGATCATTTAGTCGGGTATTGAAGAAATGAGGCTGTTGGATGGATTTGAAGTTGACAAAGTTACTGTTCATTTGGTATGAGATTTACCAAATGAACAGTAACATCCGGAATAGCAGTAGCCGTAGGATCAGTTGCAGAGCTTTTATCATCACCGTTGGATCATTCTTAGACGTTATATTTGAATGTTTAATAGGACGATGTCGTTTTGGTTTAGTTCTAATTCTTGATTAAAAGTTTGTTAAGCCCGTTGGCTGAGTCAGCTTGATTAGATGGCGTGGCACCATCTGATTGGCTGGTTCATAATCGATGAGGTGTTTATTTTCTGTTATTTGCTTTCTAGCCCCTGTAGTTTGGTTAATCCTCGTCTGTGAGGATATAACTACTGAACTTGCAGTATTTTGATTTCTATGAAAATATTTGGAGATTTCCTTCTCTCTTTGATGTTCTTCCCTCGCATCATCTTCTTCTTTCTCCACTTTCTTAATATGGTATCAGAGCCATAGGCTTCGAATCCGTTCTATTCGTTTTGTGCCGGAGGTTGCTAGGGTTGATTTGTGTCAACCGATCTAGTATTGGTAGAGATGGTGCTTCCGGAGGAATCATCTAGGGTTTCTGGCGATTCTCGATCTCGTTCTCAGATGGATGGATCTTCGCCATATTTTCTGCATAACTCTGATTCTCCAGGTATGCTGTTAGTTTCTCAAGTACTTACTGGTGATAATTTCAATCTATGGTATAAATCTATGATTGTGGCTTTGGAAGCCAAAAATAAATTGGATTTTGTTATTGGTGTTATCACTGAACCAGAGAAGACCTCTGAGTTGTATTCCTTGTGGAAACGTTGTGATAGAATGGTTATTTCCTGGTTGATTAACTCTGTGAGTAAGGAGATTGCATCTAGTGTTGTTTATTATACAACATCTAGAGATATTTGGTTTGACCTGTTTGAAAGGTTTTCTCAGAAGAACCTACCCAAAGTGTTTCAACTTAGCAGTGCCATTGTGCATTTGAAACAGGGAGGTATGAGTGTTACTGGTTATTTTACCAAGCTGAAGTCTCTTTGGGATGAATTAGAGAATTACACAGAGATGCATATGTGCACTTGTGGAGCTATGCATTCTTGTACTTGTAATGTGTTGGGAATGATTCACAACAAACTTCAACAAGAACATATAATGCAGTTTCTTATGGGACTTAATTCCTGCTATTCTTCTGTTAGAGATCAGGTTCTTTTGATGGATCCTCTTCCTAGTCTTAATAGAGTGTTTGCCAAGGTAGTTCAACAGGAGATGCAGGGAACTATTTCTGGTATAGGCACTTCAATGCCCACCATGGCTATGTATTCATCTCCATTTCATCATGGACAGACATATGGTGGACCCTCTCATGGAAATGTCAATGCTCCTACCTCTGAAATTCAACATGGAGCTAATGTACAAGGAACTCCCAAATCCAAATTGATTTGTCATCACTGTGGAGGTACTGGACACATAAAAGCTAAATACTGGAAATTGCATGGTTATCCTCCAAATTTCAAAAACAAGTCTAAGAATCAAGCACATAATGTGGTAAGTGACACTGTAGAAGCTAGTGGTGCTGACAAGAGTGTTTTTCCTTTTACCCAAAGTCAATGTAACCAGATGATGCACTATATCAGCACACAGATGCAGCAATCTAGTCATGGAGGGATGAGTGATTCTAGTTCAAGTTCTCCATCTCACAGTAACAATTCCACTAACATGGAGAGTCCTGTTCATCAGTTTGATGAGCAAATGATTCTCCTTATAACCAGCACTTTATGGGTTGTGTCTCTGGTTCTTTAATCACAAACAAGTCTAGTGGTGACACTTGGATCATAGATAGTGGAGCTACTGATCATATGTGTCATGATCTCAGTATTCTTGATGATACTATTGAAGTTTCTAATGTTTTTGTCTATTTGCCAAATGGCAAGAGAGTTAAAGTCTCTCATACAGGAGTTGTAACTCTGACCCCTACACTGCAGCTTGTAGGAGTTCTTTATGTGCCTGAGTTTCAGTTTAATCTGATTTCTATGACTCAGTTAGCCAAGGAGCAGAAGTGCATGTTTGTATGTGATTCAGAAGGTTGCAAGATTTTGCAAGAAGGCACTAAAATTCTTCTTGGTGAAGGTAATAAGTCAAATGGACTTTATATTTTGAAAACAGTTAATACTGGTCTTAATTTGTGTAATAATGCACTCTCTAAGCCAAACAAAATGTTTTCAAGCCAAATTTGGCATCAAAGATCGGGTCACTTGTCAGATGGCAAGCTAAAATGGATGACTGCAGTTATGAAAGATGGGGGTTCCATTGATAATTCTCAATGTGAGATTTGTCCATTGGCAAAGCAAAAGAAGCTCCCATTTCCTAGTATTGGGAAATTAGAACAGTCAGTTTTTGCACTAATTCACTGTGATATTTGGGGACCATATAGAGTTCCTACTTATGCAGGTCACAGATATTTCTTGACCTTGGTGGATGATGCCACAAGAATGACATGGGTGTATTTGATGATTCACAAGTCAGAAGCTCAGACACTTCTTCCTCAGTTCTATACTATGATTGAGACAAAATTTGAAGTTAAGATTAAGAGAATAAGGAGTGATAATGCAAAGGAGCTTGCTCTTGTTGATTTCATGTTAGAAAAGGGGATTGTTCATCAGTTAAGCTGTGTTGAAGCTCATCAACAAAACTCAGTGGTTGAGAGAAAACATCAGCATCTTCTGAATGTGGCAAGAGCTCTTAAGTTCCAGTCTTCTTTGCCAAATAGATTTTGGGGTGATAGTGTGTTGACTGCTGCATACATCATAAATAGAGTTCCTTCTCCAGTATTGCAGCACAAATCTCCTTATGAGTGTTTGTATAATGAGAAACCTGATTATGACTCTCTGAGAGTTTTTGGTTTCTTGTGTTATGCCTCCACTTTACAACAAGGGAGGACAAAGCTTGATGCCAGAGCTGAACCCTGTGTGTTTCTGGGATATGTGTTTGGTATGAAAGGATACAAATTGTATCACTTGAAGAAATGCTCTTTCCTCATTTCTAGGGATGTTGTTTTTCATGAGACAGTGTTCCCTTTTAATACACCATCCTCTTTGTGGCCCCACTCTGATGATGACATAGTATTGCCTGCTCCAGTTTTACCAGAAACTACTTTGAATTATGGTAATACTCCTACAGCTCCTTCACTCACAGAAAATTTCATCTCTACGCAGTTACATGATTCCATAGAGTCATTATCTGAGCTTCATGATTCTCCTTCTGCTAATGTTCCTGTGAGGAGAAGCAACAGCGAGTCAAGAGTACCTTCTTATTTGAAGGATTATGTGGTAAACAGACCTAAAATGGTGTTAGCTTCATTGGCACCAGTGGTGTTTGACACAGTTGCAGGTCAATCTGTCTTCTCAAAATGCCTGGCACTTTGAATGCAGTCTCAGAACCTCAGAACTATCAAGAAGCCTGCAAGTCTCCTCAGTGGGTGAAGGCTATGAATGAAGAGTTACAAGCACTTGAATTGAACAAGACATGGGAGATTGCTATTTTGCCTTCTGGACATGATTCTGTGGGTTGTAAGTGGGTGTATAAGGTCAAGCTGAAATCTGATGGAGAGGTTGAAAGATTTAAAGCTAGATTAGTGGCTAAAGGGTATACCCAAACAGAGGGAATTGACTATACAGAAACTTTCTCACCAGTGGCAAAGTTGCCTACATTTAAATGTCTACTTGCTCTAGCAGCTCTAAAAGGTTGGCATCTTCTGCAACTGGATGTCAACAATGCCTTCCTTCATGGAGAGCTGGATGAAGAGGTGTATATGGAATTGCCTCCAGGTTATAAGGTGCCTAGTCACACTTTAGCAACTTTATCACCACATGGCAGAGTGGTGTGTCATCTCAAGAAGTCACTCTATGGTCTAAAGCAGGCATCCAGACAATGGTATAGTAAATTCTCAAATACCCTTCTTGATCTTGGTTTTGTTCAATGCAAAACTGATTATACACTTTTTGTGAAAGTCACAAAGTCTTCTTTTGTGTGTATTTTGGTATATGTTGATGATATCATTTTGGGAGGAAACGTTTTAAGTGAACTGAACACTTTGAAAGTCTTGCTAAACACTAAATTTCAGCTGAAAGATCTGGGTTTTCTAAGGTATTTTCTTGGTTTTGAGATAGCCAGAAATGATCATGGCATTAGTTTATGCCAGAGAAAATTTGCTTTAGATATACTCCATGAGAATGGATATGAATCTTGTAAAGCTGCATCTGTGCCAATGGACCCTTCTGTGAAGCTGACTGCTGATTCTGGAGATCTTCTATTTGCTGAAGACATTGTTAAATACAGGAAGTTGATTGGGAGATTACTATATTTGTGTAATTCTAGACCAGATATTTGCTATGCAGTGCATAAGCTCTCCCAATTTATTGCTAAGCCAACAGCAGTGCATCTGAAGGCTGCACATCATGTTCTTAGATATTTGAGCAATGCTCCAGCTCAAGGTCTTTTCTTCTCAGCTCATTCCTCTCTTGAGTTAATAGGCTATGCAGATGCTGACTGGGGTGGTTGTTTGGACACAAGGAAATCAACTTCTGGATATCTAGTTTATGTGGGTGATTCACTTGTTTCTTGGAGGTCAAAGAAGCAAACTGTTATTTCCAGAAGTTCTACAGAGTCAGAGTACAGAAGTTTGGCAGAGATTTCTTGTGAGTTGCAATGGTTCATTTATCTTCTTAATGATTTTGGCATCACTCTTCAGCAGGTTCCAGTTATCTACTGTGATAGTAATTCAGCACTCCAGCTTGCTGCAAATCCAGTTTTCCATGATAAGACTAAGCATGTGGATATGGATTGCCACCTTATAAGAGATTTGGTGCAGAAAAAGGTCATTTCTTTGAGGTACATTTCCACAACTCATCAATTAGCTGATCTGCTCACTAAACCTCTTCATCCTGCTGTCTTTGGGTTTCTGTTGTCCAAGTTGGGTGTGAGGCTCATCCACACTCCAACTTGAGGGGAGGTATTGAAGAAATGAGGCTGCTGGATGGATTTGAAGTTGACAAAGTTACTGTTCATTTGGTATGAGATTTACCAAATGAACAGTAACATCCGGAATAGCAGTAGCCGTAGGATCAGTTGCAGAGCTTTTATCATCACCGTTGGATCATTCTTAGACGTTATATTTGAATGTTTAATAGGACGATGTCGTTTTGGTTTAGTTCTAATTCTTGATTAAAAGTTTGTTAAGCCCGTTGGCTGAGTCAGCTTGATTAGATGGCGTGGCACCATCTGATTGGCTGGTTCATAACCGATGAGGTGTTTATTTTCTGTTATTTGCTTTCTAGCCCCTTTAGTTTGGTTAATCCTCGTCTGTGAGGATATAACTACTGAACTTGCAGTATTTTGATTTCTATGAAAATATTTGGAGATTTCCTTCTCTCTTTGATGTTCTTCCCTGGCATCATCTTCTTCTTTCTTCACTTTCTTAATAGGAAGATAGCTTCATTCCATCAATCAAGGTTCCTTCACATTGCCTCATCTACTCCTAGTTCACAACTCCGTGATCACCGTCATCACTCGCCATGGGTGCCATCACAGCCTTGCGCATATATATGATCATGCCTCTAAGTGATATTTTGCGGCTTTGTTGTGAACAAGTGAGGTTAATTCAGAATCTCTGTTCCCTGTTTTCGTTGGTGGTCATCTTGTGAGACGACCAAACTTGTCATATGATCACAAAGTAGCCGGATCCAAGTTTCACGGATGTGAGCTAATACATCGTCAAGTTCAACCCGTCGATGGTTTTTGCCTCTCTTTCATGAAGGAAGTAAGGCTTCTTTGTCTCTACGTTCAAGTTCATCCCGCCTTTGGAAACGATCACAGCTTGCGTGGCCGCGTGTCTTGCTTGTTGAATGCTGCTGCAGCTGCTCTTTTGGGCCATCGTGTTGCAAGTAAAACTTGCCTAGGCTTGTTGTCGCTTCGCGCTCGCCAAGTCTTTCTTGCTGGATGCTGATGCTGGCGCTCTTTTGGGCCATCATGTTGCAAAGAAAACTCGCCTAGGCTTGTTGTTGCGTCGCGGTGGGGTCCAATTTTTCATGGATGTGAGTTGACACATTGTTAAAATTTGACTGTCGTTGATGCTTCCCGCCTCTCATGTTTATCAATGCAAATTTCACGGCCATCATCTTGTCGCCAATGAAAATTTGATTGTTGTTTGTCAATGTTGCTCCTTCCATTGTCACTATTCCAGATCATACTTTCTGCATTGATATAAACAATAGAAATGATACGTGGATAAGAATAGATCAAGTCTTCGTTAGTTTATAGATCAAATACTAATCAGTGACGATGAGATAGCTTGTGGTAAGCTATTTGAAATGTCAACCTCAACAAGCATTTTGGGTTGCACAAGCTACTACCTACAGGGGTATCAAGACGCTTGATAGCTGGGTAAAATGACAATGGTGACACAACTTCTTTGGCCTCCTCTTCAGTCGATCGGAAATGGGTTGCATCTCGCCTTCTCCGAAGTTTCTCTTGCCGTATCTTTTGATCTTTCTGCGGGAATTAGTATAAGAAGGGTGGCTGCTTGTTTCTTCAACTGGAGGCAAGGTCGAACGCTCGCAATGATTGTTCCACTCCTTCGAGAACTTCAGTGAAGTGAAGAGTGAAAGTGATGATCAATTGCATTGGTGTTCGGTTCTTTATATAGCTGAGAAATGAAGTTCAGCAAGAACCAAAGTCAGATCTTGGATATGATTCTGGTGATCTGTTTGATACTATCAGATTTTTAAGATTACATTTTATGAGTTTAAAATTGATTTGGAGTATTTTCGAGATTATCTCAAGGATGAAGAGGATGACCATGTTCTTGCGGAGTATATCCGAAATAATCAGATTGATTCTGTATTGAATTCAAGTGTTAATCAGAAAATTTCTTGTGCCAAATTTCAAAATTTCGAGATAAAGCCGCACAAGAGAAAGAGAAGAAGCAGCAAGCTAATAATAGGCCATGATGGTATTTAAGCTAAGCCATGGCAGACCCAAATTAAAGTCATTATGCTTTGTACAAGCCCAGCCCAAGTGACGTCCAGTGACTTTCTCAAAACTCTCTTTAAACCTCATGATGGTCAAGAAATTAAGTCCAAGCCCAAATGCAGAAAGATCATATGTGTCCGAGAAAAGCTTGGAGAAAAGCTTCGCACAAGCTCATACAAGCGTTGGGAATGCTAAATTCGCACTCAAAGCTCGATGATTGACGAGTTAAGGGAAGTTTCTGTCGAAGCTCAAATGAAAAATTTCAAGGATCAAAGATTTCGGTTCAAATGAGCGCGAAGTTTTGAGGCCAAATTCAAATCCTTAGGGATCGACAAAGAGGCGCAGTCGACACAAGCTGTGAAAATTTCAACGAAAGACTTCTTCCAATTTTCGAGACATGTCCACCAACAAGCTACTGGAGCCGGCGAACAAGTCTCGAGGGGGAATTTGTTGACACACAACAAAAAAAGTAATTACTTTACAACTATTTTAGTAGTGCAAATTGTCACGCATGACACGCTACATGTGGTAGGATAAAATGTAATATTAGTTACATATTATATAGTTACTCATTAAATTGTAAATATATACATATGTAATTAATTTTTTACTATTATCTCTCAACAAATTAGAGAGATAATAACAAATGGGTTTTTAGTATCTTGTGGATCTCAAATCTCAAGTACAATGACCAAAATGCCCCCACTCGGTTTGCCTATAAATAGAGGTGCATTCCAAGAGGAAAAAACACACACTACAACAAAACACTACACAACACATCCCAACACAACAAATTTCCAAAGGCTATAGAAGCTCTGACGAACACGCCGCTAAGGCCCGGAGGACTTCAATCCAGCCGCCGAAGATCCCAATTCCGCCAGATCAAAGATCATAAGCCGAAGCTCCGCCGAACACGCCGCCAAGTCCCGGAGGACTTCAATCCAGCCGAAGGAGATCCCAACTTTACCAAATCAAATATCATAAGCCGAAGCTCCGCCGAACACGCCGCCAAGGCCCGGAGGACTTCATTGTTGCCAAAACACCACCTCCACCCAGATTGGAGAAAATCAAGTTGTTCGGTTCGAGATCTAGTCGCCTGGACCCTCGATCGAAGAAGAAGGAAAGAAGAATCAAAGGAGTTTATTTTCTTATTTAAGTAAATACATACCAGAGATTGTAATCCATATTTATTATTTTTCATCTAATTGAATTTGACGCAGATTTCCTTGTTTCCAAAATCCGAACAAGAAATTTGGTGTACAGACAAGTTAAACACCGAGATACAAAATCTGCTACTTCCTTCTTCATGCCCTTCCACCAGAAATTATTCTCCAGATTCTTGTACAACTTGTCTCCTCCTGGATGTACCGAATATGGTGTGTAATGAGCTTCCCTCATAATCTTCTCATTTACCTCCGCGCATTTTATTAGTACACATCATCTTCCCTTGAATTTGACGCTTCCATCTTCCTCCACTTTGAAATCGGGTGCTTCAACTTTGTTCATCTTCTCCTTGATCTTTTGTAAAAAAGCGTCTTCTTCCCGTGCTTCTTTTATCTCGACGAAGATGTCCGGTACTATCGTCAAATTACATAGCATGTTACTTGGGGTTCCCTTTGTGCAAACTTCAATCTCCAGCCTTCAAAACTCTTCGCAAAGCTTAGGTGGCAACCTACATTGCATTTACCGTATGCTCCATTTTCTGGCTCAACGCATCCGCTACCACGTTGGCTTTACCTTCGTGGTATTGGATCTTGATATCATAATCTTTCACCAATTCTAGCCACCGCCTTTGTCACATATTCAACTCCTTCTAAGTGAATATGTATTTCAGGCTCTTGTGATCGGTAAAGATCTTGCAAGTCGTACCGTAGAGATAATGCCTCCATATCTTTAGCGCGAACACGATAGCCGCCAACTCCAAATCGTGAGTAGGGTAATTCTCCTCGTAGGAATTTAGTTGCCTAGAAGCATAAGCGATCACCTTTCCATCTTGCATCAAGACACATCCTAACCCATGCTTTGAAGCATCACTGTAGACTTCAAATTCTCCTCCTTCAGTAGGTAACGTTAACACAGGTGCTGACGTCAACCTATCCTTTAGGGTTTGGAATGCTTCCTCACAATTGTTGTCACACACATACTTACTTGTCTTCTTCATTAAGATCGTCATGGGTTTTTCTATGTTAGGAAATACTTCACAAACCTTCGGTAATAACCCGCCAATCCTAAGAAACTTCTTATCTCCGTCACGCTCTTTGGTGTGGGCCAGTCCTTTACTGCTGATATCTTCCCTGGGTCTACTGACACACCTTCTTTGGATATAATATACCCTAGGAACGACACTCTATCCAATGAGAATTCACACTTTGATAGATTCCCATACAACTTATCCTCCCTTAGGGTTGCTAACACCTCCCTCAAATGATGTTCATGTTCTTCCTTCCCTTTTGAGTAGATTAGAATGTCATCAATGAATACGAAAACAAACTTGTATAGATACTTCTGAAGAACGCGGTTCATCAACTCCATAAATGTGGCTGGGGCATTAGTGAGACCGAATGGCATTACCGTGAACTCGTAGTGGCCATATCGAGTTCAAAGTGCCGTTTTAGGTATATCATGTTCAACTATCCTAAGATGGTGATATCCTGACCTTAAATAAATTTTCGAAAAAATATCGGCTCCTTAAAGTTGGTCGAATAAGTCATCAATCCTTGGAATTGGTTACTTATTCTTAACGTTTACTCCATTCAATTCACGGTAGTCAATGCAAAGTCTTAGGCTACCATCCTTCTTTTTGACGAACAAAACGGGTGCTCCCCATGGTGAGACGTTGTGCCTCATGGAACCCTTGTCCAATAACTCTCTGAGTTGCTCTTGAAGCTCCTTTAACTCGGCTAGTGCCATCCTATATGGTGCCTTTGAGATTGGTCCAGTCCCTGGCACTAAATCGATCGCAAAGTCCACGTCTCTCTTTGGTGGCAACTAGGATGTCCTCTAATTTATCCCCTCCTTTCTACTGATCATGGATCGTACAGAGGTATGCCTTATGCACTTTCTTCACATCGGAGAGGATGGTTAAGGCTGACACGATTTGGATTTTGGGTCCAGTGGTTATACCCCTATAGGATAGACGTTCGCCTTTCGGACCATGAAATCTAACTTTTTGGTTGACACACTCTATGGTTTCTTTGTATTTGCTAAGCCAGTCCATACCTAAGATGACATCTAAGTTTCCAAGATAAAAAAGAATCAGATCAGAAGGTAGCTTGGATCCTAAGATTTCTAGGTTGACTCCAGGATACATGGTATTACAAGGTGTGACCTCTCCAGTAGGGGTAGAAATGGAGATAGATATTGGGTTATGATTTGGTAAGTCTAATTTCTTAGAAAAAGTAGATGATATGAAAGAAAATGTGGCTCCATAATCAAATAACAAAAAATCAGGGGTAGAATAGATTAGGAATGTACCAGTCACCATGTTGGCCTGTGCTGCCTGAGTCTGATTCATCACATTGATAGTTCCAGCTGCGCTGCGCGCTGTGGCTGCAGGTGCAGGTGTGCCTGCTAGTGTGGTTGCCGAAGTAGCGTTGTTGTTTCCTTGGGGTCGGTTGTTGTAACCATTTCCTCCCTGCAGCCTCCTCCATCGTTGTTCCTGCTGCCACCATTGTTGTTGTTCCCCCCATACTGATCGCCACGGTTGTTGTAGCCTCCCTGATTGTAACCGCTGTTATTCCCACCATTGTTGGTTCCTCCACTGTTGTATCCTCCATTCCCCCCTTGGCAGTTCACATTGTTTCTTCCATATCCTCCTCCATTGTTATTTCCAAAGTTGTTGGAGTTGATATTATTGAAGTTTCCACCGTTGTTGTTCCCTGAGGGTCTTGAACGACATTCAAACCTTCAATGGCCTAGCTTCCCACATGCGAGGCAGTTAACTTTGTTCCCTCGGCGGCACTCCTGGATGGTTCATGCCGCATTGCCTGCAGTTGTAGATTCGTACCTGGCCTTGGTTTCCAAATTTATTGGTGGGGGCTGGGTTGGGACGAAACCTTTTATCTCCGCTATTGTTTCCAGAACCACGATTCTGGAAACCTGTCGCTGCCGGTGCCTCAGACTTCCTCTTCTTAGTTTATTCATTATTCTCATCAATCAAATTCTGGGCGTCCTGAGCTGCTCCATAAGTGTCCATGAGGATTTCAAATCGGGTCGCAATCAAGGCCATTCGGAGTTGGAAGTTTAAACCTCCTATAAACCTCTTGATCTTCTTTGCCTCGGTCGGCACCTGTTCCCTTCCAAACCTCATCAACTCCATGCATTTCTTATGATAATCATAAGGGTTGCCACTTCCCTGTTTCAAGTTCATGAATTCCTTGAACTTCCTATCCTTGACATGTTCAGGATAGAAACGTTCTCGTAGCGCTGCTTTCAGCTGTTCCCAACCAAATCCCTGCTGGGCAAGAAGTTCTTCTCCTTTGGCTGATCACCAGCCGTCAGCCTCCTTCTTGAAGTAGAAGAGGGCTACTCCAACACGCTGATCTTCAGGGCAGCGCGCATATTCTAGGACTTTTCCAAAGTCCCTGAATCAGTTTTCCAAGGTGGTGGGGTCATCCGTCCCATAAAAGAAGTCCGGGCGGAGTTCATCTACCCTGCTCATAACATTTCCCCCTTCATTGTGGGTATTATGTAGAATTTGGGTGAGAGCTAAAGTTGCCTGCCGCATCTCCTGAAATTCAATTGGGTCCACGGGTGGAACTTGTCCGCCATGGGCTTGCTGACCTCCATGGCTCATTGTCCCTACTTCTCTTGCACGCCTCCTGGTATAATATTGCATTGAATCTTTTAAATATATAAACTTACTTAATATAGGTCGAAAAGAATTCTACTTCTAGTTCACATACATGCAGCAACTCAATTAAGCATATATTTATCCACCCATCAAATGATCCACATAAACATTTTAATGATAAAAGGAACAACTCAATTCTAAAAAGGAAATATCAACTCCTAAAGCAAGCTAAACATTCTCTCTCGTGATAAAAGAAATGCAGTAGATGATAATCCTAAGGGGTGGGTGGGTGTGGAAATACTCCTCGTCATCCGTAGTGAACATAAGTTCGATATCGGTAGGATCAATCGCAATCTCTTCCGCTTCGTTAATTTCTTCATGCTCAATCTCTTCAATATTATCAATCTCGTCCATGTCAGCATCCCAATCTATAAACTCCTCCTGTGCATCCTCATCTTGGTTTTCAAATTGGTCTTGCTTATCTCCTTGGTCCTCGTCCAAGTCTATGTTCGGAAAGAAGAGAAGAGTAGTCTCGGAAGTGTTGTAGACCGCGCATACACTCATAATCTCAACGAGAATAAGTTTAAGGAATTTAAAGCAAGTATGTAACATGAATACACTAACAAATTAGCAAGTCTCGGCCACATAGCAACTATCCCTTCACAATTAATAGGGATTAACAAATAATCACACAAACATTTGGGAACCTAGAAAGAAAACATGGCTATGCTAACCCACATCCCCAGCTTCTTTAGTTTTAATTTCAGTTTTAGTTATCCTATGTCCATTTTAAATTTTGAAAAGCTTCCAATTATTTGAATCTTTATTTAATGGAAATCGAAAAGTCGCACTAGCATTGGAACCGTCGGCTCTGATACCAACTGAAACAACCCGGAACCTATGGTTCCTTGCTAGTACAACTTAACGATATCCAAAAAGTACTTTATTGAAACAAAAGAGAAACCTCTAACAAAGTTCAAAAGGAAATAAAGACGACGAAGATTGAATTTCCAAAAGTGACTAATGCTAACAAATTAACTAGGTGGTTCCTAGCTTGTTATTCGCCTTCAGCTATGTGCGCGCGTTCCCCCCACCTTTATTCATAACCTGCGGTTTTCAAATGGCAAAAGCCGACGCAGAAAAAAATTTATCAGTGAAAACTGAGTAAGAAATATACCACAATATGTAAAACAGGGTTTTGGCTGAAAGAATGAAATAGATATAACTCAAGAGATTCACATTTTAGCTTATTAGTTGAGGTGAGGCATATTAGAGCCCAGCGGGTAACGAATGCCCACAGAGAGGTCACGATGCAATTATATCATCACACAGGTACCTCTTGGGATATCACATTCCATCCCAATTCACCCAGAAAGCGTTTGTAGGTAGCCCGACACTACCCCGCCCATCACATAGCTAAAGGACCTTAAGTGTCGACACCCCTATACAGTTGTGACCCACACATGCATAGATAGTACTCTATAGCTTTCACAATAAACAACCCTGGGACCTCAACACCTCGGTGTATATTGATAACCATGGGGCCGGGTATGTAATCTCATAAGGCCGAACCATTCAATGGTGGCCGAATGGTTACATTCTTCAATCCATGATGACTCCATTGATGATTTTTAATCAATGGGAAGTAAAGACTCCAATCAATCCTTCCAAAACTGAAAATCACCATTAACACCACCCTCCCTAACCCCCAAAACTCATCCCATGAACTTCTTTACCCATCACTATATAAACCCACCTATTCATCCATCCTTATTCATTCATTCTCACTTATTCTGACTCACTCTCGCTCTTACTGTCTCCACTGCTCGACCGCCGAAGTAGCGGCAGCAGCATAGTCCACGTCAGCTCTCCGCCATCATCTCCATTCACGGTGGTCTTCTTCTTCGCACTCCCTCTTCCTTTTCCGGTAAGCACTAAGTTTGCCTCTTTGTTGTTAAGTTGCTTACCCATGTCACTGTATCTTATTTTCCAAACCTATATGAATGTTTTCAAGTCATCATCTACCCAAATTAGTTGACCATTATGTATATGTCTTTAAATATTGCATGCTTGGACTTAAAGACATGAGTGTTATGGTGACGTAGTTGTCATATAGGATATGATTTCATTGTGGTGTGATTTTGCTATATATTAATTAGGGATAATTGCGTAATTGTAGACTCTGGCTTCGTAGACGATCAGTTCGTAGCAGATTCGTACTAGAATTACTAGGACGCCTCTATTGGTTTTGTGCGCTACTCAAGTTCTCGGTAAGTTCATACGTATAATACCTTGAACTATCAAAATGTGATTTTGGTGTGAGTCACTTTAATTTCTCTATAACTTGTGATACTAGTGTGGTTGTAAAAGAAGGTTTTTGAAGCATGTTTTGAATAATTCATTTCTTATACACGATGTTTAAAATAGCGACTTTTGTTTTGAATAATAAACTATAATGGGATAGGGATGTACAGAGGATGTGTGTGGAGGCTACGGCCGGAGGCGCATGTGAGTCGAACCTCCTCGGGTGCTAATCCACATGAGATTACATACCCGGCCCCATGGTTATCAATATACACCGAGGTGTTGAGGTCCCAGGGTTGTTTATTGTGAAAGCTATAGAGTACTAACTATGCATGTGTGGGTCACAACTGTATAGGGGTGTCGACACTTCAGGTCTTTTAACTATGTGGGTTGAGCGGGGTTGCGGTGGACTTCCCTAAACGATCAGTGTAATACCCCGTATTTTAGTAGGGGATTATTTAGTAATTTCGAAAAATAAATGAGAATTTTAAGAAAATGTATATTTTAAACCTATTCTTGACTTATTTTAGTTTCTAAGGTATATGGGTATTATGTGGCACTTACGATTATCTAGTATTCTATTTTGGGTTTATTTTATAATTTATTAAAGTTTGGATATCCTTGAATACTTGCTATTTTATTGTCAAAAGTGAAAATAAGATATTTTTTTTTATTAATTTTGATTAGTTAGTTCCATAAATACCCATCTTGTATATGAAATATTAGAGTTACCTTCAATTTCTAGCATTTGCATGTCAACCCTCATTTTCTTGTTATTCTAATTTCTACCCCAACTAATTTGTTGGGAGACTTTTAATTTCCACCTCAATCCCCATCCACATTTGACTTTCATATTTCATCCTCACCCATGATCAACTATTCTATTTAATATTTACATCCCAATTTCTTCCTCAACTACTTTAGTCAACCCCATTAAAATAAGAGATTCTAGCTGGTCAATTTATATATGTATGTATATATTATCTTATTTAATAAACACTTCATCATCTCCATCATCTACACCTCTCATTTTTCACATCTTTTTTCTCTTCAAGAACACTCAAAGGAGCTCTCTCATATCTCCTCAAACTCCATTCCCGTTTTTGGAGCTTGACCTCCACAAAACTCCACCAAAACTTCATTTCTTAGTCCCCAAATCATGAAAAACTTGAGTCTAAGTTTAGTATCATCATGGAGGGGAGTTCATTCATCATTCCACTCAAGGATTCAAGGCCAATTTCACTCTTTCATCCACCATCTTCTTGAATCTTGGGGTAATTTTGCTTCTAGTCTTGAAATCATATATGCATGACTATGTTTAGCTTTGATTGATTGAATTTCACCTTAGATTTCTTCATTTCTATCATTGATTCTTTATTTTCATGGTTTGATCAAGAGTTGAACTCCAAAAAATTTGACTTTTTCATGAAACCCACATTAGAACTCATATGCATGTTGTGAATGCCATCTTCTTTGCATTGTTACCCAAGAGGGTTTTGATCATTTGTGTCAAGAGCATGTAAAGGTCTTATTTAATGCCTAAAATCATGTAATTTTGGGTGAAAATCAAGTCTCCATAAGTTTCATGTGTCATATAATTGATTTGAACATGTTTTAAGTGCTCTAGGTGAAAATTACACATTTTTACAATCTGACCAGTTTGTGAAAAACGTATATTATCTCTAAATTTTGTCTCTGTAGAATTTTTAAATCATTCATATTCTGAAACTAGACTCATAGAGGGTCATTTTGAAAGAAAATTCAACTCCATAGCCTTTTTGGTTAGGGAGATATGCTCATTCTAAGTTGCAAGTTTTCTGAAACTCTGTTTTTGGACAAGTTTTACCATTTTTGTTAAAAATCTCATTTCCAGAAACTTATGGCACCCAATATTTCTTGTGTTGAAACTAGACACATAAGGGATTGATTCTGGAGAAGATGGCCATTTTTACTATTCTCCAAGTAGTATTAATTGTTCTTCAAAGTTGAAACTTTCTTCCAAACTTGTCTCTGCATAGCAGTGTTTGTTATTTTTGTAACTTGCGTTTTATGATACCTATTCATGATTTTCTTGATGTTTCTGAAATTAGACACATATATGTTCATCATACATTAATTTCAAGATTTTAGGAGATGATTTGAATGGTAAATATGGCTCCAAAGTCAGAGCTACAATTCTGTCCAAAATTGTAGTTTCACATTTTTTAGAAAACTTGAATTTTTGAACTTCTAGGTGTTTTGTTGGACTTATTTTGATAATTAAACATAATTATATTTTCATTAGTGACATTTAGGACTATGTGGAATGTAGGTTTTTATTTTATTATGCATGTGTAAATTGGTTATAACGAGTACGTCATACGTGTGATTGTAGACATCGACCTCGTAGGAGAGAGCGGTTGTCGTCGGAGTGCTAGGCTTAGTTTCTTGCTTTTAATTGTGCTTCATCTCAGTGGTAAGTACATATGTACGGCCTTTTCATATCAAAATCTGCGTATGCGTTTGATGTTTCAAATGAATGTTTGCTATATGAAATAGTATGAGAATGCATGTTTTCCACTCGAAAGTTGTTAAACTATTTTAATCATCTCCTTTGAGAACTCTCAAAAACTACTTGTGAAATTTTGATATTCTGATTCTGGTTATGTGAAAGAGAAGAAATAAAATACCTCTAATAAACTTAAGACGATGTGCAGAGTACTATTATTATGAGAGGCATCAAGCGATCCTCCATTTTCTTATGGCTAAGACCATTAAAGCAATGCTTCTTATTATTGGATAGAACGTTAATGTTCACAAATCCGCCCCCGATGAGCCAAAATGTATCAAGATATTGAGGCCAAGGGGTTTATAGAGCTATAGAGTGCTACTTATACTTGTAAGGGTCACTACGGTATAGGGGTGTCGACACTTAAGGCCTTTTAGCTAATGTTATGAGCGGGGTTGACGAATGGGCTCCCTTAACGCTCGGGTGAAATAGGGTTTGATAGACCCTAGAAGGAACCCTTAGTGATTATTTCGTGATCCCTCTGTTTACATCGATCCTGCTGGTGGCTCTTGACACGCCTCAGCTAAATTAAACTGTTGACTGAAGTCGAAATTAAAAATTGACTACTTATTGATGTTGTTTGTGGCTCTTGATATGCCCTAAGCGATTGAAATGAATTGTAAATCTTGGCTACTCATGAACTACTATCGTTATCAGTTCAAATGAACTTGTTTACTCTGGATATTTTACCAACTACTCGTGATTTCTCAATGTTATTAAATTGAGAGGTTTTTGTTACTCGGTTACTTAAAGTTGATCCAAATTCTCCAATATGATAGTTTTACTGTTTAAATCTTCTGATTTGTTTCAACTCATGCTTCCGTGCCACTCGTTGCTTTACATATCGTAGTGTGTACTTACTCAGTTTTTACTGATCAATTTCTTCAAAACTGCGTCGGCTTTTGCCATTTTAAAACCGCAGGTCGTCAATCAAAGTGGGGGATGGGAACGCTGGAACGAGACGAAGAAGTATAGCTTAACTTAGATCACTTAGTAGATCACAAATGTTATGTTTTAAATTGTACTTATTATCGAAATTTTGTTATGTACATTAAGCGAAATGTAATCTTAATAGTATATTTCTACTTTTGGTTGTCGATTGTCTCTTTAACCCTGAACCGAGATCCCGGGTTGTTTCAGCTGGTATCAGAGCATCGGTTCTCCGGTTAAAGTGACTTTTCGATTTCCATTAGTAGGGAATAAGAAAGATAACACGTTTTCAAAATTTTAAAATTGATTAGGATATCTCAATTTGGTAATAACAAAGTAAGCAAGCCGCGGGGGATTTTGGGGTACTTACGTATTCTTAAACACGATTTGTACCGTACTTGTTGATTAACTGTTACTTGCTAATTGGTATGTTCTCTATGCGGAATCTACTTGCTTATTAATATGTTTGCTATCCATTGAGCATATTTGCTTACTCTAATCCGTATCCGTGGTCGCTTTATTGGTTATGTTATTTTGTCGACGAGAGAGTAACGACGATTTGACTTAGAAGAACATGAGACCATTTGTTTCATACCTTTGAGTGCGAATTTTAAGATAATACCATATTTTGTTTCATTTGGAGTTAAGTCGACTTGGTCGTTTCCAAAATTAGAAAGTTTTGACCCCAATAAAAAAAGTATTCTTTCAAAAAAAAAAAAGTTTTGAAAAAAAAAGTGTTGGGTGTCGAAATACCAAATGCCAAGTGATGTGGACCACTTTGTTTAGCAGTCCGCTGGCGTGACTCTTAGTACGACGGTACTATGAGTTGTACCCGCTGTGTAGACTAAGTTGGAACATTTGAAACACATTCGAGTTGTGATGGATAGACACGTTGTGTGACGACACATAGTGTTCTTTTCTTCCTCGTATACGTGGAACACTTGAGGTGATTGGTTTATCAAACCCTACACAGGTAAGACAACATTTTTAGTGCGGATGAGTCCAGTAAAATGACGTGTTAGTTGCGATCAAAGTATTTTGTATCTAAAACTTTTGAGACTTGTTTAAATGCGAAAAAAAAAGAAAAAAAAAGTTTTCGAATCACTTTGTAAACGTGAGAACTAGTATGTTGGTCTAGATCTTTCAAAATTTAGTGTCGAACTTCTACTGGAGCTAATTGTATTTGAACCCCTACTATGATACGAGTGAGAAGAGACTTTACCGACCGAGAGCTCGTTCCCGTTAAAATAAGTGAAGCATGTGCATTAGCATTGCAACTCTCATGTGCATTAGTTGCAATATCGTGAAGCACGTCGTAGTTTTACGCAAAAGTTTTTTTAAGCTTCGGGGACGAAACTTCCTTTTAAGGGGGATATAATGTAATACCCCGTATTTTAGTTGGGGATTATTTAGTAATTTCGAAAAATAAATGAGAATTTTAAGAAAATGTACATTTTAAACCTATTCATGACTTATTTTAGTTTCTAAGGTATATGGGTATTATGTGGCACTTACGATTATCTAGTATTCTATTTTGGGTTTATTTTATAATTTATTAAAGTTTGGATATCCTTGAATACTTGCTATTTTTATTGTCAAAAGTGAAAATAAGATATTTTTTTTTAATTAATTTTGATTAGTTAGTTCCATAAATACCCATCTTGTATATGAAATATTAGAGTTACCTTCAATTTCTAGCATTTGCATGTCAACCCTCATTTTCTTGTTATTCTAATTTCTACCCCAACTAATTTGTTGGGAGACTTTTAATTTCCACCTCAATCCCCATCCACATTTGACTTTCATATTTCATCCTCACCCATGATCAACTATTCTATTTAATATTTACATCCCAATTTCTTCCTCAACTACTTTAGTCAACCCCATTAAAATAAGAGATTCTAGCTAGTCAATTTATATTTGTATGTATATATTATCTTATTTAATAAACACTTCATCATCTCCATCATCTACACCTCTCATTTTTCACATCTTTTTTCTCTTCAAGAACACTCAAAGGAGCTCTCTCATCTCTCCTCAAACTCCATTCCCGTTTTTGGAGCTTGACCTCCACAAAACTCCACCAAAACTTCATTTCTTAGTCCCCAAATCATGAAAAACTTGAGTCTAAGCTTAGTATCATCATGGAGGGGAGTTCTTTCATCATTCCACTCAAGGATTCAAGGCCAATTTCACTCTTTCATCCACCATCTTCTTGAATCTTGGGGTAATTTTGCTTCTAGTCTTGAAATCATATATGCATGACTATGTTTAGCTTTGATTGATTGAATTTCACCTTAGATTTCTTCATTTCTATCATTGATTCTTTATTTTCATGGTTTGATCAAGAGTTGAACTCCAAAAAATTTGACTATTTCATGAAACCCACACTAGAACTCATATGCATGTTGTGAATGCCATCTTCTTTGCATTGTTACCCAAGAGGGTTTTGATCATTTGTGTCAAGAGCATGTAAAGGTCTTATTTAATACCTAAAATCATGTAATTTTGGGTGAAAATCAAGTCTCCATAAGTTGCATGTGTCATATAATTGATTTGAACATGTTTTAAGTGCTCTAGGTGAAAATTACACATTTTTACAATCTGACCAGTTTGTGAAAAACGTATATTACCTCTAAATTTTGTCTCTGTAGAATTTTTAAATCATTCCTATTCTGAAACTAGACTCATAGAGGGTCATTTTGAAAGAAAATTCAACTCCATAGCCTTTTTGGTTAGGGAGATATGCTCATTCTAAGCTGCAAGTTTTCTGAAACTCTGTTTTTGGACAAGTTTTACCATTTTTGTTAAAAATCTCATTTCCAGAAACTTATGGCACCCAATCTTTCTTGTGTTGAAACTAGACACATAAGGGATTGATTCTGGAGAAGATGGCCATTTTTACTATTCTCCAAGTAGTATTAATTGTTCTTCAAAGTTGAAACTTTCTTCCAAACTTGTCTCTGCATAGCAGTGTTTGTTATTTTTGTAACTTGCGTTTTATGATAGCTATTCATGATTTTCTTGATGTTTCTGAAATTAGACACATATATGTTCATCATACATTAATTTCAAGATTTTCGGAGATGATTTGAATGGTAAATATGGCTCCAAAGTCAGAGCTACAATTCTGTCCAGAATTGTAGTTTCACATTTTTTAGAAAACTTGAATTTTTGAACTTCTAGGTGTTTTGTTGGACTTATTTTGATAATTAAACATAATTATATTTTCATTAGTTACATTTAGGACTATGTGGAATGTAGGTTTTTATTTTATTATGCATGTGTAAATTGGTTATAACGAGTACGTCATACGTGTGATTGTAGACATCGACCTCGTAGGAGAGAGCGGTTGTCGTCGGAGTGCTAGGCTTAGTTTCTTGCTTTTAATTGTGCTTCATCTCAGTGGTAAGTACATATGTACGGCCTTTTCATATCAAAATCTGCGTATGTGTTTGATGTTTCAAATGAATGTTTGCTATATGAAATAGTATGAGAATGCATGTTTTCCACTCGAAAGTTGTTAAACTATTTTAATCATCTCCTTTGAGAACTCTCAAAAATTACTTGTGAAATTTTGATATTCTGATTCTGGTTATGTGAAAGAGAAGAAATAAAATACCTCTAATAGACTTAGGACGATGTGCAGAGTACTGTTATTATGAGAGGCATCAAGCGATCCTCCATTTTCTTATGGCTAAGACCATTGAAGCAATGCTTCTTATTATTGGATAGAACGTTAATGTTCACAAATCCGCCCCCGATGAGCCAAAATGTATCAAAGATATTGAGGCCAAGGGGTTTATGGAGCTATAGAGTGATACTTATACTTGTAAGGGTCACTACGGTATAGGGGTGTCGACACTTAAGGCCTTTTAGCTAATGTTATGAGCGGGGTTGACGAATGGGCTCCCTTAACGCTCGGGTGAAATAGGGTTTGATAGACCCTAGAAGGAACCCTTAGTGATTATTTCGTGATCCCTCTGTTTACATCGATCCTGCTGGTGGCTCTTGACACGCCTCAGCTAAATTAAACTGTTGACTGAAGTCGAAATTAAAAATTGACTACTTATTGATGTTGTTTGTGGCTCTTGATATGCCCTAAGCGATTGAAATGAATTGTAAATCTTGGCTACTCATGAACTACTATCGTTATCAGTTCAAATGAACTTTTTTACTCTGGATATTTTACCAACTACTCGTGGTTTCTCAATGTTATTAAATTGAGAGGTTTTTGTTACTCGGTTACTTAAAGTTGATCCAAATTCTCCAATATGATAGTTTTACTGTTTAAATCTTCTGATTTGTTTCAACTCATGCTTCCGTGCCACTCGTTGCTTTACATATCGTAGTGTGTACTTACTCAGTTTTTACTGATCAATTTCTTCAAAACTGCGTCGGCTTTTGCCATTTTAAAACCGCAGGTCGTCAATCAAAGTGGGGGATGGGAACGCTGGAACGAGACGAAGAAGTATAGCTTAACTTAGATCACTTAGTAGATCACAAATGTTATGTTTTAAATTGTACTTATTATCGAAATTTTGTTATGTACATTAAGCGAAATGTAATCTTAAGAGTATATTTCTACTTTTGGTTGTCGATTGTCTCTTTAACCCTGAACCGAGATCCTGGGTTGTTTCAATCAGGGTGAATTGGGATTGTATGTCCTAAGACGTACCCTTATTTATGTCCTAATACATCGTACCTGCTTGAGGCCTTATGTTGCCCCAGCCAAACTAACATTATCGATACTTCTCTTGGCAATCGAAATCATATGGGTACTTACTTTTGTGCCAAAACTCTTGTTTACTTATTGTAGTATGTACTTACTCCGTTTCTCTGACATAAATTTTTCTGCAGCCGACTTGTGCTATTTCAAAACCTGCATGTTATCAATAAAGGTGGGGGCGCACATGACATGGCTAGTTAGAGACATATGGCTGCCTAGAACATCATTAGTATTTCTGATTTTGTTTTTAATATCAATTGTATTTTGAATTTCTCAAACAATGTTACTGCTACCTTGAATTAATTAATAAGTTATGTTATTGGTTATTTTTAGGTTGCACTACTTTGAACCAATGGTCCTGATCCATTCCCAATGGCGTTAACTCCTCGGGCGGAGGCACCCTATGAATACCAATAATATAAGGTAGCAATTATTTTCAAAATCTAAAATCAATATAGGAAATAAAATGAACTAAGTCGGGGGTTTCGGGTAGCTTAGCAATATTCCTAATTGCCTTCTATCATTATTTGAGAAATTCTCTGTGGATTGGAGATTTTTAGTATGTGGCCTACTTGTATTATTTCATGCCTCTACATGTGGATATTACTGTGAAGTTACTTGGCATATGTGGAAATTACTGTTTAGTTATCTAGATTGTCTATATTTATATTTTCGTTGAGTAATTGAGTGTATACGTGGGTTTAGAATCTTTCTGAGACTTTTATTTCTCTTTTCTCAAATGGTTACCCAACCCGCACATGCCCTTCAGCCAGAGGAATCCCCGCTCCTCATGGAGTTTCGTTCAGGACATGAGACCATTGCTCAGTTCGGTCAGCGTGTGGCCGCCCGTTGCGAGGGGTGAAGAGATTGGCCGCTTGGTAATCCTGAATTCACACACCCGTTATTGATAATACATTGTCAGTTAAAGAGGTTACCTGATGCACACCCATGGATGAAAACCAAGCAGAATTACCAAGGCTTGGTGATCGAAGATGGAGGCGTTTTGGTTCCCAATGATGTCTGGTGGTATTATGCTGATCTTGACGTATACAGTAGGTGTATATGGGATGTTCGCATGCAGCTTGAACTCATAGAGACATATGAAAACCACGAAGCGCAGATGAAAGCTCAGGTTTTGAATCCCAGCGACGAACCTGAAGAGGATCCGGAGGAGGAATACGAACCTGAAGAGGATCAAGAAGAGGAACAATATGAAGCTGAAGATGAAGGTGAGGAAGGTGAAGATGAAGGTGAGGAAGCTGAGGACATGGATGATGAGCAGGAAATCGAGCACATGTATGAAGAGCATGAGGTCGAACTCGTTGAGCCATCACTTGCTCACTTGGTTATGGTTTATGAGCCACCTGAGATGTTAAGAGATGATGAACCAGTTTACACACCTCAAACTTACCCTGTGATCATAGGTGGAACTGGTCCCGAGTGTATTATAGATGATGAGTACGACTCCCTAGCCTGACGCCTTTTCCATTAGGATTACCCTTTATTTATTTATTTTGCTACAAGAAAGAACGATATCGATTAGGGTTTGGTTTGTTATGAACTTTTGTTTGATAAGTTTATTGGATTCCTTATGTGGATTATGTGGTATTTGAATCAATAAATTAATTTCTATTTTATATTATATCTCACATATGTACGATTGCGTTAGAGTTTTATTAAGTTCGGTAAATTCATAAGGTACAATGCGATATGAAAATCCTTATAGATACTGCATCATGACTCGTTTAGACCTACTAGTCACGATGAAACCAAAAGGACAACCAGCACAAGGCGGACCTGCTCAACCAGCTAAGGAGTACGAGTCGGTGCGGTTCCAAAATTTGGAACAGGCTACCTTAGCTTTAACCCATATTCTCCACAATACTCAGGCTGGGGGGTGGAGATGTCATGAGAAGAATCGCTGAACTCCGACCCGACTACTTCTATGGGACGGATGACCCAACCATTTTGGGAATCTGGATTCACAACTTTGGGAAGGCACTAACATCGCTGCCCCGAGGATCAACGTGTAGATACAGTGGTCTACTATTTTAAGAGAGAAGCTGATGATTGGTGGACTGCAAGAGGATATGCGCTTCGCGCTCATGGAGGATTTGGATGGGAACAATTGAAGAAAGCTATGGGTGAACGGTTCTACCTGGACCATGTGAAGTCACGAAAGTTTGATGAGTTCTTACGCTTGAAGCAAAGGGAAGACAATCTGGTTGATTACCACAATAAGTTAATGGAGCTCATGAGGTTTGAGCAAGAGTTAGTGCCAACTGAGGCAAAGAAGGTTCGGAGGTTTTTGGAGGGTTTGAACTTTTAAATTCGAAGGACGCTGGGACCTACACGCTTTGAAACACTCTTGGATTCATATGGTGCAGCGCAGGACATGCAGCGCATGCTCGATGACAATCATGAAGCCAGCAAGAAGAGAAAGCCTGAGGCACCGGTTGCACCAAAATCCGAAAACTGTGGGAATAACAACAATGCTGGAGACAAGATGTATCGCCCAAGTCCCACCTCACCTATCAGTCTGGTAACCCAAACAATGTGGGACACGGTCAGGTACGAGTCTACCACTACAAGAGGTGCGACAATAATCACACAGGGGTGGACTGCTATGGAAACAAGGTTAACTGTCTTGTTTGTGGCCGACTGGGCCATCGGAAGTTCGAATGTCGAGTCATGCCTCAAGGAAGTAACGACGGAGGAAATTTCAACAATCGTCCCAACAATAATGGGACTAACACGAGGTGCATACCACCAGGGTGGTAATCATGGGTACAATCAGGGTGGTAACAACTATGGAAAAAACCCATACGGAGGGAACCAGCGGAACTACCATCAGGGGGGGCGGTTACAAAAACGGTGGTTAAAACAATGGGGGAAACGCTAACACCGGAGGAGGCTAAAGCCGAGGGAACAACTGGCAGGTTGGTAATGGCTATAACAATCAACCCCAAGGAGGAAATGCGACGTCGGCAACAACTGTAGCAGCTTCAACAGAACCAACAGCTAGAGCCCGTAGTGCAGCTGGCACAATCAATGTCATGAATGAGGAGCAAGAAGAACAAGCCAACGTAGTGACTGATACATTCTTATCCATTCCATCCCTGGTTTGTCTTATTTGATTCTGGAGCCACATTTTCATTGATATCATCCTCGTTCATTAATAAGTTAGAATTACCTGCCCCTAAGCCCATATCTGTTGCAATCTCTGCCCCTAATGGAGAAGTTGTGACCTGTACCACCATGTATCCTGTAGTCAAACTAGAAACTCTAGGTGTTAAACTACCATTAGACCTAATCCTTTTCAACTTGGGTAAATTAGATGTCATCTTGGGCATGGATTGACTTAGTAAGTACAAGGCGACCATAGAGTGTGCCACCCAAAGGGTTAGATTTCGTGGACCTAAGGGAGAGCGTCTATCCTATTGGGGTATAACAAGGGGGCCCAGTATTAAAATCGTGTCAGCCTTAACCATTTTATTTGAAGTTAGGAAAGGGCATAGAGCATACCTCTGTACGATCCACGACGTTGAGAAGGAAGAAGAGAAATTGGAGAATATCCCAGTGGTAAACGAGTTTCCTGACGTATTTCCAGAAGAACTTCCAGGAATGCCGCCGAAGAGGGCTGTGGATTTCACGATTGACCAAGTACCAGGGATTGGACCGATTGCTAAGGCACCGTATAGGATGGCCCCAGCCGAGTTGAAGGAGTTGAAGGAGCAGCTTAAGGAGTTACTCGATAAGGGTTACATCAGGCCTAGTGTTTCACCTTGGGGAGCACCAGTCTTGTTCGTGAAGAAGAAGGATGGGAGTCTCAGGTTGTGTATAGACTACCGTGACCTGAATGGCGTGAACGTCAAGAATAAGTACCCGCTTCCCAGGATCGGAAACTTGTTTGATCAATTACAAGGAGCCGACACCTTTTCAAAGATCGATTTGATGTCCGGATACCACCAACTTAGGATTGCAGAGCAAGACATTCAGAACCAGGTATGGACACTATGAGTTCACAGTGATGCCCTTTGGTCTGACCAATGCACCATCGGTGTTCATGGAGTTGATGAATCGTGTCTTACAAAAGTACTTGGATAAATAGGCTGTAGCTTTTATTGATGATATTCTTGTTTACTCCAAAGGTAGGGAAGAACATGAGCAGCACCTGAGAGAAGTATTGGAGACCCTAAGGAGGAGAAGCTTTATGGGATGTTGTCGAAGTGCTAGTTCTGGTTGGATAAGGTACTTTTCTTAGGACACATAATATCCAAGGAAGGTATATCCGTAGACCCAAGGAAAGTTGCAACAATAAGATATTGGCCAACACCAAAGAGCGTGACGGAGATAAAGAAGCTTCTTGGGACTGTCAGGATACTATAGGAGATTTGTCAAGGAGTTCTCAAAGATTGCGCGACCTATGACATCATTGATGAATAAAACGAGCAAGTATGTGTGGGATGACAAGTGTGAGGAAGCATTCCAAACGCTCAAGGATAGGTTAACGTCAGCACCAGTGTTTACCTTACCTGTTGAAGGGTAAGAATTCGAGGTTTACAAAGATAAATCAAAGCATGGTTTGGGATGTGTAATAATGCAGGGCGGTAAGGTGATTGCTTATGCATCTAGGTAGCTGAAGACCTACGAGGATAACTATCCATGATCTTGAGTTAGCATATATCGTCTTCGCACTGAAGATATGGCGACACTACCTATACGGTACGACTTGCAAGATTTCTACGGATCACTAGAGCCTGAAGTATATGTTTACGCAAAAGGAACTAAATATGCGAAAAAGGAGGTGGTTGGAGTTAGTGAAGGATTATGATATTTAAATTCAATACCACGAGGGGAAGACTAATGTGGTGGCGGATGAATTGAGTCAGAAGTCGGATCACACGGTGAATGCGTTATGGGTTCTTCCGCATAAGCTTTATGAAGATTTTTGAAGGTTGGAAATTGAGGTTTGTACCAAGGGGACCGCAAGTAATATGTTATGCAATCTGACGATCGTACCAAGTATTTTCGAGGAGATAAAGGAGGGACAAAAGGAGGACGCTTTTCTACAGCAGATTAAGGAGAAGATCAGCAAGAACGAAGCTCTCGATTTCAAGGTCGAGGAGGATGGTAGCATAAAGTTCAAGGGACGATGGTTTATACCACTGAAGTGCACGGACGTGAAAGAAAAGATCATGAAGGAAGCTCACAACACGCCGTATTCGATAAACCCATGAGAGGACAAACTATACAAAGTTTTGAAGAAGCACTTTTGGTGGGAAGGCATGAAAAGGAGGTGGCAGATTTCGTGGCCCGATGTCTTATGTGTCAGAATTTTAAGTTCGAGCACAAGAGACCAGGAGGGATGCTACAAACGCTAGACGTGCCTGTATGGAAATGAGATTCCATATCAATGGACTTTTTCACGGCTTTGCTAGTTTCCACGAATGGGATGAATCAAATCTGGGTGGTAGTTGATAGATTGACAAAGACTACGAGGTTCATTCCCATGAAGGATACGTGGGATATGGATAAAAGAGCATATGCATATATCAATAACGTGGTAAGATAACATGGAGTATCTAGTTCAATAATTTCTGATAGGGACCCCAATTTCTTGTTGCACTTTTGGAAAGAGTTACAAAAAGCTATGGGCACAGAACTCAGGTTTAGCACAACATTCCGCCCAGCTACGGACAGACAAACTGAAAGGACGGTTGAGACTCTGGAGGATATGCTGAGGGCTTGCATTTTGGACTTTGGAGGTTCGTGGGTGGACACATTTCCGCTTATAAAGTTCTCCTACAATAATAGCTACCATGCCAACATAGGGATGGCACCCTACGAGGCGTTGTATGGACGGAAGTGTAGGACACCTCTTTGTTGGGGTGATATCAGTGAGACGATAATCCTAGGACCAAAAATGATTTGAGGAGTCGACGAACCAAATTCAAATGACTCAGCAAAGGATGAAGGCAGCCCAGGACCGACAAAAATCTTACGCTGACTTGAAACGGAGGCCGTTGGAATTTAAGGTTGGAAATAAGGTGTTTTTGAGGGTTTCACCTACCAAGGGAGTTATGAGGTTCATCCAGAAAGGAAAATTGAGTCCTAAGTGTATTGGGCTGTATGAGGTGTTGGATCGTATAGGATAGGTTGCCTATCGCCTAAAAATTCCTAACAGCCTAGGTAGAGTCCATGATGTCTTCCACGTATCTCAACTCAAACCCTATATTCATGACCCAAGCCATATAATTGATCCCGAACCTGTTGAGCTTGACCCGTTTCTCACTTTTGAACAACAGCCCATTCGAATCCTTGATACGAAAACCAGGAACACTCGTACCAAGTCAACTACGTTGGTCAAAGTTCTCTGGTCGAACGGAGGAGGAAGCATGGGAAACTGAGGCAGATAAGAGGAAGCGTTACCCTCATCTTTTCGACCAGGTAATCTGAGTACCGAGGACGTCACTCTCTTTTAAGGGAGAGATGATGCAACAACTCGTTTAATTATCCATCTGCATTTTTATGTGCACCATAATTTACATGTGCATTATTCATTACATGTTGCATTATTCACGTTCATTAGAATATACATGTTGAATTGTCTTGTGTTAGTTCTTGTAAGCTTCGAGGACGAAGCTTGATTTTAAGGAGGAGGTGATGTAATACCCCTAAATTTTAAGGGTTATTTCGGTAACTTTATGAGTCACAAGAAGGTTATTTTGGGCACTTTATTATTTAAACCCTTATATAAGTAAAGGGTATTTTGGTAAGTATATTAGTGTTATTTTCAATACATATGTTTATCCTATTATTTAAAAAAAGATACTACTTCAAATAATCATCCTACACTTTATTTCTATTGGCCTACATCTTTGGTAGTCATCATGTAATGAAAGTCCTACTCACCAAGGTTGTACTCCCAAACCACCCAACACTTCTTAAAAGATTCCTTTATTAGTCATCAATTGTGGTACATCACACACACCATAACCTCTCTCCCTCTCTCTCTAGCCAAAAGCAAAGAGTAACCCACGGCAAAACACACAAAAAAATGGCCAAACCATTCAATGGTGGCCGAATGGTTACATTCTTCAATCCATGATGACTCCATTGTTGATTTTTAATCAATGGGGAGTGAAGACTCCAATCAATCCTTCCAAAATTGAAAATCACCATTAACACCACCCTCCATAACCCCCAAAAATCATCCCATGAACTTCCTTACCCATCACTATATAAACCCACCTATTCATCCATCCTTCTTCATTTATTCTCAATTATTCTCACTCAATCTCGCTCTTAATGTCTCCGCTACTCGACCGGCGAAGTAGCGGCAGCGGCATAGTCCACGGCAGCTCTCCGTCATCATCTCCATTCACGGTGGTCTTCTTCTTTGCACTCCCTCTTCCTTTTCCGGTAAGCACTAAGTTTGCCTCTTTGTTGTTAAGTTGCTTACCCATGTCACTGTATCTTATTTTCCAAACCTATATGAATGTTTTCTAGTCATCACCTATGTAGGGTTTTGATTCATGGATACGCAACGGAAACACAAACAATCATAACCCATGAAAAACCCTCCAAGGATCACAAGTCAAGAGACATAACGATGGTAAGGGAAGAAATCAATAACACACCTTAGGGTTATCCTTTGATGACTTCAAACGCGAATAGTGTCACGTCTCTACGGTTGATCCACGCCTAGAGGTGAGATCTAGATCCTCCAAATCCATGTGCTAGCTAGGAAGAATGGAGGAGGAAGAAGGAACCAAGCAACAATGGAGTGCCAAGAGGTGGGGCGGCACTCTTCATGGCCGACGGGTAGGGGCGGCAATCCCCAAGGGGGGTTCGGCCCTTTTGGGGCTTGCTCTCTCTCCTTGCTTTGTTCTCTCCTACTCTATCATATAGATGTGTGGTGTATAGAGGAGAAAAATGAGCTAGGAGTGTTCTTTATATCGTCGAACAACTCCTTGTCCTACTACATAAAGAACCCCTCTCCTAATCCTACTCAAGTTCGGATTAGTCCCTTTTTGCAAAAAATAGTCCTTCTCATGTCAATACATGGATTAGTTCTATTTGAAAAAGTAATCCTAATCATGTCTCTACATGAATTAGGCCACCTTGGCATATCCTAATCATGTCTATACATGGATTAGTCCAACTTGCATATTAGTCCTACTAAGTTAGCAAGTTGTTGCGATTTGATCCTTTTAATTAATTAATCATATTAATTAATTAATTCCCAAGTCTAGTTCACCCCTATATGGCGTGTAACCCCATAGGTTCTATTTAGTTGGTAGTAACTATTTACTAATATGGAGCGGCCTCTAGCAAGACATCCATTCTAGCCAACAAATAGAATAGTCATCATGACAAACCTTGTGCAAGTAATTGTCTCATTCCTTTGTCCCAATATCCAAATTGGACACGAGACATACAAGTCACACTCGTATATCCAATCCATAGTTTCTCGATCCTGGGAATAGCCTTATTCGTGCAAATAACATCAATATGCCATATTGATATATTTGAGTCTGTCCAGACATTTTATAAGCACTATCCCTCGAGTGGCCTAGGATATTTGATCCCGTTATGTGGGAGGGACAAATTCTATCTACGTCCACTACGATCTCTAAGCTTGCTTCTTATTGTATCCAGTACACGCCTTTATAACTACCCAGTTACGGTGTAGCATTTAACGCTACCAAGATCACAATAATCCACAACTAGAATATCTAGTGACTTCAAGTCTAAGGATGACAATACCATTGCACCGCGAGAAGTGCTTGTGACTCAACATAACGTGTATGTAGCCTTCTCGGAGATGGGTTAATCCAGTATGCCATTACTCCTAATGCATACCCATGTGTTGGATCATGATATCTCCATATCAATCCAACCCCATACTAGTCTATAGATGATTGTCCTATTAATCATTATAATTGACTAGGGATATTTAAGAATATAACACTTATATTCTAACGACTTCATTCATGTTAACATATCTCCATATCGATAACATAATGAATCGTAAATCCATAAATGTCACAATTAATTGATTGCCTCTAGGGCACAATTTCAATAGTCTCCCACTTGAACTAGAGTCAATCTCATGCATCATATGCCTATTGATCTAGCGCGGCCCTCCACGCTTACACTGCGTAGGGGCGAGACATCTGCCGGTACCTTGCAAATATTCACATCTCCTCTATCAATAATTTGATTGAGATTGAATATTACGAGTAAATGCATCTTATGCCCTAATTTACTCATTCCTTTATGTTAGAATCAGTGACTGAATCTTGCCTGGAACCTTTCCAGCTCACAGTCGCTCCCACTTGGGCAAAACATGAAACTTGACTCTAATCTGAAGTTCACATTACTGTAACTCCTTACAGTAAACTTTTCATATCCTCTATTTATCAAAAAATTCATCCTTAGTGCTTCTCAAGTACTAAAGGATAATCTTTGATAATTTATCCAGTGACTCTCGCCCGGATTTGACTGGTATCTTTGTGTCATACCATATGACACATCTAGCCTAGTACATTCCATGGCGTATCTCGTGAATCTAATTCTTACGGTCCATTCCCAATCTAATTGGAAAGACAATTAGCCTTCCAAAGACTAATTCCATGTGACATGGGTAAGAAACAATATTATTTTCAACACCTTTGTCAATTTATGTACTATGACCTAAGCTATACAACCATCTTGATCTACCTCAATAGATCTTTACAAGTTGCTTCGCTTAAGTCTACCATTAGAAATTCAACTCCCTGGTCAATCTGCGTAAGACTGCCAAGTAGGGGCAACATTCCCTATGATTAAGTATGTCTCCACATACAAGACCAGAAATATAACTGTGCTCCCACTAACCTTCTTGTAGACACAAGTCTCATCTTCAATTTTGATGGAACCAAACTCCTTTGATTACATCATCAATTTGAAGAGTTCAACTCCTAGAAGCTTGATCCAATCTATAAATATATTGCTACAAGAAGATGCGAATGGATTTAAACATCACAATTGGGGAAAGATTCGTCATAGTCTATACTATGAGCTCACATGAAATCCCTTTCCTACAAATTTTCCCTTAAAGGTAATCATATTACCATCCATGTTGGTTTCCTCATAACCCACTTGCACCCTATGGGTCCTACCCTTCATGTGGTTCCATCAAAGTCTATATTTTGTTGGTATACATGGATTCCATATCGTATCTCATGGCTCCAAGACATTTCTGAGAGTATGGCCATATGTGGCCATCTCATAGGTTGTAGGCTCATCTTTATGAGCAATATATCACGGTTTATGAGAAATCCTTATTTCTCTAGTCCCTCGATATATCCTACCTGACCTATGAGGTCCTTGTGTTATCTGAGTAGGTTGCTCCACAACACCTTGTGATCCTGCTCATGTTCCATCAAACGGATCAATGTTCCATTGTGGTTCTTGAACTTTTCAAGTTCTACTGTCCTCCCACTGTTTCTTTTAGAAATAATCTCTACCTAGAAACACTGTAGTTCCAGCAACAAACAGTTTGTTCTCGATTGAGTTGTAGAAATAATATCCTTTTCAGGATATCCCACAAAACATTTATCCGACTTGGGTTCAAGTTTATTTTGTAAACTCTTTTACATAAACGTCATAACCCCAAATCTTTATGAATGACATACTAGGACACTTCCTAGTCCATATCTCATATGGCGTTATTCATATTCTGTTTTTGATGGAACAAGGTTAAGGGCGAAATTTGCTGTAATTAGAACATAGCCCCAAAAGTAAACTGGAAGTTCTGTTTGACTCATCTTGGACCGAACTGTGTCCTACACGGTTTGAACTCTCCTCTTAGACACGTCAAACCCATGTGGCGTGCTAGGTGGAGCGAGTTTTGGATCATATCCAATACTCCCATAGATTCTTGTCAAACTCTTGGCTCAAGTACTTTCCTCTATGATCCAATCGTAGAGTCTAAATACTTTTGCCAAGCTGGTTCTCTACTTCATTCCTGAATACTTTGTACAATTCAAAGGATTCTAATTTGTTTTTTCCTAAGATACACAAATCCATATTTCTCTGATCCTATCAGTAAATATGATGAAGTACTGAAAAACCATCTTTAGCATTTGTGCTTAGCGGCCTTCATACATCAATATGTATGACTCCCAAAAGATCATATCTTTGCCTAATAAGTCTTACATGTCTCATATGATTCAATAATCAAATGAGTTCCAGAAATCCATCCTCATGGAGTTCTAGATATGTATCTCTTATTTATGAGGCCTAAACGATGATGCTAAAGATAAGTGAAGTTCATATCATTATATGCAAACCTCTAGGTATTAATGTTATAGATGAAATCATCATGATCATGGATATAGAATCCACTTAGACAAGATTGCATTACAATAATGCATATCATAATAAATGGAACGACATTTGTTCTTTATTATGATAAGGAGCTTTCTTGTCCAAACAAGAAACTATGATAATGGTCCTACTCATAGCTAGGACATGATCGTTTTTGTATAATTCATGAACAATTTCTTAAAGGTAGAAATAATTCCCTACGTCTTATTCAGCAACCCTTTGCTTCATAGCCCCACGTGTATGATTATTTCTTCCTTATCCAATTGTCTTCGTATCTTGAGATCCTCCACACTTCCATAAATGTGAGATCCTCATCTAGTGTCATATACTTATGATGATGAGATAGACACATTGATTTCTATAACAAAAATACCCATATTGGAATTCATATTTCCTTTATTACTTACTTCCAGGTACTTTGGGTAGCCTCTCTTCCTCTACACCACCTATGGGACTCCAAGGCAACTTGGTTTTTAGCAACAGGCTTGCTTTATACCCATGGGGTCGGCGCAAACAATTTGCCCTTACCCATGCTATTAACCATTAACAGCTTTGCCCATTCCCATTATGAGTGTTTTGTTTAGTGATTTTTCAATCATATTGAGTAAATCATCTTTAAAACAAAACTTTAATTATATCGAATGCAATTCTTGGTCCACTTGGGTGAATAACCGTTTATTCTTCATCTATCTCATAGATAATGCCCATTCACTAATATTTCAATCATATTGAATTAGCTTATTTGCATATCGCAAAGTGGAGCAACACTTCAAACCTTTCATGTCTAGCTCGCTCTTTTGAAAGAGCTTCTTTCAATGTATGATCATATCATACTTCTCCATGTCTCTCTTCTTGCTTCCAAAGCTCAAAGTTCATGGCAGCTAACATGGGGCAAGTCATAACCAAAGAACCATTCTTTGGTGTTCCTTTCATAGGTTTTAGTGTGTTTTGGTAGTTTGGTGGAAGAGAGCTTTATGTTCTACTAAGTACAACAAATTCTCTTTTATTTGAGAACGATTCTCAATTTTATACCAGTCTAGGAAATAGATAAAGTCGTGTTTTTGTTTGTTTAATGCCATGGGTATTCAACATAATAGGATTATGCAAAGTTTGTGACGTTTAACTATATTCAACAAGGATTTAAATTGTTAAATATAGCTCCCACTATTTTACTACATATTAATAACCCTCGAGATATTAATGCGGAAAATATCCTTATATTTTCTAGTGGGCCAAGATCCATGTTTCATCTCCTTATGAGCTTGCTTTGGCAAGTCACCCATAATTTGACTACTTTAGGTAGGAACAATTCCAATTGCATCCCGTATGCAACTCTTGGTTCAATTGGACAAATAACTCCTTATTTATCCATCCATATGGATAATCTCAATTGATTGCCTCTAGGTTTCTTAATCATATTAATAGCCCAGTTGTGTTCAACCTCTTATTTAAACAATTGCACATTGTTACGTGTCATCGCATTCCATCATTATGAATCAAGTCTCCATGCTTTGGCACGCACGATTTTGATAAATAATGATGATAATGAGTGTTTAAATAACGAGAAGGCAAGAACACAATATTTGAATTTTGAGGGATTTTAAATTCAATTTTAATTGTTTTGTTGATCAATATCAACTAATCTATCTATTTGAGTTTGGGAACAACTCCAAATTATAGATCCGGGTTGTCTAATTATCTTATTATCCTAATTGCATGCATCATCCATACACCAACCACACAATAATAAGACAATAAAATAAACAACCACAAAACAGAAATTAAACGTGATGTGGATATGGCCTTTTCTAGACTAAGATAATTCCAAGCCAACGGAATTATCTATGAACCCTAAAGCAAACACATCTCCATGCGTCTTGATCTTTTGGTCCATCATTCATAGTCTTGTGGAATGCTCCATGCTCCATCTTTTGTGGCTCCTTTGGCTTTGGGCTTCTTTTCTTCAATCTTGGCTAACAATCTACTTTATCTAGCACTAGCTAACTTCTATACTAAATAAAATAAATCTCACAAGTTGAGAAAAAAAATGGCACGCAGGCCATAAAACCCTAATTAATTATTACAATTAATTGATCAGCTCGCAGGCCGTAAAACCAAACCACAAAATTAAACATCCACATCAAACCACATCCTAAAGCCATATCCAATCACCATGCGAATTGCACATAAACAGTTAAAATCCAATTTTAACGCGCTTGGTCAATTTTAATTGATTTTAGGATTTCTAGGGTTAAAACGGTCCATGGGCCCAACAATCAAATTGCTCGGGCCCAAAAAGGTGAACCACAAGGCCCTAGGGCCGGCCCAGCCCATAACCCACGCGGCTAGGCCGCGGGCTAGGGCCCCCGGCCCCTAGGGCAGCCAAGCTTGGGCGGCAAGCAAGAGGGGCGGTCCCCTAGGGGGCGGAACCTCCTTGAGGGAGTTGTTTAACAAGTCCCTTGCTTGGTGCCCAAGTTTGGTTGTTTCCTTGTTTTGGAAGAACTCCTTCTTCCCCAAGGATGCCCAAACCCTAGATCTAAGATTCTAAAATTTCTCAAACTCACTAATTCATGCATCTAATGCAAAAATTAGATCTTGTTATGAATGTTTATTGACAAATTGCATCCCATGCTTGATTTGTCTTGTTTTACGCGATAAACAATCAATTTAAGGTGTAAACAACTAAAATGTAACACATAAACCACGTTTATGCTCTACGACATGTGGCTCTGATACCACTGTAGGGTTTTGATTCATGGATGCGCAACGGAAACACAAACAATCATAACCCATGCAAAACCCTCCAAGGATCACAAGTCAAGAGACATAACGATGGTAAGGGAAGAAATCAATAACACACCTTAGGGTTCTCCTTTGATGACTTCAAACGCGAATAGTGTCACGTCTCTACGGTTGATCCACGCCTAGAGGTGAGATCTATATCCTCCAAATCCATGTGCTAGCTAGGAAGAATGGAGGAGGAAGAAGGAACCAAGCAACAATGGAGTGCCAAGAGGTGGGGCGGCACTCTTCATGGCCGACGGGTAGGGGCGGCAATCCCCAAGGGGGGTTCGGCTCTTTTGGGGCTTGCTCTCTCTCCTTGCTTTGTTCTCTCCTACTCTATCATATAGATGTGTGGTGTGTAGAGGAGATAAATAAGCTAGGAGTGTTCTTTATATATTCCAACAACTCCTTGTCCTACTACATAAAGAACCCCTCTCCTAATCCTACTCAAGTTCAGATTAGTCCCTTTTTGCAAAAAATAGTCCTTCTCATGTCAATACATGGATTAGTTCTATTTGCAAAATTAATCCTAATCATGTCTCTACATGAATTAGGCCACCTTGGCATATCCTAATCATGTCTATACATGGATTAGTCCAACATGCATATTAGTCCTACTAAGTTAGCAAGTTGTTGCGATTTGATCCTTTTAATTAATTAATCATATTAATTAATTAATTCCCAAGTCTAGTTCACCCCTATATGGCGTGTGACCCCATAGGTTCTATTTAGTTGGTAGTAACTATTTACTAATATGGAGCGGCCTCTAGCAAGACATCCATTCTAGCCAACAAATAAAATAGTCATCATGACAAACCTTGTGCAAGTAATTGTCTCATCCCTTTGTCCCAATATCCGGATTGGACACGAGACATACAAGTCAAACTCGTATATCCAATCCATAGTTTCTCGATCCTGGGAATAGCCTTATTCGTGCAAATAACATCAATATCCCATATTGATTTATTTGAGTCTGGCCAGACATTTTATAAGCACTATCCCTCGAGTGGCCTAGGATATTTGCTCCCGTTATGTGGGAGGGACAAATTCTATCTACGTCCACTACGATCTCTAAGCTTGCTTCTTATTGTATCCAGTACACGCCTTTATAACTACCCAGTTACGGTGTAGCGTTTAACGCTACCAAGATCACAATAATCCACAACTAGAATATCTAGTGACTTCAAGTCTAAGGATGACAATACCATTGCACCGCGAGAAGCGCTTGTGACTCAACATAACGTGTATGTAGCCTTCTCGGAGATGGGTCAATCCAGTATGCCATTACTCCTAATGCATACCCATGTGTTGGATCATGATACCTCCATATCAATCCAACCCCATACTAGTCTATAGATGATTGTCCTATTAATCATTATAATTGACTAGGGATATTTAAGAATATAACACTTATATTCTAAGGACTTCATTCATGTTAACATATCTCCATATCAATAACATAATGAATCGTAAATCCATAAATGTCACAATTAATTGATTGTCTCTAGGGCACAATTCCAACAACCTACCCCAACTTAGTTGACCATTATGTATATGTCTTTAAATATTGCATGCTTGGACTTAAGGGCATAAGTATTAGGGTGACGTAGTTGTCATATAGGATATGATTTCACTATCGTGTGATTTGGATATGTATTAATTAGGAATAATTGCGTAATTGTTGACTCCGGCTTCGTAGACGATCAGTTCGTAGCAGACCCGTACTACAACTACTAGGACGCCTCTATTGGTTTTGTGCGCTACTCAAGTTCTCGGTAAGTTCATATGTACAATACCTTGAACTATCAAAATGTGATTTTGGTGTGAGTCACTTTAATTTCTCTATAACTTGTGATACTGGTGTGGCTATAAAAGAAGGTTTTTGAAGGATGTTTTGAAAAATTCATTTGTTATACACGAGGTTTAAAGAAAAGGCTTTTGTTATGAATGATAAATGAACAATAATGGGATAGGGCAATGTACAGAGGATGTGTGTGGAGGCTATGGTCGGAGGCGCATGTGAGTCGAACCACCTCAGGTGCTAATCCTTATGAGACTACATACCCGGCCCCATGGTTATCAATATACACTGAGGTGTTGAGGTCCCAATGTTGTTTATTGTGAAAGCTATAGAGTACTACCTATGCATGTGTGGGTCACAACTGTATAGGGGTGTCGACACTTAAGGTCTTTTAGCTATGTACGTGGGTTGAGCGGGGTTGCGGTGGAATTCCCTAAATGCTCAGGGTGAATTGGGATTATATGTCCCAAGACATACCCTTATTTATTCATTGTTGCATCGTGACCTCTCTAAATGCATCGTACCTGCTGGAGGCCTTATGATTCCCCAGCCAAACTAATATTATCGGATACTTCTCTTGGCAATCTAAATCACGTGGGTACTTTTTTTTTGTGCCGAAACTCTTGTTTACTTATTATAGTATGTACTTACTCAGTTTCTCTGACATAAATTTTTCTGCGGTCGACTTGTGCTATTTCAAAACCCGCAAGTTATCAATAAAAGTGGGGGCGCGCATGACATGGCTGGTTAGAGACATATGGCTGCCTAGAACATCATTAGTATTTCTTATTTTATTTTTAAGATCAATTTTATTTTGAATTTCTCAAACAATGTTACTGCTACCTTGAATTCATAAATAAGTTATGTTATTGGTTATTTGTGGGTTGCACTACTTTGAACCAGTTGTCTTGATCTGTTGCCAATGGGTTTAACTCCTCGAGCGGAGGCACCCCATATTTTTGGAGATGTTTCATTGCAGGTATTCCAGTTGAAGTTGTTGCTGAGAAGAATCAGCCTGGAGCATTCTTCATCCTTGAAAAGGCCTCTTTGGAAGTAGAAAAAGTGGGGAAGGTATGGACAAATTGTAGTTTTATTACTCATTTTGATGTGTTTGTACGTTGAAGGGTGTTCCCCCAGTGGCTTGTTATGAATATTTATGGGATTGAAGTTGTGTCTTGATTTTACAGAATTACCAGCGCCTGAACTCAGATGATCATGCGGATTTTCTAAAAAGGTATAACATAAATTTTGGAATAGGTGCCCTAGAGGCAATCTACTTTAGTATGAACAATCAATTGGCTACAACATTCAATGTATTATTTATTGGATATTTAATATAATGAAGTCCTTAGATTTACAATTGTGTTGTTTATCTTAAATATCCCTAGTCCATTATAATGATTAATAGGACAATCATCTATAGACTACTATGGGGTTGGATTGAGATGGAGATATCATGATCCAACATATGGGTATGCATTAGGAGTAATGGCGTACTGGATTGACCCATCTCAGAGAAGGCTACATACAAGTTATGTAAAGTCACAACTGCTTCTCGTGGTGACAATGGTATTGTCATCCTTAGACTTGAAGTCACTAATTGTTCTAGTTGTGGAATATTGTGTTTTGGTAGAGTCAAACGCTACATCATGATTGGGTATTCATAAAGGCGCGTATTGGACACATTAGGAAGCAAGCTTAGATATTGTAGTGATGTACATAGAATTTGTCCCTCCCACATAACGGGATCCAATATCCTAGGCCACTTGAGGGATAATGCTTATAGAATGTCAGGCCAGACTCAAATAAATCAATATAGGATATTGATGTTATTTTCACGAATAAAGCTATTCCCAGGATCGAGGAACTATGTATTGGATATATGAGTGTGACTTGTATGTCTCGTGTCCAATCGGGATATTGAGACAAAGGGATATATTGAGACAAAGGGATGAGACAATACTTTCACAAGGTCTGTCATGATGACTAATTATATTTGTTGTCTAGAATGGGTGTCTTGCTGGAGGCCGCTCCATATTAGTAAATAGTTACTACCAACTAAATAGAACCTATGGGGTCACACGCCATATAGAGTTGAACTAGAATTAATTAATTAATTAGAAGGATCAAATCGCAACAACTTGCTAACTTAGTAGGACTAATATGCAAGTTGGACTAATCCGAACTTGAGTAGGATTATGAGAGGGCCTTTATGTAGTAACAAGGAGTTGTTGGACTATATAAAGGATGCTCCTAGCTTCTTTCCCTACAATTTATTCTCATAACATACATTGAGTATGAGAGAAGGAAGGAGAGAGCAAGACTACAAGGAAGCTGAAGCCCCCTTGCGTCCGCCCTACCCGTCGGCTACAAAGAGAGGGCCTCCCCTATCTCTTGGTACTGTGTTGCGTGATTTATTCATCCTCTTCCATTCCTCCTAGCTAGCACAAGGCGTTTGGAAGATCTAGATCTCACCTCTAGGCGTGGATCAACCGTAGAGACGTGATAATTTTCGGGTTAGAAGTCATCAAGGAGACCTACAAGGTACTTAACACAAATCCTTTACCATCGTCATGATTTCTCTTCCTGTGATCCTTGGAGGGTCTTGATCGGATAAATTTATTGTTATTCCTCTGCGTATCCATGATCAAAACCCTACAAGAAACCCTGAAAAGTACCGGCCTGATATTGCTCATTAGGTTAGTGAATAGCATTTCCAGTTCTTATTTCATTCTTTCTTGGGAAACTCTTTATCTTATGGTTGCACATACATGCATGTGTAGCAAGAAAGTAACGAAAACCGATATGGGGCTAATATTTTAAAATATAAACAACATAGATGAAAGGAACAACATGGAAAATATTTACTTGAGAAAGATATTTATATCACTGTGCTTGTTGGAGTTACGGAAGTTCGTCCTGCTCTGAAGCGTGAACTTGCATTTGCTCTAAAATCTCAGCCAATATATGGGGCTTCGCATGGTCGGAGCCGTACAAGAAGGTCGCACACCAGCGCTTCGGGGTATGCAGTATCACATGACGTAGGCAGCAAGAGATTCAAGAGTTCACAATCAAAATATAAAGGTGAGAATGTTGGAATAGATGCCCTAGAGGCAATCGTAGATTTAGTATGAACAATGTTTTTGACTAGAATATTCATTTATTATTTATGGCGATATTTAATATAATGAAGTCCTTAGATAAATTGTGTTATTTATCTTAAATGTCCCTGGTCCATTATATTGATTAATAGGACAATCAAATATAGACTAGTATGTGGGTAGATTGATATGGAGATATCAAGTCTAACACATGGGTATGCATTAGGAGTAATGGCATACTGGATTGACCCACGACGAAAAGGATACATTAGATTATGTGAAGTCACAATCGCTTTTCGTAGTACTGATATTATTGCAATCCTTGGACTTGAAGTCACTAGATACTCTAGTTGTGAAATATTGCGCTTTGATGTTATCAAACGTTACACCGTAACTGGGTAATCATAAAGGTGGCTATCGGGCGTGATAGGAAGCAAGCTTAGAGATCGTAGTGATGTAGATAGGATTTGTCCCTCCCACATAATGGGGGTAAATATCCACGGCCACTCGAGGGATGAGGCTTATTGAATGTCTGGCCAGACTCAGATAAATTAATATAGAGATATTAATGTTATCTTCAAGTATAAGCATATTCCCAGGATCGAGGAACTATGGATTGGATATACGAGTGTGACTATTTATGTCTCGTGTCCAATCCGGATATGGAGACAAAGGGATAATGCAATATGACATATTGGGCACAAAGGTTTGTCGGGATCACTGACTATTTCTATTGGTTGGGTTGCATGGATGTGTTGCTAGACACCGCTCCATGTTAGTAATTGTTACTACCAACTATATAGAAACCTATGGGGTCACACGTCAAATAGAGTAGAGCTAGATTTGGGATTAATTAATATAGATTAATTAATAGAAGGATCATTATGCAACACCTTGCAAACTTAGTAGGACTAATTTGCAAGGAAGGGAATAGTTCTAGTCCTACTAGAACAAGAAAACTCTTTTATGGAAACAACAAGGGGTTGTTGGAGTATATAAAGGAGGCTCTAGCTTCCTTCCCACAACATGAGTTATTATTAGAGATAACACATAAAGAGTGGGAGAGAGCAAAAGAGAGAGCAAGACAAAAAGAGCTAGGGCCGAAACCCTAGCCCTCCCGTCCGCCCCTCTACCCGACGGCAAAGAGAGGGCCGCCCCCTCCTTTGTGCCTTGGTGATTTGTTGCTTTGATCTTCATCCCTCTTCCTCCAAGGTTCAAGCTAGCACTTGATTGAAGGAAGAATCTAGATCTCACCTCTAGACGTGGATCAACCGTAGAGACGAGGACAACATTCTTCGTGTGATCTCACAAATCAAAAGGTACACATCTTCTATGACCTTAATCATGTTATGATGTCTCTTCCTGTGATCCTTGGTGGGCTTTGAGTAGGATTAATTTTTGTTATTCCGCTGTGTTACCTACGTCAAAACCCTACAGTGGTATCAGAGCCTGGTCGTAGAGCATAACATGATATTATGTGTTTACGATTTCAGTTCATACACCGTATTATTGTTTATTACGCGAAAACTGAAAAATTGGCATAGTAGATGCAATATTGAATTTGATTCAATCAAACAAGACCCAATTTAACATTGGATGTTAGAATTGGTGAGTTTAATCACATAGGATGTGAATAATTGGGTTCTTGAAAAATTAGGGTTCATGGGCACATGGTTGAAAAGGGGTTTTCAATTATGGAAACAAAATTATGGAAATAAATCCATATGGAAACAACCTTGCTTGGGCAACAAGGAAGGAGGAAGGGGGCTAGGGCCGAAACCCTAGCCGCCCGCCCCTCCCTTGCGCGCCAAGCAAGGCCGCGGCCCCCTAGGCGTGCGGCGGTCCTAGGGTTCGGGCCACTTGTTGGCTTGGACCCTTTGGACCGTTGTGAAACCCTAGTTACCCAATTTCATTAAAATTAAACAAGCGCGTTAAAAATTGGTTTTAACTGTATTATGTGCTTTATTGCATGGTGGATGGATATGGCCTAGGATTGTGGATGTTTATTGTTTTGTGGTTTGGTTTACGGCCTGCGAGCTGATCAAATTAATGTAATAATTAATTAAGTTTTACGGCCTGCGAGTCGTTCTTTTTCTCCTCGACATGTGAGGCTTTTGTTATTTATTTATTCTAGATGTTAGGCTAGAATTAGAAATATTTAGATGATAGCCAAGAGCATGGAGAAGAAGACCGGAGAACCAAAGGAGCCAAAAGACATCCCTAGACGCGCAGCTATGGTGGAGCACATGGAGATGAGCTCGGCACTTTAGGGCAATTAGATATTATCATTGGCTTGATAATATCATTAGTCTAGAGGCCATATCCATGCCACGTTTTATTTTTTTGTGAATGTTTATTATTCATGCCTTGTTATTTATTTTGTGTGTATGGCGCTACAAGCAAAAACGATAACAAGATAATAATAAACAAGGTTGGTCTTTTATTGTGGATGGCCCAATCCAAATAAGTAGACCATGTTGATAAAGATCAACCAAACAAATTAAATGAAATCCCTCAATTAAATATTGCGTTTTGCCTTCTCTTGCCAAAACACCCTTCATGATCATGGCCTATTAAAATTCGGGCTTGCCAAAGCAAGGCGATTTTAATTTTTCATGATGTGTTGCGGACGACGCAAGCTAGTAATGCGTGTAAGTTGAAAGCAAGAGGTTGGACGCAACTAGGCAAGAGTCAATTGGATTGATGAGCTTAGAGGCATGACAATTAGGAGTTATCCAATTGGATAAAGAATAAAAGGAATTTATTCACCTAATTGGACCAAGAGTTGCATGGGATGCAATTGGAATGGTTCCTACCTAAATAACCAATTCTTGGGTGACTTGCCAAAGCAAGCTCAAGAAGAAGTGAAAAAGGGATCTTGGACCCACTAGAAAGTATAAAGATATTTTCCGCGTTAATAGTGAGGGCTATTAATCCGAGAAAAATAGTGGGAGCTATATTTAATGATCTAGCCATTGTTAAATATAGTTAAATTGTTCAAAATACTAAATTGCATATTTCTCGTTTTGTAGAATTCCAAATGGCAAACAACAACGCATCGAGTTCATCCCTACAAACTGTCCTTGAGAAGGATAAATTGTCTGGAACGAATTTCCTTGACTGGTACAGAAACTTGAGGATTGTCCTCAAGCAAGAAAAGAAGCTGTACGTCTTGGACACTCCAATTCCAGACCCACCACAAGATGAGTCTCTATTAGCGGAAGTAAGGTCACGTCAGAAACATATTGATGATTCTAATGACGTGACTTGCCTCATGCTTTGTACCATGACTGGTGAGCTTCAGAAGCAACACGAGAACATGGAAGCCTATGATATGATCAGACACTTGAAACAATTGTTTCAGGAACAGGCAAGGCATGAGCGCTATGAGGTGTCTAAAGCGTTGTTCAAAAGCAGTCTTGCAGAGGGGAATCCAGTAGGCCCTCATGTACTCCGAATGATCGGGTACATAGAGAACCTTGAGAGACTGGGGTTCCCACTCGGCCAGGACTTGGCGACTGATCTCGTCTTGCAATCGTTTCCTGACAGTTATAATCAGTTCATTATGAACTATAATATGAATGAGATCAACAAGTCTTTGCCAGACTTATTGAACATGCTAAAAACAGCTGAGCAAAGCATCAATAAAGGCAAGGGCAAGGCCATAATGATGGTACACAAGAAGAAGGGCAAGTCAGTTGCATCTACTTCAAAAGGAAAACGCAAGAAAGTTGTGAAATCCAAGGATGCCCTAAAGCCTAGTGGAGGCGTGGCTAAAGGTGAATGTCACTACTGCAGCCAGCCGGGTCACTGGAGGAGGAATTGCCCTAAATATCTGGAGGATAAGAAGCTTGGAATAGTGATTCCACCACCACCAGGTATTTATGTTATAGACGTCAATCTCTCTATTTCATCATCCTGGGTATTGGATACCGGATGTGGTTCTCACATTTGTCGTAATGTGCAGGATTTGAAAAGAAGTAGAAGATTGCGAAAAGGGGAGATAGACTTGCGCGTTGGGAATGGAGCAAAGGTTGCTGCATTAGCTGTAGGCGTTTATGAGCTATCTTTGCCTTCTGGACTTATTTTAGAATTAGACAATTGCTTTTATGTGCCTGCTATGAGCAGAAACATTATTTCCGTTTCTTGTTTGGACGAGAAAGGTTTTTCTATTTCAATAAAGGACAAGTGTTGCTCCATTTATTTTGATAGTATGCACTATTGTAGTGCGCATTTGTCTAATGGATTGTATATCCTTGATCTAAATAATCCAATCTGTAACATAAATACTAAAAGGATTAAAACTAAAGATTTAAATCCTACATATCTATGGCACTGTCGTTTAGGCCATATAAATGAGAAACGCATATCTAGACTCCATAAGGATGGACTTCTAGACTCATTTGATTTGGAATCATATGAGACATGTGAATTTTGTTTATTGGGAAAAATGACAAAGTCCCCTTTCAATAAGAAAGGCGAACGGACTAGTGAGTTATTGGCACTCATACATACTGATGTATGCAGACCATTCCCCACGCCTGCCAGAGGTGGTTATACCTACTTCATCACATTTACTGATGATTTCAGTAGATATGGATTTGTATACCTTATGAAGGCCAAATCCGAATCCTTTAAATTGTTCAAAGAATTCAAGAGTGAAGTAGAGAAGCAACTTGGCAAGAGTATTAAAGCTCTACGATCGGATCGTGGAGGAGAATACTTAAGCCAAGAGTTTGATGAGTATCTTAGAGAGTGTGGGATAGTATCCCAGCTCACTCCACCCGGAACACCACAATGGAATGGTGTATCTGAGAGGAGGAATCGCACTCTATTAGATATGGTGCGATCTATGATGTCTCAAACAGATCTTCCGACATCCTTTTGGGGACATGCTCTAATGACGGCAGCTTTTACCATTAACCGTGTTCCATCCAAATCAGTCATGAAGACGCCATATGAGATATGGACTGGGAAGCGTCCCATAGTGTCGTTTATGAAGATTTGGGGCTGCGACGTCTATGTAAAGCGTTTACAAACAGACAAGCTCGGGCCTAAAGCGGATAAGTGTAAGTTTGTGGGATATCCTAAGGAGACTAAAGGATATTACTTCTATAACCCTACCGAGAACAAAGTGTTTGTTTCTCGGACCGGCGTGTTTCTAGAAAGAGAACTGGTCTCTAAAGAAGCAAGTGGGAGGGTTGTAGAACTTGAAGAAATTCATGAACCACAAACCACTGAACCAATAATGGAACATGAACAGGAACCACACGAAGTTGTGGAAGAGCCTGTTCAGGTAACACAGGAACTCCGTAGATCAGGAAGAGTGCGTCATGAGCCAGAGAGGTATGGACTTCTCGTGACTGAGCCCGATGACGTACCACTCATGGATGATGAGCCTGCAAACTATGGAGAAGCCATGAATGGCCCAGACTCTAAGAAGTGGCTAGAAGCCATGAGATCCGAAATGGATTCCATGTACACCAACAAAGTATGGACTTTGGTGGAACCACCCGAAGGGGCACGACCCATAGGGTGCAAGTGGGTCTTCAAGAAGAAGACCGACGTGGATGGCAAGGTAGTTGCCTATAAGGGGCGATTGGTGGCCAAAGGTTATAGACAGATTCATGGTATTGACTATGATGAGACCTTTTCACCAGTCGCCATGACTAAATCCATTCGAATCTTACTTGCTATTGCAGCATACTACGACTATGAGATTTGGCAAATGGATGTCAAAACAGCGTTCCTTTATGGGAACCTCCTTGAGGATGTGTACATGACACAACCAGAGGGTTTTGAGGATCCAGAGAATGCCAATAAAGTCTCTAAGCTGCAAAGGTCCATTTATGGATTAAAGCAAGCTTCTAGGAGCTGGAATCGACGTTTTGATGACGCGGTCAAAGAATTTGGCTTCATCAAGAACGAAGATGAGCCTTGTGTTTACAAGAAGGTTAGTGGGAGCTCTATAGTATTTCTGGTCTTGTATGTGGATGACATACTAATCATTGGCAATGATATTCCTACTCTGCAATCTGTTAAAGATTGGCTAGGAAAGTGCTTTGCGATGAAAGACTTAGGAGACGCAGCCTATATACTTGGTATAAAGATCTATAGAGATAGATCTAAAAGGTTGCTTGGCCTAAGTCAGAGTACATATATTGACAAGGTGTTGAAGAGGTTCAACATGCAAGATTCCAAGAAGGGATTCTTGCCCAGGTCACATGGAGTCACTCTTTCCAAGAATGACTGTCCCTCCAATGATATGGAGAAGGACCGCATGAGCAGGATACCCTATGCTTCGGCCATAGGATCCATCATGTACGCCATGCTATGTACTAGACCAGACGTATCATACGCGTTGAGTATGGTGAGCAGATATCAGTCCAATCCGGGTGAGAGTCACTGGATTGCTGTCAAGAACATCCTAAAGTACTTGAGAAGAACTAAGGATGTATTCTTGATATTTGGAGGAATGGAAGAGCTAAGTGTAAAGGGTTACACTGACGCAAGCTTCCAAACCGACAAGGATGATTACAGATCGCAGTCTGGATACGTGTTTTGCCTGAATGGAGGAGCTGTGAGCTGGAAGAGTTCCAAGCAAGGCAGAGTTGCTGATTCTACAACAGAAGCTGAGTACATTGCTACTGCGGAAGCAGCAAAAGAGGCAGTATGGATAAAGAAGTTTATCACTGAGCTCGGTGTGGTCCCTAGCATAGTGGATCCCATAGAGTTGTACTGTGACAACTCTGGGGCAATCGCACAGGCGAAGGAACCAAGATCGCACCAAAAGTCAAAGCATGTACTTAGGAGATTCCATCTTATTCGTGATATGATCGATCGAGGATATGTAAAGATATGCAAGATTCCGACAGATGACAACGTGTCGGATCCGCTCACGAAACCTCTTGCGCAGCGAAAGCATGAAGGGCACGCCAGATCTATAGGCATACGAGATGCGCCAGATTGGCTCTAGTGCAAGTGGGAGACTGTTGGAATAGATGCCCTAGAGGCAATCGTAGATTTAGTATGAACAATGTTTTTGGCTAGAATATTCATTTATTATTTATGGCGATATTTAATATAATGAAGTCCTTAGATAAATTGTGTTATTTATCTTAAATGTCCCTGGTCCATTATATTGATTAATAGGACAATCAAATATAGACTAGTATGTGGGTAGATTGATATGGAGATATCAAGTCTAACACATGGGTATGCATTAGGAGTAATGGCATACTGGATTGACCCACGACGAAAAGGATACATTAGATTATGTGAAGTCACAATCGCTTTTCGTAGTACTGATATTATTGCAATCCTTGGACTTGAAGTCACTAGATACTCTAGTTGTGAAATATTGCGCTTTGATGTTATCAAACGTTACACCGTAACTGGGTAATCATAAAGGTGGCTATCGGGCGTGATAGGAAGCAAGCTTAGAGATCGTAGTGATGTAGATAGGATTTGTCCCTCCCACATAATGGGGGTAAATATCCACGGCCACTCGAGGGATGAGGCTTATTGAATGTCTGGCCAGACTCAGATAAATTAATATAGAGATATTAATGTTATCTGCAAGTATAAGCATATTCCCAGGATCGAGGAACTATGGATTGGATATACGAGTGTGACTATTTATGTCTCGTGTCCAATCCGGATATGGAGACAAAGGGATAATGCAATATGACATATTGGGCACAAAGGTTTGTCGGGATCACTGACTATTTCTATTGGTTGGGTTGCATGGATGTGTTGCTAGACACCGCTCCATGTTAGTAATTGTTACTACCAACTATATAGAAACCTATGGGGTCACACGTCAAATAGAGTAGAGCTAGATTTGGGATTAATTAATATAGATTAATTAATAGAAGGATCATTATGCAACACCTTGCAAACTTAGTAGGACTAATTTGCAAGGAAGGGAATAGTTCTAGTCCTACTAGAACAAGAAAACTCTTTTATGGAAACAACAAGGGGTTGTTGGAGTATATAAAGGAGGCTCTAGCTTCCTTCCCACAACATGAGTTATTATTAGACATAACACATAAAGAGTGGGAGAGAGCAAAAGAGAGAGCAAGACAAAAAGAGCTAGGGCCGAAACCCTAGCCCTCCCGTCCGCCCCTCTACCCGACGGCAAAGAGAGGGCCGCCCCCTCCTTTGTGCCTTGGTGATTTGTTGCTTTGATCTTCATCCCTCTTCCTCCAAGGTTCAAGCTAGCACTTGATTGAAGGAAGAATCTAGATCTCACCTCTAGACGTGGATCAACCGTAGAGACGAGGACATCATTCTTCGTGTGATCTCACAAATCAAAAGGTACACATCTTCTATGACCTTAATCATGTTATGATGTCTCTTCCTGTGATCCTTGGTGGGCTTTGAGTAGGATTAATTTTTGTTATTCCGCTGCGTTACCTACGTCAAAACCCAACAGAGAAATGTTAAGTGTGGAGAATGTTTTGTAACCTAGTCTAAAGTTGAGGGGCTTACAAGCAATTTCATCTATTACTATCTCTATATATATTAACCTAGCTCTAGGGTTAGGGTATCACATCACAAAGAGAGACCGAGAGATCTGATTGTATTCTTTATTCATTCATCATACCGAAGTGGGTGTGGACCGTGGATGTAGCCAATTTGGTGAACCATGTAAATCGTCGTGTTCTTGTTTGTGGCTTAATTTCGTTTTGCTTTTCGTTGTGTTGTTAAATCGGTCCAAACGATCCTATCAAATGGTATCTGAGCCAGGTTGAAACAGTGCAGAGAATCGAAGTTTTTTTTGCAATTGGAGCAGCCGCCTCTTGGAGAAGCACGAATCAACTCTGTGTTTGGTTGATTCGGCAGCGAGCTCTGGGGAGCATGTTATTGCAGCAACAAGCACAACAAGGTAAAAATAAACCCTCTAATAATTGTGTTTCAATTAGTACTGGGTCTGTTACTGTTTGGTGGATTTGATTTACCTACGAAAGGAGACGAAATAGCATTGGCTTGGTTGGTTTCTTTGTGCACCGACCGAGTAGAGCAGGAGGTGCAAGGTTGCACATGAATGTGCTTGCTGGAGGCTGCTGGTGAAATAATCAGGTGCTTCGCGCTTTGTTACTGTTCAGTGGTCCTATCGCGCTTATTTGGTCCAAATTTGTTTTGGACGTATCTTGACATTCATGAATCCGATTGACTTGAAAAAGGAGTCAAACTAGGGGTTTTTGGACGTTCTGGATCTGTTGGTTAGGTCTGATTTGTGGAGATTCTACACGGTTTGAGTGGGAGTGATGGCAGACGACGTAAGATTCAAGATTAAGAAATTCGGCGGGACGAATTCAGCCTGTGGAAGATGCTGATAGAAGACTATCTATATCAGAAGGAATTGTACTTGCCGTTGGACGGAGTTGAGAAGAAACCAAGCGAAATTACAGACGAAAAGTGGAAGATTCTGGACAGAAAAGATCTAGGACTTGTGAGCTTGAGTCTCGCATCGTCAGTTCTGTTCAATGTGTCGAAAGAAACGACGACGAAGGGTTTTATGGATGCTCTCTCACAGATGTATGAGAAATCTTCAGCAGCGAACAAGGTGTTTCTCATGAAGAAGCTCTTTGACATGAGGATGGCCGAGAGTGGCAATGTTTCCCAGTACCCGAACGAGTTGAATATCGTCATAAGCTAGTTGGAATCCGTCGAGATTACATGCTTTGTCGACGAGATGATGGAACTGTTGGTTCTGTCCGGGTTACCCAAGAGTTGGGGTGGCGTAGTGACTGCTGTGAGCAATTCTGCTGGAAAAGACTAGCTAGGGTACGATAACACGGTGAGCAGTGGATCTAGAAAATCCTCTGATGATGCACTATATTTCGAGCAGAGAGGGAGATCAGTAGACATGAAGAATGGAAACAAGGGTCGAGGTCGATCTAAGTCAAAGTCAAGGTGGAAGAAAAAGGACATTAAGGACATCGAGTGCTACAATTGCGGTGAAAGCAGACATTTTGCAAGGGAGTGCGAAAATCCGAGCAAGAAGAAGCCAGAAAAACACAAAGGTATCAATCCTATTAATATTTATGAAAGTGATCAAGAAGAATTAATATTATATGTATCCTCAAAGGAGGATGTGCGGGTGGTCAATTCTCGTGCGTCGTTCCATGCGACAAGTAGAAAGGATATTCTTCATAATTACGTGCAGGTTGACTTCCGGAAGGTTTATCTTGGAGACGATGAGGCATGTAAGATTGTTGTCAAGGGAGAAATCCAACTGAAATTGGATAATGGAACAGCTTTTCAGTTGACTGATGTCAGACATGTCCCGATGTTGAAGAGGAATCTCATCTTGGTAGGCCAGCTTGCAGCATTAGGTTGAAAAACTACTTTTGGATTTGATTCCTTGAAAGTAACAAGAGGATATATGGTGATCTCACATGATAAGAAGGAGGGTACTTTGTATGTGACTTCAGGAACGGACAGTAGCATAGATGTCGCGTCTTCTGATATTGGCACAAGTACCTGGCACCACAGGCTAGGACACATGAGTGAGAAGGGCATGCAGATAATGCTCAAAACAAAAAAGCTCAAGGGTTTGAAGGAACTTGATTTGGAGTTTTGCGAGGATTGTGTCTACGGGAAGCAGAAGAGAGTCCGCTTCACCAAAGTTAGCCGCGGTAGAAAGCTCAACAGGTTGGAGTTAGTGCACATAGATGTATGGGGTCCAGCAAAGGTAGCTTCTAATGGAGGTGCGTCTTACTTTGTTACTTTCATTGATGATGCCACTAGAAAACTATGGGTTTACTTCTTGAAGAAAAAGTCAGATGTGTTTGATATGTTTAAGAAGTGGAAGGCTACTGTTGAGAATGAGACACGTCAGAAACTTAAGTGTTTGAGATCTGACAATGGTAGCGAGTATTGCAGCAATGAGTTTGAGGAGTTCTGCGCTGAGAACGGCATCAAGAGACAAAAGACAATTCCAAACACGCCTAGACATAATGGATTTGCAGAGCGTATGAACATAACACTCACTGAGCGCGCAAGATGCATGATGATACACGCTGGATTGCCTAAGTCATTTTGGGCTGAGGCAGTTAACATAGCTCCATACTTAATCAACAGAGGTCCATCGACAGCACTAGATTTTGGATTGTCGGAGGAGGCTTGGACAAGAAAACAAGTATGTTTGTCGCATTTGAGAAAATTTGGACGTACCGCTTATGTTCATGTTGAAGTAGAACAGAGGTCCAAGTTAGATCCTAAATCGAAGAAGTGTGCGCTTATCGGATATGGCGTTAACAGTTTTGGCTATCGATTTTGGGATTTCGACAAGCAAAAAGTTGTTAGAAGTATGGACGTGGTATTTAACGAGTCAATTATGTACAAGGATTGGAAACAGGGACGAGTTTTAGATGAGAAGGAAACAGTTGAGGTTGTGATTGGAGACATCCAACCACAAGTTGAGGCCCCTGCTCCAGTACAAAGTTCAGAATTTGAAGCGGTTGCTCCAACACGAAGAGTTTCAGGAAGGTCGACTAAAGGTCAGACTCCAGCTCTTTATTTATCATCATTGTAATATCTTTTGCTCATAGATAGTGGTGAACCCGAGAGCTTCGAGGAAGCAGTTCAGAGTGAAGCCACAGTTAAGTGGGAGCATGCAATGAATGATGAGATGCGGTCTCTCTATGTTGGAATAGGTGCCCTAGAGGCAATCTATATTTAGTATGAACGATGTTTTGGCTCGAATATTCATTTATTAATTACTGTGATATTTAATATAACGAAGTCCTTAGATACAATGTGTTGTTTATATTAAATATCCCTAGTCCATTATATTGGTTAATAGGACGATCAAATATAGACTAGTATGTGTGTAGATTGATATGGAGATATCAAGTATAACACGTGGGTATGCATTAGGAGTAATGGCATACTGGATTGACCCACGACGAGAAGGATACATTAGATTATGTCAAAGTCACAATGGCTTCTCGTAGTGCTAATAATATTGTAATCCTTAGACTTGAAGTCATTAGGTACTATAGTTGTGGAATATCATGCTTTGATGTTATCTAAACGTTGCGCCTTAACCGGGTAACTATAAAGATAGCTATCGGGCATGATAGAAAGCAAGCTTAGAGATCGTAGTAATGTAGAGAGAATTTGTCCCTCCCACATAATGGGAGAAAATATCCATGACCACTCGAGGATTGTGCTTATTGAATGTCTGGCCAGACTCAGATAAATAAATATAGAGATATTGATGTTATCTGCTTGCATAAGCATATTCCCAGGATCGAGAAAACTATGGATTGGATATACGAGTGTGACTATTATGTCTCTTGTCCAATCCGGATATGGAGACAAAGGGATAATACAATATGTGATATTGGGCACAAGGTTTGTCGGGATCACCGACTTATTTCTATTAGTTGGGTGACATGGATGTGCTGCTAGCCACCACTCCATGTTGGTAATAAGTTACTACCAACTAAGTAGAAACCTATGGGGTCACACACCGGACGTATTAAATTGGATATAGGAATTAATTAGTTGGACTAATTAATAAAAGGATCATAACGCAACCAAAATCAAACTTAGTGGGACTAATTTGCAAGTGGGCTAATCCATGTAAGGACATGAGTAGTATTGGGGCCTTTATGTAGTTAATAAAGAGTTATGACTATATAAAGGAACTCTAGCTTGTTATTTCTCAACACAAGTCAATATTTTGGGAGAACATAACTGACGCGTGTAAACTACGCGTTGCTGCACAAGTATACAATCAAGTAATATAATGAAGTATTTTGGACTCCGAGTTATCGAACCCAAGGGAAGGTGTCTACTATGTATCTAGTTTAGCAATTAAATTCAATTCACACAAGTAACCGGTAAAAAGGTTTGTAGTTTGAAAATTTGTCACCCTCAAACAAGTGACTAGAAATGGTAGTGAAACAACGCGAATAAAATGATTTGATGTAAATCAGAGGAGAGAAAGCTAGGCAATCTATAGATCACGTAGGGTAGTTTTGACGATTCCCGATTTCATTTTCTAACACGACAATTCATAGTTAGTTAAGTTGGGTAATGGCGTTGACAGCTACCTATCGGTCTCATGTCGTTCTAAACAATATTAATGATTTTTCCCTCTCAGGCCAAGTATACTACCTATGTGTTCTAGTAGGTTAACGATATTGTAAGGGATAATTTCCTATCAGACCACTATTCACGAGCAATTCACTACATCCTACTGAATTTACCCTCATCTAGCCATTCATATTCAACTCACTTCTCAGTCTAATTGATCACGAATGTCCTTGTTTATTCATCCCAACTAGGGTAGAGTTGCTTTCCCACACTCACTAGTTACGTAGGAATTTCGGGTCATGACTCCTACGTTACTAAGGATTAAGCACAATAAACAAGTAATTAACTACTATGAATTATCTTTAAGCCTAGTTCATGATTACATGGAAAAATAGATAATCAACATCACACATCCTAGTTCTAGCTTGTCAATGGAAGAACTCAACATGAAATAGAACATAACAATCTCCATAAAATCATAGACCTAACGTGAAAGTTCATCCAAAATCCGGAAAACATTCTCAAAACATAAACCCTAGATTCCTAGGTATGAGTTCAGCTACTCATAGCAAAAGATAACATATTGTTCAAATATTTCATACAAGAAAGTAGAGAGAAAATAGATCAAACACTAGAAATCGTGATTTTCGTGCGATCCGGGATCTTCTCCTTGCTTGATGATGTTCCCCAATGAAGTCTCCTTGATCTCCTCAATGTTCTTGTCTCTCTCTATGTGTGAATGTGTGCATTTCCGTCCCCTAGGTCGTTCTTCAATGAAAACCTGTCACAAGTCTTCAGTATTTGCACAATAAGCCCTGAAATCTGCTCCTGACTTCAATAGGCCATATCTTCTTCATCCGGACTCGGATTAAGCTCCGGGACCTATCGTTGGAAATCTCCTTGAATCTAATTTCATTTGGCAGAGGTCTCACTCCCAAGTTAATTGTAAGAATCCAGATATGATCAAATTAGTGCAGACTGGTCATCCACGCTCCTCCAATTCGGCTTCTCTTGACTCCACTTGAGCTCCCGTTGTTTCCGAAGTTCGTTCCATGCTTCCTATCAACCGATTAGCATCTGTTCCTGCCAAGACAACATGAAAAGACATAACAAGCGATTATATTTGACAAATAATAATGAAATATGCATGGGAAATGCCCAGACTAACAATATAGCACATGGTGAGCAACAAGTGATAAAACGACCCATATTCTCTAAGATTGGGATCAAATAAATCTCCAATACATATTAACATGTGGTAAATACTAAAGAATTATAGCTCCTAAAAGGTGCTATCAAACTCCCCCACACTTACTCTCTTTCTCGTCTCGAGCAACCACGAAGCACAAGACTCCCACACTTGAGACATTGCATACATATACCAATACAAAACCAATGCATACCCCACCGCTTTGCATACTTCACTTTCCGCTAGCCAACACGACTCAGGACTCAATACACAAAGACACGATGATGCAAACTACATGATATATACAATGCAACTCAAGTATGTACAATGCAAGGAATTAAAGAACATTTTTTTTCTTTTTAGTTAGAGATTGGGAAATCTCAAAGAACAAACCGACATGTCATAAGGCTCTCACATCCCTTAGAAGATTCTTTGACTTCGGTGATCGGTAGAACTTGCGGCCAGTTTCGTCAGACAGAACGGGCACAAACACAAAATAAGTTGCTTCCGCACACTCATCAGACGTATCCCTAGCACTTATCATCCGAGCTATTTATCCATGGGTTTTAATTGTTGACGGTTTAGGACAGGTATGATAAGATATTTAAAAGCGCAGTCCTAGACGTCATAATATATCTCACAAAACCCGATTCTCACACTCCCTCACCAAAATCCAAGGAACCCCACCGAACTAACTACTCCGGCCCTCATTCCCTCAATATTGGTGCAATGCCGTTCTCACGGCCACAAATGTGAAGAAGTGATCAAAAGATACATAGCTCATCTCCTCGGTCTTCATGAAGTTTAATTCCCGGCTCCCTATTCCATTTCACTTTCAATTTCTGTTTTTCTCTCTTTTTTTTTTTCAATTTCAACAATAAGCACATGGATCCACCAATGATGATAAAAATATCCAAGGAGATCAAATATCAAGATAGATAACGTGGGAATGGAATGTGTCAAATCAACGATGTAATCAATATATGTCGACACCCCCACACTGAATATAAAGCATATCACGAACCCAGTAGTTAATGTAACACGTGCTAATCCCAACCAATCCTCCTCATCACCTAAGATATAGAGAATGTAAATGAAGCACACGCATGTCCTCCTATCAGATCAACCAACCCCACCCCATATCGTGCGTAACAATGTCACGCACTACGGCACTCCACCGGTAATCCTGATGTATGGACATGACTCACCGCCACACTGAAGTGTGCTGCCGTCTCTAACTCACCCTCACATCCCCTCAAAATATGACATGTAAGAGAATCCACTCAAGATGTATAATATCAGCTCACCCACAACGAGCCTCCCTAACTCGACTCCCTTTATCATGACGCATAGGAAGGGACCATTCTAACTAGTTATGAAAGTCACAAGGAATGGCTTCCTAGGCTAAAGGCTGTGAATAAAAGGGGTTGATGGATCAAATTGGGGTAACTAGTGGACTTAGGCGATGGAGACGGGACGTGAGGTCCCCATAAAAATCACTCGCACAGCCGTTCCGTTGCCACTACGAGGAGGGTTAACGACTACCTAAGTGACGGTAGTGTAGCGCTAGTAGGATAACTAGTCTGAGAGACAGCTACTCACAATTCTCGAGTGCATTATCCCTATAGCCTTTCTACTCTAGATTATTGCGTTTACCTCACCTCATATTTTCATACTACCTCGGGAATACTATCATCAAGCCCTCTTCACGCCTACTCTCTTCAATTTCCCTTTCTCAAAAAAATTCAATTTTTTAGGATTTTTCTTTTTTTTTCGACACTATATGCAACTGGCCAACTCTATTAACCAACAAAATAAGGTAGGTGGACTCAATAAATAAAAGTGCAACAATAATATATACAATGTAAATATTTAAACGTGCACATGAAAATGCAATCCTATGGACTAACTCTATATGCATAACAGACTCACTAATCTACATGTAACAAGGCTATGCAATGGCTAACTAGCGGATAGCTAAAACTCCCCCACACTTAAGCGCTTCGTTGTCCTCAATGAAAGATAAAACAAAATCAAGAGGACTCGATTGCTCAAATGCAGGGCCGGTGGGTCTAGTCAAAGTGGGCCCCCTCATCCTCAGTGACAGGGGATCTGGACTCGACTCTGGGTACACATCGGACATGTAATGGTATAGTCCTTCGTTGGAGTCAGGATGCTGCAAGGTGACATTAGCCGCGAGGGCCATGTCCTGAATCCATCCTCTCTGCTCAGCACTATCCACGCCTAGCCGCTCTAAGCCTCGGCCAAGCTGACGCTAACTACTCTGGACATGCTCAAACTGCCTCCTAGACCTAGCTCTGTCAGCATCTGCTTGCAGTCTCTGTTGCTCTAGCAAGAGAGTGATATGGGTCAGCTGACTCTCAATCCTAGAGCTAGAACTAGAGGTACTTGCCTCGCTAGGGTGTGTGGGATCAACAGGTTCTTGGGCTCTGAGGGGGTTGGGAACTTTCTCCCACTTACGCTCTCCATTTTTCTTTTTAGATAGGTCATAAACTAGACCCTTCAAATCCGAGCCAGGAGCTTTTGCTAGATTTAGGAGAAGGAAAGTGTGGCCGGAAGATATACGGTTATTAGGAACGGTCTTCTCCATGATAAAGCAATTAATGAAGTACGGGATGTTAATCCTCTTACCGATCCACAAACAGTAGGCCATGGTGCAAAGTTGGAATGAGTAAATGGGTTGAGCAGTGACGCCCACAAACCAGTTCTCAATAAGTTCGCACAACCACCTCACATGTGGAAGCACGACCCTCCTAGAAACGTTCCACTCAGGTAGGGTGGGTCTCTCATTCCATCCCGCCCCAGGCACCCCTGCAAAACAAAAGACGCTCACAAACTCAACAGCATCAACTCTACGGATAGTCTCATTGTAGGCACAAGTCCCTTATTTTAGGGGCTTGAAGTTCATGGCAGCCGCTATAGTCTCGGGTGTGATAACTATATAAGAACGCCGAAAATATATGTGCTTCTCATCATTACCCTCTCCTTTTTATAGAAACGCGCATTCACTATAAACTCTCTTGCAAGAGCGGAGCTAGAATTCTGATAGATTTTAAACCATTTGTCTAACTTCTCATTCTTAAGGAGGTCCTTAAGTTGTTGGGGAATCTTAGGGTTTAGCGGGAAGGGTTTTTCAGAAGTCCCTTCCCTCTTCAGGTTCTTGTCGGTGCAATACTCCTTGTGGGCGTTTGCACTAACAAACCTGAAGCTGCAGAATTTGGTACTGCATATAGCATTAAGGTCTACAACCTTAGGTGCCAGGACTCGAGTTCCTATCTTAGGGAGTGGAGGCATATCTGTGTTAAGCTCATAACGAATTGGAGACAGCGAAACCTGACGGCGGTTTCCCGACCCGTTTCCCTTGTTCACTTTTTCCTCCTCCTCACTCATAACTACATCTTCCTCAGGGTTGAAGACCGGTTGGTCATCAAGAACAAGACCCCGTCTCTTCTTATTAACATTCCTAGATGTAGACATAGTGATATGAAAAAGAAAAACGAGTGCTCGTGAGCTTTAGCCTTGAACTACACCAAGTAACATAGGGTACAAGCAATGAACACGTATAATTTGCGAGAAAATTAAGATGTAGGAGTGCCTAAGCAAGAATTAAAGCCGAGAGAGAGAAAATTGTACCAACTTTTTCGGAAACACGAGCAAGTGAAGGCAAGAGTACCTCTTTTAGCTCCTCGGTCTCCCCGTCACAAGTCTCTTCTTGAGCTAAGGCTAAATCCTACTCCAAGTATGCGAATCGGAATTTTTTTGTACTTGGAGCTCTTCCTCTTTGTTTTCCCCCACACTCAAACCGTGCACTATCTCTCAAAACTCCAAGACTTAACGTTGATGACGAGCTTGCAAGGAGCAAAACCCACCAAAAAGTTTTGGATTTGGAGAATTTTAGGGTTTTGTGTGTGTGAGTGTTCTTGAGAGTTTGAGAGGACGAAGATGAAGAAGAGTGTTTTGATCCGAAATTGGGGTTGGGAGTGTGAGAAATCCGGATCTTGTCTTTAAATAGTAGCCCCGGAATACCCAAAATGCCCCCAATTAATGAGGCTTCCAGAGCATTTCGGCCCGAAATGCTTTTGATTTTGGCCCGAAATACAGTGTATTTTGGCTCGAAATCAAAAGCATTTCGGCCCGAAATGATTTGGAATTCTCAAAACAGATTCCTCTATTCATTTCGGCCAGAAATCAGGGGTATTTTGGCCCGAAATGATTTCATTTCGTCCCGAAATACCCTGGGACTTACCGGTTTTTGTTTTTGCTCTAGTTTCTTAATCCGGTGTCCGATTCCTTCGATTCTCGCGCTCACGGACTTTTCATTGAATGTAGAATCCAATGTTGACTGAAAAATTCCCAAATTCCGGGGAATTTTTCATCTCATCTCCAAAATTGCTCTCTTGCGCAAGAATCCTGCCCCTTTAAACTTATGTTTTCTTTCATCCCACTTCGGATTTCGATGCGTGTAAATCCGGGCCACAACTAGCTGCCAATATACTCAATTAATGCATAGTTACTCCTCAACCGCAAGTAGCCTCTCTTTCAATATCCTATTGTCAAATTGCTCGTTGTGCCTCGTTTTGTGTGCAATGTAGTTTACGTGCATCAAGAGGGGAATCCGAAGGGTCTTCGGTACCTATGTCCTGCACACTCATGGAAAATATTAACCCGCTCTCTCTCACATATCTCGATCAAGTACGATCAACAAAAGAATATGAATAACAAATATGACTACCTAAATTGGGTTGCCTCCCAATCAGCGCTTGTAATTTAAGGTCGACGGCCCGACCCATTTAATTCTTACTTCAAAACACAATCAGCGATCATAGAAATATTGATCAAAAAGAAAAAGAGTAGTTTAAACTAATTTCTAAACTAGAATAGTGACCAATGCCTTCCCCGGCAACGGCGCCAAAAACTTGACTCGTGTAAACTATGCGTTGCCGTGAAAGTATACGGTCAAGTAATATAATGGAGTATTTTGGACTCTGAGTTATCGAACCCAAGGGAAGGTGTCTACTATGTATCTAGTTTAGAAATTAAATTCAATTCACACAAGTAACCGGTAAAAATGTTTGTAGTTTGAAGTGTTGTCACCCTCAAACAAGTGACTAGAAATGGTAGTGAAATAACGCGTATAAAATGATTTGATGTAAATAAGAGGAGAGAAAGCTAGGCAATCTATAGATCACCTAGGGTAGTTTTGACGATTCCGGATTTCATGTTCTAACACGACAATTCATAGTTAGTTAAGTTGGGTAATGTCATTGACAATTACCTATCGGTCTCATGTCGTTCTACACAATATTAAAGATTTGTCCCTCTCAGGCCAAGTATACTACCTATGTGTTCTAGTAGGTTAATGATATTGTAAGGGATAATTTCCTATCAGACCACTATTCACGAGCAATTCACTACATCCTACAGAATTTACCCTCATCTAGACATTCCTATTCAACTCACTTATCAGTCTAACTGATTACGAATGCCCTTGTTTATTAATCCCAACTAGGGTAGAGTTGCTTTCGCACACTCACTAGTTACGTAGTAATTTCGGGTCATGACTCCTACTTTACGAAGGATTAAGCAAAATAAACAAGTAATTAACTACTACGAATGATCTTTAAGCCTAGTTCATGATTACATGGAGAAATAGATAATCAACATCACACATCCTAGTTCTAGTTTGTCAATGGAAGAACTAAACATGAAATAGAACATAACAATCTCCATAAAATCATAAACCTAACGTGAAAGTTCATCCAAAATCCGGAAAACATCCTCAAAAAATAAACCCTAGGCTTTCCATAGATGCCTAGGTATGAGTTTAGCTACTCATAGCAAAAAATAACATAGTGTTCAAATATTTTATACAAGAAAGTAGAGAGAAAATAGATCAACACTAGAAATCGTGATTTTCGTGCGCTCCGGGCTCTTCTCCTTGCTTGATGATGTTCCCCATTGAAGTCTCCTTGCTATCCTCCTTGTTCTTGGCTCTCTCTATGCGTGAATGTGTGTATTTACGCCCCCTAGGTCGTTCTTCAAACAAAATAAGTCACAAGTCTTCAGTATTTGCACAATAGCCCCTGAAATCTGCTCCTGACTTCAATAGTCCATATCTTCTTCGTACGAATATTGTATTAATCTTCGTGACCTATCTTTGGATAGCTCTTTGAGTCTAATTTCATTTGGCAGAGGTCTCACTCACAAATTAGTTTCAAAACTCCAGATATGATCAAATTAGTGCAGACTGGTCATCCAAGCTCCTCCAATTCGGCTTTTCTTGACTCCACTTGAGCTCCCGTTGTTTCCGAAGTTTTTTCCATGCTTCCTATCAATTAATTAGCATCCGTTCTTGCAAGAAAACAAGAACAAACATACCAAGCGATTTTATTTTACAAATAACAAATAAATATGCATAGAAAACGCCCAGACTAACAATATAGCACATGGTGAGCAACAAGTGATAAAACGACTCATATTCTCTAACATTGGGCTCAAATCACTCTCAAAATACATATTAACATGTGGTAAATACTAAATAATTATAGCTCCTAAATGGCGCTATCAATAACAAAGCAAGAGAGAGAGACAAGCAAGGAAGTTCGGCCCCCTTGCCCGTCCGCCCCCTTGGAGCCGTCGGCCTCCCTTTGGCCGCGCCTCCTCCTCGGCTCCCGTGATATTCTAACTCCTTATTTTGTTGCTAGCACATCGCAGATAGAAGAAATCCAATCAAGATCCAAGGTGTGGATATTCATAGAGACGAAGACACTATTCTTCGTGTGATCTCCCAAACCAAGGTATACATCTTCTATGCTCTTATCATGTTATGATAGCTCTTCATGTGATCCTTCGTGGGCTTTGAGTATGATTCTGTTTTCATTCCGCAGCGTTACCTAGGTAAAAACCCAACAGTGGTATCATAGCCTCAGGTCGTAGCGCATAACATGATTTTATGTGTTACGATTTCAGTTTATACACCGTTTGATTCATATTACGCGAAACTGAAATTAATTGGCATGGTAGATGCAAACTGAATTTGATTCAAGACAAACAAGATCTAATTTAACATTGGACGTGTAAATTGGTGAGTTTAATCACATAGGATGTGAATAACTGGGTTCTTGAAAAATTAGGGTTCTTGGGCACATAATTGTGAAAAGGGTTTTTTCAATTATGGAAACAACTTTATGGAAACAACTAAGCTTGGGAAACAAGGCAAAGAATTGTTTTGGAAACAATTCCAAAGGAGGTTCGGCCCCCCTATGGGGACCGCCCCCTTGCCTTGCCGCCCTAGCTAGGCTCGGCCAAGGGGTTGGGCCGACCTAGCCGCGCGTGAGGCGCGGCCGACCGCGCCAAGGCCCAGCCTTGGTCCTTGGGTGGTTCGGCCATGATGGATGGTGGATCCCTTGGACCATTGCGACCCTAATTACCCAATTTCAACTAAAATTGAACAAGCGCATTAAAATTGGTTTTAACTGTATTATGTGCTTTGTTTCAAGGTGGATGGATATGGCCTAGGTTGTGGATGATTGTGTTTGTTGTGGTTTGGTTTACGGCCTGCGAGCTGATCAAATTAATGTAATAGTTAGTTAATTTTACGGCCTGCGAGCTGATCATCTTCTCAACATGTGAGGTTTTATTTATTTCTTCTAGATGTTATGCTAGAATTATAAATATTTAGATGATAGCCAAGAGCAGGGAGAAGAAGAACGGAGGACCAAAGAAGACACAAAGACGATGAAGGTCCCATTCTAGACGCGCGCAGCTATGGTGGAGCACATGGTGATGAGCTTGACACTTTAGGCATATAGAAATTATCATTGGCTTGGTAATATCTTAGTCTAGGGGCCATATCCATGCCACATTAATTTTTCTTTTGTGGATGTTTATTATTTATGTCTTCTTATTTATTTTTGTGTGTATGGCAATACTAGCAAAACGTTAACAAGATAATAATGAACAAGTTTGATCTTTTATTGTGGATTGCCCAATCCAAATAAGTAGATCATGTTCATGAGATTAACCAAACGAATAATGACTATTAAATCCCTCAATGGGAATATTGCGTCTTGCCTTCTCTTGCCTAAACACCCTTCATGATTAAGGTCTATTAAATTCGGGCTTGCCAAAGCAATGCGTTTTAATTTACCTTGATGTGTTGAGGACTACACAAGCAAGTAATGTGTGATTGTTGAAGCAAGAGGTTGGACGCAACTAGATAAAATCAATTGGATTGATGAGCCTACAGGCATGACAATTAGGTGTAATCTAAAGGATAAAAAATAATGAATTATTCGCCTAACTGGACCAAGAGTTGCATGGGATGCAATTGGAATGGTTCCTACCTAAATAACCAATTCTTGGGGACTTGCCAAAGCAAGCTCAAGAATAAATGAAATATGGATCTTGGACTTGCTAGAAAATATGTATGATACTTTCCGCATTAATGGTGAGGGCTATATTAAATAATCTAGCCATTGTTGAATATAGTTAAATTGTTCAAAATACTAATATTGCATATTTCTCATTTTGTAGAATTTCAAATGGCAAACAATCACGCATCGACTTCATCCCTGCGATCTGTCCTTGAGAAGGACAAACTGTCAGGAACAAATTTCCTTGACTGGTAAAGAAACTTAAGGACGTCCTTAAGCAAGAAAAGAAACTGTACGTCTTAGACAATCCTATTCCAGAAGAACCCAGGATGAGTCTGTTCTAGCTGCCGTGAGAGCACATCAGAAACATATAGATGATTCCAATTATGTGACTTGCCTCATGCTTTGCACCGTGACCTATGAGCTTCAGAAGCAACACGAGAACATGGAAGCCTATGATATGATCATACACTTGAAACAGTTGTTTTAGGAACAGGCAAGGCATGAGCGGTATGATGTGTCCAAAGCACTGTTCAAGAGCAGTCTCGTAGAAGGGAACCCAGTTAGGCCTCATGTACTCTGAATGATCGGGTACATTGAGAACCTCGCGAGGCTGGGGTTCCCACTCAGCCAATAACTGGCTAATGATCTTGTCTTGCAATCGTTGCCCGACAGTTATAACCAGTTCATCATGAACTATAACATGAACGAGATCAGTAAGACTCTAGCAGACTTGATGAACATGCTAAACACAGCTGAACAGAGCATCAACAAAGGCAAGGGCAAGGCCATAATGATGGTGAACAAGGGGAAGGGCAAGGGAGTTGCCTCTACTTCTAAAGGAAAGCGCAAGAAAGTTTCAAATTCCAAGGAAGCCTAAAGCCTAGTGGGGACATGGCTAAAGGTGATTGTCACTACTGTAGCCAGTCGGGTCACTAGAGGAGGAATTGCCCCAAGTATCTGGAGGATAAGAAGCTTGGAATAGTGATTCCACCACCACCAGGTATTTTTGTTATAGACGTCAATATATCTATTTCTTCATCTTGGGTATTGGATACTGGATGTAGATCTCACATTAGTCGAAATGTGCAGGATTCGAAAAGAAGTAGAAGATTGGCTAAAGGGGAGATAGATCTGCGCGTCGAGAATGAAGCAAAGGTTGCTGCATTAGCTATAGGCGTTTATGAACTATCTTTGCCTTCTGGACTTATTTTAGAATTTGACAATTGCTATTATGTGCCTGCTATGAGCAAAAACATTATTTCTGTTTCTTGTTTGGACGAGAAGGTTTTTTCTATTTCAATGAAGGACAAGTGTTGCTCCATTTATTTTGATATTATGCACTATTGTAGTGCGCATTTGTCTAATGGATTATATATCCTTGATTTAAATAAGTCCATCTATAACATAAATACTAAAAGGAATAAAACTAATGATTTAAATCCTACATATCTATGGCACTGTAGTTTAAGCCATATAAACGAGAAACGCATCTCTAGACTCCATGATGGAATTCTAGACTCATTTGATTTGGAATCATATGAGACATGCGAATCTTATTTATTAGGAAAAATGACAAAGTCCCCTTTCAATAAGAAAGGTGAGAGGACTAGTGAGTTACTAGCACTCATACATACCTATGTATGTGGGCCGTTTCCCACGCCTGCCAGAGGTGGTTACACCTACTTCATTACGTTTACTGAGGACAAATCTGAATCCTTTTAATTGTTCAAGGAATACAAGAATGAAGTAGAGAAGCAACTTGGTAAAAGTATTAAGGCTTTGCGATCGAATCGTGGAGGAGAATACTTGAGACAAGAGTTTGATGAGTATGTTAGAGAGTGTGGGATAGTATCCCAACTCACTCCACCCGGAACGCCACAATGGAATGGCGTATCCGAGAGGAGGAATCGCACACTATTAGATATGGTGCGATCTATGATGTGTCAAACGGAGCTTCCAATATCATTTTGGGAACATGCTTTATTGACTGCAACTTTTACCATTAATCGTGTTCCATCCAAATCAGTTATGAAGACACCATATGAGATATGGACTGGGAAGCGACCCATAGTGTCGTATTTGGGGTTGAGATGTCTATGTAAAGAGTTTACAAACATACAAGCTCGGGGCCAAAGCGGATAAGTGTAAATTTGTGGGATATCCTAAGAAAGCAAAATGATATTATTTCTACAATCCAACCGAGAACAAAGTGTTTGTAGCTCGGACCGGCGTGTTTCTAGAAAGAGAGCTAGTCTCTAAAGAAGCAAGTGGGAGGACTGTAGAACTTGAAGAAATTCAAGAACCACAAACCACTGAACCAATGATGGAACATGAACAGGAACCGCAAGGTGTTGTGGAAGAACCTGTTCAGGTGACACAGGAACTCCGTAGGTCAGGAAGGGTACGTCATGAGCCAGATAGGTACGAACTTCTCGTGACTGAGCCCGATGACACTCATGGATGATGAACCTGCAACCTACGGGGAGGCCATGAAAGGCCCAGACTCCAAGAAGTGGCTAGAAGCCATGAGATCCTAAATGGATTCCATGTATACCAACAAAGTATGGACTTTGGTGGAACCACCTGAAGGGGCTCGGCCCATAGGGTGCAAGTGGGTATTCAAGAAGAAGACCGCCATAGATGGCAAGGTAGTTTCCTACAAGGGGCGATTAGTGGCTAAAGGGTATAGACAGATTCATGGTATTGACTATGATGAGACTTTTTCACCAGTCGCCATGACTAAATCCATTCGAATCATACTTGCTATTGCAACTTACTATGACAATGAGATTTGGCAAATGGATGTCAAAACAGTGTTCCTTTATGGGAACCTCCTCAAGGATGTGTACATGACACAACCGGAGGGTTTTGAGGATCCAGAGAATGGCAACAAAGTCTGTAAGCTACAAAGATCCATTTATGGATTAAAGTAAGCTTCTAAGAGTTGGAATCGACGTTTTGATGACGCGGTCAAATAGTTTGACTTCATCAAGAACGAAGATGAGCCCTGTGTTTACAAGAAGGTTAGTGGGAGCTCTTTAGTGTTTCTGGTCTTGTATATGGATGACATACTTCTCATTGGAAACAATATTCCTACTTTGAAATCTATTAAAGATTGGCTAGGAAGGTGTTTCGCAATGAAGGACTTAGGAGATGCAGCTTATATGCTTGGTATCAAGATATATAGGGATAGATCTAGGAAGCTGCTCGGCCTAAGTCATACTACATATATAGACAAGGTGTTGAAAAGGTTCAACATGCAAGATTCCAAGAAGGGATTCTTGCCCATGTCGCATGGAGTCACTCTCTTTAAGACTGACTGTCCTTCCAATGAGATTGAGAAGGACCGCATGAGTAGGATACCCTATGCTTCGGCCATAGGATCCATCATGTACGCCATGTTGTGTACTAGAACAGACGTATCATACGCATTGAGTATGGTAAGCAGATATCAGTCCAATCCGGGTGAGAGTCACTAGATTGCTGTCAAGAACATCCTAAAGTACTTGAGAAGAACTAAGGATGCGTTCTTGATATTTGGAGGTAAGGAAGAGCTAAGTGTAATTGGTTAAACTGATGCAAGCTTCCAAGCAAACAAAGATGACTACAGATTGCAGTCGGGGTACGTGTTTTGCCTGAATGGAGGAGCTGTGAGCTGGAAGAGTTCCAAGCAAGGGACAGTTGCTGATTCTACAACTGAAGCTGAGTACATTGCTGCTGCGGAAGCAACAAAAGAGGCAGTTTGGATAAAGAAGTTTATCACTTAGCTCGGTGCGGTCCCTAGCATCTTGGATCCCATGGAGTTGTATTGTGACAAGTCTGGAGCGATCGCACAAGCCAAGGAACCAAGATCACATCGGAAATCGAAGCATGTATTTAGGAGATTCCATCTTATTCGTGATATGATCGATAGAGGAGATGTGAAGATGTGCAACATTCCAACGGATGACAATCTTTCAGATCCGCTCACAAATCCACTTGTGCAGCGAAAGCAAGAAGGGCACACTAGATCTATAAGCATACGATATGCACCAGATTAGCTCTAGTGCAAGTAGGAGACTGTTGGAATAGGTTCCCTAGAGGCAATCTATATTTAGTATGAACGATGTTTTGGCTAGAATATTCATTTATTAATTACTGTGATATTTAATATAATGAAGTCCTTAGATACAATGTGTTGTTTATCTTAAATATCTCTAGTCCATTATATTGGTTAATAGGACGATAAAATATAGACTAGTATGTGTGCAGATTGATATGCAGATATCAAGTCTAATACATGGGCATGCATTAGGAGTAACGGCATACTGGATTGACCCACGACGAGAAGGATACATTAGATTATGTCAAAGTCACAATCGCTTCTCGTAGTGCTAATAATATTGTAATCCTTAGACTTGAAGTCACAAGATACTCTAGTTGTGGAATATCATGCTCTGATGTTATCCAACGTTGCGCCTTAACCGGTTAACTATAAAGATAGCTATCGGGCATGATACGAAGCAAGCTTATAGATCGTAGTAACGTAGAGAGGATTTGTCCCTCCCACATAATGGGAGCAAATATCCATGGCCACTCGAGGGATGGTGCTTATTGAATGTCTGACCAGACTCAGATAAATCAATATAGAGATATTGATGTTATCTGCTTGCATAAGCATATTCCCAGAATCGAGAAAACTATGGATTGGATATACGAGTGTGACTATTATGTCTCGTTTCCAATCCGAATATGGAGACAAAAGTATAAAACATTATGTGATATTGGGCACAAGGTTTGTCAGGATCACTAACTTATTTATATTATTTGGGTGACATGGATGTGTTGCTAGATGATAACTCCGTTTTCGGAGTTATTTTATGCCTTTTATTTCTACGTTTTGCGTGCTTATAATGGAGAATTTGTCGTCTTTTGAGTAAATTGAGCGTAAATGTGAAAATACGAGTTCATGTGCAATACTTGTTAAATCCGGGCGTTTCTTTAGATTTTTGAGCTTTTTATTGTGATATGATCGCGGGTTGTGTTTTCGTGTTGTGATTCGCAGGAAAACAGGGCTTGGAGGATCGTGCGGGATTTGGAAGCGAAACTCGGAAACAAGGAACTCAAAGGCAAGTCAAAAGGAAGAGGAAAGTCAAAGAAAGTCAAAGGAAGGTCAAGGGAAGAAAGGATGGAAGAAGAAAGTCAAAGAATGGAAGAGAAAAGTCAAAGGAGGCAAAAAGAGGGCTGGAACAAGAGGTCTTCGTGCGAAGACATTTGTCTTCGTGCGAAGACAAATACTTAGCCAAAATTTCAGTCTGCAACATTCTCTTCTCAAACACACTCGCAGTATCTAAATGAGAAGGCCTTCGCACGAAGAGGCAGAAGTCTTCGTACGAAGACTCTTCGTGCGAAGACAACTGTCTTCGTGCGAAGAAGTCGTGGGACAGAGCAGTTTTTTTGGGGCTTTTCCGTATTATTTCCAAACTTTGTAATATTATTATGGGAACGTATTTAAGGCTTTTAGGTCGACTTTTTCAGTAGTTTTTGGAGATTAGAGACATCTTTGGAGATCAAGAAGCCTTGGAGAGAGCTTAGGAGCTTTTGGATCATTCGTTTGAATTCTAAACTCTCGTTTTTCTTGATTTTTATGTTTAAACTCATTATAATCGTCGTTTTGATTATGAATATGAGTAGCTAAACACCTTTTGCTGGGAATTCTCGTTTGGTGTAGCTAGGGTTTGATCTAAAGTTGATGTTTTGATGATTGTAATGCATGCTTTAGCTTAATCTCTCGTGTTTATTCATTATTATGGATTATTTACGTTCTTAATCTTATTATCTTTGCGAGTAGCTAACGTAGAGATAGAATCAATTAGTTTCACGCGGTAACTCCGTGACAACTAGTCGGTACATTGAATAATCCACTTAGTCGTATCAATGTTTGGTAACTCGGCATCGTTAACTAGGATCGTTAAAGTAGAATTATGTGATTAATGCGTGCTTAAAGCTAAATTAGGCTTGGTAACTCGGTCTAACTTAACCTAAGTATAGTGGACTTGATTGGTAACTCGTTAAGTTCAACGTTGCTTGATTAATAGTGAACAACACGTGGTTGTTTTACAAATCAAAATCTAAATTTAGATCAACCTAGTGAACCTAGAGAATTCCCGGTACTTTTCCCTTATTGATAAAAAACCTCCAATTATTCATTCTTTATTAATCGTGAATTATTTCACTTGGTTAATTGAGAATATTGCATTTAATTTCTTAGAATTAGATAAAAACACAAATTGCGACTTGCCCACATAAGGTTTAGAATAGTAATTAATTTAAACAAAGTCCCTTGGGTTCGACAACCCGGATTTCCGGTTTATTACTACACACGACGGCTGTGCACTTGCAGTTGGAACGTGTCAAGTTTTTGGCGCCGTTGCCGGGGACTTCGGCTAAATTAGTTATAATTCCTAGCCTTAGGGATTTTAATTTATTGTTTATATCCGTTACTCACCTACGTTTTGCGTGTTTCGTGATTTCAGGTTGATTTACTCGGTGCATGACCCGTTCTCGAGACGAGCCTTTGTATCCAACGTTTGAAGACCCGGAATCATTATTAAAAGCACAGCGTAGAGACAAGAGGAATTCAAGCTCAGTAGTTATGGATGAAGAAACGAGAGCTGAGTTTGAGAGGATCCGCAAAGGTATGCAGGATGCGGAAGCAGCTAGAGCTGCAGCTGTAGAGGAGGCTGCACAAAGAGCCGCAGAAGCTGAGGAGGTGAGAGCTCAAATGGCTGAGATGCAGGCAAGGATGGATCGCATGGTCCCCCCAAATCCTCAACCACGTCATGGTGTGGGGGCACAAGTAGCGAACATCGGTGGGAATAACAATGGTAATAATGGGGAAAACAACAGGCAGAACAATGCTGAGAATGAAGAACGCCCGATGGTGGATTATTTCAGGACTACTCCAGCATGTTATCAGCCTACCATTGTCAGGCCACAGATCAATGCCCAACACTTCGAGTTGCGCCAACATATGATCAACATGGTTCGTGATGAGTGCGCATTCAACGGAGCTCCAGGAGATGACCCCAATCACCATCTGCTGGTATTTGAGCAAATCACATCAACCCTGCACGATCAGCGAGTTCCAGATGAAACAGTTAAGCTTTTACTATTTCCATTCTCCTTATCTGGAAAAGCCAAGAAGTGGCTTATGGAGCTGCCAGCTGGTAGCATAGTGACATGGGCAGATTGTTGTCATGAGTTTCTGAGGAAGTATTTGCCACCATCCAGAGTCGCGCAGCAGATGGCAGAGATTGCAAAGTTCACTCAGGATGAAGACAGCTCTTTGGGAGATGCATGGAGGAAGTTCAGCCAAATTCTCCGTAGATGTCCGAATCATGGAGAGCCATGGCACAAGCTCTTCCATTATTTCTACACTGCATTAGACAAGGAGACAGCTGACCAGTTAGATATGCTAGCTGGAGGTAATTTTATGGGAATTGGAGCACAGCGAGCTCAAGATTTGCTGAACAACGCGTCAAAGAGAGAGACTACACGATCTGAAACGCGTAGGTACTCCAAACCGGGGGATACATCCTTAGTCAACAAGATTGAATCGATGGAACAAAATTTGGAATCCATGACTTCAGCATTTCACGGTATGCACCCTCCAACTCAGAAGCCCATGGGTGAATTACTAGCAGATGAAAGCCAGGGATATGATAACAGTGTTGAAGATGTGAATTTTATGCGACAGCAGCAATGGCCTAACACCTATCATCCCAACAATCGTAATCACCCCAACTTCAGCTATGCCAATCCAAACAGTGGATTATATGCACCCGGACAGAGACCCAATGTTCCATATCAAGCGAGACAAGCTCCACAGCAGCAGGCTCCACAAAAAGAAGAGCAAGAGACAAATGCTCTATTGAGAAAGCTCCTAGCCAATCACGACAGGATGGAGAGCGCGATTGTCTCAATACAAGCAACAATAAAAAGCCATGAGACTCAGATTGGGCAGATCGCCAATCAAAATGTCAAGCTTCCACCAGGCATGCTTCCAGCAAATACCATCACTCCTAACGAGCAGCTAAATGCCATCACAACTCGCAGTGGCATCACTACTGAGGATCCCCCATATCCTAGCCACGCGCGAGCTGAGGCGACTAAGGCCACTGAGAAAGCTTTGGATGAAGAGATTCCCGTGCCTACCGTGAGTCCCCAATCAAAGGACACGGTGAGGAAGTCGGATGAGAAACAGAAGCCTAGGGAGGAATACAGTGTGCGAGTGCCATACCCGCAAAGATTGAAGAGCCAAGAGGATGCCAAGCATTTCAAGAAGTTTGTGGATATCTTCAGGAAACTGCACATTAATATACCTTTTGCAGAGGCCATCTCACAAATGCCGAAATATGCCAAATTTCTCAAGGACCTCCTTTCTAATAGGAGGCGCATGGATGACTTTGAAACTGTGACTCTAAATGAGGAGTGTAGCGCCGTTGTGCAAAAAGCGCTACCAAAGAAGATGAAAGATCCAGGCGGTTTCATCATCCCTGTTACATTGGGAGACGCATTTCATGGGAGGGCATTATGTGACCTTGGTGCGAGTATTAATTTGATGCCTACATCGGTTTTTGAGCAACTTGGTGTGGGAGATCCTAAGCCTACCAGGATGTGCTTGCAGATGGCTGATCGCACAATAAAACGCCCAAGGGGTGTTTTAGAGGATGTATTAGTGAGAGTTGAAGGACTCATCTTCCCAGCGGATTTTGTGATCTTAGACATGGAGGCCGACGATGATGTTCCTCTTATTTTGGGCCGTCCATTCCTGGCCACTGGGAGAACTATCATTGATGTGGCCAATGGAGAGCTGACTATGCAGATCAACGATGAGAAGGTGGCCTTCAATGTATTTGAGGCTATGAAGTTTCCCGCATACGCGGTGAGCGAGCAGTGCTTTGGGGTGGAGGCATACACGCTGGACGAGGAGGACGATATTTTGTTGGAGCAACTATATGAGGAGCTTGCTCTATTTGATTCCAGCGAGAAAGAGCAAGCCTTAGATGTTCATTGGCGCCCACCATTACCCCTCTTTAATGAGGGAGGCAGGAAGATTCTCACTCCTTCTCTTATTACTGCTCCTGTTTTAGAATTAAAGCCTTTACCTGTTCATTTGAAATATTTATACTTGGGATCTAATGATACTTTACCTGTGATTGTATCTGCATGTTTGGACAGGGAACAGGAGGAACAGCTTCTCGAGGTACTACAGAAGAGGAAAGCAGCTATGGGATGGACAATAGCAGATATTAAGGGGATCAGCCCCACAGTTTGCCAGCATAAGATCAGGCTCATGGAAGACAAGAAGCCGGTAGTTCAATTTCAGCGCCGCCTCAACCCTCACATGCAGGAGGTGGTAAAGAAAGAGGTGCTTAAATGGTTGGAAGCAGGTATCATCTATCCGATTTCCGACAGCACGTGGACTAGCCCGGTACAATGTGTTCCCAAGAAGGGAGGTATAACTGTGGTGGAAGGGGAAAAAGGTGATCAAATTGCCACACGTACCGTTACTGGGTGGAGAGTTTGCATGGACTACCGCAAACTCAATGATGCCACTTTGAAGGATCACTTTCCCCTCCCATTCGTAGACCAGATGCTTGATAGGCTAGCTCACCATTCACACTACTGCTTTTTGGATGGATATTCTGGGTATAATCAGATAGCGATTGAGCCAGCTGACCAGGAGAAGACGACATTTACTTGTCCATATGGGACGTTTGCATTCAGACGCATGCCCTTTGGGTTATGCAATGCCCCAGCTACATTTCAGAGGTGCATGATGTCTATCTTCTCAGACATGATGGAGCAAAATTTTGAAGTCTTCATGGATGATTTTTCGCTTTATGGTGATGGGTTCGAAGACTGTCTCCAGCAGCTAGCTCGGGTACTGGACAGATGTATTGACACCAACCTAGTGCTTAACTGGGAGAAGTGCCATTTCATGGTGACCGAGGGAATAGTGTTGGGGCACAAGATCTCCAGTAAAGGTTTAGAGGTAGACCGGGCGAAGATTGAGGTGATTGAGAAGCTTCCTTACCCTACGTCTGTCAAAGGGGTACGGAGTTTCTTAGGACATGCAGGTTTCTATCGGCGCTTCATTAAGGACTTTTCGAAAATCACAAAGCCTTTATCTGGTTTGCTTGAGAAAGATGCCGTGTTTGATTTCAATGAAGACTGCAAGACAGCTTTTGATTTGATCAAGAAAAAGCTGGTTAGTTCTCCCATTATAGCCACTCCAGACTGGACTCTACCGTTCGAACTTATGTGTGATGCCAGCGATTACGCGGTGGGAGCAGTGCTGGGACAGCGGAAAGACAAGGTAGCTCATGTTATTTACTATGCTAGTCGTACTCTTAACACTGCACAGGTTAATTATGCCACCACGGAGAAAGAGATGTTGGCTATCATCTTCGCATTGGACAAGTTTCGTCCATATCTTGTGGGTTCTCAGGTGACTATTTTCACGGACCATGCAGCCCTCAAATATCTTCTTGCTAAGAAGGATGCAAAGCCTAGATTGATCCGATGGGTACTGTTAATGCAAGAGTTCGACATAGTGATAAAGGACAAAAAGGGTGTAGAGAACGTTGTTGCAGACCATTTGTCACGACTGGATAACGAAAAACAAGAAGATGTGCCGATTAGAGAAGATTTTCCAGACGAACAACTTATGGTGGTGGTAGCAGCGGTGCCTTGGTTTGCGGATTTGGCAAATTTCAAGGCGCTCAAAATTATCCCGAAAGACATGACGTTCCATCAGAAAAAGAAATTTTTCGCAGATGCACGACACTATTTCTGGGATGACCCTTATTTGTTTAGGTTGGGAGCTGACAATGTGTTGAGAAGATGCGTAGCTGAGCCGGACACTTTGGACATTCTTAGACACTGCCACGAATTGAATTGCGGAGGACATTTTGGCAAAGCGCGTACTGTGGCAAAGGTATTGCAAAGTGGATTTTACTGGCCTACTCTACATAAAGATGCTCATCTATTTGTGCAGCAATGTGATCGATGTCAGAGAACCGGCAATATCTCCAGCCGAAACGAGATGCCTCAAAATTTCGTGTTGGAAGTAGAGCCCTTTGATGTCTGGGGCATCGATTTCATGGGACCATTCCCGTCTTCACTTGGCAATCTTTATATACTGTTAGCTGTGGATTATGTGACCAAGTGGGTAGAGGCAATGGCGTGCCCCAAAAACGATGGAGCTACTGTAGAGAGATTCGTGCGGAAGAGCATTTTTACACGGTTTGGAACTCCCAGAGCCATAATCAGTGATGAAGGATCGCATTTTGTGAATAAAGTCTTTGCCAATGTCTTGAGCAAATATGGGGTAAAGACGCATAAGATATCACTGGCCTATCATCCGCAGTCAAATGGGCAAGCAGAAGTTTCTAACCGAGAGATAAAAGGGATTCTGGAGAAGACAGTCAACCCGGGACGCAAGGATTGGTCTCTGCATTTAGACGACAGCTTATGGGCGTATAGGACTGCTTACAAGACTCCTTTGGGCATGTCTCCCTACCAGTTAGTGTTTGGGAAGTCGTGTCATCTTCCGGTGGAACTTGAGCACAAGGCATTCTGGGCTTTGAAGAAGATCAATTTGGACGCTAAGCTCTCAGGTGAGCTACGAAAGCAAGCGCTACTTGAACTTGAAGAATTTCGATTGATGGCGTATGAAAGTGCGAAAATCTATAAGGAGAGGACAAAACTGTGGCACGACAGGCACATCATCCCGAGAGACTTCAAGGTAGGGCAGAAAGTATTGATCTTCAATGCAAGACTAAAGCTGTTTCCAGGAAAATTGAAATCTAGGTGGAGTGGTCCTTACACGATTACTGAAGTGTATCCATGGGGATCTCTTGAGGTAGAGGATGCAAATGGGAACAGGTTTAAGGTGAATGGTCAGAGAGCAAAACCGTACGTGGACGGGAATTTCATTGGAGTCATTGAATGGCTTCATGCAACTCCCGCAACTTGAGAAGTCTCTGAGGTAACTGGGTCGGGCCGTCGACCTTAAATTACAAAGCGCTTGTTGGGAGGCAACCCAACCTATTTAATGCTTTAGGATAGATTTTAATACTGTTTTGTAATTTTTATTCGGTTTGATGTTATTGAGAGGTGCGAGAGAGTGGATTTAATATTTCCAATGAGTATGTGCAGGAATACGAGGTGAAAGGCCTATTTCGGATCCCCCTTCTTGATGCGCGCGTGCGAAACAGAGTAAAAAGTCCGGATTTGCAGCTAAATACGCGTATCGGGATCCGAAGTGAAGGAATTGAAGGTAGAAGCCATTTCTGCATCTATTCAACACACGCACCTGGGGAAGATCATGTTCCCGGACTCCCCGTCTTGATTTGCGCAAGAATTCGATTAGTGAACGGAGAAAGCTATCACGCCGGCACGGATTACGAGGTGAAATTTTGAAGGACAGACTGAAATAAGAATTGAACAATGCCAACGTGTGGGGGTGGTCGAGAGCTTTCTGTAGACAGGTGGATCGCGCAAATAGGAGTCCGGATGAGGAAGTTACGCCAAAAAGGATGTTTTAGCAAGTAAAACGAGGCCAAAAGCATCCGGAAATGCAAAACGTGCTTTGGGACGCGTGAAATTGACAAATAAAATATTCCCCGGATTTTGGGAGTGTTTTAAGGTGAAAAGGGAGTCTCGAGGTCGAGGAGATCCTTCGGAAAGCAAAATCACGATCGAAGACGCGAAAAATCGACAAAAAGGATGTTTTTAGCACAATTCAGCATTGTCTTCGTACTAAGACAATTGTCTTCGTACGAAGACTTTGTACTTAGAAAAAATAATGAAGCTCTGAATTGTCTTCTCAAAACAAGGTGCAGTATCTATGTGAGAAGACCTTCGTGCGAAGACAAATTGTCTTCGTACGAAGACTCTTCGCACGAAGAGAACTGTCTTCGCACGAAGACATCGGGCAAAATGGCGGTTTTGTCCACACACGGACAGAGGCTGGAAGCTAATTACTAAGGGCAAAGTTGACCTTTTGCCCAAACTTGAAGCTTCATCAGCTGGGGATCGAGCTTCTTCTTCATTCTTCATCTTCAAACTCAGTTCTTCTCCTCCATAGCCGCACCACACTCAAATCGCCTCCCCATTGTTTCTTCACCAAATTCAGCAACCAACCTAGGGTTTTGTTCGCAAATCAAAGGAGAACAAGATTTCAGAGGAGTTTTTGAGTGAGAGTAAGAGACAAGAGAGAAATCAGAGGAGGAAGGAGCTAGGGTTTTGAAGAAGAATTGAGAAATTGGACGAGTTGGGGCTTGATTCAGCTTACGGACGAGAAGACAACGCTAACGGGGACTACGCAAGGAGTACGGAGCATCAAGCAATTCGAGATTTCGACAAATTTTTCCGGCACCATCAAAATCAGTCCGGGTTTGTCAAAATTGTGAAATTTTTGCGTCCGTAAGACTTGCTCCGGACGCGTAGGTACAATCTAAACTTCGTATTTTCATATTCGAGTCTTAGGCACATTGAGTAAAAGCCCGATTATTTGTTGTTGCGCTTAGAAGCGTACTTTGGGGGCGATTGCGTAAAGTCCTAGGAAATATTTGTTACGTGCCTACGTGTTTCGTTTAGCATACACTTCTTGTTCACGTGCACAATAGTTGAATTGTTCGTTTTACTTGAAATTGAATTTTAAATGGCGGGTGGAAAGAAACGGAAGACGGGAGAGGGTCCTTCGCAAGAAGCATCGGGATCGGGCGATCCTCAATTAGAGATACCGCCTACTCCCCAATATGCCATCTTGAATGCCCCTTTTCCGGCTAAACCGGGTATTGTCGGCCGACGAAAGGCCAAGGCTAATTTGAAAGAGAGAAGTATTGGGCCCGGATACTATGATAGTTTCCGTTTCGTCACTCATGAGGCCCATCTTGACTCTCGAAGAGATACTTATTTGACTAAGAACGGGCAGCCCGAAAAGGCATTTCCATTGCACGAGGACATGCCTCAAGCAATTAAGGAAATTTTTGAGCGCGAGAAGCTTGACAATTGGTTTAAGCTAGTAGGGCAGTCTAGTTCACATATTACGCGAGAGTTTTTGTTCAATTTGCGTTATGCAAAGGATGGTGAGAGTCAAGATCCTCGTCTCGTTTACTGTCGGAACGAGTGGATAGTCTTCACGCCAGAGGCTATCGCTCTCGCCATGGGTTTTCCCGCATTGAAAGACGGTTGTGGGTACGAGACGGTTCTTCGTAGTGAGAATCTTTGGTCTCGTCTAAATGCTTTTTGCTTTGCGAAGGGGGTTGATCCATGGGACAGGAAAGGAGAGGTGATTCATTGGAAGGCCGAGAAGAGGTTTTATAGGCCGGAGGCTAGGTGGTGCTGTGAAGTGTTAGAAAACTGGGTTTTGGGAATCACACGAAACCCTAGTTACACTTTCCGCCTCTCTGTCTGGGCCCTTTGTCTTTACACCGGGGTTAGAATTAATATCCCCAAACTGATTTGGGAGAACTGTCTTGAGAGGGTGTCGAGGACGAACAAATTGGGCCCCGGTCATACTTGCTTGATCACTCACCTGGCCAAAACTGCTGAAGTAGTCATAGGGAGAGATATGGACTTGAAACCGTTTACTGCTAGGAAGTGGCATAGGTTTGATGAGACAGCGAGGAAGAAGGGCAAGGGTAGGAGGATGAACACCTCTAGGTTTGACAACCAGGTTGCCTACGACCACCTGAGAGAGGAGATGGCCCGGGATAGACTCGAGAGGAGACGCCAGTTTGCCCACACTCGGGACAATCAGGCGAAGCTGGGGGGATTAATCCAGATGGTGGGCCAGTGGGTTATACAGTCTAGTGGTCAGGCGGCGGGGGAGTTTGTTCCACCGGTCCCGACGGCGGATCCGTGGTTCCAGGAGGATGAATTTGAATATGAGGTTCCGCCGAGTGAGGATGAGGAAGAAGAAGATGATGAGGAACAAGAGGAAGATGAGGAGGAAGATGACGAGTAGTGGAGTGTGCCCTCATGCTAGAATTGTTGAGTCCTCGTGTTATCGTTGAGGACAACGATGCATTCTAGTGTGGGGGTGGTTGAATCCTGTTTACTAGTCAGTGTCGTGTCTTTGCATCGCCAGTGTCAGCATGTAGTTAGAAATTTTTGGTTATGTCCTTATTTTTCTTTTTATTATTCTTCTTTTAGCGTGCACGTTTTGGTATTTTTGAGTCAACCCACCATTGTTGCGTCGTTAGTCGAGTCGGCCGTGCATATAGTATAGGTATAAAAAAAAAAAAAAAAAAAAAAAAACTAAAAATGTGAAAACACCAAAAAAAAAAAAAAAAAAAAAAAAAAATTAAAAAATTTGAGAAAGGGCAATTGAAAAAAGCTGAAAATTCGGTAAAATCGAGGCGTGAGACTTTTAGGCATAGGGCGTGAATTGCGATCGAGAGTGACAATGTGAGAGTCCCTTAGTAAGTATAGAGAAACTTTCTTTACGGGAATGCGTGCCTATTTTACACACGAATTTAATTCTTTCAAATTTAAAGTGTGTGCCTAATTTTCTTACAAGAGTTGAGCTAGGTGTGAGCTAAACAAGCCGAACGTTCTTGTGTACGTCTTAGGTAGTCGCCAACCCGCCTCGTAGTGGCACACAGAACAGCTGTGCGAGGTGTGTATTAGAGCACTCACTGCTTATAGAACTTACCTTGTAGGACCACTAGTAAACCCGTATTTGAACCATGGATTCTTTGACAACCTTTGGACTTAGGGTGACGATTCTTGGCTTTCAGCATTGATTGGTTAGAATCACCACTTTAGTGCGTCACGAGGGTGTTGTAGTTGAGGGGGTTCGATGAGGGAGTACTTCATGCTATATTTGTGTGAGTCTTACATATCGCATGCACTTCATTTGTGATCTTCGAGGGGAATGCGAGGGTGAGTGAGAGTAGGCTTGCGCACTTCGGTGTGGCGGTGTTCCATGGCATTACAACATGGACACAAGTGAGGAGAGCCGTGAGTGTGTACCATCTAATACACACAAAACTTGGGTTGGGGGAATTTAATAGGTGGATCGTGCTAGGTACCGGATCTTACTCATCATGGTGTAGGAGGTTTGGTTGGATTAGGCACGAGACAGACATTTGATCGACTACTTGAGAGGGGACAGGATTACATTCGAGTGTGGGGGTGTCGACATTTGACTTCGGACATCGAGATTGCGTTTGCGACGACTCCATCCCCACACATTTTTTTTTTTATGTTAGCGGCTTTGTTGGTTACACCGAGGATTTTATTGCGATAGGGAGAGACATTGATTTGTGATTTATACGTGATTTGGATATTGTCTCTCCTTACGATTATATGTTAGCTGGGCACTTGGAAGACCACTCGTGAAAGATATTGAAGGAATTGTGCAGGATTTTGAGAGATATACTTAAAAAAAAAAAAAAAAAAAAAAAAATCAGAAAAAAAAAAAAAGAAAAGAGAGAAAAAAAGGAGAGATGAATAAAGGAAGAATGAAAAGTTTGTGGAAGAACGAGTGGAGAAGCGACTAGTTCACGAACGGGAGATTTTTGGCTTATGCATCATTCATGACAATGGCCGCGGAGATCGTAATTGTACCGGGGTGTGAGGGGATCGAGGGCCGGAGATGGTGAGTTTCGGGCTTGGTTTCTATCATTGTTGTGAGGGTGTGTGAGTTATGGTATTTGTGAGAATGTGACGCTTTAGGACTTGTATTTGATTCTTATCCTATTTGTCCCTAAAGCCTCATCATTTAAACCCGTTAGCGGATTAGGAGCTCGGACCTTGAACGTGGCTTAGCCTAGCGTAGCCTTTTATTTTGTGGCACACATGAAAAGGTATTGCATTCTTGTACTTAGTAAAGTTAGGTTCTCTATACTAGCTAAGGGGAATTCATGTTGACGAATTTGATCTCGAATCATTCCTTGTGTCTAGATTTCTCATCGCTTCGTGTGAATCGGTTTAAGCTAATGGAGATTGCCCAATCTCACAAAAGAAAATAAATTTTTTTTTTTTTTTGTATTTCAATACTTGCATTGTGAATATTGCATTTGCATATAGGTGCATTGTGTATAATCGAGTCGTGTCGACTAGTAGGAAGGATGGTTGGTGAATGGTTCTACTCGGATTAGTATGCAAGAGTTCATGGTATAGTATGCAATGTGAGGTGAAAGTATGCAAATGGCGTAGGGAAGTTATGCAATGAGTAAGTAGGGTAGTATGCAAAGTTGGATGGATTGCGGAAAAGCGAAAGAAGCTTTGACTTGAGAGAAATGGAATTGACTTGGGAGATTTGCTCGGGACGAGCAAAAGGTAGTGTGGGGGTAGTTGATAACTCCGTTTTCGGAGTTATTTTATGCCTTTTATTTCTACGTTTTGCGTGCTTATAATGGAGAATTTGTCGTCTTTTGAGTAAATTGAGCGTAAATGTGAAAATACGAGTTCATGTGCAATACTTGTTAAATCCGGGCGTTTCTTTAGATTTTTGAGCTTTTTATTGTGATATGATCGCGGGTTGTGTTTTCGTGTTGTGATTCGCAGGAAAACAGGGCTTGGAGGATCGTGCGGGATTTGGAAGCGAACCTCGGAAACAAGGAACTCAAAGGCAAGTCAAAAGGAAGAGGAAAGTCAAAGAAAGTCAAAGGAAGGTCAAGGGAAGAAAGGATGGAAGAAGAAAGTTAAAGAATGGAAGAGAAAAGTCAAAGGAGGCAAAAAGAGGGCTGGAACAAGAGGTCTTCGTGCGAAGACATTTGTCTTCGTGCGAAGACAAATACTTAGCCAAAATTTCAGTCTGCAACATTCTCTTCTCAAACACACTCGCAGTATCTAAATGAGAAGGCCTTCGCACGAAGAGGCAGAAGTCTTCGTACGAAGACTCTTCGTGCGAAGACAACTGTCTTCGTGCGAAGAAGTCGTGGGACAGAGCAGTTTTTTTGGGGCTTTTCCGTATTATTTCCAAACTTTGTAATATTATTATGGGAACGTATTTAAGGCTTTTAGGTCGACTTTTTCAGTAGTTTTTGGAGATTAGAGACATCTTTGGAGATCAAGAAGCCTTGGAGAGAGCTTAGGAGCTTTTGGATCATTCGTTTGAATTCTAAACTCTCGTTTTTCTTGATTTTTATGTTTAAACTCATTATAATCGTCGTTTTGATTATGAATATGAGTAGCTAAACACCTTTTGCTGGGAATTCTCGTTTGGTGTAGCTAGGGTTTGATCTAAAGTTGATGTTTTGATGATTGTAATGCATGCTTTAGCTTAATCTCTCGTGTTTATTCATTATTATGGATTATTTACGTTCTTAATCTTATTATCTTTGCGAGTAGCTAACGTAGAGATAGAATCAATTAGTTTCACGCGGTAACTCCGTGACAACTAGTCGGTACATTGAATAATCCACTTAGTCGTATCAATGTTTGGTAACTCGGCATCGTTAACTAGGATCGTTAAAGTAGAATTATGTGATTAATGCGTGCTTAAAGCTAAATTAGGCTTGGTAACTCGGTCTAACTTAACCTAAGTATAGTGGACTTGATTGGTAACTCGTTAAGTTCAACGTTGCTTGATTAATAGTGAACAACACGTGGTTGTTTTACAAATCAAAATCTAAATTTAGATCAACCTAGTGAACCTAGAGAATTCCCGGTACTTTTCCCTTATTGATAAAAAACCTCCAATTATTCATTCTTTATTAATCGTGAATTATTTCACTTGGTTAATTGAGAATATTGCATTTAATTTCTTAGAATTAGATAAAAACACAAATTGCGACTTGCCCACATAAGGTTTAGAATAGTAATTAATTTAAACAAAGTCCCTTGGGTTCGACAACCCGGATTTCCGGTTTATTACTACACACGACGGCTGTGCACTTGCAGTTGGAACGTGTCACTAGACACCGCTCCATGTTGGTAATAAGTTACTACCAACTAAGTAGAAACCTATGGGGTCACACACCGGATGGATTAAATTGGATATAGGAATTAATTAGTTGTACTAATTAATAAAAGGATCATAACGCAACCACAAATAAACTTAGTGGGACTAATTTGCAAGTGGGCTAATCCATGTAAGGACATGAGTAGGGTTGGAGCCTTTATGTAGTTAATAAAGAGTTATGACTATATAAAGGAACTCTAGCTAGTTATTTCTCAACACAAAACATTATTTTGAGAGAACATAACAAAGCAAGAGAGAGAGACGAGCAAAGAGGTTCGGCCCCCTTGCCCGTCCGCCCCCTTGGAGCCGTCGGCCTCCGTTTGGCCGTGCCTCCTCCTTGGCTCGCGTGATCTTCTTCCTCCTTCTTCCGTTGCTAGCACATCGCGCAGAGAATGAATCCAATCAAGATCCAATGTGTGGATATTCATAGAGACGAAGACACTATGCTTCGTGTGATCTCCCAAACCAAGGTACACGTCTTCTATGCTCTTATCATGTTATGATAGCTCTTCATGTGATCCTTGGTGGGCTATGAGTAAGATTTTTTTTTTTATTCCGTTGCGTTACCTAACGTCAAAACCCAACACTCTACTCCAACAAGACATGGGATCTTGTGGATTTGCCCCGAGGGAAAAAGGCTTTGCACAACAAGTGGGTTTACAGACTTAAGGAGGAGCATGATGGATCAAAGAGGTACAAGGCTAGACTGGTGGTGAAAGGATTTCAGCAGAAAGCATGCGTAGACTTCACTGAAATCTTCTCTCAAGTTGTGAAGATTTCTACAATCCGTGCAGTACTTAGCATTGTGACAGTAGAAGATTTGCACCTTGAGCAGTTAGATGTCAAGACAACCTTTCTACACGGGGATTTAGAAGAAGACATCTACATGGTACAGCCACAAGGGTACACATAAGCAGGTAAAGAGAATATGGTGTGCAAACTAAGGAAGAGTTTGTATGGCTTGAAGCAGGCACCGAGGCAGTGGTACAAGAAGTTTGATAACTTCATGTCTAGGCAAGGATACAAGAAGTGTCAAGGGGATCACTGTTGCTACTTCAAGAGGTTCAAGAATTCTTACATTATTCTCTTGTTATATGTGGATGATATGCTTGTTGCAGGATCAAGCATGGGGGAAATTCAGAAGCTGAAAGAGAGCTTGTCTAAGGAGTTCTCAATGAAGGATTTGGAAACTACAAAGAAAATCCTTGACATGAGAATCAACATGGATAGAATTGGCAAGAATCTAGTTTTGTCACAAGCTGATTATGTTTAGAAAGTCTTGAAGAGGTTTAACATGCATGATGCTAAACGAGTGAGTACTCCGTTGGCGAGTCACTTCAAACTTTCGACAGACCAGAGTCCAGCTACATATGAAGAGAAGGACTACATGGCTAAAGTTCCTTATGAATCTGTTGTGGGAAGCTTGATGTATGCTATGGTGTGCACACGTGCAGATATTTCCCAAGCAGTGGGAGTTGTTAGCAGATTCATGAGAAATTCCGTTAACGAGCATTGGAGAGCTGTGAAGTGGATTTTCAGGTATCTGAGAGGTACACAGGATGTAGCTTTGTGCTATGGAGGGTAGGAGATCAGTTTGAAAGGGTATGTTGATTCAGACATGGCTGGTGATGTGGACAGAAGAAAGAGCACTACAAGCTATGTGTTTACACTTGGCAGTGGAGCTGTCAGTTGGGTTTCGAGGTTGCAGAAAAATGTTGCCCTATCTACTACTGAAGCCGAATATGTAGCAGCTACGTAAGCGTGTAAAGAGATGGTTTGGCTACATAGTTTCTTGAGGGAACTTGGGAAGAAGCAGAAAAGTTGAAAGTTGTATAGTGACAGTCAGAGTGCAATTCGTCTGGCGAAGAATTCCACTTTTCATGCAAGGACGAAACACATTGACATCAGGTATCACTTCATTCGTTCATTATTGGAGAAAGACGTGATTAAGTTGGAGAAGATGCACACGAGCCAGAATCCTGCGGATATGTTCACCAAGGTTGTGACCTTGGAGAAGATGAGAACCTGCTCGGCTTCGGTTGGCCTAGTTACATGATGAGAGGCCAAGTCCACACTCATGGTGGATGTTGAATTGAAGTTGGGAGAAGTACTGTAACACCCCCAAAATGGCCCAAGCCGGAGACCCGGGGATGTCACTCCGTACCCGAGAGGAGCGCGGATACAAGGAGATTTTATAACATGTTTCGCAAGCACAAAACACCCACAATAATAAATTAAATCCAATTAAACAATGTATTACGATAAACCTTCGTCCTAGCCACAAATCGGCAAAACAACTAAAGTGTTTAAACTACTACAGAATTCAAATTCAAATGTAGTACTACTACTATTACTCCATGTGATGCGCGTCCCCTTCTATGCCAGATAACCATCTTCTAAACCTGTGGTGCGGAATGAAAAAGAAACACCACAGTACAAAATCAGCATTGAAATACTGGTAAGCAAACACCCAAACATGTAAAACGATGATGGATAGTATAAAACAATGACTCATTTATAAGTAAGAGTTTTTCGCAAACACAGCGGTAATAAAGTTGACTCTTGTATTAAAACATAAGAGTTCCCAATTCCATAATATTTCCAAACCAATTTCCATAATCATTAGGAAAATCCAAAATCCAATGTTAACATCTTTCCGTTAACAAAACCAAAATCCATTATTAATTCGTTGTGACGGGGGAAACCAAACCATCTCGCAAGCATCCAAGACCTTAAGTGTCGACACCCCCCAAAGAATCTAGCGTCCAGAGGAGTGAGTACAGGGAGCTATCCGGGGACTTGCAACCGGATTAAAATAACAATAAATTGAAACGGAAGACCGAGATCTAACCGTCCAATGCCAATGGTAACCATACCATAATAATAATAAATGTCCCCGCACAACTATTCCACTTTACGTATTAATGCATTATCAATATCATGGTGATATTTCCAAGAAAAGCATTTATCAAGTAGAAATCACATATTGCATGTCACATCACATAAACACATTTTGAGACGTAAAGAAATACAAGAATTCGTTTTGACACGAAAGAGATAAGCACACTAGGCTTGGCATATTTACTTACCTCAAAGAAAATTCCAAATATAGCAACTCAACCAATGTACTCTACGTACTCGTCGTCGACGAATTCGTTACCTACACATATTAATATGCTAATAAAACAATTATTCTAGCAATATACTTGCTATACTAATTACATGCATATGATAGTCAATGGTTTAGGGTTCTAACACTTCCCCAACATCTCATTCAATTCATACTTCAAAACATAACCCAAAGCTTTGCTTCAAAATCCCCTAACCTAAAGCATACATAGCCTATCATAACTCCACCAAATCTATTACTCCAGTTTCCCAAACAGATCATGGTCTAAAAACAGTTCCATTGGATTCAAAACATTCGAAATAATAAGTTTAGCCTCAAACGGATCTTAATTTCGATTCCTGAATCAAAAGTTACACTAGTTTCAAGTTTCCAACTTCCTTCAAAATATCAATACGGGAATTGTCAAACTTCATGAAACTTTTCCCCCAAGCATCTAGTTCATCCTATATTCATACTAAATCTAATATAACATGATTCCCACATTCAAATCAGATTGTTATCCACCTATTATGATCATTCAAGCTCTCAAATCATTCAATCAAACTTCTCTTCCAAACTAGGGTTTCTTCCCAACACCATAGAACATGATAAACCCTAAAACTTGATTATCCATCCTACGAATCCATGAACAATGATCCCAACAATAACAAACTGAAATTTAAAGATTACATGCAACATACGTGAATCACGAACAAGTGATCACAAGATCAAAAGTTCAACAAGAGAAAAGAAAAGACGAAACAAAACAACCAAACCCGCTCAAACCCGCCGCCCAAGGAGGCGAACGGAGAGAGAGACGGACGGGGATAGAGAGAAAGAAAGAGAGAAAGGAAAAGAGAAGGAAAGAAAAGAGAAAAGAGACAGAGAGAGAGAGAGAGAGAGAGAGAGAGAGAGAGTTACCTTGCCGGAAAAAGAGAGAGAGAGCGGCGGCGGCGGTGGGGCTGCCGTCGGTCACAAGAGAGACGAGAGAGAGTGAGAGAGGGACGGGTAGAGAGTGAGGGACGTGAGAGAGAGTTAGAGAAAAATAGGGAGAGTGAGGGTTTTATGAGAGTTTGAAATAAAATCAACTTCATAAGTAAGAAACCCTCTAGAATTAGGAAACTTTTATGTAGGAAGAAAAGTTAGGTCAAAAGACACTTATTCCCCCTTAGTTTTGCCAAAAGACAAATACCTCCCCCAAACTCAAGTAAAAGACACTAAAACCTTTGATTAAAGTCACAAAGTTCCCCCCCCCCCAAACTCTCAAAGCATTATAATTAACTTCCCAACACTTATAATAATATCACAAAATACCCGTAGTCACAAAACGGGGTATTTCATCCTTCCCTCCTTAAAGAGAACTTCGTCCTCGAAGTTTAAACAAAAACCTCCCTCCTTAATGAAAATTCGTCCTTGAAGTGTAACCTAAACTCTCAACCTCAGTAAGGTAAGCACCTCCCCTTAATGTTACAACTACGAAATGCAACCTAAGGTCATGAATGACATGCAATATACTATAAGTAATACTGTATTAAAGAAAAACGAAGGATTACATCCTCTCCCCCTTAGAGGAGTGACGTCCTCGTAACTCAAGGTACCTCTTCAAACAGGTGAGGGTACTTCTTCCTCATATCATCTTCTTCTTCCCAAGTTGCCTCTTGAGTGAGGTGGTTTGTCCATAAGACTTTCACAATCTTGACACTCTTGTTACGGGTGTCTCTTGTCTTGGTGTCTAAAATCTTGATAGGATGTTCTTCATAACTCAAAGACGGGTCCTGTTCTACTGGTTTGGGATCTAACACATGAGATGCATCAGGCACATACTTCTTCAATTGCGATACGTGAAATACGTTGTGAACACGACCTAAATTTGACGGTAAATCCAATCGATAAGCCACTTCTCCAATCTTCTCTATAACATCATATGGTCCAATGAATTTCGGGCTCAACTTCCCTTTCTGATTGAACCTCATGACTCCTTTAGTCGGCGAAACTTTTAGAAATGCTTTTTCTCCAACTTGAAATTCCAACGGTCTTCTTTTCTGATCAGCGTAGGATTTTTGTCTATCCTGGGCTGCCTTCATTCGTTGCTGTATAAGTCTCACTTGATCTGTCATCTCTTCGATAAGTTGTGGACCAATTACTATCGTCTCACTTATGTCGTTCCAACACAACGGTGTTCTACACTTCCTTCCATACAACGCTTCATGTGGTGCCATTCCAATACTGGCGTGATAACTGTTATTGTAGGAGAATTCTATCAAAGGTAATCTATCAACCCATGAACCTTGAAAATCCATAACACACGATCTTAACATATGTTCCAACGTTTGAATTGTTCTTTCGGTTTGTCCATCTGTAGCAGGGTGAAATGTCGTGCTAAACTTCAGCTGAGTTCCCAGTGCCTCCTGGAGTGCTTTCCAGAAGTGAGAAAGGAAACTGGAGTGCTTCCCAGTGCCTTCAAATTTTGTTTTCATATGTCTTATAAATGTTATCTAGGTCAAAAAAGATTCCCTCCTGGGACCACATTTTTGTCCGCTAGCGGGTATTTTGGTAATAACCAATGTACCGGCTGAGCCGGTTACTTCGGGACGCACCAAAGTTTTTGCCTGAAGTTTGCCCATGAGACTGCTATGCGAGAGAAATCGATAGTTACTGCAAAGTAGGTATATACTGTGTGTAATGTTTCTGATTGCTCATGCTATTGTTATTTTATCTTTCTTCATATTTTTTGGTAGCTGTTACCGTAAATTGCCTGGTTGTTCCTTATATCTCTATCTCACATAGGAAATACCCCCAATTTCAACAATTAAAGCTTAATTTCATTGAATACACATGCATTCATGGAATCAAAGTAAAAAATATGTTCAAGGTGTTCGATGTAACGCCTGAATCAGGAATTCTAGGAAAGGACTAACATACAGATACATAGTTTAAATCACTAAAACAATTTTACCTGAATTGGGGTTGAAGGAATAAAGACTTGACATTGTTTTGGTTTTGCTCATGTATTGTAGAGTTATGAAGTTACTATGTCAAGCCTTGGCTGCCTAAGCATGTAAGTCGGACCTTTGCCTTTTTTGATAGTGGAATCAGTATACAAGTAGCCTTTAAGCATTCATTGCACTGTATTTGACGAGCACGTTCGCATAAAATTAGTATTGAACTGAATTTGATTTACTGTGTAATTGAGAAGTCGTGGTTCAGAAGCTGCCATATCCCATTCCAACTAAATGGGAGACGAATTACCATGACTCTATGGCTTTATGTTAGTCTTTTCCTAGAACTTTTTATATGCTCTTTCACCGGTATGGATAGCATGCCGTAGTATCTTCAGCTTTATTTTCTATTCTAGGAGTCTGAACAAAAGTCAGTTTAAAACTTTTTCCCTATTGATTTGGTAGGCAAACATGCTTGTTTCTATCCTCTCAAATTATATGGTGGTGATAGATTGATTACTTCCTGGTAAGTAGTTTTCTGTAAGAATACGTCTTATGTTTTCAATTGTTTCTATTTTTTGCATTTCGACCTTAATTATTCATATTAGTAGACTCGTCATCTTAGATGTTTTTGGTCTTTTAAAAGAGAGATGTTCCTGATAAGCTAGAACTATTGAATCGGCTAGGTTCCTTTCCTAAATGGGGAGCTTAACCCTTTTGTAGGGAATAGTATAGAGCATCGTCTGATTAGTCGGTTCCCTAGACATTTTGAGTATGACTTGCTATTAGTAAAGGTAATCAACTTACTAGCATTTTGCAATGTGCAACACGAAACTCTCAGTGATGGTTTAAGATTGGAAGTGTCATTCTTTAGCATTTTTTAATAGTTTTAGAAATTGGTAGGTTATTTTTTTCACTAAACATCAATATTACTGTATCAAAATTTAGCCGGTAATCATTCATTTTCTTGAAAAAAATTTAACTGGAAATTCTCCAGAAATTGAAGTAGCACTTATTACACACAGCCAAAAAAGAGAGACAAGGGAAGGTAGCTCAAGAGCTGTTGTTTGAAGCGCGGATGTATCCGTATATTCATATTAGTAGTGGGCCACCGAAAGACCATCTCGTTGATGTTCCCGATTCTTTCCGATCCGATAGAAAGATGAGAAGAATGTAGGGCGGTAGCCGGGGTCAGGGAACCTCATTAGATGGTGAGGTGTAGCCTGGGATCAGGGAACCTTATTAGATGGTGAGGGGTTACGCATGTCCAGTTCTTTTCATGCAAGACAAAAAGTGATGGAATTAATAAAACTTGTCAGACCGAAGTTGTTGGAAAGGACTTATGATGCTTAGTTGACCAAACTTGATGTTCATATCTGAATTTTGTTTTTCATAATATAAATGTTGGGAAGGAGAAATGGAGAAATGGCGTGCTCTTATCCTTACTGATGGCAGGTTACCAAAAGTGTGCATATGGATATTTTTGGTTATTTAAGATTCCAGTAGACTTTTTACTTACCCTTAAAAGGTCTTCAAGCTTATAATTACAATCTGCAGCGGAGTTGAGCCTCATGCTTGTGCGTGAAGCCCCGATTTTAAATGACCTACAGCTGATGCTCCTATTTGAATATTTTTCCAGATTATAAACGTTGGGGGGAAGAAATTGAAAAATTGAAAGCTCTTAGTCTCACTGATGACATTTTACTTGAATTGCATGTATTTGGTGTATTCATCATTTAAGTGTCGAGGAGACTTCATACTTACCGTTTAAAGTTCTGTAATTTCAGAGTTCCTCTTGATGGAAATTCTGAATGAAAAAAAAAATGCAAATTGATAGAAATTTGAAGGTTGTAACACAATAGAAATAATAGCACAAATGATGAATATAGAAATGTATAGAGACTTTTATGTAAATATATTTCTTGTATTGTTCTTTATATAGAGAAATAATACGATTAGTCCGTTCATGGACTTTCACAATCCTTCATGGTATCAGAGCTAGGGTGCTAGTTGCTCTTCTTCTTCTCCCGCCTCACGCCACTGCAGCTGATCCGACAATCATTAACGCCGATCAGCACCATCCCTCAACCTATACGACGTTAGGGGGTTATTTGTTTTCGTATTTTCCGTCGGACAGCTCACGAATTCACAGTCTTCTGGTTGTCTTCTCATCTCACCACCACAACCAGTGGATTCGGAATCGAATTCCGAGCAAACCCTGAAAATTTCACGGCAAACGGCCGCCAAACGCGCCCGGACGCGCCGCCTAAAGCTCCGGTCGCGACGCCCGCCACGATCCACGCGCCTTCAGTCGACTCTGTCAGCTTCGCGCGTGCGGCTCACTTCTGAGCCGAGTATCTTTCCGTCGGCTTCCGCGTAAGGGATCGGCTCGCACACCGTGGCTCGCGGCTTCCGCCTGAGCCGCCCGCTCAGTTCCCGGTTCGCAGCTTCCTTGTCAGCCGCTGTTCACTATCGCGGCTCGGACCAGCTTCCTCTCGGCTCAGACCCGCTTTCACTCGGCTCAACACCTTGGCCGACCTCTCTGATCGGCTTCCTTGCGGCTCCAAGCAGCCCCACGACTTGTCCTCTTGGCTCGTGTGACTTTCAATCCTTGGTCACTGTTTTGGCTCGATTTTGCTCCAGATTTGGACCGGCCCAGCCTAGTTCCTAAGGTTTTTCAGCGCTCTGAACTCGTTTTCGGACACCGTTTCGCGAGTTTAAGCCTCTTCACTGTACTTTTAGTGCTCCATGGCCTACCCAACTACATGGGATACATCGAATCAGGGAGGCGTATGGGTTTGGCGTCCTGCATCGCAGCACACTCCACCGCCTCCTGCACTTGAACCGAGTTTACTTCAGCCGAGATCCGGCCAACGTCAACATACTCTTGCGGCTACACCGGGCACTACATTGCAAGGAACAGATTCGGACAACACTTGGTATATGGATTCGGGGGCCTCTTCACATCTCACATCTCAGTCGGGTATGCTATCTTCTGTCTCCTCATATAGTCCTATTTCTCATATGTTTGTTGGAAATCTTACGAGTATTCCGGTTTGTGGTTCCGGTCAGCACACTCTCAATACCCAAAATCGACCCCTTCACCTCAATAAGGTTCTTTTTACCCCTCACATTATTAAAAACCTTGTTTCCGCTTGTCATTTCACCGTTGATAACAATGTCTCCGTTGAATTTGACCCCAAGGGATTATCTGTCAAAGACCTTCATACGAGGGACTATTGTTGAGAAGCAATAGTACTGGAGATCTGTATCCACTTCACTCCACTCACCTCACTTCCCAACCGCAATCTCTTGTTGTTCTCCCGGCACCTTTGTGGCACAACCGTCTTGGCCATCCTGGAAGCCAATTTTTAGACTACCTTCGACCTCATAGCCATATCTCGTCTACTAAAGCTCATAACACCACTTTATGCCATGCTTGTCAGATAGGTAAACATGTCTGACTACCTTTTTCCCCTTTTTTATCTTGTACTGCTCCACCTTTTGACATTATACATAGTGATTTGTGGACTTCTCCTGTTCTTAGTAAGTCAAATTACAAATACTACCTCTTATTGCTTGATGATTTCTCCCACTTCCTATGGATTTATCCTCTGAAACAAAAATCTGAGGCTCTTGCCCAATTCTAGCAATTCGGTAATTTTGTTCGCACTCAGTTCCACATACAAATCAAGACCTTCCAATGTGAACTAGGGGGTGAATTTGATAATGGATCTTTCCATGACTATGCCGCACAAAATGGTATTGTCTTTCGTTTTGCGTGCCCACAAACCTCCCAAAAAAATGGTAAGGCTGAACGCATGATTCGTCGTGTCAACGACATCTCTTGTACCCTTCTTGCTCAGGCCTCCCTCTCTCCATCCTTCTGGGTTGAGTCTCTGTCTACAGCAGTCTACTTGCACAATATTCTTCCCACCACTGCACTTCAGAACAACATTCTGATTGTAATTCTCTATCATCACATACCCGCCTATGATCATCTTCGCACTTTTGGGTGTTTGTGCTACCCAAACCTTTCTGCCACGGCTCCCCATAAGCTTGCTCCTCGCTCTGCTAGCTGTGTATTTTTTGGATACCCTCCGAATTTTAGAGGTTATCGCTGCCTTGACCTCTCCACCGGTGAAGTTCACATCTCTCGTCATGTAACTTTTCATGAGTTTGTCTTCCCCTTCTCTACCCCTGGCTCAGCCTCCCCTCTCGTGCACCGGTCTCCTGATCCAGACGATAGTCTGCCTCCAGCTGCTCTTATTCGACAGTGTCACACTCCCTCATCTCCTTCCACACACGTCCAGTTAGGATCACCTATGGTCGCCTCTGGCCCTTCGGACCCCTCTCCTATGGGTCCCTCTAGCCCTTTGGCTCCACCTCTTGCGGTACACGAGCAACCACCTCCCCCTCCACACTCCACACAAATGACCACCCGATCCAAACACGACATCACCAAGCCCATTTTGCGTTTTACTATCCATGCCCAAACTCCTCCCTCCATCTCGCCCTTACCTAAATTTCACGTGTCTGCTGTATCGGACCCACACTGGAAGGCTTCCATGGATGATGAATTTGGGGCTATGGTACAAAATCACACTTGGGATTTGGTCCCGCGGCCCGCCAATGGCAATATTCTTCGGGCGATTTGGCTGTTTCGGCACAAGTTTCGGGCTGATGGTAATTTGCAGAGATACAACGCCCGACTGGTTGCTAATGGTCATTCTCAGATGATTGGGGTGGACTGTGAGGAGACTTTTAGCTCGGTTGTCAAGACGACTACCATTCGTACTGTCTTGACCATAGCTGTGACGCGTTCTTGGCCTATCCGCCAGCTTGATGTCAAGAATGCTTTCTTGCATGGGGATTTTGAGAAGACTGTCTACATGCATCAGCCGCCTGGTTATCGTGATTCTCGCCATCCTGACTATGTCTGTCGTCTTCGTAAATCACTATACGGCCTCAAACAGGCACCCAGAGCCTGGTTTCAGCGATTTGCTACATTTCTTACTGGTTCAGTGGGATTTTCAGGATGCATAACAGACGAGTCACTCTTTGTTTACCGTCGAGGATCTGACGTTGTATATCTCCTTCTATATGTGGACAATATTATCATTACTGGATCTTCCTTTGACATCCTTCAGCATCTAGTTGCGCAGCTTTCTCGTGAGTTTGCCATGTCATATCTCGGACCTCTAAATCACTTTTTGGGCATCGCTATCTGTCGGGACTCTTATGGGTTATTCTTGTCTCAACGAAAGTATGCTATGGCCATTCTTGCTCGTGCTTCCATGACCGCATGCAAACCCGTCACCACCCCCGTTGAGACTGGTGCCAAGCTCACAGGGGGGCTGGCCCGCCAGTTTTCGATCCCACTCTATACAGAAGTTTGGCAGGTGCACTGCAGTATCTCACCTTCACTCGCCCTGATCTATCTTATGTCGTGCAGCAGATATGCCTCTTCATGCATGATCCTTGTGAACCCGATCTTCATGCACTGAAGCGCATTCTCCGTTATGTCCGCGGCACTCTTGATTACGGATTTCGGATCTCTACATCGGCTCCCACCGGTCTTACCGCCTACACTGATGCTGACTGGGCTGGCTGCCCTGACACTCGCCGATCCACCTCTGGTTATTGCGTTTTCTACGGTGACAACCTTCTCAGTTGGTCCTCTAAACGGAAGGCCACAGTATCCCGCTCTACTGCTGAAACCGAATATCGTGGCGTTGCCAATGTTTTCTCTGAGTTGTGTTGGCTTTGCAATCTTCTAATTAAGCTCCGGGTCCCACCGCCTCCTGCATCCGTTGTGTACTGTGACAACGTGAGTGCCGTTTACCTTTCTGGTAACCCGGTCCAGCATCAGCGCACCAAACATGTAGAGATTGACTTGCATTTTGTCCGTGAGAAAGTTTGATTGGGGAAACTGCGAGTCCTTCACATCCCTGCTCACTATCAGTATGCTGACATATTCACCAAGGAGTTGCCCCGTCATCTCTTCGAGCGTTTTCGATTCAGTCTGAGCGTCCGTTCTCCCGCTTTGACTGAGGGGCGTAATAGCACAAATGATGAATATAGAAATGTATAGAGACTTTTATGTAAATATATTTCTTGTATTTTTCTTTATATAGAGAAATAATACGATCAGTCCGTTCAGGGACTTTCACAATCTTTCAAGAAAAACTTTAACCCTCTAATGAACAAGTAACATTGCTAACTGCTTAGTTAACCCCACTTTGGTTTCTGTAGTTGTAGCAGTTCATATTCGGCTTGCATATTCTCTTGTTTAAAAAAAAATTCAAATTTGAATACGTTATTTGTACGTAGTTTTTTCTTCGAGACTTAAAAAAAAAACTACATTGTTTGTACGTAGTTAGGTAACAATAGATCTGATGTATATTTAGTCATGTATGGTAATAGTTAGGGCTCGATTTCATAACGCTTGTGATTTTCTTTCACTCGAAGAGCAGCAGCTACTTATAACTTCTATGAAAATAAGTCCAAGGAAGGACTGTTTAGTTTTGTTTATGAGATACTTAGCTGGGCATTATGCTAACAAATTTATTCAACAAATTTTGTTGAATAAATTTAGCGATTTCTAAATGCTTCAGGGAACCTTATCGGCCAGTCAGAGTAGCAGTAAAGAGATTTTCAACGAGTTATGGCCAGGGTCTGAAAGAACTTAATAATGAATGTAATATTTGACGAGGAAAAAACTAATTCACTTACTCAACTTATTGTCTAAATAGGGGAATCATTGATATATCCAAAGATGAAATCTTTGGTAGTATGAACTTGTGCATGGAACTTTATGAATCAAAACATTGGTGGTCCCTTTGCCAGTTAATACTGCTGCAAGTAGTTGAGGCGCCATTTTATTCCTTGCTAAGCATATATTAGACCTTTTGAGGAATAATTCAAGTTTGGTTTCAACTATCGAACTTTTAGGTCAGATTTGATGTACAATAAAGTATGTGACAAGAAAGTCGGAGAAAAAAAATTAGTTTGGTAAAATAGAATTTATCACCGGCGTAAGTTTAATATGTAAAATTTCTCCATGGAGTATGTTCTTGCATTTTGGATGTTCTCTGTCATTACTTATTTCCTTGGACATTGTTCTCTTTCGCTAACATGGTCTACTTCATTGCATTTTTTTGCAGAAGTTTTCAAAAAAACCTAACAATTGAGTGTAGTTTAGCTGCTTTGCAAGTCTACAAGTGATTGTAGTTTAGCTGCTTTGGAGCACATTTGCTTGCTATTCTTTTTTCTTTCACCAGCAACGAAAGGATTGGAATAAATAAAGAGCGTTCGTACAACATAAGTTCAGGGGGGACATATCTCCCGCAAAATAACAGTCTTAAGGAGCATAAAGCAAAGAAACAACATAGAAAGCATCATAAAGGAACAAAAGTGGAGGGCTCCGCCTTAGCTAGGGGCAAAAGCGAACATCCTGGACTGATTTAGCAAGGCCATGGGCTACAGCGACCTCAGATCTGGGAACTTTGGTAACCGTGCAAGAAATCAGTCTATGAAGAAGCTATATGGTAGCCAAGGTTGTGGCGGAGTCCTCAAACGATCCTTTCGAGGGATCAAGCAGCTGTAAAATCATATTAGAACATCTGAATTCGTCAGTTATGTTCTTTTTTTACTTGTTTACACTTTTGAGCTACGCATGTGGAAGCGGTAGATCTTCGTTTGGAATATGCTAATAGCTCCAATTGGTTACCTCCTGCATCTCTTCTTCTGTCTGAGCCTCAGGCATTCGACTCATCAAGGTTTCTATACTAGACAACAACAACACTAACAAATCTATCTCTAATACGCAGACTCAGGAAACACAACTACAAAAACGAAGCAACACAACACAATGAAAAACCGCATTGGCACGATCAACTTGAAGGCCAGATAGCGCATACTCCAGCAACACAAAACACCAGCGAAGTTAATGCAACTACAAAAATGCTGAATTCGGTCCAAGTGATCGAAGGCTCGAAAATGATGCCAAGTGCGGGAAAAGTATAACGACTACGAGAGAGAGCAACTTCAATTTATCGCCCCTGTAATGCTTCAAATGAAGGAAAAAATCGATGAGATTTGTTCCGGGCCACGTGATTTATGCAGAGAATAAATCATAGGCATTCAAAAAAATTATTGTGGTAAGTTAGTTTGCGGAATAAAACTTACCACAGTCCATCCGGACTGGGATGACGCGAATTCTGAGACTTTGATCAGCCACTAAAAAAGCTCTGTTCTGAATCTGACACTGGGACCTGTGCCATTGCGTCCGTCTCGGCGAGATACACGATTTTTATATATGACTTGTCTTCATCCAACATCTGTAGCTCCAGTTATGCTCCGAAAACTGAATTTAGATCCAGCTAAAAATCAACTGCGGAACAGAAACTTTGACCGACGATATCTGGAGTTCTACAACTCTCATCGACAAGCCGCTTCTTTGGGGTCTCTTCGGTTTTCCAAGATCTACAACTTTCGTGTTTTACCAAAAGCGATTCGAGATCGTTATCTAGGCCTGAACACCCAAAAACCGAATCTGATATGTCCGGAAGCCTTCGGAGTATGATCCAAGCTCCGATTCAAGTTTGATGGTGATTCGAACAAGAAAAGCTCATGAAGGCACATCTGGGATTTTCTCTCTTGTGTGGAAAAGATGTAAGAACAATCATCATTATTTAAGAACTATGGTGGACTATTTATAGAGACATATTACTAACCTTAATATTAGGAATACCCATAATTGCACACAAGTCCCTTGTACAAAAACTTTACGTAGCAAGTCCCTCCCTACAAACTTTAGTGTAGCTTGCAATTAAGTCCTAATCATATGGTTTATAGTAATACTCATCAACTATAAAATACCAAGCATAATCTCAATTTACATTCCACACACTTGAGACTCAAAAACACTTGTGAATCACATGATCACGCTTATGTTGGATTACATCGGGGACCTCTGGAGAAAATAAATGAATCGGCTCCCAATAATATATTTGAACTCATAATTCCCCGAATTAAATTCAAAACTAATTATTAATTATAGTTTACTCCACTATAAAATTATAATTGCACTCCGACATTTATTCTCATCATTATGTATGAGCTCGTGTTATTAATATCAGATAACTCCCCACGTTAAGATTACAAATACCCGTTAATGCTGATCTACTCTTACTGAAAATTTCGATCTCATCAACATCTTACGTATTCCCTGATCTAAACCGCTCAACCCTTATTTGTTCTGTCTGGTTACAAATAACCAGCTGGCCAGACTTGACATAACAAAATCTAGTGAGCTCCCAGGAGGGCACATCATTTTCATACGAGACGTGGATTCCATGATTCGATTAGCTTTCACCAAATCTTAACAATCATTACCCAATATACCAGGATTGTTGACTCGCATTTGAATCTCACTCAATATATCAAAATAATGATTAATCGAGATTTGTGTCCACGTAAACAATCATAGATTAAGATTTTCCAATATTACCAGTAACAATGCAATATTTTATTATCTCACTTCGGTCAGTCCGAGATAATTATATTTCATACGGCGGTCCTGTTCAACATACGCAAAGTATGCTAGTGTAGCAAGTTGAAACTATACCGTTTCCTTGACCGAGATGTGTCACTATAATGTTACACTACAGTCGTTCCGATGATTTGTCCAAAATCATCTAGACTGTGAACCCTTACTTATATTCCATAAATAACTGACAATCAATCTCGCGCATGTCCGAACTCGTCTGCATGTCCGATTGTCTTAGGTATGGACATTGGACTTTATAATGCATATTTATATGGCAAATAATAAACAGCATTTGCATACTCAAGTGTTTGCTAAATTAAGATGCAAATATATATCTACTAAGAATTATTAATTCAACCATAAATATGGCTTTCTGAATATAATTCCCAACATCAACGACTTGGCAACATAATTTCTTCTAATGTATTAAAGTTATCTTCATGAATGTATTTCAAATGGAAGTTATGTAGTAGCCTTCGTCACTGGCTATTGGAATGGAAACTTAGTTAAATTCATATTCTCTTCCCTTACAGTCATCTTTTGCATTGTAAAATCAACCTGTGTACTTCCAGTTTTGCAGATTATGTACAATTAAGGCAAATCGGTAAAAACTAATAAGATATAGAGGCCTCAGAACTAGAACGAGATTTCAAAAAGTTTTTTTTAGTCTACTATTTCCTCTAAGACTGATTAACATAAAATAACGTGAATATATAATTCCAACATGTTAACTGCCAGTCACAAAATACTATGAAAAATAGAAAATATTCGGAGATCAGTTGATCTCTTTAGATTTTCATTTATCAACCCATCAGCTGAGCCATCATCATCATGAGAAATATTGTACAGACAGTTTTCTTGTGTCAGAATTACAAGGAAGGACATTGCATTAAAACTCTACAAATAATCTCAGGTGGCTATTCATTTATAGAACTTGAGTCTTGTGTCGGGTTGCTATCTCATTCCACCGTCATTCGGCTTGTTGCAATGTTTATAGATAGTCCTATTTATCCGTGATCTTTGCCGAATTTGTGTAAAAAATACCTATCCAGCTTGTGTGTGACTTCTTTACCAAAAAAAACATGAGTTATTCCTCGTTGTGCCAACAGTTATGTTATTGTTTAAAAAAAAATTCTTATCTCACTTACAAATAACGTATGCCAATTTTTCCAAGAAGAATAGAAAGTTCTATCAATGTAGATATTTTTAGCTTGACTAAGGGTAAGAAAGTGCTAATTCCGCCGCTGACACGAGAGCATCCAACCATATGACATCTGAGCTATCTAACCTCTCCGTGATCGAACCTTATGCTGGTAATGAACAAGTAACCATTGGTAATGGTTCCTCTCTGCCTATCCAACACTCTGGTACAGCTCTTCTTACAACTGCTAAATCACTCAATTACCTTATCTAAAATATTACATGTTCCAAGTTTATCTGTTAATTTGCTCTCTGTTAATCAACTCTGCACTGAGCATAATGTTAGATTTATATTTGACAAAACATCATTTTACATTCAGGACATTACTACGGGAAAAATATTATACCAGGGTCTCAGTAGAAATGGACTTTACCCCTTGTCTCCTCAATCTCTGCAATCTAGTCCTCAAGCACACATGGGACAAAAATAACAAAATCATCTGTGGCATTCACGCCTTGGTCACCCCTCACATGTTGTTTTAATCAAATGTCTTTCTTGTTTTGGACTTGTGTCTAAACCTGGTACTCTTTGTGAAGCTTGTTTGGCTGGAAACAAACACCATGTTAATCAGGGATATCCTCTCCCTGATCCCACTTTTTCCCTCAACTACTTGGTGCTTTACAATATCTCGTTCAGTTGTCCTGACTTAGCTTTTTCAGTTAACCATTTATGTCAATTTATGCATTCTCCCACAACTATTCATTTCAGTAGGGCTAAACGCATTCTAAGGTATCTCCAAGGTACTAAAACCCACGGTTTGTTCTATCAAAAGGGTCACCCACCCCTCCAAGCCTATACGGATGCGGACTGGCCCCGTGATCCGACTGATAGACGTGGCACAACTGGGCTAGTTATTTTCCTTGTCCCAAATCCGGTACATTGGTCTGCTAAGAAGCAACCAACTGTTGCTCGCTCTTCAACAGAAGCAGAATACCGTTCTTTGGCCACGACAGCTGCTGATATATCCTGGTTTCGCTATCTCTTTACTGAATTACGCTTTACTTTGCCTCATCCTCCTACTATATGGACTGATAATTATTCTGCAATCTCGTTAACTGCTAATCCTTTATTTCATGCACGAACTAAACATATCGAAATAGATTACCATTATGTTCGTGAAAAAGCACTACGCAAAGAACTTATTGTGTCATTTGTTTCAGGGAAATCTCAAGTTGCGGATATCTTCACGAAGTCTTTGCCCTTTGCTGATTTTGACAAATTCAAAGCTAAACTCATGGTGTGCAACTCACCATCAGTTTAAAGGGGGATGTTAGACAATATTTAGCGTTTGGGTCTTTATAAATATTTGGGCTTATCTTCTTGTGTAAATGGGCTGTTCTATAAAGCCCATCTTGCTGTTCTACATCAAGCCCATATCTTTCTAGCCCATTCAGCTTAAGATCGTTAGGGTTTAGTACTTGGTGAATCACAGCCGTTCGATTCTCTCTAAGAGATCAGAACGATTCTTTAACTTCTCTGTATTTATCTCTTCGTTTCTCCCTTTGGGAAGGTTAATGGAATGTAAATATTTCTCTCTCTGGTTCATCTTCTCTATACTTCTCTGTTCTGTTCATGATTTCTTGAGAAAAACTTCAACCTTCTTGTAAGTAATAAAAAAAGATGCCGCTATTAATTAAAAAACTCAGGGGCAAGTGCTTCCGCCCCTTGCCAATAAGCTCGACACATTCGGCATCACATCGGGCTGCGCAGAATAAGAAAACAGAAGCCAAAACGAGGCCGCATAAAACATGAAAACAGCTCATGATTCATTCATTATGCCGAAACACGCCGTGAAGAGTTCAAGGCCGACTGAATTCTACTTTTCTTTCTTGGTTGTGACAACCCAGAAGTGAAATGAATCTTACTGCTTGAAAGGAGCGGGTGGGAGGGGGTACTTCCAGAGTTCCCTAACCACCCTGGTTTTGACATAATATGAAAGATTCCTACCAAAGCCCATACAGGAACCAAACGAGGTTAAGCTCCATTTGTACTGACTACTAATTAAGCAGAAGCACAAGACTCAAAAAAGGCAATCCAATACAACAAACATCGCATTCGGCACGCAAAACGTATACTAAACTGTAGGTCCAGTAGAAACTACAGCGTCGCAAAGAATGTCTGTAAGTCTGCCACAAGCCTAAAAGAATATTCAACAAAATAAGTGCCCAAATTAAATAAACTGAGTAAGCAAATATCCCACCCAGACGTCTGACATAATGAATTGATAAACAATAATGCACACATAACTATTATCCTGCCTAATCTTCCCACATGAAGAAAATCACACATTTGGTATCTGCATAATCTTCTCACGTGTAGGAAATCGAAATCTACTCAAGTGGGCATACTCCCTCCACAAGCCAAAACAACTTTTACAACTGCGGCTACAGATCAAAGGAGGCTAGACAATACTACTCTGTCCCAGCTCTTGCCCATCATTGGAATATTTGACTTGTATATGGGTCATTTTGACCGGGTGATTTCGATAGTAAAATAATGCGATTTTTCGATAATTTTTTCACGGTGTTATAGAGCAACTTATACTCTACAACACTATGAAAAAATTATCAAAAAATTAAATTACTTTGCTATCCAAATCACCGAGTCAAAGTGACACAGTGAATAGTGGTAAAAGTCAAAATGATGGGGAAGAGTTGGGACAGAGGTAGTAATTCTTGGGAAAAAAAACAACTAAAATGATGTACTGACATAAGTCCGAAATCCTCCGACAAGGGACATGACAAACACACTAACTTGCTGCTGCTCCTTCCTCAAACCCTGGGAGGCTGGGACAAGCTACCGTATTTGAGAGTCCCGCTCCGTGAGAATATACAGAGGCTATGCCCTCTCCTTTCAATTTGCGAATCTTCTAGGAGCTAGCAAAAGTAGGCCTAAGTCATCATTCCTATTTCCTACCACTCCGTCCCAGCTCTTTCTACCCAAACTGACTTTTGTCACTATTCACTTGGTCACTTTGACCCGTTGATTTGAATAGCAAACCGATGTAATTTTTCGATAATTTTTTCATGGTGTTGTAGATTAGAAGTTTCTCTATAATACGGTGAAAAAATTATCAAAAAATCATATTATTTTGCTATCCAAATCACTCGGTCAAAGTGACCCAGATACGAGTCAAAAAGTCAGTTTGGGTAGAAAGAGCTGGGACGGAGTGGTATTTCCCTCCGAAGATCGACATTGAAAAAATTGTCTTTTTTTTTAGAAGAAAAAAAATTGTCTTTAATTGTTCTCCTTCAAGATATATACCCATATTGACACAACAAAATTGCCCCATACCTTATCAAGCTTATCCTACCTTTTCTGCAACTGTCGGAAGATTCAAAAAAGCGGCAGAGAATATCTGTGAGGTGTTTATTCTTCTTCTATCTTTCATTTCTCAGATCCGTTGTAGACCTCATTTTGGATCTGGGCAGCGATGGGTCTTCCTTTCAGGCGGTGTCTTCAGGCGGCGGAGAGGAAGAACCAGTACAACACTGCAACCTTTTCGGTCTCTTCAGGCGGCCGAGGCGACGAGATTCAGGCCGGAGTTTGGTAGACAGCTGGGTCTGTTCTGGTCGGAGTTTGAGATTCAGGCCGGAGACGCACAAATCCGACGAATTCAGTCAGCCATACCACCAATTGACCACCATCCCTTCATCTCCACCTCTATTTCTGGCGGCAAATACATACTTTGAAGGAAGCCGATGTTGCACAGAGGGGAAATTGTCCCGAATCGATGAAGCTTCAGCTTTCCATCCACCATCACCTCCCTGATCCGGTTCCTATCATCCACATCACCACCATTGTCGTCCTCCTTTCTCCGTCGTCTCACAAACCCTTTCAAAAACGATCGATTTGGTGAAGAGATGGGCGGAATCGAAATGGTCGACCCACCATCTGGGAAGGTCGCCGGATCTAGAGAGAGAGATAGATAGGGAGAAAAAAAACAGAGCTGATTGTGGGTTTGAAAACAGAGCTGATGGTGGTGGAAGGCTGATAGAGAGAGATTATGTCGATGGTGGTGGAGGGCAAAGAGAGAGAGAGGTGGGGAAGGGGAAGGGGCAGCTAGGATTACAAAGTGAGGAAGAAAGAAGAAGAAAAAGTAATATTGTGTGGAATTCTTCGCCAAAATGAGGTTAAATATGTCTTTTCATTCCTCTATTAGTGTGCTGTCACTGACAAATGTGGTTTTTGTATATTCCCGAACACAAGATTTGTTTTTGTATATATTCCAAACACGGGTGATTTTTGTCTTTTATCCTTTTAATAACCTCTAAAAGTTGAAAAGACCCAAATTTTCGTAATTTCAGATCGATAGATGAGGTTCCTAGAAATATCAAAGAACCTGCCCACAGCTTACAACGACGACTTTTTTAACGCAATCCGTGTTGTGTGCTAGTATTTGTCTTCACGTCGTGTGTCAACGAACGTCTCTTTGAAGCAGAGAGTTTGTCTTCTTCGAAAACTCATCTCCTGTTTGAATCACATTGCTTGAAAGAAGTGAAATGAATCTCATTGCTTGAAAGAAACGGGTGGGAGGGGGTACTTCCAGAGTTCCATAACCACCCTGGTTTTGACATAATGAAAGATTTCTACCAAAGTCCAATACAACAAATATTGCATTCGGCACGCAAAATATATACTAAATTGTAGCTCCAGTAGAAACTAGAAACTACAGCGTCGCAAAGAATATCTGGAAGTCTGACACATTCCTAAAAAAATATTCAACAAAATAAGTGCCCAAATTAAATAAACTAAGTATATCCCACCCAGGCGTCTGACATAATGAATAGATAAACAATAATGCACACATAATTATTATCCTGCCTAATCTTCCCACATGAAGGAAATCAGACATTTGGTATCTGCATAATTTTTCACATGTAGGAAATCAAAATCTACTCAAGTAGGCATACTCCCTCCACAAGCCAAAACAATTTTTACAACTGGTGCTACAGATCAAAGGAGGCTAGACAATTCTGGGGGAAAAGACGACGAAAATGTACTGACATAAGTCCGAAATCCTCCGACAAGGAACATGACAAACACACTAACTTGCTGCTGCTCCTTCCTCATACCCTGGGACAAGCTATAGAGTCCCAGTCCATGAGAATATACCGACGCTATGCCCTCTCCTTTCAGTTTTCTAGGAGCTAGCAAAAGTAGGCCTATTTCCCTCCAAAGATCGACATTAAAAAAAATTGTCTTTTAACTGTTCTCCTTCGAGATATATACCCCTTTTGACACAACAAAATTGCCCCATACCTAATCAGGCTTATCCTACCATTTCTGCAAATGTCGGAAGATTCCAAACGTGGCAGAGACACAAATACTAATTTTCATATACATTTCAACCAAAAACAACAAGGAAAAATTCAGCCATGTCATCTAGGTTTTAAATTATGCAGCGCGCTATCAGAACCAAGACTAGAAGTATAAACCCTGCTCCCTATAGGTCCCCTTCAGATTTTATTTTGATAGGTACATTGTAATAGAAGCACCAAGTAATGGGGCTACCCATTGCCCTGAAGATGAAATTGGCACTGTAAACTTGGTTTAATTATACGTAGGAATAACAAAAGTAAACAACTCCAACCGCAAACATACAAGAAATCATCTATGAACAGATAGAATAGGCTCACTCAGAAATGGAAGATGCAAGACTTTTTGCCCCACTTTGATCAGGACTTACAGCTCAATCCTTGTCCATTTTTCATCTTTCGAGTTCCTTGATGGGGACTCAACCATAGAAGCACCTTTCCCCGTTTAAGTCCCCACAAAGATTCCAAGATTGACCTAGGGGATTTTGCCTGTGCCTGGGCTGGAGGTGTGATTATAGATTTAAAGATGATTGCAGTTTCGGGGCAAGGGTTTGATTGGGTGTGAGATCTGATGTGCTAGCTGAACTACGCCAACTGAGAGACTAAATGAAGCTGTGATTTGGAAAGAGAAAACTAGAAGAGTAAATTATGGAGTCGGCCATGTGAACTAGGTTGGGTCCAAGCTAATTTGATGAACTAGTGTAAATTAACTGTAAATACGTCATATAACTAGGAGTTCATATACACTATGCAATCTAACAAACTGAATCAAGATCAGGGTTGTAAATACTTTTTTGTTAGGAATATCATAGAATGGCCCGAAGGAAGCAGAAAAAGAAGACATATATGGCCCGATGGAAACTGAAGCAGCAGAATACTAACTGGGAAAACTTGACAGCCAACTCAAACAATTTATAGTGTTAAACCGCTACACAGTATATATTGTTGTGTTATAACATGCTCTGTAGTATATCACTCACCCAAGATTGGTTCCATGTGATGCTTATCTAATCTCAACAGTCAACTTCTTTGGGCCAGTCACTTGGATATTCTCTAATCTCTACCACTTCTGAGAGAAAGGTTGGTGGGCATTTTGCTTTTTGAGTCTGTTTATGGTTCAATTGATAATTGGGGCTATAACCTTGTGCCAACTAAAGCCATGGAGAAGAGCCAACAAAGAACTCTAAGGGTCATTCTAAAACCACCTTCACAACCATACACTCCAAAAGTGAACAAAGAGGGACATCATAGTTATTTAAGTACGAACTAAAGCACCATGTTTTCACAAGGACTTGCTACTCCAGACTTCTCCATTCTCCCAGATACATTCACAAAACCAAATTCTCACCAGTTTAGACCAGTGAATGGCCATCACAAGTCACAACTAGAACGAGGGACAAATACAATCGTCACCAAACAGAAAGTGATTCTCTGTTGCAGCTCAATGGCCACTTTGCGGCAACCTCCATCATGACTAAGAGTAAATGTGACAATTACGAGTTAAAAACGTCAAATGAGGTGAAAAATAAGAAACACGGTGCTATTGATTATGTCTCAATGAGTCAAGAAACTCTTACTCATGTGTGTCTCGAATTCATCTCCGTCCTTTAACAAATCTTGTTCAATCAGTGCAATTATTAGGAGAGCTTTACGGGTGGTTTTTGTTGTATTGCAAACATGGCCGACCCTAGACCACCCGAGGACTAGGCCTTCAATCGAGGAAAACTCAATTTCTTTTTTGGTTCTGTTGGGAATATGCCTTGAAAAGGCTCGAGAAAGCTTGACGAGGAGTTAGGCGACGAAGAGGGTACGAGACTCACCTAGAAGGATATCGTCACGAGTAGTAATTAAGTATAGCTAACCATAATGTAACCGGAGCATTAGAAGTACATATTAGTGAACAAACGGAAATTTAGAGCAGTCTCCAACCTCCATCGAAGTATGGGGCTTGCTGTTCTTCCAATTTAAAACTCGTGAGAACCAATAAGAAATAAACAAATGACTTACACACCCTTATCGAGCAAATGATCTTAAAGCGATGCTCTTTGTCAGTGTAGTACTAAGCCCCGTGTACAATACAAAGGGCCCCAATATTTTTTCCAGTGTCATGAGCAAGTGATCTTAGAGCAATGTGTTGCGTGATTTCATCTTTTTTCCCTTCGGCAGTAGTACCTCGCCTGTAAACTTTTTTTCCCTTACGTTTGTCTAACATTGTGTAAGTTTCATATTGTATATGCCTAGATAGTCCAAAATATAGTCTTGGTACGCAGCCACGTGGACGTATAAGCAGTTCGGGGCTAGCTATCGTACACTGCTCCACACGCACCAGGTCATGCCAAATGAGCATATGTGGACCATGAGACAGGGTCCCCTTGTATATCGCAGCTCGCATGGGAACCATGAGACTTAGTGGCTTCAAGGATGGCAGATGTTTTTGATCCAATCTGCGACCCATTTATGCTTTGGAAGAGGCTTCGTGCGACTGTCTTTATATACTTGCTCGATATCAACTGTCATGATCTTCCGAGAACACAACCGCCACACACAGGGTTGTACAGCTCCATATAGCCATAATCCCCTTGGCTGATATAATAGGACTAGTACATGTAGAAGAGTTCGCCTTTGCTTCTAGATCTCTATGTTTCCATCACAGTACTTCTTTACCACTGTCGATTAGTTGTTATATTGTAACCATTGGAGCACAATTAACTAGTACACATCAAACTCCCTTGCTTAAATTGGTGAACTCGACGTGAAAATGTATTTTATCAATCAAACAAAGTAACTCTAAAACACAAAGGATCGGATAAGAGGGACTCACCAGAAACATATCTGCACAAAACCCATAGGATCAAGATCGAAGAAACATTGTTGATCCGACGGTAGCTACTTTTCAAGACCTAGGAGCCACTATGCAGACCCAATTAAAATCAATTGAAACAAGCACCTGCAAAAATTGTCATACTCCATTTGGGGGAAACTCTTATGATTCCTCTGTGAATTGCATGTTCTCGACCCCCATAGTGTTAGCTTGAGAAAATCAAAACCATACCCCCTATAACCCCTCCCAATCTTAAATCCCACTCCACTATCTTTGTAGTGCGCCGAAGATAACTCAAGGTATGCGCATACGTCGACCATACCGACACTGGAGTAAAGGTTGGATAGCTTCATGACTAGCCAAAACCCTAACCCCAAAAAATTTCCACGCGCGAAGTACACTTCCCCTATTCCCATGGGAATCTCTCTGATGCACAACCCAGCATGATACAAAACACCCAAGTGGGAAAATGTTTGCTGAAGCCAATGGAAATGCCAAAGAGCATGTTATGAGATTTGTCGACTCACTGGGATCATATGACGCATACAAGAACCTTAGGTTGTGAGAATTTTCCAAATCCTTGGGGGCAGGTGACGTGCAAATGGTACTGGTTGCTGGAGCCAAACTATGTCCGCACATGGGAGGATATGGTGAAGAAATTATAGATCGAGTTATTCCAGGTTGAAGAAAAAGTCACAACCATCCATCTCTCATGCATGGTTAAAAGACAAGACAAAGAAGGCATTGCATTCATAAAAAAGTTTCGGGTCTGTCTAGCATGCGTCCCAGGGGCCTGCTTGCAATTTTTTTTGCGGTGGGCCCCCCCCACTACCGGACAAAAAACACGGAAAATCATGGGGTGGTGACCGGTTCTAGCAGGTCACCACCCCCAGTGGATAAAAACGCGCAGATTTGGATAAAACTGCAAAGAAACTGATGCAGCATTTTCCAGAATTCACATCAGTGGATAAAAACGCAAAGAACCGGATAACACACTAAATGATCAGACAAAAAAGGTCAAATAACGGATAAAAATGTCAAGGTACTTAACTAAAACATTCACACAGTTAATGTAATCCCTAGAATAAATCACTCCAGTCATTCCCAACACGTCTTGAAGAGTTTTGGTCACCCATTCCCTCGGACCAGTTGTATTCGCAGTTGGAAATCATACTTTGTTGCGACGTTGCGATTGAGATTGGCCGACATCTTGACCGGAAACACCAACTGGAGGATTCGGGCATGTAGTTCGATTGTGTCCGTATTCTTGGCATCTCTTGCACTTCTTTCGAACATTTTTGGAGCTCCCTTTTGGTTTTGTATCACCTTTGGATGGAGGCATTACGTGGGCATACTCTTGTGAGTTGACATTAACCACGGGCTCTTCACCATTTTCTTGCTTCGAAATAATGTCCTTGAGACCCCGTATCATCAAGTCAACATGTTTTTGCCAATAGTCGTAAGTCTCTTGTGATGTTCCACCCATGTCACTAATCATCTCCATTCGTCCCTTCATGCAACCCCGACGAAATGCCTGGGTTTTTGGATCGTCACACCGTCTTATTTTTGGCTCCTGCATGGCTGGATCATTCTTGTAGAAGTCACTATTCGTCTTCTGCCATCGTTTCGATAACAAGTTTTCCGAAATGAATTGTACTCCTTTATGAAAGAGCACAAAAATAATGTGGCCACAAACCATATGTGATGACTCAAACCTCTTGCAGGAACAGTAGAGCATGTTATTATCACGTTGACAGAAAACGGTGTGCTGCCAGGAAAAAGATCAAAGCTTTCAGATATTTTATTTGACAGGTTAGATAAAAGTTATGAACATATAGATAAGAAAGAAAGTACTGGAAAGAACATTGCTGTAAAATAAGGACATCAGATATTTCAATTGACAAACTAGATTGATACATAAATATAGCAGATAATAGTTTAAAGCAGTCATAAGAGATAGTGTATCATGTGAACTTACTAGAGATGCCCTTTCCTTCTCCCTTGTGACATAGATTGCATCCATGTCATATTCAGGTATTTCTTCAACACCAATAGCTTTGTATTGACTTGCCTTCCTGGCTTGCTCCCTGAACTTCGCAAACACAGCCCTAGTGTAGAACATGGCCGCATGCTCTTCAAGTAGCTTAAATTGGCTTGTTAGGACAGGAAGTGATTGGTCAGACGTACAATGTTGGCCTCGCTCGTTCTCACGAAGCTTCTCGATACCCCGCATGATTCCCTTAATAAGATCGAGGAGATTGTTCTTGCAGTTCAAATATTGTTTGAAAAATTTGTTGATACTCTCACACCTTTGTGTAGTTGTCTGACCGGCGAAAAAAAATTCCTTGAGAAAAGCCTCTGCCCATAAGTTGCGCGTCATGTAGGCACCCGTTACCCACCGCTTGTTCGCAATACCCCACTTGTCTACCATGTATTTCCAATCATCGTTCCATTGGTTAACATCGGATCTCTTGCTCAAGCATTTTCGAAAGTCCTTCATAAATTCTGACCCCAACTTTAGGGTTCCTTCGGCATTGCGACATAGATGCCATGCACACAAACGATGCTTCGCTAGTGGAAGAACTTCCACAATAGCGGCTTTCATTGTCAAGTCTCCATCGGTTATGACCGATATGGGTACCTTGTTATCCATTGCTTCTAGGAAGCAATTTAATACCCATTTGTACGATTCCGTGGTCTCATCTTGTAGAACTGCAACTGCGAAAACGCACGTCTGAAAGTGATTGTTAACACCGGAGAGTATGACAAGAGGCTTTAGGTACATGTTGGTTTTGTAGGTGGAGTCAAGCACCAAAACATCTCCAAACCTTACATAATCTCGTTTGCATCTCTCGTCACGCCAGAAAATGCTTTGTAACTGTTGATTTTCACCCAACTGGAAACTGAAAAGCAAAGATATTTGTTTCAGGAAACTGGATAGAATCTATAAGCACGTAGAAAATTATTTTAAACCAACATGAAACAGTATAGTAATTTGATATATCAGATAGAAATCTAAGGCAGATAGAAAATAACGACAAACAAAACGACAGTATTTCAAACAATACCTTTTGAATACACCCCCGTGGGTATGCTCAAGGGTGTCAATGTATTGCAAGGCCAGCTGCCCATCTCCAGAGTTAGAGTAAGCCTTTCTCAATGACTGTAACTTGTTGTACAGGTCTTTGACAGTGTAACCAACTTTGGCGTAACCACCGGCTTGTGAGACCATTAATTGGAATGCTTCACAAGTTCTTATACCCACTTCCCTTAGTGAAATAACGTGTTCCAAATCATGTTGACTGACCTTCCTATGACACCTAAGCTTGTGTGTTACTTTGGGGTCCGCTAGGGGATGCGAGTGCTCAGAAGTGACTTGCTTAACACGAAACTGTTTGTTCGGGGTAGATCGAGCAATACGAATTCGTGCTGGACAGTCACATCTAGTGTCATCCTTATGCTCTCTCTTCCTCTCAGGCCTTAAGTAGCACTTCTTTAATCGATGGCCTTGTCGGGCACATACGAAGATTCTTGACTTGATTTGTTGTCCGTATTTGTCGAAACACCTACGGTTATCCCTCCGAATGCCGAATCCATTTACAAATGCATACAAAAGGTACCAATCGTACGCCTCTTCTTCGCTATTGAACCTCTTCTCCATGATTTGTTCTTCGGAGAATGATCCCTCTGAAACAAGAAGCACATTTTTAAGTAACTAGTGCACTACATCATACTCTTAATCAAAAACATCCAATAATATATCTTACCGTTCACTATATCATTATCGTGTATGACATTGGAGAAATATGCGTCATCATCAGTGGGAGGAGGCTCATTGAGATCAAACTTCCTCTTAAGAGATGCATTCAGCTCTGTTTCCAGGTTGTTTGAAATACCATCTGGACAGTTGCCACAATTTTCTAGAAGGTATGAGCTATTATCTGCAGGAACATGTAACCCAAACACAACACTATTTTCCTCCATTGTTTTGGAGGAGAATGCAGAGAGTTGTAGTTCAAAATGAGAGTTGTTTGTTCAGTTCAAACTGATAATTCAGAATGCAAAGAGTTGGATCATTATTATCATTGGAAATTACATTAGCATTGGAAACAACATAAACCTTTAATGTTGCGGCTCAAGGCCTGATAGTTATCATTAGCACGCCCAAATTAATGCTTTCCAGTAAATAAAGAAGAAGAAATACATATTAAACATTGAATTCTGTTCTGGCAGACATTGTGACTTTCTGGATAGAAACACAAAACTGATAGAATGCAGATTAAGCGTATTAGATATTTTTAACCCTAAACCCTAAACCCTAAACCCTTCTGGATAAAAATGTAAAGCATACAAATCCGATAACTGTCTCGGATAAAAATACAAAGCAACTGGATCGGGGGTATAATTGTCTTTCTCCATGACATGTCTCGTCTGCTGCAAAAAAGTAACTGCTAGTGAAACCTACCTCCACCATTGATGGCAGTTGGGTTCCCAATTTAGTCATCATCTCAACTAGTCAATTCAATTCAAATTTTTGATTTGAATCTCTCACATCAAACTCTCAAACTCTCTCTTCATCTTCTGCAACCACCACATACTTCTCTCTCTCATCCAAACTCTCATCTTCTCTACTTCATCTTTTGCAATTTCACAATGGATCCCATTGATGAATCCGTTTCTCCTTCAAAAATCACAATGGATGTTTGTGATGAAGTGAACAAGTCCATTACAATGGATGTTGAAGAAAGTAGGCATGTCTCTGAAACTACAGAGGTTCCTCCGGCGACCACTGAAGCCCAAAATGAAGAGGAAATCGATGCAACTCCGGAGACCTCAATACCGGAGAGTAAAGATGAAAACCCAGATCTAACTGCAAATCCGACTGTAAATCCTTCAAGCGCTGTAGAAACTGAAGAAATCGAAGAGACAATCGGAGTACCAGATAACAACAAAGAGCAGGAAGACATCATCCAAGGTGTGGAAGAAACTGAAGAGACTCAAAACCCAGTGGATCAAATTGATGAAACTCAGGACACAACCGGTGCACTGGCCACAGGTATTCCAACTTCTGAACTTGCTTTGTGTGTTTTTGATGGATTGAAACCCACCGGTGACTATTTACCGCCGAATTTAGGGTCTGGAGAAGGTGGGAATGTAGGGGATGGAGAAGGTGAGAATGTGGAAAAACCACGGGAAGTTCACAAAGAAAACCCTACCCCAGCCCCAAAATCCCAAACTGAAACCGAAGAAGGTAGCAGGAAAAGCCCTAGACTGAAGAGAAGGCTGGACTTCAACAAAGAAGAAGTCAAACCAAAGAGGAAACAGAGAAAGCAAGCAAAACCAACCAGGGTAGTAATACAACAACAGAAAGAAACCAAGAAAACAGTGAAGAAGAGGAAGGAAAGAGACCCAAGCCCACATGAGGATATTGACCACACTGAAGAGGTTGCTCTGGAACTGTACATGTGAGTTATTTCATATCCGTTCAAAGTTTATGTCTGCAAATTATGAATTATTGTCTAGATCGTTAAGAATTCTATCCACCATATGTATCCTGTTTGGTTGGTCCAATTGTGCATACTGTAGATCAATAATATTCTCAGAGCATACTAAAAAATTTACATTTATATCCATCATTTCTATCCTAATTGGTTGGTCCAATTGTGCACACTGTAGCTCTATAGTCTTCTCAGAGCATACTACATATTTTACATTTCTATCCATCATGTGTATCCTGTTTGGTTGGTCCAATTGTGCTATGAGTTTTACTAGGAAGTTGTTTGTGCAGCCAAAGTAGGAAACACAATTATAAACTGAGGAAGGATGGACAGCCGAACAAGAGTCAAATAAATTCAATGATTCGGGAATGGAATGTAATGGATGAGTATGCAAAGCAAGAATGGGTGGAAGAGGCTCAAAGAAAGATGCAAGAGGATGCAGCATCCACTGGGACAGAAAGTGGTGATGACTACAGGGTGGAACCAAGATCCACTTCAAAACAAAAGGAACATGAGGATGCTGAGTACAATGAGGCAGTAGCACCACCACAAGAAACAGCACCACAAAAGGAAACTGTGCCACAAAGAGAAACAGCACCACAGCAAGAATCATCTACTGGAGCTACTAGAGCATTCATCCGTTTTCGGTGAGTTCCACTTCTATCCACAACCTAGATTGTTTTAAGTATTGTGCTTTAAGTTGTTGTTTGACAGTTTGACTTGAATGTATTAGACTTCTATCTGAATTACAAACATATCTTTCCAACTTCTGAACTTGTTTTTAACTGTCTTGAAGGCTTTAAGTTGTTGTTTGACAGTGTGATTTGGATGTATTAGATTTCTATCTGAATTACAAACATATCTTTCTATCTCTGAACTTGTTTTAAACTGTCTTGAAGGCTTTAAGTTGTTGTTTGACAGTGTGATTTGAATGTATTAGATTTCTATCTGAATTACAAACATATCTTTCTATCTCTGAACTTGTTTTAAACTGTCTTGAAGGATGGAGAGGATTGACTACTACAAGAATGTTGAGGGTATTTATTCAATTACAAAAGACATTACAGACAAGATGAGGGAAGAATGGTTTTCCATGACTGAGGACCAAAGGGACATATACGTTAAAGAAGCAGGTCAAGAGAGGAGGAGAAGAGAAATTTTAGAGGAGCAAGGTGTCCTACAGGCCAAGCCAAATAGAGTTTCAAAAAAGGCAAGAGTGGTTGAAAGGTTGAAGGAGAGGGAAGTTGTGGCAAAAGAAGGACATAAAAAGAAGGGTGGGAAAAAAGAGAGGTGGCAGAGTTACATGTCCCTTCCAAAGATTCGCGATCTCTACCATGGAATGACTAATGAGCAGAAGGAATGGATTGAGAAGATAGGACTGGGGGGGCTAAGGCATTTGGACATTTTGTATATACCTGAACCTTTCAATGCTTTCATATACGATGCCTACGACCCTGCCACACAATCTATCTCTGCCCATGGTCGGGAGTACAGAATCACGGATGAGACAGTTGGCTGGTTGCTTGGGGTGAGTACCACAGGGGAAATTCTTGAACAAGAGGAATCCGATGTGATTTCGAAGAAGTTGGCCCGTGAGCTTGACCTCACTAAGGCATGCACAAATGTCACTGACTACTTTCCCTGGTTCCTGAAAGAAGAGAATAAGATACTAAGTGATGAGTGGAAGAGGAGGGCAGTGGTGTTCATTTTGGCATGTTTTGGGATGCCCAACACAAGACTCGGAGTCAGAAACAACTGGTTCAGTATGTCATGGATCTGGAGAGGCTGGAAAATGTTAACTGGGCAGGTACTTGGCTCCAGTTCCTTAAAGCTCAGCACACTCCGGTGAAATTGAAGGAGGCAATCCGAGGGGCTGGTTGCTTGTTGATACCAATGGTAACTGTCCATTTTACTTGTATATCTGTCTGTTTATAATATCTATCCAAATGTATAACAAATCTGTTTGCATGTGCAGATGGTGTACTTGGAGAAGTTCGTTCCAAAGCACCACAAACACCCTAAAGGATGTGAAGATGCAGAGACAAGGCCTAGACTGAAGCTATGGGACACTGACAACCTGAATTCCAGATGGAAATTTGTACAAAAGTACATGAGTACAGTAAGACCTGTTACTATATCAATCTACTCCATGTGGTTTACAGTTCTATCTGAAAATACATATCTGATATCCCTGTTTTTTTGAACAATGCAGCTGGAGTTGCTTCCACTACCACACAACAAAGATGATTTCAAACCTGATTTCAGCAAAAAAGAGCAGTGGGATGAGGTCATGTTAATGGTCAATGAACAAATAGGAAGCGTTGTCGAACAGGCCGTGCAGAGGGTACTAGAGAAGAGGTTGGGTAAGCAAATGCAGTATGCAGAGGAGGAAGAAGAACATGAAGAGGAGGAACAACAAAATGATGGAAATTCAAGAGAGGGCAGACAACAAGAATCCGAAGGCAACGCCGAAATTGACCCAGAAGAGCCACAACAGCACAGTACTGTAGATACCACAGGTACAAGTCCATTCAAACCTGTAGAAGTTTCAGAAGAGAACACATCAATGGTTTGCAACAATTTGATAAGTTATATGTCTATCCATCTAATGTGTCATACTGTCATGTTTTGATTTCTATCCATATGTTTCTTATTGCAGGCAGCATCCAACAAGCTTCCACCCAAGTCTCCAATACAAGTATCTTCAACTCCCACCATGCCTGGTCATCCATCACCAAGGGTTTTCCCACCCATCAGGCCTGCTCATGGATCACCTAAGGTGCCAGCTCCTCCTATCGGAAAGAATACTGTCAGTCCATCGAACAGAGGAGGGAGAGGGAGAGGGAGAGGTAGAGGAAGAGGAAGAGGAGGGGAGAGGGAAACAGTAAAGGGCCCAAAGAGAACCTCGGAGAGAGTACGGATGCAGGGCACGTTTGATGTTGTGCTGCCAATCATGCCGGAAGTAGAAGACTGCTGGTTGCATTTCTACATGAGTCGTCAGGCTGTTGAGGGCATGAATGAGAAGCCGGAACTAAGGACTCCATTTCAATAGTGAGTACCCTTTCCCTACATTAAAATGTTTGTGATTGATCAATCTCATTGTTTATTTATAAATGGAATGGCTCATCGTTTATTAAATGGAACGTACTCTTTCTCTACAGTAACCTCATTGTTGATATAAATGGAGTGGCTATTATAGCATGGGATTATTCATGGCAGCTGGAGGCTCCTACCTTCTTAGGAGATACGGTAAATGAATAAATAATCTTTACTTTATGTTCTATTTTCAAAATGAATGTTATGTTGTAAAATTAGAACGTTAACAGAACTGTTTGATTGTTTTAAAATTTTATCCAAAATTATATCCATTCAATCTGCAGATGATCGACTGCATGTCTCACATCCTCCACCTCCGAGAGAAATTTAGGACTGATGAGGAAAAGAAGATATGGTTCTTTCCATGCATGTATGCTGTAAGTAATTAAAACACTGGAATCATTGCACTTAATTTCGTCGTTGATTGATCAATACTACATTTCTTTAATGCGGTCATTTTCATGCACAGCCATTGGGTCAGAAGAATGCAAATGGTGGGATAAATCCGATATACATGGGGGACATGAACTCAATGTCTATGGTAAGCGGTACGTCCTAGTCCTCCAAGTGTCAATAAGAAGGGCATTTTTGACTTGGTTTGTTCTTTGGCTTATGTACAGGTTGCTATTCCCCTCAACATCCACGACACGCATTACTTTCTCATGGTATTGCACTTTATTGAGCAAAAAGTGTACATCCTTGATCCGATGTCGAGGTACATTTACCTACCGGATGCCATTCGTGAGAAGCTTGGACAAATGCACACAAATTTCAGCATATCCCTGCCAGAATATAGAGATGTTCATGACATCAGAAAGTGGGAGATTGTTTGGACAAAGCCTGACATTCCAAGGCAACATAAAAAGTAATATCTTCATACTAATAGTTCAATCTATGTTGTTAACATTTTTATCCAATTGTTCTGTAATGCTACTTACTTTCCTTTTTCCAGCCATGACTGCGGAGCTTACGTGTGCTTCTACATGGCAAATCTGAGGGAGCTGATCCCAGACCCTGTTCGGAGGATAAAGATCAATGAAAAATACATAAGAATCTGGCTCGCCAATGAAATTGGCCGTTCCGAGTTCAACGACCTCCGACGGGACCTTCTTGATGCTGTGGACAGATTCAAGGATGAGGAAAACAATGAGGACTTATTTGCCAGAAAGTACAAGGACATACCTACGGTCTATTCAGCCTTTAAGAATCGTTACTTTTGAGTAGTCCATGACAAATATGTGATATGGTGTTGTTTTGAAAACAATTTAACTTATGTCTGTTTGTTTGAGAATGTTGACAATGAGGGTGGTGAATCTTTCTGGGGATGTAACAGTTGTGTGATTGAGGTTCCAAAAACTCTATTTTTGTTCATGTCAACTACATTGTATGCTACCTGTTTCTAAATCTAGTATGTATGTTTTGGATTGTTATCTGCATTTTTTGTTTATGTTTGTTTGTTTGACATAAATAAAGCCTGTGTGTTTTGGATTTTTACCTGTTTATGTATGTTTGTTTGACAATGAGGGTGGTGACTCTTTCTGTGGCTGTAATAGTTGTGTGGTTGTGGTTTCAAAACCATGAACTTAACTATTTTTGTTCATGTGAACTACATTACAGTCTACCTGTTCATAAATAGTATCTGTGTGTTTTGGATTTCTATCTAAATTTTGGTCAAATCTGTTTCCCAGTCGTGACCACATTCACTGATTCCTTTACTTTGGTAATCAGCATATACTTTGGTAACAGTGTAGTCAAACCTGTATTTATGAACCCTTTACTCCACATTTATGTCCAACAACAAACCACCCTTCCCTTCTCCTACTTATGCACCCAACCACTCTTGCACAAGCACACCTGCCATTTGCTCTCCACCATCTTCTCCTCCTCCAAATATCCCCAAATTCTCATCACCACCATGTCACATACCTCATTCAGCTCCTCCTCTAACCATTACCGTCGTAACCCCGAGTATGGACCAAGGTATTGTAACTGTGGAAGGATACGAGTGATGAGAAGAGCTGGTCCTAACACAAAGAACTCAGGTCGAGATTTCTACCGGTGCCCACTGCCTCAGGGGTCTCAATGTAGTTACTTTGTATGGGCGGACGAAGAACCGCCATGCTTTTGCGAGGAGACAATGCAACGATGGTCCAGGATTATTGAAACAACAAGACGAATGAGGTCTGAAAATCAAGAAATGCTAAGGAGACAAAGGATATCGCACACATGCATCATCTTTCTTGCATTTGCGTTACTTTTCGCAATAATTGTTATTTTTTTTAAGTGAAACGAAAGTTGCAAGGTGTGCTTCTGTCCACTTTTATGTTTCACAAGTCATGTATCTTCCCTTTAAACCTCCAGTGCTTGCAAATCTGCTGTAATAGCTTAGTTGTAGTGCGTTGTTTGCGTTTCTATCTGGTTTGTTTAAGTTTTATCCGATTCTAATCATTTCTGTCCATTTTTAATTATTTCTATCTGTAGTTTTATCTCCATCTTTACAGTTTTATCCATTTCTTTACATTTCTATCCAAAATCCTGATGGCGGCGCCCTAGGGTCCATTTTTTTGTCTTTTTGCGGGTAAAACCGTAATTACCGGCAATAACCGGCTGAGCCGGTTTCTTCCGCGTGGGGCCAGGACGTACCATAGCCTCCGCCAAAAGTTTCATCTAAAGTCGCTCGAATGCACGGAAGAGGTGCTCGAACAAAGGCTTGTGGAAATATGTCTCCAAAGGATGCTGATCGAACACCAAGAACTCCCCATCAACCGTAACTACCAACATTTTCCAGGATTCTCGAGAGCACCAGAAACATTAAGCCTATCGTGCAACACAAGAAGAAGAAATCTACGAATTCACCACCCCTTCAAAATTGGAAAATATGGCAGCTACAAAAGGGAGAGGGACACTGAGGCTCACATTGTTGCCTCTTCGCAAAAGTACCAGAGTAAAATCTCATCCCAAAAGTTTCAGAAAGACAAGTCAACCTAGCCATTGCTTCCACTTCTGTGCACGGTGGGATAGATTGTCAAACTCTGCAAGAATTGAGGAAAGACAGAGGACTCCCCGAACTTGAAAAGACACCAACTGGGGAGTATCTGTGCGATCCCAAATGGTGTGAATGCCGCGTAAACATCTCCCTTCCTACCTAGGAGTGCATGAAGCTTCCTTGGCTGATGGATAAGAAGGTGAAAGAGGGGGAACTTTTCATTGAAGGGTCAGCCAAAGACGCGAGAGACAACCCTTTCCCCTCGCACCCAACAGATTAATCAAGATGGAAAGAAATTGCAATGATCACCTATGCAGAAGAACCAAAAAAGGCACTACGACGAAAGTTCAGAAGAAATGGAGTGACTCAAAGGTATTGCTGAACAAGCAATTTATATAAGTCATGATAAAAAATTTAATTGAAAACCTTTGCGGAAGCGTAATTAGAAAACTACTTGGGTTCGTCAAGAAAAACAACCTGACTTGCAACATAATTGAAAAGCTTATCAAGAAAAGAAAGTTTTAACTTGAAAATAATTATCATTTAGTCCTCTCGACTCATAATGTAAACATAGCATAACTCGAGAAATGTTCTAGGTATCATACAAGGGCTCATACAAGGTCATATATACATAATTACACAACTCTTATATTCCTAATCAATTTACGAACATGTATCCCACAATATATAGCTCCAAGCCGACTAGCATATGATCAACATCTAAGCACATAAGCATCATCAAGCACGATATCACATATCAGCTTAACGTCTTGCTACTTCTTTCCTTACGTGTCCTTAAAACCTGAAAAAATGTAATTTCAAAGGATGAGCTCAACTAGCTCAGTGAGTTACATCTACGCCCCTCCGTAGGTTTGGAATTCATGAAGCATCCTGAACATAAGTCATAGTCATACATACATATACTTGTGAAACTTGAAAGATCGTGGCATTTATAAAACATAACTTATATCATAAAGAAAGTGTACATAAAGCATAACTTGAGACTTGTGAAATCATATCGTTCCGAATAGGAATCTTGCTTTGTCTCACTTAGAGACCTTAACATATTTGAACATGCTTGCTTAGTTTCTTATCTTATTAGCCTGCGATAACCTTCGTCACATAACATAACTTAGGGACATGTCCATTGTGACGGCTTGTGAGGCGACGCGTTCCTGCTTATATTGCCCCGACAAAAGGGCCATAGCCTGCCTACCCGACATAGGGTTTCACTCCGGTACCGTGGCCTTTTCTGAAAACCGTGTTTTATCTTATGAACCGTTTATTATATTTCTTAGCATCCCCGGGGGGCATAAACATTTCACTTGACTAAAAGCATGCATACATAATAATAGTGACAACATGAACATACACAAGCTTGTAAGAAACTTCAAGGTAGGTACAAACTTCGGGAGGTAGGGTAACTCACCTTGCGAGTTTAATCCATTTAATTGATTCTTATAAATCCAATTTCAAACAACTTTAAGCATATGAGTATCAACTACGACGTCATATATATGGAAAAGTAGGCTACAAATCACACATATAATCACTACATCTCTTAGCATGAGTTCATTCAAAGCATAGCACATCCCTACATCTCTTAGCTGAATGACACCAATCTTATTAATTCAAATGAACTAAATTTTTTCATATTCATATACTTCTAGAATCTTATACTTATTATTTGATGCAATTGAGATGTCTAATGCAACATATAAATGCAAGATAACATATTATGAGCTAAAAAAATAAAATTTACATAAACTAGCGTTAAGCAACTTGACAAACTTGCTTACTTTCATGTGAGCTTCTAACTTATGAACTTCTAAATTTTAATACCATAGAATATACACATTCACTCAAAAACATGATTATTTTCATGTCATTTCATGGATTAAAGGTATCAAAAATTGATTACCAAACAAGACATAAAATCTGTCAAGCAATTAGCAATAATTCAGATTAGACACACTTTAGTATTTTTGATATTACAGAAAATCTAGAGGGTATTCTGGCATAAAACCGACTGGAAATGATAATAGACACATATAGCTTTGAAACGGTACAAAAAAAGCCCAAAACCAAGTTCATATGAGTGAGTTATGACCCTCCAAATTGGTTCAAAACTTTTACCCGAGAGCAAATTTCTTCTGTCCGAAATTTATTGTTTCTTCTTTCATTTTCTTTAAAGTTTCCAAAAGAAACTCATACATCTATCCCCAATTGAAATCCCTAGGAAATACATGAAAGATAATTCAAACACATAACATGAATATAATTTTTAAAATATGATTTACACTACTAGGTGATCTTGCTTCATAATTTATTTCATGCATGCGTATAGATCATGAAGATGGTGATGAATCAAGAACATGCAACTATAAATTCATCATAGAAACACATAATTATCTTTCAATGAGTAAAATCATGTCTAAGAGAAGAAGATATGAGACTTACTTCATCAAATTAAGAAGTATCAACTATCAAAACTTAACTTTTGACATGCATGTATGTAAATTATGGAGGTTCTGATAAATCAAGAACATGCACCATAAATATACCAAGCTATCATACAAATGAGATGATCCAAATATTGTCTTAAGGATAACGAATTCTTGACATTCAAGTAAAAATTTTCCATGAAATCACAAGAATGAGATGTGATGAACCAAAATCATGTTGTGGGTGCAAAGATGTAGAACTTACTACTCATTTTTATGAAGTTCTTGAGGAAACATATGGAGATATGATGAATAATGGCTCCTAGGGGCTTCAATCTTGAAGAAAATGCTCAAAACCTGCTACCCATTTGATATACTAACACCCAAGATGAGTTATGTTCACTTAGAACTTCAAAAATGTGATGTTTGGACCATTTTGGTGAGTCAAGCGACTAGTCCGAAAATTGAAGAGAAAGAAGAAGAAGGAAGACAATGCATACCCAAAGATAGAGAGAGACAGTTGGGGAGTGAAAAATGTGGGAAGACATGCATGTGTACGGAGGGAGAGAGTGCACTTGTTTGGAGTGGTGACAAGTGATGAGTGAGTGAGGGCAAGTGGAAAGAGATAAGAGAGACATGTGGTGAGTCTTTTGGGAGTTATTTGGTGTAATAATTTTACCAACTCTAGTATTTGATGCGGTTCTAAAACCGACACATATATGAATATGGCTACGTATGCGATACAAACAGGAAAACTACCACGTAGGACTTGTATACATAAACATTGCATTCAATTTTCAATTCTTTTCATAACTTTACATGAGCATGAGCTAATGGTCAAACGTTAAATGAAATACTAACATATAATCACATATTACTAACGTGCTAATATCACTTAGAAATTTGGGTTATTACATTTCTCTTATAATCTTCATATTTCAAGTGGGCTTCACTTTGTTTGGGCCTACTAGTGGCACAATTTTAACGTCCTTTAAATGTTGTTGGGGGCTACAAGAAGGGTAATTGACATAAATCACCCATGTGGTTTGGGAATTTACCAGTTTGGTACATTGACCTTTGGCAAATACCCCAAACCATCCTTCTCACTAACAGAAGCTAACGGAAGCATGACAAGTCCAATCTACCATCCGCACTCACTAACATTTACGGCTACCACCACATAATTTAACCCATGAATTTATGAAGGTAAGAGAAAATTTCACCAAAAATCTTCTTCCTCTTCTTTACATATCTATCCCTCAGTTTCTTCCAGTTCTCCTTCCTCTTCATTATCGCTACAATATCTCTCTCCCTCCCATTTCCCCCACTGCTCCTTCCAACTAATCACCGCCAACTGCCCTCTTTCTCCTCTGTACCGCCCACACCTCAAATAGACACCACCTCCAGAGGGGATACCACCATAGGCCACCTCTACTTCAGGTCTCTCTGTCTCTCATTCGTTGGTGGTCGAGTAACACTACCGTCGTCCCTCATAGCCACAGACCTGGTTTGTGGGTTTGCATTTGATTGTTCAGAGGAGGCCGCCAATATCAATGAAATTGAATCCCTAGTTGGTTCGGGTTTAGATCTCAATTAGGGCTTGCAATCAACATCTTGGTAGTGGGTAAAGATTTTTCTCGAATAATCTGGCTCCAAGCCTACAACTTTGATAGATAAACTGAGTTGGATCCGATTATGATATCGATTTTGGTTTGTTTGCAGGTAAAATGGACTTTGATGCCTAGAAACGAGGATCTCGAAGCTCTAAATCAAATGCAAGTGTTGCTTCTCCTTCCCCTCATCCTTATAATGGGTTTTCACCTTTAGGGGTATTATGTTTGATCAATTTCTGGGTTCTCTTATCGGAGTTTCGCGAACTGGGTTTCAAGTGGTATTGTTAGTGGTTCCGGTTTTATATTTGTGGTGGGGTGAAGAATGACTGGTGGTGGTACTCAATATAAGGGTGGATGGTTCAGTTTCGGTGGATTAATGTTGCGTTTGGCGAATTATAGATTCATTTGGGTAAATTATCCTTCAATTTGTGGTTTGAATTGTTTTTGTTGGACGCGGCGGCGGTGTACATGGTGCTGTTGGTGGTGTAAGTTGAAAAGATAAGGAGGAGATTGAAAGGGATAGTTTGGTTAATTATAAAAATCTTGATTGGTAAATATTTCCTTTTTCGTGTTTAGGGGCAAAATGGTCTCAAAGTTATTTTCAGCCATGGTCCATGTGTCCAATTAACGGAATTGGACGGAAGGGTGGCAAGTGTCATTAGTTTGGACTAACAGAAGGGTGCTTTGTGGTATATGCCAAAGGTCAGGGTACCAAGATGGTAAATGCCCAAACCACAGTGGTGGTTTCTGTCAATTACCCTTCCAAGAACCTTTGTTTTCCCTTGCTGGTCCCTAGGCCCCTCAAACGGGCAAGTTTGACAAGTTGAGCTTGTTTATAAACGGGTTCAAGCATAAATAAGCCCAGCCCGCCCATCCGGTTTAACATGCATGGGTCAAACGGGCGAGCTATGATGGGTCAACACAAACCCATGCCCGCCCGTTTAGCCCGTTTAGTCAAAGACTTCCATCAACACCTAATGATAAGCCACCACCAGCTCACCAGCTTCGCTGACACCATACAGCCACCGTCCACCATTAATTTCGGCAAAGCACCAATGCAAAAAGCGCAAACACAACTAGAACCACCTCTACCTCTTTCCAATTCCGACCCCGAACCCAGACCCAGCCTTTGGCGGCCTAAATAACCCCAAGCCAAGCCCATCCCTCAACATTGCTCCCTCTGCAATCAGCCTAATACCGCGAAACTTCAGATCGGTGCTCATAGTTGTCTGTAAACACCATTAAAACCGTAAAACAACGCTGACCTTCCAACTCCGACCGTCAATTCAGACCCAAGTTCGGCACAACTAGATTTGGGTGCCTTCAATGATTCTGGAACAGAAGGTGTTGATGGCGGCACTTTGCTGTCGAGGCCTGGGGGCTTTCCTACAACTTCGCCGCACCCCTTCGTCCCTTGTTTCCCTCAAATTATTTTCTCTTGTCCTTTCCAAAGACTTCAGATCTTACTGATTGTTTTGTTCTTTTATATATATATATATATATATATATAATTTTTAGTAGTGATGGTAAGATGTACATTTAAAAAATGGTATAATATGTTATTAAAATTACAAAGAAAGAATTGAAAACCAAATTATAAAAGCATTAATGTGCGGGTTTAATGGGGCTCGTGAACCCGCCCCCGCACGCCCATTAAAATACAGGTTTAAACGGGCAGGGCACTATGAACCCATTTATCTGAGCGGGCTGTAGCCCATTTAAAAGCTACGAGCATGGGTGGACAAATGGGTTGGGCTGGTTTCGACAGCCCTATTGGTCCCTATTTTCTTCCAAATATTGTTCCATTGGCGTTCTTAGTAGTAGTTGCGTCTCTGGTACTACCTCCACATCTTCATCTTCGTATTCCACCCAGTATTGAGCTAGCTCGATAACGGCATTTTTGTTCTCGTTGTGACAAGGGTCGTCGTCCTTTCCCTCGTCATGTTTCTCATTAACCTATGTCAAATCCTCCTTGTTGTACCGATGCGTCAAGGCCTGTCAATGGGCTGGGTCAGACCCTGACCCGACCCGTTTGAACCCAACCCAGAGGAACCAAAACCCATATCACGACCCGTGAGACCCGACCTTTGAAACCTGTTGCAAGATGGTTGTGGTCGGGCTTGACCCGCAAACCCACAGGGCGGACCCGGACCCTTTACATGAAAGAGAATGTCAAGGACGTAGAAAGCTACACAGTGTAGACACTTAATTCATGAAGCAAATTAAGGACGGTGACATGAGGATTAATGAGGGAGATATTGAGAGAATGTAATGAGAGAGAAGTGAAGGATTTAAAAAGATCATATATATATATATATATATATATATATATATATATATATATAAGCACAGAAGTGTCGAAATTCATCCTCAATTCGCCATTTACCAATAAATGTGAAACAAAAGCTAGACATTTGACATGCCACATGTTTATGAATCAATAACTTACCAATCAAAAATGAGCATTTATCCACATAATGCTTAGTAGACATCGATATTAATACTCCTTAATTATATGGTTCTATAGCTGATATGAAACTTGTATGCAATTAATAATTGTAATAATTGTATCATGAATGGTTTTAAAACTTAAAATGATTTTATAATTAATTGAATCTCTAATTCATTGGATTCTACATCTCTTTTTTACTATAAGAATTTTGCATATCCAATTGCAATGTAAAAGCCACGAAATTTAATGTCATTTTAAAATTAGTATTCATATAAAATTGATGTTTAATCCATTGAAATTTTTTCGAGACAATAATTTATTGAAATTTTAAAAGCTCAAAATGCAACTGTAACAGTTCACAAAAACTTTATTTCACAAGAAAAACAACATTTTCCCTAAAAATAATGGTAAATAGCTATTACGGTATTTAAGATGTATGCCTCAACAAATATGTATTTCTGAGTTTTTTTTTTTTTTGAGGAGAAAAATTTCATTAACGGGCCAAAAGGCCAGCACAATCTTCTTCCAAAACATCAACGGCCCATAAAGGAGGCCTCGTGAACAAACATAACTGTGGATGCAGTAAGGCCCTCTTGGCAAACACATCTGCCACCGCGTTCCGCTTGCGAGCCACGTGGATGAGCTGATAATCTTCAAACCCTTTCGCCAGTTCAATGCACCTGTCGGCCATAAGTGCAATGTCCTCGGAAACTTCAACACTCCCTCTTCGTCTTCTCCAATTCTCGAGAAGGTCTTTGCTGTCCGTTGAGTCCGTTTCCACCATTACTCTTCTGCATCTTGCTTCTCTTCCCATAGTCAAGCCTCTTTGTATTCCGATGAGCTCTAATTGCAAAACCGAGTTGTTGAACGGTGTTCTTTCACATCTTCCTGCAACAAAGGCGCCGCTTGAGTCTCTCATAACACAGCTTGTCCCTGCGATGAGCATCTTCGGGTCTAAGGCACAATCGGTGTTTATCTTAATCCATCCCTCCGGCGGGGCTTCCCATTTCTCGGTCTGTTCGATGGTGGTCCGGAGACGTACTACTTCGGTGGATCTGTCCCTGTTGGATGTCTTCTCCAAAATACCAAAAACAGATAAGTAGTGAAAAATTTGCTCAATTACTCTTTCACTTTCAAACTTTCTTCCGTTGAATCTGTCGTCGTTTCTAGCAAACCACAAACACCAAACTACCACTGCCCATTTTTGTCTGTAGACTGAAGATTCCGAAGTAAAAACTGTTTCGATCCAACTTCTCAGGTCATAATGGCGCAATTGGGCTTTTGTTATACCCAAGATCTCTTCCCAGATCTTCGAAACGGTGGTGCAATGGACAAAGAAATGATTACTTGTTTCTGGGTTTCTGCAACAAGTCGAGCACTGCGTGGGAACTTGGATGCCCCTTTCGAGAAGTTTAGTTGCTACCGGTAAGGCATCATGCCACAATTTCCAGATCGGAAAAGCTATCTTCTTCGGAATAGGCATAGACCATATATTCTTCAACCACGGTAGTTTCGAACTGATAGAAGCTTCGGGGTAGTCTTGATTCAACTTTTGCTGTAACACATACCCGGATCTAGTTGTGTAAGCACCCGTTTGAGTTTGTGTCCAAGACACTGTGTCCTGTTGCCCCTGGTTATGTGTTGAAATTGCCATAATATCATGAACATCCACCTCCCACAAATAGGTCCTCAATCTATTTTCATTCCATTGCCCTGATTGTAAACAATGTGAAACCTTCATGGTAGCAAAATCAGGGCTGGGGGTTATTGTTGCAGCTGTATGACCCCTGGGGATCCAATTGTCCTTAAAAAGGTTAATGTCTTTACCATCCCCAACTTTCCAGGCCAGGCCTTTCTTAAGCAGTTCTCTACCAGCTAGAATGCTTCTAAAACCAAAGGAAATTTGAGACTTCGGTTTACAGTGTAAAAAATCCCCCCCTTTGAAATATTTGTCCCGTAACAATCTGCTGAGTAAACTGTGAGGCTTTTTAAGGATTCTCCAAGCTTGCTTTGCTAGGAGAGAAAGGTTAAAAGATTGAAAATCCTTAAACCCGAGACCCCCAACTTCTTTATCCCACTTCAACTTGTCCCAACTTAACAAATGTAGCGACCTTTTCTCTTTCTGAGTTTTAGAAGTTTCTTTACATCAATAAAAAAAGAGTTTTTTCGTGTGAAAAAAAGTTGGTTCTCAGTATATTCAAGATTATATATACATAATACATTTTTCACATAAAACGATAATATTTGTCATCCATTTTTTTTAAATATAAATGCGAATTTATGAAATAACTTACAAATAGATAAATATAGAAAAGTTTTATGTGTGAAAAAAGAAGTTTGATTTACCCAAAATATCAATTATACAAACACAAACACAAACACACACACACATTTTCATTTACGTGTATGATATATTATGCTACTATTTCAGATACAAATATAACGATTGTCAACTAATAATTCTATTAGAAAAATTCTAAAAGTTCAATTTTATGTATATAAATACTTAAAAGAGAAGAGAATAAGATAAGAGAAAGATAGCTCATTGTAATAAGTTATCGGAGAAAGAGAATGCAACAATCCCCTTATCCGGCTCAGGACAAGACCGGGAGGGCGATGCTTAATAGAAGTGGCGGAGATCAACATCAATACAATCCACAACAAAAACTTATAATATTAAACATTAAACTTGAAGTCTTGTACAAAAGATGCTTATTATTACACAATAACCTAACAACACTAGAAACTAAATGTGACATTATCAATCTAGGTGAGTCTCGTGCCCCTTCTATTCCATAATTTCCCAGCTCTTAGACCTGCGGTGGGAAAGAAATACAACAAGAACCACTACAGAAAAAGTTGCTTAAAACGATGTTCGGCAAGAACTTACCGTCGTATTTATCGTTAATTACGACGGGTAATAATTTTCCGTCGTATACTTATTAATTACAACGCTTGAAACTTTGGTTGTCGTATTTAAGGATAAATACCACGGTTTAAATCTGTAACCGTAGTACTGTTTTTAGCTAACCACGTTTATATTTGGTCCGTCGTATATTAAATTAATGTGACGGTTAATTTTAAGCCTCAAAATTTATTCACAATCCTGCCCCATTATTTTAACCCTCCAAAATTACTTCTCCGTCTCATCTCTTTTAAGTTCCAGACCTTAGGTCACCCACGATCCTCCAAATTGTTTTTCGCCTTCGAGCATCTGAGACACGGGCGATCTCCTTCTCATCTCCATCTCCGATCGCCGAATTCATCTCCACCCTTCTCTCGTCAATCTGAGAACATAAGTTTATTGAATGTCGTAGCTAACTGGTAAGTCGTCAGTTTTTCTCATCTTCTTCGTCTTTCCTCTTCGACTTGATTTAGGCAAAACCTTTCACTGTATCTCTCATTATTGATTATACTAGTAGGCGAAATAGTTGGGTTTCTGAATCAATTGGAAAAACTACGAGTTATTCTAACTCAGCGTCAATTGAAGAATCCATCTGAGGATGGAATAGCAGGTACGTTTTCCTAGGGTTTCTAAATCCTATCTCAGTCGTTGCATATTTTGGGTTTCTAAATCCAATTAGTTAATGGGTTATTGTATTTTCCTTACGATAAACACTGTTTTTATATGTAGTTTCTGAATCTGACTGATCTTATGATCCCCAGTGGATCCTTAGTTCAATTGTAGAGCCTCTATTCGAAATATTTAGTCAAAAACAATTAAAGCTACATGCTACCTGATGTAATTTGGTAGTAACTTTTTGTGGAGAACTAAATCAATGCATGAATGAAGACACATATAATTAAGACCATATCCCAGTGAAGTTCAAAAGTTCTTAAGTAGAGCCCGCGACATAACGATGAATGGCATCACTAAGAATACCATGTCAAAGAAAGAGAGGGTAAGATACAAGTAAAGCCTACTTATATAGTCAATAACTTTTTTCTTTCAAATTGATTTTTTGATTAAGTAGAGCCTGCAACATGAAGATGAATTGTTGTTTATGTAATCTGGGTAAAGCCTTGTGGTTTTAGTGTGTGGTTATTTCATCCAGCTAAAAGATAAGGTCCATAGACATGATCGTGTTTCCATGTATTTCAAAACATGGAAGGGTTAAATGTGTCATTGGGATGATTTATCAGCAACAACAATAGTAGGTTTAATTTGTACATACTTAAAGTTAAGTTTGGGAGAAACAAACATATGGGTTTTGTATAATATAGATTGTTTCCTCATTAATTTCTACTATTTTCAGGAAAAGAATGACAAACAACTTGATAGCCTTCCATTGGAAGAACGACCTGCAATATCAGGTTTTTGACAACTTCTTAGGACCAGAGAAGCATTGTTGTGTAGGAACTTGGATCAACTTCTTCTAGGCAAGCTTCGCAAAACTTAACTGAGTTACAATTTTATGTGGCTGATTTGGAAGTAGAAATAAAGGCTAGGGAGGTAGCAACCAAAGCCCGTCAAGAATCACTTAAAAGAATAAGTAATCTCATAACTTGAGAGACTTGGTAGCTTTCGTGACAGACATGTTGATCCGAACATGACTCAACCGATGACTTTGGCAGCACCGCTGAACTGAAATGGCATTGATTCTTCATCATCTGCAATCTCAACAACATGCTCATGAGGTCATTTTTCTTATAAATTTTACTTTGATGTACAAAACTAATTCAGTTACTATTATATAATAACATGTTTATATTAATTGGTCATATATGGGCTGCCGGAGTAATTCAGTTGCTGTCAAAGAACAAGCCCATACAAGTTCTGGCTCGCAGTAACGTTATTTCTATAAATCCGGCGAGGTAGGTTCCTGGAGTTACATTAGGCAGTCAATATACTGAAGTTCGTATTGATGAGTACTTCAAACATAAATATGAGTTGGTGAGAGAGTTTGGGAAGTGAAAACAGTTGGAGACGCATAACCATCAAACCTGGTAAGTCACTTTATATTTCAGTACTGTTAAAGTTTTCCAATAAATTCTCTCAAAAAAAAAAAGTTTTCCAATAAATTGTGTTGATGTGCCAGTGCTCTCTGTATCTGCTTGCTCTTTTGAAAAATTTTGGTGTATGTATGTGATTAGTTATAATTTTCGTTCCATCACCTGGGTAGGCAACATTGTGTCAGTTGGATTTTCAAAACTCTCCCACAGACTCCCACATTTCAGGACTAAATGGACCTTTGTTTCAGTACTTGTATATTAGTAGATCCATCAGGTACTTTTTTTGGTCAAAAAACTAAAACTAAACTACGATGGCCTCATGCCTGAGTTCAAGTAGCGGAAGTCCATAAGCGGAAATTACACCATAAGATGTAAGAAAACACCACAAACCACTGATAGTATCAGTTGCTTGTGGTTTCAATCCCGCCGTTATATGCTCTTATCCAGTCTCCTTTGTTGCTCCTTGCTATTGCCCCCAATTCCTGACCTTGATGTCTCTTCTTTAAAGCTTCCATCTACACTGACTTTGATAGATCCTGTAGGAGGAGGAAAACAATTAATTAGAAATTGTAGTATTCATACAATGTAGAGATTCATCTATTATGCTTCTAGCGATGTCTGATGTGACTGATGTTGATACTGTTTCAGTTTTTTTTTTTTTCAAAATACCAAACCTGATAAGCTGAGTTTCAGCCAAGAGAAAATATCCAAACCTGCCCATGAATGCGCTGTGCCCTGCCAACAAAATTGATCCACACCTGTTTATTTATAAGGAAATTAAGGAGAATGTAGATGTTGTCTACACAGGAATAAAGACATATTTAACACTTGGGGTCAGAACCATGTTTCTAATATATGCCTATGATTGTCGCTCGTGATTCTATTTTGAGCTGCTAGCCAATTAAAATTTTTAATTCTTTGTGGTATGGATATGTTCCATATCCAGTCAAGCTATGTCAGTACTTGTATACTTGCTTTTTCAGGGTGTTCACATTTCACTGGATATATTATTATATCCTCACTGAAGAGATTTCACCTCTCACCGTCATAAGATTTTACTAGGATTAGTTAGATGAATATTAATTGAATAGAAAAGGATGGAGGTATGTGTATATATACTGACCTTGTAAGTAATGGAGATTCAACCAGGATTAATTGATTTGATAAACTTGAACGAACAGCTAGAGATGAATGATTTGAGAAGAGGGTTGATATTTGTGGGTCATTGTATTGTTATCTCTCCTTCCACCGCGTAACAGGAGAATCAGAACCAATTGCTCATACTTACAGCAATGATTCTTCTGGCCTTTAAGCACATACTAGCCATGCACTTGGTGGCAGTGACATGGGGATCGAACTAATCCTATATCTTAATTGTGACAACATTTTGGATTAATTACTTGAATGCATATCTTTGATATTTTGCTCTCTTTATTTTACGGCAGCGAGATAATACAAAGTTGCAAAGTAAGACTGGTTGGCATTAGAAGTTCGAAGGAAGTGCACGCACGACATCCCAATATTTAGAGACACGAGGCAAAAGAATGGCATGCAACGTTCAGATTTAGTATGCATGTCCGTATAAACTCGGCTGTTTAGGCACAAGTCCAAAGAAAGGGAATCTGCATTTTGTAATAAGTTTACCAAGTAGTACTCACTGATATTTGTAAGTTTTTAATGTGCTGGATATGTTCAAGACTTGGTACATGTCTTTTTTTTTGGAAAGTACATGACGAATGCGGAAACGTTTTAGAGATGATAAATGTGGATTTTTTGCTATTTATGACTAAAGCTAGAGGAATGTATTGAATTTTGGTTATGGTTTGTGTGTAATCAGAGGTGTGCAAAGCAGGTCTGGTGTGGAGCGTAGTATTTTTTACTGAAAAGTATGACGGACTAAACACATCAAAACAACATTCAAATCTAACCGTCGTTTTTACTTAAAACGACGGCCGGAAAATTGTCGCAATTATTATAAGATACGACAATTTTAACCAAATGTCGTTTTTATTGTAAAAATACGATAGTTTTAACCAACCGTCGTTTTTATTGTAAAAATACGACGGTAAAGGAAAAACCGTCGTACATATTATTTACGACGGTGAACTGGCCGCAGTATCACATTAAACCACGCCTTTCGATACGACAGGTCTCATGTCCGTCGTGTTTGTTAAAAACGACGGTTTTGAACACCAAAACGACACTTTTTGCCCGTCGTTTCAACCAAAAATTCCTGTAGTGAACCGCAATTTTCAAAGTCAGCAATAAATACTGAGTGAGATACACCTTAGCATGTAAAACAGGAAAGAGAATAATAACTGTTGGGACAGAAGGTAAATAAAGTGAAAGTGGTAGAGAATAAGTAAAACTTTATCAGAGTTTGCAACGGTAAAATTAGCAGTGATAACCAAATCACGAATGACAATACCCAAAGCTGTAAACAATTCAATTAAATCCTTCATAAGTTTCTTTTTCCAAATAGAATACGAATCCATTTATCAGCTTTCAAATATAGAATCAAAGAATCCAGTTATTAAGCACAGTACCGGAAATAGTAATGGCCTACAAAGGGCCTCCTTAATGGCCAACAAAGGGCCTCCCAAAGAGTAATGGCCAACAAAGGGGCTCCTTAATGACAATGGCCAACAAATGGTCTCCTTAATGAAAATGACCAACAAAGGGCCTCCTCAATGGCCAACAAAGGGCCTCCCAAATAGTAACATAATCCGGTACGTGCGGTGTTCCACTTACGTTATTAACGAATTATTATTTTGTGAGAGTTTCCGAGAGCAGTAATTACAAGTGAAAGTTTGACAAGAAGAATCACATAACAAAATAAGTTTGAGACAAGTCAAAGTATGACACGAAAGAAGCTAGGCACGCTAGGCTAAGCATGTAATCTCACCTTATTCAACAGCGATTATCACATACAGCTCCTACGGATGATCGTAGTCCTTGTCTGTGTACTTGTTGCCTACAATCATCAATTCTATAGTCACAACGACAATATTTCCAATTAAAGAAAGGCTCGTCTAGGTTGGTTGCTAAGTTCAGGTCCCAGAATCCCTAATTATTCCCATAAAACCCGTCTTTTATGTAAAAAGTGGTTTTGAAATACCAGCTATAAATAATTATTAAAACTGTTTCGTCGTAATACTAAATGTAGTAAGAAAAGATCAACTGTTATTGAAAGAGTTACTTGGCTAAAAAGACTATTTAAACAAATATACTTGTTAATAAAAAAATTAAATAAGTAAGTGCAACTCATTAGTTAGTAAAATAAAAGTGGAATAATAAAAGAAATATTTGTATTACCTTATTTATTTTCAAAGAAAGCTTGATTACAACAAATTGTTAAGACATATTTTCTTGTATTACCAAAACATTTATTTTATCTTATTTATTTGAAATATAGTTTAAAAAATAAGCTATAAATATGTAAACAAAACAATAAATATAGATTGTATGATATATGACTACCCCCCTTAAACTTTGTAATCTACAACATACTACCCCCCATTAGTATAACAGTTTATTTAAGTGACAAGACATACCCCCCCAACTTCAGAAACATCAACTAGCACCCCCTTCAATACATGAATGGTAGCGACAAAACCATCTCAAACAACTCATTCCAAATGTGGATTCAGGCCATAAAAATGTAATTTCGACTACTGGAAATGATTTATAGAGAATTTTGGGAGTTACCCAAGCCAAGAATGCTGAGAAATGGTCGAGGAACGCGACGGGTCGAGTCGCCGAAGTTGTCGCCAGTGGTGGACTCGACCGAAGCTGTTCCGGTCACTTCTAGGCGCGGTTGAGACTTCCTGGAAGCTGGTCGGGACTCCTAGAGTCAAGCGTGACAAGTCTTAAGGCCTGGGCATCACTGGTTTTGTCGGGCCAAGCTTTCGCCGGAAAGTATGGCGGTTCGGTGATGGTGGCGGCGTCCTCTGCAACTGCGTCTGTTCTGCTCTGTTTTTTTTCTTTTCTTTCTTTTTCTGGGTTCCGATCAGAGAGGGGAACGGGGGAGAAAGAGGGATACGAGTGGAGAAAAGAGGAACTGTGGTGGTGGTGGTTGTTTTGCCGTCGGAAACAGCGGCGGCGATGGTGGCTGGGTTGCTTCCGGCATCTGTTGCTGCTGTTATACATGAGACAGAGAGAGTGACAGTGGCAAATCAGAGAGATGGTGCTGTGATGAAGATGAATGTGTTGAAGATGCTGGTGGTTGTGACGGTGGTCGCGGTGGTTGTTTGCCGGAGAAGACAGAGATGAGAGAGAGAGTGTGTGGTGGTGGTTGTGGTGTGCCAAGGCAGGGGGTTTGCTGGGTTTTAAATAGGGAAGAGGAGGGCGGTGATGGTGGGGGCGGTGATGAGGGAAAGGCGGTGAGGTGTTGGAGGCGGTAATGGTTTCTTTCCGTGAAGGACAAGGACGAAGAGGAGGTGAAAGGAAAATGATTGGGTGTGGCTAAGGTTTAGGCTATTGCGGTGGTTGCTACCGCGAGGTCATCTAGAAAAATTAAAATAAATCGCGAAAAATTAAAATTCTCACACGAGCTTCCGGTCTAATAAATATTCCCGAAAAATACTCAAATTACTTCTCGCAGCCAAAACGGAATTGTCGTGTAAAAATACTAAATTTCCCCTATTTAAAATACGGAGTATTAAAGAGATAAAATCAGAAAGCTTTGAAGTACATTTGTTACTGTTAACAAGTACAAATAACTATGAAATTTTCTTTTAAAGTGGTACATCAAGGCTGATGTGGGTCAGTACATAATTGAGACATTTAAAGTAGAAAACATATTTTTTAGATTAAAACATATTATTTTGGGCGTGAATACACATTATAAAAACATTCAAGATATTATATTTTACATCAAGTAATGATCAAAAAATAAAAATATAAATACGTTTTTCAAGTATTTAGACAAAGTTCACTACGAGATCAATTTCAATTCGGAACTCATTGTAATTGAGATTCTCTATCGTGATATGTCAATTTTTTAATAATTCATCTTAGCGTTGTTTACTAAAATAGCACACTCACATGATAATTCATAAATTCTACCAACACTTCGCTCTTCTTTAGCAGAGATAGAGAGTATAAATTAATACGACCTCATGAATGGTGTGTTTGAATCTGATTAACATTGTATTCCATTTGGCAACTTCAGAAGGCAGCGAACGATATTTTGATTGTGTTAGAATATTTTATACTAAATCTATGAAGTTATTTTCATGTTTATTCCATGAATTATCGTGCATTGTTCAACTTGCAAATTTGTTTTCATACATAAATATGCACAATCATTTTCAAGATCCTTCTCGCAATTCTGAACAAAACCACGACAAGGAATCGAATGTTAGTCTCAAAGGTCGGGTGCATCTGGAAAAGATGCACACAAGATATTTTACAGTGTTATTACGTACCTGTCTTAATTCTCTGAAGCAATTATCCTGATTTGCTTGGTTTGTAAAATTTATTATGGTACATTTATATTTGTTTTGCCACATAGCCTTTCCAAAGTTGTGACAAAAAATAATAAAAAGTAATCGACCGTAAGCTCAAAGGCTAAGACGTCTGCAATGATGCAAACAAGATATATGAAAGTGTTAGTATAGTTTAACTTTAATCAAATATGATGATTTTTTTCTGCTACGTTCATATGAAAGAACACGATTCCCATTTATTAGAGAGCTTAATGTAAGATATGCACACAAAAAAATATATAATAAGGAAAATTAAGCTCAATGGCCATGACCTGCGAAGGACGCAATGAGATATCAAACAGTGTCAGAATAGTTCTCAATTTGAAAGATTTATTCTGATACATTGTTTTTTTTTGAGGGAAATAACGTTTTATTAGGCCTGTAGCCCAAAACGAAGTCCAACTACATTGTTCAATAAACTTTCGGCCCAAACAGGTGGCCTTTGTGTCCAAATATTATTTAGCTGAAGATGAAGCCCTTGTTGTGCAAATTGGTGAGCAGCTGTGTTCCACTTTCTTTGAACGTGTGTGACCACGTGGCTGCTTATCTTCCCGAGTAGTGTAATACACTCCCCCACAAAACTTTCTACCTCCGTTACATCTTCTGGAGGCTTCCCTTTGAGCTGTCTGTTCACTTCTCTCTCTACCATTGCAGAATCGGTTTCACACCATAGCTTGGTGTAGCCGAGTTCTACCGCCATCTTGATGCCATCTCTAAGAGCCTCTGCTTCAGAAGCTTTGGCCGAGATGGAGAGGGGGGTGTATTTTGCGAGCCCGGCGATGAAGATACCGTTTGCATCCGTAAGGATGGCTCCCGTTGCTGCAGCCCTCAGATCTGGGTTCCAAGCGGCGTCGGAGTTAAGAACGACCCACTCCTCCGGCGGTCTAGGTGGCGGGACGGCCGGAGAGTGGCTTATCTGAGCCGGTTTCCTTGAATTAGCTTCTTGCATGGTTGAATCCACCTCCTCCAGGTACTGTTTAACTTCAGAAACAATGATCTCCGCCGTCTTTTCGATTTGTTTGAATAGTAGATCGTTTCTGTTCTTCCAAATTCTTGCAAGGCAAATCACAATTAACTTCCTGGTTTTCGTATCTGATTCAAGAATTATTTGGGGAAGCCAGATCTGGAACTCATCTTGCATGTTTTTCACAAAATCTTCCCCAAACAGAATAGACCAGCATTTTTTTGCGACTCTGCAAGCAATAAAAACATGGGTTTCGGTTTCTTTGTCTCTCTTGCAGACGGGACACCATCTCTCTGTTGAGATTCCCCGTCGGTTTAAATTTGCTCGAACCGGAAGCCCTTTGTGAAAGGCTCTCCAACTTGGGAATAAGTTTTTTTTGGGAACTTTAATTCCCCAAAAACTTTTCCACCAATTTGGGGTTGGATTCGAGTGCGCCCCTAACTGAAAAGTTTGGGACTGTTTTTCTTGTTGGGTGCATAGCTGATACCCGGATTTCACCGTGTAGACCCCATTTTCTGAAAAGTGCCAAATGAGTCTATCAGGGCTGATTAAGGGTGGGATACTGATTCTTTTAATTTCATCTGCATCTTCTTTCCAAAACATCTCATTGATGGCTCTGATATCCCATTGTCTATCCTCTGTGATGAGATCTGAAACCATGATGGCTCTGTTTGCTGGAGCTGGAGTAAACGGTTTGAACAGGTTTGGTCGCAGTAACCACGGATCTGTGAAAGCATTAAGCTTCTCACCATTACCAATTCGCCATCTGCAACCACTTAAGATAAGTTTCTTGCTTGATAAAATGCTCCTCCACAGATATGAACAGTTTTGCTTCACTTCTGCTTTTAGGATTCCTGTGTTTCTGAAATACTTATGTCTCAAAATCTTGGCATGTAACTTGTCTGGATTGTGAAGAATTCGCCAATACTGTTTACCTAACATGGCCGTATTGAAATTCTGCAGGTGGTGGAAACCCATTCCTCCTTCAGTTTTGCTGTCTTTCATTCTGTTCCACGCAATCCAACTGATCTTGCGGCCTTGGTCCGTAGATCCCCACCAAAATCTTGACATTTCTGCTTCCAATTTGTCACAAAGAGTAGCAGGTAATCTAAAACACCCCATTGCATACGTAGGGATTGCTTCAATTACTGCTTTTAAGAGTATTTCTTTCCCCGCTGGAGAAAGAAATTTCTCTTTATAATTCTTCAGCTTGTCTTGAACTCGAGACACAATACTTTGGAACTTATCCATTCTTCTTCTTCCCATTTCAGTCGGTAAGCCCAGATAACGATCGTGGATCAGCTCCTTTTTCACGCCGCAAGCTAAGCTCAATGCAGTTCCAGCTTCGTCCGTCACGTTATTGGAAAAAACCACCGAAGACTTCTCAAGATTGATCTGTTGTCCTGTTGCTCTTTCATAGTCTTGTAGGATAGCAGTTAGGTGGATTATTTCTGATTGTACTGCCTTTGTAAAAATAATGCTCTCGTCCGCGAAGAAAAGGTGGGAAACTTTAGGACCCCCTCGCGACGCGGCAACACCTGTAATAGCACCACTAGACATAGAACTCGTGAGAGCACGTGAGAGAACTTCACCACAAAATAAAAAGAGATAAGGTGAGATGGGACATCCTTGACGAAGCCCCCGCTTGGGCATAACATTACCAACTATTCGTCCCTTATAAGAAAAGGAGAAACAAGTGGTAGAAATGCAGTCACGTACTAAGTTTATCCATCTCGGCCCAAATCCCAGTTTAGACATAGCTTTAGTGAGGAAAACCCACTCCACCCGATCATATGCTTTGCTAATATCCATTTTAAGAGCCATGTACCCTTCTTTGCCTTTAAATCTTGTACGCATTGAGTGTAAGATTTCAAAGGCAGAAATAATGTTATCAGTTATTAGCCGCCCCGGAACAAAAGCACTTTGGCTTTCCGAGATTATACTCGGTAACACCATTTTGAGTCTATTAGCCATGGTCTTTGAGAACAACTTATAAATGATTGTGCAGAGACTAATAGGGCGTAAATCAGACGCTTTTCTAACCTGTTTCACCTTTGGAATCAAAGCCAAAAGCGTGTGGTTGTAATCTGCTACACTTTGTTGTCCATTGAGGATTTTCAAAATGCAGCCTCCAACATCTTCCTTGAGCATCGGCCAGAAATTTTGGTAGAAAAGGGCTGGGAAGCCATCTGCTCCCGGTGCTTTGAGGGGGCTCATTTGTTTCAAACTTTCCTCCACCTCTTGTAAAGAATAAGGAGCTTCCATGAAGTTCCTTTGAGCCTCTGTGATCCCAGGGGTGAGAAACTGTAGCATCTTGTCTGTGTCTTCTTCTGTCGGGTTTGAGGTTGCAAAAATATCATCAAAGTGATCTGTAAGAACTTTGATAATCTCCTCGTCGTCAGTATGCCACTGACCATGCTTGTCTTCAATACCTTTAATCAAATTTCTTGCTTTTCGGGCTGAGGCCTTACGGTGGAAATAGGCCGTATTTTTGTCTCCACTTTGGAGCCATTGGACTCGTGATCTTTGTTGCCAAATCTTCTCCTCCTTGAGCAGAAGATCATTTAGTTTTTTCTTCGCTGTCCTCCTTTGAAAAGCAGTGTAGGCATTTTGTTTCTGTCTGTCTAAGCGTCCGATTTGTTTTTTGAGTTCTCGGATTTGTTTTGTCACATTCCCGAAGGAATCCTTCGCCCAAGTTCTCAATTCCTCGGCACAAGAACTCAATTTGTATTTGACCGAATCCGTCGAACCGCCCTAACTGTTTGACACCACTAAATCACAATCATCATCATGTAGCCAAGCGGCTTCAAACAGGAACCGCTTGTTTCCCAAGTTATAGCAACTTTGAGATTGTTTGTTAAAAACAACTTCTATTGGGTAGTGATCAGAGGTACTCGTGATGAGATGGTTAACTCTGACATTCCCATACAGAGATCTCCATTCAAGATTTGCAACCGCTCTGTCGAGTCTTTCTCTGATAAAAGTGCTTTCATCCTGGTTGTTACACCAGGTGAACGGATTACCATCAAATCCAAGGTCCTTGAGATCACACTCTCTAAGAGCCTCACGAAAAGGATCTGATTGAGAAGGTGTAACCATGTTACCTCCTTCTTTTTCTTCTTGTGACAAGATTTCATTGAAATCGCCAACAACAAACCATGGGGCATCCCCATAGGGTTTGAGCCGAGTCAGAAGATTCCAGGAATGGTGGCGTTCCGCTCTATCCGGTTCACCATAAAAGCCTGTAAAGAACCAGTCTTTTTCCTCCCCTTCGAATCTGACTATGCAGTGGATAGATCTGATATTTTGGCTCATAGGTTGTACCTGGGTCTTTTCATCCCAGAGTAATGCCAATCCTCCCCCTCTTCCAACGCTATCCACAACTGTGCTGTTTGCATATCCTACCTTCTTTCTGATAGTTTCCATCTCATGTGAATACAATCTAGTTTCCATGAGAAAAACTAGATTGGGACGTCTTTCCTTCACAGTGTCGCAAAGGGATAGAACGTTACGGAGGTTTCCAAGCCCCCGTACGTTCTATCTTAGAACACTCATTGATCTAGGCAGGGCTGTTTAACAGCCTCTGCCTTTTGAAAGTTGTTAGAGTGCTCACAAATCATCTTTTCGTTGTCTTCTTTATGGCTTCCGTCCGGTTCTGGATCCGGGGGATGATTTTCTTTTCCCGGGTGGGTTGGCATTACCACTTCCGGTTTGCTACAGCTTCTTTTCCCACCACCCGTAATCAGCCCCAAGTCGTTGTCATTGACCACCAGCTGCCCCAGAGGTTTTCGTTTCCCGTTACTGTCTTCCTCCTCCATTTTCTTCCCTTTGTTCCTTGCTAAATCTTTGACGTTGACCCTTTTCCGTTTACTTTCTTTGGATGCATTAAACTTGATTCCTTTAGGCAAGACAATCTTGTCTAAAGCACCCATATAAAAGTTTGGTTTTGTCGTCAAAGGAGGTTGGAAATCCGTGATTGGTGGCTGTGTTTTACTCCATGATTTCCCAATCAAATCTCCTCCCACAAATGTGGGATTTGAAGTTGATTTGGGTAACCATTTTCCAGATTGGGATTTATCCCCAGTCTTTGACTTGCCTTTACCCGCATTATCTCCAAAGATTTTATTTTCTTTGAGATTACGGTTTTGCCCTTCATCGGTTCTCCTCTTCCCATCACACCCCTCCTTGCCGGCGTTTTTCCTTTTTCCGGCTTGCTTTCCGATGATCCACGAGCCATATTCCGGGTCTTGATTCTTGCTCTTCATCATCTCCTGCTGTTCACATCTACGTGCAAGATGATCCGGTCTTCCACACCAATCACAAACACAGGGGATCCTTTCATACGAGAGATTGACCCAGTGTTGGTCACCATCCACTGTCTTGACAAAGGCTCTTCTCCTCAAGGCTTTGTAGGTCTTGATTCTTGTTCTCGCTCTTATGCATCTATCTTTCTCGTCTCCATCAATGTGAATGGTGACTTTATGAACTTCTCCAATAGACGCAGCAATTTGGGCTCCTACTTCTTCATGAATGAGATGTAGGGGAAGTTGTTGAATCGATAATTCCCAAGTATAGGAATATCGTTCTAAGTAGTACCCGTGTAAGAACGGGGTCGATTTCCACAAGGATTGGGTAGGAGATTTAAACACTCTAAGCTAACTAGTAAACTTACTAAGCAACTAACTAAATCAACAAAACAAGTTTCCCAAAGGCTTTAGAGCTAGCCAAGCTTTGAATCCACCACTCAAGTGATGGAGCAAGAGTTGTTGATATTGCTAGAGCAAATAACCAAGAAAGAAAACAACTACTAACACTATGACTAATACGATTCAAACGAGTTTGTCAAGAAGAGAGTAAGTTGGGTCAATCGATTCCAATAGATGCCTTGTGTGTGAGCATCAACACCCAAAGTTTAAATCAAAGAAAAGCATGGATTATATAGCAAGAGGATTTTTGTCTAGCTCTTGTATTCAAGAGTGAAATGCAAAATCGAGTTATGTCAAGCATCTTTCATATGGAAACGCTCTCGTTTACATATGAAAGATCAAGCCACAATTCGGATTTGATATTCAACACTTGAACACTACGAATTCGACATCCAACTTATAAGACTAGAAGAACAATTGAACTTCTCACACACAAGTCATCTATCTTCATCAATCAAACCCAACAAGTAGCTTAGTTGTTCATATTCAAAAGCAAGACACAAGAATCAAGAGTATTCATGAAAATAGTCATTATATTCAAGCTCAAATACTCTTCAATTCCACCAAATAACACCAACTTGCTACCAAATGATGAACAAACTACTAGCAACTTGCTTCCAACACACTCTAATCAATCTAAACCAGCTAATTTAACCAAAATCAACAACTACCAGCAGCTAAAACACAAGCCAACTGCTGCTGCAACCAATACAGTCCAAAACAGTGCTCCAAAACAGAGCAGTTCACAACCAGATCCAACCAGACCTAGCCTTCTCTCCCTTGGGTTGTTGCTGGCTCCGTGTTAGCTCAGGACGAGCTCGGAATCACCAGCACAAACCCAGAAGTGTTGCAGAACCGAGAGAGAAGAGAGAGAGACAGAGCCTAGGCCGTCCAAAAACAGGGGTCAGAGAGAGAGCTTCGATTTCTTCAACCTGGGTTTATATAGATGGTTCTTCTAGCTTGCTTGGCCTCCAAGAATGTATCTAAGCCGTCCAATTCATCTTCAAGCTTCTCCTTCGTCGATTTGTAGCCTCCTCTCACGAACCCTAGCAATTGGGGCTTTTCTCTTCACTTCGGTTTGGGCCAAATTGAGCAGTGGGTTTTGAAGAGGGTTGGACAAGGAGCAATTTGGTACTAATTTTGTAGGATTTGGTGGGGTTTTGGTCTGGTTTTGGGCCGTGGGAAGCTTCGGACGAAGCTTGGGAGAGCCAACAATGGCTGCTGTGTGTTTAGAGTCGGGGAGAGAGAAGATGACGCGTGAGAGAGGGCTGGGGGTGAGCTGGGTTTGAGAAATTTCACCCGGCTCCCCCCTAGCTTGCTGGAATGCTTTAAAAGGCCCAATTCTAACTTATAAGCTTCTGAAAATGACCATTTGACCCCCAATCCGTTAAAAATCCTTCAAATGAGCCATTAAAACATTTCAAAACTTGCACTTAAGCCCCACTTCCGTTAAAAACTTATCTTCTTGGCCCTTGACTTTCACTTTTGACTTCTAGATCTTCAATAATGGCCTCAATTCTTCTCTTGTCTTCTCAAATAAGCCCTTAAATCTTCAACTATTCTTCAAATTAGGTCCTCCAAGTCCCTTCTTGATGCTCTTGACCCGCAAATCCTCTTCAAATTCATCGTTTAAGCTCCCCTAGCTCGCCTCTTGCGTTTTAAAGCACGTTTTCACCTACAAAATTAGGGAAAAACAACCAAAACTACGAAAACAAGCATAAGTCTAGAAAGAGAGATATAACCCGCAAATAACACATAAAAGTAAGTTAAGAGGAGTTCACTAACCTACTAAAATATGCAATTTACGATCCTTAACACACCCCCCAACTAGCCTTTTGCTCGTCCTCGAGCAAAGAGAGCGATATAAGTAGTATTAGTGAAGAATCAATCATGAGAGACACACACTCAACTAGACAAGGCTTGACTCGATTCTAAACTAGACTCAAATATTTACAAAAACGCACACACACATTATCTATCCTAAGTGAGAACTCAAAGAAACAAGATACTAAGAGTTACTAGCTAATTTTAATTTTTTTTTGGTGGGGGAAAAAGAAGAACACATAAATGTCTCCTCAAATAAATTCTCAAAGTCCAAGAAGATAGAGAAAGAAGCCTAAGGACGTCTAAGCATATACTCATACAAATATGGGCGGTGTTTGGTAGAAGGTGACTCATGCGAACTACAAAACTTGTTAAATTAAGTCCAATTTGCGAGAAAGTATGCCTTCAAAAAATAAGGATCACAAGAAACTAGACATTCTCATACTTATTCAAAAGCACCCATGTAGGATGGACTTCCAAAGCTTTGAACAAAAATTTTTAAGAAGGGGAGATGTGGTTGTGGGCTTGTATGATCCTTTTGTGGATTTTTGGTAGGCGGTGCGATTTATCATTTTTTTTTTTTTTTTTTTTTTTTTTTTTTTTTTTTGAGATTTATAGCATTAACATTTTATTTTTAACCTCAAATCCAAGGATCTCCAAGACCCACAACAAAATAGAGGAATATACACGCGAGTGGGCTTTTTAAGCTAAACCAAGGGAGCTATCTAGGTGGTGACGTAACATTATCCCCGGACACCCCTCTATTTCTTAGATATCGCATGGGGTGTCATTGGTAACCACCACTCCAATGGGCTACAAGTTTCCACCGCAAAAACGAATAGAAAAAAATCTTTTTGTGAAGTTCAAATAGCTTTAGAAAATGCACCCTTTATCAAAAGTAAAAGACGTCAAAGTTTATGTGATCAACTTAGCTTGAAGGACTTAAACATGAAACGTAAATTTAGTGTGTCGCTTTGTGAGAACGCATGATGTCGCGGAAGGTGGGATATTGGTGTAGATGTATTGAGTATAAGCAAAGAATTCCTTTCTAAAATAAAAATAAAAAGAACATGGACTAAGAAATCTCATTTTTCGAAAACATCTAGCTTCCTAAAATTCCCCCTTTTCACTTTCCTCATTTTTTTTTTCATTTTTTAATTTTCACTTTTTTTTTTTCTTCTTTTTTTCAAAATAAGTGACTCAACTATAACTTCCTAAGACTCAATAAAGCTATAAAATCTAGACTCAAGATGAAAGGTGAAAATAAAACTACCAAAGAAAGAGGAATAAAAAAAATATCTATGGTTTGACACGGGGAAAGAGTGATGCTTCTCATGAAAGATTCACACATTTTTTCAATTTTTTTAATTTTTTCAATTTTTTTGGATTTTCATTTTTTTTTCATTTTTTTGTATTTTTTTCATGTAAATCACTAATGAAGAAAAAGCATGCTTGTAACCATTTGAGCAAGAAACAAAATCTACTCCACCCCCCAACTAAAATATCACATTGTCCTCAATGTGTGAGATCAATGGAAGAGCATACCAATTCATATAAGAGACAAGGGATAGATGGACCTCATTTTTCGCTTTCTTGGCCACCAAGCATAAGTCCTCCTCCAAGAGAAACCTACAAAATAATCAAGAGCAAAAGAACTACAACTAATATTTACAAAGGTGATACTTTTGGTGAACACTAGTTAGTGTAGGTTGGGTCCATAAGAGAAATGGACTCAACCTTGGCCTCAAGATTTTCAACATATGGTTTCAATCTTTGGCCATTCACCTTAAAACTTTCCCCACTTTTGGGGTTCAAAATTTCAATGGCCCCATAAGGATATACATGCTTCACAATATATGGACCATTCCATTTTGATTTCAACTTCCCTCCAAAGAGTTTCATCCTTGAGTTGAAGAGAAGAACCTTTTGATTAGGCTCAAAAGACTTAGGAACAATATGTTTGTCATGATAAGCCTTTGTCCTTGCCTTAGAGATCCTAGTGTTCTCATAAGCCTCATTTCTAAGCTCTTCTAACTCATTCAAGTTTAACTTCCTTTCTTCCCCCGCTTTTGCAAGATCAAAATTCAAGAATTTGATGGCCCAATAGGCCTTGTGCTCTAACTCCACCGGGAGATGGCATGCCTTACCATACACTAGTCTATATGGAGACACACCAATGGGAGTTTTGTAAGCGGTACGGTAAGCCCAAAGAGCATCAACCAACCTCAAAGACCAATCTTTGCGATTTGGGTTTACCGTTTTCTCCAAAATTCTTTTAATTTCCCTATTAGAAACTTCCACTTGCCCACTAGTTTGTGGGTGGTATGGTGTGCCAACTTTATGCACAATCCCATACTTTTTCATGAGGCACTCAAAAGGCCTATTGCAAAAATGTGTCCCTTCATCGCTAATGATAGCTCGGGGCATGCCAAAACGAGATAAAATGTGGTGTTGAAGAAACCTAATCACAACTCTATGATCATTGGTTTTTGAAGGGATGGCTTCAACCCACTTTGACACATAATCCACCGCCAAGAGTATGTATAGGTTGCCAAAGGATGATGGAAATGGACCCATGAAGTCAATACCCCAACAATCAAATATTTCAATAATTAAAATGGGGTTCAAGGGCATCATATTTCTTTTTCCAATATTCCCTCCCATCCTTTGGCACCTATCACATGCTTTGCAAAAATGAAATGCATCACTAAAAAGAGTAGGCCAATATAAACCACTTTGCAAAATCTTGGCGGCGGTTTTTCTAGCCGAAAAATGGCCTCCACATGCATACTCATGGCAAAATGAAATAACACTATGAAACTCTTCATTTGGGATGCACCTTCTAATAATTTGATCCGGGCAATATTTAAACAAGTAAGGGTCATCCCAAAAGAAATTCCGGCATTCTCTCACAAATCTCAACTTCTCTTGCCCTTTTAAATTTTCCGGAAAAATTCCACAAGCAAGATAATTAGCAATATCGGCAAACCAAGGAACATTTAAGAGGGCAAAGAGGTGTTCATCCGGAAAAGTTTCAAGAATAGGCAAGGAGATTTTTGGCTTGGGAATGTCAATCCTAGACAAGTGATCCGCCACAACATTTTCCACACCTCGTTTATCCTTGATTTCAATATCAAACTCTTGAAGCAAAAGTACCCAACGGATTAAACGAGGTTTGGAATCTTTCTTTGTGAAAAGGTATTTCAAGGCGGCATGGTCGGTGTAGACAAGCACTTTTGAACCAAGCAAGTATGGCCTAAATTTTTCAATGGCAAACACCATGGCCAAAAGCTCTTTTTCCGTAGTGGAATAATTTAATTGAGCATCATTCAAAGTTCTACTTGCATAATAGATAACATGTGGTTTCTTATCTTCACCTCTTTGACCCAAAACGGCACCAACCGCATGGTCACTAGCATCACACATGATTTCAAAAGGAAGAGTCCATTTGGGTGGTTGCATGATAGGGGCCGTCACCAATAAATTCTTCAACTTTTCAAAGGCCTCTTGGCATGCACTAGACCACTCAAATGAATTTTCCTTTTGAAGGAGATTGCTCAAGGGCTTAGCAAGTGAGCTAAAGTCCTTAATAAATCTCCTATAAAATCCCGCATGACCTAGGAAAGATCTAACATCCTTAACACATTTAGGAGGTGGAAGATTAGAAATCACATCTACCTTAGCTTTGTCTACACCAATACCATGAGAGGAAATAACATGACCCAAAACAATTCCTTGCCTAACCATAAAGTGACATTTTTCCCAATTTAAAACCAAATTCTTTTCTTCACATCTTCTCAAAACCATCTCAAGATTTCCAAGACAAGTATCAAATGAGTTTCCATGAACCGAAAAATCATCCATAAAAACTTCCATGCATTTTTCTACCATGTCCGAAAATATGCTTAGCATGCAACGTTGGAAAGTAGCCGGGGCATTACACAAACCAAAAGGCATCCTCCTATAAGCAAATGTTCCAAATGGACAAGTGAAAGTGGTTTTCTCTTGGTCCATTGGATCTATGGCAATTTGATTATAACCCGAGTAGCCATCTAAAAAACAATAAAAATCATGCCCCGCTAACCTTTCCAACATTTGATCTATGAATGGAAGGGGGAAGTGATCCTTCCTAGTGACGGCATTTAATTTTCTATAATCAATGCACATCCGCCACTTAGTAGGAACTCTAGTGGTCACAAGTTCACCCTTCTCATTTTCCACAACGGTGACCCCCGATTTTTTAGGGACCACTTGGGTAGGACTTACCCATTTACTATCCGAGATGGGGTAAATCATACCCGCATCCAACAACTTGAGCACCTCGGCTCTCACAACTTCTTGCATGTGAGGGTTTAACCTCCTTTGAGGCTCCCTTGAAGTTTTGGCATTTTCCTCTAAATGAATTCTATGGGTGCAAATAGAAGGACTAATGCCTCTAATATCCTCAATGGACCATCCTATGGCACCCTTGTAATCCTTTAAAACTTCAAGCAACCTCTTTTCTTGCTCAACATCAAGAGAAGATGAGATGATAATAGGATAAGTATCATTAACCCCAAGAAATGCATATTTCAAATCTAAAGGAAGGGGTTTCAACTCACAAATTGGTGGGACCCTCTCAATGGGAGGTATCATCTCACTTCCTTGCAACTCACTATCAACACTAGAATGCTCATGAGTCGACTCAATGATTTGGTCAAGTTGGCCAAAGAGTCTCTCCCCTTCATCAAAATCAAATTCTTCTTCCATAAGAAGAGATGAAAGGGGAGTGTTATCATCATACAAAAATTCCAATTCTTCCAAAGTGAGCTCACTTGAATCATTGGAACATGTAGCTAGAGTATAAATATCTTCAACACATGATTCTACCCAACTCACTTCACAAATATCATCATCATCTTGTGAGCTTGGGTGAATACATGCATTAAAAATATTAAGCTCTAACGTCATGTTCCCAAATGTAATATTCATCATACCACTTCTACAATTTATTATTGCATTAGAAGTAGCAAGAAATGGTCTTCCTAAAATAATAGGAATGGATGAAGTGCCACTAGCCAAAGGGGAGGTGTCTAAAACTATAAAATCCACCGGATAATAACATTGGTTCACTTGAACCAAGACATCCTCAATGATACCTCTAGGGACTCTAGTGGACCTATCCGCCAATTGTAGAGTCACTCTTGTGGGTTTCAACTCACCCAACCCCAACTTCTCATACACCGAGTATGGAAGGAGGTTTACACTTGCACCCAAATCTAATAAAGAATTGTGAATTTTATGATCTCCAATGGTGCAAGTGATAGTAGGTGAACCCGGATCTTTATACTTGGGAGGGAGATTATTTTGGAGAATTGAGCTCACTTGCTCGGTGAGAAAAGCCTTCTTTCTCACTTGAAGAGTTCTCTTGAAAGTGCAAAGATCCTTGAGAAACTTGGCATAAGCCGGAATTTGCTTGATAGCATCCAAGAGAGGGATATTTATCTTGACATTTTGGAATGTCTCAAGGATATCTTTGTTGCTAGCTTTCTTAGTAGAGGCTAAAAGTCTTTGGGGAAATGGTGGAGGAACCTTAACTTCCTCACTTTCTTCCACTACTTGTTTCCCCTTATCAAGACTACTTTGTGACTCTTGTGAGTCGACAACTTTCTCTTGGTCATCACTCTTCTCACACTCCTCTTCTCCCTCATTTTCATTGGACTCCCCACTTGAAAGTCCATTGTCAACAACCTTCCCACTTCTCAAAACGGTGATGGCCTTAGCATGTTCCATATGGTTAAAGCTTTGGCCCCTAGGGTTTTGTTGAGGTTGAGATGGGAATTTTCCCTTCTCTTGAGCATTTATGGTAGACTCCAACCTAGCTAAAGCATTTTTCAACTCTTGGTTAGAGTTTTGCAACTCTTGGTTGGACTTCCTCAAATCATGGTTGGTTTGGTTTTGAGAAGCCATAAATTGCTCAAAGGTCTCTTCCATACTCCTTTTGTTAGGAGGAACATAAGTGGAGCTAGAAGGGTTTACTTGAGTGTCTTGGCCTTGTCTCCATGAGAAATTTGGGTGATTCCTCCAATTGGAGTTGTATGTCTCCGAGTAGGGTGAGTTATTATAGGGCTTCCTATAATTGTTAGAATTTAACATATTCACTTGCTCACCCATGAGCTCTTGGGCTCTTAGAAAATCGGGACATTTGTTCAACTCATGAGAGTTATCACTACAAAATGAGCACAATGCCTCACTCTTAGCCTTAAGTTGATACATAGTACCTTTAGGCTTAGAGTTAGCATCCTTAGAAGGCTCACTAATGTCCCAAGATTGGACTTTCTCACAAATTTCATCTATACAATCCCAACCCTCATCTTCACCTTTTGTGAAAAAATCTCCCCCACTCATGGATTCAATTGTGTGCTTATGGTCGCATGGCAAACCATCATAAAAGGAGCTAATTAACCTCCATGTCTCAAATCCATGGTGAGGGCAAGCAATGAGGAGATCCTTGAAGCGTTCCCAAGCTTGGGGAAGTGGCTCTCCCTCCTTAGCACAAAAAGTAACAATTTGCCTTTTTATGGCATTTGTTTTGTAAGTAGGGAAAAATTTCTTAAGAAACTCTTTTTCTAACTCTTCCCAAGTGCCTATGGTCCTAGGTCTCAAGGAATGAAGCCATGCCTTGGCTTTGTCCTTTAAAGAGAAAGGAAACAATCTAAGCCTTATGGTGTTACTAGAGACACCATTGCAATTAACCGTTGAGGCAATATCATTGAAATCCTTAAGATGAGAGTAAGCACTCTCGGACTCTAGGCCATGAAACTTGGGAAGAAGTTGAATTGTGCCCGGTTTGACATCAAAGTTTCTTTCATTTAATGGAAACACAAAGCAAGATGGTGAGCTTTGTCGAGATGGATGCATCAAATCTCTTAGTGAGCGAAATGGCATCATCTCATTGTTGCTACTATGCCCATCCTCTCCATCCATGATTTCAAAGCTATTAAGAGAGCTAGAATCGTTGGATTGGGCTAAACTACTACTATCACTAGTAGAAGTATTTTCACCAAAGGGATTTCTACCCTCTTCTTCAAATAAAGTGCGATGCAATCTATGAGTGCTATCACGTTGCCACACACTCATGCAACCCAAGCTCAAATTAAGTTCAAGAGGGTTGCCTAACACAAGCTAGGAGTATGTTTTTGTGATTTTTTTTACTTTTCGCTTTTTTTGGTTCCAAAGTTCAAAAATGAACCCGGAATTTTTCTTCAAGCGTATCTAAAGATAAAAACGAGCAAAACAAGAAAGTAGCTAAAGAGTGAGTCTCTTAGCACCAATCCCCGGCAACGGCGCCAAAAACTTGTTGAATCGATAATTCCCAAGTATAGGAATATCGTTCTAAGTAGTACCCGTGTAAGAACGGGGTCGATTTCCACAAGGATTGGGTAGGAGATTTAAACACTCTAAGCTAACTAGTAAACTTACTAAGCAACTAACTAAATCAACAAAACAAGTTTCCCAAAGGCTTTAGAGCTAGCCAAGCTTTGAATCCACCACTCAAGTGATGGAGCAAGAGTTGTTGATATTGCTAGAGCAAATAACCAAGAAAGAAAACAACTACTAACACTATGACTAATACGATTCAAACGAGTTTGTCAAGAAGAGAGTAAGTTGGGTCAATCGATTCCAATAGATGCCTTGTGTGTGAGCATCAACACCCAAAGTTTAAATCAAAGAAAAGCATGGATTATATAGCAAGAGGATTTTTGTCTAGCTCTTGTATTCAAGAGTGAAATGCAAAATCGAGTTATGTCAAGCATCTTTCATATGGAAACGCTCTCGTTTACATATGAAAGATCAAGCCACAATTCGGATTTGATATTCAACACTTGAACACTACGAATTCGACATCCAACTTATAAGACTAGAAGAACAATTGAACTTCTCACACACAAGTCATCTATCTTCATCAATCAAACCCAACAAGTAGCTTAGTTGTTCATATTCAAAAGCAAGACACAAGAATCAAGAGTATTCATGAAAATAGTCATTATATTCAAGCTCAAATACTCTTCAATTCCACCAAATAACACCAACTTGCTACCAAATGATGAACAAACTACTAGCAACTTGCTTCCAACACACTCTAATCAATCTAAACCAGCTAATTTAACCAAAATCAACAACTACCAGCAGCTAAAACACAAGCCAACTGCTGCTGCAACCAATACAGTCCAAAACAGTGCTCCAAAACAGAGCAGTTCACAACCAGATCCAACCAGACCTAGCCTTCTCTCCCTTGGGTTGTTGCTGGCTCCGTGTTAGCTCAGGACGAGCTCGGAATCACCAGCACAAACCCAGAAGTGTTGCAGAACCGAGAGAGAAGAGAGAGAGACAGAGCCTAGGCCGTCCAAAAACAGGGGTCAGAGAGAGAGCTTCGATTTCTTCAACCTGGGTTTATATAGATGGTTCTTCTAGCTTGCTTGGCCTCCAAGAATGTATCTAAGCCGTCCAATTCATCTTCAAGCTTCTCCTTCGTCGATTTGTAGCCTCCTCTCACGAACCCTAGCAATTGGGGCTTTTCTCTTCACTTCGGTTTGGGCCAAATTGAGCAGTGGGTTTTGAAGAGGGTTGGACAAGGAGCAATTTGGTACTAATTTTGTAGGATTTGGTGGGGTTTTGGTCTGGTTTTGGGCCGTGGGAAGCTTCGGACGAAGCTTGGGAGAGCCAACAATGGCTGCTGTGTGTTTAGAGTCGGGGAGAGAGAAGATGACGCGTGAGAGAGGGCTGGGGGTGAGCTGGGTTTGAGAAATTTCACCCGGCTCCCCCCTAGCTTGCTGGAATGCTTTAAAAGGCCCAATTCTAACTTATAAGCTTCTGAAAATGACCATTTGACCCCCAATCCGTTAAAAATCCTTCAAATGAGCCATTAAAACATTTCAAAACTTGCACTTAAGCCCCACTTCCGTTAAAAACTTATCTTCTTGGCCCTTGACTTTCACTTTTGACTTCTAGATCTTCAATAATGGCCTCAATTCTTCTCTTGTCTTCTCAAATAAGCCCTTAAATCTTCAACTATTCTTCAAATTAGGTCCTCCAAGTCCCTTCTTGATGCTCTTGACCCGCAAATCCTCTTCAAATTCATCGTTTAAGCTCCCCTAGCTCGCCTCTTGCGTTTTAAAGCACGTTTTCACCTACAAAATTAGGGAAAAACAACCAAAACTACGAAAACAAGCATAAGTCTAGAAAGAGAGATATAACCCGCAAATAACACATAAAAGTAAGTTAAGAGGAGTTCACTAACCTACTAAAATATGCAATTTACGATCCTTAACAGAAGTCCCCTGATTTGAATCCACACCCACAGGTCATTGAAGCTGTAATCAATTTCCTGGCGATTAATATCCCACTCCTTCAGAAGGAGAAGTTGATTATCAAAAGACCACGGTCCTCCGTAAAGGGCCTTTTCCAGATTGTTTCTATTACTAAATCTGAAAATGAATCTGTCGATTCCTTTAGTCATAATCTTCAGATCATCATCAGGGCACCATAATCTCCGAAAGAGCTCCTTCATACCCTGAAGATCAACCTTAGTATCCCCGACGAACTTTCCGATGAGGCATAATTTCCAGTCCTCTCGGACTCTGTCACAGATTGCTTTCCCGATCAGAACCTCCGTCTCCTCCTCCTCCGTTAGCGTAATCTTTGCGATCCAACTTTCATCCTCGGTTTCCATTGCTTCCGGCCACCGCCGAACGCTCACTTCCGTCTAGAGAGAAAACCCTATTCTGATACATTGTTACAAAGATTAGAATGTAACTTTATTATAGAGCCTACTAAAAGTTCTAACCAAACATTGTGTCACGATCAATCGTACTTTAAGAATAAGAAAAACAACTAATATTGAGAGGACTTACGCCCATATTATGGTGGGTACACACTCTTTATGTTTCAATAATTTTCGTCTAAATGACTTCTTCATTTTGTACTTCCATCACTCTTAGAGTCATTTAGGTTGTAAAGATAGACAAAGAGGCGAAAAATTAAATTTTGTTCAGCTACAGCCTATTGTGGTAGGTACATAATCTTTGTGCTTCAATGATTGTTCGTCAAAATAAACTATAACTTCAATGTCTATATCCTCCACTTTTAGAGTCATTAAGGTTGTAAAAAAATATTAAGAGATATAGAATTAAATATTTTTCACCTTGTGCCTATTGAGGAGCACCGGCTTTGTAAAGTCATGAAAGAGAAACAACAGTTAAGCTTGAATTCAAAGGAAGCATTGAATGATGTGCATAAGATAATCAACAATATTACTTTAGCATCATCGAAGTGTTCACTTGCATGAGAGTTATTGCGTTACACCTCAGAGAAGACATGCACTCGGTAGTTTACCAAAACATCTCTCCCAGTTGTAACGTATTTCCAACATTGAGCCCTTTGTGTTATTCCTATGAATGAAAAACACTCGACACTTTACCGAAATATCCCTCATTTATATTGAAGTAAATAATATATGTACGAATGCTCCCCAGTCCCGCACGTACGCGCGGGGTCACGCCTAGTTGTTATAATAAAGGAGAGATCTGAGCAATATGAGAGAGGATGAAACTGAATACGGGATCGATCAATTTATGGTGTAGGAAACTAATTTATTGTGTAGGAAAATGAGCAGTGATTAAAGAATACAAATCTATATTATAAAATAGCATGGTTTAACTAACTATGATTTTTCAACCGTTATATTAAATCAACCCCATCTCCACCATTAGATCTCTCTTACTTATTACATCTCTAAATACCCACTCTTCTTGGACATCCATAACTATCCACTTTCTTGAGACATCCCTAACTAATAGGAGAGAGGTTTGTCTCAACTATATCCCTAACTAATACCACTCAGTCCCAGCTGTTCCCCACAAATTTGACTTTTACCACTATTCAGTGGGTCACTTTGACTCGGTGATTTGGATAGCAAAGTAATGTAATTTTTTGATAATTTTTTCATGGTGTTGTAGAGTATAAGTTGCTCTATAACACAGTGAAAAAATTATCAAAAAATCGCATCATTTTGCTATCGAAATCACCCGGTCAAAGTGACCAATATACGAGTCAAATATTCAAGATGGTGGGCAAGAGCTGGGACTGAGTGGTAGGAGATATGTTGTGAGTGATTCCCACGTAATGCTCATCCCATACTTGAAAGTTGTTTTTTTTCACCACATTTGTAAATATAATTTTTGGATAACACCTCTAAATTTATTTAAAAAAACAAATGTAAATTCAAAAATCTATCCAATTAGGAATAGTGTCTACGGACACGGACAATGCTCTAGTAATGAAATAATTAGAGAAAGACAGAGATTATTGGGAAGTTCAACAGGGAGAGAGAAAGAGTTAATGGGAGAGAAGGATGGAACATATTAAGGATCATGGGAAAGAGGGCATGGCTACGGTACACCCATTTGGTCACTTCATGTGAAAAAGCGGAAAGTTTACCCACTCTTACCACCATCATATGTTGAGGGACTATATTGGAAAATTCAGTTCATGGGAGAGAGATATATATTTTAGGGGATAGAGGGAGGGTGTGATGTTCACACGAGTCTTTTTCTTTTTTTTTTTTTTTGAACAAACAAACTGCTTGTATTATATGGGCAAAATTACAGCAGATTTGTTGAGTTTTTTACATAAATAGTGTCCCAACAGAGAAGACACAAAAGACCACCTAGCTTAGTGATACTACAACCTACATAGTTTATACAACACTGATACAAACCCTGACTATGCATGTACATAATATGCTACATAAGATGATCCCCCAACAAACTAGTGCTTTGTACATTGTGACATCGGACCTTCGAGAAACTGGAGTCGAAATTTGGTCGTCATGAAGGAGTGTAGTGGTTGCAGGAGGATCATGTAGGAGAACAAAAGGGTGCAGCTGCCGACTTCCCAAACCTGCGAGATGATTAGCAGCCGAATTGGCCTCGCGTGGCACATGATGGACCTGCCACGTCGGATGGATCCTCAAAAGGTGACTGCAATCAAACACTAGAGTTGTCAAAAGAGGTGTTGTGGAAGAACAGTTGGTAACCGAGCTCCACAATCAGTTCTTGAAAATTATGAGTGTGAGCAATGTATAAACCGAAACGAAGAGCATACAGTTCCGTCAAGATCACTGAACAGTGATCATGATGTGCCGTATAACCTAACTTCCAGTTTCCCATGTGGTCACGGAAAATACCTCCACTGCCTCCATCTTGAGTGTTAATATTGTAAGCACCGTCTGTGTTTAGCTTAATAATTTCCGAAGGAGGTTTGATCCATGATATAGCAGCAGTGGTAAAATTAGAAGTTGTGGGTTTGTTGGATGAGAAAAGAGTAAAAGAAAGTGCCTTGTGAAAACTGTTATTTATGATAGTGTGTGTGAGAGATATTTGAGCTTTAAAAATCTTCGCATTTTCAGCTAGCCAAATTTCCCACAACACATAACAGAATAAGGTTGGCCATTTAAGAATAGGTTTGAGCAGTTTGTGGTGTTGAGAACATTGATTTTGGATTCAAAATTGGAAAGAAGTGATATTCCACAAATGAAAATTGGTGGAAGGAATAACACGACACCACACACAAGTTGTCGTAGAACAATCTCGGAAAAGGTGAAAGAGAGTTTCAGTATTTTGTTAAAAAAAAAGCATGCTCTTATTATGTAAAGTGCCAAGATTGGTGTTAAGAGGTAGTCTACCGCAAACCAGTCGCCAAATAAAACAATTAATTATAAGGGCTAAAGGTAGCTTCCAAACCCAAGTAAAATTATTCTTGGAGAAAGGAAGTTGTGAAAGATACGCATACTTTATGGAACAAGTCCCTTGATTGGCAGACCAAGTGATAGAGTCAGGATGAAGGAGATAGGCTATAGGGTGGCTGTGAATTTCGTTGAGAAGAGTCGAAGATAAATCAAAAGCAAGGGTTGTTAAATTCCACAGACCATTAGAAATGTACTACCTCTGTTTCGCCTGTTTCAGCCTACTTCACTTTTTGTCACTATTCACTGGGTTACTTTCATCCGGTGATTTGATTAGCAAAACGATACAAGAATTTGGTAATCTTTGCATGATGTTATAGAGGACAGTTTATTCTAAAATACCATAAAAAAATTGTTAAAAAATTACATCGTTTCGGTACCCAAATCATCAAGTCAAAGTGACTCGGTTACGGGTTAAAAAGTCAAACGCAGACGAAACAGACGAAACGGAGGTAGTAGTTATTTATGTGTGATAGTTCCTCGCGTAATGTAAGGGGGCTATAAATGTGAGAACGAAGGGCTCCTGATACGGATATACAAACATTGGGCGACACGCCTACGAGACGGCGAGGACGAGCTCGACAACCTCCGGAGTATCTCAAAGATTATGTTCGGAACTAGTAATTAGTTAGTCTTAGTTATTTTATATCGTTATGTAGTTTATTTATTTTAGGGGAGAGGGTAACGTATTGGTTCGTTTTAGGAGGGCAAAAGTGTCTTTGATATTCTTAGTTGCACTACATAAACCATGTATCCACCATTTTTAGTAGGAATGGAATCAAAACTGTGTTTTTGGGTTAAAACCCCTTGTGTAGTGTGTCTTTGTGTGCCCGATCGATAGCAAATCTGCTATCAATTGGTGCTTTCATTGTTTTTTACCATTCAACTAGTGAAAATCATATCGGACTCAACCCCGATAACAGTTATCAACATCAACAACATCCCAGCATTTGCAGGCCTCCAAGCTAGTGGGAGACGAATATCTCTAAGTGGGAAACTATACAGTTTGGTTTCCGTTGAGGAATTTTGCTGCCTCCAGGACCTGGTCAGATCCAAAGAACAACCGCGGCAAGATTAAGCACAGCAGCCGCCAGAATCACCAACGAAACTCTCTGCACAATCTGACAGATCCGTGGCGACAGACGTAGTACACTCCGATTTGGTGAATCACAAACCTGAACCAACGACACCTGAAGAAGAACCACCATCGCCGTCGGCAATCCCAATCCAGGCGCCAACACAGCGCCCTGCTGCGCCACCTCCAATTCCGCCAGTCCCCCCGGTCTCGAGGCTGCCGCCAAACCCCCTGTTCCCAACGACGAAACCCACCACAGGAGCTTCGCTGCTCCGGTCGTCCCTCCCGACGCCGGCGAAACCAGATCCGCCACTCCACGGCGCCTCCTCCACCCAGCCATCGTCCTTTCCGCCGGCGCTCCAGCCGATTTGCCGCAATCACCACCAGTACCGTCAACAGCAGTTACGACTTCCACCTCCATAGCCAACTGCAACCAAGGACGGTTTCTCCTCCTTGTGACGTACTGTCTCCGCTGGTAACTGCACATAGGGTTTCTCCAATTGGGCCAAAGCCCATATCTGGGCTTTCCTCTCATATTGGGTACATTTTTTGGCCCAATTTTCAAATTGAATCCGTTTCCCTGTTTGGGCCTACTGTCTTTTGTGGGCTTACTTCTTTTTGGCAGCAGCTATTTGGGTTTTTTGTTGATTTGAGACTACACAGTGAGGTATGAAGCTCGTGTGCCGCCCATTCGATCCAGGCAAAAATGATCGGGACTTCTCGACATTTTTTCGACGCATCCACCTTGAGGACAAGGTGATTGTCAACCGCGGGGAGTTGATACGGATATAGAAACATTGGGCGACACGACTACGAGACGGCGAGGACGAGCTCGACAACCTCCGGGGTATCTCGAAGATTATGTTCGGAACTAGTAATTAGTTAGTCTTAGTTATTTTATATCGTTATGTAGTTTATTTATTTTAGGGGAGAGGGTAGCGTATTAGTTCGTTTTAGGAGGGCAAAAGTGTCTTTGATATTCTTAGTTGCACTACATAAACCATGTATCCACCATTTTTAGTAGGAATTGAATCAAAACTGTGTTTTTGGGTTAAAACCCCTTGTGTAGTGTGTCTTTGTGTGCCCGATCGATAGCAAATCTGCTATCAATTGGCGCTTTCATTATTTTTTGCCATTCAACTGGTGAAAATCATATCGGACTCGACCCCGATAACAGTTATCAACATCAACAACATCCTAGCATTTGCAGGCCTCCAAGCTAGTGGGAGACGAATATCTCTAACTCGGAAACTATACAGTTTGGTTTCCGTTGAGGAATTTTGCTGCCTCCAGGACCTGGTCAGATCCAAAGAACAGCCGCGGCAAGATTAAGCACAGCAGCCGCCAGAATCACCAATGAAACTCTCTGCACAATCAGACAGGGCCATGGCGACAGACGTAGTACACTCCGATTTGGTGAATCACAAACCTGAACCAACGACATCTGAAGAAGAACCACCATCGCCGTCGGCAATCCCAATCCAGGCGCCAACACAGCGCCCTGCTGCGCCACCTCCAATTCTGCCAGTCCCCCCAGTCTCGAGGCTGCGCCAAACCCCCTGTTCCCAACAACGAAACCAACCAAAGGAGCTTTGCTGCTCCGGTCGTCCCTCCCGACGCCGGTGAAACCAGATCCGCCACTCCATGGCACCTCCTCCACCCAGCCATCGTCCTTTCCGCCGGCGCTCTAGCCGATTTGCCACAATCACCACCAGTACCGTCAACAGCAGTTACGACTTCCACCTCCATAGCCAACTGCAACCAAGGACGGTTTCTCCTCCTTGTGACGTACTGTCTCCGCTGGTAACTGCACATAGGGTTTCTCCAATTGGGCCAAAGCCCATATCTGGGCTTTCCTCTCATATTGGGTACATTTTTTGGCCCAATTTTCAAATTGAATCCGTTTCCCTGTTTGGGCCTACTGTCTTTTGTGGGCTTACTTCTTTTTGGCAGCAGCTATTTGGGGTTTTTGTTGATTTGAGACTACACAGTGAGGGTCTGAAGCTCGTGTGCCGCCCATTCGATCCAGGCAAAAATGGTCGGGACTTCTCGACATTTTTTCTACGCATCCACCTTGAGGACACGGTGATTGTCAACCGCGGGGATTTGATACGGATATAGAAACATTGGGCGACACGACTACGAGACGGCGAGGACGAGCTCGACAACCTCCGGGGTATCTCAAAGATTATGTTCGGAACTAGTAATTAGTTAGTCTTAGTTATTTTATATCGTTATGTAGTTTATTTATTTTAGGGGGGATGGTAGCGTATTAGTTCGTTTTAGTAGGGCAAAAAGTGTCTTTGATATTCTTAGAGCATCTCCAATGGAGTGCTAAAAATTGTTCTAATTCTATAATTATAGCATTGGAGAGCTCCAATGGGGTGTCAAAAGTTGTGGCAATTCTAAAAAATATAGCATTGTGCTATACTTGGTTTCAAATTTGAGACAAACTATAGGGTTGTGCTAAAGATAGAACAAGTATTCTATCCATTGATCTCTTGATATTCATTTACATATTTGCCATTTTGACCACATTGAACCATCATATTGACGTCATGTCGCGATACTTATTAACGTAGGTATAAAATTTGATTACATTGTAAAAGAGATTTGGTTATTATGGTAGTTGATGGAGTATATAATTGGTAATTTAGAATAAAAAATTAGTTTTAATTCATATTAGCGTTATGTCGCGATGATTATTAACGTAGGCATAAAATGTGATTACATTGTAAAAGAGGTTTGTTTATTATGATAGTTGATGGAGTATATAATTGGTAGTTTAGGATAAAAAATTACTTTTTAATTTGAAATAGCATTTGAAATAGAATTGCATGTCACATATACATTGGAGCATGAAATGCTATAAATGCTCAAATTCACTATTCATGTCCCAAATTTAGCATTAGAAACGAGATCTCCATTGGAGATGCTCTTAGTTGCACTACATAAACCATGTATCCAGCATTTTTAGTAGGAATTGAATCAAAACTGTGTTTTTGGGTTAAAACCCCTTGTGTAGTGTGTCTTTGTGTGCCCGATCGATAGCAAATCTGCTATCAATTGGTGCTTTCATTGTTTTTTCCCATTCAACTGGTGAAAATCATATCGGACTCGACCCCGATAACATTTATCAACATCAACAACATCCCAGCATTTGCAGGCCACCAAGCTAGTGGGAGACGAATATCTCTAAGTGGGAAACTATACAGTTTGGTTTCCGTTGAGGAATTTTGCTGCCTCCAGGACCTGGTCAGATCCAAAGAACAGCCGCGGCAAGATTAAGCACAGAAGCCGCCAGAATCACCAATGAAACTCTCTGCACAATCTGACAGATCCGTGGCGACAGACGTAGTACACTCCGATTTGGTGAATCACAAACCTGAACCAACGACACCTGAAGAAGAACCACCATCGCCGTCGGCAATCCCAATCCAGGCGCCAACACAGCGCCCTGCTGCGCAACCTCCAATTCCGCCAATCCCCCCGGTCTCGAGGCCGCCGCCAAACCCCCTGTTCCCAACGACGAAACCCACCACAGGAGCTTCGCTGCTCCGGTCGTCCCTCCCGATGCCGGCGAAACCAGATCCGCCACTCCACGGCGCCTCCTCCACCCAGCCATCGTCCTTTCCGCCGGCGCTCCAGCCGATTTGCCACAATCACCACCAGTACAGTCAACAGCAGTTACGACTTCCACCTCCATAGCCAACTGCAACCAAGGACGGTTTCTCCTCCTTGTGACGTACTGTCTCCGCTGGTAACTGCACATAGGGTTTCTCCAATTGGGCCAAAGCCCATATCTGGGCTTTCCTCTCATATTGGGTACATTTTTTGGCCCAATTTTCAAATTGAATCCGTTTCCCTGTTTGGGCCTACTGTCTTTTGTGGGCTTACTTCTTTTTGGCAGCAGCTATTTGGGTTTTTTGTTGATTTGAGACTACACAGTGAGGGTCTGAAGCTCGTGTGCCGCCCATTCGAACCAGGCAAAAATGATCGGGACTTCTCGACATTTTTTCGACGCATCCACCTTGAGGACAAGGTGATTGTCAACCGCGGGGAGTTGATACGGATATACAAACATTGGGCGACACGACTACGAGACGGCGAGGACGAGCTCGACAACCTCCGGGGTATCTCAAAGATTATGTTTGGAACTAGTAATTAGTTAGTCTTAGTTATTTTATATCGTTATGTAGTTTATTTATTTTAGGGGAGAGGGTAGCGTATTAGTTCGTTATTAGGAGGGCAAAAGTGTCTTTGATATTCTTAGTTGCACTACATAAACCATGTATCCACCATTTTTAGTAGGAATAGAATCAAAACTGTGTTTTTGGGTTAAAACCCCTTGTGTAGTGTGTCTTTGTGTGTCTGATCGATAGCAAATCTGCTATCAATTGGTGCTTTCATTGTTTTTTTCCATTCAACTGGTGAAAATCATATCGGACTCGACCCCGATAACAGTTATCAACATCAATAACATCCCAGCATTTGAATGCCTCCAAGCTAGTGGGAGACGAATATCTCTAAGTGGGAAACTATACAGTTTGGTTTCCGTTGAGGAATTTTGCTGCCTCAAGGACCTGGTCAGATCCAAAGAACAGCCGCGGCAAGATTAACCACAGCAGCCGCCAGAATCACCAACGAAACTCTCTGCACAATCTGACAGATCCGTGGCGACAGACGTAGTACACTCCGATTTGGTAAATCACAAACCTGAACCAACGACACCTGAAGAAGAACCACCATCGCCGTCGGCAATCCCAATCCAGGCGCCAACACAGCGCCCTGCTGCGCCACCTCCAATTCCGCCAGTCCCCCCGGTCTCGAGGTTGCCGCCAAACCCCCTGTTCCCAACGACGAAACCCACCACAGGAGCTTCGCTGCTCCGGTCGTCCCTCCCGACGCCGGCGAAACAAGATCCGCCACTCCACGGCGCCTCCTCCACCCAGCCATCGTCCTTTCCGCCGGCGCTCCAGCCGATTTGCCGCAATCACCACCAGTACCGTCAACAGCAGTTACGACTTCCACCTCCATAGCCAACTGCAACCAAGGACGGTTTCTCCTCCTTGTGACATACTGTCTTCGCTGGTAACTGCACATATGGTTTCTCCAATTGGGCCAAAGCCCATATCTGGGCTTTCCTCTCATATTGGGTACATTTTTTGGCCCAATTTTCAAATTGAATCCGTTTCCCTATTTGGGCCTACTGTCTTTTGTGGGCTTACTTGTTTTTGGCAGCATCTATTTGGGTTTTTTGTTGATTTGAGACTACACAGTGAGGGTCTGAAACTCTTGTGCCGCCCATTCGATCCAGATAAAAATGATCGGGACTTCTCGACTTTTTTTCGACGCATCCAACTTGAGGACAAGGTGATTGTCAACCGCGGGGAGTTGATACGGATATATAAACATTGGGCGACACGACTACGAGACGGCGAGGACGAGCTCGACAACCTCCGTGGTATCTCAAAGATTATGTTCGGAACTAGTAATTAGTTAGTCTTAGTTATTTTATATCGTTATGTAGTTTATTTATTTTAAGGGAGAGGGTAGCGTATTAGTTCGTTTTAGGAGGGCAAAAGTGTCTTTGATATTCTTAGTTGCACTACATAAGCCATGTATCCACCATTTTTAGTAGGAATTGAATCAAAACTGTGTTTTTGGGTTAAAACCCCTTGTGTAGTGTGTCTTTGTGTGTCTGATCGATAGCAAATCTGCTATCAATTGGTGCTTTCATTGTTTTTTTCCATTCAACTGGTGAAAATCATATCGGACTCGACCCCGATAACAGTTATCAACATCAATAACATCCCAGCATTTGAATGCCTCCAAGCTAGTGGGAGACGAATATCTCTAAGTGGGAAACTATACAGTTTGGTTTCCGTTGAGGAATTTTGCTGCCTCAAGGACCTGGTCAGATCCAAAGAACAGCCGCGGCAAGATTAACCACAGCAGCCGCCAGAATCACCAACGAAACTCTCTGCACAATCTGACAGATCCGTGGCGACAGACGTAGTACACTCCGATTTGGTAAATCACAAACCTGAACCAACGACACCTGAAGAAGAACCACCATCGCCGTCGGCAATCCCAATCCAGGCGCCAACACAGCGCCCTGCTGCGCCACCTCCAATTCCGCCAGTCCCCCCGGTCTCGAGGTTGCCGCCAAACCCCCTGTTCCCAACGACGAAACCCACCACAGGAGCTTCGCTGCTCCGGTCGTCCCTCCCGACGCCGGCGAAACAAGATCCGCCACTCCACGGCGCCTCCTCCACCCAGCCATCGTCCTTTCCACCGGCGCTCCAGCCGATTTGCCGCAATCACCACCAGTACCGTCAACAGCAGTTACGACTTCCACCTCCATAGCCAACTGCAACCAAGGACGGTTTCTCCTCCTTGTGACATACTGTCTTCGCTGGTAACTGCACATATGGTTTCTCCAATTGGGCCAAAGCCCATATCTGGGCTTTCCTCTCATATTGGGTACATTTTTTGGCCCAATTTTCAAATTGAATCCGTTTCCCTATTTGGGCCTAGTGTCTTTTGTGGGCTTACTTCTTTTTGGCAGCATCTATTTGGGTTTTTTGTTGATTTGAGACTACACAGTGAGGGTCTGAAACTCTTGTGCCGCCCATTCGATCCAGATAAAAATGATCGGGACTTCTCGACTTTTTTTCGACGCATCCAACTTGAGGACAAGGTGATTGTCAACCGCGGGGAGTTGATACGGATATATAAACATTGGGCGACACGACTACGAGACGGCGAGGACGAGCTCGACAACCTCCGGGGTATCTCAAAGATTATGTTCGGAACTAGTAATTAGTTAGTCTTAGTTATTTTATATCGTTATGTAGTTTATTTATTTTAAGGGAGAGGGTAGCGTATTAGTTCGTTTTAGGAGGGCAAAAGTGTCTTTGATATTCTTAGTTGCACTACATAAGCCATGTATCCACCATTTTTAGTAGGAATTGAATCAAAACTGTGTTTTTGGGTAAAAACCCCTAGTGTAGTGTGTCTTTGTGTGCCCGATCGATAGCAAATCTGCTATCAATTGGTGCTTTCATTGTTTTTTGCCATTCAACTTGTGAAAATCATATCGGACTCGACCCCGATAACAGCTATCAACATCAACAACATCCCAGCATTTGCAGGCCTCCAAGCTAGTGGGAGACGAATATCTCTAAGTGGGAAACTATACAGTTTGGTTTCCGTTGAGGAATTTTGCTGCCTCCAGGACCTGGTCAGATCCAAAGAACAGCTGCGGCAAGATTAAGCACATCAGCCGCCAGAATCACCAACGAAACTCTCTGCACAATCTGACAGATCAGTGGCGACAGACGTAGTACACTCCGATTTGGTGAATCACAAACCTGAACCAACGAAACCTGAAGAAGAACCACCATCGCCGTCGGCAATCCCAATCCAGGCGCCAACACAGCGCCCTGCTGCGCCACCTCCAATTCTGCCAGTCCCCCCAGTCTTGAGACCGCCGCCAAACCCCCTGTTCCCAACGACGAAACCCACCACAGGAGCTTCGCTGCTCCGGTCGTCCCTCCCGATGCCGGCGAAACCAGATCCGCCACTCCACGGCGCCTCCTCCACCCAGCCATCGTCCTTTCCGCCGGCGCTCTAGCCGATTTGCCACAATCACCACCAGTACCGTCAACAGCAGTTACGACTTCCACCTCCATAGCCAACTGCAACCTAGGACGGTTTCTCTTCCTTGTGACGTACTGTCTCCGCTGGTAACTGCACATAGGGTTTCTCCAATTGGGCCAAAGCCCATATCTGGGCTTTCCTCTCATATTGGGTACATTTTTTGGCCCAATTTTCAAATTGAATCCGTTTCCCTGTTTGGGCCTACTGTCTTTTGTGGCCTTACTTCTTTTTGGCAGCAACTATTTGTTTTTTTTGTTGATTTGAGACTACACAGTGAGGGTCTGAAGCTCGTGTGCCGCCCATTCGATCCAGGCAAAAATGGTCGGGACTTCTCGACATTTTTTCTACGCATCCACCTTGAGGACACGGTGATTGTCAACAGCGGGGAGTTGATACGGATATAGAAACATTGGGCGACACGACTACGAGACGGCGAGGACGAGCTCGACAACCTCCGGGGTATCTTAAAGATTATGTTCGGAACTAGTAATTAGTTAGTCTTAGTTATTTTATATCGTTATGTAGTTTATTTATTTTAGGGGGGAGGGTAGCGTATTAGTTCGTTTTAGGAGGGCAAAAAGTGTCTTTGATATTCTTAGTTGCACTACATAAACCATGTATCCACCATTTTTAGTAGGAATTGAATCAAAACTGTGTTTTTGGGTTAAAACCCCTTCTGTAGTGTGTCTTTGTGTGCCCGATCGATAGCAAATCTGCTATCAATTGGTGCTTTCATTTTTTTTTGCCATTCAACTTGTGAAAATCATATCGGACTCGACCCCGATAACAGTTATCAACATCAACAACATCCCAGCATTTGCAGGCCTCCAAGCTAGTGGGAGACGAATATCTCAAAGTGGGAAACTATACAGTTTGGTTTCCGTTGAGGAATTTTGCTGCCTCCAGGACCTGGTCAGATCCAAAGAACAGATGCGGCAAGATTAAGCACAGCAGCCGCCAGAATCACCAACGAAACTCTCTGCACAATCTGACAGATCCGTGGCGACAGACGTAGTACACTCCGATTTGGTGAATCACAAACCTGAACCAACGACACCTGAAGAAGAACCACCATCGCCGTCGGCAATCCCAATCCAGGCGCCAACACAGCGTCCTGCTGCGCCACCTCCAATTCTGCCAGTCCCCCCGGTCTTGAGGCCGCCGCCAAACCCCCTGTTCCCAACGACGAAACCACCACAGGAGCTTCGCTGTTCCGGTCGTCCCTCCCGATGCCGGCGAAACCAGATCCGCCACTCCACGGCGCCTCCTCCACCTAGCCATCGTCCTTTCCGCCGGCGCTCTAGCCGATTTGCCACAATCATCACCAGTACCGTCAACAGCAGTTACGACTTCCACCTCCATAGCCAACTGCAACCAAGGACGGTTTCTCTTCCTTGTGACGTACTGTCTCCGCTGGTAACTGCACATAGGGTTTCTCCAATTGGGCCAAAGCCCATATCTGGGCTTTCCTCTCATATTGGGTACATGTTTTGGCCCAATTTTCAAAATGAATCCGTTTCCCTGTTTGGGCCTACTGTCTTTTGTGGCCTTACTTCTTTTTGGCAACAGCTATTTGGTTTTTTTGTTGATTTGAGACTACACAGTGAGGGTCTGAAGCTCGTGTGCCGCCCATTCGATCCAGGCAAAAATGGTCGGGACTTCTCGACATTTTTTCTACGCATCCACCTTGAGGACACGGTGATTGTAGACAGCGGGGAGTTGATACGGATATAGAAACATTTGGCGACACGACTACGAGACGGCGAGGACGAGCTCGACAACCTCCGGGGTATCTCAAAGATTATGTTCGGAACTAGTAATTAGTTAGTCTTAGTTATTTTACATCGTTATGTAGTTTATTTATTTTAGGGGGGAGGGTAGCGTATTAGTTCGTTTTAGGAGGGCAAAAAGTGTCTTTGATATTCTTAGTTGCACTACATAAACCATGTATCCACCATTTTTAGTAGGAATTGAATCAAAACTGTGTTTTTGGGTTAATACCCCTTCTGTAGTCTTTCTTTGTGTGCCCGATCGATAGCAAATCTGCTATCAATTGGTGCTTTCATTGTTTTTTGCCATTCAACTGGTGAAAATCATATCGGACTCGACCCCGATAACAGTGATCATCATCAACAACATCCCAGCATTTGCAGGCCTCCAAGCTAGTGGGAGACGAATATCTCTAAGTGGGAAACTGTACAGTTTGGTTTCTGTTGAGGAATTTTGCCTTCTCCAGGACCTTGTCAGATCCAAAGAACAGCCGCGGCAAGATTAAGCACAGCAGCCGCCAGAATCACCAACGAAACTCTCTGCACAATCTGACAGATCCGTGGCGACAGACGTAGTACACTCCGATTTGGTGAATCACAAACCTGAACCAACGACACCTGAAGAAGAACCACCATCGCCGTCGGCAATCCCAATCCAGGCGCCAACACAGCGCCCTGCTGCGCCACCTCCAATTCCGCCAGTCCCCCCGGTCTCGAGGCCGCCGCCAAACCCCCTGTTCCCAACGACGAAACCCACCACATGAGCTTCGCTGCTCCGGTCGTCCCTCCCGATGCCGGCGAAACCAGATCCGCCACTCCACGGCGCCTCCTCCACCCAGCCATCGTCCTTTCCGCCGGCGCTCCAGCCGATTTGCCACAATCACCACCAGTACCGTCAACAGCAGTTACGACTTCCACCTCCATAGCCAACTGCAACCAAGGACAGTTTCTCCTCCTTGTGACGTACTGTCTCCGCTGGTAACTGCACATAGGGTTTCTCCAATTGGGCCAAAGCCCATATCTGGGCTTTCCTCTCATATTGGGTACATTTTTTGGCCCAATATTCAAATTGAATCCGTTTCCCTGTTTGGGCATACTGTCTTTTGTGGGCTTACTTCTTTTTGGCAGCAGCTATTTGGGTTTTTTGTTGATTTGAGACTACACAGTGAGGGTCTGAAGCTCGTGTGCCGCCCATTCGAACCAGGCAAAAATGATCGGGACTTCTCGACATTTTTTCTACGCATCCACCTTGAGGACAAGGTGATTGTCAACCGCGGGGAGTTGATACGGATATAGAAACATTGGGCGACACGACTACGAGATGGCGAGGACGAGCTCGACAACCTCCGGGGTATCTCAAAGATTATGTTCGGAACTAGTAATTAGTTAGTCTTAGTTATTTTATATCGTTATGTAGTTTATTTATTTTTGGGGGGAGGGTAGCGTATTAGTTCTTTTTAGGAGGGTAAAAAGTGTCTTTGATATTCTTGGTTGCACTACATAAATCATGTATCCACCATTTTTAGTAGGAAGTGAATCAAAATTGTGTTTTTGGGTTAAAAACCCTTGTGTCGCGTGTGTTAGTGTGCCCGATCGATAGCAAATCTGCTATCAGCTCCTGAAGTACCAGACGTCCTTCCAGAAAGAGATAGCCTTCCCATCCCCAATAATATGAGTATGTTTTGGTTACAAAAGTTTGTCATGGAAAGACAACAAAGTTTTCCAAAGACGGCTTGCTGTGGAGACACAACGAGCTTGTAAAAAATTACATTTAGAAGTTTTACCCACCAAATATTTTCTTGATGGAAAATGCGCCAACAAAGATTAGTAAATGAGCTTTATTATTAAGGGTTGAACGACGAAGGTGTAGACCACCGTAAGACTTAGGGTGGGTGACATTGTCCCAAAAATATGCATGAAAGTTACCACCCCAAAGGACATTGTGTTGAATTTTGTCAATTTGATGACCAATTGAAATGGGAAGGGCCTTAGTTTGCATAGTATATTGAGGTATGGTTGCAAGACTGTGAGTAATCAATACTTTCCGACCAACAAGACTAAGTAAAGAAGACTTCCAATTGGATAATTTTAGGAATTTGTCTATCAAGTAAAGGTAATCCCCTTTTTGCCCGGTTGTTGCAAGAATAGGAACACCTAGATACATGATGAGCCAGACTTCTCTTTCTGTGATGGCTTAAATTCTTTTAAAAAACAATACGATATTTGTCCATATTTATTTTTTGGCCATATTGGGCACAAATTTTTTAAAGGATAGATGAAAGAGTGTTCATATTTTTTATAGTAGCCTGACCAAATAACAGTATATCATCCGTAAAAAATAAATGACTTAAAAAACAAGTATTTTTTTCAAACACAGTGGGTGATATTGTTTGGACGCAATGGCCTGATCAATCCGGAGAGATAAGTTATCAAGAGACAAGGTAAAAAGATACGGTGATAAGGGCCTTGACGCACTCCGCGAGTTGGTTGGAAAAAACTTCCTCGTTGACTATTCCATATCACAGAATACTGGGTGGAGGTGACACAAGTGTTAATTAATTTGATGAAAGGAAGATGGAGATGAAGAGAAAAATGAGTTTGAAATATGAAATTCCACGATAAACGGTCATAGGCTTGAGTAAGATCTAATTTAGCCGCAAAAAGTCCACGTTTTCCCTCTTTTTTATGAAGGTGACACATTGCTTCTTTCGCTAGAATGATGTGATCAGCTGCCCGCCGCCCCGGAATAAACCCAGCCTGGGTTGAAGCATTCCAGTCTACCAGAAAAGGGCGTAAACGATTCACAATAACTTTGGATAATATTTTATAAAGGTTGGTACAAAGACCAATGGGCCAGAAGTCATGGGCATGATGAGGGGGATTGCATTTGGGAATTAACACCATAAGAGTTATGTTAATCGATTCAGGTAACTCTCCTGTTTTTAGAAAATTATTAAGGGATAGTAAAAGATCATTGGAAATAGTGTCCCAGAACTTTTGAAAGAAAAAAGGTTGGAAACTGTCATGTCTCGGGCTTTTGTTAGGGTGCATGGAGAACAACGCATATTTTAATTCGGTTATAGTAATTTCATTTGTCAAACAAGAAAACGAACTATCAGAATTGTAGTTATCGGGAATATTAAGATAATGATGCCCATGATAAGCAGAAACTTGAAATCTTTGAAAAAACTAATCATGAATTAAAGTTTTGATTATTTCAGGATCATATATCCATGGACTGATCTTCTAACATAGTAACACAATTTTTCCGGCGACGATGAAGAACCCTCGTATGGAAAAACGCAGAATTTTTATCCCCATCTATTAACCAATCACAACCAGCCCGTAATTTCCAGTAATCGTATTCATCATTTTGAACGTTACGAAGATCCGTTAATAATTTTTGTTCATAATCAATAGAAAGAGGAGAAGGATGACACGCATTTTGAAGCTGAGTAGCCTCGATATCCTGTTGTAAATTGTTTTTTTTTTCCTGAAAAAATATCCTATTTTTGAAAATTTCCAACGGGTAATATGAGGCTGTAAAAGCATAAGTTTGTCCCAGCAAGTGTGTGTAGAGGTATTCCAGTTAGTGTTAATCAGATTTCGAAAAGAAATATCACGATGCCAAAATAATTCCAGTTTAAAGTAAAACGGTCGATTAGTGCCAATCGCAGGTTTGGTGTTTAAAAGAAGAGGGTTGTGATCGGCATTATAACGAGGAAGATGTTAAACATTAGTATCAGAAAAACATTGTAACCACTGGTCATTAACGAGAGCACGATCTAATCTTTCCATAATCAAGTGGGGAGGAAATCGTTTATTTGTCCAAGTAAATGGAATTCCAACAAAACCTAAATCAGTTATGTTACTATTTGGCATGCATTGTACTTAAAGAGTTGGTAGTCCAAGTAAAAGGTCGACCTCCAAACTTCTCTGAAGGTGTCACAATTTCGTTAAAATCACCTATAGCAACCCAAGGTAGCCTAATTTCACAACAGAATTGTAAAACAAATTCTTAAAGAAATTTGCGAAAAACTGGAATGGGGGAGGCATAATCGGCAGAAATAATGAAACTAAGTGCATGTTTGGCATCCCTGTTTTTAATCACATTTTATTAAAAACAGGGTTGTTTATTTAAACCCATTTGATACACCTGTTTTTCTGCCTGTTTAAAAACAAAAACATGCTGAAAAATAGCTGTTTAAAAATACAGCAAATGTGGTGTTTTTTTTGTGTTTTTTTTCATACTATTGGTGTTGAAAGATATTTCAACCATGATTTGATGCAACAAATATCAAATATATGTCGGTATTGTACGTAAAAATGACATTTAAGCAAATTAACATTGAAATTTAGTAATGTTGCCAAACGTGTTTTTGATTTTAAACACTGTTTATAAACGGATACCAAAATAGTTTTTTTTATTCTGTTTTTAAACGTGTTTTTTCGGTACGTTTTTTTTCCACTGTTTTTCTTATTTTTAAACGGATACCAAACAAGCTCTAACTGAACTGTTTTCTACCTGAATGGCAGCATGTACTGCTTGGTAAGTTCGGTCTAGAATCACCACACGAAGCACAACAGGGTTCCATAAGATCCAGATTCCGCCTTTGTTTCTAATAACATCAAGACTGTGATAGCCCAGAAACCCTAGCTTTGCTGCATGCTCACAAGCAATCCGACCACCGCTCGAAAACTAAGAAGAGATCAGGAGTGAAGCGGTTGAGATATTCCTGTGACTGAATTTCAAACCATGGGGAGCCTGCCCCATTTCCATTCAAAGCTAAAATCTTCATAAGTCTAGGAGAAGTGACATCAGCAAGATCGTCAAATAGTGGTGATGGGGATGTCACAACCTGTCTCCGCCACGCCAATCCATCTCTCTTCGTCGGATCTCCCAACGGAAACAGATCGAAGTTGTTGACTGAGGTCACCAGTTTCGGCCCCTGTCATTGGCGAATTATCAGAGAGCCTGGAAGTTTTTTGGCGTCGATATGGATGATTACGAGGGAATCGAGATACCCTGGTATCTCTTTTTCGAACTTTGCCTAACCCAATCGGTGAGTGACAGAGTATGGTTCTGGAAGAAACCATTCTGGTTCGCGGCTCATCACGGGGTTCATCCCTCTCTGAGGAGACACGGTTGTTGGCAATTGTGGTACGAGGTGAGTGACAGAGAATGGTTGCCATGATCGGCGCCGTGGTGGCAATGAATAATGATGCTTGTAAGGACTACAACCTTACGGTGGCCTGAAACTCCGGAATTACACCGGGATTTACAGAGAAATCGGAGAAGAAACTCCGATTAGGGTTAGAGAAGAAGAAGAAAGGGGATCGGCAGAGAGAAGAGGGAAATCGGATGTATTTTTCATAAAAGATAACAATTTCAATTACAACCCCGGCCTATATAGCAGAGGGGTGAGTTTGTAAAATACTAAACATCAGGGCTGGGGCTATAACATAATAAAGGAAAATAGCTAACGGCCGTGACAAGCTGGCGCCTAACGAGCTGGCCGAACCAATCAGAGGACGTCATTGAGCTGAGGTGGCATGTCCGTGTCATACTTACCCCAAAACGGCACCGTAGCACTTAATGATTTGAACATAACGGTCAAATCTAATCCTACGGTTCAGATATATTCCCTCGTCTAATCGGACGGCTACTGCTGCTCCGAATTAGACGACCACAGTTTTCATGGGATTGCATTTTAGTCCCAATTATACAACCACAGTTCTGAGTAGCTTTAACTTAGGTCCCTTACAAGTACCTTCCCCTAGAAATGCAGCTTTTCCTCAAGCTTGAAAAGAAGGAAATTGCTTCTTAAGCTGATAATAGTCCTCCCAAGTGGCTTCTGAGGGGGATAAATTCAACCATTGGACTAGCACCTTGACAGTGGAGGAGTTTCCCTGTTTAGCCAATCTTCTATCCAAAATGGCAACAGGTTCTACCAAGAACTGTCCTTCTGGTCCTACAGCTGGCAGATCAGGTGAGGAAGTGTAATTACCAATAGCTTTCTTCATCTGAGATACATGAAACTCAGGGTGGACTCTTGACTGGTCAGGCAACTTGAGTTTATAAGCTACCTTTCCCACCTTCTGCACAACCTGAAATGGACCAAAAAACCTAGCAGAAAGTTTATAGTTTGACCTTAGCTGCACTGAACTCTGCCTATAAGGATGTAGTTTCAGAAACACCCAATCATCCACCTGAAATTCCCTCTCTGTCCTATGCTTGTTTGCATAATGAGCCATCCTTTCTTGAGCTTTGCACAGATTGTCTTTAAGCAGCTGCAACAGTCTAGACCTGTCCTGAATGAAAGCATCCACACTGTCCACTCTAGTTTTGTTGAGCTGATGAAAGTTGTAATGCTGAGGTTTAAATCCATACAAGGCTTCAAATGGTGTAACTTGGAGGGTGGTGTGATAGTTTGTATTATACCACTGTAGATACTGCTTTCTGACGTGACAGATCTTGGCCACGTGGCAGCCATCCAGCACACCATATTGTGCTCCATACACACAGAATCACCAGCCGAGCTGATCCATGTGGGGGCTGCGAGACAGAGCCCTCGCATACCACTGCACGGGACTTGTAGGGACTTAGTGGTTTGGAGGCTAGAGTAAGCCCTGTCGCGTGCGAGCCAAGCCCGCGCGCGACCTTTAGTAACTGTTTTGAGAGATTTATGGCACGAGCTCCATAAACCCGGTCAATCCGGTCAAACCCGGTCAACCTCGTAACGGTTCCGGTATTCGCGCACCACGTGCTGTAACGGTCCCTATATACTCGGACGAACGTGCCGTTATGGTTAAGCTAATTAAGCCGCCATTAATGGGCGCATTAACCACACTACAACGGTCATGTTCTCCAGTATATATAGATCGTCAACCTTTCCATACAAAGGAGAACACACTTGTCATACGCGGAAGCTCTGCCAAACCTCTGTCTCTCTCTCAGACATTGCTACTGACTTACTCTCTCCCTACACACACCCCTATTCTTCCTGTGCGATCCTTGATCCACTACACACGGTGCACACGGAGGTCTCCCCGCCGGAATCTCTTGTGCACATTTTTGGTGAACCCGACGTGAATCTTACCGGCAAAAGCAACCATGTCTCAGGAGGATGATGTCAGCAACCGATCGCCTTCCACCGAAACTCCCTCGGGAGACGAGACCCGCCGTACTCCGACGACTCCCGGCGAAGCACCGACGCTAGAGTCTTTGGACGCCACCGTCCAAAGTCAGGCGAAAGCTCTTAAGTCTCAATCCGCGCAATTAGAACAAATCTTGGCTGTTCTGGGCACCCTCGCACCAAATCCTCCGCCAGCCACCGCTATCCCTCAGGGAGGAGGAACCCCTACTGCTCCAGGATTGGGAGTGCCAGCCACACCTCCCAACCCTCATCTGCAGACTCCACCGTCGGCTGCGCAACTGCCTTCGGTTCAAGGATCAACGGCACAAATGCTGCCTCCTGCTGCTCACGCTCCTCAGCCCTCGGCTTTGGCGTCCAACCCAACTTTGCAGTACCCTTTGCCTCCCCCAACGATGATCTGGGGAAATACGGGTACTCAGCATGCTCCCAATCCTCCGACGGCATATGTGTCGCCACCACCCACGGCGACCCCTCCAGCAACTACCGAGGGGAGCATTCTAGAATGCATGACGTCTTTGCAAAAGCGCGTGGACACCATCCTGGCTCATCAGTCATTCGCGGATACCATTATCCCGAAGCTAGACAATGATCCACCTATTCCGCGAGAGATCTATCTCATGCCTAACCCGGCGGGGTACAAGGCTCCCAAATGGGATAAGTTCGAGGACGTCAATGGAAACGCTCATGAGCATGTCATGCGTTTCATTGATGTCATGGGTCCGTACGGAGCCGATCCCAAACTGTTGATGCGAGAGTTCCCAAAATCTCTTGGGAATGTAGCATACAAATGGTACCGGACATTGGAGGCCGGATCCGTGAAGACTTGGGACGACATGGTCCAAAAGTTCTATACCAAGTTCTTTCAAATGGAGGAAAAGGTGACAATGATCCATCTCTCGCGGATGTATCAGAAGCGCGAGGAGGATGGGATCACCTTCATCAAGAAGTTCCGGGCGAAATCCTTGGAGTGCAAAGATCCAATGCCCGAAAGCCGGCTCGTGGAGATATGCCTGCAGTGCATGCGAGATGAATACAAAGGTATGCTCATTAATTTGCAAACACCTACGTTTTCAAAACTAATCGAATGCACGAAGAACATCGAGCCCATAGTCGAGAGACAGAAAAAAGAAGAACGCTCCAGAGCGACCTGCGAGCGGCACCACTTACAAGATCGGAAGGTTCAGCTACAAGCGGGGACGCGAAGCTGAAGTCAACACAGTTTCGCCCCAGAAACAAGCGAAGGTCGTGAACTTCGATGTACCGCCTCTGCCATGCTCGGTAGAGGAAGCGAGTGACCTCTGCAAACAGTGGCTCAAGGACGGCGTCCTGCCACCGCTCGAGAAAACACCCTCCAAGGAGATGGTGAGGGACCCTAAGTGGTGCGAGTACCACGGCAAGATCATGCATCCCACCGCCGAGTGCAAGAAACTCAGGTTCGCATTCGATCAGAAGATGAAGAACGGCGAGCTAATCGTCAGCGACAACAGGAAGGACGTGCGCAACAACCCACTTCCTGCCCATACAGAGTCAGGCTCGAAAGGCAAAGAGGTCGCCATGATCTCGATCGTAGACTTGGAGGAAGTCGCAGAGGATGGTCTACCCATCATTGCTGAGGTCCATCAAGACGAAGACTATAGCATGGACACGGAGGATGAACGTGCCGACCGCATGAAAGGGTCGCATGGCTTCAACAAATTCTTCGACGAGATGAATTTCTCCGAGAGGTGCCGGGCTGATATGACGAAAGCAATTTTAAGGATAGCGGAGGACTACGAAGAAGACCTCGTGGTTTCCAACGGGAAGGTCATCAGGGCGTCTCGTTCCACAGAAAAGATCATGACCTTTTCTGCCAGCGACAAGAAGACGGATGCGAGCCACCAAAGGCCTCTGTACGTGACCGCCATCGTCAACGGCGTCGAATTCAAGCGAGCATTCGTCGATGGAGGAGCAGCGGTCAACGTTGTTCCACTCCACACACTAAAGCTAGCAGGGATCCCCGAGCACAAGGTAGTCAAACGTCCATCTCCGCTGGTGGGATTCGGAAGCGACTCTAGAATGACGATCGGATGGATCCGCCTGGGCGTCCAGATTGGCAAGATCAAGTGCTCGGCGAAGTTCTATGTCATAGACGCGAACACCACATACCACATGATTATAGGTCGAGCCTGGATTCATCGCTTCGACGCAGTCCCTTCGACGGCTCACCAGGCTATGAAAGCTATATGGAACGACAGAATAGTCGAGATACCGGCTTCGACTAACCCGTTCAACTTGGACGAAGCACACCTCAGCGAGGCAGTGTGGTTCACTGAGATGGCGGACGAGCAAACACCCGGGCCTTTCAACCCTACTCCTTTGCCTCTCTGGGAGGACATCAAGGACCAGTCACCTGCGGGCGTGATGGTGACAAGGGAAGATGCCAAGGAAAAGTCGCCTACACGCGAAGAGGCGCCACGTATCGCATATCATCGAAAGAATGTGTACACCTTGAAGAGGATCGCAAAGCATGACCCCGAGGGCAAGGAGATAGAGAGCTTCTACGCCAATGGGAAGAAATGCTATCGCATATGAAGGTGCGCAGGGATGTCCTCACACGGGCATGGGGATGTCCCTGAGCAAATCAATCAAATCGAGCAAGTTGCGCTGACGGAAGAGCCAACACAAGATACTCCAGACGAGAAACTCAAAGAAGCGCCTGAATGCATGGAAGACAGGCCCAGACCACAAAAGCAAGAACTAAAGGAAGTGTTCCTCAGCCCGAACGAGGAAAAGAAAAGGCCAGTCTTCCTGAGTGCGGACCTCACAAGCGAAGAGGAACAAGGACTGCTGCAGCTCCTAACTGAGTACAAGGACGTGTTCGCATGGGAATATGATGAGATGCCAGGTCTGGATACAAGCATCACCATGCACCGTTTGGACATCATCCCAGGGTCTAAACCGGTCAAGCAGAGCACCAGAAGCTTCAGGCCAGAACTCAACGTGAAGATCAAGCAGGAGATTGTCAAACTCCTAGATGCCAAGTTCATAGAGCCAAATCATCATCCCACATGGCTGGCCAACATCGTGCCGGTGGTGAAGAAGAACGGACAGCTTCACATCTGCGTGGACTTCCGAGATCTCAATCGCTTCTGCCCTAAGGACGATTTCCCATTGCCCAACATCGATTTGCTTATCGATTCAACAGCAGGTCATCGCATGTTCAGTTTCATGGACGGTTTCAGCGGATACAATCAAATCAAGATGGATCCTGATGATGCGCGGAAAACTGCATTTATCACTCCTGTGGGGGTATTCAACTACACGGTGATGCCGTTCGGTCTTAAGAACGCGGGCGCAACCTATCAGCGGGCCATGATGGCTCTATTCCACGACATGATGCACAAAGAGGTGGAATTTTATGTGGATGACCTGGTGGTCAAATCCAAGCACGAAGCGGATCACCTTGCAGACCTGCGAAAGGTGTTCAACAGATGCAGGAGCTTTCAACTGAAAATGAACCCCATGAAATGCGCGTTCGGCGTGACCTCGGGGAAGTTCTTGGGATGTGTAGTCCATCGCCAGGGGATCGAGCCTGACCCTGCGAAAGTGTCAGCCATCACCAGCATGACGCCTCCCCATAATCAAAGTACCTTGAAGACATTCTTGGGAAAACTGTCATATCTGCGGAGATTCATTCCAGCGATTGCAGAAATCACATGCTGTTTCAGCACTCTTCTCAAGAAGGACGCCGCATACAACTGGGCTCCGGACCATGAGGCCGCATTCGAAAAGCTGAAAGAACTGCTCACGTCCTCAAAGATAATGATCGCGCCTCAACTGGGATCACCGCTTCTGCTATATCTCACATCAACAAGGAGATCTATAGGAGCACTGTTGGCCTAGGAGTACGAAGGCCAAGAGAGGCCCATCTACTATATCTCTCGCATTGTGCAGCCTGCTGAATCAAGGTACACAGACATCGAACGTCATTGCCTTGCTTTATTCTTTGTGATAGAAAAGTTGAGACACTATTTTGCATCACACAAAGTAGTAGTGGTCACCAAGAGCGACCCCATAAGATACTTGCTAACTCACACTACTCCGGGCGGGAGACTGGCGAAATGGTACATGACCATCTCTCAATACGATATCACATGCGTGAAACCAAGAGCGATCAAGTCGCAGGCGGTAGCAGATCTGTTGGCACAGTTTCCCGACAACAGCCACAAACCTGTGATCGAGGAAGAGCTCGAAGGCCCTGAAATCTACGCAATCGACGTGCCCTATTGGACCCTCCACTTCGACGGTTCGTCAACCAGGAAAGGCGGAGGTATTGGGATAGTCTTGACAAGGCCAGACGGGGAAGTCATACAGATGTCCGCAAAGCTCAACTTCGCTGTCACAAACAACGAAGCAGAATACGAGGCTCTCATTGTGGGACTCCGTGCGGCGAAAGCCTTGGAAGTGAGCAATTTAACAGTCATGGGAGATTCCAAGCTGATTGTTAAGCAAGCCTCGGGCGAATATGGTTTGAAGGAGATCAACCTCCTGCCTTATCGCACCCTAGTACAGAAACTGATGCAGCAATTCTGCGATGTGAAGTACGAGCACAAGCCCCGAGCGGACAATAGGCACGCAGACGCCTTAGCAACCTTGGGATCTAAGGTCAGTATAGACAAGTGCCCCGCAAGGATTTCCATCGAAGTGCGAACATCGCCGGCATTAACAGAAGATGCGTGCGACGACGAACACATGGACGACGCAGACTGGCGGAAAGCAATCCTGCAAGCTATTGCAAAAGGCACCAGCAGCGAAAGCTGGGCACTCACAAAAGGATACTGCATCCACGACAACACCCTTTACTACAAAGGTCCTGGAGGAATACTCATGAGGTGTGTCTCCGAGCAAGAGGGACAACAGCTGTTAGAAAAGATTCACCAACACGCTTGCGGAGAAAGCGAGGTGTCAATCTACAGAAAGGCTCAGAGATATGGCATTCATTGGCCAGGCATGTCAACAGCTGCAGCCCTGATACAAGGGAAGTGCGAAAGTTGCGCACTAATCAAAGACTCTCTACTCGTCACTTTAATCGACGACGACACGGATTGGAGGAAGCCACTGTTCGATTTCCTCACCCAGGGCACAGTGCCTGAATCGAGAAAAGAAGCAGAAAAATTAAAAAGGAAAGCGTCTCGATACGTGGTACAGGAAAACCTGCTTTGGCGAAGGGGTCACGAGGGCAACTTGCTGCGATGTCTAGACGGCAGAGAAGCACAAGAAGTCATGGACCTTTCTCATCAGGTGGAACACCAAGGAGGTGCGAAATTATGCAGACAGCTCCTCTCAATCGGATACTTATGGCCCACAATGGAAGTCGATTGCCGCACCAAAGTGCGACGCTGCCAAGAATGCCAATTCAAAGGGAACCTAGTGCACGCTCCCGCCGTGGATTTACATGCATTAGGGACGCCATGGCCATTTCATACATGGGCTCTGGACTTCATCGGGCCCATCCGACCGACGTCGCATGGGAATCATTTCATTCTCACCGCAACCGAGCTGTTTACCAAGTGGGTGGAAGCAATACCACTGAAGACGGCAAATGCGTTGGCTGTGGTCAACTTTATCCAAGAAAGCATCGTATGCAGGTTCGGAATCCCAAACACCATTCTTTCAGATAACGGTACTCCTTTTGTTAATCGCCAGGTAGCTGCGAAATTAGCGGAGTACAATATCAGGCAAATATGTTCTACCCCTTACTACCCGAAGGGAAACGGACAAGCCGAAGCAACTAACAAGACGCTGTTAAGAATATTGAGCAAAATGGTCGCAGATGACCACAAGAAGTGGGCCGACTCTCTAAGCATAGCTCTGTGGGCCTACAGAACTTCTCCAAGGACACCCACAGGGGCCTCGCCATTTCTACTGTGTTATGGGGCCGAAGCTGTGGTACCTGCGGAGGTTAGAGTCAATTCGGCAAGGCTGGCCTTCCATGCACTCTATGAAAATCAACGCGATCATGACTTAATCTTGCTGGAAGAAAAGCGAGAACGAGCCAAAAGGACTAACAAGCGATACCAGGAAAGAATCGCTCGCGCATACAACAAGACAGTCCAGCGAAGGGATTTCGCAGTCGGAGACCTGGTCTTGCGCGCATCTGATCACTGCATGCGAGAAGCAACTCACCCAAAGTTCGCAGCTAATTGGGAAGGACCCTTCGAAGTCACAGAAGTCTTCGATAGTGGCTACTGCAGCATACGAAGGTTGCACGGTACAACCTCAACTCCCAGTTCAATCAACATGCGCTGGATCAAGAAGTACTATCCCTGACTTCTCTCATTTCATACGTTTTATGATAACGTGCTTAATGTCTCACGTGGCTATGATTTGCGCAATCTCCTCTCCCATATGAGAGGATTGTAATCCCATCTCTCCCATATGAGAGCGTTATAATAAAAGAATTCTCCCAAATGAGAAGTTCATATTTCTAGCCGTTTATGTTGCTCTACTTAATTTGTTATTACTGTTAACAATGATTTATTCGCTGCAATAGCAATCCATACAAAATGCGATCTTAAGTGATCATATAAGCCTATCTCTACGATAGCAGCCAATGCAAACGCGATCTTAAGTGATCATCTAAGCCTATCTCTTACGATAGCAGCTAATGCAAACGCGATCTTAAGTGATCATCTAAAGCCTATCTCTAACGATAGCAGCTAATGCAAACGCGATCTTAAGTGATCATCTAAAGCCTATCTCTCAAGATAGCAGCTAATGCAAACGCGATCTTAAGTGATCATCTAAAGCCTATCTCTAACGATAGCAGCTAATACAAATGCGATCTTAATTGATCATCTAAGCCTATCTCTCACGATAGCAGCCAACACAAACGCGATCTTCATTGATCATCTAAAGCCTATCTCTCGCGATAGCAGCCAACTCAAATACGATCTTAATTGATCACGTAAAGCCTATCTCTTACGATAGCAGCCAAGCGCAAATGTGATCTTAATTGATCATGTAAAGCCTATCTCTTACGATAGCAGCCAAACGCAAATGCGATCTTAATTGATCATCTGAAGCCTATCTCCTACGATAGCAGCCAAGCGCCAATGCGATCTTAATTGATCATCTAAAGCCTATCTCTCATGATAGCAGCCAACGCAAATGCGATCTTAATTGATCATCCAAAGCCTATCTCATACGATAGCAGTCAAACGAAAATACGATCTTAGTTGATCATGTAAAGCCTATCTCTCACGATAGCAGCTAAACGCAAATGCGATCTCAATTTATCATCAAAGCCTATCTGTTACGATAGCAACTCATACACAAAACGATTTTACCTGATTCTCTCAAGCCTATCTGTTACGATAGCAACTCATATGCAAAGTGATTTTAATTGATCACCCAAGCCTCTGTTACGATGGCAACGCATGCGCAAGACGGTCTTACTGGATCTTCTAAAAGTCTATCTGTTGCGATAGCAATTTATGCGAGAAACGATCTCAAGCAGTTCGCTAATAAAGCCTATCTTTTGTGATAGCAGTTCGCACCACTTAATGATCTTAATCGACCTGCTAAAGACTATCTGTTACGATAGCAATGTTGTGAACATAATCTTAAATGATTTGCAACGGCCAACTGCAAGCCCATCCGCCAAGATGGCACAGCTGCGAAGATACGATCTCGAACGGTCTAGTGAAACACCCGCAAATCAATATATCGCAGATGCGAAACAATTACATAGCATTATGCAAGGCGAAATATGCCGAAACGCGTGCGAAATTGTATTCTGTTGTAAAGAGATAGCAGATAATACAGAAAGCTATTTATCATTACGAGTCAAATGACTTACAATTTATCTGTCTAGATGGCAGCTTACAAGCGAAAAGCTCGAATCTAACTACGCAGCCAACATGGCTTACAATACATTCGAAAAGTGGCTGGTAAGCCAACAGAGACACAGTACGGAAACCCGGACTGCAAAGGATGAACCCACCGGTTTCAACACCGGCTACGCAATACGCAGATCTACGGCCAAAGATCCATAGCAAAAGGGATGCTGCCGCGAAGAGATCAGCTTGTCATTCGCTACATCCCTAGCCGCGAAACCTGGGAAACGATACGCCCAGGACCCTAAGGGGTGACAAAAGCCTCTGTCTGATCAAGATAGGCGCCGGAGGAGCTTCCTGTTTCGACGTATGCTACTCTGCAAAACAGGCGAAGCAGTCATTCCTCTGGTGATGGATTCCTTGTCATGTTGGACAAGGGCATTGACGAGCACCCTGAGTTCAAGAACGACGAGGCAAGAAATCCTCCTCCAGGGATGCTGGAGGAGAATTTCGCCGTTCATTACGAGACGGTAGCACGGTCACTTCGGCACTGCACCTCGCCACGAGGCGGCCGGAAACATGACCTGCACACATAATACACGAAGAAATTTCTTCGAACACACATGAGATGTTATCTGCATCTTCTTTATGACGGTTATAAAGAGCAATAAGCCTCATAAAGTGGATCTTGGAAACTATTTCTATAGCACAAAGCGCAAACTCAGGATTCAAAACTTGAAGTTGCCATGAATCAACGAAAAACAAGCGTTGAAGCCAGCAGTCGTAAGGACTCACGGCAAAGCACATATTTGGGATGAAGAAACCAAATAGCAAAGACAGGGTTTATATAGACCCTGTACAGACTCTTCGGTTGCCTAAGATGAGTCAGCAAAATTCAAAAAAGAGGGTAAGTTCAATCACTTACGCCTTGAAAAGCGGTAACAATCAATTACCCTACTAAAGGCTACGACGATTCAGTTGCGTATCCTAATAAATGACGGATAGTCATGATTCGGATGGACTTCCCAACGGAAGCGTGCTTATCTACCGAGAAATTAGCGCGAAAATCAAGCAGAGAATCAATTGCTGATGTCATAATTGGATATGCACAGAAATGTCCAATCAAATCCCGGAAAAGGGCAAAACGGGCAAATTCATTGTTCGTTGTTAAAAAAAAAAAGGGGGAGAAACCCTAGCAACATTACATTAATGTTTCAAAACGTTACATTAATGTTTCAGCTATTTCCTTGCTATTTTTCAAGGCTCAGAAAAATCAAAGCAAATTCTTGATTAAGGAGTCTTGGGGCGCGAACTGCTCGCTCAGCTTCTCCACCTGTTCCACTTCTTGCTTCAATTGCTCGCACCTGGCATTCATCTCATGATACAGCTTCAGAGCTTCATCAACCCTTTGCTTCTGCTGCTCCACCTTTTGCATCTCAGCTGCGAGATTCTGGTGACCGAGTTTCAAAGTTACAGCCGCGCGAATCAGCGTGACTCTGTCCTTAAGAAACTTAAAGCCCATTCTGCCTTGGAATTTGGTCACGAGGTTTTGGCACATGCCGCATAGCAATTCAGCACTCTGGACCGAAATGGTCGCAGGCGTAGCCGCAGACAGCTGCTCCAGTATCCAGATGGCTTCAGTGAGGAACAACCTCCTGTCAAAGGGCCCGATCTCCAGAGATCTCACAAACGAGCGAGGATACCTGAGACGCATTCGAACCACCCAGTCTACATCGGTTTGCTTCAAACCTGAGGAGACGTCAAAGATAAGTTATGATGTCAAAATTCGCAAGCGAACAATGCGACGTGCGAACAGTAAAACTCTACTTACCAGTTCCTTCCAGAATCTCATGAAGAGAAGGAATGCGAGCTGCTGGGTTGTTCGAGGACTGCCCTCGCTCCATGACTCTCCTATCAGCTGCGAGCTCTAATCTCTCGTAGTCGGGAGGAAGAATGTAGGCCGCGCCAGCTGCGACTACATTCCCAACCTGCGAGCCCCAAAAGCTCCACGCAGGAATGGGTGCCTCTGACTCAGTCATCACCGGAGGCGAAGGGACAGTCGAAGTCGCTTGTCGTAGGACACTCTCGGATGCGGAAGCATTAGCAGCAGTTGTCCTTACCTCATCAGCACTAGCATGGACATCTTCTTCCATCAACACAGTGTCAGCTCCAGCATCGTCGGAAAGCTCGATGATGTCCTCACGAGGCACACCCGCGTGGTCAGCAGCTGCGACGGGCTTCTCGGTATGGGAGCTCGGAATTGGAACATAGGGCGCAGAAGACTTACTTCTCTGTTCCAGCTCAGGTCCCTCAGCATGACCTGCGACATCGAATGCGATGATGTAAGGTAACTTGCGCTATAAGTTATTTTGCTATCTTTACTAAAGCTAAAGAATAAGCACCTCCACGCGAAGGTGGGATTGAGGTATCCTCGTCATACACTAAGGACGTGGAACCATGCCCTATTAGTGTGTCCTCACTAAGCAGGTCCTTAAGAGAAGCGTGACCTGAGTTGCGAATAAACCAGTCATGATTCTGCCTCAAATGGCTAAAGCCTAGTACGCGCATATCACTCAAATAATTACCTGAGGGTTCTCCGCATTTGCCTACTAACCAACGGCGAATGTCAGCCTTTGACACACCATGCTTTAACGCACCAACAATAACATCTCTATAAGTTACTGCGAGATTGAAGATCTCACCTTTATCGCCGCCTGCGATCTCTTCGAAGTCCGCTTGGACTTGCTCTAGTGCTGCTGCATCCTCTCCGGGAACCTCATCTTCCTCCTCCACATGAGGAGCCACTTCTTCGGGAAGTTCGTCTTCCTCGCTAACTGGACGCACTAAGTCGTCAACATGCTGCTCTTCGAGGCTCCGCTGTTTCACACGCTCGAGCTCCTCTTCCTCTCGCCGCCTTCTTCTCTCAGCAGCCTCCGCGGCTGTCTTCCGGGACTCAGCAAGAACGTCCTCGCTTATGGGCTCATCTGAAATGCCAGAAGGGGCATCTCTCTTTTGTCTTTTGGCTGCAAGGCCACCAACGGTCTCATCATCATCTGCGAATGCACGAATGGTTTAAAGAAAAGAAGTGCAAAGAAGTTACGATGACGGGAAAGGAAATGCGACGGAGGTACCTCCTGATTCTTCCTCATGCATTACAACTGTTGCTTCTTCTTCTTCATCACTTGCCTGGGGCTCCTGCCTCTCTTCCTCTCCCTCTTGATCGAAGGGAACGAAAGACTCAACTGCGAGCTCTCTCCGCACCTTGCTGGGCATGCGACCTTTGCCTTTGTCCTTGATAGAAAGGGACCTCACTGGAGGAGAAGCTGGAGCGCTTCTAGGGGAAGAAATCGTAATTCCCCTTTGCCTGGGTCTCTTCACTCTTGGCGCCGCAGTCGCTGGAGGAGACGGGTCATCTCCGGGAGGAGACGGAGCCGGAGGATTGTCTATCAGCGAGTCAGCAAAAACATTCATGACTGCGCGAACCTTTGTTTCAACCTCAGCGTCCATCCTCCATGAAAGCCGGAACGGCTGCTGTCGTCTTCTGGTGGCAACAATGGTGTTGACCAGCGACTTGGAGCGATCACCAGCTGCGAATCTCCGTACATGACACTACAACAATACAGAATAATAGTGTCAGCACAAGGAAATTGAGAAAACTTAACACGTGCGAAGAAATTGCTTACATCAGCAAAAGCCTTGCTGTATCTGACGACTTGCGCGTCGCCTTTCTTGATTGCGGCGACCTGCTCCTTCAGAATGAAATCGGGGCACAAATGGTTCTCACGGTCCCACAGTGAGTAGCAACCATACTCAGACTCGCTCAGACTGCAAGTGGGGCGAAACGGAAAAGAATTTCTTTTGATCAAGGGAGCTTTACCCGGCTGCGCGGCCGACTCTGTCTCGATCCTCGTTCGCTGGGCAACCCAGTATGCGAGCCAGTTCTGGGAACAACCACCCTCGCGGGTGCCCACAGGCTGCTCAAAAGGGAGATTGTTCATGAAAACCGTCTCGCACTCCTTTGTTAGCAAGCGCTTGTAGCATCCTCTGACAATGGACTGGGGCCAGATTGATGGGGCCACCGCATCAAAACCAAACTGAGGAGAAACTCTAGTGGGGTCAACGTCCACGGTGATCTTCTCATACCTCGGCGCAAGCTCACGAATATGCTCGGCGAGGGCAGGAAGGGAACCTCGCAGACACCAGCAAAAGAACTCGCGGTAGCGCTCATGGAAATGAGGTCCCCTTTCAAAGAGAAGCTCTTCTGAAAAGACCATGCCTTTAGAGGGGTATAGCTTTGGAAACCATCTCACATTTTCAATACGCGTGGCATAGGGCCTGGCAGTAAACTCCTTCCGTTTGTCGCATATCAAACTCCAAACGCACTTGGGGTTGCCTGTTCCGAACCATCTCGCAGCTCTTCCGCTGTTACGTGCTTCTGTCTCGCCTGGGGGACACCACTTTTCAAGTTGGAGAGCAGTTGGAGCATAAGACGGCCAGCGCTCGAACACCCACATTGTCAAAAAGGAAATATTGACAAAGGTCAGTACATCGAGGCGGCCACGCGACTCCCTCATAGCCAGAACCAGCTGATCAAGCCTATAGTACAGCGTGCCCAAGACCAAGGGTCCGAGTGCGACCCTCTGGCCAAGAGCGAGCCTCACAGCAAGAGGCAACACATGGTAGAAGACTCCATCATGGGGGTGACCATCAATCAGATACCTTGACAGCCAGGCACAGAGAAAAGCACAAAGGGTCAAATGGTAGCCCTTGCCCTCTACGTAATTCTCGGCCTCCGGGTCCTCGTTCAGAAGCTTCTTAGTAATGCTGCTGTTCGCATAATCGCGAAAGAAGTACTGCAACCATTTATTCCAGGTATTCTTCGCGGACGTATCAACCAGCTGCCAGTTAGGAAGAGGCTTGGTAGTGGTCCACCGAGTGGAAATTTTCTTCACCTCTGCCAAGCATTCCTCCATCTGCGCGTACAAGGCAATCTCCGCAGATGTCCTCAAGGGACTTAGAGGGTCCACCTCGCCCATGGGAGAAAGCTCATACAGCATTTGAACGTCATCGAGTGTCGGGGCAGCCTCGATCTCAGCAAAATGGAACGTATGAGTCGCAGGCGAGTAACGGGACAGAAGGTCTAGAAGCATGGACTGATCCAACTTCACGGCAGCACCCTTCATAGCCTGGATAGCAAAGTATACGCCGGCTTCATTAAGAGTCTCGGCGTGATGATCCAATACGTGGTCAATCCACTCATCCATATAGTCCAATTTCTGGACGAACGCCTGAGTAGAAATCGCAGTGTATGGGAAGTGCCCGTTTTCGATCCCCAATCGAACTACATCCTCGGACCCAACCCACTCGAGCAGGGCTGAGTTAACTGGGCGAGTCAACGTCAGCAATCGCTCAACTGGAACAGGATCAGGCATCCTCTTCGCCTTTACCCTCGCATGGTAAAAATCTTTGCCGCCTAAAAAGGGGGCTTTTCGCCACAAGGCCTGCGGAAGGTCGGGTATCTCTTCATCTTCCTTGACGGGTCTGGTTACTCTTGTCTTGGCCATTCCTGCGAAAGAGCAAGAAAAAAAAGGGGGGAGAAATACCACACTTCAGTTTGAATTTTGGAATTCAAGATCTATGCGAAGGAAAACGAACAGTTCCGGTACCAATTTCAGAAATTCGGGAATTGCAAGATCCAATATTGTTGAAAGATTAAAACGAAGCGGGTTCAAAGATCAAAGCCTCTTCACAGATTTCATGGGTTTACAGATTCAACGCAGTTCAAGGCAAACACTGGTATTTTAAATCAAAAGTAAACGAGGCCAAACTTGTTTTCTTGAAGCCTGCTTGGATATGCACAATTGAAGAATACGATTTGCAGTTCTGAACTGGTGATTGATTATCTGGATCTGCTCTCGAAGATCTCCGGGTACCATTCACTTTAAGAGAAAGAAGTGATGCTTTGCAATAATGGGGGATACAAGGTATTTATCCAAAACAATGAAGGGTTGCGTCCTTTCGATAGTCGAATCGCAACCGTCACCGTCGAATCGCGCAATCACAGGACAAGCTGACGTCACGCCTAAAACCCTAAAGGTCAGACGGCACGACTCTAGGGGTTTTAGGTCATAATGACACGCACGGGGGCTGAACTTACCCGTATTTGAATTGGTGCGTGGCGGCGACGCGTATGTTGGTTTCCGCGCATGGAAGTCTATACGGCTATGAGTCTTCACGCGCAGAAAGGGGGCTAATGTAGATACTGCTTTCTGACGTGACAGATCTTGGCCACGTGGCAGCCATCCAGCACACCATATTGTGCCCCATACACACAGGATCACCAGCCGAGCTGATCCATGTGGGGGCTGCGAGACAGAGCCCTCGCATACCACTGCACGGGACTTGTAGGGACTTAGTGGTTTGGAGGCTAGAGTAAGCCCTGTCGCGTGCGAGCCAAGACCGCGCGCGACCTTTAGTATCTGTTTTGAGAGATTTATGGCACGAGCTCCATAAACCCGTTCAATCCGGTCAAACCCGGTCAACCTCGTAACGGTTCCGGTATTCGCGCACCACGTGCTGTAACGGTCCCTATATACTCGGGCGAACGTGCCGTTATGGTTAAGCTAATTAAGCCGCCATTAATGGGCGCATTAACCACACTACAACGGTCATGTTCTCCAGTATATATAGATCGTCAACCTTTCCATACAAAGGAGAACACACTTGTCATACGCGGAAGCTCTGCCAAACCTCTGTCTCTCTCTCAGACATTGCTACTGACTTACTCTCTCCCTACACACACCCCTATTCTTCCTGTGCGATCCTTGATCCACTACACACGGTGCACACGGAGGTCTCCCCGCCGGAATCTCTTGTGCACAACCACCATTCTGCTAAACTCAGCCATTTAACCCACTTTTTAGGCCTGTCACCTGTAAGACACCTCAAATACACTTCTAGACACTGGTTGAGTCTCTCACTCTGTCCATCAGTTTGAGGATGATAAGCAGTAGAGTATTTGAGGTGTGTTCCCATCAGCTTAAACAATGTATTCCAGAATTGGCTGAGAAAGATGGGATCCTTGTCACTGACAATAGAATGAGGAAGACCATGTAACCTACAAACCTGTTGGAAGAAGACCTCAGCTACCACTTCAGCATTGTAGGGATGATTGAGTGCTAAGAAATGTCCATACTTTGAAAATCTGTCAATCACTACTAGTATGGTGGTGCTTCCCTCAGCTTTTGGCAGTCCTTCCACAAAATCCATGGAAATGTCAGTCCAAGGCTTGTCAGGAATTGGGAGTGGCTGTAGTAAACCTGGATATGGCACATGTTCTGCCTTCATTCTCTGGCAGATATCACACCCTTGCACCCAAGCTTTGTCCTGAGCTTTCAGTCCTACCCAATCAAACAACATCTTAACCCTTTTGTAAGTGCCTAACACCCCTGAGTGACCCCCAACACCTGTATTGTGTAACTCTTGAATGATGTGCTGCCTCAGATTGGTTTGGTTTCCTACATAAATCAACCCTTTATGTTTAAGCACCCCATCTTGTAATTTGTATTCAGGCAAGGCATCTGCATCAATAGCCAAGACAGTCAACTTAGCTTTGACCATGTCATCCCCTTCATAACTGTCTTTGACTTCTTGTAACCATTTAGGGGTGGTAGTTGAAATGGCTGCACAAGAGCCTAGGTCTTCCACCCTTGGGCTATGCCTCCTAGACAAGGCATCATCCACTTTATTGTCCTGCCCCTTTTTGTACTGAATCTCATATTGTAAACCCAGCAACTTTGAAATCCATTTCTGCTGTATCACTGTAGTCAACTTCTGCTCTATTAGATATTTCAAACTGTGATGATCTGTTTTGATAATGAATTTGTTACCTTCCAAATAGGACCTCCATTTAGAGATAGCTTGCACTAATGCCAAGAGCTCCTTTTCATAAGTGGATAGTCCTAAATGTTTTGGGGACAAGGCCTTGCTGAAATAGGCCAATGGTCTGTTGTGTTGCATCAGCACTGCACCAATGCCTTCATAACAAGCATCAGACTCCACCACAAATTCAATATTGAAATCAGGCAATGCTAGGACAGGTGCTTGTAACATGGCTTGTTTGAGCTCCTTGAATGCCTCAGTAGCTTCCTCATTCCACTCAAATCCTCCCTTCTTAAGCAGCTGTGTTAGAGGTCTTGCCAAAATACCATATCCCCTTATAAACCTCCTATAATAACAAGTAAGGCCCAGAAATCCCCTCAGTTCTTTGACATTTCTTGGAGTAGGCCTGTCTTTCATTGCACTCAACTTTCTAGGGTCAGTTTGGACTCCCTCTTGGCTGATAATGTGTCCCAAATACTCTACTGCTGACAGTCCAAAAGAACACTTACTCAGTTTAGCAAACAGCTAATTCTTCCTCATGAGCTCAAACACTATCTGTAGATGCTGTTGATGTTCTCTCATATTCTGGCTATATACTAATATATCATCAAAGAAGACCAACACCATTTTTCTCAGGTAATCCCTAAAAATGTCATTCATCAGACACTGGAATGTGGCTGGAGCATTAGTGAGCCCAAATGGCATCACCCTGAACTCATAAAGACCTTCATGAGTTCTGAAAGCAGTTTTGTACACATCTTTATCAGCCATTCTCACCTGGTGATAACCAGACCTGACATCCAATTTAGAGAACACTGATGCTCCCTTCAATTCATCCATCAACTCATCTATTACTGGTATTGGAAATTTGTTTTTAATTGTGATGTCATTCAACCTTCTGTGATCCACACAGAACCTCCATGTACCATCCTTCTTCTTCACTAACAATACTGGTGCTGAGAAAGGGCTGGTGCTGGGCTGAATGATCCCATTTTGAAGCATTTCTCTTACCATCTTCTCAATTTCATTCTCCTGCATGAAGGGATACCTGTAAGGCCTCAGGGCTACTGGTGTTGCACCCTCCATTAATGGTATATGGTGGTCTTGACTTCTCCTTGGGGGTAGGTGTTTAGGTTCTTCAAACAGATCCTTGTATTTCTCTATAAAGGTTTGTAGCTCAAGGGGTATGGTTGTGTCTTCAGAGGTGACTCCAATAGTGAATAGCTGAGCAGAAATACAATGTTGATTCTGATTGCAGTATTCTTGTAAGCAATGAAGTTGTTCCTCTTCTATAACCTCACTTTTGTGGTTTGCAGCAAGCACCACTTCATGTCCATCCAATTTAAACCCAAATGTCATCTTATTAAAGTCCAGGGAGACTGGACTTACTTGTTTTAGCCACTGAGCCCCCAAAACTACATCACAACCTCCCAAAGCCAGAACTCTAAGGTCTGTAATAATCTCACATTTGTGCAACTCTATTTTGACATTTCTGCAAATAGCTGGCCTTCTCAATCTGCTGCCATCTGCTACTGCTACCTGCATTTCTTTGGTTAGATAGCTGTCACATTGAACCCTCTTGGCTGTAGCTTGATCTATAAAGTTGTGAGTGCTGCCAATGTCAATGAGAATGTGCACCACTTTCCCATGTATTCAGCCTGTCAACCTAATAGTTTCATTGCTAGCACACCCAGACATGGCATGAAGTGATATTCCCAGTGGTAACTCTTCCTCTTTGATGGTCACTGCTGGCTCTGGCTGTAGCACTTCTGTGGTTTCTGTATCTATAGAAGTCTCTCCTTCCTCTCCCTCATCATTGCCAATCTGCAAATATATTGACTTCTTAGTACAATTATGCCCTGGGGTGTAACTCTCATCACAATAGAAACATAACCTTTTATCTCTCTTCTCTTTCATTTCTGCTGCACTTAATCTCTTGAAAATAGAAGATCCTTGTTTTGTGGCATTGTGTTCCACCAGTATTACTCTTACTCCCTGTCTTCCTTGTGATATGTTTCTCAAGTGAAGAGACATGACCTTCTTCCAGTCTAGCAATTGCCTTGGCTTGGGAGAGAGTGGTAGGGAAATGCAGCTGGACAGCTTGCTGCAAATCCTCTCTAAGACCACTGAGAAAACTCCTCACAAAATACATTTCATCAGCCCAAGGCTGTAAGGCTTTGATTCTAGGTCTTAAAGTTTGATATTCTGCCACAGTGGTGTGTTGTGTCAATTTGTTGAAAACTCCTAATATGTTTTCATGTCCTGGTTCTGCAAATTCTGCACAGATCCTTTCACTAAAGTGACTCCACTTAACATCCTCCAAACTAGTAAACTCTGACCTAAACCATGCATCAGCTTGACCATCCAAATGCAGAAAAGTCATAACTAATTTCTGGCAATCATTCATTTGGTAGATGAGGAAATATCTGTCAACTCTTTGCATCCATCCCAGGGGATCAACACCAGAAAACTTTGGAAACTCAATTTTTGGCAGAGGAATGTTTCCATTTGAGAAATTTCTGAGACAATTAACTGTTTCTTCTACATGCAATTCCTTAGAGAAACTGCTACTACCTTCAGCCTTCTTACTAACTGTTATTGGTGACTTACTTTCTCCATTTACTACCTCAGAGTAACTATACATCTTCTCTTTATCTCTCTGATTTGCAAGCAAGTTATAACAATTCGTAATTCTCTTAAATTGCTCCTCAAAACGTTTTGCCATGGAGTTCAAACTCTCAGTTAGGTTACCTTTCAATTCGAGACTGATATGCTGAAATTGACTGTGCATTCCTTCATCTAGCTTGACGAATTTCACTAGAACATCTTCCAGCATCTCTCCGTAATCGTTAAGCCTCTCCTCTAGCACGGCGACCTTCGCATCTGCATCCATGGAAATGAGATTGTGGCTTCTGGTATTCGGCATTTCTGGACCTCTTCAGAAGCCAAACCTGGCTTTGATACCAACTTGTAAGGACTACAACCTTACGGTGGCCTGAAAGTCCGGAATTACACCGGGATTTACAGAGAAATCGGAGAAGAAACTCCGATTAGGGTTAGAGAAGAAGAAGAAAGGGGATCGGCAGAGAGAAGAGGGAAATTGGATGTATTTTTCATAAAAGATAACAATTTCAATTACAACCCTGGCTTATATAGCAGAGGGGTGAGTTTGTAAAATACTAAACATCAGGTCTGGGGCTATAACGTAATAAAGGAAAATAGCTAACGGCCGTGACAAGCTGGCGCCTAACGAGTTGGCCGAACCAATCAGAGGACGCCACTGAGCTGAGGTGGCATGTCCGTGTCATACTTACCCCAAAACGGCACCGTAGAACTTAATGATTTGAACATAACGTTCAAATCTAATCCTACGGTTCAGATATATTCCCTCGTCTAATCGGACGGCTACTGCTGCTCCGAATTAGACGACCACAGTTTTCATGGGATTGCATCTTAGTCCCAATTATACAACCACAGTTCTGAGTAGCTTTCACTTAGGTCCTTGACAATGCTCGGAATCAAGGGGGTGGAGACACCAGCTGAGTCGAAGGAGGGTTTAGTGGGGTTGATTGCGAGAAACGTTGAGATAGTTCTGCGCTAGATTGCAAACCCAGTCGATTGATTTGGATCCTCTGCAGCGTGCAGCGTCTGCAGCGGAGGATCCAGTCCGGTGAATATTTATAAACCACAAGATGGTGACACGTAAGTAACATAACCTTACTCCTTCTCACACCCAAACTTCTTTCTTCGTTTTCTCAAAAAAAAAAAAATCTTTCTTCGTCATCTCTTTCTCTGCAATTGATTTGTTTCTCTCTCTTCAAAACAAAACCCATCAACGCAACTGCTTAGGGTTTTTAGGATCTCATCTGACCCATACATTGATCCGCCAGTGAGCTTCCATGGAATGTCTAAACTTGAAAAATTATTGCGCTCTTTTGCTGGATATTCAACTTGCTATGGATGGACCTTCAAACTGTCCCTAAATTGTTGGTTTCAAGTGACCTTAATGATTTTTGAACCGATTAATGATTTTTCATGTTGGAGAATCACAAGAATCGTCCCATAATTGTTTCTGAACCAGCATTATTTCTAAATTGTTGGTTGCCATAAACCCCTTTGATGTATCTAGAACTTTGCAGAAGGGAAGACTAATAAGTTCACGTTATTGGTCTTCTGGAGATGAAAGTCATAGTTTTGTGATTTTGAATATGGGATGGAATCGATGTTGCAGAAGAGTGAAGTTCAGGGAGTTACATCTGGATCTGAGGAAGAAGAAGAAGTTGAAGAATAAGATTCGGTTTGACTCGGTACATGGATCAGTTGACAACGTGGGGCGATCTTGTGGTTTATGAATATCCAACAGACTAGATCCTCCGCTGCAGACACTGCACGCTGCAGAGGATCCAAATCCGTCGGCCGATGCCTGAGGTTGTAACGGAATCTGAAGAATCGGAATCGGTAGTTCGTGGCGGTCCGATTGGAAATGTAACACCGAGCCATCGATTGCGGAAGCAACACCGCCGTTGAGAGTTGGGTGTATGTGATACGGATGCTCATCCAATTGGTTACACGGCCCCGAGACGTGGACATCGAGCCCGACACCCTTCGGGTTACCTTCAAGACTATGTTAGAAAGTAGTATTAACGGGTATTATTTCTTTTTGTCTTCTTATGTCGTTACTTGATTGTAGGGGGAGGGTAGAGAATTAAATATTTCCTTTGAGGGAAGGTGATGTCTTTGACATTTAGTCTCTAAAAAAACAATGTCCTGCGTGATTTTTCATTCAATCAATTTCAGAACTCAATTGGGGAGGACCCTAAGTGTCGTGTTCGTGTTTGTGTAAGTTTTCGTGTGTGCGTTTGATAGCCTCTTGATATCAATTGGTGCTTTTATCGTGATTAACCATTCAAAACTGGTGAAGTCATGCCGGACTCAACCCCGATTACGGCTGAGTTGATCGCACATATTTTTCGACGAGAAACTCGCAGATTTCAAGCACGAGATTGACGCGTGCTTCACTGCCATGGAAGATCGCTTTTCCTCCTCTGCTCCAGCCCCGGTGACCGGAAACCAGTCAGGCAACAACCCGGAACGACCCTCAAGCTCGACGCTGCTGGCTTCCACATATGCCTCGGAAGTCTCAGCCACCCCAGCACCGGGAAATACAACCCATCAGACGTCTGCAGCAGACCCAACTCAGCATATTACGACGGCCATCACTGTGGGTATTGCGACCGGACTCCAATCATGGCGTTAGGCCACTGCTGGGCCTTCTCTAAGTGCGTTGGCCGCCCCTACACCCGCCAATCACGACCAACAAACCTTCCTAGCGCCGCACTTCCAACCCAATGCCTTTCTCGTCCACAATAATGACGCTTCTGCAACATATTTTGCAAACCCACCATCAGACCCAATATGGACCACACACACTTACAACCAAACTCTCATCAGACCCACTTAAAACAAACCCCACACCAGACCCAACCACAACCCCCAACAATTACCCCCACAACAATTCCTTTGAATGAGGTGTATGAGCTCAGGGGGAGTTTGTAATTTGAAGATGATGAAAGACAGGAATACTTAAGAGACATGATCAAAGCTCCAAATCTTTAAAGTTCAAATTTTGATTATGAGCTTGTTATATGCTTTCTGATAGGTTTCTCTGTTGTAGACTAGACATTGGATTGAATGTTTTTATAAGTCCTTATTGTTTTTTTCTTACCAATATTCTCGAGCCTATATATTGAGATTCTAATGCTAACATATTGTATGGATTGATTGGCTTCAAAGATCTGTGTTTGCTGGCCAAAGCTTTGAAAGGCAACAAAGCTCCAAAGCTTTGGAGGTTGCCCTCGGGCTTCTGTTAGTAATATTTGTGGCTAAATTATTCTTTGTACAGATTAATTTATCTGTTTATATGATTAGTTATTGACTTGTTATTAGTCATAATCTTATAATTAGTTATTATTTGGTGAAATATACAGGGTACATATATAAGATTTAATCTGAGATAGAAAATAGCTACGTTTATTGTTGAAACTGATCTGTCAAACAGATTAGTAAATTTGTGCTATTTTATCTGGATTGGATTTGATCTTGTGATTAATTTTTACGGGGATGTTCGTTGGTCAAACATGTGTAACAAAATCAAATCAGCTATTCAAACATAGATGTTGAAAGAAGCTGTTTGGGGTTGATGATTTTTAGGGAGTTTGTTCCTAAAATCTCTCAAGTTGTTGTTGCCGTTTGTTATAAGTCTGAATCTGAATTTCAAAGAAGACAGAGCTATTCAACTGAGTTAGAGAAGAGAATTCAATTGTGGAAGATCAACAAGAAACTCTTCACACATTCAAGCATTCAGTATTGCAGAAGATCAATCATTCCTGATCTGAAGAACACTTCCAAGATTCAGTGCTTATCTGTTCACAGTGTTCATCTTCCTTGTGATTTCATTGTATAATTCATTAGAATTTATTAACCTCACCAACTTTCGTAAGTTAGTTGTTCAAGTGAACAACAAGAGGTTCTTATTGTTTCATTAGATTGTAGCTGGAACTAGATAGGTTTGGAACCACAAGCTGTATAAGTGTAAGGTTGTTCACTTAGGCTTGAAATCAAGGGCTAGATCTGTGATTAATAAGAAGTTGATCAAATTATGGAGGGATAGTATCCCTCAGGCTAAGGTAGGCCCATTGGTGGCTGAACTTCGTAAAAATTCCTTGTGTTCATTGCTTTACTTTTCAGTTATTCATTCTGCATACAAAACTGCACAATACAGAAAGCTCCAAAGCTTTGGGGAATATTCTGTCCCAAGGCTTTGAAGTTCCAGACAGCTTCAACTAGTTTTCAAACTACTTCAAACCTTTCCAAAGCTTTAAGATTCCATCTTAACTATGTTTTAAAGTTTCAAAAGGTCATTGTTAACAAAATTTTGCATACTCTATTCAAACCCCCTCCCCTTCTAGAGTATATAGATCCTGTTTTAGCCCTGCATTACACAACTTTCAATTAGTATCATAGCTTGGGTCATTGTAAGGATCTAACCATCTTGTGACAATGAGTAATGTAGGTGATGGAGGATTCTCAGGGGGAAGAGCAGCCAACCGACCTCCATTGTTCTGTGGTGACAACTTTGTGCATTGGAAAACATTGATGAAGATGTTCGTCAATCATTCTCAATGGTACCTATGTGTACTATACTACTTCAGATGGGATTAGAACTGTCAAAACTGAAGAAGATCTTTCTATTACTGAACTGGAAAAGGTATCAAAGAATTATAAAGCTATGAAATTGTTATATTGTGCTCTTAGTACAGATGAGTTCAACAGAATATCCAATTGCAAAAAGGCCAAGTAGATTTGGGACAAGCTGGTTGTGACTTATGAAGGAACTAGTCGAGTCAAGCAGATTCAAAGCTTTGAAGGCACCAGTCAAAGAAGTTGTGGATCAAAACTATATTTCAACTGATAAGTACGTTGATCTAAAACATCATTCAGATGATTTAGAACAAAATAAAAATTCATTGACTGAGAAAATTCAAGAAACAAGGAAGGTTTTATCAAGTTTTGCAGGATCAGAACATAATCTCAATATCATGCTTGGAGGAAATATGCATTATGTACACAAAAGTGGAATTGGATACAATCCAAACATTCCAAAGAAGAGCCAACCACCTTTGTGAAATCAGGAAGCATACATTCTCCAAAATTTCATTACTGTGGGAAACTTGGTCATGTGAAACTAACTTGCCCCTTTAGAATGACATAACCTCACACAATGAAGAACACTTATCCTTATCAGCTTAAGGGACAAGTGAGGCAGATTTGGGTTCCTAAACGAATTAGACCACCTAACATGGTTGATTCTGAATATGAATCAAAATTCTACACTTGGTCTAATAGCCTGTTGAGACAGTGATTGATTTTTGCAGGCTGTCACCAAGGCTAAGGATAAGAAATGGATTTTGGTAGTGGTTTCTCCAAGCATATGAGAGGAAAGAAATATTTATTCACGTAACTTAAAGATCAATCTGGAGGAACAATCACACTTGATGATAAAGCCAAATGCTATATCGTTGGAATAGGTAGTGTAAGGTCACATATTTCATTGACTTGAAATACTAAGTTATTTCAAGGCCTTGAAACTGTTTTCAAAGCCTTGAATCAGGCTTCACAGACAGAGCTATTTCAAGGCCTTGAACTTGGATTCAAAGCCTTGAAACTATCTGACCTGTAAGCATGCTCTAAGGGGGAGTTTTTCTAAACTCTTCTGATTTGATTCTATCTCTCTCACCCCTATGCTTGATATGTTATTGTTTGATGATGAAAGAAAAACTGTCTGTGATATATCTAACATCATAAAATGCATCTGTTTGACTCAGTTTTGCAGGGACATTTTATTTCGTAAGTTTGCAGGATTAGTTTCCTAATCTGGCTTTTGTCGGAAAAGAAAGAGTAAGAGAAGATGATTCTGTGATCAATTAGACATTCATGACAGCTTCTCAATTTGATTAAAGACAAGATCACAAAAATATCTCTGAATATTATGATCAACTATTCCTTGGAGAAGGCTGTTAAGAGAGTCAAAGTTTGTTGCCTACAAAATAGGAAGTTGTTGCTGAAAATCTGGGAAGATTTGCAGAGCCTCTAGCTGTATAAATGGAGCTTATTTTGAAGAAAAAAGAGACAACACTCAACGGGAAAAAAGAGAGACATATTCCAGGATTGACAAGCATCGAAGAAGCACATCTTTCTCACAATCCATCTCACAGAAGATCACTTCACTCTTCACTGCAGTTTTACATTTCAGTGTTCTTCTGAATTGCACTTAATTTATAGATCATTCTTATAATACTTATTTTCTTATTCTCAAGGATTTTTCAAGGTGAACAATAGAGAATTCATAGTTAATCAGTTAGATAGAGCAGGTTCTAAATAGGTTAGAGAGAACCACAAGCTGTAACAGAGTAAGACATTTCTCTATGCTTGAGATCTAGGGCTTAGCTTTTGATTAATAAGAATTGTGTTGAAAATCCTGCAGGGAGAAGATCCCTGAGGTAGAGACGTAGGTCCAAGTGGACTGAACTCTATAAATCACTTGTCTCTTGCATTTACAGTTCATTTACATACTTAGTTTTTACAGCATTCAAACTAGTCTGTTTTCAAGGGTTTGAAACTCTTTTCAAGGCCTTGAAAAAGACTTGTCTGTTTCATTTCAAACTGTATTTCATTCCAAAGGATTGAATTTTTTTTCAAGGCCTTGAACTGCATAGAAACTCTTATTCTCCACAAGTTTTGAAAAAAGTTGGCATACTCTATTCACCCCCCCTTCTAGAGTATCTGTGCTGCATATCTATCTGCATACTCCCCTTTCAATTGGTATCAGAGCTTGTATCACTATATAGATTTAACCATCTGGTGATCATGAGTACTGCAGGTGATGGTGGTTTCTCACAGGGAAGAGCTGCTAACAAACCTCCTCTATTTTGTGGATATAATTTTTCTCGCTGGAAAGATCTGATGAAAATGTTCATCATTGATCAAGACATAGAGCTATGGACCATTATTCAGAATGGACGTCATACTTTCTACACATAAAAAGATGGGATTAGAACTCCAAAATCAGAAGACTCTCTTTCTTCATATGAATTAGAACAATTTTCTATGAATAACAAAGCTATTAACATCTTGTATTGTGCTTTGAGTACAGATGAATTAGACAGGATTTCAGGCTGCAAGACTGGCAAAGAGATTTGGGATAAGCTTGTGGTAACTTTTGAAGGAACCAGTCAAGTCAAGCAAACCAAGATCAACATCTACCTCAGGCAATATGAGCTATTCAAGATGAATGCAGATGAGTCAATCAGAGAGATGTTCAAGAGGTCCACAGACATAGTCAATAACCTTGATTCACTTGGAAAGCATATTTCCAATGAAGAAAAGTTGAGAAAGATTATGGGGAGTCTACCAAAGGTAAAACGGGAACCAAAGACTACTGCAATTGAGGAAGATCAAGATCTATCATCACTAGAACTTGATGACCTACAAGGGAAGATCCTGACTCATGAAATATCTATGAATGAAGCTGATGGAGAGCTACCAGAAGGTGTCAAAAATCTAGCCCTCAAGGCTAAAGAGAATGAGAAAATTCAAAGCCTTGAAACAGAAGATGATGATGAAGATCCATTTGCATTAATTTCCAAAGCCTTGACCAGAATCCTCAAGATGAAGAAAACTTTGTAAACAAAGACTTCAACAGAGAAAGACACAGATCATCCAGTAGCAAGGACTAACAAGGTAAGTCCTCTTCACAAAGTAAATCAAAGTTAATGATCTGCTTTGAGTGTGGTGATGCAGGAAACTTGATAAGAGACTGTCCAAACAAGAAAAGAAAGAAATTTCAGAAGAAAGACCATGACAGGAGAAAGAAAGCTATGATAGCTTCATGGATTGATTCAGACACTTCAAGTGACCCTGAATCTGAAGAAGAACATGCCAACCTATGCTTCATGGCCAACCATGATGTAAGTTCTGAAAAGAACATTGAGGTAATGGTAAACTGTTTAAGTTCAAAACCAGAAGAATCTCTCTCAGATTACCTCAGAACAATACTTTTAAATGAAGAGGAGTATCTGAAATAGATTAGAGTATTGAAAGAAAGAGTTCATGAGCAAGCAAAAGAGAATTTACAACTAGTTTGTTTGAATCAAAATCTTGAAATCTCTCAGAAGAAAACTGACAGTGATTTCAAGGCCTTGAAAACCAGTTTCAAAGCCTTGAAAACACAAGTCAAGGAAGTAGTCACTGAGAACTCCCTACTGAGTTATAGCCTTGTTAATCTGAAACATCAAGCTGATGAATTAGATAAACAAAAGACTACTCTTGCTGAGAAACTTCAAGAATCTGAATTAGTTAAAGTCAAGCTTGTAGAACACAAGTTGAACATGTTTTTTTTTTTTTTTTTGGAGAAAGTTCTAAGTCTGTTCACAAAACTGGTATTGGATACAATCCAAACTTTCCAAGAAAGAACAATACCCGATTTGTGAAGGATGGAAACAAAACTTCTCCTAAATGTCATTTTTTGCAATAAAATTGGTCATATGAAGATGACTTGTCCTTTCAGAAGAAGAGACCCTCACATAATGAGGAACACATTCCCATTTCAACTCAAAGGACAAGTCAGACAGAGTTGGGTTCCTAAAGGGGGCAGACCACCCAATATGGTTGATCCTGAGTATGAGTCCAAATTCCACACTTGGTCTAACAGTTTGGTAAGGCAGTGATTGGTGTTTGGAGGTTGTCACCAATGTCAAAGAACAAAAGTGGTTTATGGACAGTGGTTGCTCAAGACACATTAGTGGAAAGAGATCTCTATTCTTAGAATTGAAAGAGCAATATGAAGGCTCAATTACTCTTTGTGACAAAGGCAAATGCGACATTCTTAGTATTGGTAAAGTTGGTACATATTCTGAAAACTCTATTTCTGATGTATATCTAGTTGATGGCTTGAAATTTAACTTGCTTAGTGTATCTCAGCTTTGTGATAATGGCAATAAGGTCATCTTTGATAAAGAGAAGTGTGTGGTGCAAAATGAGAAATTAGGCACTTGCATTCTCACAGCCTCTAGATCAAACAATGTTTATACTTTTCAGACTAAAAAAGTTGTAGGTAAAAGGTTGAAGTGTCTCAAGGCCTTGAAAGAGGATTCAAAGCTTTGGCATAGAAAGCTTGGTCACATTAGCTTGCATAACTTGAATAAATTGATCTCCAAAGATCTGGTAAGAGGATTACCGTCTACCAGGTTCAAAGATGATGAAGTATGCAAAGCTTGTGCTCAAGGTAAACAGACCAAAAGCTCATTCAAGCCAAAGAAATTTGTAAGTACTTCTAGACCTATTGAATTACTTCACATGGATCTCTGTGGTCCTATAAAGACTCCAAATCCAAAAGGTAAGAAGTATATGCTAGTTATGTAAATGATTATTCTATATACACTTGGGTTATGTTACTAAAAGAAAAATTTGAAGCCCTCTTTGAATTTTCAAAGCTTTGCAGAGAACTTCAAACTTTGAAAAACCTACCTATTGCCTCTATCAGAAGTGATCATGGTAGAGAGTTTGATTAATTAGAATTTGATTTGTTCTGTGTTAAGCATGGTATCTCTCACAATTTATCTTCTCCTAGAACTCCTCAACAGAATGGAGTTGTTGAAAGAAAGAACATGAATATTGAAGATTTGTCAAGAACAATGCTATTAGAAAAAAAGCTGCCAAAAAAATATTGGGCAGAAGCTGTGAATACAGTAAATTACATTTTGAACAGGTGTTTGATCAGACCTATCTTGAAGAAGACCCCCTATGAACTCTTCAAAGGGAGGAATCCAAAAATTTCATACTTCAGACCCTTTGGTTTCACATGTTATGTCCACAAAAATGGTAAGGACAACTTGGGTAAGTTTGATGGAAGAAGTGATGAAGGTATATTTCTGGGTTACTCTCTTACTAGAAAAGCTTATAATATTAAATAATAAAAGAATCAAGCTGGTTGAAGAAAGTATTCATGTTATCTTTGATGAAAGCTATGATGGTTCGTTGAGTGAAAGTTTTGCAGACTTGAATCTGAACAAGCATGAATCTGAAAAATAAGATGAGAACTCACTTGGGTTCAAGAAAGGTTCAGAAGGAAACAGAAGCCATTTTCAAGACCTTGAAAATAGATCTCAAGGACTTGAAAATAGAGATTAAACCTTGAAAAGGATGATCAGAAAGATATAAGTGAGCAGGCTACAACTTCAAGACCAGAGAAGCAATATGGAGAGCCTGAACCCTGGTCTCCGAGAAAGAGATTCAAATATCTTTCATCCCATCCAGCTGACAACATTATATCTGATCCAACCACTAGTACACAAACAAGATCACAGTTGAAGAATCCTTGTGCTTTTAATGCTTTTATTTCTCTTGTAGAACCCAAAACCGTGAAGGAAGTATTACAAGAAGCAGACTAGATTATAGCTATGCAAAGTGAACTCAATGAGTTTGAAAGAAACAAGGTGTGGAACCTAGTTCCTCTACCAACAAACCAGTCTGTCATTGGTACCAGATGGGTGTTCAGAAACAAAATGGATGAGAATGGTGTGTACGAGAGAATCTGGAAGGGAAGACTCAATATACACCAATAGCAGAGGATAGAAAGAACACAGGAAGTGTGGGGTTGTGTGTAGGGAGAGAGTAAGGCAATAGCACTGTATGAGAGAGAGATAGGGGTTTGGCAGAGCTTCCGCTTATATCTCAGATGTGTTCTCCCTTGTATGGAAGGGTTAACGATCTATATATAACAGAGAATGTGACCGTTGTAGTGTGGTTAATGCGCCCATCAATGGTGGCTTAATTAGCTTAACCACAACGGCACGTTCGTCCGTGTATATAGGAACCGTTACAGCACGTTATCCGCGTATACCGGAACCGTTATGGGGTTGACCTGGTTTGACCGGGTTGACCGGGTTTATGGAGCTCGTGCCATAAATCTCTCAAAAGCAGTTACTAGGGGTCGCGCGCGGGCTTGGCTCGCACGCGACAGGACTTACTCTAGCCTCCAAACCACTAAGTCCCTACAAGTCCCGTGAGGTGGTATGCGAGGGCCCTGTCTCGCAGCCCCCACGTGGATCAGCACGGCTGGTGATCCAGTGTGTGTGGAGCATAGTATGGTGTGCTAGATGGTTGCCACGTGGCCAAGATCTTCCTGTCCAGAAAGCACTATCTACATTATCTGCGCGTGAAGACTCATAGCCGGATAGGCTTCCATGCGCAGGAACCAACGTACGCGTCGCCGCCACGCACCAATTCAAATACACGCAAATTCAGCCCCCGTGCGTGTCATTATGACCTAAAATCCCTAGAGTCATTCCGTCTGGCTTTTTAGAGTTTTAGGCGTGACGTCAGCTTGTCCTGTGATTGCGCGATTCGACGGGGACGGTTGCGATTCGACTACTGAAAGGACGCGACCCTTCATTGTTTTTGGATAAATACTCTGTGCTCTCCATTGTTGCAAAGCATCACTTCTTTCTCTTTAAAGTGAATGATACCCGGAAGTCTTCAAGAGCAGATTCAGATAATCAATCATCAATTCTTTCTCATCAATCATCTTCTTCAACTGTCCGCATCCAAGCAAGCTTTACCAAAACAAGGTTGGCCTTGTTCAATTCTATTTAACATGTCGATGTATGCTTTGAACTGTGTTGAATCTGCAAACTCATGACTGTTGTACCATCCATTGAAAACTGCGAAGAAGACCTTGTTCTCTAAACCCAGAATCGATCTAATCCACAGATTGTAAGGGTTTTGAATGCAGGTTTTCTGAAATTCCCAATAATGCAAACGATTCTGAACTTTCAAACCCCAAAATTGATACTGAACTGTTCATCTTTCTTCTGATAAAGCCTCGTTGCTTCAAACTGAATCTTGAAATTCAAACTAAAGTATGTGTATTTCTCCCCCCCCCCTTTTTTCTTGCTTTTCCGCAGGAATGGCAAAGACAAAAGGAACTAAACACGTTAAGGAGGTCGAAGAAATACCTGATCTCCCCTAGACCTTATGGAGAAAAGCCCCCTATCTGGGTGGAAAAGACTTTTACCATGCTAGGGTTAAGGTGAAGAACCTGCCAACCCCTGTTCCTGTCGAAGAATTGCAAACACTGACCCCTCCTGTCAATGCTGCCATGCTCGAATTGATCGATTCGAAGGATATGGTTCGACTGGGGGTCGAAAATGGGTTTTTCCCGTACACTGCGATTTCTACTGAAGCGTTTGTTCAGAAATTGGACTTTATGGATGAGTGGATTGACCATGTACTGACCCATCATGCCATTGCTTTGAACGATGCTGGCATATATTTTGCAGTCCGTGCTATGAAGGGTGCTGCCGTGAAAGTGGACCAGTCCATGCTTCTAAACCTTCTTTCGCGTTACTCGCCTGCGACTCACACATTCCACTTCGCTGAGTTCGAGGCTGCTCCCACTCTCGAAGATGTACACATCCTGTATGATCTGTCTCCTGTGGGTGAGGTGGATCCTCTGAGTCCCTTGAGGACTGATGCGGAGCTCGCTCTGTACAAGCAGATGGAGGAATGCTTGTCAGATGTGAAGAAAATTTCCACCCGGTGGACACCTGCGGAACTTCTTCCTGACTAGCAATTGGTTGATACGTATGCAAAGAATACTTGGGGCAAGTGGGTGCAATATTTCTTCCGCGATTATGCGAGCAGTAGTATCACCAAGAAACTTCTGAGCCAGAACCCAAAGGCTAAAAACTATGTGAATGGCAAGGGCTATCATCTGACCCTGTGTGCTTTTATCTGCGCCTGGTTGTCGAGGTATCTGATCGATGGCCACCCTCATGATGGGGTCTTCTACAATGTCCTCCCACTTTCTTTGAAATTGATCCTTGGTCAAAAGGTCGCACTTGGTCCTCTAGTCTTGGGTACCTTGTACCATAGGTTGGATCAACTGGTTGTAGCAACCAAGGACTCGCGCGGTCGCCTCGATGTGCTGACCTATGTCAATATTGCCTTCTTAAACATGTGGGTCTTCGAGCGATGGCCCTCTTATGCTCCTGTTCCTTCTAAGCCCAGTAAGTGGTGTGTCCCAAGTGCGGAGGAAGAGCGCAACAGTGGCAGGGCTGCGAGATGGGTTGGCCCTCACCTTCCTCAGTGTACCTGGAGCCTGATATGCGACGATCGCACCAAGTTTACTGCTAGGCCTTATGCCACGCGCGTTGAAAGTGTGAGATGGTTCTCAAAACTATATCCTTCCAAGGCTGTTGCTTTCTCGGAAGATCTTCTTTTCGAGGGTGGGAAGCATTTCCACGAGCGCTACCGTGAGTTCTTCTACTGGTGTCTGAGAGGTTCTCTTCCTGCTCTTGCGGAGCATGTTCGCGAGCTCACTCCTAGGTATGAGAGGATTACGGTGGATGTCGATCCGACTCGTGTTTCTCCCCAATTTGGCTTTGATGCGGTGGCACCGTCGATTTGGCCGCAGCCCATCATAAGGGGTTGCTACAAGCGACTGCTGACTGGCGAATGTAAGACAATCCTAAGGAGCAACCTTCCCTTCAAGCAGCCCCCAGGTGACCGCGCGGGTGGCTGTTCCAAGAATTGGGTTGCTTTTTGGCATACCCAGCAGGCAAGGTTTGAGATGCAGTCGATCCCTCGGCCGGGCAGAGCTGCTGTGATCAAGAGGAATTCTTTCCCTTTCCGTCCTAACTGTAGCCTGGACGACACTCAATATGGCTGTTATTCGTTGTTGGACCACGAGAATCACCTGTGTCCCTCTACCATCCTTGAGGAGAAGATGGCTGCAGTGAAGAAAGGTGATTCGCACATCATCAAATACAGCGAAACTTTCGCCAAGGTAAACAATCTCTTCTGCACACATTAAGTTTCTTTGATTCCGATGCGTCGAAACTTATACTCCACTTTCTACTGTAGTGCTATTTAAGGAGGTTCGCATCTGGTGAGCGTTCCAAATCGCTAGTCACCACCATTGTTGCTGTGAGAAGACAGGGAGAACCAGTTCGGCTAGCATTGAGAATGGCTCCCGCATTTGAGGCTAAAATTCGTGAGGTCATGGATGCTTTTGCTGACTCGCTGATAGACAACACTCCAGCCTTGTCTCCACCCAGGAACGATCCGTCTCCTCCAGCAACTGCTGCCCCAAGAGCGAAGAGGCCCAGACAAAGGGGAATCACAATCTCTTCCCCTAGGAGCGCTCCAACTTCCCCTTCTGCGAGATCCCTTACTTACAGGGATAAGGGTAAAGGTCGCATGCCAAGCAAAGTGCGGAAGGAGCTCGCAGTGGAGACCTGTGTTCCGTTTGGCCAGGAGGAAGAGGAGTAGGAGAGAAGAGAGGCGAGAGAAGGAGATGAAGAAGAAGAAAGAGTCGAAGATGTCAGAGACAGAGAGAGATGAGATACAAGAGGAAGAGTCGGGAGGTATCTTAATCGCACTTCTCTCCTCATTATCTTAACTTTTCACAATCTTGATTTGAACAAATTGTTCCTTTGCAGATGATGATGATGAGACCATCAGTGGCCTTTTGGGCAAGAGGCAGAAGAGGGGTTCTTATTCTGGTGTTTCCAACGAAACCATAAGCGAGGACATCCTTGCTGAGTCCAGGAGAACAACTGCAGAAGCTGCTGAAAGAAGAAGAAAGCGAGACGAAGTGGAAATTGAACGCGTAAAGCAAAGGAGCCTGGAAGAGCAACATGTCGACGACTTGATGCATCCAACCGATGAGGAAGATGCGATTCCAGAAGATGTGGCTCCTCAGGTTAACGAGGATGAAGCGGCTCAAGAAGAGGATGCGGCTGCTCTGGAGCAAGTCCAAGCGGACTTCGAAGAGATCGCGGGCGGTAATGAAGGTGAGATTTTTAATCTTGCGGTAACTTACCGAGATAAGATTGTCGGTGCATTAAATCATGGCTTGTCGAAAGCTGACATTCGCCGCTGGCTAGTAAGCAAGTGCGGCGAACCTTCAAGTAATCATTTGAACAACGTTTGTGAACTAGGCTTAGTGACCCAAATATAATCATGACTGGTTTCTTCGCGCCCCAGGTCACGCTCATCTTAAAGATACGCTTAATGAAGATACATTAATAGGAAAAGGTTCCGCGTCCTTAGCATATGACGAAGATACTGCAATCCTACCCTCGCGTTGAGGTGCTCGCTCTTAGTTTACCAAAGATATAAAATATTGCACAATACAAGTTACCTCACATCATCGTATCTTGTACCGCAGGCAATGCTGGTGAAGCCATGTTGGAACGAAGGAGTCAACCTTCTGCATCCTATGTCACGGTGCCAAGTTCTCATACCGAGAAGCCTGTCGCAGCTGCCGAGTATGCAGGTGAGCTTTTAGAGGATATCATCGAAGTTTCTGATGATGCCGAGGCTGACACCGTGTTGAACTTTTGGAGTTCGCAGGTAGGAGTTGCCGCCGCACCTGGTGTGACTTATACCCTTCCAGCTAACTATGAGGAGCTAGAGCTCGCAGCTGACAGGAGAGCAATGGAGCGAGGACAGTCTTCAGCTGCCCCGGCAATGCGCATTCCTTCTTTGCGCGAGATCCTTGAAGTAACTTTTACGTTACCATTATTTTTGTTCGCATCTTGCATTCGTCATTTACAAGCTCGATATCCTAACTTGATTTATCATTGCTTAGGGCTGAAGCAAGCTGATGTGGACTGGCTGGGTCGGATGCGTCTCTCCCATCCCCGCTCATTTGTGAGGTCTCTGGAGATAGAACCTTTCGACAGGAGGCTGTTTTTGACCGAAGCCATCTGGATTTTGGAGCAGCTGTCTGCGGCCACACCTGCGACCATCTCTCCTCAGAACGCGCAGTTGCTTTTCAACATGTGTCAAAACCTTCAAACCAAAGTTCAAGGCAAGCTGGGCTTTGGGTATCTTGTCAAAAGAGTCACCCAGATTCGCGCGGCTGTGAATTTGAAGCGCGAATTTCATAACCTCGCAGCTGAGGAGCAGAAGGTGGAGCAGCAAAAGCAGAAAGCTGAAGAGGCTGTGAAGCTCTTCCATGAGATGAACGCCAACTATGAGCAGTTGAAGCGAGAAGTGGAGCAAGTGGCAAATTTGTCGCGCCTGTTTACTCCTAATGACTCCCTGGTCAAAGGCTTATTTTGAACAATAACAAATTTGTTTTGAACAAAATGTTAAAACATTACTGTAATGTTGCTAGGGTTTCTCCCCCCTTTTTTTTTATCCAAAATTTGAATGCCTGTTTCGCCCTTCCCGGGATTTGCTCGAATATCTCTGTGCATATCAATTATGACGTCAGCTTAGGGATATTCTGCCTTGATTCTTGCGCTAATTGCTTATCAGATAAGCATGATTTCCTTGGGAAGTCCATCCGTATCATGACCTTCCGTCATTAATTAGGATACACAACCGAATCGTCGTAGCCTTTAGTAGGGTAACCTCTTTTCAAGGCGTAAGTGATTGATTCTTACCCTTTTTCCAAGTTTTGCTGACTCAGCTAAGCAACTGAAGAGTCTTAATTGGGTCTATATAAACCCTGCCTTGTACTACTTGGGTTGTTCATCCCATAATGTGGCTTTCCATGAGTCCCTACAACTGCTGGCTTCAATGCTTGTCTGTCGTTGATTCATGGCAACTTCAAGTTGTGAAACCTGAGTTTGTGCTTTGTGCCATAGAAATAGCTTCCGAGATCTTCTTTACAAGGCTTATTGATCTTTATAACTATCATAAAGAAGATGCATATGATACCTCATGTTTCCTCGAAGAATTTTCTTCGTCTATTATGTTTGCAGGTCATGCTTCCGGCCGCCTCCCGGCGAGGTGCAGCGCCGTACTGGCCTTCTTACCAGTTTGTAATGAACGGCGGATTTCTCCTCTAGCTTTCCCGGAGGATGACCATTCGCCACCACGTTCTTGAACTCAGGGTGGCGAGCCATTGTGCTCGTCTCCGTGGACAAGGAGCCTCTTGCCCTAGGAGTTGCTGCTTGCCTGTCCTTCGCCGGAACAGGTGGTTCCTCAGGCACATCTCTTGGGGTGTTGATCAGACAGAGGCCTTGTCAGATCCTATGATCTTGAACATAGCTTCGCATAGGTCTTGTTGCGTTAGTAGGTCGTTCGTTTTATAGGAACACCCTACTTGCTACAGATCTTTGGTCGCAGATCGTTGTATCGCATAGCTTCTGTTAGGACCAGTAGGTCGATCCTTTTTTAGTAAGGATTCCCCCGATGTGTAACTTCCGCTTGTAGGCTGCTATTTAGATGCATTGTAAGCCATGTTGGCTGTGTAACTAGCTCGGTCTGAGCTTTTTGCTTGTAAGCTGCTATCTAGGCAGATAAATTGTAAGTCATTTTGACTCATATAATAAATTGCTTTGTATGATTTGCTGGTCTTGTTACAACAAATTACAATTTCGCATGCGTGCTGGCAGATTTCGCCTTTTATAGTGTTATATTCACACTTTGCATCGTTGATATGTTTCGGAATCCGTCAGATAGGTTCGCAGATGTGTTTTTAGATCGTTCGAGATCGCATTTGCATAGCTTTGCTATCTTGACAGATAGACTTAAGAACTACTTAAGATTAGACTTAAGCACAGCTGCTATCTTGGCAGATAGGCTTGAGAGATCACTTAAGACCATATTTGCATGGCGCTGATATCATGGCAGATAGGCTCAAAGATCACTTAAGATCGCATTCGCATATGCCTGCTATCATGGCAGATAGGCTTAAAGATCACTTAAGATCATATTTGCATGGCGCTGCTATCATGGCAGATAGGCTCAAAGATCACTTAAGATCGCATTCGCATAGGGCTGCTATCATGGCAGATAGGCTTAAAGATCATTCCAGATCGTATTCGCATAGGCTGCTATCATGGCAGATAGGCTTAAAGATCACTTAAGATCGTATTCGCATAGGCTGTTATCACGGCGGATAAGCTTGAATATCACTTAAGATCACATTCGCATAGGCTGCTATCATGGCATATAGGCTTAAAAGATCACTTAAGATCGTATTCGCATAGGCTGCTATCATGGCAGATAGGCTTAAATATCATTCAAGATCGTATTTGCATAGGCTGCTATCACGGCCGATAGGCTTTCATTATTAAAAAGTAAATAAAGCGATAAGACAGCTGAAATTATAAAATTCTTCCCATTTGGGAGAAGACTTTTATTATAGAATACTCTCATGTGGGAGAGGCGAGATTACAATTCCCTCTTATGGGAGAGAAGATGCATGGATTTTTAGCAATACAGAGCATAAAGTAGGCATTGTAATCTAATGCATGTAATAAGAGGAGCTAAGGATAATACTTCTTAATCCAGCGCATGTTAACTGAGCTTGGGGTTGAGGCCGTCCCATGTAGCCTTTGTATGTTGCAGTAGCCACTATCAAAGACTTCTGTGACTTCGAAGGGTCCTTCCCAGTTGGCTGCAAATTTTGGGTGAGCCGCCTCCCGCATGCAATGATCCGATGCGCGTAAAACCAGATCTCCAACTGCGAAATCTCGACGTTGGACTTTTTTGTTGTACGCGCGGGCGATCCTTTCCTGGTATCGCTTGTTAGTGCGCTTAGCTTGCTCCCGCTTCTCTTCTAACAGGACCAAATCATGATCGCGCTGATTGTCGTATAGCGCATGGAAGGCCAATCTTGCGGAGTTAACTTTTACCTCCGCAGGTACTACAGCTTCAGCACCATAGCATAAGAGAAATGGGGAGACTCCTGTGGGATTCCTTGGAGAAGTCCGACATGCCCACAAGGCTATGTTCAAAGAATAAACCCATTTCTTGTGGTCGTCTGCAACCATCTTGCTCAAGATTCTTAACAATGTCTTGTTGGTTGCTTCCGCTTGACCGTTCCCTTTCGGATAGTAGGGGGTAGAACATATCTGCCTTATGTTGTACTCCGCCAGCTTCGCAGCTACCTGGCGATTGACGAAGGGGGTACCATTATCCGAGAGGATGGTGTTAGGAATTCCTAATCTGCATATAATGTTCTCTTTGATAAAATGGACTACGGCGAGCGCATTTTCCGTCTTCAGTGGTATTGCTTCTACCCACTTAGTGAATAACTCGGTCGAAGTGAGGATGAACTGATTCCCATGCGAGGCCGGTCGTATGGGGCCAACAAAATCCAAAGCCCAAATATGAAACGGCCATGGCGTTCCCAACGCGTGTAGATACACAACAGGAGCATGCACTAGGTTGCCTTTGAATTGCCACTCTTGGCATCTCCTTACTTTAGCTCGGCAATCCGCTTCCATGGTGGGCCAAAAGTAGCCAATTGTGAGGAGCTGTCTGCATAACTTCGCACCTCCTTGATGTTCCGCTTGATGAGAGAGGTTCATCACTTCCTTACTATCTAAGCATCGCAGTAGATTACCTTCGTGGCCTCTTTGCCAGAGTATATTTTCTTGCACCACGTACCATGCTGCTTTTCGCTTTAGCTTTTCGGCTTCTTTTATCGATTCAGGCTCAATCCCCTGTGTGAGAAAGTCAAAGAGGGGCTTCCTCCAATCCGTGTCGTCATCAACCAAAGCAATCGCTAAAGAGTCCTTGATCAGCGCGCAACTCTCGCAATTCCCTTGAATTAATGCCGCGGCTGTTGACATGTCCGGCCAGTGAATCCCATACCTCTGGGTTTTCCGATAGATTGACACCTCACTTTCTCCACAAGTGTGTTGGTGAATCTTGTCTAACAGTGCTTGTCCCTCCTGTTCTGAGACGCATCGCATAAGTATCTCGCTCGGGCCTTTATAGTAGAGGGTGTTATCATGTATGCAATACCCCTTGGTGGACGCCCAGTTTTCTTTGCTTGTTCCTTACGCGATGGCATGCAATGTTGCTTTTATCCAGTCCGCATCATCCATGCGTTCGTCATCGCACGCGTCCTCTGTCAACGCCGAGGACGTCCGCACTTCAATCGAAATTCTCACAGGACATTTATCCGTACTAACTTTGGATCCCAGAGTGGCCAAAGCATCGGCATGCCTATTTTCTGCTCTAGGTTTGTGCTCGTACTTGACATCGCAGAACTGTTGCACCAGCTTCTGTACCAAGGTGCGGTAAGGCAATAGGTTTATCTCCTTTAAATCGTACTCGCCTGAGGCTTGTTTGACGATTAGCTTGGAGTCCCCCATAACCGTTAAATTACTTACTTCTAGGGCCCTTGCCGCGCGAAGACCTGCGATGAGAGTTTCATACTCTGCTTCGTTGTTGGTGACTGCGAAGTCAAGCTTTGCGGACATCTGTATGACCTCTCCATCGGACTATCCCGATTCCTCCTCCTTTCCTTGTGGATGACCCATCGAAATGGAGTGTCCAATAGGGCAACTCGACTGCATAAATTTCAGGACCCTCCAGTTCCTCCTCAATCACGGGCTCATAACTATTATCAGGGAACTGTGCTAGCAGATCCGCCACCGCTTGCGATTTGATTGCCCGGGGTCGAACGCATGTGATGTCATATTGGGAAATGGTCATATACCATTTTGCCAGTCTTTCCCCAGGAGTAGTGTGAGTCAAAAGATACCGTATAGGATCACTCTTTGTAACCACCACCACTTTATGCGAAGCAAAATAGTGATTTAACTTCTCTATTACAAAGAACAGAGCAAGGCAATGACGTTCGATGTTTGTGTACCTTGATTCCGCTGGCTGCACTATGCGAGAAATGTAGTAGATCGGCCTTTCTTGTCCCTCATACTCCTGAGCTAAGAGTGCCCCTATAGACCTCTTCGTCGACGTTAGATACAGCAAGAGTGGTGATTCGAGCTGGGTTGCAATCATCACTTTTGAAGATGTCAACAGGTCCTTTAGTTTTCCGAACGCAGCTTCTTGCTCTGTAGTCCAGTTGTATACAACATCTTTCTTGAGAAGATCACTGAAACAGAAGGTGACTTCGGCGATCGCCGGGATGAACCTTCGCAGATAGGATAGCTTTCCCAAGAAAGTCTTCAAAGCACTCTGGTTGTGCGGCGCCTTCATGCTAGTGATGGCCGATACTTTCGCAGGATCAGGCTCTATTCCTTGACGATATACTACACATCCCAAGAATTTCCCCGATGTTACTCCGAATGCGCACTTAATGGGGTTTATCTTTAATTGAAAGCTTCTGCATCTGTTGAATACTTTCCGCAAATCCCCCAAGTGATCCGCCTCTTCTTTGGTCTTGACAACCAAGTCATCGACATAAAATTCTACCTCTTTGTGCATCATATCGTGGAACAGGGCCATCATGGCTCGCTGATAAGTTGCGCCTGCGTTCTTGAGGCCAAAAGGCATGACCGTGTAATTGAAGACTCCCACCGGAGTGATGAACGCGGTTTTTCGTGCATCTTCGGGATCCATCTTGATTTGGTTGTACCCACTGAAGCCGTCCATGAAGCTGAACATGAGATGACCCGCGGCTGAATCAATAAGCATGTCGATGTTGGGAAGTGGAAAATCATCTTTGGGACAGAAATGATTAAGGTCCCGAAAATCCACACAAATGCGAAGCTGCCCATTCTTCTTCACTACAGGCACAATGTTAGCCAACCATGTAGGATGGTGGTTCGGCTCGATGAATTTGGCATTCAGAAGTTTGACAACTTCCTGCTTGATCTTAACGTTAAGTTCCGGCCTAAAGCTTCTCGTGCTCTGCTTTACCGGTTTGGATCCCGGGATTACATCTAACCGGTGCATGGTGATGCTCGTGTCCAGACCAGGCATTTCATCGTATTCCCATGCGAACACACCTTTGTACTCGGTCAAGAGTTGTAGCAATCTTTCCTCCTCCTCGCATGTGAGGTCTGCACTCAAAAAGACTGGCCTCTTCTTTTCGTCGTTTGGGCTTAGGAATACTTCCTTCAGCTCTTGCTTTTGCGGTCTGGGTTTGTCCTCCATGCATTCGGGTGCTTCTTTGAGTTTTTCCTCTAGAACGCTTGGCATTGGTTTGTCTGGTTTCAAAACCTGCTCAATTTGATTGATTTGCCCAGGGATATCCCCATATTCGCGTGGGGACACCCCCGCGCACCTTCATATGCGGTAACATTTCTTCCCATTGGCGTAGAAACTCTCTATCTCCTTGCCTTCAGGATCGTGTTTTGCTATTCTTTTCAGAGTATAAACATTCTTTCGCTGCTAGGCAATCCGTGGTGCCTCTTCTCGCATAGACGGCTTTTCTTTGGACTCTTCTCTTGTCACCATCACTCCTGCGGGTGACTGATCTTTGATGTCCTCCCAACGAGGCAAGGGAGTGGGGTTAAATGGCCCCGACGTTTGCTCATCTGCCATCTCAGTGAACCATACCGCTTCACTGAGATGCGCTTCATCCATGTTGAAAGGATTTATCGAAGCTGGTATCTCTACTATCCTTTCATTCTAGATAGCTTTCATTACTTGGTGGGTCGTGGAAGGGACCGCATCGAAGCGATGAATCCAGGCTCGACCTATGATCATGTGATATGTAGTGTTCGCGTAAATGACGTAGAATTTTGCTGAACACTTGATTTTGCCGATCTGGACACCCAGACGGATCCATCCTATCGTCATTCTGGAGTCGCTTCCGAATCCCATCAGCGGGGAGGGACGCTTGATGATTTTGTGCTCTGGAATTCCTGCTAACTTCAGAGTGTTGAGCGAGATGACGTTAACTGCCGCTCCTCCGTCGACGAATGCTCTTTTGAACTCCACACCATTGATGATTGCTATTACATACATAGGCTTCTGGTGGCTCGCATCTGTCTTCTTGTCGCTTGCGTAGAAGGTTATGACCTTTTCTGTAGAGCGAGATCTTCCTCGTAATCTTCCGCTATCCTCAGGATCGCTTTTGTCATCTCCTTCCGGCATTTCTCCGAGAAGTTCATCTCATCAAAGAACCTACTAAACCCGTGCGACCCCTTCATCCGATCGGCACGTTCGTCCTCCGTGTCTATGCTGTAGTCCTCATCGTTGTGGATCTCGGCAATGATGGGTAGACCATCCTCCGCAACCTCTTCAAGGTCCACAATCGAGACGATGGCAACCTCTTTGCCTTTCGGCTCTTGCTCCGCATGGGCAGGGAGTGGATTGTTTCGCACATCCTGCCTTTGATTGCTGAGAATCAGTTCGGCATTTTTCATATTTTGGCTTACCATGATTCTGAGCTTCTTACAGTCAGCCGTGGGATGCATGACCTTTCTGTGACATTCACACCACTTCGGGTCCCTCACCACCTCCTTGGAGGGTGCCCTTTCGAGCGGCGGCAGGATACCATCCTTACGCCATTGTCTGCACAAGTCGCTCGCTTCCTCTACCGAACATGGAAGAGGTGGCGCATCGAAGTTCACTACCTTCGGTTGCTTTTGAGGCGAGACCGTATTCACTTCAGCCTCACGTCCTCTCTTATAGCTGAATCTCCCAATTTTGAAAGTGGTCCCGCTCGGGGATCTCTCAGGAGCGTTCCTCTTTTTCTGTCTTTCCACTATAGTCTCAATATTCTTCGTGCATTCGATCAGCTTCGAGAATGTTGGTGTTTTTAGCTTGATAAGCATTCCTTTGTACTCACATGCATTGCAGGCATATCTCCACGAGTCTGCTTTCGAGCATCACATCTTTGCATTCCAAGGACTTGGCCCTAAACTTCTTGATGAATGTTACTCCATCCTCCTCGCGCTTCTGATACATCCGCGAGAGATGAATCATTGTCACCTTTTCTTCCATCTGGAAGAATTTAGTGTAAAACTTCTGGACCATGTCGTCCCAGGTCTTTACGGATCCGGCTTCCAACGTCCTGTACCACTTGTAGGCCACGTTCCCCAGGGATTTGGGGAACTTGCGCATCAGCTGCTTAGGATCAGCCCCATATGGCCCCATCACATCAATGAAGCGCATGACATGCTCATGGGCATTTCCATTGACATCTTCGAACGTGTCCCATTTAGGAGCCTTGTACCCAGCAGGGTTGGGCATGAGGTAGATCTCTCGTGGAATAGGCGGATCGTTGTCAAGCTTCGGGATGATGGTATCCGCGAACGATTAGTGAGCAAGAATGGTATCTATACGCCGTTGCAGCGACATCATACACTCCGGAGCACTTCCCTCAGCAGCAGGAGGAGGGGTTGTCGCAGGCGGAGGCGACACATATGTCGCATGAGGACTAGGAACATATTGCGGGTTCACGTTGCCCCACGTTGCCGATGGAGAAGGCAAGGGGTATTGTGAGGACGGATTGGGTACCAGAGTTGGAGGTTGAGGAGTATGAGTGGCAAGAGGCAACATTTGAGCTGTTGGCCCCTGAATTGAGGGTAACTGCGTAGTTGCCGGTGGAGTTTGAAGGTTAGGATTGGGTGGTGTGGTAGACACTCCCAATCCTTGAGTGGTGGAAGCTCCTCCTCCCTGAGAGACGGTGGTGGCTGGTGCGGGATTTGGAGCGAGAGTCCCCAGGATAGCCATTATCCGTTCCAGTTGAGCAGATTGAGCTTTGAGAGTCTTCGCCTGATTCTGGATGGTGGCGTCCAAGGCCTCTAGCGTCGGAGCTTCACCGGTGGCTGTAGGAGTACGGCGGGCCTCCTCTCCCGAGGTGGTCTCCGTGGAAGGCGATCTGTTACTGACATCATCTTCATGAGACATGGTTGCTTGCAATGGTAAGTTCACGTCGGGTTCACCAAATGTGTACGAGAGAATCTTGCAGGGAAGACTCAATATACACCAATAGCAGAGGATAGAAAGAACACAGGAAGTGTGGGGTTGTGTGTAGGGAGAGAGTCAGGCAATAGCACTGTATGAGAGAGAGACAGGGGTTTGGCAGAGCTTCCGCGTATATCTCAGATGTGTTCTCCCTTGTATGGAAGGGTTAAAGATCTATATATAACAGAGAATGTGACCGTTGTAGTGTGGTTAATGCGCCCATCAATGGCGGCTTAATTAGCTTAACCACAACGGAACGTTCGTCCGTGTATATAGGAACCGTTACAGCACGTTATCCGCGTATACCGGAACCGTTATGGGGTTGACCGGGTTTGACCGGGTTGACCGGGTTTATGGAGCTCGTGCCATAAATCTCTCAAAAACAGTTACTAGGGGTCGCGCGCGGGCTTGGCTCGCACGCGACAGGACTTACTCTAGCCTCCAAACCACTAAGTCCCTACAAGTCTCGTGAGGTGGTATGCGAGGGCCCTGTCTCGCATCCCCCACGTGGATCAGCACGGCTGGTGATCCAGTGTGTGTGGAGCACAGTATGGTGTGCTAGATGGTTGCCACGTGGCCAAGATCTTCCTGTCCAGAAAGCACTATCTACAAATGGCAAAGTGATCAGAAACAAAACAAGGGAATTTGAAATGAGCATGATGGGAGAGTTGAACTTCTTCCTTGGAATTCAAATAAATAAGTTGAAGAAGGGTATCTTTCTGCATCAAAGCAAGTACACTATAGACTTGTTGAACAAGTACAATATGTCTCAATCCAAAGAAATCAAGAATCCCATGAGTTCTACACTGTCCTTAGACAAGGATGAATCTGGTAAGAGTGTCAATGTAAAATAGTTTAGAGGTATGATTGGATCATTGCTATACCTTACTTCTAGTAGACTAGATATCATGTTCAGTGTATGTATGTGTGCAAGATTTCAAGCTGATCTAAAAGAATCACACTTAAGTGTTCTGAAGAGAATATTAAGATATCTCAATGGTACCAAAGACTTAGGGCTTTGGTATCCAAGACATTCTAACTTCTCTTTGCATGGTTTTTCAGATGCTGACTTTTCAGGTTAAAAAGTTGATAGGAAAAGCACTTCAGGAACTTGCTAATTCATTGGATCCTACTTGATCAGTTGGCACTACTTGATCAGTTGGCACTCCAAGAAACAAAACTCAGTTGCTTTATCAACTGCTGAAGCTAAATACATATATCTGCTGGAGCATGTTGCTCACAAGTGTTGTGGATTGCTCAACAGTTGAGAGATCTTGGATTCGGTTTCAGAAGTATACCAATAAAATGTGACAACACTAGTGCAATATCAATTACAAAGAATCCAGTTCAGCATTCAAGAACCAAGCATATTGATGTTAGACACCACTCCATCAGAGATCATGCTGAGAAAGGTGAAGTTGTTCTTGAATTTGTTTCTATTAACATGCAACTTGAAGATATCTTCACTAAACCATTGCCAGATGAAAGATTTTCAGCTCTAAGACTGGAATTAGGCATGCTAAATAAAGATGCATTGGTTTATGGGGAACATCAGGTAAGGAAGGTAAGTTATTATGTGTTTCAAAGATTTGAACTGATTTTCAAAGCCTTGAAATTCCTTTCAAAACTTTTATTTTACTTGTTTCAGTTTTACACCGTTTCAAGACCTTGAAACTATTTTCAAAGCCTTGAAAATAAGCCTGATAACTGGTTAGTTAATAATTTTTGGATCATTCAGTATTGGGTGCTATCTTTGTAGACATTTGCTCAATATTTCCCCTACCTTTTTCAAAATTCTTTTTCAGCCAAATATAGTATTAAATTATTTATTTCCAACGGATTCAAAGATTTGAATCCTCGCTGATCATTGCAGATATTTTGAGATCAGAGAGATCACAATTTCCTTTTCAAACACAAACTCTTTCAGTATTTATCTTCTTCTCTTCTCCTTTACTCCTTATCAAATCTACCTCTCTCTATTCTTCTCCCAAACCCTAATGAGCACAAGAAGAGCCTATGACAGAATCAAGATGGCTGGGGGTTCAAAACCTAGTTCTAAGAAGAAGAGAAAGACAGCTGAGGGTGTAGTTCAAACAATCAGTGGGGATTCAAGTTCTAGAACTCCCAATGTAGAAGCAGTTGCAGAACTTCCTCCTCCAAAGAAGAAGGCTAAGAAGGTTGTGACACCATCTTCAGACAAGAAGAAGAAGAAGAAAGAGAAGGCTGCTGTAGAAAAGCAACCAAAAACAGAGATCTCAAGCCCCAAGAAGTTGAAGAAAAATAAGAAAGCCTCTCAAGCTGAAAAGGGTGACAGAGCAAGAACCAGAAGACAATGTGGAGAGAGCCTTGCATATCTACTCAAAGAACACTGCTCCTGATGAATCTTGGTTCATCTCAAATACTTCAAAAGGTCAGTGGTTGGATGGTTTTGCCTCTAGGAAGATTGCTTTTTGTAGCTTGATCAGTATGCCTATGTTGACTGTAATGAATCTAAATTGCCTTACAATGTTAAAGAAAAGCTCTCTGCCTATAGTTGTTGATCAGTATGCCTATAGTTGTTGAAAGAAGTTGTTTGGGGTTGAGGATTTTTAGGGAGTTTGTTAAAAAAAAAAACTCTCAAGTTGTTGCTGCTGTTTGTTATAAGTCTGGATTCGAATATCAAAGAAGGCAGAGCTGTTCAACTGAGTTAGAGAATTGAATTAATTCGTGGAAGATTAACAAGAAATTCTTCACACATTCAAGCATTAAGTATTGCATAAGATCAATCATTCCAGATATGAAGAACACTTCCAAGCTCTACTGCTTATATGTTCAGTGTTCTTCTTCCTTGTGCGTTCATTGTATAATTCATTATAATTTTTTAACCTCACCAACTTTAGTAAGTTAGTTGCTCAAGTGAACAACAAGAGGTTCTTATTATTTCATTAGATTGTAGCTGGAACTCGATAGGTTTGGAACCACAAACTCTATAAGTGTAAGGTAGTTAACTTAGGCTTGAAATCTAGGGTTAAATCTGTGATTAATAAGAAGTTGTTCAAATCGTGTTAGGTCCATTGGTGGCTGAAATTTTTAAAACGTCCTTGTGTTCGTTGCTTTACTTTACAGTTATTCATTCTGCATACAAAACTGCACAATAGTGGAAGCTCCAAAGCTTTTGGGATTTTCCTATCTCAAGGCTTTGAAGCTCCAGACAGTTTAACTTGTTTTCAAACTACTTTAAACATTTCCAAAGCTTTGATATTTCATCTTAACTTTGTTTTAAAGTTTCAAAATTTCATTGTTAGTAAAAGTTTGCATACTCTATTCAACCACCCTCTACAGTATATAGATCATGTTTAAGCCCTGCATTACACAACTTTCAACTACTGTTCTAGCTTATCAGGCAGAGTTTGAGAAGTTGTTAAATAAAGTTGGCGGCCCAACGTCTGATCACCAGCTTATTTCTCTCTTTACTTTGGGTCTCACGCCTTTGCTAGGACACGAATTAGGACTACGCTAGCCATCATCACTAGCCAAAGCATTTACCTTGGTACGGGAATTAGAGGCCATCAGATCACCGTCCGTCGCTTCGTCCATTTTCTCAGCCACTAAGCCTCGCACCATGCTCTTGTCCCCTACTGCGCCGTCACCTTCCGTCGCGTCCACACCGGAGATCAAGCGACTCACACTGGCTGAACAACAGGAACGGTAGACAAAGGGTTTATGCTACAATTGCGACCAGCGGTATTATCGCGTTCACAAGTGCGATGGGAAGTTTTACTTCAAGGATGTGGCGACACAGATCCGCCGCATCCGGCAGAGTACGTCACTACAGTTGATGCCTCCAGTATTTTCACACTGATCAGCAATGACTAGATGAGTTCTCTACGGCTCCTAGGGTACATAGGGGGCTGAGAGGTGTCTGTTATTATCGACAGCGGAGCCACACACAACTTCATCCATACTGAGTTGGTCGAGAGGTTGCATTTACCGCTTCAGGCCACCCCGACTTTCAAGCTTGCCGAGGGTAATGGGGAATGTCTCCATTGTGATACTATTTGAAAGTGTGAGTATGCAGATGTATATGTAGGTAAGATACTCTAGAGGGGGGGGGGGGGTTGAATAGAGTATGCCAACTTTTTGCAAAACTTGCTAGGAAGATGAAAACTTGTGCAAACAGTGAAGTTCAAGTCCTTGAAAACTAGTTCAAGCCCTTGGAGAAGATGTAGACAGTATAAAGCAAGTATGCCTTTTTCAAGGCCTTGAAAACAAGTTCAAACCCTTGAAAAAAGACAGTTTTGTATGCTGCAAAAACTATGAAAATGAATGAACTGTGAATGCAGAAGATAAGTCATTTATAGAGTTCAGTCCACTTGGACCTATGTCTCTACCTTAGGGATTAGATCCCTGCAGGATTTTCAACTCAATTCTTATTAATCAAAAGCTAAGGCCTAGAATTCAAGCGTAGAGAGTTCCCTTACTCTGTTACAGCTTGTGGTTTTCCCTAACCTGTCTAGTACCTGCTCTAGCTAACTGATTAACTAAGAATTCTCTATTGTTCACTTTGAACAATCCTTGAGAATGAATGTAAGTACACTTAGAGTAGAAAACTGTAGTGAAAATGCAGTAAACTTCTGTGAATGGATTGGAAGAATGATGAACTTCTTTGATGCTTGTCAATCCAGAGATCTTTCTCTGTTTTTTCCCGTTGAGTGTTGTGTCTCGTTTCTTCGGATTTGATCTCTATTTAAACTTCAAACCGCTCTGCAAATCTCCCCAAACTTTCATCAACAAACTTCCTATTTTGTAGGCAACAAAGTTTGACTACTTTAAAATCTTCTCCAACGGTTGGATGATCACAATATTCAGAGATTTAGTTTTAATATTTCATTTAAACACCATGAGAAGCTATCATACACGTCTGATTGATCACAGGATCAAAGTGTCCAACTATTTCCAAATCTGCAGCAATTCTGTTTAGGAAACAATCCTGCAGAACTTAGAAACAAATTTTTTTGCATTATCATGGTCAAACAGATGAGATCTAATGATTAAAACATGTTAGAAAAATTTTTCTTTTCATCATCTAATAAAAATGAATCAAGCATATGAAAGAGAGAGAGGAAATCAACTCAGAGAGTTTGCAGAAAACTCCCCCTGAGAGTGTGCATACAGGTTAAGCAGTTTCAAGACCTTAAAAATAGGTATCTGATACTGATTCAAGGCTTTTAAAGCTAGTTCAAGGCCTTGAAATAGCTGAGCTATTCCAAGTCTTGCACAACCTGATCTTTCAATCTCCTCCTTGATGAAAGACAAAACCAAATTCTGTTTGATCCTTAGTCTCTGCAAAATAAATTGATTAGATCACAATATATGACACAATATATCCAAAAAGATCCAACTTATTCATAATACCAACAAAAACTTAAATAGTTCAGCAAATAAACCTAAAAACTAAAAAACAGAAAACCTAGAATTTCTCCCCCTTTTTGACTTTCATCAAAAGGATAGAAGATGTTGGATCAAGTTTCTGGAATATTTTGAAAACTATAAAGAAAATTTGAAGAAGAGAGAATGGGGAAGAAAGAGTAGGCAAGATTAGGGTGTTGCATCTTCATCCTGATCTCCTTCCTCTTTCTCATTGTCTTCTTCATCAGTCTTGTCCTGCTCTTCCTGTTCCTCTGCATTCCCACGAGCAACAGTTGTTTATTCAGTCTTTCCCTTTGTAGAAGCCTTTGGAGATTTCTTTTTCTTCTTTAAGGTAATCAGCAGTTCATCTGAGTCAGGGCTATTGGCTTCATCTTCTTCCTGTGATGCCTAGTCTGCTACTTGTTTTCCCTTGTCTGAAACTGGAGTAACTTCTTCCTGCCTGAATGCTCACTAGGAAAATCCTTGTCAGAGTCTCCTTTCTTTGTACCTTCAGCATCCTCAGGAAAATCAAGCAAAGTCATGCTTCTGAAGATGCTTTCCACCATGTACTTGACTTGCCCCAAATCACTTTCAGGTCCAAAAACAGTTGCTTTGACATCCTCCATGTCCAACTCCAAACCATCAAGTCTCTGATTGTCTGTAGGCTGAGAAGTCTGGATTGAAGTGGGAGTCAAGGTCGTGGGCTTAGGAAACTTCTTTGCACCTAGTTCTGCTTCAGTCAATTCTGAGTAAAGTTTCCAAACTTTCTCTTTGGTCTTCATCACTCCAATGTTCTCAAAGGATTTCTCATTAAGTACCCCGAATACAGATGTGACTGATTCCTCTCCAGTAGTTGGAATCTCAAAATGTTCAAAGAACAAAGTGAGCAAGTTTGCATTGGGGAGAGGGTGAATCCTTTTACTGGTAAGGCTAAAGAGCATGTGTTCAATCACTAGTTTTGGAAGATCTATCTCATAGCCATGCATAATCAGATGCATGATATGAAGCATTCTATCAGTCACCAATTCTCTAGAATGCTCTCTGGGAAAGATACACCTAACCAGGATGGTATGAAGGACTTTGGCTTCAACATTCAACACAGAATGTGTTAACTGTTTGGCTGAGGTTGAGATGTTTGGAAGAAAGAACTCATCTTTGGCTAGCTTCAAGGTTTCTGACTTTGGTGGGTGGTTGCTAGTATCATACCTCTTTGGAAACCCTAGCACATTGGCAAACTCAGAGTGATCCAGTTCAATTACTATCCCTGCAACTTTAGATTTGATCACCAAATGTGCAGATCTCTTAACTTGGGTCAAGTTCAGGTAGAAGAGTCTGGTGAGTCTAGGGTAGGCTAATTCTTTAGGATTTAGCATACACCATAAAAAACTCTTCTTCAACATAGAGATGCACTTAAGTTTCATGTGTTTAACCACGTGCATATTAACAATACTACAGAAACCAATAGATCTTGAAGCAAAACCATCGAACCACTGACCTTTAGAGATGTTTGAGACAAACCAAGTCTCATCTGGTGCTGTGTTCTTTTTGAGGATTTTGAATAGGTCTGTAGTGCCTTCTCCAATTGTCCTTCTGGTTGTGCTTCTGTTACCTTTCTTTTCCCCTTTTCTGCCTGAGTTGCTTTCTTCTTCACCTTCTTTGAACTGGTAGGCTCTGTTTCTGGTTGCTTTTCTGTAACAGCTTTCTGCTTCTTTTGATTTTCTGAAGAGGAGGTTTTAACCTTCTTGACCTTCTTCTTTGTGGCCTTGGTCCGACCGGCACCTAGGGCTGCCCCGGCCCCTAGGCCGAGCCTTGCTTGGGCATCAAGCAAGGAGGGGCGGTCCCTAGGGGGGCCGAACCTCCTTTGGGAGTTGTTTCCAAAAAAACTCCCTTGCTTGGTGCCAAAGTTTGGTTGTTTCCTTGTATGGGAAGAACTCCTTCTTTCCATAGGATGCCCAAACCCTAGATCTTAGATCCTAAAATTTCTCAAACTCCCTAATTCATGCATCCAATGCAAAAACTAGGTCTTGTTATGATTGATTGTTGACAAATTACATCACATGCTTGATTTGTCTTGTTTTACGCGATAAACAATAAATTTAAGGTGTAAAACTATCAAAACGTAACACATAAACCACGTTTATGCTCTACGACCTGTGGCTCTGATACCACTGTAGGATTTTGATCATGGATGCGCAACGGAAACACAAACAAACATAATCCATGCAATACCCTCCAAAGATCACAAGTCAAGAGACAACGATGGTAAGAGAAGAAATCAATAACACACCTTGGGGTTTCTCCTTTGATGACTTCAAACGCGAATTGTGTCACGTTCTCCATATTTGATCCACGCCTAGAGTTGAATTCTGGATATCCCTACTCCTTGGTGCTAGCCCGGAATGAGGAAGAGGTAGAAAAATCACGCAAAACGAGACAACAAGGAGGTTTCGGCCTCCTTGTGAGCCGACGGGGACGGGCGGCGGCAAAGGGGGCGGGCGAGCCTCCTTTGATTGCTTGCTCTCTCCTTTTTGTTCTCTCCCACTCAAGTTATGATCAATGAGGTCATAAGTGTGGGAAGGAAGGAAGGAGTGTCCTTTATATAGTCCAACAAATCCTTGCCAACTACCTAAGGGACCTATTCTAGTCCTACTAGAATTCGGTTTAGTCCCTTCCTTGCAAATTAGTCCTACTAAGTTTGCAAGGTATTGCAAAGTGATCCTTACAATTAATTAATCCAATTAATTAATTCCCAAATCTAGTTCAACTCTATATAGCGTGTGACCCCATAGGTTCTATCTAGTTGGTAGCAACAATTTGCTAATATGGAGCGATTTCTAGCAAAACATCCATTCTAGCCAACTAATAGAATAGTCATCTTGACAAACCTTGTACAAGTACTTGTCTCATCCCTTTGTCTCTATATCCGGATTGGACACGAGACATACAAGTCACACTCGTATATCCAATCCATAGTTTCTCGATCCATGGGAATAGCCTTACTCGTGCAAATAACATCAATATCCCATATTGATTTATTTGAGTCTGGCCTGACATTCTATAAGAACTATCCCTCGAGTAACCTAGGATATTTGCTCCCGTTATGTGGGAGGGACAAATTCTATCTACGTCCACTACGATCTCTAAGCTTGCTTCTTATTGTATCCGGTACACGCTTTTATAACTACCCAGTTACGGTGTAGCGTTTAACGCTACCAAAATCACAACAATCCACAACTAGAATATCTAGCGACTTCAAGTCTAAGGATGACAATAACATTGCACCACGAGAAGCACGTGTGATAACATAACGTGTATGTAGCCTTCTCGGAGATGGGTCAATCCGGTGCGTCATTACCCTTAATGCACACCTATGTGTTGGATCATGATATCTCCATACCAATCCAACCCCATACTAGTCTATAGATGATTGTCCCATTAATCATTATACTGGACTAGGGATATTTAAGATAAACAACACAATTGTAAATCTAAGGACTTCATTATATTAAATATCCAATAAATAATACAATGAATTTTCTAGCCATAAATAAATTCATACTAAACTAGATTGACTCTAGAAAATCTATTCCAACAGATATCACCCAACGCAGAATGATCCAAGATTATTGACTATTAGTGTAGCAGACTTATTTTCAAGGCTTTGAAAAAGATTTCAAGGTGTTGAAAAACTGTAACACTGCAACAAGTAACATCCAAGGCTTTGAGCTGATTTACAAGGCTTTGAAACTCAGTTCAACCCGTTGAAAATATATTAAACTTACCTTTCTTACCTGTTGCTCCCCTTAAACCAATGCATCTTTATTTCGCATTCCCAATTCCAATCTTAGAGTTGAGAACCTTTCATATGCTAATGGTTTAGTGAAGATATTGTTGGGTTTTGACGTAGGTAACGCAGCGGAATAACAAAAATTAATCATACTTCAAAGCCCACCACAGATCGTCAGGAGGAGACATAGTATTGTGTACCTTTTTGATTTGTGAGATCACACGAAGAATTATGTCCTCGTCTCTACGGTTGATCCACGTCTAGAGATGAGATCTAGATTCTTCCTTCAAACAAGTGCTAGCTTGAACCTGGAGGAAGAGGGAAGAGGATCAAAGCAACAAGGACAAGGAGGGGCTTCGGCCCTCCTTTGGCGCCGACGGGAAGGGGCGGACGCGCCTAGGGGCGTGCGCCTCTAGGTTTTGTCTTGCTCTCTCTTTTGCTTTCTCCCACTCTCTTTGTGTTATGAGCATTAAGTGGGAAGGAAGCTAGAGCCTCCTTTATATACTCCAACAATTCCTTGTTGTTTCCATAAATGTGTTTCCTAATTCTACATGAACTAGAATTATTCCCTTCCTTGCAAATTAGTCCTACTAAGTTTGCAAGGTGTTGCATAATGATACTTCTATTAATTAATAAATATTAATTAATCCCAAATCTAGCTCTACTCTACTTGACGTGTGACCCCATAGGTTTCTACTTAGTTGGTAGTAACTCTTACTAACATGGAGCGGTGTCTAGCAACACATCCATGCAACCCAACTAATAGAAATAGTCAGTGATCCCGACAAACCTCTTGTGCCCAATATCTTATATTGCACTTTCCCTTTGTCTCCATATCCGGATTGGAAACGAGACATAAATAGTCACACTCGTATATCCAACCCATAGTTCCTCGATCCTGGGAATATGCTTATGCTAGCAGATAACATCAATATCTCCATATTGATTTATCTGAGTCTGGCCAGACATTCAGCAAGCCTCATCCCTCGAGTGGCGGTGGATGTTTAACCCCATTATGTGGGAGGGACAAATCCTATCTACATCACTACGATCTCTAAGCTTTCTTCCTATCATGCCCGATAGCCATCGTTATGATTACCCAGTTACGGTGTAACGTTTAATAACATCAAAGCACAATATTCAGCAACTAGAGTATCTAGTGACTTCAAGTCAAAGGATTGCAATTATATTAGCACTACGAGAAGCGATTGTGACTTGACATAATCTAATGTATCATTCTCGTTGTGGGTCAATCCATTATGCCATTATCCCTAATGCATACCCATGTGTTAGACTTGATATCTCCATATCAATCTACCCACATACTAGTTTATATTTGATCGTCCTATTAATCAATATAGTGGACTAGGGATATTTAAGATAAACAAAACATTGTGTCTAAGGACTTCATTATATTAAATATCACAATATATAATAAATGAATATTCTAGCCAAAATAATATTCATACTAAATCTACGATTGCCTCTAGGGCATCTATTCCAGCAGTCTCCCACTTGCACTAGAGCCAATCAAGCGCATCTCATATGCCTATAGATCTGGCGTGCCCTTCATGCTTTCGCTGCACAAGAGGTTTTGTGAGCGGATCTGAAACATTGTCATCCGCTAAAATATTGCACATCTTCACATCTCCTCGATCGATCATATCACGAATAAGATGGAATCTCCTAAGTACATGCTTTAATTTCTGGTGTAATCTTGGTTCCTTGGCCTGTGCGATTGCCCCAAAGTTGTCACAGTACAACTCTATGGGATCCACGATGCTAGGGACCACACCGAGCTCAGTGATAAACTTTTTTATCCAAACTGCCTCTTTTGCTGCTTCCCCAGCAGCAATGTTCTCAGCTTCTGTTGTAGAATCAGCAACTGTCCCTTGCTTGGAACTCTTCCAGCTCACAGCTCTTCCATTCAGGCAAAACACGTATCCAGAATGCGATCTGTAGTCATCTTTGTCGGTTTGGAAGCTTGCATCAGTGTAACCCTTTACACTTAGCTCTTCCTTACCTCCAAATATCAAAAACACATCCTTAGTTCTTCTCAAGTACTTCAGGATGTTCTTGACAACAATCCAGTGACTCTCACCCGGATGGGACTGGTATCTGCTCACCACACTCAACGAGTATGATACGTCTGGTCTAGTACACAACATGGCATACATGATGGATCCTATGGCTGCAGCATAGGGTATCCTACTCATGCGGTCCTTCTAAATCTCATTAGAGGGGAAGTCACTCTTAGAAAGAGTGACTCCGTGCGACATGGGCAAGAATCCCTTCTTGGAATCTTGCATGTTTAACCTCTTCAACACCTTGTCTATATATGTACTTTGACTTAGGCCGAGCAGCCTCTTAGATCTATCCCTATAGATCTTTATACCAAGTATATAGGCTGCATCTCCCAAGTCCTTCATTGCAAAGCACTTTCCTAGCCAATATTTAACAGATTACAAAGTAGGAATGTCGTTGCCAATGATTAGTATGTCATCCACATACAAGACCAGAAGTACTACAGAGCTCCCACTAACCTTCTTGTAAACACAAGCCTCATCTTCGTTCTTGATGAAGCCAAACTCTTTGACCGCGTCATCAAAACGTCGATTCCAGCTCCTAGAAGCTTGCTTCAATCCATAAATGGATCTCTGCAGCTTAAATACTTTATTGGCATTCTCTGGATCCTCAAAACCCTCCGTTTGTGTCATGTACACATCCTCGAGGAGGTTCCCATAAAGGAACGATATTTTGACATCCATTTGCCAAATCTCATAGTCGTAGTATGCTGCAATAGCAAGTAGGGTTCGAATGGATTTAGTCATGGCGACTGGTGAAAAGGTCTCATCATTGTCAATACCATGAATCTGTCTATACCCTTTGGCTACCAATCGCCCCTTATAGGCAACTACCTTGCCATCCATGTCGGTCTTCTTCTTGAAGACCCACTTGCACCCTATGGGCCGTGCCCCTTCGGGTGGTTCTACCAAAGTCCATACTTTGTTGGTGTACATGGAATCCATTTCGGATCTCATGGCTTCTAGCCACTTCTTAGAGTCTGGGCCTTTCATGGCCTCTCCGTAGGTCGTAGGCTCATCATCTATGAGTTTTACGTCATCGGGATCAGTCACGAGAAGTCCATACCTCTCTGGCTCATGACGCACTCTTCCTGATCTACGGAGTTCCTGTGTCACCTGAACAGGTTCTTCCACAACTACTTGCGGTTCTTGTTCATGTTCCATCATCGGTTCAGTGATTTGGTTCTTGAATGTCTTCAAGTTCCACAGTCCTCCCAATTGCTTCTTTAGAGACAAACTCTCTTTCTAGAAACATGCCGGTCCGAGCAAGAAACACTTTGTTCTCGGTTGGATTGTAGAATTAGTAACCCTTAGTTTCCTTAGGGTACCCCACAAATTTACACTTATCCGATTTTGGCCCCAGCTTGTCTGATTGTAAACGTTTTACATAGACATCGCAGCCCCAAATCCTCATGAACGCCACTATGGGACGTTTCCCTGTCCATATCTCACATGGTGTCTTCATGACTGATTTGGATGGAACGCGGTTAATGGTAAAAGCTGCCGTCATTAGAGCATGTACCCAAAAGAATATCGGAAGATCTGTTTGAGACATCATAGATCGCACCATATCTAATAGAGTGCGATTCTTCCTCTCGGACACGCCATTCCATTGTGGCGTTCCGGGTGGAGTGAGATGGGATACTATCCCACACTCTCTAAGATACTCATCAAACTCTTGGCTTAAGTATTCTCCTCCACGATTCGATCGTAGAGCTTTAATACTTCTGCCAAGTTGCTTCTCTACTTCGTTCTTGAATTCTTTGAACAATTCAAAGGATTCGGATTTGGCCTTCATAAGGTATACAAATCCATATCTACTAAAATCATCAGTAAATGTGATGAAGTAGGTACAACCACCTCTGGCAGGCGTGGGGAATGGTCCACATACATGAGTATGTATGAGTGACAATAACTCACTAGTCCTTTCACCTTTCTTATTGAAAGGGGACTTCGTCATTTTTCCTAATAAACAAGATTCACATGTCTCATATGATTTCAAATCAAATGAGTATAGAAGTCCATCCTTATGGAGTCTAGATATGCGTTTCTCATTTATACGACCTAAACGACAGTGCCATAGATATGTAGGATTTAAATCATTAGTTTTAATCCTTTTAGTATTTATGTTATAGATTGGACTATTTAGATCAAGGATATACAATCCATTAGACAAAAGCGCACTACAATAGTGAATACTATTAAAATAATTGGAGAAACACTTGTCCTTTATTGAAATAGAAAAACCCATCTCGTCCAAACAAGAAATGGAAATAATGTTTCTGCTCATAGCAGGCACATAAAAGCAATTGACTAATTCGAAAATAAGTCCAGAAGGCAAAGATACCTCATAAACGCCTACAGCTAATGCAACAACTCTTGCTCCATTCCCGACGCGTGGATCTATCTCCCCTTTACTCAATCTTCTACTTCTTTTCAAATCCTGCACATTACGACAAATATGAGAACGACATCCTGTATCCAATACCCAATATGAAGAAATAGAAAGATTGACGTCTATAACATAAATACCTGGTGGTGGTGGAATCACTATTCCAATCTTCTAATCCTCCAGATATTTAGGGCAATTCTCCTACAGCGACCCGGCTGACTGCAGTAGTGACACTCACCCTTAGCCACGCCTCCACTAGGCTTTAGGGCTTCTTTGGATTTCGCAATTTTCTTGCGCTTTCCTTTTGAAGTAGAGGAAACTGGCTTGCCCTTCTTCTTATGCACCATCTTTATGGCCTTGCCCTTGCCTTTTTTGATGCTCTGTTTCGCTGTCTTCAGCATATTCAATAAGTCAGGCAGAGTTTTACTGATCTCGTTCATATTATAGTTCATGATGAACTGATTATAACTGTCAGGCAACGATTGCAAGACAAGATCAGTAGCCAAATCTTGGCCCAGTGGGAATCCCAGTCTCTCAAGGTTCTCAATGTACCCGATCATTCGGAGCACATGAGGCCCTACTGGATTCCCCTCTGCAAGACTACTCTTGAATAATGCTTTAGACACCTCATAGCGCTCATGCCTAGCCTGTTCCTGAAAAAATTGTTTCAAGTGTAGGATCATATCATAGGCTTCCATATTCTCATGATGCTTCTGAAGCTCAGGAGTCATGGTACAAAGCATGAGGCAAGTCACGTCATTAGAATCATCAATATGTTTCTGACGTGCCCTTACTTCCGCTAGAAGAGACTCATCTTGTGGTGGTTCTGGAATTTGAGTGTCCAAGACGTATAGCTTCTTTTCTTTCTTAAGGACAATCCTTAAGTTTCTGTACCAGTCAAGGAAATTTGTTCCAGACAGTTTATCCTTCTCAAGGACAGATCGTAGGGATGAAGTCGATGCGTTGTTGTTTGCCATTTGGAATTCTACAAAACGAGAAATGTGCAATTTTAGTATTTTGAACAATTTAACTATATTCAACAATGGCTAGATCATCAAATATAGCTCCCACTATCTTTCTCAGATTAATAGCCCTCACCATTAATGCGGAAAATATCATTATATTTTCTAGTAGGTCCAAGATCCCGTTTTCACTTCTTCTTGAGCTTGCTTTGGCAAGTCACCCAAGAATAGGTTATTTAGGTAGGAACCATTCCAATTGCATCCCATGCAACTCTTGGGCCAATTAGGTGAATAACTCTTTATTCTTTATCCCATGGATAACACCTAATTGTCATGCCTCTAGGCTCATTAATGCAATTGTTTCTTGCCTAGTTGCGTCCAACCTCTTGCTTCAACATACACACATTACTAGCTAGTGTCGTCCGCAACACACCATGGTAAATTAAAATAGCCTTGCTTTGGCAAGCCCGAATATTAATGAACCCTGATCATGAAGGGTGTTTTGGCAAGAGAAGGCAAAACGCAATATTTAATTGAGGGTTTTTCTTTCTTAATTTGTTTGGTTGATCTCATCAACATGATCTAGTTATTTGGATTGGGCAATCCACAATAAAAGATGAACCTTGTTTATTATTATCTTGTTATTGTTTTCGCTAGTATCGCCATACACACAAAAATTAAATAACAAGACATGAATAATAAACATCCACAAAAATAAAAAACGTGGCATGGATATGCCCCCTAGAAAAATGATATTATCAAGCCAATTATAATATCCAATTGCCCTAAAGTGCCGAGCTCATCTCCATGTGCTCCACCATAGCTGCGCGCCTAGGGGACGTCATCTTTGTCTTTTGGCTCCTTTGGTTCTCCGGTATTCTTCTCCATGCTCTTGGCTATCATCTAAATATTTCTAATTCTAGCCTAACATCTAGAATAAATAAATAAAAAAAGCCTCACATGTCGAGGAGAAAAAGACGACTCGCAGGCCGTAAAACCTAATTAATTATTACATTAATTTGACCAGCTCGCAGGCCGTAAACCAAACCACAAAGCAATAAACATCCATAATCCTAGGCCATATCCATCCACCATGCAACAAAGCACATAATACAGTTAAAACCAATTTCTAACGCGCTTGTTCAATTTTAATTTGAATTGGGTAATTAGGGTTACAACGGTCCAAGGCGTTCAATCCAACAAGGGGCCCGAACCCCCAAGACCGCCGCCCGCCGCAAGGCCCGGCCCAAGGCAGGCCGCCCCATGTGGCTTGCGGCCTTTGCTTGCCGCGCAAGGGAGGGGGCGGACAGCTAGGGTTTCGGCCCTAGCCTCCTTCCCTCTTCCTTGTTGCCCAAGCAAGGTTGTTTCCTTTATGGAATTAATTCCATAAATTTGTTTCCATAATTGAAAACCCCTTTTCAATCATGTGCCCATGAACCCTAATTTTTCAACAACCCAATTGTTCACATCTTATGTGATTAAACTCACCAATTCTAACGTCCAATGTTAAATTGGATCTTGTTTTATTGAATCAAATTCAGTTTTGCATCTACTATGCCAATTATTTTCAGTTTTCGCGTAATAAACAATAATACAGTGTATAAACTGAAATCGTAACACATAAAATCATGTTATTCTCTACGACCTGTGGCTCTGATACCACTGTTGGGTTTTGACGGAGGTAACGCAGCGGAATGACAGAAATTAATCCTACTTCAAATCCCACCACGGATCGTCAGGAGGAGACATCATAACATGATAAGAGAAATGGTATTGTGTCCCTTTTTGATTTGTCAGATCACACGAAGAATGATGTCCTCGTCTTTACGGCTGGTCCATGCCTAGAGGTGAGATCTAGATTCTTCCTTCAAACAAGTGCTAGCTTGAACCCGGAGGAAGAGGGAAGAGGATCAAAGCAACAAGGACAAGGAGGGGCTTCGGCCCTCCTTTTGCGCCGACGGGAAGGGGCGGACGGGCCTAGGGGCGTGTGCCACTAGGTCTTGTCTTGCTCTCTCTTTTGCTTTCTCCCACTCTCTTTGTGTTTTGAGCGTTAAGTGGGAAGGAAGCTAGAGCCTCCTTTATATACTCCAACAACTCCTTGTTGTTTCCATAAAGGTATTTCCTAATTCTACATGAACTAGAATTATTCCCTTCCTTGCAAATTAGTCCTTCTAAGTTTGAAAGGTGTTGCATAATGATCCTTCTATTAATTAATCAATATTAATTAATCCCAAATCTAGCTCTACTCTATTTGACGTGTGACCCCACAGGTTTCTACTTAGTTGGTAGTAACTCTTACTAACATGGAGCGGTGTCTAGCAACACATCCATGCCACCCAACTAATAGAAATAGTCAGTGATATCAACAACCTATTGTGACCAATATCTTATATTGCACTTTTCCTTTGTCTCAATATCCGGATTGGACACGAGACATAAATAGTCACACTCGTATATCCAATCCATAGTCTATCGATCCTGGGAATATGCTTATGCTAGCAGATAACATCAATATCTCCATATTGATTTATCTGAGTCTGGCTAGATATTCAATAAGCCTCATCCCTCGAGTGGCCGTGGATATTTACCCCCATTATGTGGGAGGGACAAATCCTATCTACATCACTACAATCTCTAAGCTTGCTTCCTATCATGCTCGATAGTCATCTTTATGATTACCCAGTTACGTTGTAACGTTTGATAACATCAAAGCACACTATTCCACAACTAGAGTATCTAGTGACTTCAAGTCTAAGGATTGCAATTATATTAGCACTACGAGAAGCGATTGTGAATTGACATAATCTAATGTATCCTTCTCGTTGTGGGTCAATCCAGTATGTCATTACCCCTAAGGCATACCCATGTGTTAGACTTGATATCTCCATATCAATCTACCAACATACTAGTCTATATTTGATCGTCCTATTAATCAATATAGTGGACTAGGGATATTTAAGATAAACAACACATTGTATCTATGGACTTAATTATATTAAATATCACAATATATAATAAATGAATATTCTAGCCAAAATAATGTTCATACTAAATCTACGATTGCCTGTAGGGAATCTAATCCAACAGATATCTGCAATTTGCATCTTAGTAGCAACAAATTCAAGAATAATATCACCTTTTTCAGCATGATCTATGATGAAGTGGTGTCTGACATCAATGTGCTTGGTTCTTGATGTTGCACTGGATTCTTTGTAATTGAAATTGCACTAGTGTATCAAACTTAATAGGTATGCCCTTGAAGTCAAGTCCAAGGTCTCTTAGCTGTTGAGCAATCCATAACACTTGTGAGCAACATGCTCCTGCAGCTATATATTCAGCTTCCGCTGTTGATAGAGCAACTGAATTTTGTTTCTTGGAATGCCAACTGATCAAGGATGATCCCATGAATTGGCAAGTTCCTGAAGTACTTTTTCTATCAACCTTGTAACCTGCAAAGTCAGCATCAGAAAAACAATGCAAAGAGAAGTTAGAATGTCTTGGATACCAAAGCCATAAGTCTTTGGTACCATTGATATATCTGAATATTCTCTTCACCACAGTCAAGTGTGATTTTTTTAGATCAACTTGAAATATAGCACACAAACACACACTAAACATAATATCTGGCCTGCTTGCTGTTAGATAGAGTAATGATCCAATCATGCCTCTATACTCTTTTACATTTACACTCTTACCAGATTCATCCTTGTCCAAGTATAATGTAGAACTCATAGGAGTCTTGGCTTCCTTACATTGAGCCATGCTATATTTGTTTAGTAAGTCTCTTGTGTACTTGCTTTGATGCATAAAGATGCCATTCTTCAATTGATGTATTTGAAGTCCTAGGAAGAAGTTCAACTCTCCCATCATGCTCATTTCAAATTCCCTGCTCATAAGACTTGAGAATTCGCCGCACAATTGATCATTAGTATCTCCAAACAGTATATCATCAACATATATCTGAACTACAAGTAAATCTTTCTCACGAGTCTTTATGAAAAGAGTCTTGTCTACTAAACCTCTTTTGAAATCATTTTCAAGTAAGAACTTTAACATTCTTTCATACCAAGCTCTTGGAGCTTGTTTCAAACCATAAAGATCTTTTTCAAGTTTGTAAACATGATCTGGAAACTTGTCATTTTCAAAACCAGGTAGTTGAGCAACATAAACTTCTTCTTGTAAATAACCATTCAAGAAAGCACACTTCACATCCATTTTAAACAGTTTCATGTTCTTGTAAGATGCAAAAGCAAGTAAAATTCTAATTGCTTCTAACCTGGCAACTGTAGAAAAAGTTTCCTCATAATCTATATCTTCTTCTTGATTGTAACCTTGAGCAACTAACCTTGTTTTGTTTCTGATCACATTGCCACTTTCATCCAACTTATTCCTGAATACCCATCTGGTACCAATGACATACTGGTTTGTAGGTGGATGAACCAGGTTACAAACCTCATTCCTTTCAAACTCATTGAGTTCACTTTGAATATCAATGATCCAGTCTGCTTCTTGTAAAGCTTCTTTCACAGTTTTTGGTTCTACAAGAGAAATAAAGGCACTAAAAGCACATAAGTTCTTCAACTGTGATCTAGTTTGTGTACTAGTGGTTGGATCTGATATGATATTATCAGCTGGATGGGATGAGAGATATTTGAATCCATTTCTTTGAGACCATGGTTCAAGCTCTCCATAGATCTTCTCTGGTCTTGAAGTAGTGGCTTTGTTACTTGACTCCTTCTGATCATCTTTTTCAAGGCTTTGAGATTTACTTACAAGGCCTTGAGTAACATTTTCAAGGTCTTGAAAATGTATTTTATTTTCTTCTAAGCCTTTCTTGAATCCTAATGGATTCTCAGTCTCTTCCTCTGATTCATGCTTGTTCAAATTCAAGTCTGCAAACTTTCACTCAAAGAACCATCATAACTTTCATCAAAATTAACGTGAATGCTCTCTTCAACCAATTTGGTTCTTTTATTGTAAACTCTATAAGCTTTGCCATTCAGAGAGTAACCAAGAAATATACCTTCATCACTTCTTGCATCAAACTTACCAAGGTTGTCTTTTCCATTATTGTGGATAAAATAAGTGTTGGGTTTTGACGTAGGTAACGCAGCGGAATAACAAAAATTAATCCTACTCAAATACCACCACGGATCGTCAGGAGGAGATATCATAACACGATAAGAGACATAGTATTGTGTACCTATTTGATTTGTGAGATCACACGAAGAATGATGTCCTCGTCTCTACGGTTGATCCACGTCTAGAGGTGAGATCTAGATTCTTCCTTCTTGCAAGTGCTAGATTGAACCGGAGGAAGACGGAAGAAGGAATCAAAGCAACAAGGACAAGAGGAGGTTCGACCTCCTCTTTTTGCCGACGGGAAGGGGAGGACGGGCCTAGGGGCGTTCGGCCTCTAGGTCTTGTCTTGCTCTCTCTTTTGTTCTCTCCCACTCTCTTATGTTATGAGCATTAAGTAGGAAGGAAGCTAGAGCCTTCTTTATATACTCCAACAACTCCTTGTTGTTTCCATAAAGGTCCTTCCTAGTTCTACATGAACTTAGATTAGTCCCTTCCTTGCAAATTAGTCATACTAAGTTTGCAAGGTGTTGCACAATGATCCTTCTCATTAATTAATCATATTAATTAATCCCAAATCTAGCCCTACTCTATTTGACGTGTGACCCCATAGGTTTCTACTTAGTGGTAGTCACTTTTACTAACATGGAGCGGTGTCTAGCAACGCCATCCATGCCACCCAGCTAATAGAAATAGTCAGTGATCCCGACAAACCTCTTGTGCCCAATATCTTATATTGCACTTTCCCTTTGTCTCCATATCCGGATTGGACACGAGACATATATAGTCACACTCGTATATCCAATCCATAGTTCCTCGATCATGTGAATATGCTTATGCTAGCAGATAACATCAATATCTCCATATTGATTTATCTGAGTCTGGCCAAACATTCAATAAGCCTCATCCCTTGAGTGGCCGTGGATATTTACCCCATGATGTGGGAGGGAAAAATCCTGTCTACATCACTACGATCTCTAAGCTTGCTTCCTATCATGCCCGATAGCCATCTTTATGATTACTCAGTTACGGTGTAACGTTTGATAACATCAATGCACAATATTCCACAACTAGAGTATCTAGTGACTTCAACTCTAAGGTTTGCAATTATATTAGCACTACGAGAAGCGATTGTGACTTGACATAATATAATGTATCCTTCTCGTTGTGGGTCCATCCAGTATGCCATTACCCCTAATGCATACCCATGTGTTAGACTTGATATCTCCATATCAATCTACCCAGATACTAGTCTATATTTGATCGTCCTATTAATCAATATAGTGGACTAGGGATATTTAAGATAAACAACACATTGTATCTAAGGACTTCATTACATTAAATATCACAATATATAATAAATGAATATTCTAGCCAAAACAATTTTCATACTAAATATAAGATTTCCTCTAGGGCATCTATGGCCAAGAGTCTCTCATTTGCACTAGAGCCAATCTGGCGCATCTCGTATGCCTATAGATCTAGCGTGCCTTTCATGCTTTCGCTGCGCAAGAGGTTTTTGTGAGCGGATCTGAAACATTGTCATCCGTTGGAATCTTGCACATCTTCAAATCTCCTTGATCGATCATATCACGAATAATATGGAATCTCCTAAGTACATGCTTTGATTTCTGGTGTGATCTTGGTTCCTTTGCTTGTGCGATCGCCTCGGAGTTGTCACAGTACAACTCTATGGGATCGACGATGCTAGGGACCACACCGAGCTCAGTGATAAACTTTTTTATCCAGCCTGCCTCTTTTGGTGCTTCCGCAGCAGCAATGTACTCAGCTTCTGTTGTAGAATCATCAACTATCCCTTGCTTGGAACTCTTCCAGCTCACAGCTCCTCCATTCCGGCAAAACACGTATCCAGACTGCGATCTGTAGTCATCTTTGTCGGTTTGGAAGCTTGCATCAGTGTAACCCTTTACACTTAGCTCTTCCTTACCTCCAAATATCAAGAACACATCTTTAGTCCTTCTTAATTACTTTAGGATGTTCTTGACAGTAGTCCAGTGACTCTCACCCGGATTGTACTGGTATCTGCTCACCATACTCAACGCGTATGATACATATGGTCTAGTACATAACATGGCGTACATGATGGATCCTATGGCCGAAGCATAGGGTATCCTACTCATGCGGTCCTTCTCAATTTCATTGGAGGGATAGTCATTCTTAGAAACAGTGACTCCATGCGACATTGGCAAGAATCCTTTCTTGGAATCTTGCATGTTAAACCTTCTAGATCTATCCCTATAGATCTTTGTACCAAGTATATAGGCTGCATCTCCTAAGTCCTTCATTGCAAATCACTTTCCTAGCCATTCTTTAACAGATTGCAAAGTAGGAATGTCATTGCCAATGATTAGTATGTCATCCACATACAAGGCCAGAAATACTAAAGAGCTCCCACTAACCTTCTTGTAAACACAAGGCTCATCTTCGTTCTTGATGAAGCCAAACTCTTTGACCGCATCATCAAAACGTCAATTCCTAATCCTTGAAGCTTGCTTTAATCCATAAATGGATCTTTGCATCTTACATACTTTATTGGCATTCTCTGGATCCTCAAAACCCTCTGGTTGTGTCATATACACATCCTCGAGGTGGTTCCCATAAAGGAACGCTGTTTTGACATCCATCTGCCAAATCTCATAGGCGTAGTATGCTGCAATAGCAAGTAGGATTCGAATGGATTTAGTCATGCCGACTGGTGAAAAGGTATCATCATAGTCAATACCATGAATCTGTCTATACCCTTTGGCTACCAATCGCCCCTTATAAGCAACTACCTTGCCATCCATGTAGGTTTTCTTCTTGAAGACCCACTTGCACCCTATGGGCCGAGCCCCTCTGGGTGGATCTCAACTGAATGAGAGATTTTAGGATCTCAGTTCCTACAAATCCTCCTTCTGTTTTCAACTGAAATTCAAACAGCTCTAAGTGGATATCCGTTTACGTTTTTTGAGATTGCTTTTGCACGTTTAACAAACCTGCAACAACATTAAAACACAGCAACAACAAAATCCAAAAATATAACAGTACTATGACTGTTTGGTTTTCCAGTTTCTGATAAAAACTGGTTAAATTATTAGAACAATAATCTGAATAACTTCTGACACATATAATTCATGAAAAACAAGTTTAAGACTCTTAGAAGTCATTAAACAATAAAAATAATAAGAATCAAAACCTGCAAGAAAGAATCAACTTAGTTATGTAAAACTGTCAGCAGCTCACGACACATCTCAAGGCCTTGAAGCTCTGAACATGCTTCACAATTTTTCAAATTTAAGTCCAGAAAACTTTGATTCTCCCTGTTCTGAACATCTGCAATTGTGTTAGATATGTAGATAATGTAAAACATGAATATATGCAGGAAATGTCTGATCTATAAAATCAGGTATCCAATCTGCAACACGAGATTGTAAGAACATTCAGCAGAATAAGAACAACTCTCAAGGCTTTGAAGCTCTATCAGTATCTCAAGGCCTTGGAGTATCTGAAATGCTATGTATTCGTCTTTCATCACTCAAAACAATTACTTCTCAAAACACACTCAAGGGTCTTTGAGTCAACAATCTCCCCCTTGATGAAAGACAAAACCTATAATCTTGTGTAGATATTCCTGCAACTCCTTGTAAGAATTAGATAACACCAATTTGCAGAAACAATAGACAATAATACCAGATGCCAAATAAATCACCTTACCACAGATAATCAGCAATTCACAGATAATCACAGTTAATATAAGAACACAACTGATTAACCAAAACACATGATTATTATTATTCAAGTACTTAAAGTAACCACAAAAACAAAAAGCACATAATTTCTCCCCCTTTTTGACTTTCATCAAACAAAGGTGAAGAAATGTTGGATCATTACTAAGAGTCTTGAAAAAAACTTTAAGAAAAATTTATTCCTAGAAATTCAAGGCCTTGAGGATAGAAAAGAAGAAAAGAAATAGATAGAAGGTCAAGGCTTTGGTCTTCTCTGATCTTTATTTCTTCTTTGATGTCTGGCCTTTCTCTGAGCCTTCTCCAACTTCTTCCTCATTTTAAGCATCATCAGCAGACAGGTTTCCCTCTTGTTCAGCTTCCACTTTGCAACATCTTCTTCAATGATCTCATCCACCTTCTTGTTCATGACCTGCACTGAATCCCCCTCTGTAGCTGCATCAACACCTGTGTCTTTACCAACATCTTCTTCATCAGTTTGCTGATACAGATCTTTTGATGTAAGCACCACTTGAATTGGCTTCTTTTTCTTCTTGAAGAAATCACCTAGCCTTTCATCTGAATCCACACTGGTGTCATGACTAGTAGCAGAAGGTATCTTCTCGAACCATTGAGATATCAGATACATCAGTATAAGAACCTTATCAGTAACTAACTCCCTTGAGTTCTCCCTAGGAACCAAACTTCTCATCTGAATTGTAAACAAAATTTTAGCTTCACAGTTGAGCACATAGTGTGTCAACTGCTTTGGACCAGAGGGTACACCATCAATGAAAAACATCTCTTTTGCCTTTTCTAGACACTCCTTCCTATCAGGATAGTCTCCAACATTAAACTTCCTCGGAATGCCCAAGACTTTGGAAAAAGTCCTATGATCTAACCTCAAATCTATCCCAGCCACTTTTGAAGTTAACACCATCTTATCATCACCTTCATGAACCAAATTCAGATAAAATAACCTAGTTAACCTGGGATAGGCTTTTGAACTAGGATTTAACACTTTCCAAACTGCAGTTTCTCTTAGCTTTCTCATACAACCAATATCCAATTTATCTAATAACTCCTCAGAAACCATACTACAGAAAGCTACCTTAGATGAAGCATAACCTTGAATCCACAAAGTCCTAACTTCAGAACTAACAAACCAATCTGAAGGAAGTGCATTCTTACCTTGATAACCTTTTTTGTTGCAGCAGCAACCTGCTTAACCCTTGTTTTCTTCTCAGTGGGTTTGCTCTTCTCCTGTTCTCCTTCAGTTGGCTTCTTCTTGCTTTCTTGAGCAGATTTCCCTTTTTCTTCTTCTCTTGACTTTTTCTTCTCTCCCCCTTTCTTCTTGTCTGACCTTGGTTGATCACCACCCTGAGTCTTTGTCTCCTTCTGTGGATCAATGCTTGAGCCTTCATATCCTTTTTCAGTTCTAGTCTTATTTACAGGAGGAGTGTCGTCATGCAAACTCTGAGTATTTTCTGAATCTGAATCAGAAATCACAATCTTCTCCTTCTTATTTGCCCTCTTCTTGGATATGCCAGAAGGCATCCCCTATTGCTGAATCCTGGCTGATTTGCGCTCCATTTTAGGTTTAGGGTTTTGAGAAGAGAATGAGATTGAGAGAAATTGAGAGAGAGAGTAGAGAGACGTAGAGAATTGAGAGAGAATGAAGAATAATAAGCCCTGACTTTAAGCTTAAGTAGGTTGAAAAGGATGAGTCATAAAAGGACTCTGCTACAATCAACATGCAAAAAGGATCTTGAAAAAAAATATTTTTTGGATATTTTAGAAAATTCTCTGAGTAATTCAAATATTATACAGTTATCTAAAAATATAAGATATAATATTTGATGATCCATTTAAAAAAATAAAATAAATACAGATGTTTTCAAGACCTGGATAAGAATCTCAAGGCCTTGAGATTTTCTGCAGTTTTAGAAACTTCAAAGCTTTGAGCTATACTTTCAAGGCTTTGGAAAGTATTATCTCAAGGCTTTGAGATTTCAACACATAAACACATATAGGTACTAATACTCCCCCTAAACCAATGCATCCTTGTTTAACATTCCCAATTCAAGCCTTAGGGATGAAAACCTATCATCTGGCAAAGGTTTAGTGAAAATATCAGAAATCTGCATTGAAGTATAAATAAAATTTAAAACAACATCACCTTTTTCTGCATGATCTCTAAGGAAGTGATGTCTTACATCTATGTGCTTGGTTCTTGAGTGCTGGAATGGATTCTTAGAGATTGAGATAGCACTTGTGTTGATAATGAATAGGCACATCTCTGAAATTATAGCCAAGATCTCTAAGTTGCTGAGCAATCCATAACACTTGTGAACAGCAAGCTCCTGCTGCAATGTATTCAGCTTCTGCAGTTGATAATGCTACATAATTTTGCTTTTTAGAATGCCAACTGATCAATGAAGATCCAAGAAACTGTCAACATCCAAAATTACTTTTCCTGTCTACTTTACATCCTGAAAAATCTGCATCTGAATAACCACTCAACATAAAATTAGATCTCCTTGAATACCAAAGCCCCAAGTCTCTGGTTCCATTCAAATATCTAAAAATTCTTTTGACTGCAGTTAAATGACTTTCCTTATGATCTGCTTGACATCTAGCACACATACAGACACTGAACACGATATCAGGTATGCTAGCAGTTAAATACAAAAGAGAACCAATCATACCTCTGTCCTTTTGATTCACACTCTTACCATTTGAATCCTTGTCTAATGAGAGTGATAAACTCATGGGGGTTTTAAGCATCTTAAACTGTGACACATTGTACTTGTTCAATAATTCCTTGGTATACTTTCCTTGATGTACAAAAATTCCTTTCGTCATTTGTAAGATATGAAGTCCAAGAAAGAAATTCAGTTCTCCCATTATGCTCATCTCAAACTCCCTGCACATAAGACTAGAAAACTCTTTTGAAAGAGCATCATTAGTAGCACCAAATAGAATATCATCTACATAGATCTGAAATACTAACAAATCACTTTGATGATGTTTAATGAAAAGAGTTTTATCAAATAGACCTCTTTTGAAAATGTTGTCAGGTAGAAATTTTGAAAGTCTATCATACCAAGCCCTTGGAGCTTGTTTTAACCCATAAATAGCTTTGTCTAGTTTGTAAACATGATCATGAAAGTTTTCATCTTCAAAACCAGGAGGTTGTGCTACAAAAACATCTTCTTGTAAATATCCATGCACAAAAGCACATTTGACATCCATTTGATAAAGCTTTATGTGATTGTGAGATGCAAATGCAAGAAGTATTCTAATAGCTTCTAACCTGGCAACACGAGCAAAAGTCTCTTCATAATCTATACCTTATTCCTGATTATATCCTTGTGCCACCAGTATGGCTTTATTCCTTTCCACTTTGCCATTCTCATCAAGCTTGTTTCTGAATACCCATCTGGTTCCAATAACTGATTTCTCTTTAGGTCTGGGAACCAGATTCCATACCTTGTTTCTTTCAAACTCATTCAGCTCACTCTGCATTGCTCTGCATTGCAGTGATCCAGTCTGCATCTTCTAGTGCTTCCTTGGTATTTTTAGGCTCAATCAAAGATACAAATGCACTAAAAGCACACAACTTCTTCAAGTGTCCTCTTGTCTGAGTTCCAGTTGATGGATCAGATATGATATTGTAAGCTGGATGATCTGCAAGGTACTTAAACTTCTTCCTTGGTATAAGAGAATATTCTCCTTCAAGGCTTTGAGTTCTTGAAACAGTAGAGGGAGCATCATAGAAAGTTTCAGCATCTGTCTCAAGGCTTTGAGATTTTGGTTCTGCAGGAAGTTCAAGGCCTTAGGATTCTGTTGAATGATTCTCCACATTAGTTTTGCCTTTGTCTTCTTTCACAACATCATCATCTGACTCATGCTTGTTCAATTCTAGATCTGCAAAACTTTCACTCACAGAATCCTTAGTGCTTTCATCAAAAATCACATGAATACTCTCTTCACAATCTTGGTTTTTCTGTTATAAACTCTATAAGCTTTGCTAGTTTGAGAATAGCCAAGAAATACACCTTCATCACTTCTAGCATCAAACTTACCAAGATTGTCTCTACCATTATTATGCACAAAAAAGATACAACCAAAAGGTTTGAAATAAGAAACAGTAGGCTTCCTACCTTTAAACAGGTCATAAGGGGTCTTTTTCAAAATAGGTCTAATCAAGCATCTATTCAGCACATAATTGGCAGTATTAACAGCTTCTGCCCACAAGAACTTTGGCAAATTACTTTCAAGAAGCATGGTTCTAGACATATCCTCAAGTGTTCTATTTTTCCTTTCAACTACTCCATTTTGCTGTGGAGTTCTAGGTGCATAAAATTTGTGTGATATGCCAAGCTTTGCACAAAAAAAATCAAAGTAAATTTGATCAAAATCCCTACCATGATCACTTCTAATAGGTGCAACAGGTAAATTTTTCAAAGTTTGAATCTCTTTGCACAATCTAGAAAATTCAGATAAAGCTTTGGTTTTGTCTCTAATAAACATCACCCAAGTAAATATAGAATAATCATCTATTATAACAAGCATATACCTCTTACCTTTTGGGGTCTGAACTCTCATAGGACCACACAAGTCCATATCCAACATTTCTAAGGGTCTAGAAGTACTTACAAAGTTCTTTGGCTTGAATGAGCTTCTGGTTTGCTTACCTTGTACACATGCCTTTCAAACCTCATCATCTGAAAATTTCTGTGATGGTAAACCTCTTACTAAATCCTTTGAGATAAGTTTATTCAAGGTGTGTATACTAATATGCCCAATCTTTCTGTGCCAAAGCTTTGAATCTTCCTTCAAGGCCTAGAGGCATTTTTGCTTGTCACCTGCAACACTGTTAGTACTCATAGCATATAGATTATATGATCTAGGAGCAGTGAGTATGCAATCACCAGATTTCTCATCTTGCACCACACATTTATCCTTGTCAAATATAGCTTTATAACCTTTATACTAAGCTGATTATACTTAAGGCCATCTACCAGATAAACATCAGAGATAGAGTTAGGGGAACCATTACCAATACTACCTATACCAATAATATTGTATTTTTCTTTGTCACCAAGTGTGATTGTTCCTCCAGATTTTTCTGTAAGCTCAGTAAAGAGAGACTTCTTTCATTTCATATGTCTGGAACATCCACTGTCTAATATCCATTTCTGATCTTTCAAGACCTTGGCGACATCCTGCAAAAGTAAATCATTGCCTCAACAGGCTGTTAGACCAAGCGCAGAGCTTTGATTCATACTCAGAATCAACCACGTTTGGTGGTCTAATTCCTTTTGGAACCCAAATCTGCCTAACATGTCCCTTGAGCTGATAAGGATAAGTGTTCCTCATAATGTGATGTTCTGATCTTCTGAAGGGACAAGTTAATCTAACATGACCAATTTTTCCACAGTAATGACATTTTGGAGAATGTCTGCTACCAGATTTGACAAAAGTAGTTTGACTTTTCTTTGGAAAATTTCGATTATAGCCAATCCCACTTTTATGCATTGATTTCAGACTTCCTCCAAGAATGAGATTTAGATTATGTTCTGAGCCTGAAAAACTAGCTAGGACCTTCTTAGACTCTTGAAGTTTCTCAGTCGAAGAGCATATTTGTTGTTCTAAATCCTCAGAATGAGTCTTTAAATCAGCATATCTTTCATTCAAAAGAGTGTTTTGATCAACAACCTCTTTTATCTGTGACTTCAAGGCTTTGAACCTGCTGTCCAAGGCCTTGAAGTCTTTCTCAAACTTTTTCTTCGAAACTTCAACAGTTTTGTTGGTAAAAACTAGGTCCAGATTCTCTTTTAACTGCTCATGAATCTTAATCTTTAAAGTAGAAATCTCATTTCTATAACTTTCCTCATTTAAAAACATACTGTTGAGAATTTCAGGAAGCACATCAGAAGGACTAGCAAGAAGATTTTTTACCATATCTTCAATATGTCTGTCTGATGATTTTTCTTCATCATGCTTGGCCATGAAGCACAAGTTTGCTTGATCTTCTTCTGTTTTTGAGTCACTTGATGAATCAGAATCACTCCAGGAAGCCATCATGGCTTTCTTCCTTCTATTATCACTATCTTTCTTCTGAAAATTCTTGTTCTTCTTATTTTGTGGACAGTCCCTTACTAACTGATCTTCATCACCACACTCAAAACAATTCATTACTTTAGTTTTATGTGACTGTGATTCAGATTTACCTTTGTAGTCCTTGTTGCCTGAAGGTCTTGATCTCTCTCAGTTGTAGTCCTTGTTACCAGAGTTTCTCTTCTTCTTGAGAATCCTGGCCAAGGACTCGGAGATCAATGCTAAAGCCTCTTCATCATCATGCTCATCTTCAGTCTCAAGGTTTGAGACTTTTCACTATCTTTGGCCTTAAGTGCTAAGTTCTTGCTGTTTTCACTCAGATCACCTTCCACATCCTTCATATACATTTCATGAGTGAGCAGCTTTCCTTGTAGATCATCTAGCTGAAGAAGACTTAAATCCTGAGCTTCCTCAATGGCAGTTGTCTTTGGCTCCCACTTGGCTTTTGGCAAGCTTCTCCGAATTTTCCTGACCTTCTCCTCATTTGAGAACTTCTTTCCCAATGACTCCAGATTATTCACCACATCTGTGAATCTTTTTAACATCTCCGTGATGGTCTCATCCGAGTTCATCTTGAACAACTCATATTGCCTCAGAAGTATGTTGATTTTGGTCTGCTTAACCTGGATAGTTCCTTCATATGTCACAACCAGCTATCCCATCCTTCTTTGGCACTCTTGCAATTTGACACTCTGTTGAACTCATCTGCATTAAGAGCACAATATAACAGATTCATAGCCTTGTATTTTTTTTATACCTTTTCCAGTTCAGTAACTGAAAGGTTTTCCTCAGACTTGATACATCTGAATCAATCAATAGTACTGTAGTATTCATGAGGACCATTCTGAACTATTGACCACAGTTCCATGTCTTGATCTATGATGAACATCTTCATCAATGCCTTCTAGTGCATGGAGTTATCACCACAGAACAATGGAGGTCTGTTGGCTGCCCTTCCTTGTGAGAATCCACCATCTCCTACATTACTCATTGTCACAAGATAGTTAGATCTATATCAGTGAACCAATCTCTGATACCAATTGAAAGTGTCTAACGTAGACTAAACAGGACCTAAATACTCTAGAAGGGGGGGGGGGTTGAATAGAGTATGGAAACTTTTTGCAAAACTCAGATTCTAAACAATTTGGCTTTGTGTGAAACTCAAATCTCAAGGCCTTGATATTTTAGAAAACTATCAGAAACTTTCAAAGCAAAATAGAAAGCTTCAAGGCCTTGAACTATTACCAGTTCTAAGCAGCTTATAAACCCGAGTTTGATTTGAGTTGTGTGCAGCAGAAATTAACAAAACTGTAAAGTAAAGAACACAAAGCAATTTACAGAGTCCTGTCCCAATGGACCAAATCACTGCGTGAGGGATCTAATCCCACCAGGATTGGCCAAACACTTCTTATTACTCACACAGAAATAGTCCTAGATCTTCAAGCCTAAGTGATTTCCCTTACACCTATACAACTTGTGGTTCCAAACCTATCTAGTTTCAGCTACTAACGGTTGAGCTAACAAGAACCTCTTTGTTGTTCACTTGAACAACCAACCACTAGGTTTAGTGAGGTTTAAGATATATAAAAGATACACAGATTACAAAACAGATGAAGAACACAGTAGAAGAAATGAGCTAGTGAAGCCTGGATGTGTTCTTCTGGAAACTGGAATGATTTGATCTTCTGAAATCTGGAATTCAAGCTTGAATGCCTATGTGTTTGAATGAATGATCTCCCACGAATTTGTCACACCTTTCTCAGTATTCTGCAAGCCTCTGTCTTTCAAAATTCAAACCATTCTCTTTATCCACCAGCTGCAACTGAATGAGAGATTTTAGGATCTCAGTACCTACAAATCCTCCTTCTGTTTTCAACTGAAATTCAAACAGCTCTAAGTGGATATCCGTTGGAGTTTGTTGAGATTGTTTTTGCACGTTTAACAAACCTGCAACAATATTAAAAGCAAAAAAAAAATCCAGAAATATAACAGTACTACGACTTTTTGGTTTTCCAGTTTCTGATAAAAACTGGTCAAATTATTAGAACAATAATCTGAATAACTTCTGACACATATAATTCATGAAAAACAAGTTTAATACTCTTAGAAGTCATTAAACAATCACAATAATAAGAATCAAAACCTGCAAGAAAGAATCAACTTAGTTCTGTAAAACTTTCAGCAGCTCAAGGAACATCTCATGGCCTTGAAGCTCTGAACATGCTTCACAGTTTTTCAAAGTTAAGTCCAGAAAACTTTGATTCTCCCTATTCTGAACATCTTTAATGGTGTTAGATATGTAGATAATGTAAAACATGAATATATGCAGCAAATGTCTGATCTATAAAATCAGGTATCCAATATGCAACACAAGATTGTTAGAACATTCAGCAGAATAAGAACAACTCTCAAGGCTTTGAAGCTCTATCAGTATCTCAAGGCCTTGAAGTATATGAAATGCTATGTCTTTGTCTTTCATCACTCAAAACAATTACTTCTCAAAACACACTCAAGGGTCTTTGAGTCAACAATCTCCCCCTTGATGAAAGACAAAACCTATAATCTTGTGTAGATATTCCTGCAACTCCTTGTAAGAATTAGATAACACCAATTTGCAGAAACAATAGACAATAATACCAGATGCCAAATAAATCACCTTACCACAGATAATCAGAAATTCACAGATACTCACAGTTAATATAAGAACACAATTGATTAACCAAAACACTTATTATTATTATTCAAGTACTGAAAGTAACCACAAAAACAAAAAACACATAATTTCTCCCCCTTTTTGACTTTCATCAAACAAAGGTGAAGAAATGTTGGATCATTACTCAGATTCGTAAAAAAAACTTTAAAAAAAATTTATTCCTAAAAAGTCAAGGCCTTGAGGATAGAAAAGAAGAAAAGAAATAGATAGAAGGTCAAGGCTTTGGTCTTCTCTGATCTTAATTTCTTCTTTGATGTCTGGCCTTTCTCTGAGCCTTCTCCAACTTCTTCCTCACTTTAAGCATCATCAGCAGACAGGTTTCCCTCTTGTTCAGCTTCCACTTCTGCAACAACTTCTTCAATGATCTCATCCACCTTCTTGTTCTTGACCTGCACTGAATCCCCCTATGTAGCTGCATAAACACCTGTGTCTTCACCAAAATCTTCTTCATCAGTTTGCTCATACAGATCTTTTGATATAAGCACCACTGGAATTGGCTTCTTTTTCTTCTTCAAGAAATCACCTAGCCTTTCATCTGAATCCACAGGGGTGTCATGACTAGTAGCAGAAGGTATCTTCTCCAAGTTCAAACCCTTGATGACAACATCCAGCTTCCCATTCATAATATTCATCAAACCCTTGAACTGGTTAAATTCAGATGACAGATCAAATAGCCTTTGTCTGAGATCTTCAATCTCAATCTGCTGATCTTCAAACTTCTCTACCAACAAAGAATAATCCTCATTGGCTTGTCCTTTCCATGATGTAGCCACCTTTGGCTTTACAAACTCCTTCTCTCCAAGCTCATCCTTTGACAATTACGAATAGAACTTCCAATGTCCTTTCCCAGTCTGAACTACCCCAATCCTCTGTAAAGCAGTCTCATCAATCAACCCAAAACCTACAGTTATCTTTTCTTCCCCTTTCACAGGTACATCAAAATACTCAAAGAAAAGAGGTAAAAGGTTGGCATATGGAAGTGTTCTAGTTGCACAATAAATCATATGCTCCATAACAACTGTTGAAAAAAATGATAATAGTACTATTGCAAACTTACTCTTGACGTATTTTCTTTAATTTTATTAAAGTGCATTTTGACATTTAAGGACATAATAGTTTATTTGGAGTTATTTTGTAATTTCCTTTTAATGTAAATTTTATCTTTTTATGTGCTAAATAATAATTGATAATTGCATATTTACCCTCTTGCTTGTGTAATTTTGTACTTACCATCAATTTTTAGTATTTCATCTCAACCCTCGTTTTCTTGATATTTTAATTTCTACCACAACTAATTAGTTGGGAGATTTATAAATTCTCTCCAACTCCCTCCTCCACTTTCTAAGTCAACTCTAATAAAATAGTAGTACCCATGGCTTGCTTGTATCTCTATATAAATATGTTATACATCCAATCACTCATTCCATTCATTTCCATCAACCCATTTCTTTCTCTAATTTATTCACATGGTTTTCCTCTTCATGAACACTCAAAGAAGTTCTCTCATCTCTCTTCCAGCTCCATTCCCGTTTTTGGAGCTTGACCTCCATAAAACTCCACCGAAAATCTATTTTCTAGTCTCCCAAGTATGAAAAATTTGATTCCAAGTCCGGTATAACCATGGAGGGGAGTTAGTTCATCATTCTCCTCAAGGATTGAAGGCCAATTTCACTATTTTCCTCCACCATTTCTTGAATCTTGGGGTAAAGTTTCTTCTAGTTTTGAATGAATGTTTGCATGTCCATGTTTAGTTTAGATTAATGACATTTCATCTTAGATTTCTTCACTCCCATACTTGATTCTTCATTTTCATGCTTAGATAATTTAGATAGTTCATATTCATGATAGGAAATTACTTGATCTTTGTTTGCATGTGTGTTTTGTGTCTTGAATTGTAAATTTTGAGCATGAATTCTTCAAATCCCTCACATGATCCTTCAAATACATGATGTGAATCTCTTCTTGCTTGTCTAATTGGTAGTATCTTGGTATACATCAAATATTTTTTAGTTGCATGTATCAAAGAATTGACTTGATAATGTTTTGAGTGTTCTTGGCAAAATTGCATGTTGTTACAATCTGACCAGTTTGTCAAAAACGTTGTATAACTTCAAATTTTCTCCATGTAAAATTTTCAAATCTTACATTTTACAAAATTAGACTCATAGGGGGTCATTTTGAAAAAAAATCAACTCCATAGCTTTTTTGGTTAGGGACATATGCTCATTTTAAGTTGCATGTTTTCTGAAAATCTGTTTCTGGACCAATCTTTCCACTTTTATTAAAACCCTCATTTACAAAAAACATTAGCACCCAATATTTTTTGTGAAGAAACTAGACACATAGGGGATTCATTCTGGAGAAGATGAGCTTTATTGCTATTCTCCAAGTTGTAGTAATTCCCTTGTCAAGTTGAAACTTTTTGCCAAACTCTTCTATGCATAGCAGTTATTGTTATTTTTGTAACTTGAGTTTTATGATAGCTATACATGATTTTCTTAGTGCTTCTGAAAGTAGACACAAGTAGGTTCATCATAAATTAATTTCACAATTTTAGGAGATGCTTTGATATGGTATATGTGGCTCTAAAGTCAGGGTCCAGAATTGTAGTTTCAAATGTTTTAGAAAATTTGAATTTTTGAACTTCCAAATGTTTTGTTGGACTTATTTTGATATGTGAGCATCATTATATGCGCATTATTGAATTTTAGAATGATAATAATGTAGATCTTGTATCCGACACTTGAATACGCCACTTGAAACCGGTTTATTAGGATAATTTGGGATGGACTTAGTACCCGACCTAGACAAACATCCACGCATTAGTTTACTTGGAAGTAGCATCATTGTGACTAGATACTTTTAAATTGTAGGCGACGGATTCCTAGATATAGGCTACTTCAACTATCCGTGAAGACTGTGAATCACTATCTTGGCTTAAGGTGAGATTACATGCTTAGCCTCGTGTGCCTTGCTTCATTCGTGTCAAAATATGATTTTATGTCTTGTCTCAAAATGTACTTGTGAGTGACATGGTTATTCTCGCGTTCCTAGCTTCTTCGTGTCGAGGTTTGAATCTACAACTTGTCTCAAAAGGTGTCTTACTTGAGTTGTTTACGTTTCGAAAAGATCACCTAGATAAATAATAATTCGTTAATAACGTAAAGTGGAATGTCGCACGTACCGAAATCTGTTACTATTTGGGAGGTCCTTTGTTGACCGTTATTATTTGGGAGGTCCTTTGTTGACCGTTACTAGTTGGGAGGTCCTTTGTTGACCGTTACTATTTGGGAGGTCATTTCTTGACCGTTACTGTTTGGGAGGTCCTTTCTTGACCATTACTATCTCCGGTACTATGCATAATAATCTAGCTTCTTTGACTCTATATTGGGAAACCGTTAATTATACTTGTGTTTTGGATGGTCAATGAAACTTGTGCAATAATTAATTGGAATTTTGATGATTATCTGAATGTTTCTTAATTTGCACTTCTGTTTATACCGTTGCGAACTCTGAAACTGTTTTCACTCATACTCTGTCACTTTTAATTTATTTAACTTGTGTCATAGCAGTTTTATATCCTCTTTCCTGGTTTACATGCTATGGTGTATCTCGCTCAGTATTTTTGCTGATTTTTGAAACTGCGGTTCTTGTTTTTTTTCCCACCGCAGGTCTAGGAGCTGGGGAATTATGGAATAGAAGGGGCGCGAGACCCACGTAGACTGATAACGTCACGAGTAGTATCTAGTATTGTTTAGTTTTTATGTAATAGTAAGCACCTCTTGTATAATACTCTAAGTTTAATGTTTAATAATATAAGCTTATGTTGGTGCATTGTATTGCTTTTGAGGTCCGCCACTTCTATTAGGCATCGCCCTCCTGGTCTCGTCCCGAGCCGGATAAAGGGGGTTGTTGCACTAGGAACCAAATTTCTCATCAGAATTGTAAACAAAATTTTAGCTTCACAGTTGAGCACAGAGTGTGTCAACTGCTTCGGACCAGAGGGTACACCATCAATGAAAAACATCTCTTTTTCCTTTTACAGACACTCCTTCCTATCAGGATAATCTCCAACATTATACTTCCTAGGAATGCCCAAGACTTTGGCAAAAGTCTTATGATCTAACCTCAAATCTATCCCAGCCACTTTTGAAGTTAACACCATCTTATCATCACCTTCATGAACCAAATTCAGATAAAATAACCTAGTTAACCTAGGATAGGATTTTGAACTAGGATTTAACACTTTCCAAACTGCAGTTTCTCTTAGCTTTCTAATACAATCAATATCCAATTTATCCAATAACTCCTCAGAAACCATACTACAGAAAGCTACGTTAGATGAAGAATAACCTTGCATCCACACAGTCCTAACTTCAGAACTAACAAACCAATCTGAAGGAAGTGCATTCTTACCAGATAACCCTTTTTTGTTGCAGCAGCAACCTGCTTAACCCTTGTTTTCTTCTCAGTGGGTTTGCTCTTCTCCTGTTCTCCTTCAGTTGACTTCGTCTTGCTTTCTTGAGAAGATTTCCCTTTTTCTTATTCTCTTTACTTTTTCTTCTCTCCCCCTTTCTTCTTGTCTGACCTAGGTTGATCACCACCCTGAGTCTCTGTCTCCTTTTGTGGATCAATGCTTGAGCCATCATCTCCCTTTTCCGTTCTAGTCTTCTTTGCAGGAGGAGTTTCTTCATGCAAACTCTGAGTATTTTCTGAATCTGAATCAGAAATCACAATCTTCTCCTTCTTGTTTGCCCTCTTCTTGGATATGCTAGAAGGCTTCCCCTGTTGCTGAATCCTGGCTGATTTGCGCTCCATTTTGGGTTTAGAATTTTGAGAAGAGAATGAGATTGAGAGAAATTGAGAGAGAGAGAGAGAGAGAGAGTAGAGAGACGTAGATAATTGAAAGAGAATGAAGAAGAATAAGCCCTGACTTTCAGCTTAAGTAGGTTGAAAAGGATGAGTCATAAAAGGACTCTGCTAAAATAAACATGCAAAAAGGATCTTGAAAAAAAATATTTTTTGGATATTTAGAAAATTCTCTGAGTAATTCAAATATTATACAGTTATCTAAAAAGATAAGATATAATATTTGATGATCCATTTTTTAAAAAAAAAAATACAGATGTTTTCAAGACCTGGAGAAGAATCTCAAGGCCTTGAGATTTTCTGCAGTTTGAGAAACTTCAAATCTTTGAGATATACTTTCAAGGCTTTGGAAAGTATAATCTCAAGGCTTTGAGATTTCAACACATAAACACATATAAGTACTAATACTCCCCCTATCCTTGTGTAACATTCCCAATTCAAGCCTAAGGGATGAAAACCTATCATCTGGCAAAGGTTTAATGAAAATATCCGCAATCTGCATTGAAGTAGAAATAAAATTTAAAACAACATCACCTTGTTATGCATGATCTCTAAGGAAGTGATGTCTCACATCTATGTGCTTGGTTCTTAAGTGCTAGACTGGATTCTTAGAGATTGAGATAGCACTTGTGTTGTCACAATGAATAGGCACATCTCTGAAATTATAGCCAAGATCTCTAAGTTGCTGAGCAATCCATAACACTTGTGAACAGCAAGCTCCTGCTGCAATGTATTCAGCTTCTGCAGTTGATAATGCTACATAATTTTGCTTTCTAGAATGCCAACTGATCAATGAAGATCCAAGAAACTAACAACATCCAGAAGTACTTTTCCTGTCTACTTTATATTCTGCAAAATCTGCATCTGAATAACCACTCAACATAAAATTAGATCTCCTTGGATACCAAAGCCCCAAGTCTCTGGTTCCATTCAAATATCTAAAAATTCTTTTGACTGCAGTTAAATGACTTTCCTTAGGATCTTCTTGAAATCTAGCACACATACAAACACTGAACATGATATCAGGTCTGCTAGCAGTTAAATACAAAAGTGAACCAATCATACCTCTGTATTCCTTTTGATTCACACTCTTACCATTTGAATCCTTGTCTAATGAGAGTTATAAACTCATGGGGGTTTTAAGCATCTTGGACTGTGACACATTGTACTTTTTCAATAATTCCTTGGTATACTTTCCTTGATGTACAAAAACTCCTTTCTTCATTTGTAAGATATGAAGTCCAAGAAAGAAATTCAGTTCTCCCATTATGCTCATCTCAAACTCCCTGCACATAAGACTAGAAAACTCTTTTGAAAGAGCATCATTAGTAGCACCAAATAGAATATCATCTACATAGATCTGAACTACTAACAAATCACTTTGATGATGTTTAATGAAAATAGTTTTATCAAATAGACCTCTTTTGAAAATGTTGTCAGGTAGAAATTTTGAAAGTCTATCATACCAAGCCCTTGGAGCTTGTTTTAACCCATAAAGAGCTTTGTCTAGTTTGTAAACATGATCATGAAAGTTTTCATCTTCAAAACCAGGAGGTTGTTCTACAAAAACATCTTCTTGTAAATATCCATTCAGAAAAGCACATTTGACATCCATTTGATAAAGCTTTATGTGATTGTGAGATGCAAATGCAAGAAGTATTCTAATAGCTTCTAACCAGGAAACATGACCAAAAGTCTCCTCATAATCTATACCTTCTTCCTGATTATATCCTTGTGCCACCAGTCTGGCTTTATTCCTTACCACTTTGCCATTCTCATCAAGCTTGTTTCTGAATACCCATCTGGTTCCAATAACTGATTTCTCTTTAGGTCTGGGAACCAGATTCCATACCTTGTTTCTTTCAAACTCATTCAGCTCAGTCTGCATTGCAATGATACAGTCTGCATCTTCTAGTGCTTCCTTGGTAATTTTAGGCTCAATCAAAGATACAAATGCACTAAAAGCACACAACTTCTTCAAGTGTCCTCTTGTCTGAGTTCCAGTTGATGGATCGGATATGATATTGTCAGTTGGATGATTTGCAAGGTACTTAAACTTCTTCCTTGGTATCCAGGAATATTCTCCTTCAAGGCTTTGAGTTATTGAAACAGTAGAGGGAGCATCATAGAAAGTTTCAGCTTCTGTCTCAAGGATTTGAGATTTTGGTTCTGCAGGAGGTTCAAGGGCTTGAGATTCTGCTGAATGATTCTGCACATTAGTTTTGCCTTTGTCTTCTTTCACAGCATCATCATCTGACTCATGCTTGTTCAAATCTAGATCTGCAAAAATTTCACTCAGAGAATCCTTAGTGCTTTCATCAAGAATCACATGAATACTCTCTTCCACAATCTTGGTTTTTCTATTGTAAACTCTATAAGCTTTTCTAGTTTGAGAATAGCCAAGAAATACACCTTCGTCACTTCTAGCATCAAACTTACCAAGATTGTCTCTACCATTATTATGCACAAAACAGATACAACCAAAAGGTTTGAAATAAGAAACAGTAGGCTTCCTACCTTTAAACAGTTCATAAGGGGTCTTTTTCAAAATAGGTCTAATCAAGCATCTATTCAGCACATGATTGGCAGTATTAACAGCTTCTGCCCACAAGAAATTTGGCAAATTACTTTCAAGAAGCATGGTTCTAGACATATATCTTCAAGTGTCCTATTTTTCCTTTCAACTACTCCATTTTGCTGTGGAGTTCTAGGTGCATAAAAGTTGTGTGATATGCCATGCTTTTCACAAAAGAAATCAAAGTCAAGTTGATCAAAATCCCTACCATGATCACTTCTAATAGATGCAACAGGTAAATTTTTCAAAGTTTGAATCTCTTTGCACAATCTATAAAATTCAGATAAAGCTTCGGTTTTGTCTCTAATAAACATCACCCAAGTAAATATAGAATAATCATCTATTATAACAAGCATATACCTCTTACCTTTTGGGGTCTGAACTCTCATAGGACCACACAAGTCCATATGCAACAGTTCTAAGGGTCTAGAAGTACTTACAAAGTTCTTTGGCTTGAATGAGCTTCTGGTTTGCTTACCTTGTACACATGCCTTGCAAACCTCATCATTTGAAAATTTCTGTGATGGTATACCTCTTACTAAATCCTTTGAGATGAGTTTATTCAAGGTGTGTATACTAATATGCCCAAGCTTTCTGTGCCAAAGCTTTGAATCTTCCTTCAAGGCCTTGAGGCATTTTAACTTGTCACCTGCAACACTGTTAGTACTCATAGCATATAGATTATATGATCTAGGAGCAGTGAGTATGCAATCACCAGATTTCTCATCTTGCACCACACATTTATCCTTGTCAAATATAGCTTTATAACCTTTATATACTAAGCAGATTATACTTAAGGCCATCTACCAGATAAACATCAGAGATAGAGTTAGTAGAACCATTACCAATACTACCTATACCAATAATATTGTATTTTTCTTTGTCACCAAGTGTGATTGTTCCTCCAGATTTTTCTGTAAGCTCAGTAAAGAGAGACTTCTTTCATTTCATATGTCTGGAACATCCACTGTCTAATATCCATTTCTGATCTTTCAAGACCTTGGCGACATCCTGCAAAAGTAAATCATTGCCTCAACAGGCTGTTAGACCAAGCGCAGAGCTTTGAGTCATACTCAGAATCAACCACGTTTGGTGGTATGTTGATTTTGGTCTGCTTAACCTGGATAGTTCCTTCATATGTCACAACCAGTTTATCCCATACTTCTTTGCACTCTTGCAATTTGACACTCTGTTGAACTCATCTGCATTAAGAGCACAGTATAACAGATTCATAGCCTTGTATTTTTTTGATACCTTTTCCAGTTCAGTAACTGAAAGGTTTTCCTCAAACTTGATACATCTGACTCCATCAATAGTACTGTAGTATTCATGAGGACCATTCAGAAATATTGACCACAGTTCCATGTCTTGATCTATGATGAACATCTTCATCAATGCCTTCCAGTGCATGGAGTTATCACCACAGAACAATGGAGGTCTGTTGGCTGCCTTTCCTTGTGAGAATCCACCATCTCCTACATTACTCATTGTCACAAGATTTTTAGATCTATATCAGTGACCCAAGCTATGATACCAATTGAAAGTGTGTAACGTACACTAAATACATAACCTAAATACTCTAGAAGGGGGGGTTGAATAGAGTATGGAAACTTTTTGCAAAACTCTGATTCTAAACAAATTGGCTTTGTGTGAAACTCAAATCTCAAGGCCTTGAGATTTTAGAAAACTATCATAAACTTTCAAAGGCAAAATAGAAAGCTTCAAGGCCTTGAACTATTACTAGTTCTAAGCAGCTTATAAACCCTAGTTTGATTTGAGTTGTGTGCAGCAGAAATTAACAAAACTGTAAAGTAAAGAACACAAAGCAATTTACAGAGTCCAGTCCCAATGGACCTATTCTCTGCCTGAGGGATCTAATCCCACCAGGATTGGGCAAACACTTCTTATTACTCACACAGAAACATCCCTAGATCTTCAAGCCTAAGTGATTTCCCTTACACCTATACAGCTTGTGGTTCTAAACCTATCTAGTTTCAGCTACTAACTGTTGAGCTAACAAGAACCTCTTGTTGTTCACTTGAACAACCAACCACTAGGTTTAATGTGGTTTAAGATATATAAAAGATACACAGATTACAAAAAAGATGAATAGCACAGTAGAAGAAATAAGCTAGTGAAGCCTGGATGTGTTCTTCTGGAAACTGGAATGATTTGATCTTCTGAAATCAAGAATTGAAGCTTGATTGCCTGTGTGTTTGAATGAATGATCTCCCACAAATTTTTCACACCTTTCTCAGTATTCTACATGCCTCTGTCTTTCAAAATTCAAACCAGTCTCTTTATCCACCAGCTGCAACTGAATGAGAGATTTTAGGATCTCAGTTCCTACAAATCCTCCTTCTGTTTTCAACTGAAATTCAAACAGATCTAAGTGGATATCCGTTGGAGTTTTTTGAGATTGCTTTTGCACATTTAACAAACCTGCAAAGATATTAAAAAATAGAAACAACAAATTCCAGAAATATAACAGTACTATGACTGTTTGGTTTTCTAGTTTCTGATAAAAACTGGTTAAATTATTAGAACAATAATCTGAATAACTTCTGACACATATAATTCATGAAAAAGAAGTTTAAGACTCTTAGAATTCATTAAACAATCACAATAATAAGAATCAAAACCTGCAAGAAAGAATCAACTTAGTTCTGTAAAACTGTCATGAGCTCAAGGCACATCTCAAGGCCTTGAAGCTCTGAACATGCTTCACAGTTTTTCAAAGTTAAGTACAGAAAACTTTGATTCTCCCTATTATGAACATCTGAAATTGTGTTAGATATGTAGATAATGTAAAACATGAATATATGCAGCAAATGTCTGATCTATAAAATCAGGTATCCAATCTGCAACACAAGATTGTTAGAACATTCAGCAGAATAAGAAAAACTCTCAAGGCTTTGAAGCTCTATCAATATCTCAAGGCCTTGGAGTATCTGAAATGCTATTTCTTTGTCTTTCATCACTCAAAAAAATTACTTCTCAAAACACACTCAAGGGTCTTGAGTCAACAATATTCCCCTTGATGAAAGACAAAACCTATAATCTTGTGTAGATATTCATGCAACTCCTTGTAAGAATTAGATAACACCAATTTGCAGAAACAATAGACAATAATACCAGATGCCAAATACATCACCTTACCACAGATAATTATAAATTCACAGATAATCACAGTTAATATAAGAACACAGCTGATTAACCAAAACACTTTATTATTATTATTATTATTATTATTATCAAGTACTGAAAGTAACCACACAAAAAAACACATAATTTCTCCCCCTTTTTTACTTTCATCAAACAAAGGTGAAGAAATGTTGGATCATTACTCAGAGTCTTAAAAAAAACTTTAAACAAAATTAATTCCTAAAAAGTCAAGGCCTTGAGGATAGAAAAGAAGAAAATAAATAGATAGAAGGTCAAGGCTTTGGTCTTCTCTGATCTTTATTTCTTCTTTGATGTCTGGCCTTTCTCTGAGCCTTCTCCAACTTCTTCCTCACTTTCAGCATCATCAGCAGACAGGTTTCCCTCTTGTTCAGCTTCCACTTCTGCAAGAACTTCTTCAATGATCTCATCCACCTTCTTGTTCTTGACCTGCACTGAATCCCCCTCTGTAGCTGTATCAACACCTGTGTCTTCACCACATCTTCTTCATCTGTTTTCTCATACAGATCTTTTGATGTAAGAATTACTGCAATTGGATTCTTTTTCTTCTTCAAGAAATCACCTAGCCTTTCATCTGAATCCACACTGATGTCATGACTAGTAGCAGAAGGTATCTTCTCCAAGTTCAACCCTTGATGACAACATCCAGCTTCCCATTCATAACATTCATCAAGCCCTTGAACTGGTTAAATTCAGATGACAGATCAAATAGCCTTTGTCTGATATCTTCAATCTCAATCTGTTGATTTTCAAAATTCTCAACCAACTAAGAATAATCCTCATTGGCTTTTCCTTTCCCTAATGTAGCCCCCTTTGGCTTTACAAACTCCTTCTCTCCAAGATCATCCTTTGACAATTACGAATAGAACTTCCAATGTCCTTTCCCAGTCTGAACTACCCCAATCCTCTGTAAAGCAGTCTCCTCAATCAACCCAAAACCTGCAATAATCTTTTCTTCCCCTTTCACAGGTTCATCAAAATGCTCAAAGAAAAGAGGTAAAAGGTTGGCATATGGAAGATGATGGTTTCTGGTTCTAGTTGCACAATAAATCATATGCTCCATAACAACTGTTGGCAACTCTATCTCAAACCCTTGAGATATCAGATACATCAGTATAAGAACCTTATCAGTAACTAACTCCCTTGAGTTCTCCCTAGGTGTAATACCCCGTATTTTCGCTAAGGGTTATTTTGTAATTTCGATAAAACAAATACTTGAGTTTGAAAAAAAAATGATAATAGTACTATTTCAAATTTACTCTTGACGTATTTCCTTTAATTTTATTAAAGTGCATTTTGACATTTATGGACATAATAGTTTATTTGGAGTTATTTTGTAATTCTTTTTTAATGTAAATTTTATCTTTTTATGTGCTAAATGGTAATTGATAATTGCATTTTTACCCTCTTGCTTGTGTAATTTTGTACTTACCATCAATTTTTAGTATTTCATCTCAACCCTCATTTTCTTGATATTTTAATTTCTACCACAACTAATTAGTTGGGAGATTTATAAATTCTCTCCAAGTCCCTCCTCTACTTTCTAAGTCAACTCTAATAAAATAGTAGTACCCATGGCTTGCTTGTATCTCTATATAAATATGTTATACATCCAATCACTCATTCCATTCATCTCCATCAACCCATTTCTTTCTCTCATTTATTCACATGGTTTTCCTCTTCATGAACACTCAAAGAAGCTCTCTCATCTCTCTTCCAACTCCATTCCCGTTTTTGGAGCTTGACCTCCATAAAACTCCACCAAAAACCCATTTTCTAGTCTCCCAAGTATGAAAAATTTGATTCCAAGCTTGGTATAACCATGGAGGGGAATTAGTTCATCATTCTCCTAAAGAATTGAAGGCCAATTTCACTATTTTCCTCCACCATTTCTTGAATCTTTGGGTAAAGTTTCTTCTAGTTTTGAATGCATGTTTGCATGTCCATGTTTAGCTTAGATTAATGACATTTCATCTTAGATTTCTTCACTCCCATACTTGATTCTTCATTTTCATGCTTAGATCATTTAGATAGTTCATATTCATGATAGGAAATTACTTGATCTTTGTTTGCATGTGTGTTTTGTGTCTTGAATTGTAACTTTTGAGCATGAATTCTTCAAATCCCTCACATGATCCTTCAAATACATGATGTGAATCTCTTCTTGCTTGTCTAATTGGTAGTATCTAGGTAAAAATCAAGTTATTTTTTAGTTGCATGTATCAAAGAATTGATTTGATAATGTTTTGAGTGTTCTTGGCAAAGTTGTATGTTGTTACAATCTGACCAGTTTGTCAAAAACGTAGTATAACTTCAACTTTTGTCTCTGTAAAATTTTCAAATCTTACATTTTACAAAATTAGACTCAGAGGGGGTCATTTTGAAAAAAAAAAAAAATCAACTCCATAGCTATTTTGCTTAGGGAGATATGGTCATTTTAAGTTGCACGTTTTCTGAAAATCTGTTTCTGGACCAATCTTTCCATTTTTATTAAAACCCTCATTTCCAAAAACTTTTAGCACCCAATATTGATTTATCTCCATATTGATTTATCTGAGTCTAGCTAGACATTCAATAAGCACCATCCCTCGAGTGGCCATGGATATTTGCTCCCACTATGTTGGAGGGAGAAATCCTCTCTACGTCACTATGATCTCTAAGCTTGCTTCCTATCATGCCCGATGGCTATCTTTATAGTTGCCCGGTTAAGGCGAAACGTTGGATAACATCAAAGCATGATATTCCACAACTAGATTATCTAGTGAATTCAAGTCTAAGGGCTACAATAATATTAGCACCACGAGAAGCGATTGTGACTTTGACATAATCAAATATATCCTTCTCGTCGTGGGTCAATCCAGTATGCTACTCCTAATGCATACCCATGTGTTAGACTTGATATCTCCATATCAATCTACACACATACTAGTCTATATTTGATCGTCCTATTAACCAATATAATGGACTAGGGATATTTAAGATAAACAACACATTGTATCTAAGGACTTCATTATATTAAATATCACAATAAATAATAAATGAATATTCTAGCCAAAGCATCGTTCATAATAAATATAGATTGCCTCTAGGGAAACTATTCCAATTGATTTCTCATCTTGTCTTGGTAGGAACGGATGCTAATCGGTTGACAGGAGGCATGGAACGAACTTCGGAAACAATGGGAGCTCAAGTGGAGGAGCTTGAACTAATTTCTATGCTGAGAAAAATCTACAAAGAATTTGGATCAAAGCCTGCGCCATTGGAAAGTAGACATCCAGGGATTTTTAACAGTATATGGTTGGCCCAAATACGAGTCCGTATGAGAGAGTTGTGGCCCGCGCAAGATCATCTTACAATTCTGTCCCGGAATTACAAACTGGAGGGGCTGAAATGCAATTTCGGCCAAGTTACATTAAAACTCGCCCCCAGCTGGTAATACACGCGGGAGAAGACCTAGGAGGCATATCATACACGCACGGGACATCAATTGAGAGCATCTTGGAGCTTGGGGATTGCACGGATTCGTCAAAGCTTGGCGATTCACTGGTTGATTCCTTTATCTTCTCTTTTCATCATGTGTATGGAGAAACTCTTGTTATTTTCCTACTTTATTATTATTATCTAAATACTTTTGCTAGGTTCTTTGGAGATGAACCTTGGGTTTATGAACTAGATTTGTTTCCGGATTGTGAGATTGATTCATGTTTCAATTCATTCAACTATATTGTTCTTCTTTGTTTATCATATATCTTGATTACTTAGGACTATTGACACATCTAGGGTAACAAGAACAACTTTGGGAAGATGAACAATATGTTATATGAATAGTAGCTTAAAGATTATCATCATATTAGCTGGATTGACTGTTCTAAACTTAATTCTTAGCGTTAACGGAGTCGCGAACCGGTTAGGCTAGCGTTCCAGGTGGTTGCTCGAAAGAGACTTTACCGGATACGAACAAGAACAAAAAATTAGCCCAAATCATTGAGACTGAGATGTGAGATGATTAGGGCTAGTCGTGTTAGTGGATAGATTCGGTAGGTGAGATTCGACTGTTTTGTGAAACGGTGGACCGATAGGACGCGTTGCTGTGCAGGTCGCTATCCTAATAAAACCCTATCTGTAGACGTCGGTGGACCGACAAGACCCGTAGTCGATTGATAGGTAGAACGACATGAGACCAAGAGGAGATTGTCAGTGCTATTATGTGATACAATTAATAAGATGATAGCGTGTCTCAGTACATAATCCGGAACTGTCTAAAACCCTAGGGGATCCATAGATTACCTAGTTGTTCTTCATTTTATTCAGAAAAATAAAAAAATATTAGTTTAGTTTGTTAATTCATTTTAGTCACTTGTTTGAGGGTGACAACATTTTAATCACACTTCTTTCCTCCTTGTACCGTATTCTAAGCTAATAACTAATTAAATAATCTCAAGCTTGTCCTCGTGGGATCGATAACTCGGGGTTGAAAAACCACCCCTATATTACTTGAACCGTACACTTGCGCATACACGTAAGAAAGCGTGTCATTCAGAAAGGTCAATTTGGACACATAATCTAGCATATTTGCCCCTAGTCGCATCTCTTGTAGCATTATCAATTTTTAACACTTTGCCTAGAGTGGAGCACAGATCAGATGAAGCACAGTCATGAAATTATTTAATTGGTAAACTTTCAAGGCGGATCCAAAATGGCATGGAAGAAATTTTAGCCGTGTCAGAGCGGAAATTAGGTTCCCATTTCTGAAAATAAAGAAAATAGTCTCCCAAATACCAAGGACCTCCTTGGAGCACCTTATCAAAGTCAGTGTTGTTGAGAAAGGAGATAACATAAAAACCATGATTAATATCAATTAAATTCAAATCTTGTTTTGTTTTTCGGATTCCACTTAGTCTTTTATAGATATTGAAAAAATCAGTGTCATGTCCTATGATCTTAACGATAATTGATAGATTCCACTTAGCAAGTGGTTGAGCATAATAATCATTGGACTGGAAAACATTAAACTCCACGATAGAAGTAAGAGCTGGTGAAAGATAAGGAATACTTCCCTGAGTTGGTTGATTTGTAGACGATGAAGTCACTGTTAGGATCGTCCAGAGCGATTTAACAACACAAAGAAAAGAAAAATGAAATTAAACCACGAACAAGAACACGACGATTTACGTGGTTCACGAAATTGGCTACATCCAGAGTCCACACCCACTTCATTATGATGAATGAACGAAAATTACAATATGATCTCTCAGCCTCTCTCTTGTGATGTGATACCCTAACCCTAGAGCTAGGTTAAATATATAGAGATAGCTAATACATGAAATTGCTTGTAATCCCTTCAACTTTAGACTAGGTTACAAAACAGTCTTCACACTTAACAATCTCCCACTTGAAGACTGATTAACTCTTAGTTTAATTCTCCTAGCTTCAATTCAACATCCTCCATGAGTGTGGACTGGTCTCTCTTCATGCAACTAGGCCAACCGAATCCGAGCAGGTTCTCAGCTTCTCCAAGGTCACAACCTTGGTGAACATATCTGCAGGATTGTGGCTCGTGTGGATCTTCTCAAACTTTATCATGTTATTCTCCAACAATGAGCGAATGAAGTGATACCTGATGTCAATATGTTTCGTCCTTTCATGAAAGTGGAATACTTCGCCAAATGAATTGCACTCTGACTATCACTATACAGCTTGCAAGTCTTCTACTTCTTCCAAAGTTCCCTCAATAAACTCTGTATCCAAACCATCTCTTTGCACGCTTCCGTATCTGCTACATATTCAGCTTCAGTAATAGATGGGGCAACAAATTCTGCAACCTCGAAACCCAACTGGCTGCTCCACTGCCAAGTGTAAACACATAGCATGTAGTGCTCTTTCTTCTGTCCACATCACCAGCCATATTAGAATCAACATACCCTTTCAAACTTATCTCTGACCCTCCATAGGACAAAACTACATTCCGTGTACCTCTCAAATACCTTAAAATCCACTTCACAACTCTCCAATGCTCCTTACCGGGATTTCTAATGAATCTGCTAACAACTCCCACTACTTGGGTAATATCTGGACGTGTGCATACCATAGCATACATCAAGATTCCCACAGCAGATGAATAAGGAAATTGAGCCATGTAGTCTGTCTCCTCATATGTAGTTGTACTCTGGTCTATCGAAAGTTTGAAGTGACTCGCCAACGAGTACTCACGGGTTTAGCATCATGCATGTTAAACCTCTTCAAGACTTTTCGAACATAATCAGCTTGTGACAAAACTAGCTTCTTGCCAATTCTTTCCTTGTTGATTCTCATGCCAAGGATTTGCTTTGCAGGTCCTAAATTACTCATTGAGAACTCGTTAGACTAGCTCTGTTTTAGCTTATGAATTTCCCCCATGCTTGATCCTGCAACAAGCATATCATCCACATATAACAAGAGAATAATGTAAGAATTCTTGAACCTCTTGAAGTAGCAACAGTGGTCCCCATGACACTTCGTGTATCCTTGCCTAGACATGAAGTTATCAAACTTCTTGTACCACTGCCTTGGTTCCTGCTTCAATCCATACAAACTCTTCCTCAGTTTGCACACCATATTCCCTTTACCTGCTACTTTGTACCCTTGTGGTTGTACCATATAGATGTCTTCTTCTAAATCCCCGTGTAGAAAGGCTGTCTTGACATCTAACTGCTCAATGTGCAAATCTTCTACTGCCAACATGCTAAGTATTGTGCCGATGGTGGAAATCTTCACAACTGGAGAGAAGATTTCAGTGAAGTCTACGCCTGCTTTCTGCTGTAAAACTTTCACCACCAGTCTCGCCTTTTACCTCTTTGATCCATCATGCTCCTACTTAAGTATGTAAGCCACTTGTTATACAGAGCCTTCTTCCCTCGAGGAAACTCCACAAGATCCCATGTCTTGTTGGAGTAGAGAGACTGCACCTCATCATTCATTGCATGCTCCCACTTAACTCTGGCTTCACTATGAAGTGCTTCCACGAAGCTCTCGGGTTCACCACTATCTATGAGAAAAAGATATGACAATTATGATAAATAACGAGATGTAGTCTGACCTTTAGTCGACCTTTCAGACACTCTTCGTGTTGGAGCAACCGCTTCAACTTCTGAACTTTGTACTGGAGCAGGGGCTTCAACTTATGGTTGGACGTCACCAATCTCAAGATCAACTGCTTCCTTCTGTTCTGAAACCTGTCCCTGTTTCCAATCCTTGTACATAACCGACTCGTTAAATACCACATCCATACTTCTAACAGCCTTGTTCTTATCGAAATCCCAAAACCGATAGCCAAAACTGTTAATGACATATTCGATAAATGCGCACTTCTTCGATTTCGGATCTAGCTTGGACCTCTGTTCTGCATCAACATGAACATAAGCGGTACATCCAAATGTTCTCAAATGCGACAAACATACCTGTTTTATTGTCCAAGCTTCCTCAGGCAATCCAAAATCTAGTGTTGTTGATGGACCTCTATTGATTAAGTATGCATAAGTGTTCACTGCCTCAACCAAAAATGACTTAGGCAATCCAGCGTGTATCCTCATGCACCTTGCACGCTCTGTGAGTGTTCTATTCATGCGCTCTGCAACTCCATTCTGTCTAGGCTTGCTTGGAATTGTCTTCTTTCTCTTGATGCCGTTCTCGGCGTAGAACTCCTCAAACTCATTGCTGCAATACTCGCCACCATTATCAGATCTCAAACACTTAAGTTTCTGACCTCTTATTCTCAACAGTAGCCTTCCACTTCTTGAACACATCAAACACATCTTATTTGTTCTTTAAGTAGTAAACCCATAGTTTTCTAATAGCATCATCAATAAAAGTAACAAAGTAAGACAAACCTCCATTAGAAGCTACTTTTGCTGGACCCCATACATCCGTATGCACTAAATCCAACCTATTGAGCTTTCTATCGCGACTAACTTTGGTGAAGCAAACTCTCTTCTACTTCCCGTAGACACAATCCTCGCAAAACTCCAAATCAAGTTCCTTTACACCCTTGAGCTTCTTCTAAAAAAAGACCCTTGAGCTTTCCTGTTTTTAGCATTATTTGCATGCCCTTCTCACTCATGTGTCCTAGCCTGTGGTGCCAGGTACTTGTGCCAATTTCATAAGATGCGACTGCTATGGTATTGTCCGTTCCTGATGTCACATACAAGGGTACCCTCCTTCTTACCATGAGCGATCACCATAGATCCTCTTGTTACTTTCCAGGAATCAACTCCAAAAGTAGTTTTGCAACCCGATGCTGCATGCTGGCCAACTGAGATGAGATTTGTCTTCAACATTGGGACGTGTCTAACATTAGTCAACTGCAAAGCTGTTCCATTATCCAAGTTCAGCTGGATTTCTCCGTTCCCAAAAATCTTACATGCCTCATCGTCTTCGATATATACCTTCCCAAAGTCACCCTGCACGTAGGTATGAAGAATATCCTTTCTACCTCTCGCATGGAACGAAGCACCATAATCGACCACCCACACATCCTTATTTGACGATACAGATAATATTAATGCTTCTTGATCACTTTCAGAAATATTATTAGAATCGTTACCTTTTGTGGTTTTCTGACTTCTTCTTGCTCGGATTCTTGCACACCCTTGCGAAATGTTCGCTTTCACCGCAGTTGTAGCACTCCATGTCCTTAATGTCCTTTTTCTTCACCTTGACTTTGACTTAGATCGACCTTGACCCTTGTTTCCGTTCATCTTGTCTGCTGATCTCCCTCTCTGCTCGACATATAGCGCACCATTAGAGGATTTGCTAGATCCACTGATCTTCCTGCTCATATCTTCACCTAGTACCATGCTCACCACGTTGTGGTACCCTAGCTTGTCTTTTCCAGCAGAATTGCTCACAGCAGTCACTACGCCACCCCAAATCTTGGGTAACCCGAAACGGAACCACTATTGTCTTCATTTCGTCGTCAAAACAGGTAATCCCAACGGATTCCAACTGGCTTATGACGATTTTCAACTCGTTCAGGTACTGAGAAACATTACAACTCTCGGCCATCCTCATGTCAAAGAGCTTCTGCACAAGAAACACCTTGTTCGCTGATGAAGGTTTCTCATACATCTGTGAGAGAGCATACATCAAACCCTTCGTCGTCATTTATTTTGACACATTAAACAGTATTGACGATGCGAGACTCAATCTCACAAGCCCTAGAGCTTTGCTGTCCAAAATCTTCCACTTTTCGTCTGTAATTTCGCTTGGTTTCTTCTCAACTCCGTCCATCGGCAAGTACAAGTCCTTCTGATACAAATAGTCTTCTATCTGCATCTTCTATAGGCTGAAATTCGTCCTGTCGAATTTCTCAATCTTGAATCTATCGTCGTTCTGTAGGGTTTTGATTCATGGATCGCACAGCGGAAGCATAATCAAACATAAACCATGCAAAACCCTCCAAGGATCGCAAGTCAAGAGACATAACGATAGTAAAGGTTAGAAATCATAAACACACCTTTGGGTTCTCCTTGATGACTTCAAACGCGAATAATGTCACGTTCTCTATAGTTGATCCACGCCTAGAGTTGATCCTAGATCTCCCAAACTCCTTGGTGCTAGCCCGGATTAGGAAGAGGAAGAACGAATCACGCAAAACGAGACCCAAAAGAGGGCTTCGAGGGCGTGGAGCCTCTTTTGGCCGACGGGGACGAGGGCGGCGTCGGGCTCCTTGTTGCTTGCTCTCTCTCCTTTGTTCTCTCCCACTCTTGTTATGTTCACTAATGAGCATAAGTTATGAGGAAGGAAGGAAGGAGGGTCCTTTATATAGTCCAACAACTCCTTGTTAACTAGCTAAAGGACTTATTCTAGTCCAACTAGAATTCAATTTAGTCCCTTCCTTGCAAATTAGTCCCTACTAAGTTTGCAAGGGTTTGCAAAGTGATCCTTCTAATTAATTAATCCAATTAACTAGTTCCCAAATCTAGTTCAACTCTATATAGCGTGTGACCCCATAGGTTCTATCTAGTTGGTAGCAACTATTTGCTAATATGGAGCGATTTCTAGCAAAACATCCATTCTAGCCAACTAATAGAATAGTCATCTTGACAACCTTTGTACAAGTAATTGTCTCATCCCTTTGCCTCCATATCCGGATTGGACACGAGACATGCAAGTCACACTCGTATATCCAATCCATAGTTTCTCGATCCATGGGAATAGCCTTATTCGTGCAAATAACATCAATATCCTATATTGATTTATTTGAGTCTGGCCAGACATTCTATAAGCACTATCCCTCGAGTGGCCTAGGATATTTGCTCCCGTTATGTGGGAGGGACAAATCCTCTCTACGTCCACTACGATCTCTAAGCTTGCTTCTCATTGTATCCAGTACACGCCTTTATAACTACCCAGTTACGGTGTAGCGTTTAACGCTACCAAGATCACAATGATCCACAACTAGAATATCTAGTGACTTCAAGTCTAAGGATGACAATACCATTGCACCGCGAGAAGCGCTTGTGACTCAACATAACATGTATGTAGCCTTCTCGGAGATGGGTCAATCCAGTGCAACATTCCGTAATGCACACCTATGTGTTGGATCATGATATCTCCATATCAATCCAACCCCATACTAGTCTATAGATGATTGTCCTAGTAATAATTATACTTGACTAGGGATATTTAAGATAAACAACACATTTGTAAATCTAAGGACTTCATTATATTAAATATCCAATAAATAATAAATGAATTTTCTAGCCATATACAAATTCATACTAAACTAGATTGCCTCTAGGGCATCTATTCCAACACGTTCACCATCAATCCCACTCAAACTGTGTAAAATCTAAATAATCAGACTTGACCAACAGATTTGGAACGTCCAAAAACCCCCAAGTTTTACTCCTGTTTCAAGTCAATTGAATTTCTAGACACTGAGAAAAGTCCAAAACAAATTTGCACAAAACAACAGGAGATCAAGACACAAAAGCACTGCGTCCGAGAAGCGCCTGATCACTTCTCCTATGCAGCCCTTACTCCCTGCTGATCTTCTTTTCTCCAACGCACACAGCAGCAAGCAGTTTGTTGCTTTCTTCCACACTCCTTGCAACACTCCGCCCATGTAGCAATATTGCTTGCTGGAAGCTCCATCAGCCATGTCTTTGCTTTTCCCGATAAGGAGAAAGGAAAACGCATGAGATTTATCATCTCGAGTGGAACTCTCTGATCATACATAGTGGAGTTAATTTGCTCGAAAATTAGCAGGTGTTGGTGTGGATCATCTCCTGCAGCCCCAGTAAATATTCATTCATCTCGAACCATGTTTATCAATGGTTGGCGTATTTTGAAATGGTTGGCGTTTATTTATGGCCTGAAAATAGTGGGTTGGTCACCTTCCGGTTTAGTTCTGAAGTAGTCCACCAACGGACGATCATCATCTTCAGCATTATTTACCTGTGCCGCAACATTCTGTGCATTATTCCCCCCATTGTTGCCGCCATTATTCCCATCGTTATTACCTCCATCGTTTCTCTCTTGCACCCCCCCCCCCACACCGGGACGTGGTTGTGGATTTGGGGGGTTCAAGCGTGCCATTGCAGGTTGCATCTTTGGTCAAATGAGCTCTGAGCTCCTCAGCCTCCCTCGCTCGATTAGCTGCATCTTCCACAGCTGCAATTCTAGCAGCATCGGCATCCTGCATATTTTTGTGGATCCTTTCAAACTCAGCTCTAGTTTCGTCATCCATAGTAACTGAGCTTGATTTCCTCGTCTCTACGTTGTGCGCGTAACAGGAATTCCGGGTCTTCCAGTGTTGGATGCAAAGGTTCGTCTCTAGAACGGGACATGCATCGTACAATCTAACCTGAAATCACAAATCACACACAAAAAGTAGGTGAGTAACAGATATAAATAGAAAAGTAATATCCCTGAGGCTAGGAATTATAACTAATTTAGCCGAAGTCCCCGGCAACGACGCTAAAAACTTGACACAATCCAACCGCAAGTGTACGGCTATCGCGTGTAGTAATATCCGATAATCCGGGTTTATCGTACCCAAGAGACTTATCTGTAAATTAGTGTTAAATCCATTCCTTATGTGGCGCAATCGCACGTGTTTGTGTTTACTAATTCTACTAAAATTGAAGAAAGACGAGTATCTCAATTAATCAATTGAATTGCTTCAATATAAAGACGGATTATTTTATGTTTTTCTTTTGACGAAATCAGGATATCTCTACGGGTCACTAAGTAATTCACACTATGTTGGATTTATGCTTTACTAACACGATGATTCTTTATTCTAGCTAAAAAAGCACGTTTATGTTGAAGATGTCTCAACCAACACCTAAACTTAAACTATCAAAGCTGATTTCTCTAGTCTGATCAAGTTTAAGCACGCTTCACGATCATTAATCTACTCTTTGTTCTTAGCTAACTAGCAAGATTTCTCAACCCTAAATTCGGCTAGTGTGTGTTTCAATTTTCCAGACAATATACGTAGATGTCTCTATCGTTCAATACATAACTCAATCCTATCATTACGTCTACCAATAAAAAAGATGAATAAAACGCATAAAACACACATAACTAGATAAGAAATCATCAATTAAGCTTGACTGCATGAAAGCAAATCCATAAATCACCAAACATAGTGATCAAAACCTAGATCCCTACGAGATATCCCGAAATAAAAGTTTAGCTACACATGAACATGATCAAAGTACAAGTTTTCATGATCAATAATCAAAACTAGAGAAGAAACAGATTTTAGAAGCCAACCGAATGATCCCAACGCTCCACGCAAGTTCTCCAAGCTCCCAGCGTCCAAAGCCACGTGAGAATACCGATAAAACTTGCCCTAGCTCAGTATAATACGTTCCCATCAAGCTTAGAACAAGTTACAAGTAATTAAAAAAGCCCCCCGAACGTTTCTGAATTTTTGTGTGCTGAAAGTAGGTCGTGCGACCTGTTATGTAGGTCGTGCGACCTACTGGGTTTGCAAACTTGGTTGTGCGACCTGTCCAGTAGGTCGTGCGACCTGTCAAAAGCTGCTGAAATCTCCATTTAGGTCATGCGACCTGCTTGAGTAGGTCGTGCGACCTACTTCCTTAGCCAAAATTTCATATTTTTCCAATGTGGATTCTCTTGCTTCCGAATCATCTCCCGAGCATCGATTCTTCGTTTGATCCTCCATTTTGAGCTCTCTTCATGCCTGAACACTCGTAACACCTTCTCACGAGCCTCTCTAGCACTTGATCCTTCGTCTCTCGCTTTTCCTTTCAAATCTCGAGCTCGCCTTAGTTTCCGAAGTTCGTTTTCCCTATCCACTTGCTCCTCGCGTGCTCCGACCCTGAAAATCACAACACAAAAACTTCGCGAAGATCAAATGTGACAAAATATGATAAATAGCATGTAAAACGATGCAGAAAATGCCCGGACTTCACATTTAACACACGAACTCATTTTCACAATTTAAAGAATGATTTACTCGAAAAAGAAGCTATATGCTCCATTATGAGTATACAAAACGTAGCCAAATAAGCAATAAAATAACTCCAAAAACGGAGTTATCAACAGTCGCCAAATTTGGTGATGGGACAACCGCATCAAGCTTTTGAGTCTGTAGTATATCCTTGAAAGATTTGTTGTGTTGCACTTGACCATCAAGGTGCATATGAGTTGGCTTCATAGAAATATTTAGCGATCCCAGCAAGGGAGATTGTGGTCGTGGTTGATGGAAAAACTCATGTGGGTTTGACATGTTCACAGTATGGGAACCATGGTTACTATGGGAAGACATGGACGTATTGTCCATGTGATTAAGCTTCTGAAGACAAAAAATAGGGGCTGGAGAGAATTTTTTAGGAGAGAGAAATATTAAACATATTGGGCTGAAGTATCACTTGGACCCAACTATTTGGCCCATTCATCTAAACCCTACTCTTATGTAAAGCCCTTAATATAAGGGCCCAATAGTGCAACCCTAGTAGTCCAGCTGTACCAATTATGGATCCTTCTATTATTACTGTTTCACTCTCTAACGGGTGTGATGAATCCACCCGTTGATTAATGATGTATTTAGTCCTTTGTCTCTTAGGTTTCTTCAATAAATTCGATACAATGTTTATCGTCTTGTTCTCTGTTCATTGCTTGATTTCATTATCAGTTTGACATACTCAAAAACCCTAATCTCTATCATGGTATCAGAGCCTCTCCTGTTATGATTTCTTCTTCTTCGACCATGGCTTCTACGCCAATCTCTGCCAATCCTTTGGCTCTCTTGTTCAATATTCACAATCTCATCACCCACAAACTGGATAGAAACAACTACGTTATATGGAAGCATCAGCTTCAATCGATCCTCAAAACCCAGTCTCTATTTGGGTTCCTTGATGGATCTATTGCATATCCGCCGCAGTTTATCGTCGCCGTCGATGGATTTGTCTCAGCGACAGTCAAACCTGCTTTCACCGCCTGGAAAATCCAAGATCAGGCCATTCTTACTCTCATTAATGCTACGCTTTCTTCTGAGGCTATATCTCATGTTATTGGGCTTGATGATTCTCGCACTGCTTGGGTAACTCTTGAATCCTATTATGCATCTGTGTCTATATCTCATATTTTGAAACTAAAATCCGATCTTCAAACAATCGAAAAGCGTTCCGATTCTATAGATCTATACAGCAGAAGCTTAAAAACCTTCAAGACAAACGTTTTGCTTCTAATTTCAAAATAGTTGATGAAGATATGGTTCTTTATGCTTTAAATGGTCTTCCTACAGAGTATAACTCTTTTCGCTCCTCTATTCGTGTTCATTCCACTCCTCTGTCTCTCTTCGATTTGCATGTGTTTTTAAAATCCGAAGAACAAATGCTTGAGACTCAACATGTGATGACCCTTACAAAACTGTGGTTGATATCCAATTAATTTGTAAATAAGATTTTGATTTCGTGATTTTAATTGGTCAAGTATTGGATAATAAATTTACTTGTGAGTACAAATACTTGGTAATATTTTTGTAAAGTAACGTGAGACGACACAAACTTATTTTGAGGATAATTTATACTTTAATTTTTAGAGATGTGGTGAAAATTATAATCTAATTCTTTCGATGCAAATTGGTAGAATCTAAAAGAAATAAGAAGAAAAAAAATAATACAACCAAACAAACTTGTAAGCACCAATTAGTTGGTAAGTAGGAAGCATTGTATAGTTTTCCAATAACCCTCTCACACCATTTAGAGACACCCATATGTCTCTTGGAATTTCATGGGAATATAATAAAATAATAGTCTATTGACACATGGAGGGGGATGAGGATGCATGGTTGACACTTGGAGGCTAATAAGGGAGATGTGTGTGTGTTGTCACATGGAGAAGGAAGATTAGTGTCTTCTTTGGCACATGGAGGGAGTAAAGGGAGATGCATGGTTAAATAGGGGCTGCACATATTGAGAAAATTCAGCAATCAATGAGATAAAAGAGAGAATGGAAGGCATGGGAGAGAATAGGGAGAGAAAGGAGAAAGAAGAAGGAAGAAGGGAGAAGAGATGAGAAGAAGAGAAGAAAATGAAGAAAGAAGTGGAAGGATGATGATAGAACCTGAGATGAAGCTTGGAAATACAAGTAGAATCTATAGAGAACTCATTCAAGTGGGCAAAGGAAGAAGCATCCATCAAAGAGGTAGGAACTTTACAATACCTTAGTCATTGTTGCATCTTCTTGTGTATGTGTGATGAAAAATAGAATTATCATGGTTAAATTACGGTGAAAAGCTATGATATTCATCTTAAAGTATGTATTAAGATGTGGTGAAATTTTGGTAACTACTTCTTGGTGGATGATGTTAATAAAGGGTTGAGGAATACACATGAAGAAACTTTGGACAGATTGTGAACATAACAGTTGTTCTGTTTTGTAAAATACAAAAGGGGTAGCTAAGGTTCTTATAAATTTATGAAATTTGGATATGTGGTTCCTCTGAATGTTAAGTATATTAAATAAAAATTTCAGATCCATTCATATTATTTATGGCACCTACATGTAATTATCTTTGATAAGAAGTTATTCTGGACAGAATGTGTTTATAACGGTGGAGCTGTTTTGTAAAACACAAAAAGGGAATTTAAGGTTCTTGGAAAATTATTAAATTTGGATATGTGGTATCTCTGCATGTGAAGTATAACACATAAAATTTTCAGATCCATTTATCTTCTTTATGGCACCTAAATGTGAGTATCTTTGACAAGAGGTAAATCTGGGCAGATTGTTTTCATAGCGGTGGAGCTGTTTTGCGAAATACAAAAGTAATGGTTAAGGATCATAGAATACTATGAAATATTCAGATCTATTGCCCATCTGTATGGAACCTAAATGTGAGTATCTTTGAAAGGAAGAAATTTTGGACATATTGTGTTAATGACAGTGGGGCTTTTTTGTGAAATATAAAAGGGGTATTTAAGTGTCTCGGAATGTTGTGAAATTTGGATGTGTGGTATCCCTAAATGTTGAGTACATTCTATAAAAAATTCAGATTCATTTCTATTGTTTTTGGTACCGAAACGACGGACTCCTTTTGACTGGTCGGTTGAGACTATTACTTGTGTAGCTTGCTGATTTGAGAAAATTCGAGATTCTTCCCCTTAATGAATAGTTATAAGATTTTGAGCACAGATAAAATATAATACCATATCTATCATATCAAAATTTTAAGGTCATTGAAGACCTCTAAGACTCTCAAATAAAATGAAAGTTTTGCGGTTGTCTTGGATATGAATATTTGGGAGCCGATTACAATGTTATATTGCTTTGGGAACTTAATCTCCATATGTGTTGATGAGATTTTTAGTGGAGATAGAAACTTAAAGGTATTATTTGGGGATCGAATTTTGAGGTTGTGAGACGTTCATAAGACTTCCGAATAACGTGGAGACTATGGTATTGTCAAATGACACACTTGCTAAAAGTTGGCCACGATGACGAATTCGTTTGATATGATTAATTATCCTCGTTAATGATTCTAAATGATAAAAATCCCCCTGAAATGGTACACTATTATGGTTATGAATTATCATGATTTGATATACTAAGTAAAGAATCTTACTAAGGAATAAAGGGGCACATGATATGTGTATATTGTAGCCGGTTGGGACTGAAAGAACGTGTTAATATGAATAGTTCTATTTCGTAAAGAGAAATATAATTTAAATGTCAAGAAATGAGGAAGATTGATGAATGTAAGATGATGATATGTATCAACTAGAATTTTTGAATTTTATAAAGGGGTTACTTACTGATACGAGCTTATGAGATCTGTACTCGTGAATGTTTGGAGAGATCATATGTGAATTCTAGGTTGATATGTGGTCATATGAATACTCGATATAGTGATACGAAGATAACAGGTGCGAGCATGATGACCATATGTGAATTACGTCGATAATACATGGAACTTGATGGCGTACGTTCACGATGTTATATGATGATATTGTACTAGGAGATCGTACGAAATTGTATAAATTGATTTGATGATATGACATGGCGTCATATGATAATGGAATTATGTTAATGAATGAGTATAATGGATTAAGTCCGGGGACTAGCAAGGAGGGACTGCACATCCCTAGGGTGAAAGACCGAAACAACACTGTGGCCAAGTGTTCTTAGCGTCCGTGGAGACATGTGGGCTAGAATGCTCCCTTGTGAAAGCCATAATGCGGTTGTGGGTTGACTCGCTCCCTTGTGAAAGCCATAATGCGAGCAGAATATCCCCGTGTGACACATAAATATAAGAAGAATGAAAATGATGCTAAGTACTTGATGAGATAGATAATTGGTGATAGTGTATTCACCATTCGTGCTAATTATGTGGCTATTGTTTATGTGATTTTATCGAATATAAACTGACGAGGTTGATATGGTAACTCGTTAAATACTTGAACCGGAATATGGTATCAATTGACAAAACACTGAATTGATCGTTATAATTTAGGAATTTAGAACTTCATGCATGTTGTCTTGTATATTATGTATATCGGATGTGACACTTCCGCACATATACACTGATGTATGCCGCACTTGATTTTAGTATTGTCTTGTTCCTACTGGGGCTCAGCCCGTTTACTTACTTTTTCAGGGACTAAGAAGAATGGGAGAGGTATGCTAGTTCTCTAGCTAATTAAATAGCTCGCGTTTGGAAGAAATTGTCATGAGTGTAAAAAGACTAGATGTCGAGTTTTGAGTTAACAGTGATGTTGTATAGTTTGTATTGTGGGCATTGGGTACCCTAGAGTCAGCTCTGACGAATATTTAAAACGAGATTGCAATGTAATAAATGTACTTTTGTTTTCGTTCTTACAAGAAGGTTGGGGCGAAGCTGCTTGGAAAAAAAAATTATCGAATTTTTCTACAAATTAACTTAAATTCACCCCCGAAAACGGGGCGTGACAGCTTGGTATCAGAGCTTAGGTTTACGATTACCCGGGAACTGTGGGTAGTGACCTAAGTTTACAAAGTATAAAATGGCTTTTGAACTTGGTATGAATGAGTTTCCTGCTGGAAGACGTAGGAGAATTGTGCTTGGAAGGATATAGCGGCAATATAGGTGATAGTCGTGGTGATTAGACTTGATTTCTCTCGATGTTAGAAAGTTTTTTGAGGTCTAAGATAATATCTAAGAGTGTTTGGGCAATATATGAGAATCTGATATGTCTCAAGATGAGGATTTTTGTGGATTTACGCGGGGTTACTTCAGATGTTGATTGAAATAAGTGGATTTATTGATAATTGAGGACTTATTTAGTTAGTCTATAATATATGTGTGTGTCGAAGTTGGATGTTTAGATATATTAAGAAAAGAATATTGAGATTCTTGTAGTATTTATGGATTGAGTATTGAATATGACGCACAAGGGGTCTCTTAGATGAACCGGGAGTTGCAAATGAGCGTAATATATTCGATTTCTTTTGGTTCATGATAAATTTAATAAGTGGTGTTATTCGGTCTCAGAAATTTGAGTATTATGAAGTTCCCAACTTATGACAGTATTCATCATTATGAATAGGACAACGGGTGATCATTTTACGTGGAGAATCTCTTTAGGGCGGTCATGATGTGGAGATAAATGGAACTTTGAGATGGTTTGTTGGATACCTGTGAGTTATAGTGTTAGCCTGGTAGCCAAATATTTAAAATTCACTTGAGGCGGGATAATATATTGTGTTCTAAAGATTACTTAGTAACTTTCTATCTCGTTTGATTGAAGATTATTCATTTAACTCTTGATTGGGGTGAGATATTATTGTAAAGGTTCATGGTTTGCGTCTTAGTACTACGTACAAAGAGATAACCCGAGTTTAGTTACATTACCGGAAGTATTGAGAGTTACTTCACAGTTTCAACTTGATGCAAAATGTAAGTGTGTTCAATCTCGAATTATGTAACACATTGGTTATGCTCGGGTGGTCGGTACCGGTAAATATGAAATGGAGTCTTTGCTTGAAGTAAGTTTGAATGATGCAGTCTTTCTAAATCGCGAGGAAATCACTTGGAATTCTTGTTTATGAACTTGTATGGGAGAATGGCATGAGAGATTGTTCCTTGTACTTTTATGACTTGGATTAAGAATGATCATATTTATTAAATTAAAATGTGAAGTGTATCTCGAGGCTTTTCATTTTAGCGCCCAATAATTACACCCAGGTAGAGTTTTGGTGGTTAGCAAGGTAGCTAGAAGTACATGCTAGCGGGTATTGGGTGACTTATGTACTTGATATTTATGGTGGACATGTTAGTACTCCCTACCAACTTTGACCATGTTACTTTAGAAGAGTTATTTTGAAAATACTTGGTAAATGATCTTTTGGTGCAATCATAAGAGTTATTTATCTATTCTTGAGCTTATACATTTGTGAGAGACAAAATAGATACAGTTGTGCTAAATTTTTGTACCTTAAACATCTCGTGAAGTGAGTATGGACATAAGTAAAAACTTCCATCATGATATGAGTTTTGGAGTCGGGATCGTCGAGATAGTCACGTTGTATTGATATTGATTGGGTGATTTTCAATTACGGGACTAAGTGTTTACAAACCTCATTTATATCTGAGAACGGTTATTTTCACACTTAAATGATATGATCGTTCAGGTTATATTTCGAATGCATTGGGTTCATATGCCTATTTAAAATGAGAAAGCTTCTACGTATATCTTTCGTTTATAAGAAGAGAGCATGTCTTACGAATGGGTAGACTCATGATGTTAAACTACTGTGGAACATGAAGAAGCACATGTCTAATTGTGAGAAAACGAAGATGTATCCGAGAGCATAAGCCTTGAATACCAACGTTTTGAGTCTTTCAACAATTGATACGAAGATTTGTTACTACGTACTATTCTCTTTTGATAACTCTATGAGTATAGATATCGAGACATAACATGGTTGACATAGGAGCACGAGGAAACAGATGACAAATTGTACTTTCAATACTTTGATTACCGAAGAAGTGTCTTAAATTTTGAGGACAAAATTTATTTAAAGGTGGGTAGGTTGTGATGACCCTTACAAAAATGTGGTTGATATCCAATTAATTTGTAAATAAGATTTTGATTTCATGATTTTAATTGGTCAAGTATTGGATAATAAATTTACTAGTGAGTACAAATACTTGGTAATATTTTTGTAAAGTAACGTGAGACGACACAAACTTATTTTGAGGATAATTTATAATTTAATTTTTAGAGATGTGGTGAAAATTATAATCTAATTCTTTCGATGCAAATTGGTAGAATCTAAAAGAAATAAGAAGAAAAAAAATAATGCAACCAAACAAACTTGTAACCACCAATTAGTTGGTAAGTAGGAAGCATTGTATAGTTTTCCAATAACCCTCTCACACCATTTAGAGACACCCATATGTCTCTTGGAAATTCATGGGAATATAATAAAATAATAGTCTATTGACACATGGAGGGGGATGAGGATGCATGTTTGACACTTGGAGGCTAATAAGGGAGATGTGTGTGTGTTGTCACATGGAGAAGGAAGATTACTGTCTTCTTTGGTACATGGAGGGAGTAAAAGGAGATGCATGGTTAAATAGGGGCTGCACATATTGAGAAAATTCAGCAATCAATAAGAGAAAAGAGAGAATGGAAGGCATGGGAGAGAAGAGGGAGAGAAAGGAGAAAGAAGAAGGAAGAAGGAAGAAGAGATGAGAAGAAGAGAAGAAAATGAAGAAATAAGTGGAAGGATGATGATAGAACCTGAGATGAAGCTTGGAAATACAAGGAGAATCCATAGATAACTCATTCAAGTGGGCAAAGGAAGAAGCATCCATCAAAGAGGTAGGAACTTTATAATACCTTAGTCATTGTTGCATCTTCTTGTGTATGTGTGATGAAAAATAGAATTATCATGGTTAAATTACGGTGAAAAGATATGATATTCATCTTAAAGTATGTATTAAGATGTGGTGAAATTTTGGTAACTATTTCTTGGTGGTTGATGTTAAGAAAGGGTTGAGGAATACACATGAAGAAACTTTGGACAGATTGTGAACATAACAGTTGTTCTGTTTTGTAAAATACTAAAGGGGTAGCTAAGGTTCTTATAAATTTATGAAATTTGGATATGTGGTTCCTCTGAATGTTAAGTATATTAAATAAAAATTTCAGATCCATTCATATTATTTATGGCACCTAAATGTAATTATCTTTGATAAGAAGTTATTCTGGACATAATGTATTCATGACGGTGGAGCTGTTTTGTAAAACACAAAAAGGGAATTTAAGGTTCTTGGAAAATTATTAAATTTGGATATGTGGTATCTCTGCATGTGAAGTATAACACATAAAATTTTCAGATCCATTTATCTTCTTTATGGCACCTAAATGTGAGTATCTTTGACAAGAGGTAAATCTGGGCAGATTGTTTTCATAGCGGTGGAGCTGTTTTGCGAAATACAAAAGTAATGGTTAAGGTTTATAGAATACTATGAAATTTGGATATGTTTTACCCCTTCATGTTAAGTATGTCATATAAAATATTCAGATCTATTGCCCATCTGTATGGAACCTAAATGTGAGTATCTTTGAAAGGAAGAAATTTTGGACATATTGTGTTAATAACAGTGGGGCTTTTTTGTGAAATATAAAAGGGGTATTTAATAGTCTCGGAATGTTGTGAAATTTGGATGTGTGGTATCCCTAAATGTTGAGTACATTCTATTAAAAATTCAGATCCATTTCTATTGTTTTTGGTACCAAAACGACGGACTCCTTTTGACTGGTCGGTTGAGACTATTACTTGTGTAGCTTGCTGATTTGAGAAAATTCGAGGTTCTTCCCCTTAATGAATAGTTATAAGATTTTGAGCGCAGATAAAATATAATACCGTATCTATCGTATAAAAATTTTAAGGTCATTGAAGACCTCTAAGACTCTCAAATAAAATGAAAGTTTTGCGGTTGTCTTGGATATGAATATTTGGGAGCCGATTACAATGTTATATTGCTTTGGGAACTTAATCTCCATATGTGTTGATGTGATTTTTAGTGGAGATAGAAACTTAAAGGTATTATTTGGGGATCGAATTTTGAGGTTGTGAGACGTTCATAAGACTTCCGAATAACGTGAAGACTATGGTATTGTCAAATGACACACTTGCTACAAGTTGGCCACGATGACGAATTCGTTTGGTATGATTAATTATCCTCGTTAATGATTCTAAATGATAAAAATCCCCCTGAAATGGTACACTATTATGGTTATGAATTATCATGATTTGATATACTAAGTAAATAATCTTACTAAGGAATAAAGGGGCACATGATATGTGTATATTGTAGCCGGTTGGGACTGAAAGAACGTGTTAATATGAATAGTTCTATTTCGTAAAGAGAAATATAATTTAAATGTAAAGAAATGAGGAAGATTGATGAATGTAAGATGATGATATGTATCAACTAGAATTTTTGAATTTTATAAAGGGGTTACTTACTGATACGAGCTTATGAGATCTGTACTCGTGAATGTTTGGAGAGGTCATATGTGAATTCTAGGTTGATATGTGGTCATATGAATACTCGATATAGTGATACGAAGATAACAGGTGAGAGCATGATGACCATATGTGAATTACGTCGATAATACATGGAACTTGATGGCGTATGTTCACGATGTTATATCATGATATTGTACTAGGAGATCGTACGAAATTGTATAAATTGATTTGATGATATGACATGGCGTCATATGATAATGGAATTATGTTAATGAATGAGTATAATGTATTAAGTCCGGGGACTAGCAAGGAGGGACTGCACATCCCTTGGGTGAAAGACCCTAAACAACACTGTGGCCAAGTGTTCTTAGCGTCCGTGGAGACGTGGGGGCTAGACTGCTCCCTTGTGAAAGCCATAATGCGGTTGTGGGTTGACTCGCTCCCTTGTGAAAGCCATAATGCGAGCAGAATATCCCCGTGTGACACATAGATATAAGAAGAATGAAAATGATGCTAAGTACTTGATGAGATAGATAATTGGTGATAGTGTATTCACCATTCGTGCTAATTATGTGGCTATTGTTTATGTGATTTTATGGAATATAAACTGACGAGGTTGATATGGTAACTCGTTAAATACTTGAACCGGAATATGGTATCAATTGACAAAACACTGAATTGATCGTTATAATTTAGGAATTTAGAACTTCATGCGTGTTGTCTTGTATATTATGTATATCGGATGTGACACTTCCGCACATATACACTGATGTATGCCGCACTTGATTTTAGTATTGTCTTGTTCCTACTGGGGCTCAGCCCGTTTACTTACTTTTTCAGGGACTAAGAAGAATGGGAGAGGTATGCTAGTTCTCTAGCTAAGTAAATAGCTCGCGTTTGGAAGAAATTGTCATGAGTGTAAAAAGACTAGATGTCGAGTTTTGAGTTGAACAGTGATGTTGTATAGTTTGTATTGTGGGCATGGGGTACCCTAGAGTCAGCTCTGACGAATATGTAAAACGAGATTGCAATGTAATAAATGTACTTTTGTTTTCGTTCTTACACGAAGGTTGGGGCGAAGCTGCTTGGAAAAAAAATTATCGAATTTTTCTACAAATTAACTTAAATTCACCCCCGAAAACGGGGCGTGACACAACATATTTCAAAGGAATCTACTGCTCCTAATGCTTTTTACACCCAACATCAAAAAAAATATCACTCTCGTGGTAGAGGTGGTGGCTCTGTCCTAGAGATGGTAGTCAGTCTGGTCATTTTGGAGGTTCTAATGGTCGTTTTGGTTCACGAGGTAGTCGTTTTGACCACAAAAGGGGTCGATATGGGTATCGTGGTGGTTCTGGTCAAAACCATATAGGCGGTGGTTGATCTTCTTCTTATACCACCAACTCTGGCAACTCTTATGGTGGATCTAAAAATGGTAAGGCGCCTGTACACTGCCAAATATTTGGCCTAGATTACCACTCTGCGCTTCTGGATTACCACTCTGCGCTTGACTACTGGCATCGACTCGATTATGCTTATCAGGGAAGAACACCACCTAAACAGCTCTCTGCAATGGCTGCTACACCTCAACCCCAATCTGTTTCTCCAAACTATTGGCTTACAGATACAAGTGCATCTGCACATATAACTGGTGAACTTCGAAATCTCTCTCTCTCTCTCTCAGAATCCTATTTAGGGTCAGACAATGTCACTGTTGGTAATGGTTCATCCTTATCAATCAACAATTATGGTACTGCTCTTTTACCCACTCCCAATCATGTATTTACCTTGTCAAGAACATAACATGTTCCTGATTTAACTGCAAATATACTTTCTATGCATAAACTATGTGAAGAACATCATGCTAGATTTATGTTTGATGCATACTCATTATGTATTCAGGATATTGCAACGGGCAGAGTTCTTTATCAGGGTTTGAGTAAAAATGGACTTTATCCTATTTAGTCAACTCCTCTTTCTGTAAAGTCTTCTGTCAAGCATTCACCTCAAGCCTTTCTGGGTCAAAAAGTCAAGTCCAGACTCTGGCATGGTCGACTAGGGCATCCATCTAATGAAATTTTGACTAAATGTTTTAATTGTTCTTCTTCTACTTCTTTTTTATGTCAATCGTGTTTAGCTGGTATAATTACAATACTTCCACATGAACACCCTTCTACTGTTATCATGAGACCTCTTCAATTGGTGCATTATGATGTTTGGGGTCCTGCACCTTTAAAATCTTTTCATGGATTTAGATATTATGTATTGTTTATTGATGGTTATTCACGTTTTACCTGATTGTTTCCATTGCACAATAAATCTGAAGTTCCAACCACATTTCCTAAATTCAAGAACTTTGTTGAAAAACTCCTAAATTGCTCAATATTTGTCTTTAGATCTGATGGTGGAGGTGAATATACCTCCTTTGTGTTTCAAACTTACTTGAGTAACAATGGTATCATACACTAACGTTCATGTCCACACACACCATAACAGAATGGTGTTTCTGAAAGGAAGCATCGACACATTGTAGAAACTGCTTCAACTTTACTGCATAATTCTTCTTTACCTGCTCATTTCTGGTATCATGCTGTTGCTACTGCAGTACATTTGATCAATCGTATGCCCAGTTCTGATACTTGTAACAAATCTTCTTTTGAGCTTCTGTTTGATAAACCTCATGATTATGATAAACTTAGAATCTTTGGATGTGCTTGCTATCCATGTTTGACACAATATACTCTATCTAAATTATCACCTAAAACCAAAACAATGTGTATTTGTTGATTATGCAGATGGTTTTAAGGGATGTAATATTTGATGAGCATTGCTTTCCTTTATCTGCTCAAACTAATACTGATAACTCTATTACTCCTAATACTTCTACTTCTCCTACTTACTTTGATTTGTTTTCTTCGGGTATTCATGTCCCTCCCGCCACTATTCCCCCTTCCACGCCTCCATTGTTTCCCCATAACACTGAGTCTGAGGGCTCTGTAGTTCTGCAGCCTGCTGGGAATCAGGTTTTTACACCAAGAACAGATGATACAAGAACAGATACTACATCTCCAGAGACCTCTAACAGTCTAGGCTTGGCAGAACCTCCAGCTAGTCCAATGATGAATTCCCCTACTATTCCTATCCTTCATCCAATGAGGACACGAATTAAGTCAGGGATTGTCAAAAAGACACTTCCCTTCACTGGCACTGCTCATACACATAGAGGTTTCAATGTTGTTTATTTTTCTTCTCTTACTGATCCTACTACATTTAGTGAAGCTGCTAAACATTCTCAGTGGCAAAAACCCATGACTGAAGATTATAGAAGTCTTCAAAAGCAACAAACTTGGAGTTTAGTTCCCTATACTCCCAATGCCAATGTCATTGGCAATAAATGGGTTTAAGGACTAAATATAATCCTAATGGTTTTGTTTCACGTTTTAAAGCACGTCTTGTTGCTAAGGGTTTTCATCAAACCCCAGGTCTTGATTACGAAGAAACATTTAGTCCAGTGGCGAAACATGCCACTGTACGGTGCATACTTGCTCGTGCTGCTTCTTTTTCATGGCCTCTTACACAACTAGACATATAGAATGCTTGTCATCATGGCATTCTTAGAGAAACAGTGTTCACGAAACAACCATAGGGATTTGTTAACACTCAATTTCCCAATCATGTTTGCCTCCTTAAGAAATCCATATATGGCCTAAAACAGGCTCCTCAAACGTGGTTTGAAAGATTTACCACCTATTTACTATCTCTTGGCTTTGTTTCATCTTTGGCAGACTCCTATTTATTTGTTAGACTCTCAGCTGCTAAAATTTCTATTCTTTTATTGAATGTGGATGATATAATCCTCACACGAAATTATAACCAGTTTCTTAGTGAACTTGTGATCAAACTAAACAATGAGTTTGAAATGAGCAATTTGGGCCTCTTACTTATTTTCTGGGTTTGCAAATCAAAAGAACATCTGCTGGCATTTTTGTTCATCAAGAGAAATACATCTCTGAAATATTGAAAAGATTCAATATGGTTACTTTCAAACCTTGTTCCACCCCTTAGCTGCTGGGGTAAAGTACCATTTATTTGATAGCAAACCCTTGTCTAATCCTTCTCTTTTTCGCCAGTTTCTTGGTGCTCTTCAGTACCTTATCTTAGCAGGCCTGATATTGCTTTTTCCGTTAACCATTTGTGCCAATATATGCATGCTCCTACAGAAAATCACTGGGGGGGTGCAAAACGTATTTTAATGCATTTACAAGGTACAAAATCTCATGGAATATTTTATCAGTAAGGCCATCTCTAGGGCTGTAAACGAACCAAGCCGTTCGTGAGCAACTCGCGTTCGATTCGGTAAAAGTTCGTTCGTGTTTGATTCGAATAATTAATCAAACAAACCCAAACAAGAGTTAGAAATAATTAAATTATTTTGTCTTCTTTATGAATAATTTCTTAAAGTTAGGCGTAATTAGTCTAGAATCTCCATTAACAGGAGTTTCGCATCTTAATTAGGATTCTAAAAGATAATTCTATAATTTATAATATTATATTTATTATATAAGCATAAAGCTGGATGCTTTTAATATATCACTAGCACAAATAATGCATATCTCTATACTAATACATTTTATGTTATTTGTTTCCTTTAAGAATTTTATCTTAATTAATAATAAAAGATATTTTAATTCAAGAATTATATATTATCATATCTATCCAAGAGAAATACAAGTTCGTCAAACCGAATTCGAGCCCGTAAACGAGCTAGTTAAACGAGCCACGAGCCGAACAACGAACAACTCGAGCCCTAAACGAGCCAAACTCAAACAAGGTTTTTCTGTTCGACTCGAGTTCGTGTTCGACTCGTTTAGTAGCCATGTTAAATGATCCAAACTCAAACAAGCGATATTCGGTTCGGTTCGGCTCGTTTACAGCCCTAGCCATCTCCCACTCCAAGTCTTTATAGACGCGGATTGGGTCGGGAACCCATCAGATAGGCGAAGCACAACATGCCTTGTGGTCTTTTTAGGCCCAAACCCAATTCATTGGGCCTCCAAAAAGCAAGCAATTGTGGCCCGTTCTTCCACAGAAGCAGAATACCGGGCTTTAGCCACAGCAGCAGCTGATCTTTCTTGGTTCAAAACTTTGTTTAAAGATTTAAAGTTTCAAATTTCTAACTGTCGAATTCTCTGGACAGACAATCTATCAGCCCTTACTTCTAATCCTCTCTTTCACGCACGAACCAAACATATTGAAATAGATTATCATTACGTGTGTGAAAAGGTATTAAATCGAGAACTCGTCGTTGATTTTATTCAAGTGTCAGATCGCGGATGTTTTCACAAATAGTCTACAGCCTTCTCGCTTTGAAGATCTAAAGTATAAACTCATGGTTCAAGTCCAACCACCATGAGTTTACGAGGAGCTATTAAACAGATTGGGATGAAGTATCACTTGGACCCAACTATTTGGCTCATTCATCTAAAACCTACTCTTATGTAAAGACCATAATATAAGGACCCAATAGTGAAACCCTAGTAGTCCAGATGTACCAATTTTGGATCCTTCTATTATTACCGTTTCACTCTCCAACGGGTGCGATGAATCCACCCGTTGATTAATGATGTATTTGGTCCTTTGTCTATTAGGTTTCTTCAATCAATTCAATACAATGTTTATCGTCTTGTTCTCTGTTCATTTCTTGATTTCATTATCAGTTTGACATACTCAAAAACCCTAATCTCTATCAAGAAAAGTAGCTATGGCCTTAAAAGTGGGCTTCCCCCAGGAGTCATTTTCATGCTCGTACGAAAGTAATGATTAAAAGACATTTTTGTCCCTACATTCAATTCTAATTTATGGTACTACTGCATTACCAATGTCATTGATTGCTTTTTCTCACTCATAACTGTATTACCAAGATTCGTTAAATCAAATATGATGACGAGAATTACCATTGGTTGGTCTTCACCAAAATATTCATATATAAGGCCAAAATAAGTCTTATTCACCTCAAAAGGAACATAAAATCCACAACGCAGCTGGAATTATTACCTGAACCAGCAAATTATTGAAGTAATATGTTAAGAACAAGCAAAGTACAAGCAGTCCCATCTATCACAACTCTAAATATATGAAAGTAAAGTTACCTTTTCTACTAGTTCCACATCCAAATGTTAATAGAAAAATCCTTGTTATTCCAAAAAGAGTATCCGACCTGCAATGATTATCAAGAAAAATAAAGTTAGGACCAATCCATAAATTAGAACTCAAAGCATATGCACACAGCCACACAATATACCTTAGATCAATCGTCGATTACAATGGAGCTGGGACCATCCAACTCTGCGAGAAGAAATAAAGTACATAATCCATGATGATAAAAAAATTCAAATAATTTCATCACACAATTAATACCTGAACCAGGTCAAACTCGTCAAAAGATTCAGCGATATCCATTGACTCGCGCAGATCAATTATTTCCATCCATGCCCTTAACCAGTTTGACCACATAGAAGAGCCTCGACCACTTTAGGTGATGGAGAGCTCCTGAAAGAATCAAGGATCCTCCCACTTGTGCTAAAGGTAGATTCATAAGCTACTTTGAAAACTGGAATCGCCAACACATCCTTGGCAATTTTAGAGGATTGGATACTTAGATTCGTTAAGCTTCCACCAAGATAGGATGCTAAACGAATCTCCATCTGCCACACAACTTTCTTTCAAGTACTTGCCCAATTCGTTCTTGGTTTGCATGCACTTTTCATCTTCCATTTGCTGGACAAACTGTGAGTGCAAACCCGGCCTCTTTTCTGCACCAACAAATCCAGCATTACCTTGTTCCTTGACAGTTTGACTAGTACTATTAGTACTAGTCTCACGTTGTACATAGAAATTAAACAGTTTGAGCAAGGTAGCTTCCACTCTCTTAGTCATATCTAGTGCTTTAGAACTACCATGAACTCTAGCAAATCAAAACTTCACGTGTTTCATTTTATTTCGAGTATCCAAGACAGCGGCCATATAATCAAGAAGTTTATCAAGGTTATCCCAATACTTATCAAACTTCTTCTTCATTCTCTTGACCATTTCCTTCAAAGCGACAACATCACTTTCGATCATTTGGGATAAAGTGGACTGAATTACCACAAGTTCATCGAAAAAACTGATTTGATGTCACATAAGATGAACCGGAAAACTGCAAGGTTGCACGGTAAAATACTTCCAAGTACTGATTAGAAACCTTGCCTTTTTCCAATCATCCTTGTTAGGAGGACCGAGCTTGTTACCCCTCCCCCTTGCCTTTCTTATCCTATTTTATTCATTTTCTTCACTGTTGAAGTGCGCGGATTAGAATCTTCCTCCTCAAGTCGAACAAAAGCTTGCTCGAACTTTTCAGCAGCATCAAGCATCATATAGGTTAAATTCCATCTTTTTTTCAATGTGTAAACTCAATAACTTTTTGATTTTAATGTTTTCTTCCTCAACACATTTCTTAAAACTTTCCAACCTACTCAGAGAAGATCTCACATAACAGAAAGCTTTTCTAGCCTTAACAATTTTATCTTCAATTTCTTCTAGACCATCTTTCACAATTAAGTTAAGGATATGAGCAGAACATCGTACATGAGGAAACTCATGTCCACGTATTGTACCCCTCCAATATTTAGTTCTCCTTCTCAAGTGACGAATTGCTCCATCATTGGAGCTAGCATTGTCAACAGTTACAGTGAATAAGTTTCCTATTCCCCACTCTTTTAAGCAAGCCTCAATAACCTTGCCAATGGTCTCACCTTTGTGATTCGGGACTTGGCAAAAGCTCAGAATGTGTTTCCGACAACGAATCGTCAATCCAATGACAAGTGATACATATGTAATTGAAATTCTGAATTGATGACCAAGTATCTGTGGTAAGGCATACTCGTTGGTTCTTTAACATGAATTCTAGTTTCAGTTCCTCTTCTTCGTAAATCTTAAAACAGTCACGAGCCACTGTCCACCTAGGGGGAATGGTGAACTGAGGTTGCATCCCTTGGTAGAATAACTTGAAACCTAACCCCTCAACCATTTTAAAGGGAAGCTCGTCAAGCATGACCATTTTTGCAAGATCTTTCCTGCTATCATCAGCACTAAATATAAAAGATTTTAAATTACCCACAAGTACACCTTCTCGTTAGCAACACCGGGAAAAAAAGCTAAAGTTTTTTGTTTCTTATCTTCTATACGAGTAGGATTGTTTTTACAGTTATTATAGTGAGACCACAGGCTGCTAGTTCCATGTTGGTTTGGATCAGCAGCATAAGTTTAGCAGGACAATAGTTACATCTACACCTAATTGTACTCTCAATTCTAGTAAAATGATCCCAGACTTGTGATGGGGAGTTAGATCCGACATGATTTTGTAGTTTCACAACTTTCTTGCTTCTTTTTCTAGGAGGACCAGAGGGTGGTTTAGCATTACATTCCACTTTTTCGTGGGGTTTCCTCTTAGAAGTTGTGTTAGGAGCAGCTCCCACCTTCACATCAGGATCAGTTTCCTCTGCAACTGCATCTTCAAGGGTAAGATCAGTTATTGTACCCGATTTTCCATCGTCAATGGTAAGATCTGTTATTGCATCCTGTTAGAAAGACAAACATGTAGTTTCAGTAAAAGCATAGCAATGTTCCAATATTATATATTCCGTAATATTGAATAATTCTATCAACTAAACTTACAAAAACAACTGATAACAAGGACTCCATCGCCACTGAGTTAACTTATACAAGTAATACAATTGTGTTAACTTATTTAAGTAACACATTACTGAATACTCTTATACTAATATAAACGTTGTTTAGGTATAACAATTTTTATAAAAAATTGCTTAACAAAACAAATAATATTATGACTTTTATCCAAGTAATACATAGAAATTAAACAAATATATGTCTGATAGAAGTTTAAGAGCAATATCCATGTCAGTTTCACAGCATGTTGACTAGAAATTAAGCAATAGAGACAATATGAAGATGAAGACAACAAAACAATATGAATCAGAGAGTAGACACGAGAAAGTAGACAATAAAAGAAAGTATGAAAGCAATATACAATCTCAGTTTTCCAGATTGGGGGCAGAGATGAAGAACAACGATGATATGCACTGGAATCAACCGATGAACAAACTCTGGTGGGCCACGAACAGAGATCGAGAGGCGAACCAGATAGGGAGCCGATTGGTGACGATTATATCCTTGAACTGATGAAGACGAAGGTGGATGAACGATTGCACTTGCAGGTCGGTGGATGAGTTCCGTGTTCAACCGGTTTTGAGTTGGGGATGTCTCTCAATCGGTCTCAACTCTCCACTCTCCAAAGAGAAGCGGCGCAAGACAAGAGGAAAGTGGGTTAGGGTTAGGCTATGTGGATGAGATTTATTTGTACGTCATTAAATTCAAACCAGGCTAGGCTATGTGGTTGGGCGGGTTTCTGCTCACCCCTAATAGTAGTGGTATAATAGAGTCCATAAAAAAACAAACAAACATGTTATCATATTCCAGCTCCACCTTATCCTAGTCAGTAATCAAATCCCATATTCACCCTCTCTCTCTGATGCTCTGCAAAGAAATTCAATAATCTATTCAATAACCAAACTCCACTGGAGTGTTAACTAGGGATGAAAACAGTTCGGTTCGGTCCGGTTTCGGCTCCCATTCAAACCGAACCGCATGTAGCGGTTTGGGAATAACATAAACCTGATCCGGACCATTCATGGCTCCAAACCGAACCGAACCGTGTAGGACCGGTTTGGTTCTCTTTTAAACCGTAGTTTCTAGAAATATATTATTTCACTTGAAATTTCTTAATAACTCGTTCAACAATTAAATATTTGTTAAAATTTTAATGTCAATGAATTTAATAATAAAGTAGCAAACATAACATCATCTTCAGTACCTACTATATATGATATATGTGTAGGAGTTATCAAGTATGGCAGTCGTATAGCGTAAAATGCTACATAAACGGTTCGGTTCGATTTATACGGTTTGGGATTTTTACAAACCTAGACCAAGCCGTATTATACAGTTTGAGTTTTTTTCAAACCTGGACCGAACCGTAATAGCTTCCCAACCGAACCGAACAGAACCAAACCGCCCGATTCGGCTCGGATTGCGGTTTTTCCGGTTTGAACTTGCATCCCTAGTGTTTACAACTGGCCTAACCCATCAACATGCAATTATGCATATGCTTTTATCAACCTAGTAGCTAGCTAAAGTAATCCAATTACCCTCTTATAAGAACCAATTATAGCTAGTCTCCCTCTCTTATATGGAATCAGTTGTACATAAATATGAGTCGAAGACAACATGAACCCCAATAGACCACAACACAATTCAGCTTGGAATAAACCAGGTCTTAACTAGGCATTTCCTTGCCTACTGAATTCATTTTTATTTTATTTTTGTTAAAACCTGGAGATCCAAGTCTTGTTGAGGGCTTCTAGGATCTTTGGAGCTCAACTAGTTCCATTAGGCCACCCAGAACGAGTGGAATCTGTGGGTTGAGAGTCCACAAAGCTTAAAAGGGATTTGTGCCAGCAGGGGTGGAGGCAGAAATTATAATGTGCTAGAGCACAATCATTCATCGTAACTAAAGGTGAGACATCTTCATAATTTTACCAATGTCATTATTAAAAGTTCTGATAAATAAAGGGGTATTTCAAGGATTTGAATAACGATGTGTTCGCCAGATACGTAGCGTAGCGGTATCGTTGGTCTCCGATACCAATACACCCGATATGCTTAGGTCAATCGGATTCACATTTGACACGGAAATACGCACCAATGTCCTCATATAACGGGCGATACACCTCGATATCCACATATAATGGGCCAACGCACCCGATTCATTAATTTGTTATATAGTGTAGTGTACAATGTCTATTTGTCTAAAATTTCATTATGCATGGTTTAAACTACTCGTACAAGATTATAAATATAAGGGTAAATATATTTGATATACAAACCAATGTCGTAAATTTTTTTTCGTATTTTGACAATTTTTTAAACATTCATGCGTTATGTTTCCGATTCCTGTGACAGTTTCTCCGATAAAGTGCCAATTACATTAACAGCGACCGACATCGGTACGTCGGCCAATATCGTTATTTAAAACCATAGGATGTCTGTGTTAGTTTTCAAAATCAGGGTGCGGAAAGCGCCTTACCATGCAACGATCTAGCTTCTCCTCTGTGTATCGGGCTTATCCAAGCCCGTTTGCGAGCACGATGGACTCGAAGGTGAAGAATTGTAATCAAGCCATCTTTGACCTCTCTCTGTGAAGACTAGAAGAAACATACTGAGATGGATGACTTTATTGTAGTGGAAAGAGAAACATAAGCTATTCGGTTCATAAGGGCACGTAAGATAATTAGATAGAAGATGGATAGGAGAAACAAGTGAGAAGTGAAAGTTTGTAATGTAGACTAGATACAGGACCAAAATACTCTAGAAGGGGGGGTTGAATAGAGTATTGGAACTTATTGCTAAAAACAAATTTTAACAAAGTGAACATGTCAGAAACTCAAATATCAAGGCCTTGAGATTTTATAAAACTAGTCTGAAACTTTCTAAGGCAAACAGAAAGCTTCAAGGCCTTGGACTACCACCAGTTTTAATCAGTTTATAAACCCTAGTTTGATTTGAGTTGCTTGCAGAAGGAAATAACAAAACTGTAAAGAAAAGAACACAAGGCAATTTACAGAGTTCAGTCCCAATGGACCTCATCTCTGTCTGAGGGATCTAATCCCACCAGGATTGGGCAAACACTTCTTATTACTCACACAGAAACAGCCCTAGATCTCCAAGCCTAAGTGAATTCCCTACACCTATACAGCTTGTGGTTCCAAACCTATCTAGTATCAAGTACTAATTGTTGAGCTAACAAGAACCTCTTGTTGTTCACTTGAACAACCAACCACTAAGTTTTGTGAGGTTTTAGATATACAAAAGATAAGCAGACTACAAAACAGAAGAAGAACACAGTAGAAGAATGAGCTTGTGAAGGCCTGGATGTGTTCTTCAGGAAACTGGAATGATTGATCTTCTGAAAGCTGTAATTGAAGCCTGAATGTGTGTGTGTTTGAATGTCTGGTCTTCCACGAATTTTTCACACCTCTCTCAGTTCTCTGTAAGCTTCCGTCTCTTTCAAAATTCAAACCAGTCTTTTATCCACTCTCTGCAGCTGAATGAGAGATTTTAGGATCTCATTTCTTGCAAATCCTCATCCTTTCTAACTGCAATTTAAAACAGCTTTGAGTAGATATCCATTGGAGTTTGTTGAGATTGCATTTGCACGTTTGAAAAAATTGCAACATCATTAAAACACAACAACAACAAAATCCAGAAATATAACAACACTAAGTTTGTTTAGATTTCCAGTTTCTAAATAAAAACTGGATCAAGTGAATAAAACAATAATCTGATTAACTTCTGAAACATGTAACTCATGATAAACTAGTTTAAGACTTATAGAAGTCATTAAACAACCATTATAATAAAGATCAAATCCTGCAAGAGAGAATCAAATTAATTATGTAAAACTGTCAGCAGCTTAAAGCACATCTCAAGGCCTTGAAGCTTTGAACATGCTTCACAGTCTTTTAATATTAAGACCAGAAATCTTTGATTCACTCTAATCAGGATATCTGCAATTGTGTTAGATGTATAAAGAATATATAACACAAATATTTTCAGCAAATATCTAATCTTAAATATCAGATATACAACATGCATCACAAGATTATTAGATCATACAGTATAATAAAACTACTCTCAAAGCTTTGAAGCTCTGATCAGTATCTCAAGGCATTTGAGCCTTAGAAATACTTTGTCTTTTTCTTTCATCACTCAAAACAGTTACTTCTCAAAACACACTTAGAAGTCTTTGAGTCAACAATCTCCCCCTTGATGAATGACAAAACCAGTAATCTTGTGTAACTATCCCTGCAACTTCTTGTAAGAATTAGATATCATCATTTGCAGAAACAATAAACAGTAATACTAGTTAAACCAAATTAACACAGATAACCAGTAATCACAGATCATCAATAATCACATAACACAACTGCTAACACAAAAACTCAAAATATTATTATTTAAACACTTAAGAGTAACCACAAATAGCACACAATTTCTCCCCCTTTTTGACTTTCATCAAATAAATGTGAAGAAATGCTGGGTCATTACTCAGAGTCTTAAAAAAAATTAAAAAAAAAACTTCCGACTGAATGTCAAGGCCTTGAGAACAGAAAGAAAGAAAGAAAGAAAGAAAGAAAGAAAGAAAGAAAGAAAGAAAGAAAGAAAGAAAGAAACAAGGATTTGGTTTTCTCAAATCTTCACTTCTTCTCTGATGCTTGGCCTTTCTCTGTGCCTTCTACAACCTCTTCATCACTTTCAGCATCTTCTGCAGACTGATTCTCTTCTTGTTCAGCATCCACCTCAGCAACAACTTCCTCAATGATCTCATCGACTTTCTTGTTCTTAATCTGCACTGAATCACCCTTTGTAGCTGCATCAACACCTGTGTCTTCACCAGCTTCTTCTTCATCAGTTTGATCATATAAATCCTTTGAATTGAGCACCACTGGAATAGGCTGCTTCTTCTTCTTCTTCTTCAAGAATTCACCTAGCCTTTCATCTGATTCAACACTAGTGTCATGACTAGTAGCAGAAGGAATCTTCTCCAAGTTAAAACCTTTGATGACAACACCCAGTTTTCCATTCATCACATTCATCAAACCCTTGAACTCATTAAACTCAGAAGATAGATCAAACAACCTTTGTCTAAGATCTTCAATCTCAACCCGCTGTTCTTCAAACTTCTCAACCAACAGAGAGTAATCCTCATTTGCTTGTCCCCTTGCTGTTGTAGACCCCTTAGGTTTAACAAAATATTTCTCCTCAAGCTCAGCTTTCGAAAACTCTGAATAGAACTTCCAATGACCTTTTCCTGTCTGAACCACTCCAATCCTCTGTAAATCAGTCTCATCAATTAACCCAAAACTACCAGTTATCTTCTCCTCTCCTTTCACATGTACCTCAAAATTCTCAAAGAAAAAAGGTAATAGGTTGGCATAGGGAAGAGGATGGTATCAGTTCTAGTAGTACAGTAGATCATATGCTCCATAATCAATGTTGGCAAGTCAATCTCAAACCCTTGACATATCAGGTACATCAGGATAAGAACTTTATCAGTAACCAACTCTCTTGAGTTTTCCCTAGGGATCACTTCTCATCAGAATTGTAAAAAAAAATTTAGCTTCACAGTTGAGCACAGAGTGTGTCAACTTATTGGGACCAGTGGGAACACCATCAATGAAGAACATTGCTTTGGCTTTTTCTAGACACTCCTTCCTATCAGGATGATCACCAAAATTATACTTCTTAGGATGCCCAAGACTTTGGAAAAAGTCCTATGATCTAGCCTTAAGTTTATCCCAGCCACCTTAGAGGTTAACACCAATTTATCTTCCCCTTCTTGAACCAAATTCAGATAAAACAACCTAGTTAACCTAGGATAAGCTTTAGAACTAGGATTTAAATCCTTCCATACTGCAGAATCTCTTAACTTCCTCATACAGTCAATATCCAGTTTATCTAATAACTCTTCAGAGATCAAACTACAAAAAGCAACCTTAGATGATGCATACCCTTGCATCCAAACTGTCCTAACTTCTAAAATAACAAACCAATCTGAAGGAAGTACATTTTTACCTTGATATCCCTTTTTGGTTGCAGCAGCAACTTGATTAACCCCTGATTTCTTCTCAGCAGGTTTCTCCTTCTCTAGTTCTCCTTCAGTGGACTTCTTCTTGCTTTCCTTAGAAGATTTCCCTTTTTCTTCTTCAACAGACTTTTTCTTCTCTCCCCCTTTCTTCTTGTCTGACCTAGGTTGATCATCACCCTGAGCCTCTGTCTCCTTCTGTGGGTCAACACTTGAACCTTCATCTCCCTTCTCTGTTCTGATCTTCTTTACAGGAGGTGAGTCCTCATGCAAACTTTGAGTGTTTTCTGAATCTGAATCAGAGATCACAATCTTCTCCTTCTTGTTTGCCCTCTTCTTAGATCAACCGGAAGACTTTCCCTATTGTTGAATCCTAGCTAATTTCCGCTCCATTGAGGGTTTAGGGTTTTAAGAGAAGAATGAGATTGAAAGAAATGGAGAGAGAGCAGAGAGACGTAGAGAATTGAGAGAGAATGAAGAAGAAAAGCCCTGACTTTCAGCTTAAGTAGGTTGAAAGAATAAGTTATAATAGGACTCTACTGAAATCAACATGCAAATCGAATCTTTAAATATATTTTTGGATATTTTAAAAAATTCTCTGAGTAATTCAAATATTATACAATTATCTAAAGAGATAACATATAATATTTGATGATCCATTTTTTTAAAAAAAACTACAGATGTTTCAAGACCTTGGAGAACAATCTCAAGGCCTTGAGATTTTCTGCAGTCTTAGAAATTTCAAAGCTTTGAACTATACTTTTAAGGCTTTGGAAAGTATAATCTCAAGGCTTTGAGATTTCAACACATAAACACAAGTAATTACTAATACTCCCCCTAAACCAATGCATCCTTGTTTAACATACCCAGTTCAAGCCTTATGGATGAAAACCTATCATCTAGCAGAGGTTTAGTGAAAATATGTGCAATCTGCATAGAAGTGGAAATAAAAGATAGAACAACATCACCTTTTTCTGCATGATCTCTAAGAAAGTGATGTCTCACATCTATATGCTTGGTTCTTGAATGCTGTACTGGATTCTTAGAGATTGAAATAGCACTTGTGTTATCACAATGAATAGGCACATTTATGAAATTATAGCCAAGATCTCTAAGTTGTTGAGCAATCCACAACACTTGTGAACAGCAAGCTCCAGCAATGTATTCAGCTTCTAGAGTTGATAATGCTACATAATTTTGCTTCTTAGAATGTCAACTGATTAGTGAAGATCCAAGGAATTGGCAACATCCAGAAGTACTCTTCCTATCTACTTTATATCCTGCAAAATCTGTATCTGAATAGCCACTCAACATAAAATTAGATCTCCTTGGATACCAAAGCCCCAAGTCTTTGGTTCCATTCAAATATCTAAAAGTTCTTTTGACAGCAGTTAAATGACTTTTCTTAGGATCTGCCTGAAATCTTGCACACATGCAAACACTAAACATAATATCAGGTCTACTAGCAGTTAAATACAAAAGTGATCCAATCATACATCTATATTCCTTTTGATTTACACTCTTACCATTTGAATCCTTGTCTAATGAGAGTGATGAACTCATAGGAGTTTTAAGTACCTTGGACTGTATCATATTGTACTTGTTCAACAAGTCCTTGGTATAATTTCCTTGATGTACAAATATCCTTTCTTCATTTGTAAAATATGAAGTCCAAGAAAGAAATTCAGTTCTCCCATTAAGCTCATCTCAAACTCCCTGCACATCAGACTAGAGAACTCTTTTGAAAGAGCATCATTAGTAGAACCAAACAAAATATCATCCACATAGATCTCAACTACTAACAAATCAGTTTCATGATGTTTTATAAAAAGAGTTTTATCTACTAGAACTCTCTAGAAATTATTGTCAAGTAAAAACTTTGAAATTCTATCATACCAAGCCCTTGGAGCTTGTTTTAAACCATAAAGAGCTTTGTCTAGTTTGTGAACATGATCAGGGAAGTTTTCATCTTCAAAACTAGGAGGTTGTGCTAAAAAAACATCTTCTTGTAAATAACCATTCAGAAAAGCACATTTGACATCCATTTGATAAAGTTTTATGTGATTGTGAGATGCAAATGCAAGAAGTATTCTAATAGCTTCTAACCTGGCAACAGGAGCAAATGTCTCCTCATATTCTATACCTTCTTCCCGATTGTATCCCTGTGCCACAAGTCTGGCTTTGTTCCTTACCACTTTGCCATTCTCATCAAGCTTATTCATGAACACCCATCTGGTTCCTATAATTGATTTTTCTTTTGGTCTGGGAACCAGATTCCATACCTTGTTTCTTTCAAATTCATTCAGCTCACTTTGCATTGCAATGATCCAGTCTGCATCTTCCTGTGCTTCCTTAGGATTCTTAGGCTCAATCAATGATACAAAAGCACCAAAGGCACACAAGTTCTTCAACTGTCCTCTTGTCTGAGTTCCAGTTGTTGGATTGTCAGCTGGATGATCCGCAAGATAGTTAAAATTCTTCCTTGGTATCCAGGAATATGTTCCTTCAAGGCTTTGAGTTCTTGAAATAGCAGAGGGAGCATCATAGAAATTCTCAGTTTCAGTCTCAAGGCTTTGAGATTTTGGCTCTGCAGGAGGTTCAAGGCCTTGATATTCTAATGATTGATTATGCACTTTAGTTTTGCCTTTGTCCTCTTTCACAGCATCATCATCAGACTCATGCTTGTTCAAATTTAGATCTGCAAAACTTTCACTCAGAGAATCCTTAGTACTTTCATCACAAAACACATGAATACTCTCTTCCACAATCTTGGTTTTTCTATTGTAAATTCTATAAGCTTTGCTAGTTTGAGATTATCCAAGAAATACACCTTCATCACTTCTAGCATCAAATTTACCAAAATTGTCTCTACCATTATTATGCACAAAACAGATACAACCAAAAGGTTTGAAATAAGAGACACTAGTCTTCCTACCTTTAAACATTTCATAAGGAGTCTTTTTCAAAATAGGCATAATCAAACATCTATTCAGCAGATAATTGGCAGTATTAACAGCTTATGCCCACAAGAACTTTGGAAAATTACTTTCAAGTAGCATGGTTCTGGACATATCCTCAAGTGTCCTATTTTTCCTTTCAACTACTCCATTTTGCTGTGGAGTTCTCGGTGTAGAAAATTTGTGTGATATGCCATGCTTTGCACAAAATAAATCAAAGTCAAGTTGATCAAACTCCCTACCATGATCACTTCTAATAGATGCAACAGGCAAATTTTTCATAGTTTGAAGCTCTTTGCACAGTCTAGAAAATTCATATAAAGCTTCAGTTTTGTCTCTAATAAACATCACCCATGTAAATCTAGAATAATCATCTACTACAAAAAGCATATACCTCTTACCTTCTGGGGTCTGAACTCTCATAGGACCACACAAGTCCATATGAAACAGTTCTAAGGGTCCAGAAGTACTTACAAAGTTCTTTGTCTTGAATGAGCTTCTTGTTTGTTTACCTTGGACACATGCCTTGCAGACCTCATCATCTGAAAATTTTTGTGATGGTAATCCTCTTACCAAATCCTTTGAGATGAGTTTAGTCAAGGTGTGTATGCTAATATGCCCAAGCTTTCTATGCCAAAGCTTTGAATCTTCCTTCAAGGCCTTGAGGCATTTCAACTTGTCACCTGCAACACTGTTAGTACTCATAGCATATAGATTATATGATCTAGAAGCAGTGAGTATGCAATCTCCAGATTTCTCATCTTGCACCACACATTTCTCCTTGTCAAATATAGCTTTATAACCTTTATCACATAACTGAGAGATACTAAGCAGATTATATTTAAGTCCATCCACAAGATAAACATCTGAGATAGAGTTGGTAGAACCATTACCAATACTACCTATACCAATAATATCGCATTTTGCTTTGTCGCCAAGTGTAATTGTTCCTCCAGATTTTTCTGTGAGTTCAGTAAAGAGAGATTTCTTTCCACTCATATGTCTGGAACAGTCACTGTCTAATATCCATTTTAGATCTTTCAAGGCCTTGGTGACATCCTGCAAAAGTAAATCATTGCCTTAACAGGCTGTTAGGCCAAGTGCAGAACTTTGAGTCATACTCAGAATCAGCCATGTTTGGTGGTCTAATTCCTTTTGGAACCCAAATCTGTCTAACATGTCCCTTAAGCTGATAAGGATAAGTATTCATCATAATGTGAGGTTCTGATCTTCTGAAGGGACAAGTTAATCTGATATGACCAATTTTTCCACAGTAATGACATTTTGAAGAATGTCTGCTACTAGATTTGACAAAAGTAGGCTTTTCTTTGGAAAATTTGGATTATAGCCAATCCCACTTTTATGCATTGATTTCAGACTTCCTCCAAGAATGAGATTCAGATTATGTTCTGAGCCTGTAAAACTGGCTAGGACCTTTTTAGACTCTTGAAGTTCTCAGTCAAAGAACAGATTTGTTGTTCTAAATCCTCTGAATGAGTCTTTAGATCAGCATACCTTTCACTTAATAGAGTGTTTTGATCAACAATCTATTTTATCTGTGCCTTCAAGGCATTGAATTTGTTGTCCAAGGCCTTGAAGTCCTTTTCAATTTTTGTCTTAGAAACTTCAACAGTTTTGTTGGCAAAAACTAGGTCAAGGTTTTCTTTTACCTGCTCATGAATCTTAATCTTTAAAGAAGAAATCTCATTTCTATAACTTTCCTCATTTAAAAATATACTCTTGAGAATTTCAGGAAGTACATCAGAAGGACTAGCAAGAAGATTTTTTACCATTTCCTCAAAATGTCTGTCTGAGGATTTTTCTTCATCAAGTTTAGCCATGAAGCATAAATTTGCTTGGTCTTCTTCTGTGTCTGAGTCACTTGATGAATCAGAATCACTCCAAGAGGCCATCATGGCTTTCTTCCTTCTGTTGTCACTGTCTTTCTTTTGAAAGTTCATGTTCTTCTTCTTTTTTGGACAATCCCTTACTAAATGATTCGCATCACCACACTCAAAACAATTCATTACTTTAGTTTTATGTGACTGTAATGAAGACTTACCTTTGTAGTCCTTGCTGCTTTAAGTTCTTGATCTCTCTCTGTTGTAGTCCGTGTTACCAGAGTTTGTTTTCTTTTTGAGAATCCTAGCCAAGACCTTGGAGATCAATGCTAAATCCTCTTCATCATCATGCTCATCTTCAGTCTCAAGGCTTTGAGGTTTTTCATTGTCTTTAGCCTTGAGTGCTAAGTTCTTGATGTTTTCACTCAGATCACCTTCTATATCTTTCATAGACATTTCATGAGTGAGCAGCTTTCCTTGTAGATCATCTAGCTGAAGGAGACTTAAATCCTGAGCTTCCTCAATAGTTGTTGTCTTTGGCTCCCACTTGGCTTTTGGCAAGCTCCTCAGAATTTTCCTGACCTCTTCCTCATTTAAAAACTTCTTTCCCAATGACTCGAGATTATTCACCACATCAGTGAATCTTTTGAACATCTCCTTGATGGTCTCATCTGAGTTCATCTTAAACAGCTCATATTGCCTCCAAAGTATGTTAATCTTGGTCTGCTTAACCTGACTTGTTCCTTCATATGTCACAACCAGTTTGTCCCATACTTCTTTGGCACTTTGGCAATTTGACACTTTGTTGAACTCGTCTTCATTAAGAGCACAATATAACAGATTCATAGCCTTGTAATTTTTGATACCTTTTCCAATTCAGTAACTTAGAGATTTTCCTCAGACTGGATGCATCTAACTCCATCTATGGTAGTGTAATACTCATGAGGACCATTCTGAACCATTGACCACAGTTCCATGTCTTGATCTACGATGAACATCTTCATCAATGCCTTCCAGTGCATGAAGTTATCACCATCGAACAATGGATGTCTATTTGCTTCCCTTCCTTGTGAGAATCCACCATCTCCTACATTACTCATAGTCACAAGATTGTTAGATCTATATTAGTGACCCAAGCTCTGATACCAATTGAAGTTTGTAATATAGACTAAATACAGGACCAAAATACTCTAGAAGGCGGGGGGTTGAATAGAGTATTGAAACTTTTTGCTAAAAACAAATTTTGACTAAGTGAACATGTGAGAAACTCAAATCTCAAGGCCTTGAGATTATACAAAACTAGTCAGAAACTTTCTAAGGCAAACGGAAAGCTTCAAGGCCTTGAACTACCACCAGTTTTAAACAGTTTATAAAACCTAGTTTGATTTGAGTTGCTTGCAGAAGGGAATAACAAAACTGTAAAGAAAAGAACACAAGGCAATTTACAGAGTTCAGTCCCAATGGACCTCATCTCTGCCTGAGGGATCTAATCCCACCAGGATTGGGCAAACACTTCTTATGACTCCCACAGAAACAGCCCTAGATCTCCAAGCCTAAGTGAATTCCCTTACACCTACACAACTTGTGGTTCCAAACCTCTTGTTGTTCACTTGAAGAAGAACCTCTTGTTGAGCTAACAAGAACCTCTTGTTGTTCACTTGAACAACCAACCACTAGGTTTTGTGAGGTTTTAGACATACAAAAGATAAGCAGATTACAAAATAGAATAAGAATACATTAGAAGAATGAGCTTGTGAATGCCTGGATGTGTTCTTCAGGAAACTGAAATGATTGATCTTCTGAAAGCTATAATTGAAGCCTGAATGTGTGTGTGTTTGAATGTCTGGTCTTCCACGAATTTTTCACACCTCTCTCAGTTCTCTGTAAGCTTCAGTATCGTGCTTTCTCTACTCATTCATTGCGGAATTTTAGGATTCTTGGGCGACACCGCATATTTTGGGTCAATAGCTAGATTTCAAAAAGTCAGAAGAATCTTTTTACCATGAGGTCTTGTTCGTTATCTTCTTATATCCTTCGTTGGAATGAACGAAGTGCTTTGTGTGGCTAAGAAGTTAATGGTTTCTTCGAGCGTTACTGTTTGAAGTTTTGTTAAGTAACTACTACTAGAGGGGCATAATTTTTGGATTTACCATCGAAGTCAGGCAATTTATCATGATAGTATGTCCTAGTTCCTTGATTGGGTTATGTTATGGACTACCGAGAATAACAAATAGACTTTTAAGGTGGCTTTTGAAGTTTATTGAGACTTTGAGATGTTTCAATTTCAGTAATATCGTCACTTGGCATGTATAGGTTTCATCTACTAAATTAGGGTGTATATTCAAGCTAGAGGTAGATAGAATTATTCTTCCTTGGAAGTGTGCAAATTAGAGTTTTGTCACTAATTCAACAATCCCCTTATCTGGCTCGGGCGAGACCGAGAGGGTTCTGCTAAAAGTAACGGCGGACATCAAAAGCAAAAATCTCCATCATATTACATTACTACAAAACATTACACAACGTATCTTGCAGATTTCATCAAGTATTGCTATATTACACATAAACTAGCATACTAGATGATTCCTCGTAACATTATCATTCTTCATTTATCTTGTACCCTACTACTCCGTAGTTCCCGTCTCCTAGACTTGCGGTAGGAAGGAAAACAAGAACCGCAGTTCTGAAAGTCAGCACGAAATACTGTGTGAGCAACACCCAAGCGTGTCAAACACAGAGGAGAGATTATTTAATGTAAAACTGTAATACCCCGTATAATTTACAAGGGCAGAATAGTAATTTAAAAAGCTGAATAAAAATTTAACTGTGAAAAAATAAAGTTCGTTAAATAATAGTATTTTATAGACAAAAAATTCTCGTAAGATTCTAGAAAAAATTAGGTTGGTATTCGTATATAACTACACGAGAGTTTTATTTATTTTATTGTTAACGTGTGCACGACCACCGCAAAATTAGTGTGTGAGACACACCCAATCATCCCAATACTTGGTGCATTAACCACACCATAGCACTTCTCCCCAAGAGTTCATCTTCTCCACTCCTTCCTCTTCGGCGATTTTTATCACCGGCACCACACCCATCACTTTCACCGATTTTCTCTTGTCTCCTATATAAGTCCCCCCAACACCATCATCCAGCTCTCATCAACACCTTCCAATCATCATCTTCTTCTTCTTCCCCGGCCACACTAACGCCACCACCATCACCACCACCAAGAGACCCACCACCTCCATTACTCCCTTTCTCTAGCTCTCTGTTCTATCTATCTCTCTGTCTCACTCACTGTTCTGTCCAGAACAGAGCACAGCAGCAGCAGCGGAAAAAGCAGCAACCACCACCTCCACTATTCCCGCAGGAACAACCACCCGGCCCTCTCCTCTCCTCTTCACCTATGCTGATCTCTCTCTTCTCCCATATGTTTCAAACCCAGTATGAGGAGAAGGAAACAACTCCACTGCAGGAGAAAAATAGAGCACCCATCGCCGCCGTCGGCCATTAAAACCGGCGAGATTTTCGGGTAACCTTCAACAGCGCCACCCACCACCTGGAACCAGTTCCAATCTTCGCCTAGAGGTCCAGGGAGATCGAATCAGCCCCTAACCGAAGCTAGGAGACCATTTGTGATCGGAGTCGAAACACACCTCCGACCAACACCGACGGGTGTAACACCCCCACCTCTCAGAGCTGGGAAATCTACCAGAAGAACCCCAGACTCATGGGAGTGTCCTTCGCTAAGGCACAGAAATGCCCCGCAAGGAGTCAAACAGTAACGGTTCTGTTACGAGACAGAAGTAAAGAAACTGAAACTTAAATCATACTTACTATTATACTTTGTGGACGGACTTCTAAGTGATTGACTATATCCCAGGTTCCCACGTACTCACCTGAAAAGATATAAAAATATCCACATAAGTTAGAAAATATGCCACGTAGTACAGTACTAAGAAAATAATATAGATAGATTTTGAAATTATTCAACTTTAAAACTTACAGACGCTTAAGCCAGGGCTCTGTCGCATTGCCACATATAACACAGATAGAGTACATGCTTCTTATAACTCAAGGAATCCTCAATCATCCATAACCATCACCACCATACCAGCCTTATACGGAGGATTCCAAATCCCACCACCCAGAGGGTCGTGAAGACCAGATTCACTTCCGACAAGGAAGGCAAATCAATCAACCAAGACAAACTAGACCTTAAGTGTGCGAACCCCTACTGGACATCAGTCCAGAGAGTAGTACTAGTTGCCTACTATGTCCGAAGACAATTCCCCGTTGTCCGAAGACAACATAATGTCCGAAGACAGTTCCCAGTTGTCCGAAGACAACACAATGTCCGAAGACAATTCCCAATTATCCGTAGACAACGCAACGGCCGAAGAGGATCATACCACCACATATCAAAACTAGTAACCAAACGATTCATATAAATGCTATCAGCTCAGAGGAACACATGCAATAGAGCAAGCATACATACGCATACCTAATATTCGATTCAGTTTCCTGATCAACAGAGCTGATTTCACAATCCGCAATCACTATTCCATTCCAGCATACCTGCTAGGGCTGAGCAAAAACCCGCCAAACCGGTCCGAATCGAATCGCCCCGTAAAAGAGTCAAACCCGAATTATATGATTGATTATGGGTTGACTTAACAAATACCCGCCAAATTCGGGTGGGGCATGGGTACTATATTAATAAACCCGTTTCAACCAGCCCCGTACATGTTCAAAAAACCCAAAACTATTTTTTAGATTGTGTTTTACATGACACTTGAATGAACTCTTGCTCCACTATATGGGGGGTTGCTGAATTGCTGTAATTAAATGTACGATGTTGGATATGCATGTAACATATTTTTGTCGATGTAGTTATATAAACTTGTAATGTGGAGATGTGTTTTCTTATCGGATGCAAGTCGTTATTATGCACAAATTTGACAGTAAATTCTATACTTAGGCTGATATTTCTAATTCACAATGGAAATTTTGAGTCATCATTTGTGTTTTTTAAACCCGCTATAACCGTTCCGGTCCGGTCCGAGCCGAGGAATTCGATTGGGTTTGGGTTTGGGAGTTACTCGATTGGGTATGGGTTGTGGATAGGCCTACCCGGGATCATTGGGTTGGGTAGGAAATACGGCTCGTACCCGCCCAACCCGGTCCGTGCTCTCCCCTAATACCTGCTATTAACACTTGTCCTCTACGTGGGGTAGAATGCACAATGCAGATGTTATGTTGACTGCCCAACCAAATTTAGCATTTTGCACCTAACAACCAAATATCTTCAGGACAGTCACTAATTGTGCTTGAAGCCTATCACTATGAAAATGTGATTCATTTCCCCTCCTGACACACTCAGTATTGAATTATGAAACTTTCACCTATTTGCATTGATGTCCCTGTAGTTTAGCAAAACTAAATAAAAGCACCCATACTTGATTTTTAGTAAATTTCAACCCAGATAGGTGTATACTAGCTCCAAATATTACGATACTGGTACATAGGCATGAGGTCATGCCTAGAGTTAGGATTTTACTGCCCAATTCAAATTATTACAAATTTATCGGTTTGCCCCTCCTATGCAGCTCAGTCAAACTAGAGTTTCCAAAAAGTTAAATCTGGTCAAACTTGATCCCTTAACGTAAAATGTTATTATGAACAACTTTTCAGAAGGGCATTTTGGTTACTTAAGTCATTTGGTAAGGCAAATCAGGAAGTCCATGCTGAGACCAAATCTTCTCAACTGGTCAACTGAGGAAGAGATTTGTAAGTCTGATTTCACAGTCTTAGAGACAAGTGTTCATGTTTCAAGTTCAAGTTTTACCTTCCAAACTAGTCAAATGGTCAGAGAGATGATCAAGGTCAAAGTTCGATAAGAATTGTTTTCCACGATATGAGAAATGATGATTTCTTGCATGTTTGAGATGCCCTCTTTGGCTGTGATAATTAGAAAAATGGTGAGCAGTTTGAGTGTGACTTAGTGGACATATTTGTACCCCTTATCATGGTCTATAATCAGATTACGACTTATTGCCAAACCAATTTAAGATAAAGATTTATGAATTCTCAAAGTCCGTAACTTAAGTACCTGCTCCAACACTTAAAATATTTTTAGGGTGTTCAGAATACAACTCCAAAGTCCAAACACAGCATATCATAGAGGGGTTTCAGCTGATCAACAAATGTTGTTTGGGGACATAAACACATGAAATTTGTAATATTAGCATAAGAGATTAAGAAGGTTCAAACCTCCAGCCTATCCATTAAGAAATGGATGGAATACACAAGTTGTTAGATGGATAGCATCAAATGTATGAGCACTGTCAATATGTTGCATTTTGCAGCAACTACGACATGACTTTTAGCAAAGTTATAAACTTGTTTAACACTTTATCAAGTTCATAGGATTCAACTACCCAACTTCCAACTCAGTTAAAGATATATTATGAAGGCGATTGGAAAGAACCAAAATAGGGAATTGAAGAACAAGTACTCGTGAGTAGATAGAAGAAAACGGTGCTCAATTTCATCGATTCGTCATCCAGATATTAATCCCAAAGTTGGGTGATTCCGACCCTCAACACTTAACCAAATGTTATGTACTCCAACCTTCATATCCCCAGGACCCTTATTTGCAGCCCTTGTTAGGTTGATCACAATTTTTTTTTAGTTATTACTTTTTTTTTCCTGAAGCTTACATCATGAATCTGTGAGACAAGTATCTAGGAATTTATAGCAACAATTAGAGCTTGAAATCATCAAGAGATAGGCAGGATACACAAGCTACAAGTTGGTACGGTTTCCTGAGGTCCACAGTTGACAGTGAACAACACATGGTTGCAGCAACTTCATGGGCAAATTCATATATGATAAAGGAAGATTCAGCTCATGAAATTCAAATGAAGCTTGTAGTGTGAAGTGAGTATTACAAGCAGCAACAAGAAGCAACTTGTTTCATTGAGCAGGGAGGGAAATATCGAGCTTAGAACAGGGCACAGTGACCCGCCAGAAAATGCAACTTTCACGAATCACAGAAGGTTAAAACATGATTCTGGGCGTGATATGATCATTTAAAAGGACTCAAAACATTTCAGGAATCACTTTGAAGTTATTTTCAAAGGAAAAGAAGCAAGAACAGGGAGTTTACCGAGGCAACGAGCAGTTCGGCGAAGATGGCAGATTCCGGAGACGTTCTTGTCCTCGTTAGTCGTTCCGAGGATTATTCGAGTCTCTATAAAATTCTGGGTTAGCTAGCAAGTTCCATGACATCACAGGAACTCAGGGGAAAAATTGGAATCGAAAACGGACCCAATACTGAAGAGATAATCGATCTCCGGCGACATCTAGCGGTTTCTGGCGGCTTCAACCCAGAACCCGGCGATAGTCACGACTCCGGGTAATATAGGGGCTCCCAATCGGTTCAGAAGGTTCGCCTGAAGGTCAGGAGTCAGATTCTAATACCCAATTTCATCAACTAGCATATGGAAGGGAGAATTTGATCCAATACAAGCTAGGGCGCTTACTTGGTTTTACCAAAATGAAGCTTCACCTGCTGTCGTCCAGACCTTAGTCACCTAAAACCTCTCGAAGGGTCATCGCTCCCGCTCCCAAACCTCGCTCTGGCGCTTTCGAGACCAAACCTCGCTCTAAAGGCGCTCCAAAAAATAGAGAGCTCGTTTTCGTAGGCGAATTACTCTTTAAAGTCAATTTGCAATTAGTTTGGACTATACTTGATGATTAATCTCAACTTATTATGTGTCAGTTTGATAATTCAACTATTTAAACATTATTCTTCATTATTGAAGCAACCTATTTGACAAATGAATACTGACAACCCCTTTAATAAAAAAAAATCTCATGTGTAAAATCACATTATCATATGTAAATATTAGTTTTCTTCAAAAAATTATAGCAAATGAATATTATATATAGACGCTCTCGTGACGCTCTAAAATGCAATCCTTCTGAAATTAGGCGTTTCCCCGCTCCCGCTCCAGTTCGCGCTCCCGCTTCGCTCCCGCTCTAGGTGACTTAGGTCCAGACCAATTAAGTTCGGGCTATTGTTCATTGAATGCTAGGGACCTCCCCTCTGCATCAGATTTGCAAGTGGTGGAGTGGTGGTGGTCTTCCAGGGGTGGTGTTGGTGGCTGGTGTACTTGGTGCTCCATGAAGATGGAGAAGATGATCATGAAGCACTTATGTGATATATGTACAAGGGCACCACCAGGTCTTGTTTAGGAAGCTAACTTGTGAGGTGTTGCCACCTATATGGGTGACGTGTCACCAACTTAAAATGTGAGAATTAGTGTTCATATTAGTGTGGGTTCAAATGTAAATTTTAGGAGTTTGGGGGTAATTTTAGTATATACTATTCTTAAAAGAAGTTACAAACTGACCCAAAATTCAGATTTATCTATGATATTAGATGTATCATTCCTTATATTCCAAATTGTCCGGATATCAGCCGGTTCCCAATTTGTAGAAATTACACATGGCCCCGAAAATTTGAAATATTGCATTTTTAACTCCTTAAATTTTCTGGGTGATAGTCACGACTCCGGGTAATATGAGGGGTAACTGTTTGTATTTATGAGAATCTGGTGGGTAGTTGTGGTCTTTTAATGAACTGCCATGTGAGTAGATAGGGGTTCCCATTCCCTTTTAGCATAACTTGTGGGGGTTTACTTATAGTTTACTTAAATGTTATATTATACGCAAAAATAAAAATTTTATTTTGGATTAAAAATATTTTCTAAAAATAATAATTTCTCGTCCCGGTTACGGCAAAGTGATTCGGGAGTCGAAATAGTGTACGAGTCATTCGTTAAAAAATTAAACAGTGAACGTTTTATTAAAATTTAAATAAACTTTGTTTTTATCACTTAGCTTTCAAATTGATGTTTTCGATACTTGTAAATCTTGATATTAGCTACTTTATAAACGTTATAGTGTCGTTTTTAGAAGGAGTTTGTTGACGACATACTATTTTAAATATTGTTTAGATCGTTATAGCTAAAATAAGTCTTTTTCATAAATATAACTAGTATTCGTTTTACTATTATTTCATGTCTTTTAATACCAACAATGTCTCTACGTAAATAATCGCTTTTCGAACTATAAAATTTAATATTTTTCTAAAAATAGACGCGTCGTTTTATATATTTTCATTATTGAGAAAATAAATAAAGAAAGAAGACGTTGGAAAATCAATAAGTAAGATTTAGGCTAGTCTAAGATTTATTTAATAGGATTCTTAATAAGACTCGTAGAGCTATACACAGAGTTGTGACGATTTAGAAGCTCCGGTTTGTAGGTGACCGACCCGTAAACAACGAGTACGACTAGGACGATCCGACACTACGGAATCGAGGTAAGTAAATATGCCTAGCCTAGCGTGCTTGGCTCCTATTTGTGTCAGATAATGATTTTTAATATTCGTCTCAAAATATTTTTTTGAGTTACATGTTTTGGTTGTGATTTCTTTATATGTTAAAGAAGTTGCTTTGCTTTAAACTGTCACACGAATAATGTTAATCCACTAACAACGTAAAGTGGAAAGAGTTGTGCGGGGATCGTTATGTTCGCTTTTCTATAAGATTGGTCATGACTGACTACGTTCACCTGACCCGTTTATTTTAACCCGGTTGCAACCTGCCGGGTCGCTCCATGTACTCACCTCTGTGGCCGCGAGTAGTCTTAGAGGGGTGCCGGCGCTTAAGGTCTTGGATGCGTAGTGATAGTAGATCTTCACCGTATCAACAAAGCTAAAATATGGTTTTCTCCGAGAACAAGAACGTTTATTAATATGAAAGAAGACAAAATTGGGATATTATCCCCCATTTCTAGGTCAAGAAGGAAGGATTTGAAAGGTTGAGAAGTTTAAAGTTGGATTCGTGCTTTGTCTACTCTTTTAAGATTTATTTCCTCTTATTACTGTTATGAGAATAATTTATGCCTCATCATCTATTTACGAGGTAGGGTGTTTATTTACTCAGCAATTCACGGCTGACTTTAGAAACTGCGGTTATGTTTTCTTTCCCACCGCAGGTTTAGAAGAGGAAGAGTATGGCATGGCTGGGTACGAGACTCACTAAGGAAGTCCTGTCACGAGTTGTAACATAATATGAATAATGTAAGCTTAATGTGTAATAGAGACGTATGAAGACTCGAGAACTACGGTAATGTTTAATAGTATGTAATATAAATGTTGGGATGTTGTGCTTTCGATTTTTCTCCATTACTTTTAGCATCGCCCTCCCCGTCTCGTCCGAGCCGGATAAGGGGGTCGTTGCAAAATCAGTAAAGATAACATTTGCACAGCGGAAGTAAAAGACAGTTGAATAAGATATTCTTTCACTTTCAGAAATTTCCAGCGACCAGTGCGGAATTTACATCCAATATTCCCAACTGAACATTTCGTTCAAATCCAATATTCCAATCATGAAATTCTCAATTATTCACAATTTCCCGATTCCCAAGAATGATTATCCAAATCCAGAAATTTTACTTTAAAACCTGAGTTGAACAGGGAAAATTCAGTCGCATCACACAATGATTGGATGTGGATAATCAATCGCATCAAATTTGTGATCGAATAAAGGAATGTATTGTGCAGGTGACAAGTTCATTGAAGAAGGCTACGTGTCGTTCTAGGGGAACTTTACGAGCATCACACAATTTGAAAGTTGTATTACGACACGAAGGAAGCTCGCACGCAAGGCTTGGCATGTATACTCACCTTGATCCTCAGCAAATAGCACGTAAAGTTCCCCTAGAATATGGTAATAGTAGATCTTCACCGTATCAACAAAGGTAAAATATGGTTTTCTCCGAGACCAAGAACGTCTATGAATAAGAAAGAAGACAAAATTGGGATATTATCCCCCATTTCTAGGTCAAGAAGGAAGGATTTTAAAGGTTGAGAAGTTTAAATTATGGATTCGTGCTTTGTCGATTCTTTTAAGATTTATTTCCTCTTATTACTGTTCCGAAATAAATTTATGCCTCATCATCTATTTACGAGGTAGGGTATTTATTTACTCAGCAATTCACGGCTGACTTTAGAAACTGCGGTTATGTTTTCTTTCCCACCGCAGGTTTAGAAGAGGAAGAGTATGGCATGGTTGGGTACGAGACTCACTAAGGAAGTCCTGTCACGAGTTGTAACATAATATGAATAATGTAAGCTTAATGTGTAATACAGACGTATGAAGACTCGAGAACTACGGTAATGTTTAATAGTATGTAATATAAATGTTGGGATGTTGTGCTTTCGATTTTTCGCCGTTACTTTTAGCATCGCCCTCCCCGTCTCGTCCGAGCCGGATAAGGGGGTCGTTGCAAAAACAGTAAGAGATAACATTTGCCCAGTGGAAGTAAAAGACAGGTGAATAAGATATTCTTTCACTTTCAGAAATTTCCAGCGACCAGTGCGGAATTTACATCCAATATTCCCAACTGAACATTTCGTTCAAGTCCAATAATCCAATCATGAAATTCTCAATTATTCACAATTTCCTGATTCCCAAGAATGATTATCTAAATCCAGAAATTTTACTTTAAAACCTGAGTTGAACAGGGAAAATTCAGTCGCATCAGACGATGATTGGATGTGGATAATCAGTCGCATCAAATTCGTGATCGAATAAAGGAATGTATTGTGTAGGTGACAAGTTCATTGAAGAAGGCTACGTGTCCTTCTAGGGGAACTTTACGTGCATCACACAATTTTAAAGTTGTATTACGACACGAAGGTAGCTAGCACGCAAGGCTGGGCATGTATACTCACCTTGATCCTCAGCAAATAGCACGTAAAGTTCCCCTAGAAGGACACGTAGCCTTCGTCAATGAACTTATCACCTACACAGTACATTCCTTTATTCGATCACAAATTTATTTATACAAGAGTGCCAATATGACTTGCTATAAGCCTAAACGAGTCTCATTTGAGATCACTAAATCCCTCTACCCTGTAATACTATTTCAAATACTAATAGTATTATTATGTAAGAGCCCACAACTTAAGCTTATTAGCTTTCTTATTTACTAAATATTGATTTATTAACCAACGTGTTTATTCTTAAATAAACAAGAAATTCTGTAAAGAATAAATTTTGTTAAAATATCCACTTTCTAGTAAATCTATTAGAGAACTAAGAAAGATTACTAATAACTAGTATAAATATTCATTATTAAAATGAGAGAAATGTTAACTTTAATTCTAAAACACTAATTAAATAGCCAACTGTCGGAATAGATGCCCTAGAGGCAATCGTAGATTTAGTATGAACATTGTTTTGGCTAGAATATTCATTTATTATATATTGTGATATTTAATATAATGAAGTCCTTAGATAAAATGTGTTGTTTATCTTAAATATCCATAGTCCACTACATTGATTAATGGGACGATCAAATATAGACTAGTATGTGGGTAGATTGGAATGGAAATATCAAGTCTAACACATGGTATGCATTAGGAGTAATGGCATACTGGATTGACGAGAAGGATACATTAGATTATTTCAAGTCACAATCTCTTTTCGTAGTGCTAATATAATGTCAATCCTTAGACTTGAAGTCAATAGATACTCTAGTTGTGGAATATTGCGCTTTGATGTTATCAAACGTTACACCGTAACTGGGTAATCATTAAGATGGCTATCGGGCGTGATAGGAAGCAATCTTAGAGATCATAGTGATGTAGATAGAATTTTTCCCTCCCACATAATGGGGGTAAATATCCTCGGCCACTCGAGGGATGAGGCTTATTCAATGTCTGGCCAGACTCAGATAAATCAATATGGAGATATTGATTTTATCTGCAAGCATAAGCATATTCCAAGGATCGAGGAACAATGGATTGGATATACGAGTGTGACTATTTATGTCTCGTGTCCAATCCGGATATGGAGAAAAAAGGATAGTGCAATATAAGATATAGGGCACAAGAGGTTTGTCGGGATCACTGACTATTTCTATTAGTTGGGTAGCATGGATGTGTTGCTAGACACCGCTCCATGTTAGTAAGAGTTACTACCAACTATGTAGGAACCTATGGGGTCACACGTCAAATAGAGTAAAGCTAGATTTGGGATTAATTAATATTGAGTAATTAATATAAGGATCATTGTGCAACACCTTGCAAACTTAGTAGGACTAATTTGCAAGGAAGGGAATAATTCTAGTTCATCTAGAATTAGGAAACTCTTTTATGGAAACAACAAGGAGTTGTTGGAGTATATAAAGAGGCTCTATATTCCTTCCCACTTAATGTTATTAGACATAACAAAGTGAGTGGGAGAGAACAAAAGAGAAAGAGCAAGACAAGCTAAGGGCCAACCGACCTCTAGCCGTCCGCCCTTCCCGTCGGCGCCAAGAAGAGGGGCTGATCCCCTCTTTGGTCCTTCGTTGCTTTGATCTTCTTCCCTCTTCTTCCGGGTTCAAGCTAGCACTTGTTAGAAGGAAGAATCTAGATCTCACCTCTAGACGTGGATCAACCGTAGAGACGAGGACATCATTCTTCGTGTGATCTCACAAATCAAAAGGTACACAATACTATGTCTCTTATCATGTTATGATATCTCCTCCTGACGATCCGTGGTGGGCTTTGAAGTAGGAATTAAATTTTTGTTATTCCGCTGCGTTACCTACGTCAAAACCCAACAGTGGTATCAGAGCCAGGTTGTAGAGCATAACATGATGTATGTGTTACGATTTCAGTTTACACACTGTTTTATTGTTTAATACGCGAAAACTGAAAATAATTGGCATAGTAGATGCAAAATTGAATTTGATTTAATAAAACAAGATCCAATTTAACATTGGATGTTAGAATTGGTGAGTTTAAACACATAAGATGTGTACAATTAGGTTCTTGAAAAATTAGGGTTCATGGGCACATGATTGAAAATGAGTTTTCAATTATGGAAACAAATTTATGGAATTAAATCCATAAGGAAACAACCTTGCTTGGGCAACAAGGAAGAGGGAAGGAGGACTAGGGCCGAAACCCTAGCCGTCCGCCCCCTCCCTTGCGCGCCAAGCAAAGGCCGCGGGTCAATGGGGCGGCCATCTTTGGACCGGGCCTTGTGACGGCGGCGGTCCTAGGGATTCGGGCCCCTTGTTGGCTTGAACCCCTTGGATCGTTGTAACCCTAATTACCCAATTTCATTAAAATTGAACAAGCGCGTTAAAAATTGGTTTTAACTGTATTATGTGCTTTGTTGCATGGTGAATGGATATGGCATATAATTGTGGATGTTTATTGCTTTGTGGTTTGGTTTACGGCCTGCGAGCTGATCAAATTAATGTAATAATTAATTATATTTTACGGCCTGCGAGTCGTCTTTTTCTCCTCGACATGTGAGGCTTTTGTTATTTATTTATTCTAGATGTTAGGCTAGAATTAAAAATATTTAGATGATAGCCAAGAGCATGGAGAAGAAGACGAGAGAAACAAAGGAGCCAAGAGACAAAGAAGACATCCCTAGGCGCTCAGCTATGGTGGAGCACATGGAGATGAGCTCGGCACTTTAGGGAAATTGGATATTATCATTGGCTTGATAATATCATTAGTCTAGGGGCCATATCCATGCCACGTTTCTTTTATGTTTGTGGATGTTTATTATTCATTCCTTGTTATTTAACTTTGTGTGTATGGCGATACTAGCGAAAACAATAACAAGATAATAATAAACAAGGTTGGTCTTTTATTGTGGATTGCCCAATCCAAATAAGTTGACCATATTGATAAGATCAACCAAACAAACTAAAAGAAAATCCCTCAATTAAATATTGCGTTTTTCCTTCTCTTGCCAAAACACCCTTCATGATCAGGGTTTATTAAAATTCGGGCTTGCCAAAGCAAGGCGATTTTAATTTACCATGGTGTGTTGCGGACGACACAAGCTAGTAATTTGTGTATGTTGAAGCAAGCGGTTGGACGCAACTAGGCAAGAATCAATTGGATTGATGAGCATGGAGGCATGACAATTAGGTGTTATCCATTGGATAAAGAATAAAGAGTTATTCACCTAATTGGACCAAGAGTTGTATGGGATGAAATTGGAATGGTTCCTACCTAAATAACCTATTCTTGGGTGACTTGCCAAAGCAAGCTCAAGAAGAAGTGAAGAAGGGATCTTGGACCCACTAGAAAATATGATGATATTTTCCGCATTAATGGTGAGGGCTATTAATCCGAGAAAAATAGTTGGAGCTATATTTGATGATCCAGCCATTATTAAATATAGTTAAATTGTTCAAAATAATAAAATTGCACATTTCTCGTTTTGTAGAATTCCAAATGGCAAACAACAACACATCGACTTCATCCCTACGATCTGTCCTAGAGAAGGATAAACTGTCTGGAACAAATTTCCTTGACTGGTACAGAAACTTAAGGATTGTCCTTAAGCAAGAAAAGAAGTTGTACGTCTTGGACACTCAAATTCCAGAACCACCACAAGACGAGTCTCTTCTAGCGGAAGTGAGGGCACGTCAGAAACATATTGATGATTCTAATGATTGACTTGGCTCATGCTTTGTACCATGACTCCTGAGCTTCAGAAGCAGCATGAGAATATGGAAGCCTATGATATGATCATACACTTGAAACAATTGTTTCAGGAACAGGCTAGGCATGAGCGCTATGAGGTGTCTAAAGCATTACTCAAGAGTAGTCTTGCAGAAGGGAATCCAGTAGGGCCTCACGTGCTCCGAATGATCGGGTACATAGAGAACCTTGAGAGACTGGGATTCCCATTGGGCCAAGATTTGGCTACTGATCTTGTCTTGCAATCGTTGCCTGACAGTTATAATCAGTTCATCATTAACTATAATATGAACGAGATCAGTAAGACTCTGCCTGACTTATTGAACATGCTAAAGACAGCGGAACAGAGCGTCAACAAAGGCAAGGGCAAAGCCATAATGATGGTGCATAAGAAGAAGGGCAAGTCAGTTGCCTCTACTTCAAAAGGAAAGCGCAAGAAAGTTGCGAAATCCAAGGAAGCCCTAAAGCCTAGTGGAGGTGTGGCTAAGGGTGAGTGTCAGGACTGCAGCCAGCCGGGTCACTGGAGGAGGAATTACCCTAAATATCTTGAGGATAAGAAGCTTGAAATAGTGATTCCACCATCACCAAGTATTTATGTTATAGACGTCAATCTTTCTATTTCTTCATCTTGGGTATTGGATACCGGATGTGGTTCTCACATTTTTCGTAATGTGCAGGATTTGAAAAGAAGTAGAAGATTGAGTAAAGGGGAGATAGACCTGCGCGTCGGGAATGGAGCAAGAGTTGCTGCATTAGCTGTAGGCGTTCATGAGCTATCTTTGCCTTCTGGACTTATTTTAGAATTAGACAATTGCTATTATGTGCCTGCTATGAGCAGAAACATTATTTCCATTTCTTGTTTGGACGAGAAGGGTTTTTCTATTTCAATAAAGGACAAGTGTTGCTCCATTTATTTTGATAGTATGCACTATTGTAGTGCGCATTTGTCTAATGGATTGTATATCCTTGATTTAAATAGTCCAATCTATAACATAAATACTAAAAGGATTAAAACTAATGATTTAAATCCTAAATATCTATGGCACTGTCGTTTAGGCCATATAAATGAGAAACACATATCTGGACTCCATAAGGATGGACTTCTAGACTCATTTGATTTGGAATCATATGAGACATGGGAATCTTGTTTATTAGGAAAAATGACAAAGTCCCCTTTCAATAATAAAGGTGAAAGGACTAGTGAGTTAATGGCACTCATGCATACCGATGTATGTGGACCATTCCCCACGCCTGCCAGAGGTGGTTACACCTACTTCATCACATTTACTGATGATTTCAGTAGATATGGATTTGTATACATTATGAAGGCCAAATCCGAATCCTTTGAATTGTTCAAAGAATTCAAGAATGAAGTAGAGAAGCAACTTGGCAAAAGTATTAAGGCTCTACGATCGGATCGTGGAGGAGAATACTTAAGCCAAGAGTTTGATGAGTATCTTAGAGAGTGTGGGATAGTATCCCATCTCACTCCACCCGGAACGCCACAGTGGAATGGCGTGTCCGAAAGGAGGAATCGCACGCTATTAGATATGGTGCAATCTATGATGTCTCAAATAGATCTTCCGATATCCTTTTGGGAACATGCTCTAATGACGGCAGCTTTTACCATTAACCGCATTCCGTCCAAGTCAGTCATGAAGACACCATCTGAGATATGGACTGGGAAGCGTCCCATAGTGTCGTTTATGAGGATTTGGGGCTGCGATGTCTATGTAAAACGTTTACAAACAGACAAGATCGGGCCCAAAGCGGATAAGTGTAAATTTGTGGGATATCCTAAAGAAACTAAAGGATATTATTTCTACAATCCCATCGAGAACAAAGTGTTTGTTGCTCAGACCGGCGTGTTTCTAGAAAGAGAGTTGTCTCTAAAGAAGCAAGTGGGAGGGCTGTAGAACTTGAAGAAATTCAAGAACCACGAATCACTGAACCGATGATGGAACATGAACAGGAACCGCAAGTAGTTGTGGAAGAACCTGTTCAGGTGACACAGGAACTCCGTAGATCAGGAAGAGTGCGTCATGAGCCAGAGAGGTATGGACTTCTCGTGACTGAGCCCAATGACGTACCACTCATAGATGATGAGCCTGCAACCTACGGAGAGCCCATGAAAGGCCCAGAATCTAAGAAGTGGCTAGAAGCCATGAGATCCGAAATGGATTCCATGTACACCAACAAAGTATGGACTTTGGTGGAACCACCCGAAGGGGCTCGGCCCATAGGGTGCAAGTGGGTCTTCAAGAAGAAGCGACATGGATGGCAAGGTAGTTGCCTATAAGGGGCGATTGGTAGCCAAAGGGAATAGACAGATTCATGGTATTAACTATGATGAGACCTTTTCACCAGTCTCTATGACTAAATCCATTCGAATCCTACTTGCTATTGCAGCATACTACGACTATGAGATTTGGCAAATGGATGTCAAGACAGCGTTCCTTTATGGGAACCTCCTCGAGGATGTGTACATGACACAGCCGGAGGGTTTTGAGGATCCAGAGAATGCCAATAAAGTCTGTAAGCTGCAAAGATCCATTTGTGGATTAAAGCAAGCTTCTAGGAGTTGGAATCGACATTTTGATGACGCGGTCAAAGAGTTTGGCTTCATCAAGAACGAAGATGAGCCTTGTGTTTACAAGAAGGTTAGTGGGAGCTCTGTTGTATTTCTGGTCTTGTATGTGGATGACATACTAATCATTGGCAATGATATTCCTACTTTGCAATCTGTTAAAGATTGGCTAGGAAAGTGCTTTGCAATGAAGGACTTAGGAGACGCAGCCTATATACTTGGTATAAAGATCTATCGGGATAGATCTAAGAGATTGCTCGGCCTAAGCCAAAGTACATATATAGATAAGGTATTGAAAAGGTTCAACATGCAAGATTTCAAGAAGGGATTCTTGCCCATGTCGCATGGAGTCACTCTTTCTAAGAATGATTGTCCCTCCAATGAGATTGAGAAGGACCGCATGAGTAGGATACCCTATGCTTCGGCCATAGGATCCATCATGTACGTTGACGCGATTTCTTAACGCGTATGTGCAAGTGCACGGTCAAGTAATATAGGGGTGGTATTTCAACCCCGAGTTATCGATCCCACGAGGACAGACTCGAGACTAATTAATTAAGCTATTAGTTTACAGTACAATCACAGGAGGAAAAGATTGTGATTAAATACGTTGTCGCCCCCAAACAAGTGACTGACAAGTGAAATAACAACTAAACTAATATTTTTGTATTTTTATATTAATAAACAGATATGGAGAAACTAGGCAATCTCTAGATCACCTAGGGTTGTAGACGAATTCCGGTTCAGCTATGTAACACGTCAATCCTATTTTAGTTCAGCTGGGTAATAGGCTATGACAATATCCTGTCGGTCTCATGTCCTTTTACGTCTCGGTTAACTACAATCTCCTCTCAGTCTCATGTTGTCTACCTAGCAGGTCATCCACTGGTACGATAACGGTTCCTGTCGGTCCATCGTTTCACGGAACAGCTGAATAATCCTACCGAATTTACCCACAGTAAGGCCAATCCTAACACTTTTCCTTTTCGTCTCGGTGATTCGGGATTGTGTTCAAGTTCTCATCATGATTAGGCTAAGTCACTGTCGTGCACTCATCTAATTAGCTAGCGTGTCCGGTTGATCATTCCTTTCACACTAAGGATTGAGCATAGAACAAGAACATGTAACTAAAATAAACATTAACATTAAGCAAAACGATGAACTATGATAAAACCCTAGTTTTCATGAAGATTAAATCATGATCACGCCGTGTCAATAGGCGAGACTCAACAAAAAGTTCAGAAACTAAATATTCATTCAATAGATCAAATTTTAAACGCATGAGACAAAGTCTAAACCCGGAAAATCATTCGTCTACATAAACCCTAGGCTCTCTAGAGAAGCCTAGCACTGGAGTTTAGCTAATAGTAATCAACAACACAACATACAAGAGTTTCTCCATAACAAGATTGAGAGAGGAAGAAGAAGAAGAAGAAGAAGAAGAAGAAGAAGAAGAAGAAGAAGAAGAAGAAGAAGAAGAAGAAGAAGAAGAAGAAGAAGAAGAAGAAGAAGAAGAAGAAGAAGAAGAAGAAGAAGAAGAAGAAGAAGAAGAAGAAGAAGAAGAAGAAGAAGAAGAAGAAGAAGAAGAAGAAGAAGAAGAAGAAGAAGAAGAAGAAGAAGAAGAAGAAGAAGAAGAAGAAGAAGAAAAACCTAGATCTTCAATGGAGGAGCCCTCCTCTTAAACCCTAGCCTCTTCCTTCTTGCGTGCGTCTCTCTTTTTCTTTTTTCTCTCCCTTCCGTCCCTATAATTAAAGAATCCCCATTCTTTTATTTATTTTTAAGTATTGTGATCTTGTGTTCACAATTTTTGATCATAGGATCATATTTTGTGGTCTTGCGCTTGATCTTGTGATCATAGGATCACCTTTTTTGATCCTACACTTCCAGTGAGTTGCTCTCACGTTGGCCACGGAATTTTCCTCAAGTGTTTGGCCATTTTTCATCTAGGGGGTCAAAGTGCCATCAGAGAAACTTCATTAAATTGCATTTTCCTCCCCTCTTCATGTATTTTCAATGTTTCTTCACGATTTCTTCTTCGTTTAAGCTCCCGAAAAATCTCCAAAGCTTATTTATTCTCTCCACTTCATCTCTCAAGTTCCGTTTCCTGTCAAAACAACACGAAACACAACCCGTGCGATCAAACATGACAAAAAATCCATAAAATAATGCGATAAACACTTGGATTAACAAATCAGTGCCCAAAGCTCAACTTCTACGTTTTCTCTCCGATCATAGTATAAAACTAAGATTATCAAACCGAGAATCACGCAAAACGATATAAAACATGCAAAAAATATAACTCTAATAGAGAGTTATCAAATCCCCCACAATACCTTTTTGCGCGTCCCGAGCAAAATCAAAGCTTACACTACAATTTAATCCACCGAATTTCATACAACTCCACTAGCCATGTGACAAAACAACACACACACACACAATGCAATCGACATGACTATGCGATGCAACTCGATTATAGAACAATGCTAAAATTGAAAGAACGTATTTTTTTTATTTTTCTTAAGAGACGTGCAATCTCGCTATCACTAACCAAAATCATCAATTTCTCACAAGTCTCTTTTGGAATTCACACAACTGCAATAAGGAATTGAAAATACAATTATCCTACGCACAAGCTCACTAAGGGGTCCCCAAACATCCACAAAACTCAATCCAAGATCCGGGCACGTCCTTTAGCTCAGAGGGTTTAGCCACCCTTAGTCCTATAGTAGTCTTTCGTCGCCAAGTCATATGAAGTTTTCAGACCCTTTTAGTCGTTGTTGCATTGAATGCAAGTTGTCCCAATGACGGGAGACACAACTCCGTGTAATACGGCTTGACTTTAATTTTCCTTAGACGCTCTAATTGGTTTGAATTCAAATTCCCCGCGTGAACGGGGGCTCATTAGGATGTTCACCGTATCTAGTCCAAGAGAAGATTTTGATCTATTTATTTTTTCTTTTTCACTCTCTTCTAATTAATTCAGTCGTGCATTTAGAGTAACTAAGTGTGGGCTTTTTCAGTTAGCTCTTGAAACCGCCGTAAGGGATGGTGGTGTACACTCCCTAACTTCACTTAGGCTAAGCTAGTGTACCAGATGGAACCAACTCTACACGAAGGTCACCCCAGATTTACAAGAGGCCACAAGTTTCCACTCGAAAACAGACTATTCAACTCCTTAGGACTAGATCCTCCTAGCACAATAAAGGAACTAAAGGTATTTCCTCGTCTTCTTTCCACTTTTCCCTGAATACCCGGGACATCCTTTCGTGAAACTGGTGCACAAGATACTAAAAATTAAGGTTTACCCCACTACGGGGCTTCCTATTCATTGAGACTCTTTCACTGAACTCTCTCTGGTTTCAAGCTTCATCAATTGCCTAACTCAAAATTTTTAATTTTTTCTGTATTTTTTTTTTGTATTTTTTTTATAAATTTTCTTAGACTCTACATGTAACTGGCCAACTCGATTAACCACAACGATTGGATAGGGGACTCAATAATATAAAAGTGCAGACCAATGCAGAAAAAATTTGAACCTATCACAATACAAAAATATATTAAAAACATTACACTAACCACACAATACTCACAATACTACACAACTACATGTAACAAGGCTATGCAAGGACCAACATGGCTAGCGAAACTGTACACAGACCCCCCCCCCCCACACACTTAAGCGTTTCGTTGTCCTCAACGAATTAGAGATATAATTAGAGGACTCATCGCTTAAATGTGTTGGCGGTGTATCTACACATTTATCGCTCAAAACGTAGAACAGAGAGAGTTAGAGGTACCTGGGGTGCGCAGACCAACATGGGCACCGTGCCCGCAAAATTGCAACAAGACGGGGTCTTGTGGACCGTTGACAGTTTCCGGAAAAGTCTCATCTCGCGTCCGGATTCCGATGCGCCTACTCAACATTCTATCGCACGCATCAAGAAGGGGAACCCGAAGCGTCTTTTGTACCCGTGTCCCTACACACTGATTGGAAGAATTAACACTACTCTCTCTCACCCCTCAAAATCATGTATGGAAGCAAAAACAGATATAAATAGCATCCTACTCTACATTGGGTTGCCTCCCAAGCAGCGCTTGTTGCAACAACCCCCTTTATCCGGCTCGGGACAAAACCGGGAGGGCGATGCTTAATAGGAGTGGCGGAGATCAAAAGCAATATAATCCACAACAAAAACTTATATTATTAAACATTAAACAAGAGTCTTATACAAAAGGTGCTTATTTTTACAAAACAACTTAACAAAACTAGAAACTAGTTATGACATTATCAGTCGAGGTGAGTCTCGCGCCCCTTCTATTCCTTAAGTTCCAACTCCTAGACCTGCGGTGGGAAGAAAACAACAGGAACCGCAGTTTTCAAAGTCAGCAATAAATACTGAGTGAGCTACACCTTAGCATGTAAAACAGGAAAGAGAATATAAACTGCTGGACACGAGTTAAATGAAACTAAAGTGACAGAGTAGGAATGAAAACAGTTTCAGAGTTCGCAACGGTATAAACAGAAGTGTAAACCAATAATCCAAGCGTTAACCGAATATAATAATGCCGACAAAGGGTCTCCCAATAATAATAAAGCCAACAAGGCAATCGAATCATCACTTATTCATTTCACAGTACCCGGGTAGACCAGTCACCACAATCAGACATTCTAGACCTTAAGTGTTGCAACACCCTCCTAAGAGCGTCAATCAAAGGAGTGGTATCTAGAAGCAGTACTCCAGCCTACAGCGAAAGGAGTCGGGGTGCACGTAGTGCCATATCTTTAGGGACCAAAGCCCAGGGAATCATCACCCGTACGTAATAAGTAAAACAACTGGTTCCGGTACATGCGATATTCTTTCCACTTTGCATTATTAACGGATTATTATTTATCGCGTGAGAATTATCAATAACAGTAGCCAACAGTTCAAATATTTGACAAGTGTAAACAAATAATAGCAATTATACTTTGAGACAGAAAATAGAAATCGCAATCGACACGAAAAGAGCTAGACACATTAGGCTAAGCATGTAAACTCACCTTATTTGACTTGGCAGCTAGTACGTAGGATGATCGATGAAGCCGATGTCTGACAGCTTGAAAATGTAATAGTCTGGGACATCTTTTTACCATTGGTTTTAACCCTGTGAGAGTTGAGTTTGGCCATTTTCAGCTTATTTTCCACCTGATACGAGATAGAGATTTGTATATCATGATTGCAAAATTTGAGTAATTTTATGCATACTTTTGTTTGTTGGATATGATCGCGGGTGCGTGTTATGTGCAGGTAACAGGTGCCGGAAAAATGCATGAGATTGACTTGGATTGGAGGCAGCGTATCAGGAGAGCTGAGCAAAAAGAGGAAAAAATGACTAAGTTGTGCGTTCAAACGCAGAAGCTGCGTTCAAACGCACAAGGCAGGCAGCAGGAAAAATGGCAGAATTTGGCTAAGGCCTGCGTTCATACGCAGAGACAGGCTGCGTTCAAACGCAGGAGGCAGAGACCAAAAGCACAGAAAAAACTAAGTCCTGCGTTCAAACGCAGGTTGTGCGTTCATACGCAGGGCTCAACACTCAGGAGAAGAAACGGCTAAGGGGTGCGTTCAAACGCAGAGGAGCAGCGTTCAAACGCATGGGTTCAGGAGCCAGAAGAGGAAATTGACTAAGTCCTGCGTTCAAACGCAGGGGGGGTGTGCGTTCATACGCACTGCGTTCATACGCAGGAAGTGTGCGTTTGAACGCACGGACGTGTTCCAGAATCTTCCAGGACGAATCTTTTCGAGGGTAAAACAGGAATTTCGTGCATCAGTTTTGGAGACTGTGGCAATATAAAAGGAGGTGTCCCAGCACTGTTTTAGGGTTACGAAGACATACCACAGCTATCATCATCATCAGCAGCCAGTTTCACAGCAGCCAGAAGTTGGAGCAGTTTTCCAGTATCTTCAGAAATAACTAGTTTGATCTTTTCTCTTTTTATGAAACATTGTCTTTTAATAATGCAAGCTAGCTAGACCTTTTGCCTAGGTTCTCGGTGAACCTAGGGTTTATGAATTCAGCAGACTTGGATGTTTTGATTTTCAGATGCATGGCTAGCTAAGTCTTAATACAGATTGGTTTGTTTATTATTCTGTCTTTGATTTTATTTACATACATGAATGGCCTGATCACCCAGGAGTGTTACAGACAGGACCTGGTGCGCGAGAGTGACCAGTGAATGTTAGGAAGAAAAGACAGGATTTAGTACTCTGCCTTGATGGACCGAGAGGTGAAGAGAATCAGGGGACTAGCCCAGAAGCATCAGACCAACTGTTAGACGTTTAGGGGGAGACCGAGAGGAGAACCTGTAACCCTAGCAGACTTAGAACGAACCTGCAGATTTAGGTGGACCGAGAGGACCCGAAAATCTGCAGTCGAGTGATAAGTGCATGAGACCGAGAGGAGATTGTACTATTGGTATGCTGGCATAAACAAACCCGCTGTGTGTTTCTGAAATCAAATAAACCATGGAAGCTGGAGAGTAACCCTAGGGGATCCTGGAATCTAGATTTTTAGAATTATCGACTTTTACAACTACAACAATTTCAGCAAAATATTCAGCAGAAAAATAAAATAAGTCTTTTTCCTGTTTTTATTTATTATAATTTAGTATAATCAAATCCCAAACCTTCCTCCTTTTTACAAACTTCGTGTCTTATTCTGATTCCGATTAGCAAAAACTTAAACTGTTCTCGTGGGTTCGACAACCAGAGTCACAATTACATACTCTATACTACTTGATCGTACACTTGCGAAAAAGCAGATAGTTTACGCTGTCAAGTTTTTGGCGCCGTTGCCGGGGAGCGGTTACAGTTTTTGTTAAAGAGACATTGGAATAAGTTTCAGAGTTTTTCTTTTATTTTTACAGTTACTTTCTTTCGACTTACTACTCTTGAAATCTGATTTTCAGGCTATTCTAGTTTATGCCCAGATTGCCCCGCAAACTGGTATCACCACTCGAAGATCCCGAAAAACTTTTCAGAGAGCAAAGTCGCAGACACCGAGCCGCGATGTCTGAGCACGGAGAAGACACCACAACCGAAACAGGAACACCCACAGGACAGCCACAACGTACTCCAGCACAGATGGCTCTTTACATTGAAGAGCTGATAGCAGCAGGTTTAGCTGCCAGGAACAATCAGAGGACTTATAACAGGTCTGGCAGGGCACTGGTCGAAAACTTTGAAGTCCCAACCGGAGGACATCAACCAGCTATTGTAGTGCCCCCCATTACAGCAGAGCACTTCGACCTGAAATCATCTACCATTCAGACCGCCCAGACCCATTGTCCTTTTAATGGGAAGGCAGATGAAGATCCAAACGACTTCCTCGGAAAATTTGAAGATTACTGCAACAAGATTAAGTATAGAGGAGTCGAAGCGGACACGCTAAAGCTGATTTTATTCCCATACTGTTTGTTCGGAACAGCAAAAGATTGGCTGGAGGCAAGACCACCGAGGTCTATCACTACCTGGGAGGGGTGTGTTGCTGATTTCTTGGCGAAATTCTACCCTGCATCCCGTGTTATCAAGCTGCAGAGTGAGATCTTGTCTTTCAAACAGAAGATGGGGGAGACAGTTGTAGATGCATGGGACAGACTAATGAGACTTGTGAAAAAATGCCCCAATCACGGTTTCGGGGACGCGAAGATTCTGCAGGTATTCTACCATGCACTTGACAGGGAGAATGCAGACAGGATTGACAGGGAAGCTGGGGGTAACTTTTTGTACCATGTGGATAAAGATGGAGCCTACGAACTGATGAAGCAACTAGCCAAACAGGATACTCGCCTGTTTGATGACCGCAGGCTCGCAGCAGTAGCAGAACCAGTGGTTGATGACAGGATTGATAATCTCACGAAAGTGGTACAGGACTTAGTCAAAAAGGTGTACACAGAAAAGAAGCCAGTAGCATCAGTAGACGAACCTGACTTTGACGCAGCAATTCTGGAGCTTCAGACCGAAGATGCCAACTATGTTCAGCAGCAGTGGGATCCTAGTCGCTACAGACCAGGCACACGTGACCATCCAGGGTTTCGCTACGGAAATCCCAATGCAGCAGTGTATGCACCAGGATTCCAGCACAGGCCACAGGCACAGCAGACAGCTCCAGCTCAGCCTGCACCAGCAGCACCACAATTAAACCTGTCTCAGCAACATTTTGAGTCCTATATGGAGAAATTCAATAAGCAGTTGGAAACCAGATTCGCACAGATGGACTCATTAACTGCTGATGTGAGCCAGATGAAGATTGCTATCCGCAACCTGGAAGTACAGAATGGACAGCTTGCACAGAATCAGGCAGAACGAGCCCCAGGGAATTTACCATCTAACACAGTGAACAATCCACGCGCTCAAATCAATGCTATCACAACTCGGAGTGGAATTGCACTGCAGGATCCACCGTATCCCAGTCATGCACGCGCAGAAAAGTCAAAAATTATTGAACAGGAGGTGATTGACCGGGAAGACAGTTCAACCGCTGACCCTCAGAAAAGGGGTTCGGTCGAGCAGGAAGCAGCGCAGAAGAATGAGGGTAATCCAGAGACAGTGCCAACTTCTAAGGAGATTCCTTACCCTCTGAAGACACGCAAGAGAGATGACAGCAAAGACTACGCCAGATTTCTGGAGGTATTCAAGCAATTACAGATAAATATACCTTTTGCTGAAGCACTTGCCAAAATGCCTACTTATGCGAAATTTCTCAAAGACATCTTGTACGGAAGAAGGCGAATGAGTGACTTCGAAACAGTGAATCTGACGGCAGAAGCGAGCAGTTGTGTAAAAAATGGTCTACCACTGAAAAAGAAAGACCCTGGCAGCTTTGTTATTCCAGTAACCCTGGGCAGTGCATACACAGGAAAAGCCTTATGTGATTTGGGTGCCAGCATCAACTTGATGCCACTGACCATCTTCAAAAGTCTGGGAGTCGGAGAGCCACGCCCAACCAGAATTATGCTTCAAATGGCTGACAGATCTGTGAAACCTGCCTATGGGGTAATTGAAGATATCCTGGTAAAAGTTGGAGAGCTTATTTTTCCAGCAGATTTTGTGATACTGGATATGGAGGCAGGAGAGGTTCCGCTGATCCTGGGCAGACCTTTCCTGGCGACTGGTGAAGCCATTATTAACTGCGAAAGTGGAGAGCTGTCCATGCAAATTAATGAAGAAAAAGTAAAATTTAATGTTTTCAAATCTCTCCAGCTTCCCGATCATTATGGGCATGAAAACTGTTTTGCAGTAGAGGTAATTGATGACCTGGAAAGCGATGAGATAGAAGATTTATGGGAGGAATTTGAAGACATATTTCCAGAGGAGACAGAAGGGCAACAGGATGAGCAGATCATGGGAACAGAAAGCTGGGTCAGGCTATACAGGGATGAAGGAGGCGAGCAGAAAATGACACTGGTCCCGTCTCTGCAGGAACCACCCGCCCTGGAATTAAAGCAGTTGCCAGAACACCTCAGGTACGCTTTTATTGGTGAAAATAATACTCTGCCGGTAATTGTTTCGTCTCTTTTATCTCAGGAACAGGAACAAAAGCTACTGGAGGTACTTCGAGAGCATAAAGAAGCCATCGGATGGACAATTGCAGACTTGAAAGGAATCAGTCCTGATTATTGCATGCACAAAATAAGAATCGAAGACGGAAAGAAGCCAGTCATCCAGCCTCAAAGAAGATTGAACCCGATTATGAAAGATGTGGTACGTAAGGAGGTCATGAAGTGGCTAGAAGCAGGAATTATATACCCCATATCAGACAGCACCTGGGTGAGTCCTGTCCAGTGTGTACCGAAAAAAGGGGGTATTACAGTAGTGCAGAATGCTGATCAGGAACAGATCGCCCAGCGAACTGTCACCGGCTGGCGAATCTGTATGGACTATCGGAAGCTGAATGAGGCCACACTGAAAGACCACTTCCCGCTGCCATTCATGGACCAAATGTTGGACAGACTAGCACACCATGCTTATTACTGCTTTCTGGACGGATACTCGGGCTACAACCAGATCTACATAAATCCAGAAGACCAAGAAAAGACGACGTTCACTTGCCCGTATGGAACGTTCGCCTTTAGACGAATGCCATTTGGACTGTGCAATGCTCCAGCAACATTCCAGAGGTGTATGATGGCTATTTTCTCTGATATGATAGAGAAAAACCTGGAAGTTTTCATGGACGATTTTTCATTATTCGGAGACAGCTTCGAAGATTGCTTATATCATCTGGCCAGAGTTCTGATTCGCTGCAGGAAAACAAACCTGGTACTCAACTGGGAAAAATGCCACTTCATGGTGACTGAAGGAATAGTGCTGGGACACAGGATTTCCAGTAAAGGACTGGAAGTAGACAGGGCAAAAATAGAGGTGATCAAGCAGCTGCCGTATCCAACCACAGTGAGGGCAATCAAGAGCTTTTTGGGCCACGCAGGATTTTACAGAAGATTTATTAAAGATTTCTCAAAAATTACAAAGCCACTTTGTAATTTATTGGGAAAAGATGTGCCCTTCGTATTTGACGAAGCCTGCAAAGAAGCTTTTGACGTGCTTAAAGAAAGGCTGACGACTGCACCCATTATCACAACACCAGACTGGACGCTCCCGTTCGAGCTGATGTGCGACGCCAGTGATTATGCTGTGGGCGCGGTACTGGGACAGAGAAAGGACAAGGTGTGCAGTGTCATCTATTATGCCAGCAGGGTCCTGAATGAGGCGCAGATTAATTATGGGACTACAGAGAAGGAGCTGCTGGCAGTTGTCTTTGCCCTGGATAAATTCAGATCGTACCTGGTAGGCTCTAAAGTCATTATTTTTACAGATCACAGTGCACTGAAATACTTGCTGGAAAAGAAAGATGCAAAGCCAAGGCTGCTGCGTTGGATTCTGCTGATGCAGGAATTTGACGTCGAAATCAGGGATAAAAAGGGAGTTGAAAATGTAGTAGCTGATCATCTATCTCGTCTGGAAAAACCTACAGAAGAAGTGGTGCCCATTCAAGAAAATTTTCCAGATGAACATATTATGAAGATCAAGACCAACAGACGGCCCTGGTACTATGCCATTGCCAATTATTTGGTCAATGGAGAGCTCCCTGACGACATCACCCCTTGGTAGAAAAAGAAATTTATTTCAGATTGCAGGCAATATTTCTGGGACGACCCTTATCTGTTCAAACAAGGGGCAGATAATATTCTCAGACGATGCATTCCATGTCACGAAATTCTGGAGGTAATTCAGCACTGCCACTCAGCACAGTGTGGAGGGCACTTCAGCGGACCGAGAACAGCTCACAAGGTGCTGCAGTCAGGATTTTTCTGGCCAACAGTTTTCAAGGACTGCCATGATTACACGCAGAGTTGTGATCGCTGCCAACGGACAGGAAATATCTCCCAGAGGAATGAAATGCCCATGACACTGTGGCAGGAAGTCGAGCCTTTCGACGTGTGGGGTATTGATTTTATGGGTCCTTTTCCTTCGTCGCTGGGAAATCTTTACATCTTATTGGCAGTGGATTACGTGTCAAAGTGGGTGGAAGCAATAGCCTGCCAGAAGAATGATGCGTCAGTTGTGGAAAGGTTCCTCAAACGCAACATCTTTACCAGATTTGGGACACCGAGAGCCATGGTCAGTGATGAAGGTTCTCATTTTATCAATAAAGTCTTTGCCAAGGTTCTAAAGCAGTATGGGGTGTCTATCCATAAGGTATCACTGCCTTATCACCCTCAGGCAAACGGGCAAGCAGAGGTGTCCAACAGGGAAATAAAGAGCATATTGGAAAAAACTGTGAATCCTGGACGGAAAGACTGGTCGTTGAAGCTGGATGATGCGCTTTGGGCATACAGAACTGCTTACAAAACCCCACTGGGAATGTCCCCGTACCAGCTGGTGTTTGGGAAAGCATGTCATTTACCAGTAGAATTGGAGCACAAAGCTTACTGGGCAATCAAACAGCTGAATATGGATCACAGTTTATCAGGAAACAAACGGAAGATGGCACTCCTTGAACTGGAGGAATTTCGTAAAACTGCATACGAGAGTGCCAAAATTTATAAGGAAAAAACGAAGAAGTGGCATGACAACCGCATTCTACCAAAGAAGATAGAAATAGGGCAGAAGGTTCTCCTATACAATTCAAGGATGAAATTCTATCCAGGGAAGCTGCGCTCAAGATGGTCTGGACCATTTATTGTGAAGGACATTACATCATGGGGAGTGGTGGAGCTGGAGAACCCAAGGGACAATACAGTTTTCAAGGTGAATGGGAACAGAGTCAAGCCATACAGGGACTCTCAGGAAATCATGGAGGTGGAGGCACTCTACCTCGACAGTCCGTGATTACAGCAGAGGTAACAAAGTCGGGCTGTCGACTGTAAATCACAAGCGCTGGTTGGGAGGCAACCCAACGTAGGTTAGTTGTTTTTATATAATTTTTACAATGTTCATAATTTGAGAGAAAAGTGAGAAAGAGGGGTTTAATGTTGAATTCAGTGATTTCAGGAAGCAGAGGCGTGCGTTTAAACGCAGAAGATTTGCGTTCAAACGCAGTGCGTTCAAACGCAGAAATCTTGCGTTCAAACGCAGCCCCACCAATGGACAGGAAGAACACTGGAAACTGCTAACACTTTTGCGTTCAAACGCAGGAGACCTGCGTTCAAACGCAGATCACAACATGAAAATTTTCAGCCACCAAGTGGTGCGTTTAAACGCAACACAGTGCGTTCAAACGCAAGATGACAAAGAAGAGGTGAAAATTCTTAAGGCGTGCGTTTAAACGCAGATCCTGCGTTCAAACGCAGACCCAATCAGCAGAGATTTTCTAGAGAGACAAAGGCATGCGTTTAAACGCAACTCCTATGCGTTCAAACGCAGCTCATCCGAGATGCAGAAGATATAAGTTGCGTTCAAACGCAGCTCATGTGCGTTCAAACGCAACTCATCAGGCCCAGAGAAATTCAAGAGCGTTCAAGCACTGCGTTCAAACGCACAACCTGCGTTTAAACGCAGCTCATCAGATCTTCAACTTTTCCAGAAAAACTATGCAGTGCGTTCAAACGCAGAACCTGCGTTCAAACGCACATTTGAGCGGGATCAAAAATTTCGGAAAAATTTTGAAAAATTTTGAAATTTTGGGGCCATTCTGCAATTTCTGAAAGTTCGCCTATATATACTGTACGGATGACAGTGACTCATTTCCACACAAGTCTTCCAGTTTTCAACTCTCTCTCTAGAAAATTCTCTCTGCCCTAGCAGCCGCCAGAGCAGTCCGCCGCCAGCAGCCTCCGACGACCACCGCAGCACCGCCAGAAGGTCAGGAACAGTGTGGGGGTGATCCAAATCAGCCGATTCAAACACCAACAGATTCATCTCAGAGAGATATTTTCAGATCTGTACCCGTAAGATTCACTCCGGGTACCCAGGTTCTATCTTTTCATTCTCTCTGCATAGTTTCAATTTTTACTGTTTGAATCTGAAATGGAGGTGGATCAACCTTTCATGAGGCCGGATAGGGCTATTGCACCATTGAACATCATAGACTGCCGTCTGCTTAGGCCTAACTATTTCTGCGACCATAGGTTTGTTAACATGGAGGCTCACCGTTTCTTTTTGCAAGACAAAAAGATTCGGTATGACATACCCGCTGAGAGGACCTTTCCACGTGACAGGGTAGCCATGGGGGATGAACTGTTTGAATTTACTGGGCAGGATCAGTTTGGGGATTTGTTTACTGGGTTTCCCAATCTGCGGGTCAGTTCTGTGCTGGCTAAGGAGATTTATAGCAATCTCCAGCAGTGCATGAACAGTGAAGTCCAGTCAATTGACTGGATTTACTGCAGAAAGAGATGGATTAGAATCACCCCAGAGAGTATCCGAGAGAGTCTGGGTCTGGAGTTGGTGTTGGATGACTGTCAGTTCCAGGAACTGAGACGTCATCCATCTGAGCAGTTGAGTGAGCAGATCCTGACCACCCTGTGTGCTGGTGTCCCCGGCGCTGTCTGGTACCACCCTGAGAGGAGTCCTTCTTACCGGAAACTGCCATCGACCTACCTGATCCGGGAGGCGAAATGGTGGACAGAGTGGGTGAACAACAGAATTGTGGGTATAAAACACTTTACCCACATTGATTATAATATTGCCCTGCTTGTGTACTGTTTGATGGCCCGGGAGCCTGTGAGCCTCCCGGAGATTATTTGTGAGTTTTTCCGGGAAAGGAGGGAGACCCATAGCAAGAAGGGTTTGGGTCTTCTGGGGATGTTGACAAAAATGGCGCAGGATTATCGTGTGGTCATTCCTGGCGAGCTGAGAGACATTCGACCTGTTCAAGTACGCAAGTACAAGAACATGAGATGTGCGCTGGAGGAGGCCATTCACGGCCCTCCTGAATATGTCCAAGTGGACGATGATGATGATGTTGTTCCACCTCAGGGTGGGGGTGGTGGCATGCCACCACCGCCTCCTCCCACTGATGGGGGTTTACCAGCTTTACCAGGACCCTTCCCACTGCCCCGTTCTGCCAGTTCCAGCGAACACAGGCAGCACGACCCTGACTTGGGGCAGTCTAGCAGAGGGGCCAGGCGCAGCTCTTTTGGGCGCCTGGAGAGGACTGAGCATGAGGAGTGGGTCAGAAAGAAAATTAAGGCCCAAGAAAAAGTACAAAACTACCTGGTAAAGACGGTCAAGAAAATGGCCAGGGGTCTTGGCAAATTGTTTAAGACCCAGAAGCACATCTACCACGCTCACACAGCTGCCATGAGAGCTCATGAGTCGGCACTTGCTGAAATTCAGAGTAACATGCGTGGTAGGCAGTTTAACTTTCCAGCCCGCTATTCTAGTGATAATTGTCCAAGCTGGACAATGGAGGATAGCCGGCCATTTGATAGCTTCTCTGGCCATGACCCCACACCGAGCCCGGAACATGGAGACAGTGTCGGTGACCCCGGCAGACCCGGTACCCAGTACCCACCTAGGAGAGATCATGCAGACCCAGGGGCCAGCAGTGCCCATCCCGGTGCCAGCCACGCTGGTACCGCTGCCGCAGCACGCCATGCTGCGAGGAAGCGCGCCAGAGGGCGCACCCCTTCACCATCTCCCGAGCCGACTGACCAGTCTACTCCGGAGAACACAGATTCGAGTTACCGACCAGATCAGTAGAGTCGCGAGGACGCGCCACCTCTAGTGTGGGGGTGGGGAATCGTGTCCTCCTGCATAGCCATGTCAGCATATTTTGGTCCATTTTATTTTTATTTTATTTGCATTTTTTTTGAGTCAGCACGTTTTTGCATAGCCATGTCAGCATATTTTGGTCCATTTTATTTTTATTTTATTTGCATTTTTTTTGAGTCAGCACGTTTTTTTTATTTTGAGTCTACCCACCAATCTTTCTGACCTTGCATGATAAAAAAAAAAAAATAATAAAAAAAAAAATAAAAAATATAAAAAAAAAAATAATAAAATAAATAAAAAAAAAATAGGGAAAATTAATAAATATTTTTTCTGAGAAAGGGCAACTTAGGACCTAGAAACTGAAGAGAGTCCAATGAAAGAGCTTATTAGAGTAGGAAGCACCGTAGCAGGGATAACTCAAATTTTAGTATTTTGTGCACAATTTTCACGACAGGCTATCCCGGGTATTCAGGAATGTGGAAAGTAGATACAGGCATACTTTTGACTTCTCTAGTGTGCTAGGCAGATTCGGTCTTTAGATAGTTGAATATTCTGTTTCCCGTAGAAACTAGTGGACTCTTGGAATCTGGGGTGGACCTTCGTGTTGAGTCGGTTTTATGTGGTACAAATCTGTAGCCTAAGCGAAGTTGTAGAATGTACACCACCATCCCTTAAGGTGGTTCCAAGAGAAAATCCTAAAAAGCCTACACTCCTAACGCTTCACTGCACCGTTGTAAAAACAGAGGGGATTATGAAAAAAAAAAAAAAAAAAAACAGTTTAGAAAAAAAAATGAAAAAAAAAAAATAATAATATTTTGTGCTTAAGGAGAAACAACGTAATGTGCTTCCATTCACATGGAAAATTTGGATTCAATCCAATTTGGAGCTTAGGAGGGAAATTAAAGTCAAGCCGTATTACACAGGAGATGTGTCTCCCAGCAATGGGACAATTTGCAAATCAAACGCAATAACGGCTAAGAGGGTCTGAAAACCTCAAATGACTTGGCGAAGAAAAACTATCTGTTGACTAAAGATGTCTGGACCCTCAAAGTCAAAAGACGTGCCTTGTCTTGGTTGGTTTGGTGGATGTTTGGGGATACCTTAGTGAATTTGTGCATAGGATCAGTTTATATCATTTCTTGCTGCGTGTTGTGGAAATTCGAAATAAGCTAGTGAGGATTTGATGATTTCAGTTTATGATAGAGAGGTTGCCCAATTTCAGAAGATATATATATATATATATATAAAAAAAAAAAAAAAAAAAAAATTTAGTTGTGTCTTGAGTCAGTTTGTGTATATTCTGTATCTGAGTCAGTATCTATCGAGTGTTTTGGTCTGTGTCGTGAATCTGTGAAAGAGGGGAAGTATGCAAATTTAAGTATGCAAAAAATGGGTCTGCAGGACAGTATGCAAGGGTCTGCTCGGGACGAGCAGAGATAAGTGTGGGGGTATTTTGACAGCTTGAAAATGTATTAGTCTGGGACATCTTTTTACCATTGGTTTTAACCCTGTGAGAGTTGAGTTTGGCCATTTTCAGCTTATTTTCCACCTGATACGAGATAGAGATTTGTATATCATGATTGCAAAATTTGAGTAATTTTATGCATACTTTTGTTTGTTGGATATGATCGCGGGTGCGTGTTATGTGCAGGTAACAGGTGCCGGAAAAATGCATGAGATTGACTTGGATTGGAGGCAGCGTATCAGGAGAGCTGAGCAAAAAGAGGAAAAAATGACTAAGTTGTGCGTTCAAACGCAGAAGCTGCGTTCAAACGCACAAGGCAGGCAGCAGGAAAAATGGCAGAATTTGGCTAAGGCCTGCGTTCATACGCAGAGACAGGCTGCGTTCAAACGCAGGAGGCAGAGACCAAAAGCACAGAAAAAACTAAGTCCTGCGTTCAAACGCAGGTTGTGCGTTCATACGCAGGGCTCAACACTCAGGAGAAGAAACGGCTAAGGGGTGCGTTCAAACGCAGAGGAGCTGCGTTCAAACGCATGGGTTCAGGAGCCAGAAGAGGAAATTGACTAAGTCCTGCGTTCAAACGCAGGGGGGGTGTGCGTTCATACGCACTGCGTTCATACGCAGGAAGTGTGCGTTTGAACGCACGGACGTGTTCCAGAATCTTCCAGGACGAATCTTTTCGAGGGTAAAACAGGAATTTCGTGCATCAGTTTTGGAGACTGTGGCAATATAAAAGGAGGTGTCCCAGCACTGTTTTAGGGTTACGAAGACATACCACAGCTATCATCATCATCAGCAGCCAGTTTCACAGCAGCCAGGAGTTGGAGCAGTTTTCCAGTATCTTCAGAAATAATTAGTTTGATCTTTTCTCTTTTTATGAAACATTGTCTTTTAATAATGCAAGCTAGCTAGACCTTTTGCCTAGGTTCTCGGTGAACCTAGGGTTTATGAATTCAGCAGACTTGGATGTTTTGATTTTCAGATGCATGGCTAGCTAAGTCTTAATACAGATTGGTTTGTTTATTATTCTGTCTTTGATTTTATTTACATACATGAATGGCCTGATCACCCAGGAGTGTTACAGACAGGACCTGGTGCGCGAGAGTGACCAGTGAATGTTAGGAAGAAAAGACAGGATTTAGTACTCTGCCTTGATGGACCGAGAGGTGAAGAGAATCAGGGGACTAGCCCAGAAGCATCAGACCAACTGTTAGACGTTTAGGGGGAGACCGAGAGGAGAACCTGTAACCCTAGCAGACTTAGAACGAACCTGCAGATTTAGGTGGACCGAGAGGACCCGAAAATCTGCAGTCGAGTGATAAGTGCATGAGACCGAGAGGAGATTGTACTATTGGTATGCTGGCATAAACAAACCCGCTGTGTGTTTCTGAAATCAAATAAACCATGGAAGCTGGAGAGTAACCCTAGGGGATCCTGGAATCTAGATTTTTAGAATTATCGACTTTTACAACTACAACAATTTCAGCAAAATATTCAGCAGAAAAATAAAATAAGTCTTTTTCCTGTTTTTATTTATTATAATTTAGTATAATCAAATCCCAAACCTTCCTCCTTTTTACAAACTTCGTGTCTTATTCTGATTCCGATTAGCAAAAACTTAAACTGTTCTCGTGGGTTCGACAACCAGAGTCACAATTACATACTCTATACTACTTGATCGTACACTTGCGAAAAAGCAGATAGTTTACGCTGTCAATGTCCACAAATCCGTCTCCTACAATCCACAAACTTGTAATTACACGATGCTACTTCTAAATAAATAGATGCATGAGTGTTAATCTAGGTCGGATCTAAGTTTGTCCCAATAACCCCGACGAATTCTCGTTTCCAATTACATTATTATTAAAGAAGTATTTTAGTGACAGTATTTAACATTAAATAATTAAGACCAAAAATATTGTAAATATTTATCGAAGCAAAGAATTAATATTGAAAGACTATTTTCGAAACAATAATACTTGATTGATAAGAATATTTATTGCCACAAAATATTTATTAATATTTCAAAATCGTGACTTAATAAACTAAAGTGACAATTTTACTAGAACAAACATTATCTCAAATATACATGAAACCATTTTATGACTCAATTTTGAAGAAAAGCTTATTATTTCTTATTACTAAAACACATTTTTATTACTAAAGCATTTAGTTTATTTTAATTTTTCTTTATAATATGATATTAATAACCAATAATCAAATAATAGAGATAACACAAGTATAACAGCCCCCCTTAGGTTTTGGAAACTACAACATGCTACCCCTGAGCTTTTGTAAATAAATTACTCAAAAGACACTTAGCTCCCCCCTTAAATACCCGTATGTAAACACAAAACCCATCTCACCCAACTTATGCAAACCATGGATTAAAGCCATAAAATGCAATTTTTATAACTAGAAATGAATTATAGAGAGTTTTAGGAGTTACCCGTCGCGAAAATCGCGAGAAACGATGAAGAAACAAGGCGGGTCGGGTCGTCGGAAATGCCGCCGGTGGTGAAGCTCGACGGAGGCGCTCCGGTGACTTCTGGAAGCGGCTAAGGCCTCCTGGAGCTGGGTCGGCACCTCTGGAGACTACGGAGACGGAGAGAGATGGATGGGTGTCGTTAGTTCGGCCGGACCAAGCTTCCGGCCGGAAACTATGGTGGACGGCGGCGACTGGTGCGGTGGCTTCTGCTGCTGCTACTCTCCTTTCTTACTTCTTTCTGGTCGCGAATAGTGATAGAGGGAGGGAGAGGATGAGACAGATAGAACCAGAGGAGTGGTGGTGGTTCGGGTGCTTGTCTTCCCCGACGGTGGAAGTGGCGGCGGTTGGTGGCTTCTCCGCCTCTGTTGTTGCTACTGCTGTTTCTGATTTGCAGATAGGCAAAGAAGGAGGGAGATAAGAGCAGTGGGGTGGATATGGTGGTGACGAAGTTGATGATGGTGGTTGTAATGGTGGTTGTTTGTGGTGGTCTCCGGAGAAGGCAGAGGTGAGAGAGAGAGTGGTGGTGGCTGCTGATGGGTGCAGGGGGTGGAGTGAGCTGGGTTTTATAGTGTGGGTGAGGGCGGTGAGGTGAGGGCGGTGAGTTGGGGCGGCGTTGTTGCCGTGGTCGTGTAGACAAAGGAACAAAAACTAAAAAGCTGCTAAGGAAAAAGTGGGTTTCTCAATTGCATTTTCCTCCCCTCTTCATGTATTTACAATGTTTATTCACGATTTCTTCTTCGTTTAAGCTCCCAAAAAATCTCCAAAGCTTGTTTCTCCTCTCCGCTTCATCTCTCAAGTTCCGTTTCCTGTCAAAACAACACGAAACACAACCCGTGCGATCAAACGTGACAAAAAATCCATAAAATAATGCGAGAAACACTTGGATTAACAAATTAGTGCCCAAAGCTTACTTCTACGTTTTCTCTCCAATCATTGTGTAAAACTAAGATTATCAAACCCAGAATCACGCAAAACGATATAAAACATGCAAGAAATATAACTTTAATAGAGAGTTATCATACGCCATGTTATGTACTCGACCAGACGTATCATACGCGTTGAGTATGGTGAGCAGATACCAGTCCAATCTGGGTGAGAGTCACTGGATTGCTGTCAAGAACATCCTAAAGTACTTGAGAAGAACTAAGGATGTGTTCTTGATATTTGGAGGTAAGAAAGAGCTAAGTGTAAAGGGTTTCACTGATGCAAGCTTCCAAACCGACAAAGATGACTACTGTAGATAGTGCTTTCTGAGCTGGCAGATCTTGGCCATGTGGAAACCATCCAGCACACCATATTGTGCTCCACACACACTGGATCACCACCCGCGCTGATCCATGTGGGGGCTGCGAGACAGGGCCCTTGCATACCACTGCACGGGACTTGTAGGGACTTAGTGGTTTGGAGGCTAGAGTAAGTCCTGTCGCGTGCGAGCCAAGCCCGCGCGCGACCTTTAGTAACTGCTTTTGAGAGATTTATGGCACGAGCTCCATAAACCCGGTCAATCCGGTCAAACACGGTCAACCTCATAACGGTTTCGGTATTCGCGCATAACGTGCTGTAACGGTCCCTATATACGCGGACGAACGTGTCGTTGTGGTTAAGCTAATTAAGCCGCCATTGATGGGCGCATTAACCACACTGCAACGGTCACATTCTCCGTTATATATAGGACGTTAACCTTTCCATACAAAGGGGGACACACCAGACATACGCGGAAGCTCTGCCAAACTCCTGTCTCTCTCTCAGACGTTACTACTGCCTTACTCTCTCCCTACACACAACCCAACTCTTCCTGTGCCATTCCCGATCCTCTACTTACGGTGTATACAGAGTCCTCCCCGCCGAATTCTCTTGTACACATTTTGGTGAACCCGACGTGAACTTACCATCACAAGCAACCATGTCTCAGGAGGATGATATCAGTAACAGATCGCCTTCCACCGAAGCCGCCTCGGGAGAGGAGATCCGCCGTACTCCTACAACCACCGGTGAAGCTTCGACGCTAGAAGCCTTGGATGCCACTATCCAGAGTCAGGGGAAGGCTCTCAAAGCTCAATCTGCGCAGCTAGAACGGATCATGGCTGTCTTGGGGACTCTTGCTCCAAACCCTGCACCAGCCACCGCCGTATCTCAGGGAGGAGGAGCCTCTACCACTCAAGGATTGGGAGTGTCAACCACACCACCCAACCCTAATTTTCAAACTCCACCGGCGACTACGCAGCTACCCCCAATTCAAGGGTCAACAGCTCAAATGTTGCCCCTCACCGCTCATGCTCTTCAGCCTCCGGCTTTGGTACCAAATCTGGACTCTCAGTATTCCTTGCCTCCTCCAACGGCAATCTGTGGTAATGCGAATGCACAATATGTCCCTAACCTTCCTGTGGCATATGTGTCGCCTCCACCTGCATCAACCCCTCCTCCTGCTACCGAGGGAAACACTCCAGAGTGTATGACGTCTCTGCAACGGCGCATAGACACCATTCTGGCTCACCAATCATTCGCGGATACCATCATCCCGAAGCTAGAAAACGATCCACCTATCCCGCGAGAGATCTATCTCATGCCTAACCCTGTTGGGTACAAGGCTCCTAAATGGGACAAGTTCGAAGACGTCAATGGGAACGCTCATGAACATGTCATGCGTTTCATCGATGTGATGGGCCCGTACGGAGCCGATCCCAAATTGTTGATGAGCGAGTTCCCGAAATCCTTGGGAAACGTAGCTTACAAGTGGTACAGGACGCTGGAAGCCGGGTCCGTGAAGACTTGGGACGACATGGTTCAAAAGTTCTACACCAAGTTCTTCCAGATGGAGGAGAAGGTAACGATGATTCATCTCTCGCGGATGTATCAGAAGCGCGAGGAGGACGGAATAACCTTCATCAAGAAGTTCAGGGCCAAGTCCTTGGAATGCAAAGATGTGATACTTGAAAGTAGACTCGTAGAGATATGCCTGCAGTGCATGCGAGATGAGTACAAAGGTATGCTCATTAACCTGCAAACGCCTACATTTTCAAAACTAATCGAATGCACGAAGAACATCGAGCCTATAGTGGAGAGGCAGAAAAAGAAAAACGCTCCTGAGCGGTCCTCGGGCGGTACTACTTTCAAAATCGGGAGATTCAACTACAAGAGGGGACGCGAAGCTGAAGTAAATACGGTCTAACCCCAAAAGCAAGCTAAGATTGTGAACTTTGATGCACCGCCTCTGCCATGTTCGGTGGAAGAAGCAAGCGATCTCTGCAGGCAATGGCGCAAGGACGGTGTCCTACCGCCGCTCGAGCGGGCACCCTCCAAGGAGATGGTGAGGGACCCGAAGTGGTGTGAATACCACGGGAAGGTCATGCATCCCACGGCGGATTGCAAGAAGCTCATAATTGTGTTCAGCCAAGATGAAGAATGGCGAACTGATTGTCAGCGACCAAAGACAGGATGTGCGCAACAATCCACTCCCTGCCCATGCGGAGCAAGAATCGAAAGGCAAAGAGGTCACTATGATCTCGATTGTGGATCTTGAAGAGGTCGCATAGGATGGTCTACCCATCATTGCCGAAGTCCATGATGATGAAGACTATAGCATAGACACGGAGGACGAGCGTGCCGACCGGATGAAGGGGTCGCACGGCTTCAGCAGGTTCTTCGACGAGATGAACTTCTCAGAAAAATGCCAGACGGATATGACAAAAGCGATCTTGAGGATAGCAGAAGATTACGAGGAGGATCTCGTAGTCTCCAATGGGAAAGTTATTAGGGCTTCTCGCTCTACAGAAAAGGTCATAACCTTTTCCGCCAGCGACAAGAAGACAGATGCGAGCCACCAGAGGCCTCTGTATGTGACGGCTATCATCAATGGCGTCGAGTTCAAAAGAGCGTTCGTCGATGAAGGAGCAGCAGTTAACGTTGTTTCGCTCCACACATTGAAACTAGCAGGAATCCCAGAGTACAATATTGTCAGGCGTCCATCCCCGCTGATGGGATTCGGAAGCGACTCCAGAATGACGATAGGATGGATCCGCCTGGGTATCCAGATCGGCAAAATCAAGTGCTCAGCGAAGTTCTATGTCATAGATGCGAACACTACGTATCACATGATCATAGGTCGAGCCTGGATTCATCGCTTTGATGCTGTCCCTTCAACAGCTCACCAAGTGATGAAAGCTGTTTGGAATGACAGAATAGTCGAGATACCAGCTTCTACGAATCCATTCAACATGGATGAAGCGCATCTCAGTGAGGCGGTGTGGTTCACTGAGATGGCAGACGAGCAAACACCGGGACCATTCAACCCCACTCCTTTACCCCTATGGGAAGATATCAAAGATCAGTCACCTGCGGGAGTGATGGTGACAAGGGAGGATACCAAGGAAAAGCCGCCCACGCGAGAGGAAGCACCGCGGATTGCCTACCAGTGAAAGAATGTGTACACGCTGAAAAGAATAACAAAGTGTGACCCTGAAGGCAAGGAGATAGAGAGTTTCTACGCCAACGGGAAGAAATTCTATCGCATATGAAGGTGCGCGAGGGTGTCCCCACGCGGGCATGGGGATATCCCTGAGAAAATCAACCAAATCGAGCAGGTTGCGGAGAGAGAAAGACCAATGCCGAGCACTCTAGAAGAGAAACTCAAAGAAGCACCCGAATGCATGGAAGACAAACCCAGACCACAAAAGCAAGAGCTGAAGGAGGTATTCCTAAGCCTGAACGACGAAAAGAAGAGGTCGGTCTTTCTAAGTGCGGACCTCACAAGCGAAGAGGAGGAGAGATTGCTACAGCTCTTGACCGAGTACAAGGACGTGTTCGCATGGGAATATGATGAGATGCCCGGCCTGTACACGAGCATCACCATGCATCGGTTGGACGTGATTCCGGGATCCAAGCCGGTAAAGCAGAGCACAAGAAAGCTTCAGACCGGAGCTCAACGTGAAGATTAAGCAGGAGATTGTCAAACTCCTGGATGCCAAATTCATAGAGCCGAATCACCATCCCACATGGCTGGCCAACATTGTACCAGTGGTAAAGAAGAATGGACAGCTCCGCATTTGCGTGGATTTCCGGGATCTCAATCGTTTCTGCCCCAAGGACGATTTCCGCTCCCCAACATTGATCTACTTATCGATTCGACAGCTGGTCATCGCATGTTCAGTTTCATGGACGGCTTCAGTGGGTACAATCAGATCAAGATGGACCCTGAAGACGCACGGAAAACTGCATTCATCACCCCAGTGGGAGTATTTAACTATACTGTGATGCCTTTTGGTCTCAAAAACGCAGGTGCAACTTACCAGCGGGCCATGATGGTCCTATTCCACAACATGATGCACAAGGAAGTGGAATTTTACGTGGATGACCTGGTGGTTAAATCCAAATAGGAGGCAGACCATCTGGCGGATTTGCGGAAAGTGTTCAACAGATGCAGACGCTTTCAATTGAAGATGAACCCCATGAAGTGCGCATTCGGAGTGACATCAGGGAAGTTCTTGGGATGCGTGGTGCATCGCCAAGGAATCGAGCCTGACCCTGCGAAAGTATCAGCCATCATTGGCATGACTCCGCCACATAACCAGAGTGCCTTGAAAACATTCTTGGGAAAGCTATCATATCTGCGAAGATTCATCCCAGCGATTGCCGAAATTACTTTCTGTTTCAGTGATCTTCTCAAGAATGATGTCGTATACAACTGGACTCCGGAGCACGAAGCTGCGTTCGGGAAACTAAAGGAGCTGCTGACATCTTCAAAAGTAATGATCGCACCTCAGCTAGGATCACCGCTTTTGCTGTATCTGACGTCAACAAGGAAGTCTATAGGAGCTCTTCTGGCTCAGGAGTATGAGGGTCAGGAAAGGCCCATCTACTACATCTCTCGCATTGTGCATCCCGTAGAATCAAGGTACACGGACATTGAGCGTCATTGCCTTGCTTTATTCTTCGTAATAGAGAAGCAGAGACACTACTTTGCTTCGCACAAAGTGGTGGTGGTCACAAAGAGTGATCCCATACGATATCTTCTGACTCACACCACTCCTGGGGGAAGATTGGCAAAATGGTATATGACCATCTCCCAATATGACATCACATGCGTTCGACCACGGGCGATCAAGTCGCAGGCGGTGGCGAATTTGCTGGCACAGTTCCCTGATAACAGTCATGAGCCTGTGATTGAAGAAGAATTGGAGGGACCTGAAATCTATGCAGTTGATTTGCCCTATTGGACGCTCCATTTCGACGGCTCGTCAACAAGGAAAGGCGGAGACATTGGGATAGTCTTGACCAAACCAGATGGGGAAGTCATACAGATGTCCGCAAAGCTTGACTTCGCAGTCACCAACAACGAAGCAGAATATGAAGCCCTCATTAGGGGGCTTCGCGCGGCAAAGGCCTTGGAAGTAAGCAATCTGACGGTTATGGGGGACTCCAAGCTAATCGTCAAACAGGCCTCGGGCGAGTATGGTTTGAAGGAGATAAACCTACTGTCCTACCGGACATTGGTACAAAAACTGGTGCAACAATTCTGCGACGTTAGGTATGAGCACAAACCTCGAGCGGACAACAGGCATGCTGACGCTTTAGCTACCTTAGGATCCAAGGTCAGCACGGACAAATGTCCTGCAAGAATCTCAATTGAAGTGCGAACATCCTCGGCGTTGACAGAAGACGCGTGCGATGACGAATGCATGGACGATGCAGATTGGAGAAAGTCAATCCTACGAGCCATCGCAGAAGGCACGAGCAGCGAGAACTGGGCATCCACAAGGGGGTATTGCATACATGATAACACCCTTTATTACAAAGGCCCTGGCGGAATACTTATGCGATGCGTCTCCGAGCAAGAAGGACAGCTGCTGTTAGAAAATATTCACCAACATGCTTGCGGGGAAAGTGAGGTGTCAATCTATCGGAAAGCTCAGAGGTATGGCATCCATTGGCCGGACATGTCAACGGCCGCAGCACTGATACAAGGAAAGTGTGAGAGTTGCACACTGATCAAAGACTCTTTACTCATTTCTCTGACCGACGATGATGTGGATTGGAGAAAACCACTCTTCGATTTTCTCACACAAAGTATTGTACCCGAGTCAAGAAAAGAAGCTGAGAAACTAAAGGAGGAAAGCAGCCCGATATGTGGTGCAAGAAAATCTGCTTTGGCGAAGGGACCATGAAGGTAACTTGCTGCGATGTCTAGACAGCAGGGAAGCACAAGAGGTGATGGACCTTTCTCACCAGGTGGAACATCAGGGAGGTGCGAAATTATGCAGACAACTCCTCTCAATTGGATATTTCTGGCCCACTATGGAGGCTGATTGCCGCACTAAAGTACGACGCTGCCAGGAGTGTCAATTTAAAGGTAATCTAGTGCACGCTCCTGCAGTAGATCCACAAGCATTGGGAACACCATGGCCGTTTCACACATGGGCTCTGGATTTCATCGGTCCCATTCGACCGACCTTGCACGGGAATCACTTCATTCTCACCGCGACTGATTTGTTCACAAAGTGGGTAGAAGCGATACCACTAAAGACGGCAAATGCGCTAGCTGTGGTCCATTTCATCCAAGAAAGCATCATATGCAGGTTCGGAATTCCCAACACCATTCTTTCGGATAATGGCACTCCTTTTGTTAATCGTCAGGTGGCTGCGAAGCTAGCAGAATACAACATCAGACAGATATGCTCCACCCCGTACTACCCGAAGGGGAATGGGCAAGCAGAAGAAACCAACAAGACGCTATTGAGAATCTTGAGAAAGATGGTCGCGGATGACCACAAGAAGTAGGCTGATTCTTTGAGCATAGCCCCGTGGGCTTATCGGACTTCTCCAAGGACACCGACAGGGGTCTCACCATTCCTTTTATGCTATGGAGCTAAGGCTGTGGTACCTGCGGAAGTGAAGGTTAACTCCGCATGATTGGCTTTCCATGCATTGTACAATAATCAACGCGACCATGACTTAGTCCTGCTAGAAGAAAAGCGGGAGCAAGCTAAAAGGACTAACAAACGATACCAAGAAAGGATCGCTCGTGTGTACAACAAAACAGTCCAGGGACGAGATTTTGCAGTTGGAGATCTGGTTTTGCGCGCATCTGATCATTGCATGCAGGAGGCGGCTCACCCAAAATTCGCAGCCAATTGGGAAGGACCCTTTGAAGTCACAGAAGTCTTTGACAGTGGCTACTGCAGCATACGAAAGTTACACGGAACAACCTCAGCCCCAAGCTCAGTCAACATGCGCTGGATTAAGAAGTATTATCCTTGACTTCTCTCATTATATGCGTTATATTATAACGTTGCTTTATGCTCTGTATGGCTATGATTCGCACATCTTCTCTCCCATATGAGAGAATTGTAATCTCATCTCTCCCATATGAGAGTTCTATAATAAAAGACTTCTCCCAAATGATAAGAACTTTATGCTTCCAGCTGTGTTTATTGCTCCATTTAGTTCATTATTACTGTTAGCAAAAGCCTATCCGCCGTGATAGCATCCTATGCAAATGCGATCTTAATTGATCTTTTAAGCCTATCTTTCACGATAGCAGCCTATGCAAATGCGATCTTAATTGATCTTTTAAGCCTATTTGTCACGATTGCATCCTATGCAAATGCGATCTTAATCGATCTTCTAAGCCTATCTGCCACGATAGCAGCCCATGCGAAAACGATCTTAATTGATCTTCTAAGCCTATCTGCCACGATAGCAGCCTATGCAAATGCGATCTTAATATATCTTCTAAGCCTATCTGCCACGATAGCAGCCCATGCGAAAACGATCTTAATTGATCTTCTAAGCCTATCTGCCACGATAGCAGCCCATGCGAAAACGATCTTAATCGATCTTCTAAGCCTATCTGCCACGATAGCAGCCCATCCGAAAACGATCTTAATCGATCTTCTAATCCTATCTGCCACGATAGCAGCCCATGCGAAAACGATCTTAATTGATCTTCTAAGCCTATCTGCCACGATAGCAGCCCATGCGAAAACGATTTAAGTGATCTTTTAAGCCTATCTGCCACGATAGCAACCCATGCGAATACGATCTTAAATGATCTTGTAAGTCTATCTGCCATGATAGCAACATTATGCAAAAATGATCTCAGTGATCTACAAAGGCCTATCTGATGAGATAGCACTTGCACTTGAATCTAAAGCAAATCACAAGCCTATCTGCCAAGGTAGCCAAACTGCGCAAATACGATCTCGAACGATCCAAAAACATATCTGCGAATCTATTTGGAAGATAGCCAATTATAGCAACAATGCAAAGTGTAAATACAACACTACAAAAGGCGAAATTTGCCGATACGCGCCTGAAATTTTAATTTGTTGTAACAAGACAGCAAATCATACAAAGCCATTTATCATTATGAGTCAAAAGGACTTACAATTTATCTGTCTAGCTAACAGCTTACAAGCGAAAAAGCTTAAATCAAGCTAACTACGCAGCCAACATGGCTTACAATGCATCTAAAAGGTAACTTACAAGCGAGAAGTTACACATCGGGGAAATCCTGACTGAAAAAGGATAGACCTGAGGGTCCTAGCAGAAGCTATGCGATACAAAAATCTGCGGCCAAAGATCTGTAGCAAGTAGGGCGTTCCTGCGAGAAGATCAGCCCGCCACCCGCTATGTCAACAACCGCAAGACCTGTGTGACGCTATGTCCAAGATCTCAGGATCTGACAAGGCCTCTGTCTGATCAAGATATGTGCCAGAGGAACCACCTGTTCCGGCGTATGCGGCCGTGCAAAACAGGGGAGCAGTCATTCCTCGAGCAATGGGCTCCTTGTCCACGGAGACGAGCGCAATGGCTCGCCACCCTGAGTTCAAGAACGAGGAGGCAAGAAATTCTCCTCCGGGCATGCTGGAGGAGAATTCCGCCGTTCATTACGAGTCGGTAGCAAGGTCAGTACGGCGCTGCACCTCGCCGGGAGGCGGCCGGAAACATGACATGCAAGCATAATAGACGAAGAAAATTCTTCGAGCAAACATGAGGTATTATCTGCATCTTCTTTATGATAGTTATAAAGATCAATAAGCCTTATGAAGCAGATCTTGGAAACTATTTCTATAGCACAAAGCACAAACTCAGGTTTCACAACCTGAAGCTGCCATGAATCAACGAAAAACAAGTGTTGAAGCCAGCAGTCGTAAGGACTCACGGCAAACCACATTTTGGGATGAAGAACCCAAATAGCAAAAGGGTTTATATAGACCTTGTGAAGACTCTTCAGTTGCCAAGATGAGTCAGCAGAATTTGAAAAGAGGGTAAGGATCAATCACTTACGCCTTCAAAAGAGGTAACAATCAATTACCCTACTAAAGGCTACGACGATTCGTTTGCGTATCCTAATTAATGACGGATAGTCATGATTCGGATGGACTTCCCAAGGGAAGCGTGCTTATCTAATGAGCAATTAGCGCGAAAATCAAGGCAGAATATCAATTGCTGACGTCATAAATTTATATGCACAGAGATATTCGAGCAAATCCCGGAAAGGGCAAAACAGGCATTTCAATTCTTTTTGAAAAAAAAGGGGGAGAAACCCTAGCAACATTACAATAATGTTTCAGCTACTTATCTGCTACTTTTCAAAATCAAAATAAACCCTTGATCAAGGATTCATGAGGAGTAAACTGACGGCTCAGATTTTCCACTTGCTCCACTTCTTGTTTCAATTGCTCGCATTTGGCATTCATCTCATGAAAGAGCTTCACAACCTCTTCAACCTTTTGCTTTTGCTGCTCTACCTTCTGCTTCTCAGCTGCGAGGTTTTGGTGGCCGCGTTTCAAAGTCACGGCTGCGCGAATCAGGGTAACCTTTTTGATAAGAATCTTGAAGCCCAGCTTGCCTTGAACTTTGGCGAGAAGATTTTGGCACATGCCAAAAAGCAATTCCGCGCTCTGAGGAGAAATGGTCGCAGGTGTGGCCGCGGACAGCTGCTCCAAAATCCAGATGGCTTCAGTAAGAAATAGCCTCCTGTCGAAGGGCCCTATCTCTAGAGACCTCGCAAATGATTGGGGGTAGGAGAGGCGCATCCGAACTAGCCAGTCCACGTCAGCTTGCTTCAACCCTAAAGCAATGTCAAATCCAAGTTAGACTATCGAACTCGCAAATGAAGAATGCAAGATGCGAACAACAAATCACGATATACCAGTTCCTTCAAGGATCTCGCACAGAGAAGGAATGCGCATTGCTGGGGTAGTTGAAGACTGTCCTCGCTCCATTGCCCTTCTATCAGCTGCGAGCTCTAACTCCTCATAGTTGGGGGGAAGAGTATAAGCCGCACCAGGTGCGATTGCAACCCTGACCTGCGAACCCCAAAAGTTCCACGCAGGAACAGGTGCCGCAGGCTCAGTCATTGCCGGAGACATGGCGGTAGCAGAAGCTGCAGCTTGATGAGGGATACCTTCAGGTGCGATAGCATCAGCAGCGTTCGTTCCTATCTCCTCAGCACCAGCATGGGCATCTTCCTCCATTAACACGGTGTCAGCCTCGGCATCATCAGATAGTTCGATGATGTCCTCGAGGGGCTCTCCTGCGTATTCAGCAGCTGCGACGGGCTTCTCGGTATGAGAACTCGGCACCGGGACATAGGACGCAGAAGGTTGAATCCTTTGCTCCAACACGGTTTCATCAGCATTGCCTGCGATACAAAATACGATGGTGTGAGGTAACTTTTACCGTATATTATTTTACTATCTTTGATAAGCTAAGAGCAAGCACCTCCACGCGAAGGTGGGATTGCGGCATCCTCGTCATACGCTAAGGACGTGGAACCTTGCCCTATTAATGTGTCTTCATTAAGCATGTCTATAAGATGAGCATGACCTGGGGCGCGAAGAAACCAGTCATGATTATGTTTGGATTGCTAAGCCTAGTTCACGCATATTGTTCAAATGATTACCTGAGGGTTCACCACACTTGCCTACTAGCCAACGGCGAATGTCAGCTTTTGACACACCGTGTTTTAACGCACCAACGATAACATCTCGATAAGTTACTGCGAGATTAAAAATCTCACCTTCATTGCCACCTGCGATTTCTTCAAAATCTGCTTGGGCTTGCTCTAGAGCTGCCCCGTCTTCTTCTGGAGCCGCGTCCTCCTCTTCAATTCGAGGAGCCACCTCTTCTGGAAGCACATCTTCCTCATCAGTTGGACGCACTAGGTCGTCGAAGTGTTGTTCTTCTAAGCTCCTTTGCTTCACGCGCTCGAGCTCCTCCTCTTCTCGCTTTCTCCTTCTTTCAGCAGCTTCCGCGGCTATTCTCCTGGACTCGGCGAGAATGTCCTCGCTTATGGTTTCATCAGAAACACCAGAATGAGCACCTCTCTTCTGCCTCTTGAACAAAAGGCCACTGATGGTCTCATCATCATCTGCGAAGAAACAATTTGTTCAAACTAGATTGCAAAAGAGTTAATATAATGAGAAGAGAAAAACGATTGAGATACCTCTTGATTCTTCCTCAAGTATTGTATCTCCCTCTCTGTCTCCGACGTCTTCAATTCTTTCCTCTTCTTCTTCATCTCCTTCTCTTGGCTCCCGCCTCTCCTCTTCTTCCTCCTGGCCAAACGGAACAAAGGTCTCCACTGCGAGCTCCTTTCGCGCTTTACCGGTCATGTGACCTTTACCTTTATCCCTGGCAGAAAGGGACCTCGCAGGAGGGGAAGTTGGAGCGCTTCTAGGGGAAGAAATTGTAATTCCCCTTTGCCTGGGCCTCTTCGCTCTTGGCGCTGCAGTCACTGGAGGAGACGGATCATCCCTAGGGGGAGACAAGGCCGGAGTGTTGTCTATCAGCGAATCAGCAAAAGCATTCATGATCTCGCGAATCCTGGTCTCGACCACGGGATCCATTCTCGATGCCAACTGAAACGGCTGTCCTTGCCTTCTTGTAGTAACAATGGTGGTAACCAGCGATTTATAACGCTCACCAGAAGCAAACCTCCGCACATGGCACTACAGCAAGAAGCGTAGTATGAAGTTTTCAATATATTGAAGTAAAGAAGCTTAGCGCATGCAAGAGAAGTTGCTTACCTTAGCAAAAGTTTCGCTATATCTGATGACATGCGAGTCGCCTTTTCTAACCGCAGCGATCTTTTCATCTAGAATGATGGAAGGACACAGATGGTTCTCGCGATCCAGCAATGAATAGCAACCATATTCAGACTCGTCCAGGCTACAATTGGGACGAAAAGGAAAAGAATTCCTTCTGATCACAGGAGCTCTGCTTGGCTGGGGGATCGACTGCGTCTCAAACCTTGTCTGCTGGGCGTTCCAGTATGCGAGCCAGTTTCTGGAACATCCGCCTTCACGGTTACCAGCAGGTTGCTCGAAGGGGAGATTGCTCATCAAGATTGTTTTACACTCCTTTGACAACAAACGCTTATAGCAGCCTCTGATGATAGACTGCGGCCAGATTGAGGGTGCCACTGCATCGAAGCCAAATTGGGGAGAAACGCGAGTGGGATCAACATCCACGGTAATCCTCTCGTACCTCGGTGCGAGCTCGCGAACATGTTCTGTGAGAGCAGGAAGGGAGCCTCTCAGGCACCAGCAAAAGAATTCGCGATAGCGCTCGTGGAAATGCTCGCCACCTTCGAAAAGGAGCTCTTCTGTGAAGGCAACACCCTTAGAAAGATAGAGTTTTGGAAACCATCGCACGTTCTCAATGCGCATGGCATAGGTCCTGGCTATGAACTCCTCCCGATTGTCGCATATCAGGCTCCAGACGCACTTGGGATAGTTTGTTCCGAACCACCTCGCAGCTCTGCCGCTATTACGTTCCTCCTCCTCACCTGAGGGACACCACTTGTTGGGCTTAGAAGCAACTGGGGCATAGGAAGGCCATCGCCCGAAGACCCACATTGTCAAGAAGGCAATGTTAATGTAAGTCAGTATGTCGAGGCGGCCACATGATTCCTTCATTGCCACGACCAGCTGATCCAGCCTGTAGTACAGCGTGCCCAAGACCAAGGGTCCAAGTGCGACTTTCTGGCCGAGGGCCAATTTCACAGCAAGAGGCAGCACGTGATAGAAGACCCCATCATGCGGGTGGCCATCGATTAAGTACCTCGACAACCAGGCGCAGAGGAAGGCGCATAGGGTCAAGTGATGACCCTTGCCATTCACATAGTTCTTAGCCTTCGGGTTTTGACTCAGAAGCTTCTTGGTGATGCTGCTGTTCGCATAATCACGGAAAAAGTATTGCACCCACTTGTTCCAAGTGTTCTTCGCAGATGTGTCAACCAACTGCCAGTCAGGAAGGACTTTTGTAGTGGTCCACCGGGTGGAAATTTTCTTTACTTCTGACAGGCACTCCTCCATCTGCGTGTACAAAGCAATCTCCGCATCCGTCCTCAAGGGACTCAAAGGATCCACCTCGCCCACGGGAGACAGATCATACAGCATGTGCACGTCCTCGAGCGTGGGGGCAGCCTCGAACTCAGCAAAGTGAAATGTGTGAGTCGCAGGCGAGTAGCGGGAAAGAAGGTTTAGAAGCATGGATTGGTCCAGCTTCACGGCAGCACCCTTCATAGCACGAACTGCGAAGTATACGCCAGCATCGTTTAGAGTCATGGCGTGATGAGTCAATACATGGTCGATCCACTCATCCATAAAGTCCAATTTCTGAACAAAAGCATGCGTGGAAATTGCAGTATACGGGAAGTACACATTTTCGACTCCCAATCGAACCACGTCTTCGGAGCCAATCAATTCGAGCAGGGCCGAGTTAACTGGAGGGGTTAATGTTTGCAATCCTTCACCAGGAACAGGGGTTGGCAGTTTCTTTGCCTTAACCCTAGCATGGTAGAAGTCCTTGCCACCCAGATAGGGGGCTTTTCGCCACAGAGCCTGCGGAAGATCAGGTATTTCTTCGTCCTCCTTAGCGGGTCTAGTTCCTTTTGTCTTTGCCATTCCTTCGGAAAATCAAGAAAAAAAAGGGGGAGAAATATACACACTACTTCAGTTCAAATTTCAAGATTCAGGATCTATTGGAAGAAAGATGAACAGTCTAGTACCAATCTCCGAAATTAGAGATTGGAATCGTTTGCATTATCGGGGATTTCAAAAAGCCCTACATTCAAGATCCAACGCAGTTCAAAGCATATATCAGCATATTAAATCAAAATTGAACGAGGCCAACCTTGTTTTCGTAAAGCTTGCTTGGATGCAGACAATTGAGGAAGACGATTTGCAATTTTGAACTGGTGATTGATTATCTGAATCTGCTCTTGAAGACTTCCGGGTACCATTCACTTTAAGAGAAAGAAGTGATGCTTTGCAACAATGAAGAGTACAGAGTATTTATCCAAAAACAATGAAGGGTTGTGTCCTTTCCGTAGTCGAATCGCAACCGTCACCGTCGAATCGCGCAATCACAGGACAACCTGACGTCACGCCTAAAACCCTAAAGGCCAGACGGCACGAATCTAGGGGTTTTAGGTCATAATGGCACGCACGGGGGCTGAACTTTCTCATATTTGAATTGGTGCGTGGCAGCGATGCGTACGTTGGTTTCTGCGCATGGAAGTCATCCGGCTATGAGCCTTCACGCGCAGAAAGGGGGCTAATGTAGATAGTGCTTTCTGAGCTGGCAGATCTTGGCCACGTGGCAACCATCCAGCACACCATATTGTGCTCCACACACACTGGATCACCAGCCGCGCTGATCCATGTGGGGGCTGCGAGACAGGGCCCTCGCATACCACTGCACGGGACTTGTAGGGTCTTAGTGTTTTGGAGGCTAGAGTAAGTCATGTCCCGTGCGAGCCAAGCCCGCGCGCGACCTTTAGTAACTGCTTTTGAGAGATTTATGGCACGAGCTCCATAAACCCGGTCAATCCGGTCAAACCCGGTCAACCCCATAACGGTTCCGGTATTCGCGCATAACGTGCTGTAACGGTCCCTATATACGCGGACGAACGTGCTGTTGTGGTTAAGCTAATTAAGCCGCCATTGATGGGCAACGGTCACATTCTCCGTTATATATAGGACGTTAACCTTTCCATACAAAGGGGGACACACCAGACATACGCGGAAGCTCTGCCAAACTCCTGTCTCTCTCTCAGACGTTACTACTGCCTTACTCTCTCCCTACACACAACCCAACTCTTCCTGTGCCATTCCCGATCCTCTACTTACGGTGTATACAGAGTTCTCCCCGCCGGATTCTCTTGTACACAACTACAGATCGCAGTCTGGATACGTGTTTTGCCTGAATGGAGGCGCTGTGAGCTGGAAGAGTTCCAAGCAAGGGACAGTTGCTGATTCTACAACATAATCTGAGTACATTGCTGCTGCGGAAGCAGCAAAAGAGGCAGTTTGGATAAAGAAGTTTATCACCGAGCTCGGTCTGGTCCCTAGCATCGTGGATCCCATAGAGTTGTACTGTGACAACTCTGGGGCAATCGCACATGCCAAGGAACCAAGATCACACCAGAAATCAAAGCATGTACTTAGGAGATTCCATCTTATTCGTGATATGATCGAACGAGGAGATGTGAAGATGTGCAAGATTCCAACGGATGACAATGTTTCAGATCCGCTCACGAAACCTCTTGCGCAGCGAAAGCATGAAGGGCACGCCAGATCTATAGGCATACGAGATGCGCCAGATTGGCTCTAGTGCAAGTGGGAGACTGTTGGAATAGATGCCCCAGAGGCAATCGTAGATTTGGTATGAACATTGTTTTGGCTAGAATATTCATTTATTATATATTGTGATATTTAATATAATGAAGTCCTTAGATAAAATGTGTTGTTTATCTTAAATATCCCTAGTCCACTATATTTATTAATGGGATGATCAAATATAGACTAGTATGTGGGTAGATTGGTATGGAGATATCAAGTCTAACACATGGGTATGCATTAGGAGTAATGGCATACTGGATTGACCCACAACGAGAAGGATACATTAGATTATGTCAAGTCACAATCGCTTTTCGTAGTGCTAATATAATTGCAATCCTTACACTTGAAGTCACTAGATACTCTAGTTGTGGAATATTGCGCTTTGATGTTATCAAACGTTACACCGTAACTCGGTAATCATAAAGATGGCTATCGGGCGTGATATGAAGCAAGCTTAGAGATCGTAGTGATGTAGATAGGATTTGTCCCTCCCACATAATGGGGGTAAATATCCACGGCCACTCGAGGGATGAGGCTTATTTAATGTCTGGCCAGACTCAGATAAATCAATATGGAGATATTGATGTTATCTGCAAGCATAAGCATATTCCCAGGATCGAGGAACTATGAATTGGAAATACGAGTGTGACTATTTATGTCTCGTGTCCAATCCGGATATGGAGACAAAGGGATAGTGCAATATAAGATATTGGGCACAAGAGGTTTGTCAGGATCACTGACTATTTCTATTAGTTGGGTAGCATGGATGTGTTGCTAGACACCGCTCCATGTTAGTAAGAGTTACTACCAACTATATAGGAACCTATGGGGTCACACGTCAAATAGAGTAAAGCTAGATTTGGGATTAATTAATATTGATTAATTAATAGAAGGATCATTGTGCAACACCTTGCAAACTTAGTAGGACTAATTTGCAAGGAAGGGAATAATTCTAGTTCATCTAGAATTAGGAAAATCTTTTATGGAAACAACAAGGAGTTGTTGGAGTATATAAAAAGGCTCTAGCTTCCTTCCCACTTAATGTTATTAGACATAACAAAGTGAGTGGGAGAGAACAAAATAGAGAGAGCAAGACAAGCTAAGGGCCGACCGACCCCTAGCCGTCCGCCTTTCCCGTCGGCGCCAAGAAGAAAGGCCGATCCCCTCTTTGGTCCTTCTTTGCTTTGATCTTCTTCCATCTTCCTCCGGGTTCAAACTAGTACTTGTTAGAAGGAAGAATCTAGATCTCACCTCTAGACGTGGATCAACAGTAGAGACGAGGACATCATTCTTCGTGTGATCTCACAAATCAAAAGGTACACAATACTATGTCTCTTATCATGTTATGATATCTCCTCCTGACGATCCGTGGTGGGCTTGAAGTAGGAATTAAATTTTTGTTATTCCGCTGCGTTACCTACGTCAAAACCCAACACCAACTTATTCAAAGAAAATGTTTATTTAGGCAAATTGAAAAATAAATTTGCGTGAGATATACTTATAAATATTTATCAAAATACACAAGTGATATTTCATATAGTAAGTGCATAACATTTTCTATGTTCATAAAGAGTTATTATGCTAGGCAAACAATATTCATTTCATGTTAATAAAAGATTGATAAATACTATTTCAAACTCACAATTTATTTAAACAAATGCGATATTTAGTATTAAAACTTATAAATATTTTTATTTACCTTATTCTTTCAAAGAAAATAATTTATTACCTCCACAACACATTTTCATCACCAAAATATTTATTTCACTTTATTTTATCTACTAGAAATGAAATTTCGTAAAAACATTATAAGTAATTCTAAACTAATTAATGTAATATAGAATACATAAGCCAGCTCCCATTTGCTTTAGCCAAACTACAACTAGCGTCCCCAAAGTTTCTAAAAACAACAAGTTTAACCCCCAAACATGAACACATGTAAGTTTCTTCACCCAAATCCGATTCAAGCCACCAAGATTGAATTTTTATTAGATAAAACAAATCAGGAGGTGATTTAGGGCATACCTACGCCAAGAAACGCGAGAAACGGTAGAAAAACGGAGCGGGTAAGGTCGCCGAAATTGTTGCCGGAGGTGGAGCTTGCGCGGAGCTTCTCCGGTGGTTCTTGGCTTCGTTTGAAGCCTCCTAGAGATTGGTCGGCCCCCTTGGAGGCTAGGGGATATGATTTGGAAGGGTGGGTAGCACCGGTGGTGCTTGACCCACTTCTTTGCTGGAAAATATGGAGTTCTCCGGCGGCTTTGGCTTCCTCCACGACCCTTGTTGTTGTTGCTGTTATATTGCTTGAAGAAGGTTCATTGGGTCTCCAGAGAGCCCACAAACTAAAAAAAATAAAGGGGAGAGAGAGAGAGGGCGATGGCTTCGGGTGGGGTCCTCGACGGCGGCGGGCTCGTTTGTGGTCGTTGGCCACTGTCGTTGCAGCTTCTGCTGTTGTTACTGTGCTGTACCAGAGAGAGAAAGAGATAGAAAGGGAGAAGGAGAGGTGGGTAGAGAGATAGGGAGGTGGTGGCCATGTTGTTGGGTGGTGGCGGTGATGTGGAGGTGGTGGTGATGGGGAAAATGATGGCGGAGAAGATGGTGATTATGGTGGAGGTGGTTGGTGCTATGTTCTGCCGAACATAAGGGAAGGCTTGAGAGGTGATTTTACAGAGAGTAGGCGGTGGAGTCAGTGGCGGTGGTCGTACACGCAGTAATAACTAAAATAAATAAAATATCTACGTTTTAACTTACGATTATTAATGTAACATATTTTTTTCTAAAATCTCATACGATTGGAATACGACAAATTACCCGACATTTTTATTATTATTTATTTTATTTTACTACTAAATTTTTATTTTGCTTTCACAATTCTCACGCGAGTTTCTTAACGAAGAAATTTTTAATCCTGGAAATATCTCAAATCACTTCTCGAAAATTTTAAACTGATTTTTCACGGGTTAAATTATCGAACTACTCTTACGATATATACGGAGTATTACAACTAAATAGTTATTTGGGGTCATGGGATACTCATCTACTTATCAACTATTTCTAAATGTTATACTATTCTATCAGGCTACTCTAGAGTTATTTTTGTTTGAACTCTTCAGCAAACCTTGTAGATTGTGTTATCGAGAAGTGGAAAATTAGTAGAAACAATGTCTTATCTTGTATTCGGAACTCCATAGCAATCATATTGGTTCTTGAATCTCTATTTTATTCGATTATTGATTTCGTGTATACCACCAAAATACTCTAATCTGAAAGTGACCCACACGACTCAGAAGATTATCTAGGTCTATTGATTCCGTTATGCACACGACTCAGAAGATTAAAGCGGTCCAAACCGCCGGATCCGGACCCAATTCCGGCGTTCCAGGTCATCGCCGCCCTTCAACCGCTGCAATCGCCGCTGTTTCGCCGGTCCGAGCACCTCTAATCGGCGCTTCCGCCTCACTCCACGACGACATATCAGAAGATCCGACCCGAAGCGGCGACGAACCCAGGGACCAGCCGCCATCATTTGCAGCCTCTTCCCGTCGTCACCTGCCTCCGGCCGTTGCCCCAACCACCACCAGAACTGCCACCGCCTTCCGAATACCTCCCTCACCATCCACGTTCACCACCATCCACGAATCACGGACATGAACTGAAAAAACCAACGGGTCTTGCTCCTGAGTTGTTTCTTCTCCAGTTGTAAATAGGGCTTCACCAAAAATTGGGCCTATTTTTCTCACTTGTGGGCTTACTAACACATTTGGGCTAAAGTTTTCGACTCTACCCAGTTTAGCTGAACCATTTCGAACTGTTTGTTATTTTGGTCCTAGTTATTTTGGGCAGAAACTATTTGGTCTTATTGCTAAATTGATACTACGCAGTGCGGTTCGAAAACTCGTTCGCCGGCTATTTGATCCAGGAAAACATAAGTCGACACTTCTCGAGATTTTTATGCACACCCCTCTTGAGGACAAGGTGTTTTTCAACCGTGGGGGAGTTGATACGGATCACTCGTATCTTCATCGTCTAGTTAGTATTATTTAATTATTTAACTGTTGTCGCATTATTATTTATAAGAAGGTTTATTTATTTAATTAGTTAGTATGACCGGGCCGAGCCCGTTAGGTCGAACCGTCTAGTTAGAGTTAGTTATTTTCCTATTTAAATGATGTTGTTTCATTATGTTGGAAATCAATCAAGAAGAAGAAAGATTGAACGTGTGTGTTTTTGTGTTAAAAACCCTGTGTTAGTGTGTGTTTGTGTGCCCCGTAGATACTTTTTTAGTATCAATTGGTGCTTCCATTGAGTTTCGCCATTCAACTGGTGAAAATCATGTCGGACTCAACCCCGATTACGGTTGATTTCCCGTCCGCCGTTCTTGACATCAAGGACAGTCCAGCATTTGCTCGAATCAAATCAAGTGGGAGACAAATAACTCTCCATGGAAAACAATAGAGATTGATTTCGGTTGAGGAATTTTGCCGCCTCCAAGACATCGCCAGATCTGAAGAACAGCCGCCAACGCCGCCATTTCAAGAACAGCAACAACCCTTGCAATTGCAACCACCTCCCAATTCACAGATCCAGCCACAAGGGATGCTGACAGGACGTGCTGTCGAAAAGGGTGTAGAAGGATCTGAAGAAGCAACCAGGGAGGAAGAACCCACCGATGCATCTCCTTCTATCAACACTGTTGGTGATGTCGTGGGAGAATAACAAATCTCTGCTGGCGTTAACGCTTCCTCAAATGGAGTAAATGCCGAACCACCCGAGCAGTGTCCGAAGCCGATTGCCCAGGAAGCAGCGCCTCCCTCAACGTCGCCTCCGTCGGTGTCTCTGCAACCCACCGCCGACCTCCAAACAATAGCTGTTCAACCATCCGAATCGCCAGCCGCCACAGCGAAGGAGCACCCGACCCAGCAGATCCGAGAGGTACTGCCGATTAAGCGGTCCAAACCGCCGGATCCGGACCCAATTCCAGCGTTCCTGGTCATCGCCGCCCTTCAACCGCTGCAATCGCCGCTGTTTCGCCGGTCCGAGCACCTCCCATCGGCGCTTCCGCCTCACTCCACGACGACATATCAGAAGATCCGACCCGAAGCGGCGACGAACCCAGGGACCAGCCGCCATCATTTGCAGCCTCTTCCCGTCGTCACCTGCCTCCGGCCGCTGCCCCAACCACCTCCAGAACCTCCACCGCCTTCCGAAGACCTCACTCACCATCCACGTTCACCACCATTCACGAATCACGGACATGAACTGCAACAACCAACGTGTCTTGCTCCTGAGTTGTTTCTTCTCCAGGTTGTAGATAGGGCTTCACCAAACATTAGGCCTATTTTTCCCACCTGTGGGCTTACTAACACATTTGGACTAAAGTTTTCGACTCTACCCAGTTTAGCTGCACCATTTCGAACTCATTGTTATTTTGGGCCTAGTTGTTTTGGGCAGAAACTATTTGGTCTTATTACTAAATTGATACTACGCAGTGCGGTTCGAAAACTCGTTCGTCGGCTATTTGATCCAGGAAAACATAAGTCGACACTTCTCGAGATTTTTCTGCACATCCACCTTGAGGACAAGGTGTTTTTCAACCGTGGGAGAGTTGATACAGATAACTCGTATCTTCATCGTCTAGTTAGTATTATTTAATTATATAACTGTTGTCGCATTATTATTTATAAGTCGGTTTATTTATTTAATTAGTTAGTATGACCGGGCCAAGCCCGTTAGGTCGAACCGTCTAGTTAGAGTTAGTTATTTTCCAATTGAAATTTTGTAGTTTCATTATGTTGAAAATCAATCAAGAAGAAGAAAGATTAAACGTGTGTGTTTTTGGATTAAAAACCCTGTGTTCGTGTGTGTTTGTGTGCCCAGTAGATACTTTTTTAGTATCAATTGGTGCTTCCATTGAGTTTCGCCATTCAACTGATGAAAATCATGTCGGACTCAACCCCGATACGGTTGATTTCCCGTCCGCCGTTCTTGACATCAAAGACAGTCCAGCATTTGCTGGAATCAAATCAAGTGGGAGACAAATAACTCTCCATCGAAAACGATACAGATTGATTTCGGTTGAGGAATTTTGCCGCCTCCAGGACATCGCTAGATCTGAAGAAAAGCCGCCAACGCTGCCATTGCAAGAACAGCAACAACCCTTGCAACTGCAACCACTGCCCAATTCACAGATCCAGCCACAAGGGATGCTGACAGGACATGCTGTCGAAAAGGGTGTAGAAGGATATGAAGAAGCAACCAGGGAGGAAGAACCCACCGATGCATCTCCTTCTATCAACACTGTTCGTGATGTCGTGGGAGAAGAACAAATCTCTGCTGCCGTTAATGCTTCCTCAAATGGAGTAACTGCCGAACCACCCGAGCAGTGTCCGACGTCGATTGCCCAGCAAGCAGCGCCTCCCTCAAAGTCGCCTCCGTCGGTGTCTCAGCAACCCACCGCCGACCTCCAAACAAAAGATGTTCACCGATCCGAATCGCCAGCTGCCACAGCGACGGAGCACCCGACCTAGCAGATCCGAGAGGCACCGCCGATTAAGCGGTCCAAACCGCCGGATCCGGACCCAATTCCGGCGTTCCTGGTCATCGCCGCACTTCAACCGCTGCAATTGCTGCTGTTTCGCCGGTCCGAGCACCTCCAATCGGCGCTTCCGCCTCACTCCACGACGACATATCAGAAGATCCGACCCGAAGCGGCGACGAACCCAGGGACCAGCCGCCATCATTTGCAGCCTCTTCCCGTCGTCACCTGCCTCCGGCCGCTGCCCAACCAACACCTGAACCGCCACCGCCTTCTGAGGACCTCACTCACCATCCACGTTCACCACCATCCACGAATCACGGACATGAACTGCAACAACCAATGGATCTTGCTCCTGAGTTGTTTCTTCTCCAGGTTTTAGATAGGGCTTCACCCAACATTGGGCCTATTTTTCTCACCTGTGGGCTTACTAACACATTTGGGCTAAAGTTTTCGACTCTACCCATTTTAGCTGCACCATTTCGAACTCATTGTTATTTTGGGCCTAGTTGTTTTGGGCAGAAACTATTTGGTCTTATTGCTAAATTGATACTACGCAATGCGGTTCGAAAACTCGTTCGCCGGCTATTTGATCCAGGAAAACATAAGTCGACCCTTCTCGAGATTTTTCTGCACATCCACCTTGAGGACAAGGTGTTTTTCAACCGTGGGGGAGTTGATACGGATCACTCGTATCTTCATCGTCTAGTTAGTATTATTTAATTATTTAATTGTTGTCGCATTATTATTTATAAGTCGGTTTATTTATTTAATTAGTTAGTATGACCGGGCCGAGCCCGTTAGGTCGAACCGTCTAGTTAGAGTTAGTTATTTTCCTATTTGAATGTTGTAGTTTCATTATGTTGGAAATCAATCAAGAAGAATAAAGATTAAACGTGTGTGTTTTTTGGTTAAAAATCCTGTGTTCGTGTTTGTTTGTGTGCCGAGTAGATACTTTGTTAGTATCAGAAACCCTGGAATACACCACCTAAAAAACACCGCCGCAACCACCTTTGCTGCCACCATTCAAGCCCAGATTTGGGGTCGAGTTCGCCATTATTTGATGCGCATTTAAGGGCTGGATCTGAGTCTATTCAAACCGAGCTTGTCTTATGCTTTCGGATTTGTGTCTTCGGCTTTTAACTTCTAATCGGACCTTATTGACTCCATGGCTAGTTCTAAAAGCAGAAAGCTATGAGCTTTTGACGATTCAATCTCTAGAATTTCTTTCCATCAAAAAAAAACAAAACAAAAAAAAAAAAAAAAAAAAAAAAAAAAAAAAACTTTAGAATTTCTTTGTTACACTACAGGCAAATTTTTTGCGGGTTAGGATTTGGCGGTGGTGGTTGATTGATTATGTCCTTGGCAGTGTGTTCCGTTTTTTGATTCGTAGAGACAGTGATAGCATTGCGAAGGAGAGAAAGAGTGAAACTTAACACAGAGAGAACCCAGAGAGGGAGAGGAGCTGGATGGGTGGGTTTTTGTTGTTCGACTGAAATTGACTGTTTCTTCCTTATCTATTTCATCATCTTCTATGTTTTTCTTTTTCTTTTTCCTATTTTTCATTTGTTTAATTTATTAGTTTAATACCACTCTGCTCCCTCTCTTTGTCCTCAATTAACTTTTTTTTACTTGTATTTGGGCGATTTTGACCGGGTGATTTGGATCGTTAAACGATGTAATTTTTTGATAATTTTTCACCGTATTACAAAACAACGTTTACTCTATAACAACATAAAAAAATTATCAATAAATTACATTATTTTGCGATCAAAATCACCGGGTCAAAGTGACTCAGTGAATAGTGGCGAAAAGTCGGGATGGGTATAAAGAGAGGGAATATTATAGGCCCAACTTTCTTTACCTACTCTAGAGATTTTTTAGTTCTTTCTAGAAAAAGACTAGCTGATGAGTTTCAGTTCACACTAGCATATACCCCGTCCCGTTGGGACTAATTATACACTACTTAGCTAAACCCTATTTAGTTTTCATAAATACATTGAACCTAAAATAAAATAAATACATTCCCCTGAAATATTTTTTCTTAATTTTTTTCAATATATTAAGTCGTAGAAGTATATATTTAAATTATTAAGAAATTTTGTAGTAAGTAAAAAAAAAAACTCAATTGATAAAGTGGTCAATCATTGTCTTTTAGCTGTTCACCTAAAGCTAGGTCAGGAAACTCAGACCAAGGATAGAGGTGACAATAGATGGGACATATAGCTAAGATCTAAGTGATTGAAGCAATTCAATCCAACGGTGGAAAATAGAACACACATCCCTTGATGAACAGTAAAACCCAGTGCTCTCTTAGTATATAGAATTGCAGCCTTAGATTTGTGTCAAAACCAATGGCCAAGATTAAGCCAACACAATCTCCATAAACAGTAAATGACTGAGCTTCCTTAGTAAATAGATAAAAAATTACTTACTTTAAAATTGTTACATTTTTTAAAAAGTTCTAATTTACTCATTTACGTTATAATTTATGTCAACTATTTCATTGTCAACTTTTTTTATTATAAAAAACGTAATAATATGATAATATGGGATACATAATAATTTTGACAACTAGTTGACGATGAACCCATCGCTCGATTCGCATCTTTTGAACTAGGTAGATTGTAAACGGAATTTCTCAAAGTCCAACCCATGGGAGAAAGGGGTGTTAGGGGGACAATTTTTGCTTTGGGTGTGGGATGGTTAAAGGGATTTTCCCATGAATAAGTCCCTCCCCCTTTCCTTACATGGGGCGGTTAATTAAATTAATTTTTGACAATATTAATTACATTTAATAATATTTTATCATTAATTTTGTATTTTTTATTATGATTAATTTTTTTATGATTCAAAATAAATAATGTATTTGCGATTATTGAAAAAAAAAATATATGAAATGTTATCGTTATTTTATTTTGTATTAATTTTATTTTTTACACAACTAACAATTATAATTATTAAATAAAAGAAAATACCGTTAAAACATGACACATTTATTGAATCACAACGATACCAAATTAAGTAATTAGGTACTACCAGTCACTTATTTTGTATTTTTTAGTATTAATATTTATTTTTAAATCATTAAATACATATTAAAAATCATTTGTGTTCTCAAAAAAAACAATTGTGTTGGGTGGGAGGGGAAAGTAGTGAGTTAGAGATTTTATTTTATTTTTGCACAAAATAGAAATAGATTAGATTAGCAATAAAAGTTTACAAGACCAAAACGGGGATCAAAGACCAAGCCTTTGCCCACAAAAGAATCCCTGCCAGCTAGATTGTTTAAACATTACAAACGTTCATAAACAAAAGTTAACAGCAAGTCATAGAACTAAACTTCTGCAAATCCAGCATCCTCCTGGTCTACTTCCTTGGCCACTTCTGCTCCAGGTTGTGCTTCATCTCCATCATCTGCTTTACGAGATTGTAGACACAAAGATTGTTAAGGTATACTTTCAAATGTGCATAATTCCTATTAGATAACACTGTAATTGCAGAAGCAATTGCATCCAGAATGGCATTTGGGGTATCTTTAGCAGTGCTTATTTGCTGAGATGAGATCATCATCCCAAAAGAATCAGCCTTCCAGACAATAGTCCTTGAGTCCGTAGACTTGGTTGACTTAATAAAAATCTCTGCGGGAGGCAGAGTGCAGCTGCTTCCCTTGAACCTAACTTGTTTGAAGCTCTCCTGAATTTTAGGATGATGCGGAGAAAGCGAAGAATTCCAAGCTTCCAAAAATTGATTGGTAAGAAGTTTAGCCTGGAAAACTGGAGATGCAATGTCCCTTTCATTTTTCTGGTTTTCATTTGTGAAAACCAGCCTATTTCTGTACAGCCAAATAGACCAAGTAATTGCACCTAGACAGCTTAAGTTCCTAGGAAGGTCTTGCATGCCATATTGGTTAATAACATCCATTGTAAGCTGAGTTATGGTGTGATGAGGAAGAATAGAAATAGGGGAAATGGACCACAGGGCTTTAGCGAAATGACAATGGATCAGGAGGTATATTTCTGAGTTTTACCATTCATGATTTTACTAAAAAGGTTTGTAGGGAGTTTACCAATGATAGCTTGCCACAGGAAGAACAAATTTTTAAAAGGAAGTTTAAGGCGCCAAAAACTATCCCAGGGAAAGTTCAGGATGATCTCTTTCCACCCTGACTCTTTAGAAGCAGCCAGACTTTCACAAAAATCATTCTTCAACAATTGCTTGGAAGCTGAGGCCACTGAAAAGTCCCCTATTGCACAGAATTCCACTTATAGGTGTCCTTCTGATCAGTTCTTGGTAAAGACATCTCAACAATCTATTTTTGTATCCATTGTGGAAACTGGCCAACCTTATCCACCCTCCACATTCTTTTCCCATTGTTGTCTTTAGTTATCCAAGATTCCACCCTGTCCTCATTACTGGTAAATGTGGCTTGGAGGCTAGACATAACAGGAGTGTCAGGAATCCACATATCCTTGAAGACTTTAATCATATCCCCTTTTCCTACATCCCAAGCTATCCCCTGAATAATAAGACATTTGGTATAAGAAAAGCTAGTCCAGACCTTGGAGGCCTTTTGGTTTGTTTGAGGAAGTCTTTTCTCTTACAGTATCTAGAGTAAAAGTACCTAGACAAGAGGCTATCCCTATCAGTTGCAATACTCCAGGCTTGCTTTGCCAGCAATGCCTGATTTAATAAAGTGGGGGATCTAGTACTAAGACTTCCCATACCCTTAGGCCTGCACATGTGTTTCCACGAAACCCAATGAGTGGCCTTCTTATCCAAGGAGCCTTTCCAAATGAAGGAAGACATAATTTGATCAATCCTTCTTAGACTCTTCTGGGGGAATCTAATGTTTGAGAAGGGGTAGACTAGTAGGCTAGAAAGTACAGACTTAACTAAGGTTGTTCTGCCTTCCCTATTCAAACAACTTCCTACCCATCCTGCACATCTATTCTCTTCCTTATCTATGGTTTGACATGTTATGTATTCTGTGTTAATTCCCATAGAAAGAGGGAGACCAAGGTACTGTCCGAAAGATTCCCCAAGAGTAATCTGTAATTGAGCAGCAAGGATCATCTTGGTGTGGAAGGAACAGTTAGGGCTGATAGTCAAAGTAGACTTAGTCAGATTAACCTCCTTCATTGATTGAGTACAATATTCCTTAAAAAGACTACTCAAATTTTGTCCACTTTGGCTTTCAATCTTAAAGAAGAAGATGGAGTCATCAGCAAACTGTAAGTGTGTGATTGAAGGGCCATTGTTGCTGTGTTGGATGCCATGAAGCAAATGGTTCTCCTCAGCCCTCACAAGTAACCATGAGAGTGGCTCAGCCGTGAGAACAAACAGAAAAGGAGACAGGGGGTACCCTTGTCTTAGCCCACAAGTTGGTCTGAAGAAATCATAGGTTGAACCATTCACGTTTATAGCCAAAGAAGTGGTTGTAACACATTCCATGACCAGGTTTGTAAAAGAATTTGGGAAACCAAACTTATTAAGAGTACATCTAAGGAAGTCCCATCTGACTCTGTCAAAGGCTTTGGACATATCAATCTTGAGACTTGCAAAAGCCTCATTAGGGGCATGCTGTGCCTTGGAGATGAATTGAATCAGGTCTGAAGCAATTGTAGTATTGTCATTTATTACTCGTCCTGAGACAAAGCCTGATTGGTTCCATCTCACAATATGTGGGAAGACTAACTTTAGCCTGTTTGCAAGAATTTCCCAGTAATGCGATAGATAACGTTGGTTAAACTTATAGGCCTGTAGTCTTTTACTGTCTGGGGGTGTTCTCTCTTAGGAATTAAGACAATGATAGTTCTATTTGACTCCCTTAGCATATGTCCAGAGTTGAGAAAGGAAAGCACATCACATATAGTTTGATTTCCAACTAATTGTATAGTAGTTTGGGGGAGGGGAAGGGGGAAGTGGAAAATTATAGGCCCGTGATAGGAGAGTCAGGGAAAAATGACATGGGTTGGAGATGACCTTAAGCTTTAATTATGTCTTTTTTTTTCTCCTTTGGAAAATAAAATAGTACATTGAAAAGGGGCTACAATTGAAATAGTCGCTACATGAGGGGCTAAAACATGATACATTAAATTTGGGAGATGTCACGGAAATCATGAGGGGCTTCGGATTAAACAGAGAGTACTATAAATACGCATAGAGACCGGATCTAGCAAAAATAAATCGTCTCTCTCTCTCTCTCTCTCTCTCTCTCTCTCTCTCTCTCTCTCTCTTGCAAAATCTCTATGCTGTTGCACGACATGGCTGAAATGCAAATCAAAGAAGAAATCAACGTTGCTGCTAGGGGTCGGAAGGCTGAATTGCTTATGGAAGGTAGGAGGCGACTCGAACTGTTCCGGGCTCGGGAACCAAAGAGCCTGCTGCAACAGCTAAGGAAATCGTTGTCAAGGAAGAACCCAGAAAACCTAAATATGAGGGGTAAATTTTACTTACACACCCTCACTTTAGGAAGATTTTCACTTACAACCCTTCTTGTTTAGAAATCTTCACATACACCCCTTTTTAGACCTAAACAGTAAGTCACTTACAACCCCTCTGTTTATTTTCGTTAGCTAGTAGGTGGGACACCTACTGAAACTATCATTTGGACAACTTTTCCCTTCATCTCTCTCTCTCACTTTTCTTGTTCTCATCTTCATCTTCTTCTATCATTCACATGCCTCGAAGCTTGTCCTCCACATCTCTCAACATAGAGACAAGGGTTGAAATTAGCATGCTCAAACATTACAAAGACTTGGGATTCCCGTTGCACATAAACACAAACCATATTTAAACCAACACCATACCAAATTTGACATCTTAATACGGATGCACATCCAATTGGCGACACAGCCCCGAGACGTGGACATCGAGCCCAACGCCCTCCGGGTTATGTTGAAGACTATGTTAGAAAGTAGTATTAATTGGTGTTATTTCTTTTTGTATTTTTATGTCATTACATGTTTTTAAGGGGAGGGTAGCGTATTAAATAATTCCTTGGGGGAGGTAGGTGTCTTTTACATTTAATAGTCTCTACAAAAATACTCTATCGTGTCAAATCAATGGAGAATTCAACTGGGAAGATCCCAACTGCCGTGTGTGTTTGTGTAACTGTTCGTGTGTGTGTGTGTGTGATAGCCTATTGCTATCAAATTGGTGCTTCCATTGAATTCCACCATAATCAACTCGTGAAAATCATGAAAAAAATCACCGACTTACCCGACGATTTCGTACAACTCACGGAACAAGTGATGAAGAAACTTACCGAAGAGTTGGACAAACGATTTTCTGGACTCGAGCCACGCCTCCAATACCTCGAGCAATCCAGAAGCCGTCCACCATTGCCGGTCAAAACTGCTCAGCAAACAGCCTCGTTCAACCCAACGACGCCGCCGCACAAGGCCAAAGCCCTCGCCGACCAGGTAGCCAGCGACCTCCACACCAGCGATCTCACCACCGGACCAGTCGCCTTCTGCCAGTCACGCCACCACCGCGGCGCCTGCGCCGCCCAAACATTCTCCTTATCTGCATCTGATTACGAAGAAGACGATGATTGGGATGCTGATTGGGTACGACCCAGATCTAATCTCCACCCACTGGGTCGCCATTGCCCGACCCGGGTCGGTCTCTCCAACAGACCCGACTCCCTGGGTTTCGTCTGAAGGCAGAGAGGCGCGCCACCCAGAAGAGATGCCACCATGACACCGCGCTCCACGACGACGATAGACCAGCGCATCCAGCACCCCGTTGCCAATATGGGGTTGCTCCTCGTCCCTCACCCGCGGCCTCTAATCACATCATCGGTCGTCGCCGGCGTGATTACGACGAAGATGATCCGTGGGACACCGATGCGGTACACTATGAAGAACCCGATGATTGGGACATCCACGAGCAGCCTTTGTACGGCCATCGCCACAACGGTCGACGTGAACCTCGGTGTGACGAACGTGGACACAAGTTGTGGGTTGAACCGCCGAAATTCTCCTGTATTGATCCACACACTTGGGTGTTTAAAGTTCAGCAATATTTCAACTATTATCAGATTCAATCTACAGAACGACTGCAGCTCGTCGGCGTGTTATTGGATGGTGATGCTGCTGACTGGTTTCGCTATCGTGAGGCCAGATTTCGGTTCACTGCGTGGGCTGCTTTCCCAGAGGAGGTAACGATTCGTCTTGATAATGATTATTATCATGATTATTTTGGACAATTTTCCAAATTGCAGCAGCACACGAAAGTCTTGGCTTATCAAAACGATTTTGAAAAGTTGTCGAACAAAATTGACACGGTGTCAGACAACCAGCTAATTTCGATTTTTGCTTCTAGTCTTAAGACGTCGTTGGGGCGTGAATTGACATTGCGTAACCCGCAAACCATCATCGTCGCCTTTAGTCTCGCTCATGAATTGGATGCAATTCGAGCGCCAACAGCAGTCACGGTTTCCTCCACAGCGGTCATGCGCAGTCGACAGTAGTGTCTCAGACCAAGGCTCCTACTCCAATTGCGTCCACACCGCCGATCAAGCGACTCACACTGGCTGAACAATAGGAACGACAGAGACAGGGTTTATGCTACAATTGCGATCAGCGGTATTATCGCGGACACAAGTGCGATAGAAAGTTTTTACTTCTGGGATGCGACGACATTGTTCCGCCGCCTCAGGAAGAGTACGTCACTGAAGCTTATGCCTCCAGTCTTTTCACACTGATCAGCTGTGACCAGATGACTTCTCTATGACTCCTAGGGTACATAGGGGGTCGCGAGGTATCTTTTCTTATCGACAGCGGAGCGACACACAACTTCATCCATCCTGAATTGGCCGAGAAGTTGCAGTTACCACTTAAGGCCACCCCAGCTTTCAAGGTTGCAGTGGGTAATGCAGACTGTCTCCATTGTGATACTACTTGTGGTGAAGTTGCGATTGATCTTCAGAGGCACACGTTTTTGGCTGAATTTTTACTCCTCGAGTTCCAAGGATCGCAGCTCGTATTGGGGGTGCAGTGGCTCCAACAATTCGGCGAAGTACTTATTGATTATGCCAAGATGACACTGAAGGTTAATCATGTGGATTCATGGGTCGTCTTGCAGGGTCTGACAAAAGCCGCTTTGGGCGCACACCGCTCCTACTTTCGCATTGAGGACAAGACGGTTGTTATCCGGGGGGAGTTGATACGGATGCACATCCAATTGGCGACACGAGCCTGACGTGGACATCGAGCCCGGCGCCCGACGTGGACATCGAGCCCGACGCCCTCCGAGTTACCTCGAAGACTATGTTAGAAAGTAATATTAATTGGTGTTATTTCTTTTTGCATTTTTATGTCATTACATGTTTTTAGGGGGAGGGTAGCGTATTAAATAATTCCTTGGGGGAGGGAGGTGTCTTTTACATTTAATAGTCTCTACAAAAATCCTCTATCGTGGGTGATTTTCATCATCAAATCAATTGATAATTCAACTGGGAAGAACCCAACTGTCGTATGTGTTTGTGTAACTCTGTGTGTGTGTGTGTGTGATAGCCTATTGCTATCACATCTCCTATCACTATTCACAGTCAACCACTTTCACCCACATCAACACCACCACAGTAAGGGCTAGTTTGGGAATGCTGTGACGGTGGTAGAAAGCTGCTATGTGAAAACACAGTAGAAAGCTGTTGTGAGTTCTTGATAAAATGTTGTTTGGTAAATATCACGTAGAAGCTGCTGTGAAATATTGATACAGTAAATTTGTGTTTGGTAAAATCAACTGTGAAGTTGCTGTGAGAGGGTAAAATTACAAAAATATATGACATGTGTTATTTTTGGAAAGATAAATATTGATATTTTAAAAAATTGTAAGGTCAAAATCGGTTGTAGATAAATTAATCAAAAGCACTTTCAGGAAAAGCATCTCCCCCCTTGCTTCCTGAAAGCTGCTGTGGGACAGCAGAAACTGTCTTGAAAAACAGAAATTTTATTTTTACCAAACACACTAAAACTGCTTCTGCTGTGGGAAAGCAGCTGTGCTGGCAGCAGAAGCATTCCTAAACTCACCCTAAATCTGCAATGGGTGGTGTGATTCGAAACAAGAAAATCAACATCTAGTTCAATTAGCAAAAGATATTATACAAATCTCAATAATAGAGAAAAATAAACATAGCACCCATCTTTCCCCTATTCTCGGACCAACAATGGATATCTCGTCAAGGTGAACTCAAAATATAGTTGAGGCAGATTGTCCCCAATTCACAACAATAAGCACTGCCTATTATTTCAAGAAGAAGGGACTAAACAGAAATTCATAAGTTTGCTACTTGTAGAAACACCTAGTTCCTAACATATGTACCTTGATTGATGCCAAAATCCCCCCATTCCTCACAAGTTGCAAATATACGCCATTCCTCTATCTAGAAACCTGCTGGTGCTCTGTGTTGGATCTCTATGAGACCCATCCGTCTCCAACGAGCTCATCTCCCCGAGACCTCTCAGTAGCTGCTTCGGGGTCTCAGTTCGTTTTCCTTGTCGCCCATATCTGCACCATTGTGAGGTCCAGTTCAAGAAAATTGCAGAAACCCAGGAAGCTGAAGATGATGGAAATGACGTTTCGGATGAAACCCAAAAGAGGGAAGGCGAGAATTAGGATTTTGGGGAAGACCTCTGCTCACAAGAAACCATGTAAAATCGAAGAGAGAGAGATATATAGGGGAAAGGAGAGAGAGATGAAGACCAAAACAAGATTCGTGTGATTTTTGAGGGTTAGATGACTACGATTTTGAGGGCATAGTTGTCTTTTCGAGCATACCGTTAGGTTCTGTTAAGTTTCGTTTGTGGTGTATGTGAAGATTTCTAAACAAGAAGGGGCGTAAGTGAAAATCTTCCTAAACTCAGAGGGTGTAAGTGAAATTTACCCAAATATGAGTGGTCTCAAAGCTTGGATTAATATACTAGTTTTTTTATTTTGGTTTTTTTTTGGTTTTTTTTTGTGTGCTAGTTTTTTAAATTTGTTAATTAGAACCCTGTAGATAGTGCTTTCTGAACTGACAGATCTTGGCCACGTGGCAACCATCCAGCACACCATATTGTGCTCCACACACACTGGATCACCAGCCGCGCTGATCCATGTGGGGGCTGCGAGACAGGGCCCTCGCATACCACTGCACGGGACTTGTAGGGACTTAGTGGTTTGGAGGCTAGAGTAAGTCCTGTCGCGTGCGAGCCAAGCCCGCGCGCGACCTTTAGTAACTGCTTTTGAGAGATTTATGGCACGAGCTCCATAAACCCGGTCAATCCGGTCAAACCTGGTCAACCCCATAACGGTTCCGGTATTCGCGCATAACGTGCTGTAACGGTCCCTATATACGCGGACGAACGTGCCGTTGTGGTTAAGCTAATTAAGCCGCCATTAATGGGCGCACTGACCACACTGCAACGGCCACATTCTCCGTTATATATAGGGCGTTAACCTTTCCATACAAAGGAGAACACACTAGCCATACGCGAAAGCTCTGCCAAACCTCTGTCTCCCTCTCAGACATTACTACTGCCTTACTCTCTCCCTACACACAACCCAACTCTTCATGTGCTATCTCTGATCCTCTACTTACGGTGTACACGGAGGTCTCCCCGCCGGAATCTCTTGTGCACATTTTGGTGAACCCGACATGAACTTACCATCAAAAGCAACCATGTCTCAGGAGGATGATGTCAGTAACAGATCGCCTTCCACCGAAGCCGCCTCAGGAGAGGAGGCCCGCCGCACTCCTACGACCACCGGTGAAGCCCCGACGCTAGAGACCTTGGAAGCTACTATCCAGAGTCAGGCGAAGGCTCTCAAAGCTCAATCTGCGCAGTTAGAACGGATCATGGCTGTCCTGGGGACTCTTGCACCAAACCCTGCATCAGCCACCGCTGTTTCTCAGGGAGGAGGAGCCCCTACCGCTCAAGGACTGGGAGTGTCAACCACACCCCCAACCCTAATCTGCAGACTCCACCGGCGACTACGCAGCTACCCTCAATTCAAGGGCCAACAGCTGAAATGTTGCCCCTCACTGCTCATACTCCTCAGCCTCCGGCTTTGGTACCTAATCCGGCCTCGCAGTATCCCTTGCCTCCTCCAACGACAATCTGGGGCAATGCGAACGCCCAATATGTCCCCAATCCTCCTGCGGCATATGTGTCGCCTCCGCCTGCGGCAACCCCTCCTCCTGTTACCGAAGGAAACACTCCAGAGTGTATGAAGTCTCTGAAGAAGCGCATAGACACTATTCTGGCTCACCAATCATTCGCGGATACCATAATCCCGAAGCTAGACAACGACCCACCTATCCCGCGAGAGATCTATCTCATGCCTAACCCGGTTGGGTACAAGGCTCCTAAGTGGGACAAGTTTGAAGATGTCAATGGAAATGCTCATGAACATGTCATGCGTTTCATCGATGTCATGGGGCCGTATGGGGCTGATCCCAAACTGCTGATGCGAGAGTTCCCGAAATCCTTGGGAAACGTAGCGTAAAAGTGGTACCGGACGTTGGAAGCTGGGTCCGTGAATACTTGGGACGACATGGTCCAAAAGTTCTACACCAAATTCTTCCAGATGGAAGAAAAGGTGACAATGATCCATCTCTCGCGGATGTATCAGAAGCGCGAGGAGGACGGGATAACTTTCATCAAGAAGTTCAGGGCGAAGTCCTTGGAATGCAAAGATCCGATGCTCGAAAGTAGGCTTGTAGGGATATGCCTGCAGTGCATGCGAGATGAATACAAAGGTATGCTCATCAACCTGCAAACACCTACGTTTTCAAAACTAATCGAATGCACGAAGAACATCGAGCCTATAGTGGAGAGGCATAAAAAGAAAAACGCTCCAGAGTGATCCTCGAGTGGTACTACTTTCAAGATCGGGAGATTCAGCTATAAGAGGGGACGCGAAGCTGAAGTCAATACAGTTTCACCCCAGAAGCAGGCGAAGATTGTGAACTTCGACGCACCACCTCTGCCATGTTCGGTGGAAGAAGCAAGCGACCTCTGCAGGCAGTGGCGCAAGGACGGTGTCCTACCGCCGCTCGAGAGGGCACCCTCCAAGGAGATGGTGAGGGACCCGAAGTGGTGCGAATACCACGGCAAGGTCATGCATCCCACAGCGGACTGTAAGAAGCTTAGGATTGTGTTCAGCCAAAAGATGAAGAATGGCGAGCTGATCGTCAGCGATCACAGGAAGGATGTGCGCAACAATCCACTTCCTGCCCATGCGGAGCAAGAATCTAAAGGTAAAGAGGTCGCTATGATCTCGATTGTCGACCTGGAAGAGGTCGCAGAGGATGGCCTACCCATCATTGCCGAAGTCCATGATGGTGAGGACTACAGCGTAGACACGGAGGATGAACGTGCCGACCGGATGAATGGGTCGCACGGCTTCAGCAGATTCTTTGACGAGATGAACTTCTCAGAGAAATGCCGGATGGAGATGACAAAAGCGATCTTAAGGATAGCAGAAGACTACGAAGAGGACCTCGTGGTCTCCAATGGGAAAGTCATCAGGGCGTCTCGCTCTACAGAAAAGATTATGACCTTTTCTGCCAGCGACAAAAGGACAGATGCGAGCCACCAGAGGCCCCTGTATGTGACAGCCATCATCAATGGCGTCGAGTTCAAAAGAGCGTTCGTCGAAGGAGGAGCAGCGGTTAACGTCGTTTCGCTCCACACACTGAAGCTAGCAGGGATCCCCGAGTACAAGTTCGTCAGGCGTCCATCTCCGCTGATGGGATTTGGAAGCGACTCTAGAATGACGATAGTATGGATCCGCCTGGGCGTCCAGATCGGCAAAATCAAGTGCTCAGCGAAGTTCTATGTCATGGATGCGAACACTACGTATCACATGATCATAGGTCTAGCCTGGATTCATCGCTTTGACGCGGTCCCTTCAACAGCTCACCAAGTCATGAAAGCTATTTGGAACGACAGAATAGTCGAGATACCGGCTTCAACGAATCCATTCAACATGGATGAAGCACATCTCAGCGAGGCGGTGTGGTTCATCGAGATGGCGGACGAGCAAACACCGGGACCATTCAACCTACTCCTTTACCCCTATGGGAAGATATCAAGGACCAGTCACCTGCGGGAGTGATGGTGACAAGGGAGGATGCCAAGGAAAAGCCGCCCACGCGGGAAGAGGCACCGCGGATCGCCTACCAGCGAAAGAACGTGTATACTCTGAAGAGAATAGCAAAGCATGACCCTGAAGGCAAGGAGATAGAGAGTTTCTACGCCAACGAGAAGAAGTGCTATCGCATATGAAGGTGCGCGGGGATGTCCTCAAGCGGGCATGGGGATATCCCTGAGCAAATCAACCAAATCGAGCAGGTTGCGGTAACGGAAAAACCAATGCAGAGCACTCCAGATGAGAAGCTTAAGGAAGCACCCGAATGCATGGAAGACAAACCCAGACCGCAAAAGCAAGAGCTAAAGGAGGTGTTCCTAAGACCGAACGAAGAAAAGAAAAGGCCAGTCTTTTTAAGTGCGGACCTCACAAGCGAAGAGGAGAAAGGACTGCTACAGCTCCTGACTGAATACAAAGACGTGTTCGCATGGGAGTATGATGAGATGCCCGGTCTGGACACATGTATCACTATGCACCGTTTAGACATCATTTCGGGGTCTAAGCCGGTAAAGCAGAGCACAAGAAGCTTCAGGCCGGAGCTTAACGTGAAGATCAAACAGGAGATTGTCAAACTCCTGGAGGCCAAGTTCATAGATCCGAATCACCATCCCACATGGCTGGCCAACATTGTACCAGTGGTAAAGAAGAACGGACAGCTTCGCATCTGCGTAGATTTCCGGGATCTCAATCGTTTCTGCCCCAAGGACGATTTTCCGCTCCCCAACATTGATCTGCTTATTGATTCGACAGCGGGTCATCGCATGTTCAGTTTCATGGACGGCTTCAGCGGGTACAATCAGATCAAGATGGACCCTGAAGATGCGCGGAAAACTGCATTCATCACTCCAGTGGGGGTATTCAACTACACGGTGATGCCGTTCGGTCTCAAAAACGCAGGTGCAACTTACCAGCGGGCCATGATGGCCCTATTCCACGACATGATGCACAAGGAAGTGGAATTCTATGTGGACGACCTGGTGGTTAAATCAAAGCAGGAGGCAGATCACCTGGCAGATTTACGGAAAGTGTTCAACAGATGCAGACGCTTTCAACTGAAGATGAATCCCATGAAGTGCGCATTCGGGGTAACATCAGGGAAGTTCTTGGGATGCGTAGTGCATCGCCAAGGAATCGAGCCTGATCCTGCGAAAGTATCAGCCATCACCGGCATGACGCCGCCACATAACCAAAGTGCCTTGAAGACATTTCTGGGAAAGCTATCATATCTGCGGAGATTCATCCCAGCGATTGCCGAAATCACCTGCTGTTTTAGTGCCCTTCTCAAGAAAGATGTCGTATACAGCTGGACTCCGGAGCACGAAGCTGCGTTCGGGAAACTAAAGGATCTGCTGACGTCTTCAAAAATAATGATCGCACCTCAATTAGGATCACCGCTTTTGCTGTATCTGACGTCAACGAGGAATTCCATAGGAGCACTCTTGGCTCAGGAGTACGAGGGCCAAGAAAGGCCCATCTACTACATCTCTCGCATCGTGCAGCCCGCCGAATCAAGGTACACGGACATCGCGTCGCACAAGGTGGTGGTGGTCACAAAGAGTGATCCCATACGGTATCTGCTGACTCGCACCACTCCCGGGGGAAGATTGGCAAAATGGTATATGACCATTTCCCAATACGATATCACATGCGTGCGACCGCGGGCGATCAAGTCGCAGGCGGTGGCGGATTTGTTGGCACAGTACTCCGATAACAGTCACGAACCCGTGATCGAAGAAGAATTCGAGGGACCTGAAATCTATGCAGTCGCTATACCCTATTGGACGCTCCATTTTGACGGTTCATCCACAAGGAAATGTGGAGGCATTGGGATAGTCTTGACCAAGCCAGATGGGGAGGTCATACAGATGTCCGCAAAGCTTGACTTTGCAGTCACCAACAACAGGGCAGAATATGAAGCCCTCATAGCGGGACTTCGTGCGGCGAAATCTTTGGAAGTAAGCAATCTAACGGTCATGGGGGACTCCAAGCTAATTGTCAAGCAAGCCTCGGGCGAATACGGTTTGAAGGAGATAAATCTTCTGTCCTACCGAACTTTGGTACAAAAACTGGTGCAACAATTCTGTGACGTTAGGTACGAGCACAAGCCCCGAGCGGACAACAGGCATGCAGACGCTTTGGCCACCTTGGGATCCAAGGTTAGTACAGACAAATGTCCTGCAAGAATATCGATTGAAGTGCGAACATCGTCGGCGTTAACAGAAGACGCGTGCGACGATGAACACATGGACGATGCGGACTGGAGAAAGGCAATCTTACGAGCCATCGCAGAAGGCACAAGCAGTGAGAGCTGGGCACTCACAAAGGGGTATTGCATACATGACAACACACTTTACTACAAGGGCCCTGGAGGAATACTCATGCGATGTGTCTCTGAGCAGGAGGGACAACTGTTGTTAGAAAAGATTCACCAACACGCTTGCGGAGAAACCGAAGTGTCAATCTATCGGAAAGCTCAGAGATATGGCATTCACTGGCCAGACATGTCAACAGCCGCAGCACTAATACAAGGAAAGTGCGAGAGTTGCGCACTAATCAAAGACTCTTTACTCATTGCTCTGACCGATGATGATGCGGATTGGAGGAAACCACTCTTTGATTTTCTCACCCAGGGCACCGTACCCGAATCGAGAAAAGAAGCTGAGAAATTGAGGAGGAAAGCATCCCGATACGTAGTGCAAGAAAACCTGCTTTGGCGAAGAGGTCATGAGGGCAACTTGCTGCGATGCTTAGACAGCAGGGAAGCACAAGAAGTGATGGACCTTTCTCATCAGGTGGAACACCAGGGGGGTGCAAAATTGTGCAGACAACTCCTCTCAATTGGATATTTCTGGCCCACGATGGAGGCTGATTGCCGCGCCAAAGTACGACGCTGCCAAGAGTGTCAATTTAAAGGTAACCTAGTGCACGCTCCCGCTATAGATCTACATGCATTGGGAACGCCATGGCCGTTTCACACATGGGCTCTAGATTTCATTGGTCCCATCCGACCAACTTCGCATGGGAATCATTTCATTCTCACCGCGACTGAGCTGTTCACTAAATGGGTGGAGGCGATACCACTGAAGACGGCAAATGCGCTAGCTGTGATCCATTTCATCCAAGAAAACATCATATGCAGGTTCGGAATTCCCAATACCATCCTTTCAGATAATGGTACTCCTTTTGTTAATCGCCAGGTGGCTGCGAAGCTAGCAGAATACAACATCAGGCAGATATGCTCCACCCCCTACTACCCGAAAGGGAATGGGCAAGCAGAAGCGACCAACAAGACGCTATTGAGGATCTTGAGCAAGATGGTCGCAGATGACCACAAGAAGTGGGCTGATTCCTTAAGCATAGCTCTGTGGGCTTACCGGACTTCTCCAAGGACACCCACGGGGGTCTCACCATTCCTCCTATGCTATGGGGTTGAGGCTGTGGTGCCTGCGGATGTAAAAGTTAACTCGGCAAGATTGGCCTTCCACGCATTGTACGACAATCAACGCGATCATGACTTAATCCTGCTAGAGGAAAAGCGAGAGCAAGCTAAAAGGACCAACAAACGGTATCAAGAAAGGATTGCTCGTGCCTACAACAAAACAGTCCAACGAAGAGATTTCGCAGTTGGAGATTTGGTCTTGCGCGCATCTGATCATTGCATGCGAGAGGCGGCTCACCCAAAGTTCGCAGCCAATTGGGAAGGGCCCTTTGAGGTCACAGAAGTCTTTGACAGTGGTTACTGCAGCATACGGAGGTTGCACGGAACAACCTCAACTCCAAGCTCAGTCAACATGCGCTGGATTAAGAAGTACTATCCCTGACTTCTCTCATTTTAATGTGTTTTATTACAACGTTGCCTTATGCTATGTATACCTATGATTCGCACATCTTCTCTTCCATATGAGAGAATTGTAATCTCATCTCTCCCATATGAGAGTTATATAATAAAAGACTTCTCCCAAATGAGAAGAACTTTATACTTCTTGCCTTTCTTATTACTTTGTTTAGTTTATTATTAATGCTAGCAAAAGCCTACCCACCGTGATAGCAACTCACTCGAATGCGAATATAATCTTAATTGATCTTTTAAGCCTATCTGTCACGATAGCAGCCAATACGAATGCGATCTTAATTGATCTTCTAAGCCTATCTGTCACGATAGCAGCCAATACGAATGCGATCTTAATTGATCTTCTAAGCCTATCTGTCACGATAGCAGCCTATGCAAATGCGATCTTAATTGATCTTCTAAGCCTATATGTCACGATAGCAGCCTATGCAAATGCGATCTTAATTGATCCTCTAAGCCTATCTGCCACGATAGCAGCTCATGCGAAAATGATCTTAATTGATCTTCTAAGCCTATCTGCCACGATAGCAGCTCATGCGAAAATGATCTAAATCAATCTTTTAAGCCTATCTGTCACGATAGCAGCCTATGCGAACATGATCTTAAATGATCTTTCAAGCCTATCTGCCGCGATAGCAACACTATACAAATGCGATTTAAAAATCGTCCTTAATTCTATCTGCTGTGATAGCAACATTACGCAAAATGATCTTAAGTGATCTACATGTGATAGCACCTGCACTTTAATCTGGAGCAAACCACAAGCCTATCTGCCAAGATAGCAAAGCTGCGCGAGCACGATCTCGAACGATCTAAGAACATATCTGCGAATTTATACGGCAGATAGCAAATACAAAGTGTGTATATAGCACTACAGAAGGCGAAATTTGCCAATACGCATGCGAAATTGTAATTTGTTGTAACAAGACAGCAAATCGTACAAAGTGATTTATCATTATGAGTCAAAAGGACTTACAATTTATCTGTCTAGATAACAGCTTACAAGCGGAAAAGCTTAAATCAAGCTAACTGCGCAGCCAACATGGCTTACCATGCATTTAAAAAGTAACTTGCGAACAAGAAGTTACACATCGAGGGAATCCTAACTGAAAAAGGATGAACCTAACGGTCCTAGCACTAGCTATGTGATACACAAATCTGCGGCCAAAGATCTGTAGCAAGTAGGGTGCCCCTGCGAGAAGATCAGCCCGCCATTCACTACGTCCCTAGCAGCAAGATCTGGGTGACACTACGTCCAAGATCTCAGGATCTGACAACGCCTCTTTCTGATCAAGATATGTACCAGAGGAACCACCTGTTCCGGCGTTTGCAGCCGTACAAAACAGGGGAGCAGTCATTCCTCGGGTACTGAGCTCCTTGTCCAAATAGACGAGCGCATTGACTCGCCACCCTGAGTTCAAGAACGAGGAGGCAAGAAATTCTCCTCCGGGCATGCTGGAGGAGAATCCCGCCGTTCATTACGAGTCGGTAGCAAGGTCACTACGGCGCTGCACCTCGTCAGGAGGCGGTCGGAAACATGACCTGCAAACATAATAGACGAAGAAAATTCTTCGAACAAACATGAGGTATTATCTCCATCTTCTTTATGATGGTTATAAAGATCAATAAGCCTTATGAAGCGGATCTTGGAAGCTATTTCTATAGCACAAAGCGCAAACTAAGGTTTCACAACTTGGAGTTGCCATGAATCAACGAAAAACAAGCGTTGAAGCCAGCAGTCGTAAGGACTCACGGCAAACCACATTTTGGGATGAAGAACCCAAAAGGCAAAAGGCAGGGTTTATATAGACCTTGTGGAGACTCTTTAGTTGCCAAGATGAGTCAGCAGAATTTGAAAAGAGGGTAAGGATCAATCACTAACGCCTTGAAAAGCGGCAACAATCAATTACCCTACTAAAGGCTACGACGATTCAGTTGCGTATCCTAATTAATGACGGATGGTCATGATTCGGATGGACTTCCCAAGGAAAGCGTGCTTATCTAATGAGCAATTAGCGCGAAAATCAAGGCACAATATCAATTGCTGATGTCATAATTGGATATGCACAGAGATATTCTAGCAAATCCCGGAAAGGGCAAAACGGGCATTTCGATTCTACTGTTTTTGAAAAAAAAAAGGGGGGGGGGGAGAAACCCTAGCAACATTACAATAATGTTTCAGCTATTTATTTGATGCTTTTCAAAAATCAAAATAAGCCCTTGATCAAGGAGTCATGGGGGGTAAACTGACGGCTCAGATTCTCCACTTGCTCCACTTCCTGCTTCAATTGCTCGCACTTGGCATTCATCTCACGATAGAGCTTCATAGCCTCTTCAACCTTTTGCTTTTGCTGCTCTACCTTCTGCTTCTCAGCTGCGAGGTTTTGATGGCCGCGTTTCAAAGTTACGGCCGCACGAATCAAGGTAACTCTTTTGACAAGAAACTTGAAACCCAGCCTGGCTTGAACTTTGGCGAGAAGATTTTGGCACATGCCAAAAAGCAATTCGGCACTCTGAGGAGAAATGGTCGCAGGTGTGGCCGCGGACAGCTGCTCCAAAATACAGATGGCTTCGAAAATAAATAGCCTCCTGTCGAAGGGCCCTATCTCCAGAGACCTCGCAAATGACTGGGGGTAGGTGAGGCGCATCCGAACTAGCCAGTCCACATCGACTTGCTTCAAACCTGAAGCAATGTTAAAGCCAAGTTATACTATCAAACTCGCAAATGAATAATGCGAAATGCAAACAGCAAACCACGACTTACCAGTTCCTTCAAGGATCTCACGAAGAGAAGGAATGCGCATTGCTGGGGTGGTTGAAGACTGTCCTCGTTCCATAGCCCTTCTATCAGCTGCGAGCTCTAACTCCTCATAGTTAAAGGGAAGAGTATAAGCCGCACCAGGTGCGATTGCAGCCCCGACCTGCGAGCCCCAAAAGCTCCACGCAGGAAGATGTGCCGCCGACTCAGGCAACGCTGGAGGTGTGGTGGCAGCCGAAGTTGCTTGGCGAGGGATACTTTCAGATGCGATAGCATCAACAGCATTTGTTCTTATTTCCTCAGCACCAGCATGGACATCTTCCTCCATTAGCACAGTGTCGGCCTCGGCATCATCAGAAAGTTCGATGATGTCCTCAAAAGGATCTCCTGCATATTCAGCAGCTGCGACGGGCTTCTCGGTATGAGAACTCGAAACCGGGACATAGGACGCAGAAGGTTGACTCTTTTGCTCCAACACGGGTTCATCAGCATTGCCTGCGATACAAAATGCGATAGTATGAGGTAACTTGTATCGTATGTTATTTTATTATCTTTGCTAAGCTAAGAGCAAGCCCCTCCACGCGAAGGTGGGATTGTAGTATCCTCGTCATACACTAAGGACGTGGAACCTTGCCCTATTAATGTGTCTTCATTAAGCATGTCTTTAAGATGAGCGTGACCTGGGGCGCGAAGAAACCAGTCATGATTATGTTTTGAGTTGCTAAGCTTAGTTCATGCATACCGTTCAAGAGATTACATGAGGGTTCACCGCACTTGCCTACTAGCCAACGACGAATGTCAGCTTTTGACACACCATGCTTTAATGCACCAACAATAACGTCTCGATAAGTTACTGCGAGATTAAAAATCTCACCTTCATTGCCGCCTGCGATTTCTTCAAAATCTGCTTGGGCTTGCTCCAAGGCTGCTGCATCCTCTTCTGGGGCCGCATCCTCCTCCTCAACTCGAGGAGCCACCTCTTCGGGGAGCACATCTTCCTCATCAACTGGACGCACTAAGTCGTCAACATTTCCTCATGTATCGCATTTACTCTTTCTTCTTCTTCATCTCCTTCTCTTGGCTCCCGCCTCTCCTCTTCTTCCTCCTGGCCGAATGGAACAAAGGTCTCTACTGCGAGCTCCTTCCGCGTTTTACTGGGCAAGCGACCTTTGCCTTTGTCCTTGGCAGAAAGGGGCCTCGCAGGAGGGGAATTTGGAGCGCTTCTAGGGGAAGAAATTGTAATTCCTCTTTGCCTGGGTCTCTTCGCTCTTGGCGCGGCAGTCGCTGGAGGAGACGGATCATCTCTAGGGGGAGACAAGGCCGGAGCATTGTCTATCAGCGAGTCAGCAAAAGCATTCATGACCTCGCGAATCCTGGCTTCGACCTCAGGATCCATCCTCGATGCTAGCCGGAACGACTGTCCTTGTCTTCTGTGGTAACAATGGTGTTAACCAGCGATTTGGAACGATCACCAGATGCAAACCTCCGCACATGGCACTACACCAAGCAGTGTAGAATGAGGTTGTCAATATGTTGAAGTAAAGAAGCTTAGCGCATGCGAAAAAAAAGCAGTTTACCTTGGCAAAAGTTTCGCTATATCTGATGACATGCGAGTCGCCTTTTCTAACCGCGGCGATCTTTTCATCTAGAATGATGGCAGGACACAAATGGTTCTCGTGATCCAGCAATGAGTAGCAACCATATTCAGACTCGTCCAGACTGAAATTGGGACGAAAAGGAAAAGAGTTCCTTTTGATCACAGGAGCTCTGCTTGGCTGGGGGGCCGACTGCGTCTCAAATCTTGTCTGCTGGGCGTTCCAATATGAGAGCCAGTTTTTGGAACAACCGCCTTCACGATTACCTGCAGGTTGCTCGAAGGGAAGATTGCTCAGCAAGACTGTTTTGCACTCCTTTGCCAGCAAGCGCTTATAGCAGCCTCTGATAATAGACTGTGGCCAGATTGATGGTGCCACTGCATCAAAGCCGAATTGGGGAGAAACGCGAGTGGGATCAACATCCACAGTAATCCTTTCATACCTCGGCGCGAGCTCAAGAATATGCTCTGCGAGAGCAGGAAGGGAACCTCATAGGCACCAGCAAAAGAATTCGCGATAGCGCTCGTGGAATGCTCTCCATCTTCGAAGAGGAGCTCTTCCGAAAAGACAACACCCTTAGAAGGATACAGCTTTGGAAACCATCGCATGTTTTCAACACGCATGGCATAGGGCCTGGCTATGAACTCTTGTCGATTGTCGCATATCAGGCTCCAAACGCACTTGGTATTGTTTGTTCCGAACCACCTCGCAGCTCTGCCGCTGTTACGTTCCTCCATCGCACCTGGGGGACACCACTTGTTGGGCTTGGAAGCAACGGGGGCATAGGAAGGCCATCGCTCAAAGACCCACATTGTCAAGAAGGCAATGTTAACAAAAGTCAGTATGTCGAGGCGGCCACGCGATTCCTTCATGGCCACAACCAGCTGATCCAGTCTATAGTACAGCGTGCCCAAGACCAAGGGTCCGAGTGCGACTTTCTGGACGAGGGCCAATTTCACAGCAAGAGGCAGAACGTGATAGAAGACCCCATCGTGCGGGTGACCATCGATTAAGTACCTCGACAACCAGGCGCAGAGGAAGGAACAAAGGGTCAAGTGATAACCCTTACCCTCCACATAGTTCTTGGCCTCTGGGTTTTGACTCAGAAGCTTTTTGGTGATGTTGTTGTTCGCATAATCACGGAAAAAGTACTGCACCCATTTGTTCCAAGTATTCTTCGCAGATGTGTCAACCAACTGCCATTCAGGAAGGGCTTTTGTGGTGGTCCACCGGGTGGAGATTTTCTTTACCTCTGACAAGCACTCCTCCATCTGCGTGTACAAAGCGATCTCCGCATCCGTCCTCAAGGGACTCAAAGGGTCCACCTCACCCATGGGAAACAGATCATACAGCATGTGCACGTCCTCGAGCGTGGGGGGCAGCTCAGCAAAGTGAAAAGTGTGAGTCGCAGGCGAGTAGCGGGAAAGAAGGTTTAGAAGCATGGACTGGTCCAGCTTCATGGCAACACCCTTCATAGCACGAACGGCGAAGTATACGCCGGCCTCATTTAAAGTCACAGCATGATTGGTCAACACATGGTCAATCCACTCATCCATGTAGTCCAATTTCTGAACAAAAGCTTGGGTGGAAATCGCAGCATACGGGAAGTACCCATTTTCGATTCCTAATCGAACCACGTCCTCGGAGCCAATCAAATCAAGCAAGGCAGAGTTAACTGGAGGGGTCAACGTTAGCAATCCTTCATTGGGGACAGAAGCAGGCAGTTTCTTTGCCTTAACCCTCGCATGGTAGAAATCTTTGCCACCCAGATAGGGGGCTTTTCGCCATAGAGCTTGCGGAAGATCAGGTATTTCTTCGTCCTCCTTGGTGGGTCAAGTTCCTTTTGTCTTTGCCATTCCTGCGGAAAAGCAAGAAAAAAGGGGGGAGAAATATGCACACACTTCAGTTTGAAATTTCGAGATTCAAAGATCTATGGGAAGAAAGATGAACAGTCTGGTACCAATTTCAGAAATTGGAGATTGGAATTGTTTGCATTATCAGGGATTTCGAAAACCCTACATTCAAGGTCTTTATCATCGGAGGACTAAATCGAAATTGGATTCAAAGATTGTGAGTTTCTTCACAAGTTTTCAGCAGATAATATGTCATGGGTTTGCAGATCCAACGCGGTTCAAAGCATATACTAGTATTTTAAATCGAAATTGAACAAGGCCAACCTTGTTTCTGTAAAGCTTGCTTGGATGCAGACAGTTGAAGAAGGCGATTTGCAATTCTGAACTGGTGATTGATTATCTGAATCTGCTCTTGAAGACTTCCGGGTATCATCCACTTTAAGATAAAGAAGTGATGCTTTGCAACAATGGAGAGTACAAAGTATTTATCCAAAAACAATGAAGGGTTGCGTCCTTTCAATAGTCGAATCGCAACCGTCACCGTCGAATCGCGCAATCACAGGACAAGCTGACGTCACGCCTAAAACCCTATAAGCCAGACGGCACGACTCTAGGGGTTTTAGGTCATAATAGCACGCACGGGGGCTGAATTTACTCATATTTGAATTGGTGCGTGGCGGCGACGCGTATGTTGGTTTCCGCGCATGGAAGTCTATCCAGCTATGAGTCTTCACGCGCAGAAAGGGGGCTAATGTAGATAGTGCTTTCTGAACTGACAGATCTTGGCCACGTGGCAACCATCCAGCACACCATATTGTGCTCCACACACACTGGATCACCAGCCGCGCTGATCCATGTGGGGGCTGCGAGACAGGGCCCTCGCATACCACTGCACGGGACTTGTAGGGACTTAGTGGTTTGGAGGCTAGAGTAAGTCATGTCGCGTGCGAGCCAAGCCCGCGCGCGACCTTTAGTAACTGCTTTTGAGAGATTTATGGCACGAGCTCCATAAACCCGGTCAATCCAATCAAACCTGGTCAACCCCATAACGGTTCCGGTATTCGCGCATAACGTGTTGTAACGGTCCGTATATACGCGGACGAACGTGCCGTTGTGCTTAAGCTAATTAAGCCGCCATTAATGGGCGCATTGACCACACTGCAACGGCCACATTCTCCATTATATATAGGACGTTAACCTTTCCATACAAAGGAGAACACACTAGCCATACGCGGAAGCTCTGCCAAACCTCTGTCTCCCTCTCAGACATTACTACTGCCTTACTCTCTCCCTACACACAACCCAACTCTTCCTGTGCTATCTCTGATCCTCTACTTACGGTGTACACGGAGGTCTCCCCGCCGGAATCTCTTGTGCACAAACCCCAAATAACATTAATCCTTATTTTGCAGCTAGGGTGGTAGTTCAAGTGGTAGAGCGTTGGAAGCCCCTGCATGAGGTCCCGGGTTCAAACCTTGTTGATGACAAAACAATTTCTCAAAAACATTATTCTTTATTTTGTTTTGAGATTCGTGGATGTAATAATAGTGCATTGATCAAATCGTCAATAGTTTTATTGAGAACAACTTAAGGTTGCATAAGTACTCCAAATTTTGAAACATAAGGGTAAACTTTTGGGCGTTGCATTTTATTGCTGGGAGCAGGGGCGGAGCTACACAGAGGCATGAATGGTAAGTGCATCCCTAAAGTTTTGATTAACTACTACTACCTCCGTTTCTTCTTTTCACACCGGTTTGACTTTTGTCACTATTCACTGGGTCACTTTGACCCGGTGATTTGGGTAGAAATACAATGCAATTTTTTGGAACCTTTTCATGGCGTTATAGAGTAAAAGTTGCTCTGTAAAACGGTGAGAAAATTATTAAAAAATTGCGCTGTTCTGCTATCCAAATCACCCGGTCAAAGTGATCCAGATATGAGTCAAAAAATCAAACCGGTGTGATAGAGAAGAAACGGAGGTAGTACTCCCAAAGTTCATTAAAAATATTTTAACTATGCCCTTCAATAAATAGTACTGGTGCACCCCCTAAAATATTTTGACTGGGCCCCCTATCAGTTTTCGAAATTGTGCCATACCAATGACCAAATCCTGGCTCCGCCACTGGCTGGGAGACGACCCTAGCCAAAGTCTAAACCACTTCGCGCGCCGCCGATGCCACATACACGAATCGGGGTTGGGCTGGCTATTCAAGTCCATACATAACCTTTTGGGCCCAAGACCAACTCTTGGAATTGTTTGATCTCTGGACTTCCACCAAATGGATTTGACATTCAAACCAAAACTGGTAACCGTTTTAGGCAATCACAACTGTCATGAAAGGTTACAACTGTTCCAACTGGTGTCTTAGCTATTATAATTAGCAGACTTCCCCATTTGTTTTACTCACTTCTATAAATTCCGTATTTTAGATTCTTACTTTCTTCCGCCTTTCCCCTAGCAGACTTCCCCATCTGTTTTACTCACTTCTATAAATTCCGTATTTTAGATTCTTACTTTCTTCCGCCTTTCCCTTTCAACGACAGAGTATCCATACGATTGCGGTTCGTAGGGTGCAGCGAGTGTACTAACAAACTGCACGGTTGACACAATTATCGTTTGAGGCGTTTGCTCCGAAATTTACTATACCTTGCGTATGTATTTAGTTTTTCTTTTGAGAAATAGCATCTTATATTTTTTAAAGCAGAGTACTGTTACAAGTTTTTGAAATGCCTTTTTGGCCAAATCATGTGCTAAACGCACATTACAACGTCGTACGAAATGGAAAGAACAATTAATAAACAACTCCGCCTTCCATTGGATGTCCGTTACCTCACATGTAATTTGGTAGATTTCCTTTTGATCTTTGAGGACCAGAATAGGTTTCTCGAGTCCGTGAGTATTTTGATGTTGGTCTGACTTGAAGAAGCTAGCCACCTCATGGCTTGCAAGATTCCTCTGGACTCCGCTTGAATAGCAGAGGATTTCCATGATGGAATTGGTGATCCAGGCACTACTAGAAATATTAGCAAAAGCGTCATTAGATTAATGCGGTTTTTGCTAAATTTAATGCTGTATTTAGCAAGAACAGTATTAATTGAAGTATTAGTGCTAATGCTGCATTAGCCAGTGCTGTTTTTTGCATTGCAGCATTAGCAGCATTACCTTGCAGCATTAACTAATGCTGCACATTTATAATCACACCTTGCAGCATTTGCACATTAATGCTGCATTTTGAGTCATGTTGCAGCATTATTAGAGTTTAATGCTGCAATTTTACATATTATTTTGCAGCATTTTGAGTGATTAATGCTGCAATTTTACATATTATTTTGTAGCATTTTGAATCTTAATGTTGCAATGTTATACTCCCTCAGTTTGTTTCTTCACCCTTTTGAAAATTTGCTTTATTAAAAACAGAGGGAAAAGACAATTTTGCCCCAAACCCATCTCATAAATTCAACATTTTCAGCTCTCTTACTCTATCTGTTTTAGCATAATCAACACACATCAAAATTTAGCAAACACAAAGCAAAAGAATGTACCAATTCCACATCAAAAAACAGAGCAAATGTATAGATCCTAGATGAAAAAAACAGTGCAAATGTACGAATTCTAACATATTTCTGTTAAGTTTTCATTCCATTACATATCATTTAAAGAACCACCACGAATCACAGATTCTAGATCAAAAAAACAAAGCAAAAAAAATCAAAAAATACATATTATCGATCTAAAAGAAGAGGAAGAAGAATAAGAAGAAGATTTCCAGTGGGAGACAGTGAAGCCGAAGGACGACGGTGATGCCCAAGGACGAATCGAAATAGATCTGTAGATGAACGGGAAATTTCTCTGCCAACGGGAAATTTTCTCCAAATAGTCGAAATCGGCCTCTAACCTTCCTCTGCATGTTCTATATCTGGTAAAGAAATAGATCTGTAGATGAACAACAAGAAGAAGAAGATGAGAAACGAACTGAGAGAGAGAGAGAGAAACGAAATCACCAGAATCAACTAGCTGGGTCGCAGTCTAAATCGGCCTCTGCAACCTTCCTATCGTCGGCGTCGTCTTCTTCTTCTCCGCCATTAACAATAGCCGCCTCACCACCAGGTCGTCGTCTTTTCCCGTTCTCTCTCTCCCTCTCCCGATCTGAAATTGAGAGGGATAGAGAGGGCAGCCGCCGTCGCCTCCCGTCGTCTACGTTAGAGACGGTCTGGGTCGAGGTGGTTTGGGTGTGAGAGAGGCTGAGTGGGTGGTTTGGGTGGTGGAGGTTGACCGGTGTTGAGGATGGGGGTGGTCGTGATGGTGACGGTGGTAGTGGTTTGGGTAAAGAAGAGAGGTCAGATGTTAAGTTTGAGAAAGAGATGGTAGGGTTGGGGTGAAGATAAGGTGTGTTGATTGTGGGTAGGGTTTTGTTTTGGTGGCTCAATTTTTTGTTAATTTTCAATTTCCCCCCAAATGTTTTGTGAAAATTTGAAAGCCCGCCCAAAATGATTTGTGATAGCAGCATTACACTTTGTAATGCTGCAATACTAAGCAATTTTTTGTAACAAACAGGATTAATGTGATTAATGCTGCAAATATTTATTTTTTTAAACTTTTTTTATTGCAGCGTTAGTTTGTTAATGCTGCAAAGTAAAACATTAGATTTGTGAAAAAGCAGCATTAATGTGATTAGTGCTGCAATTTGTATGAACATTGCAGCATTATTGGATTAATGTTGCAATTTATATGCTATTTAGCCAAATATTGCAGCATTATTGGATTAATGCTGCAAACTTACAGCATTTAGTTTGCAACATTAACAATAATGCTGCTTTAGGGTATCAATTACCGCATTTGTTCAAATGCTACAAATAAAATATGGGACTTGCTAAGATTTCTAGTAGTGAGGCCGCGGTTGAAAAAGTGACCCCAGCTTTGCAGCCGGCATCGATCTGGATAGAGACCTCCTCATAACCCAAATTGGGAAGAGAAATCAGTGGGTTTAGAAGTGTTTAGTTTTCTATTTTCATTTCAGTTTACTTCTTTTCCCTTTCGGTCTCTATTTCTTCTTCTTCTTCTTCTTCTTCTTCTCATTTATTTTCGATCCAGTTTCGGTTGTTCTCCAACATATATGTATATCGTGTGTTCTGTTGTTACCATATTATATGAATGACTTCTCGATGCGCGACATATCCAAAATTAAATAAAATTAATATCTCCATAACCACAACAAACTCAAAACATTGACCTTTAAGTCCAAACTATTAACTTATTTGACGAAAATAAGGTAATCAATTTAGGATAGCAGTACTACGGATAATTTAACTTTCTCCACTACTAAAAAAACACAAGTAGAAGAATCTTGGATATAGAAGTTTGACCTAGTCCGAGTTATTCGGAGCTACAGCAGGCGGCGAAAACCCGAATCTCAGAAAAACTAGCGATGGAGTCTACTGTTCCGGTGACAAGTGGAGCGGCAAACGACGACATGAATCCAGATCTGACAAGCGCAATAGGGAGGAAGTTTGGACTACTGACCATCGAAGAGGAAGAGGATGTTCTATAGATTGATCGTGAGAGGTGCCTCCAAGCTCTAAACTCTCATAATCACTGTCTAATCGGATCGTTCCTGCTACCAACCAGAATGAACTCTTGGGCCATGAAAATCATGTTCTCTAAGATTTGGCTTGAAGGAGACTCGGTGATCATCAATGAGACGAGGACCAACGTCTACATCTTCAGCTTCGCGTAAAAAGTATAAATGGATAGAGTTATGGCCAAAGGGCCGTGGGTTTTCGACGGAAACGTACTGGTGCTCAAACCTTGGAAGATGAGTACTACGGTTGGGGAGCTAAGTTTTGACATGATTGATACTTGGGTTCAAATTTACAATTTACCATTGATCATGCAAACTGAAGATGATGCGAATTCAGTCGTGGCATCATTAGTTCTGACTCTTGATTCAGATAAAAGGGTTATATCAGGAGGCGAAGGGGATTATATGAGGGTCCGAGTTCGTATTGATGCTAGGAAACCACTGCGGAGGGGTCGATACGTCAAACTTGTTGATGATAAGATCTGGCTAGACTATAAGTACGAGAGAATTCCCCAGGTATGTTCTTGGTGTGGAAGAATAGATCATTACGGTGATAGCTGTCAATGGATTACATCGGAGATGAAGATGGAAGAGGAACCTACAAATCCCCTCCTCGGAAGAAGCTGGTCTTTGATGGCAAGAAGGATCAAAGCTTGAAGACGGAGAAGAACCCGGACAATGAAGACCAAGACTCAATCTTCTCTGAATCGACCTTTGCATCTGACTCTCGCAGCAGTGAGACTTTGGGCATGGAGCTAGACGATGTTGAGTCTTGGAAAGGGAGCACAAACGCATGGATTTTAATCCGAGACAACCCACTGGCTGGGGATCCAAAGCAACCAAATCCAAGTGCAAAGCAATCAGAGGGAGAAGATAAAGCAACTGGTACCGAGACAAAAGGGAAAGAACCGATGGGTTCGAACAGCTTGATAAGGAAAAAGCCGGCAGGCTCCGGGGTAGCTACAGTAACTCCGAGGAAAAAAAGCAGAAACGCAAACAAAGCTAGACAACAGTAAGTCCGAAGGGTAGAATAAAATCAGCAAACAAAGTAGATGAAACACAATCAGTAACAACGGGCGGAGGCAGTAACACAAACAACAAATAGGTTACCGATATAAGGATTCCGAACACGAAGTTTGGCGCCATCAAAGACCCTACTGCAAGATTGGCAGTGGCTGCGATGCAGCACTGCCAGGCACAATGAATCTCCTAAGTTGGAACGTGCGGGGGCCTGGGAACCCCTCTAGCGTCACCTCTCTTCACGATCTAGTGAGGAGACAGAAGCCCAATATGGTTTTCTCGATGGAAACCGAACTTTACGCAAGAGAGATGGAAGTAGTGAAGCATAGGTGTGGGTATGCAAACGGTCTAGCTCTGTTATGGGATCGCGAAGTAAGTTTTAAGTTAATACGTTACTCAAAGCACTTTATTAAGGGCTCAGTAACATCGGAAGCTTTCGAGCAACCGTGGATCATTACCGGCTTCTACGGGGATCCAGTTCGCCGGGAGAGAAGGCCCTCGTGGAAGCTACTCTCGCGTTTGAGACCCAATAACCAGCCTTGGTTGGTAATGGGAGATTTTAACGCAATTTCTTCCTTTGTTTGACAAGGAGGGTAGGAGAGAAGTCACCCTCAAACATGTTGAAGATTTCAATAGAGTCTTGCACAAGCTGGAACTTCGGGATTTGAGTTTTTCCGGAAACATGTTCACTTTGACCAACAACCAGCCTGATGGCCGAGCCATTAGGGAATGAATAGATCGCTGCGTGGCTACGGATGGGTGGATTGAGAGGTTCGGTAGAGAAAGAATCAATCATCTATTGGTGGACACGTCAGATCATGTCCCATTAGAAATTATCATTGGATCGGGTAACACCGCGTCCAAGAAAATAAAGAGAAGGTTTCATCTAGAATCCATGTGGTTCGAGCATGAAGGTTTTGAGCAAGTCCTAGCGGAATGCTGGAATTTGGCACCTGGACCGATGGGGAAAAAGCTCTCGGCTACTGCTACTAAGCTTAGCAAATGGGACCGAGAAACCTTCGGGAGTGTTAGGGTTAAACTAAGTCAGCTGCGAACAAAACTTGAGGAGATTGGGTCGCTACCCCAGACCTCGGGCAACTTGTCGGAATCTAGAAAGTTAAAAGATCAAATTGGTCAGCTTCTTCGTCAGGAAGAGATCATGTAGAGGCAGCGATCCCGTGAGTTGTGGTTGAATAAAGGGGATCAGAACACACGGTATTTTCACAGAAAGTCATCTATCAGAAGGGCACGGAATTGCATCGCAGGGATAGAAAACGAAGTCGGCACGTGGACAGAGGACTCATTGGAGGTACAGAATGTTATTATTTCTTATTTTAATGACATCTTCTCTACTACAGATCCTCAAAGGGAAACAATGGAACCACTTTTGGGACCAATTGAGGCACTGGTTTCGCTTGATGCTAGAAAAATGCTTGACATGCCCTTCACGACAGAAGAGATTTATGAGGCACTAAAGTCTATGCCCGCTGAGAAAGCACCAGGACCCGATGGTTTTCTGGCCTTGTTTTATCAGAAAAACTGGGCATTGGTGGGTGATGAGGTAACAAAAACTTGTTTAAAAGTTTTAAATGAAGGAGAAGATATTAGTGAATTTAATCATACATTGATTGCATTAATCCCAAAAGTGAAGCAGGTTAGAAAATTTTCCGACTTTAGACCAATATCGTTGTGCTCTACAATTTACAAGATCATCACCAAAACTTTGGCCAATCGCTTGAAGACTGTATTGGGAGAGCTAATTGCAAAAAACCAGAGTGCGTTCGTACCAGGTAGAGTAATATCGTACAATATTCTCATTGCACGTGAGATCATTCATTCGATGAAGACAAAGAAAGGTAAGGAAGGCACGGTGGCGATAAAACTTGATATGAGCAAGGCATACGATCGGGTGGAATGGAACTTTCTGAGAGCAACTATGGAAAGAATGGGACTCGGGTTCAAATGGATATCAGTAGTGATGCTTTGTGTCTCTACATCGTCATTCAGCGTGATTATTGATGGTGAAGCAAAATGTCATATTGCTCCACAACGAGGTTTGCGACAAGGGTGCCCCTTGTCTCCATATTTATTCTTACTTGTTAGTGAAGTATTGTCGCGAAATATATCCAAAGCTGTGGAGGAAGAACAGTTGTCAGGAGTGGTGGCTTCTTTAGGAGGGCCAATAGTTTCTCATCTTTTCTTTGCGGACGATAGCTTGATTTTCATCAAGGCTAACAGTGAGGGATTAACAATTTTGTTGAATTTATTACAGGTTTATGAGCAAGCTTCTGGGAAAAGTCTCAATGCCCAAAAATCAGCAATGATATTTTCAGACAACGTGGTTGATTCAAGGCGCCAACAACTCAGTGCTCAGTGCGGTATTCCACTCGAGAACACGCACGAAAGCTATTTGGGTCTCCCAACAGTTTTCGGAAGGAATAAGCGAGCCTTGTTTCAGTAGATTATTGAAAGCCTCTGTTCAAAACTTAAGGGGTGGAAGGAGAAGACGTTATCGATAGCCGGTAAGGAGATATTAATCAAAGCAGTAGCTCAAGCAATGCATAATTACGCCATGAGTTGCTTCCTTTTGCCATTAAGTACGTGCCAAGATATTGAGAAGTTAATTAGACAATTTTGGTGGGGGGATTCGGATGACAAGAGAAAGATCCATTGGACAAGTTGGGAATGATTGAAAACAAGCAAGGAAGTAGGCGGTCTTGGCTTCAAAGATATCCACGATTACAACATAGCACTATTGGAAAAACAAGCTTGGCGCATCATCAAACATCCCCAAAGTTTGCTTAGCAGAGTGCTGAAAGGGAAGAATTTCAAAAACGATGACTTCCTTCACGTTACGCCAAAACAACAAATATCTTTTGCTTTTCGGAGTATTTTGGAGGGGAGGGAATTACTCAAGAGAGGATTAGAATGGAAGGTGGGTAATGGAGCTAGTATTAATTTGTATAAGGATAGATGGGTTACCGTGGGCACTGCTCCAAAGTCATCACTCCGAGCTCTGACATAGCAACCATGAAAGTTGAATGGTGCATTGAAAATGGAGGCTGGAACGAGAGAAGGTTGCGAACTTATCTGTGGGACGTTGATGTGTTTGATATTATGGCGATGCCAATTCCGCAGCAGGGGTCTGATTTGTTTAAATGGAGGCACACGCCCAATGGGTGTTACTCGACTGCCTCGGGCTATAAGCTACTACGAGAAGAGTACGAAGGGAATCCAACATCATCGAATGGAGAAACTGCGAAGTGGTTAACAAATTTTTGGAAGACGGCAATACCGAAGAAGATTGCTTTCCACGTTTGGCGAATGTGGAATGACAGTCTTCCTACAGCAATGAAACTAAGGAACAAAGGGGTGGAAGTTGGGATCACATGCGTAGGGTGTGTCCAAGGTGTCGAAACCCTAGACCACCTCTACTGCCAATGTACGACAACAAGAAGGGTGTGGCAAGCACTTTTTGGAGTTGATGGGAGGCATAGTAGAGGTAACACAGTCCGAGAGTGGATCGAAGGGGTCTTCACCCATGAAGATGGCGAGTATCAACAAAGATGGGCAATAACAGCTTGGACTATGTGGTTCTCGAGAAATGACGCCATATTCAATGGCAGACCCTTTAACCACGAAGCGATTATCCGCACTGTGGAAACAAAAACAAGGGAATTTATGCGTAAAAGGGAGACTCCGGCAATGCAAGCATAGGAAGAAAGGGTGAGTACGAGGTGGCAGCCACCCCCGGATAGTTGGACAAAAATTAATGTCGACATATCCTGTAACCCAGTCCAGGGGATTGCAGGTTCAAGAAGTGTTTTAAGAGACTCCACGAAGACTTTTGTTGCTGGGCGTTTTGAACGAATCCACTACCACTTGTCGGTCCAAATGATGGCATTAGTAGGGATTACCAATGGGCTGAAAATGGCACAAGTTGCAAGATGCAAGAAGATCATCATCGAAACATATTCGAAGACAAATTTTGAGTTAATCCAAGGGTATCAAGCAGGTCTTGAAGGGGGGAAAGTGCGACAGGAGCTATGCGCGTAGATGGAAGATCAAGTCCAGGAATGTCTCAAGCTGTGTGAATACTTTGATGAAGTAAAGTTTCAGTTTGTTAACAGAGAAGCCACCAAAGTCGCAGATTGTTTTGCTCGTAGATCCATTAGATTTCCACAGTTTAGTCTCTATACCCGTCCACCAGATTGGGCCAAAGATGTACTGGATGATGATACTATGGATCAGTTTGATCTCTTTTGAATGAAGTAATATTTTCCTCAAAAAAAACAACACAAGTAGCTCTGACCTCTCTAAGTCTAGAGCGAGAAATTCAGTTTTTTCCGCTTTCTCGACGGACGACGCCGAAGCGGCGGCGCTCGTCGGGTTTCCCTCGCTCCTGCCTTCACTTAATAAAGTCCCTATCGCCCTCAAGCTCTTTGCCAAACCCAGTAAGCTACCCACAAGTTCTCTTCATGAGGGTTTTGATATTTTGCCCTCCACTGTGTTGTCGTCGGAGCTTCGATCTCCTCTGATATCCAATTTTAAAGCGACTTTTTTCTTTCTCCTTTGTTGCTCTTTTATTTTGTGTTTCCTGATACCAGTTCTGAGCTGAAAGCATATATCTTAGGCCAAATACATAGTTTTATGGTACTTTTCTGAGCTTGGGGATATGCTTGTTGTGTTTGTCTGTGTCAATCTGTTGGATTTCTTCTTAAGGCAGGAGTTATGTAGTAAAGTTTGCTTTTTGGTTCGTTTGTTAAGGCAGGATTTCGACAATGGGCATATTCCTAAGCCTCTTTAGGAAAAATCAGTCGGGAATTAGTACTCCGCTGGGTTCTGCTTGTTCACGTGAAGATGCAATCTGGGTTTATTTTAGGGATTTCCTCTTTACAATTTTCTGTTGGCAGTCCCTGTTTTGGCCTTTGTGCACATGCCTCTATTAGGCCAAATCAAAAACCATGGGCAGTTTTTTCTTGATGTGTTTGGCAGGCACAATTTTGCACGGTCACGGTGCTTGGTTCTTTTCGCCTATAGCAACTCTTTGTTCCTGTTTTTGTTAGCCGTGTGGTCGATGGTGTTGTATGGGTCTCCGTTTGTGTTTCAAACTTCTTTTCTCGGTTTCTTCATCCTCGAAGCTTTATGTCTTTCTAAGGCCATATCAAAAGGGATTTTTTTTTGTTACAGTTGATGTTGAAGGTTTCAAGCCCTTAGAGGCGACAAGCTTATATGAGGCCAAATCCAGAAAAAGGGTTTGTTTTCAGTTGTTTCTTCTAGGATCAAGCTTTATGCCTCTCAAAGAATTCCGGCTAGAATCCAGCGACATGTCACGGCAACTCTCTGAAGGAACACACAGAAGGTCCATGTCGCCCAACCCACCGTGCGCGGACCAGCCGACACACATCCTTATCCGTTAGCTGCTATGTCTAAAAGATTCCTAACGTGGTGGTATTCTGAAGTGGCCAGTTGCCTCTGTCTTTGGACCACTCATTGCCACGAGGTTTAATGGGCTGGCAAACAATATAGGTTTTTGGCTTTATCCATCTGTTGCGATTTTTAAGTGTTATATTAATCTTTTTTAGTGTTTTCTTACTTTATATATATCTAGCTACTATAAGTCTTTTTAAGTGTTATATGTTGTGTAATATAGTTAGATCTTACATTTAAACTATAGGTACTCCGTTGCGGCGATGAAGACCTGTAGACGAATGTCGTTGTAATCAAGATATGACTGTACTTTTATCTTATTAATGATATTTCTATTTTTGACCGGAAAAAAAAAAAAAAAAAAAAACTTTCACCACTACTACAACAAGCCTGCAAAAGGGGATGATGCCCAACCAACTGTCGCGCACAGCTAGAGTGCAGCTCGGTTGGGCACACGGCGCACCATAATTTTGGAAAAAAAACACTGACTGTCCCTACTTCTAATGGAAACTTTCAACAATACAACTAGTGGAAAAATGTCCTGCATATATTTAAGATTTGTTATAAACTCAAAAGTAGAGAAGAGAGAACAAAGTATGGAGGAATATTAAAAGCTATTTTATTCTCTACCAAATCACTCTTTATATAGAGTGTGGGAGTCAATGATAATCCTCTAAGAGTCAATCATAATCTACTAAGAGTTAATCATAATCTACTAGGGAATATTCATTATAATATTCCATAACACTCCCCCTCGAGCAAAACCGTTGGGACAAAAACTCTGACGAAGGAAAAAGAGTACATCATTTGAGCGGGAGCTTGGTTTAATCTTGAACTCATCCATGGCTGCATGTCTTGTTAAAACCTTGCTTGAAAAAACCCTGTGGGATAAAAACCTCAGCTAAGGAAAAAGAGTACAGCGCCTTGTAATTTAGTCTCCCCCTCTTTGCAACATCTTGATGTCACACTTCATACCTGAGAAGTGAACTTATGAAAAAATACATAACGTGTAACATAATATGATGCTACATGATCATTCAAAATAGTAATAAAAACTATCAGTATGACATGTATATACTCATGACATTTATCATACTAAATAATATGCATATGCACTTAAACTACTCGCGAGTGGGTATCTTCGATTCGCTTTAGCAAAGAAGTATATCTCATGGGCAATAGCCTCCATGAATCACATATAGTGATTCGTACGATCATTTTGTGTAACTAGTTACTTTCATGTTCGTAGTCTTAAGACTAAAAGAAACATCATAATCACTCTTATCAATAGAGGATTTGTGGGTTATAATTATAACCATGAGAAACATATGGGCATTACTTGCAATATAGCATTTTTTTTCAATAGTCTAACGCATTCAACCATTAGAGTGCGGACATTTGAATATCTTGTTCTATATGAACATGGATGCTTGAGGCATCTTAAGTACTTCATAGTACTTCACATATATGCTCGATGCATTAACTGCAGAGCTCGTATATATTTACACGCACGGGTGTTGACTTCAATCTTGGCCAATAAGTAGTCAGACACTATTCCACTTGCAGTGGTTTAAGGAAATCATATGATTTCAAGCGCTTTTCAAAGTGAATATCATCAATGATCGTCATAGACTCAAATGTAGGTAGCTCTTCATCTACATGAGTTGTTGCCTCTTCAAGGGCATTGATTTGATCATTTATTTATGATTCTCTTGTGTTCTCAATTTCTATGGAATTGGAACTAACAAGGTCATGATCCTTATAGAGGATCTATATGATTGCATAGGCAACATTTACATGCTTCATATGTATCAAAGCTCATAATTTTTAAGATATCAATTGGATTGAAATTCTTAGACATATTCAAGTATGAAGGGATACAACTGATATAATAGTTCATGTCATGCAATAAGATATTTCCTCCCCCTCATGACATGAACCATATGATCAATGCCAGTTATATGCTTTTGGCACATTTTTACATATACTCGAGACGAGAGAATGTAGGCCAGAATGTATCCTCTTTATGAGATAAAAAATCTCATACTTGAAATTTGTAATCATCATTGAACTCTAAATAATATCCTATTTGGAATAGGAGTTTCACAGATGAGAATACATTAATCACATACTCCTCCTTCAAAAGGAGTTAAAATGAGTTGGGTAATGTTCTCCAGAAGGAATATAGAGCATGTAAAAATAATACTCATATTCAAATTTCTCCATACGAATGAATTATTTTGCACAATTCTTGAGAAGTGCATACTCAAATAATCATGAAGACTAAACTAATATAAATTATTCAATCAATCAATCACATTTAGTGATGGCAACGGTGACATACTCAATGTTGAAATTTCTTCACGAGTTCATGTCAAAAACCGTTCATCTCTTCTAGAGACGAAATGTCTTCTAGGTGCTCGACATACATATTTTTCAAAATGTGAGATTGACGACATCAACCCACTTTGGGGGTTGAATCAAATATCGGGATGGTTTCTTGAAATTTGATATGGATTCACAACGCACCAACTAGGCGTTGGTTGGGCGATGCAATGCATCAAGCCACTTTATGACAAAATTCTCTACGCTGGTTAGGCGATGTAATGCATCAAGCCATTTTATGAAGAAATTATCTACGGAGAATGTTATTTATACAAAACCACTTGGCATGTCCATAAAATCAAGTATAAAACTTAAAAAGTTTCATTACTTTGAATCTCAATACTCAAGGGGATCATTTGTGTTTCATGAAACACACAGTGCTAAAAAGCTACCGTTATGAGGTTTAAAAGGTTTCATGTACATCCTTGAATAGAGCTTTTTTTTGAATTTTCGAAACTTTTAGTTTGACAATGTAGGTTACCTCTTATAGGGTACCTTTTAATAAAGTCAAGTATTTCATAAATTTGGGCATGAAATATGATGATAATAAGCACACGAGGGACTAATGCATTTTTTGCATCTTTTTTTTTTCTTGTGCGAGCCATAAAAGAAATAGGGGCTTCATAACAATCAAGAAAAAAATTAAGATGTAGAGACAATGTAAAATAGAAGAAGCTAACCTTGATACTAAATAACCACATATTTTATAGGATTTCTCTAGAATTAATAAACAAGAGAAATAAATATATCTTCTAAACATATGCAACTTCATACTATTATATATTTAAAATTATATGAAATAGATTTATGATAAAACAAGAAGATATTTAATTCAAGATCTTTCTCGAATAACTTCTTTGAAGAATTCTTAATTTAAGAAACTAAAAATATGGAATCTAAATTGTGTTGCCAAAAAAAATAGTGTGACAAGTTTAATGTGAGGCTTGAGATTGCCAAGGAGTTGGGAGGATCTTAAATCACTCAACCAAAGAAATTGCATAGATATTGGGAGGATCTTGAATCACTTCAACCAAACAGTTACGTAGATATGGGAGGATCTTGAATCACTCAATCAAAAAAATATATAGATATTTGGAAGATCTTGAATCACTCAACCAAAACAAAAAATCGTACATATGAGCAAAAGCATATTGGCGTATGACAAGTACGCGATCATGACCACTTAAGGGGTGGATTTTTGCAACCTTTATTTTTCTCCCCCTGTTTTTATGCAGTCTTTTACTACAAAGGGTATTATAGGGGATCAATATGGGATCCTCATGGTATCAAGACCATATAACAATCACAACTAAGTCTGTGATTATGCAGATTGTTTCAACCATATAATTTACAGGATTCGTTTCAGGGGACGGCTCGCTATTGACTTTAAGGAATCGAGTCGAGCATAAAATCAATCATCCACTCCTGAGATCTAATGCCATTTTTTTCTCTTTTTTTTAGAATTATTGAGAATGAAATAAAATCGAACAAATAAGAGTGCTATATTATACATAGTCTTTTTTTTTCTTCCATAATTGCATGTTATGGATAAAAGGCATAAGCAATAACAATTTCATTTATGTTCATATTCGTCAATGATAGGCTCCTCATAGTATTTTTTTCCGTAAAGAGGAGTAAAAATAGCAATACAAAATGAGGAGTTAAAATATGACGACATGGTTCAACTAACCATATGAATAGCTTAGGAACAATGTATGATCATGGGGTTGAACCTCTCATGGGTTATGGGATCAAACCTCTCATGTGATTCCCATTTTTTCTTGAAATTATAATAAAGAAAAGTCCAGCAAATCATCAACTCATCTAGACATAGATGGTTGGGATTTGAATTAGGAGCTTTGGATATCTTTGATTGCATGCTATCAAACATTTATTTTTAGCAGCAACATAGATACACATTCTTTTGAGGTTCCTTTTCAGCCTTGTAGGTTTTTATTTTCATAGTTGAAGAGAAATGTGTATGAATCTGGATAAGATGAGCCGGATGGGCAATTGGGGTAAAAACCCAGTAACAATATTTTTCATTTTCTTTTCTCATCTCGAAGTGGACACGAGTTGAAATCACAAGTGACTTTACTATTTTTCTTTTTATACTTCTTTCAGAGAGACTATATATCAAGAAAACTCGCTAGATTTTAGCGATATTGTCACAAGTTTGAAACTCTAGTGATTTTTTATAGAGATTTAAAGAACGACATCAAGAAACTCGTCGCACCTTAGTGGTAATGTCACGAGTTAGAAACTCCAGTGACTTCTTTCGTTTGTTTTCAGATAAATAAATGATAAAAAGAATCGCGCATTATGTAACAAGCAAGACCATGGATATGATATGGCAAAGGATAGGGCTCAATATGTTGCGCCAAATCGATTCACTTGCTCATGCTATTGCTCAAATTGCGCGTCCTCAAGGTCACGAGTTGAAAATACTCTAATGACTTATTTTAATTAATTTGTGCGCGTCATCGAAGTCACGAGTTAAGAACTCTAATGACATACAATAAAATTTTAACAATATCTCTTGCGTAATTGCTTCAATTGCGCGTCCTCATCATCACGAGTTTAAAACGCTCAAGTGATTTATTTTTCGCGTCTTAAGGTCACGAGTTCAAAACTCTAGTGACAATATTTTTTTTTTCTCACAGACAATATAATAAGTGAAAGATAGTAAAAATACATGAATGAAAATGAAGCCATGAAACAATTAATTCATGTAGATCTATATTTTTTTTCCAAATAAATAAACAATATAAAGACAAACGACCATTAATCAATAAGCAAGGACATGCAATATTTTGACTGTTGTGGTCACGAGTATAATCCTCTAGTGACTTTATATTATTTATTTTTTTCTGTCATTTGTTTGTCACGAGTTCAAAACTCTAGTGACATATTTCTCTACTATTTTCTTTTTTATTTACCGAAAAAAAATTATGAACAAAAGTAGTAGAGAAATAAGTACTATTGTTTGTGCACCGCGACATAGAAACGTGCAGTCCAAGGCTTCGAATATGAATCTTGCTAGAAGCTGAGCATTTTTTATAGACTAAAAGAGCGTATAAAATACAAAACATATATTGCATCATACCAATGTAGACGTCATGCCAGTTGGTCATGAACGGCAACAGTGAGGTATTGCTGCCGCTCTGGGTCGGAGTTGATTTGTTCTAGCAGCGATGTATATGTTTTTTCTTCGTAAAAAAACAACTGATTAATGTAAATATACCATAACAATTATTTACATAGTGGATGATGGACCAGTGGTCGAACTCAACTGTAAAAGAGCATTGGCGAGCTTTGTTGCCTCGATTCGAAACCTGGCAGTGACATTTTTTTTTTGAGCTTCGCCACATCGGTCAGTTGGTTCCAATAGCAGTTGGGTTCAAAACTCGAGAGGAGCAATTTTTTTTTTGAGGGCCAAGAAGCCACTGTATTTTTTTTTCATTCAAATCATGCCATAACAACATTGTTTTTGGTCCTCTCTAGATCTAAGAGTAGATCGAGGTCTAGAGTTTGAGTTGCTTTTTTTTCTAGATGAACCCATAGCACAGACCAATTTTATTTCTCGATATAACTAAAAAATCGCAAAGGAAATTATTGTTATGATGTATCGTTGATTTGAATCAACGTTAAATCAAGCAAGAGGTTAGACAATCAATATCGAAAATTGACTTTTTCGTTTGATCATCTTGTTCTTGACAAGATTCATAATAAATACTAATCGTACCTCTTTGTTTCATAGAGTTTCATAGATCTTCTCTTCGGGTAGAGTGTGCTGATAACGTGTTATAAACTAAAAAGTAGAGAAGAGAGAACAAAGTATGGAGGAATATTAAAATCTATTTTATTCTCTACCAAAGCACTCTTTATTTAGAGTGTGGGAGCCAATCATAATCCTCTAAGAGTCAATCATAATCTACTAGGGAATATTTATTATAATATTCCATAACAAGATTAGCATTGTGTTGGTGATAATTCAGCCCCATCAAACCTAGCACGAGATACAGGGTTAGCGGACATCAAGATATAAGTGATTTACATAAAATATATTATATGGTCTCGTAAGTGTATATAGGGAAGTGATACTAGGGGTTTTCTCTCTAGGGTTTTCTCTCTAGACGGAAGTGAGCGTTCGGCGGTGGCCGGAAGCAATGGAAACCGAGGATGAAAGTTGGATCGCAAAGATTACGCTAACGGAGGAGGAGAAGACGGAGGTTCTGATCGGGAAAGCAATCTGTGACAGAGTCCGAGAGGACTGGAAATTATGCCTCATCGGAAAGTTCGTCGGGGATACTAAGGTTGATCTTCAAGGTATGAAGGAGCTCTTTCGGAGATTATGGTGCCCTGATGATGATCTGAAGATTATGACTAAAGGAATCGACAGATTCGTTTTCAGATTTAGTAATAGAAACAATCTGGAAAAGGCCCTTTACGGAGGACCGTGGTCTTTTGATAATCAACTTCTCCTTCTGAAGGAGTGGGATATTAATCGCCAGGAAATTGATTACAGCTTCAATGACCTGTGGGTGTGGATTCAAATCAGGGGACTTCCCCTACATCTCATTCATGAAGAAGTAGGAGCCCAAATTGCTGCGTCTATTGGATAAGTTCATAAAGTCACCATTCACATTGATGGAGACGAGAAATATAGATGCATAAGAGCGAGAACAATAATCAAGACCTACAAAGCCTTGAGGAGAAGAGCCCTTGTCAAGACAGTGGATGGTGACCAACACTGGGTCAATCTCTCGTATGAAAGGATCCCCTGTGTTTGTGATTGGTGTGGAAGACCGGATCATCTTGCACGTAGCTGTGAACAGCAGGAGATGATGAAGAGCAAGAATCAAGACCCGGAATATGGCTCGTGGATCATCGGAAAGCAAGCCGTAAAAAGGAAAAACGCCGGCAAGGAGGGGCGTGATGGGAAGAGGAGAACCGATGAAGGGCAAAACCGTAATCTCAAAGAAAATAAAATCTTTGGAGATAATGCGGGTAAAGGCAAGTCAAAGACTGGGGATAAATCCCAATCTGGAAAAGGTTACCCAAATCAACTTCAAATCCCACATTTGTGGGAGGAGATTTGATTGGGAAATCATGGAGTAAAACACAGCCACCAATCACGGATTTCCAACCTCCTTTGACGACAAAACCAAACTTTGATATGGGTGCTTTAGACAAGATTGCCTTGCCTAAAGGAATCAAGTTTAATGCATCCAAAGAAAGTAAACGGAAAAGGGTCAACGTCAAATATTTAGCAAGGAACAAAGGGAAGAAAACGGAGGAGGAAGACAGTAACGGGAAACGAAAACCTCTGGGACAGCTGGTGGTCAATGACAACGACATGGGGCTGATTACGGGTGGTGGGAAAAGAAGCTGTAGCAAACCGGAATTGGTAATGCCAACCCACCCGGGAAAAGAAAATCATCCCCCGGATCCAGAACCGGACGGAAGCCATAAAGAAGACAATGAAAAGATGATTTGTGAGCACTCTAACAACTTTCAAGAGGCAGAGGCTGTTAAACAGCCCTGCCTAGATCAATGAGTGTTCTAAGCTGGAACGTACGGGGGCTTGGAAACCTCCGTAACGTTCTATCCCTTTGCGACACTGTGAAGGAAAGACGTCCCAATCTAGTTTTTCTCATGGAAACTAGATTGTATTCACATGAGATGGAAACTATCAGAAAGAAGGTAGGGTATGCAAACAGCACAGTTGTGGATAGCGTTGGAAGAGGGGGAGGATTGGCATTACTCTGGGATGAAAAGACCCAGGTACAACCTATCAGCCAAAATATCAGATCTATCCACTGCATAGTCAGATTCGAAGGGGAGGAAAAAGACTGGTTCTTTACAGGCTTTTATGGTGAACCGGATAGAGCGGAACGCCACCATTCCTGGAATCTTCTGACTCGGCTCAAACCCTATGAGGATGCCCCATGGTTTGTTGTTGGCGATTTCAATGAAATCTTGTCACAAGAAGAAAAAGAAGGAGGTAACATGGTTACACCTTCTCAATCAGATCCTTTTCGTGAGGCTCTTAGAGAGTGTGATCTCAAGGACCTTGGATTTGATGGTAATCCGTTCACCTGGTGTAACAACCAGGATGAAAGCACTTTTATCAGAGAAAGACTCGACAGAGCAGTTGCAAATCTTGAAGGGATATCTCTGTATGGGAATGTCAGAGTTAACCATCTCATCACGAGTACCTCTGATCACTACCCAATAGAAGTTGTTTTTAACAAACAATCTCAAAGTTGCTATAACTTGGGAAACAAGCGGTTCCTGTTTGAAGCCGCTTGGCTACATGATGATGATTTTGATTTAGTGGTGTCAAACAGTTGGGGCGGTTCGACGGATTCGGTCAAATACAAATTGAGTTCTTGTGCCGAGGAATTGAGAACTTGGGCGAAGGATTCCTTCGGGAATGTGACAAAACAAATCCGAGAACTCAAAAAACAAATCGGACGCTTAGACAGACAGAAACAAAATGCCTACACTGCTTTTCAAAGGAGGACAGCGAAGAAAAAACTAAATGATCTTCTGCTCAAGGAGGAGAAGATTTGGCAACAAAGATCACGAGTCCAATGGCTCCAAAGTGGAGACAAAAATACGGCCTATTTCCACCGTAAGGCCTCAGCCCGAAAAGCAAGAAATTTGATTAAAGGTATTGAAGACAAGCATGGTCAGTGGCATACTGACGACGAGGAGATTATCAAAGTTCTTACAGATCACTTTGATGATATTTTTGCAACCTCAAACCCGACAGAAGAAGACACAGACAAGATGCTACAGTTTCTCACCCCTGGGATCACAGAGGCTCAAAGGAACTTCATGGAAGCTCCTTATTCTTTACAAGAGGTGGAGGAAAGTTTGAAACAAATGAGCCCCCTCAAAGCACCGGGAGCAGATGGCTTCCCAGCCCTTTTCTACCAAAATTTCTGGCCGATGCTCAAGGAAGATGTTGGAGGCTGCATTTTGAAAATCCTCAATGGACAACAAAGTGTAGCAGATTACAACCACACGCTTTTGGCTTTGATTCCAAAGGTGAAACAGGTTAGAAAAGCGTCTGATTTACGCCCTATTAGTCTCTGCACAATCATTTATAAGTTGGTCTCAAAGACCATGGCTAATAGACTCAAAATGGTGTTACCGAGTATAATCTCGGAAAGCCAAAGTGCTTTTGTTCCGGGGCGGCTAATAACTGATAACATTATTTCTGCCTTTGAAATCTTACACTCAATGCGTACAAGATTTAAAGGCAAATAAGGGTACATGGCTCTTAAAATGGATATTAGCAAAGCATATGATCGGGTGGAGTGGGTTTTCCTCACTAAAGCTATGTCTAAACTGGGATTTGGGCCGAGATGGATAAACTTAGTACGTGACTGCATTTCTACCACTTGTTTCTCCTTTTCTTATAAGGGACGAATAGTTGGTAATGTTATGCCCAAGCGGGGGATTCGTCAAGGATGTCCCATCTCACCTTATCTCTTTTTATTTTGTGGTGAAGTTCTCTCACGTGCTCTCACGAGTTCTATGTCTAGTGGTGCTATTACAGGTGTTGCCGCGTCGCGAGGGGGTCCTAAAGTTTCCCACCTTTTCTTCGCGGACGACAGCATTATTTTTACAAAGGCAGTACAATCAGAAATAATCCACCTAACTGCTATCCTACAAGACTATGAAAGAGGAACAGGACAACAGATCAATCTTGAGAAGTCTTCGGTGGTTTTTTCCAATAACGTGACGGACGAAGCTGGAACTGCATTGAGCTTAGCTTGCGGCGTGAAAAAGGAGCTGATCCACGATCGTTATCTGGGCTTACCGACTGAAATGGGAAGAAGAAGAATGGATAAGTTCCAAAGTATTGTGTCTCGAGTTCAAGACAAGCTGAAGAATTATAAAGAGAAATTTCTTTCTCCAGCGGGGAAAGAAATACTCTTAAAAGCAGTAATTGAAGCAATCCCTACGTATGCAATGGGGTGTTTTAGATTACCTGCTACTCTTTGTGACAAATTGGAAGCAGAAATGTCAAGATTTTGGTGGGGATCTACGGACCAAGGCCGCAAGATCAGTTGGATTGCGTGGAACAGAATGAAAGACAGCAAAACTGAAGGAGGAATGGGTTTCCACCACCTGCAGAATTTCAATACGGCCATGTTAGGTAAACAGTATTGGCGAATTCTTCACAATCCAGACAAGTTACATGCCAAGATTTTGAGACATAAGTATTTCAGAAACACAGGAATCCTAAAAGCAGGAGTGAAGCAAAACTGTTCATATCTGTGGAGGAGCATTTTATCAAGCAAGAAACTTATCTTAAGTGGTTGCAGATGGCGAATTGGTAATGGTGAGAAGCTTAATGCTTTCACAGATCCGTGGTTACTGCGACCAAACTTGTTCAAACCGTTTACTCCAGCTCCAGCAAACAGAGCCATCATGGTTTCAGATCTCATCACAGAGGATAGACAATGGGATATCAGAGCCATCAATGAGATGTATTGGAAAGAAGATGCAGATGAAATTAAAAGAATCAGTATCCCACCCTTAATCAGCCCTGATAGACTCATTTGGCACTTTTCAGAAAATGGGGTCTACACGGTGAAATCCGGGTATCAGCTATGCACCCAACAAGAAAAACAGTCCCAAACTTTTCAGTTAGGGGCGCACTCGAATCCAACCCCAAATTGGTGGAAAAGTTTTTGGGGAATTAAAGTTCCCAAAAAAAAAACTTATTCCCAAGTTGGAGAGCCTTTCACAAAGGGCTTCCGGTTCGAGCAAATTTAAACCGACGGGGAATCTCAACAGAGAGATGGTGTCCCGTCTGCAAGAGAGACAAAGAAACCGAAACCCATGTTTTTATTGCTTGCAGAGTCGCAAAAAAATGCTGGTCTATTCTGTTTGGGGAAGATTTTGTGAAAAACATGCAAGATGAGTTCCAGATCTGGCTTCCCCAAATAATTCTTGAATCAGATACGAAAACCAGGAAGTTAATTGTGATTTGCCTTGCAAGAATTTGGAAGAACAGAAACGATCTACTATTCAAACAGATCGAAAAGACGGCGGAGATCATTGTTTCTGAAGTTAAACAGTACCTGGAGGAGGTGGATTCAACCATGCAAGAAGCTAAATCAAGGAAACCGGCTCAGATAAGCCACTCTCCGGCCGTCCCGCCACCTAGACCGCCGGAGGAGTGGGTCGTTCTTAACTCCGACGCCGCTTGGAACCCAGATCTGAGGGCTGCAGCAACGGGAGCCATCCTTACGGATGCAAACGGTATCTTCATCGCCGGGCTCGCAAAATACACCCCCCTCTCCATCTCGGCCAAAGCTTCTGAAGCAGAGGCTCTTAGAGATGGCATCAAGATGGCGGTAGAACTCGGCTACACCAAGCTATGGTGTGAAACCGATTCTGCAATGCTAGAGAGAGAAGTGAACAGACAGCTCAAAGGGAAGCCTCCAGAAGATGTAACGGAGGTAGAAAGTTTTGTGGGGGAGTGTATTACACTACTCGGGAAGATAAGCAGCCACGTGGTCACACACGTTCCAAGAAAGTGGAACACAGCTGCTCACCAATTTGCACAACAAGGGCTTCATCTTCAGCTAAATAATATTTGGACACAAAGGCCACCTGTTTGGGCCAAAAGTTTATTGAACAATGTAGTTGGACTTCGTTTTGGGCTACAGGCCTAATAAAACGTTATTTCCCTCAAAAAAAAAGTGTATATAGGTATATAGCAATGCCTCTTACGGTTGGTTCAGTGAAGGACTGAAATTCTTTCTTGCTTTGCCAATGAAAAAAAAGAATGATCAACTATTCTAATTTCGATGAAAGTGTGTTATTTAGATCTAAGGTTTCTCTCTAAGGTTTGACCTTTTGGGAGTGTTCACGAGTGTTTTTGCCATGATTTGGCAGGATTTTCTCTGCCTTGATTTGTGGATGATTTGCTAGAGGATTTCTAGTGATTGCTATGATTGGTAAATAGTTTTGGAGGATCCCACGCATCAGATCTGTGTCATGAAGTTTGTAAACGCCTATTTAAGAATTCGGAGAGCTCAATTCGGATGTATCCCTGGCACCATGACTGCTTCTTCTTCGAGTACTGTTTCTGGTACGGAAGAAGAACTCAAAATTGTGATTGGAGATGTGGTTCAACAGAAGGCTGAGGAGGCTTTCGCTTCCAGCGTTATCGGCAAATTTCTCTCGGACCAACCGATTCGAGAAAAACCTATGACGGGAATGTTAAAACGAGTATGGAACATGAGATCGTCTGAATCAATCTCGAAGGAGGGAACCAATCTATTCCTTTTTCGTTTCGATTCAATCGCTTTCATGGAGAGGGTCCTTTCCGGGGGCCCATGGACTTTTGATGACATCGTGCTAGCAGTTCAGAAATGGGACCCCTCGATTGCTCCGTCGAACTATGTTTTCACGGACATTCCCGTCTGGATCCACGTTTTTGGTTTACCAACTCACCTGCGCAATAAGGATGTTGGGGACCTCGTTGGCAGCGGTCTGTGGTCGTTTGTGAAGGTGGAGGTTTATAATGATGATTGCGGAGAAAGATTACTTCGTGTTCGTGCTCGTATTCCTATCACTAGACCCCTGCGGAAAACAGCTTTGGTGGCGTTGGGGCGTGGTGAAAGCTGCATTGTCTATTTCCGGTATGAGCGGATCCCTACTGTATGCTTCTGCTATGGTCTTATTTCCCACCAAGTCAGTACTTGCCTGGCTCAGGTTCCAGTAGAAGGTGGGGATTTTGGCTATGGATCCTGGATCCTAATCCCGGTGAGCTTCAAACCGCCGAAGGTTACAAGGGCTCCTAGCCGTCTGAAGTCCATGACTGCCTACCGGAGCTACGAACGTCCGGTGTCCGGCAATGGTGGAAAACGGATGCCCTCATTGATTCTGACATTTACTACGTCATTGAACCCGATGTTTAATGCTGAAGATGATGACGGAGATTTGGAAGAGGCTATGGCTGCGGCGGTTACAGGTAAGGGTTCTGATAATGACGTAGGAGTTATGGATGGTGCATTAAAAGTTGAGTAATGATAAGTAGCCCACACCCGTTGCCAGAACGGTAGCCCGAATGTGACGTGGCATGCCACATCAACAAATTTATGAAGGAAAAGAAAAAAAAAAAAGAAATAACAAGAAAAGGCAAAAAATCAAACAAATCATAAGGGAAAGGCATGTAATAATAAAAAAAGAAAAAATAATAATTTTTTTCTCATTTTCCTCTCACAATGTGTTGATGTGTCATTCCACGTCAGATTCGGGCTACCGTTCTGGCTACTAAGTTAACTGATTCAGAGATGGATTGTGTTCGTGTCAGATGCGATTTTGAGTCAGGTTTTCATGTAAGTTGTACTGGTCAGGGTCGTCAGGGTGGTCTCTCGCTTTTGTGGGATGAGTCGATGTCTGTGTCTGTTCTCTCGTCTTCTAGTTTTCATATTGATTGCTTAATAAAATATGATGTTTTGGGTTTCTGGTGGCATTTCACGGGTCTTTACGGTGACCCTAATTTGTCTCAACGAATGCATACGTGGTCCTTAATCGACAACTTGCGTCGTTGGGATATTAAACAGTGGTGTATGTTGGGTATTTTAACGGAATCGTTTCTAACAATGAGAAGGAGGGTGGGAGAGACCTCTCGTATCAATAAAATGAACCTTTTCAAGAGGCTCTTTTGCGAAACGGTTCGAAAGACCTTGGCTTTGCAGTGACGTGTTTTACATGGACCAAATATCAGTGCGCTGATGATGCAATTCGTGAAAGATTGGATCGGGTGGTAGCTTTCCCCGAGTGGATTGAGACGTTTTTTGGAGCCCGAGTCAACCACCTTGTCTCCCCTACCTATGATCATTCTCCGATACAGCTGATTTTCGACCAAAAGGACCTAGCTAAGCTGCGGGCTACACGACGTAGATTCACCTTCAAATCGTCTTGGTTGGAAAAAGAGAAGTTCGACGATGTTGTTCACCAAGTGTGGGTTCGTAAGGACAATGAATTATCTACCCGTTTGGATGACACAGCTCACGGACTCAGATCTTGGAAAGCTTGTACGGTTGGAAGTGTCCCGAGAAAGTTGATGGAGATCTGTGCTCGTTCACAGGTCTTGTCCGCCAAAAAACCTTCTCGATTCGTTGTTGACCAAATTCGATCTCTTCGGGCAGCTTATAATGGTTTTTTACGTGATGAAGAAGTTATGTGGTTCCAACGGTCTCGTGTTTCATGGTTGCAATTGGGAGACCGCAACACGCGATTCATCCACCAAAGGGCTTCAATGCGATGGACACGAAATGCAATTCTTGGTATTGAGGATCATTCAGGAAGGTGGGTTGAAGATGATGATGGTGTTATTCGGGTTTTATCTCAGTTTTATTCGGGCTTGTTCGCTAGTCGGAAGCCCTCTGACGTCGAGATTGGTAAAGTAGTTGGGTTGGTTCCCTCTTTGCTCACAGATGACCAAAAATCGCTCCTAGCAGCCCCTTACACCCCAAAAGAAGTATTTGACGCACTTCACATGATGGGTCCGCACAAATCTCCGGGGGTTGATGGGTTTCCACCGATTTTCTTTCAGAAAATGTGGCCGGTTGTGGGACAGGAAGTTACCGAGACTTGTTTGAATGTCCTTAACAAAGGGGTTGAGGTACGTTCTTTGAATCATACCCTCATTGCTTTGATTCCAAACGTAAAACAACCTCGTCGTCCGTCTGATTTTAGGCCCATCAGCTTGTGTATGGTTGTTTATAAAAGAATTACTAAGGTGATTGTTAACCGGCTTAACGGCATTATGGATTGTATAATATCCCCGAATCCGAGTGCCTTTGTGCCGGCTCGGCTTATCACGGATAATCTTGTGGTTTCTTATGAACTCATACATACCATGGATACGCGAATGAAGGGGAAGAAGGGTATGATGGCCTTTAAAGTTGGTATGAGCAAGGCCTATGGGTGGAGTGGAAGTACTTACAATCCATTATGTTAAAAATGGGTTTTAAAGATAATCTGGTTTCCTTGGTTATGATATGTGTCTCTACTATTCGATACTCGTTTGTCCGAAATGGGGAAGTGGTTGGTGATATTGTTCCCGAACGGGGACTACGGCAATGGTGCCCTTTATCTCCATACTTGTTTCTGTTATGTACTGAAGGATTGTCTTGCTCTCTTCTGAATGCTAGCAGGACTGGGATTATTTCCCCTATTCGAGCTTCAAGGACGGGCCCGACTATGAAAAAGTCAAAAATTAAATCTAGAAAATTAATTTTGTATTTTCAAAAATTAAAAAGTCAAAAATCTATTTTGTATCTTGCAGGGACTATGAAAAAGCGTCGGGGCAGCAAATTAATCTAGAAAAATCAGCGGTCATGTTCTCTAGTAACGTACCGCAACACGACCGGGAGCTCCTTTGTAGTACTGTGGGTTTTCAACTTGTTTCGTTGTTTGACAAGTATTTGGGTCTACCATCAAAGATTGGACGGTCAAGGTCCACACCTTTCGTTGGCATTCTAGAGCGAGTCAGCAGGAGAGTTTATGGCTTTAAAGAGAAATTTCTTTCATCAGCGGGTAAGGAGGTCCTTAGTAAAGCAGTTATTCAAGTCATTCCAGGTTATACTATGTCTTGCTTTATTTTACCCCTATCTCTTTGCGAGAAAAATTGAAAGTCTAGTTCGAGATTTTTGGTGGAACCGGAAGGAAGGCCGGGGTATTTGTTGACTAGCTTGGGTCCGGATGAAGAAGGCTAAGGCCTTGGGGGGGACTTGGCTTTCGTGACTTTCACGTTTTTAATCTTGCATTTCTCGCGAAACAGGGTTGGAGGATTATAACGAAACCGGATTCTTTACTTGCAAAGGTTCTAAAGGCGAATATTTTTCCTCTATGGATTTCTTGAGTGCACCAATTGGTACTAACCCATCTCAGGTGTGGCGTGGGATTTGTGCCGGCGGAAGGGTCCTGAACAGTGGAATGCTACAAAGAGTAGGGGATGGCTCTACCATTAATGTGTTTAACGGGCGGTGGATTTCGCGGCCATATAGTTTTAAGGTATGCTCCTCGAATCAAACTAATTCACAATTGCGGGTTTCGGATCTCATTGACAAGGACACAAATCAATGGAGTATGGAGCGGCTACAAGCAGTGTTGAACCCGGTGGATAATGACATGGTGAAGCAAATCATCCTCCCCTCCACACGGCAGCGGGACTCATGGTACTGGTTCTTTGAGCAAAACGGTTGTTACTCCGTCAAGTCGGGTTATCAAGTCGCATCAACTTTGGCAACAGGAGGGAATGGGGAGTGCTCTGTTCCACACTCTGAATCTTTTAAACGTCTCTGGGAGACGCAAGCTCCTGGTCGAGCCATTCTCACGACTTGGCGTGCAGTTCACACGGCACTCCCAACAATTGAGGTCCCAATCAATTGTTCCTGGTGCAATAGAGAAGCTGAAACGGAGACCCACCTTTTTCTGCGTTGTAAGAGGGTGGGGGAGGTCTGGGACTTGGTTCTGGGGGAGAAATCATGCCATAGGAATCACTCGGATATGAGAGATTGGTTACATGAGGCTATGGTTACTCTGACAGCGGCGGACAGGTCGCGGCTGGTGGTGGCTGACTTGGTTGATTTGGCGGCATCGAAACCTCAGGATTTTTTAGAAGAAACCTACTATTGTTGAGTATTTGGCCAACAAGATCTTGACGATGACTACGGAATTTGTTGCAGCTGTGAAATCAAGAGATGCCCAGGTGTCGAGTACTCCGATTCCTTCCTCTTTAGAGTCTGCGACTTGGCGGCCTCCTCTCATGGATTGGGTTAAGTTAAATAGTGATGGTGCGTGGAAGCGCGAAGATGGAAAAGCTGCAATGGGTGTGGTCATCCGCAATCATACAGGACATTGTGTAGCGTCACTTGCAGGGGCTTTGCCGTGGGTCTCTTCGCCCCAGTTGAGTTCGCGAATGGCTTCAATTAGCTGCTAGATTTCAGCTGCAAAAGGTTCACATTGAAGTGGATTTACAGAAATTGATGCGTTGCTTTTCGGGCATGGTGGATGAGCAATAGCGAAGCGCTTCTCAGAATACAAGATAGCTTGGAGTCCCCGAGTAACGAATAAATTAGCTCACTGTTACGCCCAATTTGGGTTAACTATTTCAGAGGTTCGAGTTTGGATGGGTGTGACGCCTGCCTGGGCATATGATTGTACTCGGAATGATTTGGTTCACGTGAACCCTTGTTAATGAAATCTCTTTTCCTCAAAAAAAAATATATATATATAGCATTGTGTTTCAGTACTTTGTAATTATTGTATCTGCCCTTGCTAACGTGTAAGACAATAAGCATTCTGTTCCATGGATAAATGACATGACAATGAGCACCAAACTGGACACAAGGGGTTTTGTGTGTGCGACTTAACATTACATAGTGTTTTATGCATGACACAATTTGAAGGAAAATGTTTGAAAATCATTGCAGTAGGTGCCACAACTTTCCTGCAACAACATATGAACACATGCTGGGAAATCAAACGGTCATTATTTTCCTTTTTCGTTCACTTTCGCTCACTTTATTGACAAATGAATGCAGCCTGGAAAACAGCAAAATTGCGTAGACGTAATATAGTAACATCTATATAATTACTACTACTTCTACACCAGCATGAGGAAGTAGTCCTTTAACGAGTTGCTCAGCACGCTCTCTAGCAGCATGTTGATCCCTTCTGTTATGCTCTTCGGTATCAAACCACGTGCCCACGCACAGAGGAGCACGAGTATCTAAGGTGATCGTTTCTAGCCTAACCGCATTCTCCATTAGATACAAGGCAAACTCAGCATCGAGTGCATACCCGTGAAAGCCATCAAATTTGACCCATTTGATGTTATGCGGACTAGTTTCAGCTTTCAACAATTCTCGAGTAGCATCAATTTCATTGAGCGGATAGGACATCTGCGACAATAGGAAAAATATTCAAGTATGGTAATAATGATTAAGCATATTTAAACTAAAGCAAAATTAGGAATGCAATGTTAAACCGGTTTCTTGGCAACTTGCCCTAGAATAAAGTCAACTCTAGTTTCTTGGCAAACACCAATCGCCTGTCGATCCAACTGATTACATTTCTTCACTGGTTTTTTGTAATTTACCTGTCGATCCAACTAATTTCTTGGCCAAAAGAAACATGATTCCGAGATTCTGGGTTTCCCTCTGGTTCACAGTCTCTACTTCTGGTGGTGGTTTCTCTTCTCAGAGACCAATCCAACCATATGCCACAAATCAACTACCGCCTAATCCTCTGCTTATAAGTTGGTCGGTGCTCATATATCATCTTCTTTCAAAAAAATGGGACTATTATCTACAGTCTATTGATGATTATGGTATATATTGTTGGTTGAATCCTCGTAAGTCGAGATCTGAAGCTTAAACATTTTAAGTACGCTTTACCAAACTTGTTTCTACTCAATTCAACTCTACTATCAAAGTTTTGGAATTGATAATAGTGGCAAGTTTCTTAATCAAGGCATACTGTGCCAATGGACTTGTCCCCGTACTCCTGAACAACAACCTCCTAGAGTTGAGAAAAGACAGACACCTAATAAAAGTAGCTCTAGCCTACTTCATCATGCATGTTTGCCTATTTCTTATTGGCCTGATGCAATTCTGAATGCTAACTATTTTATCAACGGGTTACCTACACCTGTTTTTTAGTAAAAATCATCTTATGAATGCTTACTTTACTGTATGCCTGATTATCAGTCTCTTTAAGCTTTTAGACTTCTTTATTTCCCTTGGTTGAGATCATATGTTTTCAACAAATTATCTCCTACTACAGAGGGTTATAGGTGTATTAGTGTAGTTCAGAAGTGCAATATGATGCTACAGCAGTGCAAAGTACACCTTAGAGGGAAATCTAAAACTGGAACAGTTTATACAGCTGAAACATGAAACAAACTGAAGTGGGAAATAAAGAAATTGAGATTTCTAGGGTTACAATTCAAGAGAACTCTGATTCTTATCCATAACAGGTTCAAAAGCAAAATAAGTTGCTGGAGACAGTGTGGATACATCTCTATTTATAGCGGTAAACCTATAGTTTCCCTAATGATAAAAAGACACATATAATCTTACCTCTAGGCTAAGTAACTATAGGCCTTAAGTAAGAGTAGCTCATTGAAGTATTGAACATCAAAAAGCCGCAGACTTAGTTGCAGGTAAAGGCTGCAAATGTTGGACCAGAGATGGCCCACTGGTCCAGTGTTTGGCAACCTTTGAAACTACTCTTCTTTAGTACCTTACCAAGCTCCACCTTCTGCTGCTAAATTTCTAAGAACATGTTGATCAAAATTTGAATTCTGATAGTCCACAAGTATGTAGATTTTACAAGAATCACCCTGCATCATGTTTGCATCCTCAAACACACTGTTCACACCTATTAACATGTGTTTCCATACTCTTCTACTTATGTAGCCTCTTCTTCGCCTACATTTACAAATTTCTTTTCTAATCCCTTCATGTCACACTCTACTTCTTTTTGAAGTTCTTCTTCTCGTGTCACCAGTCCTATCCTAGTGTGTTATACCTCAACTTTACTTCCTCCTCTTCTTTCTCCTGTTACTCCAGTTCACGCTATTGTTACTAGACCCAAGGTAGGAACTCAAAAACCTGACCCTAAAGTATCAATCACTTCAAGCTACTACCTCTTATCTTGACACATAACCCTTTAATTTGCACAGGCCAATGCTTGTTCTCATTGGCAAAAAGCTATGGTGGAAGAGTACAATCCTCTCTTCAACATCAGATTTAGGTTTTCGTGTATCGGTTCAAAGATGGTTTATACGATCAAAAGGGCAGCTGATGGAAGCATTTCCAGATACATGGCATGGTTTGAGGCAGAGACTATTTACAAAAGTTTAGAGTTGACTAAAATGAGACTGTTAGTCTTGTAGCTAAGCACCTAATATAAGAGTAGTGCTTTGGCTTTAGCATGCAATGGGAGAGGCTAGGTGAGTCAAATTCCTTAAGGTCGTTTGATGGAGGAAGTATGCGTGTCACAACCAGAAGGTTTCGTTCATTCTCAATACCCCTATAAGTTGTCTACCTCTCTTCTTGAGCATAGTTCCAAGACCAGGCATACTGACACATCACTCTTTGTGATGAAACAAGCTATTACTGTTGTATTGGTCTACGTAGATGACATTTTGATCACCAGAAGCGCCAAACTTTTCAGTCTTTACCTTAATAAATGAAGACTCGGTACTAAAAGGCATTAGTAGATCACACTACTTTTTGAGAATTGAAGTTTCAGAGAAAGGTTCAATAGATGTGATGCACCAGTACAAGTATGTTCAAGAACTGTTAGCAAAAGCTTCTATGATTGATTGCAATTATTTGCAAGCCAGTTATGACACGTAGAGTGCTTCCTTCAAGGACCAATAACTCTTCAGTTTCTAACAGCAGCCTCTTTGGAGCATCCTAGGGGCAGTTACGTGTTTAACCATCACTAGTCATGATATACATTATGTTGTAAATGTGCTATGTATGCAGCTTAATTCTGTAGATTTTCAGGGTTTGAAGAGAACTCTGAGAAACATAAATGGGATTACTGGTTGTGGTCTTCAGTTTCAGCAACGATCTTTTCATCTTACGGTCAGCGCTTATAGTAACGCTAATTGGGCTGGTTGTAAGAAGGATGAAAGATCTATATCCGCTTATTGTGTGTTTTTAAGGAGAAAATTTGGTGTCTTAAGTTCAAAGAAGCAGCCCCGTGTGCAGGCTCAGCAAAGTTCTTTTCATCTTATTGTCAGTACCTAGATCTTCCACAGAAGTAGAGAATAGAGCTCTTCAGGAATAAGATGGCTCACTTTCTTGCTTCAGGAATTAGGAAATCAATTGAATCATCCACCTCATTTACCATATGCCATGTCTGCTATGGCTTTATCCCGTGTTTCAGCCAGGACCAAGCACATAGAGATGAGATTACCATTAAAGAGAAATGGTAATTTCAGGTCAAGTCAATGACATTCATTTTGGCTCATAAAAAAAATGACATTCATGTGGCTTCTAAAGACCAAATTGGGCTTCTCAAAAAAAAAAAAAAAAAAAAAAAAAAAAAAAAAAAAAAAAGAAGACCAAATTGGAGATATCATGACTACACCACTATCTTAAAAGTCTGAGTTCAAGACCAAAATGCAGCTTACTTGAAGCTTTGTTTGACTGCTGAGAATAAGAAGTTATTCAGAGTCATGTAATTACTGAAACAAATGGGGAGCATTAGTGCAATCATAGAGGTAGTTTCTGTCAATACGGCTCAGGTGGTTAGAGTGCTTATGTCAGCACTAATATCTGTATAAACCAAGGATTCAAATAACGGGGCATATCGTAACGTATCGGGCGATACGGAACGGTATCGGTAGGCACCAAAAGCGGTTCACCCGATACGGTACCCATGAACCCGATTCACATGCATAATGTCCGATACGGGCCAATACTGTTATTCGCGACCGAAACCGATATGCCGACCGATACCGATATTTAAATCCTTGCAGTTCAAACACACTTGTATCGGTCGGCGTATCAATAACTATGTGTAAAGATAACTCAATTTGTGACTAAGGTTACAGATGTTGAATGGGGTTGAGATGAGAGAATTCTACTAGCCTACGAACTTACTTTAGTTTCTACCTCCCGGTCGGAGCTCAATTATTGCAATTTGGTCATAACTTTCACTTGATTTAACATTTTCCATCTTTTGTTTTGGTTCACTGGCTTCCACAAGAAAGAAATAGTAGTTATCTTAAATAAAAATTAAGTGAGATTTAAGAAATGTATGGATATTAATTGGCTGTCGAGATTCTTAAAAAGTAGTCTTCTTATTTATAGACACATAACATAAGTTGTTGCCTCCCATGTTCAAGTGAAACTTGATGAAAATCTTGGACTCGTGTATTAATAATTTGGAGTCACTCTAATGCCATTTTTTTCACCAGCAACGAAAGGATTGGATTCAAAATGTCCGTACATAGCTAAAGGGTCTCAGGGGAGTGGGGACATATCCCCCATAGGCGACAAACAGGAAAATAAAACAAGTCAGGAGAAAGGCGCTAAGGGACAGCGCAAAGACAAAAGGGGAGGATCCCGCCACAAATTAGGCACAAAAACGAATCAAGACTTCGATTTTTTTCCCCGGTGTGGTTACAAACCTTAATCCTGCCACGTACAGAAAAACCTAACCTGAGCACGTAGCAAGATAATTGGCTTTACTATGTACTTAAACATATACAAGAGGAATTGATCAGAAACTTAGACAAAATCACAGATACTAAAAAGCAGGTTAGAGATGAAATGCTGCTGAATATAACAAGTTCAAGTTGGAGAATACCACAGAAAAACCAGAACTCATCATTGGGCTTAGAGTCATCGAGTGAAGAAGAAAAATGCTTCGCTTCTTCTTAACCGCCGTCTCCTTATCAAAGCAGTACACAGGTGCTTGCCACTTAGCATCCTCGAGTATTTTTCCTACATCAAACGTCATCACATGCGCGCTACATCCTGCAATAGAAGAGAAAAGTATTTGTCCATTAATATGAATAGCAGATAATCTCATGTTTCACCCCTCAATTGTACCTCAAACTGGGAAACAAATTCAAACTGTCCCCCCCCCCCCCTAAACATAGTCATATGCTAAGCTATCGTTAATTTTGCTGTGGGAGTAACATTCTTCCTTTATACTACGACTACAAGTTCACAGGCTTTGTTATGCCTACCTACTTGTTCTATGATAAACGAAATGTACATGCCTGAACTTCGGCAGAAACAGTTCCTTTCACATTCTAGGTCATAAAGAAAGGTGTGCAAAAAAACGGCTCTAACTAACCAGAGCTAATCAAAATCGCCAACTTGACGGGCTCTAGTGAATTCGGTTTGATTTACACTTCTTAAACTGAGTTATGTGGTTAGAGTGCACAGCTTTTTGAATCATGTAAACCATATCAAAATTAAAATTGAAAACCGATTCAGTGCACAAACAATATCAAATACTTGTTTTTTGGAGAAATTATTTTGTCGTCAACCGGGTTTGAACCCGGGACCTCATGCAGGGGCTTCTAAGGCTCTACCAGTTGAGCTACACCCTAGCTGCAATATCAAACACTTGTTATGAAAAGTAGTGCACAGACTTCGACCCTACATGTTCAATTTAACACCCTACATGTTCAACTTATCAAATGGACTCAAATGCTGATAAGTTTTCATAGATTTCCACGAAATAGTATATATTTAGTATGAATCAACTAACATACTAATGTTCATTATAGGTATGCTTTGGTAGGATTTAGTCTTCAACTTTAGTACCGTCCAGGTCAATTATCATCGATCGCTATAAACCTAAGAATATCCGAGATTAGTGTACAATGTAAGCCGTCAATTTATTCAATTCATTTAATTAACCATGCCCGGTCTTTTTTTTTTATCTTGTTCGAAATATATAGTATTTAGCCATTTGCAGATGATGATTTTATTTTTGCTATTTGATATACGTCCAAACTAATTTGGGGACAAGGGTTCACTGCTGTCCCTTCCCCTCAACATGTTGAATTAAGGTGCCTCTCGTGAAATTTGGCGTTCTCGAGATAACTGCCCTAGTGCAGAAACTTCGACTATAATCTAACTTGGCGTTTCCAATTCACCACGTCGAGTATTTTCCCCATGTGGTTACAAACCTTAATCCCATCAGATAGCCAATTTTTTAAAGAACCCTAATCCCACCAACATGCATAGCCTTAATTCTTGAAATTGGCACAAGTGATTAAACAAACACCAACCATCTCACCCATATCCAGAGTGATACTATTTGAGATCATAAACCTTAAACCCTAATTCCACCAATACCACACAAATTCAACCTCATTTCTTGGAATCAGCCATAAACAAGTAAAATAACACAAACCCTTCAAACCCCAAAATTAGAAATTTCAGAAACCGGAGAGATGTTTATTAAACAAATCCACAAACCTGTGTAGAAGATCCAAAAAACAGGTCTGTTGGTGACAACATCTTCATAGTACCAAATGAAATCCACCTTCTCCCACACATTACACAGGAACCCATCCTTGTACCTCTGACCCAGATAGTTCGCCCCATCAAGCCAATCGGGTCGGAGCATCCCAACCTCCACCTCCAAGACCCGACACTCCCGGGTCGAATCGAGGGTGTACATGAAGGAAGTGTCGTTGTTGCATTCGAGGTTGTAGGTCAGCTTCCCGAGCTGGTTCTGGAAGATGTTGAAATTTCAACCGTTGGGCCAATCGTACCAGAGGTCGATCTATTGCAGAGGTCCAGTCCGGTTCATGAAGAGGATGGAGTGGAATTGGAGAGGCCATGGTGTGGGAACCGGGTCTGTATTGGAATTGGGTCATGATGCGGCTGAAGAGAGGTGGAGGGAGGTGGCGATGAGGACGGCGAGGAAAGATAAAAGTAAAACGGTTACCATTTGTTGCAGCGAGTGGTTAGTGACTGTTTGGTAAATGGTAAGAAGATAACATATTAACATGTAGGCCTCGTTTGGGTAGCGAATAAGATACAGCGGGTATGGCTTATGTGGGATATGAGGTATGATATGTATGGTGTCGGATAAGGCCTGATATGATATGTTGGCTTAATGTGTTTGGGTGTTGCAGGATATGAGGCAAGATAAAAAGCATGATATGTGTCCAAATGACTAGAACACCCTCAAGTCCAAATTATCAAGTCAAAAATCATAATAATTAAGCTTCCTCATTATGAGAAATTTCAACAATCAAAAGTTTAACGGACCAAATTTACTTACTGCAAGTTTCCAAAGAACTAAGCTTCCTCACCCTAACGTTTAGGCACTTATCTGATAAGTGTGTCAAAGCACAAAAACAACAATCTTATTACTTTTAGGAGATCCAATTTAGTGATCAAGTGAATGACTGTCATTGTTGTGGGTTTTTTGTCTTTTGTTTATATATTTTTCAAAAACTATGATTTTTAGCCCGGAAGAAGATAATTCTGAAATGAAATTCATTGAATAGAGAATTGGATGATAAAGGTTCAGTGAGTATTCTTTAATTGCAAATACATGGAGAACTGAAAATTTGATTATTCAATTATCAATGCATAGAAATTTGAAGAGATTTATGATTTTTTTTTTTTTTGCGTTACATGTCAGAGCATGGTATTTTCTGTTTATCAAGGTAATGTGCAGAAATAAAGCTATTATGTGAACTAAAAGGAAATGAATTGTTGAGTTCTAAACTGACAATGCTAATGAACACATGTGTTAGACAGTAAAGCTAGAATATCTCGGAATACTAAACATATGTATTTGTTTGAGTGACTTCCTCAAGTTTTATAATTTGATATTATCTGGGTTGGTGACTTGGTGTTTCTTTTCTTAAGTTTAGCATCAACAATTTGATTTTGTGATCTGGATACCTATTTGACTGGGTAATTTTGATTTCTCCCGATGGAAAACCTATGCCCAGCTTGAGGCTTACAACTTGTCTCATTTCAGTTAATGTTGTATATATGTGTTTGGAATCTCAACTAATGCACTACTTAATTTTTCGCATCCTTTTCTTCGGGCATGACATTTAAGTGAAATGAAGATGGGAAATTTGGGTATCTCTTACGATGGTTGCGATTGAAATATCACAATCTGCATATTGGGTTATTCGCTTTAAGTTTTGCAAGTAAGATTCAACATAGCTTTAGCAGAATGCTTTTTTTTTTTAGTTAAGACAAGCTCCAGTAATCCCTCCCTGGGAGCATCCCTCTTTGCTAAAACCCCCAGCTCCAGTAATGCCAAAGACCCCAAGGATTTGGAAAATTTTCACGACCTAAGGTTCTTGTATGCGTCATATGGTCCCAGTGAGTTGACGAATCTCATAACCTGCTCTTTGGCATTGCCATTGGCTTCATCAAATTTTCCCACTTGGGTGTTTTGTATCACGTCGGGTTGTGCATCACAGAGATTCCCATGGGGATAGGGGAAGTGTACTTCGCGCTTGGAAATGTTTTGGAGTTAGGGTTTTGGCTTGCCATGAAGCTATCAAACCTTTACTCTAGTGTCGGTATGGTTGACGTATACGCATACCTTGAGTTATCTTCGACGAACTACAAAGATAGTGGAGTGGGATTTGAGATTGGGAGGGGTTATAGGGGGTATGGTTTTGATTTTCTCAAGCTAATACTGTGGGGGTTGAGAACATGCAATTTACAGAGTAATCATACGAGTTTCCCCCAAATGGAGTATGACAATTTTTGCAGGTGCTTGTTTCAATTGATTTTAATTGGGTCTGCAAGTGGCTCCTAGGTCTTTAAAAGTAGCTACCGTCGGATCAACAATGTTTCTTGGATCTTGATCTAGCGATAGATCTGGGTTTTGTGTAATATATGTTTCTGGTGAGTCCCTCTTCTCCGGTCCTTTGTGTTTTAGAGTTACTTTGTTTGATTGATAAAATACATTTTCACGTCGAGTTCACCAATTTAAGCAAGGGAGTTTGATGTGTACTAGTTAATTTTGCTCAAATGGTTACAATATAACAACTAATCGGCAATGGTGAAGAAGTACGGAGATGGAAACATAGAGATCTAGAAGCAAAGGCGAACTCTTCTACGTGTACTAGTCCTATTATGTCAGCCAAGGAGATTATGGCTATATGGAGCTGTACAGCCCTGTGTGTGGCGGCTGTGTTCTCGGAAGATCATGACAGTTGATATCGAGCAAGTATATACAGACGGTCGCACGAAGCCTCTTCCAAAGCATAAATGGGTCGCAGATTGGATCAAAAACATCTGCGGGGAGCATTTTTCCAGCCTTGAAGCCACTAAGTCTCATGGTTCCCATGCGAGCTGCGATATACAAGGGGACCCTATCTCATGGTCCACATATGCTCATTTGGCATGACCTGGTACGTGTGGAGCAGTGTACGATAGCTAGCCCCGAACTGCTTATACGTCCACGTGGCTGCGTACCAAGACTATATTTTGGACTATCTAGGCATATACAATATGAAACTTACACAATGTTAGACAAACGTAAGGGAAAAAAAGTTTACAGGCGAGGTACTACTGCCGAAGGGAAAAAAGATGAAATCACGCAACACATTGCTCTAAGATCACTTGCTCATGACACTGGAAAAAATATTGGGGCCCTTTGTATTGTACACGGGGCTTAGTACTACACTGACAAAGAGCATCGCTTTAAGATCATTTGCTCGATAAGGGTGTGTAAGTCATTTGTTTATTTCTTATTGGTTCTCACGAGTTTTAAATTGGAAGAACAACAAGCCCCATACTTCGATGGAGGTTGGAGACTGCTCTAAATTTCCGTTTGTTCACTAATATGTACTTCTAATGCTCCAGTTACATTATGGTTAGCTATACTTAATTACTACTCGTGACGATATCCTTCTAGGTGAGTCTCGTACCCTCTTCGTCGCCTAACTCCTCGTCAAGCTTTCTCGAGCCTTTTCAAGGCATATTCCCAACAGAACCAAAAAAAAAAAATTGAGTTTTCCTCGATTGAAGGCCTAGTCCTCGGGTGGTCTAGGGTCGGCCATGTTTGCAATACAACAAAAACCACCCGTAAAACTCTCCTAATAATTGCACTGATTGAACAAGATTTGTTAAAGGACGGAGATGAATTCGAGACACGCATGAGTAAGAGTTTCTTGACTCATTGAGACATAATCAATAGCACCGTGTTTCTTATTTTTCACCTCATTTGACGTTTTTAACTCGTAATTGTCACATTTACTCTTAGTCATGATGGAGGTTGCCGCAAAGTGGCCATTGAGCTGCAACAGAGAATCACTTTCTGTTTGGTGACGATTGTATTTGTCCCCGTTCTAGTTGTGACTTGTGATGGCCATTCACTGGTCTAAACTGGTGAGAATTTGGTTTTGTGAATGTATCTGGGAGAATGGAGAAGTCTGGAGTAGCAAGTCCTTGTGAAAACATGGTGCTTTAGTTCGTACTTAAATAACTATGATGTCCCTCTTTGTTCACTTTTGGAGTGTATGGTTGTGAAGGTGGTTTTAGAATGACCCTTAGAGTTCTTTGTTGGCTCTTCTCCATGGCTTTAGTTGGCACAAGGTTATAGCCCCAATTATCAATTGAACCATAAACAGACTCAAAAAGCAAAATGCCCACCAACCTTTCTCTCAGAAGTGGTAGAGATTAGAGAATATCCAAGTGACTGGCCCAAAGAAGTTGACTGTTGAGATTAGATAAGCATCACATGGAACCAATCTTGGGTGAGTGATATACTACAGAGCATGTTATAACACAACAATATATACTGTGTAGCGGTTTAACACTATAAATTGTTTGAGTTGGCTGTCAAGTTTTCCTAGTTAGTATTCTGCTGCTTCAGTTTCCATCGGGCCATATATGTCTTCTTTTTCTGCTTCCTTCGGGCCATTCTATGATATTCCTAACAAAAAAGTATTTACAACCCTGATCTTGATTCAGTTTGTTAGATTGCATAGTGTATATGAACTCCTAGTTATATGACGTATTTACAGTTAATTTACACTAGTTCATCAAATTAGCTTGGACCCAACCTAGTTCACATGGCCGACTCCATAATTTACTCTTCTAGTTTTCTCTTTCCAAATCACAGCTTCATTTAGTCTCTCAGTTGGCGTAGTTCAGCTAGCACATCAGATCTCACACCCAATCAAACCCTTGCCCCGAAACTGCAATCATCTTTAAATCTATAATCACACCTCCAGCCCAGGCACAGGCAAAATCCCCTAGGTCAATCTTGGAATCTTTGTGGGGACTTAAACGGGGAAAGGTGCTTCTATGGTTGAGTCCCCATCAAGGAACTCGAAAGATGAAAAATGGACAAGGATTGAGCTGTAAGTCCTGATCAAAGTGGGGCAAAAAGTCTTGCATCTTCCATTTCTGAGTGAGCCTATTCTATCTGTTCATAGATGATTTCTTGTATGTTTGCGGTTGGAGTTGTTTACTTTTGTTATTCCTACGTATAATTAAACCAAGTTTACAGTGCCAATTTCATCTTCAGGGCAATGGGTAGCCCCATTACTTGGTGCTTCTATTACAATGTACCTATCAAAATAAAATCTGAAGGGGACCTATAGGGAGCAGGGTTTATACTTCTAGTCTTGGTTCTGATAGCGCGCTGCATAATTTAAAACCTAGATGACATGGCTGAATTTTTCCTTGTTGTTTTTGGTTGAAATGTATATGAAAATTAGTATTTGTGTCTCTGCCACGTTTGGAATCTTCCGACATTTGCAGAAATGGTAGGATAAGCCTGATTAGGTATGGGGCAATTTTGTTGTGTCAAAAGGGGTATATATCTCGAAGGAGAACAGTTAAAAGACAATTTTTTTTAATGTCGATCTTCGGAGGGAAATAGGCCTACTTTTGCTAGCTCCTAGAAAACTGAAAGGAGAGGGCATAGCCTCGGTATATTCTCATGGACTGGGACTCTATAGCTTGTCCCAGGGTATGAGGAAGGAGCAGCAGCAAGTTAGTGTGTTTGTCATGTTCCTTGTCGGAGGATTTCGGACTTATGTCAGTACATTTTAGTCGTCTTTTCCCCCAGAATTGTCTAGCCTCCTTTGATCTGTAGCACCAGTTGTAAAAATTGTTTTGGCTTGTGGAGGAAGTATGCCCACTTGAGTAGATTTTGATTTCCCACATGTGAAAAATTATGCAGATACCAAATGTCTGATTTCCTTCATGTGGAAAGATTAGGCAGGATAATAATTATGTGTGCATTATTGTTTATCTATTCATTTGTCAGACGCCTGGGACCTGGGTGGGATATACTTACTCAGTTGATTTAATTTGGGCACTTATTTTGTTGAATATTTTTTTAGGAATGTGTCAGACTTCCAGATATTCTTTGCGACGCTGTAGTTTCTACTGGAGCTACAGTTTAGTATATATTTTGCGTGCCGAATGCAATATTTGTTGTATTGGATTGCATTTTTTATTCTGGTGCTTCTGCTTAGTAGTCAATACAAATGGAGTTTAACCTTGTTTGGTTCCTGTATGGGCTTTGGTAGAAATCTTTCATATTATATCAATACCAGGGTGGTTATGGAACTCTGGAAGTACCCCCTCCCACCCGCTTCTTTCAAGCAATGAGATTCATTTCACTTCTGGGTTGTCACAACCAAGAAGTAGAGTAGAATTCAGTCGGCATTGAACACTTCACGGCGTGTTTCAGCATATTGAAATGAATCACGAGCTGTTTTCATGTTTTATACGGTCTTGTTTTGGCTTCTGTGTTCTTCTTCTGCACAGAGTTCACATTTACTAGATGTGGTGGTCATGCCGAATGTGTCGAGCTTATTGGCAAAGGGCGGAGACACTTTCCCCCCCCCCCCCCCCCCCCCCCGAGTTTTTAAATTACTACAGTCGTACCGCTAGTTTTGAATATATTGATAGTGGCGTCGTTTTTTTATTAACTACAATAGTGTCACAAGCTATTTAGAGGTCTTTGGTTGAGGTCTTTGTCTTGTTCAATTGTTGTATGGTTTAGCAATTTAGATGTTTGTACTTTTGGTTAATCTTGTTCTATGTTTGTGGTTGCAATGAAATGATCTTTGCATGAAAAAAAATGATAAATCGGGTGGTGGTTAAGGACTTGTGTAGAGAAGTACCCGACAAGTCTTTTGCTTGAACCAAAAAATGTCATGGCTAGCACAGATTTACGGCTCCATCCGCGACTACGTGTCAACAAATTAAACAGTTTTCCACATTAGGGTGAAGAAATTCCTGGCCTCCAGAATGATTGAAAAGGACCAAAAAACAGAATGTCAACTTCAACTGCTTATTTTTCTAGTAGTAGGCACGTGGGAGATACCATTGGAAACAGTGAACACTCGGAAAATAATAGAATCTTTTACCAGCATTAATCAAATAGTGAGAATGACCATGTGATTTGGATAGTAAAACAATGTAATTTTTTGATAATTTTTTTGTTGTCTTGTAAGATAAGAGTTACTGTACAATACTATGAAAAAATTATTTAAAAATTATAAAAGTTTGCTATCCAAATCATAGGGTCAGAATGACCCTGTGAATAGTGGTAAAAGTCAAAATGGTGCAAAAGAGATAGGACGGAGTGGTACAATGATTTTGCCAATTGTTTCAAAAATGTTTGTATGCACAAATAAACATTAGTTAAAATGTGTATAATGTCATTAATTAGGAAACCATACATACAATACTTCTCTAAAAAAAACTACCTTCGCATCGCACTTCCAATATATTTCGGTGGTCGAATCTCAAACCTAATGTTTGTTACAAGTTGCTGGAGATTTTAATTGAAACTTTCATCTAGTGTTTTGTAGTTTTTCCTCATTTAGCTTGCATGGCCTAAGTGTGGTATTCTTCCTCTTTGTGAAGATTTTGTCCATCTAAGTGTTGTGTTCTTTTCTTATGTACGATGATCCTTTGCGCAAGTTTGATATATCAACTTATGTGAATTTGTTCCGCCAAGAGCAGTGCTCTCTATGTGCGGTGATCTTTGGCATAAGTGCGGAAAAGTATTGCACTTGGTTTTTACATTATCGAGAATTAGGTTAAAGTGCAAAATTGTGCATATCGATTTTTGGATGTCTTTTTGTTCTTTGACGAATAGGTTACGCGGTCATAAATTTGTATTTTCTAGTTTGAAGTCCTCAAAAGTAATGTTTGCTTTGGGCCACATAGTATGTCAGCCCTCGACGAAACGATTATATGTGAATCCACAACAAGTGTTAATTTAGTTTCATTGAATGTCATTGGCTAAGTAGTGGCTCCATTAGTATTGAGATGCCTATCGAGAGTCTCTGAAATGAAGCTCTGAAGATTTATGTGTTGCAGATATGTAAACATATCAAAATATGCAAGTTAATTGGCTACGTATACATTCTTTATTCTCACGGGATACACCGAGTAATCTTCAAATCCCCAAAATTTTATTCAATTTCTGAATTTCATATAGCTTACGATTATGTCAACCCATCAACTTAAAGAAATCGTCTTTAACGGATTTAGATACCATTTTCTTATGCTCTATATCAGGCGGGGTCTTGTCTTGCTCCATCACGGGTAGGTTCTCATAAAACCGAAACCTGAAGAAGAGGAGAAAATTAGGGAGATAATCTGAAATGGAATCAAGATACCTACTCGTCTGCATCCTTTCACGTACTCGAGGAGTTCTTATAGAACAAGAAATTAGCTTCATCATATGAAAGATATAGCCCTTAGGACATTCAAGCATTGAGTGACACAAATTTAGAGGCAGATAACGAAACTTATTCACATAAGCATCAGAAGTTCGTTTAAACACCTTTAATTATAGAAGATGTTGTACTTCAACGAAACATGATCCATACTACACAGAAGCATTATTAGAGTTCCTTCTATGTGCATTTACATGAAATATGACTTTCATATGAGATGGACTTTTAAGGGAAGTTCCTAGAATTCTTATAGTGAAAGCTCACATCAAATCTATTACATGCCTTTTCAAAGTTTCCACTCAGATGGTTAATGTTACAATACTTTTCTTTTTGAGTTAAGTTAACCCATAAATAATTAAAAAAAAATGAAGTACCAAATTAGTGTCATGTGAACGTGGAGCACATTTATTCATTGTTCTGATAATGCAACACCATCGATAGGGATGGCAACGGGTCGGATTCGGATCGGATCAGGCCAGATCCGATCCAGATCCAACAAGGAGAAATGAGATCCAGATCCGTTCGGATTATCACCGGATTCGGATCAGATCGGTTCGGGTCTCATTCAACTGATCCAAATCCGATCCGTGGATCTATATAGTACATAGTCGGATCGGATTCGGATCGGACCCGGCTCGAGTTTTCAATAAAATAGAAAAAACGATATAAACAAGTAAACACTATTGCATACGCTAAGTCATGTTCGTAAGTTATGGAGCCTAAAAAATAAAAGAAATAGCTTTGTAGGTTAGATTTACTATAGTATTCTTCTTGTAAATGTATGTGATGAGGTACTAGGGGTATATTTGTAAAGCACACATCTACGTCGGATCGGATCGGGTCGGAACCCGGTGGATCTACCCTCTGATCCAAATCCGTTCGGGTTTGGCTTTCCGGATCCAAACCTGGTCCATTTTCAGTTGGATCGGATCTGGATCCGATCCATTCGGCTCGGATCGCCCGGATCTCAGATCGGATCGGACAATATTGCCATCCGTAACCATCGAGGAATTAGTCAACATGATATGCAAATGTTCATTTGATGAACATACAATTTTGATGTGCTATTATGCTTCTGGTAACCAAATCGGGAGGCGGGTGACAAAAACGCCATGATGCAGGATGTTGACAAGCTTCGTAGTATTTTCACAATTTTTCAAAGCTTCGTTGCTCATGTCCTCGTACCGCCGATGTCAGCTTAACTTTCAAGAACTTGGTGTCCCGTCACTTGCTTCTTGACATGAATGTGTATGTGGAGGATTTAATTCCTCAACCATGGTATAGAGTATTCAAGAATCTGACCACTTCAACATATCCACCCTTAGTCTTATCATCCGAAAAACAATTTGGTTCGATACATCCCATTTTATAATTATGTTTCCTAATCAAAAAAATGTTTTTTCCTCAATCTCACTAAAAGGGCTGGTCAAAGGAAACTTTCATGTCTAGTCTTCATGAACTTTATAGCTTTTATCACATAAAAAGTGTCCAGCTCCTCACCTTGCTTAAGTCCCTAGCTTCATACATGGTCAAAGGATACATCATATATTCTTATCCTTAAACATGTATTTTTTTCTTCCCTCTGCGAACTTGGTGCGTTTCTAGAGCCAGAGTGCGTAATTAGTTGCAAAAGTACTATAAATTTACCTATTCAAATCTTTATTTTTTTTTCACTTGCAAGATAATAATATGTTTTTCCTACATACGGGATTTTCCTAGTAAACATGACAGTCAGGAATAGGTCCACAACAAGATTATATAGCACATTTAACATCATGCATATCAGCCCTTCTTAAAAATTGGCCCCTCCATCTTACTAATTTGGTACCACATTGAGATGCTACAGACCCATTCTAATATCTTCGACACAAATAAATACCTCAAGTAAAATTGGACAAAGAGTTGCCAACATATGAGCGAAAGGTAATAAGTAATAACAACACACTGTTTGTTCATAGTTGAAAAAAGTATTGAGGGGCTTATTCGTGCTGGAAGTAAAGGGGGTCCTGCAAGGAGGTTTCTTGCATGCTGCTTCATTACTAAGAAATTCTGGTGGACAATAATCTTGAAAAGGACATTTAGCTTTCAAATACACATAGAATTGAGGGAGATACTCCCTCCGTCCCAGCAAGTTGTTTAAAATTTCCTTATTGGGACGTCCCACGCGATTGTTCAATCTTTTCTAAAATGGAAAGTTTGCTACGTGTAATTGATCATTTTAACCTTACTGAGAAAAACACATCTAATTTTTGTTGGGCCTAATTATACATTACCTTCTTATTTGGGCCTAATTAAATCAGATTAAGGATAACCTAATTTAATCAGACCCAAATTAAATTACTTATCCAAACATTTGACCTTATCTATTCTTCTCAAAAAATCATCCACAACCAAACACAAACAACACACACACGTACAGAGAGAGAGAGAGAGAGAGAGAGAGAGAGAGAGAGAGAGAGAGAGAGAGAGGGGGGAAGAGGAAGATGTGAGGTCCCTGACCTCACGTTTCCCGTCGCCGGTGAGATACTCGCCGGAAAACACAGAGAATCGGAGAATTACTCCAAAGAATTAGAAGATAAGAGATTAGGGTTAGAGAACAGAGAGAATTTGGGGAAGAAAATGAATTTCATCAAAACATAATAGATTTTCAATACAGCCCCAGCTTATATAGCAAGGGGGAGGTAAGTGTAGTTTTCTAAACTACCTAACGGACAAGACACGTCAGCCATCGCGGTTGAATGTTATCAATCAGAGCCGAGGAGCTGGCTGACGTGGAATTGATCCGCTGGCAACTAACTAAAACGACGCCGCTCCACTTAACGTTTTAAACACAACGTTCTACATCAAATGGATGGCTGAGATCTAATCTCCAAGCCATCCGACGGCTACTGCTACTCCGGAATTACACAACCACAGTTTTAAAGGACTTGCAGTTTAGTCATATTTATACAACCACCGTTTATGAAGCATTTCACTTTAGTCCCTGCACAGAATCATAACAAGTGCCCTCCCCTTGACATTAAGCTTGCCCTCAAGCTTGAAAACCAGGAAATTGTTTCTTCAGCTGATAATAGTCTTCCCAAGTTGCCTCAGCAGGTGAGAGATTCATCCATTGAACTAAAACTTTAACTGTAGAGCTATTACCTTGTTTAGTGAGCCTTCTGTCAAGAATGGCCACAGGTTCAACCAGAAATTGACCCTCAGCACCCACTGCTGGCAGAGTTGGAGAAGCCGTATAAGAACCAATTGCTTTCTTGAGCTGAGAGACATGGAAGACAGGATGAATTCTGGATTGAGTAGGGAGTTTCAACTTGTAAGCCACCTTTCCAATTTGCTGCAAGACCTGAAAAGGCCCATAAAATCTAGCAGAGAGCTTGTAATTACTCCTGAGCTGAACAGAACTCTGCCTATAGGGCTGCAATTTCAGAAATACCCAGTCACCAACCTGAAACACCCTTTCATTTCTGTGTTTGTTTGCATAGTGAACCATTCTTTCTTGAGCTTTGACAAGATTGTCCTTGAGAAGCTGAAGTAATCTAGATCTGTCACTGATGAAAGTATCCACAGAATCAATCCCAGTCTTGTTGAGCTGATGGAAATTATAATGCTGAGGTTTAAAACCATACACAGCTTCAAAGGGAGTAACCTGTAGAGTTGTATGATAGTTGGTGTTGTACCACCACTCAGCTAAACTCAACCACTTCACCCACCTCTTAGGCCTATCACCAGTAAGGCATCTGAGGTACACCTCCAAACATTGGTTAAGTCTCTCACTCTGGCCATCTGTCTGAGGGTGATATGCAGTGGAATACTTCAGTTGAGTCCCCATTAGCTTGAATAAAGTGTTCCAAAACTGACTCAGAAAGATTGGATCCCTGTCACTCACAATGGAATTTGGAAGGCCATGCAGTTTACAGATGTTCTGGAAAAAGATGTCAGCTATCTCTTCAGCAGTGTAAGGATGGCTGAGGGCAATAAAATGCCCATATTTAGACAACCTGTCTATTACCACCAAAATAGTGGGTTTGTTCTATGATTTTGGTAAGCCATCTACAAAGTCCATAGCAATGTGAGTCCATGGTTGATCTGGAATTGGTAAAGGTTGGAATAAACCTGGATAGGGAAGATGTTCAGCCTTCATTCTTTGGCAAATGTCACAACCTTGCACCCACTCTTTAACCTGTTTCTTCAACCCTGGCCAAGTGAACAACATTTTAACCCTCTTGTAAGTTCCCAGAATGCCAGAGTGTCCACCAACTCCAGTATTATGAAGTTCCTGAATGATGTTCTTCCTCAACTCAGTACAACTCCCAACATATAGCAACCCCTTATGCTTCAAGACCCCATCTTGTAATTTAAATTCAGGTGCAGCAGTTGTGTCAATTGTCAACTTAGTTATTGTTTCTTTGGCTGTAGGATCATCCTTATAACTGTCCTTCACTTCTTGCAGCCATTTTGGAGTAATAGATGACACTGCTGCACAAGACCCTTCTAATGCATTTTCACCAGCATTTCTTCTGGAGAGAGCATCAGCCACTTTATTGTCTTGACCTTTCTTGTACTGGATTTCATAATGCAGCCCTAGCAGTTTAGAAATCCACTTCTGTTGAAGTACTGATGTCAACTTTTGCTCCAGTAAGTACTTGAGACTATGATGATCAGTCTTGATGATGAACTTACCACCCTCTGAATAAGACCTCCATTTAGAGATAGCATGAACAAGTGCTAGGAGTTCCTTCTCATATGTGGACAACCCTAAGTGTCTTGGGGCTAAGGCCTTGCTGAAATAAGCCAGTGGTTTATTGAGCTGCATCAGGACTGCACCAATGCCATCATAGCAGGCATCTGCTTCTACCACAAACATTTCAGTGAAATCAGGAAGAGACAAGACATGAGCTGATGTCATGGCTTCCTTGAGTTTGTTAAAAGCTGTTGTGGCTTCTTCAGACCAATTGAAGTCCCCCTTCTTCAGCAGTAGTGTTAATGGTCTAGCTAATGCTCCATAATTCTTCACAAACCTTCTATAGTACCCAGTAAGCCCCAAGAACCCCCTGAGTCCTTTAAGAGTTTTAGGAAGTGGCCACTCCTTCATAGCTGACAGCTTCTTAGGATCAGTTTGCACCCCCTCCTTGCTGATAATGTGCCCCAAATATTCCACTGCAGCCAGGCCAAAAGAACATTTGCTGAGTTTTGCTTACAATTTGTTTCTTCTCATTGTTTCAAAGACCACACCCAGATGTTGTTTGTGCAATTCCATGGACCCACTGTAAACTAATATGTCATCAAAGAACACCAGCACAGTCTTCCTAAATTGTTCTCTGAAAATGTCATTCATTAGACATTGGAAAGTGGCAGGTGTATTAGTTAGGCCAAATGGCATAACTCTGAATTCATACAACCCCTCATGAGTCCTGAAGGCAGTTTTAAACACATCTGCCTCTGCCATTCTCACTTGGTGGTAGCCAGACCTCAAATCCAGTTTGGAGAACACTGCTGCCCCCTTAAGTTCATCCATGAGCTCATCTATAACAGTTATTGGAAACTTGTTCTTCACTGTAATGTCATTGAGACCCCTGTAGTCCACACAAAATCTCCAAGTTCCATCTTTCTTTTGACCAATAAAACTAGTGCTGAGAAAGGGCTAGTACTGGGTTGGATTGTGCCAGCATCTCTTGTACCATTTTCTCAATTTCATTTTTCTGGAGATAGGGATATCTATAAGGCCTCAGACACACTGGTTTAGCTCCTTCTAAGAGAGGAATTTTGTGGTCTTGACTTCTTGGTGGTGGAAGCTGGGTAGGCTCCACAAAAAGGTCCTCATATTGTTGCACAAGGTCAACCAACTCTTCTGGAGTTTCTTGACTGCTACTGACAGCTCCAATAGAGTACAATTGAGCTGTAATGCAATGCTCATTATGTTGGCAATAATCATGGAGTTCTTGTAGCTGTGCCTCCTTGATCATTTCGGTGTCATTATGAGCTGTTAACACCATCTCTTGACCACCTAACTGAAATCCAAATGTCCTTTTGTTGAAATCAAGTGAAACTGGGCTCACTTTCTTTAGCCATTGAGCTCCCAAAACTACATCACAGCAGCCCAGAGGCAAGACCCTCAGATCAACAATCACTTGGCATTTCTGTAATTGTAATGGCACTCCCTTGCAAATTGCAGTGCTGCTTATCCTACTGCCATCTGCAACAGAGACTTGCATCTCCCTAGTGCTTTGACTTTCACAATTAACTCTCCTAGCAGTGCTGCAGTCAATAAAATTGTGTGTGCTACCAGTGTCAATTAGTACATGTACCTTTTTGCCATTTATGTGACCTGAGATCCTGATAGTCTCTGCATTATAACAGCCAGACATGGCATGTAGAGAAATGCCTAATGGCATTTCCTCTTCAGTCACTTCTCTGGTAGGAGCCTCTACAGGAATTTCACTGTCAACTATAACATTGTTCTCAGAACAGTCCTCTTCTTCCTCATTTCCAATCAACAGATATAATGACTTCTTTGTGCACTTGTGCCCTGGGGTGTAACTCTCATCACAGTAGAAGCACAACTTCTTGTCCCTTTTTTCTTTCATTTCAGCAGCACTTAACCTCTTAATAGCAGTGTTTGGAGTCTTGATAATGCCTTCCTCCTTAGATTGCCCACCTGAACTGGTCTTAGACTTATCCCAGCTGCTAAAGTGTTGGTGAAATTTGGTACCCCCTTTCTTGACATGTATTTTTCCAGGGAATCAACATGTGCCTCTTGCAGTCTAGCTAATGCCTTGGCTTGAGACAAAGTTTTTGGAAACTGCAGCTGCACAGCTTTCTGCAAATCTTCCCTCAATCCACTTAAGAAGCATCTCACAAAGTACATGTCATCAGCCCAGGGTTGTAAAGCTTTGATTCTTGGCCTCAAAGCTTCAAACCTTGACTGATACTCAGCTACTGTAGTTTGCTGTACTAGTTTGTTAAAAACTCCAAGCACATTTTCATGTCCAGGTTCAGTAAATTCCACACATAACTTTTCACTAAACTGAGTCCACATAATTCCTTCTAAATCATCAAACTCATATCTAAACCAGTAATCTGCATCTCCTTCTAAGTGCAATGAGGTCATTACTAGTTTCTGACAATCATTCATCTTATATATCTGGAAATATCTGTCCACTTTCTGCAGCCATCCAATAGGATCTCTGCCTCCAAACTTAGGAAATTCAATTTTTGGTAGAGGAATACCTCCTTGTGAGTAGTTCTTCATGCACACATTGAATTCTTGAGAACTATTTTCTTTGAAAAAACTGCTAGTAACCTCAGGTATCTTTCCCTGAGAAATTGAAGCTATACTGTCCTCATTTATCACCTCAGAATAACTTGCCATTTTCTCCTTATCCCTCTGATTCTCTAGCAAGTTATAACAGTTCGTAATTTTTTTGAATTGATCATCAAATTTCTTCTCCATAGCATACAATCCTTCTTTTAGGTCATTTTTGAGCTCGGACCTCATACTATGAATTTGAGATTGCATACCTTCCTCCAGCTTCACAAATTGCACTCGCACGCCGTCGATTGTATCCTCGTAGTCGTTGAGTCTCTCCTCCAGCACCAGGACCTTCGCATCTGCATCCATGCCGATGAAATTCTAACTTCTGGTTTTGGTCATTTCTGAGTTCTGAGGTTCAGAAACCTGGCTCTGATACCAACATGTGAGGTCCCTGACCTCACGGTTCCCGTCGCCGGTGAGATACTCGCCGGAAAACACAGAGAATCGGAGAATTACTCCGAAGAATTAGAAGAGAAGAGATTAGGGTTAGAGAACAGAGAGAATTTGGGGAAGAAAATGAATTTCATCAAAACATAATAGATTTTCAGTACAGCCCCAGCTTATATAGCAAGGGGGAGGTAAGTGTAGTTTTCTAAACTACCTAACGGACAAGACACGTCAGCCATCGCGGTTGAATGTGACCAGTCAGAGCCGAGGAGCTGGCTGACGTGGAATTGATCCGCTGGAAACTAACTAAAACGACGCCGCTCCACTTAACGTTTTAAACACAACGTTCTAAATCAAATGGATGGCTGAGATCTAATCTCCAAGCCATCCGACGGCTACTGCTACTCCGGAATTACACAACCACAGTTTTAAAGGACTTGCAGTTTAGTCCTATTTATACAACCACCGTTTATGAAGCATTTCACTTTAGTTCCTGCACAGAATCATAACAGAAGAGAGGAAGGGAAAGCAGATCGACGATGGCTGCTTCGACGACCAAGTGGTTACGTCGGCCATGGAGAAACAACGGCAGCGAGCGGCGTTGGTGGTGAGCAGCACAAGGGTTCGACTTGCATCGTTGGCGAGCGGCGTTGGTGGATTCTTCTTCTTCTTCTTCTCTGAGTTTGGTTCATCACCAGATCCGGTTCTTCTTCTTCTCTTTCATGTACATACCGAGATCTGGTAGATCCTGGAGTTTGGTACAAATAATTAATTTTTTTTTGGAACATTTTTGGTTTGTTTTCTGTTGCCAAGAACAATTTTTTGGTTTAATTTTGGACTATGTTGTTCATTTGTGTTGATCTTCTTGTGTTATGGAACTGTTCTTGACAACAAAGGGAGAAGTGAGTGTTAACAGATTGTTGTTAGTGTGTAATGAACATTGATTTTCATTTGTGTTTCTGTTAGAGTTTGGATGAAGATATGGGTTCTGTTTTGTTTTGGGTTCAAGAACAATTAGGGCGACATTGTGCCCAATTGAGGGAAAAGTTTAGAAAGAGGGTGAAACTGGAGGGGCAAAACAGACTTTTCATGTCATTCTTAATAAAGCAACTTTGGTTTTTTTTTGAAATACCTCATAGGACGGAGGGAGTAAGGGTTATAAAAGCCCCTTAGAAGTTGATAGGACTTCAATTGACATTGAAGCGTCATGTCAACATATATGTTCCAAAATTCTCCCTTGAGCAAATCAACTTCTACAAAAGTACCGCCTATAAGCAGTGTTAGGCAATCTATACAAAAAAAAACTGAACTTCACTCTGTCCTATCTCTTCCTCCCCAAGTTGACGTTTACCACTATTCACTGGGTCACTTTGACTCGGTGAGTTTGATAGCAAAATGATGTAATTTTTTGATAACTTTTTAATGGTGTTGTAGAGTAAAAGTTGTTTTATAACACAGTAAAAAAATTATCAAAAAATCGCATCATTTTGCTATCAAAATCACCCAGTCAAAGTGATCCAGATACGAGTCAAAAATTTAATATGGGAAGAAAGAGGTGGGACGGAGTGGTAATGCATACGTTTTTTCTTTTTTTTTTTCTTTTTGTTTTGCAAACTATGTAATGCATAAGTTGAAATGAGAAGGAAATCATGCCATTAAAGTATTTGAAGATGTAGTATACAACACACAGTGAAGGAAAATTTCAATTAGCTTAAAGAACACCAACAATTTTGTTCGCACAATCAGGGAGGGCTGAAAATGAGGCCTTAAAAGTAATTGAAGATGTAGTATACAACTTACAGTCAATGGATATTCCAATAAGCTTGAAGAACGCAAACAATTATGTTTGCAAAGGGACTTTTGCAACTCTTCAAGTACTTTCTTCTAACTTCATTTCATTGACCAAAACTCTAAAATACGAGTCCTAAGGTAGAATCCTAACACTGTTTTTAATCCAAAATATGTTTGACATCATTGTTTCTGCCTGCTATTCGGGGTGTCCTGTTTTTAGAAACACTGATTTTTCATTTTTTTTTCTGGCTATTTTTCCTGTTTACCAAACATGCTCTAAGATCATGAAGAAAATTAAGATTTTGCTCCCCCTTAATCTGCAATGCACTTGAAACATTCTCAAACTCATGTATCATAAGATGGCAGATTACTGGTGGTAAATAAAATACCTAAAAGAAGTTATTTTCCCCTTTGATTGTCACGAAGAAGGGAAGAAACCAGTCGAGAGAGTTTCAAGTTGTTGCAGCAGCACATACCACCGACGTTTTGGGATTTCAGTGACGATTCCCTCTTTTTTAAGGAGTCCTTTGTGGTCTGTTCATGAAACGGCATCTCAAGTGACATTATTGACATTACCTGAGTAAGATAGGGGTATTTTAGGAATTTTAAAAAAGTTAGGAACAATGATGGGTTAGTAACTCTTCAAACTTTTATATAGTAGAGATTTCGAAATGCCACTTTTCGGTCAATAATTGGGATGCATATACCACTCTGTCTCACATCTTTTGTACCATTTTGAGTTTTACCACTATTCATTGGGTTATTTTGACCCGATGATTTAGATAGCAAAACTTTATAATTTTTATATATTCTTTTCGTATAGTTGTAGAGTAACTCTTATTCTACAAAACCATAAAAAATTATCGAAAAATTAGATCGTTTTACGATCCAAATTACCAAGTTAAAGTTATGCAATTACGAGTGAAAAAATCCAAATAGTATGTTAGAGGTGGGACGGACTGGTACCAAATTCCGTGCTCTTGTTCTTGCCAGTCCATTTCTATGCTTCTTGCGTCCCATCTCATAAAGATGGCCCTTGTGGTTCAACACATAGGTGCCCGGACAATTGCCCACGCGCCTCACTACTTTGGCAATGTCCATCCAAACCTTACTCATCATGCGATTGCCCGGGTATTGACTATTGACTATTGACTAATCGTCATGACGTTCACTTAATTTCACCTGCAGAATTTCAACATTTTCTTACACTTAATCAAGCTAAAAATATCTACATTGACAGAACTTTTTATTCTTAGAGGAAAAATTGGAATACATTGTTTGTAAGCGAGAAAATAATTTTTTCAAACAATTATTTAACCGTTGGCTCAAACATAAAATGTTAACGAAAAGTCTTCTGAAAAAATTTAATGAAAAGCACAAATAATGTATTATTTAATTTCGGTGGGGGTGAAATTGCATTACGTTGAAAGAATATAGAATAACTTTGTATTTTTGCAAAGTTGAGTGGGGGCATAGCCCCACAACCTCCTTGTGTGCAACCGGCCTTGCCTGTCCAATACAGAAAGGCAGAGAGGTACATCTCACCAACTCTGAATGAGAATGCTCTCTAAGAGAGCATAAAAATAAAATAAAAAACAAACACATTAAATTTCAACTACCGCCTGTCCCCAATACACATTGAAAAATACACCACTTTTACGCTTCCCAGGCAGACTTTTATAGTTTCCCAAATCTGAAAACAGGAAGACCGGCGATGAGAATGACGACACTTCCGACAATGAAAAACCTCCGGTGAAACTTAACCAGTTATCACATAATTATACGCTCTAAGCCTCCAATCGTTCCCAAAACACAACGCTCCATCAAGATCTGCAAGAAATGAACTGCAGCAAGAGCTCCCAGTAGATTTCCGCACAGACGTGAGACCAAAAGCCACAAGAGCACACATAAACAACACAAAATGGCACTCCACATAACAGAAGACAAAACAAACACAAAAACTAAAAGAAAATAGACTACATCAACTAACAGATGAGCATCAATCGGCGTCCACAGAGACGAAAGCGAGAACGTCGAGGAGAAAGGTACGGGTCACGGTTGCTCTTGACGAAAGCCGAACAGAAAACCGGTCGCCCAACACCATCACCGCCGGAGACACGTCGCCATCGCCACAAAGGAGGGGCGGGGAGGCCCTCAAACGCTTCTTCAAACCCAGATCTAGTAACTAGAGGGCTCGCCGCCGCAGGAGGGAGAGGCGACGCCGAGCCCGACGAACACCCACGGCGGAGATTACAGAAAGAAATCTAGAGGGAGATATTGTTAGAGAGAGAGAGAGGGGTCTAGGTTTTGGCTGTTGAAGCAAGAGAAATAATGGAGAGAAGGGAAAAGAAAGACAATTGAAATCTCTCCGGAGCGAGATACGATAGACTCACGCGGAATACTTGCCTGTTGGAGTTGACATATTCAATACTCAATAGATTGATATTCTTAGACATTTACCTTATGGAGTAGTTTCTCAAGGCTTTAACTTTCTACGATCAATTTGTAAGCAGTTCTTGGACTAATACAGAAAAACATAACTCGAGAAGGTAGCAAGATAATTCGCTCAGTTATTATTTACTGAAACACATAATATATACAAGAGGAACTGATCACAAATTTGGAAAAATTCATAGGTAAAAAAGACACGTTATAGATGGAAAATACTGCCTAATATAGCAAGTTGAAGAAAACCACAGAAAACCAGAACACACTTCATTGAGCTTGTGTCATCGAGTCAAGTAGAAAGTTGCTTTGCTTCTTCCGCCCAACGGCTGTGTCCTTATCAAAGCAATATACAGGCGCTTGCCACATACCAGTCCGTCCCAGCTCTTTCTTCTCATCTGACTTTTTTGACTCGTATCTGGGTCACTTTGACCGGGTGATTTGGATAGCAAAATAATACGATTTTTTGATTATTTTTTTGCCATATTATAGAGCACCTTTTACTCTACAACACCGTGAAAAAATTATCAAAAAATTACATCGGTTTGCTATTCAAATCACTGAGTCAAAGTGACTCAGTGAATAGTGACAAAAATCAAATTGGGAAGAAAGAGCTGGGACAGAGTGGTAGCATCCTCGAGTACTTTTCCTGCCTCAAATCACATGCGCGCTATATCCTGCCACACAAAAGAAAAGCAATTCTCCATGAAGATTTGAATAGCGAAGAATCTCATGTTTAACCCCTCATTGTACTTAAACTGGGAAATGAAGGGTAATTTTCAGTTTGCACCCTCGAGTTTATGTAAATAGGCAATTCTTACCCCTACTGTTAATCAATTGACAAGGGACACCCCTATTTTGTGCAATAATAATTATAAATTATACCCCTCCGTACATTTCCGTTAGGTAACCGTTAAGTGATAGTGGGGTTCATTTTTAGGGTATTTTTTATTTCCATTTTACCTCTGAATTTTGGTAATTAACACTTCCCATTTTTATTCCATTTTGGTATTTTTTATTGCCCTACAAGTTTAGGTAAATATGTAATACACTTACTGTTTGTCAATTAACATGGAACATCCCTATTTGCGAGTTGGCAGTGGGGTACACCTTTGAGTGTTTGGTTCATGCCTATTATGTCCTCTAGTGATATATAATGCCCTTTTTAATCTTTAGAAACTTCGATATTACTATTTATACCACTAAATTGTATGACTCTTTTATCTCTCTATGGATGGTTATAAATTATTATAGATCATATTTCGTTATTGTCAAAAGATAAATTTGTCGACAATGAAAACCAACACAGAGTGAATAAGTTTTATTTAACAAAATTAACTATGATAGAGTACTTGTCAAATATCAACATAAATCTGTAGTTTGTTTACTAGAATGATAATAATATTTTTAAAGCCAAACTAAATAATATCATCAAAAATTATTCGAAGCTAAAATAAAGAGAATTATAGTAGTTTTTTTTGTTAAAGATTATAGTAGTTGATACAACCCAAGTTTATTTACATTCAAGCGTTGAATTAAAAAAAAAATAAAACATTCAACTTGCTGTAATATAATAAAAAAAAAAAAAGTGTTTGTCAACAGAAGAAAAACATATAAGATACAAAGAGATACGTAGCAAACATACACAATTCTATTACTATCTAGCAACATCTTAAATAAATTACAAAAGAGAATAAACTAAAAAGACTTTTTTCCCTCTTTCCCTCTCTCTCTATGTCAACTGAATTATGTGTCGTCCTGAACACACCTAAAAAAGTTTTTTTTGTGCATCTATTGGATGACTCAGTTTTTTAGATTTGCAGAGATGAAGTTTACACATATGCGATATTTTTTTCATCCGAATTGAGTGTTTTCTATAAGTTGCGGTAGATTGATTAAATCTCCATCTTTTTTCATCCACCGCCGTCGGAGGGTGCTTTGTGTAAATTACCCTAAAAATATTGAGTACGTACAAGGGCAAATTACTACTTTCGCATTTTCCGTCCATGACCGTTACAAACCATCCAAAATAGGGGTGTCACATGTCAATTGATGAACAGTAGGGGTAGAATTTACCTATTTACATAAACCTAAGAGCACAAACTGTAAATTACCCGGGAAATGAATTAACCTTCCCACTTAGATTGGCAGGTTTGTTTCACCCTAAACATAGTCATATGCTTATAATCTATTGTGAATTTTGTCATGAGAATATCATGCCTCCTTTACGCTATGATTACTACACGTTCATGGGCTTCGTTATGATGTCTACCAACCTAGTCTGAGCTAAACAAAAGTTTACATGGTAATTTACAGTTTGTACTGTCTAAATTAAGAGGGTCTTCCGTCGATTGGCAAACTGTAGGGGTACCCAATGCGTATTTACCATAACCGGAGGGTGCTTTGTGTAAATTACCCTATAAATATTGAGTACGTACAAAGGCAAATTAGTACTTTCGCATATTCCGTCCATGACCGTTACAAACCATCCAAAATAGGGGTGTCCCATGTCAATTGATGAACAGTAGGGATAGAATTTACCTATTTACATAGACTTAGGAGCACACACTGTAAATTACCCATCCTTATTGGGGTTTAGACTTTGGACTTGACAGCGGTGGCTAAGGCTTGCCCTTATATTCACATATGCAGCAACCTTAATGAAGATGAGGTACACTTTTGTGTTTCCAACATCTCAACATCAATTTATCATTCATCTGAACACGGCTTTTGACAAATCAAAATGCTAGGATTATATCTTAATACCAACAATTTCATAGCCACTTTGGATTTAGGGCCAGTTTGGTAATGCTGTGGCGGTTTAGAAAGCTATGTAGAAAGCACTGTGAGAAAGCTGCTGTGAGAATCTACATAAAAAATGTTTGGCAAACTCCGTATAAAATCTGCTGTGGAAAAGCATTTTTGACAGTTAGTGATTCAACTTTTTGTTAGGACTGCAACTCGGGCGGGCCGGGCGGGTTGACGCCCTTGTCCAAGCCCGAGCCCGAGTTTAGTTGGGGTTGCCCAAGTCCAGCCCAGCCCGGGTTGGGAGCATCGCAAACCCGTCCAAGCCCAAATTCGAACAATCCAATTCGGGTTCGGGTTGAATTCGGGCTAGCCCATTCAACTAATAAATTAACATAATTATCACATTCAACACAATTAAAATTGTACCCTTAAAGTTAAGTTAATCACTTACATATAAAAATAGATACCGAATGTAGACAATTCAATTTTTTGTTATTTAAGGCTAAAAAGTGATGACTACATTGTTAGAGGGAATTAAAAAATTATCCATTTATACAAGAGAATTCAATATATTTTATTTAAAAAATCAATTTAATTGTGAACATAAACACAATTAAAAATATCATTAATAATTAATAAAAAATAATAAAATCTTGATAAATATGCTATATAATACTCTCCAAATATAACATTTATAGGTAATGAATATACAAATCGGGAAATTCGGGCTTGCCCATCGCTTAATATCCGTACCCAAGCCCGACCCTAATTGTAATTCGGGTTGAGAACTTCTGCCCGAGCCCGTCCAAATTACTCAAAACTTGTGCCCAAGCCCGACTTTAGTCCGGGCTGGGTTCGGGTTGGTCGGGTTCTGCCCGCCCAAGTTGCACCCCTACTTTTTGTTAATATCAAAACGACCGTTTTACACATGGTATAATAAATTGTACTATTACAATAAAATATTATTAATATCTTTTAATGGATAATGATGTCAAACGGAAATTAATCAAAAAGTATGTCGTAGAAAGCAACCTCTCCCCTGTTTTTCAAAAGTTGCTGTGGGGAAGCAGTTGTTTTCTAGAAAGCAGAAAAACAAAACTTTACCAAACACAAAAATGCTATTTTTAAGTTAAAAAACAACGTTCTAGAAAGCAAAAGCATTACCAAGCCGGCTCTTAATAAACCGTCAACCATGTTTGTCGCGAACCGGGTTCAAAATAGAAGAAAGAAAGATCTTTATTTTTCCAACAATATACCCTCGTACTCGTATCATATTATCAATGGGTTCCGGGGACAGAGCAGAAGAAGCTATTAACGATTTGATCATGCACTATGAAGGACGTACTTGATCTAACATATTCAGATCTACAACATGAATTATAGCGGAAGATTCATGTGTTTACCTTGTCTTCCTTAGCTCCTAAGCGCAACGGATGATCGTAGGGTGCTTGCTTTCACGTGCTCTTCTTGCTCCCACAATCTGGCTCGAATCACTAGGACGAGAGCTCTGATCCACACCAAGTTCCACGCAATGGAGGCTAGTTGAAGAGAGAGTCTAGGGTTTACTGTATTATGATCAGCACATGATCTCTACAGTATTGTCTATAAAATAATAGGAGGCTGTCTCCTTATATAGACAGACTTATAGCCTATTGCAACATAACCCCCTAGGGTTTGTCCTTGCTACTAACCCCATAAGGTTTGAGCTTGTCTCACCTAAACCCATAAGTTTAGGTTAATTGCACTGTGCACCCCACATGGGCGCACATAATGCTAACATCTCCCACTCGCACAGTGGGGTTGCACAAATACAGTAGTTCTAGTCTCCCTCAATCTCCAACTATTATCATCTGCCAAAGTGTTATGTGGCCTTGGTGTGTGACTGTGAGAGAACCTGCATTTCGGGAGATCCATACTCTAAACTCATACGAGACGAGCTAGCAGCAGGCGTTTCTCAACCCTTTTAAAGAAATAATGCAATACATATATATATCTCTCGTATTCCCCAGATTCTGTCTATTGCCATCTCATAGACCATGAGCACCTACCTTGTCCCGAAGGTCGTGCGTCAATGAGTCTATATCTCCTTTATTATATTCATATCCTGCATGATCCCATAAGATCTTGTAGGTGGGCCCAATGAATATGATAAAGAGCGATGCAATTAGAATCTTCCTTTCTATCCATTGTCGCTTTGATTCGGAGTCAGCTGCTTTCCTAGCAATGTCCTGGTAGGCCGAATCATTCATAGCCGTGAGGTGTCACGCTAAAGTAGCACCACCGAACCGTATCTCCCCGACATGGATGAAAGTACTAAGGGTATACAGTGTCAATCATTTTTATATGATCGACGAGGCTCACACGGCGAGGAAACTCAGGGACTAGTTCTACTCGCCACCTCATGTCACTCATAAGCACGCGTTATCTCATCAGATGTGCGCCATAGTGTTTGGACTCTATCAGAGCACATGTCCTATCCCATAGGGACCACTATACAGATGTAAGTCCAACAGTCCATATGACTATTAACCCGAGTACTGAGTGTTGCACATATGCAATCGAAATCAGTTCTCTCACCTGGCTTTCTCTACGCAGACTATACATGGTTCGGGGTAGTAACCATGCTCGAATGGCCATAATCCAATCTCACCTTGGAACTTATTCCAATGCGACAAATAAATCCGTCTGACAGGGTCTTGCACTATTGATTGATGTCCAGCTCTTGTCATAGGCCATGCGCCTCATATGACAGGAGTCATCATATCATAGGCTTCTAGCGCTTGCCGGGATTCTGTCTCATCTTCTACTCACCTAGACAATCCAGGATATTGTAAAGGCGGTTGCTCGTGTGAGAGAGTCAACCTAGTGTCCGCGCGACATGTTCTATGCTAGTACAGGATATGTAAACGTATCATACATGTATCGAAACAACATGTAGCATAATTAAACAAATCCAATTAAAATCCATCAATCAATGTCTAAACCATATCATCAGTCTGAAAACTCTAGTGACATCTCACCATCTACTTAAGCCCATATTCCTAGCATGACCAGTAAATACATGCCTTAACAAAGGTTTGGTCATGGGATCAGCTAACATCTGATTCGTAGGAATGTGCTCTAAGAAAACATCTCCTGTAGCTAACACTTCCCTAATGAAGTGATACTTTCTCTCTATGTGTTTGGCTTTACTGTGGTGCGTAGCCATATGCTGGGGCAACTCACAGGTTCATAGATAGCTCATAAGCTTACCGGAAACCTCCTTCTCCAAACACACTTCTGTCCGGTGACAGAACAGGCGGCCTATCACGATTATGCAACACTTATGCTGCTGTTCCATGCGATTTCATCTAGCATGGACTTTTGCCTGAGGTGGATTTATGTGCATCTAGGTCCCCTACCCTAGTCAGCATGCATAGCTGGCTAGTCGAAGCACTATCTTCGATAGACATAGCACGTAATCCTTTGAGGTATCAGAGTATTTCTTCATAGTCTTCCAATACCCAATACCTGGGTTGGAATGATATCTGCTAACTAAATCGATCGCATGCGCATAGGGTATTTTGGCCATTCGATCTCTCTCGTGTTGGTTCTTGGGACACATCTCTAGACTGAGTTTCTCGCCATGTGCAATGGGAGTGTCAAGTGGTTTGGCATCGCACATTCTAAACCGTTCCAGTATTTTCTGGATGTACGCCTCTTGCGACAATCCTAGAAGTCGTTGGGAACGATCTCTCAGGATCTTAATCCCAAGGATGTAGCTTGCCTCGCCTATATCCTTCATCGAAAAACGAGAGGACAACCACCCTTTGGTGGTCTTGAGCATTCCTATATCATTGCTTGCCAATAGTATGTCATCCACATATAGAGACAAAATCATGAACTTATTTCCCGAGCTTTTGACATACACACAGTGGTCTTCATCTACCATTGCAAAGCCATATGCTACAATGTCCTGATGGAACTTCATATACCACTGTCTTGAGGACTGTTTAAGCCCATATATGGACTTAACCAGTTTGCACACTTTGTGCTCTTGACCTTTCTTCTCGAAGCCTTGCGGCTGAGCCATATAGATCTCCTCGTTTAATTCTCCATTGAGAAACGCAGTCTTAACATCCATCTGATGTAGCTCTAAGTCCATACTTGCTACTATTGCTAGTATAAGGCGAATAGAGGCTATTCTCACCACCGGCGAGAATGTCTCCTCATAATCTACACCCTGCTGTTGGGTGTAGCCTTTCGCCACTAGTCGGGCCTTATGCCTTTCCACGCTTCCGTCTGCCTTCCTCTTGACCTTGAAAACCCATTTGTTTCCAATGGCCTTACGTCCAGGAGGCAAGTCAACTAGATCCCAAACATGATTGGTTTTCATTGACTCTAGTTCTTCTTGTAAAGCAATTTCCCATTCTTTCTTGTCAGGTGATGATAGAGCCTCGGACAATGTCCTAGGTTCATCATCTTCTTGCGTGGTGACCACCATGGCCTCCCCTTCGATGTCAAATCGTCGACGGGGTACACTCCCACGAGCGCTCCTACGCAAAGAGGGTTCTTCTTCTTCAGCATCATCACCATATGTGATGGGCTGCTCACTAGGCAAGACGCTCCCACTGTTCTCAAGATCCATAGGAACAAATTCCTCTTGAGTAGTGGTGAATTGAGTGTCATCTAGTGATTCCTCTTGCTCGTAGAGAATGCCATCTCCACGAGCTTCTTCCTGACTAGGAAAATCTCCCTCGAGAAATTCAACATCTCGCGACTCCATCTCTGTTAGACTGCCATCCGGCTGTTGCGCTATGAACACGTAACCCTTAGAGTGCTCAGAGTATCGTATGAAGATGCACTTCTTTCCTCTAGCACCCAATTTCCCATGGACATGGGAGACGTTACGTACATAGGCAGCCGACCCCCATGGCCTAAGGTGACCCAATTCGGGTTGCCTTTTTGGTCCACATCTCGTAAGGGGTTGTGGCTACAGACTTGGTGGGCACATGGTTCAGTATGTATGTGGCAGTCATCAATGCATCTCCCCAAAAAGGAGATTGGCAGATTCGCATTTGCCATCATACTACGAACCATCTCTAACAGTGTTCTATTCCTTCTTTCCTCTACACCATTTTGCTGCGGTGTGAAGGGAATAGTCAACTGCCTCACTATTCCTTTTTCCTCACAGAGCTCCTTAAATTGCTCGGATAGATACTCACGTCCTCGGTCTGTCCTAAGAGCCTTAACTCTTTTGTCCAGTTGGTTCTCTACCTCTTGTAGGAACTTTCTGAAGCACCCTAGTGCCTCAGATTTATGTGTCATCAAGTACACATAACCGAAACGAGTGTGATCATCTATAAATGTGATGAAATAGCGGGCACCATGTCTAGCTCTAACATTTAATGGACCGCATACATCAGAATGAATAAGTTGTAAAGGCTCAGTAGCCCTTACTGCTTTACCGAACGGTTTGCGTTTGGCTTTCCCTGCAAGGCAATACTCACATACAGGTAAAGATATCTTGGACATATTTCCAAGTAGGCCTGCCTTGGCCAGCCTGTTCATCCTGTCCTGTCCTATATGTCCCAATCTAGCATGCCATCTAGTGGAATCAACATCACTAGAAGACGTAATGAATGAACAAGAATCATAAACATCACCAAAGCTAGAACCAATAATGTCTAGATAAAATAAACCACGAGATATCAAAGTAGTGCCAAAAGATGAATTGCCACAAAACAGTTTGGCAACTCTAACCCTAAAAAACAAGTCTTAAACCAAATCCAAAAGTCTAGAATACTGAAAAACAAGTTCTTGCGTGCACTATGAGCGTATGAGACGTCATGAGGATGAGCTCCAAACTTCATCTTCACGTGCATCCTTCTACTGCCTGTCATTGCCAATAATCCGTGCACGCGCCTTAATCACATGCTTAGGTGTCCTTCTGCACCTGAATCCAATACCCACTCATTAGCGGAATTAGAAATGAAAAACTTGACTTATAACATAACAGTCATAGTTTGGATTATGGCATACCTTTGGCTCGGTACAATCACGAGCAAAGTGACCCTTCTTTTGGCAGTTGAAACACAAGATCCTTGCCAAGTTTCTAGCTCTTCGGCTCTTCTTGCCACCAGCTCCTTTCTTGATCTTGGGATTGGGGCCTCCCACGGGCTTCCCCTTTCCCTTGACGCCCTTATCCGCCTTCCTCCAGTTCCCATGCGCCTTTTGCGACTTAGGAAGAGGGTGCTCTGCCAATAACACCTCAACGTTGGACTTGGCGACCTCAATTCGCTCACTTTCCAACAAGAGATGACGTTTGACATCCTCAAACGTTTTGACATCCGCGTTGTGGGTCATGTTCTGTTTCATGTGATCCCATGTGCGGGGCAGAGAACGCAGTACCGCTTGTACTTGCTCTTCATCGGATAAGTTCCGTCCAGCTGCTATGAGCTCTCTGATCATGAAGGCCATAGCCCTCATATGCTGAGTCATTGAGTGTTCAGGCTTCTTATGATAAGAATCGAACTTCATCCTCAAGACCCTCAGCCTGGTGACAGAAGTGGATCCATACTTGCTTTTAATCGATTCCCACATCTCCTTCGCAGTGACACAACTTTCGAACTCCCTGATGAGGTCATCTTCCATCATACATAGAAGATTGTAACAGGCCTTCCTATCCGCTGCTTCCCACTTATGAAAAGCAGCTAGGTCCCGCTCATGTTCCACAAGCGGTCGGGCCTCATTCATCACGGGTTCGACCTTTTCTGTCTGGAGATGGTCGGACAAATCTATGTCCAGCATGTAGTACATAGCACGACGGCTCCACATATCGTAGTTGTCCCCATTAAGCTTAACAGCTTTAGCAGAATCGGCAATGAGGCTAGATGATTTCGACATGACAGTAAATATGAGACAAAGTGGAAATTAATTACTAGCATTTGTTTTAGCTCCTACAAACATTTAGATAAGATTAAAACTTCATAGTTCTTCATAAGGACTCCACCAAAACCTAGCAGCAATTCTAGGAATCAAATATCGTCACTTACGATTCCCCATTAATTTTAATCCTCTCTTAATGTGAGCTCTTTCGTTTTAGTTCTTTAGCATGCGAGGTTATACAGTTATATCCAATCACACGCAGTTATAACATAAAACAAGCATAAGCATAAATAAATATGCAATGGATGTGGCCCCTAAGGTGCACTCCCACTATTGAGAGTACGTCTTGAGCAAGTCTTGAACTTCTTGCCTCATGGATCTCGCCTCATCTCGAGTGCTCCTTGAATCTTCCCTGTTCGTCTCTTTGCTCCATGCACCTCGCGCCATAGCTTTTGGTTTGGCCACCTCTCTTGAAGCTTCTATTCTTCAATCTTCACTAAATATCTTATTTCTAAGAAGTAACCTCTAATAGGCGATTTAGATGAGAAGAGAAGACAATAGAGTATGTAGAGAGGCACGACACGCAGGCCGTATTTTAATCGATTACATATTCAAAACCAAAACCAAATATAAAACCATCTAAGCCACATCCATGCATAAAACACATCCATTCAACCCACAACAGCATGTATAATAATAAAATAAACATACTGGAATTTTCTGGAAATTTCCAGAATTAAAGAATAATTACTGGAAATTAATAAGCAATAAATCAATCAACTAATAAGATCGAAAATCGCTCCCAACTACCTAGGATCTCACCTCCTATCTCATAAGGTAGGGAAAAATGTCCTAAGTCTCCAGAAAAAATTTGGGCTCAAAACAGTGTGTTTAAGGACGTCTAATTGCCTCGGGAAGTGTGCTAAACACTAATTAATTAATCTGGAAAATAATAAAATTTTCTGTTTTTCCAAAAATTATGAAAAAATCCCAGAAAATAGGAAATTTAATTCTGAGCATGTAGAAAAAAATTTGGTGAAAAATAGTGACCGCAGGAGGGCTCACGCGCCCACACGCGCCGCCGCGCGTGGGCGAGTTCGCCTCCGTCACGCGCCGACGCGGCCGAGTGCCACGTCAGCATGCCACGTGGCATGCCACGTCAGCCAAGTGCTGACGTCAGCTGTCACGTCACCCTCCACGTCACCTCGCCACGTCAGCAGCCCGCGTGGCTGCCACGTCATCTGCCACGTCAGCAATTGCTGACGTGGCACCGCCACGTCATCATGCCACGTCAGCCCTAGCTGACGTCAGCAAGTCCGCCGCCGCCCTTTGGCGCGTGGCGGCGCGTGGCGGCGCGTGGCCGCGCCTGGAGGCGGCGTCGGTGGCGCGTGAAGCCCACGCGCCGCCTTCCCGGCCTCCGTTTCCGGCGATCTTTACATCGTTGGAATCTTCGTTTCACGTAGATCAAGATTATGTATTCAAAACCCAATTTTAACATGTTTTGAAAAAATCTTTTTACTGCTCAGATTAATTAGTCCAGATTTATACTGTTTCGAATCTTAGAAAAATCATAACTAATTCTCTGTTCGTCCAAAAATTACAAAATTTATATTTCTGGAATCCTTGTGAAAAACCCTATCTAACCATATAGGTTTCACTAACAGATTATGAAATTTCAAAAACTCGATTTTTTTTTTTTTATCTGATTCGGGAACGCATAACTAGGCACGAAAAACAAGCCTAAGGCTCTGATACCAATGAAGGACGTACTTGATCTAACATATTCAGATCTACAACATGAATTATAGCGGAAGATTCATGTGTTTACCTTGTCTTCCTTAGCTCCTAAGCGCAACGGATGATCGTAGGGTGCTTGCTTTCACGTGCTCTTCTTGCTCCCACAATCTGGCTCGAATCACTAGGACGAGAGCTCTGATCCACACCAAGTTCCACGCAATGGAGGCTAGTTGAAGAGAGAGTTTAGGGTTTACTGTATTATGATCAGCACATGATCTCTATAGTATTGTCTATAAAATAATAGGAGGCTGTCTCCTTATATAGACAGACTTATAGCCTATTGCAACATAACCCCCTAGGGTTTGTCCTTGCTACTAACCCCATAAGGTTTGAGCTTGTCTCACCTAAACCCATAAGTTTAGGTTAATTGCACTGTGCACCCCACATGGGCGCACATAATGCTAACACACTATTATTACATCTATCTATGATACCGCAACAAATAAGGGATAATAGTTATTTGGGGGTTCCAATTAACAAATTCAATAAACTAGCGCACAAAACAAAACTAAAAAATACAGTTTAATCCAAGCTTTGAGACCACTCTATCATATTTAGGTTTGTTGGGTTTTCCTTCCTTGACGAATATGATTGCCTTAGATGTCGCAGCAGGCCGCTTTGCTGTCCAAGCCTGGAACAGTTCGAGCCTCCTCCTACCTCTCATCAAAAGTTCAGCCTTCCGAGTTCCGAGCCCTAGCAGCAGCCAACACCGAAAGGACATTGATTTTTTCTTTGATTTGCATCTCGGCCATGTCGTGCAACAGACCCCCATGACCATAGTTGTGAATACCGTTCCGTTCCGGTTCAGAACGGTCCGGTTTTAAACTAAAACGGAACGGAAACATCACTGATCCGTACCCGGCCAAATTCCGGTTCGATCCGGTCGGATTCGGCCTGATCCGGATCACAGTTAGGCAGGAATCGAACTCCAAACCACTGCCTTGGCAGGCAAACACTTTCCCACTGCGCCAACTTCACTCTGTTGCTTCATGTGAAGTTGTTTATATTTATCATTACCTTAACTGATAAAATATAATTACTTCTAATTAAAATTCTTTCATTATATTAATTCAAATTTATTCTATTGAAATTTTTACTTAAGTGACATTAAATATAAACACAACTAATTAATATAACTATATAGATGTTTGTGTGTTCTTTTATCGAATATAAGTTTAGTATCATAAATTATTTGTTTGGAACAACTTGTCTCATATTATTTTGATCTTATAAAATAATCTATATTTTTATATTACAACAACTTTCTTCATAAATTCTTTGTTAGATCTCAAATTACTAGTTTGAGATGTCAATCAACATTGAAATATGTTGAAAATTTTGTATTTTGATGTTGATATGAAGCATCACTAGTATTTCACATAATATCTATTGTGTATATATATATAGTAAAAAGTGCGGTAAATCCGGAACGGATCGCCGTTCCGTACGGATTCGAGATCGTTCCGTTCCCAAGAGCAAAACGGAACGGGGACCGGAACGGGGACCGGAACGATATTCACAACTATGCCCATGACCCAAGTAGCATCAACCACATGGAGATTTTGAGAGAGAGAAAGAGTGACGATTCTTTGTGCTACTAGAACAATTGATCCGGTCTCTATGCGTACACTTATAGTAGACTAGTAGTACCGTACTCTTTAATTCGAAGCTCTCTTGGTTTCATGACAAATCCCCGATTTAACGTATTCTCTTTTTCCATAAAAAAAAAAAGTATTCTCTTTCAGCCTCTCATGCAGCAACTATATCAATGTAGCCCCTTTTCAATTTACTATTTTATTTTCCCATAAGAAAACAAATGATATAAATCAAAGACTGTAATAACTTTTGTTTTGAGTGTTAAAAAAAAAACTTTCGTTTTGAGAAATTGTTTTTATCGTCAACCGGGTTCGAGTTTGAACCCAGGATCTTATACAGGGGCTTTCAACGCTCTACCACTTGAACTACCATCCTAACTGCTCAAAGACCAATAACTTGTGATAACACATAAGTTATTACAAATAGGAGACGAACATAAAGTTAGACGAAAGTAAAAGAAAGAAAGAAAAGTTTCAAATGAGGTAAGAGACGATTCTTTTGTGCTACTAGAACAATTGATCCGGTCTCTATGCATACTTAAAGTAGACTAGTAGTACTCTCTTGAGTCTTGAATCCGAAGCCCTCATGGTTTCATGACGACTCCCAAATTTAATGTATTCTGTTTTAGCCTCTCATGTAGCAACTATATCCATGTAGCCCCTTTTCAATTTACTATTTTATTTTCTCAAAAAAAAAAAAAAAAAGGAACACAAATGCTATAAATTAAATACTGTAATAACTTTTGTTTTGAGTGTTCAAAAAAAAAAAAGGAGACGAACATAAAGTTAGACGAAAGTAAGAAAAAAGAAAAAAAAAAGTTTCAAATGAGGTACTACTAATGAAGGGAATAAGTTGAAATCCAGCAAAGCTTTGCTCTAACCAGGGCCGTCTCTAATTTTTCCGGGACCCGAGGCGACCTGTGTACTTGAGACCCTTATTTCTCGTATTATATAATGGTCCTGTTTGGATGTGCTTAAGTAAGATCGTGAAATTTTAGATTATCGAAATGAGTGGTTAAGTTTAAAAGAGTACACTCTCTTCTCGCATCTTCCACTCATTCTACCAATTTACAATCTCATAATCTTAATTAAACTCATACAAACATGACCGATATGTAAAATACAATTTAGTTATAGAATGCATACAAATAACATTTGATCTCTAATAATTCTTAAAGCCGACATCTGATCTCTAATATCCTCTTCAAAAATTGATCTCTCTTTTTTTTTATCATGATAAAGTGCTAAAAAGAAATTATTAAAAAAGTTTAAATTATGGGTACATCTAAATCCTTTTGTTTAACTTTTAAAACTTTTTGTCTTTTTTTTTTCTCTCAATTTTCTTTTGTCTTTTCTTTTCATTCATTTTAATATCTAGGAACTTTATGATCATTGATACCAAAATGATAGGGAGAAAGTAGAATAACCAAGTTTTTAGGATTTAGTTTAAAGTTGAGTATATAAAATAAAGTAAGTATATAGGTGCAAGTCTTTATTTTCACCAAATTCCCTTGCAAATTCATGAAATTATGAGACCCCCCCCCCCCCCCCCCCCCCTAATGGGGGCCTAGGCAAGTCAAAAGTTTGCCTAAGGGGAGGGACGGCCTGGCTCTAACATCACTTGCTCAATAGTAAATAGTTTTTTAGTATCAACTTATTTTACTTTTTGTCAATATTCACCAAGTCAATCGCTGATTTGATTAATAAAACGATACATAAATTTAATAATCTTTACTCTACAACACCATGAAAAAATTGCATAAAAATTACATCGTTTTGCTATCTAATAACCGAATCAAAGTAATCCAATTACGGGTTGAAAAGTTTATACAGAAGAAACTGAGATAGTACTACACTGGCAAAACATTGAAGCTCTCGGGCCCTGTTTGCAAAAGTTAAATTAATAGATTAATTAATTAAATTTTACAAATTAATTTGCCCCGTCTGGCTAGGTGGTATAGATTTTAGGATTTAAAATTACGAGGATCCAGGTTTTAAAAGCCGAATCCGGATCCGTAAAGTAATTGGACAGTTTGTCCAATCACTTTACGAGATACTGGTAGGGCCTAATCGGATCCGAATAAGACCCTGTCGATCACGCTTTAACCAACAAGGGAGCGACATGTAAGCTCCCGCAAATTTTACTAACAACAGGCACAACTACTGCCCTTCGTCCTTGTCGAGTCAATCATGCTCGTAGTCCATATCTTATCTATATATACTATTTGAGAATTTCCTATCAAACTTTGCGTGAGGAAATGCCACGTGGAAAATACAATTAATTAATTGATGTTAAAATACTGCTTCAAAATTTAAATTTAAATTAGATCTTCAGAGTTTGAACTGAAAATGAAAAATTTGGCGACTTTAAATTTAAAATCTGCAAAGTTTGAACTAAAAATGAAAAAACTGGCGCCGATGTGTAAATTTAATTCAGCCCGTTTAATGTTTATTGGCAAGGAAAGTAGAATATGTTTGTTGAAAAAAATTATTAGTCCGTAAGGAAACTTCCAAATATTATTGAATTCCGTAAATTTTCGTCTCCAAAATAGACGGTGAAATACACGTGAATTTGAAAGGGAATAATCACTAAACGAAAAGTATATATACTATTTGAGAATTTCCTATCAAACTTTGCGTGAGGAAATGCCACGTGGAAAATACAATTAATTAATTGATGTAAAAATACTGCTTCAAAATTTAAATTTAAATTAGATCTTCAGAGTTTGAACTGAAAATGAAAAATTTGGCGACTTTAAATTTAAAATCTGCAAAGTTTGAACTGAAAATGAAAAAACTGGCGCCGATGTGTAAATTTAATTCAGCCCGTTTAATGTTTATTGGCAAGGAAAGTAGAATATGTTTGTTGAAAAAAATTATTAGTCCGTAAGAAAACTTCCAAATATTATTGAATTCCGTAAATTTTCGTCTCCAAAATAGACGGTGAAATACACGTGAATTTGAAAGGGAATAATCATGGCAAAATTGCACCGGAGGTACCCATATTTTGCCGAAACCGGCAAGTGGGTACCCAAATTTTCAAATCATGCACCATAAGTACCCAAATTTTCAAAATCGTGCACCGGAGGTACCCAACGCTAACTGCCGTTAACTTTCCGTTAACTTTCCATCCAAATTGGATGGAAAAGTATAAAAGACTATTGTACCCGTTATTTTCACCTCCAACTTTTCTTTAAAAAACAAGTGTTACTAACAAATTTAAAAAAATTAAAAATAATAAAATTTTAACTTAATAATTTGATATATGTAAGATAATGCAATATATTTCATCAAAATATCATATTTTTACATCATTTCAAGATATGAAATATGTTTTTATTAACATATACCCATCAATCTTAAAGTCCCTAACATTTTTTAAATAAAAATAACAAAATTTTCACAATCTCAAAATGGAAAATTAACGGAAGGGTACATGTGAAATTATCAAAGATACTTGTATGTTATTCTCTTACTAAAAATCATATGAAATTAAAGAAAATAGATTTTTTAAAAAAATTTAAAAAAAAAAGAGTTAAAGGGATTTAAGATTGACGGATATATGTTAAGAAAAACAATCTCAAAAAAATATGCTATTGTTTTATTCAAAAAAAATATATGTGAAATTGTGAAATTTTGAGTTTTTTATAAAAAAAAATAATATTAAAAAAAACAATCTCAAAATTTCATAATTTCACATATATATATTTTTTAATAAAACAATACCATATAAGTATCTTTGATAATTTCACATGTACCCTCTCGTTGATTTTTCATTTTGAGATTATGAAATGTTAATATTTTTTTTAAAAAAAAGTTAAGGACTTTAAGTTTGACGGATAGATGTTAATAAAAGCATATTTTTTATCTTTAAATGATGTAAAAATATGTAATTATGATGAAATTTATTGCATTATCTTACATATATCAAATTTTTAAATTAAAATTTTGTTATTTTTAATTATTTTAGATACGTTGGTAGCAGTTGTATTTTAAAAAAAGTTTGAGGTGAAAATAATGAGTATAATAGTATTTTTATACTTTTCCGTCCAATTTGGATGGAAAGTTAACGGAAAGTTAACGACGGTTAGCGTTGGGTACCTCCCGTGCACGGTTTTGAAAATTTGGGTACTTCTGGTGCACGATTTGAAAATTTAGGTACCCACTTGTCGGTTTTGGGAAAATATGGGCATCTCCGGTGCAATTTTGCCAATAATCATTAAACGAAAAGTATTGATATTGCTAATTCAATATGATTTTTTGCAAAGCACATTAATTTTCAATAGTTGCAGTTACTAAATTTGAAATCATTGATATTCTCCTATATAAACTTGCCATAGGATACGTAACACCATCTGAGTCCGGATCGGCTGTATCTTTTCTGTGTAACCTTCCGTGTATCCTAAATTTGATTGGTCCATGTCATAATTACTTTCCAATTATCCATGCATTTTGAAAAAACATAATTGGAAAGTAATTATGACACAGACCAATCAAATTTAGGATACACGGAAGGTTTTTTTTTTTTTTTGAGAATAATACTGTCATTAACTAGGGGCCACTAAAATGGCTTTTCAAGGTTTATACAGCTGTCCTCGGGAGAGGACCAAATTACTTCTTCATCACACTGTAAACCTAACCCCTGTTGAGCTAACCGATGAGCTAATTTATTGCTCTCTCTCGGAATCCAATGCATCTCCACTTTCTTGAACCTTCTCAGCTTATCTTGTATTCTCTCGAGAACTTCTTTGACCACTGAACGGTCCTTCTCCGTTGAACTCGAAGGTTCCTTCACTTGGTTGAGAAGGACCTCTGCATCTCCGTGAATTCTGATTTCCTCGATCTGGTTGTTTCGAGCTAGATCGATGGCTCTTTCGAGCGCCATCGCCACTGCTTCCTTTGCTCGATTGCCCCATTTCAGTCTTGACGCTACTGCTGCTATGATGTCGCCGTGATGATGTCTAATCACCGCACCGGCGCCGGCCTTCCGGTGGATGTAAGTCCAGGCACCATCGAAATAGAGATCTGCTGCTTCCCCTGTGGAAATGGTAACTCTTTCTTCGACTGTGTTGTGAATTAGACCTGAGCGACTCGTTGGATCCACGGATCTAGCTTCCTCGATGTGGCTTTCTGCTTTTTGAATTAACACATCTATGTCCCGATTGACCCCCCTGAAGATGTTGTTGTTTCTGTTTTCCCAAATCGTCCAAAGTCCGATGCTGAAATGTTGTCTTTGTTCCTTTGATAAGCTACTGAAAATATCGAAGAACCAATTGGGTCCTTGTTGGATCTGGTTGATCTTTGAGTGAATAGTCCCTGTCATGAATCTTTCCCAGAAGGGTTTGATTGTTGGACAATTTAACAGTGCATGTCTACCATCTTCTTCTTCTTCGCAAAAATTACATTGGTTTTCAACTGGTATTCCTCTTTTCCTCAGGTTTTGCTTGGTTGGGATAATATCTCTATAAACTCGCCAGGCAAAGAACACAATTTTTCTCTGAATCTTCATCTTCCACATCTTTTTGGTCCATCTGTGGCGGTTTGTGGAGCTGCTGGTAAGTGATGTTTCTGTGCTTAGCCGGTTGATGAGTTTGTATCCTGACTTTACTGAATAGACACCATTTTCTTCATAGTTCCATGCCCACTGATCTTCTCCCCCAGCTCCTGGAATTGGGATTCTGCAAATTTCTTCAACATCAACTGGAAGTAACACTTGATTAAGCTTGTCTCTGTTCCATGTTTTTGTCTCTGTGACGATGTACTGACTTGCCCATTGATCTGCTCCTGTAGGTTTCTGGGATAATACTTTGAAGCTCGGTTCACGAAATAGCCAAGGATCTGTAAACAAATCTATGGTACGCCCATCTCCAATGTTCTTTCTTATCCCTTTTTTAAGCAGTTTAATCCCCTCAAAGATCGATCTCCAGGCATAAGAAGGCTGACTTCCTATCTTTGCATCTAGCAGGTCTTTGTCATGGAAATACCTACCCTTGATGATTCTCGCCACCAGACTTGTGGGTTTTGTCAATAACCTCCAACTTTGTTTGGCCAGCAGAGCAAGATTGAATTGTTGTATGTCTTTAAACCCAATACCTCCTTCCTCTCTGTTTCGTTTAACTTTGTCCCAGGCTAGCCAGCTTATTCCATTTTTATCACCGTTCCCCCACCAAAACTGTCTCATCATTTGTTCTATTTTCTCGCATGTACCTATTGGGAACAGAAAACAGGACATTGCGTAATTCGACCGCCTGCACCACTGCTTTCAACAGCACTTCCTTGCCAGCAACAGATAAGTATCTCTCCTTCCACCCTTTAACTTTACTATACACTCTGTCTAGAATGTAGTTGAAAGTCAGTTTCTTATTCCTTCCTATTGTGGTTGGCAGGCCCAGATATTTTTCATGATCTTCCACCGCTGGTACTCCACAAACAGAACTGATCTCCATCTTTGTTTCATTCGTCACATTTGCAGAAAATAGTGCCGCTGATTTGGCTAGATTAATTTTTTGTCCCGACGCCGCTTCATAATCTGTAATAATCTGTAATAATTGTTGCACATCCTCCTTTTTAGCTCTTGTAAAAAATATGCTGTCGTCGGCGAAAAATAGATGAGATACCGTGGGACCTCCTCTAGATGCTTTCACGCCTGCTAGACGTCTTGTAAGCACTGCCGCAGAGATGGCTCGTGATAGCCCTTCACTACATAGCAAAAAGAGATATGGGGACAAAGGGCAACCTTGTCGTAGTCCCCTCTCAGGTATGATATCTCCAACTACTTCTCCATTTAAGTTGAAAGAGTACCTGACTGAGCCAATACATCGTCGAACTAAGCTGGCGGTGTTTGAACTAAATCCCATCTTTAACATAATTGCTTGTAAAAAATCCCATTCCACTCGATCATACGCTTTTGACATATCCACTTTTAAAGCCACATAGCCCTTCTTCCCTTTGACTCGTGTTCTCATTGTGTGCATAACTTCAAACGCCGCTAGGATGTTGTCTGTAATCTGTCTCCCTGGAACAAAAGCGCTTTGTGTTTCTGCAATCACAGAGTCTAAAAAAGGCTTTATTCTGTTAGCTATTGCTTTCGCAATAATTTTATAAATCGTGGTACACAAACTGATCGGTCGGAACTCCCTTGGACTCTTCGGGTGTTTTACTTTAGGGATTAAAGTAATTACTGTCTTATTCAGATGGTCTATAGAAGCCCCATCGTTTAAGATAGCCAGACACAATTTCGTTACTTCGTCACCAACAATACTCCAATATTTCTGGAAAAATAAAGAAGGAAATCCATCGTAACCTGGAGTTTTTAAAGGGTGAATATTGTTGAGAGCTGCCACTACTTCCTCCTTTGTGAACTTTCGATCTATCTCCCTGCTGTCTACTTCCGTTAGCAATTGTGGGACATTGCTCGTAATTTTCTCGATCTGGCTTCTTGTAGGTTTTTGTGACTCAAATACCGTTCCAAAGTGAGTACTCAAGATTCGGATTACGTCTTCTTTATCACTCTTCATCATCCCATCTTCTGCTATTAATCCCTCGATTCTATTTCGGAGCCTCCGACTGGATGCTTTTTTGTGGAAAAAACTCGTATTTCGATCGCCATGTTTCAACCACATAGCCCTGCTTCTTTGTCTCCACAAAAGTTCTTCCTGATGGAGTAGTTTATTTAGTTCATTCTGAACCAGCTTGCTCTCCCTCCCTGTCAGTTGGTTTTGTGGTTGCTCCCAAATACTTTGCAATCTTGATTTCAGTTCCCGTACTCTCTTACGAACGTTGCCAAACTCTTGTTTCTCCCATGATTTCAAGTTATCAGCAACATGTTGAAGTTTATTGGGGACAGAATCGCTAACCCCCCAATAATCCGCCACCAGTCGCCTACAATTGGGATGTTCTGCCCAAAAAGATTCAAAGTGAAATGTTTTTGGCCTCCAAACTGGTCTAGCTCCCCGAGCTATATTGAGAAGAATCCCAACATGATCTGAATTGGCCAAAACCCTATGTTCCACTCGAGAGAAGCCAAACTTATCTCTCCATTCATTATTTGCAAGTACTCTATCGAGTCTTTCTCTGATAAAACTCCCGTCAAACTGTCGATTGGACCACGTGAATGGAACTCCTGAGAAACCTATATCATGCAGATCACATCTATCAATTGTCTGGATGAAAGGTTCAATCTGAGCAAATCTCACGTCACATCCTCCCTCCTTCTCATTGACCGAAGCTATAGAGTTGAAGTCTCCGAAAACGCACCATGGTAAAACTGGAACAGGCCGACATCTCCACAACAATTCCCACGAGTTATGTCTTTGATTTGTATCCGGGTCGCCATAAAACCCAGTTAGGAACCACTCCTTTTCTCCATCTTCATTGCATACCCATCCTGAAATATGAAATCTAGAACTTTTAAAGATCTTGATCTTAACTTGATGCGACCACATAAGTGATAACCCTCCACTAAGTCCCACACTACTGACGTGGTACCCATTTTGAAAGTTCAACTTATTTTGGAGTCGCTCCATCCTTTTAACATCAAGACGTGTTTCTATAAGAAAAACAATGTCGGGAGATTTACTCTTCACTTCATCATGAAGAGTTAGGAACGTGTTCGGATTCCCGAGTCCTCGCACGTTCCAACTTAGAAGATTCATTGCGAAGGGCGGTGCTGCGCTGCAGCCACCGCCGGATCAGTAGTTTGCTCTTCTCCTTCAACCCCACTCTTTTCCAACATCTCACTGTCCCCCGTGCTTGGTATCATGTTCATATCCAACTGTCTTCCCTTTTTGTTGCCTTCTTTATCGAAAATCTTAACTGTTGTCGGACTAAAAACTGTATCCGACCCCTTCCTTTTTGCTCCATTTAAGTCTTCTGCTGTCTTTGGTGTCTTGTTGCGGGCTCGCATTTTGGGATTTGCTGATTTGGCTCTACTTGCTGCTTGATTAATTTCATTTATCCGCTCCCGAATTGATGTAGGATTAATCCCTTGTCTCTCTGTACTATCTTCGTCTGCTGAGTTGTCATTCCTAGACACCTTTCTAGGGTCTGTTGCATTCGGGTTTTCAGTTGTTCCGCCTCCATATTTGGCTATTGCTGCCTCCAAGCCAAAGGGATCTTGCGAATCCATTATAATATCTTCCCCTTCTGTTTGTCCCGAATCACTTGCTCTGCTTTTCTCTTGATTTTCGGTTGGCAATCCAGTCTGTGGAATGTCTTGCAATATATCTTCATCCATCGTGTGTTGTGTTTCTTCCTCTGCAGATGCTTTCTTCCCTTCATCTTCTTCTTTCTCGGGTGACACAAGAGCCATGTTCCATAACCAGGTTCCATCTCCACTTGAATATCTTTCGGCACAATCTCACAGTGGCTATCTTCATGAGTAACATGACCACACCATTGACAAATTGTAGGCAATCTTTCATATTTAAAATCAAGCCAGATTAAATCCTCCTTCCCTTGGATATGTATTCCTCTTGGGAGAGGCTCATTCACCGGAAATCTTCCTCGAACTCGAATAAAATTAATCCCTTCTTCACTTTCAATTCTTGAATCCGTCCACAGTGTTTCTCCTACCAAGTTGATAATACGTTCTCCAGTTTCTGGCTTCATGACGTGTATAGGGATATTACTAATCTGTACCCATAGGTCAATGGTTGTTAAACTGACTCCTTGTAATGGATCTCCTATCATCCAAGGTTTCAACAACAAGATCTTGCTATTGAAAACCCAAGGACCACCCGAAGCAACTCTATCTAGACAAGCTTGATCCGGAAACACGAATAAGAAAGTATTAAAATCAACTTCAACAATGTTTACTTCGTTACCTCTAGACCAGATTCTACGCAACATAGCCCTCATGGCTTTGACGTTGATCGGTTCCTCCGAGGCGAAAGATCCGATTAAGCACGCCGCAAAATCTTTCTCCCCCTGTTTCCAATAATCATCTTCAAGCACCAGTACCTGTTTCTCCTTTTCTGTGAACTCCGATCCCTTCCCGTTGCTTCCCATCGTCGGCGGCGTGTGCGGCTGAATAGGGTTTCGGCCGATTAGGGTTTCGACTAGGTCCGAGGATCTCGGAGCGACTGAGAGACTTTCGAAAAACTCCAAAATTAGCGACTGAGAGACTTTCGAAAAACACGGAAGGTTACACATAAAGGATACAGACGATCCGGACTCACACCATCTCTCTCATTAACTCACAATACAAAATTCACATATTAAAATTTAATATACAAAAAGCTATAGGTTTAAAATCAATAAAAGGTATAATATGGTAATTGATTATTCCTTCTCATTTGATACTAACTCCATAATTTATTTTTGATTACTATTATGTATAAGATATTGCGATTTTATACCGAACTACGTCATTGACAAATCCCATTGATTTCTACAATTTGAGAACCATTTCCTTATTACATTGTTTACTGATGGTTCATCTTTCAAAGATAATTCACATATCTAACCTACAGACTTTTTTGGGAAAGATCTTTCAATTTAAAAGTTTGATATTGCTAATTCAATTTAATTTTTTTTTACAAAGCACATTAATTTTCAATAGTTGCAGTTACTAAATTTGAAATCATTTCCTTATTACATTGTTTACTGATGGTTCATCTTTCAAAGATAATTCACATATCTAACCTACAGACTTTTTTGGGAAAGATCTTTCAATTTAAAAGTTTGATATTGCTAATTCAATTTAATTTTTTTTTACAAAGCACATTAATTTTCAATAGTTGCAGTTACTAAATTTGAAATCATTCAAATTCTCCTATATAAACTTGCCATAGGATAAGAAACACCACCTCTCTCATAAAATCACAATACAAAATTCACAATACATAAATTATATTTTATATTTCTCTCTTGCTCCATGTCCTTGCTTTTACTCTCTCAATATGCCTTCTTCTTTTATCATGTTTGTACTATAAATTTGACAAATTAGGATGGTTCTGTTCCACTAAATTTCTTCCCAATACTCTCTGCTCCTCTCTCACATTCATGGGCGAAGTATAAGAGCAGTGAGATCGTTGTAAGCTAGATCGCTTGGCTTGCAAGAGCAAATTGCAGGAGCAAAGACAAGTTCGCAGACTCGGTGATTTTCTTAAATTATTTGTTTAGTATTATAACTTATCTCTGAAAATCTCCAATTTTATTCTCTATATTAATTTGATGTTTATGCAGGTTTAAAGGTTGTGGATAAAGATATATGCTTGCGTGATGAAGTAATCATTGAAGCCGCAATACGCCGTCCCTGTATAAGTTTTTTATATTAGCTTGCCTCTATATATTAATTTAGAATTCTTTTGTATAATTATATATACGTGTATGTTTGATACAAAACGAGATATGGTTGCCGACTCTAATTGAATATATACACACTAGCTAAACGATTGTGTTTCTTAGGAGGTATAGGGGCGGATGTATATCATGAACACATGTTCGTGGTATACAGCTCAACAAAACGATATGTTCTTTCATCGTTGACATTATTTTTCGTCCATATGTTCTGTAGGGTGTATGATTTTGGTTATTTATAGTACTATTTTGTTTTTTTGACTAATGTTTGTGTGTATAATAAATTATGTGTTTTGTGTATAACATCGTCAATGTTAGTATGATTTTGGGTTAACACCGCATTTTGGTGGATTACTATCATATTCAGAGTTTTTCTCAATTAGTTAAAAGCATCAAAAAACATTCCAAAAGAAAAATGGGTACCACGATCTAGCAGGATCTCTATAAGCATGCTACCATTAATATGGAAATAAGTCACTACATACAAAGTGCCCAAAATAGGGTCCAGATGACGTCTAAAAAAATTCACAGCTTCACATTAATAATTATAAAAGATCTTATAATGTTGAAGTCAAATACCACATTTTATGAAAATTTGTAATAATGAAAGTATTCTTTTCTAAAAAGGGAAATAATTAATATTAAATTTTTTAAAGCTCTATTCTCGGTCAATTAATTCAAATTTAATACTCTTCTGAGACAGACAAAATATGCCACAAGTAAATAAATTGATAAGGCAAATTAAAAAGTCAGATTTCAGAAAAACTGAAATGATTAAGGTTCCAAATTAATAGATATTAGTGTCCAAAATAGATAATATATTAAATTATGTTCCAACTTCTTTAATTTAGTTTATTTAATAATAAATTATGTCATTTGTGATGCATGATAACCTACACTGGAGTCGGTCTCAAACAAGTAATTTTATTTCTCTCATTTAGCATAATGTGATTCTTTGAATATTTTGTTATTCTTTTATGTAATATTCTAACTGCATATTTTTGTGACAACAATTTTGTTTTGAATTTAAAATTCACCTTGCATCGCACGGGTTAAATGCTAGTTTTCTTTCTATTTCAGAGTTGTCTTTTGATTTGACTTTATTCACTCTTTACCGAATCATTATTATCCGGAGAGTTGACTAGAATATAATGAAAGAATTTGGTATCCTTTTTATAATCCAGAATAAGTCTTATTCTAGAAGACCACCAAAAAATACTCAAAAACTGCATGGTTTTGCTGCAAGAATCAATGGGTCAAACTGATGAAATAGTCAAACAATAACCATGAAAGAAAAATTGCATTTTTTTTTATTGAGAAAGTATTGCATGGTTTTTCTGACCGAGTAAAAAGCAGCTTTTCGAGTTTTCGTTAACCCTTTTCAGTTGCAATTTACCTGCAGATCTGAGATTTACCAATAATAGTGAAGAGATCATGGAAGGTATTACGGATCTCTCTCTCCCCCTTCATCTATATATCGAATAAAGATTGTTCTTTTACCATTTAGTTGGAGATTATTAATCTCAACGAGGTGGGAATTCTAATTGTTTCCCAGAAATTCAATCATTTAAATTGTTGCTCATCGTCGTTCACAGAGTGTTGATTATGTTATTAGTACATTGGGGGAACAGAGGAGGAGGACGAATATTTGCATGAATCAAGATGGAGATTGAGATGTGTTATGACGCAGTGGATGGATCCGGGTATCAAGCAAGAACGATATCAAAATATAAAGAACGAGAGACAATAATTTTAACATGGTTTGCTAATATAAATACTAGCTACTCCACAACCCGAACCTGATTTTATTGAGAGAAACAAACCCGAAATCCGATTACAACCACGCACACACACTGCTAGAAAAGCTCACAACTATTGCTATGAGTACTCTCTGTCGTGTGTTACTTTGTGTTGTCCTGACTACTGACTACAAAACAAAAACAAAGCACAAGCCATATATATAGCCTAGAGCCAAACCCTACTGCCCCATTAGAGTAGGAACGGTGGAAGACCAAATTCCCCTTTTATTTTTTTATTCTATTTATGTATTCAAAACATTGACTTTTAACTAAGATTGTATTCCCTTATTTGTTTTGTCTTGTACTCAAAGCAATTACCAAAAAATGATTCCAGTCATAACTTCAACAAATCTCCACCTTGACTTGAATCATCTCAGTAACCCTGAACCAGAAATGATGTTTCTCTCGAACAAGAACCTGAACCGGATGCGTCTCCCTGAATCTGAAACCATCACGCCTCCACCTAGAACCAGACTCGAATACATTCACTGAGAAAGCATGACCGAGTGTATTCTCGATGCGCTCCAAACAGCGCCAGAACCAGTGCACCATGACAAGTGCCCATATGCTGTCCAGACCAGATGCACCGATGACGAGTGCCACCAATTGTCATGCCAGATGCGCCCCGTATGCCTCTGATGCGCCCAAAACCCTAGTGCGCGCCAGAAATCTTTTTGCTCCTAGAACATGAACCCGATTCGCGTGCCATAGATCTCACGCGCCAGATGTTCCATGCCAGGAGCCCAGAATCACGCCCAAGGGGCTCAGAGATGAAGGTTGTCCTCGGAGAAGGTCCCTCCCCCTAGAACCAGATTCGTTTGGTTCTTCTTGGGACACTCTCTTTTCCAGTGACCTTTCTCCTTGCAGTAGGCACAGACGTCCTGTGGTAAGTTGGATCCTGCAAACCTCTTGTATCCCTTAGCTTTTCCTGCTTTGACCATTAAACCACCCGCATAATGGTCACCTGAATTGCCTGCAGCCTTGTGCCTCAGACTCCTAGTGTGGAGAGCAGATCTGACCTGTTCTAGGGTTATCGTATCTTTCCCACCAATGAAAGATTGCACGAAACCCTCATACGATGGAGGCAGCGACACCAACATAATTAAGGCCGCATCCTCATCATTTATTTCTCCTCACTATTACGCAATTCAAGCAGAATAGTGTTTAGAACATCTAAGTGATAACTAATTTGCGTACCTTTAGACATTCGCAACCCGAATAGCCGCTGCTTGAGCATCAACTTGTTTTCCATGAATTTCTTCATGTAGAGATCCTCCAACTTGACCCACAAAGCAGCCGCCTTCTCTTGATCTGCGACACTGGTGATCACGTCGTCCGCCAGACACAACATGATCGTTGCGTGCGCCTTCTCCTCCATCTTCAGATACGCCGATGTGGACGTGTTCACGTTGCCCTTGTTGGACGCCAGAGGCAGCCAAAGATCGTCGCGTTTCGACAATTCCTTCATCTTGATCTGCCACAGACTGAAACTGTTTCTCCCACTGGACTTCTCGATCTTCATAGTACCTGACATCGTCTCTTCCTGAAACCCTAACATAACCCTGGCTCTGATACCAGTTTTTTATGACGCAACGGATGAATTCGGGTATCAAGCAAGAACAATATCAAAATATAAAGAACGTGAGACAAGAATTTTAACGTGGTTTGATAGTATAAATACTAGCTACTCCACAACCCGAACCTAATTTTATTGAGAGAAACAAAGCCGAAACCCGATTACAACCAAGCACACACACTGCTAGAAAAGCTCACAACGATTGCTATGAGTACTCTCTGTCGTGTGTTACTTTGTGTTGTCCTGACTACTGACTACAAAACAAAAACAAAGCACAAGCCATATATATAGCCTAGAGCCAAACCCTACTGCCCCATTAGAGTAGGAACGGTGGAAGACCAATTTCCCTTTTATTTTCTTTATTCTATTTATGTATTCAAAACATTGACTTTTAACTAAGATTTTATTTTCCTTATTTGTTTTGTCTTGTACCCAAAGCAACTACCAAAAAATGATTCCAGTCAAAACTTCAACAAGATGGAAGTGGAGGGGAGGATAAAAGAAGAGCAGGTCAAATTTCCTTCCTTTCATTTTTCTTCTTCATCTTCTTCACACCGACATAAATTTTCCTTACCTACTAAAAAAGACTGTGAACACTTAAAATAATATTGGAAATTACTATTACTAAATAATAAATTGTGTGTACACAGTATGTACCTTCAATATTTTCCATTTTTTTTTTACTTGATCAAATGTTAAAGCGTCTAATACAATACAAGAACGGACACAAGAAACCTTAAAAACAATGGCGACATTATTATTATTGTTATCTTTTGGTATGTTTATATATATATATATATATATATATATATATATATATATATATGAAGGATTCAAAATCGTTTATCGGTAACGTATCGCCTGGTTTGTAACGAAACCGGAGGCCTCCGTTACCGATACTACCGATACGTTGCGGGAGAATCGGAATCACGAGGGTAACGGCCGTTACGGGCCGATTCCGGCACATAACGGGCGATATGCTCCGATATGTACAAAAAACCGGTTTTAGATTTGAAATCGAACTGAAAATCAGAGGAAGAAGAGGACGAATCAGAGGGCTAAACAATCGAATTGCATACCTTTTGCGTTCCATCACGCGAAAACCCAAGAAACCGATGCCCAAGAAGTCGTCGTTCTTCGCGTTGCTGGTTCTTTGCACGGATCGCATGTTCTGCGTTCTCTCTCTCTCTCTCTCTCTCTCTCTCTCTCTCTCTTCAGTGTGTGTGGCTGTAGGTAACCCACGATCTTATCTATTTTGATTTTTGAGAGAATTATAACATTACGTTGACTATTTGACCTTATCTTTTCATAGTAAGTATTGACTACTACCAGTGTTTGAGTGTAACTACGTAATTATAAGTTAGGGATGTGTTTGTTTGTGTTAGATTTAACTTATATTAAAATTCCCATGTTTTAACAATAATTTTGTGCTTTTTTGTTATGATTTCTAACATTCACGTTTTTCCCCGATTTCCAAGTCAAAACCGATTTCCGCGACCGTTACCAATACACCGGCCGATACCGTTATTTAAATCCTTGATATATATATATATATATGTATATATATATGTATATATATATATATATTTGAAATTTATATAATAGATGGTGATAAATTGTTGTAAAAAAAAGTACAGCGATCTCGCGATCGAAAAGTGGGCATATTCGTATAAACAGGAGTAATGATTGGACCTAAGTTACCTGGAACGCGAATCGTTCCGATTCATGGAACGGGAACGGGATCACGGAACGCCATACCCTATTGAATTCGGTACGCCAGGAGTAGGCTTATTTGAATCCCTTTATAGTTTTTTAACCATTTATCTCAAATCATAAAGTGTAAAACTGCTCAATATATGAAATATTAAAAAGTCTATACTCTAAAAAATGGATTAACTTAGCAAAATTCCCCCTTTTGCATAGATGCTTTAGGTGAAAATAGTGAAAACGTATGGATCGCCAAATTAAGCGGTCTGGATCGCTGGTGTTCCGCGTTTCGGAACGCGTGATCCAATTTGCAATTCGTGGGGGTACGAATGAATTGTGGTAACACTGATTGGGACAAGCCCCCTGTCATTCTTGATGAGTCGTTCTTGCATCATCGATTACTTCTTCTATTGGTGCTTCCCTTCGCCTCTTACTTAGGCTCTACCTAGTAGTATGAGATGAGCAGACATCTCTCTTTCCATGGGTGGATAGACAACTGTTGGATAATCTCGTGAGTTGAAGTTTGAGCTCAACTTAAGCTCATGAGATAAACCGGTGATTGAGGGTGTTACGGTACAATGTTGTTCAGGTGAATGAGCAAATTGTCCGTGTAATTTGTGTTGAGATGGCGTTAATTAGGCTGCAATTTTTGGAGAAGAATTGTGTTGAATAAAAATAATAAACACACGCGCGGACCGCATTGGGCGGGTCTGGGTTGTGGGTCGACACAGATATAATATGGCGTTTATATTTTTATTACATATTAATTATCTCCTAATTGAATGCCCAATTAATTATCTCCTATTGAATGCCCTAGTTGGAACGTACAGAACGTACGTGAATTGAAGATGAAGAGAGGGCATACGTTGCCCACCTGAACCATCTTCCAATGGCTATAAATTGAGAATTGAGTTCTAAATAAAAACACAGAACAATAATCTCTCTCACTCTCAATCTCAATCTCCATCTCTTTCTTGCTCTCAAGTACTGTTCATCAAGTCTTTCCGTCCGGGAAATCAAGGGCAAGTGCTACGCCGGTTGATTGCGACAAAAGGAGTCCTGGGAGGCGTTTGTTCCGTGAAAATCTGATAGCACCGGGGGGCAAATCGCTTTAAGGAAAACGTTCGTCAACGTGTTCCTCTTCTTCTTCAATCCAACAAGTTTGGTGACAGGTTCATGGTTTATTTTTAGTTTTTTATTGTCTACGCAGATTATTTTTACTAATAGTCTTAAAGCGATTTTCTTTTGTTTGAAACCTTAATCTGCGTCTTTGAATCTATATGTTCCTCAATATATCTCTGTGGTCGTTGTTGGACTTCCTCCTTGAAACGTTATTCTTCAATTAGGTCCTTGTTCTGTCCAGATGTCATCAAACAGTGCAGTTGCTCCTTTGTTATGTGGTGTTCCTCTTGTTACTACCTGTTTAGTTTCTTGCTCCTGTCTGTTGCTGTCTTGAATTCTAAGAAAGCATGTTATAATTTAGTCTTTTCCACATGTTTTACATTCTGATCATGTTCGTTGATCAATATTTTGTCCATTTAAATTGTTTCATGTGAATGTGCTTGTCTTATGATAACTCCGTTTTCGGATTTATTTTATTGCTTATTTTGCTACATTTTGTGTGCTCATAATGGAGAATGTTGCGTCTTTTTGAGTAAATCATGTGTTTATTTGAGAAAATGAGTTCGTATGCTAAAGTGTGAAGTTCGGGCATTTCTTGCATCGTTTTACGCGCTATTTATCTTATTTTGTCACATTTGATCTTCGCGGGGTGTTCGTGTTGTGATTTTCAGGGCCGGAGCAAGCGAGGAGCAAGTGGATAGAGGAAGCAAACTTCGGAAGTAAGGCGAGCTTGAGATTTGGGAAGGAAAGCGAGAGTTGATGGATCAAGTGCTAGAGAGGCTCAAGAGAAGATGATACGAGTGTTGAGGCATGAGGAGTGCTCAAAATGGGGGATTGAATGAAGAAACGATGCCCGGGAAGTGATTCGGAAGCAAGAGGAACAAGTGGGAAGAAGATGGAAAAATTTGATGAAGCAACTAGGTCGCACGACCTAATAGTAGGTCGCAGGACCTAGTTGGAGATTTCAGCGAGTTTCAGTAGGTCACACGACCTACTATACAGGTTGCACGACCTGTTCTGGGCAGCACAGTAGGTCGCACGACCTACTTAACTAGGTCACACGACCTAGTTCGGGCAGAATTGTTTTGCAACTTTTTGGGGTTGCTTTGTAATTACTCCTAACTTGTTCTAAACATTGGGAGAACGTATTAGACTTGGTTAGGGCATGTTTTTGGGGATTATCACGTACTCTATCACGTTGAAGAGAGCTTGGAGCTTAGGAGACGATCAAGGAAGCTTGGAATCATTCGTTTGACCTCTAAAACTCCGTTTCTTCTCTATTTTTGTTATTTGATCACGAAACTTTGTACGTGAATCATGTTTTTGAGTAGCTAAACACTTTTCTCAGGGTATCTCGTAGGGAGCTAGGGTTTGATCACGATATTTGTGATTTATGGATTTGATTTCATGCTTGTGGCTTAATTGATGAACTTTTTATCTAGTCATGTGTATTTTATGTGAATAATTCATCTTTGCTATCAATAGACGTATTGTTAGGATAGAGCTATGTTATGAATGTTAGAGACATCGATATTCATTGCCCGGAAAATTGAAATACACACTAGCCGTATCTAGGGTTGAGAAATCTTGCTAGTTAGCTAGAACAAAGAGTAGACGAATTCTCGTAATGCGTGTTTAAACTCATTTAGGCTAGAGAAATCAGTTGTAATAGTTTAAGCATAGGAGTTGGTTGAGACATCTTCAACGGGATTGTGCTCGTTTAGCTAGATAAATGTTAATCTTGTTAACAAAACATAAATCCAATATCGTGTGAAATAACTAGTGACCCGTAGAGATATCCTGACTTTTCCAAACTTTGAGAAAATTTATAATCGTTCATCTTTATTAATCGTGAAGCAATTCAATTGATTAATTGAGACACTCGTTTTTAATTTTAGTAGGATCAATAGAACAAAACAACTGCGCTTTGCCCACACAAAGAACAAATTTAATAGCTAATTTACGACGAAGTCTCTTGGGTTCGACAACCCGGATTTCCGGTATTTTTTTCTACTCACGACAGCCATACACTTGCGGTTGGATCGTGTCATCTTACACCTGGAAATTCGGTTCTGAATCTATCTATGTTAGTTTATGGTTGCATACCGGTTTTGTTCAATCGTTCGAAAGAAACTAAAAACCGTCAAATTTGCTTTCAATGTACCGGGTTAGTGTAATTTTGGGGGTTATAATCATGTTTGTCTTGTCTTCCTCATAATCTTAACCATATAGTATTGTTGCAATTTATGCCTTAAGTTTCTTTTCCAAACTGTCAAACTGTGTTTATCACTTGTTATTCAGTTGCTTTAGCACATGGTTCAAATTATAATGCTATCGTCTACAAATTGAATTCAAGCTGCTTGTGCCATTTCACTTACTGCTCATGAGAACTAGTTGGTGTGTCATTAGTAGTTAGTTACTTTAACTTGAATACTAATTAATGTTTATTATGTTCCTTATTTTATGAACTAAAGTTTCTTAAGTATTTATTAATAACTTCAGTTTATAACTTGAATGCTACTGTTAATGTTTATTGTGTTCTTTATTTTATGAACTAAAGTTTCTTAAGTATTTGTTAGTAACTCCAGTTTATAACTTGAATGCTATTGATAATGTTTATTGCCTTCTTTATTTTATGAACTACAGTTTCTTAAGCACTCATTATTCATCTTGTTGCAAGTGAAGTCTGCAGAAACTCTGGCAGATTGTTTACATATCCGGTCTCTTGTTTCATTACTATTTAATAATTATGTCTTAGACAGTTTGGACTGTCGTTGTGCAACTTTCGTTCAAAGCTCAAAATCCAGTTGCAATTTTCATGTTTATGTACTAGTATTGAATCTATTTTACGATAAAGTCGTTTCTCGTTTCTTATTTTCTCCCATTTTGGTGACAGTTTGAGATGTCTTCAGGAATCGATACTCCGTTAATTCCGGGCCCCCAAGAGGCTAGCTTCACGTTGGCTGAGAGTATCCCGGAATTTGTTGCCTCTAGTGGATCTCAATCCATGGGCTCTACTACCTTGGCTTGTACATCATATGTTGGTGTGTCAAGCGGTTCTCAGGGGCTGACTCCGAGTCTCTCAGTTGGATTCTCTGGTGTAAGTCTGATGCCACCCGTCGGGGTCTCCTACGCCTTCGGATTTACGCCAAGTTTGTTTGGAATGCGTGCACCTGCACCTGGTTTGATGACCTCAAATAGGCTTGGTGCTGAATATGCTGTAGCGGGGTTCAGTCAGGTCTACAATACTAGTGACCAAGTCACACCATTTGTTGGTAACCCGATAATGGGATCGGGTCAAGGGCGTCCAGGTATCGTCGAGAAGCATGAGAAGTTCGCCGGTAAGGACTTCAAGTTGTGGCAACATAAAATGAAGTTCTACTTGACCACACTCTAATTGGATAGGTTCCTTAAAGAATCCAAGCCCGAGTTACCAGAGGGTGCTGATTTTCAGCAAGTTGAGGCTGTAGATGCTTGGAAGCAGTCTGACTACCTGTGTTGCAGCTTCATCATGAACAGCTTGGAGGATGCTCCGTATAGTGTTTATGCTCACATGGAGACGTCCAAGGATCTCTGGGATGCTCTGGACAAGAAGTACAGAGTCGAAGATGGTGGACACCAGCAGTTCATCGCAACAAGGTTCCTCCATTATTAGATGGTGGAAACTAGGCCCGTGATGGAGCAAGTTCACGAGTTGCATGTCATGTTGCATGAGATGCATAAAGAGGGCTTTACCATGAGTGAATCACTAAAGGGGGCAAGTGTCAGGGATAAGCTCCCAAGTTCTTGGAATGGGTTCAAGGAACACATTTTGTACAAGAAGTGACCTCTGACACTTGATGCACTCATTCAGAGGATTCGCATCAAGGAGGATACTCTTAAGGATAAAAACTCCCTATATAAAGTGACCCATGGGAAATCCAAAGCCCATATGGTGGAGGACGTCTCTTATCCTCGGAAAACCTCTAAGGGAGGTAATGCGAATGCACCAAAGAAGCGTGATGGGAAACTATCAGCTAAGGGAGGAATTGGGAAGAAATTCCTAGGAAAATGCTATAACTGTAAAGCGAAAGGTCACCGCTCAGTGGACTTTCCCAAGAAAGCGAAGGATGTATATGGTGGCAAGAAGAACCAGGCTAACTTGTCTGAGATAGATGACTTAGTCCACGATGTCGGGGATATGAATCTCTCGGCTGTGGTCACAGAGGTGAATCTTGTTGGCAGCAATCTGAGGGAATGGTGGATTGACACCGGAGCTACTCGCCATGTTTGCTATGATAACCGGATGTTCACCGACTATAAGGAATCCAATGATGGATAAATTATCTTCATGGGTAATTCCGCGACTGCCAATGTTAGTGGCAAGGGAAAGGTTGTGCTGAAGCTGATTTCAGGACGTCTGTTGACCCTCAATGATGTACTCCATGTACCTGATATCCGAAAGAACTTAGTGTCTGGAACTCTTCTCACAAATAATGGGTTTAGACTTGTCTTTGAGTCGGGTAGGTTTACTTTGATCAAAAGTGGGGTGTATGTTGGTAGGGGGTATCTTAGCGGGGGGTTGTTCAAAATGAATGTTGCAACTGTGTACCATCCAAATGTTAATGGAAATGCTTCTACTTCTGCTTACTTGATTGAGTCTTCTTTCATTTGGCATGGTAGATTAGGCCACATAAATTTCAATTCAATTCGAAAATTGATGTAAATTGGTCATCTACCTAAATCGAAAATAGACTCAAGTCATAATTGTGAAGCTTGTGTAGAAGCTAAATTAACAAAACAACCTTTCCACAATGTCACTAGAAGTACAACTCCTCTTGAATTGATACAGTCCAATCTTTGTGATTTGAAAGTTGTTCAAACAAGAGCAGGGTATAAGTACTTTGTTACTTTTATAGATGATTGCACAAAGTATGGCTATGTATATCTTTTAAAGAGTAAAGATGAAGCCATACGTGCATTTGTGAACTATAAAAGTGAGGTTGAAAATCAACTTGGAAAGAAAATAAAGTCACTACGGAGTGACAGGGGCGGTGAATACGAATCACCATTTGAACAAATGTGTTTTGAAAATGGAATTATTCACCAAACAACGGCTCCTTATTCGTGTTGGAATTGTGCCCTAGAGGCAATCAATTAATTGTGACATTTATGGATTTACGATTCATTATGTTATCGATATAGAGATATGTTAACATGAATGAAGTCCTTAGAATATAAGTGTTATATTCTTAAATATCCCTAGTCAATTATAATGATTAATAGGACAATCATCTATAGACTAGTATGGGGTTGGATTGATATGGAGATATCATGAACCAACACATGGGTATGCATTAGGAGTAATGGCATACTGGATTGACCCATCTCCGAGAAGGCTACATACACGTTATGTTAAGTCACAAGAGCTTCTGGCGGTGCAACGGTATTGTCATCCTTAGACTTGAAGTCACTAGATATTCTAGTTGTGAATTATTGTGATTTTGGTAGCGTCAAACGCTACACCGTAAATGGGTGGTTATAAAGGCGTGTACTGGATACAATAAGAAGCAAGCTTAGAGATCGTAGTGGACGTAGATAGAATTTGTCCCTCCCACATAACGGGAGAAAATATCCTAGACCACTCGAGGGATAGTGCTTATAAAATGTCTGGCCAGACTCAAATAAATCAATATAGGATATTGATGTTATTTGCACGAATAAGGCTATTCCCAGGATCGAGAAACTATGGATTGGATATACGAGTGTGACTTGTATGTCTCGTGTCCAATCCGGATATTGGGACAAAGGGATGAGACAATTACTTGCACAAGGTTTGTCATGATAACTATTTTATTTGTTGGCTAGAATGGATGTCTTGCTAGAGGCCGCTCCATATTAGTAAACTGTTACTACCAACTAAATAGAACCTATGGGGTCACACGCCATATAGGGGTGAACTAGACATGGGAAATAATTAATTAATATGATTAATTAATTAGAAGGATAAAATCGAAACAACTTGCTAACTTAGTAGGACTAATATGCAATTTGGACTAATCCATGTATAGACATGATTAGGATTTGCCAAGGTGGCCTAATTCATGTAGAGACATGATTAGGATTAATTTGCAAATAGAACTAATCCATGTATTGACATGATAAGGACTATTTTTGCAAAAGGGGACTAATCCGAACTTGAGTAGGATTAGGAGAGAGGTTCTTTATATAGTAGGACAAGGAGTTGTTGGACTATATAAAGAACACTCCTAGCTTATTTTTCTCTCTACACACACCACACATCTATATGATAGAGTAGGAGAGAACAAAGCAAGGAGAGAGCAAGTCCCAAAAAGAGGGCCGAACCCCTTTATGGGACCGCCCCCCCTACCCGTCGGCTACAAGGGGAAGCTGCCCCACCTTTGGCACTCCATTGTTGGCGATTCCTTCTTCCTCTTCCTCTTTCCGGGCTAGCACCAAGGATTGGAAGATCTAGATCTCACCTCTAGGCGTGGATCAACCGTAGAGACGTGACACTATTCGCGTTTGAAGTCATCAAAGGAGAACCCTAAGGTGTGTTTATGATTTCTAACCCTTACCATCGTTATGTCTCTTGACTTGTGATCCTTGGAGGGTTTTGCATGGTTTTATGATTGTTTATACTTCCGTTGCGCATCCATGAATCAAAACCCTACAGTGGTATCAGAGCCACAGGTCGTAGAGCATAAACGTGGTTTATGTGTTACGTTTTAGTTGTTTTACACCTTAATTTGATTGTTTATCGCGTAAAACAAGACAAATCAAGCATGGGATGCAATTTGTCAATAATTAATCATAACAAGATCCAATTTTTGCATTGGATGCATGAATTGGTGAGTTTGAGAAATTTTAGGATCTTAGATCTAGGGTTTGGGCATCCTTGGGGAAGAAGGAGTTCTCCCAAAACAAGGAAACAACCAAACTTGGGCACCAAGCAAGGGAGTTGTTTTGGAAACAACTCCCTCAAGGAGGTTCGGCCCCCCTAGGGACCGCCCCCCCTTGCTTGCCGCCCAAGCTTGGCCGCCCTAGGGGCCAGGCGGCCCTAACCCGCGTCCTAGGCGTGTGGGTTATGGGCCGGGCCGGCCCTAGGGCCTCGCGATTCACTTTTTGGGCCCGGGCAATTTGATTGTTGGGCCCATAGACCGTTTTAACCCTAGAATATCCTAAAATCAATTAAAATTGACCAAGCGCGTTAAAATTGGATTTTAACTGTTTATGTGCAATTCGCATGGTGATTGGATATGGCCTTAGGATGTGGTTTGATGTGGATGTTTAATTTTGTGGTTTGGTTTTACGGCCTGCGAGCTGATCAATTAATTGTAATAATTAATTAGGGTTTTATGGCCTGCGTGCCATTTTTTTCTCAACTTGTGAGATTTATTTTATTTAGTATAGAAGTTAGCTAGTGCTAGATAAAGTAGATTGTTAGCCAAGATTGAAGAAAAGAAGCCCAAAGCCAAAAGAAGCCACAAAAGATGGAGCATGGAGCATGGAGAATTCCACAAGACTATGAAGGATGGACCAAAAGATCAAGACGCATGGAGATGTGTTTGCTTTTAGGGTTCATAGATAATTCCATTGGCTTGGAATTATCTTAGTCTAGAAAAGGCCATATCCACATCACGTTTAATTTTTTGTTTTGTGGTTGTTTACTTTATTGTCTTATTATTTTGTGGTTGGTGTATGGTTGATGCATGCAATTAGGATAATAAGATAATTAGACAACCCGGATCTATTATTTGGAGTTGTGCCCAAACTCAAATAGATAGATTAGTTGATATTGATCAACAAAATAATTAAAATTGAATTTAAAAAATCCCTCAAAATTCAAATATTGTGTTCTTGCCTTCTCGTTATTTAAACACTCATTATCATCATTATTTATCAAGATCGTGCGTGCCAAAGCATGGCGACTTGGTTCATAATGATGGAATGCGATGGCACGTAACAATGTGCAATTGTTTAAATAAGAGGTTGAACACAACTGGGCTATTAATATGATTAAGAAACCTAGAGGCAATCAATTGGGATTATCCATATGGATGGATAAATAAGGAGTTATTTGCCCAATTGAACCAAGAGTTGCATATGGGATGCAATTTGAATTGTTCCTATCTAAAGTAGTCAAATTATGGGTGACTTGCCAAAGCAAGCTCATAAGGAGATGAGGGATCTTGGCCCACTAGAAGATATAAGGATATTTTCCGCATTAATATCTTGAGGGTTATTAATCCGTAGTAAAATAGTGGGAGCTATATTTGACAATTTAAATCCTTGTTGAATATAGTTATACGTCACAAACTTTGCATAATCCTATTATGTTGAATACCCATGGCATTAGACAAATAAAAACGCGACTCTATCTATTTCCTAGACTGGTATAAAATTGAGAATTGTTCTCAAATAAAAGAGAAATTGTTGTACATCGTAGAACATAAAGATATCTTCCTACCAACTACCAAAACACACTAAAACCTAATAGGAAGGGACATCAAAGAATGGTTCTTTGAATGTGACTTGCCTCATGTCAGCTGCCATGAACTCTGAGCTCTAGAGGCAAGAAGAGAGACATGGAGAAGTATGATATGATCATACATTGAAAGAAGCTCTTTCAAAAGAGGGAGCTAGACATGAAAGGTTTGAAGTGTTTCTCTACTTTGGGTTATGCAAATATACTAATTCAATATGATTGAAACATTAGTGAATATGCATTATCTATGAGATAGATAAAGAGTAAAAGGTTATTCACCCCAAGTGGACCAAGAATTGTATTGGATGCAATTATAGTTTTGTTTTAAAGTTGATTTACTCAATATGATTGAAAAGTCACTAAACAAAACACTAATAATGGACATGGGCAAAGTTGTTAATGGATAACAACATTGGTAAGGGAAAAAACAGTTTGCGCCGACCCCATGGGTATAAAGCAAGCTTGTTGCTAAAACCAAGTTGCCTTGAAGTCCCATAGATGGTGTAGAGGAAGAGAAACTACCCAAAGTACTTGGAAGTAAATAATAAAGGAATTATGAATTCCGATTTGGGTATTTTTGTTATATAAATCAATGTGTCTATCTCATCATCATAAGTATATGATACTAGATGAGGATCTCACATTTATAGAAATGTGGAGGATCTCAAGAGACGAAGACAATTAGATAAGGAAGAAATAATCCTACACGTGGGGCTATGAAGCAAAGGGTTGCTGAAAAGACTAGGGAATTATTTCTACCTTTAAGAAATTGTTCATGAATTAGACAAAAGGGATAATGTCCCTACTATGAGTAGGACCATTATCATAGTTTCTTGTTCGGACAAGAAAGCTCCTTATCATAATAAAAGGACAAATGTTGTTCCATTTATTATGGTATGCATTATTGTAATGCAATTTTGTCTAAGTGGATTCTATATCCATGATCATGATAATTTCATCTATAACATGAATACCTAGAGGTTTGCATATAATGATATGAACTTCACTTATCTTTAGCATTATCGTTTAGGCCCCATAAATAAGAGATACATATCTAGAACCCCATGAGGATGGATTTCTGGAACTCATTTGATTATTGAATCATATGAGACATGTAAGACTCATTAGGCAAAGATATGATCTTTTGGGAATCATACATATCGATGTATGAAGGCCACTAAGCACAAATGCTAAAGATGGTTTTCAGTACTTCATCATATTTACTGATGGGATCAGAGAAATATGGATTTGTGTATCTTATGAAGAAACAAATCAGAATCCTTTGAATTGTTCAAGGTATTCAGGAATGAAGTAGAGAACCAGCTTGGCAAAAGTATTAGGGCTCTACGATTGGATCATAGAGGAGAGTACTTGAGCCAAGAGTTTGACAACAATCTATGGGAGTGTTGGATATCGCTCCACCTAACACGCCACAAAGGTTTGGCGTGTCTAAGAGGAGATTTCGGACCTTGTAGGACACGGTTCGGTCCATGATGAGTCAAACAGAACTTCCAGTTTACTTTTGGGGCTATGTTCTAATTACAGGAAATTTCGCCCTTAACCTTGTTCCATCAAAAACGGATTATGAATAACACCATATGAGATATGGACTAAGAAAGTGTCCTAGTATTTCATTCATAAAGATTTGGGGTTATGAAGTTTATGTAAAAGAGTTTACAAATAAACTTGGACCCAAGTCGGATAAATGTTTTGTGGGATATCCTGAAAAGGATATTATTTCTACAACTTAATCGAGAACAAACTGTTTGTTGCTCGAACTACAGTGTTTCTAGGTAGAGATTGTCTGTAAGAGAAACAGTGGGAGGACAGTAGAACTTGAAGAAGTTCAAGAACCACAACATAACATTGACCCTTTTGATGGAACATGAGCAGGATCACAAGGTGTTGTGGAGCAACCTACTCAGATAACACAAGAACCTCGTAGGTCAGGTAGGATATGTCAAGGGACTAGAGAAATAAGGATTTCTCATAACCCCTAAAATATTGCTCATCAAGATGAGACTACAACCTATGAGATGGCCACCTGTGGCCATACTCTCAGAAATGGCCAGGAGCCATGAGATACGATATGGAATCCATGTATACCAACAAAATATAGACTTTGGTGGAACCACCTGAAGGGTAGGACCCATAAGGTGCAAGTGGGTTATGAGGAAACCAACATGGATGGTAATATTATTACCTTTAAGGGAAAATTGGTAGGAAAGAGATTTCATGCGAGCTCATAGTATAGACTATGACAAAATCTTTCCCCAATTGTGATGCTTAAATCCATTCGCATCTTGCTTGTAGCAAACTATTTATAGATTGGATCAAGCTTCTAGGAGTTGGACTCTTCGAAATGATGATGCAATCAAAGGAGTTTGATTCCATCAAAATTGAAGATGAGACTTGTGTCTACAAGAAGGTTAGTGGGAGCATAGTTATGTTTCTGTTCTTGTATGTGGAGACATACTTAATCATTGGGAATGTTGCCCCTACTTGGCAGTCTTACGCAGATTGACTAAGGAGTTGACTTTCTAATGGTAGACTTAAGCGAAGCAACTTGTGAAGATCTATTGAGGAAGATCAAGATGGTTTTATAGCTTAGGTCATAGTACATAAATTGACAAAGGTGTTGAAATGGTTCAACATGAAAAGAATATTGATTCTTACCCATGTCACATGGAATTAGTCTTTGGAAGGCTAATTGTCTTCCCAATTAGATTGGGAAGGGACCGTATGAATAAGATTCATGAGATACGCCATGTTATGTACTAGGCCAGGTGTGTCATATTGTATGACACAAAGATATCAGTCAAATCCGGGTGAGAGTCACTGGATAAATTATCAAGATTATCCTTTAGTACTTGAGAAGCACTAAGGATAAATTATTGATAAATAGATAATATGAAGATTTTGCTGTAAGGGGTTACAGTGATGCGAACTTCAAATCTGAAAAAGAAGATTTCAGATTATAAGTCAAGTTTTGAGTTTTGCCTTAGAGGGAGCGACTGTGAGCTGGAAAGGTTCCAGGCAATATTCAGTCACTGATTCTAACATAGAGGACTGAGTAAATTAATGCATAAGATGCATTTATTCAGAATATTAAATCCCAATCAAATTGTTGATGGAGGAGATGTGAATATTTGCAAGGTGCCAGCATTTGTCTCGCCCCCTACGCAGTGTAAACGTGGAGGGCCGCGCTAGATCAATAGGCATATGATGCAGGAGATTGACTCTAGTGCAAGTGGGAGACTGTTGGAATTGTGCCCTAGAGGCAATCAATTAATTGTGACATTTATGGATTTACGATTCATTATGTTATCGATATAGAGATATGTTAACATGAATGAAGTCCTTAGAATATAAGTGATATATTCTTAAATATCCCTAGTCAATTATAATGATTAATAGGACAATCATCTATAGACTAGTATGGGGTTGGATTGATATGGAGATATCATGAACCAACACATGGGTATGCATTAGGAGTAATGGCATACTGGATTGACCCATCTCCGAGAAGGCTACATACACGTTATGTTAAGTCACAAGAGCTTCTGGCGGTGCAACGGTATTGTCATCCTTAGACTTGAAGTCACTAGATATTCTAGTTGTGAATTATTGTGATTTTGGTAGCGTCAAACGCTACACCGTAAATGGGTGGTTATAAAGGCGTGTACTGGATACAATAAGAAGCAAGCTTAGAGATCGTAGTGGACGTAGATAGAATTTGTCCCTCCCACATAACGGGAGAAAATATCCTAGACCACTCGAGGGATAGTGCTTATAAAATGTCTGGCCAGACTCAAATAAATCAATATAGGATATTGATGTTATTTTCACGAATAAGGCTATTCCCAGGATCGAGAAACTATGGATTGGATATACGAGTGTGACTTGTATGTCTCGTGTCCAATCCGGATATTGGGACAAAGGGATGAGACAATTACTTGCACAAGGTTTGTCATGATGACTATTCTATTTGTTGGCTAGAATGGATGTCTTGCTAGAGGCCGCTCCATATTAGTAAACTGTTACTACCAACTAAATAGAACCTATGGGGTCACACGCCATATAGGGGTGAACTAGACATGGGAAATAATTAATTAATATGATTAATTAATTAGAAGGATAAAATCGCAACAACTTGCTAACTTAGTAGGACTAATATGCAAGTTGGACTAATCCATGTATAGACATGATTAGGATTTGCCAAGGTGGCCTAATTCATGTAGAGACATGATTAGGATTAATTTGCAAATAGAACTAATCCATGTATTGACATGATAAGGACTATTTTTGCAAAAGGGGACTAATCCGAACTTGAGTAGGATTAGGAGAGAGGTTCTTTATATAGTAGGACAAGGAGTTGTTGGACTATATAAAGAACACTCCTAGCTTATTTTTCTCTCTACACACACCACACATCTATATGATAGAGTAGGAGAGAACAAAGCAAGGAGAGAGCAAGTCCCAAAAAGAGGGCCGAACCCCTTTATGGGACCGCCCCCCCTACCCGTCGGCTACAAGGGGAAGCCGCCCCATCTTTGGCACTCCATTGTTGGCGATTCCTTCTTCCTCTTCCTCTTTGCGGGCTAGCACCAAGGATTGGAAGATCTAGATCTCACCTCTAGGCGTGGATCAACCGTAGAGACGTGACACTATTCGCGTTTGAAGTCATCAAAGGAGAACCCTAAGGTGTGTTTATGATTTCTAACCCTTACCATCGTTATATCTCTTGACTTGTGATCCTTGGAGGGTTTTGCATGGTTTTATGATTGTTTATACTTCCGTTGCGCATCCATGAATCAAAACCCTATAATTCGCCACAACAAGACGGTGTTGCTGAGCGAAAGAATAGGACGTCAAAAGAAATGATGAATGCTATGCTCTTAAGTTCTGGGTTGCCCCAGAACATGTGGGGGGAAGCAATCTTATCTGCGAACCATATGCTAAATAGAATTCCTCGAAAGAAAGTTGATAAGACTCCATATGAGTTATGGAAAGGCCACCCGCCTATAAATTCTTTCGAGTGTGGGGGTGACTGGCAAAGGTGTTAGTACCACCTCCGAAAAAGGTCGCATAGGACCAAAAACGGTGGATTGTGTGTTCATTGGATATGCACATGATAGTAGCGCATATCGGTTTTTGGTTCACAAATTGGATACTCCAGACATACATGAGAACACAATAATTGAAGCAAGAACTGCATCGTTCTTTGAGGATGTGTTACCATGTAAGGAAAGGGAATCTGGGCACCCTTATAAAAGGGTACGTGACCCGGAATATGAGGAAAATCCTATAGAGGATGAACCTCGACGAAGCAAAATGGCTAGAATTGCTAAAACGTTTGGTTCGGATTTCATAACCCTGGTGATGGATGATGAGCCAAAGACGTATAAGCAAGCGGTTTCTAGTCCGGAAGCTCCTTATTGGAAGGAACCAATTAATAGTGAAATTGATTCCATTATGCAAAACCACACTTGGGAGGTGGTGGATCTTCCTCCTGGTTGTAAACCACTTGGGTGTAAATGGATTTTCAAAAAGAAGTTGAAGGCTGATGGATCAATTGATAAGTACAAAGCTCAGCTGGTAGCTAAGGGATTCAGGCAACATGAAGGGATCGAGTTCTTCGATACCTATTCGCCGGTGACTCGAATAACCTCAATACGAGTGTTAATAGCTATAGCGGCTTTGTTTGAACTCGAGATTCACCAAATGGATGTTAAGACGGCGTTCTTGAATGGTGAACTGAACGAGGAAATTTATATGGAACAACCCGAAGGGTTTGTCGTCCCAGGACAAGAGGCCAAATTTTGTCGACTTGTTAAATCCTTGTACGGATTAAAACAAGCTCCGAAACAATGGCACGAGAAATTTGATAGAACCATGATGTCAGGGGGTTTCAACATCAATGAGTGTGACAAATGCGTCTACATTAAGAACACTCATGAAGGCTATGTAGTAGTCTGTTTGTATGTCGATGACTTGCTTATTTTGGGTAGCAACAAGAAGGTCATCGAAGATACAAAGAAGATGTTAACCAAGAACTATGACATGAAAGACATGGGTCTATCTGATGTATTTTAGGAATTAAGATTTCTAAAACACGAGAAGGGTATGCTTTATCTCAATCACATTATATTGAGAAAGTTCTCAATAAGTTTGACAAAGATAAAGGCAAACCTGTGAAAACACCGGTTGATGTAAGTCTGCATCTTACCAAGAATACCGGAGAAGGGATTAACCAACTTGAATATGCTCAAGTAGTTGGTAGCCTATTGTACATTAATTGTACAAGACCAGATATTGCTCAGGCTGTTGGCAAGCTAAGCCGGTTCACGAGCAATCCTGGTATAGACCACTGGAAAGCAGCGGTAAGGGTTCTGAAACATTTAAGATATTCTCAGAATCTTGGATTACACTATACCAAATACCCAGCGGTATTAGAAGGTTATAGTGATGCTAACTGGATTTCTGACACGAAGGATTCGAAATCCACAAGTGGATATGTATTCATGCTCGGTGGAGTAGCAGTGTCGTGGAAATCTACGAAGAAAACATGCTTAGCAAGGTCCACGATGGAATATGAGTTCATTGCGTTGGACAAGGTGATAACTCCACAATTGGAGTTACATTCTTATGTGTTTACTTGTCATTTTGCGTGCATTCCGATGCATTTACATGAGTTTTGGGCCAATTCTTGTTAATTTTGAGCATGTATGAGCATTTGAACGTAATTGTCAAATCCGGGCGTTTTTCCATGTATTTTATGCTATATTTGTCTCGTTTGATCTTCCGGTATGTTTTAGTGTTGTGTATTTCATGAACCGGGACTTGGAGCAGGAAATTTGGAGCGGAAGCGAACTTCGGAAGCAAGGAATGCTCGAAAGACATGTTCGGGAAGTTGGACGAAATTGGAGGAGCTCGAAAAGTGAAGAAAAAGCTACATGGAGAAAAGTGTTCTCATGAACACTATGGGTGTTCACAAGAACAACAACACTTATGAGATTTTCAAGGCTCAAGCAGGTGTTCACACGAGCAGAAAAGATGTTCACAGGAGCATGTTCACAGGAGCAGAAAAAGTGTTCACAGGAGGGTGTTCATGCGAACAGATCGACTGTTCACATGAACAGAATCCGCAAATTCATCCAAACTCTTGGGGTTCATTTGTAATACTTACAAACTTATTTAGAAACATTGGAGAACGTATTTTGAAGACCTAGGGACGCTTTTTTTGGGGAGAGACATTGTGGAAGACGTTCTGGAGAGCTAGGAGTTACCATCGAAGCTTGGGAGCTATTGGATTCTTCGTTTGATTCCTAAACTCTTCTTTTCTTAAGTTTTGCTATCCTTATCATGAATCTTTGTGTTTTTATCATGAGTAAGCGTAGCTAAACCTCTATTTCGGGATATCTCGTAGGAAACTAGGTTTTGATCACTATGTTTGGTGATTTATGGATTTGCTCTCATGCATTCATGCTTAATTGATGAAATTTTGTCTAGTTATGTGTATTTTACGCTTTTCATCTATCTTTTCTATTAGTAGACGTATTAATAGGATTGTGTTAGGTTGTGAATGATAGAGGAATCTACGTTCGTTGCCCGAAAACTTGAAATATACACTAGCCGTATCTAGGGTTGAGGAATCTTTCTAGTTAGCTAAGAACAAATAGTAGAATCAATGTCGTAATGCGTGCTTAAACTTGAGTAGACTAGAGGAATCAGCTATGAGAGTTTATGTATAGTTATTGGTTGAGACATCTTCAATATAATTATGCTCGTTTAACTAGAACAAAAATTCATCGTGTTAGTAGAACATAAATCCACCGAAGTGTGAAATACCTAGTGATCCGTAGAGATATCCTGACCTTGATCAACTTTGAGAAACAACCAAATCAACTCGTGCTTATTAATCTTGAATTAATTCATTGAATTATTTGAGATACTCGTTCTTTTAATCATTAGTAGAATTAGAAACAACAACTCAACGCGCTTTACCCACACGAAGAACAAATTTAGTAGCTAATTTACACGAAGTCTCTTGGGTTCGACAACCCGGATTTCCGAAATATTATCACTACACCGACAACTGTGCACTTGCAGTTGGAGCGTGTCACAAGGCAGGTGAAGAAGCTGAATGGATTCGTCACTTTTTGGAGGACTTGCCTATGTGGCCGAAACCGGTACCTCCAATATGCATACACTGCGATAGTCAGTCTGCAATTGGACGAGCAGAAAATGCTATGTATAATGGAAAGTCTAGACATTTACGTCGTAGACACAATACTGTTAAAAGTTGCTCTCGAACGGTATAATATCGATCGATTACGTTAAGTCTAAGGAGAACCTAGCGGATCCGCTGACTAAAGGACTACCGAGAGAACAAATCTGGACTTTATCGAAAGGAATGGGTCTGAAGCCTCTTGGAAAATCTGTCATAGTGGCAAACCCTACCTAAGTGATTGGAGATCCAAGGAATTAGGTTCAAAGGGACAACCTAACTATGTACGGATAGGGATACATCACGATTATTAGAAAGTTTCTTTCCTGGCCCTTCCTTTGGATTGATAATGTGATGTCTTGCATTGTATCGAGGATGAGTTAAACTCTTAATGAAATCTGGTAGAGCAAGGTACCAATAGAGTTCACCTATATGAGTGGAGTTGGGGCCGACTCTATGAGAATTGATAGGCTGAATTCTCTATAGCACTCACGAAATCGGGAAACGTGTCTCAATGGCCAAATGAGCACATTCACGAGGATGGAATGACTCGAAGTCCTAATTGCGTGAGCACTGCCGACTTGGTGTGCACCATTGGCAAGCAGTTCAAGGCTTATGGCGCACTAGTGAGCCAACACATCCTGCAGTGTGTCACTAAGAGAAGGTTCAAGGTTTAAGACCACCTATCTTTAAGCGATTAGCTTCATGAGAGTTTATTTGAGACTGAGATTGTTGAATGTCCAATTTGGTCATTCATGTGGGGGATTGTTGGATAATCTCGTGAGTTGAAGTTTGAGCTCAACTTAAGCTCATGAGATAAACCAGTGATTGAGGGTGTTACGGTACAATGTTGTCCAGGTGAATGAGCAAATTATCCGTGTAATTTGTGTTGAGATGGCGTTAATTAGCTGAAATTTTTGGGGGAATAATTGTGTTGAATAAAAATAAGGCCTGATTACTTAATGGGTACCCCAAATATGCCAGAACTAACACATTGCAACCCCCACTTCTAAAATAAGCTTATTGCATCCCCCATTTGTAGTAAATCATACTTATTGAAACTGGTAATTTTTTTTGACTATCACGTCCTTTTAATAAAAGGGTGTAGTTGTCTATTTCTTGTAGGAACAGTCATAACTCACCACTGCAATTGCCACCCAACCCAGATTCCGGTAACTTAAACCCAGATTTCCGGCGATCAAATCTCAGATTACGGCGACTGAATGAGATTACATGAGCCAAAGTCAGACAATTGAACCAAATTCACAGAGTGAATAGCTGTGAGAGGAAGAGGGAAAATAGTTAAAATGGTCTATTCGACAAAATAAGAACACCACCACCATCATCGCCAGTCACCACCAACGCCGCTGCACTATACCAAATCCCGGTCACCATACTCACTGACGCCATCCTCAACCTCCTCCAACCCCCAACCTCCACTGAAGTTGAACACCACTACTCCAACAAATAAATCAAATTAGAAATAAGCCTCCAACAAGCCAAAAAACCCAACTCACCACAACCCAAAACCTCATAACCCCTGCTACCATCTCCGCCACATAACCTGTAATCAGCCCTCCTAAACCCAAATCCAGGCGACTCAAATTCTGATCCGTCAATATTCTTTCCACCTCCACCACCTACACTTTGTTTGCAATAAAACTAAAAAGGAATAGAAATTAGATGAATCGGAAGAGCAATAAAAAATAAACGCTTTTTTCTTTGACAGGGGGTTCTCTTCTCTCATATGGATCCGATTTTGGGTAGCACCAATGGTGTTTTGCCCTGATTTGGGTCTTTTCGAGTAGCCCTCGTCAGGACCATAGATGCCTTTTTTTCCGGCGGTGGCTAGTAGTTGGTTTTGAGTAGAGTAGAAACATAGAAGATGGTTGCAGTGAAGGAGCCAAAGAAAAGTGATTATTAATAGTTATCATAAAAATTCCATCAGTGAAGTAGGCCGATAAAGAGGGAGACAGAGAAATGTGAAACATGGCTTCTCATCTTCTCCATCTTATCTTCATCCCCATTCCTTTTATTTATTTTACTCTAAATTTTTAATGTGATATTTTTGTATTGACGAATTTACCCTCTCTAGTTAGATGGTGCTTTGATGGAATTTTTAACCAGTTTGCAATTAGTATGATTTATTGCAAATGGGAGATGCACTAAGAATATTCTACAAGTGGAGGTTGTAATGTGTTAGTTTTGGTATATTGGGGGTATCCATTAAGTAATTAAGCCTAAAAATAATAAACACACGCGCGGACCGCTTTGGGCGGGTATGGGTCGTGGGTCGACGCATATATAATATGGCGTTTATATTTTTATTACATATTAATTATCTCCTAATTGAATGCCCAATTAATTATCTCCTATTGAATGCCCTAGTTGGAACGTACAGAACGTACGTGAATTGAAGATGAAGAGAGGGCATACGTATGCCCACCTGAACCATCTTCCAATGGCTATAAATTGAGAATTGAGTTCTCAATAAAAACACAGAACAATCATCTCTCTCACTCTCAATCTCAATCTCCATCTCTTTCTTGCTCTCAAGTACTGTTCATCAAGTCTTTCCGTCCGGGCAATCAAGGGCAAGTGCTACGCCGGTTGCTTGCGACAAGAGGAGTCCTGGGAGGCGTTTGTTCCGTGAAAATCCGATAGCACCGGGGGCAAATCGCTTTAAGGAAAACGTTCGTCAACGTGTTCCTCTTCTTCTTCAATCCATCAAGTTTGGTGACAGGTTCATGGTTTATTTTTAGTTTTTTATTGTCTACGCAGATTATTTTTACTAACAACTATAAGTTTTGACCTGGTCCTATTCCATAATTGAGGGTGGATTGGTTTTGGCCTATAGGGATAACAAACATCTCCAAATGATAAGGAGTAAGCAATAGATATGGTTCTCATCTCCTGCCGAAAGATCATTTTAACTGGAAGACTGGTAATCAAACTCCAATGGTAGTCTTTAACTCTTGTTCCTTGGTTACCGATTGAATAAACTAAGAGAAAAAGTAAGCTTATATATCAAGAGTATAATATAGAGGGAACTTCAAGCTCTCGAACTCCTCGTAGTGCTAAAACAGACTCTTCTTCCACTCGAATATAAAGATACAAACAAGATGAAGGTGGAGTTCAAAGAATAAAGGGCCCCCGCACTAGCAGCTGATGGGAAATGGGAAGACCAGAGACATAAAAAGGCCATTTACGCCAGAGGAAAAAAATACAAGATAGGAGATCACCCGCGCCAACGGAAGGGAACCTTATCTGAGAAGGGCCTCTCAGAGCGTTTCAATCATCAACGAATCCTGCTAGAAGTGACCAATGTGGCCTTGTCGATCTATCATATAATCACTGAAATGAATTTCTAGTGGTTCGAACTTCTTAATTTTTATAGCTTAAATATCATGGAAAATCATATATAAAGTGGCTTCTGTAAGATTTTTAGCATACATCCTAACATTTTTTAATATGCATTTCATCAAACAGTCTAGTGCGAAAGAAAATACACACCTCTTTCGTGCTACTATGCATATTACCACCTTCTACTCAACCTCGTTTTGATTCAATCAAACAAAAATATGAACTATATATAATAGAACAATCATAGAATATAGTGTCGGGTGTACGTGTTCTAATCAGCAAAGTGACAATGCTTTCGTAACTCTCAAGTCTGAACCCTGCAATGAAGAAGCCACGTCGCAGCTTATGGCATCAGCAATCACATTTTTTTTCTCCAATTTTCTCAGCTTCGGCAAACAAATAACCCATAAACGAGTTAAAGAATCTGAGAACCTAGTAAAATAATTAGCCAAACAAAGATGGAAATTAAATAACAACAGAAGTAAAAGTACAAATTGTTTAAAGTGTAGCAATTGAGAATCAGTGAGTGTTAAGAAACGAAAAATAAGAACTTAAGTACTTACCATAAAGCTCATAGATGGAAAACATTATGCCAAAATGCACTGGGAGTCACATCCACATCCACAATCAAAATGCCAAAATGATGCAGACATAAAAGATCTAAAAGCATCAAAATCCAGGTAATAAGTACTCAGGTCAATCCTTTTCAGTAGCATCTCATGTACTTAAGTGACTGACCTGCATAAGCATTTGAGCTAAGAAGCAAGGATATGGAAACAGGTATCGGATAGGTTATGGGATACGCCATATCTAAAATCCAGGATACGAACAGAGCGAGGGAGGGATGGAGGGAGGGATACGAGTTCGGAGTAAGACGAGTGTAGAGAAGGGAAATATGTGGTTGAAAATTACTACCAGATCCACTCTTAAATTGCAGATTTAGTCTTTTATCTTTTTTAAAGTTTAGAAGTTTACAAAAGACACCACCTGCTGTTTAAAGTTACAAAAAAAGCCTTCCATGTCCAGGCCGTGTCCCATCCATGCCCAACCCACTGCAGAAGGTCAGACTGTGCAAAAAATGGGAATGTACCTGGAGGAAGAAGGAAGAGGGTGAGAGGCGATTTCCATGTTTGAAATAATTTCCCCTTTCTTAATCATCAAAACCCATTGAAACCACCAAAATGAAATAGGGTTGCTAGGTTTATGATCCTACAAGTTAATTTTCATATTTCCATGTTTTAGTTGGAATCCTTGAGACAAGAAGTGAGAAGCCAGTAAGAGAAAGATTGTAGTACACTTATTTTCTATATATTTTTCTTCTTCTATTTGCAGAATTTTCCTTTGCAATTTTGTGTGACGCATCGAGTGATATTCTGCAGGACCTGCAAGTTATGTCACCTAACGACCCGACCAGTGAGCTTCCAGACGAAATCCTCGTGGACATAATGTCTCAAGTAAAGATGAAAGAAATGGTTCAGACAAGTGTTTTCTCAAAAAGTGGAGACACGTGTGGAAAGCCATGCGCAACCTTAATTTTGATGCTTCAGAGACATTACATGACTTTACGTAAGATTTGTTAACGAGGTTATAAGGCATCACGAGGCCCGGAAACTAGACCAATTTGCAGTGGTTTTAGTTTGGACGAGACGTGTAGCAGAGACATCGACAGTTGGATTGGTTTTGCTTTGAGAAAGGGCGTTCGAAACCTCAAACTGGACCTGAGCAATCAGTATTATTATAGTGAGATTCAGTTTTACACTTTTCCTCACTCCATTGAAACCTCGAACTGCGGCTCGTTAACTTCTCTTCAGCTTTTTGGGGTGAACATATCTGGTGACGTGTTGGAGCTACTTCTAAGTAACTGCCCGAATCTTGGATTTGTGTCTGTGAGCGGCTCCAAAACTCTTGTGAGTTTGAATGTTGATGGACCACATCCACTGAAGTTGAAGTGGTTGGAGCTATATTGTTGCCTAGATTTGGTAATCCTCAACCTCTCTGCACCGATTCTGGTATCGTTGAAATACTTTGGACAGATCATAAGTCTGGAACTCATATATGTTCCCAAGCTCTCTGAGTTATCAATTCAGGGCGATTTCGCACAAGAAATACATTACACTCTTCGCGAGGAGTTAAGCTCATTTGTTTCTCAACTTGAAACACTAACGTATGAAGCGTGTGCAAATGAGGTTAGTAAGTAAACTAGTTTTTGGTTTTTTTTTAGCTAACTTTTACGTTCTATATGTTTTCGTCTTTTTCTTTTCCATATCTTGTCGTGAGCCGTGATAGTCTGCTTCTTGAGGCAGAAAATAATGAAATGGGCTGTGTTTCCTGAATTTACCAAACTCAAGCATCTGAAGCTGATATTTATTCGACCTAGAGGATATTACCTCATTTGGTACAAGGCCTTGATAAAAGCGTCGCCTTCTCTGGATAAGATCACAGTGCAGGTAACAACTTTTTGTCGCTCCTCTAACTTTATGCACCCTGATATTTGTATGGATTGCGGATAGATCATTGCTATTGCTTCGGATTCCAAATTTTTGCTAAAAATGTGGTTTTGGAAACTATGAGACTTTTTTCACAGTTATTAATCATATCACAAAAGTAAAAGTGGTTAAAAATCGCGTGTTACATGTATTAACGTTATTTTGCTCGTGTTATATATGACTTGTATACTGCAACAAATAATTCTAATATGTTCTCTTCTTTTGCCATTTTGTTCAATTTGGTTTTGCTTGCATTGTCAGTCAAATGAAATATGAAATTCACTGTCTTGGGATTGTCACGCCTAGCGTGAACATATCATTATTGAGAACCTGTGCTTAGAGAGAATTTATGGTCTTTTCTTACCCATGAAGGTGTTTATTTTCCGGTGTAGTTTACCCGCGAATCTCATGTCCTTTTACTGATTGTTGATAGAAACCAAAGGGTTTCAGTATAGATGATCGGAAAATACAGAGAGCATCGGAGAAGATGATGTAAATCACCGAGAGAGAGAGGCAGAGAGTTGTGAAAGATTTCTGTACATTCATTGGGAGTGTAATGATACATAAATACACGGTCAAGGCTGTATTAGCCGTTTGATGAGATCAATCAACATAAATGTGGATATGATACAGATGGTAAAGATATATTTACAGATTGCTCCTTGAAGTAGTTGCTAGTCTTTAGTTTAGTCCTTGAGCTTTGTCTTTGAGTCCTTCATGAGTTGAGCTGAGTTCAATATGGTCCTATGCTTGAGCTGAGTTGGCTCTTATGCTTTGGGCTTGGTCCAGATACAATGGTATTGCTTAATACTCCCCCTCAAACTAATGGGGCGGGATGCACCATTAGTTTGTGTTTGAGGTCATGAAACTGGTGTGTGGGTAGCCCTTTTGTGAAAATATCCGCGATTTGGTCCGAGCTGTTGACAAAAGAAATAGACAAAGCATTAGAAAGAACTAATATAGTGATAATCTATTTCTATATGCTTTGTGTGTGCGTGTAAAATGGGATTAGCAGTGATTGCAATAGCTGACAAGTTGTCACACCAGAGTGTGGGTTTTTGAGATATAAAAAATTTTAAATCACGAAATAAAATGTTAAGCCCAGCTAATTCTGCAGCTGTGGATGCAAGAGCCCGATACTCGGCTTCCGTGGATGACTGTGCAACGGTCGGTTGTTTCTTGGCTCTCCAATGTATAGGGTTAGGGCCAAGAAAGACAACAAAACCCGACGTGCTACGTCGATCAGTTGGATTTCCTGCCCAGTCAGCATCGCTATAAGCTGTGATAGGTAAGTGCCCTTTTTGATAAAAAAAGAGCATGATTCTTAGTACCCTGTAGATATCTAAGTATGCGTTTGACTCCAACAAGATGATTTTGAGTGGGTGTGTGCATGAACTGACATAAATGATTTACAGCAAATGCAATATCAGGTCGAGTAAATGTAAGATATTGTAGCGCGCCAAGAAGCTGTCGATATGGTGTGGAATCAGTAAGAGCGTGACTGTCTTGAGCATGATATTTTGTTCCTGCACACAAGGGTGTAGAGGCAGGTTTGCAATTAGACATATTAAAGCGTGATAAAAGGTCAGAAATGTGCTTAGCCTGTTCAATGGATATGCCATCCTTGGTACGTTTGATTTCAAGTCCCAAAAAATAAGTGAGGGGTCCGAAGTCAATCATAGAAAATTCAGAGTTTAATTTGCTCACTAAGAGAGATATGAACTTTGTATCGCTACCGGTTAAAATGATGTCATCAACGTATAAAAGTAAAATGGTGATTTTGCCGTGAGAGTGTCTAATGAAAAGAGAGTAATCAGCAAAGGAAGAAATAAAGCCAAGAGTTGTAAATACGAGGTGAAGCGTTCGAACCATGCTCGGGGAGCTTGTTTCAAATCATATATGTACTTGTTGAGTTTGCAAACGTAATGAGGAAAGCGCGGGTCTTTGAACCCTTGGGGTTGACTCATATAAACAGTTTCACGAAGTAGGCCGTGAAGAAATGCATTTTTGACATCTAACTGTTGTAAAGGCCAGTCAAAATTAGCGGCAAGAGCTAAAATAGTACGAACTGTAGAACGCTTAACGACGGGGCTAAAAGTTTCATCAAAATCAATGCCAGGATGTTGGTGAAAACCTTTAGCTACAAGGCGTGCCTTGTAGCGTGAAACAGTACCATAGGGGTTGTATTTAGTGCGAAAGACCCATTTATTTCCTATTACGTTTGCATTAGGTGGAGGAGGTACTAAAGTCCATGTATTTTGTTGTGTGAGGCTAGTGTACTCGTCAATCATAGCGGAACGCCACTTAGAGTCTTTACTAGCCTCAGTGTAGGAAGTGGGGTCAGAAATAGTAGTAATAGCAGAAAAACCTGACTTTTTTTTACTGATACCGGACATGCTGCGAGTTTGCATGTGGTGAGTGTGAGTGGGATTGGAGTTAGGTGGAGGTGCCATCTCAGGTGGGGCCGGATCCGGTGCCAACTCGACTACAGCCGGCTGTGCCGTACCTCAACCAGAGGGAGAAAGGTGTGCTGGGGTCGAGTTACCGTCCGGAGCAGCCGGATTCAGACCTTCCTCTATCTTATCTTAACGAACGAGTGATGGTGAGACCAATCCACAAAAAAGGCCTACATACCGGCCTTAAAAGAACCCCTTGATCGGAAAAGCCTGATGGCTGCACAGGACCGGCTGGAGGAGATGCATCCGTTCCTTGGCTTGGCCAGCTCATCACTGATGGGGAAAGAGACGGTAACGGTACTGTAACTGCAGGTGGGTTGGCAGTACCAGTGGGTGGTACTGAAACAGCATCATGAGAAGATGCCAAGACTTGGGCTGCTGGTACTTGTGTACCTGAAACATTGTTAGAATTTAATGAATCAGTAGCAGTAGTAGCATATGGAAAATATGTCTCATCAAAGACGACGTCACGGCTAGTAAAGATGCGATTTGTAGCTTTTTCAAGACACAAATAACCTTTGTAATCCTCGGCATAGCCAATAAAAGTACATAACTTTGTTTTGGAGTCAAGTTTGGAGGAATTATAGGGGCGCAAATAAGGAAAACAAGCACAACCGAACACTTTCAAATGTGAGTAGTCAGGAGAAGTGCCGAAAATTAACTCAAAGGTGATTTGTTATAATTATTGCGACTAGGCATGCGATTTATCAAAAAACGGCGGCATTCACAGCATGATACCAAAGATAGTAGGGAAGAGAAGCTCTTTTTAACATTGTTACCGCGGTTTCCATAATGTGGCGGTGTTTGCGTTCCGCAACGCCATTTTGTTGCGGGGTGTGAGACAGGATTTTTGGTGGGTTATGCCATCTTGTTGAAGAATTTTTGAGAAGGTGAATGACATATACTCTCCTCCACCATCCGTTCGCAAAACACGGATGTGATTTTTCAGTTTTCTATTTTGAGTTTGAAGAGAGAAAAAACTGTAGGTACTTCAGATTTGTTATGTAATGCAAAGACCCAAGTAAATTTGGAGTAATCGTCAATAATAAGTACATAATAACGGTACCCATGGTAGGATTTAGAGCTATAAGGGCCTCAAACATCACTGTGAAGTAATTCTAAAGGAACTTGAGTTTTAGAATTAGAAGCAGAGTAAGGCATACGACTCATTTTACCTTCTAAGCAAGAGTAACAAAGACCTTTATTATTACGACTAGAAATGTCAAAGGAAGCAATTATTTTATGCAAGACATTATCCGAAGGATGTCCTAAGCGATCATGCCAAGTACGGGCATCTACTTTATTCCTAACATAAGCATGTGCAGGAAATTTAAAAGGTAAAGAATTAAACGGAATAGATTCGATGGGATACAACCCATTTTTACTCAATCCCTGATAGAGAAGAGTTCCCGTAATTTTGTCCTGTATTGAAAAAGATGTCAAGTCAAATATAAAGCAACAATTGTTATCTGAGCATAATTTATGTACAGAAAGTAAGTTTGTGCTAAGTTTAGGTACGTGTAAAGTATTGTGAAGAGTGAAGTTGTGTGCACCAGTAGAGAGCAAGGCGGTACCCGTGTTGTGAATGGGAAGAGTTTGGCCATTTCCTACCGCAACTTGATCATTTCCAAGATAAGTGTCCGAAGTGCTCAGATTTTGAAAGTCGTGAGTCATATAATTGGTGGCACCCGTGTCCGATAGCCAATAGCTAGGATGGTTGTAGGTTTGAGTAGAGGCGGTCAAAGTAGTAAGAGAATCAGGAGGCATACACCCTTGGTAAGCATGATTCATTCTGTGAACGCAATCAAGAGCTGTGTGATAATATTGGCCACAAATTTGACAGGCATCACAATTACGAGACTGATTATAACCAAGGTTTCGTCCACCACGATACCCTTGGTTGTTACCTCTGCCAAAATCAGTTCTACCACCCCGGTAATACCCATTTTGGCCGCGGCCACCACGATAATTGTTTCCAGAAAAGTCAGAATTATAGCCACGGCCATTGCCTCGGCCATTACCTCGGCCATAACCACCACGGTTATTGCCAAAATTGCCACGACTAGCATTTTGGGATCTACCTCTTCCATTATAGCCTCCACGATTTGATTCAGTAGTGATTGTATTAAATGCAACAGTGGGGTTTGAGATGTCATATTTTGGGACTCTAGCATATGTTCTTCACTTTTCAAAAGCACATGTAAATCATCAAAGGAGACTGTTTCAGAATTGATGCTGATTGAAGATCTAAAAGGATTGTATTCGGGTGGGAGTCCATTCAAAGCATATAACATCATATCCTCATCATCGATATTAACCATAGCTACCATGAGTTTATCACGAATCACTTTCAATTTGCTCATATAGGCATCAATAGTGTCAGAATTTTTTCGAGCAGTTTGAAGATCTGACTTCAGTTGCATAATATTGGAGCGTGTAAGGGAACCTTACCTTTTACCGAGAATAAGCCAAATCGATCGAGAAGAAGACTGACCAATTACATGAGTTAGGGCTTCGGCACTCAGGGTTGCATTAAGCATAGTGACGAGAGCTTGATCTCGTTGGACCCACGCCTGGTAATCTGGGTTAGGCGCCATAGTGCCTTCTGATTCGCCGGAGCCTTTTATGAATTCAGCCAGAGCAACATCGGAACCATCCAAGAGACCGAACAGGTTCTGTGTTCGGAGAAGTGATCAAGTTTGATTGGAACCAGATTGTGTATGTTTGACAGTAGGTAAATCGGATTGAAAGATGTGGTAGCGGAAGATGGAACAAGGGCGTTACTTGACGATGCAGTGGTCTGAGCCATTGGCTCTGATACCATGATAGAACAAAGGGTTTCAGTATAGATGATCGGAAAATACAGAGAGCATCGGAGAAGATGATGTGAATCACCGAGAGAGAGAGAGGCAGAGAGTTGTGAAAGATTTTTGTACATTCATTGAAAGTGTAATGATACATAAATACACGGTCAAGGCTGTATTAGCTGTTTGATGAGATCAATCAACATAAATGTGGATATGATACAGATGATAAAGAGATATTTACAGATTGCTCATTGAAGTAGTTGCTAGTCTTTAGTTTAGTCCTTGAGCTTTGTCTTTGGGTCCTTCATGAGTTGAGCTGAGTTCTATATGGTCGTATGCTTGAGCTGAGTTGGCTCTAATGCTTTGCACTTGGTCCAGATACAATGGTATTGCTTAATAATTGTAAGCCTCTATTTTTTTTTAAAGAAAAAACTTAAGCAATTCCATTAAAAGGCTATCACAGCCAAAAGAGAGATCAAGAAGATCATACAACCAACGAATTGACTGCTCTTTTAGCACATAAATGAGCAGACCAATTCAGCTCCCTTCTAACAAAAAAGAAAAAACATACCTCAAAGGATGATGCCAAAAGTTTACAATCAGAAAGGACATAGCATCAATACAACATCTGCCATCCTTGGCATTTAGAAAATCAATAGCCAGTTTGGAATTCGAACCTAACATAAAGTGGGGACCAAGAAGCCTAAACGAGGAAACGGTATCAAATCGATCAACTAAACAAGGAAACATAATAATCGTAAATAAATTATTACTAAATATTCAGATATTAAATTAATATCTCCAACACCCCTTCTCAAACTCAACGTGCCAAATAATGCGTTTGCAAGAAGAAATAGGAGCTGCGGCGTAGAAGGCCAAAGCGGTTGTGAAAGCCGGGGTGGAAAGAAGGCCAAGATGGTTGCGAAGGCCGGGAGGATCTGTCATGTCTGATGTGGTTGTGTCTGATGTGGCACACCCATGTGCCTGATCATACATTCTCTAATATCTCCCTCAAACTCAAGGCATAAGAATATGGCTAGAGTTGGAAAGAGAGATAGATAGGAAAAAAATCAAAAATTGAGCCAAGAACCGAGCCATGAGAGTAATGAACAGTGAGAAGTTGTGTTAGTAGTCAAAAGCTTTTGTGGATAGCGCACAGTAAGGATCAAATCCATCAGAAATGTATGAGAGTATCTCACTGCATTGACAACGGGAGATGGAACGAGGAAAAGCTTCGCACGTATTTATGGGAGGTAGATGTCGTGGATATCATGGCCATGCCGGTAACACAGCAGCAAGAGTCGGATTCCTTTAAATGGAGCTTCGCACCCAACGGCTGTTACTCAACAGCGTCGGGGTATAAACTGTTAAGGGAGAAAGTGCAGAAAGTCCAACTTCATAGAATGGAAACACCCAGGCTTGGCTAACGAATCTGTGGAAGATGACGATACCGAGAAAAATGGCTTTTCACGTATGGCGAATGTGGTGTAAGGAACTCCCTACAGCATTTAATTTGCGCAACAAAGGTGTCAATATAGAGCTTCAATGTAATAGATGCACAAATGGTATTGAGAGTTCGGATCATTTTTATTGTCACTGCGAAACGGCCAATAGGGTATGGGCGACTGTATTTGGTGATGATGGTTTGCAAAACAGAGGAAGTATGCTCGGGGAGTGGATCGAAGGGGTCTTCACACACAAAGATGAAGAATACCGAGAAAAGTGGGCAATTGCGGCTTGGTGTTTGTGATTTCAAGGAATGATACAAGATTCAATGGAAGCCCCTTCAATTATGAAGCAATAATTCGAACGGTGGAGACCAGAATAAGGGAAATGCTGTGGTGGAGTGATCTGCCACCAGGTAAGAAAGACAAAGAAAGGGAAACGACAAGGTGGCAACCACCACTGGAAGGCTGGATGAAGGTTGACACTGATGTCACGTGTAACCCAAGTCAGTGCATAGCTGGGTCTGGCAGTGTGTTGAGAGACTCCTTGTGGGCGTTTGTGGCTGGGCGTTTTGAAAGAATCCCTTTTCATTTGTCCGTGCAGATGTTGGAGCTAATTGGGGTTAAGAATGGCATAAAAATGGCTAGGGATGCGAGATGCAAAAGATAGTTATCGAATCTGATTCCAAGCTAAATATTGATTTGTTACGAGGCTGCTGCACAGAGAAGGGGGGAAGACTGATGGGACATGAATTATGCACAGAGATGGAAGCTGAGGTTCGAGCGTGCCTCAAGATCGGAGATCACTTTGTGGAGATGAAATTTCAGTTTGTGCCTAGGAATGCAAACAGAGTAGCAGACCGATTTGCTCGAAGATCTCTTAATTTCCCACAATTTAGCCTTTATACTCGGCTCCCAGAATGGGCTATTGATGTACTGGAAAAAGAGGTTCGTGATCGATTTGATCCTTGATGAAGTAGTAACCTTTCCCTCAAACAAAAAAAAAAAATCCATCAGAGACGCTCCTTTCAGGCTGTAAACATAATCATTCACTGGGTTAGACCTCCAGAAAATTGCTTGAAGATCAACTGTAATGCAGGTTGGGATAAATTAAAGGAGGCTACTCTAGGGGCGGGTTCTGAGAAATGAAAATAGGAAGTTGTTAGATGGTCAACGATGCAATGTACGGGAAGATTCTAGCTTGCTAGCAGAGGCTTTCGCTGTAAGAGCTGCTTGTGCAGGCATAAAAAAATTGGTCAAGACCGTCATAATTGAGACAAATAACCGAGAACCGGTTAAAATGGTGAGGTGAACAATGAGTAAGAACTCCATTGGTAAATTTCTCAGATAGCCTATCTTCAAATCAGTGATGTAAACCTTCTCTGCATCAGTAGGAAAGCAAATGAGGAAGAATTATCAGAGAGGTGAGGGGACGTTAAGCTTGGAATTAGGCTGTTAACCCGCTCTAGAATTGAACTAACAACCCACCCTAGAATTGAACCCTTTACTTGAATCTGATTCTAACATTACCTAGCGTGTCTGAAGTAGTGAAAGTCGTTTTATTTGTGCAGAAAATAAATAAAGAACTTTTGACATATAACCCTTTAGCAGTATATGTTGGTTGACAGTACGGTACATGCACTATGAGAATTGACATATAACTCCTATGCAGTATGATTTTATTGACATCGCGCTCCAAACGATAGATGGCCGTTAGTTGGGACTTTTTTACGACAGTGACATAGCTTGAGGTGAGGCTATAATGGTCTTTCCACCAACTGTTGGAGGGGACAAAAGACCATTATAGCCTACATATTATTCTCCTTCTTCTTCTACTAACTGCGGGCTGGGCTGGATGGTTTTCTTGATCCAATGGCCATAAGTTGCCGAGAAACTAGAAATGATATTGTTTTAGCGACTGTGTTCCCCAGACTGCTCATCACTTTTATGTCCTGATCATTAAACTGGGTGAACATGCCACTTCTTATTGGCTTTCATTATGTGCTTCATGTTCAGATTCTATATATGTAGGTGTAGCCATAAGACTTAGTCAATTTTCACTCATTGCAGATGTCACGTACATATAAGCCTGATACGTCAGAACATTTGATAGTAGGGAAGTGTCCGCATAACATCAAAGTGGTGGAATTCGATGGGTTCCAAGGTTGTGTGACCGACACTGAGTTTGCCGAGTATTTAATTGAGAATGCCATCGCGCTGGAGAGGATCACTTTTGATACTCGTGTGCCTAAAAGAGACAGAATGTGGTACAAGTACTACAACGAGACCGGGGACCGGGATCGTGCTTTTGCTAGGCAGCGTGCCGAGCAACTAGGCGAAAGACTTCCTGCTGGTGTTAAACTCGTCATAATTTAACTTGGCTATGTTCTTTCTTTTGCGCACTGGCTTGTTTTGTCCATTGTGTTCTAATGCCAGTGTCTTCAACCTTGAGTTGGGCCACACAATGCATGGTTTTGTTCTCATTTGAGTAGCACATTGATCACCTGATAAAATTTGTATACATTATTTTTTCTCATTGGCTGAATAATAGCCGAGTCGGAGCCCGTGAACTTGCACAATTCGCTGGACCTTGTTATAGCATCCACATAGTATTATGAACAATTTGATGAATTTTCTTCTGAATTCAGTTGAGCAAAGTGGTTTTGCTACAATAGTGTTGTAAAACTAAAATAAAATATTAAATATGCTACGATGTGTTTACTCGCCACGTCTAACTAGGATGGAAATTATAAGACTAAAATAGCATTCGGTTTAAGTAGTCTACATCGTACTTATTCAGACTGACTTGATCTTCTAGTAATAACATTCATTTGAATAGTTTGCTATGAATGTTTAATACATTGTCGGGTTCTTCATTCCGTTATTTTGCATTATTATGTGATTGTTTCTGATTAACAGTGTGTTTGGATTACATGATTTGGTGAGAAAGGAAAAGAATTGGTGAGAGAAGGTTTTCTCATTCGTGTTTGGATTAATTTTTAGGTGAGAATTCGTGAGAAAGCATGAGAAAAGAAATCTCACATAATCCAATTTTTGTTTCTCACCAAAAGTGGTGAGATTTGGTGAGAAAAGAAACCATATGAGTGTCAATAGTTTTGTTGTGACAGAATTAACCATAAAAAAATAAAACATTGCCTAATCATAATATTAATGAAGGTTATTTTGGTAATATCTTTAAAATATTTTCTTTTCTTTTCCATTAATATGCTAACCAAACAAAGAAGATGAGAAAGTATAACATTTTCTTATCATTTCTCACTTAAGTAATCCAAACAAATATGTGAGAAATCTAAAGCATTTCTTATCATTTCTTTTCTCACTTAAATTAAAGTTTCTCGTCATTTCTTTTCTGACCTCATTCCCAAACATAGTGTAAGGGCTGCTGAGAACTTGTTTTATGTTCTATAAGGTGAGGAGGGTGTACTACCTCAAAACATGCTATGTTTTACAGCATTATTGCAACATGGGCGAGTTGGGTGGGTTTTGATACTCGAGTACATAAGACCAGAAAAGTTGAACTCCCGCAAAAGCATTGATATGAGATCACTTGCTTAATGATTATGGCAATTGAGAGTCATGAGGCCTCGAGTTCGATCCTCCCCATAGCAGTGGGATAAAATAGATTTCTTACCATACAACGAAGATCACTTGCTCAACAGTACAATGGACAAAAATACTGGATCTCGCTCTTCATTGAGTAATTGAGTCAGAGAAAAAAGAAAAAAAAAATGCTTTTTCTCAACATGGCGTTTCTTTACCAAACTCAAAATGTCATCACAGGCCCACTAGATGAAAATTGTAACGGACACGAACAATGTCATGAAAACTGCACCCTAGATTTTGTACCGACAAGGAAGATGAAATTTGTCATCACATGCTACATAGTCGGGCCGGGTTGGGCCAAACTCTATATAGAATCAAAGACCACCCCAATATTCGTTAAGACTCAATTGCCTTATTTTAGTACTCTATATAGTAGGGTTGCCCTGCCCTAACCCTAGATTATAACTAATACACACGCACACAACCAAGCATACTATCTCTTTTGTATGTGCTGCTGGTGCTGCTGGTGATGGATTGGGCTGAGCTTCTGCCGGATCTGTTGTCGACGATTGCCAAGAAGCTGAACCTATACGAAGACTATACTGCATTCGGCGGAGTTTGCAGGTCATGGCGATCCGTGGCGGCAGTCAAGAACAACTTCTCTTCGATCAACGTCCCATGGCTCCTCCTTGCCCCGCGGGAGGAGGACGGCGACGTCAACAATTCACGAGACTTGTACAGCCTTACAAAGGGAGGCATGGTTCACACAGTCCACCTCCCCGAAGCCAGAGACAAGAGGCTACACAGTTGTCTTGGTTGGCTTATAACCATAGACAGAGACGGCGACGTGGAGGTGCTGCATCCCTTGTCCCGGGCCCGGATTACCCTCCCCAGTGCCCGTGAATATATGAAACTCGATAGTTCTAATCGCAGCCCTCTCAATATGTTTACGAGAGCAGCCTTGTCGGCTAGCCCTTCCGAGACGGACAACTATGCTGTGTTGATTCTGGTGGGACCCGTCGGTACCTTGGCATACTGGAAACCCGGAAACACTACCTGGGTTACCATCAAGACACGCCGGTTGGAATCATTCCACAACGTGGTCTACCATTCCGGTCACTTTTATGCCATCAATCGTAATCGCCCAGTGGAGCTCTTTTCTATAGACATCACCACTGCCGCCGCGAATCTAGTTGGAACGTTACCTAGTGATGTCATTGGTAACGACAGCTGCTACCTGGCTGAATCTGGTGGCCATTTGCTCGTCGTCGTCAGGAAAGTACTCCACGACGATGACCAGCGCATGGATCGAGTTACTTGCGGACTCGCTGCTCACCACCACCACGGGATCGTTGACTGCACGTTGATAAACAAGCCAATCCATGGCTATTTGACCAGCTCTTTTAAGGTGTACAGGTTCGACTCCAGCGCTAACTGGCATGTGATGAATGATTTGGGAGGAAGGTCACTCTTTCTAGGCCAAGGGTGTGCTCCGGTCTCTGTCCCTTGTGCTGCTGTTGGTGCTGCCAATATTAAACCTGATTGCATCTACTTTACTGACAACACTAACCTTGCTTACATCCGCAAGGACGATATAGGCCGCAATGGCATAGACATGGGAGTCTACAGCTTGAAAGAAGAGGGCAAATACTCTCTACCAAGGCGGCACCAAAGGACGGCGATGCTTCCTCTGCCCGCCCCTTTGGGTCATCCCTTCCTTCTAAAATTATTTTTGTCTTTTGATCCTAAACTTTTATGTCTTATATTTATTATTAAGTGCAGTATATTGGTTCATGTATGTACTGTCTCAAAGTTTAATTTAAGGTGAAAGGAGCATAATAAGGATGAACTCGAGAGGGTAGCAAGATAATTGGCTCACTTATTAACATTTATCAGAAATTCAGACAAATTCACAGGTATGGAAAAAAACAGGTTATGGATGAAAAGCTGCTGAATATTATAACTTAAAGTTGGAGAATACAGCAGACAAACCGGAACACACACACACTTCATTGAATCTTGAGTCATCGAGTCGAATAGAAAGATACTAGTACTGTGCTTCTTCTGCCAAACGGCCATGTCTTTGTCAAAGCAGTATGCAGGTGCCTGCCACTTAGCATCCTCGAGTACTTTTCCTACCTCAAATGTCTTCACATGCGCTATATCCTGCAACAAAGCAAAATAACTCTTCTCCGTTAACATGTGGAATTGCAAAGACTCTACTCCACTTAGACAAGTACTAGGTTGTAACAACCCTAACCATAGTCGTATGCTAAGCTATCGTGATTTCAGACGTGGGAGAAACGTCCGTACATTATCCTACGACTACAAACATTGCTAGTCTAGCTACTACCTGTTCTTTTGTGCATAAGCCAACTTGATCTGAAACAAATCAGTTTCAAATACACTGAGCTCATAACAGAATTCGAATCAAGACTTCGACAACAATCATCTAATTTGCCATTTCCAAGAGTATTTTCCCATTTAATTACAAACCTTAATCCCACCAAGTAGGCACATACACACAACCTAATATTGGAATAAGAACATTGAACACATTACAACCAAAATATAGAAACCACAAGCGTAGCCAGTTTGGTAAACAGGTAACAACTCTAATCACACAAACATGCAGAGCCTTCATTCATTCTTGAAATTGGCAAACTTGAGACCAACCGTGTCAACCAAACACAGGGAGATGACTATTTCATCATAAACCTTAAACCTTAATCCCCACCAATTTCACACAAGTTCAATCAAAACTATTGGAATCAAACCCTTTTAGACTGTAATTCCATAAACCAGAGGGACCAATTCATTAAACAAACAAACAAAACCAACCTGTGTAGAAGATCAAATAAACAGGCCTCTTGGTGACAACATCTTCATAGTACCAAATGAAATCCACTTTCTCCCACACATTACACAGCAACCCATCCATGTACCTCTAACCCAGATATTTATTCATCTTAATTTGCTACCTAACCCGAACTAACTTCTCATTTAGTAGCGGACTTCACTACACTAACTAACTTTCCTTTTAGTAGCGGACTTCACTCGTGGGTGTAAACTGAAATTAAATATAAAATAACTAAAAAATAAACATAATTAATTTTGCATTGTAATCAAAACCAAATTTGCTTTCAGAGGCGGGGGAGACGTTAGACTCTATGGGCACTAAAATTACCAAGAGTGTATTTACCCGGTTTGGAGGGGCTGGAGAGGGTCCTTACTGGTGCCTGTTAACTGCTTTAGCCTTGGTGTGGAATTTCCATGAAAACAGTCCTTAACATCCAGTTTTTAGGGTTTGCTCATGCCAAAATTCAGATAAATATACCGTAAAAATCTTAAGACATTTGACCTTATGGTTTCTATCTAAAGCCGTTAAATGTCGATGACTCGACGTCCAGTTTGTAAGCGGTGCTCGGACAAAAAAAGATCTTCCCCCAATGAGGGGAAGATCTTAAGCAACAAGTATGAAAAGACAGGTTACAGATGTTATATTTCTGAATATAACAAGTTAAGAGTTAGAGAATACCACAGAAAAAACGCAACTCGTCATTGGGCTTGAGTAATTGAGTCAAGAAAAAAAAATGCTTTGCTTCTTCTCAATGGCCGTTTCCTTATCAAAGCAATACACAGGTGCTTACTTAGCATCCTCGAGTACTTTTCCTACCTCAAATGTCATCACATGTGCGCTATATCCTGCAACACAAGAGAGAAGTAACTGTCTAGTAACATGTGAATAGCGAAGCATCTCATGTTTGTAACACCCTCATTGTATCTCACACTGGGAAATAATTTTGAATCCCCCCCCCCCCCCCCCCGAGATAATTTTTGAATTCCCCCCGGAGATAAGTAGTTTTGTAACACCCTAAACATAGTTGTATGCTAAGCTATGGTGAACTTTGAAAGAAACCATTCCCTTCGGATAGCTCATAAAGGTCAAGCGAGCGGCTCTGCCAAAACCTAGACTAGAAACCATTCCCTTTTGGGGCTCTAGTCAATTTGGCTCAATTAACACTTCTTAAACTGAGTTATCAAGTTAGAGTTGAACTGATTACTCACTGACCTTTACGATTCAGAATGTCTCAAACCAAAAACATCCCCATCTAGACTAAATTCATCGCCAAGATAACCGCACTAGTGCACCGCCAAAAAACACAGAGCTCAAAACAAAAGTTCGACTATAACCTAATTTGACGCTTCCAATTCATCGCGGCGGTGAGTATTTTTTCCACATGGTGACAAACCTTAATCCCGTCAAATAGGCTCACACACACAACCTTAAATCTAATCCACAGGATTGCCGATTGCTAAATAACTCTAATCCCACCAGCCTTAATTCTATCTTGAAACGAGTAGAGGTGATTAAAAAAAAAAAGACCAATTGTTTTATCATTGACCTTAATCCCACCAATTGCACACAAATTAAACCTAGATTGTTGGAATCAATAAAATAACACAAACCTTTTAAGATTCCGACACTTTAAGATTCCAATTTCAGAAACCAGAGAGATTCATTATACAAACTAACAAACTTGATGGCTTTCCCCACCCAAGACACATGAACCCATCCTTGTGCTTCTGACCCAGATCTTTTGCCCCATCAAGCCAATCGGGTCGGAGTATACCAACATCCACCTCCAAGGCCCGGCAAACCCGGGTCGAATCGAGGGTGTTGATGAAGGAGGTGTGGTTGTTCCATTCGAGGTCGTAGGTCAGTTTCCGAGCTGGTTCTGGATGATGTTGAAATTGCGACCGTTGGTCTGTGTTGGAAATGGGTTTTGTTGCGGCTGAGGAGAGGTGGAGGGAGGTGGCGACGGCGACGAGTGCGAAAGTGGTCACCGGATACATCGTTGCAGAGAGTAGTGGTATAGTTAATAACGAGTAGGGAAATGGGAAGAAGTTAAAAAGGAATCGTAAATTACACAATTTCCTTAATACTTTTGGATAATCACATTCAACACCTGTAATGTCGATCAATTAACCATTCCAAGTTCATTTCTAATGGGTTAAGCAATTTTATTTTATTTTTGGTTTCCCAACCGGTTCCGGGGCTTCGCCCCGTAATCCGGTCCGACCCGGGTCGCATGTCTAGTATGACAGGTGAGTCTTCCAGTAAGAATTTTCTGCATACACAAGGACTCGAATTCGAAACCTGCTTAAACATAACCAAGTTGTTTATCACTTGGACCAACTCCCATTGGTGGTTATGCATTTTTCTTGTGTAGAGTATAAAACTATTTAGCGATGATAATTCTCTTGCCATCTACATTTTTTTCCGACTTTTAAAGTTCTTGTATATGGATAACCCATTAGTATATGGATAACCCATTTTTCTGACTTTTAAATTGATTATACCAAACCCACCCTTACATCCGTTTGTTTCTTTGTTTTGCAATTCTGACGCCCTCCCAGTATAATAATTTTGCGATGAAATTTCATTCCCAGTTTGACATTGATGTATTTTATGCAAATGGGGATGCAATCAGTTAGTTTTAGAATTGGGGGTTGTAATGTGATAGTTTCGACAGACTGGGAATATGCATTAAGTAATAAAACCTTATAATTTTCAACTAATTCAGATATCAGACAACTTTTTTTCTCCAACTTTTTTAGCTGATTATTTAGATTTTCAGTTGGTACCAAACGAGTCTTTAGAATTTCAGCTAATTATTTAGTTTTAATACATTGTCATATTTTGCAATTTTTTTTTTTAAAAAAAAAGTGGATTAAAATTGGGTCCGATTCCGGGGGAAACCAAATATTTTACTTTGTTTTTTTTTTTTTTAAACATGAAATGCAGCAATTTCATTAACAGAAAGCCATCACGGCTAAAGTACAAATAGGCAACAGAAAACTACAGATCTGTGCAAGCCATAGAAACCAATTTCAGAGAGCTTCTGGCAAGATCATGAGCCAGCAAGTTCTCTGACCTGGGAATAAACTGAAAAATACAAGAAGAAAATTCTTGGGCAAGATACAGACAGTCCTCCACAATAGCTCCAATCTTCCTCATGCATGCTGAGCTCTTTTTGTTTAGACAATTGACCACCAGCTCACAATCAGAGAGAATTATCACTTTGTTCTTGTTAGCTCTAAGGCACCATAGAAGAGCTTCCCTAATTGCCAAGCCTTCAAGAACAGTGGCATCAATGAGACCACTAACTGGACATTGCAACTTACCAATATCAGATCCATTTGAATCAAGACAAACTGCTGCTAGGCCACCTTTGGAAGCTTTTAAATCAAGAGCAGCATCAGTTGCAATAATTGTCACACCTTCTAAAATTGGAAAAACAAATTGTTTTGACCCTGCCTTCTCCATCTGATGACAACCAGAAGAAGAAATTGCAATGAAATCATAAAAAGGCTGCCATAGCTTTCTGCACTACCTGATCAAATCTCCATTTAATGTTTTGAAATAGCCAATCATTTCTGGCTTTCCATAAGAACCAACATGTGTATAAGAAAATTCCCAGGAAATCATCACTGGAACCAGAATTGTCAGCCATGATGATCAAATTCTCCCACCAGACAAAGATGCTCCCCACCTGAGAGCCATCAAACTGCAGTCTAAGAGGGGAAAATTTCCAGACCAATTTAGCCATAGTGCAGTTAATGAATAGTTGAATGTCACTCTCTATGTCTTCCCCACACAGTTTACACACATTATCAAGATTGATTTTCTTTGCAGAAAGAGCATCACCCAAGGGGAGAGAACCACATAAAAGCTTTCAGAAGAAAGATTTCACCTTTGGTTGAGCTGGAATCCTCCATAGCCTTCTCCACAGAGAGATCTTACTGCTAGTAGCTCCTCCATTCTGGCTGAGTTTGTCAATAATTGCCTTGTATGCAGATTTCACACTAAAGGATCCATCACTTGTAAAATGCCAAATTTTTTTGTCACTACAATTTAATCCACCCACTGGGATTGATAGAATAGTAGCTGCATCTTCTTGGCTAAAGAGATCCACAACTTCATCTCTCTTCCACCTTCTGTTAGCATGATCAATTAAGTCACCCACCATGGAAATATTGCACATTGCTGGCTTCAGGGTGGTGATCTTGAAATTGCTGTCTCTTGGCAACCAGGGATCTTCCCAGATTCTTATCTTGCTTCCATTTCCCACCCTCCACCTGAAACCCAGCTTGAGATGTTCTTTCCCTGCACAGAGACTTCTCCATACCCAAGAACAGCCATTAGAAGGGGTAGTGTGCCAGAAAGAACTATCAGGGAAAAACTTGCTTTTAAAGAAAGTTTTGAAGAGGGAAGGTTCTCCATTGATCAATCTCCAGGCCTGTTTGGCAAGGAGAGCAAGATTGAAACAATGGAGATCCCTAAAACCCAAACCTCCTTCCTTTTTGTCCTTGCAAAAAGCCTTCCAGCTTCTGAAATGGATTTTCTTCCTCCCTGATTTGTTGTCATTCCACCAAAAATCTGCCATAATCTTTGTGATGGAGTTACAAGTTTGCTTTGGCAATAAAAAGTTTGACATGGCATATGTGGGCAGAGCTGCTAATGTGGTTTTGATCAATATCTCCTTCCCTGCTGGGCTTAAGTGTTGAGCACTCCAAGATGACAGCTTCTTAACCATATTCTCCTCAAGGAACTTCAGAATATGAGTCTTTGATCTTCCCACCAGAGAAGGAAGACCCAGATAGTTGCAGTCCTTGAAGTCCTTGCTGATATTAAGATAGAACTGGATGTAGTTTTTCAACAGGGAGCTAGTATTGGGACTGAAGAAAAGCTGAGACTTTTCCCTGTTGACTGCTTATCCAGAAGCCGTGCCATAAAGATTGAGGACATCATTGATAGCACTACAGTCATTGAGAGTGGCATCACAAAACAAAATAGAGTCATCTGCAAAAAGCAGATGACTAATAGGAGGACCACCCCTGCTAATTTTAACTCCATTAATCCACTTAGAAGCTTCAAAATGATGAAGGAGAGAGGAGAGGCCTTCAGCACAGATGACAAACAAAAGAGGGGAAAGGGGGTCCCCTTGCCTGATACCTCTTGAAGGAGTAATGAAATCACTAGTGTCTCCATTGACCACCAGTTTGAAAGAGACAGATTTAATGCAGGCCATAATCCAGTTAACCCATTTTGCACAAAAACCCAGCTTGAGCATTATACCTTCAACATAGCTCCATCTAACTCTGTCAAAGGCCTTGAGCATGTCCAGCTTGATAGCTAAAACTCCTTTTCTGCCCTTTCTCTTATTCTTAATGTAATGCAGCAGCTCATGTGCTATCATGACATTGTCATTTATCAACCTTCCTTTGACAAAGGCTGATTGGTAAGGTGAAATGATCTTATCAAGAATTTTGCAGAGCCTATTAGCCAAAAGCTTGAATAAGATTTTGTAGAGAACAGTACATAAGCTTATAGGCCTGAAATCCTTGACTTGGGTGGGGTTACTTTGTTTTGGTGCAAAGTAAAATTGGCGCTCCAATATTTAGGGGGGAAGCCGAATATTTTAATACTAAATTTTTGTCCAAAAAAACACTTTACCAAATCGGCTTGCCGATTCATTCCATCTCAGCAAGCTCAATCTTTCAGACCCTGGTCTCGCCTCAGTCACATAGTCTCAGAAAGCTCGTTCAAGGTATGTGACAAACTATCTCTCTTCCTTCTCTTGCTCTGAGTTATCTGCAAAATCAAACCCTATTTCATGTTAAGTCGATTTAGGGTTCCTAGTCGCCAGATTGTGTGGTTCCTGTTCTAGGGTTTTAAGTCTACAACTAACTAGATGGGTTTCTGACTAATATGGGTTTTACTTGTCTTCCAAATAATATGGGTCATGTTCAAAAGCCTCCAAACAAGGCGTTGTTTTTGTCCATTGTATATCTTCCTGAAAGTTTATCAATACGAAATGCGGCACAAGTGTTTGATGAAATGTCTGAATATGCATTGTTTACTAAATTGCTGGATATAACTCTCTGACCTTATGCTTTCTTTATGTTCCTCTATGTGTTCATGTTCTTTTTGTTTCTGATTTATCTTCCAAACAATATGGGTCATATTCAAAAGCCTCCAAACAAGGCATTGTGTTTGTCCATTGTATCTTCCTGAAAGTTTATCAATACGAAATGCAGCATAAGTGTTTGATGGAATGTCTAAGCATTGGTTCTGGTTTTTTACTAAGATGCTGGATCACCAAATTTTAATGTACTAAATTGCTAAAAATAACTCTCTGACCTTATGCTTTCATTATGTTCCTCTATTGGTTGATGTTCTTTTGTTCAATCGCTCACGCAATGAAATAATATGATTGCCAGTTGTCGGTGGCGGTTTGTGGTGATGGATTGGGCTGATCTTCATCCGGATCTGTTGTCGACAATTGCCAAGAAGCTGAACCTGTACGAAGACTTCACTGCGTTCGGCGGCGTTTGCAGGTCATGGCGATCCGTGGCGGCCGTCAAGAACAACTTCTGTCCTGTCCAGGTTCCATGGCTCCTCCTCCCCCCGCCGGAGGACAGTGACGTTAACGAATCACGCGACTTCTACAGCCTGACTAAGGGAGGCATGGTTCATAAGGTCCACCTTCCCGAAGCCCGAGGCAAGAGGATACTCAGTTCTCTTGGTTGGCTTATAACCATCGACAGAGATGGCGGCGACATGGAGCTCTTGCATCCATTGTCCCGGGCCCGCATTCCCCTCCCAAACGCCCGTGAATATAAGCCCTGCCTTAGACTGGGGACAGCAGCCTTGTCGGCTAGCCCTTCCGATACCAACGACTATGCTCTGATGATTGAGATTGGAAGTCTCTTGGCATACTGGAAACCCGGAAACACTGCCTGGGTTACCATGGAGAAGGGCCAGTTTGCATTCCGCGACTTGGTCTACCATTGCGGTCAATTTTACACCACCAATCATAGAGGAGAGATCTTTTCTATAGACATCAACGGCCCCGATCCATCCACCACTGCCAATCTAGTCGGAACCATACCTATTGAAGTAATCGCTGGTAAGAACGGCTTCTACTTGGCAGAATCTGGTGGCCATTTACTCGCTGTCGTCAAGAAATATCTCCACGACGATGACCAGCGTGCGGATCAAGTTTCTTACGCATTTGCTCCCAAGCACCACCACGGGATCGATGACAGCATATTCATAAACAAGCCAATCTATAACTATATGACCACCTCTTTTCAGGTGTACAGGTTTGACTCCTCGAGCACTAATAATAACTGGCTTGTGATGAATGATTTGGGAGGAGGGTCACTTTTCTTAAGCGAGCAGCGATGTCCGGTCTCTATCCCTTGCACTGCTGTTGGTGCTGCTAATATTAGAGCTGATTGCATCTACTTTACTGACTCCACTACCAGCTTTTGTACCCTCAAGGACGATATAGGCCGCAGAGGAGTAGACATGGCAGTCTACAGCTTGAAAGATCAGAGGGCGGATAATCTCTACCAAGGCGGCACCAAAGGGCGTTGCTCCGTCTGCCCGCCCGTTTGGGTCATCCCTTCCCTCTAAATATATATATTCGTGTATGTGTGTCTGCTTGCCTGCCGTCTCAAAGTTCAGTTTTTAGGGAGCGATGAACATGTTACGTTTTATTTGCATTCTCTGAACCTAAAAGGATAGTAAGAAAAACTGGAACACACTTACTGAGCTTGAGTCATGTTTAACCCCTCATTGTATCAGGGAAATATCATGTGGAATTGCGAAGAATCTAACCCCTCAAGTTTGCTAAGGGAGTAATGTGAATTTCAAAGCTTATTTCTTAACTGCTGTAATAGCCAAATTCTAACTGTGGTGCAGAATGAATATAGCCCAAGTCGGAGGGGGTCTCCGTCAGGTATGCTTTAAGGGTTTTTCTTATTTTACTGATTCTTTGGTGCCCGCCTGAGCAGTATCTGATAGCTTCATTTTTGAAGTAGGAGTATTAGTCAAGGCTCTGGCTTTTGTCTAACAGATTCGGTTTTTGTGCTTTTGAGTGCTAAATTAGGTTGTTGAGTTGCTTATAATGGTGAACATGGCACCATGCGTAGTGCGCTTCTGGTTGTTAGGGCCTATTGTGTGTTGTCAGTCTGCTCTCAACTTGATAGCTTTATGCATCCATGAACAGAACAGAATGGAACATTGTTCCCATTTATGTCGTACACCTGGGTACATAAAACTGCTAGGTAAAGAACACACGATATCTCTTCTGCAAATACTGAGATAAGAGTGATGGGGAACTTAATCCGTGAGCCCAGTTAAACTGGACTGGGATTATTGAGCTGAGTATAAAACTCTTTGCCATGTAAGGGCAAGATTTTACTAAGGTTTAGGTGGATGATATTAATTGACCGCTTTGGTCCTGCAGATGGTCTTATCTTCCTAGAAACCTATAATTTCAAATAACTTTAAGAAGAGTTCACAATTTTTGGAAAATAAGCTCTTATAAGGAACAAGAGAACCAAATATGGAGGCCACACTTATGCAGACTCTACATTTGTTGCAAGAAAACTCAAGTCAATTCAAATTAAAACAGCATAAATTGTGAGCATGTCAACCAAAAAACTGCATACTCAAGAGTTTTAAAAAATGACAGGCTGCGAAATCACAAACTATCAAATGCATTTAAATTCTTAAAACAATGTCTCATACCTGCAATCAGGCAAAACAAAGCCAATGACAAAATTGTGAACTCCTGTAGCAAATAACTGGACTACTTTGATCTTTATCCCACTATAGAGAAAGTTGAGAATGTACAATGTGACTTGGAGAGACGAGATCATATTGGACTAGCAGTAGGCAATGCATCAGTCATCATATGCAGCGTTAATGCCGGGGAGAGGGAATTACTTGATATGTAGGTAAAAGAATCGACTTTAGATATATGCGTGGACACACATTTTCTAGGGAGCCACAGATGGCTATAATTTAATTTTGATGGATCTTCTGTAAAGATTGTATTAGTTATGATCTGTTATGTTTCACAATCTCTGAATTTTGGGAGATTATTTATGGGGCTCCACATGGGTTTCAAATTTTGATGCAAGGAGAATTTCTCCAGCTTCAGAAAAATTGTTTCGGTCCAGAGCCAGAATCAGGGTTACAGTTGAAAGATTGAAGGACGCGATCGAGCCAATACATAAATCTGACTACAAATGATGTTCCAAGAACTCTGTGACTTTGTTACTAGCACCACACTATTTCGGTCAAAATCTGTTGTTGAGACTCCAAATCATCATGTTTTCTATTTTCAAGAATAGTTTCTTTATTAATTAGAATTTTGATTTGAACACGATCTGGGTAGATATTTTTTCTGATTATTTATTTGATTTAGAATTATAATTTAGGAGGATTTTTAGATTTTTACAGCTTTTGACATAAGTAGAGTTTCCAACTATGTAAGTCCGTCTTGTGGACTGTTTTTGATACTTTATTGAATAAAGAAGTTATTTCAAAAAGAATTGGAGAGATGTTCTCTCGTTTTCATCACCTCATTCGCTTTGCTTATGATGCTTGATCACATGCTTTGATTCAATTTGGGGTCACATTTCTTCATATATTGCACTTTCTGTTTCTGTGTTCCAAATCCCTGCTATCATTATAGACCAACATGCAAGCGCAGTAACCAGCAAACATGTGATTTTAGATTGCTAGTCATTCTTCCCGTGAGTTATGTTTTGGTTACAGTAATTGAAAATTTTGTATTAGTTGTATTTCAATACTTGATGTCATAACTAACTTTTGGTTATGTGCATATCATGTGTTCGTAGCATGTTAGAATGATGCCTCGGTTACGGCTCTTGTGTGGCACTGACCTGTGCTTCAGTACTCGCCCGGTGCACCTTCGCTGGCGTGCATTCATGGCTGCAGCTGTGCTTTGCGCTTCCCGGCACCTAAACGAACCCCGCCGCGGTCTGGGCTATGGAATTGTAACAAAGAGAGCTTGTGGGGAAGCCCCGTCTGCGGGTGCCGAAGTATAATGGCAAAAAAACTAGTCTTCATTTATATTTTTGTGAATCAAGCATCTCAAGTTTGTTAATTTTTTTTGTTTTTGAAAATTAGCAAATATATTAATCAAGAGACAAAGAAAACCTAACCACAAACGAAATAAGAGTTTGGCTGCTAAAAATAGAAACTTGAGTCTTATGGCTGAAGAAGTGGTTGATCATATCCAAAGTTCTTGCCGGTGCACTGCATACTCGGGCTGAAGCTTTTGACGCTGGTGCTGACAAAGATCAAAGCGAAGGGGCCGTGAACTGGAGAAGGGCCGAAAGGGGATGTTCTTGGACAATAGTTGATCCAAGAAATAACTTGTATTGATTCAACATGTTGGATTACTGAAGCATCCGGTTTTTGTCGAATTCGTGATAAGCCACACATGCCGTGAGGCATAGTAGGAGCATTGAATAACTTCGTTTGAGAAGGATGTCTTGACGCAGCTACTGGTTGAAGGAGCAAGCGCGAAGGACAAACCATGATTGAAAAAAGAAAACAAAATCCTGTAAACCCTTACATAACCGTGGCGGTCTTGATCACAGAGAGAAGCATTAGCAAGCATAACGGGCAAGAATCAGAGGCAGACCAGCCCTTTTCAACTAGAGAAACAGGCGACAACCTATAAAACGCATCAAAAGACATAATTTTGGCTGATCGAATTGGGCAAGAATGTCCCCTATCTTGCCAGTTCCAGTTCCAAAGACATTATTTTTGTGTGTAATAGGTCGCTCTATTCTTAGTCATTGGAATTAAGTATTACCATTTTATGACCCCATGGAGGCTTTTGCGCACTTGGTAAGATAGCTTCATAGACGTGATTGAGCTATGATCTAATGGTCGGAAACCTCACGATTCAATAAGTCCTTAAATCTTAGAAACCAGGTTACGGATGAAATACGCTGAACCGAACAATTTAAAGTTGGACAAGCCCTGGAACTAGCTCTCTGTACAATAACAAAAACTGGAACTCTTCATTGGGCGGCTTGAGTCATCGAGTCAAGAAGAAAAATGCTTTGCTTCTTCTTCTCAACAGTCGTGTCTTTGTCAAAGCAGTATACAGGCGCTTGCCATTTAGCATCTTCAAGTACTTTCCCTACCTCAAATGTCATCACGTGCGCGCTATATCCTGCAACACAAAAGTAATCGCAGTTGTCTATCACTCATGTGTACAGAAAGATATTATGGAAACTGAATCATAATAAGATTTGAAAGTAGAAGCAAGATAATTATGAAGAAACAAGAAGCGGATATGAAGATCTCATCAGATCATGGTAAAAATTGTACATGAAAATAAGTACTATTAAGCAGCGATAATGCAGAATTCATCTGGGAAAAGTACAAATTAGGTATCCACTAGGGCCGGTGGGACAAGGTGATAATATATACGAGAGGATTAGCTGAATCTATTATTAGATCACTCAAGTCTAACCCATCGTCTTACTTCAAACCGGTACATAATCTGTTTACTCTTCACTCGAGTAGGTTTCGTGACTCTAATATAGACATGCACTCATAAGCCGCCTGTGATGAACTTGAAGTTTGAGCAATCAGATTAATCTTCATGACTCGCCTAAGTCTAGCCATGTCGCAATGCTAAAAGAAGCAGCTCCAACAACAGACCAATTCTAACCAACATCGTCATCGTCAAGGTCACAGGGCTCTTGGCCATTTGGTTATAACCCCTAACCCCAGGCATATAGGTGCAAATTCCTCCTTTCTAAGAATGCATGTACCCCTATGTTGCAGAGAAACTGAGACAGCAAGAAACAGAGAAATCGAAACCCCAAATTTCATAAAACAGGGAGACGTCAACACGCCATATATACATATAATTCAAAATATTAAAGCAAATTACAAATTTAAAACTATGTTCTTAAGGGTTGAAACTTAACATCAAAAGACAGTTACTAGAGAATATACAAATATGAAATTACTAATGGTGTTTTTAATGTTTGGAAAAAATACAAGAGGTTGAGGCAGAAAATATTGTCTCATGTTTCATCTTTAAAACAGTCTTCACCAACCCTAGCTACAATCTCTTTTGAACTTACTGCGTTGTTTAACTCTTTCTCTATCTTTATCGCCAATGCATCTCATATGGATAAGCGTGGCCCAAGCATTTTTGGCCATATTTGTATCATTAATATTTTTGAAACGCCATGTGAATGTTCAGAAACATCCAAGTTTCGAATAAAATTCAGAGTTCCATGGATGCAAATGGCACACTGATGGTAAGGGAGTGTTCGTGCAACATAGGTGTACCACTCACTATCTCCCTATTTTACACAAAGCACAACATCCCGGTCATTCCTAGTAATCTAATTCATCATGGAGATTTGGATCACACTAGTACACAAGATCAGCTACAAATAACTTTATTTAAGCCGGAAACAGAGTTCAAATCAAGACTTGCGCTACTACAATCTATTTTGATACTTCCATTTGGTCGCATTTCTCTAGCAAAATTCACCACAGGGAGTATTTCCCCCCGTGTGTTTACCGATCCTAATCCCCCCAACTAGGCACATACACAACCTTATCCTTCCTTGGAAAAAGAACATTAAACAAATTACAATCTGAATAATATAGAAACCACAAAACAGCCAATTTCATAAACAAACCCTAATCCCACAGACATAAACAAGAGTCTTAATTCTCGAAATCGGCACAATCGAATACACAAATCCAGACAGATACTAGTATTTGATCACAAACCCTAAACCCCAATCCCAATAATATTCAATATAAATGCTTGGAATTAGTAAAATCAGTTAAACAACACAAACCAGAGAGAGTAGTTTATTAAGCAAACAAACCTGTGTAGAAGACCCAAAAAACAGGCCTCTTGGTGACAACATCTTCATAGTACCAAATGAAATCCACCTTCTCCCACACATTACACAAAAACCCATCCTTATACCTCTGACCCAGATAGTTCGCCCCGTCAAGCCAATCGGGTCGGAGTATGCCCACATCCAAACTCAAGACCCGGCACTCCCGGGTCGAATCAAGGGTGTAGATGAAAGAAGTGTGGTTGTTCCATTCGAGGTCGTAGGTGAGCTTCCCGAGCTGGTTTTGAATGATGTTGAAATTGCGACCGTTGGGATAGTCGTACCAGAGGTCGACGTGTTGGAGGGTTCCGGTCCGGTTCATGAAGAGGATGGAGTGGAATTGGAGAGGCCACGGTGTCGGAACCGGGTCTGGGTTTGTTGCGGCGGAAGAGTGGTGGAGGGAGGCGGCGATGACGACGGCGACGAGGGTGATTGTGGCCGTCGACATTTGTTGAGTGCGGAAGTGTCAAGTGTGGTTGTTGCTGTGAGAGAGAGAGGGGGGTAGTTTAGGAGCTATCTTGGGAAATGGGAAGAAGATAACAAGAATTATATAAATTACATAAGCTCCTCCGATCTTAGGGATAATAACAGAGAACACCCTGTAATTGTCGATCCGATTACTTGCCGAAAGTTGAAGAATCGAGAGGAATCGGCTCAAAAAGTGAAAAGATAGTTTCACCCCTTCTAGTTTAGAAAATGATACTTTCATCCCTTTAGTGGGGCTGTTTGGCTTTTGTCGAATCAACGTCACCGTGTGAGCGTGTCCAGATACTTACCCCCTCTTTCCTTCGTACCACTCCGTTTCTTCTCTTTCTCCCCCTTTCTATTTTGGTACGTTTCATTTCTTTCTTCCCCTTTCCTCTTTTGACAAATTTAATGATGCACAATGACAATTTTACCCTTCTGATTAATAACCCACCTTTCATTCAACACAACCCACCTATCCCATTTTCTTCTCTAAAAAAAAAACCCTACCAATAAAGGCTTTACCCACCGCCCATTTCATATAGCATAGAGAGAGAAGAGAGAGAGGCACGGCAGAGGTCTTCAAAATCTCCGCACGGGAGAGAAAGAGAGAGAGAGAGTGAGAGAGAGAGAGAAAGATGCAACTGGGTTGGAAGAAGAAGAAGAGAAGAAGGGGACGAAGAAGAGAAGAAGGTCACGAAGAAGGGGACCGATGAGGGTTTCTTCCGCGACGGCGATCTCGACGGCGGTGCTGCTGGTGGAGGGGAACGGCGATCTCGACGGCGGTCAATTGCAGCAGCGGCGACGAGCCAGGTAGGTACGGATCTCTCTCTCTCTCTTCTTCGTTTTGGGCTCTCCTTTTCTCTGACCTTTCTCCTTCTTGTTTTGATTTCTCTGTAGATCTGCTAATGGAGTGGAGAAAGATGAAGGAGCAGATCCACATCAGTGTCCCCTTCTTCTTCTTCTTCTTCTTCTTCTTCTTCTTCTTCTTCTTCTTCTTCTTCTTCTTCTTCTTCTTCTTCTTCTATTTTTTCTTGAATTTGTAATATTTTTCTTTTTTATGAAATTATACTCTTTGGTCTGTAAATTTGTTGTTGGATCTGGTATTTGATGATATTGGTAGTTGTTTATGATGTTGGTAGAGGTCTGGTGACCGGTGGTTGTGGTTTGGTTGTGTTATCAACGAGAGAGAAGGAGAGAGAGAGGGGACAGAGGACAGAGGGGTAACGGGGTCAATTAGCCCTTTTTCTTAATCGTAGTGCTTTCTCCAGGGGGAGAAAGAGAAGAAACAGAGTAGTACTATATAACTCAAGTAACGATTTAATTGGATCATCCAATTAAGAAATCTCCTCATTCTAATCTACCACTCCGTCCCACATCTTTCTCTCCATTCTGACTTTTTGATTTGTATCAGGGTCACTTTGACCGGGTGATTTTGATAGCAAAATGATGCGAATTTTTGATTATTTTTTCACCGTGTTATAGAGAAACCTTAACTCTACAACACCATGAAAAAATTATTTAAAAATCGCATCATCTTACTATCAAAAATACCAGGTTAAAGTGACCTAATGAATAGTGGTAAAAGTTAAATTGGGGAGGAAAAAGTGGGACAGAGTGGTACTTCGGTATGAAATTCAAGAACTTCACAAATAAAAGTGTACTTAAATCTCGATTACAACGAATCTACTTGTGGGCCTTCATCTGTGTAACGCAGTATCAAATTAGAGAAATTATTGAATATTGTCCCTAAGAGTTGTTGTCATGAAGGAGTCAAAGTATTGTTAATTTTTTAGTCTTTTGCTGATTTTACGTATATTTTAGTTCCTCAACAACAACATATTTTATTACTATTTTTTTTTATATATTTTTCCTGCATAAATAAGTCCATTTATGATCAATGAAATATATCCCAATTTATGTCCAAATCATATTATAAGCTAGACTTTCTTTTTTTTTCTCTCTTCAATAAAATATCAACAATTGGTATCGCAACCATTTAGTTCTTGAGAGGCGAATGTGTTAGACTTTCTTTACACTCATCATATTTTTTCCAAACACTACGAATACCTACAAAGCTACCTAGCACGTGATGAGTTCAGAAGGTTCATCAAATGCAATAGCACTACCAATGTTCAATGGAATGAATTACTAAATGTGGGATGTCCGGAGGGAAGCCTACCTCGATGCCAACGATCAATGGGAAGCTCTATGATAGTATGAGGAAGTCTAAACTCTCAGTACCTACCACTGATGAATAGAAGAATTGTTGGAATAGATGCCCTAGAGGCAATCTAGTTTAGTATGAATTATTTGTGGCTAGAAATTCATTTATTATTTATTGGATATTTAATATAATGAAGTCCTTAGATTTACAATTGTGTTGTTTATCTTAAATATCCCTAGTCAAGTATAATGATTAATGGGACAATCATCTATAGACTAGTATGGGGTTGGAATGATATGGAGATATCACGATCCAACACATAGGTGTGCATTAGGGAATGTTGCACTGGATTGACCCATCTCCAAGAAGGCTACATACACGTTATGTTGAGTCACAAGCGCTTCTCGCGGTGCAATGGTATTGTCATCCTTAGACTTGAAGTCACTAGATATTCTAGTTGTGGATTATTGTGATCTTGGTAGCGTTAAACGCTACACCGTAACTGGGTAGTTATAAAGGCGTGTACTGGATACAATAAGAAGCAAGCTTAGAGATCGTAGTGGACGTAGATAGAATTTGTCCCTCCCACATAACGGGAGCAAATATTCTAGGCCACTCGAGGGATAGTCCTTATAGAATGTCTGGCCAGACTCAAATAAACCAATATGGGATATTGATGTTATTTGCACAAATAAGGCTATTTCCATGGATCGAGAAACTATGGATTGGATATACGAGTGTGACTTGTATGTCTCGTGTCCAATCCGGATATAGAGACAAAGGGATGAGACAATTACTTGTACAAAGGTTGTCAAGATGACTATTCTATTAGTTGGCTAGAATGGATGTTTTGCTAGAGACCGCTCCATATTAGCAAATAGTTGCTACCAACTAGATAGAACCTATGGGGTCACACGCTACATAGAGTTGAACTAGATTTGGGAATTAATTAATTAGAAGGATCACTTTGCAAACCCTTGCAAACTTGGTAGGGACTAATTTGCAAGGAAGGGACTAAATTGAATTCTAGTAGGACTAGAATAAGTCCTTTAGGTAGTTGGCAAGGAGTTGTTGGACTATATAAAGGACCTTCCTTCCCACATAACTTATGCTCATTAGTGAACATAACAAAGAGTGGGAGAGAAAAAAAGGAGAGAGAGCAAGCAACAAGGAGGCCCGACCGCCCCCTTGCCGCCGCCCCGTCCCCGTCGGCCAAAGGAGTCCGAGACCCTCCTTTTGGGTCTCGTTTTGCGTGATTCCTTCTTCCTCTTCCTCTTCCGGGCTAGCACCAAGGACTTGGGAGATCTAGGATCAACTCTAGGCGTGGATCAACTATAGAGAACGTGACACAATTCGCGTTTGAAGTCATCAAGGAGAACCCAAAGGTGTGTTTATGATTTCTAACCCTTACCATCGTTATGTCTCTTGACTTGTGATCCTTGGAGGGTTTTGCATGGTTTTATGTTTGTTTATGCTTCCATTGCGCAATCCATGAATCAAAACCCTACAAGAATGTGATGACCAAGATTGTGTCAGACTTGGTCAGTCAAGTGTAGAAGGACAAGAAGAGGGTCGCCGCCGTTGCCTTTGTCGTCGTCTTCGTCTTTCCACCGCCAACACCTCCTCGTCGTCCTTGTCCCTCTCCCTCTCTTATCGGGTTCTCTTCATCTTCCGTATCTCTCTCTCTCTATATCTATCTATCTATCTATCTATCTATCTATCTATCTATCTATCTATCTATCTATCTATCTATCTATCTATCTATCTATCTATCTATTATAAGTAATGGGTGGTGGGGGATCAATAATAAGTGTTGGGGGATGGGGAATGGGATAATATGGGGGTAACGCGTGGGTTGCGTAGGTTAAGGGCAAAACAGTCTTTCAACATAAAAAACTTACAAAATAAGGACAAAATGATGAAAGAGAAGAAACAACACAGAAAGGGAAGTATGGTGAAAGAGGGGGAACATATAGGAAATATTAATTAATTTTGTAATTGTGGTGTAATGGTGTCTGGAACATTAGATACCGTAACTACAATTAACAAATAAATTCTTAGCTTCTCATAAAATGCGAGAATTTTTGTACGTGTATAGTACCTTTGTTTCGCCACGATCTTTTTAGTGCACTATTCATCAGCCCACTTTCACCGACTGATTTAGCTTAGGATACGAACGAGTTAATATTCTTTATAATACTATGTAACACCCCGTCTTTTTCTATATTTTATTGACGTATTTTTTCGTAAAGTTTAAACAGTTATTTTTGAAATATATAGCTAGTGGGGAGGTAGTTGTAATTTTAGATAATATGAAATAGTTGATGTTGGGGGTAGTACTTGTCTTTTTCATAACTTTTAGTATTTAATACTTGTATTTGTACTTGCACGTATTGCATACCGTATCCTACACGTATTCGTACCGTATCCATCTAATGTATTTTATACTATAACTATACTTTTATATATATGATAATGATACTAATGATAATAACAAAAAAAAAGAAAAGAAAGGGGGTAGTTTGTTTCCCAATGGTTACTGCCAAATTTTGTTCCCCAACACACCCATTCTCTTCTCCCTCTCTCCCTGTCACCCCCTGTCTCTCTCCTCTCCCCCTTCTATTTAACTCTTCCTCCTCATCTCCATCAGCACAACCACCTGAGACCACCACCACTCCCAACACCATCACCACCAGCCCTCTCTCTTATCCTCTCTCCCTCCATCTCTCTCTCTCTCTGGACTCCGTTCAGCAGCAGGAAGCAGCAGCTGCGGCATCAAGGCCGCTGCCTTCCCCGACGAGAAGACCCGCCGGAAAAAAAAATGGTCGCCACCACCACTGTCGTCCATCTCTATCTCTCTCTCTCTCTCTCCCCTGCTCTCACCTTCTCTCCCCTCTATGCCTTGCTCGAAAGAGCCACCACCATCAACAACAGCAGCAGAGGCAGCAACAGACGTGACTGAAACAAAACTCTGGCGACCCCCATTGTTTCTGGCGAGAATTTTGCCGGAGCTCAACTGTGACGACCCACGCCTCCAAACCAGTACTGTTCGACTCCTGGAGGTCCTACTGAGCTATAGGAAGCCTCAACCGAGGCCAAGAACAACCGGAGAAGCTCCGGTCGAGTTCCAACTCCGGCGACTTTTTCTGCGCTTCGACCCGTCTCGTTCCTTGACCGTTTCTCGCAAAATTTGGTATGAGTATGCTCTTAATCTCATCCTAAGTTGTTTCTGTAATCAAAATCGAGTTTTAGGACCTTAAATTCATGTTTTGATTAGTTAGTTTGGGTGTTCTCGATTTGGGGGTTAAACTGTAATTTTCTGAAAGTTTCTGGGGGGGTTATTTTGTCGTTTCAGAAACTTAAGGGGATGTAGTTGACATTTTAGAAACTTTTGGGGTTCTAATATTAGTTTTTAATTTCATATTCATTTATAAAATTATTTTTTTCTTTAATTTATTTAGATTATGATTTATAAATTAATAACTATTATTTTTCATAAAATAGTTGGGGTGAATATTATAGAAAAGGACATTTTTGAGAAAAATAAAAGGAGATAGAATATATAGGTTGTTATTATTAGAGAAAATAAATTTGGTGTATTGAGTTAGAAGTTCCAATTTGTAGGTGACGGTTTCGTAGACAAGAACTACTTCTAGGACGAGCTTGGATTTCGATAAGTTAATGTGCTTAGCCTCGTGTGCATTTCATTCTTTCGTGTATCGCGAATGTTATTTGTGAACTATTACCGTACATGCTTTATTTGAGTTGTGTACTTGATTTTGAAAAACTCTTCTTTGGAAATATTGCATGAGATTGGTATCCAAATCTAAATAACGAATCCGAAAGAAGAACATCTAAAATCTTATTGTGAAATGAAAACGTATCGTCCCTATCACGACTACCAAATTAGGCCGTGTTTACCTAGTTCACGGGTCACGATTATCAATAGTAGCACACCGCTCACTTATTGGTCAAATCTGAATATCTATCTCAATCACACATCGATTATTATGTTAATTGCCACACCGGCTTTACTTGGAGCTCCCGATTTATACCTTGTTATATCGTGGAAGAAAAGTCGTAATTATGTAAATTGGAAACTGTTGTGCCTGGGTTTGTGCCATATCCCTGATACGATATATTTCTGACATATTGTGATTGGTTACTGTTATGAGATTATATTGAGATTGGTTATATTGAGATGGTTATGAGGCGCTATGATGCGAACCTCATGTGATTGAGTTATGGTTATGGTAGTGCTTTTGCACATTATGAGAAACGGTTGTGGATTGGATATGATCACGCCCCGTATCAACTAATTACTAAAATGAATTTCTGGACTCGATTCCTATCGATGAGAATGCTATCTCTTGAGATCTAAAGTTATGAGTCGTGGAATATTGAAAAGTACTTTTAAAAGTGATGTCCCAAGACGGTCCACATCTTTGGGTTGGAATACGAAATTTGAAATATATCTTGTTAACAGTGTTTGCCCAAGATGGTCCACGTCTTTGGGTCGGAATACGAAATTGGAGATCGTTACAAAGTATGACACATCAAATCAACGAGAACGTTATTCCCAACATATATCTGTTATATTTAATTAGTGAGTATGTTATTCCTGTTATATGTCTCATAATCTGTATACGTGCTATGGGTGTTAGCTTACTCAGCCGTTTTCTGATCATTTTCTGTAAAAATGCATCGGCTTTTGCTATTTTAAAACCGCAGGTTGGCTATTGAGGTGGGGGGAAACGTTCATGACACTTTGGACATGAAGGCTTGTTAGTTGGAACATCACATAGTACATTATTTCACTGAAAAATGTATTCCTTGATTTTCAAATTCTATCACTATTTGTTTTGGAATTGTAATAAAGTACGTTTTGAATTATTGTCGATGGTGGTACTAGCTGTGAACCGACGATCCTTATCCGTTCCCAATGGGGCTCATCAGCCCGGGCAGAGCCGGAGACATCTCTTTCCAAACGTGCGGCCCGGACGGCTGTGTGATTTGGGGGGGGGGGGGGTGTTGCATAGTATCTAATTGAGAGAAATGGAGAAGACGCAGAGTATAGAGAGGAAAATGTAAGCGGCTGTGTATTGAAGAGGGAGAAAGATATTACATAATGAAACACTAATCTACAGAGAAGACTATTTATACATCATTAGTAACGGTGTTATTTCTAACAGGAAGAAACTAACGGAACTACTAGGGTTTCAGAGTAATGGCCCCTTATTGAATGGGCTTGACATATTATAAGATAATGAATTGGGCTTGGAACTTTGGGCTGGACTTCTTAAGTTATTAACCTCCCGTAAACTGTTGGGAAGTAGAGCTGGAAGGCGTTACCATCATGTTAAGCTTGAGCGAGTTGAAGTGAGGAGCTGACAACGATTTGGTGAAGATATTCGCAGTCTGATCTGCACTAGAAATAAAATAGACAATTAGTTCTTTGTTTAGTGCTTTTTAACCCACATAGTGATAGTCGAGTTCTATGTGCTTAGTACGCGCGTGAAAAAGCAGATTTGCAGTAAGGGCTTGGGCTGAGAGATTGTCAGTCCAAAGAACAGGGGGTTGAGAGATAAGAATTCGTAAATCAGAAAATAATTGTTTAAGCCAAGAAAGATCAGGCGCTACTGTAGCAAGAGCCCGATACTCGGCCTCTGTGGAAGAGGGGCCACTGTGGGATGCTTCTTAGAAACCCAGTGGACCGGATCTGGTCCGAGAAAGATGACAAGGCCCATAGTGCTACAACGGTCTGTCATATTCTCGGCCCAATCCGCATCAGTAATAATTTTAACGGGTAAATGGGTACGTTGATGTAAAAGCCCATGTGTTTTTGTACCCAGAAGGTACCGTAAAATATGTTTTTCCCCACTAAGATGAAGCTGAGTGGGGGAATGCATGAACTGGCTGAGGTGGTTAACCGCAAAGGTGATATCCGGTCGTGTAAAAGTAAGATATTGTAGTGATCCAATAAGTTGGCGATACAAAGTTGGATCAGAAAGTGGAGCTCCATCTAAAATATGATATTTAAGCCCAGGGGCTAGAAGAGTAGAAGTGGGTTTACATGTTGACATGTTAAATTTAGCTAAAAGGTCAATATTGTATTTTTCTTGATGCAATAAAATAACAGTAGTAGATCTAGAAATTTGAAGACCCAAAAAATAAGTTAAGGGTCCCATGTCGGTCATATCAAATTCTTGATGTAAAGAAGGTATAAGGGTGGCAATGTAGGTATTGTCATTGCCCGATACGATAATATCATCGTACAAAAGAAGAATTGTGATTTTGTTGTTACAGTGGCGAATAAAAAGTGAAGTATCGGCATAAGATGCATAAGAACGTAAAGTAAGAAGGTGAGAAGTAAAGCGGTCAAACCAAGCCCGATGGGCTTGTTTAAGACCATATATTGACTTGTGAAGATGACAAACATAAGTATGAAATTTTGGGTCAATAAATCCTTGTGGTTGTTGTATAAAAACTATTTTCATGTAGGTATCCGTGTAAAAATGCATTTTTCACATCTAATTGCCTCAAAGGCCAAGAAAAGGAGCCTGCAAATGCCAAAATGCACCTAACAGTGGCGTGTTTAACGATTGGACTAAACGTCTCGTCAAAATCAAGGCCAGGGATTTGGTGAAAACCCTTTGCCACAAGCCTGGCTTTATAACAAGAAACATGACTATTTGGGTGATTTTTTTTTCTAAAAACCCGTTCATTCCCTATGATGTTTGCACGAGGAGGTGGAGTTACCAATGGCCAAGTCTGTTGTTGTACGAGGCTTCTAAAGTCTCCAGTCATGGATGTACGCCACTGAGAATGCTTAGAAGCCTCGGTGACAGAAGTGGGATCAGATTGTGAAGTGCGTGAGGTGGAAAAAGCAGTAAAACCAGAATGTAAAGGTGCAGAAACAGTATGGACAAATTATTTTTGGAGATGCCAGATTTTACTACGTGTTTTCATTGGATATCCACCAGTATGGAAGGGGGGAGGGGGGACTCATCATTGAGTTCACAGGTGATGCCATGCTAGAACTGGGAAGCTGCACTGCGCCTAGAGATGATGTCATGCCTGAGCTAAGAGGCTGCAATGCTCCTAAAGAGGAGGGGTCCGAATCTGGTACATGTGTGCCATCAGTTGGCTGCAGTACGCCAGTGAAACTATCAGTTGTGTTCCTTGTAGGAGACAAGGATGGAGTAATGGGAAAATGGCAGGTTGGGATGCAGAACGTGAAACAAAGACAAACTCAGAGAAGTCAGATGAAGGAGTAGCAGTAGAAGAGCCAGTATCATAAGGGAAGTTGAATTCTTTAAATATAACATCATGAGAGGTAAAGAATCTGTTAGCAGTCCGATCGTAGCATAAATAGCCCTTGTATCCATCAGCTTAACCTAAAAATATGCACAGTTTAGTCTTTGGATCAAGATTGGATCTGACATAAGGTTTCAAACATGGGAAGCAAGCGCACCCAAAAACTTTAAGTGCAGCAAAATCATTTTTAGTATGAAATAAGAGCTCATAAGGTGACTTATCACTTGTTTTTTTCTAGGCATTCGATTTATCATATATGTTGCCGTAGCAACATCATGATACCAAAACAGTGTAGGAAGAAAAGCACTATGCAACAGTGTTAGAGCAGTTTCAATGACATGTCTATGTTTGCGTTATGCAACACCATTTTGTTGAGGGGTACGAGGACAATATTTTTGATGCAATTTACCATGATCAGCAAGAAATTTCTGAAAAATGAAAGCTGTGTATTCCCCACCCCTATCTGAGCGAAGGATTCTAATAGAAAAGTCAAGAAGTTCCTCAATAAAAGATTTTAACTTACCAAACACATTAGTAACATCAGATTTATGGCGAAGTGGAAACAACCAAGTAAAACGTGAGTAATCATCTGTGAAAGAACATAGTATGTATAACCTTTAAAAGAAACTGTGGAGGCGGAGCCCCAAACATTGTCGTGTAAAAGATGCAGAGGATTAGAAATAAATTATGTGGAAATAGAAACGGGTAGTCTAGACATTTTCCCAGCTAAACATGCTTCACAGAGAGTACTAGAAGATTGGCAAGAAACATAATTTGAACATTTAACACATTTAATTAGGACTGAATAAGAAGGGTGACCCAGACGACCATGCCACAAGTTGGACTTGACACGTTATCCCAAATATGCTTGAGGACCAGATTGAAGAGGAAGAGACGTCATAGAGTAGAGTCCATTTTTTGCTGTTGCCCTGATAAATGATTTTGCCTTAGTGAGTGGCCTGAATGTAAAAGAGCTATATTAAAGATAAACCTTGCATTATGATCACAGCAAAACTTATGCACAGAGAGCAAGTTAACAGCCAATTGAGGAACATGTAGAGTATTAATCAGAGCAAAAGAATAGTGGATGTAGTTAAATAGGCGGTACCAGAGTGCTTTATAAGCATTGAAGACCCGTTATAAACAGTTACGTGGTCAGTAATGGTGTACGATTCCAGCATAGATAGATTCTCGAGCTCCGAAGTCATATGGTTGGAGGCGCCTGTGTCAATCAACCAGATGGGAGAAGAAGCAAAATACGATGACTGAGTAGAGGCCGCCATAGTAGAGAGTTGATTAGTTGGGTACCTCCATTGAAAAGCAAAGTCCATTCCATATCAGCAATCTAGGGCCGAACGGAAGTCCACCCCTACAAATTTGGAAGGTAAATGGTACAGTACCACGACCTGAACCATCAGAGCACCCCCGTGACCCATGAGCCCGTCCGGATCTGCCACGACCCGAACAAGAACCACATCCGGGACCGGATCAATAACCCGACCCATATCCAGAGTCCGATCCATATCCAAAGTTGTATCCAGAACTTGAACCCGATCCATATCCGAATCCACTACTGTAACCCGATCGACCTCCTCGAGTCTAATCAAAGAGTCCACCAGCACGTTGACCCGACCGACCAATTCCCCCTCAAAAATTGGGGTTACCATGGCCGCAACCACGAAAAGGGGTGAAAAGCCGTCAGAGTAGAGAGATCGTTTGCCGGAGTCTGGGATTCAAGCATCTGTTCTTTAGATTTTAGAAGAACATGAAGTTTTTCGAACTGAAGAGGGGTATATCTGGTGCAGAACAAAGATCAAAAAGGGTTATACTCGATGGAGAGGCCATTCAAGGCAAACAATAGCATATCTTCATCAACGACCAAAAAAAAAAAGAAACGGCGAGTTTGTTTCTGATGGTCGATAGCTTCTACATGTAAAGATCGATCGAATAAGAACCCTTCTTGATGTTTTGAAGGTATGATATTAGTTTGAGGATGTGAGATCTGGTGAGGGAGGCAAATCGCCTTTCTAGGGTTTTCCAAGCAGAGCGTGAATCAGTGGAGCCAATCACCTGTGTAAGTGCTTCCGTGGAGAGAGTACCATTTAGGATCGTAAGGACCGCTTGGTCCTGGAGAACCCATGCAGAAAAGGACGGATTAGTAACCGTTGTGCCGTCGGCGTTCAGAAAATTTGCCAGTGGGCAAGGAATAGACCCATCGATGGAGCCAAAAGTTAATGGGTTCGTAAAATAGAGGAGATCTCATGTCTCCAAAGCACAAAATTGGACCCGTCGAGTTTGAACGACAAAAAATTATGTATATTAGAGAGGAGGTATAGAGGCTATGAAGCCTGTGATGTATTGGTAAGAGCCATGCCTCCGATAACATGAACAAATTCAGAGTCAAATGGAGAAGACGCAAAGTATAGAGAGAAAAATGTAAGCGATTGTATATTGGAGAGAGAGTAGGATATTTACCTAATGAAACCCTAATCTACAGAGGAGACTATTTATACATAGTAACAGTGTTATTGCTATCGGGAAGCAACTTACGACACTATTTGGGTTTCAATGGGCCCTCATTGAATGGGCTTGACATATTATAAGATAATGAATCGGGCTTGGAACTTTGGGATGGACTTCTTCAGTTATTAACTAGCATGACTCATTTTTTTGAGTAAACAAGCAAGACTCTTGTACACAAATGGAACGTGTCTACTCATTATGTAAATGTAACGTGGTGCGTTTGTCTATTCAATACTGTCCACTTTTTATTTATTTAACAATCCAAATATAGCGCGGGAAGGACGCTTTTTCAGTTACAACAGTTCGTTATTGCCATCATCGTATCCCTTGTCTCTCCTTTCTGTTAATACCTTTCTCTCCCTTTCTCTCTCATTTGTCTCATTCACATCTGGATGCAAAAGGAGCTAGCTCAACAATGGAGACAGAGACAGAGGCAAGCGATCATACGCCGACCAAGGAAGAGCCGATGAAGGACACCGACAGCGAGAATGAGGAAGAGAGAAAGAGTGATGCTGACCGTAAAGCTGAGAGGCGAGAACGAGCCAGGGAGAGGAGAGAGAAGAGGCGGCAGGAGATCTCTCTCCTCCGGACCATTCCATATTCCGATCACCAGAGGTATAATCAATCCTATCCGACCGGATCCTTAACATTCCCAAATCTTGCAGCTTCTAATTTATGAACCCTAACCCTAGCTGCATTTTTTTAAAATTGGGCTTGCAGTTTCTTGCCCCTGCTTTTGAATATCGGATCCATGGTATTCTAGGATGAAACATTTCTGGAATTAGGATCTGTTTTGTCCCATATGAAAAACAAATAATCGTCTGAAAAAAATAACCTAGCGGAAAATATGACGTAGTGGGAAATTCTGAAGGTGTTTGGTATGAGCTGATAATATACAGAATGTGGGAGAATATGTAAATTTGGAGATTAGATAATAGGTAAATTTTTGGTCCAAACAAAAATAATCCCAATTGTATAACAGTTGATTTGACAGATCAAATTAAAGTGATCGATTCTAATCAAAACTGATTAAAATTTGACTCTCAAACATGCCCTTACTGTGTTTATTTTGGCATGGATTTTAGCAGAGGGTGATTCGCGCTAGTTATTCACATCACAAATTTAACCCTCCATTCTCCCCTATAAAAGAATATCAACCATTCTTACTTGTGATTTGTACATATTTGTGATTTGTGCATACTTATGCCGAGCTGATGAATATTTCTCCATGACATAGATTTCTGGATTTCTTTGATTCAAATTGGAATTTTTGTGAATTTCAAGTGTCTCTAGATGTTGTTTTCTGCCATATGAAATTCTTTGGGTAGTATTATTTCAGAAGTAACCCGAACATCGCTAACATATCTTAGCTTACACCGATGCGTCTGGAATACTTTTTTTTTGACTTCTCCATGTTTGGAAACTATAATTTTTTCTCGATAAAATTAATATCCTTCAGTTAATTCTACCTAATTTTTTCCAAATATTATGATTCAATAATAACAGATATGAATATGAATTGGAGTTTATAGGTGGTGGTCTACAGAGACTGTTGCAGTGGTGACAGGCGCCAACAGAGGGATTGGGTTTGAGATCGTACACCAACTCGCTTCGCACGGCTTGACCGTCGTCTTGACATCAAGAGATTCCGCGGTTGGTGAAGAAGCAGCAAAAGTTTTGCAAGAAGGAGGCTTGAATGTGTTCTTCCATCAACTCGATATCGTGGATCCATCATCAATCGAATCTTTCACTGATTGGCTAGAAAAAGAATTTGGTGGTCTGGACATTCTAGTAAGAAAGCGTTTATCTTTTCCCTAACCCTAATGGTTCGCAATTCTCATGCAATACTCGCCATTTCACGAACTAATCGCTGTGAAAACGTCTACAGGTGAACAATGCAGGAGTTAATTTCAACAGTGGATCAGACACGACTCCTGAGTACGCCCAGCAGGTAATCCACACCAATTATTTCGGGACCAAATATATAATGAAAGCGATGATACCCTTAATGAGGCCTTCGGAAGCAGGTTCCCGAATCGTCAACGTTAGCTCACGGCTCGGGAGACTTAACGGCAAGCGGAATGTGAGTACTAAGTTTATTCAAAATTATTCTTAATATAGTGAAACTATCACATTGCTACATCCACTTCTAAAACTCGTTGACTGCATCCTCCATTTCTAAGATATTAGTCTAGTTAGATTGGAAGAAGAATCCATAACTAAGTTAACATACCTGGATATAGGATGCTTTTGTATCATATACAGTGCACACTTGAAGAAAATGCCCTCCACAACTATTAATTTGATGATATAATTTTAGGCTTAATTGCTGATTGCATACCCTAGTAAAGCAAATTGGCTGATTGCAATATCCAGTTCTAAAATTAGCTAATTGCGTCCACCATTCGCAATACTACTAGCTTATTGAAATTGGTAAAAAATTTCCATTAGTTCCGTTATAAAATATTCCGTTTGTTGACACGTATGTCCTATTTTGTGTGGGTAAAATGGTCCAACTCATACTACTAACACAATCACCGCCATCTCCACCACTAATACAACAAAGTCCAAATCATGGTCGTAATTTTTCCTTAATCTAAGAATTGATCTTCCATTAGCAATCATCAAACACACTCAACTGTCCCGATTGTTACATGAAGTAGTAAATTTTGTTTATTAACTATTGTCCCAAACTTGTTAGAAACCTTGCTGCTTCTTCCATAGTTCCATTCATTGAGTTCTGGAGCCATCCATAGGGAGGTTCCCCAACTAAACCAGTAAACTAACGAAAATGGAGTATCAGATTAAAAATCTGGATTATTTCCAACAGCAAAATAACATTCTTGATCCAACTGTTTGGCAGTCCTACAGTCACAATGAAGTCCAATCTCTATGCTCTTTGAAATCGAATCAAGTGACTAGAGAAAGATATAGATAGATCAGCTGTTCTGTTTTTCTTCTACTTCCTGCATCACCCGCCTGGACAATTTCATTGTATAGAGAGTGAGAGAAGACTGAGAGAGGAGATCGAGAGAGGAAGAGGGAGAGCCAGACAGAGTCAGAGATGGATGAAATTGATCTTTCTTCTTCTTCTTCTTCTTCTTCTTCTTCTTCTTCTTCTTCTTCTTCTTCTTTCATTTATCTAATTTATATTTCTTTATTTCTAAGCCCATGCTTTCCTCACCTAATTGATGCGACTTTTTATTAATTTTTTAGAAAAATGTAAAAAAGTTGCTTACTTTGATATTGTTAAAATTTCTAAAAAGCTAGGTAACTATTTTTTAGAAAATGGTTGCTTACTTATGTTCTATTTTGGCTCCTAAAAAATAAAATTTAGGAGTAAAAAGTAAGAAAAGTTAAAGTTAGAAAGAATTAATTTTTTTAGTATTATAAAAGGTAAAAAAGTTACTCGACATAAATTTTAGCACAAATGACTTAATTATAACTTTTTTTATGGCTTAAAAAAGGGTAAAAAGTCGCAAAAAATTATACCAAGAAAGCAGAGCCTAAATCAAATATTCTTGTTGACAATTTTACCCTCCAATCATTAACTGTGTTTGGATGGAAATTTTTTCCAATTTCAGTTAGCTAGTAGTACTGCAAATGGGGATGCAATCAGCTCATTTTAGAATTGGGGATTGCAATCAGCTAATAATGCTATATTGGGGGTATGCAATCAACAATTAAGCTAAAATTTTATTAGCAATTTAACATTGACATTTTTTTGCGAACGGAGAATGCAACCAATGAGTTCAGAAGTAGGTTTGCAATGTAATAGATTCGATCAACCTGGTATGCATAAAGTAATTAAGATTTTTTATTATGATTAATTTGCTAATCAGTTACTTGAGATTGATAGTATTCTAAACACTGACAGAAAATTGGAGATCTCACTTTGAGACACCAACTCGGCGACATAGACACGCTGACTGAGGAAATGATCGACGAGATGGTGAACAAGTTTTTAGAACAATTAAGAGACGGTAGCTGGACGTCTGGCGGGTGGCCACAGACGTATCCTGATTATTCAATATCAAAACTCGCGGTTAATTGTTACACCAGATTAATGGCCAAGATTCTGTCGGAAAAGCCAGACGGTCAGAAGATTTACGTAAATTGCTACTGTCCCGGATGGGTGAAGACCGCGATGACAGGTTGGGCCGGGCATACTTCGCCGGAGGAAGGAGCTGACACGGGTGTTTGGCTTGCCCTACTCCCGGACCTGGTAGTGACCGGGAAATTCTTTGCTGAGAGACGCGAAGTCAGTTTCTAGAGATTTATGTTTATTTTTTTTTCTTCGCATGTAGTCGTGCATTTGGGTTGAATCCCGCTGAGGAAAACTAAGCGACATTCTGATTCTACTTGTGTGGATTTATGAAGAAACTATTTATTTTTCCTTTTCGCTAATGAAAATCTTTAATTTAGTGTAAGAAGAGGCGACACGATTTCCTTTTACTTGGTCTTTGTCATCCTTAATTTCTTCTACCTTTTGTTTTCACTAATAAGGAACCTGTGTGTTACACATGGATTGTAAATTTGAATTAAAGAATTAAAGAACATGAAATGACTCAAACTGTGACCTGCATTTTAAATGACGAATGACGTGAAATTGTCCAACATGAGCTGCTAATAGCATAACATTATTACATATTGAAGTTCCTATGAAGAACTTCAATAGGAAACCCGCCAGGCCTGGTCCCTGAAGTCACCGGTGACTGCTTCTAGTGGAGGGCGCCAGCGAGCTGAATCACGAGGGAGAGTGTCTTGTGTGGCGGCAAACCCAGATTGGCGGACCTGGCGACCGAAATAGGAGTAGGCCGCTGCTAAAGGTCCCCCGCGTTCTGGGCAGTAGGAGACAACATCAGTCGCGCCTGGGAGGCAGCTGGCTGTGGCGATCTGTCCGACGGCAGATCTTGCGGGTTGACTCCATCTACTCGGACGTGGAGGCTGCTGGTTCCACAAATCAGATGTGAAGGGCACCGGCTTTGCTATAGGCATCAATTGGGGGTCGATTGGAGGCCCTTGCTAGGTGTGATCACCTATCACTAGTTGTGGTGGAGGCAACCTTGATTCCGATGCGTTGGACCTGGATTCGAGTTTGGCCTCCAACATAGTTTCGCCCAAATCTTCAATCGTCATCGTCTTGGTCATCATGATTTCACGAGCTGAGTATGGCAAGTGAAATGAAAGCACCACTTGATACGATTTTACTATTGTGTAGCAATTCGAGAAAGTACGATCTCCACACGTTGGTATAGCAATTCGAGATCATTCTCCACACACGTAACACATTACTAAATTCTAATTATTTTATGGCTTAATTACTTAATGCATACCTCCAGTATAGCGAAACTAACAGATTGCAACCTCCAATTCTAAAATAAGCTTATTGCACCTCCCATTTGCAATATATCATACTTATTGAAACTGGTAAAAAAAAATCCGTCTAATACTTAACGGAATATTCCGTTACCTGACAAAAAAATCCTTTTTATTGAGGGTAAAACAGTCTACCCAAGAAAATATTGTTGGGGAATTATTCATCGACCCGAATCTCTGCCACAACGGAAGCAAAAAATACGCCACACGATCACACACTCAACACACGCAATTTAGGAGAAGAAAAACAATACACAAGAATTTAACGTGGTTCGGCAAAACCGCCTACATCCACGGGAGGAGGAGAATTTCACTATATCAATGAGGGAATACATCGTAGGGGAGAGACGGCTCAATCCGCGGACTACGTCGACGCGGTACTCTCATCCTCATGGCCTACAACCATGAAACCCTAACCTCACACATCCGCTCAAAGATATCTCTCACCAATCTCTCTCAACTCGACTCCATTAGAAACAATAGCTAGCACCTCTATTTATACTAATATAGAGGAGGTGGAAAAGCCCACCAAGCCCTAGCCATCACCTCCTCAGAGATCACCTCCTCAGAGATCACCTCCTCATAGGACAAATCAGACGCATCGGGTACACCGATTCGTCTTGCGGAATTCGAGACAAAACCCAACAAACTCCACCTTGGCTTGAATTCTGCAAGCGCCTAGCAAATTCCTCAGCCAACTCTGTTGTTGATGTCAACTCCGCCGCATCCGCCATGCTCCACCTGCATGGAATGCCATCGCACCTCTACTGAGATGCTCTGCACCCCCTCCTAGGGCACCGCCTCGCACCTCCAACACAGGTGCGTCCCAAAGCATGCCACTTTGGGGAGTAGTGTGGCTCTATCTCTCCACCAGCTAGCTCATCACCGGAGAGTTCTCCACCCACCACGTCAAGTGCAAACGAGACTCCCTTCCTCCTCACTACTGCAGTAGTTTTCTTCATCATCGTTCTCGTCACTTGAGCACCATCTCGAACAACCTGCAACTGCTGCATAGCCTGCACTATTTCCATGCTTCAGCGTCCTCACACGTCAACCACGTGTTTCTTCATGCCAGCCCTGAGTGCTTCTCCTTTCGCTGTTGCTTCTCCTGTTCGACTACACGCCTTCACCAAGACGTCTTGCAAAGCCACCACTTTGCGAACCCGCCGCGACTTACCTCTCTTCTTGCCTCGAGTTGCTCAAGAGTTATCGTCACGAACCACACACAGAGATATCAGGACGCCACCGCGTGCCATGGCCTCGTCAACTGCGTCCACCGCCTCGATCTCTGCCTTGGAGCTTCTTGTTAATTTCCTTGCAATAGTTGCCCACGTCTCTAGCCAGACTCCTCAACAACTGTTGCGTCTCGTGCTCACAATCACACAAAGCCTATGCTTCTTGCCTATGTTGAACAGCAGCTCCACCTGTCAACACACTCCCAAGCCTGCATAGGTTGCCAATCGAACGTTCAATTAGAAAAACGCCTCTAATTGACCCCACCTGATTGGACTTGAACTTGATTGACCCTGATCGCATCCCGTCGTCTTCGATCTCGCCTATCGATATCGATTGATGCCGACCTTATCAATCCACCCAGAATCTCAAAATTCTGACCGTACCGATGAATCCGCAACGTCCAAAAACATAGGGTTAGACTCCTGACTCATCCCAATCCGATCTACAGGCACGCCGTAACAACCCGAACAAGTTTGGACCGTTGGATTCCCGTCTGCACGCTGCCACGTCAGCATCCAGCAAAATCCATTAACTTTTTGCACGATCTGACCCCACCATCGAATCCGGAGCGTCCAAAAACCTAGGGTTCACCTCCTGATCGAGCCCAATCGGACTTACAGGCAGCTCAGAACACCCAAAATAATTTGGACCACCGAATCGCCACCTTGGAAACGTGGACCGCCGAGAGACTGCCACACCATATCATTCCTCTCCTGCTGCTGCCTTATGCACACATCAGCACCTTTGACCTGTACTACTACTATAATTAGCTTCCAGGCCCTGCACAATGCAAGTTGCCACACGACAAGGCAAAACCACCGTGAAGCTCCCAATAACTACTCTTGAGAGTAGTCTCATTGCTTCGGCGTTCGAGCCTTCGACCATTCAGCAAGGATCACTTTCGTGTGGTCCCTCCTTTGTCCCAGCCACCAAGAAAACCAGAGAAAATTCATGCATTCTTTTTTCTCTTCTTTTTTTTTCAATTCTTTTTTCGATGTTTTTTCTTCTTCCTTTCACCTGTGTGTTCCACCCGGATCGTGAACCTGGCTCTGATACCACTTGTTGGGGAATTATTCATCGACCCGAATCTCTGCCACAACGGAAGCAAAAAATACGCCACACGATCACACACTCAACACACGCAATTTAGGAGAAGAAAAACAATACACAAGAATTTAACGTGGTTCGGCAAAACCGCCTACATCCACGGGAGGAGGAGAATTTCACTATATCAATGAGGGAATACATCGTAGGGGAGAGACGGCTCAATCCGCGGACTACGTCGACGCGGTACTCTCATCCTCATGGCCTACAACCATGAAACCCTAACCTCACACATCCGCTCAAAGATATCTCTCACCAATCTCTCTCAACTCGACTCCATTAGAAACAATAGCTAGCACCTCTATTTATACTAATATAGAGGAGGTGGAAAAGCCCACCAAGCCCTAGCCATCACCTCCTCAGAGATCACCTCCTCAGAGATCACCTCCTCATAGGACAAATCAGACGCATCGGGTACACCGATTCGTCTTGCGGAATTCGAGACAAAACCCAACAAATATGAACACAACCGTATGAACACCACCTTATGCCGCCACATTCCGGCGCTATAAACCCAGATTCCGGCAACCAATTTGTTAGGATTGGTGACGAGGGTTCAAACCCTAGTAACGAGATCTCTCTCTATGCCTCTGCTCTCTCCCGTCTCTCTGCCTCCCTCTTTCTGTCCAACACTACATTTGGTCTCTGCTTATCAATGGTGACCACCGCAGAACCACCACTGTTCTGACTCGGCTGCACCAAACCCATAAACCCACACCACGGACTCAAATCGACCTTGATTTGACTCGGCTGCACCAAACCTACAATCCCATCGTTTCTCCGACCAAATCCTCAACCTTGGAAGACCACGACCCAGACCCAACCTCCAATAGCGACGATTGACAATACCAATAGTTACCCATACCCCCCAAACATAAAAGTCCCAGTTCTCTATTCCAATCATCGTCTAATTTTCTCTGCCCAAACAGGGCCGGCAACGGTGGTCGCTTCCGCGTTTTCTCCGTCGGCTGCTGTTGTTGGTTCCTTGCGCAGAACCTAAGGAAAGAGAGAGAGAGGCGAACGAGAAAAGAGAGAAAAAGAGGAGGGGATGAGAGAGAAGAGAAGAGATGAGATAAGATGGACACTCGTGAGAGATTGCAGGGCAGGGGATGGGACATGGAACCAACCTGAACTTCATCCTCCTTTTTACCCCTTTGATTTCGATCTTTTATGTTCTCATCTGTTCAACCTTATCTTTTAAAAAAGATTATTTTTTATTTTTTATTTTTTATTTGTAATGTAAATTTAATATTTGAGTATTGACGGATATACCCTTTCTTAGTGGATGGCGATTGAATGGTTTATTTTACCAATTTCAACAAGTAGGATTTTTTGCAAATGGAGGGTGCAATAAGCTTATTCTAGAACTGGATGTTGTAAAGTGTTAGTTTGTATATACTGGAGGCATGCATTAAGTAATTAAGCCTTATTTTATTGATTGATTAATAATTTGTGAGAATACAATATGTTTAAATAGAAAAGTACTAATCCTGATCTAGACGTTTCGACTCTACGGGCCGGGAAAGAACCGACAAGAGAATCTAGTTCATTATTTAACTAACACAACATAATTAATTACTAATACTAATTAAACAAGTATATAAGTAAACAAATAAATAAATATTAACTAACTATGATGATACGGTTGAACGGTATCATAAGTCTAATCACTCAAGTTATTAGTATCGTGCTAGGATTTACCAGATTTATTCCAACATCTTGGCGAATTGACATTTTGGTTATAACCTCGGGCCTCCTTCGATAAGGGTTAAAAATTATGGGACAAGAGATATATTGGTATATGAGCTAGGATGTGATTGTATTGGATAAACGTGGGATTAGCGAGTTTTGGTCCCAGAGTCTTTGGTTAGAGCATGACATGAAGGAGGCTTAGGTGTGAAAATGAACACCTATCATGAATTTGGATTAGTAACTGTTTTGTCTTCTAAAATGTGTTCGTTAATTACGAGATATATGTTTAACTCTTGAATTTTGTTTTTGTAAAAAATTAAATAAGACTTTGTATTTAGGAAATTATGTTTACTGAATAGAAAACAAGAACAAATAGAAAAAAAAAACAAAAATATGAAATTGGAGGAGGACAAAGAAGCTGGTGGCGGTGGTCTGGTGAAGAGACGTCTAACCAGGGGTGAGGGGGATAAGGTATAAAGAGTGAGAAGAAGGATTGCATAATCAGGGCCGGGTCTAGTTTTCCGGTTGCCCTAAGCGGACAAGGAAATTGATGTCCTTTGACATAAATAAAAACTTCAAATTTAGAACTTGCAGTAACAGTCTATAATTTCCTTTAAACAGCAAATATGTAAGCTTTTATTCAAGAGTTGTTAAGTTCCATGAGAAACAGATGGGGTTGCAATAGCATTAGATTATACCACACCTGTTTTAAATGTGGAAGTACTTTTCCAAAATAAGAACCACACCAGTCTAATTTACGAACAAAAACAAAATTGCAAGAATCAAAAGAAAGGCTAATTAACACAATCTCCAGTGATTACTTTAATTCTACTCTAAGTGTATGACATGAATTTAAACACATTATTACCACATGACCATTGGTAAACATCGAAATGCCGAACAATAAAACACAGAGAGCTCGTTGGTAGAAATCTCGTATGGATAATAGAAAGAACTATGAGTGTGTTACTCCGCGATATCAAGAGAATGCATTTAACCTAAAAATCATTGAAACGATAGAATGTAAATATGCTGATTGAATTTGCTAAAGAATATGGATCGATAATTTTGAGAAGAAATTAAAGAGATGAATAACAAGAACAAACTGTATTGCGATCGTTGTGAAACTTTGATAGCTGAATGCCTAAATTAATCTGTTGGTTAAGACATATTAGCATTTAGATAAAGATATTTTATATTACCTATTAGTAGCTATTTAATCTAGTTAATTATAAAAATACCCCTAATTATTTGGAAGTGGTGCCCCTCAAGTTTTGGTGCCCTAGGAAATTACCTGCGTAGCAGTCAAGCCGGCCCTGTGCACAATAGTTGGCAGCAGGTATTCATAGGTTGTAATTTGACTAGGTTGATGATGGAAAAAAATTAAGCTCAATTTGTACACTACCTTATATCTTGGGAGTGGTTGTACATTTTTGAGGGCAAAATGAAAAAAAATAAGGAGGGGGGGGGGGGTTACAATTTTATCCCGTAGTTTATCCCGCACCCGAACACGGGATAAAATTCGACGGGTATGAAATCATCCCTATCCCCCATTTATCCCTTACCCAAACAAAGTCTTGGTTTCCCTCAAAAAAAAAAAAAAAAAAAAAAAAAAAAAACAAACAAAACAAAGCCTTGGTGTTAAGGCAAACATGCATACACCTAGATACAAAGAATCCTACAAAATTCTGTTAAGTCCACAATGACCCTAAGAATTACTAACTATCTTTGATTTATTACTCAAGTCATTTTCGTCTCCTATTGCGACAATCTCATATACATCTTAGTTCATCTACTTTCAACATAAGAGTGTTGACATCCTGAAAAAGAGAGGTGTAGAAATTTCGTACCAAAATTTATATATGAATGTGTTTATACTAATACTTTCTCCTGAATATACCTGAAATTGTCCAATCACATGAATATATATGGATACACTCACAGTTGGTGCACAGCTCCATCAATCATGTATTATGTAGACAAGGGAACCATGCTTTAGTTACGTCCATGGTTGTCGGCAGCAAGAAATTTCCTCCATCAATCGTGTATTATGTAGAGATACACATTAATTACGTCGATGGCTGTTGCAGTCAGATAAGATTAGTGAATGACATAATTACACATTTTTTTGAGGAACTATAATTACGATGATTTATGCGGTATTCGTTGCTCTTCAATGAAGAGGAAGTAGAAAGGACATTTAGAGAAGACGATTAAAATTTGATACTTCATTTTACATACTTTAGGGTAATTTATGTAATTAGGAAAAAATATTTAACAACACATAACTGCTTACGGGTAAACGTGAACCGAGATGAAACATGTCAGGTATATATGTAATTAACCCTAAATAAGAATATTTCCTCCAAAAAAAAAAAAACCTAAATAAGAATATAGAGGCTTGGTGGATAGTGTGGATACTGAATGCCGACTCACAGCCTAATTAGAAATCTACATGAGAACTGAAATCATCGGAATATTCCCTCATGTTGAACCAAATGCCATTGTCCATCATCCTATAAGTACCCTCCCCCTTCCGTAGGTTTCTTACACTTATCACTACAGAAAACCAAACAAAGAAGTCTTTCTCTTTATCAAACCTACAATGGCCGGAGCCGGAATTGTCATTGTTTTCGACTTTGACAAGACCATAATAGACATTGACAGTGACAACTGGGTGGTTGATGAGTTGGGGTCTACTAATTTATTCAACCAACTCCTCCCTACAATGCCATGGAATAGCATGATGGACACAATCATGAAGGAGCTTCACGCGCAAGGCAAAACGATCGACGACATTGCTCAGGTACTCAAGAAGGTACCCATACACCCAAGAATCGTGCCAACCATCAAAGCCGCTCATGCACTCGGCTGCGACCTCAGAATACTGAGCGACGCCAACTCCTTCTTCATCGACACCATATTGAATCATCTGGAGATAACTGAATGTTTTACCGCGATAAACACAAACCCTAGTTGTGTTGACGAAGAAGGGAGACTTAGGATCTCTCCTTGCCATGATTTCAACTCTTCTCCTCATGGTTGCTGCAACCCATGCCCTCCAAACATGTGCAAGGGGAAGATATTAGAAAGGATGATCCAAGACGATGCCGTGGGAGGAGGTAAGAAGAAGAAACTAATCTACCTTGGTGATGGAGCCGGAGATTTATGTCCGAGTTTGAAGCTTCACCAAGGTGATTTCATGATGCCCCGTAAAGACTTTCCAGTATGGGAATTGGTGTGCATGAACAGAAGCCTCATCAGGGCAGAGATACACGAATGGAGTAACGGGGCTGAGCTTGAGCATGTCCTTCTTCAACTTATCAATGACATTATCATTGTTGAAGAGGCTGCAGCAGGCAAATTGCGCTTGATGGACTGCAAATTTCAGAGGATTCCGGTAGCTTAGCCTCAATCTCTCCTACCGGTTCCTCACTACTGTGTTTCCCTGCTATTTTTTTAACAACTTTCCGAAATAATTTGTCAAATTTGATCATTGCAAGTTTGAAATATTAATAATAAATCTATGTGTAATAAATAAATTCACCAAACTCATGCTCTATATAACTCAATTGGCGCCGAATTAAATCGAGGCGTGTGATCAAGCAACAGAAGCAACAATTGGGAAGGCACAAGCCAATAGAAGAATACCTCCAGGATTCAAAATAATTTCGATAATCTCAAAACAGACGAATTCTGCCCACAAGTCGGGCATATATAGTTGAAACCTAAAATATGCCAAAAATCCCAAAATTGACCCAACTGCTTGACCTTATTGAAAGAAATACGTACCCAAAATTTTGAACCAAAACGGGTTAAAACAGAGGTCCTACTCAGCAATGGAAATATTGCCAAAAATAATAAAAATAACGTAAACGCTCGTTTAACTTTTCAAACAACGGAATTCGGGGCCGAAGAAGGATCCCAATGTGTATCATAAGTTGTTGCAAGGTGAGAAACATATCTACCTATTTCTATATGTAGATGATATCTTTATCGCAACCCATGATATAAATGACATACAAGAATTTCAGAGGTCTCTCAGGGTGGAATTCGGAATGAAGGATCTTGGGACTGCTCAGAAAATTCTAGGAGTTGAGATCTATAGAGATAGGAAGAAGAAGCTTTTCATATAACAACAGGGATACAACAAGAAGGCCTTGGGAAGATTCAGGATGTTATAACCTAAAGCTATAGATACTCCTATGACGACTAACAGCAAGGTAGGAATGTACACTGTTCAGACTGAGGAGGAGAAGAAGTGCATGTCCAAGATTTCATATGCTACCGCAGTTGGAAGTCTCAGGTTTGTTGTGCTCTGCACTCGACTGGACGCAACATTCGATGTCAGTGCGGTAAGTCATTTTATGGCTCAACCAAGCAAGGATCGTTGATATGCGGTGAAGCACATATTCAGGTACCGTAAGAGTTCGTCATACCTCAGCATATGCTATGGGACTAATCAAAATATCTTGGTTTCTAGGTTTTCGGATTCGGATTATGCAGGCGATACTGAAGCAGTAGATCAATGATTGGCTATGGATGTGCTCAGGGAGGTTCTGTTGTGAGTTGGAAGGCTACGCTACAGTCAATGGTGACTTTATCAACCACAGAGGCGAAGTATATGGCTCTAAAGGAAGCGAAAAAGGAGGCGATATGGCTTAAAGGCGCGACCATTGATTTAGGCTTACTTTATAATCAAGCGGTAGTCTACTGTGATAGCTTGAGTGCGATTTTCTTGACCAAAGACCAGGTTCAACACGAAAGCACCAAGCATATCGACGTTAGGTATCATCGAGAGTAGAATCAAGGTAACAACGTGGGACAACTGACGGCCCTGCGGATATGTTCACAAACCACTTCCGGAGAGCAAGTTCCAGCATTGTCTGGAATCACTCAATATCTTGTGCCAGTGAGCGCCTTTGGGGAATGCCATACCCGGTGGGGGTCCACTGAGAATCTGTGACATGAGATATTGGGTGCGGAGAATGCAATCTTTATTTAAAAGAAGAGGAGTAGTTGTTGCTGGTGAGAGAATTCAAGTCAAGTTGGAGATTTGTTGGAGTTGTGCCTTGAATAGGTGAAAACATCACCAAGAGAAAACAACAAAACCAAGGAAGAGCAAAGGAAAAAAAAGGAAACGAAGGCTGCGAACTTCGGGAGTTTAATAAGGTCGCACGAACTTCTGTAGCAGGTCGAACGACCTGTGTCCAGAGGTTGCACGAACTACTGGCCGTCGTATGGCCTGTGTCGGGGGTCTGACGTTTTGGGAACATTCCTTAAATCTCTAGGACGGTCATATGTCGGTTCTAAGCACTATGAAAGGGTACCTAGGTGTTTTAGAACATTATGAAAACAATTGTACATGTTCCTCTTGATAAATATAGGTCGTTTTCTTCCTTTACATAGTTAGCACAGATTGTGCCAGTGAACCACGTAAAATTTGCGTTTCCTTGATTTTCTTATTTTCGTTTCATTGTTCATGAGGTAAGAGCGTCATAATAATTTCGTTTTTTCATTTCTCGAAATTGGTAATCGATTGTTCAGTTGAATGATTCACTCGCCTAATTGAAACCCCGATTTGTTATTTATTTTTGGCTCAGTAGTAGTCTTTCACCTAGCTTTTCGTCTCTATGTTTGTTATCATCGATTTTTAGTTACTACAACAATTAATTTTTTAGTTTTTTTATGAACTTGAAATCTATTCCTTCTTATTATTCTTGTAAGTGGTGGATGAAGAAGCACATTGTTCTAATGTGTACCAGATCCAGGCCCGTTCCAACCATAAGACAAGTGGGTAGCGTGCATCTTGCTCTTTGTCGTGGTAGGGTAGGACCTCATATTTTATATGTACTTATAGGTACATGTTGTAATTACAAATAGTTAATAATTATTTGATAGTTTTTTTAATATTGCAAATAAAGTTTAGGGGAGTTTACTTTTAGTTATTAGTAGTTTCTATTTTATGAATCCTGTGACACAAACAAGTTACTATTTTTGTAACAAGCCGGGATCTCGGTTCAGGGTTAAAGAGATAATCGATGACCAAGAGTCAAAATAAGTTTATGAATATTACAATTTAGCTAATAAATACAACAGTCCTGAGAAGATAATCTTACAAATGTAATGTGATTGAAATAAGCTATGTGATATACTAAGTGATCTAATTTAAACTAAACGTTTCGTCTCGATCCGCGTTCCCATCCTCCAACTTGATTGATGACATGCAGTTTTAAAATGGCAAAAGCTGACGCAGTTTTGAAGAAAATGATCAGTGGAAACTGAGTAAATACATACTACGACATGTAAAGCATGAGTGGCACAGAAGCACGAGTTAAAACAAAATAGAAGATTTAAAACAATAACAGTAACATGTTGGGGGGTTTTTGGAACAACTGAAAGTAACCGAATAACAAAACCTCACAGTTGAAGAACTTTAAGAAACCATAAGTATTCAGTGAAATCTCCAGAGTAAACAAATCCAATTGGAGTTGATAACGATATTAGTTCACGAGTAGCCAAAGCTTTTTCAAATCATTTTAATCGATTAGGGCATATCGAGAGCCACAAACAACATCAATATAGTAATCAGTTTTATTTCAAGTTCAATAAACCGTTAAGTTTAGCTGAGGCATGTCCATAGCACCAGCGGATCGATGTAAATAGAGGGATCACGAATTAATCACAAAGGGTTCCTTCTAGGGTCTATCAAACCCTATTTCACCCGAGCGTTAATGGAGCCCATTCGTCAACCCCGCTCATAACATTAGCTAAAAGGCCTTAAGTGTCGACACCCCTATACCGTAGTGACCCTTACAAGTATAAGTAGCACTCTATAGCTCTACAAACCCCTTGGACTCAATACTTTGGTACATTTTGGCTCATCGGGGGCGGATTTGTGAACATAAAGTTCTATCCAATAAAAGGAAGCATTGCCTCAATGATCTTAGCCATAAGAAAATGGAGGATCGCTTGGCGCCTCCCATTAATAACACAACTCTGTACATCGTCCTAACTCTATTAGAAGTATTTTATTTCTTCTTTAAAACATTACCAGAATCAGAATATCCACAGTTCACAAGTAATTTTCAAGAGTTCTCAATATAGATCAATAATATTACTAATCAAACTGCCAGAATAAATCATGTTTTTTATACTCTAAATAAGAAGATACTCATTTAAAACGTCACACACATACGCACAATTTGATAATGAAGTCCGTACATATGTACTTACCTCTGAGCCCAGATAGGCGCAAAGCAAAGCTAGCACTCTTTTACAACGCTCGTCTCATATTAGATCTGAGTCTCACAGTCAACGCAGCAGCACAAATACGTACGTCTACTTGGTACGAGCACAACGGCTGGATATAAACAAGTCAAGTATATAGTCTATTAGCATTTACCCTCTATATGAGGTTGTATGCAAGAATGCAAAGGAATGCTCGTCGTGCAAGATAAATGACCAAAACACCCCTGATACTCCAACAATGTCCATTACTGTCTCTGACTCTGCCTGAACCCTAAATATTTCTAGTGCCTCAAAATCATTCCAACAACTTTCAAATATTGCTAACACTCCAAAATTCTAACTTTAAAGCCGTGACCAACTATTTAAAAATTCGCCCCCAAAGTATATTGCACTAATAATTCTATCGAGAATTAGGGGTGTTACAATTTTACATTGATTAGCTTTAGTTCACGATGCGGTAGTTTAGTGATATATATAAAATTTAGAAGAATTGACACTTAACTACCGTGCAGTTTGACACTTCTGACATTTTAGTACACACAATTTCAAAATTGACACTTGACTACCATGCAGTTTGACATTCTAGACACTTTCGTGCACGCAGTTTCAAAATTGACACTTAAATGCATGCAGTATGAAAATTACCAAAATCAAGTTCCAATTGTCAGTAATATACACTACTGCGTGCACTTAAGTGTCAATTTTGAAACTGCATGCACCAAAGTGACAGGAATGTCAAACTGCGTGCACTTGAGTGTCAATTTTGAAAGTACGTGCACCAAAGTGTCAATAATGTCAAGCTGCATGTTAGTTAAGTGTCAATTGTTCTAAAATTAATATAACACTTCTAATATCCAGTATAAGGCCCCGATTCGACTTTTGCCGCAGGACCCAAAAGATTACCGGTCCGGCCCCAACCAGATCCATTCGCCTTGTAACCATAACTAAGAACAACATTTAAGCTAGAGAACTTACGTGGTCATATTTGGTTAGATAAAATTTGTGATGTCTGGCTTATCTTGGATATGCTCTGTGGTAGGAGGGATAATTTCGATGAAGTAAAGTCCAAAGTTTATTTGTAACTTTTGTTTAAGTCTAAATTATGGGTGGGTTTGGTGTAGACTTTTTGAATTTTAAGTCGTCTTTTAAGATGATGTGAAAAAAGTCCGTGACACAGGAGTTCAAGAAAAAAGACGTATGATTTTTGTACAAAAATTGGTACTGTGAAAAAATAAGCGATGTGACAGTTTTGTTGTTAAGTAAAAGTTAAAATTATACCCTTTGCTGTCTATTTATTGAAAATCAGTTATGTGACAGTTTTGTGTTTAGTGGGACATTATTGTCATTTTCATGATATGAGAAAAAAAGGCACACAAAATCCACTCAAACCCAACTTTTTTCTCCACCAAATTTACACTACAACTTGAAAATCCAAAATCCAAAATTCACTCAAAAAAATTCATACCAAACCTTAAAAAAAAAGCCAAAACCCAAAAAAGATTATTTTGGATTAAAATCCCCACAAAAGTCCACCCCAAATCCACCCTATGTGTATGTGAACTTTTAAGTTATGAGAAATTCTGTAATGAAGTGGCTTCTTTGACTTTTGAAAGGTCTAATTTTTATTCATTCTTCAATATGTTAATTGTTGTAGAAACATAAAGTCCTGGACTAATTTATTGGTTTGTATGAACAATTGAGGAATTTATTTACTTGTTTTCTCTTTGGTGTGGTATACTGGTTTTGAGTTCTGCAGCTAGGGTGGTAGCTCAAGTGGTTGAGCGTTGGAAGTCCCTGCATGAGGTTCCGAGTTCAAACCTATTGACGAGAAAAAAACAATTTCTCAAAAAAAAAAAAAAAAACTCTGCGAAAATTCTTGGGATCCAATTAGGGTTGTTTTAGTTTGAAGAAAGACGATCGATATCGACACGGGTAGTCCAGAACCATTGTTGTTCATAAATCTTTCTGAATTTGTTTTGTACGAAGTCAGACTTTTGATGTCTTTTCATGTTGGCTCAGGGTACAATAGTCTCACTTCATCACATGGGTATTTTTTCATCATTACAAGCTTTATAAGTGTTAGGATCGTGTCTGGAGTGTTTCAACAACGCAATGAAAAGCAAAACAAAAATACACGAACAAGAACACGACGATTTACGTGGTTCACCAAATTGGCTACATCCACGGTCCACACCCACTTCACTATGATGAACGAATGAAAAGTACAAAAGATCTCTCAGCCTCTCTCTGTGATGTGATGCCCTAAACCTAGAGCTATGTTAATGTATATAGAGATAGTAATACATGAATTACACTTAACAATCTCCCACTTGAAGACTGAATAACTCTGAATGTACTTCTCTCAGCTTTAATTCAACATCTTCCATGAGTGTGGACTTGGCCTCTCATCATGCAACTAGGCCAACCGAAATCGAGCAACTTCTCAGCTTCTCCAAGGTCACAACCTTGGTAAACATATCTGCATGATTCTGGCTCGTGTAGACCTTGTCCAACTTTATCATGTCTTTCTCCAACAATGAACGAATGAAGTGATACATGATGTCAATGTGTTTCGTCGTTGCATGAAAAGTAGAATTCTTCGCCAGATGAATTGCACTCTGACTGTCACTATACTGCTTGAAACTCTTCTGCTTCTTCCCAAGTCCCCTCAAGAAACTATGTAGCCAAACCATCTCTTTGCACGCTTCCGTAGCTACTACATATTCGGCTTCAGTAGTAGATAGGGCAACCATTTTCTGCAACCTCGAAACCCAACTGACCGCTCCACTTCCAAGTGTAAACACATAGCCTGTAGTGCTCTTTCTTCTATCCACATCACCAGCCATGTCTGAATTAACATACCCCTTCAAACTGATCTCTGACACTCCATAGCTCAAAGCTACATCATGTGTACCTCTCAGATACCTGAAAATCCACTTCACATCTCTTCAATGCTCCTTACCGGGATTTCTCATGAATCTGCTAATAACTCCCATTGCTTGGGCAATATCTGGACGTGTTCACACCGTATCATACATCAAGCTCCCCACAGTGATGCATAAGGAACTTTAGCCATGTAGTCCTTCTCCTCATCTGTAGCTGGACTTTGGTCTTTCGAAAGTTTGAAGTGACTAGCCAACGGAGTACTCACTGGTTTAGCATCATGCATGTTAAACCTCTTCAATACTTTCTTAACGTAATCAACTTGTGACAAAACTAGCTTATTTCCAATTCTATCTCTGTTGATTCTCATGCCAAGGACTTGCTTCGCAGGTCCCAAATCTTTCATTGAGAACTCCTTAGAAAAGCTCTCTTTTAGCTTATGAACTTCCCCCATGCTTGATCCTGCGACAAGCATATCATCCACATATAACAAGAGAATAATGTAAGAATTCTTGAACCTCTTGAAGTAGCAACAGTGATCCCCGTGACACTTCTTGTATTCTTGCCTAGACATGAAGTTATCAAACTTCCTGTACCACTGCCTCGGTGCCTGCTTCAAGCCATACAAACTATTCCTTAGTTTGCACACCATATTCTCTTTACCTGCTGCTTTGTACCCTTGTGGCTGTACCATGTAGATGTCTTCTTCTAAATCCCCGTGTAGAAAGGCTGTCTTGACATCTAACTGCTCAAGGTGCAAATCTTCAACTGCCACAATTCTAAGTACTGTGCAGATGGTGGAAATCTTCACAACTGGAGAGAAGATTTCAGTGAAGTCTACGCTTGCTTTCTGCTGAAATCCTTTCACCACCAGTCTAGCCTTGTACCTCTTTGATCCATCATGCTCCTCCTTAAGTTTGTAAACCCACTTGTTGTGCAAAGCCTTCTTGCCTCGGGGCAACTCCACAAGATCCCATATCTTATTGGAGTAGAGAGACTGCATCTCATCATTCATTGCATGCTCCCACTTGACTCTGGCTTCACTCTGAGCTGCTTCCTCGAAGCTCTCGGGTTTACCACTATCTGTGAGCAAAAGATGTGACAGTGATGATAAATAACGACCTGGAGTCTGACCTTTAGTCGACCTTCCTGAAACTCTTCGTGTTGGAGTGACTGCTCCAACTTCTGAACTTTGTACTGGAGCACGGGCTTCAACTTGTGGCTGGACATCTCCAATATCAAGCTCTACTGTTCCCTTCTCTTCTGAAACATGTCCCTGTTTCCAATCCTTGTACATAACTGACTCGTTAAATACCACATCCATACTTCTAACAATTTTGTGCTTATCAAAATCCCAAAATCGATAGCCAAAACTGTTAATGCCATATCAGATAAACGCACACTAATTCGACTTAGGATCTAGCTTGGACCTCTGTTCTGCATCAACATGAACATAAGCGGTACATCCAAATGTTCTCAAATGCGACAAACATACCTGTTTTCCTGTCCAAGCTTCCTCTGGCAATCCAAAATCTTGTGCTGTCGATGGACCTCAGTTGATTAAGTATGCAGCTGTGTTCACTGCCTCAGCCCAGAATGACTTAGGCAATCCAACGTGTATCCTCATGCACCTTGCACACTCTGTGAGTGTTCTATTCATGCGCTCTGCAACTCCGTTTTGTCTAGGCTTGTTTGGAATTGTCTTCTGTCTCTTGATGCCGTTCTCAGCGCAGAACTCCTCAAACTCATTGCTGCAATACTCGCCACCATTGTCAGATCTCAAACATTAAGTTTCTGACCTGTCTCATTTTCAACAATAGCCTTCCATTTCTGGAACACATCAAAACACATCTGATTTGTTCTTTAAGAAGTAAACCCATTGTTTTCTAGTGGCATCATCAATAAAAGTAACAAAGTAAGACACACCTCCACTAGAAGCTACCTTCGCTGGACCCCATACATCTGTATGCACTAACTCCAACCTGTTGAGCTTTCTATCTCGGCTAACTTTGGTGAAGCTGACTCTCTTCTGCTTCCCGCATAAACAATCCTCCCACAACTCCAAATCAAGTTCCTTCAAACCCTTGAGCTTGCCTGTTTTGAGCATTATATGCATGCCCTTCTCACTCATGTGTCCTAGCCTGTGGTGCCAGGTACTTGCGCCAATATCAGAAGACGCGACAGCTATGGTACTGTCCGTTCCTGAAGTCACATACAAAGTATCCTCCTTCTTACCATGTGCGATCACCATAGATCCTCTTGTTACTTTCCAGGAATCAACTCCAAAAGTAGTTTTGCATCCTGATGCTGCAAGCTGGCCTACCGAGATAAGATTCCTCTTCAACATCGGGACATGTCTGACATCAGTCAACTGCAAAGCTGTTCCATTATCCAAGTTCAGTTGGATTTCTCCCTTCCCAACAATCTTGCATGCCTCATCGTCTCGAGATACACCTTCCTGAAGTCACCCTGCACGTAATTATGAAGAATATCCTTTCTACCTGTCGCATGGAACGAAATACCAGAATCGACCACCCACACATCCTCCTTTGAGGATACAGATAATATTAATGCTTCTTGATCACTTTCAGAAATATTAATAGAATCGTTACCTTTGTGGTTGTCTAGCTTCTTCTTGCTCGGATTCTTGCAAGCTCTTGCAAAATGTCTGCTTTCACCGCAGTGGTAGCACTCGATGTCCTTAATGTCCTTTTTCTTCCACCTTGAATTTGACTTAGATCGACCTCGACCCTTGTTTCCGTTCTTCCTGTCTGCTGATCTCCCCCGCTGCTCGACATATAGCGCACCATCAGAGGATTTGCTAGATCCACTGCTCTTCCTGCGCATCTCTTCAACGAGTACTGTGCTCACCACGTTGTCGTACCCTAGCTTGTCTTTTCCAGCAGAATTGCTCACATCAGTCACTACGCCACCCCAACTCTTGGGTAACCCAGACAGAACCAACAGTGCCTCCATCTCGTCATCAAAGCATGTAATCCCGACATATTCCAGCTGGCTTATGAAGATATTCAACTCGCTCAGGTACTGGGATACATTACCACTCTCGGCCATCCTCATGTCAAAGAGCTTCTGCATGAGAAACACCTTGTTAGCTGCTGAAGGTTTCTCATACATCTGTGAGAGAGCATCCATCAAACCCTTCGTCGTTGTTTCTTTCGACACATTGAACAGAACTGACGATGCAAGACTCGATCTCACAATTCCTAGGGCTTTTCTGTCCAAAATCTTCCACTTTTCGTCTGTAATTTCGCTTGGTTTCTTCTCAACTCCGTCCAACGGCAATTTTAAGTCCTTCTGATACAAATAGTATTCTATCTGCATCTTCCATAGGTTGAAATTCGTCCCGTCAAATTTCTCAATCTTGAATCTTCTGTTGTCTGCCATCACTCCCACTCAAACCGTGTAGAATCTCGCTGTTCAGACCTTACCAACAGATCCGGAACGTCCGAAAACCCCTAAATTGCCTCCTCTGTCAAGTCAATCGGATTTCTGGACAGTGAGAAACGTCCAAAACAGTTTTGAACCGAATTCGCGCGATCTAGACGCTAGATCAGCGTATGTGAGAAGCAAGCACCTAATAGCCTCCTGTGAGACCCACTGCGCAACGCACTACAAGAGCCTTTATGGCTGATGCTTTCTCCAGCAAGCACAAGTAGCACCCACGTGCACTAATCTCACAAATTGAAGGTAAAACAGGACTAATATTAATAGACCAATGATTGCAATGATTGGCCCACAATGAATAGTTTAGTTACCTTCACCTCTTGCTATCAATCTCAAGCCACACCCTGCTCCTGCCGAATCAACCAAAACACCGTTTTTTCTTCGTGCTTCTCCAACCGCGGCTGCTCCAATCTCTGACAGAGAAGACTTTTTTTTTTCTCTGTTCGATCTTCGATTCTCTGCACCGTTACGACGTGGCTCTGATACCAGTTGTTAGGATCGTCTCTGGAGCGATTCAACAACACAACGAAAAGCAAAACGAAAATACACGAACAAGAACACGACAATTTACGTGGTTCACCAAATTGACTACATCCACGGTCCACACCCACTTCACTATGATGAACGAATGAAAAGTACAAAAGATCTCTCACCCTCTCGTTATGATGTGATGCCCTAACCCTATAACTAGGTTAATATATATAGAGATAGTAATACATGAATTGCTTGTAAGCCCTTCTACTTTAGACTATGTTACAAAACAGTTTTCACACTTAACAAGAAGGGGAAAAAAGATGCCCACACTGTACGGTTTTCAAAACCTAATGGGAAACCATGAAGTGCATTCTCTCATTGAAGAAATGAAAAGAAAAACCATGGCTTAGGATGTCATATTAAAAACTGAAGTGAATCTCAAGTAAAAAAAGAGAGAAGAACCAAGCATTGTATGCAATTTTGGAGAGAATTCTTGATTTCTCTTGTTTTTCGAGTTTATGTTTTGTGTAATCGAGTTCTTGTTGTTCAGTGTTAGTTCTGTTATGTTTCAGTTTTACTAGTGAAACTTAAATTGTAAATCGCGACCAGTATATTCCGTGATTTATTACTGATTTTATTAAGCTCCTATTTCAGTTTAATTTGCATACTGAGTTCTATCTAGTTTGATTTAATTTTCCATGCTACCTTTGAACGTCTTTCATATCATGTTAGTCACTGTAATGACAATTATGAATTTATGCTATTATAAGTCTGAATCTAAATTTGTTCCAATCTATTCAAACATGTCCAGGCTATATACTTTGGGGAGATATCTTGATTCTTTTAGTTGTCCGTGTTTTTGTATTCTTTTCGTCAGAAACAGTAATCGAGTTCTTGTTGGTCACTGTGTTAGTTCTGTCATATTTCCTTTTATTTGGAAATTTGGTTCTGAATCATCAGACTATTATGTGTTCAATTTTACTTGTGAAACTTAATATTCACAATTTCTGCCATGGTAAGTCTGAATCCAAATCCGATCTAGTTGCTCATATCCGTCCAGGTTATACTATTTTGGAGACAACTATTAATTTCTCTAGTTGTCTGAGTTTTTGTTTTGTGTTAATTAGACATTGTAATTGAGTTCTTCTTGTTCAGTGTTAATTCTGTATGTTTCAGTTCTAATTCTGAAACTTCGATTCTGAATCGCCATCAGAATATTCAGTGCATTGTTTTTGATTCGGTTAAACTCATGTTTCAGTTTAACTTCCATACCGAGTTATGTCCAGTTTAATTAAACTGTCCTTGTTAACTTTCAGCAGCTCTTGTTTCATGTTTAAACTATTATAACTTTTTGCTTCTTCAAGAAAACATAATTTAGTTTTTGCTCGTCTTAGTCTCTTAACTACAATTTGATTTTATGTATATGTTTAAATGAAGGAGGACAACATCATGCATGTTTTGAATGACGGTGAAGCAAGTAATTGATTGGAAGTAGAAAATAGCAAGAAGTAGAAGCAACTAATAATAACTTTTATGTCTGAGCGGATTTAATATTTTGTCTAACCCAATGTCGGTAGTTGTACATAAAGTGAGCTGATGGCTATTTGCATCAAAATGCATCTAATTTGTGTATTGGGAATGATCACGTTACTTCAATGAGAAGTTTTGTATACTAGAGCTCTGATTTCTACTTACAGATTTAAATTTCGGTTGTGTGTGACTTGCTTGATTGGTGGTTCATATGAGAATTGGGACTACAGGTAGTGGATTGAAATTGGTTTGGCTCCGGCCGGCAAGAATTGTTATTGCAAGTTTTATTAGGGCAAAAGTGGCAGGAGCTATTGCCACTTTAATCGATGCAAAAGCGGCGGTACTTAAGCATGGCAGTAATATTATTAATGTTGCATATGTGGGAAACATATATGACATTAGTTCTTGCAAAAAATACAATTGAAAATGACAATAATTACACTGTCACCAATAAAGCTAAAAAGGATGGTAAATTTCACGCGGCAGAGCAAATACTCAACAGAGGGCCCTATTGCCGCACGGATTATCATTTTTAACTTAAACGGCAATATTGTCTTTCTGTGGCAAATTATTATTGCGAAGTTTTATTATTGCCGTTTGAAGTTTTTTTTGTAGTAGTGCTTAGAATTCTGACTTGTTTCCTCCTTTTTCCACTAATCTCATCCATGTAGGCAGCTTCTAGTATATTATTTGCTGACATTTTACTGAAAAACATTTGAAATCAACCGATCAAGTAAAATACATGGATAAACTCACATTTGGTATAGAGCTTTCACAAATGGATGAATTTGCCAATGTGATGGCCATATGCCATTAGGGGGGATTAATGCTGAATTTACTGACATTTTTCTGAATAACAATTGAAATCAACCAGTCATGTTAAATATATGGATATTCTCACAGTCGGTATACATCTTTCACAAATTGTAGGCAGCCACAAGGGTGGGACCCATATTCAATTTACGAAGTACATTTTTCTAAAAAACATTTGAAATCAACCAACCACGTGAAATATATGGATATACTCACAGTTGGTCTAGAGCTTCCACAAATTGCAGAGTAGCCACAAGGGTGAGACCCATATTGAATTTACTTACATTTTTCAGAAAAATAACTGAAATCAACCAACCACATTAAATATATGGATATACTCACAGTTGGTATAGAGCTTTCACAAATTGAGAGCTTCCTGACGCGAAGTACGAATGATATTAGGGTGAGACCCATATTGAATTTAATGATACTTTGCGAAAAAAAGTTAAATCAGCCAACCATGTGTAATATATGGGTATACTCACACTTGGTGTAGTGCTTTCACAAATTGATGAGTTTGCTTACTTGATGTACGAATCTCATTACAGTGAGACCCATATTGAATTACGCCTATGGTCTGTCGGCAGCCGATAAGGCTCCGATTTCTTTAATTTTGAAGGACTTCTTTTTATTTAAGTCCGAAAAAAACTTCTGTTTCCCTTTTCTTTACTCAGAAAATTGTTCAGATATTTTTTGTCTGTTTTCAAGTTTAAATTCCTTTTACCTATTTCAGGCAGTTCTCCTATAAGATTTTAGGTGAATCTTTTTGAAGGATTTTGTGTTGCACATTTTTCGTAAGGGTTGACAAATTTCTTAAATACCATTTTAGCACTCTCTTATTTTTTTTTGAAAAGCACACTCTTTAATTATTCATCCATGTGATTGTAGATTATGCCGTAATAAAATGCAGGAAGTACATTATAATACAAGCTAATGAATTTGGAAGCACCTCCCACTTGGAAGTTAATGTAAATAAACTGCTGCCATAGGAGTCGGCAGCTAGAGATGTTTTATCCAATTGGCTACGGGCCTACGGTTTTCAAACACTATTTGCAATCCTAAAATGTGTATGTTTAGGTATAATTTCAAATTAAGAAAACTTTTCAAAGTTTAAGGTATGTCTCCATGGGTGTAAGGGTAATATAATGAACTGTGTCAGATGAATATTGGTGCGTATTAGTTTTGCAGCCATATTAGAGAAAAAATAAAGTTTTTTTCAACTTCAATTTTTCTTACTTTTTACTCTTGAAGCCTCATTTTTAGGGGACAAAAAAGAGGCTAAGTAAGCATCGCTTTGCTAAAAAGATAACTAGAACTTTTTGAAAAATGTAACAACTGCTAATTAAGCAATTTTTTTACTAAAAAATAAAATTTTAATTAAATTTTAGTAAAGTGTGGCCTAATTATGTATTATATAAACATATAGGTTTAAAGTGGACATGCCCATATTCCTTAATGAACGAGTGTACATGCCACCCCGTTGTAAATGTTATAGAAGGTGGAAATTGCATGTGATCTTTAGGTAAAGTATGTAATGTTACTTTTGAGTGTAGGTTGTTTCCACCTTATATGATCACCTTTGTGTTTCTACTTAAATTTATATGGATATATCTAATATTGTGGAGATACTAATAACGGGCTCTTTTTTCAATTGGATTTACTTACTGTTTGCAATTCGTTTTACCATGGTCCGTTGAGTGAAATCTCACTACTATAAGTAGCGACACACTAGCTAAATTGTCCGACATTTTCTTGTGAAAGCAACTGCAATTTGTCCAACCAAGTGAAATATATGGATGTACTCAGATGATATAGAGCTTTCACATATTGCTGAGTTCCAACGTTAAATGTAGCTTGGGAACACTCTTTAATTACATCCAGGTCCGTGGGCACTCATGATCACCTCCTACAATTATGTATTACATAGATATATGTTATGTGCATTTACTGGTCTTGAAAACACCTAATATTGTCTCATCACGTGAAATCAATGGACATACTCGGTTGATATAGAGCTTTCGCATATTGATGAGTCTTTGCTAGATGTCGCTATTATAAGAGGTGACACACATGTGAAATTATTCAATTTCAGAGGTTGTCATTATAAGACGGGATAGACACTTGAAATAGTCCAATCCTAGAAGTCTTTATTATAAGAGGTGATAGCCACATTCTCCACTCATAAATGTAAAAAGGTAAAATAACGTTGTTAAATCCTTGTGAAACTGGTTTTACATTCCAACATGGCAGCCTTCTAATATTCCATTTCTCTAAAATCTAATGGTGCATTTCATAGAGACACGTGTCGCGCTTAAAAATCATTGCATTTGTTATTATATATATATATACATACATATATATATGCCATTAGTGGCAGCGTGATTTGTGTTTGAGGATCTATACGACTTACATCCGAAAATAAATATAATTCTTTTAAAATTTCGAGATCACAGAAGTGGACGTTGCCCCTGACAAAATGGTATCGCTTAGACCAAGTGCTGCTTTTCTTAAAACCGTCGTGTTCAAGCAAACTAACATGTACCTAAACAAAATCCATAGTCCCCTGCATAAGCGCCTATGAATTATTATTGACTTTCTAGGACACTTTAATTACATCCACGGTCTGTGGGCACTCCAAGATCTCCTTCTTCGATTATGTATTAATTACATATATGTATGTATTGCGTACAAATATGTTTAATGTATGTGCATTTACTTGTCCTGAAAACAACTAAAATTACCAGTCACTGTGAAATTAATGGAAATACTCAGCTGATATTGAACTTTCTCATATTGATGAGTCTCAGCTAGATGTCGCTATTATAAGAGGTGACAGATGAAATTGTCCAGTCCTTGATGTGGGTGACCGACACGTGAAACTGTTCAGTCCTAGAGGTCTTCACTAAATGAGGTGATAAACACTAAGAAATAGTTCATTACTAGAAGTCGTTATTATAAGACTAGACAGAGACGTTGGTCCTAAATTTAAAAATAACATGGCTTAATTGTTGATTGTAAACCCCCAATATACCATTAATGCTTGATTGTAATCCCTAATTTCAAAATAAGCAAATTGTAACCCCCATTTGCAATAGTACTAGCTTATTGAAGAAAACCAATTACTGTTTACGTACCATGTGAAAGAATATTATGTTAGTTTCTATATGTGTCCTAATTGATGAGGGGCAATACGGCCAGATTTATATAAACAGCAACACAATTAGTATAAACATCATCTCGACCACTACCACTACCATCACCGCATCAACGCCGCCACCACAAACCCAAATTCTGACCGCCACAAACCAAGCACCACATCACGTGAAATCAATGGATATACTCAGTTGATATTGAGCTTTCCCATATTGATGGGTCTCTGCTAGATGTCATTATTACAAGAGCTGGCAGATGAAATAGTCCAGTCGTAGATGTGGCTGACCGACACATGAAATGTTTACTATAAGAGGTGATGAACACTTGAAATAGTTCATTCCTAAAAGTCGTTATTATAAGAGGTGACAGAGACGTTGGTCCTAAATTTGAAAAGAAAATTGCTTAATTGCCGATTGTATACCCCCAATATACCATAATTACTAATTGCAATCCCCAGTTAAAATTAGCAAATCATAACCCCCATTTACTATAGTACTACCTTATTGAAACTGGTAAACAGTTACTGTTAACAATGTGAAAGAATATTCCACCTGTTTTCATCTGTGTCTAATTTATGAAGGGCAATACAGTCACCTTCATATAAAATAACAACACCATTAGTATAAACATCATCTCGACCACTACGACTACCATCATCGCCCCAACGCCGCCACCACAAACCCAAATTCTGACCGCCACAAACCAAGCACCACATCACGTGAAATCAATGGATATACTCAGTTGATATTGAGCTTTCGCATATTGACAAGTCTCGGCTAAATGTTACTATTATAAGAGGTGACAGATGAAATAATCCTGACCTAGATGTGGGGGACTGACACATGAAATTGTTAGGTCCTAGAGGTGTTTACTATAAGAGGTGATTAACACTTCAAATAGTTCATTCCTAAAAGTCGTTATTATAAGAGGTGACAGGGACGTTGGTCCTAAATTAGAAAATATAATGGCTTAAATGCCGATCGTGTACCCCCAATATATCATAATTACATAATTATAATTCCCAGTTTCAAAACTAGCGGATCAAAATCCCCATTTGCAATAGTACTAGCTTTTTAAAACTAGTAAAAAATTAGGGTTAACAATGTGAAAGAATATTTCATTAGTTTTAATTTGTGTCCTACTTTATGAAGGGCAATACAGTCACTTTCATATAAATAGCAACACCATTAGTATAAACATCATCTCGACCACTACGACTACCATCACCGCCCCAACGCCGCCACCACAAACCCAAATTCTGACCGCCAGAAACCAAGCACCACATCACGTGAAATCAATGGATATATTCAGTTGATATTGAGCTTTCCCATATTGATGAGTCTCGGCTAGATGTTACTATTATAGGAGGTGACAGATGAAATAGTCCAGTCCTAGATGCGGATGACCGACACATGAAATTGGTAGGTCCTAGAGGTGTTTAATATAGGAGGAGATCAACACTTGAAATAGTTCATTCCTAAAAGTCGTTATTATAAGAGGTGACAGAGACGTTGGTCCTAAATTTGAAAAGAAAATAGCTTAATTGCCGATTGTATACCGCTAATATATTATAATTACCTGATTGCAATTCTCAGTTTCAAAATTAGCAGATCATAATCCCAATTTGCAATAGTACTAACTTTTTAAAACTGGTTAAAAATTTCTGTTAACAATTTGAAAGAATGTTCTGTTAGTTTTCCATCTGTGTCCTAATTTATGAAGGGCAATACAGTCACCTTCATATAAATAACAACACCAGTAGTATAAACATCATCTCGACCACTACAACTACCATCACGGCTCCAACGCCGCCACCACAAACTCAAATTCTGACCGCCACGAACCCAAGCACCTCATCACGTGAAATCAATGGATATACTCAGTTGATATTGAGCTTTCCCATATTGATGAGTCTCTGCTAGATGTCACTATTATAAGAGGTGACAGATGAAATAGTCAAGTCCTACATGTGGCTGACCGACACATGAAATGTTTATATAAGAGTTGATTAACACTTGAAATAGTTCATTCCTAAAAGTCGTTATTATAAGAGGTGACAGAGACGCTGGTCCTAAATTTGAAAAGAAAATGAATTAAATCCCGATTGTATACCCCAAATATATCATAATTACTTGATTGCAATTACAAGTTTCAAAACTACCAGATCATAATCCTCATTTGCAATAGTACTAGCTTTTTAAAACTGGTTAAGTTTGTTAGGTTTAACAATGTGAAAGAGTATTCCGTTAGTTTTCATCTGTGTCCTAATTTATGAAGGGTAATACAGTCACCTTCATATAAATTGCAACACCGTTAGTATAAACATCATCTCGACCACTACGACTACCATCACCGCCCCAACCTCTCAACCACAAACCCAAATTCTGACCGTCACAAACTAAGCACCACATCACGTGAAATCAATGGATATACTCAGTTGATATTGAGCTTTCGCATATTGACGAGTCTCGGCTAGATGTTACTATTATAGGAGGTGATAGATGATATAGTCCAGTCCTAGATGTGGGTGACCGGCACATGAAATTTTTAGTTCCTAGAGGTGTTTACTATAAGAGGTGATTAACACTTGAAATAGTTCATTCCTAAAAGTCGTTATTTTAAGAGGTGACAGAGACGTTGGTCCTAAATTTGAAAGGAGAATAGCTTAATTTCCGATTTTATACCCCCAATATATTATAGTTACCTGATTGCAATCCTCTGTTTCAAAATTAGCAGGTCATAATCCCAACTTGCAATAGTACTAACTTTTTGAAACTGGTAAAAAATTACTATTAACGATGTGAAAGAATATTCTGTTAGTTTCCATGTGTGCCCTAATTTATGAAGGGCAATAGAGTCACCTTCATATAAATAACAACACCTGTAGTATAAACATCATCTCGACAACTACAACTACCATCACCGCTCCAATGCCGCCACCACAAACCCAAATTTTGACCGCCACAAACCCAAGCACCTTATCACATGGATTCAATGGATATACTCAGTTGATATTGAGCTTTCCCATATTGATGAGTCTCTGCTAGATGTCACTATTATAAGAGGTGACAGATGAAATAGCCCAGTTTTAGATGTGGCTGATTGACACATGAAATGTTTAGTATTAGAGGTGATAAACACTTAAAATAGTTCATTCCTAAAAGTCATTATTATAAGAGGTGACAGAGACGTTGGTCCCAAATTTGAAAAGAAAATGGCTTAATTGCCGATTGTATACCCCCAATATACCATAATTACCTGATTGCAATCCCCAGTTTAAAATTAGCAAATTGTAACCTCATTTGCAATAGTACTTTCTTATTGTATCAATATAAAATATTACTGTTAACAATGTGAAAGATATTCCGTTAGTTTTCATCTGTGTCCTTATTTAAGGGCAATACAGTCACCTTCATATAAATAGCAACACCATTAGTATAAACATCATCTCGACCACTACGACTACCATCACCACCTCAACGCCGCCACAACAAACCCAAATTTTGACGGCCACAAACAAAGCACCACATCACGTGGAGTCAATGGATATACTCAGTTGATATTGATCTTTCGCATATTGATGAGTCTCGGCTAGATGTTACTATTATAGGAGGTGACAGATGAAATAGTCCAGTCCTAGATGTGGATGACCGCCACATGTAATTGTTAGGTCCTAGAGGTGTTTACTATAAGATTTGATTAACACTTGAAATAGTTTATTCCTAAAAGACGTTATCATAAGAGGTGACAGACACGTTGGTCCTAAATTTGAAAAGAAAATTGCTTAATTGCCGATTGTATACCCCCAGTATATCAAAATTACCTGATTGCAATTCTCCGTTTCAAAACTAGCAGATCATAATCCCTTTTGCAATAGTACTAGCTTTTTAAAACCAGTAAAAAATTACGGTTAACAATGTGAAAGAATATTCCGTTAGTTTCCATCTGTTTTCTAATTTATGAAGGGCAATACTGTCACTATTAGTATAAACATAATCTCGACCATTACAACTTCCATCACCGTCCCAACGCAGCCACCACAAACCCAAATTCTGAACGCGACAAACCAAGCACCTCATCACGAGTAATCAATGGATATACTCAGTTGATATTGAACTTTCGCATATTGATGAGTCTCTGCTAGATGTCACTATTATAAGAGGTGACAGATGAAATAGTCCAGTCCTAGATGTGGGTGACGGACACATGACATGTTTACTATAAGAGGTGATAAACACTTGAAATAGTTCATTCCTAAAAGTCGTTATTATAAGAGGTGATAGAGATGTTGGTCCTGAATTTTAAAAAAAAAATGGCTTAACTGCCGATTGTATACCCCCTATATATCATTATTACCTGATTGCTATCCCCAGTTTAAGAATTAGCAGATCGTAATTCCCATTTGCAATAGTACTAGCTTTTTAAAACTGGTAAAACATTATAGTTAACAATGTGAAAGAATATTTTGTTAGTTTCCATGTGTCCTAATTTATGAAGGGCAATATGTTCAACTTCATATTAATAGGAACACCATTAGTATAAACATATACTCGACCACTACAACTACCATCACCGCCCAAACGCCGCCACTACAAACCCAAATTCGGACCACCACAAACCCAAGCACCTCGCACGTGAAATCAATGGATATACTCAATTGATATTGAGCTTTCATATATGGATGAGTCTCTGCTAGATGCCACTATTATAAAATGTTGCAGAAGAAATAGTCCAGTCCTAGATGTGGGTACCCGACATGGGAAATTGTTCAGCTCAAGCGGTCTTCTTTATAAGAGGTGATAAACACTTGAAGTTGTTAATTACTTAAATTCGTTATTATTATAAGATGTGACAGAGACTTTGGTCCGAAAGGTAAAAATAAAATGACTTAATTGGTCATGGTATATCCCCAAATACCATAATTTCTGGATTGCAATCTCCACATTCAAAATTAGCAGTTCGTAACCCCCATTTGCAACAGTATTAGCTTATTAAAGCTGGTAAAAGTTCTATTAATAATTTGCAAAAAACATTATTTTACATTCCATCTGTGTCCTAATTTATGAGGGCAAATACGGTCAACTTCATATTAATAGCAACACCATTAGTAAAAACATGCTGTCTTCCACTACAACTACCATCACCGCCCCAACTCCGCCGCCACAAACCCAAATACCGGCCACCACAAACCCAAGCACCTCATCACGTGAAATCAATGGATATACTCAGTTGGTATTGAGCTTTCCCATATTGATGAGTCTCTGCCAGATGTCACTATTATAAGAGGTGACAGATGAAATAGTCCAGTCCTAGATGTGGGTGACCGACACGTGAAATTGTTCAGTCCTGGAGGTCCTTACTATAAGAGGTGATAAACACTTTAAATAATTCATTCCTAAAATTCGTTATTATAAGAGGTGAGAGAGACGTTGATTCTAAATTTAAAATCAAAATGGCTTAATTGCTTATTGTGTACCCCTAATATACCATAATTGCCTTACTGCAGTCCCCAGTTTCCAAATTAGCTTATCGTAACCCCAATTTGCAATCATGCTAGCTTACTAAAACTGATAAAAAATTATTTTTAACAATTTAAAAGAATATTCTGTTAGTTTTCATCTGTGTCATTTTTTAAGAGGGGCGATACGGTCAACTTCATATTAATAGCAACACCATTAGTATAAACATCATTTCGACCAGTAAAACTACCATCACTGCCCCATCACCGCCGCCATAAACCCATTTTCCAACTGCCACAAATCTCATAACAACACAAACCCATATTGGTAGATTGATCGACACAATCCCAGAATACACCGAAAAAATAAAATTCACGAATCACTAAACTAACCCGAAATTGAAATTGAAACTTTATTAAATCAAAATGCAACAAAAATCGAATTTAAAACATTATAAGCAGAATATCGAAAAAAATCATAAAACTGAAACTGTTGTCGGATGCAATTTTGAATGAGATCCTACTACCAACTACCAACACCCAAATTGCAATGTTAAAACCCAGAAAAAAATGCATTTTGTCTGGAAATTAAAGACCCAAAAAAGTCTAGCAGTAAATTTAAATAATGAACTCCGTAAGAGACCTGTTGCATCAACTAAACACCGGTTGGAGAACTCAATCGATTTCCCAGCCGAACTCACCACCGATCCGACTAATTGGTATGAGAAATCAAAAATCATCCCCAAACTCAACCACTGTTCTTCCTGATCCCAACCCTGTAACCTTAAATTTCCAAAATCGAGAACCGAGAGAGAAACAGGGAGAGATTGAGATGGAGAGGGAGAGAAGAAGATATGGTGAGAGAGAACGGAGATTCTCTTTCTTCTTAGCGTTTCTTGCCGCTGGAGGTAGCTTTGAGGGATAAGTCTTTCTTGGGCGATCATTGTTTTTCACCATTAGATTCTTCAAAGTTAATCTGGGTTATGTGCTTCATCGAGAGAGAGACAATGGGCCGTTCTTATGCGGTTGTTCTCATTCCTCATCTCTCTCTTCTCTACCGTTCTGGCTACAGGAGTGGGTTACTTATCATTACTCTTAAATATAAGTTGATCCGGTCAAAACCCAATCCGTTGTCATTCCTACTAGGACCGATGCCCTAACGATATACCAATTTCATTTTGGGTTAACAATCTTTACTAAGAAATGAGGTTTGGTCCAATTTCTTTTCTCTAGTAGGCCTCTTGTTGTCCGGTTCTGTTGGTTTTAAGCTATTAAGAGTACCTAAACCGAAACAGCCAATTTTGGAATACTTCAAACCGATTTATCTACAATCTTGATGCAGTGTGGTGATAGCCATTTAGAGAGTGGTTGGCATTCGATGGGGGTCATGTATTCGTCTCCAATGTCCTCCACTTCACATCATTTTTCCTTAAACAAGACAAGCACGGTTTAAGAAACCGAGAAGTTTTCACTAATTCCTCCAAAATTAATATCAAATGGTGGCTTGAAGAGTCGAACAGCTCTTAAGTTAATCCAGATTAGACCTTAAGGGCACAGGCTTATTTATGAATTTGTGTCATCATGTTACAACAAGTAACGTTAAGCTAACCATTGATTTATTCAAAAGAAAAGTACAATTAAGTCTGGGTTGGTGGTAAGTAACTACAGAACATGATAGATACGACAATAAATTGTCGTAAACTTACATGCAGTTAGGCATTTGTTACAAAAAAACTCACAGCAGTTTAATCTAACTTAAAAACCTTCCTGTAGCTTAACGTTTATTATGAAAATCAAATGCATCTTTAATTTGGGCTAAATTATACTTGCTACCAATCACCGAAATTGCCCTGCAACATTAACTTCTAAAAGTATCCTACGCGTGAATACTTGGGGGTAAATGATACTTATCATGTAATGGGGTAAATGCTGAGTACATTAGTAGAAAATAATAATTTTCGCGAAGAAGAAAGTTGATAAATGGCTACATAGCGCAAAGTTTTTTAACGTCACGTGGAATCTATGTTGATTGCTGCATGTAGGTTTAGAGATAGAATTAGAACTGCAGTAAATTTTCGGTAACAAATATCATAAATGTTTGTAGGATTTGAAGATAAATAAGAAATTGGAGTACTAAAGTTTTCCCAAACAAATAACAAACTGCATGTAGTTTTCGGTAATTAATCATATCTACTAATCGGAACATAAGTTCTTTGAAAAGGGTTACATACACTTTCACCCCCTCCAGCTTGATGCAAAGACACTTTCATTCCTTCCCGTTACAAAAAGAACACTTTCTCCTCTTTAGTGTACCAAATTTCAGAACACCTACAATCTATAATTCCGACGATGTTATTATGGTGGTAGAAGTCAGTCAATATAGGTATTTATTTTCTTGAGACAAATGTGTTGCCTTCGAGTATGGTATGAAACAATAAGAGAGTGTAGGTGTCCTGAAGTTTGACACACTAAACTTTGAGCATTATGCTCTCCCAGGTTTAAGGGCCTGTGAGATCTGAACCACGTGTAGCTTGCTAAGTGAAATACACCTTGCTCTCTGAGGTCCACATGACACTACCTTTTTCGTATTAATTGATAGCAATTAGATCCTTCGATGGTTTTATCTATCTATATATATCGCCCATCGGAAGCCTGGCTACTTGTGGTCTCCAAGTCATAGCAAATTTTCAATTCCATCGTCAAATATCATCACAGTATGTTTTGCTCTCCCTCTATTACCATATATTCTGAGCTTTTTGATATTCGTAGTTTCTTGTTTATTTTCTTATTGATTTTCCTGCTGCTGGGTATCTTATCATAGTTGTGAAATTCATTATGGGTGATCCGGTCCGATTCAAGATCTAATTGATCTACTTAGAGCGGATTACGTCCGAATTCGATAAAATAAAAAATGGATGAGATATTGAATTTAAGAGGTTAGTTAGTTCTCGTAAGTAGGGTTAGTCCTCGACGCGGTGGCCCAAGAAGGAACCCGCCCAAGCCAGCGTGCCAATAGTAGGGTTTGGATTTGAAATTTTTCAGCCCACCATGCGTTTGTGCAAGGAGATGAGCCCGAAGGAACAAATTTACACATTTATATGTTACACTTCAAATTTCAGCTCAGCTAATTTCATAATCCTATTACCTCGTGAGTCATTTTTCTTTTATAAATACCAGTTAATCCGAGGTTATATCTCACTTATTTTCCACACAAACGGAAACATCGTTACTCAATTGACATGATTGCATTTATGTGGAAAATATGTGATAAATAAGTGAGATAAGAGTGGGTGCTTTGATATTTCTTTTCTTCTTTTAGTCTCCCGCTTCTATTACATTTTCTTTTAAGAAAATTCTATATACATTTCTGATTGGTACTCTATTGATCCTCTGCTTTTACTAGGCGAAGAAAAGGAAAATGGTGCAGCGTTTGCACGTTCGACTGCTAGTAGTAACTCTACTAGTTTCCATAACCCTTCCAATGACACATGCCAATGTGAAGAGCAGTAAAAATGGTGAAAAATCTGCAGTATTTTTATCGCCAAAGATTGAACTTGGAGCTGGATCAGTGGCGGACAAATACTTTTACGACATTGATTTTCCTCGAGGTCATATCGCCATCAAGGACATCACCACTGAACTAGTCGACGACTCAGGAAAACCCGTCCCTCTTTACGAAACGTATCTCCATCACTGGGTAGTAGTAGGGTACCACCAACGGAAAGCAGGCTTTGGAGAGCCCGATTCCATGATGCTGGTGCACAACTCCGCAGGTGGGTGCCCATTTAGTCTCGGACGATACTTTGGACTTGGATCAGAAACAAGGAAAACAATAACACGCGTGCCTGATCCTTACGGTATTGAAGTTGGTAACCCTGCGGAAATCCCTCCAGGGTACGAAGAGAAGTGGCTGTTGAACGTCCACGCTATCGACACGCGTGGGGTTGAAGATAGGTTGGGCTGCGTCGAGTGCAGGTGTGACCTCTATAATGTCACAGAGAAAGAGGATGGTGGACCGTTGGATCGAGGTTACATCGGCGGCATGGAATGTTGCTACGATGGAGTGCAATGCCGAGTGAGACAAGGTGTTACGAGTGTTAAGAGGAACCTTTACTTTAGGTATACGATTCATTGGGTGGAATTTGACGCCGCTACTGTTGTACCAGCTAAGATTTATCTTTTTGATATCACTGAGAAGTCCGATGGAGAGAAGCATAAATGCCCGGTGAGTGTGATTAGTTTCTATTGCCCAAACAGATTTACTGTGAAAGTGGGGATTGCAATCAGACACTTTCGTTATATATGTATATAAATTGCTCTGGCGCATGCAGGTGGAGTATCAAGTTGAGTCTTGCTCTGCCGCCGCTGGTGAGCGAACTGACAACAGCACATACGACACCAAGAGAGTATCCTTCACGCTACCTAAAGGTGGCGTTGTCGTCTATGGCGTAGCTCACCAGCATATAGGAGCCGCTGGTGCAACTCTTCACGGGGAGGTAAAGATAACATAAAGTATTCTCAAGCATATGATCATCTCTGATTGGCTCTATAAAAATGTCCGAATTTTAAGGTGTTCCTTCATAAATTTTATTCTTCTCGTAACTTTTTTCCTATTGCTTCATACATGTTAATATGATTAGCCTAACATGATAGCATGCACCCTATTCCATAATATGCTTAGCCCTAACAGGGTAGCATGCAGCCTATTCCAGAGAATTGTAACAGTCAAGGCATAATTTCGGATTTCTTATAGATGTTTTGTGCTTTTTCATACATTCATTAATGTCATAGTTGAAAATTACCAAAATTTAATAGGCTAGTTTTAGTAATACTTATTAATTGGGGTAAATTTGTTACTAAAGATTTTAATAACACAATTTGTCTTTCTTTTTTTGAATTCTCAAGGAAGAGTAAAGATTATAAAGGTTTTGTGTGTTTTTTCCCTTGCATTTCATGTCACCTCCTCTGGACTGCTGCCTATCATCACCACAAGAAAAATTGCCTTTCTTGTATGAATTTTTGTCTACAGCAGGATCGGAATTGTTTATCGTATTACTATTTTTATTCCCATATTTCTTAACGTTTTCACCTGTTTTTGGGGTTGAATCAGGATGGAAGAGTTATATGCTCCTCCAAACCGATTTACGGAAGCGGGACTAAAGCAGGAGACGAGGCAGGATATGTAGTAGGAATATCTAGCTGCTATCCTCATCCAGGCTCTGTTACAATATCGGATGGCGAGACTCTTGTCTTCACATCAGATTACAGCTGTAGCCAAAGGCATACTGGTGTTATGGGTCAGTTTTACCTTCTGATGGTGGCTGATGCTAATTCGCCTGATTTTGGTTCTTCTCTTCATCCTCCATTTGGCGTAAGCACACACTTTATTTCCCTCAAAAAGTTGTATAGAGACATTTTTATGTTGAAACTTCAATCAACTTCTTATTCTCTTGGTGATATACATTTCTGACAGAAACATGAGGAGATGGCTACCAGTCCTAGCCTTGTTCGGAACTGCGTTAGACGTATCACTTGCCAAGCCTATCGTCAAAAGAGCGACGAACGAGACGGAATATATATAGAGTGATAGACGCGCAAATGTATTATCCTCATATATATAGTTCCCACAGTTCGATTGCATAAGAACTGTTTCTGTTGTGAGAATAAATTGGTACTCTCCCTGCTGCTGTTGTGAGAGTAATTTGATACCCTCTCTTATGAGGGAAGGTCCATACTGTAATATCGTATCTATCAATTTGCTAAATTATGAAATGCATGTATATATATGGCTTGTTAAGTGGAGCAGTTATTTTTGCTTACATGTGGTTTATGTTTCAACCAGATCGAGTAGTGTGAGTACGTACATGCCTAAGAGTATATTTCCATCCATTATGATTCGTTGAACATAACACTCGGTAACTTTGCTCTCATGAGAATAAAATAAAGAGATAGAGTATAATATCGTATGTCTGACACGCTCCAACCGCAAAAGAACTTTTGTCTGTACAACTAATACCTAGCAATGTTGTCAACAGATGTTGATCAGGGAGTGTGTTCAAGTGTGGATAAGTATAAAGACAGGGGTTAGTTTGTAAAATAAAGGGTTTGGTTTGTTAGAAGGTTTTTAGGTAGAGTTAGCTTCTATACTAGCTTGCGACCTTAACATTGTAAATCATGTTTCTGATAGTAACGTAGTTATACATTTCTTCATCTCTGTTTCTTCTCTTTCAGCTTACTTCACTTTTTGACACTATTCACTGGGTCACTTTGACCCGGTGATTTGGTTGGCAAAACCATACACGAATTTGGTAATCTTTGCATTATCTTGTAGAGTAAACATTACTCTACCATACTATGAAAAATTGTCAAAAAAGTTACATCGTTTTTCTATTCAAATTACCGAGTCATAGTGACTCAATTACGGGTAAAAAAGTCAAGCGAAGTTGAAAGAGAAGAAACGGAAGTAGTACTAAATAGGTACTCGTATGGAGAGCCAGATATTCTGCATATTTACTTCATTTATTGGAGATACACGTTATTAGTTAGGCTTAAAGCTATTTTGTCTTCTATACATATACTTTCAAAATAGTTTCTTTCATTTTCCTCGTTCCATGTCCACTTCAAAATCCAGATAAACAAGATCAGTCAAAATGATGCTTTAAGGTGTTTGAGCTTTACATTTGAATTCACCCACAGACAAAATATTGACCATCATACAATGGCTTCCCTTCAACACTAAACAAGAGGCGCCCTTATTATCTTTTAGAACATTCTGTAAATAAGTTCTGCACTTGTAAGCTGGATTATTGTTTTAACGACTATTGAACCTAACAATAATAAATGAAATTAAATAATAAGAGAAAACTCAAGTGAAAAAGAGAAGGCTTGCTTCCATTCCATGTCAGTTAAGCATACTGTGTTTTGAGTGAAGAACATCGAGGGTTAAGTAATTCCTCTTTGCAAGTAAAGAACCAGACCCGTCTCTAAACTCAAATCCGAAGAAAGCAATATTCCGCAACCAGAAAAAACTTGACAAAGTTAGGCATTTGATATCTAGCTGTAGAATAGAGCACAGTACCCAAGACATCTAATGTTCCCCTTTCACTTCTAAGTGACTAAAATTAGAAATCGCTTATGTATATCATTCCAAATATAAATTTACTCAATGCACTAAAGATCTTCAAGCACGACGAAGAAATTCAAGTGATGGTACCCAGAAAAGGTAAAGTATTGAGCAAGAGCTCAAGCATAGACTTTACCATTCTGTTGATTGAGGTATAAACCTGTGCACTTTAGACAAATCAATCGAAATATAAAAAGAAAAAAAAAGCATGGCCAAACTTTGTCAGAACGTGCGTATCAACAAATGACTGACTTGTGACACATGACAATGGTGGAGCTGAAAATCCTATAAATCAATGAAAATTCTCAAGGGTCAGATTCGTTATTGATGGGTGAACTGATTAGGAAGGTAGTTCAAATTAATTGGAAAAATTATTAATCTAACGGTTATTAAAGACTTATGTGATCTTTTCTGTTGTTAAGCAAAAATAATCTAGCATATAGTAGTATGTCATTGCCGGATAACATCATATAAACCCTACAATTAACCTCTTACTCGATGAAGTTGTTCATCGAAGTACATGAAAATGACGCTATTATATGAAATCTGATGTGTTGTAAGTACAACATATTCCTAATGCCATAGGATAGCATTTCACAGTCTTTGATTATTGAAACACATGAAGTCAAAAAATAGAAAAATTACAGTTCAGTATTTAACAAATGTAACAGGGATATGATTTCACCAGAAATATAAGTCATATTCCCAAGAGATAGGGCAAAGTCTTCATATGCTATGCTTACCATAAACCATTTCCATTACACCGATCTGGCACCTTGTAAACACCTAGGATGCAATCAATTATTCATTAATCGACATATAAGATTGTAATAGATTTTATGTTAACAGTTTAGCTTACAAAATATGACTGATATTATAGTTTGCTAAAACCAAATGTACTAAACATCAAAGATCTTTCCTCAAAAAAAAAAAAAAAAAAAAATCAAAGATCCGGCAGACCAACCATTTGCTTGTTGCACAAGGACACAAAAATACTCAAGCACCAGAATCAGAATGCAAATTGGTCCATGTAATGGCACGACACTTGAGAGACGTTTGGCTATTCCAAGTTGCAATTCATTTGGCACTCAAAGGGACGTTCTAAGCTACAATTCATTGGCTCTCAAATGGACATTTTAAAATTACAACTTGATTTTTATCTAAACCATGAAGTAAAAAAAAACATACCTTAAATTGTGGATGGTTTTGTGTCACACAAAAGCGGTCATGATTAACAGTGTATAACAATGTGGTCATGTCAATCTAGAATTAGAAAATTGAATTAAATAAATTCACCTACCCATACAGTGATATCTAGGGTTTCCCGAAAGACAAATAAGTAGAGAGAGCATACCTTCCATTATTTATCTTCCTTCGATAGAGCTATCCAGGAATGATCTTTACACTCATCCATAATTATCTAAATGTGCTTACATCTGATCCAATCACTATTTTTGTTTTATCTTCTTATCAGACTGATATCTGATTTCTTTGTTTGAATCAGCAGAGGCCGCCAAATCATAGAATCACACAGGTCATAACCAGTCCCCAAAGGTTCACACATACGGCACAAAAAATCTTAATAGAACATCTATGTATCTAGAACAAATCCGATTCAGGGAGGAGAGATAAAGGACGGCCATAATTTGACACATTCAATGAACTTTGATCACAAGAGAGATGCGGTTGGATACGTTTTTAGAGACGTAGATAGACGAGTCGTTTGGTGAAACCGTGCAGGGGTCTATAGTAATTAAAACATTTTATTGACGAGCTTTTTGTTAATAAACATCTTAGGAACACATTGTGAATCTTCAATCTTGTCAAAGATTGGCATGTTTCTATATTTGTGAGAGTGCAAAACCCAGTTCTAATTAGCCCCAAATCGCCATCACAATTTCAAATGTCATTATTTGAGACTTCATCCTTTAAGGGTTTTTCAGCAAACTTCAACTTACTCCTACAACACGTCGACTAAAACTTCTGGGTTTTACTTGTGAAACCCACCTCAACCAACATTACAATCGCGAGTTCGATCAGATTTCATCGCCACAAACTGGATTTTCAGAACCAATTTATGAATTCCTCCGAAACCAGAGATGGAATTAATTATCTTAGCATAATCAAAACCACCACTGACTATTTCAAAAAAAAAAAAACACCACCACAGACAACGATGAAAACCGCCATTGTCGTCTTTGCTCGCAAGTTCGTATATGAGAAAAGAGAGGGTTGAGCTCCGCGACCTTCAATTTTGGAGTCGCAAAAGTTCCATCCAAGTTGCAGCAGATTAGTTTAAGTTAAAGACAAAGATTAGGCAACAAAAAGAACAACAAAAAACATGTGAAAGTCAAGAAGCTATCCTTGAACCTGTGCATTGATTGGCTTTTCAGGCTCTAGAGTTTGCTTGAAGTGTTAAGAATCTTTGTTTCCGTTCCACAACTTTGTTTCAGAATCGTGCCAAGGGGAAGGGGAGAGACGTTCAGGCTCCAGGCTTTGCTTGAAGCGTTGAAGAATCGTCGTTTCCATGCAACTGCTTCCTTTCAGAATCCTTGAACCTGTGCATTGATTGGCTTTTCATGCTCTACGGTTTGCTTGAAGTGTTAAGAATATTTGTTTCTGTTCCACAAATTTGTTTCAGAATCGTGCCAAGGGGAAGGGGAGAGATGTTCAGGCTCCAAGCTTTGTTTGAAGCGTTGAAGAATCGTCGTTTCCATGCAACTGCTTCCTTTCAGAATCGTGCCAAGGTGAAGGGGGAGAGACATGACATGTGTGGGTTTTTTATGGGATGAGGGTAGTATGGGTATTGTAAAACTATTAGTGTCAAAAAATACCGCTGTAAACTTTTAAATAGTAGAGATAGAGATATCAGAGCCTGCGCCCAACAGAAAGGGCGTTTCTGATAAGATTTCACATTAACAATGGCTGAAACTACCGGTTCTTCATCATCTCTAGCTATTGATCTGCAGGCTGGACTTCGGTTTTGGCCTTGCAAACCTCAATTCCTCGGCCTAGTTAGTAAATACTCCGATTTTTTCCGTTTAATACCCGTCCGTACGTATAAATGAAAAATACTTCCGTATTTCGTACTATTGTTGGACCTAATGAACAATACTCGAATTTTTGAGCAAAAAAATATAATACTCGTATTTCACGTTTTAACGTACAATACTTCCGAATAAAACTTCTTGAAAACAATATTGCAGTTAATAAATTATCATCCATAATAGTGCAACTTTTAGTAATTAGTTGTTATTAAATATTTTCTTATTTTTTGTCTATTTTAAATATTTATTGTTATAAATATTTACAAATATTATTATAAAACTCTAAAAACAATAAGTTAAAATAACTATAATTATATATATGTGTGTTTATGTTCATGCATCTTGAGTCTTATTTTTTATATTATTAAGTTTTAAAATAATAAACGTTTAAGATTAGAGAATGCGTAGTAACTTATTTTCACCGAAGTATTTGAATAGTATGATTTTATTTTACACAAGTAATTAGTCACGAGTAAATAGTGTATATATCATAAATGTTTTACGAATTATTTTCAAATATTTTATAAACATCTGAAAAGATGGAAATGTGTGACACAACGAACTCATTATATATTATAAAATACTAAGAAATGCACCCGTATTTTTAATTCCGAATGAATAACTAGTATACGAACTATACACGTACGTATAGAAAACTCGAATTAATCAAATCGCGTATTTTTAAGCCGAATTTTTACTAACGCATTTTTAACGTAAAATCGTATAATACACGTACGTACCGTATCACGTTTTTATTTCCGTCCCTTATTTACTAACTATGGTCTCGGTTCAATTGAAGGTTGATTCTGCAAATTACATGATCTAGAAAGAGCAGGTCGCCAATCTTGAGGCTAATGATCTTCCGGCGGTGACTTCAATCACTACCTCCGGCGACGATGTCAAATATTCTCTGTCACAACCGTACCTAATCCAGCTTGTCGTGAGTGGATTAAACTTGATCAGCATCTCTGTTCTTTTCTCATTGCATCCATAACACATGTTGATCTTCCTCTCGTATTCCATCTTGATTTTGCAAATGCAATTTGGACTAAATTGGAAACTCGTTTGCGTCCGTTTTCGGATCACATCTTCATCAGCTCAAGGCATATCTATGATCTCTATCCAAAGGATCTCAATTTGTTTCCAAGCATCTTTTACCCCTCGTAACGATCGAGCACACACACGAGGGTTTTCAACTCAATACACGGAAATAAAAACACTAGAACATTTAATATTCTTCTTGATTGCATAAACTGGGGGATTACAAATACTCAAATAGACAATTAACCTAACCCTAACCTAACGTGCTTAGCCCGGATAAAAAATTAAATAAATAATAATTGTACAACTAAAAAACTAAATTGATAATTTTGATACGAGGCCCGTATCAACTTCCCCCACGCTTGAAACTAAATTGATAATTTTGGGCGTTTCTTCGAGTTTTCACTCAGTTTATTTCTGACCTCACTATGAACACTCCGCCCGCGCAACCCTCTGGCGATCTTTTCACCGGAGTTCATGGAGGACTTGATCCGTCATCTCCCTATTTTCTGTCAGCATCGGATAATCCCGGCCATCTTCTTGTATCTCAGATTCTCAATGACACAAATTACTATCCATGGAAGAGATCCATGGCAGTTGCTCTAGATGCCAAGAATAAGCTGTGTTTTGTGGACGAGTATGTGCCACAACCAGATCCTACTTCTGAAAATGCCAAGATTTGGCGCCGATGCGATAGCATGGTGATCTCTTGGCTTCTTAACTCTCTCTCACCGGAAATAGCTGGAAGTGTGGTTTATCGGACCACCTCACGCGAAATCTGGGTTGACTTGAAGGAGCGTTTTTCTCAAGGTAATAAACCCAGAATTTATCTATTGAGCACTATGATTTCTGAGTTAGAACAAGGTGATCTCATTGTGACATCCTACTATACCAAGCTAAGAACACTTTGGAAGGAATTGATGAATTACAAATGTCTCCCTTCATGTACTTGTGGGCATTTAGACGCCGTCTTGAATCCGCATGATGAAGAACGAATTATGAAGTTTTTGATGGGTCTTAATTCCCAGTTTTCAGCTGTTAGGGAACAAATATTGCTCAGCCCAGTCCCTCTTTGAACCATGTCTTCTCTAAGGTTATTCAACATGAAAATCAAATTGCTCTTGGTAGTTCTGTATTGGGAATGCAGCCAAATGCCAACATGGGAATGATGGTCTCTTCTGCACCTGATGTGCATCAAGCCAATTATGTGAACCATATGAGCAATGTGGGATACAAATCACATAACAAGTCTAAGTTGTCTTGTACTCATTGTCATGGTACTGGACACACTAAAGACAAATGCTGGAAATTACATGGGTATCCAGCTAATTACAGACCTAAGAATAAGACCAGTTACACTACCTACAATGCTAATGTCAATGCTGTTAATGGTACTGATGGGAATGTGCAACACTCACAATAATGTGGAGTTTTCTGCTGCTCAATGTCAACAAATAGCCTCTTTGATCAGCTCACAACTACAAGGCCTTAGAACTTCTGCTTCTTCACCAAAAAGTGTAGATGGTTCTGTATCATCCTATGATCCTCATAACACTTCACTAAATTCTCATTATGAGCATCCACTTGTCAGCAACAAGAATGATGCTTCAACTGGATGCTCAATGCATTTCTTAGGAGGTGTTATCAGCACATACTCTCTTCAAGTTGGATTAAATGATGGTGATATCTCAAGACATGCTTGGATTATGGATAGTGGAGCAACTGACCACATTTGCTCACATGTCCGCCTTCTCAAAGATGCTATTGCAGTTTCTAACACTTCAGTGCACCTTCCTAATGGTAAGACTGTGAAGATATCTCACATTGGAAAGTTTGTCATCAATGACACACTCACATTGAACAATGTCTTATGTGTTTCAGATTTTAGATTTTGATCTTTTATCAGTGTCACAACTCACAAATAACAAACAGTGTTTATTTGTGTGTGATATGGATAGCTGCATCTTGCTTGATTCCACCACCAAAATTATTCTTGGAAAGGGGTATAAGAAGGGAGGTATGTATCACCTAAATCAAGGAAATCAAAGTGTATCTAATGCTCTAGTTACATCTCCTTACCTTGGAAAGATTGATGTTTGGCATATGAGATTAGGACACCCATCTTTCAATAAGATGAATCAACTTTCTTCATTGCTTAATATCCTACATTGGCAGAAAACACTCACTGCACAGTGTGTCCTCTAGCCAAACATCAAAGGCTTCCTTTTTCAAAAAGAAATAATATCTCCAATGTGATCTTCAGCTACATCCACTGTGACACTTGGGGTCCATACCAAACTCCAACACATGACGGTTGCAAGTATTTACTTACTATTGTAGATGATGCTTCAAGATCTACACGGATCTATCTGATGAAGAATATATCTGAAGCTCAAGAACTCATACTTAATTTCTGTGCTTTTGTGACTACTCAATTCAATGCTACTGTGAGCACAATTAGAACTGATCAAGCTCCTGAACTAGAGCTTGCTAATTTCTGCAAAGAAAGGGGTATTTTTCATGAATTTAGCAGTGTTGCTACTCCTCAACAAAACTCAGTTGTTGAGAGAAAGCATCAACACCTTCTATATGTTGCAAGGGCACTTAGATTCTAATCAAATGTGCCAATCAAATTCTGTGGTTATTGTGTTCTAGTTGCTGCACATTTAATCAACACGATTCCTTCTCCAAAGCTCAAAAACAGATCTCCTTTTGAAGTTATATACAAGCACAAGCCAGATTATCATTCTCTCAAGGTATTTTGGTTGCTTTTGTTATGCATCCACACTCAGTCATGGAAGGTCAAAGTTTGATGCAAGAGCTGTTGAATGTGTGTTTATGGGATATATTTTTGTAATCAAAGGTTATAAACTGTATGATCTTCTCAATTCAGTTTTCATAATATCTAGAGATGTGGTATTTCATGAAACCACTTTTCCCTTTCGAAACTCCACATTTACCTCTCCCACTGATACTGCTTGTCTACCAAACCTTGTCCCAGATTTCTTGATACCATCATCACATATTCACAATCAGAATTCATTACCCACATCAAATGAAATTCTTTCTTCATCCTCACCACTTATACCACCACCATCACCACCTTTACCACCTCCTTCTAGAACAGTCTCTCATTACACCAGACACTCTGAGAGAACAGTCAAACTACCACCACATCTTAAAGATTTTGTTCTTGCATAGCCTAGAGGATCCAAACACCATCTTTTTTCTGCTATTATTACATATGTCCCTATAGAGCCCTTTAGTGTCTATGAAGTATCTCAATACCAAGAATGGAGAGATGCTATGAAGACTAAGCTTGATGCTCTGGTTCTTGATGAAACATGGACTATTGTACCAATGCCTACAGATCAGAAGGTGGTAGGCTGCAAGTGGGTTTTCAAAACTAAATTCAAGGCAGATGGCTCTTTGGAAAGACACAAAGTCAGATAGGTGACTAAGGGATACACTCAAACAGAGGGAGTTGATTTCTTTGACACTTTCTCACCAGTTGCAAAATTTCCCACACTTAAATGCCTTATTGCTCTTGCTGTTATGAATAACTGGTCTCTTATGCAATTGGATGTTAATAATGCCTTCCTACATGGGGAATTGACAGAGAAAGTTTTTATGACACTTCCTGAAGGGTATGCAGCTCCATCCCACATCACCTCTCCAGTGTGTTTACTTCACAAAGCCTTATATGGCCTGAAACAAGCCTCCAGACAGTGGTTTTCAAAGTTTTCTTCCACTCTTTTACAACTAGGTTTCACACAGTGCAAAAGTGACTACACTCTTTTTTCTCAAAAGCAGCAAAGTATTCTCATGATCCTCCTAGTTTATGTAGATGATATTCTACTGGTTGGGAATGATTTCAGAGCTCTTAGTGATTTCAAAGTTCTTCTCAACCAACAATTCCAATTGAAAGATTTGGGTCATCTACATTATTTTCTTGGCTTTGAGTTTGCTAGAACCAGCTCAGGGATCTTTATGTCTCAGACACAGTTTGCCAAACAAATTTTAATTGAATCTGGTTATGACAATTGTAAGGCTGCACCAGCTCCCATGTTAACAGCAAGCCATCTTAGCTCTACTTCTTGTGATCCTCTTTCAGCTGAGGAATCCAGTCTCTATAGGAAGTATATTGGCAAGTTATTGTATCTTTGTAACTCCAGGCTAGACTTGACTTATGCCACACATAAATTGTCTCAGTTCATGTCACAACCAACCTCTGAGCCCAAAATTTCTCTTCATCACATCTTCAGATACATACAAGGTACTACTCATCTTGGCCTTTTCTTTTCCGCATCCAAGGATGCATAACACTGCTTTTGCTGATTCTGACTGAGGAGGCTGCATTGACACTAGAAGATCAACTAGTGGTTATTTAGTTTTTCTTGGTAATTCTCTTATCTCTTGGAAATGCAAGAAGCAAAAGGTGGTGGCTAGAAGTTCTGCAGAAGCAGAATACAGAAGTCTTGCCTTGGTAGCCTGTGAGTTACAGTGGTTATCTTCCTTATTTGCTGAGCTGGATGTTTATCTTCCCTCTCGTCCTACAGTATATTGTGATAATAGTCCTGCTATTCACATTGCCAACAACCCCATTCTACATGAGAAGACTAAACGTATTGACCTTGACTGTCATTTGATCTGGGATCTTGTTCAAGCAGGCACCATCTTGCTTCATCATGTCTCCAGTGACAATCAGCTTGCAGATTTCTTAACCAAACCTCTCTCAACTCCACTATTCAAAAATCTTAGTGGCAAGTTGGCAGTGACACCAGACCACTGCTCAACTTGAGGGGGGAGTATTGGATTTGCAGTTTGAAATTGAAATAAAATTTGTGGTTCTTATTGTAATTTTTCTTTAGTTGCTTAGTGTTACGGTGTCGTTTGTTTCTTTGCATTTCTGTTTCAGACTGGTACACGTGTCACCCTCTCATTGGGAGTGGCACGTGGTTCCGTTGTGTTTTTCCTCCTTATCACCATTACGGCGTGGGAGAGCTAATTGAGTTGTTCTTCTCATACTTCTCCATTTTTGATTTCTGCGTTTCTTCTTCTTTCAATTCTGCTCAACTTAATATTACCGGTTCAGATATGAGCAGTGGTCGGAACTTAAGCATTTCGACAACCTTGATTCTGGATTTATATTCCACTGGGCAGATTTGAGGAGGCACGGGTGAGGTGTGTGAGAGAGAAAGTGGTTACCTGTGTCCCTAAAAGCTTCCTGAAAACTCGATTCCGACGAAATGATACTGAATCGGAGAGAGAGAGATGATGAGAACGCTTCCAAGGGTTTGGGCTCTCTTGATTTTGATTTCGAGTCTAGTTCCGATTTGGGGGCGCCGAGGCAGAGCATCGCGTGGTGAGAGAGAGAGAGAGAGAGAGAGAGATAGCACGAAGTCTAGGGTTCTGACTACCGAAAGAGAAACAGAGTACCAAATTATGAACAGACTTTTGAGAATCGGAGCTGGTGACAGCGACGACGACGGTGACGGCTAAAGGTCGCCTCTTCCCTTCTCGATGTGGTGGCCGACGGCTATGAACTATTGTTGGGATTCTCCACGAAGTGACAGAGACGAAGTGAGACAGTTGAGTTTGTGTGTTTTATTTTATTTTTCTGTCAAAATACATTTCTATAGGTAAGTGAAATCTAAGGACTGGGGTGATTTAATCTAACGGTTGAAAAAAGTCAATAATAAATTAATAATTTGTGAGAATATAGTATGTTTAAATAGAAAAGTACTAATTTTGATCTAGACGGTTCGACTCTACGGGCCGTGAAAGAACCGACAAGAGAATCTAGTTCATTATTTAGCTAACACAACATAATTAATAACTAATACTAATTAAACAAGTAAATAAATAAATAAATAAATATTAACTAACTATGATGATACGGTTAGCGGTATCATAAATCTAATCGTTCTAGCTATTAGTATCATGCTAGGATTTACCAGATTTATTCCAACATCTTGGCCGAATTGACATTTTGGTTATAACCTCGGGCCTCCTTCGATAAGGGTTAAAAATTATGGGACTAGAGATATATTGGTATATGAGCTAGGATGTAATTGTATTGGATATGGTGGGATACGCGAGTTTTCGTTCCGAGTCTTTGATTAGAGCATGACATGAAGGAAGCTTAGGTGTGAAAATGAACACCTGCCATGAATTTGGATTAGTAACTGTTTTGTCTTCTAAAATGTATTCGTTATTAAAGAAATATATGTTTAACTCTTGAATCCTTTTTTGTACAAATTTAAATAAGACTTTGTATTTAGGAAATTATGTTTACTGAATAGAAAACAATAACAAATAGAAAAAAAAAATATAAAATTGGAGGAGGAGGACGACCAAGCTGGTGGCGGTGGTCTGGTGAAGAGACGTCTAACAGAGACCAGGGGTGAGGGGGATAAGGTAGAAAGAGTGAGAAGAAGGATTGCACTTGGTGGCAGGTATTCATAGGTTGTAATTTGACTAGGTTGATGATAGAAAGAAAAAATTAAGCTCAATGTTTACACTACCTTATATCTTGGGAGTGGTTGTACATTTTTTAGGGCAAAATGAAAAAATAAGGAGAGGGGGGGGGGGGGGGGTTACAATTGTATCCAGTAGTTTATCCCGCACGAACACCTGATAAAATTCGACGGGTATAAAATCATCCCTATCCCCCATTTATCCCTTACCCAAACAAAGCCTTGGTGTTAAGGCAAACATGCATACACCTAGATACAAAGAATCCTGCACAATTCGGTTAAGTCCACAATGACCCTAAGGATTACTATCTATATTCGATTTATTACTCAAGTCATTTTCCTCTCCTATTGCGACAATCTCATATACATCTTAGTTCATCTACTTTCAACATAAGAGTGTTGACATCCTGAAAAAGAGAGGTGTAGAAATTTCGTACCAAAATTTATATATGAATGTGTTTATACTACTACTTTCTCCTGAATATACCTGAAATTGTCCAATCACATGAATATATGGATACACTCACAGTTGGTGCACAGCTCCATCAATCATGTATTATGTAGAGAAGGGAACCATGCTTTAGTTACGTCCATGGTTGTCAGGCAGCAAGAAATTTCTTCCATCAATCATGTATTATGTAGAGATACGCATTAATTACGTCGATGGCTGTTGCAGTCAGATAAGATTAGTGAATGACATAATTACACATTTTTTTTGAGGAACTATAATTACGTTGATTTATGCGGTATTCGTTGCTCTTCAATGGAGGAAGTAGAAAGGACATTTAGAGAAGACGATTAAAATTTGATACTTCATTTTACATACTTTAGGGTAATTTATGTAATTAGGAAAAAATATTTAACAACACATAACTGCTTACGGGTAAACGTGAACCGAGATGAAACCACATGTCAGGTATATATGTAATTAACCCTAAATAAGAATATTTCCTCCAAAAAAAACCCTATATAAGAATATAGAGGCATGGTGTGGATACTGAATGCCGACTCACAGCCTAATAAGAAACCTACATGAGAACTGAAATCATCGGAATATTCCCTCATGTTGAACCAAATGCCATTGGAATATTCTTAATTTTCACGGTCGCGTCCATCATCCTATAAGTACCCTCCCCCTTCCGTAGGTTTCCTACACTAATCACTACAGAAAACCAAACAAAGAAGTCTTTCTCTTTATCAAACCTACAATGGCCGGAGCCGGAATTGTCATTGTTTTCGACTTTGACAAGACCATAATTGACATTGACAGTGACAATTGGGTGGTGGATGAGTTGGGTTCTACTGAATTGTTCAACCACCTCCTCCCTACAATGCCATGGAATAGCATGATGGACACAATGATGAAGGAGCTTCACGCACAAGGCAAAACCATCGACGACATTGCTCACGTACTCAAGAAAGCACCCATACATCCAAGAATCGTCCCAACCATCAAAGCTGCTCATGCACTGGGCTGCGAACTTAGGATACTGAGCGATGCCAACTCCTTCTTCATTGAAACCATACTGGATCATCTGGGGATAACTGAATGTTTTTCAAAGATAAACACAAACCCTAGTTGTGTTGACGAAGAAGGGAGGCTGAGGATCTCTCCTTGCCATGATTTCAACTCTTCTCCTCATGGTTGCTGCAACCCTTGCCCTCCAAAAATGTGCAAGGGGAAGATACTAGAAAGGATGATCCAAGACGATGCCGTGGGGGGAGGTAAGAAGAAGAAGAAGTTAATCTACCTTGGTGATGGAGCGGGAGATTTATGTCCGAGTTTGAAGCTTCAAGAAGGTGATTTCATGATTCCACGTAAAGACTTTCCAGTATGGGAGTTGGTGTGCATGAACAGAAGCCTCATCAAGGCAGAGATACACGAATGGAGCAACGGGGCTGAGCTTGAGCATGTCCTTCTTCAACTTATCAATGACATTATCATTGTTGAAGAGGCTGCTGCAGGCAAATTGTGCTTGATGGACTGCAAATTTCAGAGGATTCCGGTAGCTTAGTCTCAATCTCTCCTGCCGGTTCCTCATTACTGTGTTTCCCTGCTATTTTCTTAACAACGTCCGAAGTAGTTTGTCAAATTTGATCACAAAAAGTTTGAAATAATAATAAATCTATGTGTAATGAATAAATTCACCAAACCCATGCTCTATATAACTCAATTGGTGCCGAATTAAATCGAGGCGTGTGATCAAGCAACATAAACAATTGGAAAGGCACAAGCCAAGAGATGAATGTCTCTAGAATTCAGAATAAATTCGATAATATCAAAACAGATGAATTCTGCCCAAAAGTCGGACATATATATAGTTGAAACCTAAAATATGCCAAAAATGCCAAATTCCCGAAATTGACCCAACTGCTTGACGTTATTAAAAGAAATAGGTACCCAAAATTTTGACCCAAAACGGGTTAAAACTGAGGTCCTAATCAGCAATGGAAATATTGCCAAAAAATAGTAAAAAATTAACGTAAACGCTCGTTTAACTTTTCAAACAACGAAATTTGGGGCCGAAGAAGGATCCCAATGTGTATCATAAGCTGTTGTAGGTGAGAAACATATTTACCTATTTCTATATGTAGAAAAATATCTTTATCGCAACCCATGATATAAATGACAAAGAAGAATTTCAGAGGTTTCTCAGGGCGGAATTTGGAATGAAGGATCTTGGGACTGCTCAGAAATTTCTAGGAGTTGAGATCTATAGAGATAGGAAGAAGAAGAAGCTTTTCCTATAACATCATGGATATATCAAGAAGGCCTTCGGAAGATTCATGATGATATCACCTAAAGCTATAGATACTTCTATGGCGACTAACAACAAGGTAGGAATGTACACCTTTCAGACAGAGGAGGAGAAGGTGTGCATGTCCAAGATTTCATATGCTACCGCAGTTGGAAGTCTCAGGCATGTTGGGGTCTGCACTCGACTAGACATAACATTCGATGTTAGTGTGGTAAGTCATTTTATGGCTCAACCAAGCAAGGATCGTTGATATGCGGTGAAGCGCATATTCTGGTACCTGAAGGGTACGTCATACCTCGGCATATGCTATGGGGCTAATCAATATATCTTGGTTGCTAGGTTTTCGAATTCGGATTATGCAGGCGATATTGAAGCACTAGATCAATGATTGGCTATGTATTTGCTCAGGGAGGTTCTGTTGTGAGTTGGAAGGCTACGCTAAAGTCGATGGTGACTTTATCAACAACAGAGGCAAAGTATACGGCTCTAACGGAAGCGAAAAAGGAGGCGATATGGCTTAAAGGTATGACCACTGATTTAGGCATACTTTAAAATCTGGCAATAGTCTACAGTGATAAGTTGAGTGCGATTCTTATGACTAAAGACCAGGTTCAACACGAAAGAACCAAGCATATCGACGTTAGGTATCATCGAGAGTAGAATCAAGGTAACGAAGGTGGGGAAAACTGACAGTCCCGCGGATATGTTCACAAACCACTTCCGGAGAGCAAGTTTCAGCATTGTATGGAATCGCTCAACATCTTGTGCCAGTGAGCTCCTTTGGGACATGCCAGACCCGGTAGGGGTCAACTGTGAATCTGTGACAAGAGATATTGGGTGCAGAGAATGCAAGTTTTATTTAAAAGAAGAGGAGTAGTTGTTGCTGGTAAGAGAATTCAAATCAAGTTGGAGATTTTTTGGAGTTGTGCCTTGACTATGTGAAAAAATCACCAAGAGAAAACAACAAAGGCCAAGGAAGAGCAAAGGAAAAAAGGAAAAGAATGCTGCGAACTTTGAGAGTTTAATGAGGTCGCACAAACTTCTTTAGCAGGTCGCACAACCTGTGTCCAGACGTCGCATGATCTACTGGCCGTCGTACGGCCCGTGTCGGGGGTCTGACGTTTTGGGAACTTTCCTAAAATCTCTAGGACGATCATATGTCGGTTCTAGGAACTATAAAAGGGTACCTAGGTGTTTTAGAACATTATACAAATAATTGTACATGTTCTTCTTGATAAATAAAGGTCGTTATTCGTCGTGGACATAGTTAGCACAAATTGTGCTATTGAACCACGTTATATTTTGCGTTTTCTTTATTTTCTTGTTTCTGTTTCATTGTCCATGAGGTAGGAGCGTCATAGTAATTTCGTTTTCCAATACTTCATTTCTCAAAATTGGTAATCGGTTGTTCAGTTCAATGATTCACCTGGCCTAATTGATACCCCGGTTTGTTATTTACTTTTTGCTCAGTAGTAGTTTCACCTAGCTTTTCGTCTCCATGTTTGTTATCCTCGATTTTGAGTTACACAACAATTAATTTTGTAGTTTTTTTGATGAACTTGAAATCTATTCCTTGCTATTATTCTTGCAAGTGGTGGATGAAGAAGCACATTTGTTCTAATGTGTGCTAGATCCAAGTCCGTCCCAACCATAAGATAAGTGGGTAGTGCTTCTTGTCGTGGTAGGGCCCTATTTTTTATATATATACTTATAGGCACATGTCGTAATTACAACTGGTTAATAATTATTTGATAGTTTTTTTAATATTGCAAACAAAGTTTAGGGGATTTTACGTTTAGCTATTAGTTTCTATTTTATGAATCCTATGACACAAACAAGTTACTATTTTACATTGACTAGCTTTAGTTCACGATGCAGTAGTTTAGTAATATAAAAAAATTAATATATCACTTTTAATATCCAGTATAAGGCCCCGATTCGACTTTTGCCGCAGGCCCCAAAAAAGTACAGGGCCGGCCCTGACGAGATCCATTCGCCTTGTAACCATAGCTAAGAACGACATTTAAGCTAGAGAACGTACGTGGTCATATTCGGCTAGACAAATTTGTGATGTCTGGCTTATCTTGGATATGCTCTATGGTAGGAGGGATAATTTCGATGAAGTAAAGTCCAAAGTTTTGTTGTAACTTTTGTGTCTAAATTATGTGTATGTGAACTTCTAAGCTATGAGAATTCTGTAATGAAGTGGCTTCTTTGACTATTGAAAGGTCTAATTTTCATTCATTCTTCAAAATATTAATTGTTGTAGAAACATAAAGTTTTGGACTAATTTATTGGTTTGTATTAAAAATTAAGGAACTTATTTATTTGTTGTCTCTTTGAGGAATTTATTTATTTGTTGTCTCTTAGGTGTGGTATACTGGTTTTGAACTCTGTAAATTCTGCAGCTATGGTGGTAGCTCAAGTGGTAAAGCGTTGGAAGACCCTCCATGAGGTCCCGGGTTCAAACCTGTTGACGAGAAAAACAATTTCTAAAAAAAAAAAGAAGTCTGTAAAAATTCTTGGGATCCAGTTAGGGTTGTTTTAGTTTGAAGAAAGACGATTGATATCGACGCGGGTAGTGCAGATCATTGTTTTTCATAAATCATTCTGAATTTTTTTGTACGAAGTCAGGCTTCTGATGTCTTTTCATGTTGGCTCAGGGTACAATAGTCTCACTTTAGAAGGGGAAAAAAGATGCCCACACTGTACGGTTTTCAGAACCTAATGGGAAACCATGAAGTGCATTCTCTCATTGAAGAAAGGAAAATAAAAACCATAGCTTAGGATGTCATGTTAAAAACTGAAATGAATCTCAAGAAAAAAAAGAGAGAAGAACAAAGCATTGTATGCAATTTTGGAGAGAATTCGTGATTTCTCTTGTTTTTCGAGTTTCTGTTTTGTGTAATTGAGTTCTTGTTGTTCAGTGCTAGTTCTGTTATTTTTCAGTTTTACTTGTGAAACTTAAATTGTAAATCGCGATCAGAATATTCCGTGATTTATTACTGATTTGATTAAGCTCCTATTTCAATTTAATTTGCATACTGAGTTCTATCCAGTTTGATTTAAATTTTTATGCTACCATTGAACGACTTTCATATCATGTTAGTTACCGTAATGACAATTATGAATTTATGCTATTATAAGTCTGAATCGGAATTTGTTCCAATCTATTCAAACCTGTCCAGGTTATATTACTTTGGGGAGATATCTTGATTCTTTTAGTTGTCCGTGTTTTTGTATTCTTTTCGTTAGAAACAGTAATTGAGTTCTTGTTGGTCACTGTGTTCATTCTGCCATATTTCCTTTTATTTGGAACTTCGGTTCTGAATCTCCATCAGAATATTATGTGTTCAATTTTTCTGTATGTTTCAGTTCTAATTCTGAAACTTCGATTCTGAATCGTCATCAGAATATTCAGTGCATTGTTTTTTATCCGGTTAAACTCATGTTTCAGTTTAATTTCCATACCGAGTTATGTTCAGTTTAATTAAACTGTCCTTAACTTTCAGCAGCTCTTGTTTCATGTTTAAACTATTATAACTTTTTGCTTCTTCAAGAAAACATAATTTAGTTTTTGCTCGTCTTAGTCTCTTAACTACAATTTGATTTTATGTGTATGTTTAAATGAAGGAGGACAAGATCGTGCATGTTTTAAATGAAGGTGAAGCAAGTAATTGATTGGAAGTAGAAAATAGCAAGAAGTAAGAAGCAACCAATAATAAGTTTTATGTCTGAGCGGATTTAATATTTTGTCTAAGCCAATGTCGGTAGTTGTACATAAAGTGAGCTGATGGCTATTTGCATCAAAATGCCTCTAATTTGTGTATTGGGAATGATCACGTTACTTCAATGAGAAGTTTTGTATACTAGAGCTCTGATTTCTACTTATAGATTTAAATTTCAGTTGTGTGTATTGGTGGTTCATATGAGAATTGGACTACAGGTAGTGGGTTGAAATTGGTTTGGCTCCGGCAAGAATTTGTTATTGCAAGTTTTACTAGGGCAAAAGTGGCAGGAGTTATTGCTACATTAATCGATGCAAAAGTGGCGGTACTTAAGCATGGCAGTAATAATATTAACGTTGCATATGTGGGAAACATATTTGACATTAGTTCTTGCAGAAAATACAATTGAAAATGACAATAATTCCACTATCACCAATAAAACTAAAAAGGATGGTAAATTTCACGCGGCAGAGCAAATACTCAATAGCTGCTACAACAGAGGGCCCTATTGCCGCACATATTATCATTTTTTACTTAAACGGCAATATTGTCTTTCTGTGGCAAATTATTATTGCGAAGTATTATTATTGCCGTTTCAAGTTATTTTTGTAGTAGTGACTTTCTTAGAATTCTGACTTGAGTTATTTTCCTCCTTTTTTCACTAATCTCATGTAGGCAGCTTCCAGTATGTTATTTGCTGACAATTTACTGAAAAACATCGGAAATCAACCGATCAAGTACAATGCTTGGATAAACTCACAGTTGGTATAGAGCTTTCACAAATTGATGAATTTGCCAATGTGATGTCCATATGCCATTAGGGGGGATTAATACTGAATTTACAGACATTTTTCTGAATAACAACTGAAATCAACCAAGCAAGTTAAATATATGGATATTCTCACAGTTGGTATACATCATTCACAAATTGTAGGCAGCCACAAGGGTGGGACCTATATTCAATTTACTTACATTTTTCGGAAAAACAATTGAAATCAACCAACCACGTGAATTATATGGATATACTCACAGTTGGTCTAGAACTTCCACAAATTGCAGAGTAGCCATAAGGGTGAGACTCATATTGAATTTACTTACATTTTTCAGAAAAATAACTGAAATCAACAAACCACGTTAGATACATGGATATACTCACAGTTGGTATAGAGCTTTCACAAATTGATGAGCTTCCCGACCTGAAGTACCAATTATATTAGGGTGAGACCCATATTGAATTTAATGATACTTTGCGAAAAAAAGTTAAATCAACCAACCATGTGTAATATATGGGTATACTCACACTTGGTGCAGTGCTTTCACAAATTGATGAGTTTGATTACTTGATGTACGAATGTAATTACAGTGAGACCCATATTGAATTACGCCTATGGTCTGTCGGCAGCCAAAGATTACCCCTATAAGGCTCCAATTTCTTTACTTAATTTTGAAGGACTTCTTATTATTTAAGTCAGAAAAAACTTCTTTTTTCCTTTTCTTTCTCAGAAAATTGTTCAGATTTTTTTTTTTTTTTTTTTCAAGATTAAATTCCTTTTACCTATTTCAGGCAGTTCTCTTATAAGATTTTAGGTGAATCTTTTTGAAAGATTTTGTGTTGCACATTTTTCATAAGGGCTAACAAATTTCTTAAATACCATTTTAGCACACTCTTTTTTTTTAAAAGCACACTGTTTAATTATTATTTTTTGAGGGAACACTCTTTAATTATTCATGTACGTGATTGTAGATTATACTGTAATAAAATGCAGTAAGTACTAAGTACATTATAATACAAGCTAATCAATTTGGAAGCACCTCCCACTTGGAAGTTAATGTAAATAAACATGCTGCTATAGTAGTCGGCAGCTAGAGATGTTTTATCCAATTGGCTACGGCCTACGGTTTTCTTACACTATTTGCAATCCTAAAATGTGTATGTTTAGGTGTAATTTCAAATTAAGAAAACTTTTCAAAGTTTAAGGCATGTCTCCATGGGTGTAAGGGTAATATAATGAACTGTGTGAGATGAATATTGGTGCGTATTAGTTTTGCAGCCATAATTAGAGAAAAAAGTAATTTTTTTCAACTTCAACTTTTCTTACTTTTTACTCTTGAAATCTCATTTTTAGGGGACAAAACAAAGGCTAAGTAAGCATCACTTTGCTAAAAAGATAACTGGAACTTTTTGAAAAATGTAACAACTGCAAATTAAGCAAATTTTTTTACTAAAAAATAAAATTTAAATAAATTTTAGTAAAGTGTGGCCTATAAACATATAGGTTTAAAGTGGACATGCCCATATTCCTTAATGAACGAGTGTACATGCCACCCCTTTGTAAATGTTATAGAAGGTGGAAATTGCATGTGATCTATGTAATGTTACTTTTGAGTGTAGGTTGTTTCCACCTTATATGATCACCTTTGTGTTTCTACTTAATTTATTGTGGAGATACTAATAACGGGCTCCTTTTTCAATTGGATTTACTTACTGTTTGCAATTCGTTTTACCATGGTCCGTTGAGTGAAATCTCACTACTATAAGTAGCGACGCGCTAGTTAAATTGTCCTACATTTTCTTGTGAAAGCAACTTAAATTTGTCCAACCAAATGAAATATATGGATGTACTCACATGATATAGAGCTTTCACATATTGCTGAGTTCCAACGTTAAATGTAGCTTGGGAACACTCTTTAATTACATCCATGTCCGTGGGCACTCATGATCACCTCCTACAATTATGTATAACATACATATATGATTATATGTTATGTGCATTTACTCATTTTTTTTATGACGTACGAACCCGCAACCACTATCATTCGGGTGCACACTGGATAAATCCCCGTTCTAATGCAATAGCCTGCAAATCACACTAGGAGGCAAACAGCCTGAGAAAATCCAGGCTGACATGCTCGCAGTTGAGAAGGCCAATAGTCTGCCTTTAGTTTGCCCCGAAAATTGAACTCAAGACCCCAAGACAAATGCCCAAAGTCTTAAGAATGCTCACCCAACCAACTCAACTACACCCATACATATATGTTATGTGCATTTACTCATCTTGAAAACACCTAATGTTGTGTAGTCATGTGAAATCAATGAATATACTCGGTTGATATAGAGCTTTCGTATATTGATGAGTCTCTGCTAGATGTCGCTATTATAAGAGGTAATACACACGTGAAATTGTTCAATTTCAGAGGTCGTTATTATAAGACGGGATAGACTCGAAATAGTCCAATCCTAGAAGTCTTTATTATAAGAGGTGACAGACACATTCTCCACTCATAAATGTAAAAAGGTAATATAACGTTGTTAAATTCTTGTGAAACTGATTTTACATTCTAATACATGGCAGTCTTCTGATATTCCATTTCTCTAAAATCTAATGGTGCATTTGATAGAGACATGTGTTGCACATAAAATCGTTGCTTTTGTTATTATTTATATGCTATTAGTGGGAGCGTGATTTGAGTTTGAGGATCTATACGACTTAGATCCGAGAATAAATATAATTCTTTTAAAATTTTGAGATCACATAAGTGGACGTTGTCTCTGGCGAAATGGCATCGCTTAGACCAAGTGCCGCTTTTCTTAAAACCGTCGTGTTCAAGCAAACTAACATGTACCTAAACAAAATCCATAATCCCCTTTATAAGCGCCTATGGATTATTATGACTTTCTAGGACACTCTTTAATTACATCCACGGTCTGTGGGCACTCCAAGATCTCCTCCTTCGATTATGTATTAATTACATATATGTATGTATTGTGTACAAATATGTTTAATGTATGTGCATTTACTTGTCCTGGAAACAACTAAAATTACCAGTCACGTGAAATCAATGGATATACTCTGTTGATATTGAGCTTTCACATATTGACGAGTCTCCGCTAGCTGACACTATTATAAGAGGTGACAGATGAAATTGTCTAGTCTTAGATGTGGATGGCGGACACGTGAAACTGTTCAGTCCTAGAGGTGTTTACTAAATGAGGTGATAAACAGTTAGAAATAGTTCATTCCTAGAAGTCGTTATTATAAGATGTGACAAGGACATTGGTCCTAAGTTTTAAAAGAACATGGCTTAATTGTTGATTGTAAACCCCCAACATACCATAATTGCCTGGTTATAATTCGCAATTTCACAATAAGCAAATTGTAACTCCCATTTGCAATAGTACTAGCTTATTGAAGTAAAAAAAAAATTACTATTTACCATGTGAAAGAATATTCAGTTAGTTTTCATATGTGTCCTAATTGATGAGAGGCACTACGATCACAATAATATAAATAGCAACACCATTAGAATAAACATCATCTCGACCACTACGACTACCACCACAAACCCAATTCTGACCGCCACAAACCAAGCACCACATCACGAGAAATCAATGGATATACTCAGTTGATATTGAACTTTCGCATATTGATGAGTCTTTGCTGGACGTTACTATTATAAGAGGCGACAGATGAAATAGTCGAGTCCTAGATGTGGGTGACCGACACATGAAATTGTTAGGTCCCAGATGTGTTTACTATAAGAGGTGATAAACACTTGAAATAGTTCATTCCTAAAGTCGTTATTACAAGAGGTGACAGAGACATTGGTCCTAAATTTGAAAAGAAAATGGCTTATCTATATTATAATTACCTGATTGCAATCCCCAGTTTCAAAATTAGCAGATCATAATTCCCATTTGCAATAGTACTAACGTTTTAAAATTGGTAAAAAAATATTGTTAACAATGTGAAAGAATATTTTGTTAGTTTCCATCTGTTTCCTAATTTATGAAGGGCAATGCAGTCACCTTCATATAAATAACAACACCAGTAGTATAAACATCATCTCGGCCACTACAACTACCATCAACGCCCCAACGCCGCCATAAACCCAAATTCTGACCGCCAGAAACCCAAGCACCTCATCACGTGAAATAAATGGATATACTCAGTTGATATTGAGCTTTCGCATATTGATGAGTCTCTTCTAGATGTCACTATTATAAGAGGTGAAAGATGAAATAGTCCAGTCCTAGATGTGGGTGACCGACACATGAAATGTTTACTATAAGAGGTGATAAACACTTGAAATAGTTCATTCCTAACATTCGTTATCATTGGAGGTGACAGAGACGTTGGTCCTAAATTTGAAAAGAACTGGCTTAATTGCCGATTGTATACCCCCAATATATCGTATTACCTGATAGCAATCCCAAACTCAAATTAGCAAATCGTAACGCCCATTTGCAATAGTACTAGCTTATTTAAACCAGTTAAAAATTACTACTCCCTCCGTCCCGCAAAGACAGTTCATATTTCTATTTTGGTCTGTCCCAAAATGATTGTCCACTTACATTTTCAATGTTAAAAATATAATGAACTTCCAATACTACCCATTCAAATTCAATGCACCTAGTATTAGGGAAAACAAAATCAAGGATAATAGTGGAAATAACATGTCAACATTTGTAAGTGGGGTGCATAAATGGCATGTCTCCAAAAAAAATGGTGGTTCCAAAAATGGACTGTCTTTGCGGGACGGAGGGAGTATTAACAATGTGAAAGAATATTCTGTTAGTTTCCATATGTGTCCTAATTTATGAAGGGCAATACAATCACCTTCATATAAATAGCAACACCATTGTATAAACATCATCTCGACCACTGCGACTACCATCACCGCCCCAATGCAGCCACCACAAATCCATATTCTGACCGCCACAAACCAAGCACCACATCACGTGAAATCAATGGATATACTTGGTTGATATTGATCTTTCGCATATTGATGAGTCTCGGCTAGATGTTACTATTATAAGAGGTGACAGATGAAATAGTCCAGTCCCTGATGTGGATGACTGACACATGAAATTGTTAGGTCCTAGAGGTGTTTACTATAAGAGGTGATTAACACTTGGAATAGTTCATTCCTAAAAGTCGTTATTATAAGAGGTGACAGAGACGTTGGTCCTAAATTTGAAAAGAAAATGGCTTAATTGCGGATTGTATAACCCTAATATATGATAACTACCTGATTGCAATCCCCAGTTTCAAAACTAGCATATCATAATCCCCATTTGCAATAGTGCTGGCTTTTTAAATTACCGTTAACAATGTGAAAGAATATTTTGTTAGTTTCCATCTGTGTCCTAATTTACGAAGGGTAATACAGTCACCTTCATATAAATAGCAACACCATTAGTATAAACATCATATCGACCAACTACCATCACCGCCCCAACGCCCGCCACCACAAACCCAAATTTTGGCCAATCAATGGATATACTAAGTTGATATTTAACTTTTGCATATTGACGCGTCTCTTCTAGATGTCAATATTATAAGAGGTGAAAGATGAATTAGTCCAATCATAGATGTGGGTGACCGACACATGAAATGTTTACTATAAGAGGTGATAAACATTTAAAATAGTTCATTCATAAAAGTCTTTATTATAAGAGCTGACAGAGACGTTGGTCCTAAATTTGAAAAGAAATGGCTTAATTGCCGATTGTATACCTCCAATATACCATAATTACCTTATTGCAATGCCCAGTTTTAATGGATATACTTGGTTGATATTGAGCTTTTCGCATATTGGTGATTCTCGTTAGATGTTACTATTGTAAGAGGTGACAGATGAAATAGTCCAGTTTTAGATGTGGGTGACCGACACATGAAATTGCTAGGTCCTAGAGGTGTTTACTATAAGAGGTGATAAACACTTAAAATAGTTCATTCCTAAAAGTTGTTATTCTAAGAGATGACATGGACGTTGGTCCAAAATTTGAAAAGAATATGTCTTAATTGCCGATTGTATACCCCCAATATACCTTAATTACCTGATTGCAATCCCCAATTTCATTACTAGCAGATCATAATTCCCATTTACAAAAGTACTAGCTTGTTAAAACTGTTAAAAAAATTACGATTTACAATATGAAAAAATATTCTGTTAGTTTCCATATGTGTCCTATTTTATGAAGGGCAATACTGTCACCTTCATATAAATAGAAACACCATTAGTATAAACATAATCTCGACCACTACAACTACCATCCATGCCCCAACGCCGCCACCACAAACCTAAATTCTGACCGCCACAAACCCAAGCACCTCATCACGTGAAATGAATGGATATACTCAGTTGATATTGAGCTTTCGCATATTGATGAGTCTCTTCTTAGATGTCACTATTATAAGAGTTGACAGATGAAATAGTCTAGTCCTAGATGTTGACAGATGAAATAGTCTAGTCCTAGATGTGGGTGACCAACAAATGAAATATTTACTATAAGAGGTGATAAACACTTGAAATATTTCACTCCTAAAAGTCGTTATGATAAGAGGTGACAGAGACATTGGTCATAAATTTCAAAAGAAAATGGCTTAATTGCCGATTGTATACCGCCAAAATATTATAATTACCTGATTGCAATCCCCAGTTTAAAAATTAGCATATCGTAATTCCCATTTGCAATAGTACTAGCTTTTTAAAACTGGTAAAACATTAATGTTCATAATGTGAAAGAATTTTCTGTTAGTTTCCATCCGTGTCCTAATTTATGAAGGGCAATACGTTCAACTTCATATTAATAGTAACACTATTAGTATAAACATATACTCGACCACTAAAACTACCATCACCACCCCAGCGCCGCCACCACAAACCCAAATTCAGGCCGCCACAAACCCAAGCACTTCATCACGTGAAATCAATGGATATACTCAATTGATATTGAGCTGTCACATATTGACGAGTCTCTGCTAGATGTCACTATTAAAAAATGTGGCAGAAGAAATAGTCTAGTCCTAGATGTGGGTGACCGACATGGAAAATTGTTCACTCCTAGAGGTCTTCACTATAAGAGGTGATAAACACTTGAAGTTGTTAATTACTTAAAGTCGTTATTATTATAAGAGGTGACAGAGACGTGGGTCTGAAATGTAAAAATAAAATGGCTTAATTGTTGATTGTATATTCCCAATATACCATAATTTCTGGATTGCAATCACCTCTTTCAAAATTGGCAGATTGTAACCCCCATTTGCAATAGTACAAGTTTATTGAAGCTGGTAAAAGTTACTATTAATAATTTGAAAAAGTATTATGTTACTTTCCATCTGTGTCCTAATTTATGAGGGGAAATACGATCAACTTCATATTAATAGCAACACCATTAGTAAAAACATGATGTCGACCACTACAACTACAATCATCGCCCCAACTCCGCTGCCACAAACCCAAATACCGGCCACCACAAACCCAAGAACCTCATCACGTGAAATCAGTGGATATACTTAGTTGATATTGAGCTTTCACATATTGATGAGTCTCTGGATGTCACTATTATAAGAAGTAACAGGTGAAATAGTCCAGTCCTACATGTGGGTGACCGACACGTGAAATTGTTCAGTCCTGGAGGTCCTTACTACAACAGGTGATAAACACTTTAAATAGTTCATTCCTAAAATTCGTTATTATAAGAGATGATAGAGACGTTGGTCCTAAATTTAAAATGAAAATGGCTTAATTGATTATTGTATACCCCTAATATACCATAATTGCCTTAGAGCAGTCTCCGGTTTCCAAATTAGCTTATCGTAACCCCAATTTGCAATCATACTAGCTTACTAAAACTGATAAAAAATTATTGTTAACAATGTAAAAGAATATTCTGTTAGTTTTCATATGTGTCCTTTTTTATGAGGGGCGATACGGTCAATTTTATATTAATAGCAACACCGTTAGTATAAACATCATTTCGACCACTACAACTACCATCACTGCCCCATCACCGCCGCCAAAAACCCGGATTCCAACTGCCATTGACCTCATCACAACACAAACCCAGATTCATTGTAGATTGATCGACACAATCCCATAATACACCGAAAAAATTAAACTCACGAATCAATAAACTAACCTGAAATCGAAATTGAAACTTTATTAAACCAAAATGCAACAAAATTCAAATTTGAAACATTATAAGCAGAATATGGAAAAAACTCATATCACTCGAAATTGTTGTCGTATGCAGATTTGAATGAGATCCTACTACCAACTACCAACACCCAACTTGCAATGTTAAAACCCAGAAAAAAATGCATTTTGTCTAGAAATTAAAGACCCAAAAAAATATAGCAGTAAACTTAAATACTGAACTCCGTAAGAGACCTGTCGCATCAACTAAACACCGGTCGGAGAACTCAATCGATTTCCCGTTCGAACTCACCACCGATCCGACTAATTGGTATGAGAAATAAAAAATCATTCCCCAACTCAACCACTGTTCTTCCTGATCCCAACCCTATAACCTTAAATTCCGAAATCGAGAACCGAGAGAGAAGCAGGGAGAGATCGAGATGGAGAGGGAGATAAGAAGATAGGGTGAGAGTGATACATGAAACTTATCGATAAATAAAGAAAACGATGAGTTAAAGGGAGAGACCGATAAGAGAGAGTAGGGAGACTAGGGTTGAGAGAAATATTCTTTTATTGATTGAATAATGACGGGAGATTACATCTCTTAAATAGATAACTGGAAAACCCTAACCTTAACCTAGACTCCTACGGGCCAAGTCCGGACCGACTAATTATTAAATAACACAATTAAATAACTTAAATACTAATAAAATAATAAATAACTTAATAAACTGATACACACAGAGATCCAATTTCTTCTTGGCGTTTCATGCCGCTGGAGGTAGCTTCGAGGGATAAGTCTTTCTTGGCCGATCATTGTTTTTCACCATTAGATTCTTCAAGGTTAATGTGGGTTATGTGCTTCATAGAGAGAGAGAGAGAGAGAGAGAGAGAGAATGGGCCGTTCTCCTGCGGTTGTTCTCATTCCTCATCTCTCTCTTCTCTACCGTTTTGGCTACAAGAGTGGGCTACATATCATTACTCTTAAATATAGGTTGATCCGATCAAAACTCAATCCGTTTTCATTCCTACTAGGACCTATGCCCTAACGATATACCAATTTCATTTTGGGTTAACAATCTTTACTAAGAAATGAGGTTTGGTCCAATTTCTTTTCTCTAGTAGGCCTCTTGTTGTCCGGTTCGGTTGGTTTTAAGCTATTAAGAGTACCTAAACCGAAACAGCCAATTTCGGAATACTTCGAACCGAATTATCTAGAATCTTGATGCAGTAAGGTGATAGCCATTGAGAAAGTTGTTGGCATTCGATGGGGGTCATGTATTCGTTTCCAACGTCCTCCACTTCACATCATTTTCCCTTAAACAAGACAAGCACGGTTTAAGAAACCGAGAAGTTTTCACTAATTCCTCCAAAATTAATATCAAATGCTGGCTTGAAGAGTCGAATTGCTCTTAAGTTAATCCAGATTAGACCTTAAGGGCATAGGCTTATTTATGAATTTTGTCATGATGTTACAACAAGTAAAGTTAAACTAACCATTGATTTATTCAAAAGAAAAAGTACAATTAAGTCTGGGTTGGTGGCAAGTAACTACAGAACATAATAGATACAATAATAAATTGTCGTAAACTTACATGCAGTTAGACATTTGTTACAAAAAATTCACAGCAGTTTAATTTAACTTCAAAACCTTCCTGTAGCTTAACATCTTATCTTATATATAATATAAAAGCAGAAAAGTCCTTAGATGAAACTATATGTTGACATTTGTCAATAAATAATCGTTATAAATTTGACAATTGTCATCCAACATGTCTATTTTCACAAAGTCTACCAAGAGAAATTGACATGTGATCACATTTTACTTTGTCATTATGATTTTTAATGACACTCTTTATATTTGTAACTTATGAGCAATTTCTTCTCATTTTAGTATTTTAGTGGTAGTCAATTTGTCTCTCATTTTTTATTATGAGGTTACTATTAAATGTTTTTTTATTGTTGGACGGAATAAAGTCACGGACTTGATCAAAAAGTTAAAAAAGTTCGGACAATTTTATTTTATTGATATTATATTTTTCTTCTTATTTCCAATGAAAATTTTTATTCAAACAAATTTGTACGTAATGTTTTTTGTATGAATGGTATAAATAGTATTCTTAAAGACATGTGTTGTATCTAATATTAATAATTAAAGTAAAAGTATATATTTAAATGAAAGTATTAATTTCCTACGAAATATGCCTACATAAATCTCTATACATACCAACTTGGTACTTCAACTATAGTATTAGTGTATACTTTTTTGATGTGATATTGTACATTCTAAGTTACAAATATATGTTTAAATATATATATATATATATATATATATATATATATATATATCGGTATTACTTTTTTATTTTACAATACAAAAGGGCATAGATGATTACTTCTTGCTACACTCCATGAATATATTATTATCGATTAAGATTGTTGGGGAAAACGTTAATTTAACCAATCGTATTTTGTAGCTCCTGATTGACTTCTAAATTATCAATTTTATCAGTTAAATTTATGTTTTAATTTCAGAAAATTATGATTTGTAACTCTTAATTGACGACTTACTAATTTTCCTTTAACTATATGCTCATGATTTTATAATATAATTTTAATAGAAGAGCGTATCGAAACTTGACAATTCCATGTTCTTCATCTTTGTTTGCATGTTTTAAATTTTTACTATATTTCAGAAGATTTTTTTTAATTGAATTTGATCAGAAGGGAATAGTAGTACGCCAAATAAACAATCTCATCTGAACTTCATATTCAAAATGAAATACTATGTTCACAAAAATAAAACATTATTGTCTCATCTTTATAAACTTAGAGAAACATATTGAAGTGTCTGTTGAAATATTTGTTTCCCTCACTTGTCAAAGTTAAAAAAGGAATCAAATTCTCCGAAAAAGTAAAACACTATAAAAGAACATAACCCAATTATAAAATTTAAGTCTATGAAATAAGAGAAGAAGATGTAACAAAGTTGTGCCCCGCGCCATTGGCGCGGGGTTACGTCTAGTTTATTATGAAAATAAAATGCAGCTTTAATTTGGGCTAAATTATACTTGCTACCAATCACCGAAATTGCCCTGCGACATTAACTTCTAAAAGGATCCTACGCGTGAATACTTGAGGTAAATGATACTTATCATGTGATGGGGTAAATGGTGAGTACAAATAAAAATTTGCTCGAAGAAGAAAGTTGATAAATTGCTACATAACGCAATTTTTTTTAACGTCACGTGGAATTTATGTTGATTGCTGCATGTAGGTTTAGAGATAAAATTAGAACTACAGTAAATTTTCGGTAAAAAATATCAAACTGTTTGTAGGCTTTGAAGTTAAATAAGAAACTGGAGTACTAAAATTTTTCGTGACAAATAACAAACTGCATGTAGTTTTCGGTAATTATTCATATCTACGAATCGGAACATAAGGGTTACACACACTTTCACCCTCTCCAGTTTGATGCGAAGACAGTTTCATTTCTTCCAGTTACAAAAAGAACACTTTCTCCTCTTTAGTGTATCAAATTTCAGAACACCTACAATATGTAATTCCGACGATGTTATTATGGTGGTAGAGGTCGGTCAATATAGGTATTTCTTAAGACAAATATGTTGCCTTCGAGTATGGCATGAAGCAATAAGGGAGTGTAGGTGTCCTAAAGTTTGACACACTAAACTTTAAGCATTATGCTCTCCCAGGTCTAAGGGCCTGTGAGATCAGAACCACGTGTAGCTTGCTAGGTGAAATACACCTTGCTCTCTCAGGTCCACATGATACTACCTTTTTCGTATTAATTGATAGCAATTAGATCCTTCAATGGTTTTATCCATATATATATATCGCCCATCGGAAGCCTGGCTACTTGTGGTCTCCAAGTCATAGCATTTTTTCAATTCCATCGTCAAATATCATCACAGTATGTTTTGCTCTCCCTCTATTACCATATATATTCTGAGCTTTTTGATATTCGTAGTTTCTTGTTTATTTTCTTATTGATTTTCCTGCTGCTGGGTATCTTATCATAGTTGTGAAATCCATTATGGGTGATCCGGTACGATTCAAGATCTAATTGATCTACTTAGAGCGGATTACGTCCGAATTCGATCCAATTAAAATGGATGACATATTGAATTTAAGAGGTTAGTTAGTTCTCGTAAGTAGGGTTAGTCCTCGGCGAGGTGGCCCAAGAAAGAACCCGCCCAAGCCAGCGTGCCATTAGTTGGGTTTGGATTTGAATTTTTTTAGCCTGCCAAGCGTTTGTGCAAGGAAATGAGCCCGAACAAACAAATTTACACATTTATATGTTACACTTCAAATTTCAGCTCAGCTAATTTCATAATCCTATTACCTCGTGAGTCATTTTTCTTTTATAAATACCATTTAATCCGAGGTTATCTCTCACTTATTTTCCACACAAACGTAAAATTAGAAACATCGTTACTCAATTTACATGATTGCATTTATGTGGAAAATATGTGATAAATAAGTGAGAGATAAGAGTGGGTGCTTTAATATTTCTTTTCTTCTTTTGGTCTCCCGCTTCTATATACATTTCTTTCTTTTTTCGAGAAAATTCTATATACATTTCTGATTGGTACTCTATTGTTCCTGTGCTTTTACTAGGCGAAGAAAAGGAAAATGGTGCAGCGTTTGCACGTTGGACTGCTAGTAGTAACTCTACTAGTTTCCATAACCCTTCCAATGACACAGGCCGATGTGAAGAGCAGTAAAAATGGTGAAAAATCTGCAGTATTTTTATCGCCAAAGATTGAACTTGGAGCTGGATCAGTGGCGGACAAATATTTCTACGACATTGATTTCCCTCGAGGTCATATTGCCATCAAGGACATCACCACTGAACTAGTCGACGACTCAGGAAAACCTGTCCCTCTTTACGAAACGTATCTCCATCACTGGGTAGTAGTAGGGTACCACCAACGGAAAGCAGGCTTTGGAGAGCCCGATTCCATGATGCTGGTGCACAACTCCGCAGGTGGGTGCCCGTTTAGTCTCGGACGATACTTTGGACTTGGATCAGAAACAAGGAAAACAATAACACGCGTGCCTGATCCTTACGGTATTGAAGTTGGTAACCCTGCGGAAATCCCTCCAGGGTACGAAGAGAAGTGGCTGTTGAACGTCCACGCTATCGACACGCGTGGTGTTGAAGATAGGTTAGGCTGTGTAGAGTGCAGGTGTGACCTCTATAATGTCACAGAGAAAGAGGATGGTGGACCGTTGGATCGAGGTTACATCGGCGGCATGGAATGTTGCTACGATGGAGTGCAATGCCGAGTGAGACAAGGTGTTACGAGTGTTAAGAGGAACCTTTACTTTAGGTATACGATTCATTGGGTGGAATTTGACGCCGCTGCTGTTGTACCAGCTAAGATTTATCTTTTTGATATCACTGAGAAGTCCGATGGAGAGAAGCATAAATGCCCGGTGAGTGTGATTAGTTTCTATTGCCCAAACAGATTTACTGTGAAAGTGGGGATTGCAATCACACTTTCTTTATATATGTATATAAATTGCTCTGGCGCCTGCAGGTTGAGTATCAAGTTGAGTCTTGCTCTGCCGCGGCTGGTGAGCGAACTGACAACAGCACATACGACACCAAGAGAGTATCCTTCACGCTACCTAAAGGTGGCGTTGTCGTCTATGGCGTAGCTCACCAGCATATAGGAGCCGCTGGTGCAACTCTTCACGGGGAGGTAAAGATAACATAAAAAATAATCTCAAGCATATGATCATCTCTGATTGGCTCTATAAAAAATGTCCGAATTTTAAGGTGTTCCTTCATAGATTTTTCTTCTTCTTATAACTTTTTTCCTATTGCTTCATACATGTTAATATGATTAGCCTAACATGATAGCATGCACCCTATTCCATAATATGCTTAGCCCTAACAGGGTAGCATGCAGCCTATTCCAGAGAATTGTAACACTCAAGGCATAATTTCTTATAGATGTTTTGTGCTTTTTCATACATTCATTAATGTCATAGTTGAAAATTACCTAAATTTAATAGGTTAGTTTTAGTAAATACTTATTAATTGGGGTAAATTTGTTACTAAAGATTTTAATAACACAATTTGTTTTTCTTTTTTTGAATTCTCAAGGAAGAGTAAAGATTATAAGGGTTTTGTGTGTTTTTTCCCTTGCATTTCATGTCACCTCCTCTGGACTGCTGCCTATCATCACCACAAGAAAAATTGCCTTTCTTGTATGAATGTTTGTCTACAGCAGGATCGGAATTGTTTATCGTATTACTATTTTTATTCCCATATTTCTTAACGTTTTCACCTGTTTTTGGGGTTGAATCAGGATGGAAGAGTTATATGCTCCTCCAAACCGATTTACGGAAGCGGGACTAAAGCAGGAGACGAGGCAGGATATGTAGTAGGAATATCTAGCTGCTATCCTCATCCAGGCTCTGTTACAATATCGGATGGCGAGACTCTTGTCTTCACATCAGATTACAGCTGTAGCCAAAGGCATACTGGTGTTATGGGTCAGTTTTACCTTCTGATGGTGGCTGATGCTAATTCGCCTGATTTTGGTTCTTCTCTTCATCCTCCAATTGGCGTAAGCACACACTTTATTTCCCTCAAAAAGTTGTATAGAGACATTTTTATGTTGAAACTTCAATCAACTTCTTATTCTCTTGGTGATATACATTTCTGACAGAAACATGAGGAGATGGCTACCAGTCCTAGCCTTGTTCGGAACTGCGTTAGACGTATCACTTGCCAAGCCTATCGTCAAAAGAGCGACGAACGAGACGGAGTATATATAGAGTGATAGACGCGCAAATGTATTATCCTCATATATATAGTTCCCACAGTTCGATTGCATAAGAACTGTTTCTGTTGTGAGAATAATTTGGTACTCTCCCTGCTGCTGTTGTGAGAGTAATTTGATACCCTCTCTTATGAGGGAAGGTCCATACTGTAATATCGTATCTATCAATTTGCTAAATTATGAAATGCATGTATATATATGGCTTGTTAAGTGGAGCAGTTATTGCTTATGTTTCAACCAGATCGAGTAGTGTGAGTACTTACATGCCTAAGAGTATATTTCCATCCATTATGATTCGTTGAACATAACACTCGGTAACTTTGCTCTCACGAGAATAAAATAAAGAGATAGAGTATAATATCGTATGTCTGACACGCTCCAACCGCAAAAGAACTTTTGTCTGTACAACTAATACCTAGCAATGTTGTCAACAGATGTTAATGCAGGGAGTGTGTTTAAGTGTGGATAAGTATAAAGACAGGGGTTAGTTTGTAAAATAAAGGGTTTGGTTTGTTAGAAGGTTTTTAGGTAGAGTTAGCTTCTATACTAGCTTGCTACCTTAACATTGTAAATCATGTTTCTGATAGTAATGTAGTTTTACATTTCTTCATCTCTGTTTCTTCGCTTTCAGCTTACTTTACTTTTTGACACTATTCACTTGGTCACTTTAACCCGGTGATTTGGTTGGCAAAACCATACACGAATTTGGTAATCTTTGCATTTTCTTGTAGAGTAAACATTACTCTACCATACTATGAAAAATCGTCAAAAAAGTTACATCGTTTTGCTATTCAAATTACGGAGTCAAAGTGACTCAATTACGGGTAAAAAAGTCAAGCAAAGTTGAAAGAGAAGAAACGGAGGTAGTACTAAATAGGTACTCGTATAGAGAGCCAGATATCCTACATATTTACTTCATTTATTGGAGGTACACGTTATTAGTTAGGCTGAAAGCTATTTTGTCTTCTATACATATACTTTCAAAATAGCTTCTTTCATTTTCCTCGTTCCATGTCCACTTCAAAATCCAGATAAACAAGATCAGTCAAAATAATGCTATAAGGTGTTTGAGCTCTACATTTGAACTCACCCACAGACAAAATGTTGACCATCATATAATGGCTTCCCTTCAACACTAAACAAGAGGCGCCCTCATTATCTTTTAGAACATTAAGTAAATAAGTTCTGCACTTGTAAGTTGGATTATTGTTTTAACGACTATTGAACCTAACAATAATAAATGAAATTAAGGAATAAGAGAAAACTCAAGTGAAAAAGAGAAGGCTTACTTCCATTCCATGGCAGTTAAGCATACCGTGTTTTGAGTGAAGATCAGCGAGGGTTACGTAATTCCTCTTTGCAAGTAAAGAACCAGACCCGTCTCTAAACTCAAATCCGAAGAAAGCAATTTTCCACAACCAAAAAAAAAACTTGACAAAGTTAGGTGTGCACAAGAGATTCCGGCGGGGAGACCTCCGTGTACACCGTATGTAGAAGATCAGTGATGGCACAGGAAGAGTTGGGTTGTGTGTAGGGAGAGAGTAAGGCAGTAGTAATGTCTGAGAGAGAGACAGAGGTTTGGCAGAGCTTCCGCGTATGGCTAGTGTGTTCTCCTTTGTATGGAAATGTTAACGTCCTATATATAGCAGGGAACGTGACCGTTGTAGTGTGGTTAATGCGCCCATTAATGGCGGCTCACGTTATGCGCGAATACCGGAACCGTTACGAGGTTGACCGGGTTTGACCGGATTGACCGGGTTTATGGAGCTCGTGCCGTAAATCTCTCAAAGCAGTTACTAAAGGTCGCGTGCGGGCTTGGCTCGCACGCGACAGGGCTTACTGTAGCCTCCAAACCACTAAGTCCGTACAAGTCCCGTGCAGTGGTATGCGAGGGCTCTGTCTCGCAGCCCCCACATGGATTAGCTCGGCTGGTGATCCAGTGTGTGTGGAGCACAATATGGTGTGCTGGATGGTTGCCACGTGGCCAAGATCTGTCAGCTCAGAAAGCACTATCTACATTAGGCCCCTTTCTGCGCGTGAAGACTCATAGCTGTATAGACTTCCATGCGCGGAAACCAACATACGCGTCGCCGCCACGCACCAATTCAAATACGGGTAAGTTCAGCCCCCGTGCGTGCCATTATGACCTAAAACCCCTAGAGTCGTGCCGTCTGGCCTTTAGGGTTTTAGGCGTGACGTCAGCTTGTCCTGTGATTGCGCGATTCGACGGTGACGGTTGCGATTCGACTACTGAAAGGACGCAACCCTTCATTGTTTTTGGATAAATACTTTGTACTCTCCATTGTCGCAAAGCATCACTTCTTTCTCTTAAAGTGAATGATACCCGGAAGTCTTCGAGAGCAGATTCAGATAATCAATCACCAGTTCAGAACTGCAAATCGTCTTCTTCAACTGTGTGTATCCAAGCAGGCTTTGCGAAAACAAGGTTGGCCTTGTTCAATTTCGATTTAAAATACCAGTGTATGCTTTGAACTGTGTTGGATCTGCAAACCCATATTATCTGTCGAAACTTGTGAAGAAGCTTTGATCTTTGAACCCACTTTTGCCTTAATCCTTCAATAATAAGGACTTCGGATGTGGGGTTTTGAAATCACTGATAATGCGACCCTCTAATTTCTGAAATTGATACCAGAAACTATTCATCTTTCTTTCCATAGATTGAATCTCGAAATTCAAACTGAAGTGTGGCATATTTCTCCCCCCTTTTTTCTTGCTCTTCCGCAGGAATGGCCAAGACAAAAGGAACCAAATCCACCAAGGAGGACGAAGAGATACCTGATCTTCCGCAAGCTTTGTGGCGAAAAGCCCCCTATCTGGGTGGAAAAGATTTCTACCATGCGAGGGTTAAGGCGAAGAAATTGCCATCTTCTGTTCCCAATGAGGGATTGCTAACACTGACTCCCCCAGTTAACTCAGCCTTGCTCGAGTTGATTGGCTCCGAGGACGTGGTTCGATTGGGAATCGAGAATGGGTACTTCCCCTATGCTGCGATTTCCACCCAAGCTTTTGTCCAGAAATTGGAATACATGGATGAGTGGATTGACCACGTGTTGACCGATCATGCTGTGACTCTTAATGAGGCCGGAATATACTTCGCTGTTCGTGCTATGTAGGGTGCTGCCGTGAAGCTGGACCAGTCCATGCTTCTAAACCTTCTTTCCCGTTACTCGCCTGCGACTCACACATTCCACTTTGCTAAGTTCGAGGCTGCCCCCACACTCGAGGACGTGCATATGCTGTACGATCTTTCTCCCATGGGTGAAGTGGACCCCTTGAGTCCTTTGAGGACAGCTGCGGAGATCGCTTTGTACACGCAGATGGAGGAATGCCTATCAGAGGTGAAGAAAATCTCCACCCGGTGGACTACTACCAAAGCCCTTCCGAACTGGCAGTTGGTTGATACGTCTGCGAAGAATACCTGGAACAAATGGTTGCAGTACTTCTTTCGTGACTACGCGAACATCAGTATCACCAAGAAGCTTCTGAGTGAGGACCCGGAGGCCAAGAATTATGTGGAGGGTAAAGGCTATCACTTGACCCTTTGTGCTTTCCTCTGTGCATGGCTGTCGAGGTACTTAATAGATGGTCACCCGCATGATGGGGTCTTCTATCACGTTCTGCCGCTTGCTGTGAAGCTCGCCCTTGGCCAGAGAGTCGCACTCGGACCCTTGGTCTTGGGCACGCTGTAATATAGACTGGATCAGCTAGTTGTGGCTATGAAAGAGTCGCGTGGCCGCCTCGATATACTGACTTTTGTCAACATTTCCTTCTTGACAATATGGGTCTTTGAGCGATGGCCGTCCTATGCCCCGACTGCTCTTAAACCCAACAAGTGGTGTCCCCCAGGCGAGATGGAGGAGCGTAACAGTGGCAGAGCTGCGAGATGGTTCGGAGCGAACAATACCAAGTGCGTTTGGAGCCTGATATGCGACAAGCGGCAAGAGTTCACTGCCACGCCCTATGCCATGTGCATTGAGAACGTGCGATGGTTTCTAAAGCTGTACCCTTCTAAGGGTGTCGTCTTCTCAGAAGAGCTCCTCTTCGAAGGGGGATCGCATTTTCATGAGCGCTATTGCGAATTCTTTTGCTGGTGCCTGCGAGGTTCCCTTCCTGCTCTTGCAGAGCATATTCGTGAGCTCGCGCCTAGGTATGAGAGGATTACCGTGGATGTTGAACCCACTCGAGTTTCTCCACAGTTCGGCTTTGATGCAATGGCACCATCAATCTGGCCCCAGTCCATTATCAGAGGTTGCTACAAGCGCTTGCTAACAAAGGAGTGCAGGACAGTCTTCATGAACAATCTTCCCTTTGAGCAGCCTGCGGGTAACCGCGAGGGCGGTTGTTCCCAGAACTGGCTCGCATACTGGATCGCCCAGCAAACGAGGATTGAGACACAGTCGGCCGCCCAGCCGAGTAAAGCTCCCTTGATCAAGAGAAACTCTTTTCCGTTTCGCCCCAATTGCAGTCTGAGCGAGTCTGAATATGGTTGCTACTCATTGTTGGATCATGAGAACCATTTGTGCCCTGACGTCATTCTGAAGGAAAAGATCGCCGCAGTTAAGAAAGGCGACTCGCATGTCATCAGATATAGCGAGACATTTGCTAAGGTAAGCAACTTTTCCCGCGTGCGTTGAGCTTCCTGATTTCCACATGTTGATGCCTTTATTCTTATACTGTTTGCTGTAGTGTCATGTGCGGAGATTCGCATCTGGTGATCGTTCCAAGTCGTTGGTTAACACCATTGTTGCCACCAAGAGACAAGGACAGTCGTTCCTGCTAGCATCGAGGATGGATCCCGAGGTCGAAACCAAGATTCGTGCAGTCATGAATGCTTTTGCTGACTCGCTGATAGACAATGCTCCGGCCTCGTCTCCACCCAGAGATGATCCGTCCCCTCCAGCGACTGCGGCGCCGAGAGCGAAGAGACCCAGGCAGAAGGGAATTACAATATCTTCCCCTAGGAGCGCTCCAACTTCTCCTCCAGCGTAGTCCCTTTCTGCCAGGGACAAAGGCAAAGGTCGCATGCCCAGCAAAGTGCGGAAGGAGCTCGCAGTTGAGACCTTCGTTCCATTCAACCAGGAGGAAGAAGAGGAGAGGCAGGAGCCCAGAAATATGATGAAGAAGAAGAAGAAGAAGAAAGAACAAATGTGATACATGAGGAAGAATCAGGAGGTACCTCCATCGCTTTTCCCTTCTCATTATCGTAATTCTTTTGCAACTCTTTCTTAAACCAAACGTTTCTTCGCAGATGATGATGAAGATGAGACCATCGGTGGCCTTTGGCCAAGAGACAAAAGAGAGATGCCCATTCTGGCATTCCAGACGATCCCATAAGCGAGGACGTTCTTGCCGAGTCCAGGAAGACGGCCGCGGAAGCTGCCGGAAGAAGGAGGCAGCGCGAAGAGGAGGAGCTCGAGCGTGTGAGACAGCGGAGCCTCGAAGAGCAACATGTTGACGACTTAGTGCGTCCAGCTGACGAGGAAGATGTGCTTCCCGAAGAGGTGGCTCCTCAGGCGGAGGAGGAGAATGCGGCTCCAGAAGAGGATGCAGCAGCTCTGGAGCAAGCCCAGGCAGATTTTGAAGAAATCGCAGGCGGCGATAAAGGTGAGATCTTCAATCTCGCAGTAACTTATAGAGATGTTATTGTGGGTGCGTTAAAGCATGGTGTGTCAAAGGCTGACATTCGCCGTTGGCTAGTAGACAAGTGCGGAGAACCTTCAGGTAATCATTTGAGCGATATGCATGTACTAGACCTTAGCAACTTGAAACAGAAACATGACTGGTTTCTTCGCGTCCCAGGTCACGCTCATTTTAAGGACCTGCTTAATGAGGACACACTAATAGGGCATGGTTCCACGTCTTTAGTGTATGACGAAGATGCTTCAATCCCACCTTCGCGTGGAGGTGCTTGCTCTTAGCTTTAGCAACGATAGTAAAATAACGTACAATACGAGTTACCTCATACTATCGCATTTTATATCGCAGGCAATGCTGAGGAACCTGTGCTGGAGCAAAGAAGTCAGCCTTCTGCGTCCTATGTTCCGATTCCGAGTTCCCATACTGAGAAGCCCGTCGCAGCTGCCATGTATACAGGAGAGCCTCTTGAGGACATCATCGAACTTTCTGATGATGCTGAAGCTGACGCTGTGCTAATGGAGGAAGATGCCCATACTGGCACTGAGGAAGTAAGAACAAGTGTTGTTGATGCTTCCGCATCTGAGAGTGTCCTTCGCCAAGCATCTTCGGCTGTCACTTCGCCTCCGGCGATGACTGAGTCGTCGGCACCTCTTCCTGCGTGGAGCTTTTGGGGCTCGCAGGTTGGGAATGCAGTCGCAGCTGGTGCGGCTTATATTCTTCCTCCTAACTATGAGGGGTTAGAGCTCGCAGCTGACAAGAGAGCTATGGAGCGAGGACAGTCTTCGACTATTCCGGCAATGCGCATCCCTTCTCTTCGTGAGAATCTTGAAGGAACTGGTAAGTAGAGATTTGCTGTTTGCATCTCGCATTGTTCATTTGCGAGTTTGATAGCATAACTTAGCTTTGACATTGCTTTAGGTTTGAAGCAAACTGATGTGGACTGGCTAGTTCGGATGCGCCTCACCTACCCCCAATCATTTGCGAGATCTCTGGAGATAGGGCCCTTCGACAGGAGGCTGTTTCTTACCGAAGCCATTTGGATTTTGGAGCAGTTGTCTGCGGCCACGCCTGCGACCATTTCTGTTCAGAGTGCCGAATTGCTTTTTGGCATGTGCCAAAATCTTCTTACCAAAGTTCAAGGCAGACTGGGTTTCAGATTTCTTATGAAAAGAGTTACCCTGATTCGCGCAGCCGTAACTTTGAAACTCGGCCACCAGAACCTCGCAGCTGAGAAGCAGAAGGTGGAGCAGCAGAAGCAAAAGGCTGAAGAAGCTATGAAGCTCTATCATGAGATGAATGCCAAGTGCGAGCAATTGAAGCAAGAAGTGGAGCAGGTAGAGAAGCTGAGTCATCAGTTCGCGCCCCATGACTCCTTGATCAATAATTTGCTTTGACTTCTTGAATTTGAAAAGTAGCAAGGAAATAGTTGGAACATTAATGTAATGCTGAAACATTAATGTAATGCTGAAACATTAATGTAATGTTGCTAGGGTTTCTCCCCAACATGCCCGTTTTGCCCTTTTCCGGGATTTGATGGAATATCTCTGTGCATATCTAATTATGACATCAACAATTGATATTCTGCTTGATTTTCGCGCTAATTTCTCGTAAGATAAGCACGCCTTCCTTGGGAAGTCCATCCGAATCATGACCATCCGTCATTTATTAGGATACGCAACTGAATCGTCGTAGCCTTTAGTAGGGTAATTGATCGTTACCGCTTTTCAAGGCGTAAGTGATTGACCTTACCCTCTTTTCAAATTCTGCTGACTCATCTTAGCAACTGAACAGTCTCCACAAGGTCTATATAAACCTTGTCTTTGCCATTTGGGTTCTTCATCCCAAAAAATGTGCTTTGCCGTGAGTCCTTACGACTGCTGGCTTCAACGCTTGTTTTTCGTTGATTCATGGCAACTCCAAGTTGTGAATCCTGAGTTTGCGCTTTGTGCTATAGAAATAGTTTCCAAGATCCGTTTTATGAGGCTTATTGCTCTTTATAACCATCATAGAGAAGATGGAGATGATATCTCATGTATGTTCAAAGAATTTTCTTCGTGTATTATGTTTGCAGGTCATGTTTCCGGCCGCCTCCCGGTGAGGTGCAGCGCCGTAGTGACCGTGCTACCGTCTCGTAATGAACGGCGGAATTCTCCTCCAGCATCCCTGGAGGAGGATTTCTTGCCTCTTCGTTCTTGAACTCAGGGGGCTTGTCAATGCCCTTGTCAATCATGACAAGGAACCCATCACCAGAGGAATGACTGCTTCCCCTGTTTTGCACGACGGCATACGCCGGAACAGGTGGTTCCTCTGGTACCTATCTTGATCAGACAGAGGCCTTTGTCAGCTCCTGGGGTCTTGGACGTACCGTCACCCAGATCTTGCTGCTAGGGACGTAGCGAATGACGAGTTGATCTCTTCGCAGAAGCATCCCACTTGCTACAGATCTTTGGCCGCAGATCTGCGTATCACATAGCCGGTGTTAGGACCGTTGGGTTCATCCTTTATCAGTTAGGATTCCCATGGTGTGTCACTGCTGGCTTGTCAGTTACTTTTCGAATGTATTGTAATCCATGTTGGCTGCGTAGTTAGATTTGAGCTTTTCCGCTTGTAAGCTGCTATCTAGACGGATAAATTGTAAGTCTTTTTGACTCATAATGATAAATAGCTTTTGTATTATTTGCTGTGTCGTCGCAACAAAATACAATTTCGCATACGTGTCGGCATATTTCGCCTTGTGTAATGCTATATACATATTCCGCATTTGCTATCTGCCATATAAATTCGCAGATGTTTCATTAGATCGTTCGAGATCGTATTTGCGCAGTTGTGCCATCTTGGCAGATGGGCTTGTGATTTGCTTTCAGATGTAAGTGCGGGTATTATCTCATCAGATGTACCTTTGTAGATCACTTAAGATCATTTTGCACAATATTGCTATCGCATCTGTATAATGCTGCTATCACCGCAGATAGGCTTGGAAGATCAATTAAGATCGTTTTTCGCATAAGTTGCTATCGTAGCAGATAGGCTTTAGAAGATCAATTAAGATCGTTTTCCGCATGAGTTGCTATCATGGCAGATAGGCTTTAGAAGATCAATTAAGATCATTTTGCGTAGGCTGCTATCGTGGCAGATAGGCTTAGAAGATCAATTAAGATCGCAGTTGGCATAGGCTGCTATCGTGGCAGATAGGCTTTAAAAGATCAATTAAGATCGCGGCTGCTATCGTGGTGGATAGGCGTAGAAGATCAATTAAGATCGCATTTGGCATAGGCTGCTATCGTGGCAGATAGGCTTTAAAAGATCAATTAAGATCGCATTTCGCATATGTTGCTATCGTAGCAGATAGGCTCAGAAGATCAATTAAGATCATATTTCGCACAGATTGCTATCGTAACAGATAAGCTTAGAAGATCAGTTAAGATCGCATTTCGCAAAGGGTGCTATCGATTAGATAGGCTTAGAAGATCGGTTAAGATCGCAGTTGTACAGATTGCTATTGTGGCGGATAGCCCATTGTTAACAGTAATAACAAACTAGATAAAGCAACATAAACAGCTAGGAATATGAAGTTCTCATTTGGGAGAACCCTTTTATTATAATGCTCTCATGTGGGAGAGATAAGATTACAATTATCTCATATGGGAGAGGAGATTGTGTAAATCATAGCCATACAAGACATGAAGCAACGTTATAATAAAACGCATGAAATGAGAGAAGTCAAGGATAGTACTTCTTAATCCAGCGCATGTTGACTGAACTCGGGGTTGAGGTTGTTCCGTGCAACCTTCGTATGCTGCAGTAGCCACTGTCAAAGACTTCTGTGACTTCGAAGGGTCCTTCCCAATTGGCTGCGAACTTTGGGTGAGCCGCTTCTCGCATGCAGTGGTCAGATGCGCGCAGGACCAAGTCTCCAACTGCGAAATCTCTTCGCTGGACCGTCTTATTGTAAGCACGAGCGATCCTTTCTTGATACCGCTTGTTGGTCCTTTTAGCTTGTTCTCGCTTTTCTTCCAGCAAGACTAAGTCATGATCACGTTGATTTTCGTAGAGTGCGTGGAAGGCTAATCTTGCCGAATTGACTCTCACCTCCGCAGGTATCACGGCCTCGGCCCCATAGCATAGTAGGAACGGTGAGGCCCCCGTGGGTGTCCTTGGAGAAGTTCGGTAGGCCCACAGGGCTATGCTTAGAGAATCAGCCCACTTCTTGTGGTCATCTGCGACCATCTTGCTCAAAATCCTCAACAGCGTCTTGTTGGTCGCTTCGGCTTGCCCGTTCCCCTTCGGGTAGTAAGGGGTGGAACATATTTGTCTGATATTGTACTCTGCTAACTTCGCAGCTACCTGGCGAAGGGAGTACCGTTATCTGAAAGAATGGTGTTTGGAATTCCGAACCTGCATATGATGTTTTCCTGGATGAAATTGACCACAGCTAGCGCATTTGCCGTCTTCAGTGGTATCGCCTCCACCCATTTGGTGAATAACTCAGTTGCAGTGAGAATAAAATGATTCCCGTGTGATGCTGGTCGGATGGGACCGATGAAGTCCAGAGCCCATGTGTGAAATGGCCATGCGTTCCCAATGCATGTAGATCCACAGCGGGAGCGTGCACTAGGTTTCCTTTGAATTGACACTCCTGGCAGCGTCGTACTTTAGTGCGGCAATCAACCTCCATCGTGGGCCAGAAATATCCATATGAGAGGAGCTGCCTGCATAATTTTGCACCTCCTTGGTGTTCCACCTGATGAGAGAGGTCCATGACTTCTTGTGCTTCTCTGCCGTCTAGACATCGCAGCAAGTTGCCCTCATGACCTCTTCGCCAAAGCAGGTTTTCTTGTACTACGTATCGAGATGCTTTCCTCTTCAACTTCTCAGCTTCTTTTCCCGATTCAGGCACGGTGCCCTGGGTGAGAAAATCGAAGAGTGGCTTCCTCCAGTCCGTGTCATCATCAGTTAGAGCGATGAGTAGAGAATCTTTGAATAGTGCGCAACTCTCGCACTTCCCCTGTATCAGGGCCGCGGCTGTTGACATGTCTAGCCAATGAATGCCATACCTCTGAGCCTTCCGATAGATTGACACCTCACTTTCTCCGCAAGCATGTTGGTGAATCTTTTCTAACAACAGTTGTCCCTCTTGCTCGGAGACGCATCGCATGAGTATTCCGCCAGGACCCTTGTAGTAAAGAGTGTTGTCATGTATGCAATACCCTTTTGTGAGTGCCCAGCTTTCACTGCTTGTGCCTTCTGCAATAGCTCGTAGGACTGCTTTTCTCCAGTCCGTGTCATCCATGTGTTCGTCGTCGCACGCTTCTTCTGTCAATGCCGACGATGTTCGCACTTCGATAGAGATCCTTGCGGGACATTTGTCTGTACTGACCTTAGATCCCAAGGTAGCCAGAGCATTTGCATCCCTGTTGTCTGCTCGGGGCTTGTGCTCGTACCTCACATCGCAGAATTGCTGTACCAGCTTTTGTACTAGAGTCCGATAGGACAGAAGGTTAATTTCCTTCAAACCGTACTCTCCCGAGGCTTGCTTGACGATCAACTTGGAGTCTCCCATGACCGTCAGATTGCTTACTTCCAAAGCCTTTGCTGCGCGCAGTCCTGCTATGAGGGCTTCATATTCTGCCTCGTTGTTGGTGACTGCGAAGTCGAGCTTTGCGAACATCTGTATGACCTCTCCATTCGGCTTGGTCAAGACTATCCCGATGCCCCCGCATTTCCTTGTTGACGATCCGTCGAAATGGAGTGTCCAATAAGGCAAGTCGATTGCATAGATTTCGGGTTCTTCGAGCTCTTCTTCGATCACGGGTTCGTGGCTGTTGTCGGGGAACTGTGCCAACAGATCCGCTACCGCCTGCGACTTGATCGCTCGCGGTCGCACGCATGTGATATCGTATTGAGAGATGGTCATGTACCATTTCGCCAATCTTCCTCCAGGAGTAGTGTGGGTTAGCAGATATCGTATGGGATCACTCTTGGTGACCACTACCACTTTGTGCGACGCAAAGTAGTGTTTCAATTTCTCTATCACGAAGAACAAAGCAAGGCAATGACGTTCGATGTCTGTGTACCTTGATTCAGCAGGTTGCACAATGCGAGAGATGTAGTAGATAGGCCTTTCTTGGCCTTCGTACTCCTGAGCCAAGAGTGCTCCTATGGACCTCCTTGTTGATGTCAGATATAGCAGAAGCGGTGATCCCAGTTGAGGTGCGATCATTATTTTTGAGGACGTCAGCAGATCCTTCAGCTTTTCGAATGCAGCTTCGTGCTCTGGAGCCCAGCTGTATACGGCATCTTTCTTGAGAAGGGCACTAAAACAGCAGGTGATTTCGGCAATCGCTGGGATGAATCTCCGCAGATATGATAGCTTCCCCAAAAATGTTTTCAAGGCACTTTGGTTATGGGGCGGCGTCATGCCGGTGATGGCTGATACTTTCGGAGGGTCAGGCTCGATTCCTTGGCGATGAACCACGCATCCCAAGAACTTCCCTGATGTTACCCCAAATGCGCACTTCATGGGATTCATCTTCAGTTGAAAGCGTCTACATCTATTGAACACTTTCCACAAATCTGCGAGGTGATCTGCTTCGTGTTTGGATTTAACCACCAGGTCATCCACATAGAACTCCACTTCTTTGTGCATCATGTCGTGGAACAGGGCCATCATGGCCCGCTGATGGGTTGCACCCGCGTTTTTGAGACCGAACGACATCACCGTGTAGTTGAACACCCCCACCGGAGTGATGAATGCAGTTTTCCGCGCGTCTTCAGGGTCCATCTTGATCTGGTTGTACCCGCTGAAGCTGTCCATGAAACTGAACATGCGATGGCCCGCTGTTGAATCAATAAGCAAATCGATGTTGGGCAGTGGAAAATCGTCCTTTGGGCAAAAACGATCGAGATCCCGGAAATCCACGCAGATGCGAAGCTGTCCGTTCTTCTTTACCACTGGCACAATGTTGGCCAGCCATGTGGGATGATGATTCGGTTCTATGAACTTGGCATCCAGGAGTTTGACAATCTCCTGTTTGATTTTCACGTTAAGCTCCGGCCTGAAGCTTCTTGTGCTCTGCTTTACCGGCTTAGACCCTGGGATGATGTCTAAACGGTGCATAGTGATGCTTGTATCCAGTCCTGGCATCTCATCATACTCCCATGCGAACACATCCTTGTATTCAGTTAGGAGCTGTAGCAGCCCTAGCTCCTCCTCGCTTGTGAGGTCCGCGCTTAGAAAGACTGGCCTTTTCTTTTCCTCGTTCGGGCTGAGGAACACTTCCTTTAGCTCTTGCTTTTGTGGTCTGGGCCTATCTTCCATGCATTCAGGTGCTTCTTTGAGCTTCTCATCCGGAGTGCCCTGCATCGGCTTTTCCGTTACCGCAATCTGTTCGATTTGGTTGATTTGCCCAGGGATATCCCCATGCCCGTGTGAGGACATCCCCGCGCACCTTCATATGCGATAGCACTTCTTCCCATTGGCGTAGAAGCTCTCTATCTCCTTGCCTTCGGGGTCATGCTTTGCAATTCTCTTCAGAGTGTACACGTTCTTTCGATGGTATGCGATTCGCGGCGCCTCTTTGCGTGTAGGCGGCTTTTATTTGGCTTCTTCCCTTGTCACCATTACTCCCGCAGGTGACTGGTCCTTGATGTCCTCCCATAGAGGTAAAGGAGTAGGGTTGAATGGTCCCGGTGTTTGCTCGTCCGCCATCTCGGTGAACCACACTGCCTCGCTAAGATGTGCTTCATCCAAGTTGAATGGATTCGTTGAAGCCGGTATCTCAACTATTCTGTCGTTCCAGATAGCTTTCATGACTTGGTGAGCTGTTGAAGGAACCGCGTCGAAGCGGTGAATCCAGGCTCGACCTATGATCATGTGGTACGTAGTGTTCGCATCTATGACATAGAACTTCGCTGAGCACTTGATTTTGCCAATCTGAACGCCCAGGCGGATCCATCCAATCGTCATTCTAGAGTCGCTTCCAAATCCGATCAGCGGAGATGGACGCCTGGCAATCTTGTGCTCGGGGATCCCTGCTAGCTTCAGCGTGTGGAGCGAAACGACGTTGACCGCTGCTCCTCCGTCTACGAATGCTCGTTTGAACTCGACACCATTGATGATGGCTGTCACATACAGAGGCCTCTGGTGGCTCGCATCTGTGTTTTTGTCGCTGGCAGAAAAGGTCATAATCTTTTCTGTGGAGCGGGACGCCCTGATGACTTTCCCGTTGGAAACTACAAGATCCTCCTCATAGTCCTCCGCTATCCTCAAGATTGCTTTTGTCATATCTGTCCGGCACTTCTCGGAGAAGTTCATCTCGTCGAAGAATCTGCTAAAGCCGTGCCGACCCCTTCATCCGATCGGCACGTTCATCCTCTGTGTCTACACTGTAGTCCTCGTCATCATGGACTTCGACAATGATGGGTAGACCATCTTCTGCGACTTCTTCTAAGTCCACAATCGAGATCATGGCGACCCCTTTGCCTTTCGAGTCTTGCTCCGCATGGGCAGGAAGTGGATTGTTGCGCACATCCTTCCTGTGATCGCTGACGATCAGCTCGCCGTTCTTCATCTTCTGATTGAATACAATCCTGAGCTTCTTACATTCCGCTGTGGGATGCATGACCTTGCCGTGGTACTCACACCACTTCGGGTCCCTCACCATTTCCTTGGAGGGTACCTTCTCGAGCGGCGGTAGGACACCGTCCTTGCGCCACTGCCTGCAGAGGTCGCTTGCCTCCTCCACCGAACATGGCAGAGGTGGTACGTCGAAGTTCACAACCTTCGCCTGTTTCTGGGGTGAAACTGTATTGACCTCAGCTTCGCGTCCCCTCTTGTAACTGAACCTCCCGATCTTGTAGGTAGTACCGCTCGAAGACCGCTCCGGGGCGTTCTTCTTTTTCTGTCTCTCTACTATAGGCTCGATGTTCTTGGTGCATTCGATGAGCTTTGAAAACGTAGGTGTTTGCAGATTGATGAGCATACCTTTATATTCGTCTCGCATGCACTGTAGGCATACCTCTACGAGCCGGCTTTCGAGCATTGGATCTTTGCACTCCAAGGACTTCGCCCTGAATTTCTTGATGAAAGTGATCCCGTCCTCCTCGCGCTTCTGATACATCCGCGAGAGATGGATCATTGTCACCTTTTCTTCCATCTGGAAGAACTTGGTGTAGAACTTCTGGACCATGTCGTCCCAAGTCTTCAAGGATCCGGCTTCAAGCGTTCGGTACCACTTGTACGCTACGTTTCCGAAAGATTTTGGGAACTCTCGCATCAGCAGTTTGGGATCAGCTCCGTATGGTCCCATGACATCAATGAAACGCATGACATGCTCATGAGCGTTCCCATTGACATCCTCGAACTTATCCCATTTAGGGGCCTTATACCCCACCGGGTTAGGCATGAGATAGATCTCCCGCGGGATGGGTGGATCGTTGTCTAGCTTCGGGATGATGGTATCCGCGAATGAGTGGTGAGCCAGAATAGTGTCCATGTGCTTCTGCAGAGACGTCATGCATTCTGGAATGATTCCCTCGATAGCAGGAGGAGGGGTTGCCGCAAGCGGAGGCGACACATACGCCGCCGGAGGATTGGGGACATATTGGCTGCTCGCATTGCCCCAGGTCGCCGCTGTCGGAGGCAAGGGATACTGCGACGCCGAATTAGGTACCAAAGCTGGAGGCTGAGGAGTATGAGCAGTGAGAGGCAACATCTGAGCTGTTGATCCTTGAATTGAAGGCAGCTGCGTAGTCGCCGGTGGAGTCTGCAAATTAGGGTTGGGAGGTGTGGTTGACACTCCCAGTCCTGGAGCGGTAGGGGCTCCTCCTCCTTGAGAGGCGGCGGTGACTGGTGAAGAGTTCGGTGCAAGGGTGCCCAGAACGGCCAGGATCCGTTCTAGCTGCGCAGACTGAGCTTTGAGAGCTTTCGCCTGGCCTTGGACGGTGGCGTCCAAGGATTCTAACATCGGTGCCTCGCTGGGGGTCGCAGGAGTACGGCGGGTCTCCTCTCCCGAGGCAGTTTCGGTGGAAGGCGATCTGTTGCTAACATCATCCTCCTGAGACATGGCTGCTTTTGTTGGTAAGTTCATGTCAGGTTCACCAAAATGTGCACAAGAGATTCCGGCGGGGAGACATCCGTGTACACCGTATGTAGAAGATCAGTGATGGCACAGGAAGAGTTGGGTTGTGTGTAGGGAGAGAGTAAGGCAGTAGTAATGTCTGAGAGAGAGACAGAGGTTTGGCAGAGCTTCCGCGTATGGCTAGTGTGTTCTCCTTTGTATGGAAAGGTTAACGTCCTATATATAGCAGGGAACGTGACCGTTGTAGTGTGGTTAATGCGCCCATTAATGGCGGCTTAATTAGCTTAACCACAACGGCACGTTCGTCCTCATATATAGGGACCGTTACAGCACGTTATGCGCGAATACCGGAACCGTTACGAGGTTGACCGGGTTTGACCGGATTGACCGGGTTTATGGAGCTCGTGCCATAAATCTCTCAAAGTAGTTACTAAAGGTCGCGTGCGGGCTTGGCTCGCACGCGACAGGGCTTACTCTAGCCTCCAAACCACTAAGTCCCTACAAGTCCCGTGCAGTGGTATGCGAGGGCTCTGTCTCGCAGCCCCCACATGGATCAGCTCGGCTGGTGATCCAGTGTGTGTGGATCACAATATGGTGTGCTGGATGGTTGCCACGTGGCCAAGATCTGTCAGCTCAGAAAGCACTACCTACATTAGGCATTTGATATCTAGCTGTAGGAATAGAGCACAGTTCAGAAGTCATAACTCATTACCCAAGACATCTAATGTTTCCCTTTCACTTCTAAGTGACTAAAATTAGATATCACTTATGTATATCATTCCAAATATAAATTTACTCAATGCAATAAAAATCTTCAAGCACGACAAAGAAATTCAAGTGATGGTACCCAGAAAAGGTAAAGTATTGAGCAAGAGCTCAAGCATAGACTTTACCATTCTGTTGATTGAGGTATACATTTGTGCACTTTAGACAAATCAATCGAAATATAAAAAGAAAAAAAGCATGGCCAAACTTTGTCAAAACGTGCATATCAACAAATGACTGGCTTGTGACACATGACAATGGTGGAGCTGAAAATCCTATAAATCAATGAAAATTCCCAAGGGTCAGATTCATTATTGATGGGTGAACTGAGTAGGAAGGTAGTTCAAATTCATTGGAAAAATTATTAGTCTAACGGTTATTAAAGACTTATGTAATCTTTTCTGTTGTTAAGCAAAAATAATCTAGCATATAGTAGTATGTCATTGCGGGATAACTTCATATAAACCCTACAGTTAACCTCTTACTCGATGAAGTTGTTCATCGAAATACATGAAAATGACGCTATTTATATGAAATCTGATGTGTTGTAAGTACAACATATTGCTAATGCCATAGGATAGCATTTCACAGTCTTGATTATTGAAACACATGAAGTCAAAAAATAGAAAAATTACAGTTCAGTATTTAACAAGTGTAACAGGGATTTGATTTCACCAAAAATATAAGTCAGATTCCCAAGAGATGGGGCAAAGTCTTCATATGCTCCCGAAGCATAAACCACTGCCATTACACCGATCTGGCACCTTGTAAACACCTACGATGCAATCAATTATTCATTAATCGACATATAAGATTGTAATAAATTTTTTGTTAACTGTTTAGCCTACAAAATATGACTGATATTATAGTTTGCTAAAACCAAATGTACTAAACATCAAAGATCTTTCCTCAAAAAAAAAAAAAAAAGAAAAAAGAAAAAAAATCAAAGATCCGGCAGACCAACCATCTGCTTGTTGCACAAGGACACAAAAATACTCAAGCAGACAAGTCAGAAACAGAATGCAAATTGGTCCATGTAATGGCACGACACTTGAGAGACGTTCGGCTATTCCAAGTTGCAATTCATTTGGCACTCCAAGGGACGTTCTAAGTTACAATTCATTGGCTCTCAAATGGAAATTTTTGAATCACAACTTGAATTTTATCTAAACCATGAAGCAAAAAAGACATACCTTAAGTTGTGGATGGTTTTGTGTCACACAGAAGCGGTCATGATTAACAGTGTATGACAATGTGGTCAAGTCAATCTGGAATTAGAAAATTGAATTAAATAAATTCACCTGCCCATACAGTGATAGCTACGGTTTCTCGAAAGTCAAATAAGTAGAGAGAGCATACCTTCCATTATTTATCTTCCTTCGATAGAGCTATCCAGGAATGATCTTTAAACTCATCTATCATTATCTAAATGTGCTTACATCTGATCCAATCACTATTTTTGTTTTATCTTCTTATCAGGATGATATCTGATTTCTTTGTTTGAATCAGCAGAGGCCGCCAAATCATAAAATCACACAGGTCATAACCAGTCCCCAAAGGTTCACACATACGACACAAAAAATCTCAATAGAACATCTATGTCTCTAGAACAAATCCGATTCAGGGAGGAGAGATAAAGGACGGCCATAATATGACACATTCAATGAACTTTGATCATAAGAGAGATGCGGATGGATACGTTTTTAGAGACGTAGATAGACACGTCGTTTGGTGAAACCGTGCAGGGGTCTATAGTAATTAAAACATTTTATTGACGAGCTTTTTGTTAGTAAACATCTTAGGAACACATTGTGAATCTTCAATCTTGTCAAAGATTGGCATGTTGCTATATTTGTAAGAGTGCAAAACCCAGTACAGATTAGCCCCAAATTGCCATCACAATTTCCAATGTCATTATTTGAGACTTCATCCTTTTAGGGTTTCTCAGCAAACTTCAACTTACTCCTACAACACGTCGACTAAAAGTTATGTGTTTTACTTGTGAAACCCACCACAACCAACATTACAATCGCGAGTTCGATCAGATTTCATCACCACAAACTGGATTTTCAGAACCAATTTCTGAATTCATCCGAAATCAGTGATGGAATTGATTATCTTAGCATAATCAAAACCACCACTGACTATTTCAAAAAAAAAAAAACACACCACCACAGACAATGATGAAACCCTAGTAGACTTACCCTCGCTGACTAATTGGAGAGTGAGAGGGACGTCATTGTCGTCGTTGCTCGCAAGTTCGTATCTGAGAAAAGAGAGGGTTGAGCTCTGCGACCTTCGATTTTAGAGTCGCAAAAGTTCCATCCAAGTTGCAACAGATTAGTTTAAGTTAAAGACAAAGATTAGGCAACAACAAGAACAATAACAAACATGTGAAAGTCAAGAAGCTATCCTTGAACCTGTGCATTGATTGGCTTTTCAGGCTCTAGGGTTTGCTATAAGTGTTAAGAATCTTTGTTTCCGTTCCACAACTTTGTTTCAGAATCATGCCAAGGGGAAGGGGAGAGACGTTCAGGCTCAAGCGTTGAAGAATCGTCGTTTCCATGCAACTGCTTCCTTTCAGAATCCTTGAACCTGTGCATTGATTGGCTTTTCAGGCTCTAGGGTTTGCTTGAAGTGTTAAGATTCTTCATTTCCGTTCCACAACTTTGTTTCAGAATCGTGCCAAGGGGAAGGGGAGAGACGTTCAGGCTCCAGGCTTTGCTTGAAGCGTTGAAGAATCGTCGTTTCCATGCAACTGCTTCCTTTCAGAATGGTGCCAAGGTGAAGGGGGGAGAGACATGACGTGTGTGGGTTTTTTTATGGGATGAGGGTAGTATGGGTATTGTAAAAGTATTAGTGTAAAAAAATACCGCTGTAAACTTTTAAATAGTAGAGATAGAGATATCCCTGCGCCCAACACAAAGGGCGTTTCTGATAAGATTGCACATTAACAATGGCGGAAACTACCGGTTCTTCATCATCTCTAGATATTGATCTGCAGGCTGGACTTCGGTTTTGGCGTTGCAAACCTCAAGTCCTCGGTTCAATTGAAGGTTGATTATGCAAATTACATGATCTGGAAAAAGCAGGTCGCCATTCTTGGGGCTAATGATCTTCCGGCGGTGACTCATTCACTACCTCCGGCGACGATGTCAAATATTCTCTGTCACAACCGTACCTGATCCAGCTTGTCGTGAGTGGATTAAACTTGATCAGCATCTCTGTTCTTGTCTCATTGCATCCATAACACATGTTGATCTTCCTCTCGCATTCCATCTTGATTTTGCAAATGCAATTTGGACTAAATTGGAAACTCGTTTGCGTCCGTTTTCGGATCGCATCTGCATCAGCTCAATGCATATCTATGATCTCTATCCAAAGGATCTCAATTTGTTTCCAAGCATCTGTTACCCCTGGTAAGGATCGAGCACACACACGAGCGTTTTCAACCCAACACATGGAAATAAAAACACTAGCACATTTAATATTCTTCTTGATTGCATAAACTGGGAGATTACAAATACTCAAATAGAAAATTAACCTAACCCTAACCTAACGGGCTTAGCCCGGATAAAAAATTAAATAACTAATAATAGTACAACTAATAAACTAAATTGATTATTTTGATACGTGACCCGTATCAACTGACCCACACTCGAAAATCACCTTGTCCTCAAGGTGGATGTTGAAAAATTTTCAATATTATTGTCCGGGTCAAATTGTCTCCGGACATTCTTGCGAACCCAACTGTGGAGTCCAAATTCACAATTTAGGGGCTGGTCCAAACTGTTTTGGTAACCCAAACAAAAATTAGGCTCAAGTAGTGAACAAGGTCAAACTAGTAAATTGGGCCCACATGTGCTACAGAGCGTGAACTGGGCATGAACCCTAGCTGCCCTCTTTGATGCCAAAAGAGCTTGCTGCTCTCTCAACTTTGTCACGTGACCGCATGAGCAAGTCTTCCTCATGACTTGGATGACATGGGAAAACATATGAATGCTAGTCACAGAGTATTCTGTTTGTGCTCCTGTTAAGTCCCCAACAACATTGTTGGACGCGAATATTCTCCGTGGTAACGACAACAATGGTGTCTAGGTGCTGGCAGTCGGATTCTCGAGTGAAGGAATGTCGCTGGAGGCGGCCGTCCTGGCTGATGAAGCCTTCGGCAGTGGGTTTGGTTGGGTATCTTCTGTGATCCGTACCTTTTGCTGTTTTTCCTCCAACGGCAGTGGCGACGGCGGCCTGATTTGCACTGGCGGCTGCGTGGTCTGCTGTTGTTGCTGCTCTTGAAACACAAATCGCGCTGCTAAATCGGCGAAGTTTGCGAAGGATGCTTGCAGTGCGACTTGGTCTTCTGCAATACGCGCGGCTCGGTGGGCGCAGTCTTCTGTTAAACGATTCCTCGTATTATTAACTTGCTAGGAGAGCTTGTCGATGAGAAAGAGAACGGCTGAAGGGTCATCTTTGTACACTATTCTCTCAATGAAAGGACCAATTGTTGTCCCTGGTAACAATCAGGCACACACACGAGAGTTTTTAACTCAACACACGAAAATAAAAACACTAACACCTTTAATATTCTTCTTGATTGCATAAATCGGGGGATTACAAATACTTGAATAGACAATTATCCTAATATTAACCTAACGGGACCAGCCCGGATAAATAATTAAATACCTAATAACTATATAACTAATAAACTAAATAGATAATTTTGATACGTGGCCCGTATCAGCATTTGAGTTCATTCATTCACACTGTCGATCAGTTATCACAGATTGATGAGTTTGTTTGTGATGAAGATTTAGTATTATACATTTTTGTGTAGCCTTCCTCATGAGTATGACACTGTTAGAAAACGAATGCGGCACAAGAAGATAAGGACAAAACGAAAAAGATCACTCAACGATTTAACGTGGTTCACTGGTTTTGAGACTAGTTATATCCACAGCCAAATAATTCCTAATTTATTGATGAGAAACCGATTACAATCACACACAATACCACAAAGTAGTTAATATCCATTGCCTACACCCATATATAGTCCCTAAAAATACTGACTTGTTCCCAAAGAAACGCTCAATGATTATCAAAACCGAAAAGGAAATAACACTAAAAGTTGTCAGTCCCGAACCAGGTCTCACTAAATAGTACAGCAGATCGCACGACCTGTGCCAGCAGCCTACTAGACCATACGACCTATGCCAGAGGTCGCACGAGCTATTCCTGAACTCTGATGTGCTGCAACTTTGATTCCCTTGCCTTCTTGCTCATTTGTCAATTCCAAGCAAGGGTTTAGATCACCAATTCATAACAACCCTCCACCTTGATCCAAATGCCATAGCGATCAGCCTAATGCTCTCAACAATCCAATCAACTGATAGAATGTATTCACCAAATTGCAGTGTTGGAACACATCCCCTATGCGCCACAACAAGTGCGTCTTTGCGTCTCAACTAAACACGAAGATCAGTTGGTACCAATCAACACACCACTAATGCACCACGACACAATCTATTTCCCACATCATTCCAATTATACTTAATTATGAAAAGTACCTAAGAAACAATCAATGCCATGTCAATTGCAGAATCAAAGAACTGCACCAATGCGCAAATCGATACACGCCCAATAACATTTCAACAACCAATACATGCCGAATAACATGTAACCAACCAATTCACACCCAATAATTCCCTACCAACCGCGTGAAAACAAGACACGCCCATGCTACTATTCCTGAATCCCAAGCTGTTCACACGAAACCTAGAGAACGAAGCCGTCCTCGGACAGCGTCCCTCCACCCTAAACTACAGCATATGAAGATCATTTGTTCCTGGGACAATTCCTCTTCCAATGACCCTTCTCATGACAGAATGCACACACGTCACTACTAGAGATATGGGCCAATACAGCGTTTTTATAATGGACGGTTTTATAACAGCTGTATATGTGAAGAATAAATTACAGTTTGATAAACCGTCATTTATAAAAAATACAACTGTTTGAACTAAACCACTATTTTTAAATTAAAAATATAGAGATTAACAAAAACCGATATTTTCTACAATGGGTAAACAACGATATAGGTTAACTGCTATTTATATAAAGCGGTGCAGCTGAACCACTGTTGTTTCTCCTGTAACAGTTTCACCACCAAACCGCTATATAAGTAACAATAACATAAAATTACAAATTTCACATTACAAACTCAGTCGGCGTCCTAATTAAATTCATGAAAGTAAATTATCTCCAAATTATAGCTATATAAATCTGATAGGTTTTTGAATTATTAAAGTAAAAAAAATAAAACTATGTATACCATGTAATTAAATTAATAGAAAGTTAACATTGCTAAATACATAAATATTTAAGTATGCACGCATATCTCTTGATCTCTCCTTGGTACATCACACTCTCGTTAGTTAATCAACTTCGAGCTGAAAAATCCTACACAAAAGTAAATAATAAAGGAGTCACATTAGTTAATAAACATCGACATGAAAAATATGACACTCCTCTAGATATGTTAGACGTTCGACAACGCTAGATCAAAGGCCATATAACATAGACCGCGAGTATCGACATTATCGAGTACATATCAACTTTGACGAGACTGATACGAATTTCAACTAGATCAGTTCAAGGTTCGACCTCGCTAAATCGATCGCCGGAAAACCTAGACCGCAAGTACTGATGTACAATATCGAGTACCGATCAATTTTCACCTTGATAATCCAAGACTCTACTACGTTATTTTTCGAGGTGCATGCATTGATTATTAAGGTTCACATAAAGAAGGATCCATTGTTGCTTCTTATAATACCTACCAGTACTACACAAAAGTAAATAATAAAGGAGTCACATTAGTTAATAAACATCGACCTGAAAAATTTGAGACTCGTCTAGATATGTTAGACGTTCGACAACGCTAGATCAAAGGCCATATAAAATAGACCGCGAGTATCGACATTATCGAGTACATATCAACTTTGACGAGGCTGATACGAATTTCAACTAGATCAGTTCAAGGTTCGACCTCGCTAAATCGATCGCCGTAAAACCTAGACCGCAAGTACTGATGTACAAGATCGAGTACCGATCAATTTTCACCTTGATAATCCAAGACTCTACTACGTTATTTTTCGAGGTGCATGCATGATTATTAAGGTTCACATAAAGAAGGATCCATTGTTGCTTCTTATAATACCTACCAGTACTACACAAAAGTAAATAATAAAGGAGTCACATTAGTTAATAAACATCGACCTGAAAAATCTGAGACTCGTCTAGATATGTTAGACGTTCGACAACGCTAGATCAAAGGCCATATAAAATAGACCGCGAGTATCGACATTATCGAGTACATATCAACTTTGACGAGGCTGATACGAATTTCAACTAGATCAGTTCAAGGTTCGACCTCGCTAAATCGATCGCCGTAAAACCTAGACCGCAAGTACTGATGTACAAGATCGAGTACCGATCAATTTTCACCTTGATAATCCAAGACTCTACTACGTTATTTTTCGAGGTGCATGCATGATTATTAAGGTTCACATAAAAAAGGATCCATTGTTGCTTCTTATAATACATACCAGTACTACTATACGGGTGTATGTTGATCATATTTGAAATAAAACATACAATTATTAACTATTACTGAATCGTACAAATCATATATATATATATATATTTAAGCACATACCTCCAAGTGTTGTTGATCCGTCATAGTCGAGATTGTATGTTTGTCGTTCGAGAAGGGAAGAGAAGAAGTAAAATAAATCTGATTAGAAGGTTTTAAATGAATAGGGGGTTTATAGCTATACATAGGTAGGATTTTTATAATTAAACGACGGTTTGGGCCAAACCACTTGTTTTTCCTTTGAGACGGTTTGCCCCAAGCCGTAGTATCCATTAATTTTTTTTATGGGTAAAAGATATTTTCCAGCCTCCGACTATGGAGAAAAGACATTTTGCCCCCCAATTTATGAAAAAAGACATTTTGCGCCCTTGTTAACAGATGGAGGGTGGACAGATACCACCTTCTATTACAATCCGTTAGTGGAGGGGTGCAAACTGACTTTTTGTGATCATTTTACCCTTATTGATTGTGGAAAATACCACCCTTTTTTGTTTATTATAGTATTCATCATGTTCTTGGTGTTCTTGAGCACCACCTCCACTACCACCAAATCTCCACCACCACCACCACCACCACCGCTGAATCCCCACCACCACCAACACCAAAAACAACAATATGTAAACATCTCTCTAACCACAACTAGATTAGAATACGGAAATTGGTTCTTGGTAATGTAAAACGTAGAAGGGTGCTGCTGTTTACACGAAATCTTCTACTGATTACACGAATGTAATCTATAATATACCGTTTTACCTTTCTAAAACTCACTATGACTGATGAACATATGTGGCCACCACTACCCGAGTCATTTGTTGTGTTAGTTCGTTTGTACCACTCCAATTGATTGTAATTCCCTTGTTTGGAAGGAAAAACTCTGAAATCGAAGACATTGCGAAGAGATCGACAGATGGTGGGAGAGTCGTACACGATTAAGAGATGGGGGAAGCAATCGGTTGAAAGAACATCCTTGGTTCCAGCGGAGGAGGAGGCTCTTCCTTCTCAGATCCAACCCATGTTCCTTCTTAGATCCAACAACCACCACCATCTGCCCCCACCACCATCATCTGAGTACCTACAACACATCATATCCAACATCCCCATATGATGAAGAACTTGAAGAATCGAGTGAAATCTTCAGAGAATTGTTTCAATTTCGAGAAGATTCATCATCATCACGAGGGTTTGGAGTTGAAGATAGATGAAACTGACCGCCCGATACATTCCTGATGCAACTCTAAAGAAATCGTCGAGATTTTAAATTCCACAGTCGCTCTGAGATTTCGACTGCCTAGGGTTCCGAAGCCTCCGCCGAGGTTGTCGTCGTCTTCTTCCTCCTCTTCTAACGATTCGATGAGTACTGCAGCGGATATAGTCATGACAGAGGAATCAAAGTTGATGGCTCCGCCGCCGCCTCCACGAGTCCGCTCCAGCGCCTCCACCATCGCCGCCTGAAAAGGGGATGAATGCTTTGCCGGAGAAACCTCCATGGCTGCAGTAAAATTTGGCCGGAATAACTTGTCTCGGTATTGTTGCTACCCCGCAGGTGAGAAGGAGACAGAGAGAGAGCAAATGAAGTGTGAATCTAGGTTTAGGAAATGAGGAAGAAGGAGAAGAAATGAATTTATAGTGTTGTAATTTTGCTTCAATTTTAGGGTAGAATTTTCTTTTTTCCCTCCCGTTAATGTGGCGTTAGTTTTTCACTCTGACCAGGGTGAAAAATGTATTTTTCCATAAATCAGGGGGCAAAATGTCTTTTGTCCATAATGAGAGGGTGGAAAATGTCTTTTACCCTCTTTTTATATATTTCATATGCCGCGGACTTTTCGCCGGTCTCAATATGAGGGGTTAAATTGCGATGGGATACATACAAGGTACTACTCATCTTCAGATACATACAAGGTACTACTCATCTTGGCCTTTTCTTTTCTGCATCCAAGGATATGCATAACACTGCTTTTGCTAATTCTGACTGAGGAGGCTGCATTGACACTAGAAGATCAACTAGTGGTTATTTAGTTTTTCTTGGGAATTCTCTTATCTCTTGGAAATGCAAGAAGCAATAGGTGGTGGATGGAAGTTCTACAGAAGCAGAATACAGAAGTCTTGCCTTGGTAGCCTGTGAGTTACAGTGGTTATCTTCCTTATTTGCTGAGCTGGATGTTTATCTTCCCTCTCGTCCTACAGTATATTGTGATAATAGTCCTGCTATTCACATTGCCAACAACCCCATTCTACATGAGAAGACTAAACATATTGACCTTGACTGCCATTTGATCGGGGATCTTGTTCAAGCAGGCACCATCTTGCTTCATCATGTCTCCAGTGACAATCAGCTTGCATATTTCTTAACCAAACCTCTCTCAACTCCACTATTCAAAAATCTTATTGGCAAGTTGGCAGTGACACCAGACCACTGCTCAACTTGAGGGGGGAGTATTGGATTTGCAGTTTGCAATTGAAATAAAGTTTGTGGTTCTTATTGTAATTTTTCTTTAGTTGCTTAGTGTTACGGTGTCGTTTGTTTCTTTGCATTTCTGTTTCAGACTGGTACACGTGTCACCCTCTCATTGGGAGTGGCACGTGGTTCCGTTGTGTTTTTCCTCCTTATCACCATTACGGTGTGGGAGAGCTAATTGAGTTGTTCTTCTCATACTTCTACATTTCTGATTTCTGCGTTTCTTCTTCTTTCAATTCTTCTCAACTTAATATGGTATCAGAGCCAGGTTGCGTTTATTTCGCAGCTCCGAGGTTCTGATTGTTTAATTTTGGGCGTTTCTTCGAGTTTTCACTCAGTTTATTTCTGACCTCACTATGAACACTCCGCCCGCGCAACCCTCTGGCGATCTTTTCACCGGATTTCATGGAGGACTTGATCCGTCATCTCCCTATTTTCTGTCAGCATCGGATAATCCCGGCCATCTTCTTGTATCTCAGCTTCTCAATGACACAAATTACTATCCATGGCAGAGATCCATGGCAGTTGCTCTAGATGCAAAGAATAAGCTGTATTTTGTGGACGAGTATGTTCCACAACCAGATCCTACTTCTGAAAATGCCAAGATTTGGCGCCGATGCGATAGCATGGTGATCTCTAGGCTTCTTAACTCTCTCTCACCGGAAATAGCTGGCAGTGTGGTTTATCGGACCACCTCACGCGAAATCTGGGTTGACTTGAAGGAGCATTTTTCTCAAGGTAATAAACCCAGAATTTATCTATTGAGCACTATGATTTCTGAGTTAGAACAAGGTGATCTCATTGTTGTTGGAATAGATGCCCTAGAGGCAATCTAGTTTAGTATGAATTTGTATATGGCTAGAAAATTCATTTATTATTTATTGGATATTTAATATAATGAAGTCCTTAGATTTACAATCGTGTTGTTTATCTTAAATATCCCTAGTCAAGTATAATGATTAATGGGACAATCATCTATAGACTAGTATGGGGTTGGATTGATATGGAGATATCACGATCCAACACATAGGTGTGCATTACGGAATGTTGCACTGGATTGACCCATCACCGAGAAGGCTACATACATGTTATGTTGAGTCACAAGTTCTTCTCGGGTGCAATGGTATTGTCATCCTTAGACTTGAAGTCACTAGATATTCTAGTTGTGGATCATTGTGATCTTGGTAGCGTTAAACGCTACACCGTGACTGGGTAGTTATAAAGGCGTGTACTGGATACAATGAGAAGCAAGCTTAGAGATCGTAGTGGACGTAGAGAGGATTTGCCCCTCCCACATAACGGGAGCAAATATCCTAGGCCACTCGAAGGATAGTGCTTATAGAATGTCTGGCCAGACTCAAATAAATCAATATGGGATATTGATGTTATTTGCACGAATAAGGCTATTCCATGGATCGAGAAACTATGGATTGGATATACGAGTGTGACTTGTATGTCTCGTGTCCAATCCGGATATGGAGGCAAAGGGATGAGACAATTACTTGTACAAGGTTGTCTAGATGACTATTCTATTAGTTGGCTAGAATGGATGTTTTGCTAGAAACCGCTCCATATTAGCAAATAGTTGCTACCAACTAGATAGAACCTATGGGGTCACACGCTATATAGAGTTGTACTAGATTTGGAATTAATTAATTGGATTAATTAATTAGAAGGATCACTTTGCAAACCCTTGCAAACTTAGTAGGGACTAATTTGCAAGGAAGGGACTAAATTGAATTCTAGTAGGACTAGAATAAGTCCTTTAGGTAGTTAACAAGGAGTTGTTGGACTATATAAAGGACCCTCCTTCCTTCCTTCCTCAATAACTTATTCTCTTTAGAGATCATAACAAGAGTGGGAGAGAACAAAGGAGAGAGAGAGCAAGCAACAAGGAGCCGACGCCGCCCCTTGCCGCCCCCCCTCATCCCGTCGGCCAAAAGAGGGCCGAGCCCCTCTTTTGTCTCGTTTTGCGTGATTCCTTCACCCTCCTCTCATTCCGGGCTAGCACCAAGGAGTTTGGGAGATCTAGGAGCAACTCTAGGCGTGGATCAATGATAACGCCCAATTAGGGGTTATCTTTTAGCCTGATTTCACGAGTAATTGTGTCGAAATTAGCGGTTTTTGCCAGAAAACGCCTTAGAATGCCTCGGGAATCTAGAACGAGACGTTTATTTGTACTTGCTGGATTTCTGCTTATTTCTTGCTATATTTGGATATGATCGCGGGTTTTCGTTCGTGTTGCATTTTCAGGAATAGGTTCGGGAGGTGCATCGGGAAGCGTGCCGGGACCAAGCCGGCACCGTCTCGGGAAACGTGCACAAGACCGGGACACGACGGAAACACGAAAAAGCAGAATTACACCGAAGAGGCAAACCGGGAGCGTCAGGCAGAATAGTGGGACCCAGGGGACCAGACCTGGCCCACCAAAGGACCAAGTGGGCCCCACCTAGCCCCCACGGCCTGCGTATATACGCAGCCCCTGCGTATATACGCAGGCAGTGAGGGTGGTGGGGGATGTTGGTTGGGCTCTGGTTGCGTATATACGCAACCCCTGCGTATATACGCAGCCAGTTTTGACTTTTGGTCAAAGACGGTGGACCGATGGCAGATTCCGTAATTTCGAGCACAAGCGTTTTCGGGAAACAGCACTATTTAAAGACTCGTCCAGACTCGTTTTGAGGACATCACGGAGACACATGGATTGTTGGGCCCATGGACCGTTTTAACCCTACAAATCCTAAAATCAATTAAAATTGACCAAGCGCGTTAAAATTGGATTTTAACTGTTTATGTGCAAATCGCATGGTGATTGGATATGGCCTTAGGATGTGGTTTGATGTGGATGTTTAATTTTGTGGTTTGGTTTTACGGCCTGCGAGCTGATCAATTAATTGTAATAATTAATTAGGGTTTTATGGCCTGCGTGCCATTTTTTTTCTCAACTTGTGAGATTTATTTTATTTAGTATAGATATTAGCTAGTGCTAGATAAAGTAGATTGTTAACCAAGATTGGAGAAAAGAAGCCCAAAGCCAAAAAAGCCACAAAAGATGGAGCATGGAGCATGGAGCATACCACATGACTATGAAGGATGGACCAAAAGATCAAGACGCATGGAGATGTGTTTGCTTAGGGTTCATAGATAATTCCATTGGCTTGGAATTATCTTAGTCTAGAAAAGGCCATATCCACATCACGTTTAATTTCTGTTTTGTGGTTGTTTATTTATTGTCTTATTATTTGTGTGGTTGGTGTATGGATGATGCATGCAATTAGGATAATAAGATAATTAGACAACCCGGATCTATTATTTGGAGTTGTGCCCAAACTCAAATAGATAGATTAGTTGATATTGATCAACAAAACAATTAAAATTGAATTGAAAAATCCCTCAAATTCTAAATATTGTGTTCTTGCCTTCTCGTTGTTTAAACACTCATTATCATCATTATTTATCAAGTTCGTGCGTGCCAAAGCATGGCGACTTGGTTCATAATGATGGAATGCGATGGCACGTAACAATGTGCAATTGTTTAGATAAGAGGTTGAACACAACTAGGCTATTAATTTGATTAAGAAACCTAGAGGCAATCAATTGGGATTATCCATATGGATGGATGAATAAGGAGTTATTTGCCCAATTGAACCAAGAGTTGCATAAGGGATGCAATTGGAATTGTTCCTACCTAGAAGTAGTCAAATTATGGGTGACTTGCCAAAGCAAGCTCATAAGGAGATGAAAAGATGGATCTTGGCCCACTAGAAAATATAATGATGTTTTCCGCATTAATATCTTGAGGGTTATTAATCCGTAGAAAAATAGTGGGAGCTATATTTAATAAACTAGCCATTATTAAATATAGTCAAAAATTCAAAAATACTAAAACTTGCGTATTTTCCTTTTGTAGAATTCCAAATGGCAAACAACTCATCGAGTTCACAACATTCCCTACGATCTGTCCTTGAGAAGGACAAGCTCTCTGGAACCAACTTTCTTTATTGGTACAGAAACTTGAGAATTGTTCTCAAGCAAGAGAAGAAACTGTACGCAATAGAGGAGCATGTTCCAGAAGGTCCAGAGAACCAGACACCTGTTGCCTTAAAGGCGTATCAAAAGCGTGTTGATGACGCTAATGATGCGGCCTGCCTAATGCTTTGCACCATGACCTCTGAGCTTCAGAAGCAACATGAGAACATGAATGCTGTCGATATGATCGAACATCTAAAGCAGCTCTTCCAAGAGCAGGCGAGGGTAGAGAGGTATGAGGTCTCAAAGGCACTGTTCAAATGTCATCTGGCAGAAGGGAACCCGGTGGGACCCCATGTACTCCGAATGATCGGGTACTTGGAGAATCTCGCCCGGCTTGGGTTCCCGGTCGGCCAAGAGTTGGCAACCGATCTCGTGTTGCAATCGTTGCCCGAGAGTTATGGACAGTTCATTATGAACTATAACATGAACGAGATCGTTAAACCACTGCCAGATTTGCTCAACATGTTGAGGATGGCTGAACAGAGCATCAACAAGGGTAAGGGCAAGGCCATTATGATGGTGCATAAAGGAAAGGGCAAAAAGTTTGCCTCTTCCTCCAAGGGCAAAGGCAAGTCAGTTGCCAAGTCCAAGGAACAAGCCCTTAAGCCTGTTGGTGGCATTGCCAAGGTCGTGACTAAGGGTGAGTGTCACTACTGCAGTCAACCTGGACACTGGAGGAGGAACTGCCCAAAATATCTGGAGGACAAGAGGCTTGGAATAGTGATTCCACCACCACCAGGTATTTTTGTTGTAGATGTCAATTTAACTGTCTCTACATCATGGGTATTAGATACTGGATGTGGATCTCATATTTGTCGAAATATGCAGGATCTAAAGAGAAGTAAAAGATTGGCTAAAGGGGAGGTAGATCTGCGCGTTGGGAATGGAGCAAAGGTTGCTGCGTTGGCCATAGGCGTGTGCTAGCTATCTCTGCCTTCAGGATTAGTTTTAGAATTAAATAATTGCTATTTTGTGCCTGCTATGAGCAGAAACATTTTTCTATTTCTTGTTTGGACAAGGAAGGTTTTATTATTTCAATAAAGAACAATTGTTGTTCCTTTTATTTGAATAATATTCACTATTTTAGTGCGCAATTATTTAATGGACTTTATGTCCTTGATCTAAGCAATCCTGTCTACAACATCAATACCAAGCGGATTAAAATAAATGATTTAAATCCTGCTTATTTATGGCATTGTCGTTTAGGCCACATAAATGAGAAACGTGTATCTAGACTCCATAAGGATGGATTACTAGACTCATTTGATTTTGAATCATATGAGACATGTGAGGCTTGTTTATTGGAAAAATGACAAAGTCCCCTTTTCAATAAGAAAGGTGAGAGGACTAGTGAGCAATTGGCGCTCATACATACCGATGTGTGTGGGCCATTTGCCACGCCTGCCAGGGGTGGTCATGTTTACTTCATTACATTTACTGATGATTACAGTAGATATGGGTTTGTGTACCTTATGAGGGCAAATCCGAATCCTTTGAAGTGTTCAAAGAATTCAAGAATGAGGTAGAGAAGCAACTTGGCGAAAGTATCAAGGCTCTACGATTGGATCGTGGAGGAGAATACTTGAGCCAAGAGTTTGACGACTATCTTAGAGAGTGTGGGATCGTGTCCCAACTCACTCCACCCGGAACGCCACAATGGAATGGCGTGTCCGAGAGGAGGAATCGAACCCTATTGGATATGGTTCGGTCTATGATGTGTCAAACCGATCTTCCATTATCATTTTGGGGCTACGCTTTATTAAGTGCAGCTTTCACCATTAACCGTGTTCCATCTAAATCAGTCATGAAGACACCATATGAGATGTGGAGTGGGAGGCGTCCCACACTGTCGTTCATGAGGATTTGGGGCTGCGATGTCTATGTAAAACGTTTACAATCAGACAAGCTAGGGCCTAAATCGGATAAGTGTAAATTTGTGGGGTACCCTAAGGAAACTAAGGGATACTACTTCTACAATCCAACCGAGAACAAAGTGTTTGTTGCTCGGACCGGCGTGTTTCTAGAAAGAGAGTTTGTCTCTAAAGAAGCAAGTGGGAGGAATGTAGAACTTGAAGAAGTTCAAGAACCACAAATCACTGAACCGATTATGGAACATGAACAGGAATCACAAGCAGTTGTGGATCCACCTGTTCAGGTAACACAAGAGCTTCGTAGATCTAGTAGAGTGCGCCAGGAACCCGAGAGGTACGGACTTCTCGTGACTGATTCCGGTGACACGATGCTCATAGATGATGAGCCTACTACCTATGAGGAGGCCATGAATGGCCCAGACTCACAGAAGTGGCTTGAGGCCATGAGATCCGAGATGGAATCCATGTATACCAACAAAGTATGGACTTTGGTGAACCAACTGATGGGGCGCGGCCCATAGGGTGCAAGTGGGTCTTCAAGAAGAAGATCGACATGGATGGTAATGTGATTACCTATAAGGGCCGATTGGTGGCTAAAGGATTCAGACAGATTCATGGTATTGACTATGATGAAACCTTTTCACCAGTCGCTATGACCAAATCCATCCGAATCCTACTTGCAATTGCAGCATACTACGACTATGAGATTTGGCAGATGGATGTCAAAACAGCATTCCTTTATGGGAATCTCCTCGAGGACGTGTATATGATACAGCCGGAGGGTTTTGAGGATCCAAAGCAAGCCAACAAAGTCTGTAAAATGCAACGATCCATTTATGGATTGAAGCAAGCTTCTAGGAGTTGGAATCGACGTTTTGATGAAGTGGTCAAAGAGTTTGGCTTCATCAGAAACGAAGATGAGTCTTGTGTCTACAAGAAGGTTAGTGGGAGCTCTGTAGCTTTTCTGGTCTTGTATGTGGATGACATACTACTCATTGGAAACGACATTCCCATGCTGCAATCTGTGAAAGATTGGCTAGGAAAGTGTTTCTCAGTGAAGGACTTAGGGGAAGCAGCCTATATACTCGGTATAAAAATCTATAGAGATAGATCTAAGAGGTTGCTAGGCCTAAGTCAAAGTACATATATTGACAAGGTGTTGAAACGGTTCAACATGCAAGATTCCAAGAAGGGATTCTTGCCCATGTCACATGGAATCACTCTTTCGAAGAGTGGTTGTCCTTCCAATGAGATTGAGAAGGAACGCATGAGTAGGATTCCCTATGCCTCGGCCATAGGATCCATCATGTACGCCATGTTATGTACTAGACCAGATGTGTCATATGCCTTGAGTATGACAAGCAGATACCAATCCAATCCGGGTGAGAGTCACTGGATTGCTGTCAAGAACATCCTAAAGTACTTGAGAAGGACTAAGGATGCCTTCTTGATATTTGGCGGTGTGGAAGAGTTGCGTGTAAGGGGTTACACTGATGCAAGCTACCAAACCGATAGATATGACTTTAGATCATAGTCAGGATATGTGTTTTGCCTGAATGGAGCAGCGGTGAGCTGGAAGAGTTCCAAGCAAGAGACGGTAGCTGATTCTACAACAGAGGCTGAGTACATTGCTGCAAATGGCGCAACAAAGGAGGCTGTTTGGATCAGAAAGTTTGTTTCTGAACTTGGTGTGGTCCCTAGTATTGCGGATCCAGTGGAGTTGTTCTGTGACAACACTGGGGCGATCGCGCAATCAAAGGAACCCAGATCGCACCAGAAGTCCAAGCACGTGCTCAGGAAGTTTCATCTGATTCGAGATATTATCGATAGAGGAGACGTTCGGATATGCAAGATTCCTACAGATGATAATCTGTCAGACCCGCTTACAAAGCCTCTCACGCAGTGGAAGCATGAAGGGCACACTAGGAGTATGGGCATACGAGATGCGCCAGATTGGCTCTAGTGCAAGTGGGAGACTGTTGGAATAGATGCCCTAGAGGCAATCTAGTTTAGTATGAATTTGTATATGGCTAGAAAATTCATTTATTGTTTATTGGATATTTAATATAATGAAGTCATTAGATTTACAATCGTGTTGTTTATCTTAAATATCCCTAGTCAAGTATAATGATTAATGGGACAATCATCTATAGACTAGTATGGGGTTGGATTGATATGGAGATATCACGATCCAACACATAGGTGTGCATTACGGAATGTTGCACTGGATTGACCCATCACCGAGAAGGCTACATACATGTTATGTTGAGTCACAAGTGCTTCTCGGGTGCAATGGTATTGTCATCCTTAGACTTGAAGTCACTAGATATTCTAGTTGTGGATCATTGTGATCTTGGTAGCGTTAAACGCTACACCGTGACTGGGTAGTTATAAAGGCGTGTACTGGATACAATGAGAAGCAAGCTTAGAGATCGTAGTGGACGTAGAGAGGATTTGCCCCTCCCACATAACGGGAGCAAATATCCTAGGCCACTCGAAGGATAGTGCTTATAGAATGTCTGGCCAGACTCAAATAAATCAATATGGGATATTGATGTTATTTGCACGAATAAGGCTATTCCATGGATCGAGAAACTATGGATTGGATATACGAGTGTGACTTGTATGTCTCGTGTCCAATCCGGATATGGAGGCAAAGGGATGAGACAATTACTTGTACAAGGTTGTCTAGATGACTATTCTATTAGTTGGGTAGAATGGATGTTTTGCTAGAAACCGCTCCATATTAGCAAATAGTTGCTACCAACTAGATAGAACCTATGGGGTCACACGCTATATAGAGTTGTACTAGATTTGGAATTAATTAATTGGATTAATTAATTAGAAGGATCACTTTGCAAACCCTTGCAAACTTAGTAGGGACTAATTTGCAAGGAAGGGACTAAATTGAATTCTAGTAGGACTAGAATAAGTCCTTTAGGTAGTTAACAAGGAGTTGTTGGACTATATAAAGGACCCTCCTTCCTTCCTTCCACAATAACTTATTCTCTTTAGAGATCATAACAAGAGTGGGAGAGAACAAAGGAGAGAGACAGCAAGTAACAAGGAGCCGACGCCGCCCCTTGCCGCCCCCCCTCATCCCGTCGGCCAAAAGAGGGCCGAGCCCCTCTTTTGTCTCGTTTTGCGTGATTCCTTCACCCTCCTCTCATTCCGGGCTAGCACCAAGGAGTTTGGGAGATCTAGGAGCAACTCTAGGCGTGGATCAATGATAACGCCCAATTAGGGGTTATCTTTTAGCCTGATTTCACGAGTAATTGTGTCGAAATTAGCGATTTTTGCCGGAAAATGCCTTAGAATGCCTCGGGAATCTAGAACGAGACGTTTATTTGTACTTGCTGGATTTCTGCTTATTTCTTGCTATATTTGGATATGATCGCGGGTTTTCGTTCGTGTTGCATTTTCAGGAACAGGTTCGGGAGGTGCATCGGGAAGCGTGCCAGGACCAAGCCGGCACCGTCTCGGGAAACGTGCACAAGACCGGGACACGACGGAAACACGAAAAAGCAGAAGTACACCGAAGAGGCAAACCGGGAGCGTCAGGCAGAAGAGTGGGACCCAGGGGACCAGACCTGGCCCACCAAAGGACCAAGTGGGCCCCACCTAGCCCCCACGGCCTGCGTATATACGCAGGCAGTGAGGGTGGTGGGGGATGTTGGTTGGGCTCTGGTTGCGTATATACGCAACCCCTGCGTATAAACGCAGCCAGTTTTGACTTTTGGTCAAAGACGGTGGACCGATGGCAGATTCCGTAATTTCGAGCACAAGCGTTTTCGGGAAACAGCACTATTTAAAGACTCGTCCAGACTCGTTTTGAGGACATCACGGAGACACAGCACAACCGAAGGGCAAGTCAGAGCATTCACGGAGAGCACGAAAGCGCGATTCGAGATTCGAAGACTTAGTTTGATTTCGTTCTCTCTCTTTATATTCAGAAACTGCGTTTTGTACTATGTCTAGTCGTAGCTAAACTTTTCACCTAGGTTCTCGGTGAACCTAGGGTTTCGTACTCAGATTTTATGATTACTACGTTTATGGATTCATGATGACTGTCTTAATTCAGCAAGTTGTATCTGTTATTCTGGTTTGATTATTATTGTATATGCATGATAGGATTGATCACCCAGGATTGCTATAGACCCGAGCTTGTAGGTGAAAACGTCAAGTTAGGGTTAGGAAGAAAAACCAGGATTTAGTACCTTACCCTGATAGACCGACCAGAGAAAGGGAGATAGGGCTAGCATCGAAAAACGTGAGACCAACTGTTAGAGAATTTGACCCGGGCCATTCGGACAGGTTAGAAACCCTAACAGGATTAGACCGAGACTGCAGACTTAGGCAGCTTAACAAGAATCCGAAAGTCTGCAGGATCGGGATTACGTGCGGAATCTGAAAAGTCACTGCACAACTGGTACGTTGCACAGATACCGAAACTGCTGAGTGTTTTCATAATCGAACGTAAAACTAAAATCTGTAGAAACCCTAGGGGATCCTAGAGCCTAGTCTTCATCTATTATCGTTACAACCAAATCAGCTTATTTTAGAAAACGTCACAAAAAAATATTTACGTTTTTAAATTCTGTTTTTAGTTTAGTCACTATAATCACAACCTACTCCTCCTGGTTACTACTCTTGGAAAACCGAAACTGACAACGTAAGTAAACCCATAATAGTCCTCGTGGGAACGATAATCCGAGTCTAATTGCACCCGGTACTACAAGATTCGTACACTTGCGATAGCACGTTAGTTTGCGCATCAATCAACTATAGAGAACGTGACACTATTCGCGTTTGAAGTCATCAAGGAGAACCCAAAGGTGTGTTTATGATTTCTTACCTTCACTATCGTTATGCATCTAGACTTGTGATCCTTGGAGGGTTTTGCATGGTTATTTGTTTGATTATGCTTCCGTTGCGCGATCCATGAATCAAAAACCCTACAATTGTGACATCCTACTATACCAAGCTAAGAACACTTTGGAAGGAATTGATGAATTACAAATGTCTCCCTTCGTGTACTTGTGGGCATTTAGACGCCTTCTTGAATCCGCATGATGAAGAACGAATTATGAAGTTTTTGATGGGTCTTAATTCCCAGTTTTCAGCTGTTAGGGAACAAATATTGCTCAGCCCAGTCCCTCTTTGAACCATGTCTTCTCTAAGGTTATTCAACATGAAAATCAAATTGCTCTTGGTAGTTCTGTATTGGGAATGCAGCCAAATGCCAACATGGGAATGATGGTCTCTTCTGCACCTGATGTGCATCAAGCCAATTATGTGAACCATATGAGCAATGTGGGATACAAATCACATAACAAGTCTAAGTTGTCTTGTACTCATTTTCATGGTACTGGACACACTAAAGACAAATGCTGGAAATTACATGGGTATCCAGCTAATTACAGACCTAAGAATAAGACCAGTTACACTACCTACAATGCTAATGTCAATGCTGTTAATGGTACTGATAGGAATGTGCAACGCTCATAATAATGTGGAGTTTTCTGCTGCTCAATGTCAACAAATAGCCTCTTTGATCAGCTCACAACTACAAGGCCTTAGAACTTCTGCTTCTTCACCACAAAGTGTAGATGGTTCTGTATCATCCTATGATCCTCATAACACTTCACTAAATTCTCATTATGAGCATCCACTTGTCAGCAACAAGAATGATGCTTCAACTGGATGCTCAATGCATTTCTTAGGAGGTTTTATCAGCACATACTCTCTTCAAGTTGGATTAAATGATGGTGATATCTCAAGACATGCTTGGATTATGGATAGTGGAGCAACTGACCACATTTGCTCACATGTCCACCTTCTCAAAGATGCTATTGCAGTTTCTAACACTTCAGTGCACCTTCCTAATGGTAAGACTGTGAAGGTATCTCACATTGGAAAGGTTGTCATCAATAACACACTCACACTGAACAATGTCTTATGTGTTTCAGATTTTAGATTTTGATCTTTTATCAGTGTCACAACTCACAAATAACAAACAGTGTTTATTTGTGTGTGATGTGGATAGCTGCATCTTGCTTGATTCCACCACCAAAATTGTTCTTGGAAAGGGGTATAAGAAGGGAGGTCTGTATCACCTAAATCAAGGAAATCAAAGTGTATCTAATGCTCTAGTTACATCTCCTTACCTTGGAAAGATTGATGTTTGGCATATGAGATTAGGACACCCATCTTTCAATAAGATGAATCAACTTTCTTCATTGCTTAAATATCCTACATTGGCAGAAAACACTCACTGCACAGTGTTTCCTCTAGCCAAACATCAAAGGCTTCCTTTTTCAAAAAGAAATAATATCTCCACTGTGATCTTCAGCTACATCCACTGTGACACTTGGGGTCCATACCAAACTCCAACACATGACGGTTGCAAGTATTTACTTACTATTGTAGATGATGCTTCAAGATCTACATGGATCTATCTGATGAAGAATATATCTGAAGCTCAAGAACTCATACCTAATTTCTGTGCTTTTGTGACTACTCAATTCAATGCTACTGTGAGCAGAATTAGAACTGATCAAGCTCCTGAACTAGAGCTTGCTAATTTCTGCAAAGAAAGGGGTATTTTTCATTAATTTAGCAGTGTTGCTACTCCTCAACAAAACTCAGTTGATGAGAGAAAGCATCAACACCTTCTATATGTTGCAAGGGCACTTAGATTCTAATCAAATGTGCCAATCAAATTCTGTGGTGATTGTGTTCTAGTTGCTGCACATTTAATCAACAGGATTCCTTCTCCAAAGCTCAAAAACAGATCTCCTTTTGAAGTTATATACAAGCACAAGCCAGATTATCATTCTCTCAAGGTATTTTGGTTGCTTTTGTTATGCATCCACACTCAGTCATGGAAGGTCAAAGTTTGATGCAAGAGCTGTTAAATGTGTGTTTATGGGATATATTTTTGTAATCAAAGGTTATAAACTGTATGATCTTCTCAATTCAGTTTTCATAATATCTAGAGATGTGGTATTTCATGAAACCACTTTTCCCTTTCGAAACTCCACATTTACCTCTCTCACTGATACTGCTTGTCTACCAAACCTTGTCCCAGATTTCTTGATACCATCATCACATATTCACAATCAGAATTCATTACCCACATCAAATGAAATTCTTTCTTCATCCTCACCACTTATACCACCACTATCACCACCTTTACCACCTCCTTCTAGAACAGTCTCTCATAACACCAGACACTCTGAGAGAACAGTCAAACTACCACCACATCTTAAAGATTTTGTTCTTGCATAGCCTAGAGGATCCAAACACCATCTTGTTTCTGCTATTCTTACATATGTCCCTATAGAGCCCTTTAGTGTCTATGAAGCATCTCAATTCAAAGAATGAAGAGATGCTATGAAGACTGAGCTTGATGCTCTGGTTCTTGATGAAACATGGACTGTTGTACCAATGCCTACAGATCAGAAGGTGGTAGGCTGCAAGTGGGTTTTCAAAACTAAATTCAAGGCAGATGGCTCTTTGGAAAGACACAAAGTCAGATTGGTGACTAAGGGATACACTCAAACAGAGGGAGTTGATTTCTTTGACACTTTCTCACCAGTTGCAAAATTTCCCACACTTAAATGCCTTATTGCTCTTGCTGTTATGAATAACTGGTCTCTTATGCAATTGGATGTTAATAATGCCTTCCTACATGGGGAATTGACAGAGAAAGTTTTTATGACACTTCCTGAAGGGTATGCAGCTCCATCCCACATCACCTCTCCAGTGTGTTTACTTCACAAAGCCTTATATGGCCTGAAACAAGCCTCCATACAGTGGTTTTCAAAGTTTTCTTCCACTCTTTTACAACTAGGTTTCACACAGTGAAAAAGTGACTACACTCTTTTTTCTCAAAAGCAGCAAAGGTATTCTCATGATCCTCCTAGTTTATGTAGATGATATTCTACTGGTTGGGAATGATTTCAGAGCTCTTAGTGATTTCAAAGTTCTTCTCAACCAACAATTCCAATTGAAAGATTTGGGTCATCTACATTATTTTCTCGACTTTGAGTTTGCTAGAACCAGCTCAGGGATCTTTATGTCTCAGACACAGTTTGCCAAACAAATTTTAATTGAATCTGGTTATGACAATTGTAAGTCTGCACCAGCTCCCATGTTAGCAGCAAGCCATCTTAGCTCTACTTCTTGTGATCCTCTTTTCAGCTGAGGAATCCAGTCTCTATAGGGAGTATATTGGCAAGTTATTGTAACTTTGTAACTCCAGGCCAGACTTGACTTATGCCACACATAAATTGTCTCAGTTCATGTCACAACCAACCTCTGAGCACAAAATTTCTCTTCATCACATCTTCAGATACATACAAGGTACTACTCATCTTGGCCTTTTCTTTTCTGCATCCAAGGATATGCATAACACTGCTTTTGCTGATTCTGACTGAGGAGGCTGCATTGACACTAGAAGATCAACTAGTGGTTATTTAGTTTTTCTTGGGAATTCTCTTATCTCTTGGAAATGCAAGAAGCAATAGGTGGTGGCTGGAAGTTCTACAGAAGCAGAATACAGAAGTCTTGCCTTGGTAGTCTGCGAGTTACAGTGGTTATCTTCCTTATTTGCTGAGCTGGATGTTTATCTTCCCTCTCGTCCTACAGTATATTGTGATAATAGTCCTGCTATTCACATTGCCAACAACCCCATTCTACATGAGAAGACTAAACATATTGACCTTGACTGCCATTTGATCCGGGATCTTGTTGAAGCAGGCACCATCTTGCTTCATCATGTCTCCAGTGACAATCAGCTTGCAGATTTCTTAACCAAACCTCTCTCAACTCCACTATTCAAAAATCTTAGTGGCAAGTTGGCAGTGACACCAGACCACTGCTCAACTTGAGGGGGGAGTATTGGATTTGCAGTTTGCAATTGAAATAAAGTTTGTGGCTCTTATTGTAATTTTTCTTTAGTTGCTTAGTGTTACGGTGTCGTTTGTTTCTTTGCATTTCTGTTTCAGACTGGTACACGTGTCACCCTCTCATTGGGAGTGGCACGTGGTTCCGTTGTGTTTTTCCTCCTTATCACCATTACGGTGTGGGAGAGCTAATTGAGTTGTTCTTCTCATACTTCTACATTTCTGATTTCTGCGTTTCTTCTTCTTTCAATTCTTCTCAACTTAATGTGGTATCAGAGCCAGGTTGCGTTTATTTCGCAGCTCTGAGGTTTTGATTGTTTAATTTTGGGCGTTTCTTCGAGTTTTCACTCAGTTTATTTCTGACCTCACTATGAACACTCCGCCCGCGCAACCCTCTGGCGATCTTTTCACCGGAGTTCATGGAGGACTTGATCCGTCATCTCCCTATTTTCTGTCAGCATCGGATAAACCCGGCCATCTTCTTGTATCTCATCTTCTCAATGAAAAAAATTACTATCCATGGCAGAGATCCATGGCAGTTGCTCTAGATGCCAAGAATAAGCTGTGTTTTGTGGACGAGTATGTGCCACAACCAGATCCTACTTCTGAAAATGCCAAGATTTGGCGCCGATGCGATAGCATGGTGATCTCTTGGCTTCTTAACTCTCTCTCACCGGAAATAGCTGGCAGTGTGGTTTATCGGACCACCTCACGCGAAATCTGGGTTGACTTGAAGGAGCTTTTTTCTCAAGGTAATAAACCCAGAATTTATCTATTGAGCACTATGATTTCTGAGTTAGAACAAGGTGATCTCATTGTGACATCCTACTATACCAAGCTAAGAACACTTTGGAAGGAATTGATGAATTACAAATGTCTCCCTTCATGTACTTGTGGGCATTTAGACGCCTTCTTGAATCCGCATGATGAAGAACGAATTATGAAGTTTTTGATGGGTCTTAATTCCCAGTTTTCAGCTGTTAGGGAACAAATATTGCTCAGCCCAGTCCCTCTTTGAACCATGTCTTCTCTAAGGTTATTCAACATGAAAATCAAATTGCTCTTGGTAGTTCTGTATTGGGAATGCATCCAAATGCCAACATGGGAATGATGGTCTCTTCTGCACCTGATGTGCATCAAGCCAATTATGTGAACCATATGAGCAATGTGGGATACAAATCACATAACAAGTCTAAGTTGTATTGTACTCATTTTCATGGTACTGGACACACTAAAGACAAATGGTGGAAATTACATGGGTATCCAGCTAATTACAGACCTAAGAATAAGACCAGTTACACTACCTACAATGCTAATGTCAATGCTGTTAATGGTACTGATAGGAATGTGCAACACTCACAATAATGTGGAGTTTTCTGCTTCTCAATGTCAACAAATAGCCTATTTGATCAGCTCACAACTACAAGGCCTTAGAACTTCTGCTTCTTCACCACAAAGTGTAGATGGTTCTGTATCATCCTATGATCCTCATAACACTTCACTAAATTCTCATTATGAGCATCCACTTGTCAGCAACAAGAATGATGCTTCAACTGGATGCTCAATGCATTTCTTAGGAGGTGTTATCAGCACATACTCTCTTCAAGTTGGATTAAATGATGGTGATATCTCAAGACATGCTTGGATTATGGATAGTGGAGCAACTGACCACATTTGCTCACATGTCCACCTTCTCAAAGATGCTATTGCAGTTTCTAACACTTCAGTGCACCTTCCTAATGGTAAGACTGTGAAGGTATCTCACATTGGAAAGGTTGTCATCAATGACACACTCACATTGAACAATGTCTTATGTGTTTCAGATTTTAGATTTCGATCTTTTATCAGTGTCACAACTCACAAATAACAAACAGTGTTTATTTGTGTGTGATGTGGATAGCTGCATCTTGCTTGATTCCACCACCAAAATTGTTCTTGGAAAGGGGTATAAGAAGGGAGGTCTGTATCACCTAAATCAAGGAAATAAAAGTGTATCTAATGCTCTAGTTACATCTCCTTACCTTGGAAAGATTGATGTTTGGCATAAGAGATTAGGACTGCATCCAAGGATATGCATAACACTACTTTTGCTGATTCTGACCGAGGAGGCTGCATTGACACTAGAAGATCAACTAGTGGTTATTTAGTTTTTCTTGGGAATTCTCTTATCTCTTGGAAATGCAAGAAGAAAAAGGTGGTGGCTGGAAGTTCTGCAGAAGCAGAATACAGAAGTCTTGCCTTGGTAGCCTGTGAGTTACAGTGGTTATCTTCCTTATTTGGTGAGCTGGATGTTTATCTTCCCTCTCGTCCTACAAGATATTGTGATAATAGTCCTGCTATTCACATTGCCAACAACCCCATTCTACATGAGAAGACTAAACATATTGACCTTGACTGTCATTTGATCCGGGATCTTGTTCAAGCAGGCACCATCTTGCTTCATCATGTCTCCAGTGACAATCAGCTTGCAGATTTCTTAACCAAACCTCTCTCAACTCCACTATTCAAAAATCTTATTGGCAAGTAGGCAGTGACACCAGACCACTGCTCAACTTGAGGGGGGAGTATTGGATTTGCAGTTTGCAATTGAAATAAAGTTTGTGGTTCTTATTGTAATTTTTCTTTAGTTGCTTAGTGTTACGGTGTCGTTTGTTTCTTTGCATTTCTGTTTCAGACTGGTACACGTGTCACCCTCTCATTGGGAGTGGCACGTGATTTCGTTGTGTTTTTCCTCCTTATCACCATTACGGCGTGGGAGAGCTAATTGAGTTGTTCTTCTCATACTTCTCCATTTCTGATTTCTGCGTTTCTTCTTCTTTCAATTCTTCTCAACTTAATATTACCGGTTCAGATATGAGCAGTGGTCGGAACTTAAGCATTTCGACAACCTTGATTCTGGATTCATATTCCACTGGGCAGATCTGAGGAGGCACGGGTGAGGTGTGTGAGAGAGAAAGTGGTTACCTGTGTCCCTAAAAGCTTCCAGAAAACTCGATTCCGACGAAATGATACTGAATCGGAGAGAGAGAGATGATGAGAACGCTTCCAAGGGTTTGGGCTCTCTTGATTTTGATTTCGATTCTAGTTCCGACTTGGGGGCGCCGAGGCAGAGCATCGCATGGTGAGAGAGAGAGAGAGAGAGAGAGAGAGAGAGAGAGAGAGAGCACGAAGTCTAGGGTTCTGACTACCGAAAGAGAAACAGAGTACCAAATTATGAACAGACTATTGAGAATCGGAGCTGGTGACAGCGACGACGACGGTGTCGGATAAAGGTCGCCTCTTCCCTTCTCGATGTGGTGGCCGACGGCTATGAACTATTGTTGGGATTCTCCACGAAGTGACAGAGACGAAGTGAGACAGTTGAGTTCGTGTGTTTTATTTTATTTTTCTGTCAAAATACATTTCTATAGGTAAGTGAAATCTAAGGACTGGGGTGATTTAATCTAACGGTTGAAAAAAGTCAATAATAAATTAATAATTTGTGAGAATATAGTATGTTTAAATAGAAAAGTACAAATTCTGATCTAGACGGTTCGACTCTACGGGCCGTGAAAGAACCGACAAGAGAATCTAGTTCATTATTTAGCTAACACAACATAATTAATAACTAATACTAATTAAACAAGTAAATAAATAAATAAATATTAACTAACTATGATGATACGGTTAGCGGTATCATAAATCTAATCGTTCTAGCTATTAGTATCATGCTAGGATTTACCAGATTTATTCCAACATCTTGGCCGAATTGACATTTTGGTTATAACCTCGGGCCTCCTTCGATAAGGGTTAAAAATTATGGGACTAGAGATATATTGGTATATGAGCTAGGATGTAATTGTATTGGATATGGTGGGATACGCCAGTTTTCGTTCCGAGTCTTTGATTAGAGCATGACATGAAGGAAGCTTAGGTGTGAAAATGAACACCTGCCATGAATTTGGATTAGTAACTGTTTTGTCTTCTAAAATGTATTCGTTATTAAAGAAATATATGTTTAACTCTTGAATCCTTTTTTGTACAAATTTAAATAAGACTTTGTATTTAGGAAATTATGTTTACTGAATAGAAAACAATAACAAATAGAAAAAAAAAAACAAAAAATATAAAATTGGAGGAGGAGGACGACCAAGCTGGTGGCGGTGGTCTGGTGAAGAGACGTCTAACAGAGACCAGGGGTGAGGGGGATAAGGTAGAAAGAGTGAGAAGAAGGATTGCACTTGGTGGCAGGTATTCATAGGTTGTAATTTGACTAGGTTATTGATAGAAAGAAAAAATTAAGCTCAATGTTTACACTACCTTATATCTTGGGAGTGGTTGTACATTTTTTAGGGCAAAATGAAAAAATAAGGAGGGGGGGGGGGGGGGGGGGGGGTTACAATTGTATCCAGTAGTTTATCCCGCACGAACACGTGATAAAATTCGACGGGTATAAAATCATCCCTATCCCCCATTTATCCCTTACCCAAACAAAGCCTTGGTGTTAAGGCAAACATGCATACACCTAGATACAAAGAATCCTGCACAATTCGGTTAAGTCCACAATGACCCTAAGGATTACTATCTATATTTGATTTATTACTCAAGTCATTTTCCTCTCCTATTGCGACAATCTCATATACATCTTAGTTCATCTACTTTCAACATAAGAGTGTTGACATCCTGAAAAAAAGAGGTGTAGAAATTTCGTACCAAAATTTATATATGAATGTGTTTATACTAATACTTTCTCCTGAATATACCTGAAATTGTCCAATCACATGAATATATGGATACACTCACAGTTGGTGCACAGCTCCATCAATCATGTATTATGTAGAGAAGGGAACCATGCTTTAGTTACGTCCATGGTTGTCGGCAGCAAGAAATTTCCTCCATCAATCATGTATTATGTAGAGATACGCATTAATTACGTCGATGGCTGTTGCAGTCAGATAAGATTAGTGAATGACATAATTATACATTTTTTTTGAGGAACTATAATTACGTTGATTTATGCGGTATTCGTTGCTCTTCAATGGAGGAAGTAGAAAGGAGATTTAGAGAAGACGATTAAAATTTGATACTTCATTTTACATACTTTAGGGTAATTTATGTAATTAGGAAAAAATATTTAACAACACATAAATGCTTACGGGTAAACGTGAACCGAGATGAAACCACATGTCAGGTATATATGTAATTAACCCTAAATAAGAATATTTCCTCCAAAAAAAAAACCCTAAATAAGAATATAGAGGCGTGGTGTGGATACTGAATGCCGACTCACAGCCTAATAAGAAACCTACATGAGAACTGAAATCATCGGAATATTCCCTCATGTTGAACCAAATGCCATTGGAATATTCTTAATTTTCACGGTCGCGTCCATCATCCTATAAGTACCCTCCCCCTTCCGTAGGTTTCCTACGCTAATCACTACAGAAAACCAAACAAAGAAGTCTTTCTCTTTATCAAACCTACAATGGCCGGAGCCGGAATTGTCATTGTTTTCGACTTTGACAAGACCATAATTGACATTGACAGTGACAATTGGGTGGTGGATGAGTTGGGTTCTACTGAATTGTTCAACCACCTCCTCCCTACAATGCCATGGAATAGCATGATGGACACAATGATGAAGGAGCTTCACGCACAAGGCAATCGACGACATTGCTCACGTACTCAAGAAAGCACCCATACATCCAAGAATCGTCCCAACCATCAAAGCTGCTCATGCACTGGGCTGCGAACTTAGGATACTGAGCGATGCCAACTCCTTCTTCATTGAAACCATACTGGATCATCTGGGGATAACTGAATGTTTTTCAAAGATAAACACAAACCCTAGTTGTGTTGACGAAGAAGGGAGGCTGAGGATCTCTCCTTGCCATGATTTCAACTCTTCTCCTCATGGTTGCTGCAACCCTTGCCCTCCAAACATGTGCAAGGGGAAGATACTAGAAAGGATGATCCAAGACGATTCCATGGGGGGAGGTAAGAAGAAGAAGTTAATCTACCTTGGTGATGGAGCGGGAGATTTATGTCCGAGTTTGAAGCTTCAAGAAGGTGATTTCATGATGCCCCGTAAAGACTTTCCAGTATGGGAGTTGGTGTGCATGAACAGAAGCCTCATCAAGGCAGAGATACACGAATGGAGCAACGGGGCTGAGCTTGAGCATTTCCTTCTTCAACTTATCAATGACATTATCATTGTTGAAGAGGCTGCTGCAGGCAAATTGTGCTTGATGGACTGCAAATTTCAGAGGATTCTGGTAGCTTAGTCTCAATCTCTCATGCCGGTTCCTCATTACTGTGTTTCCCTGCTATTTTCTTAACAACGTCCGAAGTAGTTTGTCAAATTTGATCACAACAAGTTTGAAATAATAATAAATCTATGTGTAATGAATAAATTCACCAAACCCATGCTCTATATAACTCAATTGGTGCCGAATTAAATCGAGGCGTGTGATCAAGCAACATAAACAATTGGAAAGGCACAAGCCAAGAGATGAATGTCTCTAGAATTCAGAATAAATTCGATAATATCAAAACATATGAATTCTGCCCAAAAGTCGGACATATATAGTTGAAACCTAAAATATGCCAAAAATGCCAAATTCCCGAAATTGACCCAACTGCTTGACCTTATTAAAAGAAATACGTACCCAAAATTTTGACCCAAAACGGGTTAAAACTGAGGTCCTAATCAGCAATGGAAATATTGCCAAAAATAGTAAAAAATTAACGTAAACGCTCGTTTAACTTTTCAAACAACGAAATTTGGGGCCGAAGAAGGATCCCAATGTGTATCATAAGCTGTTGTAGGTGAGAAACATATCTACCTATTTCTATATGTAGAAAAATATCTTTATCGCAACCCATGATATAAATGACAAAGAAGAATTTCAGAGGTTTCTCAGGGCGGAATTCGGAATGAAGGATCTTGGGACTGCTCAGAAATTTCTAGGAGTTGAGATCTATAGAGATAGGAAGAAGAAGAAGCTTTTCCTATAACATCATGGATATATCAAGAAGGCCTTCGGAAGATTCATGATGTTATCACCTAAAGCTATAGATACTCCTATGGCGACTAACAACAAGGTAGGAATATACACCTTTCAGACAGAGGAGGAGAAGGTGTGCATGTCCAAGATTTCATATGCTACCGCAGTTGGAAGTCTCAGGCATGTTGGGGTCTGCACTCGACTAGACATAACATTCGATGTTAGTGTGGTAAGTCATTTTATGGCTCAACCAAGCACGGATCGTTGATATGCGGTAAAGCGCATATTCAGGTACCTGAAGGGTACGTCATACCTCGGCATATGCTATGGGGCTAATCAATATATCTTGGTTGCTAGGTTTTCGAATTCGGATTATGCAGGTGATATTGAAGCAGTAGATCAATGATTGGCTATGTATTTGCTCAGGGAGGTTCTGTTGTGAGTTGGAAGGCTACGCTAAAGTCGATGGTGACTTTATCAACAACAGAGGCAAAGTATACGGCTCTAACGGAAGCGAAAAAGGAGGCGATATGGCTTAAAGGTATGACCACTGATTTAGGCATACTTTAAAATATGGCGATAGTCTACAGTGATAAGTTGAGTGCGATTTTTATGACTAAAGACCAGGTTCAACACGAAAGAACCAAGCATATCGACGTTAGGTATCATCGAGAGTAGAATCAAGATAACGAAGGTGGGAAAACTGACAGTCCCGCGGATATGTTCACAAACCACTTCCGGAGAGCAAGTTCCAGCATTGTATGGAATCGCTCAACATCTTGTGCCAGTGAGCTCCTTTGGAACATGCCAGACCCGGTAGGGGTCAACTGTGAATCTGTGACAAGAGATATTGGGTGCAGAGAATGCAAGTTTTATTTAAAATAAGAGGAGTAGTTGTTGCTGGTAAGAGAATTCAAATCAAGTTGGAGATTTTTTGGAGTTGTGCCTTGACTATGTGAAAAAATCACCAAGAGAAAACAACAAAGGCCAAGGAAGAGCAAAGGAAAAAAAGGAAAAGAATGCTGCGAACTTTGAGAGTTTAATGAGGTCGCACAAACTTCTTTAGCAGGTCGCACAACCTGTGTCCAGACGTCGCACGATCTATTGGCCGTCGTACGGCCCGTGTCGGGGGTCTGACATTTTGGGAACTTTCCTAAAATCTCTAGGACGATCATATGTCGGTTCTAGGAACTATAAAAGGGTACCTAGGTGTTTTAGAACATTATACAAATAATTGTACATGTTCCTCTTGATAAATAAAGGTCGTTATTCGTCGTGGACATAGTTAGCACAAATTGTGCTATTGAACCACGTTATATTTCGCGTTTTCTTGATTTTCTTGTTTCTGTTTCATTGTCCATGAGGTAGGAGCGTCATAATAATTTCGTTTTCCAATACTTCATTTCTCAAAATTGGTAATCGGTTGTTCAGTTCAATGATTCACCTGGCCTAATTGAAACCCCGGTTTGTTATTTACTTTTTGCTCAGTAGTAGTTTCACCTAGCTTTTCGTCTCCATGTTTGTTATCCTCGATTTTGAGTTACACAACAATTAATTTTGTAGTTTTTTGATGAACTTGAAATCTATTCCTTGCTATTATTCTTGCAAGTGGTGGATGAAGAAGCACATTTGTTCTAATGTGTGCTAGATCCAAGTCCGTCCCAACCATAAGATAAGTGGGTAGTGCTTCTTGTCGTGGTAGGGCCCTATTTTTTATATATACTTATAGGCACATGTCGTAATTACAACTAGTTAATAATTATTTGATAGTTTTTTTAATATTGCAAACAAAGTTTAGGGGATTTTATGTTTAGTTATTAGTTTCTATTTTATGAATCCTATGACACAAACAAGTTACTATTTTACATTAACTAGCTTTAGTTCACGATGCAGTAGTTTAGTAATATAAAAAAATTAATATATCACTTTTAATATCCAGTATAAGGCCTCGATTCGACTTTTGCCGCAGGCCCCAAAAAAGTACAGGGCCGGCCCTGACGAGATCCATTCGCCTTGTAACCATAGCTAAGAACGACATTTAAGCTAGAGTGTTGGGTTTGTCTCGAATTCCGCAAGACGAATCGGTGTACCCGATGCGTCTGATTTGTCCTCTGAGGAGGTGATCTCTGAGGAGGTGATCTCTTCTGAGGAGGTGATCTCTGAGGAGGTGATAGCTTGGGCTTGGTGGGCTTTTCCACCTCCTCTATATTAGTATAAATAGAGGTGCTAGCTATTGTTTCTAATTGAGTTGAGTTGAGAGAGATTGGTGAGAGATATCTTTGAGCGGATGTGTGAGGTTAGGGTTTCATGGTTGTAGGCCATGAGGATGAGAGTACCGCGTCGACGTAGTCCGCGGATTGAGCCGTCTCTCCCCTACTATGTATTCCCTCATTGATATAGTGAAAATTCTCCTCCTCCCGTGGATGTAGGCGGTTTTGCCGAACCACGTTAAATTCTTGTTGTCGTTTTTCTTCTCCTAAATTGCGTGTGTGTAGTGTGTGATCGTGTGGCGTTATTTTTGCTTCCGTTGCGGCGGGAATTCGACGAATAATTCCCCAACAAGTGGTATCAGAGCCTGGTTCACGATCCGGGTGGAGCACGCATGTGAAAGGACGAAGAAGAAACGGTGGAAAGAATTGAAAAAAAAAAAACAATGAAGAACAAAGGGAAAAAATTTAGTTTTTTTTCTTTTGTTGTTTGTGGCTGTGTCATGGAGGGAAGAAGGCAGCCGCTGGTGTGCACATGGGGCTGCTGCTGGGTGGAAGGATCTGGTGTGACAAGATCCGTGGTGCTCCAGCGCGGCAAGGACGCAATCGAGTGGTCCAAATTGTTTTTGGATGTTCAGAGCTGCCTGTAAGTCCGATTGGACTCGAACAGGAGGTGAACCCTAGGTTTTTGGACGTTCCGGATTCGATGGCGGGGTCAGATCGTGCAAAAATTTGATGGATTTTGCTGGATGCTGACGTGGCAGCATGCTGATGGGAATCCAACGGTCCAAAATTGTCCGGGTTACTACGACGTGCCTGTAGATCGGATTGGGATGAGTCAGGAGTCTAGACCTATGTTTTTGGACGTTGCGGATTCATCGGTACGGTCAGAATTTTGAGATTCTGAGTGGATTGAGAAGATCGGCGTCAATCGATATCGGTAGGAAGATCGAAGACGACGGGATGCGATCAGGGTCAATCAAGTTCAAGTCCAATCAGGTGGGGTCAATTAGAGTCGTTTTCTTAATTGAACGTTCGATTGGCAACCTATGCAGGCTTGGGAGTGTGTTGGCAGGTGGAGCTGCTGTTCAACATAGGCAAGAAGCATAGGTGTTTGTGTGATTGTGAGCACGTGACGCAACAGTTGCAGAGGGTGTCTAGTTAGATACGTGGGCAACTATTGCAAGGAAATTCACAAGAAGCTCCAGGGGCAGAGATCGAGATGGTGGACGCGGTTAACAAGGCCATGGCAGCGGTGGCGTCCTGATATCTCTGTGTATGGTTTGTGACGATAACTCTTGAGCAACTCGAGGCAAGAAGAGAGGTAAGTCGCGGCGGGTTCGCAAAGTGGTGGCTTTGCAAGACGTCTTGGTGAAGGCGTGTAGTCGAACAGGAGAAGCAACAGCGCAAGGAGAAGCACTCAGGGCTGGCGTAGAGAAACACGTGGTTGACGTGTGAGGACGCTGAAGCATGGTGATAGTGCAGGTTGTGCAGAAGTTGCAGGTTGTTCGAGACGGTGCTCAAGTGACGAGAACGATGATGAAGAAAACTACTGCAGTAGTGGAGAGGAAGGGATTCTCGTTTGCACTTGACGTGGTTGGTGGTGATCTCTCCGGTGGTGAGCTAGCTGGGGGAGAGATGGAGCCACACTACTCCCCAAAGTAGCAGACTTTGGGACGCACCTGTGTCGGAGGTGCGAGGCGGTGCCCTAGGAGGGGGTGCAGAGCATCTCTGTGGTGATGCGATGGCGGTCCATGCAGTTGGAGCATGGCGGATGCGGCAGAGTTGACATCAACAACGGAGTTGGCTGAGGAATTTGCTAAGCGCTTGCAGAATTCAAGCCAAGGTGGAGTTTGTTGGGTTTGTCTCGAATTCCGCAAGACGAATCGGTGTACCCGATGCGTCTGATTTGTCCTCTGAGGAGGTGATCTCTGAGGAGGTGATCTCTTCTGAGGAGGTGATCTCTGAGGAGGTGATAGCTTGGGCTTGGTGGGCTTTTCCACCTCCTCTATATTAGTATAAATAGAGGTGCTAGCTATTGTTTCTAATTGAGTTGAGTTGAGAGAGATTGGTGAGAGATATCTTTGAGCGGATGTGTGAGGTTAGGGTTTCATGGTTGTAGGCCATGAGGATGAGAGTACCGCGTCGACGTAGTCCGCGGATTGAGCCGTCTCTCCCCTACTATGTATTCCCTCATTGATATAGTGAAAATTCTCCTCCTCCCGTGGATGTAGGCGGTTTTGCCGAACCACGTTAAATTCTTGTTGTCGTTTTTCTTCTCCTAAATTGCGTGTGTGTAGTGTGTGATCGTGTGGCGTTATTTTTGCTTCCGTTGCGGCGGGAATTCGACGAATAATTCCCCAACATAGAGAACGTACGTGGTCATATTCGGCTAGACTAATTTGTGATGTCTGGCTTATCTTGGATATGCTCTGTGGTAGGAGGGATAATTTCGATGAAGTAAAGTCCAAAGTTTTGTTGTAACTTTTGTGTCTAAATTATGTGTATGTGAACTTCTAAGCTATGATAATTCTGTAATGAAGTGGCTTCTTTGACTATTGAAAGGTCTAATTTTCATTCATTCTTCAAAATATTAATTGTTGTAGAAACATAAAGTTTTGGACTAATTTATTGGTTTGTATTAAAAATTAAGGAACTTATTTATTTGTTGTCTCTTTGAGGAATTTATTTATTTGTTGTCTCTTAGGTGTGGTATACTGGTTTTGAACTCTGTAAATTCTGCAGCTAGGGTGGTAGCTCAAGTCGTAAAGCGTTGGAAGACCCTGCATGAGGTCCCGGGTTCAACCTGTTGACGAGAAAAACAATTTCTAAAAAAAAAAGAAGTCTGTAAAAATTCTTGGGATCCAGTTAGGGTTGTTTTAGTTTGAAGAAAGACGATTGATA